>CP124713.1:2652500-5305000 GCA_031232105.1 Capsicum rhomboideum | reverse complement strand
ATCAATTATAATATATTTTTATTCTTATAGCTGATAGCCTAACTTTTTCTTTTTTTTTATCAAAAATAGCTAAATACATATATAATGCATTTTAAACACAATTTTAACCTCATTAATAAGAGAAAAAAATAATTTTAATACATTTTGAATAAAATACATATATATTGCACCAGGGATCGACTCTTAGTCCGTTTTGAATTATATACATTTTGTCTAAGGCAAATTTTTTAAGGGTCATTTACATAAATAGTATAAATATATAACCTTATTTATCAATTATAGTATATTTTTATTCTTATAGCTGATAGCCTAACTTTTTTTTTTATACCAAAAATAGCTAAATACATATATAATGCATTTTAAACACAATTTTAACCTCATTAATAAGAGAAAAAAATAAACAATAATTTTAATACATTTTGAATTAAATACATATATATTGCACCAGGGATCGACTCTTAGTCCGTTTTTATTCGCCTTGGTGATGGATGTATTGACACGGCATATTCAAGGAGAGGTACCTTGGTGTATGTTATTTGTGGATGATGTAGTGCTTATTGACGATTCCCGGGGAGGAGTTAATGAGAAGTTGGCACTACAACATTTTAGTCTTTTGTCCACCCTTGTAAAGTGTGGCCTAAAGTAGCAAAAAGTGTGGCCTTTGATCAAAGGCTACGCTTTTGGCCTTTAAGCCACGTTTTTCTGGGGGTGGACTAAAAGGGCGTAACCATTGAGTTTAGACCACGTTTTTAAGTGTGGCCATTGAAGCTACACTTAAAAAGCGTGGCCTATGAGTTACAAAGGCCACACTTTGTAGCATCTCATTGGCAGTCGTTTTATTTTATAATTCTACACTTGGAAAGTGTGACCTTAGCTTTGTTATTGACCACGCTTTAAAAGTGCAGCCTTTTATACCTCTTCTACAACAACACTTTTAAAGTGTAACCTTTTCTTATGTACATGCACACAATTGACATTCCTATAGCCACACTTTTGAAGTGTGGCAATGTTATAGAAATAGAAAATAATGATTTTGGTTTGCATATATATATATATATATATAGCCAGAAATTTTATGTATATATATATATATATATATATTTATCTAATAAATATTAAAATGTATAGATCATTTGCAACAAACTTCGAAAATAACAATGTATTCAAAATGTACTAACACATTCTTAGATCAGTACTAAAGATAAATTCCATTACACAAAACAAAATATATTCAAACATATATCAAAATAGCTCAAAAACTCTTTATCATTCACTTCATTAGGTCGAGTTGACTTATGGCCACCATTCAAATTCGATCACCAGTATTTCCCTACACATTCAAGATGAAATTAAAAGATAGAACAAAATCATGTTCAATGCAACAAGACCAACTAATGATAACAGGAAAATTATACTTCCTAGAATTTGGTTTCTACTTCCTAACCACCTAGTAATAACAGGACATTCTCTGTGCTAGCTAGATTCTGACTTCTACTTCCTAACCAACCAAGTAGATGGAACCATTGGTGAGTTTATAAAACATACAAATGACATTGAATCCTCCAAGATTATGACTATCAAAACTGATGGAAAACGAACATTGAAACCAAAATTAAAACCAAACCAAAACCAAAGCTTGTGCACCTCCTCCAGCCCCTATTTACAAACCAAAATCAAAACCGAAGCTTGTGCACCTCCTGCAGTCCCCATTTACAAACCAAAATCAAAACCAAACCAAAACCAAAATCAAAGTTTGTGCACTTCCTCCAGTCCCCATTTACAACTCAAAATCAAAACCAACTTGATGTTGTAGTAACTAACAAGCTTGCTGGAAAAAAAAAGAGAATTGCTTGTGAACTTCTTTTAGTGATTTTTAAACAGTCACTTGGCATATTTTATACAAGTGACTTTGTGCAGTCGCTTAGCATTCAACAGATAAGATCTCTAACTTTTAAGAGGATACACCAGTACAACAAGGCCTTATGCATACAGTAGAGAGTAAGCTGTATTCTTTATTTTAACTTTATCACAAGGAAAAAAAACTTTATTTCTAATGCTAGGTATTGCTATCAGGAAATTTATTCTTTTCTTTTTTAATGAGATAAATAATTTTATTGATTTGGGAAGAACTATCATACTCAACTAGTCATGGAGTCTAAGGATGGAATATCAAGTGTTATAATTGCAGAACTGAACATGAGCTTTATTCCTCATACTCGATATAACACATGTAAATCATGAATCACTATCAACTACTCCAAAAAAGAAGCCTGCATGACATCAAGAAGTCCCTCAGGATATAATTTTTATACGCTCATAATTTTTCAAGAGATTTAGAGCTTATACAGTTGTTCTACTTGTAAAAAAATAGTTTATTAACTAATTCTTTTTCTGTGAGAGGACAAATGATTGGTGAATTATTAAAAATACAAGTAAGCTTTAGCATTTACCACAAAATTCAAGAAACGAAAGGGATCACTTCTGACTAATTACTTGCATCAACATGAGTTAGAAAGCTTGTGCACCTCCTCCAGTCCCTATTTACAAATCAAAACCCAAATTAATTTAATTATATGCTGTGAAAGAGAGAACAGGAGCTCAACATCTTAAGCTAAATGAACTAGTACCTGGGAATCAGTAGTTTACCAAGAAAATAATTTTGAATCATGCATATATTATGACCTTTGAAAAATGTTATAACAAGTAAAGCAATACATGCTACAAGTCATTCCAATATTATAAAGGAAATCAAGTGCAAATTCAGTGAGTGATATAAGTTCCAGAAACAAAAAATTATGCAAGAGATTGTCACTGATAAACATACTGGGTATGTTGCTGTTGTTATTTTCACTGATAAACATAAGACAAAAAGATCAATGAAAGAGTTAAGGGGGAAAATCCTACCTATTCATGCTTGTTCCTTTGTCATCAAGAAGAGGTAATAAAGCTGTATTTGTGGAGAAGTGCCAAGTCAATGGAACTGGATGCTTTGTTGGTGTTACCAACTCCGTCCTACCTTGAATCTTGAAAGATTGTCAAATTAGAGAAAAGAATACACAATTCATTCTATGTTACTTTATATAAAATAAAAAAAAGAATACATAATCCGTTCTTTCTTGTCATTAGATTAATCTTTACAAAACTCTAGTAAAGTTGAACTCAAACTGGTGGCCTAGATCCAGTTAAACTTTCTTAGCCAAAATCAACATTAGGTCATTTTACAATTGTGATAGTATTTCAGCATAATCAAACTAAATTTACAGACAGACATGTGATGCAAAAAGAAGTAAACAACAGACACTGAAAGAAAGAGACACAACATTCAAACTTTTTCAAGTCTCCTCAGATGGAATTTCAAAGCTTTTTTCTACTAACAAGAAGGAAACTCAGGGCATCTTGATTAGAAAAGGGGCGTCAAGAGAAGATGGAATTAACAAGGTGTTAACCGGTAACATTATGCCAATCTTCTAACTAAACACTAAAAATCAATATGTAGCCTGTCACTGGTACAATTAAGAAGTACCTAGACCATTTATTCGTCAAAACATCATAACAGTGCACATCAACAGTAGCCCCTGCTAAGCTTGTAATTAGATACGAAACCTCAAATAAATCACATTAAATCTAAAATCATAGTTTCAGTTCTACACGCACACCTCAGGGTGTGCCCTAACAAGGATGCAACTACTACAACGAAGACTCCTCCATAGTTAAAATTTCAACAAAAACAAACATAAAATTTAGGCAGTCAAAGCTACCCCCACTTGTAATGGTGGAAAGATGCAGGTACTAGTAAAATAATGAAGGTGCTCACAAGCTGGCCCGACACCACCATTATACAATAACAACAACATATTAATCCCACAAAGTAGGGTCTGGAAGGTTAGAGTGTACTCAGACCTTACCCCCTACATTAGAGGTAGAGAGGTTGTTCCGAATAGACCCTCAGCTCAAAAAAAAACCAATCCAGAATAGTATGGAGGAAAAAAAAATGAAAAGGTCACGGAAAAAACTATACAAACTGATAAACCATCTTGGGCTCACTACTAAAAGAAAGTAGGACTTACCACTCCCACCTTGTTGGAGAAACAACAATAACTGCCAATAAGAAGATTCTCAGCTATGGTTTGCCTAAAATATTCAACCCCCAGAACACCACTTATAATCTCTTCAGTTTCCTGGTAAAAAAAAAGGGAAGATAAGCAAAACCATCAAAAAAGTAAGCTGAACACTTTTGAGTGTACCTTTTCAAAGAACAAATAAATAAATAAACAGTAAACGCATTGAGAATCGATATTAAGGTTGATGAAAAATTTCCAAGCTCACAGTGAGAATATAATGATAGAACCTTTCCTATTCCAATGACAATACGTTCAAATGGATTAAAGGCTGGAGAGGCAGTAGAAATAGAAAGGTGAAAAAAACAAAATAAATGTTTCCACTAGAAGTAAATCAAGAAATTTCCTTTGTTGAGCAAAATACAGCTTAAGATGACATAATTAACAACCTTTGAGAGAATACAACATTCAAAGATCTTTTCACAATTAATATAAGTTCTCGAATTTTAAAATAATTCACTTTTGCCACAAGATCCAAATTTGACTTTACAACCTTTGAGAGAACACTAGCAATTTCTATATAATAGAGAAATACCAACTCATAGTCAATCATTGATAACCAAAACATCATAATGGTTAACTGATTCGCTGCTCAGATTTTTACAAATTTGTGGCAGCTTAATTTATGCCAAATTGGAAGGGTAAAGAATATTAAGTTGTAAATCAAGCTCTCTTACAAAATTGTTCCGGTTCCTAACAAACAAACTAGTTCTCATAGTAATACCAACTTCTATCTGTCCCTAACTCGTGAGAGAAATGTAAGAGAAGTGAACAACATTCCTTGGAACAATCAACTATTAGGTGCACATTAAGCATTTGGTAAAGCTTTAAGTAAAAGTGCCAAATGAAACCTTGACTAACCTGGATTAGCTATATAGTAAGTTTCAACTTTGCTATTATAGATGCAAAAAACAAAAAATATCACAACCTTAATAAAAGTATGGAAAGAGTGAGCTCATCCCAATGACAAATCCAAGTACAAAACTCAAATTAAACAAGAAAAAATAATCTAAGAAATTTTGCAATCTTAAGTATGATTGTTAATCAAACAACAAGAAAGAAGCATTATAGTGGTATTAGAACATTAGAGGATGAAATGAAAAGGTTAAACAAATAAAAACCGTGGATTGTCATGTATAAAATTCTGATTTGTTTACTATTTGCTATTTTTCAAAAATCAAGAACTCCGTACAGACCAGAGGAATACCCAGCAGAAAATGAGCATGCTCGTCTACCTTCACCACTTAAATAGTAAGATTTTTCTCCTACAAGGTTTGAACTCATTACATGCGCCTGACCTGGACGTCACCCATTCAGCTTCTTCCACTAGATGAAAGCCACGGGGCACTAATTCAATTAATAATTATTAACAAACCAGCGTTTTATTGCGGTAAAGCCCCTAAAACTTGTGATGGACCTTATATAATAACAAATGATGAAAGAGTACAATCAAACAAAAGCAAAAGAGATAACAAGTTACATTATTACCTTGGTCATTAGTATGGTGAGGTAACAAAAGCCCTTTTCTATTTCCTGCAGAAAAAATTAAGTTAATAAATAAAAGTCACATGCTTAACATAAAAATTACCTTAAACCTTCATAAGGTGGTTCATTCG
The DNA here is from genome assembly GCA_031232105.1 of Capsicum rhomboideum. Classification (NCBI taxonomy): domain Eukaryota; kingdom Viridiplantae; phylum Streptophyta; class Magnoliopsida; order Solanales; family Solanaceae; genus Capsicum; species Capsicum rhomboideum. The sequence continues at coordinate 5,299,266 of CP124713.1, read as the reverse complement.
TCATTACAGATGATCAGATACTTGTGGCAAAGACTATCGAGACAGGTAATGAGTCTACAATACAAAAGCAGCAATTACTATGTCACTGTAACCTCTATAGCCAAATTTGGAAAAAACATTGTAAAGTGAAGATTTCAAGATTTATGGGATAAAATATTGAACTAAAAGACAGACATATTATCTGAGGATTTTTCAAATGGAGTAAAAAATCTGTTCATGTATATGTTTCATGACTGCTATTTTTGAAGGAGCAATGCACTCATGAATCTATGAAACTAAAGGTATAAGTGTATTGAACTAACATTGATAAGGCATATGATTTAAGGCTCAGTCTATCAAAGTTCAATTTCATAAACAAATACCCTTCAATTCAATTTTGTCAAAATGGGATGAGCTACAAGTCAAAATCAACCTTTTATAGCTTTCCTATATAATTATCCTCTGTAGAAACATCAAAATTCAATTCAAAATGGTTTCAACCAACTCAAAAAATGTACAACCCTTCCGATACACAATGTACCCAGAAAGAAATAAACCCAGATGTAATAAACCCATAAAGCTTATCATTCTCAATAAAAATAGACATGCAATAACAAAAGTTGAGTATTTTCTACCTGATAAACTTTATTTCAGCAAAACCATTTCGTGTGATGATGCTTTAGAGAAATTTCAATAACTAAAACTGATGAGAACTGAAATTAGTGCAAAATTTTCAACTGAAACATCATAGATTATTCATACAAAGAAGAAATTGAGGCAAAATCATGAGCTATATTGAAAGAAGAAATAGGTACCTGAGCTATATTGAATCGTTGGCCATTCAATAGACTGGAACCTGTCTTCTACTTTCACTTCACCTTCCCAAGAGAGCACCAAATTCGGCTCATATCCCAAAATTATTTTCCCTTTCCGAATTCTCATACGCTTCTCCTTCAAGCTTCTCGAGCTTTTTTATACGGAGTTTGATGTTAATTAGGGTTTTAGTTGATAAGAGATTATTAAGGGTAGAAGAAATAGGTACCTGAGCTGAGTTTATTGTGAGCTTGCGAGGGATTTGCAAAGAGCTTACGAGGAATTTGGGCAAAGAGTTGCTTACAAGGGATTAGAGATGAGTATATTTGTTTTATGATTTCTTTTTTTTAGCCAATTAGGAATTGGAGGGAGAGTTAAATATGTTGGAGGGAATACAATATTTTAGTGAAAATTTTAGAAAAATATAAGGCAACACTTGTAAATTGTTGTTTTTAGAATTATATAAATAACACGCTGTAAAAGCGTAGTCATATATGTAAATAAGTGTTGCCAATTATATCATGATATGGCAATGCTTATAAAGTGTGGCCTATACCATTAAAGACCATGTTTTACAAGCGTTGCCAATATTAACGTGGTCAAAAGCTAAAAACTAAGGCTACGCTTTATAAGTGTAGCTAAAAATATTTTAGGCAACACTTTACAAGCGTTGTCCGGATCTAGTGTGGCCAAAAGCCTAAAATGTTGTAGTGTGGAGGTTTGGAGACAGACCTAAGAGTCTAAAGGGTTTAAGCTGAGCAGGACCAAGACGGAGTACTTGGAGTGTAAGTTCAGTGATTTGACGCATGAGGCTAACGTGGTAGTGGAGCTGGATTCTCAGGCCATTCGGAAGAGGGATAGCTTCAAGTATCTTGGGTCTATGATTCAGGGGAATGGAGAGATTGACGAGGATGTCATGCACCATATTGGTGCAAGGTGGTTGAAATGGAGGCTCGCTTCGGGAGTCTTGTGTGATAAGAAGGTGCCTCCTAAGCTTAAGGGTAAGTTCTACAAAGTGGCAGTCCGACCGGCTATGTTGTACGGAGCTGGTGTTGGCCAGTTAAGAAATCTCACATTCAAAAGTTGAAGGTAGCGGAGATGAGGATGTTGAGATGGATGTGCAGACTTACTAGGAGGGATAAAGTTTGAAATGAGTGTATTTAAGAGAAGGTGGGAGTAGCCTCGGTGGAAGATAAGATGCGAGGAGTGAGGTTGAGATGATTTGGGCATATGATGAGACGGTGCACGGATGCCCCAGTATGGAGGTGTGAAAGGCTCGTTACGAATGGTTTCAGATGGGGTAGAGGTAGGCTGAAGAAATATTGGAGGGAAGTGATTAGGCATGACATGGAGCAGTTACAGCTTACAGAGGAGATGACCCTCGATAGGAAGATGTGGAAGACGCAGATTAGGGTAGAGGGTTAGTGAGTAGGAGTGTGTCCTTGCTTGTAGGGAGGAGTACTTTGTTTGTCGATGTACCTGTAGTCATATTGTTATGCCTATGTCTTGTAGTTTCTTGTTTGCTGTGTTTTTGGTGTTGTGTGTGATTTCGGATAGATAGTTCATAGCATTACTCCGTGGGTGTTTTGTTTCTTTTATCTAGTGATGTGTTACCCCATTTTGTTGTTTGTTTTTATGTTTTCTGCTTGTTATACTGTTTTTTTTCCTGAGCCGGGGGTCTATCGGAAACAAGTGGTATGGACTGCGTATACTTTACCCTTCCAGACTCCACTTTGTGGGAATACACTGGGTATGTTGTTGTTGTTTGAATTCAATATATTATACGTATTAAAGACGTATTTTAATATACGTGGTGATTATATATAACTAAATCATTTTTAATACAAATGTATTATAAGTATTATATGTGAATTTCAAACATTCCGATACAATTTAAAATTAGTTTATGTTGTTAAGAATATATTATATTCCGTATTTGTTATGAAATAACAACTTTCAAATTCATGAAAATGTATAATATTGAATTCAAATTGTATTACAACGATCCTTTATATTTAATACAGTTTTAATACAACTTTAAGACAAATGTTTAAAAACTTTCCCTCTTCTTCTCCGGTGAATCACCCCCACCAAACCACCATCGAACCCACCATCCCCAAGCAAACCAGCCACCAAACAATCGAAAAAACACCACCTCAAGCCACTGGAATTCGACAAACAACCGAAAAAACACCACAACTAAACAACTCCGATCACTCACCTCCTCTTCTCCTTCGTCACTGCCGAAGAGCTGCCACCACCAAACTTCGACCAGATCTCCGCCACCACCACCACCAACAGACCCTTCACCTCCCTTTTCCCATTTTTTCAGGCGAGCCACAACTTCCAACAACCAAATCGACACAACTTCATTGATTTCTCCTCCATTTTTGCAATTGAAACATTACCTTCCCTTCCACCCTTTTTTTACACCTACACACACGAGCCACTTCCACAATTTCATGAAAGTCGTCGGAACTCATAATTTTTTTATTGAAATTCGGTGATTTTTCAATTTAATTATTGTGTTGTTTGTTGTTGGTGGTTTTATTTGGTGGTGTTGTGGAGGTAAGAAAGAAAAATGGGAGTTGGGGTGGTTGTTGTTTGTTGTTTTGTTCGCCGGAGAAGCCATCTCCGACGAGGTTGGACGAAAACCATGAGGAGTTGGGGTGGTTGTTGTTTTGTTCGCTGGAGAAGCCATCTCCGGTGAGTTGGACGGAAACGATGAGGGAAATGAGGTCGGCTGATTTGAGGAGGGAGAGTGAGATGGAGGAAAATGTGAGTGAAAAGACTAATCTATAAGTAATTAAGGGTAAAAGTAGGTTATAATCCGTAATAAAACAAAAGTTGTATCATTTAGAGTAATAATGCATTTATATTATATTAATTATGTAATTATTCCATTTCTTAATTCATACATTTGTCTATATTATGCTTATTCGTAAGGTTTGTTTGATGTATTGCCCAATCTTGCTTTAAAAATGTCTGTAATTCATTTACGGGCAACAAAATTGAATCAAAACTCATATAGACCATGTTTGGATAAGCTTATAAATTTATGACTTTTTTTGTTTGATTAAAAAATAGAGTGCATTAAAGAAAATGTCCAAAATTAAATGACAAAATTTTTTTGAATTCATTATCCGGATAGGGTCATAAGTTAGGATTTCTAACTTATAACTTATTTTTATTATTTTGACTTAATAATAGTTACTTAAAAATAATTTTATCCTATCTAAACACTATAAAAGTACCTAAAATAAGTCCATCCAAATAGGCTAATAATCTGCTCAATTTGCCCAAATTTTAATGCATTGGGCAAAAGTAACTGATGGGCTAACTTTGATTATGCTTAAGTAATCCATCATAAAATGTGGCCCAAATGAATCTATAATGATACCTAACCATGACCCTTGAAATTGCACAACTATGACCCCATAGCATTTAGCTCATAGGCTTTGTATGCAAACTAAAGATTATCCATTTGCCACACATCCAAAAGAAAGAACTAACTTAAATAGCTCACCCAATCATTTAAACAAAAAATAATCAGAGAAATGTATAATATGGGTGTAACGATGTTTAATCAATATATAGTGGCTAGAAAGTAAACACTAAACTCAACGGCTATTTGCGTAAAGATCCTTGCAACCAAACCCAATGGGCCCTCGTAAACAATCCACTCCGCATAGTGTGCCTCAAAAACCCTAACTATATAAACTAATCATCCCCTATTTCTTCATAAACCCTAAGAGCAGTACTGTAGGTCCTAATCTCTTTGCTCCAAATCTCCCAAGTACTCTCTCAGATTTCTATTGTTCGTAGTTTATGTTCTTTGTTTTTTCATCGATTTATATATCTTAATGTGTTGTTTGTTTGTTGTGTTCATTTTGAACAGAGAAGAGAAAAATGAAGGTTATCGCTGCTTACTTGTTGGCTGTTTTGGGTGGCAACACCTGCCCTACTGATAAGGATTTGAAGAAAATCCTTTCCTCTGGTAATGCCTACAACTCCCTAAATTAATTTTTTTTCTTTACTGTATATATACATTTTAACGTTTTATTGATTTATTGCATATGGATCCTCAATGTTTTTGTTATTTTTGTATCACTTTATAGACATTGACCCGTAAAGTTATTAATGAATATGTGTATGTGGGTTTATGTATTGCATTTTCTGAGAGATATTTTGCTTCCTGAGCTGGGGGTCTATTGGAAACAGCCTTTCTACTTCGTCTGAGGTAGTGGTATGGACTGCGTACGCTTTACCCTCCCCAGACCCCACTTTGTGGAATTACACTGGGTATGTTGTTGTTGTCTGAGAGATGTTTTACTCAAATGTTAGATAGAGTTTCTAGCTATTATGAGACAAATACTAACTTTTAACTCCTGTCATTTTGATTGTTAGTTTGATAGAGTTTGTCAAACTTGGAAAATGAGATGAATGTTTTGTGTTTTGTGTTTTTCGAAGTAACAGATTATGTATTGCATTTTGTCAATTTTCTGAGAGATTTAGCTGAAATGTTAGAGAGAATCTCTAGTTATTATGAGAGAAGTACCAACTTTTATCTCCTGTCATTTTGACTGTTCGTTGGGATTAAAATGAGAATTTCCCTTGTTTTTGGGTATCAGGAGTAGTGAAGAAAATATTTGAGGAATTGTGAAAAAATTAATTTGATAAGAATTCGTCAAACTTGGAAAATGAGATGATTAGAAATTTTGGAACTTGTGAAAGCTATATACTAGAATGTAGAGTCGTGTAATGTTACCAACAACATACCCAGTGAAATCCCACAAGTGAGGGCCTGGGAGGGTAGAGTGTACGCGAACTTTACCACTACCTCGTGGGAGGTAGAGAGGTTGTTTCCGAAGCGTGTAATGTTACTAATTTAAGAAAAAAAGAATGTAGAATCGTGTTAATTTCTCTTGAAGGAGTAGTTTCGCCCCCTTGAATAGGGTGTTACGGCATTTCATGAAGTTAAACATCTTGGTTACAAGTATTATAGTATTTGGTTTTCATGGTCCTCTAAGAAAGTTGGTTTAGAAGTTAGTATGATTCCGGTTTACGGCTATTAACCTTAAAAGTGAGATTTATTTGTCGTGTGCCGCACCTGCCTGAGTTGTCCTGAGGTTAGAATATACTGAATCCTTATTTAGCTTGCATAAAGAACAATATAGTAATTGATTTGACTTGAAATGTCTAAAGTTGAAACTTTCTAATTACCTTGATGCTATGAAAATATTATTCTATATTGGGTTTCCTCTCTGAAGTGTCTTAAACTGATGATGTGTTATTTAGTTGATGCTACTGAACTAGTAAATATTGATTCAGATTGCACTGTTTTTATGTAATGTCTTAAAACTGGTGATATGTTATTACATTGATGCTCCATAGTAAACTGTGCTGGCTTGTTATTTTTATTTGCGATACACGTCTGCTGGTTATAGTGGTTCATTTAGATTTAACATTTGAAACGCATGCTGCAGTTGGAGCTGAGGCTGAAGATGATAGGATTCAACTACTACTCTCTGAAGTTAAGGGCAAAGATATCACTGAGCTGATTGCTGCTGGCAGAGAAAAGTTGGCTTCAGTACCTTCTGGTGGTGGTGCTGTTGCGGTCGCTGCTCCTGCTGGTGGTGCTGCTGCTGCACCTGCTGCTGAGGAGAAGAAGGAAGAAAAGAAAGTGGAAGAAAAAGATGAGTCAGATGATGTACGTTGCTCTCCTAATTTATGACCGTGCTTACAGGCTGATGGTTGATATTTTTTTATTTTTTTTTACCATAACTATTTTCTCATTTGCTTATGTGGTTTTCTTGTATTTCTTTTACAGGACTTGGGCTTCAGTCTTTTTGATTAGAAGAGTTTGGAGAATTCAGCTTATGAAGTATCCCTTTTTCAGTTGTTCCCCTTGAGCTTTATTTTAGGAGGTTTCTTGTCTAAAGACAGATTTTGTTTGAACTTAGATTTTCTATGGAAAACAGTTGAGGCAAACGGTTGAAATTATAGTAGTACGTATTTCAAATGTCCAGCTTTGTTATATTTCTAACCATTTTGATCTTTTAAAAGATGGAATGTCATTTTCATTATGCATATGTTGTGTGGTTGGGCTTGTGGTGTTGGTGTTGAAACCTTCATATGAGTTGGAGCTTTGAATTGCTCAGTGTAATGGTGCATTATCATATTGCTAGTGGGTAATTCTGCTACTGCTGGGTTCATTTCAAGAGTAGAATTGGATGAACAATAGATTTCCTTGAGCCAGTTCGCTCTAGAATACTGCAACCACCTCATACTAATCAGCCTGAATTTTTTCCCAACCTTGGTTTTCGTTTTTATAGGATGATCAATTCATTCTCGTTTTGTTTTTTGATGGTGTATTTAATTTGATCAAAGCAATATAAATAACTAAACAAGTAATCCGTTACAGGATGTGTATCAATTATACTAATTAAGAAGCGATTTTCTTTTGAAGATACTCTGGTTTTATTTTTGTCGGACTTAAAGATACTATTTGTGGATGCTTTATTCCCTTCTTTTTTGTCCGCTGTCATAGACTAACTTTTTAAATGCATTCTTAAATTTGATAAGTCTATATTAAGACAAAGTTTCACTACCCCAATTTACTTGCTTCAAATACTGAAATAATGAAAAAGAACATGCATTTTACAATGTTCAATTTGGGTCATTAGAGTATCGGGATGATGGAAAATACTGTTCACAAAAATAAATGAATCTTTTAAAACTTATTTTCTTGTCTTTGATACACAAGTAAAAAATCATCATCATCATCATCATACCCGGTGTATTCCCACTAGGTGGGGTCTGGGGGGTAAAATGTACGCAGTCCATACCACTACCTCAGATGAGGTAGAGAGTCTGTTTCCGATAGACCCCCGACTCAGGACCGATAACAATAACAAATCATAAATCAAAAATTATAAAACAATCATAAAAATCATAAATCAAAAATCATAAGAATCATACAAATCCTAAGAATCGTGAAAATCATCAACACAAAACATGAAAACCAACAGCAAAAGGGGTCACAAATCGCTAGCAACTCGACGAAGCAAGGCACTCACAGATCAACACTATAGACTAGTTATTCAAGATCACAAATAACACCAAAACAGCGCGAACAAGACTCTGCCTAAGAAACCCAGGCAAAGATACAAGCAAACACGTTTCTCTGCTAAAAACGGACACCTTCCTACCCACTACCCCTCTACCCTAATCCGCGTCCTCCACACCTTCCTATCAAGGGTCATGTCCTCTGTAAGCTGTAATTGCTCCATGTCGTTCCTAATCACCTCCGTCCAATATTTTAAAAAATATTTTTTTAAAATTATTTATATACGTATAATTTAAACACGACTATAGATAATGTGCAGTGTAACACAGATGGTGCATCAAGAGGTAATTCAGATAAGAGTGTTAGAGGTCTTTCAATCATCGGGTACACTATCGACTTCCCACACTTATCATGATAATATCATTGATCGGATACCACTCAACACCGCTCCATGGGGTCAGGGGTGGGGTTCAATGCCTAACAAAAAAGGCCTCCTGTCCCTGGTTCTCTATGCTAGGTTCCATCACTAGTAGATATTAGGCCTTTCCACAAGTTCGTTCACGAATTTTCCTATTTCATTGTAAAGATTACTACCTCATTACACTTGCAGGCTTGGAAACCTACTTTTTGAAGCATGTTATCTCAGTGGATGAAGTTGAAATTTTGAACTTATAAGTTCTGAGTTTGAAAAAGGCAGCTTACTAGATTTTGGATAAATTAGTATAAGGGTGAAAATCATTTTTCATCCCCAACTTTGCCTTAAAAATCAAGCTCCCCCCTCAATTTTGAACAATGATCATACTCCCCCCTTTATCCTAATTGAATTTTTAAATGTCTATTGTACCCTCTCATCATCAATTTTCTTCTTCTTTAAAATCATCATATTTTCATTTTTTTAAAAATCCATGTAACAAATTTTTTTTATAAAAACATGAACATTATCTTCTGGGCGAAAAAAAGTGAGAAATACTGATTAAGTATATAAGCTAATGATGCTCTATAATGAAGTAAATTAGCAAAATAAGAAAATTAGATTTATTAATAATAATCAAAACTCTAATATTTATTTTTACAAGTGAAAAATAAGAGGTAATAATAACTTTATAAATATATTTCAATACAGAAAATACAAAATAATTAATAAAAATAAGGCCAGATTTTTAAAGATTATATTTATTTAAATTTTAAATTATAATTTATGTAATACTCCATTGATGACAATCACAACTTATTTATTTATATAGATAATAGATGATACTCTGTTTCTTATTACTTGACCCTCATACTAAAAATAGTTGTTTTAATTTACTTATCCAATTTATGATATCAAGAGAATCGTATAATATTTTTTTTTTCCTACCCTTAGTATTAAATAACAACCTAAAGTATTAGTATAGTCAAATTAAAAATTTCAAAGTATCATTAATAAGGTTAGTTTAAAACACACCTTTAATTAAAACTTTCTTAAGGGTTGTGTCATATCAACAAAAGTCAAGTAATATAAAACGGTTGTAGTAAGAGAGTGGTGAAACACGAAAATATATGCACATGCATGTACTTACATACATACACATTTAGAGGTCGTTTGGTTGGGCAAGATATCCCGAAATTAGTTATTCGCGCTCGGGATAAGTTATACTAGCATGTATATGGGATAACTTATCTCATTACTGTGGTATAAATAATCTCCGGACTAACTAATACCTCCAACCAAGTCCAAGATAAAATAATCCTGAATTTTATCCCTGAATTATTATACCTTATACCTCACACTAAACGACTCCTTAATACATATAATGTTGAAAAAATGGTCTTAAAAAATAATATTAAATTTTATGACAAATTCATAAAAAATATTAATTTACTTATAATGTTAATGAAGTTAAACAAAATGCTATAAATACCTACATTAAAAATATATATTATATATAATATAAAGAGGTATTACATAAATATAGGACTAAAATTACAAGGGCAAAATTGACATTATATAGGATAAATAGGGGAATATGATTATTATTCAAAGTTGAGGGGAAAGTTTAATTTTTAAAGCAAATTTAAAGGGTGAAAACGATTTTCACCCCTTATTATACATACTAAGTGATATCTATAATAGCTACCACGTATAAGAAAGCTCTTCTCGAGTTTGGAGCATGAAGCGATCTTAAGGATAGTTCTCGATCTTGCCATTGGCTCGATTAAGAAACTCACTATCTAGTTGTAACCAAAGTTGGGGGAGGAGACAGTTGTGGGGAGGGTGATGGGGGTTTAAGAGGTGAAGATGAGATACGTTGAAGGATAATGAGCAGGATGTAATCAATATGAAACGTAAGAAAAATTATTAGTACTAAATGGCTATCTTCTTCACTTAAGAAATTATTTTTAATTTTTTTTTAAACTAATAAAACATGAAAAGATTATAAAATATTTTCTAATATCACCCTTACATCAATGTCAAATGTAGACTAGGATTTGGTAGCATTAATCACAATTCCAAAAGTGTAATATTTCCCCCCTCTATAAATTCTCTGTCTTTTGGGTAAAAGAAAAGAAGAAGAGTCAACTGTGGTCTTCCAAAATCCAAAGTATTAACAATTTTGGGTAAAAGTAAAAGTATTACTCACTTCTTCTCCCGTGAATCCGATGGAGCATTCCGCCGCATCGACGCCGGCGTCGCAGCCACCATCGGCCACCCAATTGCAACAATTACATTCCCAGGAATTGTTCACTGCCAATCTGCGCACATTCTCCGACTCCCTCGGCGCTTTCCAACAATGCTTCAATGATGTACAACGTCACATTGATTCTATTCGAACCTCAATCAACTCTTTGCTCCCTCCCCCTTTACCCGCCTCATCATCATCACCAGCAGTTGCAGTACCAACCCCAGCCCCCGGCCCAGAGCCAGAACCAGAAGCGGAACCGGAATTTTCTTGGGAATCGGACCCCTCTGAAGACCTGGAAGAAGAAGTCGAGGGAGAGGTAAAGGAAGTGGTAAAAGAAGAATTCAATTCGGGCGAAGGAGAGGAAATGAAATCTCCTCGTTCAGAGCTGAAATTACCTCGTTCAGAGTTTGAAATTGTCTGCCAAACGACGGACAATCGGGAGGGCGAAGGCGAAGGCGAAGGCAAAGGCAAAGGCAAAGGAGAGGAAGTGAAATCTCTGAAATCTCCTCGTTCAGAGTTGGAAATCGTCTGCGAAAAGACGGACAATCGTGAAGGCGAAGGAGAGGTAGTGAAATCTCCGAAATATCCTCGTTCAGAACTGAAATTACCTCGTTCAGAGTTGGAAACCGTCTGCGAACCGACGTACAATCGCGAGGGCGAAGGAGAGGTAGTGAAATCTCAGCAATCTCCTCTTTCAGAACTGAAATTACCTCTTTCAGAGTTGGAAATCGTCTCCGAAACTATGGATACTCGTGAGGGTGAAGGTGGAGGAGAGGAAGTGAAATCGTGTCGTTCAGAGTTGGAAATCATCTGCCATAGGATGGACCATCGTCGTATGCGGAAGTACATGATAACAAATATCTCAGATTTTCAAGGACTACGTGAACAAGTCACCAAGGCATTGAGACTTTCGCCCAATCCTGCAACCTTCGTATTTAAATGTATCGGCAAGTTTTATCTTAAAGGGGTTGCGAAGAATGATAACGACTCACCTTTATTCTGGGGAAGGAAAGCTAAAGTATTGCTTTTGGAGTGCCTTTTGTTAATGACAGGAATCGATAATAAGGGAGTTGAGATTGAGGAATGGGTGAAAGTAGAGGCGGAGCAAGCAGCTTTACTGTGGTTGGAGAGGATGAATTCTGAAGGAGCAAAGCCTCATGAACTCGATGCCCGGGGTTTGCTGTTGCTTATTGGATGTTTCGGGATTCCAGAGAAATTTACGAATGCAAATATCAGAAATTTGCTTCAGGTAAGTAACCTTAAGTGGGTTTATAATGCACTCGGAAGATCAAATGTTATCATGGCAAAGTTTCAAGAAATAATAGAGGAAATGGTAGCGAATAAGGCGGTAGTTAAAGCTGTTAATATTGCCTCTAGTCTTGGAATGCAGGAGAAATTTAACCCTAAGACACTTTTGACAACATTTGTAAAAGAGTCTAAGAAGTCATTTGACAAAATGGATGGATTACAAAGTGCACATCAAAAGAATATTGGAGTAAAAAGGAAGTACTTATCTGATCTTAAATCGGTCAACAAATGTTTGAGACGTCATGAGATTGATCCTTCAGAAGTCCTTCCTGGATGGGAAATCAACAAGAAAATAATAAGCTTGCAGAAAGAAATTGCTGAATTCGATAAGCAGATAGCTGATCAGAAGATAGCAGAGCAAAATGCCGGATTGCATAAGAGAAAACTTGATGGAACTGTGTGGTTGAGCAACAAAGAAGTGAAACACACACATTTTTTAAATCCATGGTTGCCACAAGGTGGTGGAATTGCTGGCCACAATTATGGTTATTTTATGCCCCCTATGGTATTGCATGGACCTGTTGCAGGCTCAATGGGAAATCATGCTGGTCAATTTTATGGATATCCTCATAGGCCACCAACCTACTTGGAAGGGCCAAGCATCATGGCCGGTGGTACTTATAGGCCTGCACCATTCACAGAAAGCTCAAAGGGCTCGCCAAACACCATACCTGGTGATGCTAATAGGCCACCACCATAGTTGGAAGGCTCTACTGGAGTTGCCTATCACAATACATGGTGATGCTTATAGGCCACCACCATATTTGGAAGGATTTACAGGTTGCCTTACACTATACCTCCACCATATCAGTTTGCTAATGCTGCTCCAGCAACTGAACTAAACCAATGCAGTGGTTCACAGGCAGTTGATGCTCATCCTTCGTCCTCCTTGTACTGACAGAGATAGTTTTGAGTTGGCCAGGCATTACTTTCTCCTTAGTTTCCATTTCTGTAGTATATAAAGACAGTCTAGAACTGATTTCTTAGTCTCAGAAATGTTTGTGTTTCATTAGCGACTAAAGATCTGATATTGGCCTAGTTTGTCATTACATTTCCGTGAACATGTCTAAAATATTATCTTTATTTTGGCCCATTTGTTGCTATTTGTTCTCATTTATTTGATGACGAATGACCCTGGAAAGTTGGCTTCGCATGGACTTAAATAATTACGACATGTTGCTATTGACTTTTTCCTTCCATAAATGCATTTGTCTTATTTTGCGGTAAATCATCTCTGGTCCGTTTTCTTGTAACTTTGTTCAGTACACTTTGCTTGTGGTTTGTTATTTTTCCTGAATGATAGGTTCTTACATCTAAGTAGCAAGTTATCTCCTGGTAATTCATGTATGATGATTGGAAACATGTTTTCATTGAAGGGAACCACATATTCAACATCTTTTCCTTTTCTAAGCTTACGGGATGATAGGATTGAGCGTTGGATATCTATTCTAAGCTTACGGGATGATAGGATTGAGCGTTGGATATCTAAGTATTGCTTTTAAATACCTTTTATACAGAACTCATGATGAATATGTGGATTCACAACCAGAGTGTCGTACGGTATAACCTTCTATATAGACATAATGCCCTGATTTGACCAATTTTTGTAGTATTAAATAGCATTTAAAGGTCAGCAAATTGTTCAATTTGTTTTCCTTTTCATGTTCCTGTAAGGTGTTGGCCTTCCTATTCGAAAACGTTTAATTATTGCTCTGCTTTCTTGCAGGAAGGTTCCAAGGGAAGCTACATTTGGTGGGCCCATCTAGTTGATCGAGGGATAGACAGAGTATAAAGAAGGGATGTAGAATCTTTTATTTCATCTTGCAGAATGAGTGAAACTAAAATTGGAAATAGAAGTTGAGGTTAGGCAGCATTTCTGTGGAAGGAGCACTTTTAACGTTCTTGTCCATAATGGAGCTGTTATGGGTTAATATTGTTGGTAAATATCCAGTTTGGTGTAAAAATTGTGTAGACCTGCATTTAAGGCATGCAAGAAGATGTAATTGTTGAATCATTTATTTCATTAATGAATTATGATAAAGCTTTAATCTACTTTGACAATTTCGGAGAAACCTTTGTTAGATATTGCTTTCCCCTTTAATGTTGGGCAAGTGAGTTTTGGATACCAGATGATTATACCAGAAAAGGAAAACTGACAATTTTGGAACATACTTCGAGTATACTCAACTGATAGGATGGGGCAATAAAGAGATAGAAGCCCGCCAAGATAACACAGATGTATAGTGAACTCTCCCCATACAACGAAAATCGATCAACTATGCCACGAAACCAAATCCCCAAGAAAAGGAATAAAGAAAGAGACTGCAAATATCTTGAATGTAGAAGCTACAAATTTCTCCAGATAGCTTCTCCTTGTTATGAACCAGACGTGTATGTGTAACGCGTTTGAACTCCAATAAGAATTTCAATTAATTTTTCTGCATTTCAAGACCAGCCATTGTCAAAATATTGAGAAAGTAGAAGCAAAAATCAGAACTCCATGAATGTCTTCTAAGTTTAAACATACCTGCAACAAGTCCAAGAATGGGGATGGGTTGAACTAGCCTTTGAGTGCTTTCAAGTTTTTGCCTGCAATAACCGATGGTATTTAGCGTCATTCTACTTCATTCCGAGTTCTCTTTGAAGGGGATTAGTCAGTAACAGCATAACCATCAGAAGTACCTGTAACAAGAAGAAAACACATAATTACCTGGTATACTTGGTAAAAAGTGGATCCCGCATGAGGTACAACGCCCATAACATTCTTCGCCTTTTTAACTGCACAAAGTGTTGAACAAAATCATTTTATTTCAGCATGCAAAATAAAAAATTAACAGGATTCATTACCATAGTTGGTAAATTATGCACGAAGTATGGGATGGTGGCTTAATGGCGGAGGAGCACATAAAAAAAGCCAGAAAGGACAACATGAAACTGATACACTTAAGATAGAATTAAGGCATAGTCCAGTTCAAGAAAGAACTACGTCCATGGCACCCAACCAGAGTCTAGAATCAGATCCAAGATGGGAAAAATGAGGAAAAAGTTAAAGAAGAAATGCTGCTAATCCAAGGAGGCATCAACTGCCAAGTCTAGGTTCAGTACAAGTGAACTTAGATTCCGTAAGAGGAGAAAGAAGCTTGCTGAAATTCTGAAGTATCCTCACCTCATCCTTCTCAGAGTCGGAAAACTGAAGTTGCTGATTTTTCCCGCTATGTTGAGACATCAATGTAACTGACAGAATGCTATTTCCGATGAGGTCCACAGCCAGTGACATGCACCAGGGAAACCACGACCGTGTTCCATATTTCCTCATTAATAGAACATAAACAAGAGGCCTTATGATGAACAAAATCTCCCCTGTCACAAAGAAGCCTCCAGGAATACCTTTCTCAGATAAGAAAGTCCATAGACTAGGGGTCTCAACTAGTTTACCTACAAAGATATTTTTCAAAAAATTAACAGGCAGGTAAGAGAAACAATCAAACTACCTGAAATTAGCTTGGAACAAATGACAATTACTTGGAGGTTCGGTTATTGCTTGTGGATGTTGCATTGTAGCATTCTTGCGAAAACTGCTCAAGGCAGATAGTGCCCTGTCCTCAAGATTCCCAGAGTTTTGCACCTGAAGTGTTTTTGTGATACCAAACTCTTCATTCCCTGTAAGCATACCAAGCTGCTTCTCCGTTTCTTGAAGACTACAAGAATCGGAATCATTTTCTGCATTTTCAGTCTCCCCTCCTTGTAAAAGCATTTTGTACCCAGTCTTCCTGAAGATAACTAGCCTAATACAAACCCTGAAAAGGAAAAACAATAGTGCAAATATTTAGTCGTAAAGCACCAAATGAATCTTTTGGAGAGTTATGAACAAGTTATCTTGGGACAGTTACTTGACAGCCTCAGTAATGGCAATCAAATTCCATTTGTTCTTTTCACCATAAAGTTGCTCAGCCACAACCTCAATCGATGTCTCCAAGTCTTTCAGCAAAGTAAGGCACAATGATAAAGGGATAAAAGAAGACTCTGCACATCTTGTATGCACCTCGGTTGGACTTGTCTCTATTATATATTCGTTCACGGTAGTAATCATTCCTACAAGGGATGACACTGCAAGGAATAGACAAATCAGGGGAAAAAAGGATTAAAAAACATAGGTAGGACAGGATAAAACACTAAAATGAAAGCCTTTCTCCTCTCAAGTAATTCCTTATTCATGTTTCTCATTAGGTAATTCTCCATAGATAATTAGACATTAAGCAAGAAAAACTTTTCCAATAAACCCAATCCTTCAATATTAAAGTAGCTAATTTTTTACACAAGAAAGACAACATGGAAAAGAGAGATCCCAAATTAAAAAGAGAAGAAATCAGTTCAGAAAGGTATTCTAACTGTTCTAAAAGCAGCAAAAAGAAGCCTATTGTTACCAAAGTTTCACAAAACCTGCTTCTGGCCCGATTTCTGATTCAGCAAACTCATCTGGGAGGAACCATGTTGAATTCTGGACATACAGAAAAAGATGAGGAAACAGTTAGTAAATACATATTCTGCTGACAAGCACATTTTATCTCTGTCAAGTATGAGGAGGCTATGTATGCAACAACTAAAACGTGAATGACGAAGTACTATAGATAATTTTAAAACTTGAAGATATAAACGAAAATGGCAAAGGCGTCAACTATATGAGGGAGAACAACAAACTACGGTATCTCTTAATTTGGTGCAAATTTGGCAATGTAACATCTCAAGCAATAGTACCTTCCATCTAAGTTTGATCCGCAAAAGTAATGACATGAGAAAATGTTACTGGCAAATGTATGTCTTAATGTAAACAAGGAACTCCTACTACGAGTAACAAAGGAGAAAAAAAAAAAGATGAAGTGGGCATTGCGAGCACACTGGGAAAATTGTGCTAGGCTTGTAAAAAATGTTGCTCTCTCTCCCTCTCTCGCTGAATTATGATTGTTTCCATAAGAGCTACAACACGAATGAAAAAACAGATAAATTTTTTATTGGTAGGAAAGTACTTACCACACAAAACAATTTACATCATATATCAAACACACCCTAAATATTCAAAAATAGTTTTTTTTGTTACCCTAATGATTGTATTTTCTATGGCGAGCTGACCCACACAAGATGATGTTTTAGTGAGCATTTGAAAACTAACATAATGAAACACCATTTCAAACTAACTCACTTGTTACAATGCTACTTCAGCCGAAACTCAAACTGCTGCGAAATGCGTCATCGGATTTGGTTAACAACGCACAAACCACTCAGAGATAGAAACATTAACAACAACACACCCAATGTAATCCCACAGGTTATGGAATCTCAACGTTAGAGTTTAGGGGAGGAGCCAAGGTAACGCAAGGGGGTTCATCGTCAAAAAATTACACTATGCAAACAAGGTCAAATGTATATATATATATATATTATTTTTTTTTATGTATATATAGCAGATGTTGAATACCCCTAATTTCTTAGTATATTTACCTCTTTATACACTCAGCCCCCTAAGTAAAAATTCTGGCTCCACCACTGTTAGAGTTAAAAATAACTTGGAACATAAATTAGCGTAGGGAACCATTTAGCTAAGCGGAAAACCGAAAATGATAAAAGAATACTTTTCAGCTTAGAACAAAAATGTAATTTATCAACTATTCACTCTTCTTTTCACACCATAAACAAGCATAAGGCTTTAAATTTTATTTTATTTTTTTAAAAAAATAACTGGTCCACAAATATAGAGAAACAAGAGAAATTGATATAACATTGATAGCTAAAAAAGGTTCTTACATTGACAAGAGAATTGAATTGACGCACAAAATCTTTATTCCTCCTAATCCATCTCTTGTAAACCTCCATACCATCAGAACCCAGAGAAATCAGCGCAGCTGTGAAAATTAAATGTACCTTTCACTCAAAGATGGCAAAGGGTTTATGAGGTTGCTGTAACTAAGAGTTAATAATTATAAGAATTGAAGAAGAAAACAAAGGAATTTGGTATTAACATATTCATCAATCAATTATCTTTAGTGGAAGTTGCATTTTTAAGATCCAACAAGCATATGTTTGGGAAAATCAAGAATGGACATTGATGTTGACGCTTGAAATATAAAATGGGAGAACAAGACAATATTTTATGCCATGAGAAACACACACAACACTTGGGTCACGGGCGGCCTCCGCAATAGGCAAAAATATTTTAAGCAAAATTCCAAAATTAAATAGATATCTATATTTAGAAAATATTTATAATTTATATCAAAAATATTTTTTCTAGATATAACAATTAGAATACATATGTATTATATGTATAATTTAATTTTAATAAATAGTGCAGAGTTTTTAGCAATGGCGTACGCAAAATTTTTTGTAATGTCGATATTTGAAGAAGTGAATAAATGAACAAATAATTATAACTAGTTCAATTTTTTAAAAAGATTTTACTTTTGTTTGTTCATTTTATCAAACAAAGAAATTTTTATTTTCAATTTTAAACCCTTATCATGTAATTATTTCCCAATATTTATTAGAATACTACTCCCTCCGTTTCAAAATAGTTGGCCCTCTTTCCAAAAATATTTGTTTCAAAATAGTGCAGAGTTTTTAGCTAACAAGTATAATACATTTTAAAATACTTATGATACATCTATATTACACACATAATTTACTTTTAATACATAGTGCAGTTACTATAAATGGTAACAAACAAAAAGTATGTTTGAAAGTAGTAATTATTTATTAAAAGATAATCAGTCAAGTAATTAATCTAATATTTTATGGCAAGTTAACATAAACATTTTCCATATTGGAAGTGTATTTTACCAAAGTAATTTTGTTAATGATATTTTAGAAATCTAACTATATTAGTTGGAGCTTGTTTGAATTGGCTTTCATAATACTAACTTAAAATAAGTCAATTCAAAAAGACTTTTAATGTGGGTATTTATTTATTTACGTATTTTTTTTTTTTTAATGGAGAAGGATCAGTTTCATTTTATTTGTCTATTTTAATAAATTAAGTGAATTTATTATTTTTTTCTCATATCATTAGTATTAAATAACTATATTTAATAATAATGATCAAATTTAAAGTTGAAAGCATCATTAATTTCTTATAAGGAAGGAGCAATGTATTAAGATAAAAAATTTATCCGCACCCCCGATGTTTAGTACATGAAATCAATAATTGTAATATATGTGTCTTTGTACACATATTTATTGTTTAATCATGGTTTAATGATATATATTCTTATTTTTATTTTTAATTGATAAAATTAAATTTATCGATCTGCTGTTAAAATAACTCCAAATCTAGGTAAATGTTAACCGTTTACTAACATGATCATCTGATGTAAATATCTAGTGTAGGTTATTATTTCCCAAACTAGTGGGATACGATTTATACAAGTCAACAACATAAATCCCGATAGTTTGGAGCTTGATTACAGAATATTCCGACATTTTGCATAATTACTGAAAATATCGATTTTGAGGTTTGTCGAGATACATAATTAGCTTCCGATATATTTTTTTTGATTTTGGGTCTGTCGAGATACATAATACATCCAACGAATATACACTTTTTCCTTTGTAAAGATACATAATTAGCTTCGAATATATTTTTTTCGATTTTGGGTCTGTCAAGATACATAATTAGCTCCCGATACATCCAACGAAGATACATAATTAGCTCCCGATACATTTTTTTTGATTATGGGTCTGTCGAGATACATAATACATCCAACGAAGATACATTTTTTCCTTTGTCAAGATACATAATTAGCTTTCGATATATTTTTTTCGATTTTGGGTCTGTCGAGATACATAATTAGCTCCCGATACATCCAACAAAGATACATAATTAGTTGTGATTTTTGTAATTACTTTATAAGGGTGAAAATTTATGTAAATATGATAAGTTGAGATATATGTTTATGTTATTTTTCCTTTATATAAAGTGGCTAAAATTTTCATCAAAATCAAACCAAATTCTCTTTTATATGCCATCCCATCATGTTTAACTAATGATTATGTGTATATTGAGGAAGACTATAAGATATTCGAAAAATGAATTAATGATTGCGTACTGAAACATCATGTTTTCCTCCAAATCGTGTATAATGTTTTCGTTCCTACTTAATTAATTATCACCGACAACCAACTCATATAAAATGGTTAAATGAGGATTCGTTACTTGCCTGATTGAATTTTAATCGAAAAAAATATGATCGGTGAAAATTCATATAGTCAAATCCAATTTATTTAGGACTAAAATGTAGTAATTGTTGTTATAATAAGTATATATTAAAAACATGGTTCAAATATATACATTTAGCATGTTTTTTTAGTACCCTCTAATTAAATCTTCAAAAGCCAATGTCAAGAGGATTTGAAATTCACTCAAACATAGCTTGGCGTGTTACACGTGATTTACTTTTGTTGGGTTTCAATATAGGTAATCGAATACTGAACGAGAAATCAAAAAATAAGCTTGATATAATCACTAATTAAACGGAAAATTGGATAAATCTACCTCTGAACTATCATAAATGGTACGCATATATCCTCCTTTATATTTTGGGTATGTATATACCCTTGCCGTCAATCTTTTAGGTTGTATATACCCTTTACCCAAACGGCGGGACACGTGGCATCATCCTAGGCATTTACTCAGTTTTTATTTATCTTACGAAAAATGGACAAATATACCCCAAACTATCATAAATGCTACGCATATACCCTCCGTTATACTTTGAGTATGTATATACCCTTGTCGTCAATCTTTTGGATTGTATATACCCTTCCCGCCGGGCATCATTTTAGGCATTTACTCGATTTTTATTTATTTTATCCAAAATAAAAATAACCCACCTAACTATCCATTCCCCAAATCCAATTAAAACCCGAAATTAAAAACCCAATCCTAGACTAGAAATTAAAAATCCAACCCTAGACCCGAAATTAAAACCCCCATTAAAGAGGCAGCATTAAAACAATTAAGAAACCTCTCCATCGTCCTTCTGCTTCTCCCTTACTTCAAACTCTAGAATTTTTTCTCTCTATTCAAGCTCTAAATTTCGGTTCTTAACACCAAATTCGATTTAATTTTTTACTTTTCTTTTTAATTCCATAAATTAGACATTATATCATGTCCGAAATTAGCTGTGATTCTATTACTAATTCGGTGAGGACTTGTCTTTGTGGTGAAATTGCTCGTTGTTTCACTTTAAGGACTCCACCCAACCCAAAAGATTGACGGCAAAGGTATATACATACCCAAAATATAATCAGTATGCGTACCATTTATGATAGTTCGGAGGTGTATTTGTCCCTTTTTCGTAAAATAAATAAAATCGGGTAAATGTCTAGGATGATGCCACGTGTTCCGCCGTTTGGGTAAAGGGTATATACAACCCAAAAGATTGACGACAAAGGTATATACGTACCCAAAATATAACGGAAGGTATATATGTACCATTAATAATTATTCGGGGGTATATTTGTCCCTTTCTCGCTAATTAAACTTAGTTATAATGACATATAGTAAATTGTAAAATAAGATGCGCCTAATTCATGTGAAATTCGCCCAATTTTATCAGAGAGCCATTATTTATTGATTTTAAAGCTTAAACAACCATTATTTAAAATTAAGAATCAAATTTAGTTAGTTGTAAGTTGTCAAAGAAGGGTTTGAGGGTTTGGTCATATCACATATATGGTTAAGCTTTTGGTCCCATGATGTATACAACTGTGCTTCCAAATTGACTATGATGCATATATCCCTACAGACTTGAAAGTTTCAACTGCCAAATGTTTTTTAGTTTGACATTTAACTTTTTTTCTCTAGCCATTTTGATATTCAAAATTTACTGGTTAGTGTGATTAATTTGATTTACGGCCGCTGAATCTACTAAGAGAATCAAATATTTCCTACCAAAATGTTTTTCGTTCTCTTAGAGTTCGAACTCCAATAAGCATTAAATTAAAGGATCATATCTCAACTATCTCACTACACAAGGACAGTAGAATTTAGTTATCGTACGGTTCAATAGAATTCAGTAGTTTCCAAATTGAATATGATGCATATATCCCTACAGACTTGAAAGTTTCAACTGCCATATGTTTTTTAGTTTGACATTTAACTTTTTTTCTCTAGCCATTTTGATATTCAAAATTTACTGGTTACTCGTTAGTGTGATTAATTTGATATATCTCCTACCAAAATGTTTTTCGTTCTCTTAGAGTTCGAACTCCAAGCATTGAATTAAAGGATCATATCTCAACTATCTCACTATACAAGGACAATAGAATTGTTATCGTACGGTTCAATAGAATTCAGTAGTTTTGACACAACATACATTCATTTAATATGTACAAATTATAAATTAAAATCAACAACTCCAAAGAACAATAATTTAGAATTCTTATAAATTCATAGCATGTACGATTAAGTTTCTCCAAGGCCAAAAGTGTTTTATTTTTTCAAAATTGAGGTGTTTGACTAAGCTTTTAGGAGAAGAAAATATGTTTTTGAGTAGGAGCAAACGTTCTATGTGAAAAGCTGAAAAAGTAGTTTATCCAATACACACATAGAAATACTTTTTAAAAATATGACCAAACACTAATTATTCCTCACTTCTGAAAATGAGAGGACCAAATAAATTTTGGAATAGATCCTACTATGCTCTATGCACCTGCAAAAAGAGAGAGAAATTGTGTTTACCTTTACTTTAGAATGAAAAAGTTCTATAATCCCTCGACTGTTTGGAGTAAAATAAGATTATTTCATGATTATAATCAAGATTATAGTAAGAATAGATAATTTCATTTTCTATATGAGATAGATAATGTTATAATATTGACATAAATTTTATCCTACCTTTAGCTAACATTTACAATTCAATATTAAACAAATTTAATCTCAAATTTATATTGGGATAACTTTCTATTCCCCGTAAAACCAAACGACCGCTAAATATTTGAATCTTTTAACCTTTTGGCAATGTCTAAAGTAGAAGCAAGTCTCTTTCCAACTTTGAAATTGAAATGGAGGAGAAATGATCAAATTCCAGCTCAACTTTTTCTCCCAAATGAAAATAGTAACTAAAAAAGTCACAATTTAATTTAAAAAGTAAATTAAAAGATGAATAAACAGTCAAAAACACATCATTCTATCAACCTCCTTATGTCCCCTTGTTCAAATCCTCCCTCCCCCCCCCCCCACCCCCCAACCAAACCCCCCCACCTCCAACCACCTTCCTAGCTTACGTTCCTCAAAACGTAGAGTAACATATTAGGGCAGTTTCGTATGAGGGGGTATATCTCATGGTTAAGTTTGATACTAAATTTATATTATGTTTGGTTGATAGTATAAATTTATCCTGAGACTAATTTATACCAACAACCAAACATGGTATAAATCTAATATCAAACTTAATCTGGGGATATCTCATCCAGCATGAGATTATTTTATACCACCTTTCATATGATATAAATTAATTCAGGGATTATACTCCCAGGACTATAATCTCAGGGATAATTTAATCTATGTAGAGAGAGCGTACTGAGAAGCTTAATAAAGAAAATCAGCATTTGTATGAAGAGCCCTATCTACCAGGTACTGTATTCAAATTTAATACTTCTTTATAGTATGTGTGTGTACATATTTTTTCATCTAATGCTGTTAAACAAATTCCAACTAACTTATTCGATATGAACTCTAACAGAAGTATTCGGTAACGTAATTCTAAACCATAAGCAAAAGCAGATGAGCAAATATGGATATATTTTGTATAGTAAAAAGAGTACATTGAACATTTTCCCCTCTGAATTTACCATAACGATGCCCTTAACGCTCCAACGAAACCATTTAGGAGTCGTTTGGTTGGGATCCAACTTATTCCAAGATTAACTATTTCGGGATAACTAATCCCGGGATAAGTTATCCCACAATGTATGTGGGATAACTTATCCCATCACTAAGGCAAAAGTGATGGGATAAATAATCCAATCCCTCACACCAAACGCCCACTTAAAAGACACTAAAATTTTATCCCATCATTATTTTCTCTTATACCTCACACCAAACGAGCCCTAAGGGTAAAAAATTCAACTGACAATTCAATTTCCTTTTTTCTTTTCACTATCTAGCTGAGCTTCATTGAAATTAATTACTATTCTACAATATAATTTTTTTAAAATATAAATTTAAGTTTACCTCCCTATCTTCACATAATAGAAATAATATATGCATACACTTAATCTACCCATATTCTAGTTATAGGATTATACTGATATGTTATTGTTATAGTAGTATATTAAGTGCATTTATAATTTGAAGAAGAGAAATAACATGTTACTCCTACAAGCTATGTATAACTATTTTTTATTAGATTTTATTTTACTTAAATTCCAATTTTCTTTGACTAATGGTTGACTAATTTAGCAATTTACGACAACATTTCTCTTTAATTTGGATTTGGAACAGAATGAGACCCCAAAGTACTATTCAGATTATACAGTCCTTTGGTAGAAGTTAGAAGGAATAACTAATCTCGAATTAATTTAAAAATGAGCTTATATCATATTTGATTGAATTCAAATATATAAATAACTCATTCAAAATTAGTTATGTAATTAATCCCATAACTTGTTTCCAACCAAACACAGCAAGTGTTGTTCGTCTCCGCAGTGTAAGATTTTCCCTTTGTTCCGCCAATTTGAAGTTCCCCAAACATCGGAGATATTGTCTCTGTCTATACACAGAGAAAGACATACAAACATACAGAGGAAAAAAACAGTGGATTTCTCGTGATTTTTCCCCCCAACTCCTATTCCTCATTCAATTTCACCCTTTTTTCCCCTTATTCTCTCTCTCTCTCTTCCTCTAAAAGTAGTAGCAGTAATCACTTATGGGGTTTGCTCTTTTTCCCTTCAATGTTTTCTACTTTCTCATTCTTCCCCCCTTCTCTCTCCCACTCCCATACATACACACTCACTTTACCCTTCTTCTTTGTTCAATGAAGATTTAGCTTCCTTTTTTGATTCTTGATTCTTGCTTCAGGTTCTTGCTTCATTTTCCCTACATGTCTGTCATTTTTTTATTTTTTTTAAAATGTTTGAGCAGATGTTGTTTAAAGGTAGAAATTTTATATTGCCTGTCTTCTTTTTTTCAAATGGTTGTACTAGTCTTAAAGCTGCTTCTCCTTTCTGGGGTTTTGTTTCTTCTGGTAAATTGTATTTGTTGATTTCTTTTGCTTTTGAGCTTTTGTTTGTACATTTTGGTTCATTCTCTTTTCATAAAGCTGGCAGATTTATTGTTTCTTGATTGAAAGGTTTTAACTTTTTTCCGGGTTGCCTTTTTTTTTTTCTAATGCTATTTCTTGTATTTCATTTTTTCCCCTCTCTGTGTATTATTGGATTTTTCAACTGAATATTTGAATCATTTTAGCTGGATTTGGTGGATTTTGACTTGAAGCTTTTCTTGAAACTGTTGGGCTCTAAATTTTGTGGGAACACAAATGCAACCAAAATTGGTGGAGCAATGCATATGTACACATTAATGTAATTTAAAACTTATGATACAACAACACAACCCAGTGTAATTCCACAAGTGGGGTCGGGGGGAGTAGTGTGTACAGACCTTACCCCTACCTTGGGAGGTAGATAGGTTGTTTCTGAGACCCTGACAATTTAGAACTTATGATGAACTAGAAAAATGAAGTGGTTATATGAGTTAATTGAGAATTAATGAGTGAGCAAGAAAATTTAAAGATATGTTGGTAAATTAATGTTTTTAAACTAGTCATCTTGGTGGTTGTCTAAAATAGTACCAAAATCTACACAGATTTATTTTTAAATTGGTCGTCTTTAAAGAACATATGGACAACTGGCTGTAGATGCTATAGATAGGCGTACAATGACTTGAATTTTTACCAGCAGGTTCATAATTTAGAGGACTGCTTAGTCCTTTTCCTTCAATTCCCAACTGCAGTAATTAAAACAGAAGCATTAGAAAGGACATAACCTGTGGGTGGTATAAATCCTTCTTTCGGATTTAAATGACTCAAATTTTCTTATGAATTAATTATTCATCTGCAGTTTGCTGAGCTTCTTCACTTGTAGCAGATAAGGAATGCTGCATACTGAATGCAGTAAAAGGTGGTAGACAAGTTCTTCATCTTGGAATTGAATATGATCAACAACCATTTTGGAGGTCTTTTGATGCACTGTTCGACTTGTGTGCTTCTTTCTCTTCATACTGCTTTGTCTGAGATGGGTTAGATAGACTTTAGTGGTCACATCAGACTTGCTTTTGTCCATCTTCTTAGATATGCTTCTAGAAGAAATGGGCGGGTTGCCTGGTACTAGTGAAATTACAGAGTCAATAGAGGACTTAAATCCTGCAACCAATAAACAGTATTGTATGAAGGATGATATTAACAAACTGTTTGAAGCTATAGAAATTAGGACTTCCCAAAGAGGCGTGAGTAAGTCAGAACGGGGTGTCAAAGATGCATTCAATAGAAGCGCGATGAAGAGACCAATGCGATCTAGCCCTTCTCGAGCATCAGGTTTTGATAATTCTGAAGCTGCAAGTTTGAAGCAGGCCTTCAGAGGATTATGCATCTCTCAAGCATCGGAGCTTGCTGCTGTGAAGAAGCGGTCATCAAAAGTGTCCAGGCTGTCTGGTGTCTCAGAGACAGGGGCTGTCAAAAGCCTTTACAGGCCTGTTGTTGTTCAGGTTAATGGCCCTGAACATAATGTCAATGAAGGTGTAGTGAATGTAGTGGAGATATCCCTCATCCCAGATAGGAGTATGTCAAATACTTCTGATAAGATATCTGAATTACCCACTAAAGAAAAATCTACTTATGCTGCTTATTCTTGCCATCTTTCTAAAGATGCAATGGAAGGTGGTGCAGAAATAAGCGAAATATCAGATGGAAAGGAGGCTTTTCCTCACTGTACTGATATTGGTGCTGGTTACTTGAAAGAAGTGTCTGAGCGGAAATTATTTTTGGAACTACCGCATTGTTCAACTGCCACTTCTGCTAATAAAGTGGAAGTCCAGACAGTTTCTGTCTCACATGAAGCTCCAACAACTGTAATCCCATCGGACAAAGAGCAGGCACTAGATTCTGATCTTGTCTCTTGCTCATCTACTTCTATTACTGGAAATAAAGTCACCAGACCTACTTCTAGCAGTCCAAGTCTGATGAGACCATTTTCCAGAAGCAGAACCTTTGTTAAGAAGAAAGACATTTCTGCTCTCAACAGCAATTCCAAGCAATCTAATGGTGGAATTGACAATCATTTGAGTTGTAGGACAAGTGAGATTCCTTGTCAGACACCTGAATATGTACCGAGGAATGATCAGAAAGAAGAGGATAAGGGATCGTCAGAATCATGTGGTGAAAATAGCATAGAAGTTACCTCATCTGTTTTGGAATCAAGTGTTACTAAACCTGGTCTTAGTTCAAGCAGTTGTAACAGAACAAGAAGTATAGTTAAAAAAGGTGATGAAAGATCATTATCAAGAGAAAAAGGGGAAATATCTCAAAGTTCAAAGAGTAGCATC
This sequence comes from Capsicum rhomboideum, assembly GCA_031232105.1. NCBI lineage: Eukaryota > Viridiplantae > Streptophyta > Magnoliopsida > Solanales > Solanaceae > Capsicum > Capsicum rhomboideum. The sequence continues at coordinate 5,271,842 of CP124713.1, read as the reverse complement.
GGGGATTACAGCAGCACCACAAGCCTTAGCGAAGAAAGCTATCGCAGTGGGTCTAGCCGCAGTGGATATCGACCTCATATGTCCAAAGATTTGAGATGGGAAGCCATTCGTTCTGTCCAGAAGCAGCATGGGAACATTGGTTTGAAGCAATTTAAGATGCTTAAAAAACTTGGTGGAGGGGACATTGGAACTGTTTATCTATCTGAGCTAATGGGCACAAACTTTCTGTTTGCTGTGAAAGTTATGGACAATGACTTTCTGACCAGCAGGAGGAAGATGTCAAGAGCGCAGACTGAAAAAGAAATACTACAAATACTAGATCATCCTTTTCTCCCTACTCTATATGCCCATATTACCAATGAAAAATATTCATGTTTGGTGATGGAATATTGTCCAGGAGGTGATCTACATGTGCTCCGACAAAAGCAAGCCAACAAGAATTTCTCTGAACAAGCAGCCAGGTTACTTTTAATATAGTTACTTCTTCCTTGAAGCTATTTCTCGTTATGTTTATTCTTAATCTGGATTCCAAGAGAGAAGGCAAATAAATCTGCAAATAGAACTATGCTTTCCTAATTACTGGCGATATAGGCGGGCATATATATTTTGTGGTCACTCTCTTTTTCATGATTGATATCCGGTTGATGATGCTACGTGTGTCTTGAAGCCCTTATGTTAAGACTTTAAGGGGTACCTATCTTCAATGGTTTACTTGACTCTCTTTTGCATCCCACAAAATGGCTTTTACTTGTCATTTGCTGATGGATAATAGCTTGCTTTATGCTATCACTTGTTTTATTCAATAAGATTAGAACTCAATTTGTGTACGAGAAACAGGAAAAAGTTAGAGAACTTCTCTAATTGGTTGGTTTTGGATTCCTAGCAGATTTAGCATGCGAGAGTTCCTTGTCAAAATTAAGAATATAAGATTCATGCAATTTAGCACGTGAGAGTTAAAAAAATGCCTCTTCTTCCAATTTCCTAGTATGTCCTGTGTAAATCAGGAAAAAGGAATTATCGTTTAGATATCCGATGTTTATGATTGGTTTCCAATTATACACTTAATGCTCACTCCATCAGTGAAAACCTGTAAAAATGACTTGATTAACTTGAGCAAAAATTTCTTTTGTCAAAAAACTGGCTCAATAATTAAAAAAAAAAAACATTTCTTGGTTGGAGAAAGAGAAATGTTGAGAGAAAGGTTTGTTTTCCCAGTATTCGGACCTTAATACAATATTTGACTTAATCAGGGGAGGTCAATCAAACAGGGAAGTCTCTTACTCTGCAAAGCTTGAGGGGTTTCCTCTGAAAGCTCAGGGATCTAGTTATATCAAATAGTTTTCCAATTCCCTTTAATTTCTTCTTTTTGGTCATTCCATTTCCCAACCCTCACGAAGGATTGTTCTTGAGCATGTCTCAGTGGATTATAACTCCTTCAATCTTTGTTATATATGTTTCTCTTGATTTAAGAGTGTCCATTTTCCAGTTGATGCAAAATATTGAAAGCTGCTAAAGTCAAAATCTTTAGCAACTAGTGATATGAACAAATAAAAGTCGGTTCAACCGGAAAAATGGGAAGTGGGAGGAAGGGGTGAACCAAAGAAAAGAAGTAGGGAAAAGAATGTGTAGTGAAAGTATTTGAACAATGGAAGTGACTTATCACTGAACTTGCATCTCTTCTCCATGGCATCCCCATGCTTCATCTCACATCCGGAAGTGAATTCCCACTTTGCATGGTGACTTTATCGAGTCAATTTCTGTTGAATGAATTGGGATATGCGACCTGTCTTTGCAGTCATTCTTTTTCTTAAAGTTTAGTATCTCAGGTGACACCTAACATGCCGAGCCTTCTCTTTCAAATTTACTGAACAATTTTCCAAAATACTTGTGTTTGAGAAAATATCTTGTGCTTTATAAGTACTTTGTTGGACAAGTCTTCCCAAGTTTTTCAGTAATCTGGTGATGGGAGTTTAGCTTGTCATTTTAAATCTCGCGAGACACTGTTTCAGTGGGTTTTTATGTGATCTTGACATTATTCTGTTATTCTTATTCTTCAAACAGATTTTATGTTGCTGAAGTTCTTCTTGCTTTGGAATACCTTCACATGCTTGGAGTCATTTACCGAGACTTGAAACCAGAGAATGTCTTGGTTCGAGAAGATGGTCACATCATGCTGTCCGATTTTGATTTGTCTCTGAGGTGTGTTGTTAATCCTATGTTGGTGAAATCATCTACTCCTGTCATTAAGCCTCCAAAGACGTCTAGTCCATGCTCGGAATCTAGCTGCATAGACCCCTTTTGCCTACATCCATCCTGGCAAGTATCCTGCTTCACCCCTAGATTTTTATCTGCAGCAGCAAAGACACGTAAGCTGAAGGCTGACATAGCTGCACAAGTCACACCTTTGCCACAGCTCGTAGTGGAGCCAACTGATGCCCGATCCAACTCGTTTGTTGGCACCCATGAGTACCTGGCTCCAGAGATAATCAAAGGAGAAGGTCATGGCAGTGCAGTGGATTGGTGGACCTTTGGTATTTTTCTATATGAACTGCTATATGGAAGGACACCTTTCAAAGGTTCAGGAAATGAGGACACATTATCAAATGTGGTTTCTCAGTGCCTCAAGTTCCCTGCATATCCTGTGGTTAGCTCTAGTGCGAGAGATTTGATCAGACGGCTATTGCAAAAGGAACCGGAGAATAGGCTGGGAGCCGAGAAAGGAGCTACAGAGATAAAGCAGCATCCTTTTTTCGAGGGACTGAACTGGGCGCTAATACGATGTGAAATACCTCCAGAACTGCCTAGATTCTGTGATTTGGGAAATGTAATCCCTGATACCAACCAACAGAACAAGGAGATTGCCAAGTCTCAAAAAGAGTTCAAAAGTATAGGAGAGAATATTGAGTTTGAGATGTTTTAGTTATACTAGACCTGAGAGTGGATAGGTTTGTGTTACTTCTTTTCTTTTTCTCCTTTTCAACACAACAACTCTGATCCATGTAAGTAGTATATATAGCATTGCTATAGCATAGTGTAGAATCCAGAACTCAATTGAAGAGCAAAAAAAACAGGTTTGTGGCATGAAATGGTCTATCTTGGGTCTCTGCCATTTCCATCGCTAAAGGATTACTCTTGAATGGGGCCAAATATTCTACGACTGAATGCAATGTGGATGCTGTGAGGGGAGCAATCCTTAGATCCATGTTACCCAAAACTTTTAGGGTTGTGTGGTTGGTGGGATAAGGATAATGATTCCGAAATAAGATGCGGGATTATTTGAGAAGTTAGAAGTGGACATATCTATCTCCTTTGTGAAGTCGGACCAAAGGAAGTATGGTAAGAGATCTTATTGAAAAAAAAGATAATAATGCTAACTATATAAAAAAAATCAGAACAAAAATAATTGACGGAAGATGCCAACTAATAATAAACTGAATTTAATTGCTGTCGCATATTTGTTTAAGTTTCATATAAAGACCCATTTTAATATAATTGACCTAAATGCTCATTAACAATAAAGTGTATGAAACCTAATTTTGAGTGTTTGATTTTGAAGAAATATATATAACTTTGAAGGAATTTCTCATTTTGACATACTTTTTGCATTAAAAACACGACAAATGAGATGTGCACCAATTGACATGCTTATTTCCAGACAAACACCGTTTAATACAAATATGCAGAAACCCAAACAGAAGAGCAAATGTGTTCAGAGGCTGAGTACTGATAGCATATGCCATACATCGGCATGCTCTATTGTCTAGAGTCCAAGTGACTAGTATTAGCTACTGATAATTAAAAATTCACAAAAGAACAAACAGGTCGGAAATTATCTCCTTTCAAACCTCAGCCACCATAGGAACAATGGTTGAGCAGAAGCCACCATTTATTCCTTCTTCCCTACGCCATGAGACATATTGTAGATCCCTCTCCCCTGAAACATCATTCAGGATCCGGTTAGAGTTGATTCAAGACAGAGGATAAAGCAATCTAGAATTTTCAAAGAAACTCACAATCATAAACAGGGCAGACGCTGCTAAAGCAGCTGGAATGGCCACTGAGGTGATCTTGTCATAACGACCTTTCAAGTATGTGTGCTTGTGAACGCTTTGGTAAAACTTTTGCTTCTCAACAAGCTTTTCTCTGGGATAGAAAGGTGCTTCTTCAGACATCCTGCGGTATTCGGTAACTTGTAAATTTACAATCTCATAATAAAATGAGTATAATCAATCAGTTTAACCTGCACCACGTTAGGATGGTTAATATCCAATTGAGTGGTCCGCAACATTTCTTCCTTTTTCTTATGAGCATACTTTGTGATTTCCTTTCCTAATTTTATCATCTCACCAGAAATTGTTTGCTGTTCTAACGTATTTGTGGCACACTAGGAGATAAGTGAATCTTTCAAGGATGCTAAAATAACTAAGGCAAGCTTTGCATATAATAATTTACTCTAGGAAGGAGGTGTCAATTGAACTCGTAATCGAGAAACCAGATAGACAAGAAGAGGAGTCCGTCAGGATAAAGTAATATTTTAGGGGTCGTTTGGTGTGAGGTATTAGAGAAAATAGTAATGGGATAAAATTTTGGTGTCTTTTAAGCGGGCGTTTGGTGTGAGGGATTGGATTATTTATCCCATCACTTTTGCCTTAGTGATGGGATAAGTTATCCCGGGATAGTTAATCCCGGGATAAGTTGGATCCCAACCAAACGACTCCTTAAAGTGCAAGAAATGCATATGGCTAAAGGCACTGGCTGAACATCCAGTTGTTTGAATAAAGTGCATAAAGGTATCCACCAAATAAAGGTCTCCAGTAAAACAAAGAAGCAGAGCCAGATTGCTCTGGGTGTTAAATGCGTGGAATTGAGGACTTTATCTATAGCAATTAACTGACATTTTTTTCCTTAAAAACATAACATATGTTGATATATTCATCTATAAAGCAGCGCGAACTAATAAATTAGTAACCGAGAAAAGACAACCCCCCCAACCCCCAACTCCACCCCCAAGAACAAATATGAACTGGTGGTGATGGAAGACCCTGTGAGATCTCCATTGTGGGTGGGAGTTGTCTCTGTTTTCTCAAATGAATCTTGGTAAGTTCCAATAGTGACTCTAACTCTTGAAGAAGAATGAAAAGAAAATATAGATGTGACGTCAAGCTGCATGGGTAAGATGTGAGATGGTTTTTACTAGAATCAAGTTCAATGGATCTAGTGAAATGGAAAAAAAGACACTGAGATTTAACTATTCAAAAAGAAAACAACAACGCGATGATCAGATGACATCCATGGCTTGCACCTTCAAATTCCAATTTAACAAATATAATATCACTTCCTCCGATTAAGTGACCTAAGATGGAAAAACACATAAATGCTCTGATCACATATGTTGGTTGCATAGTTAAATCAGGGGAAAAAACCAGGATGGTGTTGGCACTCATGTTAACATCAAAGATTATATGATTACAGATATGTAAAGTCCAACCCAAAAAAATGTTTTATGATTAAGCCAATTAGCTCCGTGATTTAAGTGATTTTTGCACCAAATGGGTAATAAGCATGGCTTGACTTAATAGCAAAGACATAACCCTTCCACCAGACTGTATTATTGGTCACTTAGTCTCTTGTTTTCGTAGCTTAACTTTAGCAAACAAAGACATTCCATTTTCACTTGTTCCTCAAGTATGTTATACCTGAGCAACCTTATCATTCATCCTCATGTTAACAAGGAACTGAATGGTCCTACAGCTCGCTAATACTCTCAAAGACTTGGACAAAGTTGCTCTTATAGATAGTAACATTAGAAACCAAATAAGCATTTTTCTTAGGCACCGTATGGATCAACTGTGGTTCTTAGTTACCCCCAATGTGACTCGAACTGCAGAGTTGAGGCATCTCGCCAACTAAGTCAGTCCATGTAATTCTTATCTTAAATCTAGTTAAATGCAGTCTATCTCCTTTTGGAGCTAACCTAATAAACTAGTTGAGCCTCACAACTAAGCAAACATGAATCCAATCCAAATAAAAAAAAAAAAACCAGCAGCCCAGTGTACTAAAGCTCCCGTTACGCACAAGGGTCTATTGTACACAGTCTTACGTTGCATTTCTGGTAGAGGCTATTTCCACGGCTTGAACCCAATCCAAATAAAAATAAAAAGAAACTATTCTATTTTAGTATACCAACAGCAAAAAAAACCTGTACAACAATCAAATCAATCCACCACAAACATAGATCCAACTCTTAAAACACAAATAAACAAATTGAAAAAACGCATCCAAAAGAGTTAAGACAAAATCCAATCCATCTTCACAAGTGACAAGAGCAAATAATAATAGCATATAATCAACAAGCAATTACGAATCCACGGGTTAACAGAGAGAAACTATTTGAAGATATGAGAGATGAGACTCACTTTGAAAGCAAATAGAGAGAAAGCTGAAGGCGATGAGCGTGACCGTCGACGAAGAAAAAGGGCAGAAGAAGAGACCTGTAATGAAATCAATTTGTTGAATCGTCCAAAAGATTACGGGTCCTCGTGCTTGACAACTATTTAACCTTTGACCTCCAGTTTAAAAGTTTTGCAAATATAGACACTCTCACAACAATTTTTTCTTTTTTGGCGTGGGTGGGTGGGTGTGTTTTCATTCAATGTCCGGTACCCACATTGGAGTCTGACTAATTCAAGCCGAAAGTGATCATTGAGAAAATGCTTTCTACCAAAAAATTTTCATACTCAAGACTCAAAACTGAAACTTCTGATCAAAGAACGCAGGCCCACTCATTGATCCTTTCAGAACTTCTTTTTGTTCTACTTCTCCTCCATATGATGTTAAAGGAAAATTAAAATGATTGATTATAAATTTGAAGTGGTTTGGTTGAAGAAAATTAAAGAACATCATTGTTGAATTTTGCAACAACAAAAAATGTTGAAGAAAATGAAGTGGTAGTACTTTTTTTACAGATTTGGATTGAAAGCAACAATTTGGAATTGGTATTAAAACATTAAATATCAAATTTGGATTCATTTATACTTGATTAGGATCAATTTAAAAGCAAAATCATGTTGGTTAAAATTTATTTCAAAGTTATGACATAATTTAGTTCAGGACTTTTGTAAATTTATTTCAAAGTTATAACATAATTTGTACTAAAATCTTGACATTCTATCAAGACTTGTGCATGTGAAGTTTTTGCCTATCTATCAAAATTTTTGACAAATTTTTAGAGCTTGTGAATAATTTGCTCCCAAAGTTCTGATGCAATTGAAGCAACATATTGTCAAGAGGCAAAGCAAGTTCCCCATCCATAATTAAGTATTTTTGGTGATTCATCAGGACTTATGAATAATTTGTTTCAAAGTTATGACATACCATTTTCTATTAAAATTCCAACAATCTATCAAGACGTGCATGCAAAGTAAGTTTGCCAATCCATCAAAACTTTTGGTGATTTAGCCGAACTAGAAGTCGGCCTGTAGTTCAATCTACAAATCTGTCTAAGAGTACTATTAAGAGGAAAGCTGACGAAGAGAGGAAAGCTGACGCGCGTGAACTTTGTACCACATCGACTGAGACAAATGAAAACAAGGTGCCCCAGGTTACAAAAGGGTGGAGGGAGCTTCGACGAAACATACGTACCTGGACAGGTCAATGGGTGATCAAGAAGATCCATGACCTAGGTTAGTGACCTCTATTGCACTTTGGAGGGGTGCTTGTCTAAGGTCGGCCTAAATGGCCGAGCCTACGTCATAATTTGTGTCAAAGTGGGTTTGCGTTCGCGCAGCCCCATATCTTAACCAAAATTTTCCTTTTTTGGTTTTTATCTTCAATAGTTAATGTAATACTAAGTGATCTTCAATTTAAAGAAAGTAAAATAATCTTTAGTACTTGCATTTACGTAGTCCAACTTTTAAGAATATTGTGACATAATCCTTAATTTACAACTCCTATATTAATTAAAATGTTCTCTTGATTTTGATATATATATATATATATATATATATATCAAAGACATGAGTAATGAACAGCTAAATGAAAAGTACAACACAACTTCAATCAACAAAGTACAAATAGTGAGGACCAACTCACTATTCAGTTATCTTAATTCCCTTGATATTTTTTCTATAGAATTTTAAGAATTAAAATCATGTCACATTTAAGACGACGCATATTTATTTTCTCCTCCTTTGTCATTTCCTCATAGGCTTATTATTAATAAAAATATCTCCATTGTCTTATCCGAATGCTGATGTAATTGTATGGCACAACCCAAAGCAAACGAACGACTACATTAACTGAATTCTTACACTATCATTCTCGAAAACAAATCCCACTGCCACAAAAATAAAAATAAAACTCAAGTTGAGAATCTTTCGAAAATAACCTCTCTATCTCTAAGAGGTAGGGGTAAGGTTTGCATTCACTCTACTATTTTCAGACCTCGTTTATGGAGTTACACCGTTATGTTGTTGGAAAATTAGAAAGCAAATTGGACAACAATATTAATTATCACAATTGAAGAAATGAAATTGTGAAATTATTATACCTAAAACAGTTGAGCAACTCTCACCCGCCCTATATTTATTTCTTTTAAGGAGTACCAATTTTGAAAATTAAATGTCTTTTTATTCATTTAATAGGGTCAAATTTGATAGGTGCGAGAATTTTGTACAATTTGGAGGTGGGTTCGTGATGGATAGTGTGTTTTAGTGTTGTACCTTTCTTATTACTATCAAGAAAAGATTGATGTATATTTACAAATTGTGATTTAACTATAGCTGTCCCATTTTGGATCTGGACATGATCTGGTCCACTTTCCCTCCCTGGTCCCTTGTCTCAGCTTGAAGTTGTGTACTAATTTTCCATTGGACTACTTGCTCATTCTTTTAATAACGGCGGTGATGTTCAGATCAATTGAGGGCATCTTCACTATTTCTCAGTCACCTGCTATCTTCCAACTATATGGATATCGAGTTACTTTATCCACCAAAACTTAAACATATGATTGAAGAAATCATCAACTTTATCTCTATTGGAATTTAAGCATTATATTGCCAGTCATCTATTACCTATTGATCACTAGACTAAACTGTTGAGTGTTGAATCATCTTTCATGGTTCAGTTGCCTTGACTACTAGTAGCCTTTTCCAGTTAGGTGAGTGCCTTAGATTCAGCCATCCTCCTCTCCATGCCTTTCGTCGAGGAAGGAGAGTAGAGATGCGATCCAAAATTTGAACTTAATGGAATTTGCTTTTTAAGAATTTTAGTACTAAACTCATGAAACCTTTAAATTTGAGTTCAGATATAATATTTGTTAAAAGTTTTAACAAGTTTTATTATATTTATTTATGCTCAACATCGATTATTTTGTAAGAACTCGTTGTCGAAGAACTGCACCCACCTCTGATAGAGAGAGATACAAAAGAACTAACTAGTACTTAGGTGAACCAATATACTCTAGGAACTTGGTTGGAGCAATATTGTCATAGTTAAGACTATGGTTGCACATGCCATGTTTCTTGCTGCCTTTCTCGGGCAATATCATGCCATAATTCTTAGCAGTAGACTAAAGTAAAAGTACAACAATAACTAATGAGAGGTTCAATTAAAAGGAAAAAACGAAGAGGTAAAAGGGCCTACATGAAAGTGGTTATCATTAAAGATCCAAATAAAGATATCAACCAATCTGTTTGAACATACCTGGCAATCTCACTTTGATTGCCTTATGTCATGGGAAGAAACTCCACCAAACTCAAACATGTGTGTATAACAACAATCTTATCATCTTTTTGATTCCTTTAACATGACTCTCAAAAATTGCATTTTTTTTTTCTTGGAAAATATTTGTAGGCTATTGGACAAAGAAAATTATTGAAATAATATGAACATGAAGATCATTGTAGGCGACCCTGTACTCTTTAGTCTGGTCAGCGCAAATCTAAATTAGTCAAATAAGTAAATCAGAAAGCACAAAGTACAATCTTCCAAATCTACTAGTACAATAAGATTTAGACATATTTTGTCTCTCTTTTACAACTTTTTTTCTGCAAATCCACTCTGATAAACTCAAGAAAATAAAGGTTAAATATCTTCACAAGAGTAAAAGAAACAATCTGTTTATATTTCTTATAGCTCAAAGAGCCACAAAAGTACAATATACAAAGTCAAATCTGAAAGAAGTTAAAAATTCTTCAAGTTATTTCCATTCTTATCTTTCAGTTCCCTTATCCTCTAATTCCTTTCATGAGGGATGAAATTTTAAAGGAGAAATTAAACATCAAAAAATTGGGATTCCAGAAAAGAAAACTGAGAAAAAAAATTGAAACTAAAAAAAAAGGGAACCTTTCACTTATGTGCTCTTAGAGGCATAGATCAACAATGAGAATTCAACTTTTTCTTGATCTTTCAGCAATTTGTCTTTATCATCTAGCCACAATCTGCTATCCATTCCACTTCTTGTCCTAAACATAAATAGTGCAATACCAGAAGCTGGATTAAAGAACCAATCATGAACATTCCACATTAGATCAACAAGCAATCCATCCACAAAAATACTCTGATTCCCCCTGAAGTTCCATTGCAACCTTTTAACTCTAATAACCATCTTCTTATCAATATAAACTGACAAAACAGGATGCTTTAGTCCTTCATTTTCGCCGCTACAACGGATTAAAACATCATGAATATTGCCACTGTCACAAAATTGAGCCTTAGTTGAATAAAGGGTGTTGCCTGAAAAATGTTCTTGTCTTGAAACCAATGTGAATTTGGCCATTGGAGTTCCATTTTTCAACTTTCTTAGTGATGCTTCTTCAGCCATGTCACCAAGAATTAGTCCAAGTTGTGAATCAATTGTGACTAACACATAATATCCATCAATTGGTTCAGGACCTGTTAAGTACCTAGCTGCACACAAATCCCAAAAGATTTCAACCTTAAAATGATCCAAATCCATTGATTTGCTTCCCTTTTTCTTCCTAAAAAGACGCGAATGTGTATTGAGCTTGAAGACATTTGAAGGATCATCACCAAAATGCACACTTAGGCCTTGTGTTACATTTGTTTTGCACCATGAAATTGTGATCATCAAGAATTGTTTTTTATTATTGGACAAATTGACTTTGTACAAACAATTGACAGTGTTTTGTACTGAAGGGATCAAAGAAGGAGGGATACAAGCAGAATTTGAGTAACTAGAACATGAAGTATCAGAAACTTGTACAGCATATTCATTGAAACAAGAAGCAAAGTCTCTCATTTTCTTGAAAAAAATAAAAATAATGAGAAGGGATCTAAGGGAAAATGGGAAGTTATGGGTTTTTATTACTTTACTAGAAAGAAATAAAAGAGAGATTTGGAAGGACTTGTTTTTGGAATTATTATTCTAATTGGGAAATTTAAAAGGAAGAAGGAACTATAAATCCTCTTTACTGACAACCCATGTAAGGTAGGAGTATTAAATATGATTCTCTGTTTCTCTCTCACCTTAAAATTTGCAACTTAATAATCTCTCATTCACTTTTACTAATCGCATTTGGAATTGGAAAATAATTTAGTGCATAAGTAATTATTAATAAGGATAAAATATGAAAAAAAAATAATTATATTTTCTTGATAGGTTAATAATGACAAGTAAAAATGAAATATATTTTTAGAATATTTGACAAATAAAAATTAACGAGTAGGTAAGTGGAGAAAGGAAAAGAAAACAAAAACTCTTAAAGTAAAAGTAATTAATCTAAGGACCATAATTATTTATTCTCTTTTGCCAGTTCATCTGAGATACTACTAAGAAAATAACGTAAAAATTAATTAGTTTAAGGGCCATAGATTATAGTAGTGGAGTAATTAAGATGGATGAAAGTGGAAACGTGGTAGAAGTTCCATATTAGTGGTCAACTTTTTTTTTTTTTAATTCAGCTTCTTGTAATTTTATTTTAGGATTAATGATTGACTATGACTAATACAACCATACTTCTCTATAAGTCACCTTGTTATAATGGTATTTCACCATAGCGATCTGATTTTTTTTGGAATCGATTTTTCATGTTATATTTTACTTATCTATAACGACAACAACAATAACGTTTATTATAGCGGTACACTCTTTGTAAAATTACCTCTCTATACAGCATACTAAAATATTATATAATAATATTTTGTAAGAAATATATAATGTACAAAATAAAATACCATAATATTTATGGTAATCATCGTTAATGTCATGCATACAGTAAATCTCAAGTATGAATATCTAATTTAAAGAAAAGAATTATATTTAAATGGTGCATATCAATTGTTTCATAACTTCACTAGAAAAATGATACTAATATTTGTCTTTTTTATATTCATATTCTTTCTAATTTTGCATGTTTTTGTTTATAACAACTACATTAGATTTGAATGTCAAATGTCAGTATACATATAAAACAACACCTCTCTATAGCAACCATGAAATTTTTGGACAAACGTTGTCACTACATAGAGGTTTGACTGTATATACCGTGGCGTGGCCACATATGGAAAGTATTCAGTAAAATACTTTTTTCATCAGAAAATAAATACTGAATATTATTAGAGTTTGTCGTGATTTTCTTACCATGTTTAAATTTTATTGTTTCTTGAAGAAAAATCAAAGAATTTACCATGTTGATTTTTTACTTTTCCCTAAAGAAGAATATAAATCTTCCATTTTGGGTAATCCCTTTATCATAGAAAAAGACTTCTATAATATAATCATTAAAAAAGTTTTATTTAGGAAGAGATTTTTTCAATAATCTTTATGTTTTCTTAATTTTCTTTGATCAAATTATATTACATATTACGTTCTTTTTAGTATATTATTCTCTATCGTTTGATTTATCGTCGTTCAAGATTTGCAATTGTTAGCTTTCGCGTGATGTTCTATTGTTCGATCCGATAAATATATGAAAAATTATACTGTATATAAGTCAAAAGTTTCTTTTTATATATGTATATTAAACCTTGACCATCGTTAGAAATTTATCGACAAGATATGATTCAAAATCAATAGTGTCAGTTTCTTGAATATCAACTGTTTGCATACTAAGAATTTGGAGGATCATTGAATGATTCTTAGGGTACTATAATAAGATTGTAAACTTCACACTTTTTTGAATTTTGACTTGTGGGTATATATGAAGAAAGTAGCATCTAAAAAGAAAAAGAAAAGAAAAGAATAATTGTACCATTGGATAGAGAACTAAGTGTAAATTTCTTGTACACGACAAAGTCTCATGATTAGGTCTTGTAGGGAAAATTTCAAAGGTGAAAGTCAAGTAAACTGAAGGGAATAGAATTCATAGATCAAACATTATAGATGAACGGCATGTTCCACTAAGGGTAGGAAAACTTTAGTTTCTCTTTTGGCGTAGCGACTTGGGAAACTCTTATACTTATCTTGATTTGTCATCTTATTTTTTTCTTCACGAAATTCCATTTAGACACCTCAACTCGACATGTGTCCCCTTAATTGTGTTGATGTGGACCAAATATTACTTGTCTTGTAAAGTTTTTATAGGACTCTTAAAGAAGACAAGTTCATAGGCTTAATAATAAGAACATATTTATAATGGTCTCACTAATTAATGCGCTACTTGTATTGGAGTAGCAAGAATGAATTTGAAAAAGAAAGTAATAAATATTTCTTTCTTTTTCTAAAACTCCAAATATTGTGAATCGACTCTAATTTGCCAAAATAACTACTCAATATTTAGGACATGAGGGTGTGTTTATTTGAGATTTTGTTATCTTTTAGAGGGAAATGGGTGAATGTGATAGGATTATTTTTTAGTTTCATAGTGTTCAATGACAATCGTATTAAGTCCCTGATTAATTCAAATCGGTACTGCATAAGATTTATTAAAGAAGGAAATATTTTCTATCAAATTTTCTTAATACTTAGGACTCAAATTCAAAATGTCTATTAATGATGGAGGAATCCTGTTAATTTCACCGTAATGATAGAAACAGTTGGCTCATAAGTAATAGTCTGCTGACCCACCAATAGACCAACTCCTAACTCCAAAATAGGTACTTCCTTCGTTTCAAATTATTTGTTATTTTAAAGTTTAAGACAATTTTTAAATTTTGCTGTTAGCAGCAATTGTTCTTGAAAAGTATAAACAGGATAGATAAATTTTTCTTCTTTATCCCCTTTTGATCACTTTTTTCTCATTTACTTAAGTAGTAACTGTTTTGTGAGTTATCGTTTTACGTACATCTTTATTGTGACATTGAGCGGAATAAGTAGTAATCCTTTTTTACTGGTATGCATAAATTTATAGTGCATGCAGTTGCAGGTGGGAGAAGGAACATTAAATTCTTTTTTTGTAACCCCATGAATCTATTTAATTTCTTTTATCGACTGCTTTCACATCACTATCCAGTCAATATTCACAGGAAAAAAAAAACGATATTAAATAAATTATCTAAAAGAGAGTGAATTAACACAAACGGTTGGAAAAAGAAGAGAAATTCTTCACCAAAATGAAAGCTTTTAACTAATTTGAAATATGTAAAACGAAAAAGGGCCAAATATATAAACCTTTGTACATGGGTTGGGTATGAGTTATATGAGTTATAAAGAAAATCGAGTATTTAAATTTGGGAGTAGTAGACCATTACCACATATATCTCTATCAAAATTAATGAATACTCAAACAGAGGATATATTTAAACTATTTCAAATTTACAAGGGTATATTTAGCCCTTTTTCGTATGTTAAAAGGGAAATGCTGGTCTGTTAAGGTCAGGGGCGGATCTATGTTGAAGGTTGGGGGTGCCACGGCACCCGCAACCTCGGAAAAAATTATGTATATATACATGCGTGTATATACATAATATGAATATATATTACTCTTGGCACCCTGAATGAACAAGGAGTGAATGGTGCCACTGGCAATGGGCAGAGTATTCCGCCCTGGAGGCTGAGTTTCGAAACCCACTGGCAGCAAAACTTTTTGGCTTTTCTCACCCGCTCTATACTTTATCTTTTTTTAAAAAAAATTATGTTTTGTCTCTCTTTGATTCTTCCTTTAATTGATCATCTTTATTACTCCCAAATTATCTCCTTTTAGTTTTAATTAATTTTTAACTTCTTTTACTTCCTCTTTTTTTATCTCTTACTATGCGTATTGTGTTCGTATTTCATACCATGAGTATTAAATTTTGAAATGTTACATTAATATTGCTCCATAGAAAGTATATTTAAATATTAAATTATAAACTTTTTAAAAATTAAAGCTTTTAAAAATGATGAATATTATTATGTTATAGTTCTTAAAAATTTAAAGTTACTTCAATTTTTCACCAACATTCGCGATAAATGACGATGACTGAGTTGAAACTATATTCTTGATTCTTTCTCAACAATATATCTGCAACAATACATAAAGACAATAGAGTATGAATATATTGAGGTAACTGTATTGGGTGGTTTATAAAGTTTCATATTTTTAATTAATGTGGAATTTTTTTTCTCTCAAAGTTTTAGAGAATAAAACCTCTTATTCTTAAAAAAAAAGAAAAGAAGAAGAATGAAATGTACTTTTTAGTATCGGAATATCTAAAAGAGAACATCACTAAACAAATTTGCATATTTGATTCATAGTCTATATAACTCGAAAAGATAAATAATCCGAATCATTACCCAAAATCCCAAAATCGACCCATTTATCGTATTTGAGCGGTGTGGCACCCGGAACCTCCAAATCCTGGATCCGCCTCTGGTTAAGGTCCACAACAACATGGTTTAGAAAAGAAGCTAAAATTGAAAAGGACAAAAGAAAGACTAGAACACTTCGATTCTAACATAACCCTAACTGAAGTATCTCTAGTCCTCTACATAGAACAGCTAGTTACACTAATGAGTAATGTGCCCCCTCCCAAAAAAAAAAAAAAAAAGGAGAGGAAAAAAAGGTGACAAAGAAAGACATCATAAAGATTAGTCTAATTGAAAAGTGAACACAAAATCATATAACAATTCAATGGGTGGGGGGCATTAGTATTACCATGCTACCTCCGGTGTTCATGCTATATACAACAACATTATATCAAGGGCAATCTCACAAATATGATCGGAGAAGATAGCGTGTACGCATATCTTATCCCTATCCCGTAAAAATAGAGAGATTATTTCAGATAGATTCTAGATTTATTTTCAAATATTTGTTTGGTCATGAAACTTGGTGAGATTTTGAAAATTTGATCTTCAAAAAATTTCAATTTTCCAAAAATTGACTCAAACCAATTTAGGAAACTTCAACTCACAAAAACTTTAATTTTTTTTCCCATGTAAAATGCATGTTCTAAAACACTTTTAAATACCAAAATCACAACTTCAAAAACTTAAATTTTAAGTTTCAACTTCAAAAGCTATAGTCTAACGGGACCTTAGTTTGAATATGAAGCAAGAAGAAGAGATAAAATCAATTCATGATCAAAGTCAAATTCAGTTATTGAATCACTTGTCATATGGTCCACAATTTGAACCTGTCCATTGTATATAGCCTAATATTTCTTGGATCTTCCACTAACAGCAATTTTTTTTGTTAGGTTTTGTTTCAAGAAGATAATTCTCCTAGTTTTGGTGAGAAAGAAAAGGACTATAGTATTACATTATTTAACTAATTTGTGCTTTTATTTCCAATTACAATCCCATTTTGTTAGGCAGCCAAACACTTTAAACATTTGTCACTATCAATAAACTCCATGTGTTAGAAAATTAACCTTTTGTTGAGTTGCACGTGTTTTACTTTTATGAAATCCCAATTTAATTAGTTAATTAATTATTAACTTCTTTCTTCGTGGTTAAAACGCTGCAATATACGGTTTTCAACACGTCTAGCTGCCACTTATGGACTCTTTTCTCATTGTGGAATGCTATCAAAATGATGGATTCTGATCAGAGGGGACAAAATCGAAATTTGAATTTTATAAATTTTGAATTTACGAATAACATTATCATGTGTTAATAATTGAGGTATGAATTTAAACTTTAATTTAAACTTTGTATGTAGTAAGCGAATTTTTTAATATAAACATAAAATTTTAACTTAAAAATATATATTGAGTTCGTGTAAATTCGTAGATAACCTTCTAGCTGCGTGATTCCGACTTCCATAATACTTTATAAAAAAAACAATAATAAGAGAGACAAAAAAGGTGTTTGTTTTGTCCTACAAATGGATTTCATTTGTAAGGTAGAAACTACTCTAGAACGTGGAGGCAACAATGGAAAAATAATTAATAGAATATATTAATTAAAATAAATGGATCATACACTAAAAGTAAATTTCTTCACTTTTAGCCTTACAGCATATCGAGATATTCTCACAGACCACAAGAAAAATATTACTCTAGAACTATTCTAATTAAATTAATTAATTAGGATTAATTAAAATAAATGGATCATACACTAAAAGGAAATTTCTTCACTTTTAGCCTTACAGCATATCGAGATACTCTCACAGACCCCAAGAAAAATATTACACTAAAACTATTCTAATTAAATTAATCAATTAGGTATTCATCACTAAGTAGTCAAGTGGCATGCTTAAAATTAAGTCCATGCCTTTCACGGTTTAATTTAACTTACCTACATTAACAATGTAAATTTAGTTTTATATTATCAGTCTAATGTAAGCATAGTTATATATTATATAGCAGGTTATTATCTACCTTTATTTTCAAGTGACTAGTTTCACTCATTGTGAAAATTACATGTAATTATCGATTAATTTACGCAAATACTCTCTTTTTAGGCCAATGTTAATTTCATTATTATTTTTAAAAGTTATGTAAATATAATTAACCTTCAGGATGACATTCAATTCAGGTCTGATATATTTTCTCATGTATTGTTTAACCTTATAAATAAAAAAATATTATTGTCTAACATTTGATGTAACCTACAAGACTTTAAACGTACATAATCTGACATTTTCTCATAAGCTTTTATTTTGCTTAAAAAAATCTTTAGTGTGATCTAAAAGGTCCATAGATTGTAAGAGAATAGAGAGAATCACTTACGTACTAAACAACTATGTCAAAAATGAATAACGGGCAAAAATTTTACGTTCTATTTTTCACAAATGAATAAAAGTAAACTTCTTAGTTGAGAGGAATTAAAGAAGCCCACCAAGAAAGCTCAAGGTTTGGCTAGAAAGTAGCTTAATTGTTTAATTTACTAGAATTCGCTTAATTATATTTAATTAGTTGTTGTTAAATTTTCTTGTGAGTACGTAAATTAATCCATCTTAGATCAAGCATGTTTTGTGTTGGAGTGACAAGAAACAGAAGACCCGCCAACTTGCAATTTGCAAACCCAACATTTGACATCACTTAAAAACTATTTTAAGGAGAAGAAAAATAATTAATTGTAAGTACATTTGTTTGTCTTTTTTATGTTCTAGTTGTCATACTGACTTCATTATAATAATATTTCTAAAAGTTTCTAAAGAGGTGTTCTTTCTTTTTCATGTACGAAAGGTGTTTTTCTAATTGACTAATTAATAGGAAAAAAACAAGTCTTCGTGCATGTACATAGATAAACTTGTCTTTGTTTTTATATTTTTTGTACTTTTCTATTGGTTATATATGTGAACTTGTAAGAAAAATAATTTTCGGATATTAGAAATTTATAATACAAAAATATTTTTTTTTTTAACAATTGATAGTGGTGAGAAGGGGTTAAATGTTTCAAGAAATGATTTAAGGGACTATTTTGTACAAAATGAATACTTTAAGGGCGTAGACTCTCAAATGAATAAGAAACGACAAATGCTTTGACCTAAAGAGATACTTGCTCCGTTTCAATTTGTTTGTCTGATTTTAATATGACACGAAATATTTTCTCAAATTTAAGAAAATAAAGTAAAATTTTGAATCTTGTGATTCTAAACTAAACACACGTAGAATGTACCTATATGTCCTTTAATAATGTGGGTCATAAACATACCACATGAAAAATTTGAATTAAAGAGTTGTCAAAAAAGAAAATTCATTTTGAAATAAGCTAGATGAAAAGTAAGTAAAACAAATTGAAACGAGAATGAAGTACTTAATATAACACTTTATTTGTTTTATTTATTTTTTGCAGAAAATTAATTAAAGAAACATAGAGAAAACTAAACGGACATCTCATCTACTGGCAACATGTGAAGTCCTACTCTTATGCCATGCTTTGTTTTCATCTTAATATCATCTCCAATTACAAAATAATATAATAATACACATTCTGCATCATCATTAATGTATCTCCAAAGTCAGATATTGTAATATTATTGAAAAAAATTGAGATTTTTTTTCTTAATATTCTATAGCTTCTTGAAAGTCGTCCGATTGATACTTATTCAACGAAGCGAATAACAATTTTGCACCAATAGGTCAGTCCTGGAATGATTTTCGTAGACTCCTTCGTGCACTTCCCTCATCACATTATCGGTCTCCCCTCGTATATTTGACTTTTTTGAAAAAAAAAAAAAAGTAAAAAAAAGTCATATCTTAAGCTTTTTTTAAAAAAAAATTATTTATAAATTTTAGTAACTTGTACGACTTTTAAGTTGAGATCATTGCACGTTAGATTAATATTGAGATACCTAAAATATTGAATTCTAATTTAATTTCTTCTGAGAAGTAAGAACCTTCTTCTTCTATTTTATTATTCCTTTGTTTTGGTGTTAAAGAGTTAATGGGAGTAAAATAATACAATTTTTTTGCTACTCAATTGATTATAGAGAAGTTGGCATTTTTTCTTTCTGGGGAAGTTGCATTCTGGTTTCAAGTATGTGGAAAATTTATTTTCTTATAGTAGGGAGTATCATTTTTTATTTACTATTGATGTTGACAAAAATGCTATAACATTCACATGTTGATAGCTAATGAATTTAATCTTAATGCCAACAACTATTCAAGTGTAATGGACATGAAATATACTATTCTAATTTCAGATAGTCTATAACATATTTGGCACACTTCTACCGGAATTTGTCCAACTTGCACAAATTTGAAATAATTCAACTTCATTTAACTACAACAACAACGGGATACCTTGTCCCAATGTAGTACTACAAAGTGGGGCCTGAGAAGGGTAGTATACACAAAGCTTACCTCTACCTCAAAAGTGGAGAGGATTTTCCGATCAACCCTCGGGCTCAAGGAGAAACAGTCCAAAGCAGTCTAGAAAAAGTAGTCGGACAATTCGCCTTATCATGATTTCCACGTGGCACCGCTTCAGAAATAAAAGGCCATTGGATCAATGGCCCAAAGCTTGCAAAATTGGCATAAACATTAAGCTACTATATTGGATCAGTATTCAGTAGCCCAATAGTTATATGCTATGTTACTACTCAGTGGAGGCAAGATCATAAAGACATGGCCTTGTAATTGAATAATTTGAAAGTCTCATTTCCATTTATCATCAATATATTTCCATTTACCATCAATATATTCAGCTGACATTTCTGAACTGTAATGTTATTTAACATTGTCTCAGTTCCACAACAATGTATATTCACACTTCAATATTCTTCATCCGCTTGCGTTGTTCTAGTAATTGGAATGGACCATCTTCCTAGATGTGCTGTGTAGTTTATGCAGCGGATAACTCCTCTCCCCGAGGGCCCATCAGGAAAATCAATAACACTAATGCTTCCTGCATTGAGATGAAACGATCCCAACCATTCCTTTGTCAGATTTAGACAGTGTCCCATCATCGCGATATGGAGTGCAGGATGGCCAACAGCAATGGCTATGTTGTCTTGGCCGTCAGATCCTTTTGATAGTTCAGACAATAGATATTTCCATGCTTTCCCAGATTGGTCCCATAAAGATGTTGTGACGTCGTCTTCCAATCTACTTAACCAACCAGATGGAACATTTTGCAATCCTGATGCCTCCTGCAGAGGAAGCAGAGAACATTAAAGTCTGAAAAGCAAGTATTTCATACTAGAAAGCAAGAAATAATACAAGTTGAAACACGATTTTATGCAGGATTTAGTCGAGCAAATCAAGAAGAAATTCTTATGACTTTGGCTTCAGAATTTTAAATTTTCCAATCTCAATACAGATGCATCCTTTTATTTTTATCTTAAGAATGTTTTGCATGCGACACTAAGTAAATTCATCAGCTTGTTTCAGTTTAGGAAATCAGTAACATGTCTCTTGCCTTCTTTGATTGTGTAAGAACACTTTCAACATCTAGATCTGGTATCTGCTTCGATTCCACATAGCGTGGTATACAGTCAGCACCAAGGCAGTCAGCAGCTTCTTGAACCTATAAAATTCAGTATAAATTGCGTTAAGAAAACTAATGCTCTATATAAAACTGTCAATCAACATAATATCTGAATGGTCATACTTTAGTGATTATGTCAGCTGTCTCTACAGATGCCATTTTAGTTCCACTGACTACGGTATTCACTTTCAGATCAAGAAGCAGCTCTGCTATTTTCTGTGCCTGTCATCCATTTTAATAAAATCCTGTAAGGTTGTGACACCCACCCGATATGAAGCTGAATGCTAGTTCAGAAAGGAGAACCATCCTACCTGTATATTTCCAAGCATGTTCATGGGGCCATTTCCAGTATACGGCATACTACTCTGTACAAATTTCAACTTCCATGAGAAAAGAGCAGAAAATGGTTAAAGCAACAGATAAGGATACCCAAAAGAAAATGTGTAATTTGAACAGCTTGCCAACATGCTAAAAGGAATAGGGATTCGGGGCTAAAAACCTGAAAAGCTAAGGAGAGGATAAATCAGAACTTATGAATTTATACAATAGATGACAATATGCGTGAGTACTCCCCTACGTCTATGCCTAATCCACGAATGGAAAGCCAAGTTTACCAGGCAGGAAAACATTCATAAGGTGCACAAGCCCCTTTCTCAATTTCCTATGTCTCTGAAGATCACTATTTAGAAGCCTCACTGACACATCCAAGATCAGCCAACCAACACAGAGTTTTTTTTCTCCTCTTCTTTTACTTAAATCTGTGCGTAAGTGACCTCTGACATCCCCATATCATCCTTCTCTTATTTTTAATGCTAAGGGTGAAAAATTACTGTTACATTGTCCAAGATAGGATTTCGTTTAACAGATGTTGAAGTCCTCAAGCAGAAATATGATCTGCTGATGTAAAATATTTGTGTCATCCATATCTCTTACCATAAGCTAAAAGGTACAGTTATAGTAATTCTGGAAGTATTTCTAAGATAACTAAGTTTCATGAAGTTAAAAAGTGGAAGTCGTATATATTTGAGTGACGAGAGGAAACTGGAGTCATAAGGATTTTTAGCCAGCAGTCCCTATTGTGAGTAAAAACTCCTCAAGCCATTGAAAAAGTGGAGGAAATTAGCTCTAGTATTTTAAAAGCTCGACAAGTACATTCTCCACCTCTAGAAAATTATGTGATCTAAAGTTAGAGTCATCGGAATGGTTAGCGTATAGCCTTCTTCATATTAGTTTATCCATTCATCCATTGTGTTGTGGTATCTTCAAGAATGATCTCATGAGAGGGTGGTAGAATGGATAGATAAGTTTCTTCTATCAGCTGAAGGCCAAAATTCTAGCTCCGAATGAATGTATAGCACTCAAACAAGTCTTTGACCAGAAACTATACAAGAGATGTGGAGATTCATACTTCAATAAGGATCAAAAGAACTCTTTTCAGAAAATATCCATGCTTTCAACTTTGCTCTGTTCTCACATAAAAAAAAATTCCTGAGCATTAGCTAATATTTCTGTATCATAGTCTCAAAGACTACCTTTTTATGTCCCAAATATGAAATCAAGGAGCCTAATATGTCTGTTTATTGGCAACATATTGCCTACTGCATACCTCTAGGTCACTCTCCGACACTCCATGGCAGACAAGTACGATCCGCTTACTAGTTTTTCTGCCTGCAGAACTGCCCGCTGCTACAGGCGATCCTGGGGTCTGCATTATCCAAAATTAAGTCACAGCAGATAGATGATCAGATAAACGACAAACCATAGCCTTGAAGTCCAATCTCCAGATAAAGCCATAAAGAACAATCAAGTAGTTGAAAAACAAAATGAATCAAAAGAAGATTGAACCTACAACTAATATGTTGACCTTGATTATCTGACTAGCAGAGAATTTTCCTTTTCAAGATATCTTTATCAATAATCATCTAATAGCTAAGATTAAGTCAAGTGTTACCAGACTGAATACCTGATTTAAACGATACCAGACTGAATACCTGATTTAAACGATTAAGGCAGATACTTGGGGTTCCGCCCTCAGGATGTGGAGTGAAGTCCAGCACACTAACCCCGCAATTGCTCTGAAGTAGAATCCTGAAATACTCAGTTCCTAATCCTGACGATGGTGAAATAAATATAAAAGATAGGTTCAGACTGCTAGCAGATGTTAGAAACTTTAAATTAAATTATGATTATAGTAAGTAAAGCATACCGATGGCTGTTGCAACGAGAGCCTGATTAACTGCATTATGAGCAACTACTAGGACAGACTTGCTTTCATGGACCAAGATTTTGTCCCAGCAGCTTTTAGCACGAGCCCACAACTCTCTCACTGGATAGTGACCATCAATAATGAAATTTGGTGCATCTATTTGCCATTGACGAAAAGCTTCACCATATTTAGCTTTTCCTTCATGTTTCAGGAGGCCCTAGAGCAGACATATGTTTACACAACAGGAATACCATTAGATTGGGACACATAGTCCTGTCAACCACACTGAAGCATGAGTGGTCCACATGCAAACAGACAACAAGAATAACATTTGCCATCTTGTTGACATATTCACAGATTTCAAGTCCAAGAGGAAAACACAGAGAAGAGGTGTAAACTACAACTGACTTGGAATGAGTATAGGTCAATTTCCCTCATATCAGAATCAGTAATGATCTCCTCTTCACGAGCACCCCATATTATCTCAGCTGTCCTCTTTGAGCGACGCAGTGGACTGGAACATGCAGGCCACCTCTGTCAATCATTTTGGAAACATAAAAATGAATAGCAAGAGACTCTTTTTCTCTACATGCATCAGCTAAAAGTGAAAATATCGTGCAATTTATGGTCACAGATTATTAAGAACAGACTACTTGAAACCCTTTAACTTCTCTCCGGCATTTAGATCAACAAGAAAATTCAAAATGCATATGCTGGAAATTTGCTTCTCTCTTATCTATTTCTTTAAATAATTAAATTTTCATCTTTCCTTTGCAGAGAGTATCCCACCTGCACAAACAGATACAAAACGGCTCCTCTGAATGAAAGGTTGCCTGTAGAAAACTGAAGAATACAGACACTAAAAGAGCAGATTATGTTTTCACTGTTATGAGTGAAAACATGATGCAGGATGCCTAAGAACTCACAGGGAACTGACGTGTTTCCTGCTCTTCGAAGACATGACATACTAAAGTACTTGCTACTCTTGATCAGAAAAAGTTCTCAAAGTGTCAAATGGAAGAAACTTGAGAATAGCAGCAGGAGACCAAGGCACCAAACAAATGAAGGGGCTACTGATTCTTTCCCTAGTCAGGATAGCCTACCAGCAAATTACTGTTAGCAGATACAAGATATTTGTGCAACTTAAAAAAGAAAAACCGATGCTCCAATTCTTCATCAAATATCAGCAAATTTTTGAACTTGGAAATACTAAAGCTAGTAAGCGGATAGCGAATTACGTATTTTCATCTCTTTATGATCATTTCAGGGAATTTTAACACAACTGAAACCATGTTGGATCAAACCAGTCCATCACACAACCTACAAAGATACTCTTTTTTCTCAATAATTTGCAAAGAAACTCAGTGTTCTTGAGCTCCTCAAGTTGAATACGCATCATTCCATTTTTTCCTGGTTCCAATAGAGTTAACTTTTAGTGGTGCTTTTGAAAAAAAATGAAACATCAGGATCAATGCCTGATTTATGAACATTTAGACAATTTTACTTCTAGCTACTCGTGAAAGTGCCTATAAGGCAAAATTACCGAATAGGTGATAAACGTTGTAATCCTATCCCAACCCCTAAAGTACTTCAATACTCCCTCAGTCCCGAACCCGATTTATGTGGCAAACTTTCATTTTTAGTCCTTCCCAAAGGAATGCCATATTTCTATATTTGGAAAAAATCTCCTTTTTAGTGAAATGATTTATAGGTACACAAATGGTCAATGAGTGTTACCATAAATTTCAAGTCTTTGTTTTTTTCTTAAATTTTGTATCAGTCAAACAATGCCACATAAATTGGGACGGGAGGACTAGTAAAATAAGCATAAATCTCTCAGGAAAAATTTAAAATAAGTTATAAAACCTTGAAAAGCAGATATCGAAGGAGTCATCAATAAGCATTTGCCGAGAAGTTTCAGCTTGAGATTCTCCTTTAGATGTAAGAACTGAGAAATCGGAGCTCCCTTGTATCCGACCCTCCGCATTCCACGTGCTTTGCCCGTGCCTCACCAAAACCACCCTCTTCGCCGTCTTTATGGGCGGAAACTTCCGGCCCTCTTTCTCCTCCGGTGATGATTTGTCAGCAGATTTATCGATTTCTTGAGTAACAGTTGAAGATGCGCGTAATAAGGGTCTGTTTGGATTGTAAAAGGGGAAATTGTTGGGTGGTTTATGGATGAAGAAAGAGCTTGCAGCTATGGAGTACATACTGTAAATTTCACGGTGAGGATGGTGATTCCCTCAACTAATTTTGGCGCTAAAAAACAGTGGAAATTATAGTTATAGGAGGAGTATATTTTATGTGGTTACCGTTGGTTTTGGTTCAATCGAATCAACTATAGCAACAAAGGATGAGAAGAAGCCAGGCTAGATAGAGCGACACATGTTCATTTCATTAGTCTATTTTGAGTATTTTTTTTTTTAAAACAAAACCTTCCTTTATTCGGATATAATACCAAGGAAGCATACAACGTCATTCACTAACCAACTTAAAAATATTCTGTCTCAAGAAGATTTGTGCAAGAAGGAAATAATCACCTTAGCCAAGTTATGAGCAATAACAATAAAACTTCTAGAATATGTAAAAATACAACATAATCAAGACACGAAGACATGTTTCAAATATCTTCACAAGCTATATTCACGTCCCATATGACTTTCACATTTTTTATCAAGATGTTTACGATAACTTTCACATCAGAGAAAATATAAAGTTTATTTAATTTACAATTATAATATATTTAGAGTAATTTCACAAATACATACAACGCTATATTGTTTTTACTGAATTTGTTTGGTGTGTTTAATAAACATATAGTAGTATTAAGTGATGCTAGAGTATTTAATAGGTAAACATCTTAATTAAAGTAATTATAAGAAAAATGGTTGCAGCCGATAGGAAACAGTGTAGGTGTATTTCACCTAAAAACTTATGCTCCAAGTCCAAATGTTGTAATAAACCAGTTTACAAGCACTTCTTCTATATTATTTCTAACTATGCAAAGGAAATTACAACCTACTCAATATATATATGTGAAGTACCGTAATTATTAATAATGGAATGAAAAGATTGAATTGAAATACGAAAGATGGAGAAAAAGGAAATGAGAAGCTAAGACTATAAGAATAAAGATGAGAAGAATTAGACATTTACTCATCAACACGCATTAACCATTCAATAGACCACTGCTTTTAACGTTTAACTTCGCTTAGCCAGTCCCAAAGGAAATCCATTCCCTTATTGGGCCGCTAGTTCTACTAGTTTCAAATTCAGCTCAAGCCCAAGTCCATTATCGACTGTTTATTACTTTTGAGCCATTAAGTTGTCCACAACAAGATTCATAAAAGTGTCTAGTAGAGATGGCAAAATTAGGGGGCCTAATATTAGTCCATGAAATCACAATTACTTCAATCCGTTTAAGTTTGGGCTGATTATTGACATTAGGGGTGTCAAATGAGCCCAAATTAAGTGAGCACTTCTAACCCAACCCAATATTTGTGTATTGGACTCAAAATAATTTACAAATGGGTTCAATCTCAATCCATTTTAAAAAAGGCAAAACTTCACATATAGTCAACTTATACCCCTCTTAACTAACTTCTTAGTCTAAGTTTTAGTAATTACATTTTATAGATTTTAGTTAGTGATTAGATGTATTTAGGACTCTTGTATACAAATATTAACTAATAACTATTTCATTTATGTTTAGAGATAAAAAAGGAAAGGGGAGTGATTCACTTTCTTTATTCTCTCCAATATATCTTTTTCAAATTTTTTGTTTCTTCCTTTTCCATATGGACTGTTATTGGTTACCTTTTTAATTTTTGAAATACAAAAATAGAAATCAAAATAAAATTCCTCTGATTAAATTTTTATGGCTTCAGAATTTAAAATATAATTTCAATATATTTATCCAAAAAAATTAGCTATGAATAGAAATACAAATATAGAATTGATACAAATGAAAATTAGCTCTGAATTTAACATTCAAATACAAATACATACGCTTACAACTCATATTTTCAAGATAAATATGAATTGATACAAATTCAAAAGTATAAAATGGATATAAATTCAAATTATATGTATAAATATACAAATTTAAATGTATAAATGTATACAAATTAAAAATGTATGTGAAAGAAACATAACAAAATAAATACAAAAATACAAACACATTGATAGAAATATACAAACAAATTCACTTTATGACTAAATATAATTTATATAAAATACCTTTGAGCTATATACAAACACATGATAGTTGTATACCTATATGTAATGTATAAAATATAAACCAACGTATTTTATACAAACCAAAAACTGATTATACAACTTATATGTATATTTTATATATGTATGTATGTATATATATATATATATATATATATATATATATACAGTGGCGGATCCAGGATTTTAAGGTAGTGGGTGCTGACGTTCCTTTAACGTAAAATTGTTGTCCATAAAATATAAGAACAAAATTACTTGAACACAATAATAATTTTTTTTAAAAAAGTTAACGAGAAAAACATTGAAAAAAATGGCTTCAAAAAAAAAAAAGTGAACAAAGAAAGTAAAAAAAATAAACAAGAAGAAGAATAAGAATAAAGAAAGTATAAAAGAAAGAAATAAAATAAGTTTTATGGGAGAAAAAGAAGGAGAAGTCATGTAAGAAAAAGGGGGAAAAAAGCTCCTCTCACAGTGAATCGAACCTTGAACCCCCGCCCACTAATGTACCTTAACCTCCAGTTCTCAACCAAAACACCTGTCCTACGTTTAAGCTTCTGGGTGCTCTTCCCTCTTTATATCCTAATTTTCAGAAATTTTGTACTAATAATATATAGTTTTCGTCGAGGTCAATGGGTGCTCGAGCACCCGGAACCCTACATGTGGGTCCGCCCCTGTATATATATATATATATGCATATACCAACACATGACAACTATCTAATTATATATGACGATTATTTGTATACATATATATATTAAAAAATTGACTCGGTATACATACTTGTGTGTAACTAACAGAAAAAAAGATATATAGACATATGTATATATATTGTACGTCGTTAACCCCCCCCCCCCCCCCCCTTCCCCTTGGAGTGAGAATACTTGAAATGTTTTTCCTTTTCTTTTAGTTTATAGAAAATATCAATAATAAATATACAAACTGAGATATACCTAATGCCTAATAGAAGAACAAACATAGTTTATACAAACCAACTTCAAAAATATACAATTTAGTTATATACAAATACGTGATAGTTATATACCTATATGAAATGTATAAAATATGAATCAACATATTTTATACAAATCAAAAACTGATCATACAACTTATATGTATATTTTATATATGTGTGTGTGTGTGTGTATATATATATATATGTATGTATATATATATATATATATGTATGTGTGTGTGTGTGTGTGTGTGTGTGTGCCAACACATGACAACTGTCTAATTGTATATGACGGTTATTTGTATACATAAAAAAATTGACATGATAAACATACTTGTACGTAACTAACAGAAAAAGAAGATACATACAAACATATATATATATATATATATTGTATAAGTATTGAAACCTTTTTTCGCATGAATTGAAAAAAAATAAATTGAAGAAACTTTTTTTGATGTAATAAATCTTTGAAAAAATTACAAAAATATTTAAGAGTCAATATAACAAAACCTACCAATAGTTTCTACTTTTCAAGGAAAAAAATTTGAAGAAGATGGTGGAAAATTTAAGAAGAGAGACAAAAATCAAATGAATGAAAAATTTAAGAAGAGAGAGAAAAATCAAATAAAATGGCCAATTTTTAAAATTAAATCAAAAATAAAATTAAGTGTTCAATTAAGTTAGTCAACATTTAAGCTAATTAGATGAGATAGATTAATTGCATGATATACAAGCTATTATATTTGTATATAAGGGCCCACTCAAATAATAGTTTTTTTAACTAACTTTTGACTATGTCAAGTAATTATTTTAAACATTAACCATAATAGATATTTAAGGATCCTTTTTATCTATGCTATGTAATTTTTCCTTTAAAAAAAATCTTCAACTGAGCCCGATTCAATCTTCACTTCAACTCATTTAATAAAGAAAACGATTTCCTTAATAAAATAGGAGAAAACAAGTGACAATCTTCTATCACATTCAAAAATCAAAATCATCCTCCCCACCAAATCTCACACCTATCCCCACCTCACCCCAACCCCTCCTTACCCCACCCACCTCAACACCCCCTCCAAGAATTTTTATTTTTTTTTATAAAACTTTTTTTAAATTTTTTTTCTCACCCAACCCGTACCCACCCCATCCTCCTACCCCCGCCACACCCGCACACCCCTCTCCCCCTCAAAAAAAAAAATTATTTAGTTTTTTTCATTTTTTTTAAAAAAAATTTAAAATATATTTTTTCACCCCAAACACACACACTTCCATCCCCACCCTCTAAACCCCCCCAACCCCGAACCCAAAAAAAAAAGATTAATTTTTTATATTTCTTAAAAAACTTTTTCATGGATAGTATTTTTTTGGAAAATAACTGAACACACCCATAGTATATTTTATTTTCATTGGAATAATGTTTGATGACTTTTCTTTTCAAAATTAAGAAATTATTTTTTTATTTTTTTGAGTTGGAATTCAAATTGTAGTCATAAGAGGTAAATACCAATATATTAATATTCTTTAAATTAAGCGGGTCAAATTTTGCGAGTCAAGACCCAATCCAGTTTTTAGCTCATTTTAGTTCAACCCATTTGAACCCAAAGTAAATTTGGGTTGGTCATGACCCACCCCAATTTTTAGTTCAACCCATTTAAATATCTTTAATTTCAGCCCAACCTGTCCATTTGACACCCCAATTGACACGCCAATTAATTAGCTCAAACTATTTCACCTCATGAAAATTTAAGTTGATATTTATCCCAAATTGATTCATGAGAAATATTGTCAAAATATTTTCACAAAGATTTATTTTTAAAAAAAATTGATATGTTATATAGTTGTAATAACGAAAAATAATAATTTTCAAAGGTACTAAAAAATTTTAAAGAACAAATAAAGCAATTATGACTCGCATTTTAGGTCATTTCAATCCAAGTAACTCTTAGATTGATCAATAATTCGTCCATTTATTAACTCAGTTCATCTTAACCCACCTAAATGCAATCCAACATACCCATTTACCACTTAAAGTGTCTATGTGAATGTACTGATACATCCACCCTCATGAACACCCACACACTGTCCATTAACTTAACAGAGAGGCAATCATCACATGAAAAATAAGAACCATGCATTCTTAAAATTGGATACCATGTGGAGATGTCCAACTACTATTAATAATTGCTATAGGATATTT
This sequence comes from Capsicum rhomboideum, assembly GCA_031232105.1. Taxonomy (NCBI): domain Eukaryota; kingdom Viridiplantae; phylum Streptophyta; class Magnoliopsida; order Solanales; family Solanaceae; genus Capsicum; species Capsicum rhomboideum. The sequence goes on along the minus strand of CP124713.1, from coordinate 5,240,989 downwards.
TTGAGTAAATGATTCTAGTACCTTTCTATGTTAACATCATAAAATCGTGGTTTCATTTCATTTCACCTACCTCTTGTGCAAGGTAAAATAGTTTAGTTACTTATAATAAGCATAGTTTTAGTCACAACACATACTAATAATAATCTTATTTTTTTATTAATCATGATATTGTTCGGATCAATTTATAAAATGTATTCTTAATTATTAGCATATGCATTGAGTAATTTAGTCCCTAATAAAATTAATCTGATGAGAAGAATTTACTTAATGTTACTTTCAGTAGAATTCAAAACATGCACAAGTAAAGCTTGTTCTAGATTGGCATAATCGAAGGAATCAACTTAAGTAATAAAATCATTATGCTATATATGTTTCTCTAGCAAAGTAATTAGGTAACATCACATGCATTACACTTTCAAGTTTTCTATACAGAGCATTTAGAGGCACGTGGTAGCAAAGTTGGACTTTCCTTAGAAATTAATAAATATGAAGCATGAGAGAATAACGAACATGGAAAAAGATTAGCTTAGATCGAATATCAATAAATGATTATTGTTCGAATACCATTAAAATTAGCTTAGTTTTTTTTTTAAAAAAAAAAATATATATAGTGCATATTTATTGAAGATGGATAAAGTAAAAAAAAATTAACTATATTTTTCTAAGAGGCGTATAAAAGTGAAACATGACAATTGATACGGACTAGAGGGAGTATATTTTTTGTGGATCACTATTTTTTTTAGTCAAAAAGAATACATTGTTTATAAGTTATACATTGAAAGTTTTCCATTAATCATCCACTCAATTATTGATATGTTTTTTTCCTGAATTTCCTGAAATATGTGATAACTATAGATAGTTCCTTTTAACGTTTTCCTCGCTTCAGAATCTTCTTATATTAATTATTAATTTATTTACTAAAGTAATAAAGTGCCTACATTGAAAAATTAGGCGTACTTCCATCTTATATATACTACTTAATTATATTAGTACAGACTTTTTTTGTTGTTTGTCTGGACAATGTAACGTGACCACATGTTAGACAGTTTCCTTTTAGTTTTACGTGTGGAATAATGTAGTCAAATTTATGATTTGATTCTTCTTAAACGTCAAGTTTCATTAAGGGTGCTTTTGGTATGGATGGAAAAAGGCCATATGCCGAAGAAATGTTTTTGAATTTGTTTAAAAAATTTCTCATGTTTTATCGGTCAAATATATTTGAGAAAAAATAGGTTCCATCAATGATACTCCGAACAAATTGTCTCCCCCTCTTCCACACACTCCACACAACGTAACATACCCCCTCGCTCCCCCAAACACACATTATACCCCCCCCCCTTCCCCCGGCCCGCCCACCACCCCCACCTAGCTACCGCCTCAACCTAGTCGTATATATATATATAGTGTTTGTCGAGAATACTTGGAGATACTATTTTTTGTTTACTTACCATGCATACATGATCACTTATTAATCTATAAAATCACTTACTTTTGGAGAAATATTTGTTCGTTCGTAACAAACATTGATGCACACCTGACACCCCAAAATGAATGTTACTTGACATGGTAATTTCTATAAATACTACTTGAAAAATCATCTATATTGCCATAGACACTTTCAACCAAGAAACAAAAATAGCTATATTACATATGTGGAGAAAAATGAGTAATTAAATACTCTCTTTTAAGGATCAGGCTGCCCATCCTGTCTCTAAATTTCACCTGCATGCACACTCTTCAAAAATCTAATTAATTTTACAGCTAAAACTATAATTAATTTTACAGCTACTTCCTCCGTCCATCTTTACTTGTTCAGTTTTTTATTTTGGGATGTCCAATAATACTTGTCCAGTTTATAAAATCAATGGATAATTTATCTATTTTTATCCATTTTACCCTTGGTATTAAATACAATATATCACTCATTGCATTTTTTAAAGTAGAAAATTTATTATATTCAAAAAGTGATATAGTAAAATTACTCCTTTATTTATTATTTCTTAAGATATGTGTCAAGTTAAAAGTAGAGAGAGGGAGTAAAACTAGACATGAGAATGGGCTACTGCGTACTGCCAATTTATATTGGTATCAAAATAAATTTTCTGGAATAGGATTGCACGAAAATTCTTACGATATGCACATTGTTTTCATTTATTTTTATTTGTTCATTATATTTAAAATATATGAACATTTTTATTTATCATTTTTAACATATTAAGAGAAAAACATTATTTATTTTTCATGCTTTACTCTTACAATTAGTTACTTATTCTCCAAAACTAAGACTAAACATCAATTAATATAAGATTGTGATTAAATACTCATCTCAGTTATTTTTTAAGGAATATATAAAATTTAAATTGAACAAGTAAAAATGAACGAAAGAATTATGTTGATTTCCGAAAATTAAAGACAATTTCCACGTGCTTGTGGGGTTTTAGCTTTTAAGAAAAAGCAAACTCCTCAAACTTTTGACTAAAAAAGTGTCAATTAAAAAACTAAGCAAACACCTAGAAGTTGTGTCCGAGTCAATTTGATCCAAAGCGTTGGAATTTTTTTGTTAATTTTGACCCATTGGACACGTTTTGGAATTATTATTATTATTTTCTTAAAAAAAAAAAAAAGAATGATCCTGGAAAAGGAAAGGAAAATGCGACGAGACCAAACAATACTTGTGTCTGCTAATTTCAACAATCAATTAACAACTCTTAACCACCTTTTTTGTTTTAACAATCTGTCAAAACATGTACTGCGAAAACTAATATAATAGAGAACCTAATAAAGTATTGATTAATCTAAGACTTGTTCCGTCTAAACTTAACTTCAATTGCTCAGAACTACTCTATGATTGAGATTTGAGAGGGATTTGAAGTTTATGAATTTTTATCGCAAGTTAATGTATAATAATTATGATTGAGTTCACATTAAATTGTTTTTAAATATTTTATAAATATTTTATATTTGTATACATATAAAATTTTATCAAAAGATATTGAGTTTCGTGGAACCACATGTAAAGCTCTCGATCCACCCTTGCTCAATGCAGGTTCTGGAATTTATATGCCTTAATTTTCATTTTAATCTATTTTTTTAAAAAATATTTATCTTTATATATTAGCCAATTTTAAATGTTTCTATATAGGAAATTGTATTCGTCTTTTAACTCTTACACCTTGTTTGGATGGTGGTTTCTCATGGTATGATCAGTGGCGGAGCTAGCTTAGGCTCAGGGGGTTCGAAACCCCTTGGGCCAAAAATTACACTTTTTATACATGGTTAAAATTATTTTTATGTATATGTTATAGATGCTGAACCCCCTTCGACTAGTTGGTGTGTACACTTTGAACCCCTGAATGAAAATCTTGGCTCCGTCACTGGGTATGATATGGTATGGTATGGTATGGTTACTAAGAGAACCATGTTTGTTTTGATTATTTCTTAAAATGCATGGTATGTTATGGTTTGATTTCATGGTTTGGTAACCATGAAAACCCTCATTTTGTGTAACCATCGATTTGATGTTATCCCATGGTTTTCTTATTTGTTTTTTCAATTATGCACTTACTTATTATTATATAATCGTATTTTACCCTTTACCCTATATTATTTAACTCCACCCCCTACCCCGACCCCCACACCCACCAGTCCTCTCCCCCCTAAAAAAAGTTTATTTTATTTTTTAAATTTGTTTCTTTAGAAAATTTCAAAAAAAAAATTCTTATCCTATCCCTCCTACCCCAACCCTGACCCCACCCCCAACCAAACCCCCACACCAATTTTTTTTTAGTTTATTTTTTAAAAAAAAATTCAAAACTTTTTTCTTACCCCACCCTCACACCCTACCCCCTCCTCCACACTCACACACAAAAAAAATTATTTTTTTTAATTTGTTTTTTTTAAAAAAAATCAAAACTTTTTTCTTATCCCATCCCTTGCATAACAAGCACAAGAAAAAAAGTAAGAAACAATTTGGTTTCCCTCCATAACACACCAGTAGCATACAACAAAGATGCATTCAAACTTTATACTTATCGTTGGTGGTCACGTCTCAAAACACCAAAAAGAAATGAAATTTGTTACTATCAAAAAAATGAATTCGATTGCCTTTATTATTTTTTTTGGCAATTAAAACATTATTTTATTACCAAAAGTGTTTACATTCAGTACAAAACCAAATTGCATTGATATAGCAACCAATCAGTTTGTCATTCTATCAACCATTACATCTAAAACAAACTGGAAAACAAAAAAACACTAAGGATAGTAGTTGAGATTTGCTAGTTTGCTGTAGAGCTTAGGCTGCAAAGACCCTCTCTGAAAGATCTCCTGCACTATTCTTCTCGTAATCACGTGTGGCTCGGTGGACTTGGCTTGGAAAATCTTGTGGTTCCTTTCTATCCAAATGTGATAAACTACAGCTGCAATGCTCATTCTAAATATAGTGGTTGTTGGTCCCTTTCTTCGGGCATTTCTATTGGCCCAGTCCAGTTCCTCTTCCCATGTTTTTGTTGGTCTAGTGATACCCTGACAACTTAAAAGTTTTGTCCATATGAGTCTCGAGTAATCACATGTAAAGAAGAGATGTTCACAGGATTCAATGCCCCCCGCTACATAGAACACAATCTTGGTTATCTGTGATGCCCCACTTCACTAGCCTATCCTTAGTGTGCAATCTATTCAAGATAGCTAATCTGTGATTACACTTATTTAGATCCACTCTTTTATTAATTTTGTTAGAATTTACATGAATTTAACAACTTAATATATTTACATGGCATAATTTGTGACAAATTAGCAGAAAAAAAATTATCTTAAATTATTTTATTAGCAATTATTGATAAATTTAACATTTATAATAATTAAGGGCATTTTAGTAAACTTACCTGTTACGTTACAGTACCATACCGTCAAACCAAATAATAAAACAGTTATTAAACAACAGTAAACGATACAGTCCATCCCAACATTGTATTATACTATATTGTACAGTACAATATCATATCATACAATACCGTACATTATGAAACCATGGGAAACCACCATCCAAACAAAGTGTTAGGATTGTTTGGTGTGAGGATGAGATAGACAAAGTTATCTCATGAATTATGATAATAATTTCTAGACTAATTAATATTTCTAACCAAATGCAAGATAAAATAACCTTACATTTTATCCTAAAGTTATTATCCTTTATCTATTATACCAAACGATCCCTTATATATGAGATCAACGCGATTGGCATTATAAGTACCTTCCCCCACCGCCACCGGCACCCACAACCAAACAATTTTTCGTTACATATGAAAGGTCATGCCTTGCTCTCCACCTTGCACCAAATGTAGCCTTAATTAATTTGTTACTATATAAATTTACATTTCTCTAGTGAAAAAACAAAAAATATAGTCAGAGCTCGAACACCAAAATCTCTAATTAAGAGGTGAGTTTAATTTAGCGTTCATAATTCCTAGGCACAAATTCGAGGTGCCATACGATACACCAACTATATTTTGTGTATAGACATACACACACGTACATGAAATATAACACTCACACACACATATGAAAACCTAATACTCTCTCCGTCCCATTTTAGTTGGTTATCTTACTAAAAATAAATGTCATATATTAATTGTGTTATGTAAAAAGGACCAAAGAGGATACTATCCGTCAGAAGAAGGAGGAGGAGTAAGAGCTAGCTTTAGGGGCGGAATCGAAGCGAAGAAATTCGTTCATGCCTCACACTTACTAAATAAGGATAGAATTAATTATTTTTTTTTATTTTACCCCTACAATTAATAGTATACATTAAATGTGAACAATTACAATTTCAATGTCCATTACTATGCCTAATGAATATCATTAATATGGGTAAAGAGTAAAATAGTAAAATTCATCATTCAATTTATGATTTCTTAATCACTGTGTAAAATGAAATGTGTCCAACTAAAATTGGACGGAGGGAGTACAAGATATCATCATCATTAATCTGGCAACTTTGGTTTGGTGGGACAAAAAAGATTATGGTGGTAAATCATTCTATACTCCATAATATAACTCAAGATTAGTATCAATAAGCCTAAATTCTAGTGATGAATCATATCCAAGAGTGGGACTAATGTCAAATAAGTTAAAAGCTACATGTGGTTCTCCACTTATCTCAACCATAATTTGAACCTCCACCTAGGCCCAGAGTCGTTATTAGTTTTGTGTTAGGTAGATTAAGTTGTACATCATTGTTTAATTTGAATTTGATCTAACTTATATAAATAAATGTTGAGCGAATCGAATCATAATTCATTAATTGCATTCGAAAATCAAAATGATCACCGAATTAAACTTAATCATTTGACACCTCTAAACTCAGTTATGGCATAAAACAGGAGGGAGTTATATCAAGGGCGATAGAAATGGAGCTTAGTACTTTATGATTCATTATGTGTCGAAAGATTTTTGTTCCTCTTGATCATATCTATTTTTTTTTTAACACAAATCTTTTTTATTCTAAAGAAGAAACAGTTCGAAAATGTTTAATTAGTTGAAATGAATTACTACATTCACAAATTTATTGATATCAAATATTTTAAAAGAACCAAAATGTTATTGGTAATTATTATAATTAAATTGACATTATGAAAACTCTTTTACGCAAGTAGCTAGATCTTCCCTTGCAAAAATGACAAGTCAACAAGTCTAGTGGCATATTTGGTATTTTTAAAATCAAGAAATATTAGCCTATAAAATTGTGTGTGAGGATCATTGGTGGTTAGTAGAATAAAAGGGCAAATGTGTAACAATAATGCATTTTTATGTCAAAATTATGAACGAGTGACATCGATAGATTATTTCTCATAGATTAGTGTTGTACACCCTGTGTTCAACTTTACTTGTCCATTATAATAAAAATAAATATTTAATAATATTTGTTCAGTTTAAAAAATTAATGGATAATTTAACATTATTTATCCATTTTATCTTTACTATTAAATACTATTCATTACCCAATATATTTTTTAAATTATTAAATTTATTATATTTAAAGAGTGATATAGTAAAATTAACTCTATTATTTATTACTCCCCCCGTTTCAAAAAGAATGACCTAGTTTGATTTGATACGGAGTTTAAAAAAATAAAGAAGACTTTTGAATCTTGTGGTATTAAATTAAAGTTATGGCAAATGTACCAAAATGCCCTTGAATCTTGTGGTCTTAAACATGCCATGTGAAAAGTTGGAATTAAAGTATTGTCAAAAAAGGAAAAGATCATTCTTTTTGAAATGGACTAAAAAGAAAAATACGTCATTCTTTTTGAAATGGAGAGAGTATTTTTTAAAGTATGTGTCAAGTCAATAGTGAATAAGTAAAGATAGACGAAGAGAATAGTATTTAACTTAAAAGTTTTTCCAATTTACAATGAAAACCTCCCTTTGGAGTTAGATTTCACCCACTCAAATATTGACAGATGTGTGTCACCCATTTCTTCCACTCCTACCTAAGAAGGAATGTCGTTAACTTGGAAGGCATTAGCTTTCCCCATAAGTTTGTGGTTGTAGTGAACTTAACTCCTTTCTAAAGTGTGAATTTTGGTGCATTTAACTGCCTCTCATACTTGTATGATGAAGGTTTTTTTCATATCGAGTCATTGAAGCAGTGTCGTATTATAATAATATCATTAGATATTTTTGTCTTGTGATAAGCGGATTAAAACTAATCAAACTTATATAATATGGGTTAACTAAATCTGATATTTTATGTTGAAATATTAAAACTTGAATAATATAAAATGTTGAATCGATATAAGTTTAAAAATACACAACAAAATCACTATTTTGACGAGCTAGCAATCTAGCATGATTATTTTAGGTTAAAAAAGGAAAAAATATTGCTCCTATAACTCTTTTATAACCCCTTTAATATAGTTTTCGCATGCCCTTTGCCCCTTCAATAACAAAACTTGATTTTCTTTTGAGGCCATTCTCAATTCTCAATTCTCATTTACCTTTCCCTCTTCTAAGCTTTTAACTTTCTAACCACCAATAAGTAATGCTTGAATCACTTTCCATTAATAAATAATCTCAACAACCTAGAATCACCTTTAACTACCCTGTTTGCTATCTTTTAGTTACATAATTGGGTGCACTACATGTGAACACCATGAGCTTCTAAAATTTCAAACTTATTGTCATTGTTCTTCCTCAAAAATATGATCACTAAAAATTTACAGAATCAGTTCTAATTTGTTTGGAACTAGAGATAGTTATTAGTGTAGTTAAAAGGCAAAACAATTAACATTCGATGAGAAATTTAGAATTGGAAATTCAATTATGATTGTGAGTACCAAAATTAAAATGTTGCACGCTTTGTCAATCTGTTGTTACCATACAACACCTCAATTATACCATCAAAGGATTTGAATGCAATGGATGGGACCATTTTAATTATGTAGAAATTTTGAATTCAAGCTCTAAGAATAAAACAACATTTGGTAGGGAGCACTATCTCCAAATGCAGATACCGTATACCAAAAGAAAAAAACAATGCCTCAATAATACACATAAAAGACGGAAGAAAATAACAATGTGGTCATCCATACATATAGTAGTACTAAACAAAGAAGTTTTGCGATACCGATTCGACTTGGAAAATGAAAAAAAATTGTACAAATTATATGTTTTGTTACCACTTTGTGAAAAATCATTAGATATGAATATTCTAAATACCTGTGACTCATTGATGAAATAGCATCTTTCATTTTAATGTCCATCTACTTAATAGATGTGGAATTTATATGTACAAACGTGTATGCATATAGAACATTAAATACAGAAAGAAAAAAAAACTATAATAGTATATACTAATAATGTAGGAGTATTATTATATGTATATAGAGAGAAAGAGAAGAGAAAAGGGCAGGGAGTAGGTGTGAGATTGACCCAAACTACCATAGCACACCACCATTTTCTCAAGTCTTTTCTAATCATCATTTTACCTACCATTCCCCTCTACTATATAAACCCCTCTTTCCTTCTTTTCTTTCTCAGCTTGCACGTTCCCTTCCTAAAGAGAACTACAAGCTTCAATTTACTCTTTTTTCTTTCATTCCCGTCACCAAATTTATAGATTTACTTTCAGTTTGCCCCTCGAAGAAAAGATAAATTCAAAATGCATACCATTAATCCGTCATCGGGTATAAGTCTCAAGTCCTTAACGTCGCCGTCGCCGGTTCAGACCAACCGGTTCGTCCCGGTTCGACTCGTTGTCAAGTGCGGGTACCGGTTTGACTCGGCCAACACGAATGCTAGTACGGTGAACACCAACGGTGCTCCGGCGAGCTACAACTTCGCCGGCCATGTCGGCGCGTCACGAGCTGATTGGCAGAGCTCTTGCGCTATTCTGGCGAGCAAGGTTGTGTCACAGCAGCCGGATACTGAGAAAACTGGTGGTGCCGGTGAGATAACTGTCGTGAACGGCCACAAAAGTCTGGATCTGGTCACTATTGATAACAACCTACCTAAGCCGCTCACAATTACTGACCTCTCTCCTGCGCCGATGCACGGCTCACAGCTTCGTGTTGCCTACCAAGGTGTACCCGGCGCGTACAGTGAAGCTGCTGCCGGAAAAGCTTATCCAAATTGTGAAGCTATACCTTGCGATCAATTTGAGGTTGCATTTCAAGCTGTGGAGCTCTGGATCGCAGATCGTGCAGTACTCCCCGTAGAAAACTCCCTCGGAGGTTCAATTCACCGCAACTACGATCTCCTCCTCCGTCACCGTCTCCACATAGTCGGCGAAGTTCAACTCCCCGTTCATCACTGTCTCTTAGCTCTTCCAGGCGTTCGTAAAGAGTACCTAACACGAGTCATCAGCCATCCACAAGCCTTAGCTCAGTGTGAACTCACTCTCACAAAACTCGGCTTAAACGTAGTACGTGAAGCCGTCGACGATACCGCCGGAGCAGCCGAATACATCGCCGCCAACAACCTCCGCGACACCGCCGCAATCGCATCCGCACGCGCGGCCGAACTATACGGTCTACAAATTTTATCTGAAGGAATCCAGGACGATTCAAGTAACGTGACTCGGTTCGTGATGTTAGCAAGAGAACCAATAATTCCACGAACCGATCGTCCATTCAAGACAAGCATAGTATTCGCACACGACAAAGGCACAAGCGTCTTGTTCAAAGTGTTATCAGCTTTCGCATTTCGTAACATCAGTTTGACGAAGATAGAGTCAAGGCCTCACCGGAATCGGCCAATTCGGCTAGTCGACGATGCCAATGTGGGAACTGCAAAGCATTTTGAGTACATGTTCTATGTAGATTTTGAAGCGTCAATGGCGGACGTAAGGGCACAAAATGCGTTGGCTGAAGTTCAGGAGTTCACATCTTTCTTGAGGGTATTGGGTAGTTATCCTATGGATATGACCCCATGGTGTCCTTCTAGGGAAGAGTGAGGAACTCTTTTTTCTATCTAAGAAATGAGATGTGAACAAATAATTATTTTCTTTAATTTGTAATTATAGTAATTCCCAAAGAGGAAAAGTGAAAGACAATTTAAGTTTAATTTCATTGAATTTTTTGGGTTATTGATTTGTTTTGCTTCACTGTACTATTGATTTTAATTTTGGGATGGTTTTGTTTTGCTCTCGAGTAGGAGAAGAGGAATAACATTGCATTTTCAATAAGTTCGGGGTTCCGATAGAGACACCTTCACTTGTTTAAGGCAACAATTTACTCTATCCTTACCAACAAAGTGAAAGTCTAGATAACCCTATTAATTGAGTTATTAAGATTCCCTTAGATGATCTTTAATTTGAGGATAATTGTGTTTTGTAAATGTATGATCTACTCTTAGTTATAGTATTGATTTTTTGGATATTAATTATACGAAAGAGTGACGTTTCTGTACTTCTGTTGCTTTATTTTGAATTTTGGAGCTGTTATACATTTTGTTGGATATATACCTACTGTGAGGTAGGTGAGGGGGATTAACACAGCGTTTTCAAAAGTTTTTGTTTCATATTGTGTATCACTTGCTCTTTGTGTATCACTTGCTCTTTTCCTTCTCAAGATGTTTTATATTGCATTATCGGGCAAGTGGAGGATAATTGCATTTGAGAGGTACTAATATTTATCTTCCACATTGAATGTGGTGATATTTATTAGGAAAATTTTGGATTCGATTTGGAAATGAAGAACATTTTGATGTGCTCAACATTCTTATTCGTGATTTCTCATATCTCAGGAATTAATCTCTGATTCGTTCCGCTATCATTAGTAAATTTTGAATGTCAAATGGTTTAAAAAAGAGACTTGGAATGTTAGGTGGGAGTGGTGAATCTGATTTAACTTTGGACAACTTGAGGTTGTGGTGGCTGCTTCTGTTGCCCACTCGTGTAATGTTCATTTTCACAAGTCTCAACTACCTTTTTCTTGACTTGTTCAGCTCTTCATGCTGGCTGCCACGCTGAGTCCCACAAAGTCCTTTTACTACTTTTTTGTATTGAGAAATTGTGCCTACTTGTAATAGAAAAATGCCATATCCTAAGGGGATCTTGAGTAAAAATGCTTGGTAGGTAGGACTAGATGCCCTTACATATTAGTACGACTTAGGGGTCGTTTCAGAGAGTGTATAAAATAGTACTGAATATAATGTATTAGTAATACTGGGATTAGTAGTGCTGGAATTAGTAATGATGAGATTAGTTATGTTGAGATTATTTTTTATGCAGTGTTTGATTTGATGTATTGAAAACAATATTTATTGTTATATTTTTAAAATGATATTGTTTGTTTATAAAAATACCCTCGACATTCTATAGCTTTGTGTATTTTCTTTGCAAAGCTTTATTAGACTTTCCTTAAAAAAAATAAAATCAACAATATAACTAATAATTTACTTTGGAATTTCAAGATTTAATCATTTACTTGCAGGAATTGATTTTTTTTTTGTTATCTTTTATTTATTTATTCATCATTTGTTTGTTGTTCCCAGTTTGTGGTGTGCTTAAGTTGGAGGGAGGTGCGTGTAACTTTTGAATGATACGTTGAAATCTTTATTAACATAAAATTGTGTTTCATAGAGTATTAATGCTAACTAGAAAAATTATTTTTATTTGTGATATATCTTATTTACCAAATTAAATCTTGTATGCAAACATGCAATATGTTTTTCGGTCTTGACCAATTTACTAAAACATGAGTATTTTTTTAAGTTAATGGAGTAGTTTTTTTAATGACAAATTATTTGGAGAGAAATTGTCATCTTGATAAATTGAAAAGAAATAACTCATTGAATAAATTGAAAAAGATTTAAAAGGATTTGAGGGTATTTTTGTCTTTACATACCTTTATCCCATGGTATTAAAATCAAGTATTGCTAATACCACCAAAGGAAAGGTATTAGTTATATACCCTATAATACCATGTAGGGTGTATAACTAATACATGTATTAGTTATACATTGTTTCCAAATCCTACCAAACAAAGGACTATATAATACCACACCTAATACATGTATTATTTCTTTTAATACATCCTACCAAACCACCCCTTAAAGGCATCTCCAACCACCTTTCATTTTACCATCTATACTCTATATTTGGAGGGAAAAAAATGGAGATGGGCCATCTCGAACCACCTTTCAAATTATCCTCTATACTTCATATTTGGAGGGATGAATAGTGTTTCTCCAAATTTGGAGATGCACTATTCATCCCCTCTATTTTACTTTTTTATTATTATATTATTATTTATATTATATAACATTTTTAATTTAACATATTATAAATTAGATAAGACCATTAATTAAGTCCCTAATATTCGTAATTATTTTGTAATGTAATATCTTTATTATATTAATTTTAAATTTTATTATATTAATTTTCATATATAATATTTTTATTTAAGATATAAGTTAGTTCTATTATAATTTATAGTTGTATGATAAAAATAACCATCACAAAAATAAAAAATGCACGTGTAAAATGAATAATTAAATTAGTACATAAAACACCCGATACAAGATGAAATTGTTAAAAATACAATATGTAACATAATAATTGAAAAGAATATGAATTTTATAGGCTGATTATATATATATAAAAAAATGAAAGGATTTATTTTATGAAATGAGAAAATATAAATGAAATAAAAATAATAGTATAATATTGAAGAAAGAGAAGAAGATTCTTTTTTTGAAGTGTAAAATAGAGCTATGAGGTTGGAGTTGGTGTTCTCCAAATATAGAGAAATCTATACTTGGAGATAAAAATATAGAGTGTAGTTGGAGATGACCTAAGTTTTCACACTGTTTTTTTTCACTTATCCAAAACCTCAGAGATTTAAAATAAAAAATAGCAGCTCGGTGCATTAAAATTCCACTATGCATAGAATTCCGGGAAGGGTCCGACCACAAGGGTCTATTGTACGTAGCCTTACCTTATATTTTTTACAAGAGGCTGTTTTCAAGGCTTGAATCCGTGACCTCCTAGTCACATGACAACAACTTTACCAGTTACTCTAAGACTCCCGTTCAAGGTTTGAAATACATCCTTTAAATTATCGATGTCACTAGACTGTTTCCTCTTACATTTGGTTTCGAGTCCTCTTCCGTGGTTGATGGTTGAGGGCAAAGTTAGACCTTTGGCAAACTGTAAGAGTAAATTTGGACCTTTATCCTATATAATATTGGTCCGTTAGTGATTAGGGACAGCTCCAAACAAAAATTATGACGACAAAAAACATGGATAGCTTTAATTTATCCTAAATTACAAAGATAAATTTATCCAAACTTTAATTTATCCTAAATTATCTTTAATATTGGTCTAATTTCACTATTGGGTTGGTGAGGGGGAATTGATAGTACTAAGTCATTTTCCTCAAATTTGTGTGGTAGGTGGAAATATATAAAACCCCTCAGCTGTTAATACATTATGACGCCATACATCATGCCTTGTGTTCAATTACAAACAGTAGTCCAAATCAGTGACGACATTTCAGCTTTGCTGAGTATTTGTTTACTTTTTTTTTAACGGAAAAGGGTCTAAAATGCTCTTCATCAATTGAAAATGATATAAAAATATCCTTCATCCACATTTAAACTTTATAATGTCTTTCACATTCATCTTTGGGCTCCATAATGTCCTTCACATTTACCTTTGGGCTCTAAAATGCCATTTATTTAATATACATAATATTAAATTGAAAAAAAATAAATCATTAATGATGTGTCAATTTTCCATTGATCCCCATTTAACTATTTAAAAAAAATAAAAACTCCACCCAAAAATTAATAGACCCGATCCACATTGTTACCCGCTCATTTTTTAAAAGAAAGTCATGAATCCAAACTTATTATTCAAGAAAAAAAACCATGAAATTTACCTATATATTTATTTTATTTTTTTATTAACTTTATTCACTTGATTAAATTAAGCTTATAAATTTTTTTAAGACATTTCCTTCACAATTCAAGAAATTATAGCCACCATAGTAATATGTTAATAACAGATTATAAGTTGAAAAATGATGAAATAATTTTTTTCTACTTGTAGGGAAAAAATAAAAGAGGAAAATATTATTATTTTCTTAAAAATAAAATTTTTTGAACCAAACTGATACTAGCCAAATTGATGGATATGAATTATATTTAATTTTAATAATTAAAAAATTAACTAAATTGATTTGATTTTAGTTTTAACCAAGAATGGACCTAAATCAAATTATGAACACCCCTAATAAAAAATATTGCATGTGAGTTTTAATATTGATTAATTTAAATAATTATATAATTATAATGCATTGCTAAATTAGCAAACCTAATCATAGTTGCAAATATTTTACTTATTTTTTATAATTTCTTTTTGTATATTAAACTATGTAATACTTGACAATTATTTTTCAGAACATTATTTTTTTCTTGAAAAGAGTTACTTTGTTCTATTCTGTTAAATGTAATACGTATGTCTTTATAATTTAACAATGGGAAGTTGACACGTCATTAATGAAACTTTATTTTCAATTTAATATTGAGGATGTTAAATAAAGAGCAATTTGGAGCTTAAAGGTGGATGTGAAGGGTATTTTGGAGCCCATAGATGGATGTGAAGGGCATTATGGAGCCTAAAGATAGATGAAGGATATTTTTATACCATTTTCAATAAGTGAAGTACATTTTAGACCCTTTTCTATTTTTTTTTAAAAAAATTGACTACATAAACCTCACTTTATTTTCCTAAAATAAAACTGCCCCCTTAGGTCTTACCTACTTTTCTTTTTTAAAATTACATCGAGAGAGCATAGGAGAAAAGGAAGGAAATGCTATGCTACTGAAGAATTTGAACTCTTCATCTGAATTGTGAAAGGTAGAGAGCTTATTAAGTGAAAGTTGTCTCTTATATAAATGCAGAGTAAGACTACGTACGATAAATGTTTATGTTTTGTTCTTTTTCTGAACTCCGGATATTACGAGAGCTTATTAAGTGAAGGTTATCTCTTATATAAATGCAGAGTAAGACTGCGTCTAATAAATTTTTGTATTTCGTTCTTTTTCCGAACTTCACACATAACGAGAGCTTTGTACACCGAGCTGTCCTTTAAATAGCTCATTAAGTGAACTAGTCCCCGATCCGACTCCATACCTACTCAAAACTAAAAATGATGTGTATTTCTTTCTCTTCATTTATTTCACATACTATATCAAATTATTCTCTATATTTAAAATAGAGAACTTAAGGATTGAAATTTTTAGAAATTCTCTATATTATAGAATACAGAAAGGGAAAAAATGTTTGATATTAGGAAGATTAAATCTACAGGTTTCGTAAAAGATTAAAAGTATTGTTTCTCAGATCCAAAATATTAAGAGGGTTTAGTGAAATATACTTGAAATATTTATACAAAATTTTGAAATAGTATTGAAGAATTGTTAAGGGACTGCTTTCACTAGTATTAAACTAAAGAAATATAACAGCTACAAAGGAGAGTTTGATACTCATTTATTTGCTTAGCTTGTTTAAGAAAAATAAATTATTCATGAACCCATCATATGGGAAGAAATGATTTTAAAAAATCACCAATTAATGGAGGAGTCTTAAACAAAAATGAGAGGATTTTATCTGTGATTTTTATTAAGTCTGAAAATTAGACAAGATCTTATCCATGATTATTGTTAAGTAAGGTGATTTGCTAATTTCCAACCATACATTAATTAAGTTGGCCACTAATTTTATTATTTATTTAATAATCACAACCACCTTTGTGAGAGATACAGGACTAGTTTAAAAATTATTTGAAAAGGAAAGAACTTTCATTTCATTTTCAATCATTAGGATATTTATGTTGCACGAACTCCTCAAAATCTGTTAGTATTGTATTTATATTAAATTCCTTAAAAATGCACTATTTTTAATGAATCTGTCACACATTCGTAGACATTTTTAAAAAGTTCGATCACTATAGATGGTGACTCGTAAGTTAGGTTTGTACAATAATTAAATAAATATTTTTAAAAAGAAAGTACAATAGCAAGCTACCAAAAAGATGGTAATAGTTCCAATCAAAGTTGTTGGTGATGGTTAACACCATCGATCACTAATTAAGTCTTAACCTTGATGTCATCAAACGACGAACCTCTCAACAATTGCAAATGGAAAAAAAAAAAGGCCTGGTTTTATTAAATGCTTTTTTTGAACAGTAAATTATTTACAAATGTAAGTGAAAAATTGTACACTTTTAATTGTATTCTTTTTCAAATATCAACTCATACTTATGATGGATAGTTACTTATACTTAACATAAATATAATTAAATATTATTAATTTCTTGAAAAATTTTGGTCGGCTATATTTATATATATTGACAATTTCCATCCAAAGTGTGAATGTGTTTAGATTCAGGAATCTTTACTTTTCGTGATGCATAATTTCTCACAAATTATTGGTGACCTCATATATGATGCCGTTAGACATAATCATTTTGAAAACTTCATTAAACCTCCTAAGTAATTACTTATTTTTTTTTAAATCAAAGTGAGCCTTACCTACCATTTCTTAGGTTCATATATCAAAACTAGCCTTGCTTGCACTTAAAGTATTTAGAGAGAAAAATAAGTTTGAAATATATATATATTAAAGAAACGAGAGAAACTCTTCCTAATAAGGGGAGAGGTTGTATATATTAGTTTCACGATAATTTGTCTACTATATTATTACCATGTATCTTTCTTTTTTTTCTGGTTTAAAACCATGTATCTACTTTTTAAAACCCTCAAGCTCCTCTTCTTCTCAAGAATGGTAGAAACAAAACAAAGCTAAATAAGAGAAATCAATTAGTTTCATACGGGGTGTCTCGTCCATTAGGCCACTTAGGCAATCACCTAGAGCCCCATATTTTCATGTAAAAATAGTTATATATACTATATATATAAAAAAAATTATTGAAATATTTTATTAGCATAAAAAAGAAAAAACAACTCTTTTTTTTTTGAAAAAAGAAAATCTAAATAGAATTTTACCTGAAATTTTTTGTAGAATAAATAAAAAGGAATAACATATTATTACAATGATATTGTAACCATTTGGGGCATGAGAAATAAAAGAATTAGCGCAGAAAAAAGTGGAAACTGCAATTTTTAGGGATCGTATACCAAAAATATAGCTACTACATTTATTTTTACTTTATATTTACCTTTTTAGCTTTTTCTCAACACTCATTATTTACTACAGGCGAAAAAAAGGCATTCTCATATAAGTGTATAGATTATTTTTCTTTGATATTTTATGGAGCTTTGGAGTAACTGGTAAAGTTATTGTCATATGACCAGGAAATCACGGGTTCAAGCCTTGGAAATAGCCCCTTGCAGAAATGTAAGGTGAGGCCGCGTACAATAAATTTTTGTGATCGGACGCTTACTTGGACCCTGCGCATAGCAGGAGCTTTGTGCACCGGACTGCCCTTTTTTATATATATATATTTTTCAATCCTCATTCTTCATATACTCAAAATCAATTGACAAAATACTATTTTAAGGGAG
Source organism: Capsicum rhomboideum (assembly GCA_031232105.1). Taxonomy (NCBI): domain Eukaryota; kingdom Viridiplantae; phylum Streptophyta; class Magnoliopsida; order Solanales; family Solanaceae; genus Capsicum; species Capsicum rhomboideum. Next base: position 5,222,956 of record CP124713.1, on the reverse strand, counting down.
AAAAGAGTCAAAATATATTATACAAGATATATTGTGTTTTTTTAATATATAATATTTAAGATAAAGCCCCTCATTAGAGTTTTGCCTTAGGCCTCCAATATGGTTGAGGCGCCCTGGTTTCATAAGAAAGTATGTTTTAAGTTTCCAATAATTTTATCATAGAATATGTCAAATAATATAGTTGTGTCAAAGAGAAGAATCTGACAGACTTCTTGGTTGATAATTATGATTCTAAAAAAGGAGTGTACATGACACCTTAGATAATTTTCATAGCGGAATGTGACAGAGCAATGTAAAAAGCTTTCTAAAGAATAACACAATTCACATTATACACGTGCTTTAACCTCTATGATGGCATAGTCGAAGGGACAATTTGTGTGATCTATTGAGTTAAAACGGACAAAATATACCATGAGTTTGGGCTATGATAATAATACTTAGAGCAAAAAAGAGAAGAACCACGATTAATAATAATTTGGGAAATTCTAAAGAATCCATAGGAAAAGGATCGGTAGCTTTGTGATCAATGTCAAGTAATAATATGTAGTGCAATTTTGAGAAAACTATAATTTGAAGATATTTCATTACATTTGCATGACCTAACATTTTCTCTGTTTAGTGTGAAATATGAATTGACAATTGTAAAAATGGTCACTTACATGAGAAGTTTGTTGAAATGATAATAATAATAGTCAATTGGAAGTCATGATCGAGTCAAGTTGATTATAAAATAAATCTTGACTATGTCACTCAAAATTGGTTGTTGTTCAAAAAGTTGGTGAAAGTGGAAGGAACTCCTCTAGTTGGGTTTTGTTCAAAGAAATTCCTATACTGGGTTTTTATAAAAGAGAGGACATCTTTGTCTTAAATTTATTAGAAAACTTAGACTGTGTGGGATTTTACATCATTTCTTCAAAGTGAGATGGAGCTCTATATACTAAAAAAACTGATTACTCTACCTAATCTTAATCATATATTAAAAATAATAAAATTATACGAAGAAAAAAAAATTGTCAACCTAAATGAAACCTTGTTATTGAACCTAAATTTTGATGAATATGGAGTCTCAATCTTGTTAAGTATTAATTAGGATATCGCAATGGAAGAAAAAGATCTCTCTATATATATGATACTGTTGTAAATTATGACTATTTTTTACTCTTGTTAATACATTTCTTAAGGTTTTATAACATATAAGAGTCTTTTAATCCTACTAGTGTAAGGTACGGGTTTTGCACGTGTGTCTCGCGTCAATTAATAAAATTTTGATTCAATACTTATGTCTTTAATCTCAAGATAATTTTCACTATAATCTCATATGTGTAGTCTGTGGAAGATAGAATATATACCTCCTTTGTAGGGTAGAGAGACTGTTTTCGGTAGACCCTCGACGAACTTACAAATTATGATTCAATAATTATGCCTTCAATCTCAAGATAATTTTCAATATAATCTTATATGTGGAGGTTGTGGAGGATAGAATACACACCTTATCATTATCTTTATAGGGTAAAGAGACTGTTTTCGGTAGACCCTCGGCGAACTTACAAAAATTATGATTCAATAATTATGCCTTCAATCTCAATAGAATACATACACTACCTTTGTAAAGTAGAAAGATTGTTTTCGATAGACCCTTGACTAACTTACAAAAAATATGATTCAATAGTTATGCCTTGAATCTCAAGATAATTTTCAACATAATCTCATATGTGGAGTCTGTGGAGGATAGAATACATACCTTATCACTACCTTTGTAGGGTAGAGAGACTGTTTTCAGTAGACCCTCGACGAACTCACCAAAATTATGATTCAATAGATATGCCTTCAATCTCAAGATATTTTTCTATATAATCTTAAATGTGGAGTCTGTGGAGGATAGAATACATACGTTATTACTATCTTTGTAGGGCAGAGAGATTGTGTTCGATAGACCCTCGACTCAAAGCTTGGTAACGCTGCGATCTTTCAACATCTGATGTCAATGAAGAAAAATAAAAATATGTGGCAAACTTACAAAAATTATGATTCAATACTTATGTCTTTAATCTCAAGATAATTTTCACTATAATCTCATATGTGTAGTCTATGAAGGATAGAATACATACCTTATCACTACCTTTGTAGGGTAGAGAGACTGTTTTCGATAGACCCTCGGCGAACTTACAAATTATGATTCAATAATTATGCCTTCAATCTCAAGATAATTTTCAATATAATCTCATATGTGTTGTCTGTGGAGGATAGAATACACACTTTATCACTATCTTTGTAAGGTAGAGAGACTGTTTTCGGTAGACCCTCGACGAACTTACAAAAATTATGATTCAATAGTTATACCTTCAATCTTAAGATAATTTTTACTATAATCTTATATGTGGAGTCAGTGGAGGATAGAATACATACATTATTACTATCTTTGTAAGGTAGAGAGATTGTTTTCAATAACCCTCGGCTCAAAGCTTGGTAACACTGCGATCTTTCAACATCTGATATCACTGAAGAAAAATAAAAATATGTGACAAACTTATAAAAATTATGATTCAATAGTTATGTCATCAATCTCAAAATAATTTTCAATATAATCCCATATATGTAGTCAGTGGATGATAGAATACATACCTTACCACTACCTTTATAAGGTAGAGAGACTATTTTTGGTAGAACCTCAGCGAACTTACAAAATTATGATTCAATAGTTATGCCTTCAATCTCAAGATAATTTCCAATATAATCTCATATGTGGAGTCTGTGGAGGATAAAATACATACCTTATCACTTTATTTGTCTTCACACTTTAATTTAATATATATGTATATATATATATATATGAAGTCTATATGTGACATGTAAAAGTGAATGGAGGGAGTAGTTATGCAAAGAATTTGAAACAAAGGAGTAATAACAAATTACAAAATTTTGATTTCCCAAATAATATATTAATTATCTAAGAATCAATCATTATATATATATAAAAAATTAGTATTGTTAACAAAAGACCATGCCTATTCCAATGAAATATGCCACGAAATTTCAAAAAAAAAATTATAGCATAAAGCAAAACATTATCAATTTGATTCCTTATTGTTCACCACTTTTATCTTACAAACATCATAAATATATATGTAGCCTTCTCCAAAACTAATTCCTTTTTCATTCATACATTTTTCTTTCAAAGATTAAATGCCTATTCTAATTCAACTCTTTATCTTAATGTGTGAAATTTCCAGTTGAGCCCTTTTCTTATCACTTCGTATAAATCTATTTTAATAATTAAGGGTATAAGTATCGATCAATATTTGAGGGATATTTTTGTCGATCAACATTAATTAGTGAAAATTATTCAAGTATAGGTGCTTTGCACAATATTTGAGTAAATTAGCGTTCAAAACTTGAAAGTTTTCTTAGACCAATGCTTTGATCGTGCATCCTTGCAACTTGCGTGATAGGCCTTTCAGCTGCATCATAAGTCAAGAATTACATTAGAAATTTAATATTATTGACAACATAAGAATAATGCTTTAGATAAGAGAAGGATTTAGCAATTCGATTAATATCGTTGCTTTTAACTTATTTGTTAGAGCTTATGCACTTGCTGCTCTTCAGATCTCGACTGAAGAACGACCAAAGGGTCATGTTAGCAACTTGATTACAATTAAACTTACTTCTATTAAATTAATAAAAACTTGAACCGTATACTTGCACTGATGCCTTCATATATGGTTGAAAGTGTTCTTTATATAGGGTCCATTTTTTTGTGCAAAAGTACTACCCAATGAGAATTTAATTAAGACCAAGACGAAGAGGTTAATGAATCTAAAAGTTTACTGAACATACATAATTTTAAAAGAAGTTTAAGCCACAACGAAATAAACAAAAGGGAAGGCAAACACCTTGGTATTGGAGCCATTCCACTTAATCGTCTCCAGCAATAAAGAAACCATCAACATAGTGTAACTTGTGAACATGGCTGATTTAAAACAGATAGTTAATGATTTAACAAAAATAAATTATTGGTATTATTCCCCTAATATTTTAACATGATTCTTCCATGTATTTTAGGAATTAATATTACGGTGATAATTAAATAATAATTTTAAAAAAATAGTGAAATAAGTGAAAAGAATAATTTTGTCTATTGCGGAGTCTTTTAATGAAAGACAAAAAGTTCAAACAACATTTGTAAGTGCCTTCACACTTTTAATATAGTATAGATATAGATTTGTTAAAGTATTTGAAATTATATGCTGATGAAAAATAAAATAAACTTTAATGATAATTATTAGTGAAAATTTAAAACTTTAATAATGATAATAATATTTCTACTGTCCAAACATTTCACAAAAGGCACCCATCACTTCTGTATGGGTCCAAATTAAATTCACAGTGGTTTTTTCTTCATGCCGTAAGGGTGTTCATGGTTTAATTATGGTTTTAATCAAAAATCGATCCAAATCGAACCATAAACACCCGTACTTCTTGGTCCAAGAAAGTACCTCACGAGTAATCAGATCAATATCTTGTTGGGCTTTAGCCCACATGGTGTGTTGTTAGGTACAACCACCTGTAGTCCATTAATAAAGTGGATGGGCCCTGAGGAGAGATTTGCACATAAGTATTTAGTTTTAAATACTAGGAAAAATGATGCAAAATGTCCATTGAGTAAAATTTTTACACAAAAAATAGTCCACTTTTATTTTTTTTACCAAAAGTAGCCTTTCGACCACTTTTTCTTACCATATATGGCCACTCGGCCAAATGTTTTACTTAAACTGGCACTTCGGCCTGGCAGTCGGCCAAATTGGAAGCCACTGTTTTGTTCATTTCTCAAGTGCTTCTTTTTATTAAAAAAAAAACAAAACTTTTTTTTGTCTTTTTTTGTTTCAAGATTAATTTTATTTTTCTGTCATTATGCATTAATTAAAAGATAAGATTGAACATATGTTTTAGCTAATAACAAAAGTTTTTAAAGTTAATTTTTGATAATGTAGATTATAGGAATTTCACGCCTCTAGGAATGCTATATTGAAATTGAGGGAAAACGATATATATGGATGCACATTTATATACTATTTATACAATATCGATACTCGTTTTTACGCCATTTATATAATATCGATATTTTACATAACTTTTATACAATATCGATACATTTTTATGTACTATTTATACAATATCGATAAACGTTTATACACTAATTATACAATGTCGACACACGTTTGTGCACTATTTATACAATATTAATACATTATATATACACTAAATAACTATTTATACAATATTGATATATTACATATACACTGCATAACTATTTGTACATCATATTTACATGTTTATACATCATTTATACAATATTGATACATGTGTTATACACTATTTATACAATATCGATACATCAAATATGCACTACATAACTATTTTTACAATACCGATACATTATATATACACTACATAACTATTTGTATATCATATATACATGTTTATATACCATTTATATAATATTGATACATGAAAAAATTGTATGGAGAAAGTTTTGAAAAAAAAAAAGAGATTTTTTTTTTTATATAAAAAAAAATGCAGCAAAAAAAAGTTGTTTTTTTTAAAAAAACTAACGCTTAAAAAATAAAAAAAAGAAAAAAGAAGGAAGCAAAAATGACCTAATGGCCTTGGGCCGAATTGAGCTTTGTTGAGCCCATGACCCTTCTTGGCTATTTTTTCTGTAAATGAAAAGTGGGTTATTTTTTTTGTAATTATTTTATTTTTCTGTATATAATTGAAATTTTCCCTAAATACTATTTCGAATTTAGACATTTATTCATGCAAAACTCACTATTTTAAGTTTAATTAAAAAGTTCCTGGACTAAAAGCATAGGGATGGTAAAGAGAAGTTGACAAGACGAATCAAAATATATTGATGAATTGGGACACAAATTGGTATGACTTCACATTATATACAATCTAATAATCTTGTTGAATTACTCAAGAGCTATACCGGATTGTTTAAATTAAAAAGCTACGAACAAAGTAGAGATATTGTTTTTACTTCAGAACTGTGGCATATGGCAGATTAATACTACTTTGTGCTATAATTAATCTAGTTGTCTTGCTAAATTATTCACAAATCATATTGGGCGTCATGATTTCAAAATTACAAATAAAGAAGAAGAAGAAAAAAAATCCAAAATTGTGACATGCAAGATATGGTAGACTGATACGGTTTCATACTATATTTAACCTAACTGTTCTCAATCTTCAGATTAAAGCTACAAAAATTGCAATATATACCTGGACTGCAATGGATAAACCTTGATCTACTCGTTACATGATAGATTAGATGCTAGATATGCTTTTTGGATTATAAAACATTGGAAATCCTTACAAATCTATTTTTGATGCCAAAGATGCCAAATCCATAACACTTGTCCATGTAAAATACAATTAGTGCTAAACAAAGGAATGATTCTGTTCAAAAGCCCAAATATATATAGAAGTGGCTTAAATTTGTAATGTCTAGTCTTTAAGTAACATAAACCTTAGTGGCATTATGTCTGGAAGGCACCCACAATATGAAGAAACATAGACATGCATATTTATTAAATATATTATAATAAAAGGAGAGAAGATAAAATTAAAGCAGCAAAATCATTTGGGAGATAGATTTGTTTTCAGAGGCAAAGTATTTTTTTAATGAAGCTTCCCCCTTTGGAGTCAAGAATATTCCCTCTTTTATTTGGTGGTCTATTTGGAACTACATAAAGCAGAAGCATATTGAGAAAAGCTATGCTTTACCTAAAAAACATAACTATATATATAAATTATATACTACATGACAGTATTAATTTTCTTACACGCTATTAGTATAATCTTGATTTTTGATATCTATGTATATGAACCTTATACTCGAAACATAGTGCTAGTAGTTAGATTTGCTTGGTTGGAAATCGGTAGGACGTCATGCGGAAGTTTATAGTTGCTAATCATAGATGCGATGATTCAAATGACAAAGAAAAACACACTAAAAAATATTATTGATATTGTTTGGTCAAACGACCTATTAAGAAAACTAATATAAAAAAGAATAAAAACTATTTGAGAGAAAATCTCCCTCTAAACAAGACTCTTTTAAGGACTACATTGTGAATTTTGTTGTGTTGTGATATGAGAAGGAGGGTCTTCTATTTATAGAGGTTCAAATCCTTTCCTCCAAGAAAAAGGTTAGCCAAATATGGAAGAGTTTTATATTTTCCTTTTAGGAAAAGTAAAAGTAATACCTAAAAGTAAAAGTAATTATGGTATTACTTTTATTTTCCTTTCAAGAAAAATAAAACTCAAATTTGGTAAGAAAATTAGGGCAAAACCCTTAACAAATCTCCCCTTTTTGGCTTGATTTTCTTGACAAAATAATCTGATCTTCCGTCTTCACACAATCTTCAAATATCACTGTTGTTTACCATGATTAAAAGTTGATATGGGTTAAAATTTGAAGTCCTATGCGTTAAAAATAAAAGTATGGGTTAATATTATTGAAGCCCTGTGTTATCAGTGAACAGGGTTGAAAGTGGAGTCTTGTGCATTGAAAGTGAGCACAGGTTAAAAGTGAAGCTCATGCGTTAAAAGTATATGCACAAGTTGAAAGGACCCCAAGCATAAAAGTTAGCGAGGGTTGAAAGTTGGAGCCCATGGCAGCAGGATTTTAGTTTTTTGGACATATATCTTCATTATCATCAAATTGGTTGCAACTTTCATCATTACTTATCCTCAATCTGAACCATGGGACCTTTGAACCATAGGCTCTGATACCACTTGTTGGGTTCGAAATCAATAGGGCGTCATGCGGAAGCTTATAGTTGCAAACCATAGAGGCGATGATTCAAATGACAAATTAGAAAAACACACTAAAAAATATTATTGATATTTTTTGGTCAAACGACCTACATATTAAGAAAACTAATATAAAAAAAAATAAAAACTATTTGAGAGAAAGTTTCCCTCTAAACAAGACTCTTTTAAGGACTACATTGTGAATTTTGTTGTGTTGTGATATGAGAAGGGGGGTCTTCTATTTATAGAAGTTCAAACCCTTTCCTCCAAGATAAAGGTTAGCCAAATATGAAAGAGTTTTATATCTTCCTTTTAGGAAAAGTAAAAGTAATTATGGTATTACTTTTATTTTTCTTTCAAGAAAAATAGAACTCAAATTTGGTAAGAAAATTAGAGCAAAAACCCTAACAAGATTATGTCTCAAGTACGAGAAGTTCATCCACTGCATGTGATAGACGGAACCAGAATTTGAAATTTATGATCCCTACATCAACCTCAAGTAATAACTACATTCAAAATCAAATATTTATATATATTTAGTGACTTTCTTAATATGTATATATACTGAATTCCCGTGAACAAGTATGAAGTATACAGGCTAACCCTCTAGATCCCCCCTGTTAATATAGGAAAAGTCACACTTCTTAAAATTGAATCATTTGTCCCAGGAAATTATGAGATAAAGATGTTACTTATACTCCAAATAAAGGAAGAAGATAAAACCGTATCAAATCTCATTATATTCTCAAAGATCATGTAATAACGAATATATGCTGGCGATGTTGCTGTTTCCTAACTTTTTCCTGTTTTAACATTTTACCTTTTAAATTTATGAAAAGTTTTTTTAACAGAAATTTCTTACACTTATTTTTCTAAACCTAATATTTCAGCTCCTTCTATTACGTCAACAGAATACATTTAAAGAACTGCAAAACGCAGCACGAATAAAGAAAAAATAACGATTCCCAAGATATATCTTGCCACTGTTTATGGAATAATAAATAATGGTGTATATGGTTCGTAAAACTATGGTGTGAGAGCAGTGCTAATAACCAACTAAATTAAAATTGAATTTCGAACTAAATATATTTATATATTAAATAAAATTATATGATCAAAGCAGGATTTATTAGGTTTTCCCCCTGCAAGGTGGAGTTGCCAACAGATAATTGGTCGCTTTCATGTGAAATGCAGCTTTGAGCATGATTAATTTATTTACTCTGTACTTGCATGTCTTTTTTTTTTAAAAAAAAAAAACTTTTTTAATTTATATTACCTTTATTGTTTATGATCTTTTGGCAAAAGACATCCAAAGTTCTGAAACGTGTCTGCAGATATAGTGAAAGTTGCTTCTATATTGAAAGTGTTGTTCAATAAAACAAATTAATTAATAGTGGAATGATTAAGAATTATTATTTCTTAATTAGAAGGTTTGAAATATTTTTTTATTGATATGTTTTATTCCTTATTGAGTTTAAGTTACAGGTCACAAATCAATTAATATGTTTTATTCCTTACTGAGTTTAAGTTACAGGTCACAAATCTAAATTAATCGAATCAAAGCTAAAACTTTAAAGTTAAGTTAACTGATGATTAGAAAAGAAAGAACTGAGTACATTAAAGCTGGAAAAGAGAAGTAACTAGTGATGTGAATTGTGTGTTGAGCCATGTCCAAAAGGTTGACTTATTGATGCTGTCAACCACATTGAATTTTGGAGTCTTTAAATGTTACAACTTAGGATCATTATACACTGACATTGACTACAGAAAAATTAGACGACCTCTCCTTTTCGTCCCCCAAAAATGTACCATAATAATTGAGAAACTACAGTCACAGTAGAACTATAAATATTCAATCATTCTTAATTAAAGATTTCAAGGGTATTTGAATTTCATTAGGTATGGATTCATTTTATTAGAAAGTCTTTTACTTTCAAATTTGAGACTTTGTAACGCAATTAGAATTTGATGAAACCTTAATACAAATATGGAATACTAAAGAGGAAACCAAAAAGAGAAATATACTGTAATTGAGAAACTTTAGTGTATATAATAGTTAAGAGTGTTGTGACATGAGAATGCATGGCATGTAAAAAGAAGGTAGATGATGGGTGGGTGGGACCAAGATTATCTTATAGAGTACTAGTATGAAGTAGCAATTCCATGAAACTCAAAAAAGAAATAACAGTGCGCCTTTTTTTGCACGTTATATATACAAGACACGTTTCCTCTCCACAACCCCTCTACTTCTACTCCATATCTTTCTCTTCCACATATTTCTGAAATTGTCAAACCTAAAAATTAGCTTTTAAGCCTTGAAGTTGTAGTACCAGTACTCATGAAGCAATTAAGCATATCATGTTTTCTTGTATTTCTAATCTTCCTCTTTGTTTTCCTTACACCAGCATCCTCTTCCCGTTTCTTATTATCAACCAGAAATGAAGGTAATTAATTAGGTGAATCCTTATGTTTTAGCCGTCGTTGTGAGTTTTGAGTTAGAGAAAGTGGGTTGAGAAATGTATATTTAATCTTATCTATAGTTTTCTTTTGTTTTTTCACATATATGATATGATATAGAATTTGATATAAAACACTGAGAGTGCCTATTTATCCTACTGTCATTGAGTAAATTAAACAGCTATGACTTTGATTTCCTTGCAGTGAAAGTGGATGTAAAGCATGGAAAAGTCAGCCTTCCATTATATTCACTTGAACAGATGGAAACCACCGATAGCCTAAAGGTGTAATTTTTTTTATTCTGATAGAGATATAGATCTAATTATGGTATGATATACGATTTTTTCCAAAATGGGGGATTTTCTTCCCTCAATTTTTTATCCCTTCCTAGGAGCTCCCTTCCTTTTGCTTTCCGATGACTCAAACGTACAAAGTCATCATGATGTCATGATATCCCTTCCTAGGAGCTTCCTTTCTTTTGCTTTCCGATGACTCGAACCTACGAAGTCATCATGATGTCATGATTAAAGGTGAAGAGTGCTTAGTCAAACCTACAAAGTCATCATGATGTCATGATTAAAGGTGAACAGTGTTTACCATCCGTGCAACCTTCCTTGTCTAGATAATTCTGGACAAGCATGGTCTTAGAACTCATGCACACACATAGGTTGAGAGAATTAATTGTTTAATATCTTTTTTATATGATACTGTATTAGACAATTCTCATCGGAACTAACTTTTAACTTTTAAAGTTGAATTGGGCTTCTTTCTTTTAAGGAAAAGTTATTGGGCTTTACTTAGGGTCCATTATGTTAACAATTTTTTCTTGTTGACTCTTTTTTTTTTTTTTTTTTTTTTTTTTTTTTTTGGTTTGTTGTAGAAGCTGATGGGGGTGGAGGAATGTGAAGAAGAAGATGGAGAATGTTTGAAGAGAAGGGTACTTGCAGAAACTCACCTTGATTATATCTACACTCAGCACCATAATCACCCTTGATAGTATTAATCTTCTAGCTAGCTAGCTGGTTGTTGACAATAAATTAAAGGGCCTAGCTTTAAAGACCTTTTATTTTCAACATTAAATCATCCTTCCTACATTTTCCTTTTTGGTCCATTTCTTTTTCTAACCCACTGTTTTGAGATATATAAGGGCCTCTTGTGTGGTTGCAAATATAAATGTGGTACTATTTATTTGTTTCATCCGAGAAATTTCAACATGTACTTTGCAAGTGTTGTAAGCTACGTATATGATACTCCCTCCATTTAGTTTTAATTGACCCTCTTGTTAAAAATATTTGTTTTAATTTAGTTGTTTCATTTATGAAATCAAGAGAATTTTATTATGTTTTTCAATACTATCTCTATCATTAAGTGACTAGATAAAGTGTATATACTCTAATTTATATTTTCAAAACATAATTAATAAGGTTAATTTGATAAAGTAAACTCCTAATAAATATTTTCTTAAGAGGAGTGTCAAGTCAAGAAGGGTCAATTATTTTGAAATGGAGGAAGTATAGTTTAGATTTCAAAATCAAACAAGATAAGTTTGTAGGTTCAAATTTACAGTCAAAATAAAAAAAATTAAATGCTTGAAATTAAACTCTAACTATCTCATATAAATTGGGACGGGGAATACTATTTTCCATTATGAGCTTTTGCTCCCTGCTTAATTTCAGAAAGGAAAGATTTAGTACTTCCCCTAGTCCTTTTTATCTGTCGTTTTAATTTAAGTTTTAGCGCACACATTAAGAAAATTATTTGATATGAATATTAATTACAAAGGGCATTTGATTAATTAAATTATCCTCATTTCTTGCTTAAATTACATATTTTTTACTATAAGCTTTCTTGAATCAGTAAGCGTGAAATTAGACAAAATAATTAATGTCTCATCTAATAGCCTGTTTGACCAAGCTTATTTTTCCCTAAAAGTGCTTATTTTTTTTTAAAAGTGCTTATTTTAAAAAATTGAGGTGTTTGGCCAAGCTTATGGAAGAAAATAAGTGCTTCTAGGGAGTAAAAAAAACAGTTTTTCATAAGCTAAAAATAGTAGCTTCTCTTCAAAAGCACTTTTGAAAAAAGCACTTATGAGAAAAATATACTTAAAAACACTTTTAAAAGCTTGGTCAAACACTAATTGCTGCTCAAAAGTGCTTTTTTAATTGTATTGGCCAAACACAAACTGTTTCTCACCAAAAGTACTTTTTTGAAAAGCACTTCTGAAAATAAGCTAATTTTAGAAGCTTGACTAAACAGACTATAAATCTCTTTATAAAAGTTACAAATAAAAAGGATCGAAGAGAGTTGAGAAAGTGGTTTTAAAACATTAAATGGGATGTAGTTGTTTGTAGGCTGTAGCTTCACAGAGTGGACAAAGGTAGGGAAAGTTGGGTGTGGGGGAGATGCATAATAATTAGAACTCAAAAATATTACTCATCCTTTCACTTTTATTCGTTTACAGTTTGATTTTGCATTTTCTTTTTAAAAAAATAAATCAAATATAAAATGCATATTTTATTATAATATCCATGAATATCACATTTCAAAAGATGAAATTGAAAAAAATTGTCTTTTTCTTAATACTTTAAAATGTACAAGTAAAAACGAACATTTATTTTTTGTATTGTGGACAAGTAAATATATATGAATGGAGTACTACTTAAGAGGTGTTTTTGACACTTTTATCTTTATGTTAAAAGGTATAATCTCTCTTTATTGAATGTTTATTTTATTTATATGTCATCTTAAGGGTATTTTTAGTTTTTCAAGAATAATTTCGACAGAATATCTACACGCATTCTAAACTTGATCTCTTAATTATCAGTAACTTAATTATCCCTATGAATTTGACTATTTGATAGCCTTTACTTCCTAAATAATGATGTGATAAAGAAGCACCAAGTTTAGAGGGGTGTTTAGATAGCTAGGTTTAGAGATCACGATAAATAATTTGAGACGGATGAATTCAAGGAGCGTGATGATGAAATTTAAAGTATGGAGAAGTATAAAGAGAAGCTTCCCAACCAATCATAGTTCCAAACTTCTTGTGTGAGGCTAGCAGCTAATATAGGGCATGCATGTATGACTTTGTTATAAGAATTTACTCAAGACAGTTGGGAAGTGACATAGAATTTGATTTGTTCACATATTTATGCAGAGGCCATAAGTTAGGTGCAGCTATTTTGCATCAGCTAGAGATCAGATGATTGAATTTCTGGACACAAAATGCTGAATACTCTGAGTTCTTAATAAAACTTCGAGGATAGCTTGATACGTGGAATAAGAATAATAATCTTGAGATAAATTTTATCTCATATTTGATTTGAGGTATAAATTAATATTGATATTATTTTATCCCATTAGTTGTTAGAATTACTATCCATATAAAAGATGTGATAAAATAATTTCATGGAATATTCTTCTTTATCCCACCCCTCATATTAAACCACCATTCCTCACAAACTTTGTGTAAGAAATGTAGACATAGTATTAGAATTTGGGGAAAAAATCGAATTATACATCCTTAAATTGTATATTGCAAGTCATAACAATACTTCTTAGATTGCAATTAATAGCAACTTTTAAAAAAAAAAAAAAAAAAAAAAAAAAAAATCTATTCATAACGTGAGTTTTTACTTTTCAAAACATAATAGTAAAATTTTATCAAAACCTATACAATCTAAATAGAAGTTAAAAAAAAAAAGGGTAAAACAAATCCATAATCCACTCATATCTTCCCTCTCCTTCTAAAAATATGAAGCATATCAATTTATGAGATTTTTTAAAATTAAACACCCCCACCTCACGCACATCTTCCCCATCTTCCAAAACTATGGAGCATATCAATAATAAACACCTCCACCTCTCCACAATTTTTCTACCTCTCCACTGTAATTTCAAAATTACTCTCCCCACCCCCATTGTAATTTTCCCAGCGTGTTCTTCTTCCACAAAATTTGTATTATTGCCATGGTTGAACAATCATTAAACCACTTTTATGAGCATTTTGATCTCATTATTTTTTCTTTCCGTTTTGACAACAAAATTTTAGAAAAGGAACATATATTACTCTTTTCAGTATAATTGATGATATTGTTTATTTTGAGATTAAGATAGAAACTAATTGTGTTCATATTAAGATGTATATGACACACTTAGACAACATAAAATTAATGATATACCAATTCCTATACAGTTCAGACATCATAAAAATATTAATACACCAATTTTTATACGGTTCAGACACCATAAAATTATTGATGAACAATTTCTATTTTCTCGATTCATTCAACATTAATTTTTAATATTTTTGAGAGAGAAAACATCATTAATAATAGCAAATTTGTAATTGATACAAACTGTAATTTATACCCATTTTGCACGCATGTCAGTTTTCAATATTTTGAACTAATTTATATGAAATTTATATATATTTCATGCACATTGTGACCCCATATATATATATATATAAAATTACATGTACCATATTTCATACAAGTTTCATACATATGTCAATCATTTATGAATAACATATTATGGTGCACAGTTAGTATATATTATGGTACCTTGCTAGTAAATACTGTGTTATTTGGTATATGAAAAATGGTATATATTATATACTATGGTATTTATATGGTAGTTGATTTTTTTTATTAATAGTATTCAATATGTGTGGGTGAGAATATGGGAAGGCAATAATTTAGGAGAAAATTATGGGGAATGTAACGATTTGGGGGAGAATAGGGGAAGACAACCATTGTGAGAGAAAACTATCGTGATTGAAGGAAAAAATGTTACCATGTCTTTACTTTTTACCTTATTTGTTAGATTAACTAGGATGAATTAATAGAGGAGGAAGAGAAATACCAAAAATCAGTTCATTTATCTAAAACAAATCTCAAAAATTAGGCCAAAATCACTACATCCAAAATTTTAATCTATTTTCAATTAAAAAAATCAGTTTTTTCTTAAACTGTTGTGTAAACAGTAATTAAGGTATGTGGAAAAAATAAACGCAAATATTTAAGAAAGATTTTAATTATATATATTTATGAAATAATTTTAAAAAAATGAATTTAAAAAATATATTTGAAATCTGCTATGCAATTAAAAATTTAATTCAATAATTATAAAAAAGTATTATTACAAGTTGCAATAAACAATCTAAAAAGTATATATAAGATAATTTTTCTTTAGAATTTTGTACACGTAGTAATTAAGACATATTATCAGTAAACATATAGTCAATTAAGAGGTCTTTCCAGGGACATCTCATTAAAAAGAACTACATAACATACTAAGGAAACAAAATGGTTCAAACATCTTTTAATATACTTCGTATTAAATATAAAAAAACATGCAATCATAAGTTTCTTAATTAGATAGGTGCTTAAAAAAATTAAAGTTGTAAACAATGGATCATGGGCCTAACTCAACTTGAAAAGCTAGCTTATGAGGGGAGGATTACCCAAGACCATATAAGGAGATCAAGTACCCTTTAACCCATCAATGTGGGACTCCAACAAAAGTGTGAGAAAATTCTTCACAAAGATTAGGATCCTATGGCCATGCAATTTGGAGTTCAAATTTGAAAAGTACGAACAATTTCTTTTGGATCAAAACTTTAACCTCAAATTATAATTTGAAATTAATCACGTCCAAACGCCTACTTAGTATTGAGTGCTTGGGTTGTCCGTGCAAAAAAAAGCTAATAGGGGAATATATGGGTACTTTTACTTCATCTTTTAATCCGTTCTCCTGCGAACATGAATCAGATGCTGTTTTTCACTTTATTGGCAAAGTGAATTAATTATACTTCAATAAACTTGCTGTTAATTAAGTTAAGTGAAACATCAGCTGTAGGTCCATCCTTTTCTGAAAGCTTTCATCAAAAGTTATGCTACCTATCACATTTTATTGACTGAAAAAAAAGAGGCACCAATTATGTCTTCAAAAGGGAACGATCGAAAAATGTATTATAAATTGTGATGAAACACCAAGGAATACTGTATAAATTAATTGGCAACTGCGTCGCACCATTCAAGACTCCCCCATCTCATTTTATGTGATACCCTTTCCTTTTTAGTTCATCCCAAATAAAATGTTACCGTACTAAAGTTAGTAATAATTTAACTTTAAAATTCTCTTTTTATCATTAATGAAATGATTTACAGCTACATAAATATCTAAGGATTATTTTAGACCACAAGTTTCAAATTTTTTTTATTTTTTTTTAATCATAGTGTCAAGTCAAACGGTGTCATATAAAATAGAACGGACGAAATAATAAACTAGATGAAGGATATATATGTGTATGTACTGTGACTCCGTGTCATATAAAATGAAACGGACGAAATAATAAATTAGATGAAGGATATATATGTATATGTATTGTGACTCCGATTCCACTTATCATTTGTCAATTTGAGTTTGATATGACCTCTACCTCACACTGACCTTCAAATTCCCATCAGTAGAATTGCAAGAAGGAACTATCATTATAGATAGTGACATTATAGTGTATTATAGTTGGAGACACTTGAAATTTCAAGTTCAAAAAGTTTACCCAGCCAGCACCACCTCAAACACACAAAAAAGTTTACTAGTTTCATTATATTCTCAGTTCCATAATAACCATCATATTATATCAAAATCTAGGACGTTTAAAAGTTTGGAAAAACAATAAATAACAAGAAGAAATGTTGCGTGGGATTTTCTGGAAAGTTAATAAAAATGAAAACAATAAATGTTGAGAGTGGGATTTGAACCCACGCCCTTTCGGACCAGAACCTTAATCTGGCGCCTTAGACCAACTCGGCCATCTCAACATGCTTGATTTATAATCCTTGCTGCAGTTATATATACTATCAATTTCTTTAAATTCAATCCATAAAAAAATAAATTAAAAAAAATCAGAATTTTTGGACAATAATTTTAAAATTCAAATCAAACCATCTCATAGAGATTATGTTGTAAGTTTTCTGATTAACAGGCTTGGTGATTTGGATAGGACTGGGATTTTACGTAGTGAACTTCAACCCGAATCTTTGTTTGGCCCATACTCAACTGGACTTTGAGCATCAGTCCATTCACTATAATAGCCTCATCTTCGTTTCACAATTTCTTCAAGTTTGTAAGTTGTTATTGTTCAAACTTGTGACAGTAACTTGTTCGAATTAACCCTAAGGGTTAGCTCGGCTGGTAAAGGCTGGAGGACAAAGTCCTCTTGGTCGCCAGTTCGAGCCTCCGCAGGGCCGCTGGGGGCATTACAAACCGGCCGTGTCTCCAGGGCCCTGTGGAACTAACCGGGAGGCCGCCCTGAAACAACGGGACCTGGTGGGTACAGCTAGTCGGGTGCAAAGTACCCGAAAACCACGGCAAAAAAAAAAAAAAACTTGTTCTAATTAAATATCAAGATACTCCCTCCGTTTTAAAAAGAATGAACTAGTTTGACTTGACACGAAGTTTAAGAAAATAAAGAAGATTTTTGAATCTTGTGGTCCTAATTTAAAGTTGTGGCAAATGTACCAAAATGCCCTTTCATCTTATGGTCTTAAACATGCCATGTGGAAAGTTGAAATTAAAGTGTTGCCAAAAAAGGAAAGGGTCATTCTTTTTTAAACGGACTAAAAAGGAAAGTAGGTCATTCTTTTTTAAACGGAGGGAGTATTATTTATTCTTTTTCCATTTTACCCACGCTTACCACTCCAAGAAGACATACAATCATTATTAATTAAATACGTTAGTGTTAGTGGAATTCTTAGCAAGTATGTTTGGATTAGTTCCATTATTTTAGAAGAACAACACATCACACTCTTCTTTGCACGAGACTTATAGATTAAAAAATTACATATTGATGTCTATATGCATGATAATATTATTCTACTATATCTGGTCCAAATTAATAGACCTATCTTGATTGTTGATATTAACTTTCAGTAACTTTTAAAAGTAAATAAGCTACTCCATTTGTCATCAATACATACATTACTCCTATAAGCACATTAAGAAATAAAATTTGCACTTCTTCATTTCCAAATAACCACACACCCAAATGTGTAATTTGAAATCATGAGATGAAATTAGAATTTAGATATGTGATTTCATCTTATGATTTCATATCATGATATGAAATCCCAAATTCTCTAAAAAGTATGATTTGAGATTTCATATCATGATTTGGGATTTTTTTTAAATACAAAAGTTGACCCACAAGTTTATATTTTATAAAAAAAAAAAAACCACCATTTATATCTAACAACCATTTATTTCATATGTAAATTAAATTTATAGTTCATATTATTACTCTTTAAACCATTTATATCTCATATAATTATTACTCTCACCAACATAAAATTTATTATTACTTCAAATTACATCCTTACTAATTTCAATCGTTTAGAAATAGTCATCGCCTAAATATTATTTGTTTACACAAAGTTATCTCATTTCCATCACATGTCTTTTTAGTAATTCTTTACAAAAATATTTTTGTTGACAGATAAATATTATGTTGTTGATGCTGATTTTCGAAACACGAAAGGATTTTTAGCTCCATACAAAGGACTACGCTATCATTTGCAGGATTACAGAAGAAGTGAAAGAGAGCCTTAGAACGCTGAAGAACTATTTAACTTTATGCATTCATCTCTGCATAAAGTGATTGAACTAACTTTTGGAGCTTGGAAAAGTAGATTTCGAATATTGAAACTAGGCGTGAACTATTATGATATTGACACACAAGTGACAATTGTCATAGCTTGTGCAGTATTACATAATTTTTTACGAGAATACCAAAGGAGTGATGAAATATTCACGGTACATGAACATGAATATATAGTTACTAATGATATTGACCAACAAAAGATTCAAAGTAATAATGTTGGTTCGTCTTCTTGGTTATCTAATCAAGAAATGCAAGCTCAACGTGAGGAGAGATTATCCATATTACGTGGAATAATTATATTAAAGAGTAGTACACTACAACTCATGTTCAATTTTATTTTTTTATTGAACTAATGATTAATCAATAAATATCGTATTTTTTTATAATAGTTTTGTGATAATAAATTATACTTTGTTATAAACTCTTACTTATTTAGTAAGATTGTATAAATAATTGGGGTAATTTTGATAGTTTTCATAATTTATGAGGTTTTTATGTTCATGAGAAAATATACAATATAGAAAAGTTCAAACTGTAAATCCAAATAAAACTTCAACTTCATCTCATAATTTCAACTCATTATTTCATAGCATAACTTCAAATCATGATTTCATCTCATATGGTCAAACTGACCGTTAGTCAAAATTTGAGGCCCAAAGTGGAACAGCAAGAGAATATATGTCATGTGAAATTTGTGCCGGTTTACTCCATGGCCAAATAAGAGTGCATTCAGAGATCAGATTTCAGACCTGCAAAGGTCCCCACTTTGCCAAAACTATAGTGCTTTACTTATACGATTTTTAACTTATATAAACTGGATAAAAGATATTGTATCATTCAAAAAATATTCATAAGTAACTCTTTAAAATATAAAATTGTAATTTTAAGCAACATGCAAGTTACCTGCGGGTTATATCAAGTTAAGATGGTTACACACTTACACCATTTTATCAGTATGTATAAAACTAGTTGCAAATTTGCAAGAGAGACGGAATGTTTGACATCATGAATTTAAATTATTAAATGAGAGAATTTGCATAATTTATTATTCCCTACCCAATGCAAGATACCCCACAACTTTCTGGCAAGATAATTAGCTACTATAAATGCTAAACAATTGCATATATCTGTCACCAAATTAATGTGGATATATATGGCAGTATGCTGGGGAAATGCCTATCATGTTATTTAACAATGGGACAAAATTGGACTTGTATTACCTTTCAAACATTAAAATAGACCATATTTTTATTATTAATTAATATTCATCCTACATTGTCTGATTTAGTTAGTAGTATTACTTTTATGGAGACCCTAACGAATATTTCTTTCACTATATATTTTTATTTGTCATTATTTAAGAAATTATAATTAACTTCCTTTTCGTAGTGATCAACTGAATTTATGTACTATTGAAGGAATACCAAAACACCGTTTCAAATCCTTCAAAGTATGTAAAACCAAAATTACATGAGAAACAAAACTTGGAGGAATGTTTGATATGTAAGGGTGGGTATGATTTTAATTTTTTTGTGGGGAAGGGGGGGTGGATAAAGGTGTTGGTGGGTGATTTTGAGAGTGGTATGAACATTGCAACTTGTTTTTCCTATTTTGATTAAGGAAGTCATTTTTCTTATTTTGAAAGAGTTTGTTTTCCTAGAGAAAAAATTTCTCAAAAATTTTAGTCAACTGAACATGAGAAAATAGAAAAATATTTTTTGTTTTCCTCCATACCGAACACACCCTTAATATATTTAGTACGTATCTTTTATGTCAATTATAATAAAAAGATCAAGCAATCAAGAATCAAAATAGACTAGTTGTAATTAACATCATGTGTGATGTCTGATGCAATTTATGAAGAGTATATGTTATATATTATCGGCACAAAGAATTCTCATACGCAATCAATACAATTTAATTAATTAAATGGATATAACGTATTGCAATTTTTTTTTTCACTTTACCATTTCTGGCAACTTAATGATCATAACTTGAAAATCAGAACCCCACATCGATATTATTTGCTGTAGCCTGTATGCCTATAAGGCTATAACCATGATACTTGAAAAAAAAAAATTTACAAAATTCAGTCTATTCTTGGAATTTTGTTCTTGCTCTTTGTTTTTGGACTAGTAGCTTTACTTGACTGCCTCATGGACTAATCCACTTTACAATAAAATATAAACATATTTGTACACGTGTGTGAGCATGAGGGGGTGTCCCTCCCTAACCACCACCCCACCCCACATATTTCTTGTTTGCTATTTCATTTTTCAATCATTATACTGGTAGAATATACGTGATGCAAAATGCCTTATAATTTGGCAGTACAATGCGTTCATTAAAAGTTATACTATTTTTTTTATTTTTTTAAAAAGTTTTCATATGGAAGTTAATTTCATTAACAGTTATACTAAGGTAGTAACTTTCTGCCTTTGTGAATATCAAAATAATAATACATTAGAGTAAAGATGTAAGATTAAAGAAATTGTTAACATAATACTGATGGAAAGTAATTAAATTGAAAAAGAAACACAGTTTTGGTAGAGGGTACGTTGTTCGGACAAGATCATGGTGGAGCTAGCCTTTCGGTTATAGGTTTGGTCGATTCAAACTCAATAATTTTATTCCAAATTATGCACTATTTATATTAAAAAGTTTATTAAATATACACAAATTATCCATTCAATATTCCATAACTTTAAAAAATTATAATCTCGAATCCATCAACTTCAAATTTTAGCTTCATCTCTTATCAAAATCATCATATTAAGTTTCTAGCCTTCTTTAATTTGTGATGAACCTCGACGCCTTTGCCTTTCCTCTGAAATAACTACAACGATTTAAATGCTGTTAACTTTATTCAGAGTGAATCCAAATTATTAGTGAGCTTAAAAAGGAAAAAAGAAAAGGAATAACGTTTATAGTTGATAAAGTTGATGTAATATAACAAGTAGGTTAAGAGATAAAGCGGTGAAAACAACCTCTGGCAAGAATACAGAATAAAACTATATATCTTCCCAAACTTCATATATAACGAAAGTTTTAATACATCATACACACTGTCCTTTGATAACATTTAAATATAGAATAAAGAATCGACTAGTGGATCGCGCGTTAGACAAGTAGACAAATCTATGTCTCATGCAAAAAAATATATATATATATATATATGAAAAAAAAGTGGAAGCACTGGTAACGTCAAAGCAGCTAAAAAAAATTCTTTGTCCACTAATTTGCCTCCTTGTTCCACTACCCAAATCTCACTTTTCCACCAGCTTCACGTGTCATTCAGTAATGCTGTCTAATCGCTGTAATTAAACTTTTTTTGCTCAATAATTAATTGAGAGATTTTATTTGTATATACTTAACGGTGTGATAAGTAATTTACCTTTTTACCGATTAATTAGTATATTGAACTTTTCAGTTATTATGTACAACTACAGTTACTTGTAGTAATTATTTATGTTATCGATTGATATAAAAAAAATATCATATGATTAGTGTGTAAAGTTAAAAATTTTAATCAAGAAACAAGTTGCTGAGATACAAATTAACTAGGGAATCTTAGTAGCTTAGTTGGTTAGTTACCTGAACTCCCACCTTGTTGGCGAGTGTTCGATTCCCCACATTGTAATTCTCTCCCTCATTCCAAAAAAAATAAAATAAAAGATACAAATTAACTTTTTGAAGTTTGAACACGTAAATTATGTGGTGAGAGCAAAAGAATAAGCGTAACATAGTGAAATAATAAATGATCTTAAACAGAGCTCTCGTCAATATGAACTCTTGAGAATTAAAAAAAATCTATTAAAAGCGTTATTCTCATAAATAGATTTTAAAATATGGTCAAATTCTAATATAAACATTGAATATCGAATTGAAAAAAAAAAAACCTTATCATGAACCATTTCAAGAATGTAATATCACCTCCTCATCAATAAAGTGGAATTTGTTTTAACATACATTATCGCCTATCACAACTCACGAGCCGCATAATGATTTTAATACTCTTACATTCGGCACCATAGATGTGTTTCTAAAGTTTCTTAATGAAATGTGAATTCAAAAATGATGCTACGTGGATGACTAGATCATAAGACTAGCTACAAGTGTCTCAACGGTAATTGCTTTCTAGGTTTTATCATGAATTTTGTAATACAAAATGAAATTTGAGCACAATTCTGCCTTAGATTAAATTGACTTAAAAAGTGATGACTATCTAAAATTATATAAAGAGAATAATTATCCATCCCA
This sequence comes from Capsicum rhomboideum, assembly GCA_031232105.1. NCBI lineage: Eukaryota > Viridiplantae > Streptophyta > Magnoliopsida > Solanales > Solanaceae > Capsicum > Capsicum rhomboideum. The sequence goes on along the minus strand of CP124713.1, from coordinate 5,199,753 downwards.
CAATCTTTGTAGGACTTCAACGCACCTTCATATGGTCATAGAACATTTGAAACGTCGATAATATTATAGTATGAGAATCCATAATCGAGTAATTAAAAATTGAAATTGAGCTTATCATGTTAAGAATAGATGTTGGGTCTCTAAGTAACTCAAAGATGAGAATGGCATTGGCATCACAAGTAGGGAGATCAATTTTTCCTTCCAAAGCCGACATAGGACTTGAACAAGAGGTGACGGTAACAAAACAGAAGGAGGAATCATAGTACATGAAGCAAGACAATTGAGCAACTCAACCTTATTACTGTCTGCACCATTTATGGTCTTATTATATATTTTCTTCGTTTAAAAAAGAATGACCTCTTTTGACTTGACACAGAGATTAAGAAAATAAAATTTTTTTTAAATCTTATGTTCTTAAATTAAGGTTATGTCAAATGTATCAAAATGTCTTTTTATCTTGTGGTCTTAAATGTGTCATGTGAAAAGTTTGATTTAAAGTATTGTCAAAAAAAAAAAAGATCATTCTTTTTAAAACGGATTAAAAATAAAAGTAGATTTTTTAATTTTTTTTAAATGGACAGAGTACAAAAAAAAAAAAATCGAATGAAGGAGGGTTGTCCAAGTCTTAGGGATTCAGAACTCTATCAAAAGCTACACAAATGAAGTAGGATTGTCTAAGCCTCAGAAGAAATTCAAGATTCTATTTATTGGGATTCTATTCATCACCCCCTAATGCTCAAATTCGAATATTTTTTATTCTGAATTCTACTGTCCGGTCTGGTGTATGTGTATTCATGAATTGAAGATATTTTCACCTTATAACTATCTTATTTTCTGAGATCACGTCAGATTTGAAATTTATATCATGTCAAATTAGATCTTGAACCTAATTAACTCACAATTCAAAAATTAACTCGAAAGGTGAAGAATTATCTAAACTTTATAAAAGGCCAAAAATTTCATTTATTCACCAATATGATTTATGAAACATTTCATTCCTCATACTTGAAAATGAAAAAAAGGGTTGTGACATTACGGTAATTGTTGAAGTGGAAAACAAGAAAAAGTAAGTGTTAACACTGAGTTGAACTGAAAACGACAACCTTTTTAACACAATTCTAAAATGTCCAAAGTCTTATCTGTCCACCGATCACTTTGCCTACGTGTTGAGGCATCAATTATCTTCCAATCACGTTTGTCCATTTTAATATGACCAGCCAAATGGATGCCACGCCATTTTACTTTTAAAATGATCCTAAATATTACTCCCTTTTTTTCAATTTTTAGTTATTTTTTATTCGAAATATGAGGATCAAACCAACTAATATTTAATATGAATATGGAGTAGAATTTTCAATCATCTTAAAATAAAATTATGTATTTAGAAATTAGATTAAACATATTATAAACCTTAATACTTAATAATTTATAATATTTTTAAAAAAAATATTATTTGACTATTCAAATAATACTTAACGAAGAGGGTATTTGGTTGAATTTTTTTTAAGTGACTGAAAAGCTAAATGTCAAAAATCAAAAGCCAAAAGCCAGGTTCTATCTACTTTTAGCTTTTGACCTTTTTTTTTTGTTAAGTCTTAAGTAAAGTGCTTAAAAATATTTTTTGTTTTTTGTCAAACATTCTAATTATAAAAAAATACTTAAAAGTCAAAAATATTTAAAATTAAATCAATCCAAATATCCTCTAATAGGCTTGAAGTGACAATTTTTAAAAAGTACATAATCTATTATATTTAAATTAAATTGATAAAGTCAAATTCTATGCACTATCAAACATACATGTCCAAAGACTAATTAGCTAGCATGACATATTCTCTTCTTCGAAAGAGCGCCCAACGCGATTGACGACCGTCTTTATTTAATATTAATATTAGTAATAAACTATTTTTAAAATATAAAGTTACCTATTGCGTATAACATATTTGCTAGAAATTATCGATTAATGTATATGTTATGGAAAATATAAATTATGGTGACCTTCTGAACGACAAGTACATCTAACAAATGAAATAAAGAGAGTATAAAATTCAATAATTTTGCTTTAAAAAATATACTTAATGTATATAATTTATCTAAAACTTAATAATCAAATTTTCTAAAATTTAAAACTCAAACTCAAAATAGTAAATCTGTTTACACGTTCAACACCAAGTGTATCAATACCCAAACAAGAACTTGCTTAATTTTAGAACAACAAAACTTTTGTTTGGCACATTTCCAAAGTTTTCAACTCAGAAAAATCATTTTTGACCTTAATATGTTGACATTCATTGTTTTTTCTAATTAACCCCAAATTATATAAAAGATAAACCAATACTATTATAAAGGTTAAGATAAAAAAAATCTCATATTACTCCCTCCATTCACTGTTACTTGTTGAGTACTTCAAAAATAAATTTTCAATTTTACTTGTCATTTTTAAAATATTAAAAAAAAAATTATTTGTTTTCTTATTTTACTCTCAACATTAATTGTATATTCTCTAATCATTTTACAAAAGCTACAGATCAATTAATATAAACATTTTGATAAAATAATCATAGTAATCGTTATTTCATAAATATCGTGAAAATTTCAAAATAAATAAGTAAAGATAAAAAAAAATATAATAAAAGAAATAATTTTTTAACCGCTTATATAGTTTTTACATGTACAATATTTTAATTTTTGATACTCTCTCCTTTTTAAAATAGTTGACCCTTATTGACTTAACACTTTTTTTAAAAAAATATTTAATAGTAGTAGCTTATTTTATCAAAATAATCATATTAATTATATTTTGAAAATATAAATTTAAATATATATATATTTTATTTAAATATTAATAAAAGTAATATTGAAATACCATAAATAAGAGAGTCAACTAAAAGGAAAGTCACTGTTTATTCATCAGAGGAAGAAAAGGCACAAGAATCGGGTCCGCAGTTTCTTGTTTTCTATAACACTCACTTCTCTCTCACACACACAATTTTCTTTGCGACTTTTCGTTACAGAGGTCGAAAGGTACGTCTAACACTTGCGATTTACGATCGGTGAAACAACGGCACAAACATGGCTCATTCCGATCATCAGCAGGTACAAAATTGTTCATCTTCTTCTTCTTCTTCTTTATGTAGCGAAAATCAACGTGGTTGTTCAAAAGCGCAGAATTGTCTGTTTAAGATTCTTAGAATTATCTCCACTGTCCCACCACACATTAATAGTACACCTTCCGAGGAAAAACTCAATGGATGTAACGGATTTGCTGCTATTGACTTGAATATTGGGTTTAATAATGTTAATGTTCCGTCGGAGAAGATGGTGGAGGATTCTGGGTCTCCGGTTGACGGCGGTTTTGTTTCTGGACAGAGTGCTAGTGCTAGTGCTAGTACCACCGCCGATGAAAAGTGTCCCGTTGTGGCGGAGTGCGGCGGCGTTGATTTTGGGGAATGCTCTGATGAAGACGGTGGTGAGAAATGTTGCGAAAGTGATACTTATGTAGCTCAACTTCAATCTACTGAAATAATAGAAAATTTGCAGCTTGAGAATAATGGGATTTCTGAAACGAGCGATTTAAAAGATGAAATTGGAGAAGAACTGAAAGAGCAACAAGGATTCATGGGTTTACTCATTGATGCAGCAACATTGATATTTGGAGACTTTAATGATAAAATTCCCAAATCAGATTGCTATACCGAGACGAAAAGCTTCAAATCTGAGAGTGCTATAGAGAAATTAAGAATGGATGAACAACACTGCCACGATGAGCACGATGTAGGTGTTGCTAATAAGCAGGTTAAACGAAGAAATAACGAGTGTACAGAGGAAGTTATTATTGAGGATAAATCTTCTTCATATCCATTGGTTCGATCAAAAAGGGGAAGAATTCAAGTTTTGCCAAACAAATACAAGGATTCCATTCTCGAGCCATTAACGCCTTTTTCAAGAATCCGATCAACCATTGTCCCTAATAGACGGCGTTCAAAGTAGTAAGATCGATCACTTATTTATGAAGTTTTTACATTTTATTTTGTTATAATTTTAAGCTGCAATAATAGCTATAATAATAGCTATGTAGACTAGTAGTAGTAGTAATAGTCATAGAAGAGGAGAAAATGAAGTGTCAAATGGGGATTTTTGCAGAAGTTTGAGGCTTCTGGAATCTTGTAGGAAGAAGTTGAAGTAGCTAGTTTACAACTTTACAAACACTTATTTCAATTTCGAATGTACTTATCATTTCATCTTAATGGTGTTTCAGAATTTTGGTCCCTTTTGTACTTTGGAGAAAGACATTGCTAAGGTCGGAGTTTGCTTACATTATCGATTTCAAGTATCATACATGAGAGTTGGGGTAGGCATTGACAACCAGCGCAAATTTTAGTTAATTTGTTGTGAATTCTTACAGTATAGAATGCACTAGTGTAACGTGCTCACCTAGACACGCGTTAAGATTAGCTAAAATATAGCGATATTGACCATGAAGATTTATAAAACTGAATCCAATTTGGTTGGGATGGTTTATTTGTTGTTGTTTTTGTGTTATGGAGTAAGATATGTCTTGAAGTGCCCCACGTCAGATGAAAAAACGATGAGTGGTCTCTTTATTTTGACTTAGATAATCCTTTCATTATCATCTAACTTTTTGAAAATGAGTTACATCCAAAGTTTATTTCTTTACTATTCGGGAGGATTTGTGTTATTGTTAAATCTCGAATTGATCTTAGAGACCAGTTCATTGTGTTACAAGTTGGAATATTTGAAAACGTCTATATTTGTTGGTCAAACAAGGTTTTCGTAATGTTCGACAAGGCAAAAAAGGACATTCAAAGTCGAGACTTTTATTGTACTCTTGATTGGGGGCATAAAAGTAGAGTTTCTGTTTGTGGTTCACAAAGCACACTGCCTTTGGTGCCTAATAGTTCTTGCTTCTTACTACAGCGAGGGCATTGTGTTGGGAATTAATTAGACTTAAAAGAGTATATATTTGTACTAAATTGTGGTAGCATACTACTACACAAAACGATAGAAGTATGTTTTAGTTTGACTATGCACAAAATTTAGAAAGTAAAATTTACTTTTGAATCTAATATTTTAAAAATAAATGTGCACAATCAACAATTCAACATGCTCTTTGAATTTTGTAATTTTAAACATATTAGGTGTCGTGTCGCAACGATTAATTTTGGGCGACTATTTATCAAAAACACTGTTATTCTCTTATTATATTAAAACACTGTTATTCTCTTATTATATTTTTGTGGAGTCAAATTGTGGAATAGCAAGACGAGTGAATAAGGTGATGTAAGCAGTGTAGTCCAATTCAGTGTATCCAATGATCACTAACTTTCAATCTACATTGTTAATTAGGTCTAGTTTCATATTACAATTAAAAAAGAACTCCCCTCTCGAAGGAAATTAATTAAACACAAGGAGCAGCCTTTGGACCAAGAAGAGAAACTTGTCCATGGAAGACTTTTGACGTTGAAATTTGGTTGATTAGGTGGCAAAAAACAACCGTGTTCACTTCTGTTACCTTTTTCCTATTTTATCATCCTTCCAAAATAAACAAATATAGGCCGTTGAATCAAGGTTGAAAGTATAAAAATATATTCACCCTTAATGGGGTATTTAATATTTATTAATTGCTGGGTTAAAGCAGTCTAAATACACATTTAATATGATGTGATATTATTCATTTTAGATCAAGTTTGCACCTTTTTGTAAAACAAAAAATCTCGCACCTAAAGTGTAATTTCTTTTCCCTATCATTTTTCAGTCTGTGAAAAAGACCATCTTTTCATTTAGTGTGAATATTACTTCATTGTTGGGATTTTTAATGTGTGAATAAGAAATGGAAAAGACACTTTTTAGATTGCACAAGAGAGGTATCTTTTGAATTGCAATTCTCCATCTCACTCTTTCATTGTTTAAAAATTTAACGATTTTGCCTCAGATTTTAGATATTGCATACTCTACTGAAAGAGTAAGGAAACATTTTAAAAGTGATATTCTATGAAATTTCGAGATTAATTTATATTATTAATCAAACAAGGTATAAATCTTCTACCAAAGTTAGTCTTGGGATATCCCACCTTATCCCATCCAATATGAGATTATTTTATGTCACCTTCAATATGAGAGAAATTAGTCCAGAAATTATAATACCAAGACTACAATCTCGAGATAATTTGGTTTACTTACAAAACTACCCCTTACACTTCTGCAATAGGGTATGGGCGAACTCAAACCCCCACTTCCAGAGTTTATGACGTTGGCATCAGAACTTGAGCTTACCTTATAAGCAGAGTTGTCAAAATGGGTTTGGCCTGTGAGGTCGGTCCAACCCAACCCTTTAAGTAAGTGGAGTTGGGCTAAGTTTTTTCAGCCCTTTTAGAAATAAGGCTTTTAAGCCCAACCTCACTGGGCCCGTCAGCCTCATAGACTCAACCCGCCAGCCTCAGAGGCCAACCCATGAACATAAAACTAATAGTTTAATATATTTATAATTTTTTAATAAAATACAAAATGCAAAGTACTAAGTAGTAACTAAACAATATAAAATTAATAGAGGAAAAAGTACTAAGTATATTTTTTTGAGCTTTAACTTTAGCATTACATTTGGTCTTTTTATTAGTTAAGCAACAAACAAGTAAATTAGGGACTTAGGGTAGTTGTTTGCAAGTTTCTGGATCATCATAATTATGAAGTGTAGAAGTTTGCTGGCAATTTTTTAACTAGCTAGTTGTTTTTTGTCCATCTTTTGGTTGATACTAATTTTTTGAAAGTTATCATAAGAGTAGAAGAGTCTTTGAATGACGTAGAAGAGTCTTTGAATGATGACCTATGTTTTAACTAGCAATTTAGTATTTTTGAGGTGGTTTCTGTGTTGCAAGCAAGTTGAATAGCTGAGTATCGTCAAAAAGGAGTATAGTTATGACGAAAATTGGTTGATATTAATTAGTATCTTATACACCTGTTATTAAAGTGAAGACTTATAATAGTTGGTAATTGTTTTGTAATGTATTATTTTCATTTATCTTGTTATGAATTAGTTTCCTTTTTTTTATAAAGGGCCAACCCGTGGTCCGTTTAGTTGGATTGCTATTTTAAGGCCCTTTAGCTAAAAGGGTTAGCCCGTCCCAACCCATTTAACACTCTGACCCGTTAGGGTCGGGTTAGGTTGGGTCAGCCTATTTTAATAGCTCTACTTATAAGGGTCAAAAACTTAAGACCATCCATTTTCAATTTCAAGGTTGTTGAGTTAATTTCTTGACTCATAGTAGCCCAATAAGATTCGACAATATACTTAAGGGTGGTCCAATACAATCAGTGACTAAAGCCAAAATATAATAAGATTTTATAAAATAAAAAAAATCAATAAAATTCCTGTACTTTTTTTTAAAAAAATTTCTTTTATCTATTTTAGATACACAGCTATAAATTTATCTTTTCTAAGAATTAACTCTTTCAAAAAAAATATTAATGGATAAATAAAATAATTGATTCATAAAAATTAAGTATATAAAGCAGAATATAAAGTTGTCAAAGAAAAGGAAAAAAGGAAAATAAATGTACGGGAAGAAGGAAAAATTAAAACCAACGAGATAGGTATATGTAATAATTAATGAGAAGTAAGAACTTAATTTAATATACTCACTCATTCGAACAACTCAAACAAAAATCTAGCAAAATGGGACCTCTTATTTAGGATAGTAATAAAATATATACATTAAATAGAACTAAGTACCAGTTTCAAGTCTTTATAAAATAAAGAACTATAATTTTTTTTTTGTATAACGATATAGTAATGCATTAAAACTTCTTTTCATATTATCACAGTTTTAGTTTCTATATTTCAAGTTACAACTGAATTTAATTCATCAATAAAAGTTCTTTTATAATCACTAACAAAAAACTACTATATGCATTACAAAGTTACAGTTAATACTAAGAAAAGTTCATTATCTATTTATATAGTTATGAACTTGATTTAATATTTTAGAATTTTAAATTAAACTACTTGAATCTTCATATCTATCAATTAGGTTTTTAACAATAAAATCAATGTAGTCTATTACAATTTACAACAAATAACTAATATTTATTAGCTTGAAAGAACATATTTTATGTTATAAGAAATATAAGATATATTTTTTGCATACAAAGTTATAAAATATAAACACAGTTATTAAATATAAACACGTATCAATGACTAACTATATAATAATAACAAAATTTTGGGGGTCTTTGACTCTTGCTTTAGTGGTCTTACTGGAGCCAACCATGAATATACTCACTAATCCAAAATGAAAATTCTCTTTATTAAACAATAGAGCCCATTGCAGCTTTACAAATTAAATGGCCCAAAAGAGTGTTTGGAAAAATGGAAAAAGAAGAAGCAAACATGTTAAACAAAATGATTTCCCATCCTTTTTTTATTGTTAAGAAGGATTAGTTTTATCTATATGATAATATAAAGAGCCTATAGAGATTAGTCCTAAGGCTCTGCTGTCGTAGTATGACTACTGATGTCAATATGTACAAGGACTCTGCCAGATTTAGTATAATACAACGTAGTAATTGTATTATACATAGAACTAGGGCAATAGCAAGTAGTTCTAATCCTCCTAACAGAAAACATCCCACAGTGATCAACATACAAAATATCCATAAGTGATGCAGGAGGGTCCCAAAACGTCATAGTAATAGTAGTGGCAGAACTTCCAGTAGTTGAGGAGGCTATGACAATTTGTTGATACCCAATTTTGATCCTTCTTTCTTCTAATTTATTTTATCGAGCTTCTAAATTAATAATTTCTCAAATCGCTTTATTTCTCTACTATTATTACTATTATTTTTTATCATCGTGGTCATATTTTTAGAATTATTAATAAAAATACATGTTTTATTATCGAAATTGTTAATATCATTTTACGCCTCTTTTTCTTAAATAATTATTTGTCATCATCTTATTTCAAGTTTCGTCCTTATTAAATTCGATATTTTGTACTTATATTTTTATGTTGAATCATTAGCGGAAATTAGTAATATTAGTACTTTGTTTTTTACATATTAATTATTAGTTATCGTCACATAATATATTTTGTGCACGTCCTCATTAATTCTTTTACCCCATCCCTACCAAAGGAGATCAACAATGATCACAACTAACCACCCATATCGTGTCCTTATTATTATTAATTATTATTGAACTGACTGAAAAGATAGTAGTACCCCAGACCCTACTTGGTGGGAATACACTGGGTATGATGATGATGATGATGACTGAAAAGATAGTAGTAGTATTTAATTTCACCCATAATTTTTGTTTCTCGTTTAATTATTATGTTTTGAAAAGTATGGAATTTGTCAACGAACACATATGTTAGATAAAGTAATATATATCCTTTTATGGAGTATAGCTGAAGTATGCGACTTTCTTGCTGTTTTAAGGCCAGAAAATGAGAAAAGTATGCAACTTTCTTGCTGTTTTAAGGCCAGAAAATGAGAAAATGGTTGAACTAATTTCATCTTAGAGGGGGGAAAAAGGAGAGAATGAGTAAGAATACATCCAAAATCATGTAAAATAAAATCGAATAAGTCTTATAGAGATTAGAGGGTCGTCTGGTAAGCAAGATGAGATAAGTAAGGATATTTTATGGGTTGGAATATTCTATTAGGTTATTTTACACCATCCTCTATATGATACAATAAATCAATCATTTTAGTATAAATAATGAGATAAAATAATCGTGGGACTATCAAATGTCTCAAACTAAATATGCGATAAAGTAAATTTTAAATTTTATATCAAAATTATTATCCACGTACCAAGCGACGCCTAATTTCTAGTGACACTGTTGCCCGATTGACTTTAAAAACTTGCATATCCGTCCTTTTGATCCTTAATTAAATTTCGTATTCAAATTTCACTTAATACCGTACCATTTGATCCATCACACGGAACATTGTAATGTTAACTAAAATATTTGTTTAACTACTTTTAATATTTGTAAAATATTAATCAATCAATCCTCTCCAGAATTTCATATATTATTAGTAACTACTTTTAAGATTCGGGCATATCTTACCAAGCCATTCTTTAAGCTTACTAGATTCAAATCATTTGTCTTATGCTCTTATCTTATCTTATAAATCTTTTATTGATACACAGTTCTTGAAGTAAATAGTTTGCTGTTTGTACTTTCTCTTATTTACCCGGCTGACTGTCTTATTTTTCTTCAATAGTTGTCATGTGCGAATTTGAATAATTGTAATTTTATGAACTTTTTAAAATAACATTACATATTACAACAACAACAACATACCCAGTGTATTCCCACAACGTGAGGTCTGGGAAGGGTAAAGTATACGCAGTCCATACCACTGCCTCAGATGAAGTAGAGAGGCTATTTCCTATAGACCCCCGACTCAGGATAGATAACAAGAATAACAAGCAGAAAACATAAAAACAAACAACAAAATGGGGTAACACACCACTAGGTAAAAGAAACAAAACACCCACGGAATAATGCTATGAACTATCAATCTGAAATCACACACATCACCAAAAACACCACAAACAAGAAACTACAAGGCGCATGCATAACACTATGACTACAGGTACATCGACAAACAAAGCACTCTTCCCTACTAGTAAGGACACACTCCTACTCACTAACCCTCTAGCCTAATTCGCGTCCTCCACACCTTCCTATCAAGGGTCATGTCCTCTGTAAGCTGTAACTGCTTCATGTCATGCCTAATCACTTCCCTCCAGTATTTCTTCGGCCTACCTCTACCCCGTCTGAAACCATCCATAGCGAGCCTCTCACACCTCCGTACTGGAGCATCCGTGCACCGTCTCATCAGATGCCCAAACCATCTCAACCTCACTTCCCGCAACTTATCTTCCACCGAAGCCACTCCCACCTTCTCTTGAATAAAATCATTTCTAACCTTATCCCTCTTAGTAAGTCCGCACATCCATCTCAAAATCCTCATTTCCGCCACCTTCAACTTCTGTATGTGAGAGTTCTTGACTGGCCAACACTCAGCTCCATACAATATAGCCGGTCGGACCGCCACTCTGTAGAACTTACCTTTAAGTTTTGGAGGCACCTTCTTATCACACAAGACCCCCGAAGCGAGCCTCCATTTCACCCACCCTGCACCAATACGGTGCATGACATCCTCGTCAATCTCTCCATTTCCCTGAATCATAGACCCGAGATACTTGAAACTATCCCTCTTTCGATTGGCCTGAGAATCCAGCTCCACTACCACGTCGGCCTAATGCGTCAAAGCACTGAATTTATACTCCAAGTATTCTGTCTTGGTCCTGCTCAGCCTAAATCCTTTAGACTCTAAGGTCTGTCTCCAAACCTCCAACTTATCGTTAACTCCTCTCCGGGACTCGTGAATAAGCACTATATCATCTGCAAATAACATATACCAAGGTACCTCTCCTTGAATAACATTACATATTAGAACTACTTAAATACAAGAATAATAATATGAAAGGAAAATATAACTGAACTCTCTAAATACTATTTTGACCATTCAAACATCCTTAGCTAGGACAACTCGGTGTACAAAGTATTTCGCATTAGCGAAAGCTGAAGAATGACCTTAGCTATTGAAGATTTCTTTTAAATCATTTCCATACTATTTGTTGGTTCGCTCTTCCTATTACAATGAACAGGAATAATTTCGTTGCTGATATCATTGGTATAAAATACTCCCAAAAATAATGTCATAAGATAGATGACATTTCTTCCACAATTAAATAGTGCACGTCTTGAACTTTAACAGTGAAAAAATCTTGATAGAAAATACTTTCCTAATCATATTAGTGAATTTATTTTATTTCCGGAAAAGGTCATTGGCTTATTAGCAGTGCAATCGTGTCATCAAATTTGTGGTAGTCCCCTTGACTGGTAACGTCGTTAACGTTTACCGTTTTATTTACTGGTAACCGGTAATTACCAGCTACGCCTTTCGCTATCTAATGAATACCTTGTCGCCTCTAGCCACCGACCTAATCGGTTATAGGTCCTTTAATCCATTTGACTTTGCCCCTTATATTCAATAATACTCCCTCTGTTTTAAAAAAAATAACCTAATTTGACTTGATACGGAATTTAAAAAAATAAAGAAGACTTTTGAATCTTGTGGTCCTAAATTAAAGTTACGATAAATGTACCAAAATGCCCCTTAATCTTGTGGTGTTAAACATGCCAGGTGGAAAGTTGGAATTAAAGTGTTGCCAAAAAAGAAAAAGATAATTTTTTTTAAAACGAACTAAAAAGAAAAGTAGTTCATTCTTTTTGAAACGGAGGGAGTACCTAAATAAATAGGCTAATGCACCGGCACCATTTATCTTCATTCCTTCTCCGTGTTAAATCATGAGCTCTATATTTCACCCTTTGTTTCTTCCTTAATTACGATTCTACCACTCTGGTTATGGCATCTCCGAGAAGTCACCGGAGAGTAATCGAGGAGAAGTACCGGCCGAAGGGAAAGTTGTCGGAGAAATCCATGTCGTTTCAAGGATATAGCACAGGGAGCACTTCAGAGTTGTATCGAATGCCTAGGACTGCTCCGGACTTGTTCTTTGGCAAGGGATCTGTCACCGGTTCTACGACGGAGTTTCAGGTTAAGCCAAAGTTGACGAAGTTGCTGTTGAATGTGACGATTCAGAGGAGTTTAGGACCCGTACAGGTGCTGATATCACCGGATTCAACAGTACATGATCTCATCGCCACTGTTGTACGGCAGTACTCGAAGGAAGGAAGACGTCCGGCACTTTGCTCCACGGAGTTCTCCGATTACAATCTTCATTACTCGCAGTTTAGCTTAGACAGTAAGAACCGCTCGATTACTTTTACTTCAATATTCAGTCCTTCGAATTGCGTTTGTTTTGTTATTCGACTATTTGTAGTATTGCTTAGATAGTTCCTTCTCCTTGGATTTTTGTTTTGTACGTCGATAACTATACTAGTATTTTTCTCTGCTCTACTTTCATTACTCTTTTTTCTTTGATTATTTTGAATTATTTTTTCTACCGAAAACAACACTTCGACCTCTGAGTTAGAATTAAGATCTGCGTATAATTTATTGTATTTTTTTATTTAGTGAGATCTTGATTTGACAATAAATTGATTCTTCTCCATTATTATTGTAACTAAAAAATTATTTGATTGGTGGGTGTAGGTTTGGGCAGGGCGGAGAAGCTGATGGCGTTGGGAACAAGGAACTTCTTTTTGTGCCCAAAAAAGTTAGGCGCAGAAACTTCGATGTTCAGTGACTTAGCTACGTCGTCATCAAGATGTAAAAAACAAGCTGATTATACTGATATCAGTATAGATTTGCCTTGGCCTAATTTCATGCTGTGAAAATTTGCAGCTTTACAACTGGGTAACTCGTGGTCCGATCCTTCTCTGAATTCATGTATAATGAAAGTTTTAGTGTATCGGGCTGTTCTTTTTAGTTTTCTAGAATGATCTTGCCTCAGTTATTAAAGAGAAGTCAGGATTATTGCGTTGTACATTAATCATTGTTGAAGCTATGTACTGATGAACTTCAAAATGTAGCAGCCTATTAAGTTGCTTTATTTGTATATTTTTTAAATGTCCTTCGAATATATAACTTCATTTGCAACTATCTTTTTATAAAGTAAACTTATTAAGTATATTGTATTGCGTTTCCAAGTTTGGTAATACACATTATTGAGTCGGAGATTTTGAATTAGAATCTTTAGATACCGAGAAATCAAATCTCTTGGGTTTGCTACACGAGTACGAAAAATTTGTGGTAGAGAACACTTTCCTTTCTAATATAAGATGCAAATTGAATTTAGTCTGGCCAATTGTTCCAAATGTCATTATTTTAACCAAGTCATGTACTAAGCTCCTGTCTGTTTCCTGGATTATTTGCATAATGGTTAGCTGCGTACTAGGCCTCAATCTCTCTCAATAAGGTACATATGATAAGATTTACGTGTATTTTAATCTCCTCAAATTTCACTTGTCTGACCATACTGAATATGTTATCGTGTGTGGTTGTTGGTTGGTTGGTTCGCCGCTTACAACTAATTGATTTGGTTTGGATACCTTGAAAAGCCAAAGAATAAAGAAAAGGTCATCTGTCAATATGTATCCAATGTGTTGTCAAGCAAATCAAACCAGAAAAGGACAAGATTTTAAATTTTATTCAAGTTTTTGGGATTTCTATTTACTGTAGTTTCGACTACGACGTCACTTATTATGTGCATATATAACTTTTCATTGATTATTTGTTCTCATATTTTATTAGATGGAACTACTATTATTTCTCTGAAACATATGTAGTGACATTTATTAGAATTAAATCAAAAAACATAAAAATAAAGGGCCCTCTAGGTAATGGGTCTATTCCCAAAATCTCCCAACTTGGTACTGGATCTTGATCTACGAACAAACAGTGGAAAATTAGATAACATGGATGATGGATCGCATTAAATTAAACTGATTTATAACACTTATTATTTATGGCCAAACGGGTCCTTAAAATCATTTATGAGGTTCTTTCGAACCTTATTAGGTAAAAACTCATTTGCATCTAGAATTTATATTAAATAAATGAATACAACATACATGTCCATGATATAATGACTGATTTGATGCAATTATCAAATGCACATATATATATTTACTGACTATATTTTTTAGATAGAAGTTGAAATTATCCTTTGTCACTTGGCTCTATAAAGAAGAAACTCCTGTTTTTCACTGAAAATGCTTACACACTACGACGGAAGCAAGTTATTTATCTTTATAATGAAAATGTGATGTTGCAACTTGCAATTGGAAACGTTCCTTACAAGTAATTCCCCACTTGTTTAATTTAAATAATTGTATACCACTCTTTAAGGGTGGTAAAGACCTCTTTGCCATAACTTCTAGCTCTAGTAAAAAGTGAAGGAAAATAAAAAGTTGATGTCTTGAAACAGCAACCATATTAAACAAAATTTAAAAAGAATGGAACACATAACCTTTGCTTCCTTATACATAAAGTTACACGTGTTGCCTTTCAAAGAAGCTAATTCTTTAATTTTCTCTCCTTATCAATCAAATTTATGTTTAGTGGGGTGGGTTATAAGTTCTTTAAAAATTGACGTCATGCTCGGACATAACTTGTAAGATATCATAATATGAAAACATAAGCTTATGCCCTACAAAAAATAAGTTTGTTATGAGGGGATAAGAATTAAAGATCAGCACAAAATAGGGACAAAAGTCCATTAACCCCTCCTTATACCCTATCAAAATGGAAGCCCAATTTCAACCATGATACGTCTAGGCCCAGATGAGTTTTGGACTGTGAAACAAGTGAACCCAATGACACTGTGCCATTTTTCCTTTCTGTAATGTCAAAAGTGGGAATGCTCCTATCAATAATTCTAATATAGAAAATTTACCAGTATAGGATATTCAAGTAAGATTTTTATTAGTGCATTTGCAGCTGGCCAGTTCCCTCTCTAAATTGAGTATAAACGTTGACCATATGAATGCAATGGTCGTCTAGTACTATAACCTCTAATCTAATTCAAAGAGAAAAATCCAATCAATCGGCAGATATACCATACAACTCCCAGCTTGAAATACCAATGATAATCTCATTAAAACCGATTCTCTTTCTGCTTTTTTTTCTTGAGTACTTCTATAGGCAGAAAGCTAGAATCAGGTGAACAAAAGATAATTTAGATGACTTATAATATTATTTCAATCGAATTGGCCTTAATTCTAAACTAGGTAGGCTAAGGAGTGTAAATTCCAGGCCCATCATAATTGGATTGTTTCAAGGGCCTCAATGTGATCCCTTTTAGAACTTTTTGGTCCATACTGAATGCTGAGCGTCCTATTATAATTAATTACTATTAGCAAGTGGATTGGTCACTAAGGTGGTTTGCCCGAGTGGTTAAGGGGGAAGACTTAAGATCTTCTGCACATAAGTGCGCGTGGGTTCGAACCCCACAGCCACCATTTTTTCCTTTTCTTGTGAATTCCTTCCGAGGCACTCTATTTTTCAAATCTAAATCAGTTTTTTTTTTTTTTTTCAACACTAAAGACAATCTCTTTAGCTTGCAAAGATATAGGTAAAGTATCCTTACATCTTACTCTTTCTGAACCTTACTTGTGGAATGTTTTTGTTGATGTTAACGATACAATGCCTCGTGCAAAATCTTAACAAACAAGATCAATGTCAAAATGTTGTGTTGTTACTTTCTTGAGCTCCATTGAGAGATCATGGAAAATTAGTCTAGTCAGTACACCATAAGCTTAGCTTGTTACTTTGTACTGTGAAGACTGATACCGAAAGCAGCGAACAACAACATATTCAATGTGGTTCTATAAGTGGTGTATGAAAAGAAATTGGATAGAATAGCAAGACGACTGTCGATACCAAAAACTTATGTTGCGTCTGCCGGGAGTCGAACCCGGGTCTATTGCTTGGAAGGCAATTATCCTAACCGTTGGACTACAGACGCTGTTGCTGTCTTGGAACTTACAATTTAATTTCACCACCAAAGAATGCGCATCTATGGTATTTATATCCATTAGAACTTCAGGAATTCATTTAATTTATATGCACTATCACCGATTTACACAATCAATAAAATTTTAATTATCTTGTTAATGCATGTCACTTACTTTAATTTATATAGTACTCATTATATTTGGTTTATTATATAAGAGTTATATATGTTGTAACATCATGGTGTGTAAAAAAAAAAGTTAAACATCATCGCTGCAAAGAAGTCGAACTCATTAATAATGTCACATTATTGATGAGTACTCCAAAACATTTCCAGTACTGACTTATTGGTCCAGCATGCGTGGAGTAATTCAACTTTTTGTACATGTGGAGTACGTAGTTTAAAACACTTGGGGTCATTTGATTTAGAACAAAGGTTATTCAAAAATTATAATTTCATATCCACTATGGAATAGAGATTACCAAAATTTTGATGTAAAAATTATACTGGTATTAGCTAATTATTCTAATAACCAAACACTAACTACCAAATTTCATACTAGTTCCGGTAACCAAAACGTCCCTTTAAGCAAATTCCTTTAACAATCATAGAGTAGTCCAATGCCTTAATAAAACTCCTTATAATATAAAAAGATTGGACACCCCTTTTTAAGTGATAGTCGCATAAACTAAGACGTGAATATAAAACAAGCATTTCCCGCATAATTGACACATGAATGTAAATCAAGTGGTTGGAAAGTTGGCCAACTTCTTCTAGCAAATAAATTTGGAAGTTAATAAAGCTTGGAAATAATGTTCAATCAAAATTAAAAAGAGAATAGTATGTGACCCCTTCGTGCCAGCATTGATGGGGATGGGTTAATGAAGGTACTTAGAATTGGAGCAATCATGACACTAAATTGGAGCTAGTACTTGTAATATTGCAAATTATTAATAAAAAGAAAGAAGACAGCAAAATGAGGCCGGGAGACCTCTCAACCAACACATTAGGTCTTCCTTAAAATTTGTTAGTGCTCTTGTGAGTTGTGATTCATGGTTAATTGGATCTCACCTTACTATACTTGTCATTTGTCAATGTCTACAAATGTTTATTTGTGATCAGAAAACAGCCATTTCATCTGGAATGGTCATCCTCCGTGCTAAATATATTCCCTTTGCGTTGCGAGTGTAGATATTATGCATACACATAACGAGAAAATGATCTCTTATGGCCACTTGCAAACAAAATCATATCATATGTTTAGTCTCAATTCTGGCCATTCATTAATGTGAGGTTGAGTAAGCAGACAAAACCTCCAGAAAACATGTTACTTCCTTTACAAAAACATATTGCAAGGTGAAGAAGAAAACTACATGTACTTGAGTGTGACATAAGTCATAACCTTTGTAGCGAAACCCTACCAAAGCAGGTTCAAAAGGAAGTCATCAAAGAATCCACTCAGTCTAGAAATCCCTTCTAAATTTTAGCTTTTTCATCTAAATATGTGTAGGATGGTTAGTTTTATGTTAACAAAGGATGGTTGTTTTATAAATGGGTGATCACTCAACTTTTAGTTCATTGCACTTATAAAGCCATTAAATTACTTGTTAAAGTAAAATTAAAACTCACTCAGTTTTATCAAAATATTACGAAGTCATTAAATTTTTTTTTTTTAGACAAAAAGTCACTTAATTTTGCCTAATTATTTACAAAAAGTGATGATAGGAGAAAATAAAAAAGACATTTTATATGATATTTAGCTAGGCAAATGCTAAATTCAATTTTTCGAAAAGATTGTGTAGTAATTTTATAGTGATATTTGGGCAAAGTCGGGTGATTTTTTATTTTTTTTTTGTTAAACAAAAACAGTATAGTAACTTTTAATGCAATTAAATAAAAGTTGATGACCATATACACGGGAAACTACATCTACAACTACTCAATTTTACTGTTTAAGTAATTTTTTATGGTTATTTAGGGGAATTTCGTGTATATAGTCTCTCTTTAGCCATGTGGGGTTTATCAGATTTGCCATTGTTCTATCAGCTTCTTCGTATACTTTTCTTTTTCTGAGTTTGTCAGACGAGTTGCCATGCATGTTACTTGTACCCAAGAATATTTTTTTTCAGTAGGCGTATGCATGTTATGGCGTTATGCCAAAGCTTGTCTCAAGGAGACGTGACAAGTCCTTCAACTTATTTGCAATGTATCACGATTTTGAAGTTTATAATTTTTTCTAATGACTCTAAATTGATATATAATAATAATTGAATTTTTAATTAAGTATTATAAAAAAATTTAATCTGCCCGTTGTTTGCCATTTGGATATCTATGAATGGACAAATAAAAAAAGAAATATCAAATTTAAATGTAAAAAAATGTAAAAGTTGGAATTGATGGAGGTCTACATCAATCTGCCGACAAAGATATACAAATTCTGCTTTCTTAAAAATTATTGTTTCTTTCTTCCTTTTTTCATCGTTACAAGCAAAAGCAAAAATTAGAGGTACTGTTTCTTTTAAGTTTTCATTCCGTATTTATTTATTCATTCACACTTCACAGGTCTTGAACTTGAAATCTTTATGATGTCCAATATCTTTTGCTTAAAACGTGACAATGTTGATATATAAAAAGATATAAGTACCTTGCATTTGTGTCAAGAAAATGTCATAACATACCAACTACCACAGAACATGCAATGATTTGAGGGTCTCCTAGCTAGGATTTGGATGAATATTTCTAAATTTTTGTCTCCATAATCAAGGATTTGATTAGAACTTAGAAAGCGACGATGAAATTGAGCAGTATCTTTTCCTGAAAATAACAGTTCAAAAAGATCATAAGAAAAACTAAATCATGCATCTAGGCTAACCTTGCACCAGTGTAACTTTATTTAAGTGTGTTAGGATCGAGAACCCGGTTATTTCAGAATTTAGCCAAACAATGTTATAATGACAATAACAAAGACAATAACGAGTTGATAATAATGGTAATTAAAGAAAATAAAGAAGACACAAATTTAACGTGGTTCGGTCGGTGTGACCTACGTCCACAAGCGAAGAGGAGCAATTTCACTATATCAACAAGAGTACAATAAAGAGAGTACAAAATTAGAGTAGATACTCTAATTAACCCAAAAATCCCAAGAGAACAACCTCACAAGATCACTCCAAAAAGAAGGGTTCACACAAGTGTTTCCCAACACCCACTCTCTAACTAAAAACTCTAATAGTAAGGGAGAAGAAAGACAAGAGAATGAAAGAAAGCTCTTGAAAATTGATGTGTTATGAATGAGAAAAAGCTCCCTATTTATAGAGATGAGGATGGGCTTGTTGATGTCATCCATGATGTTAATGGAGGATACAAATTTCAACATTTTAATGTGAATGAAGAATATTCATCTCTAAAATTCTTTGGTAGCACATTAACTTTGACAATGGCAACAAACAACCTTCCTTAAACCTTGGGCTCTCTTTTACCAAGTGTGAACCAAAGAAAAGTAAAACAAAGGCCACATTACAAATCTCCACCTTGGCCTGAGTTTGGTTAATATAGTAAATTTTGCTTCCTCTCCGCAAAAGCCCATATGGGCTAAATCATTCTTCACAAACGGCAATCAAGTTCAAGCAAAGCTTGAACTTGCTGACTGGTAGAGACTTCGTGAACATGTCAGCAGGATTGTCTCTAGTGTTGATCTTCTGAACAGAGACCTTTCCTTCAACAATAGTTTCCCGAATAAAATGATACTTGATGTCAATATGCTTTGTCCTCTCGTGATACATTTGATCTTTAGTCAAGTGAATGGCACTTTGACTATCACAAAAAATAATAATACCACCTTGGTGTGGACTGAGTTCAGCAAATAGACCCTTCAACCATAAGGCTTCTTTGATCGCCTCGGTCACTGCCATATATTCTGCTTCGGTAGTAGATAAAGCTACTACGTGTTGTAATGTAGCTTTCCAACTGATAGCACAACCACCAATGCAAAATACGTAGCCAGTCAGTGATCTTCTTTTGTCAAGATCACCTGCATAATCTGAGTCTACAAAACCAACCAAAGTGTTAGTATTTCTTCCGAACTCCAAACATGTGTTTGAAGTACCTCGCAAGTATCTGAGAATCCATTTCACTGCCTGCCAATGTGCTTTTCCAGGACAAGCCATATATCGACTTACCACACTTACTGCTTGTGAAATGTCTGGACGTGTGCATACCATTGCATACATAATACTGCCAACTGCACTAGAATATGGTACCTGTGTCATATACCTTTCTTCTTCCTCTGACTGTGGTGATTGAGCAACTGATAACTTAAAATGAGCAGCAAGAGGAGTACTTACTGGTTTAGCATCTTTCATGCCAAACCTCTCCAAGACCTTCTCCAAGTACTTTTTCTGGGTCAAGAATAGCCTGTTGGCTTCTCGATCTCTTCTGATCTCCATGCCAAGGATTTTCTTAGCTGCTCCCAAATCTTTCATTTCAAATTCACTTTTCAGCTGACTTTTCAAATTGTGAATTTCTATCAAATCCTTAGCAGCAATGAGCATGTCATCAACATATAATAGTAAGTAAACGAATGAACCATCATTCAACTTCCGGAAGTAAACACAACTATCATACATGCTTCTTAAATAACCATGACCCAACATAAAGGAATCAAACCTCTTGTACCATTGTCTTGGAGACTGTTTTAATCCGTACAAGGATTTTTTCAACAAGCAAACATGATCTTCTTTTCCTTCAATTTCAAATCCTTCAGGTTGATGCATGTATATTTGTTCCTCAAGTTCGCCATGTAAAAAAGCAGTCTTAACATCAAGCTGTTCTAATTCCAAATCATACATGGCAACTAAGGCAAGCAAGACACGAATAAAGCTATGTTTAACAACAGGTGAGAAAATATCATTAAAATCAACTCCTTGTACCTGACTATAGCCCTTTGCAACTAATCGTGCCTTATACCTTGCATCTTCAACTCCTGGAATTCCATCTTTTTTCTTGAAGACCCATTTGCAACCAATGATTCTATTTCCTGATGGCGGCTTCACAAGAGACCAAGTAACATTTTTATGGAGAGATTCAATTTCTTCATTCATTGCAATCAGCCACTTGGCTGAATCAGCACCAGAAACTGCTTCTGAATAATTTGATGGTTCTCCAATTTCTTTAGTTTCCTGTGCAACTGAAAAAGCAAATGCAACATAATCTCCATACCTTCCCGGTTTGTGAATTTGTCTCCTTGGTCTATGTGTTGCTATGGAATACTCATTTGGTTCAACTTCAGGAGTTACAACGTCTGGCTCAACTTCTGGAGCTTCAACTGTATTTTGTTCCACAGTTGACGAGCTTGGCTCAGAAGGTATGCCAAGCTCAACCTCTACCTGTTCATTCATATCCTTCTCTTTGTTCTTGTTACAAGAATTAGAAGAATCTTTTCTAGAATGTAACATAGATGATTCATCAAAGGTTACATCTCTGCTAATTATAAATTTTGGTGACTTGGGATCAGGGAACCAAAGTCTATATCCTTTCACCCCAGATGCATATCCAAGGAAAATACACTTTTTAGCCCTTGGCTCTAATTTTCCATCATTTACATGCATGTACGCAGGACAACCAAAAATTTTTAATTCAGAATAATTAGCAGGTGTACCTGACCATATTTCCTCCGGAGTCTTGAAGTTCAAAGGTGCAGAAGGAGCACGGTTGACAATATAACAAGCTGTAGAGATAGCCTCTGCCCAAAAAGCATTTGTCAACTCAGCATTTGAAATCATGCAACGAGCTCTTTCCAAAAGAGTTCTATTCATTCTTTCTGCAACACCGTTTTGTTGAGGTGTCATCCTCACAGTGCGATGTCGAGCAATTCCTTCATTTTTGCAAAATTCGTTGAACTCATCATTACAAAATTCCAAGCCATTATCTGTTCTAAGCCGCTTGACCTGTTTTCCTGTTTGCTTCTCAATTAAAACTTTCCATTGTTTGAAAGTTAAGAAAACATCACTTTTGTTTTTCAAGAAATAAACCCAAACCTTCCTTGAATAATCATCAATGAAAGTTAACATATACCTGGCACCACCTTTTGATAGGGTACGGGAAGGACCCCACAGATCTGAATGAATGTAGTCCAAAGTACCTTTTGTTCGATGAATTGCTGGAGATTTGAAGCTGACTCTTTTCTGCTTCCCAAACACACAGTGTTCGCAGAACTCCATTTTTTCGGTACTTTGTCCACACAGGAGACCTCTTTTGCTGAGGATGGAAAGACCTTTCTCACTTATATGCCCCAATCGCATATGCCATAATTTGGTGATGTCAGAATCAGATTGATTTAAAGTGGAAACTGCAGCAGCACCTATAACAGTGGATCCCAATAAAGTGTACAACGTACCTGATCTGCGTGCTTTCATGATCACAAGAGCACCTAGAGAGACTTTCAGAACTCCACCTTCACCTGTGTATTTGCACCCAAGAGATTCTAGAGTGCCCAATGAAATGAGATTTTTCTTCAAGTCAGGAACATATCTAACATCGGTGAGAGTTCTCACCACACCATCGTGCATTCTAATTCGGACTGTACCTTTACCAAAAACTTTGCAAGGAGCATTGTTGCCCATCAAAACAACTCCACCTCCAACAGATTCGAATGTGGTAAACAAATCCCTATTGGGACACATATGATAAGAACAACCCGAATCCAAAATCCACTCATCATTAGATTTAAAAATATTATTAGTAGCTAAAAATATTGTTCCCTCAGACTCATCAGCAGCTACACTTGCTTCGGCGGGGTCAGCATTTTGGTGCTCATTTTTGTTTTCCTTATGCTTTTCTTTGTTTTTCAACTTATAGCATTCAGAAATAACATGACCTTTCTTATGACAGTATTTGCACACTACATTTCTGTATTTAGACTTTGACCTTGATTTAGACCTCTCACTATTTGATTCTTTCTTATTAGATCTACCTCTTACAAACAATCCTTCCCCATGGGTTGCACTACTTTCCCCAGTAATATCTCTATCTATCTGTTCTTTTGATTTTAAGATAGATTTGATTTCTCTATAAGAGATATTATCCTTTCCATAAAGCATAGTATCTCTAATATGCTTAAATGATTGGGGTAAGGAAATAAGTAATAAGACAGCTTGATCTTCATCATTAACTTCAGCGTCTATATTACTCAAATCCATAAGAATAGAATCAAATGCATCAAGATGTGAGAGTATAGAAGTACCTTCAACCATACGAAATGTGTAAAGCTTTTGCTTTAGATAAAGTCTATTTTCCACTGTCCTCTTCATATACAAGGTTTTTAGTTTTTCCCACATGCCTTTCGCTGTGGTTTCTGCAGATACTTCACGTAAAACCTCATTTGTGAGATTTAGAATGATACCTGATTTTGCCTTTTTGTCTATGACGGCAAACTCCAAATCCGTCATGCTTTCTGGCTTTTTCTCCTTTCCTTCAAGTGTCATATCTAGACCATCCTGAATTAGGATAACTTCCATCTTTAATTGCCACATCCCGAAGTTTGCACTTCGATCAAATTTCTCAACGTAAGTCTTTGTTACAGTCATTTTGGCTACTTAAAATAACCTGGTTAGATCCGGCTCTGATACCAATTTGTTAGGATCGAGAACCCGGTTATTTCAGAATTTAGCCAAACAATGTTATAATGACAATAACAAAGACAATAACGAGTTGATAATAATGGTAATTAAAGAAAATAAAGAAGACACAAATTTAACGTGGTTCGGTCGGTGTGACCTACGTCCACAAGCGAAGAGGAGCAATTTCACTATATCAACAAGAGTACAATAAAGAGAGTACAAAATTAGAGTAGATACTCTAATTAACCCAAAAATCCCAAGAGAACAACCTCACAAGATCACTCCAAAAAGAAGGGTTCACACAAGTGTTTCCCAACACCCACTCTCTAACTAAAAACTCTAATAGTAAGGGAGAAGAAAGACAAGAGAATGAAAGAAAGCTCTTGAAAATTGATGTGTTATGAATGAGAAAAAGCTCCCTATTTATAGAGATGAGGATGGGCTTGTTGATGTCATCCATGATGTTAATGGAGGATACAAATTTCAACATTTTAATGTGAATGAAGAATATTCATCTCTAAAATTCTTTGGTAGCACATTAACTTTGACAATGGCAACAAACAACCTTCCTTAAACCTTGGGCTCTCTTTTACCAAGTGTGAACCAAAGAAAAGTAAAACAAAGGCCACATTACAAAGTGGACCACAGAGAGTACAAAATTTAGCCACTTATGTGGCAATTTAAAATGATTATATTTACCAATAAGGGTGACCAAATTGGTAGGTCAGGTGATACCCAAATGGGGGTCGCAGGTTCGAAACCTCTAGCATATTTTCTTGATTGAGCTCGTCGCACGAGGTTTGTCTAGTGCAGTCTACCTCTTCAGTGCTATTTGCCAACTATGATACTGGAGTGAGATTTACCCTGTATACACCCAAAAGATAGCGATCGCAGATTTCCTCGTAAAAAAATATATTTGAAGTCCAAAGTTTACCAACATATATACGGGGCATACAAAAATATCAAAAAGTCCCCCATAATTAATTAACATGAATTTTACATCATTTAATCACTTAACCATGGTTAATTATATTAGTTTGGTGCATATTCCAGGTGTGGGTAAGTTTTTACCATTAAAGATTGAATCGCTTTTGAAGACTCAAGGACTGATCGGTATGATGGAAAATATCTTCTGAAAAATGTTTTCCTATTTTCTCATGTTCGTTTGGCCAAAAGATTTGAAAAATCTTTTCCCTAGGAAAACAAGTTGTTTCAAACTAAAAAAATGACTTCCTTAATCAAAGTAGGAAAAACAAGTTCTTAACACTCTCAAAATCGCTCACCCCCCTCCAAAAAATTGTTTTAATTTGTTAGATTTCAAATAAATTTTCTTACCCCCCTACGCCTAACAGACCCCCCCCCCCCCCCCCTCAAAAAAAATGTTTTTTTTTTCTTACATTACTCACACCCCCTACCCCAAACCCACCCCTACCCCAACCAGCCCCCTCCCCCCCCAAAAAAAAAAAAAATTCGTAAATTTTTTTAAAAAATTGTTTTATAAAAAATTTTAAATTTTTTCTTACCCCACCCTCATCTCCCCCCCCCCCCCAAAAAAAAAAAGTTTCATAAAAAAAAATTTTTAATTTGTTTTTACAAATTTTTTTTCTTTACCCTACCCCTACCCCAATAGCCCACCCCTACCAGCCCTTCTCCCCGCCGCCCCACTCAAAAAAAAATATTCAAAATTTTTTCTAACCGCCCCCACCTACTCCTCACCCTCACCCTCTATCCCCCCCACCCCCAAAAAAAATCTAAAAAAAAATTTCAAACTTTTTTTTTACCCCACCCCCTTACTCCATTCTTTCTCATTGTTTGTGTTAAATATAAATGTTTTTAAAAAACATTTGCATACCAAACACACCCTCAATCTTGTCGCTTTTTGCAGTTCAACCTAATTATGCATTTCCATGCATGCCCAATATAAAATTTTGTTTAGTGAAGGATGAAGCTTAATTAATTTTATAGGTTAATTAGTTGAGTATATACTACAAATCAGTGTTTTAAAAGGCGGAGGCGTAAGGCGAGGCGTTTTACCTGTCACGGGGCGAGGCGTAAGCCCCGAGGCGATGGGGCGTAAGCCTCATGGAACTTTAATTTTAAATATTTTATAAATTAATATTATTAGAAAAATATTTTAAGAAAGGATAAATCACCAAAAAAATAAGTAAAACTACATACACAAATTATAAAAAATAAAAAATAAATGGAGTATGCATCTCAAACTATTTCAGGTAAAAAAAACTAATCAAAGAAACACAATACACTCAATACATAACGTCAACTTTTTACATAATAAAGTAATAAACCATTATATGTCCTCAAAAATACAAATTTATCTAAAAAAAAGTACATAGTTAATCAAACCCCACCCCTATTTGGGAACAAAATAAATAATTCTGAATTTCTAATTCAACATTCAGTCACTATCAAAGAAAAGCTCTTCATCATCATCCATATTGCCAATCAAATTTTCACAAGTTGTTGTAGTATGTCTAACTTCATCAACAATCTGAAAACCCTTTAAATTTGTTTCACTTTGGGTATTGTAGAAATCAAAGAGTTTAAATACTCTTTAAGTGTTTAATAAGTAAAATATTTTAGTCTTTTTACTCTTTAAGCTTAAATTAAAGATTAAATAGGAAAATATATTTTAATTTTTAGTAGTTCACGGGGCTTACGCCTTGAGAGAGAAAAGCGCGCCTCACGCCTAGGCGTACGCCCCAAGTGGTGAGGCGTACGCTTTTAGGTACTTTCGCCCCCCCACAACGCCTCGGGGCGTTTTAACTTCGCCTCGCCCCGAGGCTCGCCCCACGAACGCCTTTTAAAACACTGCTACAAATATATGACTTCTGATCATATATATAATAGAAAACTAATGAGTAGGAAAATGATGCTAAAGGCCAAGGCAATGAAACTTCATTGTGACCCCATTAGCTAAAAATAATACTTGAGTGTCTGCCGAAAGCATGAAATAGTTATACTAATAAAGTAGCTGCCTATATATGACATTAAAGTTAGCTTACAGAAGTTTCCAAAATCTCAAATCAACAAATGATTTAACTGTTGTCATACTAAAATCTTTTTTCTACTATGTGGTGGGACAAATGTAAATACTACTGACAAGTAGTTAAGATTCTACTCATGTGCTGATGACAGTACTCTCTTGTAATAGAAGCAAAGCACATCAATCAATTTATAATATTAGCAATCTGCTGGATAAAGAAGCTAAGGGACATAATGCCTTGTGGAAGTGTACATATTAGCTAGCTATGTTGCACAGGATATATTGTTGTTGTATGCATGTTATTATGAAAATGCCTTGAGAATCAAGATAGACAACTACGGATTTATCTTTTCACATTAGCCAAAGAAAATAGATGCGTATAAATAAAGAGAATATAAAAAATACTCTTAATTATAAGGGGAAAGGTACAAATTGGCCTCGGAACTTTGCAAAATGGTCCAGATATGCCTCTGATAATAGCTGGGGTCAAATTTTCCCTTGCCGATAAAACAATGAGCTAGCTGTTTCCTTACTGGTTAATGGCAAAGGCTTTTTAACACGCAGGCCTTTTTTTACGAGAGGAAGAGTTTAAATTTGCCCTTGAATTATAAAAAATTGTATCTTGGCTCAAAACAATCTAGGCTAGATATATATGGATTTTCCACTGACATTCCTGTCAGGACACCATCAGAAATTTCGTGGGAAATACACGCGTACGCTGAATTAGGACGAAAAGAGAATCATTAAGTTGAATTTTCCAAATAACAACCAGCATGTAAGATGTTTTTGACTAAAGAGCAGAAACTTCTTGCCTTGTGAAGCCGTTCACAAACTTCTTTTCAAAGCTAAGGGAAATTCTGTCACTTTGGCCAAAGGTACTTAGAAGTTCAATATTGGTGTAACAGAAATGTGTTTGGTTCTTTGATAGAACTGATGATATTCCATTTCTACAGAAAAACTTTCAGCTAGAGACAACAGTAAATTGCTGAAGCTGTCAAATAATTTAAATCACTAGCTCCTGTTATATGCATATCTGTGGAGTCCTCATGATACAATGATAATTGAAACTAGAATGACAAAAACTTGATTACAAGTGTGGCCCTTTTGCAATATCCTGAACTTATGTGTCCCCTCTTGAAAGCCAAAAGACAAAGGGAACAAGAAGAACAGAAGAAAAATGACTTGCAAGCTAAAGAATTACAATGTCACACAAACTAAAGAGCTTCAATAGACGAAAAATACAATCTACCTATTCACTAATGCATCTGTTTTATCTGCTTCTGTGTTCTGTACTAATACAAACATCTCTTTGCTTTTCATTCCTTCTTATCAGCGCTGTATCTATAAGAAAATACTCCGGAGATTTTGAGTTTGGCATCCTCTGAAAATGGTTGCACGAAAGCACTCAAACATATATTTCCGTGTACATGAGTCAATACAGGACAATTTTTTTTTCTTTAAGGTTCTTCTATTACTAGGGGACTATGGTGCCAATGTAGCCAAATCCAGCGATTGTGAAAGTAATAACTTGGAGGAAGATATAAAGGAAGTACTGGCTTTTCCCATAGAGGACATCATAGCATCCACAGAAGAAAAGGAAAACTGCAAATCCCAATTCTTGAGGAAGAATCCTGTACAATTAGACCAGTCGATAACGCATGGTTAACAAACTGGAGCAATATTCTAACAGCTGAATGTGCTATTTTGAACATGAAAATAAAACTTCATTCAAGAGAATTTACTCACCTGTCTCCAAATAGAGATCCTCGGGGTTTCTTGTTTTGTTTTGTTTTTTCTTTGTTCTTGAGAGCATCCCCTAATTTCTCTGTGACAACCCATTCATTAGCTCTCTTTGCTTCTAGCAAGCCAATGAATGTAGCCTTGGTTCGTTGGAAAGCCATCACGTTCTCGAAGAGAATCCAGTAAAAGAGTAGATGAATTGACCTGTCAAATTCCATAATCAAATTAGAAAACTTTGGAAGAAAAAATTTCTGCTGACAAGTAAAAAAGAGAACTTGTTAGGCACACCTTGGAGTTCCAACAGAATTCAAGGTGGTGATAATGCAGGGGATGTAGATGGCACCCCATATAGGGACTTCAACTTCAGGAACTAAAAGACTCAATGGAAGAACAACGCAAAAGAAGAAAAATGTGACCATATGAGCTATGATCTTTCGGACGAAAAAGAAGCTGTAGATCACGTAAAACTTCTTCCAAATATTCACTCTCTGCAAACACGAAACGAAACAATTCAGATTCTTTATCTTAGTTGTGTTACATTCATTTTCAAAATTGAATTAAACACATTACATACCTTGTTCCTAACAATCTCCATCACCATTTTCCTGAACAAATTAGCGGGGCCACACGACCATCGATGCTGCTGAAAACGGAAGGCTTTGAATGTACTGGGAAGTTCACTTTTCACCTAGAGTTACAAAATTCTGTTTAGTAACTAGATAAATCTTGACGTGAAAAATAAGGCGAAAACAGAGTGGTTCTTTGAGGAATTTATCAATCACCTGGAGATCACCAAGATAAAGAAACTTCCAGCCTTTAAGACTAGCTCTAACTGCAAGGTCCATATCCTCTACAGTTGTTCTGTCTTTCCATCCACCAGCTTCATTAATGGCTGCTATTCTCCACACCCCTCCAGTTCCTTTAAAATTAAGATTTCTTGTTAGGATGTTAGGAGCTAAGTTGCACCAACTCTTCACTTTCGATGCCACACACGAGACATGTGTGAATTCTCCAAATATACGCTACTTTTGGAGAATATGAAAAGCACTCGTTGACATATTTAAAGAGTTCAAGCAACCAAGGGTTGGAGTACATTTTTAATCTATAAACAAATGCAGGTCAAATTCAATCAAATTGTAGCCAATCAATCAGGCTTATCTATAACAATCATATTCTATAATTACATTATGTAATAGTAGCCAAAAAAATTTTGATGTTACATTATATTATATGTTTTTTACATTAATATTTTTGTTATAATACTCAAAAAGAAAATATCTAAACAAACGACCTCATTATTAAAAAGTGTGACGGCAATACTAATATTTCGCTTACCATTGAACCCAAAGAATGCATGAGTAGATGAACCCACTTCTTGCTCCACAGTGAAATGGTAATCTAGTGACATCTCTTGCATTCTCGTCAATAAGCATTCGTTTGCATTCACTGTAAAATAAACAAGTATTAAGCTCAGTTAATTACAAGTTTTACAAGTTACATAATAATTTCTTTTTCATCTGTAACAATACTCTAGTCACTTAGACGAAATGAAAATTTATTTTCCACGTCATCAGACACAACCTGTAAATATTATTTTCAGTTTCGATTTTAATTTATGTTCACATTAAATTTTAACATGTACACATCACACAACATGTTGTTCGAATTGGCTGTGTCGGCGAGAACTGTAGGAAGTGTGAAGAAAAGAAAGTCCACCAAGTGGACCTATGATTTCTGAAGGACATGAAGGTGTACTCTTCACATTCGATGCCCTGTTTGCGTTCAATTTTTCAAAAATATATTATTTTTGAAGAATTTGATACAAAATTATTACTCCCTCTGTCCCAATTTATATGACACACTTTCCTTTTTAGTCAGTCCCAAAAAGAATGACACATTTCTATATTTGGTAACAATTTAACTTTAAAATACCCACTTTACCCTTAATGAAATGATTTACAACCACACAAATATCTATAACTCATTTTACACCACAAGTTTTAAAAGTCTTCCTTTATTTCTTAAACTCCGTGCCAAGTCAAAGTACATCACATAAATTGGGACGGAGGGAGTAACATTTTTGAAGAGTCCGACATGCAGCTATTAATATTTTTAAAGAGTCCGAATAACGTAGACATGACACTTTTAAATGACAGAATCACCCCTCCATTGACCTCACTGTGGACAAAATGACAAACCTACCCCGGATATATAGCAGTTCCTCGCAGGTAACTACGGGAGTATGACTCGGTCTCAACAAATGAACAGGACAATAACGTCATTAGCCAATGTTGACGTTACTGATATTTCCAATAAACAAACCTCTGATAAGTCTTCAGAGAATTTTCTTTTTTGATTGCCAATATATTAAACTAGAAATCTTAATTCGAACTCATCATTTAAAGAAATATTCTTATTAAATAAATAAATCATTCTACTACGTCTAAACTAGGATTTTTGTTGTATGCTATCGTACAAATGATTCCAACAAAAGCATTACAATACCAACCACGCAATACACAAAATTCATATTGCTTTTGCTACACGTAATCATACTTTTGCACATATTAATTAGCCATTTAGAGTTAAGGTTTAACCAAATTAATTAGAAGAATTTCACAATATTTTTTAGAATTAGTAATGTTGTTAATGTGGACACGGTGGGTTGAGAAGCCAGAATGGTTCATGGTTGGTCCCACCACCCATGATTGATGGATTCTTCATGGACCCACAAAAATATAATCCACCAATCTTTAAATAAGCCTAAAGTTCACTTCCAAAAAAAAAAAAATAAGAAAAAAAAAATCTCATACAACAGGCATAAACGTGCAGTAAAAGTAGGGACTAGGGAGTAATTAGTAAGTTAACACTAACAGTGTGGAGTAATTAGTAAGTTAACACTAACAGTGTGGCGTAAAGAGCACCGACACTTTTGGTTTAGGAACATAATGTAATGTAATTAATTAATGCTACTAATTGATAAAATGATTAGCTTAATCATGGTTAAAATTTGAGCTTACCAAAACGCCAACGACCTTGAACAAGTGCAATTTCCGAGTTATGTACAAGAAATGGGATAGCTCGTCGGAGAAAATCCGGTTCAGGACGGAAATCAGCATCGAAAATAACAACATATTCACAATCTTTGACGTAATCGCGTTTTAGCCCTTCTTTAAGAGCTCCAGCTTTGTAGCCTCCTCTGTTCTCTCTGATTTGATACCTAATGTTAATGCCTTTACTTGCCCACCTTAAGCATTCTTTTTCAACCAAATCCTTCAACATTAATAAATGCTTCATTAATAATTTATTCATAAACAAGAAACATTAAAAATAATAATAATAATAATAATAATAATAATAATAATAATAATAATAATAACAAAGGGCAGGGAGCCCATAATCATTTATTGAGTGTGTATCTATTACATGAAGAAATTGGAGGGAAAATGCGGGTTGTGGTGGGTGAAAACTGAAAAGTGAGTAATAAAAGCTGGATATTCTTAATTAAATTAAAATTAATAAAAGTGACCAAATATTATGGAGCTTAAAATATATGGGAAGAAGTAAACATCAAGAAAAGGCCAAAATTACCGATCTAATCTTGCATTACTAAGTTCATGCCAACAAGAAGCTGAAACTTTCAGTAGAAAAAAAAACAAGAGCACAAGAAAAATAAAATTGGACAAAAGAAGTCTAACAATCCTTTTTTTGTTTTCTACTAGGCATTCAGTATTCGTTTTGGGGTCTCCATTAATTCAAAATTCATGTCTCAAGATCTTCCCACCAGAATTTGTTTTATTCTAGTTAAAATGGAGAAATCTTATTCATTCAACCATAACTCTGGTGATAGTGTCACAATCAAAATATTTATATTCAACTGAAATTCAAGAAATTTATAGTAAGAGTTTCCAGAGAACTAATGAATAGATACCTTAATGAGAGGATCAGTAGAATCATCAAGAACTTGAATTACAAGTCTATCAGATGGCCATGAAAGGTTACATGCAGCTCCAATGGAGATCTTGTAAACCTGTCTCAAAACACAATAACTCAATTTCAAAAAAAAAAAAAATCTTTGTTTCTGCAACTCAAACCATCTTTTTACTTCCTTCGTTCATTTTTACTTGTTCAGTATTTACTTAACACAACATTTAAGGAGCAATTCTACTAAATCACTCTTTAAACTTAATAAATTCAATATTTTGGAATGCATTAAGAAACGGCTATAGTTAATACTAACAAAGATAAATTAGGAACCACACTCTTGATTTTCTAAACTTCAACAAGGAAAATGAACACTTACTTTTAGTAACGTGGACAAGTAAAAGTGGTGGGGAGTACTGAAGAAAACACAACAGGAGAAATGAGTACCTCTTTTTCATTGAACATAGGGATTTGTACAAGAACCATAGGAAAACCTTCATTCCCAATTTCCAAATCGTCACGCATTGGTTCCCAATTATACCTTTTTTCTGGTTTTTTCATAAAGAGTTTAACAAGAACAATGACTATTCCCATATAAAGCCTTTCAATGAAAAGCATAAGTTCCATAACTAAACAAATGTACATAGCAACTTTCAATAATGGAACAATCAATGGGGCTTTAATCAATTCCCACATTAACCCAATTTGCCCTGCTATATCTGCTGCTGTCCCCTGAAATGTCTCTGGAAATAGAGCATTTGTAGAAACCTCTGCCATTTTTTTCTCTCTTTCTTTAGCTAAAAACAGAACAAAAGGCAATATCCTCTATATCTTTTTTCTATGTTAAGATAGAAGAGGATTGCTGCATTGTGCAGAAGAGAGAGAGAGTGTGTGATGTGTAATATGTTGAGTGAGTAACTGAGAGAGGGAGAAGAGGCAAGTTTTATAGTCAAGTTTTCAGCTTATTTTTAGATTCTTCTACTGTACACAGTACACTGACTTTTTCAGTTTTTACCCTCTCCCCCTCTTTCTCTTTTTTAACAATTGGTTTTTGATCTTTTGGTTACTCCCTCAGTCCCAAAATAAGTATAGTTTAACCAAAAAATATGTATATATTTCAAAATAAGTGTCGCTTTCTTAATAGACATGAAATGAGCTAAAATGAGACTTATTTTGAGACAAAAGAAGTAATTAATAATTTAAAGTGTTATATAAAACTCCTTTGTTCATTTTTTTTTCCCGCTTCTTACATGGTGTTTGATATCCATTAATTTTGAGGTCCCTACTAGTTTGAATTTGCATTTTGTTAGATCCATTAATAGAAATAACAATCAATCTCAAGAATTATTTTTATTTTTAGGTTCAAACTCGAGATCTCTCTTATCAAAGATATGGAGATCGTATCTATCCTACCAATTTTTTTGGTCATTATTGTTTATGATCCAAATGAAAGGATAAAAGAAAAGAAAAATGAGACCGGAACTCTGTCAACCGTTCCTACTTAGCTTACCTTTCTACCAAAACAAACTGTACCAATAACGAATAGGTCAACCTTTTTGGTTTTGGCCATCTAAAACACCTTATTGGGTATAATTGAACATTCTGATGAATAAGTGAGTAATGCTTGATTAAGGAATTTTTACCCTGTTATTATACTTTAAAATGTTAATCATATCAATGTACTTGCTAGTAAATCAAAGTAACATAACTTCTTCACCTTTTTCTTGAACTTACATTAAAAAATGCATATCTACTATGAGGCTATGACAGCTCGCCCTAATAACAATCTTAATATTCTCTTTCTGATATTACTTATCCAATCACCACTGAACAAATGGACCAATTAAATCCATAGTACAGAGTACTCTTCTAGCATGTTACTTGCTATTTACTCCAACTTACCAATTGATGTTATCATAGAATTATCTTCAATTAAATTTTAAATAAGTTAATTATGTAAATATTTTTTCTATATCATGAGTGTGTAGAGAACTTAAATTCATGTGAAGAGTAGTTTGATTAGATCAAGATTCATGTGACAAAACAGCTTAGCAAAAAACAGATAGACAGACAGGGTTCTCGAATTGACACGAAGACAAGTACATATGAAGTTTTCCACAACGTAACCTACGGTGCTGTCTCACCTTGTTTTTAATGTTAAGCCGCCAGACTTTCCTTTATGTGAACTACAACCTAGGTATTTAGTAAGCGTTTGGACATGCGATTTTATGTTTGTAATATGAAATTATGAGATGAAATCAATATTTGATCATATAATTTCATATCATGACATGAAATCTTAAATTCTCTAAAAAAAACATAATTTGAGAATTTCAAATCATGATTTGAGATTTTTCAACTATAAAAATTAACCCACAAATTTATATTTTGTAAAAAAGAATCTCACCATTTATATTTACCAACTATTTATTTCATATGTAAATAAAATTTATAGTTTATATTATTACTTTTACTAATTTTTAAATCATTTATATCTCATTTGACCATTACTCTCACCAACATATAGCCCCGTTTGATCATGAGAATATTTACTTTTTTTTCGAAAAATCTTTTCATTTTATTAAAAAATGATATTTGTCCATAAAAACTCCAATTACAACTTGAAGTTCTATTTGAAAAAGTTTCACTTTTTTCTAATTTCAACTTCGCCTTTATAGTTAAAAAAAATCTCTCCAAAAAGATATGACCAAACACAATTCCGACTCCAACTTAAACTCCAACTCCAATTTTTTTTTTATTTTCATAGCCAAACACCTACAAAATTTATTATAACTTCAAATCAACTCCTACTTTATTATTTATTATTCACCAAATTTATCATTTGATCAATAAATGTTGTATTTTCTTAGAATAATTTTGTGATAGTGTATTAGACTTTTGTTATGAACTTTTGCTTATTTGGTAAGATTGTATAAAGAATTCGGGCAATTTTGATAGTTTTCACAACTTATGGAGTTTTTTTGTTTATAAGAAAAATACAACTTAAAATCTCAAATTGCATGTCCAAACAAAACTTCAACTTCATCTCATATGATTACATATCATGATTTCATCTCACATGGCCAAACGGTCCCTTAATTTCCCTTTTCTTTGTGTTCTTTTTTATCGATTGAGGGGATAAATTTCACATATGATAAGTTAACTATCACTCTTTTCACAAAAATAACTTAACTAGTTTTTCTAACAAAAAAATAACTTAACTTTGAGTAAACTAACACAAAAATCACAATGGCCGGAATATGTACTTTTCCGATCATCCCACCATTTTTCACTCTTTTTTATTTTTAAATCTAACAAATAAATTCTAAAAGTGATAGTTAACTTACCAACTGTGAAATTTACCACAATTGAAGGTAATATTAGGTGTATTTGTTATTTTATGATTTATTTTTTAAAAAAAAAACAAAAACGAAAATTGGAATTTGTATGTCCTGGTAAAATTTTTTGTAAATTTAGAAGGTCCTTGTTTTATCTTTAAAAAAAAAAATCGAGAATTCTCACCTAAGTTCCTGAGAAAATATTATTTTATAGTTGGTCAAGCTTTTAAAATCAGTTTATTTTGAAAGTATTTTTAAAAAAGTAATTTACTTTGAGCTAGTCAATTTAAAAGCATTTTTTCAATCCGTTTCTATTTACCCAGCAACCAGTTCATATATTTGTATCGTGTGTTTCTGGGAGGAACGATAATTGTGTTTGATTAAACTTTTAAAAAATATTTCTCATACTCCTATATTTTCCAAAAATACTTTTTGACCTCTTAAAACTTAATCAAACATGCTATAGTAGCGAAGCAGTTGTTTCGGTACAAGGAGAAAATTGAACTTTGAAGTAATGATAGTGTTGCCTTTTTTAGTATTTTGTAATAAGTATATAAATATTATTTTTAATCTTTAGCAAGACATGATATCACAAGGGAGGCCGCACTAGTTTGGGCGTAATTTAAGCATGGAGCTTTGTGTATGTGTTTCCCTCATGCATGCGCCTAATAAACTTGACACTTATCCCATTAAATCCTGGAGAAATCATTGAAACTACAAAGAAAAAACACAAAAAATAAGAAGTGGATTGACCAATGCTTTTGGCCCTACTCAAAATATAAACAATGGATGAAGTGAAGGAAAGATAAGTGGAGTCCAAATATTTCTTTTCTTTTATAAAGCAAATATTTGATTCAACAATATCAACTTACTGTCGGCAACTAAAATGAAAAAAGAGAAAAGGAAAAAAAAAAAAAAAAAAAAAAAAAGAAGAAGAAAGAGGACTTAATTAATAATCTATTTTCAACTCTATAAAATCAATAAAAAGTACTTATCTAAAAGTTCAACCAACGTAGAGCTTATTGTCACAGACTTGCGTACCTTTAACTCAACAAATCAACTTTGAGAAGAATTGTGAACCACTTAAAAGCGTGTTACTTGAGCCTCACTCGCCCGTTCGATTTGAGACTGAGCATAAGTAGAGGTTTCGGGTTCGATTTTGATTGTGGAAAAAAATTAATGAGTTACATTTTTCTTTCAATAAATTTTAAGCGAATTTGAATACGAATACAAATTAGTCTGACCTTTTATAGAAATATCAAAGACCGGATTAGTTTTAAAAAAAAATGATTTGACTGGTTGTCAAAGTGGTAGACCAACAACCATAAAACCATCCACTAAATTCCAAATCACAAATTCATTCCCACGTAGTTTTAATAACTAATCCCAATGGCGGCACAGAAAAGCAAGACCTTAGTAACTGAAATTATGCAACAATTGATGTGTAGAATAACTTTGAAGTCTTCTATATATAGAAAGATGCGCATGTTTTCCTTTAGGAGTAAATGGCCCAATGCGTATGAACAACCGCAGGAATTGGCGTGATTTGCTCTACGATTTCGGATAATCCACGTGAAGTTTACGGTGCCAAAAAAAAAGTCATCAAGTTTTGTGCTCTTATAGAGTTTTCGTATCATCAAATTAAGTAATCTATAAGAATCGAAAATACATCATCACGAACATGATAAAATAACTTTGAGAAAAGGTGATACTGATAACCTGCTACATACGATTGAATTATACATATAGTATGAAAAAAATGTAATTTCAGTATATATAACTTAAACTTTTTGAAAACACTGGGCAAGTACTTATAATTTTGTTTTTATTACCTTGATTGTTGCTGTGATATGCGCCCAACTGCAATTTTAAATTGCATGGGAGGATCGTGGTTGAAATATTCTACTTTTGACTAGACAAGATATTGCATTTCTGTTATGCCTGTCACAAGAACAGGGGCAGGGGGCTGCAGAATCTTTGAAAATTTAGAAGTCGTTTGGAAAACCAAAAACGTATTTACTTATTTGGTACTTTTGAAGTTGAAAATAGACTTGGAGTTGTGTTTGGTTATAGTATTTTTAAAAATATTTAGACTTTGGATGTACTTTTTTATAAAGTGATAGGAAAAATTGAGTTAAAAAAAAAGGTGAAAACACCTCAAGAGGTGTTTTTCAAAAAATCAAAAATTGTGAAAACGTATTCCAAAATACGTTTTTGGTTTTCATGGCCAAATAAGTATTCCGGAATAAAGTGAAACTTATTTCGGAATATTGTGAATAATATTTATGGCCAAACACCTACTTAATAAGTAGGAGTAGCAAAATTTAATAAAATATTTTTTAGTTTGTTTTTTCACCATTATATCCGTTTTGAAATTTGATTAATCTAAAATCATACCAGAAAACCTACTTTAAGAACTAGGAGGTAAATTTAATAGCATGTGTTCTGAGTGCATATTAATTCAATCATAAAATTGAAAGCTTAGCTCTATT
This sequence comes from Capsicum rhomboideum, assembly GCA_031232105.1. Lineage (NCBI taxonomy): Eukaryota > Viridiplantae > Streptophyta > Magnoliopsida > Solanales > Solanaceae > Capsicum > Capsicum rhomboideum. Next base: position 5,161,123 of record CP124713.1, on the reverse strand, counting down.
ATTCCTGATAGTTTATCGTTTCTCGCCGATTATTCAAAGAAGAGAGTTGTGTAATCGAAACATTTATGGGTCATTAGATTTTAATGGAAAAGAAAGAGAAGGTCAAAATATTTACTTAAGCTTAATTAATATAATTAGGAAATCAAGAATTGCTGACAAAGGAAAACCGAATATACACGAAAAGATTGACAAAATTTGGATTGATATTAACAACAGACAAAGCAGTGAAGTAGTATTAAGGAATAATCTCATATCTATTGTTACTTCTTAGTATAAAGTAATATATTTTACATAATTGACTCAAGAGTCTAATTGCCAACATTTTATTGTAATACAATGCTTATCGAGGGAGAAATAAATGGTAATATTCCCATCCATTTAGTAAGAGATATATACTACTCACTACCAGATACTAATGTACTATATGGCATTCACAAGGCGCCTAGCTCATATACGTTATTGCCAACAGCTTTTGTTAACAAATAGATTAAAGCAAACTGCATATGTACGTAATCTTATATCACTCCACCTCCAAAGAAGTTAAAAGTGTACTATGTTTTAATTTTGATAATGCAATTCTACAGTACACTCTTCTTCCTCCGGTGAAATTTTGGGTTAGTCACACTAAATTAGAGTTAATAAAATTAGCCCTAAAATCCCTAAAACCATAACCCCTCCGATCCATTCAAGTTTGGACTGTTTAATATTGATCCGCTTATTTATTAATGGAAAAATTATCTTAAGTATACTTTTAAGAATGTTTATTGCAAGTTGTAAGTGTATTTTTTCATAATTATAAAATTCAATTTTTAATTGCAAGTTACAGCAATTTTGATAAAATATTATTAAAAATATTTTTTTAAAAAAAATTGTGTAATAGATATATTTTAATATCCATCCTAAATAATTGTGTTTATCTTTTCCTTAAATAACTCTTTGCTGGTATTAATTCTCCGAATTTCTCCCTAAATACACGATTTTTTTATACTCTTCATCTTCTTTCCTTTATTTTCTTCTACTTTGTTATACAGATTCTCTCTCTCTCTCTCTCTCTCTCTCTCTCATTTCTCCATTTTCTTTCATACCTATTCCATTATTGAAAACAAATTTTATACATAGTTCACGTGATTTCCATGCTTTCATCCATATTTTTTAATTTTTATATATATAAATCTTGAAAAGCAACAAGATTTATCTTTTTTAAGTGTAAAATTAAGATGGTAGCATCATTCAATCTTGATTCAACATCAAAGACAAATGAGATGAGATCTTGATTCTAAAAGTAAGCACATGGTGTATGAAATGTGTAGACGAAATGGTATCACATAAATTGGAGTATCATAATTCATAGTTAAATTTGTACATATTTCATTCACAGTTAAAATTCCTCTTCTAATTTTATATACAACTCATTCACTTTTTGTTTTCAGCAGACGGCGTTCTCCCGTCAATTGTCTTATTTCCGATGTAGACATCGGTGGTGTAATATTAAAATTTATTTTCTACTGTATGAAAATGGTAAATCATATGAAACTCATGCAGTAGGTAAACTTATCAGTATAAAATTAATTTGTATACATATTTCATATACACACAAAAAAAGTGTATGCAAAAGGTAAATCAGTTTATATACACAAAAAAAGGCGTATGAAAATGGTAAATCAATTTATAAAAGTGTATGAAATCATTTTTTAGTGCATAAAAAATGATGAAATCATATGGAGTCCAGTAAATAGCTTAACTTATTAGTATGGAACCAATTTGTATATACATTTCATACCCAAAAAATATGTATGCAAAAGATAAATCAATATATATAAAAAATAAAAAATAAAAAGGTGTATGAAAATGATAAATCAACCAGTTTATATATACAACAAATTTTTAGAGTGAAAATGGTGAGTCATATTGAGTCCACTAAATCTATAAACAACACCAAACTTTTTATGGATATGGAACAACGATCAATTGCAATCTAAATGAGTAAATCTGTATTTTAATGGGGGGAAAATTCCGGTAAATAAGACCAATAATTTGGGAAAACTTGGGGTTACTTGCCGATTTTAATTCTGATTTGACCGACATAAATGAAGTAAAATTCGAACAAAGAAGTAGAAGAAGAATTTGTTTTAATGGTGAAAGGGTAGAATAAGAAAGTAACTGTTTTGAGAGAAATATGGAGGTTAAAATTGTTATAATTAATTAATAAATATTTCTTTTTTATTGTTTTTTATTCTTTGTTAAAAAAAAAATTGTTATGAAATGCAATCTAAGAAATATTGTTATGTGTTGCAATAAACAATCTAATATTGTATATATAGATTTTTTTTCCCCTTATTAATTTAGTCCAACCTTTTTCAGCCCATGAAAGTTTGAGTTGTTATCTAGCCCAAATTAATTCATGAGAAGTCTTGCCAAAATATTTCAAAAAATATTTTTTTATTTGATAGTCATGATAATGAAAAATATTAATTTTATAAGGTACTAAAAATTATAAAAAAACAAATAAGTTAACTAAAACTTAGTAAAAGTTGGATAGGTTAGATTTTAACCTGCATTTGAGTTCATTTCAATCTAAGTAACTTTTGGACGAATTAATAACCCTTTATTTATTAACTTAAGTAATTTTAACCTACTTAAATTCAGCTTAATGCGCCCATTTACCACCTATACACTATAGTGTACTATGTTTTATTATAAAGTTATGATGGCTTAAAGGAATGGATACAGAGAGGTTAGATAGAGACACAAAGTCAAATTACAAATTCTTATTATTATATCGTATGTTATACTACTGAATATGCGATGTAGTTTAGTGGTCAATTCACATCCTAACTAATCTTTTTCTTAACTAATGTATTTTTGTTCATATTGCCTGACTTATTAATTTGGAAAGTTCATGTAAGCAAGATACTTAATCAAAGTCAACATAATTAGTAATATTAATTGGAATTCAATATACATACGCTAAATAAAAACGAGACCTTCATCACTATTCTTTCTTTAATTATAACAACATTTAATTTAGTTGTGTTTGGTACTTTATTTACATAACATTTTTCAAAGTAATTTCAATAAAGCAAGAGTTTAAGAGTGTGTTAGTTATGGATGAAAGTAAATTTCTTAAAAATTAAGAAAATAATTAAATTTTCTGGTAAAGTAGAAAAAACAAATTTCATTAGTGAAATTTTCATGTTCATGTCTCTTTTCTACCCCATGTCACCTCCCATAATATTTGCATATAATATATATAATTATGTTGTATGAAAAATATTTTCCTTTCGTATCAAACAAACATTAAACTTATATTTCTTTTCATTATTTTATGAGAAAGAATTCTTAATTAATTAAGGTTCCTAAGTGAAATTGATTCTCATTTCTTACAAGATAATCCAAGCTGAAAAAAAGTAGCAGCCTTCACCAGTCACTATCTAATAATACTAAATAAACCCATGAGCTATTTTAGGGTTTCCATCATTACTTACTGGAATATTTTCAGTGGCATAAAAAGCTTTCTTATTGATCTTAAGTTTCTCATGAAGCTTTTTCTTCATTATATAAATAATTTAATCTAGAATTCAGTGGTATCTCAATAAAATTAATGGTCAAAAATCAAATTTTATTCAGGGCTCGAATATATATACACACACATACAAAAATAGTACTATAATAGTTTAGAGTTGTCTTTTTTGTTCTGGCAAATTGACACAAAACCTTTAACTTCACATATTAATATGATTATTAATAAAAGCGATGATTAGTTCTGGTTAATAATATGGTAGTTATTTGTTTGCAATATATTAGCTTTGGATGTTGTTGTAAAACTTTATTTATTAATATGAAGTTTGAGTTGTTTAATTCAAAATACTAAAATATTTATGGTAAAAATTAGATAACTTTTTCTTTCTTTATTTCTTTTTTTAGATAGTTTTTTCTTTACGCATTTTATAATCTTCACTATTATTTCAAGTGAAGTTGAAATCATAAAATTTAGTTTTAAAATTTTTGAGGCCTTGAAAGTTTGGGGGTCTAAAGCAAACGCTTAACTAACCTTACGCTCGAGCCATTCCTGCTAGAATTTACTAGTTGAGTTTAAGCTTAATATAGACTTTCTTAACTGATCAAATTATTTCGTTAGTGTTAATCCATATGAGGATTGAGGAGGAAGAATTCGAAGGCAACACTGAAAATTCGGGTTTAACCAGAAGGTATTTGCACAAATAGCACAACTTTAACGCCACTATTTACATTCTGTCTCGAGATGGGCGAATTCAGTGATTAGTCTACTAAAATTAATGGAGACAGAACTCAAAAGGTTGCATGAAAAGGCCATTAGATGCAAATAACCAACTTTTTTCTTTAGCCCTGTTGCTAGGCTTGTCTTACTTCTTAGGCCCAATGGACATTAAGAGAATCAAATCATACTCCTGGGTTAGACTTGACAATTTTGCTAACCTTTTTTATCTTTGGTGTCCAAGTTGAAGGTCATAAGGGGTCGTTTGGTATATCGGATAAGGAAAATTCTTTTAGGATAAAGTTTAGTGGTAACTTTATCCCATATTTGATATGAGGTATTAGCTAATTGCGGGACTATTTTATCTCATCATTTGCATTAAAATGGTGGGATTACTATTCCGCAATTCAAAGAGGAGAATGAGGACAACTGACTACCGCTAAAAGTCAGAGTAAGGACCTTGCTTAATGGGTCGTTAATTAATCAGTTTTAAAAAGAGGGATGGATTTCGACCTTGCTTTGAGTCCTGAAGTTCGTCCTCAACTGCTAACAGTTCCAAATGCCCAAACATGGAAGAAGAAGTGGTATCTGTTATAGATCCAAGGCATTGGTCACAAACTTCTTATCTCACCTGCTGCATTCTCGGTTTGGCATGGTTAGAGTAGGTGATGAGAGCTGGAAGAGTATCTGTCATCTGTGTGATGGATGCTTCAATGACTTAGAAATTTGTGGCTTTGGTTAGGTGGATCAAGCCACCACTGTTTTTTGTCAAGCTTAATAGTGATAGTAATTGTAGAGATGATATTTGTGGAGGTGGTAGTGTTGTCAAAGATATTATGGGTGCTCTTATTATGACTTACTCCATTCCTTTGGGTGTTGGAACCAGCAACTGGGCAGAATCAATGGCCATGCCTTTTGGCCTTAAATGATGCATTGAAAGAAGGTACAGGTTGGTGATAGGAGAGACTGATTGGACCTAAAAACAATCTACTAAAGGTCAAACATGGAGGGCGGTATAAAATAGTCCAATGGGATATCCCTACTTATCCAATTCGAAGTACCAAACGATCCCTAAATGTTTTTATACACCGTACAAAATGCCATATATTTGGATGTTTACGCTGTATTAAATATTTATGTTAAATCATATAAATTTGCTATAGTCAAGTAATTTAATAAAGTAAAACATATAACTTGACTAACCATTATCAAGTATTAAAAACTATATACAAACACATATCATATATTTATTGATTTTATATAAATAACGAATGTGGATAATTGTTTTAAAAGAAAAAGACGTGGATAGTTTGTTTAAGGATTTCCCCCTCCCTTTGAGGACTTGAGTCTTGAACCGTTTAAGCAGGAGTTGGTTTCCATAACACTTGGGAGTCGTTTGGTAGGATGTATTAGAAAAAATAATGCATGCATTACCTCTGTGTATTACTAATATCTCAGTTATACAATTTATTGTGTATTATATTATGTATTAATAATACATGGGAAACTCTTGGTATTAGCAATGCAAGGGGCTTTAATGCATGCATTAACATGGATAAAAACACAATAACCCCTCAAAATCTTTTCCACATCATTTTCATTATATTTGTGGAGAGTATTTTTTTAAATAATTTTTCTTATTTAAAAATATGCAATTCAAATTATTTTAAACACACCAAATCAAACACTGCATAAAAAATAATCTCAGCATAGCTAATGCAAGTATAACTAATACTAGTGCTACTAATACAAACATTACTAATACATCATATTTTACACTATTCTTATACACCCTACCAAACGACTCCTTAATTTGAATGGGAAGAAAGTTTTGGCGGATAATGCATAACCACTACAGGATCTTTCCCGCCTATTTTTTCTTTTTCTTTTGTGGACCCGTCAATTCTACTTCATATTCCGTTATTGTTCCGTGTCACTGGGACCATGTTTCTGAGTTAACCAGCTCTCTATATGTCTAGTTATAATAACGACATACCCAATATAAAGTCACGATGTCTACCTAATTTAGCTGTATTAATATTTATCGTTTTTATTAAGGAATGCTTTAATTTTTATATGGAATTTTTTATCGCAAGTTTAAACTAAATCGGGTTCCAATATAGATATCGGACTCCAGTGAGAAAATTAAAAAAAAAAGTCCTTATGAAAAAAGGATATAAGTTGTCCTTTCTTTTTCTTAGATATATTTTGATATATAGTAGTTGGTATATATGCTCATAGTTTCTCTTGTAAACTTGTTTAAGATGCATAACATTTTTATTTTTTTTTCATGTTACCTTTTACTACTTCATCCATCAATAAAAATAAGCAGTCATAAACAGTACGAAATTACAATAAAGATTACAATTTACAATAAGACTACTTATGAGAAGAAGTTTGTGTAACCAGATATAAACTATTTAATCGGGTCATATAAACAATATTCCATTTTCTTTCCATCTGTTCTAGCCTTCGTGGACAGAGTTATCTGGTACCTATTGCTGGTGGGAGGTGGCAGGTATCCCGTGAAATTAGTCGAGGTGTGCGCAAGCTGGCCCGGACACCACATTTATCCAAAAAAAAAATGATAGTCCATCCCTATGATTTATGTGTTTTGTGCTCCGCATTGAACCTTCACTTGATAAAATAGTAGTCTTTACTTCAGAGTTAGTGAAGGTCTCAGACTTGAATTGTGGTTGCTTAAGAAAAATAAAGTGTCACTGTTTACACATAATAATCAGGGGTTGACATAAGCTTTAATAGCCAACACATTGTGGCCTTGAATTATCCTAATTTTCATGAGGTTTTTTTTTATGAGTTCAATTCTCATGTGAAGCGGTCACTTCTGCACTGACATAGGCGAAATCTGTCGAGAGTATTTTTATAAGATTAACACCCACGGATACAAGCTACATATTTTTACTAAGTGTTTTTTAAACTCAACCTTCATAAACAATTACAAGGAAAAAAATGCACTCACATCATATGGAAAGGGAAAAAATAATGTGTTTTACATGATTTATTTTCCCATCGAACCTGATTAGGTTCTTTAGTCTCAGGTTGAGTTTCTTCATATATGACTCAGGAACTTTTAAACTTCAATTTCATCATTTCAATGTGTTTTATACCTTTTTTCTTGTCAAGGCCTAAGTCTAAATTTGTAAGATTATGACAAGGTTTAACACAAATAACATTAATAATATATCACAATCTATATAGTTTAATCTCACAATATTGTGTTTTTTCTTTGTATGGGTCTGAATTTATCGTTAAAATATAGGGTTTTTTACTTTATCAATAATATTGGTGCTATCCAGTATTTTTAAAGACAGAGTTCGGACTCGCCCCGGGGCGGGGCACTGGCAAAACGCCTCGGGGCTCATGTGTGGAACTTAATTCTGTGAGGCTTACGTCCTAAGCACCCGATTATACGCCCTAAACACGCCTAACGTCTAATGTCCGAGACTCGCCTAATAGTTCTTACACAAATTGTGTCAAATTCCTTAGTCAACGTTGTTGATACTCATAATTATCTACTAATTAAATGATGCTTAGTTGTTTTTTTCATCTGTTGAAATAAGAAAATTAAAAGTAACTAGCTTATGTACTAATTGAGAACGTCGTAAGGGTGAATGTGACTTGACATTTCTATTTAAAATACATATCCGAATTTTACATATTCACTTATCATTGATCGTTATGTTTTTGTCCTATATTTCAAAATTATCATATTTTATTTTGTTATTTGAAAGCATTTTATTTTTATTCATGAAAGAGTTTATGTTTTAATTATAATATTAATAGTTTATTGATTATTTTTTCTATATTGTTATTTGTCTTGAGCCGTGGGTCTATCGGAAAAAACCTCTCTACTTTGATAGTGGTATGGACTGCGTACACTTTACCCTCCCCAGACCCCACTTGTGAGAATACACTGGGTATGTTGTTGTTGTTGTAGTTTATTGATTATTTCTTTTAGGGAGGTAAATTGCATAGTATGATAGTCATATATTTTAAGAAATTATTCGTAGAATCATTAAAAAAAAAATTTGTTACTTATATTTTTAGTAATAAAATTATAAAAATAAAGATACATGAGATATACGCCCCGTAGATCCTTAGGACTTACGCCGCATGTATCGGGACTTACGCCTCGCCTCGTGTTATGTAAAACGCCTCACCTCATGTCCCCGCCTTTTAAAACACTGGTGCTATCCCAATTAATCAAAATTAGAGAAATTGATTTTACAAAATAAAGTGATTCAAAATTTAAATTCAATTTATTTATTTTATTTCTCGGAATTCAAATAGCCTCCCACACCGCCAAAATCGCGCGAGTGAGGAGTTAGAAACTCGGCAAAGCTGAGTTACCATATATATTTGTAAGCCCACTAATATATATATCATGGAGAAAAAGCCCTATTCACTATAAACTCCCCGTAGCAGAGTGAGATTTTTCAGTTTAGGGCACAATCCTCTTCACAGTTTTCACCACAACTCTTCACAGAAGAACCGTTTCATATCTCCTTCAATGGCGCTGCATCTTCTTTAACAAGGTAAGCATTTTTTGAGGTGCGCGAAAGCTTGCCCGGACATCACCGTTACCAAAAAAAGGTTAGCATTCAAATTCTCTTTCTATATATGTATATGTGTGTGTCTGTGAATCTGTGTGTGTGAGAATGTGTATGTGCATCTCTGTGTGTGTCTGTGTGAACGTTCAATTTATATATCAGTATAGTGCGTATGTACATTTGGATCGTGTATGAACATATCACATATTCCTCTCTGCATAATGGTAGACGGATACTTGTATGTTTAAGTTGAGTTCAAACCTTAATTAAATGTACGGATTGAATGCTTCATATTCTTTTTTTTTTTTTTTTGAGTTACTGCGATCTATGAATGAGGCCTTAACGTATTTATTGTATATGTGAAATAGGTGTGATCGGAACAAGTATTTGTGTGTGTGTGTGTGTGTGTGTGTGTGAATGTTCAATTTATGTATCAGCAGTATAGTGCGAATGTGTGTATGTATACTCGTGTATGAACATATTTCATATTCCTCTCTGTATAATGATAGACGGAGACTTGTATGTTTAAGTTGAGCTCAGACCTTAATTTAATGTACAGATTGAATGCTTCATATTCTACTGATTTTTTTATTTTTTTTTGTGAGTTATTGATATCTATGAATAAAGTCCTAACATATTTGTCGTATATGTGAAATAGGTGTGATACGAATAAGTAAAAGTAACAAGGCGGTCATTACTGTGGTGGAAAACTTGGTTTTTGTGTGTTTTTGGAACAACATAGATTGGTGTATGGTGTGATTTGGATAGGATTGTGAATTTGATTGGTGGAATGGGGGCTGAAGTGGACAGATTAGAGAGGCGAGGTAGAAAAAGGCGTATAAACAAAGTTCAAAATGTTCAGGTGGATCGGGAAGGGAAGAAACAGGCTGTAGTGTTGAGGCCGCCTAAGGTATTATTGGGAACATATGTTAGGAAGGAATTTAAGGGAAGTGGGATATACTTGGGGAAGGTCATATCTTATGATACTGGTTTGTATAAAGTTGTATATGAGGATGGAGATTTTGAAGAAATGGATAGCAGTGAAGTGAAGGCGGTTTTGTTTGAAGATGAGTTGAATGGTAAATGGTTGAAAAGGAAGAAGAAGCTAGACAAATTAGTAGCTAGAAAAGAGGCGACGAGTATTAAGTCTCGAGTTGAGCCAGTTAACTGTGTAATTGATAAGTCTGAGGTGTCAGTTTCAAAAGATCCGGGCATCGGTTGTTCAGATAAACTTAAGCTCAACCTACTAGGATGTGATTCTGATTTGGTGAGTGATTTGTCTGAAGATTATATGGAGCAGGATTTGAGTTCAGAGGTAGAAGTGCCTCTATTTCCTGCACCTCAACTGCCTCCTTCATCTGGCAGTATTGGTATTTCGGAGGAGTATGTATCATACCTCTTGTCTGTCTATAGCTTTTTACGGTCATTCAGTATCAGATTGTTTTTATGTCCGTTTGGACTTGAGGATTTTGTCGGAGCACTCAACTGTTCTACTCCAAACACATTGCTCGACTCTGTTCATGTTGCCCTTATGTGTGCTTTGAGGCGCCACCTCAACAAGATCTCATCTGATGATTCTGTGCTTGCATCAAAGTGCCTAAAGTAAGCACATCTGATTATTTCATGAAGGATTTTTTCATCCTGTGGTTGATTGTTTTAATGAAATTCTGTTTTCATACTTTTTCCCTTGAGGGGTAGGTGCTGCTAGCAGTCTTCCACAAAAATATATGAAACCCGAATAATGTCTAGAGTTCTATTTGCAGAAGAAACTAAAAGCCAGATAGTTAGACAGAATTATCAAATTGATAAGGCCAATTTACTTATTGCATTTATGACATAATACAGCTTCATTACTACTTAGTCTGCCCGCACTTGAACAGGGTTGAACCGATTCTGCTGCTGATACCTACCCAAGGACATTGGAATGCATGCTTTTCTAATAGCCCTTTGTCTAAAAAATTAGATACTAATACGGCATTGCTTGTCTTTAGAATGTGGATGAATAATTTCCACTATAGTCATGCAACTTTATTGGCAGAAACCAATATTACCTTTTGGTAATGACATGATATTTGACTGTCCTATGTTATCCTTATTGAATTATGTTGCTGATATATCTTTCTGCAGATGAGCAATAGTCGAGGAACTTCCCTTTGCATTGCATATATATGCTTATAATTCTGGCATCATTTCATATTAGGTGCATTATTGAACACTGATTGATGAAAAGTCTGAATTAACTTATGCTGCTTGCTGTTAGGGACATTGATTGGGGCTTGCTTGATACAATGACTTGGCCAGTGTATCTAGTTCATTATTTAACAGTAATGGGATACACAGATGAACCTGGCTGGAAAGGTTTTTATCCCCATACTATGCAGAAGGAATATTACTTGCTATCTGCTGGCAGGAAAATCATGGTTTTGCAGATCTTGTGTGATGATGTTCTAGATTCTGAAGAACTAAGAACAGAAATTGACATGCGTGAAGAATCAAAGGTAGGTACTGAGTCAGTTATAACTACAGGTGTTGCTTCTCTCGGTGCACCAAGAATTTTTCATCCAAGATATCCTAAAACTTCTGCCTGTAAGGAACAAGAAGCAATCGAGCTCTGTAAAGAAAACCATGACAGAAAGCAAAGTTGTAGTAATGATATTTTAGGACCCAAGCTTAGTAGCCAAGATCATGTCTCTGGTGTAGATCAAAACAGTAACAGTGATGAATGCTGTCTCTGCGGCATGGAGGGGACTTTGCTTTGCTGCGATGGGTGTCCATCGTCTTACCATGCAAGGTGTATTGGAGTTAGCAAGATGCATATACCAGAGGGGGCATGGTATTGCCCTGAGTGTAGAATCAACGAAATTGAACCAAAAATTATGAGGGGAACAACTCTGAAAGGAGCAGAGCTTTTTGGTGTTGATTCCTATGGACAAACTTTCATGGGTACTTGCAGTCATTTGCTTGTGTATGTCTCTGTAACTTCTTTTCCGATCTACTCTGTTCAGTTGCCTTATTTGGCTGTGGGCTGATCTTCTATTGGAGATATAGTTTAGGCTGCAATCAGCTTTAGCCCGTTCTCTTTCTGAAATGCATTCTGATCTTTGGTTGTAGGTTCATGGCCTTGGCTGGCTCAGACTCTATTTTCAGATACTACAACGAGAAGGACATTCCCAGAGTCGTGCAAGCACTTAATGCAAATGCGCAGCACAGTACTTTATATCTGGAAATATGCAAAGGAATAATGCAATACTGGAGAATTCCTGGCAATGTTTCTTTCCCTGATGGTGAACTAGCTGAAATTGGATCTGACAGATCAAATGGAACAAAATGTAATAGTTGCTCTACATCGTCACTTAATTCATTGGTCAAGGGAAGTCCTGAGAGAGGGAATGCTGGAAGTTGTGTAACTGAATCCGGTTCACAAGATGCTTTTATAAGTAATTTATCAAAGGAACCTATGCTCAATGAGACTCTAGGTGCAGTTATCCAACCTGATGGTATTTGTTACCAGGTGAATAGTGATTCTATGACAAGACAGAGTAATGCACCTATAGACTTGCTACCATCTGCACAAGTTGGAGTGAAACCCGCTGGTTCAGTTGGTCAGCAGGTCATTCCATCTGAGCGAACTCAACAAGATGACACAAAGTTGGTAGAAATTGCTACTTGTACCTCAAGAAGCAGTAGCAACTATGTGGAACAAGTTAATAGTAATTGTACTGGAATCGCAGTGTCTCTTGAATGTGAAAAGGCTTGTGGCAGACCCAGCAGAATAGGTTACAGAGAACCCATTGGTGGCTGCTTGTACATGGGGTCATCCTTTAGACCTCACCGATACATAAATAGTTATCTGCATGGAGATTTTGCTGCATCTGCTGCTGCAAATCTAGCTGAACTTTCTCGAGAAAACCAAGGTACTGAGAGTCATGCTTCAGACAATAGGCAGAAACTTTCTGCTAATGTTTTACTTCAAGCAAAAGCTTTCTCATCAGCAGCGACACACTTTTTCTGGCCGAATACTGAAAAGAAGGTTGTGGAAGTACCAAGGGAAAGATGTAGTTGGTGTCTTAATTGTAAGACTGCTGTGACTAGTAAGAAAGGATGCTTGTTAAATGCTGCAGCATCAAATGCCATTAAGGGGGCAGTGAAGATACTTGCTGGTCTTCGTTCTGCAAGTGTTGGGGAGGGAAATCTACGTGGTATTGCCACATATATTGTATTAATGGAGGAGAGCTTAACTGGTCTGACAGTTGGTCCTTTTCTAAATACAGCTTTTAGAAAACAATGGCGTAAACAGGCAGAAGAAGCTACTAGTTGCTCTGTGATAAAGTCTCTTCTGCTTGAAGTAAGTCATTGAGGAAATTTTATTTATGTTCGTTTTGTTAGCAACTTGTGAAAATTTTTGTCATGCTTTCTTCGTCAATTCTGTTTCTTGGTTGACTAGATTTGTAACAGTTGTTTTTGCTTATTACTTGTAAGCATTAAAGTTTGAACTAGTAGTATTTTTTGAGAATATAGTCCAGAGTTATAGGATCTTTAGATTTAAACTAGGTTTGTTTCGAGGAAGGGATGCAAACACAAAGAAGGAGAAGTTGGTTTAGTTCTCTTAGGGCTCAGAACTTATATTACACATTTTTTTGTTATAAATGGGGGAGTTCCACTCAATTCCAGAGGGTTTCAAAGTTCTTAAAGGGAGAGCTGTATACCTGTCTAGTTCTATTTCCTTCTTCTGCTTCCAAACAAACAAGGTGTATAGCAGTTAGTCCCCTCTTCTCTTACTTCCTCGCCTCTTGCTCCTTTTTTTCACCTCATCCAAACGTTATCGCTTTACTGGATTATAAACTAACCAGTATTAGACATTGTAGTGGTTTTAAGATCATACAACATTAGCATACATAATGTAATTTTGTCTCAACTTTGCGCTAGATTGCTGAGGAATATTTTTCTTCCACAAGTGCCGTAATGACATGAGCCCTGTGCACTGTTTACACTAGGGGCCCATCAAACTGAATTTCAATAATGAATCTGGCATAAATACTACACTGCAAAATCCAAATTTGATTAAGTTGCACGGTTGATTTGATATTTTATGAATTTATGTGATAAGAACTGAATACTTGTTACTCTATTTATAAATTAGTGACTTTGCATTTAAATATGAAGCCTTATCCTACTTTTTCTACGAGTACTCCTAACTGTCGATTTTCCAAAGTGCTATTGGATCCAATTGTAGATTATAGCTATTATATACATATGATGTTGCCTATACGTAGTATGTTCTTCATGCTCAAGAACATAGTGTATGTGTTGCAGTTTGAGGAGAATATCCGGTTTGTTGCTTTGTCTGGGGACTGGTTTACACTTGTTGATGGTGGGGCATCTGAATCTGCCATCACTCATTCAACTGCTGGTGCTGTGGACTCATCTCATAAGCATAAATCAGGGAGGCGGGGTAGGAAACCATCGTCGATGGTTAAAGCATCTGAATCTGCCATCACTCATTCAACTGCTGGTGCTGTGGACTCATCTCATAAGCATAAATCAGGGAGGCGGGGTAGGAAATCATCGTCAATGGTTAAAGTAACTGCTGATGATTTCAAAGATAAACAGAAGGACTTCACTTGGTGGAGAGGAGGCATGCTCTCGAAGCTTATCTTCCAGACTCTACCCCGACCAATGTTGAAGCAAGCAGCGCGTCATGGTATCTTGTGTACCCGATGAACCTATGTTTTTCCTTCATAGAAAATTTAATTTTTTTTGTTTTCATAAATTCAGTGGAATAAGAATTTTGGAGCTGGGAGAATCCACTAACAACTTTTACTTGAGCAGGTGGTCTGAGAAAGATACCTGGTATTTATTATGATGAAGGGTCCAAGACTGCCAAAAGAAGCAAGCAGTTGGCTTGGCGAGCTGCAGTTGATTTGTGTAAGACAATATCACAACTTGCACTTCAGGTGATTTATGACATTGCAATAGATGACTTAATTCCTTTCTTTCTACAGAAAAGTCTGAGTCAGGCTAAGTATTCTTATAAGGTTTGATTTTGCAACAGGTTAGGTACCTAGATATGCATGTGAGATGGAGTGATCTTGTTAGTCCTGAACAGAGCCTCCTAGATGGAAAAAGTCCTGAGTCAGAAACATATGCCTTTAGAAATGCTTCCATATGTCATAAAAGAATTGTCGGAGATGAGGTTAGATATAGTGTTGCATTTGGAAATCAGAAGCATCTCCCATCTCGTGTCAAGAAGAGTATAATAGAAGTAGAGCAAAGCCAGGAGGAGGGAAAGGAAAAATATTGGTTTTCTGAGTCACGGATTCCTTTGTATATAATAAAAAATTATGAAGAAAATTTGGTAAAAGATCCCCCCTCAGCCAACAAGTTCGTTAATGCACTTCCAAAGTTGCAGAAAAGGTGCTTGGTGGCTTCTTGTAAAGATATATTCTCTTATCTTGCGCAGAAGAGAGATGGCAATGCTAAGCATTGTTGTGCTTCATGTGAAGTGGATGTGTTACTCAGGTACCCATTTAATGTATATTTCAAAATTCCTTTTAGCTCTTTTACACAATCCTTTATTGACGTGATCCCTCTTCTCCAGGAACACGGTCAAGTGCAATACATGCCAAGGTACCAATTGATCAGCTACTTAAGATATTGTTATTTTGGCTCGCCCATCAGTCTGTAGCAATTGATCTATTAAACTTTTGAGAATATTTCTTGTAGGTCTATGTCACAAGCGATGTACAATTAGTTCAACAGTTACTGCTAAAGAGGAGACTGAGTTTATGACCTCCTGCAAACAGTGTTACCAGAAGAGAACTTTAACACAAGCTGAAAGTAGTCATGAATCTCCTACTAGTCCTTTACTCATGCAAGGAAAAGACATTCCAGTTCCAGTGTCAGCCAGAAAAGGAGTAAATGTAGGTAGTTCTAGTAATCCATCTGCATCCAGTATGACTCTAAAGCATTCTTCTAAGGTGAAGCATGCTAGTTCAAATTCGGCTACAGGATGGAAGCAACACTGGGGTGTTATTTGGAGAAAGAAGAATGAGGGTACTGGTGATTTTAGATTTACACACATTATTCTGAGGGGCAATCCAGATACTGATTCGTTAAGACCTAGTTGCCGCCTTTGCTGTAAGCCATATGATCCTTATCTAATGTACATCCACTGTGAAACATGCAAATGTAAGTTTTATATCTATGCAGGAATCCTTTTTTTTTTTTTTTGTCTTGAGTTTGTTGGTTACCTTTCTTTGGGTTGACGATTAATCTTTTGAGTCGCAGATTGGTACCATGCTGAAGCTGTTGAACTTGAGGAGTCAAAGATTTCTGAAGTAGTGGGGTTCAAATGTTGCAGGTGTCGTAGGATTAGGATTCCCATCTGCCCTTACTTAGATCCAAAAAGCAAAAGACAGTTAGAGGAAAAGAGGATATGTGCAAGGGCTTCAAAGAGGGATAGTCGACGAATTGAGGCTGATTCTGGGGTCATTTCAGAGCTACAGAAAGATGACGATACGGCCACTCCAGCGGTGCCTTTGGAGGTATCCCCATCTTTAGAGGATAATAAGCCTCTTGTTTCTGCTGTTGAAGAACTTACTGAGCACTTTCCAGTGGGTGATTGTGAACGGAATGCTGAAACTTATGAGACTGATTTGAAATCTTCTTCTGAGTTATCCACTCCTCTTGGAGGAAACACAGTGGTTTCTACAGAAGAACTGCAAATTCATGTTGAACCGGCTGCAAGACAGCCAGTAAGAACACATGTAAGACTTGAGAAGGACTCAAATACTCCTTTTGCAAACAATCCCATAAATGTTGATTTATTCACCCCTTCTATAGTTGAAATGGATACTTCAAGGGAGAGTTCCGAGGAATATGGTCATGAATGCCAGTATATGGAGTTTGAGCCTCAGACATGTTTCTCTTTCAATGAATTACTTGCATCTGATGATTTTGGCCCATTGGATGGAGTTGACTCGTCAGCCACTTCAAACATGAAGGTTGAAACATCATCAAGGTTTCTACCTGATAAGAATGCTGATAAGTCTTATGTCAAGCACGAGCCTGCAATTAGCAGAATATCTGCTGATGCTTTTGCAGTTCCTTGTAAGATGTGTTCACGTAAAGAACCATGCCCTGATCTTTGTTGTGAAACATGTGATATATGGATCCACCGTCATTGTTCACCTTGGAATGAAGAGGAGTCTGGAGAAGATGATTGGAAGTGTGGCAACTGTAGGGAATGGAGATAATTGTTGCTAAATCATCACTATATAAGGTGGTGCATCTTGGGCATGCATAATGGCTGATTGAAGGGGCTTACCGTTGATACTTTACATCACAATTGGAGAATGAATCAAAATGAGCAAGCCACTCGTGATGTCTGCCAAGCAACTTTTAATCATGTTCCATCATTTGGTATCACTGATTTTGTCACATCAAAAAGGTATAATTTTCCCATGATACAAGAGTAATTGAGTTGATTCAGAAAAACTAATCATGCACAGATTCTTTTAGGAAAGATTATTAGGAGGTTGTGGTGATTTGCTCCAGCCTCGACGGATAGGCAAGCTTATCTGATATTTTTACTGTAAAAAGAGGTCTACAGTTACCAGTTCTTTTCTTTATATATTTTTTAAGATGAATGGAGAACTAAAAGTTTAAACAGAAATGGGACACTTATGATGGATAGAAAATTATGTACTTGGTGGCATATGATTTTACCAGTCAAATGATCAAGTGATCTCCTCCTTGTGATTGTATACTAACTTTGCCTAGAACTTCAGATACAACTGCATTCTTAATTATTTTGTTTTTATGTAACTGTGGTATCCGGACTAGCTTGCACGTACCTCGACTAATTCCACGGGATACCTTATGGAATTAACGAGAAAATCATATAGTAGCTTTATCCATTACGTCGTTCTGTTATATTTTCTAACTTCAACATTGCACAGTTCAAGATGACACTACCATACTATTTTATTCATAATGTCTCGTTCAATTACGATATAAAGCCAAATCTTTGAGCATGGCAACAGTATATGTTAAGAGAGCTTCAAAGATGTTTAACCTAAGGCACTAAGCATAAGTTTGAACAAAATTCAGGTATCACTTTCATATGATGGTTCTTTTATCCTGCACTTTCATCCATTAACCTTTATAGCTTTCACAGATCAAGACAAGCAATAACGAAATGCAAAATAATCGTATACGACCATATTATATGCTGCCGAATTAACAAACAGTTCTTCAGCATAAGCTCCATTTAGATTATTGAGTTTTATCATGTAAAACACTTTTTAACACATCTTCAAGACAACAATGGGCAAGAAATTCAATCGACACTCTATTTTCTTTTTCCTAATCATAATCGTAGGGAACTAAAATACATAGGTACAAACCAATGTGGAACTTACAAACACCCCGAGTTATTGATACTACAGAAGCGATTGTGTAAACCCTGACTTAAGGCAAATATAAAATTTAAGGAGAAGAAAGAAAAGAATAAATAGACCCTCACATCTAAAGACTACAGACCTCACAAAATCACAAGATATTTGTGCAAAAGAATCTCAAAACTCCGATTTAACGTCCCAGAAATCCAATGATATGATATGCCGATCAGAAGTCTCACCCTCTCTTCCGCCAGCCCTGGCATCCCGTTTCTCAATGTCCATCTTGTCTTTGGGACGTGTGGGTGTGCAATATAAACAAATTTTACAGCCGTCGTTTGAGGACAAAGTCCACCACAAATTGGAAACCACTTAAAGCAAACCAGCAAGTAGCGCCCCGGGGTCTGATGCTGGTGGAGGTGGAGAGGTAGGCTGAGGTTGGGGAGGAACTGGTGGTGCAGCAGCCGTGGGGGCTGTAGGGATAAATACCAATTGTTCCTTAATGAACTCCTTCAACCTACATAGTGAGAAGGGAGTTCAAAAGTTAATAGTAAGTTGGTAATAAAACAAAAGTCGCACTACAAATGCACATTTTGGTCGTACTCGAATGTCAGAGTAGGATCTCCAGAAGCAACTGTCATACGCAATTGAGTTCTATCAGCTGGATCTGTTTCTATTCTTACCTGTATACAACCACAGAAGTTAGATAATAGTTGCATGGTTCTATAGTTTCAATTATACGATACATTATACCGTTGACATCCTAGGAAAGAACATGATTTCAACCTCCATCAGAAGGAAATGACAATTTTTTGACTACAGGTTAGTACAAAAGATTGTGAACAGCTCTAATCAGTCACAGTTGCAATGCAGTTTCTTTTCTCAACCGTAAGAAAGAACTAAACATTTGGTCAAAGATAATGAAGAACAAAATAGAGCAAGGTACGATAACCTCTTCTGCTATATATTCAGCATATATCATACTTAAATGATAAAACCAGGTACCAAAGTGACAATGAATGGTTATGTTGAAATACAAGTCATATGTTATCTAATTGAATCACTTCCCCATTAAGAACATTTTACAGAATCATTAAGGCTCAGAAACCACAAGACGACTAGCTTACCAAACACAACATGGCTCGTGTACTCTCAGAGTAGAAAGTTGTGTTAGCAACCAAATTATTTGCATTTGGATCCTGAATAAGAAATCAGAAAGTGTAATTTAATGAATTGTTATGGAACCCATAATTCACATGGACAGCCAAACTTGAAGAAAGATTAAAGAC
The DNA here is from genome assembly GCA_031232105.1 of Capsicum rhomboideum. Lineage (NCBI taxonomy): Eukaryota > Viridiplantae > Streptophyta > Magnoliopsida > Solanales > Solanaceae > Capsicum > Capsicum rhomboideum. Next base: position 5,141,631 of record CP124713.1, on the reverse strand, counting down.
CAAAAACTTACAAGCCCTGGACAAACCATCAAGCGTAAACTGTTGAACAAGTTTGTCATTTCCGGAAGCGACATCGGCCTTACACCTCTAACCTGGTCATATTAGACAACTAATTAAAAAAGGTCATTGGGATTACAATGCAAACTACATATACAAAGGTAGAGAGAAGTTCAGGATTTTACTATTAACATTCTTATTCTCGTATATACAGATTACAGGGATATATGTATATTCCCCAAGTCAGGCAAGAATTGAAGAAGACATACCACTTCTTGGAGCTTCAGTGGTGGCCCAGATAGTGATCTCCACTGTGGGAAAAACTCTTCTGCAGATACTGATATAGGCTGAAGAAACTTATTCAAGATGGCCGGAAGTCGAAGTTTAACATTGACCTGTAATGCACAACTACATCAATACACATATAACTATAAGAACTGTGGATTGATGATCAGAAAATGAATGTCACTTACCAACTGCGCCCCAAAATTATATGAGAAGTCAAGAACCGCCACATCCCTACTTGGACGGAGGTTGACTACTTCGAGAGGACATTGAACCTGCAGGAGTTCATTTCACTAGGTAATGAAAAGGTGAAAAAAGACTGACAAGAACAAAGTGCATGAAGTCCACTCCTATTAGCAGCACAATAATAACCTAACCTGAGCACGAGGAGGAATTGTCTCGGGTACTAATGAAAGTTCCATTCTCAGATGAGATGGGGGCAATATCAGAGCCTGAACCGAAACAAGCGGAGCCGTATTCTTATTTCCCAAGAAGAGGACAAGTCGTCCATGATGTGCTCGCCACTCTGCTTTTATGCCAATCTGGAATCGTGCAAACAAACTAAACTAAGAGCTGAAAAGTCCATCAGTGACAGAAACAAAAAACAGACAGAGTAAGTACCTGAATATAAGGATCCTCGTACAGTATACCACTGTCTTTGAGGACCAAGGCATGAAATCTTTCTGCAATATTTCCTATTGGCTACAACCAACAATCAAAAAACAAGATGGTAAGAAGCATGAACTTAGAGATGATGAGGGAGACTGCAGAGAGATTATAAATGTGGCAAAAAAAGCTCTCTGAAATTGAAATGTTGATCATATCAGACTTAAGCTGAAATCAGTTAAAAGAACCTCCAATGGTCAGAGACATATATTTGTGGGTTATGGCAAGAATGCCCCTATTACTAGCCAAACACTACTTGGAGTTTATTTGAATGTAGTTAAATAACCACGGGAACCACAGACAGAGAGGAGAGGACAGCATCTTTTTTTCACAAAATTTAGAAGTCATCACATGGAAGCCAGAAGATGAAGCAAAATTACCAAAGTTGGACGGAGGCAGTACCTGGATAGTTGCAGTCTCTTCAACAGGTGCAAGTGCTAGTGCATCCTCTGCATTTGGAGCAATGCCGACACCGGAAACCAAATTATGGGCAGGTTGGGTAGCATCAGGCTGAGGGCCTTCAATAGCCAATGGACCAAAAAGATCTCCCAGAACATCAGGTGAAGGTGCTGAAGGAGGTTGAGGATCCACAACACTCAAAGTTCCATTTGGCTCAGTTTCCCCGTGATCTGCTAAGTTACGATCCTGACCATATAGTAAATGTTAATTACGATCTTATACTCACCGATAAACAATTAAATCCTCACTTCAGTATAATGGTGTGAGAAACATCTTACTGTGTTGGTCATGCTTGGAACCTTCACTAAACCAAGGTGGCTGACTGGTGGAGTACCATTAGCAGAGGGTTGATCCGTTAGTGCAAGAGCATTAGAGGTCTGCTGCTGTGTACGCAACTTGTGAGCACTTTGTTCAGCAGTATCAGCCTCAGTATCTTCTGCTTTTTTAATTAATGAGGACTACATCCAAAGAGAACTTGTGGCTAAAATCAATGATAACTAAAAAAGTAAAAGAATAAAACGATATATTGTGCTCTGTGAGGGCATAATGCAGCTGAAGGCCATCCCTCAAACCAAAAGGTCAATTATGCAAACACAGTGCAGATAGTAATTAATCAAAAATAAAGTTGCTTGCATACCTGTCGCTCAGGGAACTTAGGCATTTCAGCTAAGACATCCATTAAAGCTGCACCTTTCTTACTCAACTCTAAGTATTCCACAGCTCGTTGCTGTATTTCAGCATCGATGCAACTCTCATATCTAGGATATTTGTGCAGTTCTATCCATTAGCTGAATACATTTGGATATATTGGCACAATGATAACACATAGGACACACAAATTACATCACTCTAAAAGCTTACTTTCTGAATATTGTCAATATCTGATTCTGTAGCTCCGGATCTGGTGGTTGTGTGTGCATCAAAATTTTTGCGTATGTCGAAAGAAGAATAGGAATTGTTGAAGTCCTGAACAATATAACAGGTGTAAGATGACAGAAAAAATCAGAAACTCAAGGCAAAACGAGATCAAATGTAAAAATGCCCTTACGAAACAGTAGGAAGCTTCTCATGAATGACGCTGAAGATTTCCTTTGGACTACATCCTGGCCTTCTGGCAAGAAGATGGCTGTATTCTCCAAGGATATATGCACTTACCTGCTCCATCATGGTGAAAGGGTTTATAATTTTTTCATTAACACGGTAAATTGTTATAGCAAAAGAACGCACCTTCACCATAGTTTCATGAATGGCAGGCTTATCAAGATATTCTCTGGCTTTCAAAGCTGCATAAGGCTGAGTAAAGAAGTTTGAAAATAAGTCAAAGAGCATACCGAACTCCACCTATAAAGAAGCTGAGACCACACTGCACCAATGGAAGGACAACTATAGTTACCTGAAGATCTTCGTTGTTTGTAACAAACTGCACAACACGGAACCAAATGTCATCACTGACAAAATCACCGGCCTTGTCAATTAATTGAAGGATGACATCGACATACCTGCATGTGAAACAGGATATACTCTTAGATGTCATCACATCTTATACCAACAAGGAAACAGTTCTCAGAAACATCTAGATCTGAATGCTCAGAAAAAAGTAAAGGCAAGAGCTAACTATATACAGATAAAAAAACGAGATCTTTGCATGAAACAATCACTCAAGAGTAGTACTAGTACATAGCATTGACAACAATGTGCATTTTCTGTTCCATATCAATTTCATACCATGACAGATCAGGAGCAAACTTCTCCGCAAGAATTGCTATTTTAAGTGACAGTTCTTCACGCATCACGAACTCTGCTGTATTGAGATACTGAAATACACAATGTTAGTTGCATATTTTCACTTTGTATATTTTCACTTTATCTTCTTCAACAATTTCATTCCATAGAGGAGATATCTAAATAAGTTGAAAAGAAAAAATTCAATATAAGCCACTCACAGTCAGGTGGTTATATACCTGTAATAATTCTTCTACTATGTCCTTTGCATTAGAAACATCACACATGCCATATAGTAAATCAAGGGCACGTCTCCTAATGCTGTATAGAGTAGTTAACATCAGTAAAGGAAGAAATTGAATACTCTTGAGTTGGAGAACATGTGCTAACTGACTCTCAAAGTAACAAGGAGCAGGTTTTAAAAGGGATCTCTTTCCCTGATTTTATCAAAAAGGGGAAAAAGCAATTTGAACAAAGAACATTGCAGATAATCAAATAAGACTCCAGATGTATTATCAGACAATTGATAAGCAGCGATAGACAACCCGATTTCTTTAAGAAGTTATCAATTTCCAAGAGAGTTTTACTTAGCTTACACACAAATGTCATAATATGGAAATCTTAAAAAATAGAATACTTCCAACTTAATACTCAAAACTCCACCTGATATCCGGGTCCTTCAGTGAGGTAATAATTTGAGCTTGATGTCGTTTTATAATGTCCTGTACATCTGTAACCATCAACATCCGAGTCATATTCTCCTGCATTTTGGCAATAATAAACATAGGGGAATCAGACAGTCGTCTCATCTGGCATGCTGTTAACTGGATTTATTTGCAACTTAGTTTGTGAGAAATTTGGCATATATAGGACCAACATGTTACACAGTGCCACCGATGACCTATAAAACCTCTTACATAGGGAAAATAAAAATGATAGAAGAAATAACATGAATTTATAATGCAGCTACCACTTACCAAGCCAAGATAACGAATATTTGGCTCGCGGACAGCAATGAATTTCCCAAGCAATGCAACACACTGGGACATCATTTCCTTTTCGGCATCAAGATGCATGACCTGCAGTAAAGCGCTCAGAATATAACGCTCAAGTCTTCCAAGAAAGCAGGGGAAACAAAAGAATTTAGAAAACTGTTCTCCATGAAGAATTAATTTATTAAAATGTCATGCCATAGCCATTAGCACTGAACTTCACATAAAGCATGGAACTGTATCTTAAGAGTGTGCAAGGATAAAGACTTGATACAATTAGAAACTTACAAGAGCAAGGGCTTCAAATAGGACTGCATGTGACGCATTATTTTTGTTCACATTTTTCACCACATCAGTTCCCATCAATATCCGTTGTAAAACCTAGTTGATTAAAATGAAAATAAAATGAGTTCCGGGACATCACTCCATATTATTCTTTTCCTGGCATGTACAAAACTATGATATTTTGCAGTTAAAAAACTTCTTTTAGAGATGAAATACCTCGAACAATGATCTTCTAGTGCTTGGATCTTCAATAGTCGGGAAATATTGAAGAGCCCTCATAGTCTTCACCTGAGATCAAAATCATCAAATTAAGATGAGATGTGAGCAGAGATCATGATCCTGTTCTTAAATTACTGGCATTGGTACATCAAATTTGTGATTTACAGGATTAGCCCATCCATTCACCCAATTTTCAAATTTAACTATCCTCCAATTGGGAAGCATAAGTGCATTTCAAGGTTCATGGGCTCAATTGATGCGACCTCCTGAATCAAGAGATCAATTCTGTAGAATAGACTGTTCCTAAAGGATAAATCAAGAATTATCCTTGAACAGATCACTCAAAAATGGGGTTTTAAGGGAAACATCAGGGGAAGTAGAAGAGAATTAGAGAGAGAATTTCTGAGTAACTATCATTATCTAGATGATTACAACTGAATGTACACAGAAGCTAATAAAGGGAAACAGATACAGGAATTTGGAGGGAAAGTTAGTTATAACTACTTCCCGGATCGCGTGTGGTACACTCGCCTAACTAACTTTCAAACTAGTAACTGAATTTCAAACTAATTGACTAATTCCTCCCTCGATTATGCTAATTACATTCCCACTATCTCATTACAGTGATTTAGGCATATAACAATACCCCACCCTTAAAACAATCCTTGTCCTCAAGGATTGAAGTGAGGGAACTGTTGAGTGAACTCCACAAGATCCATCCAAGAACTGCCTTCAGGAACTTTTGAAAAGAGTGATCTTTCAAAGAGAGCTGTCTATAAGGCTGTAGTTTAACATAAACCCAGTCACCTACTAAATAAGACCTATCAGTCCTCTGTTTGTCAGCCTGCACCTTCATTCTGTTTTGAGCTTGGCTCAAATGAAATTTCAAGCACCTGATAGTGGCTTCCCTAGCTTGTAGGCTCCTGTCCACTATATCCAGCTGTGAATCAAATGGTAAATAAGGAAGCAAGGAGGGTGGTTTCTGACCATAGACAGCCTCATAAGGTGTCATGTGAATAGAAGAATGATAGGTGTTATACCACCACTCAGCAAGTGAACCAATGAGGCCAATCCTTAGGTTTGTCAAATGTCATACACCTCAAATAGGACTCCAAACACCGATTGACAACCTCAGTTTGACCATCAGTCTGAGGATGATATGCAGAGGAAGTGAGCAGTGAAACCTTTGCAGTTTGAATAACTCTTGCCAAATTTGCTGATAAAAATGGGATCTCTATCTGAAACAATAGATTTTGGCATGCCATGCGGTTTGAAAACACCATCCATGAATAATTGAGCCACATCAAGGGCTGAGTAAGGGTGCTTGAGAGGTAGGAAGCGAGCAGCCTTGCTTAGCCTGTCAACCACCACAAAGATAGCTTCCTTGCCAACAGCTCTAGGAAGTCCCTCAATAAAATCCATGGAGAGATCTTGCCAGACCTTATCAGGGATGGGAAGAGGATGTAGAAACCCAGGGTAAGGCAACATTTTCACCCTTGCATCTTTGACAAGTGTCACACTCCTTCACAAAAGAATACACTTCTTGCTTCATTTTCCTCTAGTAGAATTCTTGTTTAAGCCTCCTTCATGAAAATAAGCAATAAGTTCCTTCCTCAATTGGGCATCAGACCCCACCATTAATTTCCCCTTTCTGCTCAGAATACCAGCAGTATACTGATAGTAAGGTTTAGAACACTTAGCTGCTTGGAAGTCTTTCATCCGAGATTGTAGATGAGGAGCAGTGAGCCATGATTTCTTGACCTCATCTAACAGTGATGATTGTAGCCCTGAGACGCTGCATAGTTGTATAAGTTCCTCCTTCCTGGAGAGTGCATCAGCAGCTATGTTCTCTTTTCCTTTCTTGTACAAGATGGAGTAGTCATATCCAAAAAGCTTCACCAGCCACTTCTGCTGGCTAGGTGTTGCGATTCTTTGCTCCAAAGAAATTTCAAGCTGTGGTGATCTATCTTGATGCAGAAATGTCTACCTAACAAGTAGGGCCTCCGTTTCTGAACAGCTGAGACAAGTGCAAGTAACTCCCTCTCATACACAGATAATGCTTTGTTTTTGCTGGATAGCCTTTTACTGAAAAAAGCTATAGGTCTGTTTGTTCTGCACCAGAACAGCACCAATGCCCTCACCAAAAGCATCTGTTTCTATAGTGAATGCTTGAGAAAAATCAAGAAGAGCTAAAACTGGTGCAGTAGTTAGAGCTACCTTGAATTTGTCAAATGCTGCAGATGCACCTTGTGTCCATATGAAGCTACTCTTCTTCAGTAAATCATGTAGGGGTCTAGCAATAAGTCCATAGCCTTGAATGAACCTTCTATAGTAGCCAGCAGGGGCGGACCCACATGTATCCTATCGGGTGCTCGAGCACCCAGTAACCCCGACGTAAACTGTTTATATCCATATAGTAATTGCCTGAAATATTAATAAAGAAAGGCAGAAGCACCCACTGAACAAAAAGCCCAATGGGTGCTGTGGCTGGATTGCTAAATTGAAGGCCGTATTTTTTAGGTGTGGCGTCGAGGGTTCGATACTCATAGATGCAAGTTTGGTTAAGCAGTTCCATTTTTCCTAGTCTCACATGTTCCTTTATTATAAAAAAAAGTTACTTTCTTTGTTTATTTAATTTTCCTTTTATGTTTTTTGTAATTTCATGTTAGATAGAAAGAAAAAAAAGTCATGTCCAATCACTTTTCTTATTTTTCTTGAGAAATATTGACAATTTTGCTAAAATATCATTCACATAATTTTTTTTTCTTCAAAGTGACAAATTTTTTTTTTTATAATGGTACTAATATTAATTTTAACTTTTTTCATTAACATTTTAAATTGGTATATTTAAATAATTGTGACTTATACTATGTGATTTGTAGTAAATTTATACCAAAAAGGATGAGCACCCACAAGCCGATAATCCTGGATCTGCCACTGGTAGCCAGCCAAGCCAAGAAACCCCCTTAGGCCTTTGAGGTTCTTTGGCTGAGGCCAATCCAACACTTCTTCAACTTTTACCCTGTCCATAGCTACACCTTCTGCAGAAATCACATGACCAAGATAGTCTATTCATGTGACTCCAAATTCACATTTACTCTACTTCACAAACAACACTTTGTCTCTTAAGATACTGAAGGATAACTCCAGGTGTGTCAAATGAACAGACCAAGTGGAACTATAGATGAGTATGTCACCAAAAAAGATTAAAATGAACTTCCTCAGATGATCATGGAATTTCTTGTTCATGAGGCTTTGGAAAGTACAAGGGGCATTAGTTAAACCAAAAGACATCACTAAGAACTCATAATGACCATTATGTGCTCTAAAAGCAGTTTTAGGAATGTCAGGCTCATACATTCTGATTTGATGATAACCAGACCTAAGGTCTAACTTGGAAAAATACCTTGCACCATGTAGTTCATCCAGTAGTTCTTCAATGACAGGTATGGGAAATTTATCCTTCACTGTGCAGTTGTTCAATTCCCTGTAATCCACACACAACCTCCATGACTCATCCTTCTTTTTGACCATCACAATAGGGGAAGAATAGGGACTAGTACTATCCCTGATGAAACCAGACTTGAACATTTCATCCACCATCTTCTCTATCTCATCTTTTTGGATTGCAGGGTACCTATAATGCCTGATGTTAACAGGTGAAGTGCCCTCATGGAGAGTGATCTTATGATCATGACTCCTAGAAGGAGGTAAATCAGTAGGAGGCTCAAATAACTCTTGAGACTTGTCTAAAACCCCTTGTAACTCTGAAGATTCCAACGCTTCTGGAACTTCTCCTCCTAATGAATACAAGCTAGCCTCCACTGAACCTTCCTCTTGCAGGAAAAGACCTGAGGACATCATACACAACTCAGTAGGAGGTCGAGCTAGAAGCTTATCCATTCTCCCAGCAGAGATCATTTTAACAGCTGGAGGTTGAACTCCTCTCAGTGATATCTTCTTGACTTGAATGCTAAACTCCACCTTAAATTGCTTAAAATTCCACATTATATCACCTAAAGTAATGAGTCATTGTATGACTAACACCATTCCACATCCACCAATAGGTAATATCAACATATCAGAACTGAAAGTTACACCTTGCATCTTCCCCTCTGATTTCTTGCAAATGTAGTGGCTCTGCACTTTGTTACCATCTGCTACTGAGACATTGAAGGGGGTAATAGCAGTTAGAGCACATCCTAATTTCTTGGCAGTATTAAGATCCAATAACTTATGGGTGCTGCCAGTATCAATAAGAACTTGCACGGTTTTACCCTTCATGGATACTGTCACCCTCATTGTTCTGAAATCTTGTACACCACTCATAGCATGCATTGAGACCATGGGTAAGATGGAACCATCAACATCTGTCTCTAAACCTTGAGTCATGATAGTCAGGAGTTCAGTAGGATCAATCAACTCAGACTCAGTCTCATCTAATTCTACTGGAGCCTCTGGTTCATCAACTTCCAAACAGAATAACCGCCTCTTCTTTTTACATACATGTCAAAACTATACTTCTCATCACAGTTAAAACACAACCCTTTGCTCCTCCTATCCTCCATCTCTGCAGGACTAAGCATCCTAGGAGTTCTGTAATTTGGTTTGGAGTTTGCAGCAGATGGATTGACTGGTTTGGAGGGAATAATTGGCTTAGAATAAGAAGTGGAAGGAGTGACAGAATTTGGAAATTTGGGAAGATTTCTGGGAGTAGAGAGGAATGGACCATGATTAAACATTTGTTTCTGCATTACACGTGTTTGTTCTTGGATCCTAGCAAGACTGGTGGCTTTAGCCAAAGTTCTAGGACTCAACATCTTTACTGGCAAGCCAATCGCAGGCTTGAGTCCTCTAATGAAGCAACTAACTACATAGTGCTCACGTAAATATACCCTTGTGAGCAGCTCATCAAAGAGATCAACATATTCTTGAACAGAACCAGTCTGTCTCAAGTCCTTCAGGTCACCCATAGGGTCAACAAAAAGTTCAGATCCAAACCTAGCATATCGACATCCCACATACTCACTCCATCTTGGCCAATCCCTGGTTAATCTTTGCTTCATAAAGGATTGATGCCACTGTAAAGCCTTCCCCTCCATTCAACAAGAAGCCAACTTCACCTTAGCTCCCTCCGGAGTTTCATCCACCTCAAAGAATTGTTCATATTTGTATACCCAGTCCTTCAATCCATCACCATCGAATTTGGGAAATTCCACCTGATAACCACGAGTGGGTAACTGATACTCTTCATGCCTATGTGGAACAGCTATTGGACTTCCATCAGTTGCAGCTCCAGCTGATGGACCTTCTCCCCTCACATGTCCATTACCAACTCCATTGCTCATCAACATCCGTTTGATTTCATCCATGGCCTGTGCGACCTTCGCATCCATCATCTGTCTCAAATCCGACACAGAACTAACTACATTATCCATGGAATCCTTGAGGTTATCAACTTCTTTTCGCAGCTCCTGCATACGAGTGTTGTGGTCTCCCATCGAAATTTTCCAAAGAAAGTTTGTGGCTCTGATACCAATGATGTTACCTCCTGAATCAAGAGATCAATTCTGTAGAATAGACTGTTCCTAAAGGATAAAATCAAGAATTATCCTTGAACAGATCACTCAAAAATGGGGGTTTAAGGGAAAAATCAGGGGAAGTAGAAGAGAATTAAAGAGAGAATTTCTGAGTAACTTTCATTATCTAGATGATTACAACTGAATGTACAAAGCAGCTAATAAAGGGAAACAGATACAGGAATTTGGAGGGAAAGTTAGTTATAACTACTTCCCAGATCGCGTGTGGCACATGCGCCTAACTAACTTTCAAACTAGTAACTGAATTTCAAACTAATTGACTAATTCCTCACTCGATTATGCTAATTACATTCCCACTATCTCATTACAGTGATTTAGGCATATAACACCAATATGCAGTTTAATCCACAGCAAATACTGGCTTCGGTATATTCAACAGTAACGAGTAAACAAACCTGAAGCCAGGGAGACGGTATCCCATAGTAAGTATATTCTTGTGGAATATCTTGGTTCCTGGCAAGCCTTTCCAACACTTTAACACATTTTGGAAGACAACTCCAATATGCTTCATGGTTACTAGCCACTAATGCAACTAGAAGGCTCATGGAAGATGTCAAGACACCAAAATCCCGTTCATCTAGTAGTTGTGCCATCCTATCTGACCTGGAATATGAGGAAAACTCCAATTGTTAAAACACAAGTTAAGTCATTCCATAAACCATTCAGACACATAATTACACGTACCACCCATCAACATTCACAACATCAGGATTTTTCCTAAAGAGACGCAGGAGACATAAGGCAGCCTTCTTCCTCACAAGTGGCCTACAACTGCTTGATATCTTGCAGCACAAAAGGAAGGAAAAAGAAGAGAGTCAACATCACTTTCAAACTCTGAAGTCTGAACTACCAGCTCAATGCTGCAAGTATCACTTACGAGTAGCTTCTGAACATCAGGTGCCAGAGATTCAGCAAATTCCCTTCCCCCAATATTTCCAACCTGCATATATACATGAAAATTTTTAATTAGTAACAAAATATAAACGAAAACCAAAGCTTCAATTCACTTGGCAGACAAAGAACTCTTTCTAGGAACAGCAAATAATCGCAGGAGATTTGCATATATGCAACTAAATAACCACAAAACATCTGCAACTCGTACCAAAGTCAATGCTAGACACTGGAATGTTTCATTGCGGCCTATTATGTCATTGCGTACTGTATTAATTGCTAATCTCAAAAAATCATGGTTCTCATTGAGCAAACATGATGTCACTATGTACCCAACCTGCAAAACACCAAAAAGAAAAAAAACAATCAGTCGAACCTTTAAGTCCTTGCTTCAAATATTTACACAAAAAAGAAGCTGCAGCATAGGGAAGACTAGAACATGCACCTCCTGCGTATTACACTAGTTTGTATGTAGGGAGATTTACAAGTGCAAAAAAGCTATATAACATAATAACATTTTCCAACTATTTCAATATCAATTTTTTTCCTGATAACCAACTATTTCAATCAAAATAAAACCATGGTTTCAATAATTTTAAGAGAAGTACAGCTGAAAATACAGATCTCAACTTCTACAAAGAAATAGAATTACCTCATATTTACCATAACATTCCAAGGTGATTGGTTACCCATGTGATTGAATGAAAGAAGAATGAGGAGATACCTGCTTCTCAGGATACTTTGGAGCAGATATCAGAGATACAGCTTCCATGTGACCAAAATCCACATCATAACCAAGCATATAAATGTAAAGCATCTTCCAGACATATTTCTTCTTCTCATAAGGTGTCAACCCCTGTTAAAAGTATAAAAACTCCATCAATAGGACTGAAGCCAATTAACTTTTGCAGACAAAACAGCTCTAACCACGCTAAATAAACAAAATAAGAAACACAGAAATTAAATGAACAAACAGAATAAAGAATAACTAGGATGGAGCAGACAAAACATATCTAACAACATTAAATAAACAAATTAAGAAACACAGATATTAAATAAGAAAACAGACTAAAGAATAACTAGGATGGAGCATCTGCTAAGGTATTTAAGTAAAAAAGAAAGAAAGAAGCTACATAGAAACATCATGATCTATTATCTGAATATTCTGAAAGAGAAAAGATGCTAGTTTTAAGGCTGCACTTGATTTGTCTTGGTAATTCATGGAAAACAGTTCAAGTTATAATACATGATTAAGCTTTTATGCATCTCGATATCCTTAGCAAGGTAAAGTGATGTAACCTGCAATAAATATGGTGAACAAATAAAGTCCTCATCTCAATCCATATATATGTGTTGGTACTATACTTTAGGTTGTTTCCCATCTTAAAAGAGTCTTATGGTCTACCATGGTTGTGAATGATCTACAATGGTACTTGTGCTGGTGGATGTAGCAGGTACCCTGTGGAATTAGTTTAGGTGAGTCGAAGCTAGCCCGGGCACCACGGTTATAAAAAATGGTTGTGAATGATCTAGTTCACTAATTTCAGGGACAGTGGATAAAATGGAAGTGTAACTGCCTTCTCCATTTTCATGCAATTCAGATACAACATAATACCAAAATTTGAAGAACACTACCTGCACACCAACCGTGTGTAGGATCATATTGCTTCCTTCGTCTACGGTCTATTAAAATCTCTGGTCTTTAATTTGAGCACAAATTAATTATATATCTATAGATTACTCAAAAATAATAATTGACTATTTGATGTCAGGACAACACATCCCAAATGGCGTACAGTTTCTTAGATTTTGTCAGTATGGGTTTTTTTTTTTGGACATTATTAGTTCCATGTAGTGGTAGAATAATGTGATTATCATTGCAAAAGGGATGTTGTTTTTGCTGTAAATATGATCATCTTTTGGATACCAACTGAATAAAAGTGTCTCACCTTATCAAGAGAAAAAAAGGGAAGACACTTCCTTTCATCAATAAAATGCTTCTCTTCCTATAAAAAAGTCTCTTTTCTAATAAACCTAAATAGTTTTTAAGCTTTCTACATGAGTATATCTAGCGAATAAAGAGATGTAAACTTCCTGTTCATAAGCAACTTTCAGCCTATCGGAAACTTTTTGGATTGATTGCAAGAATATACTATAATTTTTTTATAAGGATATACTACTGTTCTTATTCAATAACTTAGTAGGCGTTTGGCCATGAAAACCAAAAAATTTTGGAGTTGGAGTTGTGTTTGACCATGAATATAAAGTGGAGTTGTTTTTGAATTTTTGTGAGAGAAGTGGGAGTGAAAACAAGTTTCACTTGTTTTCCTTATAGCCAAACACCATTTTTGGAATAAAGTCAAAAAAAATTCCAGAAAAAAGTAAAAAATTCTTATGGCCAAACGGGGCCTTAACCTCTTAGGATCCTATAAGATTGGAAAGGGGTTCTTTTCTTTTGGTTTTTGCTGACTATAATATTTCTTTAATAACCAAAAAACTCCCGAGGGCAAGTTCCTAAAGTTCAAAACTCAGTCAACCCCACCACAGAATCCCTAGGGGCAAAGGATAAACCGACATTCTTATTCAATGCTTAGCCTCTTAGGATCCCAATAAGCTTGGAAAGACATTCTTCTTTTAGTTTTTGCTCACCCTAAATATTTAGCACCTCCATAGTGTTGCCTTTAGAATACAATTACCTTTCTCTCTCTTAAAACAAAAAGAGATACACCAGCATTCTTGTTTCTTGAAAAGGAAAAGTTTGTAAAGAGCTGTAATATTTGTCTTGTTTTCATGTCCAGGTCAAAGAATTCCACAAGTACTGACTATAATTTCCTATGAAGTACAAAATTCCGGCATTACTATGCCAAGGATAATGAATTTTAAGTGTCCAAGAAGAGAAACTTCTGACGTCTTCTCCTATAATCTTTTTTCCTTTTCAGAATGATGGCATAAAGAGCAGGTCAAAAGAAGGATACATTAAATAACCATTCCAAGTATTTCTAGAATGTTGAATAAGTTGATTCATTTAATCATTATAATTTCACTAATGCATTTGCCTAGTTTATATTTGATTGTGTCCTCCAATTCCACTATTTAAATAGAAGAGTATCAAACAACTATGAGCAAATTACGCATCTAAAGTCTAAACTCCTTCCAATCTAAGTAGAATAATCGAGATGCACGTAAGCGGACATAGATATCACTGTCATAAAAAAATAAAATATTTCACTCCAAAAAATTGAATAAGTTGATAAATTCAATCATTATAATTTCATTAATGCATTTGACTTGTTTATATCTGATTGTGTCCTTCAAATCCACTATTTATTTAGAAGAGTATCAAACAACTATGAAGAAATTAGGCATCTAAAATCCTTCCAATCTATTTTTATCCCCATTCCATTTGTAATTAATAGCCATATGTAGTCACTAACAATAACTCAAAAAGATTTTCGTAACGCTCCTTTTCTCCTCCCTTCATCCTCTAATACCCCCTTTGATTGAATAAGAAAAGGAGGCTTCACGAAATGTTCTATTGTCTAGAGAAAATGTCTTTGAAGATAATCAACGCTTACGAAAATGTTACCCAGTTAACTCCTTCCCCTACTTTGAGTAGCACCTCAATGAAAAACGGCTTTGAGAAATCTTCATCAAAAAAACTAATTCTACATTGAACTTTTACGATTTTATGCCAGTTCCAAAAAAAAAAACATAATCTAATTCTACATCTTTCTGTGTTTAAGCTAGTTCAATGTCCGATGTTTGAGACATAGGTTCTAAAATTTCAATTCAATAACTTATACATGCAAGAAACCTACAGAAGCATGAATAGATTTATTTTTTTGTCAGTACAATATTCTCAGTAGATGAATGCATGCTACCATGCAACTTAACAAACTATGCGTGCCTAGTGAAAGCATTATCTTGAATCAACAACATAGTAGAAAGAACTCAATATTGCTCTAGTTGTAAAGCCAACCCTGCTCATATCCCTTTTACCTTACACAATATTCTAGTAAAGGCGCATAATTGCAGAATCACTGCACCATCAGTAAGCAATACTCCCTCCATCCCAATTAATGTGGCACTCTTTCCTTTTTTGCCAGTCTCAAATCTCAGTAAGAGTAATACCTTCCTATATTTAGTAAAAATTTAACTTTAAACTACTCATTTTACCATTAATGAGATATTTTATAGCCACACAAATATCAATGGTTTATTTTAGAACACATGTTTCAAAATTCTTCCTTTCATTCTTAAACTTGTGCCCTAGCCAAACACCATCACATAAGTTGGGACAAAGGGAATAACTATTTTAGATGCTACTTCAAAGTCTTTAACTATGTCGCATTTTAATAGAACACCATCTCTACCCGCTCGGACCTAAATAGTTCTACAGCTTAGTCCTAGAGTTTGCTTCAACGTTCGGTCCTTTACATGATAACGCATATAAGGAATTTGGATTTCGCTCCAGTTTATATAATAAAGCACTCTTTTCTTTTTTCCATTTGTCTCCTTAGTCCATCTAATAGTGTTAGCGGCACAGTTCTTAAGAGATTGAACAGATACGTCTACGAGAACCATTTCAAAAGTTAATCGAGTTATGTGACCACAGAATTGTTCCATTTGCACAAATACCACAAAGTGATTCTTCACAACTCTAATTGTTATTAACACTAATGAAATCATCACAATACACTATCATCCATTAGAAAATCTAAAGATATATCTTTTTCTGACAAGTGCTGTTACCATAGTGAATGGAGCTGGACAATTCACACTGCTATCTCAACTAGTCTAAATCGGGACATTCTTTATTACAAGCAAATAATTAAGTATCTCGCAGGTTCAAAAGCGGATCAGTCTAAATAGTTTCACAATGAATTCAAGTCTTCCTGGTGGCGAATTTATGTGGAAAAAAGGGGTCGCGTGAACCCGTGGTCTCTCCATAAAATTAGATATTTTATGTATATATTTTCTAAAATTGGTATAATATTATCTGTTGGCACCCATGTTGCAAGAAGGCTACGTGGTGCACTTGATTGAATGTTGCTTAGGGTGGAAACCGCACTTCCCTATTGAATTGAGTTTGCAAGGCTTCTTGCCTCGGCATCTGTCTTGTCCGTCTGAAGGAACTATATTTACCTAGAGGGCTTGGGACAGTTTTTCCTTTTCTTTTTTTAACTAGCGCACCCGTATTCTACAAATCCTAGATTCGTCTTCCACAGAATACTTATAGTACTGTAAAAGACATGCTGCCTTCTAATTAACTAGCAGATAAATCCCTTCACTAGTGAACATTCAATTTTTTATTTTTTTTAAAACCTTGGTGTCAAGGCCTGCTTGCGCGCACCTTGACTAGTTCCCCGGGATACCTACCACCTCCCACCTGCAACAGGTATCAAGTAACGCTATCCACCAAGGCTAGGATAGATGGAAAAAAATCACCTAGTACTTTTGTCTCCGCTGGAACTTGAACCTGAGGCCTCATGGTTCTCAGCCACTTAATTCCCCAATTCCTAAGCAGTTTAAACCTAAACTGCTAATCAAACAAATACACAGCATAGCTCATAGTACCAAAAATCCAATAAACCCTTAAACTGAAGCTAAAATCAAAGGAAAAAACAGAAATTGCAACAAAATGGAAGAACAAACACATCACATACATCAACACATCTATAAATTAGCTAAAGGGTGGGAAAGTAGTGACCTTTTCGTTTTTGAAGCGAGTACGAACATTGCCAAGCTCTTTATCAACACGAAGCCGTTCCTGTTCTTTGTTCTGACAATTACGAACATCGCTTATGAATACTGATAACCCTCTCATCCCAGATAACGCCATTTTCCCTTCAGATCCAAAACCCCACAGACCGAGATCTTCTCCTATAAGATCGAGCCCCCTCACAATTCACCTAAATTCAAAGTAGTACAAATTTCCTTCCTGTTTTGGCCTATACATACAAAATATATATATGTATGTATATGTGTAAACAAGGGGGGTGGGGGGTGCGGGGTGGGGGATTTAGAGAAGCCGTCAGGGCAGTGGAGGAAGACGACTTTTAGTTTAGTTTAATTTGACGAAACAGAAAGGCAACTATTTCCATTTCCATTTTCATTTCTGGAATTTGAATTTCCTAATTTTAATTTTCATTTTTTGTACTATTGATTTTTGTTTTTTATTTTCTGTTAATTTATATTTATTAGAATTAATTGCTCACTGTTCGTCATGTCAATGTAACGGTTGGGACCCAGATTTTTGAATTTTGCATGGGTTCTCGGTTCCCTTTTTGACCCGAAAACAAAATGTGGAATTGTGGATCCTTTGATCCAGAGGGGCTGTAATTTTATTCACATAAATACTGATTTATTTTCATGTCCAAGTAATTTAACATAAACACAGTGGAGATTTACTAAAGGGTAGTCAACTTTGGGTGTTTGCCGATGAATAAAGCCAATACTAATTGAAACTTGCTAAAGTTATTACAACTGAACCTGTCAATAGAGTTTAATTCTTGAGAATGGTTGAGATTTTTCTAAAATTATATTACTACATCTCATTAATAATAATACTAACACATATACAGTAAGATAAATATCTTGCAAAGTGGTGTCGGATACAGTGATGCAGATACAATTTCTTTATGGTAGTATAATAATTGATTAGGAAATATGGAGTAGTATTTTATAAAAATCTTTTAAATTCAAGTTGAGAATAATAAATTCACCAATTCTCTCTATCAGTCACTAGGAAGAACCTTTAAAAAAAAAAAACTAAGATGGGTGCATCAGTGCATGATAAAGCTATTGGCATGTGGTAGTTGGATCTCATAACACAATGTTTCTGCAGGAAGGTGTCAAATTAAGTTTGAAAAGAAAAGGAAAAAAAGAGCATAGCAATAGGAATTTAGTCAGGATGTGTGGTGTTCTGTGTCATGATTATTCTTTTATCAATTCTTTATTAGCTGGCTTGCTCAAGGATAAAGGACACCTAGCATTATTAAATTTTTGACAGATCTTCCCTCCTTTGGACATATCATTTGGGTGTGATCCATAAAATAATAATTTCATCAGTTAATAAATTATAAAATATTAAATCAAACCATTAAATTTAATTATAAACTAAGAAAGTGAGAAGGAGTAGAAAAATGAGAAAGACGAGAGAGATATTAATTTAGGGAAATAAGGATAAAACGTTCATAAAAAAATATTTTTTATTTTTTAGAATTTTATTTTTAAATAAAAATTTTACATAAGCAAATTTAATTTTAAAAAATAATTAAATAGGTTGAGTGACTTTCTAAGTAAAAATGTGATAGTTGAGTGACTTTCTGAGTAAAGACCAAAGTTGAGTGACTTTCTGAGTGAAAATGTGATAGTTGAATGACTTTTCGAATAAAGACCAAAGTTGAATGACTTTCTGAGATAAAAGTTCATAGTTGAGTGACCATTTGAGTTATTAACTCCATAATTCTTTTCTTGAATTTAAGTTTTGTTTTGTTTTAATATGTATTATATTTCAGTTTCAGATCATGCGTAGATTTACATGTAAATATTTTTTTTAATTATTTATTTTTTGAAGAGGTAAAGAACTGTTCACTTCCATAGTAATCAAACCAAAAACATAATGATCTCAAGCTATCTTTGGATTAAGAAAAATATTGATCCAAGCCGAGTCAAATTATATTACTTATAGAATGTTCTTGATAATTTTCAAAAAATTGAATTATATTAAATGATGGAAAAAAGGGAAAATAAAACACACCCAGTGGGACTCGAACCCACAATCGCCTGATTAGAAGTCAGACGCCTTATCCATTAGGCCATGGGTGCTTCTTGGCGTTGTTGAAAGTTTAACTTTTTATATATCTTATAAACAAGAAGTAAGCAAGGATCAAACCCACCAAATCTGAAACTTATTTAGGAAAAACAAAGAGCGAGCATGCTATTGGAGACGTTACAATATATAATCTAAGTTTTAAAGTCTTTTGATCCAAACAATTTTTATTTACTCTACTGGCTGGCTGTTTTCTTCTGAAACAGACTCAACGGAGAATTCCAGTTTACAAAAGAAATTTTTTTTTGTAAGAACGTTTAAGTTTTCGTAAGAACCGATGAGACAGTAAGACTCTCGGATTCTAATTATATACTAATAAATTAAATTTAACTACCCAAGTAACCAATTTAAGTTGAGGATTAATCCAAAATAATATTAAGCATCCATAACATGAGATCATTAAAATCTAAGGACTACCAAAAAGCATTTGAAGACTCACACCTGTAATACTCAACTTAATGCATAACACAAAAGCGAAAAAGATTAGCAACATTCCCCGTTGTCAGCTCGAAGGACAAAGACCATCCAATGTCATATTTTAGGCCAGTTACCTCACAATGCATTTCAGCTTGACATTAAAAATCAATGTCTTATATCTCTGACTATTACCTACCAATTTTGGAGATTCAGAAAGGCTCAAGTTACTTATTCTCCGTGCACCTAGAGGCCAGCCAAATTCAGAGAAATTTATTGGACCAAGATTGACGGCTAATCCACTTAACGTATCAGGAACATAGTAAATGTGAGTATCCAAGGGGTGACACCACCATCATCCAACCAAAAAAAGACTAAGACTTGGATGGATATTTCCGTCTTAGAGCAGAGTGACACTTCAGCCGCTGTACAGTTTACAGAATCATAAAGCCATAAGTAGAACCTTGGGCTTTTGCTACAAGCAAATACTACGAGAGAATAGCACAAAACAGAGAAATCGCAGTGCAACGCATAGGAGGGAAAACCCAGTAGCCCATACACCCCTAAGCACTTCAGACCAACAATGTGACGACCCCCCAGAACAACAAGATCAGTAGCCCATACACATAAGCACTTCACACCAACAAAATGACAACCCCCCAGAACTACAAGATCAGTCCAATGTTCCAGATACAACCTAAACTTTCCTATCCATCTCATTTCCAAACAAACTACCAGAAATATTCCACACAAATTGTTTAAAAAGGACATTTAGTATAGATGAACAAATGACTACTGGAGACAGCAGGTCTAAAAAATTATACAAGGTGCTTTCTCATACAGAAGAATAAAAGGAATGAACAAAATATTGAAAGGACATTATAGGCTTTACTTCATTATAGTGCCTTAACTGTTGTTGACAAGTCTCCAGTGACATCACATCAACCTATGACCCAATTCCCTAATGACTTCTGTCACAACTTACAACATAGAATACAAGATGCTTACAACCTCAGCTATTATAGAATTTCAAAACATGAGTGGCAAAAAGAAGTTAACGTATATGAGAACTGAACCAAGAAGATTCACTTGGCAGATTCTTTAAGGCAATTGAAAGACCAGCCGACAAGCAGCACATCCTCGAGAAACTATTCCACCTTCCCTCAATTTGCAGTTGTCTTTGACATGGCCTGCTTGATAGCCTCAGCATATGTCCTGTGT
The DNA here is from genome assembly GCA_031232105.1 of Capsicum rhomboideum. Taxonomy (NCBI): domain Eukaryota; kingdom Viridiplantae; phylum Streptophyta; class Magnoliopsida; order Solanales; family Solanaceae; genus Capsicum; species Capsicum rhomboideum. Next base: position 5,121,046 of record CP124713.1, on the reverse strand, counting down.
TGGTAGGTGAGTGTTGATTCAAGCAAGTCCCATAGGGATGTTTTCGGGTTCCAACCTGGTCAAACAACAAAATCCAAATGTCAGATTAATCTTAACCTGTAAAACATCTAAATTATTCAATAGATGAGAAAACACATGCATACCAAGCTGCTTGTTGATTATAGTCATATCCGGAATTCTCTTGTCACTGTCATCATACCCCTCTCCATAAAATTCTTTGGAACTTACATCAATGGTAGGTGTTTCAAGAGAAGACTCTCCGCTCACTTTCGAGTAGACCTGTAATGCAAGAAAAGGAGCTGAGGGAAATAGATGGACAGATGCCACACTGAAATGTAGAACTAAACAAGCCACCACACCAAGAAAAATTGAGGGAAAAACACAGGTAAATGGTAATCACTAATCACTCAATTAACCTGAGTCATCATTTCAGCTAGCTGTCGCACAGTAACTTCATTGTTGGGATTGCCCACATTAAAAATATGACCATTGGCCCGTGCAGGATTTTCCTGATGGAAAACAAGTGAATCAGCATATAGTTCTATGCATCTTAAAAACTCATATGAAAGAAGATGGATGTCAAACTCACAATCATCAAGAGAACAGCTTCAATAGCATCCTTGATGTATATAAAAGTTCTCTGTGATTCCCCACCATCCACTAGCTTCAGTGGCTCACGTCTTAAAAGGTTCTGAAAAAAAGAGAAAATGAAATAATAGGAAGTGAGATGCAAGTGAACATATGTAAGTTTCAATTCAATCAAAATAAATCAGAAAACAAATCATTCGTACATTACTAAAGCAAGCTAACACCCGTGGAACACCTTCACTAGGACCATCAATGCCTGGAATGAAATCCATCCTGGGACCAATCCAATTGAACGGCCTTACAATTGTGAATTCTAAACCATTCTCAGCACCCTCAGCTGCAAAATAGTATGCATAAGAACTACGGAGAGAATATTCAACTTTCAAAAAAACATCAGGCAAAACTCCACATACCATATATCAACCTCTCAATCAATTGCTTTGCACAGGCGTAGGACCACCTCTGCTTCTCAATAGATCCAAAAATGCAAGGGGAGGTGTCCTCCTTAAGCACATAGTATGCAGGATCCTAAGAGATAATCAGGAGAAAGAGTTAAAAAAATCTCCAAAATGCGAATAGTACCAGAAAATGGCAAATGCATGAGTATTGCATCATCCATGGTCCTACAACAAAAGTAACCATATAGTGAAAAGTGCACAAGACTGAATGGTTCATCATCCATTAACATTCAATCTGCATGATAATCCATGCAACATACAAAAAAGCACATTGTTTTTGTCCTTGTAAATAGCTAAGCAATTACCAAACTCACGAATCCCAAGAAATTTGTATCATAGAGGATTACAAATAAATAAGCACACAAAAAAAGATGCTTTTTTTTCGAGTGGCATGAAGGAAAATCCCACATGAAATCCATAGCACCAGAAGCCAAAGATGAAGTAAAATCACAAGCCCTAGGTCTATACAGAACAAGTTAAATCTACCTAGAAGAATTATGGAACAAAGTAACTTAAACATTGTATACGAGGTACCAGTAAGGTTGTAATAGAAGAAACTAAGCCCAGATTAACCCTAAGAGGAGCTCTAGGTAGGACTGATCAAGATCACCCACACGTAAACACAACTTACTCAAGTCATTAAATGCCAAACCGTTGTTTATAACCAGAACTCTATGACAACACAACTAGAACTACTTGAGGCAACTTCTCTCTAACTACTAAAATATCTTGTCCACAAAATTTGCCAGAAGCTGAATCAATCATCAAGCTTCGCACGAGCTGTCATAGACAAAGATAACTAGCTTCATAATCTTTTCCAATAGTTTCCTAGTGCCTCCTCAACTAGCTTTACCAGCTTTTCAATAATTGAACATTTCAGGGTAATTCCCTAGCGCCTCCTCAACCTCGCTCATTTATAAGGATAGGACAAAAAATCCCCAAAATAACATGATAAGTGAATAAAACAACATAGCAAAATTCACCTTGAGTTCTGCATTAAATATGACAGAAATAAGATGTTAGTGAAGTCTCACCTTCCGCAATGGGCTGTCTTTGGGTAAAAAGGCTCCTATTGTTTTCCCATAAACTTCACAGGTAGAAAAGTGAATAAGACGCTTTCCATTTTCGGAGCAGTACTTCACCTGCATTAATCAATTCACACACTAAATTCAAGAGAAAAATAATATCCAACCGTCAAGTAATAACCACCAGAATCAAAATTATCTATCTCAACCACCTGCTTAGCAAAATATGAACAACAAAAGGCCACATGAAGTTAAAAGTGAGAAATGCATACCACTGGAAGAGCATCAATGAAGTTGCTGTAAATAGTGTCGAGTGGACGAGTGTTGTAATCCGCTGGAGTACAGATCGCAGCAAGATTAATGGTCTACATCACAAGAAAAGGTAACAAGTCAGCAACAGTCAAAGAATTGACCGGATCAACATTTAAAAAATCAAGGAAAATAGGTCCCAAGATTTGTCGGTGCATAAAGTAGTCCATAATTACATCAAGATCACACTAAAATGATAAAATAATCCAGAAATTAAACAAATATATTCCAGTACACAAAAGCTTTAAAGGCCAAAAACATCCACATCAAAGAGAAAAAAAACTCTGAAAATTCGCTTAATCAACAAGAAAATGATGAAATTCAAATCCCATAAAGATCTCAAGTTCACAACATAGATCTCAATAAATGAATGATCCAATACTTTTTTTTTAATAACCATGGTGTCCGGCCAGCTTTCGCGCACCTCGACTAAATTCACGGGATAACTGAGTGATCCTATACTTATTTTAGAATATTATGTATCAATTAATATCTCGCAATGATATTAACCTTGCTACGAACGTTACAAACAATAATAACAACAAAACTATAAACAGATTTATCTAATAAATGACATTTCAATAAATGCAATATTTTCACATTAACACAACGCGCAAATCCATAAAAATGCGCAGGTAAGAAGGATCAAAATACCAGATCTGCCATTTTGATAAGGCCTTCAAGACGAGAATCGTTCTTAATATTGATACGATGAAACTGGATGCGATCAGCCCAATCGAGAGTAGCCGGTTCAAGAAGATGCTTGATTTTGTCATTGTAAACGTCAACAGCGAGCACCTTATGCGGCGTCTCGGACATCAATTTCTCACATAAATGAGAGCCAATAAAGCCTCCAGCACCAATCATACATATTGTAATCGGTTTTATTGCATTTCCGTCCAGATCTACTCTTCCTGCCATTTCCCAAAAACAAAATTCTCTTTCTCTCTCTAGACCAACTGCTTGCTACTTCTTCTTGTTCGTTAACTTTCTCTCTCTCTAAGATAAGATATTCGTTGCTGCGAAAATGAGGCAATGACGGTGAAGGAAGGAAGGGGGGGATATTTGTATTTAAAGGAAGTAAAAGGAGGGAGTGTGTGGCTGTGGCCAGGCTGCAATGAATTCATTGCTTGCCTATGTACGCGTTTAATTAAAATACTCCACACGTAAAAATATTACTGTCCACTGGATTTTCTCTACTTTTGTTCATCTTTCATCAAGTAGGCGTTGAGCATTCATGAGCCATGTTTGATTGCCAAAACAGAAAAAAAGTAATTTTTGTTTTTGGAGTGAAAAATGAGTATTTAGGAATTGGAGTTGTGTTTGATAATGAAATAAATTAGAATTACTTTTGAATTTTTATGTATAATTTGGAGTAAAAATAATTTTCCTTTTTGTTTTTGGAATTTTTGGAAAAAAAAAAGTAAAAATAATTTTTTTTGAAATTTTATAGTCAAACATGTTTTCAGAGTTTAACTTAAAAAAAAAAGTGAACAATTTTCATGGTCAAACGGCTCCTAAAACTTCGTTTTCAATTTGAAATTTTGATTTTAATTTTTTTTAAAAGTAAAATTTAACCGATAAATTTATATAATTCATAATTTTTTGTAAAAAAAAAAAATGCATTGACACGAAGAAATTGTATGGTCCATTTTGGAGAGTTATATTAAAAAATAGTTAGTCACTACTATTGGATAAGAAGATCTTTGTAAGATTATGTGTATTTGAAAATTTGTAATGTGATAAATATTTATTTATAAAGAAAATGTATAAGTTTGTGATTTATTAATGCTATGTTTTGAAATATTTGGATAACTTGTTTATGAACTTTGATTTATTTATCTAATAAGATTTAAGAATTGGAGAAGTTTTGATACTCATTCATAAATAGTGAGATTTTATGAGGAAAAATATAACTTTTGAAATTCAAATTATATGTCTAAATTAAATTTTAATACAGTAATTAATACTTACACCGTCTATCAATAGTTGTCTACTATTAACTTGGCACACAGATTAAGAAACAGTAAATGATAGGGGTAATTTTATCATATCATACTTTAAATATGATTAATAATTAATAATTAAGGGTAAAATGGATAGAAATATAAATAAACTATTTATTGGTTTTTTTAAATTGAACAAACATTGTTGGATATATTTTTTTTAGTATAGTGATGGTGGACAAGTGAAGATGGAGGGAGTATCAAATCTTGTGAGACAATTGTAAATGATTTTCTAACTGTGTCATGTGATGGAGCAGCAGTCAACCAATGAGCTGTCCATTATTCATGCTTACCTGTCCTTCACGCAACCAATGAGCAGTATTTTACACTAATTTTAAGTATGGAGTACTAATTTTATTTTACAGGACACATTAATAATAGATTTTCCACTTATGCTCCTCGGCTCCTGATTCCTTTTTCCTTTTTAGGCATTATTTATTTTCATTTACATTAAAATGTTTGAATTTAAATACATATTTAAATAATTAAAATGTTATTTCTAGATAGGAATATCAAATGATTAAGATTGTTTATTTTCAATATTTGAATATACATAATTTGTTTATTTATAAATATATTATTTAAATAAAAAATTAATTAACTATTACAAAAAGATAAACTAAATAAATAAAATTATTATTTGGTAAAAAATAAAATATTTAATATTTGCTAGTGATATTGGAGATGGTTTGTGGTGTTGATGATGCCTGATGTTGGTGGCTAGTGGCTAGTTACCGTGGTGGTGATGCCTGTGACTACGGATGTGGTTGGCGTTGTAGTGACTATCGTAATGGTGAAGTTGGTCGACATTAGTAATTGACGATGCTAATGGTGATGGGTGAAGCATATGTGGTGGTTGACGATGTATTGGTGGTAGTTGACAGTGGTGCTAATTTTGATGTTGGAGGTGGTTGGTATTGGGGATTGACTATAATGATGGCAGTGATGGTTGTGGAGGTAGAGGTGGTGGCAGCTGAAAAATGTATGGTGATAGTTGGCAATGAATATATTTATAACGATAGAGGTAGGAAGTGTGGTAGCGGCTGATAGTATTGCTTGGTATCGATAATGATTGCCAATGATAGTTAATTGGTTGTGATGGCAAAGGTAGTTGATGATAGTGACTAGTGGTTGACGATAATAATGATGGCTAACAATACTGATGAAAATTGTAATTGTAGAGGTAGTTAGTGGTGGTGATCGGTGTCTGCAGATAGATTGGTTGTGAATATCATCCACATAAGAGTACCTCTTAATAATGTTAAGACTTTATTCCAGATCTTAATGACTAACAATTATTCAAACCAATTAAATGGTTAAATCTTAATGAGTTAATGATTAACACCTAGTCAAACTAATTAAGTAGTTAGATCTTAATGAGAAATCTCAATGAAAACAAATGTACTTAATAACTTAAGGTATGAATATTTCAAATATGAATCTCTAGATCAGATTTAGACCTCCATTAAGTGCAAACAAATGAAACATTAAAGATATTTGGCCATAGATTTATTTGATATGTTATATACGCATAATAAAAATAATTTTTTTTATCAAGTACAAAGAATTTATAAAAGAACAAATAAAATAATAAAAACTTAATGAAATTTGAACGAATTAGATTATAACTCATTATTTGACTTGTTTGATCTACTAAATGTTGATCCATTTATTATCTTGATCCATTTAGCGTGCACAAAGTTGATCCGACCCACCCTAACCTTTCTAGTCAAATGGCGGGAAAGAAGAAAAAGAAAAGGAAAATAAAACCGGAATCTCAATCGGGACCCGCCAACTATAAAACCCTCTGAATTCCCTTCGTTCCAACTTCTTCCTTTTGACATAGAAAAATACAGGTAGGACTATCGAAGAATCATTGAAAAGGTATGAATTTGATATCTACCCCAAAAACCCAGTTTCAGAAATTCGATTTTTCTGAATTTATTGCTAATTTTTTATTACAGAATGTCTAGTTCTGGAGAGGATTTTTCTCAATTTGGTATTTCCGTAGAGGTATATCACGTCCGTTACTTTACTATTCTGATACTATATGTTATTTTTGTTACTATCTATTGTTGTTTGTACTTCCGTTATATCTATTGTTGTTTGTACTTCCGTTACTTTTTTTTTCTAGATTGTTTTTGTCTTGAGCCGAACATCTATCGAAAACCACCTCTCTACCTTTGAGGTAGAGGTAAGGTCTGTGTACACTAGCATCCGCAGACCTCGCTTTGTGGGACTACATTGGGTATATTGTTGTTGTTGTTGTATATCACATCCTTTCAATTCAAAATTTCCACAATTTGTTTTGTTTTTTCTTTTCTTCTTTTATGTGGATTTGTTGCACTTGAACCGAAGGTCTTTCGGAAACAGCCTTTCTACCTCCACGAGGTAGTGTATACACTCTACCCTCCTCAGACCCCACTTATGGGATTTCACGGGGTATTTTGTTGTTATTGTTGGGTATTTTCTTCCTATTGACTTTATCGTGATTTGCTTAATAGGAAAAAGACAAGCTTGTAGCAGAGGTGATTCGCTATGTATTATTCAAAACTGAACAGACTTCAGGTTGCCCAATTAAGAGGGAGGAGCTAACACAATTGATCACTGGCAAGAATTATCGTCAAAGAAATCTCCCTGCTTTTGTCATAAATGAGGCGAAATTGAAACTTTCCTCCATTTTTGGCTTTGAAATGAGGGAACTTCAACGAACCCGATCTTCTGCTACTCAAAATTCTCGCTCATCTCAGCAAGGTTTTCTTTTTTACTAACTCTTCTTTTGGGCATTTTACTTCTAGTTTAAGTTGGATTGAGCAATTAAAACTACGAAATATGTCGGCGGAGACAAAAACATTAGGTGATTTCTTTCCATCTATCCTAGCATTGGTGGATAAAGTACCTGGTACCTGTTGCTGGTGGGAGGTGACAGTTATCCCGTGGAATCGGCCATGGTGACATTGGTTATGTTAGCTGGGATTTTGTCCTTCATGCAGAGAGCTTGTAATTATCTCCTTGTGAGGCTGTGGAAATCCATTTCTGTGTTCGAAATGAAACATGAAATCGATCTGCGATTGTTGAGGTTGGGGAAGAGGTTTTTATGAGCGGCACTTGGATTTTCCATCTGAATATCACTAGATACATAGTAGAAAGTGTGGATGTTTGCTACTTGTAGCAAGCTATAATCTTCAAGAACAAACTAAATCTGGAACTGTGAGGTCTAAGGTAGGTATTAGTAAGTAATATTCATAATTGAGGCTGCAAAATGGAATTCTTCAGTTTAAGCTGCAAATTGTTTTAGTGTTATTAATCTATTCAGAACCATAGGCTATGCATTTCCAACATGGACTTTTTTCATGATGGACAGTGGCAGCTGATGCAAAGTCATATATTCTTAGAAGTCAGCTACCCGCAGATGTATACAAGGCATGTGTGGAGGATGGAAAGAAATCACATGTCACAGCTCTTGCTTTTGTCGTTACTAGCATTGTTCGTCTTGCTGGAGGCAAAATTAATGAAGGTATATTTGCAATTTCATTTGTGCTTGAACATATTTTACCTTTCTCTGTCCTTCCTAATATCTAATGAGAGGAATAAAGCTTAATATTGCTGCTATCAATGTGTTGAAGAAAATCTTTGGCCTCATTTGAGACGGCTGGGATTGTCTGAAACTGATGAAAGTCATCCTGTTCATGGAAACGTCAAACTAGCATTGGAAGCAATTGTTCAACAAAGGTTAGAACTAGAACTAACAAACTAGAGGAGTCCATGTCCATGTCACATAGTTCTGCATTCCGGTGTTCTGATTTTTGCATATCCACAGATACTTGCACAAAGAAAAAGTTAATGGTCCAGAAGGTAATGCAACATTTTATGAACTTGCTGAGAGGGCACTAGATGGGCCAATGGATGATGGAATGAAACAACATATATCAAAGGTATAATTCAGATTTTTGTTGCATCTTATGCTTTTAGTATGCAATTATCTCTGGAATGACGCTATTTCAGTCTTGTGCAAGGGTAATACGAGGTGAAGAGAGTTGCAGTCACCTGGATTATGAACTGTTAATCATTGTGTTAATAAGCTTTTGCTGCGTCCCTATGGTTCCTGAATTGTTATTTGAGTAGATTTGTGTGGCTTTCATATATCTGTTGCAAGAAATGTATCCTCTAGATTTCTAACGTACCACAATCTTTGCATCAATAAAATATATGCTATGTTTCTCTCTATTTGGGAAGCTGGGGTGATAACAGTAGCAACCAATCCTACAATATAGGAAGTGTGTCTAATTTACATTGATACTTGATGCTTGTTGCAGTTTGACAAACTTGCCATTTGGTTAACTCCAAAAATCCAAATGGCCTGCTAACTAATCCTTAAACTATCCCATTGCAGATTGTGAACAAAGATATTGCCTCGGTGGACGTTGATTAGTTTGTTTACTGCTGACTGGGATTCTTCACAAGTATTTTTGGACATACTTCCTAACTGTATGAGATTGATCTTTGAAGTTCTTCGTAGATTTTTGTGAAATACAGCCATTAGTTTATTTAGGCAGCCGAATTGATGTTATTTATCTGATCATCCTTTTTGTTTGGCATACTAATTAATTTCTGTTTATAGAAGTATTAATAGAGGCCCCCCATCTGGCGAAAATCTTTAATTGGTCTTCTTTCGGATAATATTTGACAATGTATCATGCAATACAACCAGTAACTCGTGCGTGGACAAAGAACTAGAAATTCAGATCATTTCACGGGCAGAAGTCATTGATTTTGCAAATTGTGTATAAGGAGTGTGGGCTAGTGGAAGTGCCGTATAAAGTATTTAGTGTTTGTACATCTCAAGTATCTAATGCCAATCTCTTCGTATTTGTCTCAAGTATCGAGTCCCAAAGTGATTGATAAGATCAAGAAGGAGAAGAATATCATCAAAATTATAAGAGGTCAAGGAGTAAATATTCTTTTTGATAACCAAGAAAATTCCGAAGGACTGGCAGTGCGCAGTTTATAACTTGTGAATTATGGGCTCACCCCTATCTTCGCTTAAATATCATACTTCTGAATTTTGATTGCAGCAAGGTTCCAGCACGTAACGTGCACCTAACCCATATATCATGATATGAATTGCGCTTTTACTACTAAATCAAAGCCTTGGGGTAAAAAGAAGTAAAATACTATCCAATGAAAATTGAATAATACTGCTGAATCGATAGTTCCAAATGGAGATAATACACCAAACCAAATAGTATAATAAGAATTAATCTCAATATAACTAGTGGTCTATATAAAATAATTAATACAAATATTATTAATATCAACATTATTAATATACCTTATTCAATACTATCCACATCACCGTGCAAACAACACGTGCATAAAGGACAAGTGGACAACAACATAGACAGTAGCCTAGTGTTTTTCTCTTCCGCTCAGTTCCAGATTATCAATTCTCAGACAGTAAATAAATGAAAAAAAAATGTGATAGGATATATACTTTTTTTTTCACAACTTGATGGTGTCTCTTTCTTTTGTTTTTTTTTACTTGATGGCGTCTCAATTTAAACTTAAGAAACTTGTAGACAAAGTGTTGACGGTTGTGATAGATGATGACAATTTTTGCATGCAAACAACGCAAAGGGCAAGGACAGGTGTCTTTGTTAGAGAACCTCGATTTCATCAAACAAGAAAATGTTAAAAACTTATAAGACGAAGCTAAAAAATTTCCCTTATGAGTTTTCATTGTTTTACTAATTTTTGCTAGAATTTAAGTTGAAATTGTTACTCTCTTCCTCTCAATTCTACATTCTGAATTTGATGGGGTCTTTCCATTTCTTGAAAACACAGCTTAATACAGTATTGCAAGTGAATTTGAGTGCTATTTTTAACTCTATAGATTGTAAAGTTAGAATTTTTGGTTCAATTCTTCAGTTTCTTGAACCACTAAAGAGTTCTTCATATGAATCTCCCAAATCCCATGTTGACAAAAATCAAGAAAATGCTGTTTCTGCTTATGAAAAGGTAAACAAGAAGCCAAAATGCAAGAAAATAAACAGGCAGCAGTCTAAGGAATGGAGGTGTATAGATAACTGTTTTTGGATAATTGGATACTTATGCACAACTTGGTGGCTACTTTTATTTCTATGCAATTTTTTACCTGCTAATTTGCCAGGACTTAAAGTGCCTATATCACCTGGAACTAGGCTAAGAAATGAAGGGTTAAATGCTTATCATCCTGTTGTTTTGGTGCCTGGGATTGTAACTGGTGGTCTTGAACTTTGGGAAGGCAAGCCTTGTTCTGATGGATTATTTCGCAAGAGACTTTGGGGTTTTAGCTTTGCTGAAATATTCAAGAGGTTTGTGTACTTGTAGACTCCGTTAATTTCACGTATGATCACTGAACTTTATCCACCTTTCTGAGTGTCTCAGTTTATGTGCAACTTTACGTTTTATGAAAAAATTGCAATTTAGGGTACTTTTTGTATATCTTTTGAATATATTAATTTGAATCTTAATATTACTTTAACAGTAAGATAACACTCATTTGGTAGTCTCAATTATGTGACACTTTTCGTTGTATGAAAAATTGCAATTTAGGGTACATTTCGTATATCTTTTGAATATATAATTTTAATTTGATCTAGTTCAGTTTAGCTTAAAAAATTAGTCAATTCGAATCCCGAGAAGCAAAAAATCCCAGATAAATTGGGAGGACGGATGGAGTAACTATAGTAAGATTCTTTGAGTCCGGTAATTTGGAATGGGTTACAATCTAAACCTGAAGATCCATTGGAGGTCAGGTCTGGTGCCAGCACCACTGTAATTCCAGCTGCCACAGCTTATATTTATGTTGTTTCAGTTAAAAAGCTCGTACTTACTTTAGAATGGCGGAACTTTATCTATTAGTATAACAGTAAAGTTACAAAGTGATGTTCTGTGACGTTAAGTAATTGTACTTTACCCGCTATAACGATTAAGTTCAGTGACAATTCGTGAAATTAACGCATGAAGAATTGGTATTACCTTTGGTTCAATCAGAAAGTTTAGATTTCGTTGAGAGTTAAATCCCAGTTGAAAATCTTTTCTGCAATTGAACTAGGCCTTTATGTTGGTTGGAGCATCTATCTTTGGATAATGAAACAGGGCTTGATCCACCGGGGATTCGAGTGCGTGCAGTTACAGGATTAGTTGCAGCTGATTATTTTGCTCCTGGTTATTTTGTTTGGGCTATTCTAATTGAAAATTTGGCAAAGATTGGCTATGAACAGAAGAATATGTACATGGCTTCTTATGACTGGAGGCTCTCCTTCCAAAACACAGAGGTATAAAATTAATTCCTTCATTCAAGTCATTCAGGTCACTGTAGTCAATGTGTAGCAGTAAATAGAATTGTTTCTTTCCTTTTTGAAACTCTTTAATTTCAACTTTTTACATGACATGTTTAAGGCCAAACATGCCACAAGATTAAGGACATTTTCGTGCATATCGACATATCTCTAGTTTAAGAGCACAAGATTCAAAAGTCTTGTTTACTTAAAATTCGTCTCAAATCAAAATCAGACAAACAAATTGAAACGGAGCGAGTACTCATTTACTATGCAAGTTTTTTCTTTTCCTTTCTTTTTGATTGAAAAATTGTTCCTTCATGCAGCATTATCACATTAAATTTGACTTGTACACTTCACATAAGTACTCGATGGAATTTACTCTATAATTTCACTACATTGATTTCTGCATTATTTCTTGTAACACCAAACATCAACGATGGCTCAATCCCAAGCAAGTTCGGGTGGCTCTGTATGAATCCAGAGTGTTTATGTCACTACATTTACGTTAGTAGTTACAGATATAAAAGAACACATCTATATTGAATGAAAGAAAAAGTAGTTTCTTCATTCATTTGATTGAAAAATTCTGAGGAAATCCCACAATTTGAGGTTTATTGTGAAAATTGTCGCTTGTCTGAGTTTAGATAGAGGTCATTCTGATGCATTTTATTTTATTTTGGAAACAACCAGATCAGAGACCAATCTCTGAGCAGACTAAAGGGAAAAATTGAGCTTTTGTATGTAACAAATGGTTACAAGAAAGTGGTGGTAGTGCCTCACTCTATGGGCGTCACCTATTTCCTCCACTTCCTTAAATGGGTTGAAGCACCTCTTCCTGTTGGAGGTGGTGGTGGCCCAGGTTGGTGTGCCAAGCACATCAAAGCAATCATGAATATTGGTCCGGCATTTCTTGGAGTTCCAAAGGCTGTTGCTAATATATTGTCTGCTGAGGGAAAAGATGTTGCGTTTATCAGGTTTGTCTTGTGTTTCATCCAGCATTATCCTCTCTTATGCTTTTACTTTATTCTTATTTATAGCATCTACCTATAGAAGTTCCATTTTTAGTCAGATGTAACTTTATTAATTTGCTGCCAAGTGTTATTGGCACGGTTTATTTTTGCGCGGTTGTCTGAATATAGGTTCATTACTCACTGTTTAGCCAGTTTGATATTGGGACGGCAATTATCATCCATGGATCTCAGAGGAGTTGTTCTGCATATAGTGCCTCCTATTCTCATTTGAAGGAAATTTAAATATGTTTTACCTACTATGTGAAACATAACTTCTTCAGTACTCAAAATTCAGTGTTGGAACTTCTCGATCAAACTAAATTTATTTGGCTTTGAAATTGAAGGTCTGATGAAAGCTGAAATTCCTTTCCACCAAATAATGTACTCGGCACCTTTAATTTTGCAGAGCCATGGCTCCTGGTCTGTTAGACTCTGAGACCTTTGGCTTTCAGACCCTTCAACATGTTATGAGGGTATTTCGAACATGGGACTCGGTTGTTTCATTGCTACCGAAAGGAGGAGAGACAATCTGGGGCGACCTGAATAGGTCCCCAGAAGAAGAAAATGTATGTCATTCAGCAAAAACGCAATACCTGCATTCCTCTTCAAAGGAGAACAATGGAAATAATACTGACCCTCGGAGGAGTATCCAGGTAAAAGAGCTGGCGAAATATGGAAGATTAATATCATTTGGGAAGACAGCGTCCGAGATACCTTCTTCAAAGCTCTCTTTTGTTGATCCAAAGGTAACAGCCACGAGTTCTACCTTTTGTCTGATAATGCATTTGGACATTTCTGATATGTCATTCACTATGAGTAGTTGCTTTGACAGAACATTCATGGTCATACATAACCATGATAGACGTCTAAGCTTTGACTATTTTAGAGAAGATAATAGACTATATCAGACTTATAATGATAGCTGATTGCTGTGAACATGTATTACTGGTTTAAGCACACTAGAGGGGATTTCTCGACCCTAAGCAACAACAACAATGCCTCAATCCGAAGCTAGTTTGAGTCGGCTAATATGAATCATCACGACCAAAGGTTTAACGGCTTGACAATAATAAGTCTTATGTTGCTCTTTCATTCCTCTGATTCTCTAACTATACATGGAACTGAATCTTTTTTCTCTTTTTAGGGTGATAGGGTAACTTAAACAGAATACATAGTAGTTTTTGCTCTCCAGTCTGTCTTTTAGTGAATGTGCATGTGTTGTTGAATATTAACAGAACTTCGTGCACGAGTATGCGCCTGTTTCCAGCACATCATGTGAAGAGTTGTTAACAGAGTATGATGAGATAAGTCGAGAGAGCATCAAGAGAGTGGCTGAAAATAAAGCCTACACAGCAAGAACTATAATACATCTCCTCAGGTTTGTAGCACCAAAAACGATGCAGCGTGCTGAGGCACACTTCTCCCATGGATTAGCAGAGAACTTGGAAGATCCAAAATATAGTCATTACAAGTACTGGTCAAATCCACTTGAAACCATGTAAGTGTGAATATGTAGTGAATCTACTGTCCCCCATTCTATTGTTTCATCGAACACACCTCTGTAACTTTACTTAAGCCTGATGCACTAAGCCAATCATACACTAATGAAGAGGCTTGCTTCATGTAGGTCCCTTGATTTTCTTAGTTTGTTAATAGCCAGCATCCATTTTCAGGCTGCCAGATGCTCCTGAGATGGAGATTTTCTGTTCGTATGGAGTGGGAATGCCCACGGAAAGATCGTATGTCTACAAGATGTCACCTTCTGACAGATGCAAGAGCATTCCTCTTCAAATTGATATCTCTGCACACGGAAGCCATAATGGTTGCTTGAGTGGTGGAGTATACTTTGTCGATGGTGATGAGAGCGTACCAGTCTTGAGTGCTGGTTTCATGTGCGCAAAAGGATGGCGAGGCAAGACGCGTTTCAACCCCTCAGGCATTGCTACTTACATAAGAGAATACCAGCACAAGCCACCAGCCAGTCTGCTAGAAGGTAGAGGCACAGAGAGTGGTGCCCATGTTGACATTCTGGGAAACTTCGCCTTGATCGAGGATGTTCTACGAGTTGCTGCTGGGGCCTCTGGTACAGAGTTAGGCGGTGATAGAATTTATTCGGGTATCATGGAAATGTCGGAACAGATAGATATTCAGCTATGACAGTATATGGATGAAGAACAAATTAAGAGTCAGAGGGATTAGTTTTAAACAATGTCGGAGTAAAGATGAGTACAGCAGTGTTGTTATTAGCGTTGGGGAACACGACTCAGGAGACAAGATAGGTCTTTGGTGACAAATGACTTGCGACAGCTCCAAGAAAGAACCAGGGTAAATCAGGTTGGAAACTGGGGCACCATTGGCATTGATTGCAAGTTTCTAACTCTATTAAGAGTAGAATTTCTAGCTTGTGTAATTTACTAGTGATGAATTCTCAGTTTCCCTAATCAAGTTGAGTAAAACTCTTGCCGTCCTAAATCAGTGTCACAACTTTTGCAAATTTCTCTTTTGGATTACATTGGCCTATGCTGGAAAAGTTAAAATTCCTCTTTTGCTGCGAACTACAAAAGCAGACCAGAAATTAAACGTTTGAATGTTACTTTAAAAGTGAACTACTGAAGAAACACTTCTATGATGCAAAGTCTTGTTTGTATTTTTTCTGCTAATCAAGTTCCTTTTGAGAGAAATTACGTGAGTACCATCTAAGATAGAAATTCCAAAATGAGTGTGACGTCCCTCTTCTTACAGATGACTAGAAGGGAAAAAAAAAAATGTATGTTCTATGAGAAAATCGCCTCCTCAGGCATGATAACCTTATTGAGGTCTTGGAGTCAAAAACATGCCATTGGCAAGCAATAGATAAAATCTAAACAGTTTATTTCATAAAACAAAGTTCGCTCTTTCCATAGACCACCACCGAGTCCAGAATTCTTTCAAGATATATAAACAAACAAGCGCGATCATTTCATTGTCATAGAAGACCAGAGAAACAAGTTTTATGTTTGTCCATGATAAATCAACTTAAGAAGATGTACGGGAAAAACACTGCACCGCCAAACTCTGTTTTTCTTTCCACCAAAGAGAATGATCAACTAAACAGCGAATTAGGCAAATTGCAGAATGCTCTGGAACTATTCTACAAGGATTGTTGGGGTGAAATGGCGATAACCTCCAAATGGGACTATTGTAACGAACACTTTCTCAAGCTACTTAAGTTGCCTGTCCTTAAAAGGGACAACTCCCAAGCAGCTAGAGGCCAGATACCTAAAAATGAAGCTGGGACAAAGGCTCATCCAAAAAGGAGCTTTTCAAGGATGCTAAACCAAGCCAACACTTGTATATTGTGACACTTCTACAACATCAGTCAACCACACATTCTCCACGGATCCTTCCAGAGAGATATCCTGAAGTGAGGTGATTCCCTTTTCGCTGTATTACCCCGTGAATCAAGATTGCCCATATAAATGATAGATGAGCACATATCTTACTTCATCGTGTTAAGATTTGTCAGTAGTTGGATCATTCATGAGTTCTCCTGCAGTAGACCTGTGGGGAACAGGGTATGTCATTCACATTGGAATGAAGATTGTACAAGCAGCTTAGCAAACATTTCTCCCTTTTCATATGAAGCAGTAACACAACCATGAAACAAGATGGGGCAAAGATAGTTCTGAATTTGGTTTATGAAACAGTCAAATCTCCAAAATCCAAACAGCAACAAGAATTCTCAAGCACGTCTGAATTCCATATAGAATGGTAACTGGATAGAAAGTAAAAGGGATCTTACTTGGTGTAGTTGCAACAGTAATGTAACATTTTTTCAACATCTCTTTCATTCACACAGCATCCCTCCATAGAAAGAGCTCTCTTCATGTGGTCCTCAAGGGTTCTCCATTGACTTAAAATTTCAACAATTCGGTTTAGCTATTCAACAATGAAGGAAAACGGAGAATTCGAAATGTAATATATGAATCAATCAATTAATTATGTCCCACTCCAAACTAGTAGGTTCCCGCTATGGGAATCCTCCATATCCATTGCACTCTACTCAGGCACATTCCATCCAATACAACCCCAAGGTAAAATCAATTTAGAAAAAGAAATGTGGATACTAGCGAGGATCCCATTGGATAGTGGTTTTGTTAGGAAAATTCTTCTCCAAAAAAGAAAAATATTTCTGAATATATATATATATATATATATATATGAAAAAGGATACAGCGAATGTTCTTGATATTAATTTGGTGGAACCTCTATAGTTTTCGCTGGAATCATCAACATTGTAGTTAAGAAGTTCATCCTCAACCACCTCTGACTTGCTTGTGAGAACTGAGACATGCTGGTGTAGATCTGAAGGACTCATATCAGTTTTCTGAATTCGAGCCAGTAACCTTGCAAGAATGCTCCAAATTGCACTTCGTGCTTCGATATCATCAGAAGCAAAAGGAAACACGTCAAGTAGACCCTGTAAGAAAAGCACGTCTGAAATGATCCAGGTGTCATTACTAATTTGATAAATTAACATAAACTAAGTCCAACAAAACCAGACTAGCATATGTTGGTGTGATTATGAACTCTCACCCTGTGATATCTCTAAAGCCAAATCAGTTGCATCAGTCAGAATATTTGCTGTCAAAACTGAAGCAGTAACGCAAGAGTTGGCAAACTGCAGGCAATGCATACATTAGAAAATAGCCTCTACTTAAGAACTCAAATATTGTTGTAATGGTTCCAATCCACCGATTCTCTTTTTTTATATATACAGTAAAACCTTCCTAAATTAATATTGTCGGGATCATGAAATATTATTATTTTTTAGAGGTATTATTTAATCGATAAATTAATATTTATTAATTTAAAGAGTTTTTTTGAGATTCAATGAAAGTTAGTTTTGATTACATCAAATCATTGTATCTTACTAATTTACATAGCATATTTATTGAATTAATATAAAAAATAAATTCATTATACATAAAGTACAATGTATGATGTATGATTTGTTGTATTTTTTTTAGTTAAATGATTCATTGTAATGTTCATTGTTCAGAGATCCAGCACTTAAAAGAAATTGTGGAACCAGTTGCGCGTAAGGAAGCACTTATTGCGTAGTTCACAATTTTTTGGAGAGATTCGAGAAGACAACACCGGAACTTTTGGATGCAATAAGAAAAGTTAGAGATTAGCTTCAACTAGATTTAAATTTTAACAAAAAACAACGAACACTAGAATCATATTTCACTAAATTGTCTTAGATATTTTTGTAATCTTAATGAATTATTAATTTATAATATTAATGGGACCATATATTTATATAGGGGTCTTCTGAAAACATATTAACTTATTATCTTATCGAAATTGGTGATTTTTTTTCACTGGCTCAAGTCGGGACCGAAGAAAAATATTATCTAAGAGAGTTTATTGATTTATCGAGTATTAATTTATGAAGGTATGAAGGTTTTACTGTATATACATAGATAAAGTTCTGTGCCGCCTATTTTATTGTTTACTTCCACATTTTATTCTCTCAAGTTGTTTGCTAGATCCATCAAAAGGGAAAGTGTGCTTTCGCTGATCTTTAGCTCAATTTGAGATACATAAGGGTAAAATGAGAAGGTTCTGCTAGTTGTTAACAGCATACCTCAGATTTATCTGGATGCTTGATCAATTGAACAAGTAACTGGAAGAGTTCCTTGTTTGAGCAGATTTCTTGTGAATAATCATCAATGACAGAAAGCGCTTCAATAGTCTGAAGAATCGAATCTAGAATGGGATACCTGAGACATAATCACTAATCAGTTGATCAGTGAACTGCAATCCCACAGGTTCATCACAGATGATAATTTAAAGGAAACCCTCATGCATGGACATTAGAGCTGAGGGCAAGGGGTGAGGGAGGGAAGGAGGATGACTGCGATATGTTTCTATGTTCTATTGACTGCACACGATACAAATAAAGTTAAACATGAAAAATATTAAAGAAAAGTATAACATGCCAAGTAATAAAGTCCTGAAGATATGTATGCAATATCAGCAACCATATTAGCGGTGAATGAAGAAACAATTAAACAGCCCCTCCTTGAAAAGGCCACCCCAAGATAAGAAAAGACAGACCTTTCAGGTGATCTTTCTTCCGTTAACTTGCTTATCTCGACAGATAGGAGATCAACCAGAATTCTTACGAGGCCTAACTTTACTAGTGGTGGTAGCAATATTGCAACAACATCCTGCTTACTTTCTGCTATTCCTAAGAGAAGATTAATGCTCTGTAGACAAGAAAAAATTACATCAAATGCAAATGCTGAGAAATAACAGTATAGAAAGCAACACAAAGATTATTAAAAAAAATAACAGCAGAACATTTCAGAAGGACAAAAGGTGGTATTTAGATCTCTTTCAACAAAACTAACAGATTAGGAACTTTATGACTATCCATCAGACAGATACTCTTACCAGATACCACCATCCTTGAATTGCACTTGATTCAATGACAGTTTCTATGTCGGTAACAACATAATAATCTTTATATTACAATAAAAAAGTCAAACTTTACTTCTAGAGCAGTCATGGGTAGAAGTATTTGGAAGTCTATCCCTGCCATGGTTTGTTTAAAAAAAAAAAAACTCTCAGGCATTTCCGGGGAATCAGTAGTAATTTTCAGAACATTCCACATGCAGGTTTGCAAGTCCTGCTTTGGAAGGAGACATTTATTTGATATAGGGTGAAAGTCAGAGATAAAAACAAACAATTTCCATATATACTCATCCAACAAGGAACACATACACCACTTTAAAATTGCAAGACCCCCAGATTCAAGAAAGTCGGAAGCAGGCTAGAGAGCCAAATGAAAAGCTACATGGAAAATCGAAGCCGGAGTCATTGCTACCTTCTCAAGAAGTTGGATGTTTAAAGTGTTCTCTACAATCCATAAAATACGACATGAAATCTGTTCAGGTTGCAGTGCTTCCGCCAAAAAAACACTTTCGTCGCTTGGAAGAAATAAAGTTATCAGCCTGTAGGCAATGCCAACTATAAGAAAATTTGATCGAAATAAAGCTAAGGCTAAGGAACTATGATGCATCTTATCACATGTTCCCAGAAAAGAAAAATAACTTCCATGCATTACTATACTGAAATGGGATCATCAAGTCAAAGGTACTGGAATTTCACAAGGATAGAGTGGATTACAATTAAACAAAGAGTACTTAAAAGTAACAAATAAACATCACAATGATTCCAGATTAACAGTAACAAGCATAAGAATGCTATTCTCAATCATTCCTGCTGCTATTTGGTGGACTATATGGAAAGAGAGGAATCTTAGAGTTTTTGAGAATAGGGAGAGTACTATGCAGCAAAGCAAACTGAATTGTATCTTGATTTTGTTTTTTTGGTGTAATCAGACATACTACTCTAACGATATTGTCTCTATCATTGATGTCTTAGACACATTATAGGGATGGGACAGCATCTTTAGAGTTCCTTATGTAAATATGGTTTTCAGTACAACCCATGTACTGATTTTTAGAAATAGAAACAGTTACCAATTTTTTTTTTTAAAAAAAGAATGCTATTCTCCATGATAGCAGTGCAATATAAATATTACTACCATTTATGTTGGCACCAATCCCCCACCCCCCAAAAGAAGGTAGAACGAAAAACAATGTGGGCAAAGTTATACTCCACAAGATAAAAAAAAATATCAGGGCAGAATCAGTTACTAATTTTGTCATAAAGTAATATTGTACCGGCATGCTTCACAGAGACATGGTGTGTCATCTAGAAACAACTGTTGCAACACTGCTCCAATCAGACCATTCGTAGAAATGATCTTTTTCCGCGGTACATCATGGCAAGCTAGGTTCCCAATAATACCAAGGCTAATTTCCTGCTTACACGTAATGACTTCATCAAATATAAATTCTACCATCTTTCAAGTTGAGCTCTATGTAGTCACCAGAATACCTAAATATAACGAAGTAAACTTCAAAAAGACGAAGGATCCTACAGAAGAATAAAGGAAGACTTACATTAATGCGTGCAGATTTTGAGACCATCAGAGTTGCCAAAAGCACTTCAAGAGCAAAGTTTTCAACCTGCACATAGAACTTCATCATCCCTCCAAAGACTTGAGTAGCGCACATGCGCATATGGAAGGCTATCCTCCCACCAGTAAGAGCAAATTCACCCCACCCCCCACCCCCCACCCCCAAACAAACAGAAGTCCCAACTAACAAATAGAGAAAGACAAGGAATTGAGTACAAATACAACAACATACCCAGTGCAGTCCCACAACTAGGTACACTTATCAGTACTTTGATCCTTTTTTTTCTTTGTCTAAGTTTATAGCGCTTTGATCTTCCAAATGGGAAGTTTCTTTCCCCGGCTGTTGGAAGCTCTTCTCTATTTTGTATATACAGCAGGGTACACCTAGCACCAACCACCTAGAAAGGAAAGATTGGATTCCAGCATCCACGCAAGAAACCTCCTCTTCTTGAAAATATTCTCGATGACATAAGAATTCCAGTGTCTAAGCCTAGGCCTAAGTCTCTTCAAAAGAAATGATGCTTAACCAAAGCTTCAACTAAGAAATAGGAAGGCCTCTTTGCTAAGCCTTCAAAATGCCTCTGATTGGGAGGAAGTATAAAAAATTCTTATCATAACTATAAATAATGAACAGAAGATTTCTGCTTTAATTCTAAGGTAAATATCAAAAACAGAAAGAAGCGGTGAAACGCCCCACTTCTTCCTCCAGCCAACCGAAGAAGATCAAGATGCTAGACAAGTAGAAGTTCTAAATACCATGAATTCAGCATGAGTTTTACTAGCTGCTAGATCCCATAAAATGCAGCCAAACTCTTCCCAAGCCTCTTCCCCTGCTACCACACCCTCATGCTCATTTTGACAATAGAACTTGTCATCTACTGATTGTTCAACAAAAGTTTCAGCGTTCTTCATATTTTCAGTCTCATCAATAGACCAGCTCTGGTCTCCTTCATTCTCAAGTGGAGAAGATGTGGTTATCTTGCACATCTCTCCGTGCTTCACATTTTCTGGTAGGAGTTTCCGGATCAAAGATATTATATAACTGGGATCAACTGTGGTTGTTACATCAAACAGCTGCAGAATAAAACATAATGCCTTGAGAGAAGAAGCCAAACAAAGTGAAAAAAAAAAATCTAAAACAAATGCGGCATTATTTATAAAGAATATTGAACATGCAGTAACAGGTTTCTGACATAGAATATAAAGAAAAAAATAAGACATGCAGGCAATAATTAGCAATCTTCTATTGTGTGATGTGCAAGGCCCTGCTAGATCAGCTGTCAGAAAGATCCAACATGCAATTCTGGTCAACCCTCAACTTATCAGTGTTGAACATGAGTAAGAAAAGTTTCTAATGGATTACATTTAGTGCCTTTGCCTTGGGAGCTTCTTACAACCCACCAGATATTCCTGGAGTCCAATAATGTATAGAAAAGGTCAATTCTGTATATATAGTTGCCAAACTTTTAGCTGATTCTATGAAGTATGAACCACAAAATTGGTAACACTTAGACCAATTTGATGAATTGAACCCTATATTTCAAATACATACTCCCTCTATCAAAATTATATATGACACCCTTTCCACTTCGGAACGTCTTAAAATATTCTTCACAATTCCATATCAATGAAACTTTCACATTCAAAAAGGTCAACCTTACTCTTGTTTCACTAAACTAACATAACATTGTTGGCCAGTCAAGGCGTCCCGCATACAAAGGTTGAAGGTGGCGGAGATGAGGATGTTATGATGGATGTGTGGACTTACTAGGAGAGATAGGGTTCGGAATGAGAATATTCGGGAGAAGGTGGGAGTGGTTTCGGTAGTTGAAAAGATGCGGGAAGTGCGGTTAAGGTGGTTCGGGCATGTGATGAGGCGGTGTACAGATGCCCCAGTACGGAGGTGTGAGAAATTGGCTATGGATGGCTTCAGACGGGGCAGAGGCAAGCCGAAGAAATATTGGAGAGAGGTGATTAGACATGATATGGAGCAGCTACAGCTTACTAAGGACATGACCCTAAATAGGAAGTTGTAGAGGGAGCGGATTAAGGTAGAGAGCTCGTGGGTACGAGTGCGTCCTGGCTAGTAGGAAGATGTGCTTTGTTTGCTTCTGTGCATGTAGTCATAGTGTTATGCGTGTGTCTTGTAGTTCCTTGTTCGTGGTATTTTGGTGATGTTTGGGATTTCTGGATAGATTGTGTATTCCATTACTCTGTGGGTGTCCTATTTCTTTTATTTTCTATTGGTTACTTCTGCTGTTATGTGTCCTGAGCCGGGGATCTATCGGAAACAGCCTCTACTTCTCCGAGGTAATGGTATGGACTGCGTACATCTTACCCTCCCCAGACCCCACTTTGTGGGAATACACCTGGTATGTTGTTGTTGTTGTTGTTGAAACTCTGTGTTGGTCAAACACTGTCATATAAAATGGGGTGAACGAATTATTTAGATTACAGAAGAAGAAACTGAGTCCTTTGTCAATCCAGCCAAAGATGAATCCATTTTCCTCACAATAGATCAACTTCTAGAAATGAAATTACCTGGAATTTAGTATGTGAATCATATAAGCTAGACATAGACAAGGTGATGTGACACCTCTATGACTAGTAATGATATTTTTCTTTTTTTTCTCAATTTTTTTAACTTTCTCCTAATGTTTTTTCACGTATGTGCTACTGAAAAAACTCTATATATAAAAAGATACAACGGTTATAACTATTAAAATAACCGTGTAGCAATATTGATGATACAACCTTAGGAGAACCACACCTCAAAAGCTAGCTATTCACTTTGTTTGGATGGTGGTTACCCATGGTATAGTATGGTATCGTTTCTAAGAGTACCATGTTTGTTTTGGCTGTTTCTTAAAATATATGGTATGGTATGATTTGATTCCATGGTTTGGTAATCATGAAAAGCCTCACTTTATGTAACCACCAATTTGGTGGTATCGCGTCGTTACCTTAAATTATTTTCTCATTTACCTTTATTTATTATTTAATAATCCTATTTTATTTTTACCCTATCTTTTTATAGTAGCTCTACCCGTATCCTACTTTTCTGGTAGGTTTATCCTTCAAATTATTGATGTATGAGATTACGTAACGACAGAAAATGATACAATCTATCCAAACGCTATATTCATTAAAACAATACAATACCATATAATACAACACAATACCGTATAATATCATACATTATGAAACAATACATAACAACCATCCAAACAGAATGTAAGGTGGGAGAGCCCAAGGTTATATAAGTCCCACATCAGTTCCCCGTTTAACTGAGTGGGACTCAAGTTCCATACCTTACAATAGGATCATAACAATTGACATTCATGAATTGGTTTTAAAATGATGCATTAGCTCTTGCATGGCCTAATAAAGGTAAATAAATTGCAACAAACATAAGTACATTGACCAATAGAACCCTAATTAATTAATTCACAGCTCAGGCTACATTTTGATGGATTACTCACCTCATCGGAAGGAGCAGGAGGGTGATGAGTACCGCTATGAACTTCTGATGAGGGAGATTCCGCTGGAATTGACATAACGGAGCAACAGACGCTAAACCTAGCTAGGGTTTTCGCGCTCTTTTTATCTTTCTTTTTCCCCTTTTGAATGCTGGAATTCAGGAAAGGAAATACTCAGCTTATTATATCTCCACCTGATAAAGTAATGCATTTTTACGTTACTAGTGATTTTAATAAAACAGGATAACTAATTTTGAAATGAATTTATATCATGTTTGGTTGGGATTTAATCATGGGACAACTTATCATGGGATTGTAGTGTTATTTTTATCCCATTTTGAGGATGGAATAACAATCTCGAAATAACTAATACCAAAATTAAGTTATATCGAAATAACTTGTTCCCAACCAAACGAGCCCTTATGGCTAATTATGTATCATATCTTTCAGATTTTTAATTTATATTTACTTACCTGAATTTATTAGGTAAGGTATTTTTTTACTACCTAAAGGGAAAATGTGTAATGCCAAGATCCCAACAAGTACTTAAAACAGTTAATAGGTCATTATTTATTTAGAGGAGCCTAGACTAACAATTTCAACCATTTAAATGTAAAATCATATTCGGTGCAACCTCATATAATATAATTGCTTGTTCAGAACGTTTTAGATTTAGAAAATTACATGTGTAGAAACAAATTTTACAATATTTTCATCTTCTCTTCGAGGGTAGTATTGAAAATGATTATATACATTGGCGTTTTACTTCTAATGCGTAATTTGTGTTAAACATTTTACATGGTACTTATAGATTGCGTGAGATGCATTAAACTTTACCGCAACAACTGAGCATTCTAAAGTAACTTTTCTCTTCATAAATTAAGAAACTGTTTGAAATGGCCGTAAGTACGGGGATCGGCAATGGCTTGGTGATTCACCATTCGAATGACTTTTACCATTATTTGTATATGGACTGATAATGATCCAATAATTAACCACCCAAAAGGTAACATAATTCATATAACCTACCTCATCAACTATTTTAGGATTGAGGTTCTATTGATTGATTGATTAACAAAGTTGTTTGACCTACAACCTCGTACATTTTGCAGCATGAATTATAGCTAGCACCATCATGTGTTACGTGGGACTTGGCATATACTCTTGACATTGTTGCAGCAACATGAGTAAGGAGCTATTTGCTAGGAGCTAAAAAAACCAATTGCTGTAGAAACCACATGGGCAGTAAGGCACATAAATAGTCGAAGCATAAGAGACTTTCTTGTTATGTAATATAGCATCCAACCATAGGTCACTAAATTTTGACATCAAAGATCTGAATGTTCTTTCACTGAAGAAGCATCCGTACATCATCAAAGGAATAGCCAAAACAATAAGAATCCAATCGAAAGGTGGCTCATAAATTGTCCACCAAAAGTTCTACAACCAAAAGTATCTCGGCACCTGTTTAAACTTGCCTGCTCCCCTAAAGTTAGAGAAAGAAATTCTATCAGTCAGGACCCAGCCTATCAACCCAAATGGATAATTATTATTTGCTTAATTCAACTCACAGTTTATGAGGGATGTACGATTCTATCCACAGTAAAGCAAGAGAGTCATTCCTTCAATTTCTGAATGCTCACAGCACTGCATTCACCTGAAACAAACCCGTCAATTGCAGGCATGGAGAATCAACTATTTTTTTTTTCCTTTTCCCTGTTAGATAAACTAAAACTGCAGTAGCGCTAAGCAACATAACATACACAGAGAGAAATGTAAAATCACATGATGCTTGGACAACTAAAATGCCAAGATTTTAAGACTCAATTCAAAAGAAGCCAAAAGTGAGGACATGATGTTCAACTTAAAGTGTACAATTTCCAGAGAACAACGAGCAAATGAGCTGCAGTTTGCCAAGATACTCCAATACACTGTAGTCAAATGCATCAACCAATAACACCATGCCGCTAAAGATTATCACCTAAAGAGAATGACGAGGCAAATAAAATTGGCACAGAAAAAATCAAAGTAATCATGGTTCATTTGCAAAATTTGATAGGGGACCAAAATGGTTAAATGAACATGTTAAGTAAAGCAACCTGGATCAGTCAACTATGTCTTCTTAGCAAGATTTGAAGATTGAGAAGCTTTGACTGGCCCTGGAACCCCATCAATTGCAATATTACCCACTCTAACTTCCATTGTCTCCCTTTCATCCTTCTCTCGGTTGTTCTTCGAACCATGGTTTTCAGTTGCTTCGGATAGAGAATTAATCGAAGAAGGAGCAAGATGTCGAGGGTGTCCAGTAATCCATGGATGACTAAGACATTGAGCCGCTGTCGGTCTTTTCTCAGGCACAAAGTCAAGGATAGGTACAAGGAAGTCTGCCATCTCATTCGCATCCTGTTCGCAGAAAGCATATTTTTCCATAAGCACTTTACTGAGAGTCCAGAACCGCAAGCGCCTGATGTGCCTCAGCTCTACATATCGGTTAAAAAATTCTCGTGAATGGCGTCCACCTAAGGCAATCTGCAGGAATATTGAAAATTAGATCTATTGGGGAATTATTTTAATCAAAATCAGCCTTTAGTTGCTTCTTGCCAGACATAGAAACACACCTTGCGTGGCATCGTCCCCAGAAGCTCCATCATGAGGGCCAAGTGATCCTGTCAAGACCATTTAAGTGAACAATTAAGTTGGGGGGAAAATGTGATATTAGGGAAAAAAAAAAGTTGCATTTAACTTGAAAAAAAGTAAAAGTTTTGCGAGTAGAAAAAATCACTTGAAAAACTGGTCAAATCCACTTTTTCAAACTTGAAACTCATCTCCAAAAAATCTTCCAAAAAAAAAAAAAAAAAAGTCCAGCGTATAACCAAACACCTATTTAATTTTTTTACAAAAAAAAACAGAAGAAGAAGAAGAAGAAGAAAAAATCATGTCCAAACGGGCCCTTAAAAGAAAGCGTTAAACTAAAGAATTATTTAAAATGTTTCTACAATGAAACTAGACAGAAGCTAATCCACCAATAAAGATAGCACAAAGTCTGGCATTAGAACATTGAATAGAGGCAAGCAATCTTGTGTAAACATAGGACCGCAGAAAGAATTTTTATTTTTTTTTAAGCTGGTAACTTTGACCACAGAAAGAATCATCCTTTCAACATGCAGCCATTTCCAAGTCAATAGTAGGGTTAACAAATACTTTTGTTTATCAAAAGAAGACAACTTACTATCTTTCACCAACGAAGTGACTGCGTGAGTGACGAGTCAGATTTCTCTAAGCAAGCGAAAATGACGAACATAAATTTTAGCAAACCCTTTAAAGAGTAATGATAAACAAGTCCTAAGTGATAAATAATTTGAACATCCAATGCAAAAACTCAAGGCAATGGATGGAGTGACCGAACAAATTATGAACGGGTGTATGCTCCAACATCCTCCCAGCACATGTAACATGGTCCTAGAGTTTATCTGTTGATCTTTGAAGACTTCCATCTTTTTTTGGGTTCCCAGAACGTTTTGTTTGATAGGTTAAGTCAATATGTAAGAGATGTCATTAGAAGTGTATAGAGACCCAAACTAGTAAATGAAACTGTTCTTTCTTCCCATACGACTGACAGACCAAAAAAAAACATTTTCTTAGCTATCAATGCAAGAAGTACAGAACCTCAATCTTTAAGTTTCAAAAGAAATATATGTCAGAAGGAGGGGGTAGACTCGGCCTATATGAATTTTTTAATCACAATGAAGAAGGTTGACGTGCAAATATGGATCATTATCTGACAAGAATTCCTGCATGCTACTGAAACAATGTGGGTGTGTAACATTTCTTCAATGAAGAAACATGGTTTTAGTTCCAAAATTCACCATTTTCTCACTTAGATCTTGTCGGTAATCCTAAGGAATTGTTTAGAGTGCGCTTGATTCTTTACCTCACCAAAACCACAACACTGTTGACATAAGTTTCAAGAACCATGAATCAAAAATAAGGCCCTTTTGATATACCAATGGGCTTCCAAGACATTAGAGTCCACCAACAGGCATATCATACTCATAACATACAACACATGACAATTAGCTTAAGCCACAAATAGGTTTAAACACTATCCGAAATCCTATCAAGGAAACTTGTTTGTGCATGTCAAAATGGAAATGGTCAAAATGATCAAAAGCAAAGTTGCTGTACCTCATCTCTATCATAATTGTCACCACTGTGAGGATCAAAAAGAACATCACCCGTGGTGAGCTCAAAGCAAATGCAAGCAAGGGACCAAAGATCTGCTGAAGTAGAATATTTAGCACCCAGGATAACCTCCGGACATCTATACTGTCTTGTCTGGATATCACTTGTAAACTGTTTATACGTCCAACATGCATTACCAAAGTCAACTAATTTGCATTTAAGGTCAACATCAGCCAGTAGCTTCTGCCTATCGGAACGGCTTCCTCGTTTATGTCTCTGAATTCTTTGGCGCCCTTCCGCTGTTGAGACATCTTCATTGGCTTTAATACTAGCTTGTTGCTCAACTGAGTTCACTTCAGGTTTGTCATCACGAGTAGAGCCTTCAGGACCACTAACTTTATTATCTGGTTCAGTCTCCTCAAAAGCTTCCTTGTCGGCACACTTTTGAGCTACCCGCTTAGCTTTTTTTCGAATTTTCTTTTTCTGGTTCTTGGTCAGGTCACCGTTTAAACTCTTCACATCTTTAGAAGCCCCAGATTCAGAGAGAATCTTACTTTTATTGGAAGGAAGAATGACAGGAGTACCCGACTTTGTAGAATCTTTAGCTGGATCAATCATTGATAGAAGCAATACATTTTCTGGCTTTAAGTCTGTGTGTATGATGGAAAGCTGGCGATGTAAATAATCCAAACCCACTAAAATGTGAAAGCAAATTTCTTTAACTTTGTGAATAGGGAGCCCTCGATAGTCTGAATACTTGATAAGTGTCAAAAGATTGTCTCCCAAATATTCAAATACCATACAAACATGCTGCCCATTAGGACCAGAATGCTTAAAGTGATCCAATAGCTTCACGACACACTTCTTATCATCTGGATCTCCCTCAGCAATCTGCTTTAATATTGCAATCTCATCCATTGCTGCTTCAGTATAATGCTGAGCACTCTTTTGGACTTTCAGAGCTACATATGTCTATTTCCGCACAAAAACATAAGCAGCAATTAGCTGAACAATCCGAAAGCCTGACAAGTTAACAAAATTTAAGCATCTTTTCTCACGGCCATACTCTAAAACTCATAGAACTATATACCAGTAGTTCATAGATGCAGAGTATGGAGAATGAAGTTGCATACTTTAAAAATTAGAATCAAACAAATGAGAGGCTTTTTATTTGCGCATGAACGTCCTCAAGATCTCCTGTTCAAGTGAAGAGTAACGCAACATATGCAAGATTACAAAAACAACAACAACTACAGCAAATTAGTAAGGGATTAGCTATATGAATCTTCTATATCCATTCCCCTTCATTTGGACCTATTTCATTCCAGTACTCAGCATTTCTCTAATGACACTTCTAGTAATCCTTTGCGAGGCAGATGTAGTTAGCCTTTTTAGCTGGTACAAATTGACCCCTGAAAATAATTTAGAACTCTTTCTTGGATTTTGTTAGCTCTTTAGCTTAGAAAGAAGCTTAACTGATCTATCCTTGTAACGCTTGCATCTTCTTGATGCCTTCAAATGAATCTACTTACTTCATCAAAAACAAAAATTCCCTAATGACACTAGTCAGTTTTCATTAAATTGATATATACATTTCTAAGTAAGCTAAAGACTCTTGCACCCAAGGGTGTGGCCTAGTGGTTCACTGAAGTTGGGTTGAGCACCATGAGGTGTCAGGTTCAATTCCCAACAGAGACACACACTAGGTGATTTCTTCCCATCTATTCTATCCTTGGTGGACAGAGTTACCTGATAACTGTTGCTGGTGGGAAGTGGCAGGTATCCCGTGGATTTATTCGAGGTGCGCGCAAGCTGACCCGAACAGGCGAACACCACAGTTATCAAAAAAAGAAAAAAAAAAAGAAGATAAGCAAAAGACTCTCGGCAATCACCAAACTGTGTAAAGTCAATTTTGTTTTTTTTTTTTTCCACAAAGAACACAAAAAACCAAGAATACATCCAAACAAGAAAGGAACAAAGTTAAAATTAACCAGAATAACTAAACAGGATTTACATATGAGTAATAAAACTAACAGATTTTTGGATGTCCCAAGCGAGCCAAACAGTTGAAAAATGTCCCCAACCAAGCTTGCTTTGCACTACATATCGTCCATGTTTGAATGTATCTCCGATTCGTACAGCGTGATATCCTCCGCGCTTGTATTCCTCCGTTCCTTCGTCTTCCGATGTATAGTCACTCGTCTCACTTCCATCGCCGACGCCGTTCATCTCCGATTCCTCTGCCATTTACCGATCCAATATCACTGAGATCGAACACAGTAATATTGGAATGGATGGTCAATGATAATGGAAGAGAAGGTTCTAGAAGAAAGACAAACAGAGACGAGGGAAGATTTTTATTTATTTTTTTACAAGGAAGAAGAAAGTAGGGTTTCTAATTTCTGTTTGATTCGAGTGGAGAGGGAAAATGACTCAAATGAGTTTTTTTTTTGTTTTTTGTTTTTTTACTACTCAATGTCTGTTTATTTCTATTTTTATTTATTTTTTTAGTTAATTTTTGACATTAACTATTTATTTCTTAAGTTTATCTCCAATTTAAATTACTCTCCCACCAGCACCTCATATCTTTTTCGGTGCGTCCGAAGATTAGATATTTTTATATGATTTCTCTTGTATTGTCTTTTTCCAAATGATTTTGAAGATACAAATTTTTTATTGATTAGCTCATAAATTGATCTAGGTAAATCCATGAATTCCATTGGATTATTCCTTCTAACTAAGCATATGAACCATGAATTGTCATAATAGGATAACTCAATCAATTCCTTGCTTTTATATATATTAGCGAATTCACATATGCTCCCTTCGTTCCAAAATACTTGATCTCTTTTGAGTTAGAAAATTCATTAAGAAAATATTAATTAGAAGTGTTTTTTTACAAAATTAACCTTATTAATGATATTTTGAAACACTGAATTTAATTATTACTATTTTCTTTAGTTATTTAATATTGAGGGTAATATGAGAATGAAGTAATAAAACATTCTTGATTTGTGAAAATGGATAAATAATTTGAAATAAATAAATTTAAAAAGAAGGTCAAGTATTTTGAAACGAAGGAAGTATATGATAGGACTTTTTACCTGAGTTATTTGTTCCTGCATATGTGTCTTTCCACTTTTAGCTCTGCGGTTTATCCTTAACTTTCCTTGTCATTCACCTCTAACCATTTTGATAGTTGGTGATTGCACTAAAAGCGAAAAGCACCAAAAAACGCCAATGCTAAAATATTAAAATACATGAAACATATATAAATACATATGTACTATAATAATCAAATTTAAATCAGCATAACTAATTTCAACATCTATATATATTGAATAGCATCAATATTATCAACTTCTCTAAGTTGAGATTCAAAGAATCGATTGTTCCTGTTGAAATTACTTTGTGCATCATTGTTTGAACTTTGAAGCTTATTAACACTTGAAGCACATGACTTTACTCATGAAATCATTTCACAGTTAGCTTTCAATAACACCGCTTACACAACAAATATATTGCATATGTATAAACCTTTCCCTTGTCAAACATGACTCATATTAGGTGTAGAAATGCGTATTGATGAAGTAGGGAAGTTGTGGTTATATTAAGAAGATGATGAGATGTTATTAAACGGGAAAATATTTGTGAGGACCTTTCTCCTTTGAGGTTAAATCTCTAATGGACAATGGTCACAATTTTTAGTGATAAGGATAATAATAGTCTGTCGGCCAAAACACATCCCATCAAATAGCCTTAGAAACTGTAATCCCACCAAAGAGCCTAGGGAATTGTAATTCCACCAATTCGTTGGCTTTGTTCAATATTTTATTTTTTTAAAACTTTCTCACCTTTTTTTTTTGTCTTTTTTATTTGAGCTCTTTATTAGCTCATCTATTTTTTTAACAATAATAATTTGTAATTTGAAATTTTGTAGTTTTTTTTTAAACAATTACATACAAAATTATAATATTATAATTGCTACTTTTTTTTTTATTAATCAAATACAAAATAATGTACTTTTTTTTATATAAAAATAACATATTTTATACAACAATTATACATTTTTTTATACGCATTCTATACATATACATATTTTGTAGAACAATGATACAATTTCTATACACATCGTATGTGTGTGTGTATATATATATTGATACAGTCCTTATACCATATTGATACACCCCTATACCATATTGATATAGTATCTATACACATCTTATACATATACATATTCTATACAACAACGATACAATTTCTATACACATCATATACATATACATATTCTATACAACAATTATACAATTTTTATACACATCCTATATAACCTTTAGCTGCAATAATTATTCAAATATATATTTTATACCACAATTATACAGTTTCTATACACATCCTATATTGTTTCTATATATATCTAATATAGATATGTATTCTATATAACAATTATGCAGTTTCTATACACATTCTATACATTTTCTAAAAATGGCCAACTGGTGGAATTAAAATAGGAGAGTGGCTAACCCATGACATTACTTTAAAATGGCCATTTTAGTGAAATTTTTTGTCCTAATGAATATGTGTGTCCTTTCCCCCAATTTTTATGCATCTGCATAAAAGTTAATAGATGCCAAACCTCCCAATGTCTTCTGTAATACATCCACTTCTCTTTAATACTTCAAGGCCAGTTTGCCATCTTGCATAAGATGGGTCGACATACACAAAACTTTGTTTAATCAATGTCGATCTGTTGTCACAATTTGTCTTCTAAGCCCATCTAAGTTATTATGGAGTTACGGAACGACTTTAATTTATTTCGTGTCCTAAATTGTTTATTTATTTATTTTTAAATGATATCTCTGATCTTTCGCATGTCTGTATTATTATTTTGGAGAAATACTAGTAGTTTCTTGAGTATATATGAGCAGAGGCGGACCTACCTTAGCAGTAGGGTTGCACGTGCATCCGGTAGCTTCGAGAAAAACTCTGTATTTATAGTTTGTATATCTGTATATATATCAGGGAGTTTAGTTAAATGAATGTAGTGCACCCGTAAGAATAATCTGCTTGGCAAGCGAGATGGTTGAGTATGTTGCCTAAAATCTCCCTTATTGCGTGATGACTTGAGTTCGAACCCCAACAACAACAATTATTTATTGCTCCCTTTTACATGTTAGCAGTCAATTATTTTACATCTTTTCTTCTTTTCTTTTTTTATGTATTGTGGACATTATTTACTTATTTTTTCTTTAATTTCAAAAGTACAAGCTCCCCTCCAACTTTAAAAGGTAGATATTCTCCCTATCTTATACTTATAATGTTTATATTATTTTTATCTTTTAATCATTGACTTATTTCTTATTTAAAAAATTAGTAATTTAAAGTTTGAAATAGGCTTAAATCAAACGTTTTTCTCTAGCAACCATCTAGCAAACAAATCTCTCGGATTTCATATTTTTCAAAAACTTTCTATTATTGTTCAAAATATAAAAGTGCATCAAACTCAAGTACGGTGGATAACACACTTTTGTCATATTAAATCTAATTAATGATATTCAACAATATTAGAATTTCACTTATAAAATACCATAGTTAATAAGTTTTCAAAGAACTGTATATCGAACTTCGGTACTATTAATTACTATATTTAAATATAGGTGTGCACCCATCAAGCTGAAATCCTAGGTTCGCCTCTGTTAATATGAGAAGTTTTTAACAGTTTGAAAAACACACATGCTAATTTACTAGTACTAGATCACAAAATGTAAAACCATTCAAATATTGTTAAACGTTTTTTACTCTGCCTTCCACCTTTATGCTTGCTACAATCAGTAGTAAAACTATGTTATTGCGATATTATTATTGTTAGATTCACATGATATATACTGATATTAGAGGGGTATCCAAAGTAATGGTTAATAGATTCAACCATTATAATGCATTGCAAAATAAATGATTCATGCATGTGATCTGCGCTGTGGAGATCTGTGTAACAAACTTCAATGTGTGAAATCAAGTTGTTAAGATATTTTCTAGATGAATGTTTCTTTTCTGCCAAACAAATACAGTTCATTTGGGGTTATATAACTAATAACTTTCCTATTTAGCGGATAAGAAGTGCACAAATACAGTAAAACCTCTTTATAACGGCATTTTACTATATCAGCCTAATTTTCTCCGGAACCAATTTTTCATGCTATATTTTACTGCTCTACAACAGCATTTTACCTATAATAGCAATAACGTTTATTATAGCGGTACACTCTTTGTAAAATTATCTATCTATAACAGCATACTCAAATATTATGTAATAATATTTTGTAAGAAATATATTATGTACAAAACAAAATGTCAATATTTATGGTAATCATCATTAATGTCATGTACACAGTAAATTTCAAGTACAAATATCTAATTTAAAGGGGGAAAAATTGTATTTAAATGGTGCAAATAAGTTATTTCGTAACTTCACGGGAAAAATACTACTAATCTTTGCCTTTTTATATTCATGTTCTTTCTAATTTTACATATTTTTGTTTATAACAGCTAAATCAGATTTGAACGTCAAATGTCAGTATACATATATAGCAGCACCTCTCTATAGCAGCCATAAATTTTTGGACAAACATTATCATTAGAGAAAGGTTTGACTGTACCAGTGACTCGAAAATATGGAATCACATTCTTGACTAGTGAACCTACAATTTTAACAAAGTTGCTCAATCTTGCTATGATGTCCGTAACGGAGGCGGGGTTAACGAGGACAGATCAAAGGCAAGGGCTGACGGGATTCTAAGCTGGCAAGACTTTGAAAAAAGAGGTACATATGCCATCTTAATTAGGCGAATTTCACGTCAAAATAAAAAAGTAAAATAATAAACTTTATAAGGTATACCATAAATTTGCATGACACACACTCTTTTAGGCTCGATGATGACGTACAACTCAAAGAATAAACCTATGAGGGTTGTTGGACTAAATTAAAGCGGATAATACATGTCATAGCCTTGGACTGTGACTCATGACACTTTCCATCTTAGGTCGTCTTTTCATTGTCTCCGCAATAATGCAGTGAAAGATGTCACAATTTTAACACGCTATGAAAAATTTGATTGTAATGATCATTGTTGTCTAATTGAGTATTTCTAATTCCATTACGAAAACTCAATGTTAACTTAATAATATGATCAATTGTTAGTCCAAGAAATCTAGGAACATAATCATGCAGACAAAATGAATCCTCTAATATTAACTACACTCATGTGATGAGCAATTCCCATCAAATTACACATTTTGCCAAATTTTAGAGGTAGGTATAACATATATTCATCATGCATGCTTGAAAAAAAATCTTGGAGAGTTGGGCCTTTCAAAAATAATTCTTAAGCATTTTTTAGAATTCATTTAATTAAGCTGAATTATATTCTATTTTCACTATATATTTTTCGTCTTCACAGTCGTCAACAAAAGTTAAATGGAATGACGTATGAGATGAGGTGTTTACTCATATATCTCAGCTTATCCATTGATAGAATTTGCCTAACTTTCAGGAGGGAGATAATATATAATTAGAGATCTTGAAATTTGAACTAATTAGCATGTGATTAACTAACTAAATTCCAACAAATCCTATTATTTTCTAAGCCAGATCTCAGTATTAATTCAAACAAGATAATGCAAGTATAAGAACATATTAAGTAAATAGATGATTGAAGAGCATCTTGAAGTAGTTAGAACCGTACCCAATTCTTAATTTCCCAGCTATAAACTTTATACCACCAATAATTTCTAATTATAAAACAGAAAAGGACCTAATATAATTTATGATATCTGATTTTTGGGCAAGTTACACTTTTGGCTGATTGGCTAAAATAATTATATTCACTAGATAAATATATTTTGTATCAAAAATATATATTTTATGTATATCATATTTTATATATAAAAAAAATATATTTGCTAGCTATTATTTTGATGGACCACTATTCATGTCAATATCTCTTGATGGTCATTCATATTTTTAGCTAGTAGCCGACGACTCGAATAATCCATTATTTGTTTTAATTAGTCTCGTTATTAGCATAATTTGACCGCGCATGTTACATAATTAAATCACAATTAAACAATTTAGATTAAAACCCACCGTCGACCACGCGTGAACATTTTTATAGTAAAATCTAATGGACCGACAACACTTGGGCCTCTCTGGAAAGCCGAAGAATTGAATTTGGTGTAATTATATAGCTTGACATATTTAGTTGTCCAGTTAATTACTTGGTCAGGAAAAACTGTTAATTACTGATAATTATATGGTGTAATTACAAACTGGTTACTTTTTAATTTCTTCCTTTTATTTCTATTTTTATTTTTTTGTTTTAATTTACTTTTTTATCTCTATTGTGTTAAATTATTTTTTACTTTTTTCATTCTAATAATTTTAAAAAATATAATTTTTATTTTATATTATTTATATTTCATTTCCTTCTCATTTTTCAACCTTTACTTCTTGTGATTCAATGCAATTGTTTGTGTTATTTATTTTTTATTGATTTTATGTTTATTTTTTTTATTTAGCATAGTTTTGTTAGTATTTTAATTTTTAAATTAAAGTAGAATTCATTGTTGAATAAGGTTATAGACTTACGTTTTTCTTTTCTTTTGAATCATATTTAATATAACCATGTAATTACACTTGTGCAACCAAATCGTACACTTGTAATTATACTGTAATTACATTCTGACAAACAAACAGGTCATCGTAATTACTAGGTTGTGTAATTACTAGACTGATAATTACTACCCTAGTAACTACACCAATTCCAATTACCAGTGGCTTTCCAAACAGAACCCCCAAAAATGTACCCATTATATTTATTTTGCCATAGCAGAAATTATTCGCTTGAAAATAAAATGCTTTAATTTCCTCACTTTAGGCAAGCAAATTAAGGTAGTAGAAATCATGTTTAGATTAAGAGAAATTTAATCCACACCGTACCCTTAGGATGGCCATAAATACAAGTTACAACAGCATATAGTGTCTGGAAAGAGTGGACGGTGTGAAATTTTATTCCTACTTTATAAATGATAGAATGGTTATTTTTGATAGGATGACCAGTAATCAAACTGAAAAAACATGTGACAAATTTTAATTTTCAGAATGTCTACTCCAAAGTTTGATCAAACCTAACAATTAACTCCTTGAATCACTACTCTTTGTGAATTACATTTACAGGGATTATAAGCAACATTGCAACCTTTGAGCAAAAGAATTCCGACCTTTAGAAAGAAATTAATTACAATTGCATAACACGTTAAGTAGGCTCTGTGAAATTCTGCACACGATTATGTTGCTAATACTCTCTGTGTCACTTGCTAGTTAGTTATGCTTCACTAATTGAAAAAGTAAGAGTAAATTTAAAATGATTTTTTTTTTTATTTTCGAAAAAGTATCAAATATTTTTGTCGAAAGCTTATTTAGTGTTAGGGTTTTTGTCCTGATTTTTTTATCAAAATTGAGTATTAATTTTCTAATGAGGGAAAAATAAAAGTAATACCATAATTACTTTTACTTTTCCTAAAAAGAAATATAAAACTCTTCCATATTTGGCTAACCTATTTCTTCTAGAAAAGGTTTTGTACCTCTATAAATAGAAGACCCCTCTTCTTAAACCATAACATAATAGCATCCACAATGTAGTCGTTAAAGAATCTTGTTTAGGGGGAGATTTCTCCCATAGATTTCATGTTTTTTCAATAATATTAATTTTCATATGTAGGCCAATTGGTCAAACCCTATCAATAATATGCCTTTTATTATAGTTTTTTTTTGTCATTTGAATTATCGTCTCTATGGTTTGCAAACTTTAAGCTTCCGCATGACGCCCTCTCGATTTCGAACCCAACAAGTGGTATCAGAGCCTACGGTTCAAAGGTCCAATGGTTTGGTGAAACGAGATTAAAAACAGGTTCAAAGCGGTTTCAAATCAAGCTGCAACCAATTTGATGATAATGAAGATTTTTGTCCAAAAAACTACATGTGGAGATATTTGTCAATCATATTTTCAACAATCCTGCTGTTACATATTTGAAAATAAAAGCTCACTTTTAACCCTACAAAGGGCTCCAATGTTTTTAACCCGAAAGGGCTCATATATTTTTTTAACCCCAAAAGCTCCATTTTTAAGCATGCCAAGCAGCAGTGATGAAGATTATGTGAAGAACAAAGATCATATATACAAGTGAAGAAGGAGGATCAAGTTTTGCTAAGAAAATCCAGCCAAAAAGGGGAGATTTGTTAGGTTTTTGCCCTGATTTTCTTACCAAAATTGAGTATTAATTTTCTAATGAGGGAAAATAAAAGTAATATCATAATTACTTTTACTTTTCCTAAAAAGAAATATAAAACTCTTCCATATTTGGCTAACCTATTTCTTCTAGAAAAGGTTTTGTCCTCTATAAATAGAAGACCCCTCTTCTCAAACCATAACATAATAGCATCCAGAATGTAGTCTTTAAAGAATCTTGTTTAGGGGGAGATTTCTCCCATAGATTTCATGTTTTTTCAATAATATTAGTTTTCATATGTAGGCCAATTGGTCAAACCCTATCAATAATATGCCTTTTATTATAATTTTTTTGTCATCTGAATTATCGTCTCTATGGTTTGCAAACTTTAAGCTTCCGCATGACGCCCTCTCGATTTCGAACCCAACAGATAGGAGGCTAGAATCAAGGTTTGAAGCTTATATTATGATTTTTGAATTTGTCATCAAACTCATAGCTAGCTCATTTTAGACATTGAGTTCGCAATTAAATATATATACATATTTGATTAATTTTTTTTTTTATCGAAATATAATGTCTCAAGTAAAATTATTCGCTTCAATCAAATCTGTATCTAATTCTAATATTATAGCTACCCACCCATGTGAGCAGCAATTTACAAACTTCTAGAGTGCAACCACCAAGTAAGGTTGACAACATTCATAACATGGCGTAGAACAGGTCCACAACAAGGTCTATAAATTTATGCATTGCAGACACTGACAAGCTTCAGCTTCACCAAACCATTAATTTATCAATTATATCT
The DNA here is from genome assembly GCA_031232105.1 of Capsicum rhomboideum. NCBI lineage: Eukaryota > Viridiplantae > Streptophyta > Magnoliopsida > Solanales > Solanaceae > Capsicum > Capsicum rhomboideum. The sequence goes on along the minus strand of CP124713.1, from coordinate 5,081,537 downwards.
TAATTTAATTATTACATAAGGACAAAGAAGTTGTTTGGGGACAGAAAAAAGAAAAAAAGAGATCAGTAGAACATGAACGGATATTTACCACACAAAATTGAACTAGTACTTGCCTTTTTAATACTTTATTTTTATTTTTGCATACAAATTAAATTTTGTCAGAAGAAGGTCAAGAGGGATACAACTAGATAGAAAATTAATTACTCCCTCTATTCGTTTTTATTTGTTACTGTTTCACTTCTTGAGGTCAATCTGCTTAAATTTTGATCAACACTTTAAGATGTATTTTTTCATCATATTAATATGAGAATGGTTGCAACTTCTAACATTTTTCATATAGTTTTCGACCATCTAAATTTTTTATTTTAAATAATAAATTATATATCTTAAAATATTGATCAAAGTTAATGCAAGTTAACCTCAAAAAATGAGATAGTAACAAGTAAAAGTGAACGGAGAGAGTATTTTATCAGAAGAAAGTCAAGAGGGGACAATTTAGAGAGAAAATTAACTATCTCTTCTATTATTCAACGACACATATATAGGTATATTTCCCACCTTTGCGCTTAGCAATAAGGATGAAGTAAAAGATTAAAATTTAAAAACATAAAATGGAATTAGAAAATGAATTTTCATATCATCACATAGTTGAGGAATAGAAATGCACGGTAAGCCTGCGTGCAATAGATTCTTATGGTTAGGTCTTTCTCTAGACTCCACGCATAGCGAAAATTTTAGTGCATCTGGTTATCCTGCACACATAGTTGAGGAATATCATTGAAGTGATCTTCTAGCAATTCTCAAGCAAGTCCAAAGAATAGCAAATTTTCTTGAAGGTAGGCAAGTTGTCTTGAAACAAAGGAATGAAAACATCAATGCTTCCATCTCCAATGAAGGATGGTAGAAGAAACATCATGCCTTCTGTTGGGAAATAAGAAGGCATGAACATGTACGGACACCCCGTTCCAAAATCTAAGTCGTAGAATGGAAACCTTAACCAACTATCAACTTCGAGATTAGGGCATAATATGTGCTTGTTCATGTCTGCTGTTGGGATAAGATCTTCTTGATCCTTAGCTTTCATGTGATTAGCAAAGTCGATGAACGATCTGAAATAGTTGTTGTTTACTTTTATAACCGCGTCATGAATGAGCTTCGTTGCATAAGGAAGAGGCTCTCGTAAAAGGTCCTTCACTTTCGCTGTTGGGAATGCCCAAAGGACTAAGTTCCCAAAGTACTCATTGGGTACTCGGGGGTTCAACCTCGTTCTACCATTGACTGAGATTCTTATATGGGTGGTCTCGAAGCCACTTAGGCCTCGAGCTTTAGTGATGGCCCTCCATAAATGTGCAACGAGGCTCTCGAAGGTGCTATATGGTTTGCTATTGTTTCCATTCATGGAAGACGCTTTTGCCTTGAGTTTCGCTAGAAACTCTACCGTGAAATGAACTTTGTGCACCACTATATCTTCCGTTACATGATGAGTTTCGTTGAGTGAATTTTCCTTTTTGACTAATTTTGACATGAATTCCGCCCCCTTATGTTCATACTCGATGAGTGGAGGATTTCGAGGGTTGAAAATTGTACGATCATGTAAAGGAAGTGGCTTGATGTCAAGCCCTCGACAGGCTTGACCCCATGCAACTAAAAAGTTGCTAGTTGAATGACCATCCGCGACAGTATGGTGGGCGGTGAACCCGACCACCAAGGAGCCACAAGTGAATCTCGTGACTTGAACTTGCACCAATTCGACAACATTATTCAAGCTAGGATGTAGGTTAAGCAAAGAAGATGAAGGCTTAAAGGGCATTACTTTATCGAGGGTGCTATCCGCTGATGCCTCAACGAATCGAACACCCTCATCGTTGAGCAAAATTACTGGATTTTCATGTTCGTCTTTTCCTAATCGCCCTGCCCATTCCCTATAAATCGCTAGGGCCTTTTGAAGTCCCAATTGAATGGCAGCGTTTGGTGGGGTGGGAGGGCGATAGGCATAGATGACAGCAATTTGGGCTTCGTAGGTGACCTTGTCAAAGACACTAAGGGGAATGTAGCTTTTAGTAGAAGGAGGGGTGTCTTCATAGAAAGGCTTAATGAGTTTTGAACTTTCTATTTTGACCTTCATGGTTTTTTTAGTTTTTGGTTTTGGCTAAGTGAACAAAAGAGAAGAAGAGGAGGAGAATGGCTAAGCTCGAGTTATGGTAAAGGCATGAGTTGGGTTTTTATAAGTATATAATCATGCAAAAACAGTACTCCTACGCTTACAATTGGTTAGTTAGACGTGTTTGTGTTGTAGAGAGAAAATACTCATTCCGTTTTATTTTACTTAGGTATTATAGTAAATATAAATGTTTCACCCATTTCAAAAAATATATATATAAATGTTTTATTTTATTTGTCCATTTTAGCGAATCAGGAGAATTTTATTAATTTTTTTTTCACATACTACCTTTAATATTAAATAACTATATAAAGTAATAATTATCAAACTTAGAGTTTCGAATCATCACTAATAAGGTTAGTTTGGTAAAATATATCTCTAATTAAAGTTTTCTTAATTAAGGGAAGTATTAAAATTGGCAACAGAAACTAGAGGGGAAAAACCAGACAAAAGGAGAAAATGATGGATCCGGCTCATCTCCATTTTCTATCTCTACATTTACCCCAAGTTCTTGCTTGGATGGGAGACACATGCCATTATTTAAAATTAATGGTTGATATTTAATTAATTAAAGTAAAGTCCTAGCACATAGTTATTTACTTTCATATATTTGCTTCTTAAATATTTTTAACAATCCATTATATCTTTATTTAAATTATATCTTTTCTAAATATATTAGTAAATCTTTTCTTTCTTTTCTTTTTTTTTGACAACAAATCTTTTCTTTCTTTCCTTAGAGCAATTTTTGTACCTTTTTTTTTTTTTTTTTTGCTAACTTTTGCATTTCTCACATAATATTTGCCAAATAAAAAGTTAAAAATTGTGGCATGATGTTTTTTTAATTTTAGGATGAAAATAAATTTTATCACTCAACTTCAAAGTTTTGTTACTCCCTAAAAGGTTTCCATATTACCTTATAGAAAAAGTAGCTCTTGAATTACTTAATTAGAAAAATAAACTTTTAACCAAATTATGAAGATTCAAAAGAAAAAAAAATAGGAAAAGTTTTAAGTATATACTCATGACAGTAAAGAAAAGATTTTATATATTTAACAAAGATATAATAAATTGTTAAACATATTCAAGGAACAAATATATGGAAGTAAATAACTATGGTATGGTTAGGACATTACTTTAATTAATTAAATCTCAACCATTAATTTTAATGTATGACATGTGTCTCCAATCCAAATAAGAACTTGAGGAAAATGGAGAGATGAGAAATAGAGAGGAGCCGGAAATGAAATGGAAATAGTGGGCCTATCATTCAATTAGTGTGAAGGTGATTAATATATAGCTGTCTCAATTAGCTAGTTAATTAGTAGCTCTTGAAGATGCTTCACAGCTAATTAACTTTCATATTAGTAGTATTCCCTCCGTTCCATTTTAGTTGGTCATCTTACTAAAAATAAATGTTTCGTATTAGTTGATCACTTACTAAATCAAGATAGAGTTAATTTTTATTTTATTTTATTTTACCTCTATAATTAATTACAATTTCAATGTCCATTCATATGCCTAGCGAATATCATTAATATGGATAAAGGATAAAATAGTATAAAAAATACTCCATTTATGATTTCTTAATCACCGTGTAAAATAAAATGTGTTCAATTAAAACGGAACGGAGGGAGTAGTATTTTAAAATTTGTGAATTAGGGCTGACTTTAATCAAAGTGGTAGTATTAATTTTTGATTATTGAACTATACAATCACCTCTTGCCAACACTGTGTGACTACATAGGTGATAGTCATGTGATACCAACAACCTTCTTGTCAATTGTACAATTCATTGACAACCTCACAATTTTTAAATGACAATGAATTTGTACGTATTTTGATCCATCTTTTCCTGTTTTTCCATCTAGAAAAATTGGGGTCTTTATTATTCTGTTTCTTTAAATAAACTATATTTAGGACAAAAAGTTTCGACCTCGACAGTACCATCAAGAACTTGTGAATTAATCCTCAATCTTGACTAAGTTCGTTCTGATGCATAAGGCATTGGAAAAAATATTCATCTTCAAAATGGTAAGTGATGAGGTGCGCTTGGAGTAAATTGGAGATGTAAATTGAATTGAAATAAATTTAGTGCGACGAGCTCAATTGAGAAAACGTTAATAGAGAGAATTAATTCTTAATCTTCCTTATGAAATAGTACCATTCATTACACCAATCCAACCACCCTTTATAGTATTAAAATGTTATTACAACCATAGATTTAGATAAGTTATTATCGTGTTATATATATTTGATATATGGACATCTAAACGTATGCGATTGGGGGATATCCTCGATAATTACAGCTTGTATTCTTAGAGGTAACATGCGTTTAACTTTGTTTTTTTAATTCATCTTTGCGAGTATACAGTAAATTCTCCTTTTTTAATATATTATACTTGATGAAAAACTTGACTTCTGGCATCAACTGACAACTCTTTATTTGGTTTTATAATGGCGGCTATTATGGTAATGAAAGCATAATCGATATATCTTAAACTAAAAGATTATAACATTTAATTAAGAAAATTGAGATTTTACTTTATCTATTCGATTATTTTAAATAACTTTGTAAAAAGGACGCTGGAATTTTTTCAACCATTTTGCATATGCACTTTCACGGGTTATGACAAAAAATTCAATAGTTTTTCATTTACAAAATCTCCTGAAAATGACTATATTTAACAATTTTTTACCTTATCAAATTTGAAGAGAGAATTAATTAAGATCTGAGATATACTATGTATATTGACAAAGTTAACATGTTCACACTAATTAGAATTGTTGTTTCAATTTGTAGAGTAGATTTTGTCAAATTGAAATTTCGTGGCCATACTTGAGAAACACATTCAGACTAATTATAATTTCATGCATGTCAGAGTGTAAAAAAAAACTCATAAAACTATAATTTTTTGTTACCAGTCGGAAAATTGATCTTTTATTAATTACTTTATCCGGTGAATAATATCACTTCGCTTACATGTCGTGGTGGTATAAACTTTTTACTGTCTAATGAATTTAAGTTCTATATAGTATATACTGATGGTAACAAAAATATTTACATCATTAGATACTTGTTATATAATTATAGCTAAATTTCTTGATAAGCATTAATTAATAATGTGATAAAAATTAAGTAATATTGTTGGAATAGTTAGTATTGATGGGAGTAGATGGAGTTCATCACTTTGAATTCTAGAATGAGCTTTGAGAACAGAAATCGCATTAAAGCTGCTGAATTAGGTGAAGAATATGACTCTACCTAAGTAGAAAATCAAATTAGTGCTGTATTTGGCAAAAAAATGTCACTTAGGATGGACTTATTAGACTTTTGGTAGATGAGAGAAAGAGATGTGTACTGCTTGGAATAAGACTTGTGTTAAATTGGAATATTAGGATAATGGACAAGAAATGTTATAAACTGAAAAATTCAAATGAGACACGGCATAATAATAAAATTAAAAATGAACACGTCTTCGATTTATAATCCAAGTATTTCAGTGAAAATAAAAAAATAAAAAAACCAAAAATAATATCTGTAAATTAATAGTACCATAGAAGTGGCAGCAAGAATGAGATTTCTGTTATAAAATAAAGATAAAATATCAAACTAATAAAGAAAGAGACAACTTTAGAGAATGAAAATATTAGTACTTGTTTTCACTTCTTGTATATCACAAAATGTACAAAAGGATGGCTATTTATAAGCCACCAAACTTACTCCCTAAGTATGTTTAGCATGACAACAACTTGGCAATTTGACCAAGTAACTTTGGAGTTCAAATCCAAATTGAATAAGTAATCTTGGTGTTCAAGTTCAATTTGGCTACTAACTCTTATCTCTCATTAATGACATTCACACATATATATGTCACATGACATCCATATTACATAACACTCCCCCTTGGATGTCCATTAATAGATAATGTGCCTCGTTAAAACCTTACTAGGAAAACCCAGTGGAAAAAGCCTAGTGAAGGAAAAAGAGTACACACATCTTGTAATACGCCTTCAGTGTTGCCTCATTAAAAACCTTACAAGGAAAACCCAGTGGGACAAAACCTTGTGAGGGAAAAAGAGTACAACGCGTATTAACTCCCCCTGATGAGAACATTAATTTAATGACTTGAATCTTCGCATCTCAATCTTGTGCACCATCTTCTCGAAAGTTGCAGTTGGTAGAGACTTAGTGAATAAATCAGCAATATTGTCACTTGAACGAATCTGTCGCACGTCAATATCACCATTCTTTTGGAGTTCATGTGTGTAGAAAAGTTTTGGCGAAATGTGCTTCGTTCTATCTCCTTTTATGAATCCTCCCTTTAGTTGCGCTATGCATGCTGCATTATCTTCAAATAGAATTGTGGGTACCTTGATATCACACTTCAGTCCACATCTTTCTTTGATATAATGTATCACCGATCTCAACCATACACATTCTCTACTTGCTTCATGGATAGCTATTATCTCAGCATGATTTGAAGAAGTAGCAACAATAGACTGCTTTGTAAATTGCCATGATATAGCAGTACCTCCGTATGTAAACACATAACCTGTTTGAGATCGAGCTTTATGTGGGTCAGATAAATAACCTGCATCTGTATGACCAACAAGATCTGCACTAACTTTGTTAGTATAGAAAAAACCCGTATCAATAGTCCCCTTTAGGTATCGCAATATATGCTTAACTCCGTTCCAATGTCTACGTGTAGGGGAAAAACTATACCTTGCTAGCAAATTAACAGAAAATGCTATATCTGGTCTTGTAGCATTAGCAAGATACATAAGTGCACCAATAGCACTGAGATATGGTACTTCAGGACCAAGAATTTCTTCATTCTCTTCTGGAGGTCGGAACGGGTCTTTACTCACTTCAAGTGATCGGACAACCATTGGAGTACTTAATGGATGTGCTTTGTCCATGTAGAATCGTTTCAAAACCTTCTCAGTATAGGCAGATTGATGGATGAAGACCCCGTCTGCTAAATGCTCAATTTGCAGACCAAGACAAAGTTTTGTCTTTCCAAGGTCTTTCATCTCAAATTCTTTCTTTAGATATTCAATTGCATTTTGGACCTCTTTTGGAGTTCCAATGAGATTTATGTCATCAACATAAACAGCGAGTATAACAAACTCTGATGCTGTTTTCTTAATAAAAAATACAAGGACAAATGACATTATTTATATAACCTTCATTTATCAAGTACTCACTAAGGCGATTATACCACATATGCCCTGATTGTTTTAGACCATATAACGATCTTTGTAATCTGATTGAACACATATCCCAAGATTTTGAACTATATGCTTCAGGCATTTTTAATCCTTCTGGGATTCTCATATAAATTTCATTATTAAGTGAACCATAAAGATAAGCTGTAACCACATCCATTAGATGCATTTCAAGGTTTTCATGTACAGCTAAACTGATGAGATATCGAAACGTTATTGCATCCATAACGGGTGAATATGTTTCTTCGTAGTCAATTCCTGGTCTTTGAGAGAATCCTTGTGCGACAAGGCGTGCCTTGTATCTTATAATTTCATTTTTCTCATTCCTTTTACGCATGAAGACCCATTTATGGCCAACTGGTTTTACACCATCAGGAGTTTGGACTATAGGTCCAAAAACCTCACGTTTAGCAAGTGAGTTCAATTCTGATTGAATTGCCTCTTGCCATTTTGGCCAATCATTTCTTCGTCGACATTCTTCGACAGATAGAGGTTCAAGATCCTCACTGTCTTGCATAATGTGAAGTGCGACATTGTATGCAAAAATATTATTCACCATAATTTTCGATCGATCTAAATTTATCTCATCACCGGTGGAACTTTTTGAAAGTTCCTCATTCACTTGAATCTCGGGTTCGCTGATTTCTTCAGGAATATCAGGATTAATCAGATCTTGAGCCTCTTCATGAGGTTCTTTTATAGTGTCACTTTTCTCATTTTTCGTGCTTCTTTTTCTAGGATTTTTATCCTTTGAACTCAATGGTCTACCACGCTTCAGGCGTGCTTGGGATTCAGAAGTTATGACATTAGCGGATGGTCCTTTTGGGACATCAATTCGGACAGGTACATTCACTGCAGGGATATGTGACTTAGTTATCCTTTTCAAATCAGTAAATGTATCTGGCATTTGATTTGCTATTTTCTGTAAGTGAATGATCTTCTGGACTTCATGTTCACATATAGGGGTACGTGGATCAAAATGAGATAATGACGAAACTTTTCACGCAATTTCTCTTTTGAGTTCCTGTTTCTCTCCCCCTAATTGAGGAAAATTTGTTTCATCAAATCGACAATCTGCAAATCGAGCAGTAAATAAATCTCCAGTCAACGGCTCAAGGTAGCGAATTATGGAGGGTGATTCAAACCCAACATATATTCCTAACCTTCTCTGGGGGCCCATCTTAGTGCGCTGTGGTGGTGCTATTGGCACGTATACAGCGCAACCAAAAATTCGTAGATGAGCAATATTTGGTTCATGACCCAAGACTAATTGTGACGGAGAGTATTTATGATAATGAGTCGGTCTGAGACGAACAAGTGATGCTGCATGTAAGATAGCATGACCCCAAACAGTAGTGGGCAATTTTGTTTTCATAAGTAGTGGTCTAGCTATCAACTGTAGGCGCTTAATAAATGACTCAGCAAGGCCATTTTGAGTATGAACATGAGCGACAGGATGTTCAACTTTTATCCCAACTGATACACAATAATTATCAAAAGCTTGGGATGTAAATTCTCCAGCATTATCTAGGCGAATAGCCTTAATAGGATAATCTGGGAATTGCGCCCTTAATCGTATTATTTGTGCCAATAATTTCGCAAACGCCAGGTTGCGAGACGATAAGAGGCACACATGAGACCATCTTGAAAATGCGTCTATTAGGACCATAAAGTATCTAAATGACCCACTGGATGGGTGAATAGGTCCACATATATCCCCATGTATACGTTCTAAAAAATGAGGGGATTCGACGCCAACTTTCAGTGGTGATGGCTTAGTTATCAATTTGCCTTGGTAACAAGCAGCACATGAAAATTCATTACTTGCAAGAATCTTCAGGTTCTTTAGCGGATGCCCTTTTGAATTTTCAATGATTCGTCTCAGCATTATTGATCCAGGGTGACCCATTCGGTCATGCCACAGCACAAAAGTATTCAAATCAGTAAACTTCTGGTTTACGATAGAGTGTGCTTCAACTGTACTAATTTCTGCATAATATAGGCCAGAAGACAAAGTTGGCAATTTCTCCAATACATATTTCTGGCCTGAGATATTCTTGGTAATGCCAAGATATTCAACATTCATTTCATTTATTGTCTCAACATGATATCCATTTCTGCGGATATCTTTAAAACTTAATAAGTTTCTCGGGGATTTAGAAGAGAATAGTGCATCTTCTATAACAAGTTTCGTCCCCTTCGGCAGAAATATAGTAGCTCTTCCGGAGCCTTCAATTAATTTTGAATTACCAGAAATTGTTGTAACATTGGCTTTTCTCCTAAGCAACTGAGAAAAGTATTTCTCATCTTTAAATATGACGTGCGTTGTTCCACTATCAATTACACAAATATCCTCACGGTCGATTATTGATCCAAATAAAATTTGAGGAGTATCCATATATTCTTTAAGATGAAAATATAAACAAAGTAAACATTATAGTATTACTAGCAAACAACGTATTTACACAAACTTTATTTATTTACATGATTAGAGAAACACTACTAACAGAAACGTAAACTGACACAACTAACAAAAAGTAAAGTACTTAGACTATTGCAGATCCGTCACCGACAAGGTGATCTATATTTCCTTCAGGGATTTCAAAAAAATCTGCAACGTCTAACTGCATAGGCTCAACATTATCTTCAGAGATAAAGTTTGCTTCTGCAGTATTATCCACCTTCTTAAGGGATGCCTGATAAAGATTAACCAGGTGCCTTGACGTACGACAGGTACGTGACCAGTGCCCTTTTCTTCCACACCGATAGCATCTAGTTTCTGTATTTGTCCTTTGCACCGCTTCAGGCTTTTTACCCTTCTTTCTACACTGCTGGTGCTGAGGGTTATTATTCAGTGCAAGACGATCATCATGATTGAAATTTCTCCCTCGACCACGGCCACGACCATGACTGGGGCCAGGACCTCTTTCACGCCTAGATTGGTGAAAATTTGCTGCATTTACTTCAGGAAATGGAGCAGTACCAGGAGGTCGACTTTCATGGTTTTTCATCAAAAGATCATTATGTTGTTCAGCAACAAGGAGATGCGAAATTAATTCAGAATACTTTTTGAATCCCATTTCTCGGTATTGCTGCTGCAGGAGCATACTCGACCCAGGGAAGGTGGAGAATGTTTTCTCCAACATATCATGATCTGTGATATTTTCTCCGCATAGAGTTAACTGTGATTTAATTCTAAACATAGCAGAATTATACGCAGTTATATCTTTAAAATCTTGTAATCTCAAATGGGTCCATTCATAATGTGCCTGTGGAAGAACGACCATCTTCAGGTGGTCATATCTATCTTTCAAATTATTCCACAGTATAAGAGGATCCCTAATAGTGAGATATTCCATTTTCAATCCCTCATCGAGGTGATGACGGAGAAATATCATAGCTTTGGCACGGTCTTGGTTTGAAGCCTGGTTCTTATCTTGGATGGTGTCTGCCAGACCCATCGCATTCAAATGTATTTCGGCATCAAGTGCCCAAGATAAGTAGGCTTTGCCCGATATGTCCAGGGCAACAAATTCACGTTTAGATAGATTTGACATTATATTAGGAAAAATAAGTTCTTACCTTTATTACCTGAAAAAGTATTTGCTCGAGATGGCAGAGTCTCGTGCTGATAACGTGTTATAAAATAAAGATAAAATATCAAACTAATAAAGAAAGAGACAACTTTAGAGAATGAAAATGGTAGTACTTGTTTTCACTTCTTGTATATCACAAAATGTACAAAAGGATGGCTATTTATAAGCCACCAAACTTACTCCCTAAGTATGTTTAGCATGACAACAACTTGACAATTTGACCAAGTAACTTTGGAGTTCAAATCCAAATTGAATAAGTAATCTTGGTGTTCAAGTTCAATTTGGCTACTAACTCTTATCTCTCATTAATGACATTCACACATATATATGTCACATGACATCCATATTACATAACAATTTCAATTATAAGTTCAAGATTTTGTGTAATTTATATAAGCAGGATTATAAATAAGTTGAAATATATACGTTATTTGATATAAAATGAAGTATTTTCTTTTGAATATATCGTGTATTAGTGCATACTCGTATTCTGTTTCAAATATTAGCATGTGATGTTCCGTAGATGTTAACTTACATGAATCAATTTTTCACCTAGTATGTATTTATATGCTGAAATTTGTATATTATTTGTTATATAAAGACTAGATAAAATTATATTAATAGTGCAAAAAATAAATAAATAAGGATTTGCACAGTCGATGTATCTAATAAACTAAGCTCTTACCACTCTAATTTACGTACAAACCTATTATCTAGGAATACTTCGTTTATCCTTAATCAAGTATTTCATGTTCGAATTTTGAAAATGATTTTTTTAACAGAGAGTATTTTTCTTTTTAATGGATCTTAGAAATAAATTTGGATTAATCAAAATCTCAAAACAAATATCAACACGGTGGAAACCCAAAAAAAGCAAAGTTACGAACTGCCATTCGATGTAGACTTAGAGAGTTGATTTTTAAGATGGTCACTCACCTAGTAGCTATTATTTTAAAAAGTCACTTTTTTGTTTTAAAAATAATTTTCTGAAATAATATATATTAATTAGTTGAATGACAAATGCCATGTCAACATGAAGTAATCCTCCACCAATTATTGATGGTAAATTGTAAAAAATGAATTGGTAGCTAGGTGTCATTGCTGTACGTACTATATTTATGGCTTCTTTTATGTGGGGAAATGTGCCAAAGAAATGCACCTTACATTTATAGAAAAATGGGTGGTTAGCCAAGTTTGATCTAGCCCACCCGTGATATAAATGGCATAAATTACTCGATAGCGTGATGTGACAGAGTCGAGACGTGGTACTGTCCACTCTATGAATATGTTGAAAATTAAAGGTATGCTGTACCAAAGAAAGCAAGTGTACCAACAACAAGAATTATGGTGGAGTAGTAAGTATTCCTTTATCCTTAATCAGAGGTTTAGTGTTTGAGTTCCTCTAGATACGAATCATCTTTATTAGGGAATGTTTTACTCTCCAATGTAGAACTTCTCGACACGAATTCGGATTTAGTCAAATTTTAATACGGATATTAAAGTGTCGGACACTGGATGAAAAATCGAAAAAAAGAAAACAAGTGTATGAAAATATGACCATATTATTGTAAAGGCAAACCTCTATGTAGTAGCAGCATTTATCAAAAAAATTTATGGTTGCTGTAAAAATATGTTGTTATATATGTATACTAACATTTGATGTCTGGATCTTATTTAACTGTTATAAATAAAAATATGCAAAATTAGAAAGAACATGAATATAAACAAGACAAATACTAATAGCCTTTTCCTGGTGAAGTTATGAAATGTCTGATATGCATCATTTAAATACAATTTTTTTCTTTAAATTAGATATTCGTGCTTAAAATTTATTATATACATGACTTTAATAATGATTAACATAAATATTTTTGTATTTTATTTCGTACATAATATATTTCTTACAAAATATTATTACTACATAATATTTGAGTATGTTATTATAGAGGTAATTTATAAAGAGAGTACCGTTATAATAAACGTTATTATTATTATAGGTACAAGAACATTATAGGGAAGTAAAATATAAAATAAAAAATCAATTTTGAAGAAAATCAAATCACTATAGTGAAAAATTATTATAATGAGGTTACGTTATAAAGAGTTCTGACTGTATTATTGTAAGTTTGTGACAAAAAATATGTCCCTGCTGGTCCTTTAGCTAAAATGGATCTGTCAGACTATTTAATTTGATGCAGAAAGGGTTATAGATATGTTCTTGAAGTGTCTGGATCGTCAGAAATTTGACTCAAAGTCTTCAATAATTTCTTTTACAGTTAAGTTTCTTTGGTGAACGTGTAAGCCCATAAGGACAAGCTTATGAAAAAGGACATCTTAAATAAATTAATTTTACAATGTTAACAAGGAAGAGAAGTGGAAAATTGGATTGATCAATTTTGAGCTAAATATGATTAACTAGATAAATGGATAAATTAGTGAGAACCCTTGCGTTGTATAACAAAGTACTCCATAGTATTAAGTCGAATTTCTAAAATACAATGATATAACAGAATTTATTTTTAATAGAGACATTGTTTCCAATAGGACCTGACTTAAGTATAGTATTTCAAAGAAATTTGAAAAAGAGATTATAGAAATAAAAATAAAAACAACAACGGAATAAAACGAAATAGAGAGCAATATACAAGAAAAGAATAATAGACAATGCCATAACGAGATAATCGACGCACAAAATATCACAAATGATAACTGAAATCAAAGAGCAAGAGAATGTCCAAATCTTCTTCTCTAATCTACAACCTCTATAGTCTCCTATATAAAGTCATGTCTTCGATAAACTCAAAAAATATCATGTTATATTTAATTACCTCCCTAACACTTCTTCGATCATAAAATCTTGTGACCCAAAACAGATAATACATGTCATCGACTCTGAATTATGAATCGATGATACATTCATAATCTAATAAGATTCGTATAACAGAAAATGTCTTCTATTGACAGGACAAAGATGATAAATAAGACTCCTAATTATGAGGCATATCACATGATTTTCTTTTCCTCTTATTTCTACCGAAGTCCGTGAAAGGACAAAGACGTGGGAAGCGGCATAAAGACCACAAAATAAACCTAACATAATTAAATAATTAACACCACTTGTGTAATTTCCACTAATAGACTTAAGAAATGTTCATTTGCTAACCAATTGATAAAAGTCACAGAACTTAATGCTATTTTTTATTTATTCGTCAGCGTGCTGCTTCCAACGCCATATAGATGTTCCTTTTAATCTTTTAATTATTTCAACGCATGATTATTATATTTTATAGTTATAGTGTCATCTCTCATTAGCAATACGTATTAGTTGATTTTATTCATCAAGATTAGGACAGGTAAAAAAAAATCATCTAGTGGCTTTCCCTCTGATGGGACTTGAACTTAAAACTTCATGATTCTCAGCTCACTTTATTGATCACTAAGCTACACTCTTGTGTAATTATTTTCACCATATATATTACTCCCTCCACCTGGAAAAACCAGTCAGTAATTATTTTATGACAATCAACCTACATGAACTAATTTGACTAACATTTTAAAATACATTTTTTTTGTCACAACTGATAGTTTTTCTTAATATAGTTTTTAAATATTTAAATTAAAGTATCAAATTACTTTAATTACTTTAATTCAATTTAATTTTAAAGATTAATCAAATTAACTTTCGATAATAAATGTAATTATGGAAAGGTTCAGGAATAAACTTTATTTTTCAATGTATTGCTTCACTTTATTAGGTTATCTATTCATTTGGAAGAAAAATTCAGTATTAGGTTTTATCTTGGCATTGACTTCGATGTTTATTTTTTTTCGTACAAGGAACCGTAGTTATAGTCAATTTTTTTACGAGCTAGTACTCTTCGTTTATATACTTCAAATTGCCAAGTTAAGGTTTGACGTTATCAAATTTTGTCTTAATTTATAATGGAATTGTGACTGGCCACTTACTTCTAACTCCTTCTTCCACATATATTTGCAGTTCTTGAATAACTTTGACTATCTCTTTTTTTTCTATTGGTAAAATTAACTTTGACTATTGAAAGAAGCACTATCCGAAAAAGATGATAATGACATCTCAATATTATGTTTATGTTTTGTGTTTAATTATATATGAAAATAGTATCAGCATATTTCGTAATCTTTTTACACATACATTTTTTAAGCATTTTCTCTTTAGAGTAGTTGGTGTTAGTGATGTAGCTTGAATAGCAAAACTTCAGATAAAAAATTTAATAGTGTTAGCTATTTTTATATAGGAGGATTTTAATTTTCAAAGTAAATGTACCCTTTTTTTAAAAAAAAATAAAATTAATGGACAGTTATCAAGGTCTACTCTAACGGGTAAATGGTAATATAATATTATTTGTTAAGTTATACCGTATACGATGACATATAGCAAGTACATATTATTTATTTTTTATATATATAAAAAAAAGTCCTATAATGTGAACAAATTATTATTTATTTACAGTCGTCGAGGTCCATATAAGTCAGTGGAAGGACAAAAATGTGGGAGGCGGCATAAGGATCGTAACATAACAAACATAAATTCCAATTTTTGTACTATAGAAATTATTCATTGGATACATATAGGAAACCAATAGATGGAAACCTAGCAGGTATTCCCATTTCTTTTGACTTTTTATTCTACCAACAATGTAACATATATTCCACTGATAATAGTCAGGGTGTACATAGTACTCCCTTCGTCTCATTTTATATGACCTAATTTGACTGGACACAAAGTTTAAAAAGTAAGCTTTGACTTGATAATGTTTACCATATTGTCCTTTAAAAAATAAAAGGTAATGAATTCACTTTTTAATTAAGTGGGACTAATAAGGATAAAAGAGTAATTGTGCCTTGCAAAAGTTACCATATAAGGAAATGTGACATTCTTTTTGGGACGGACCAAAAAGAAAAGTAGATCACATAAAATGGGACGGAGGGAGTAATAGTTTGCTTAGTCTTGCTGTTGTTCGTAGTTTGCCTAGTATTTAGGGGTGTGCAAAAATTAAATCGATCAATAAATCGAATCGATAAAATTGTTATTAGTTTATTGTTAATGGGTTAATCTATATATATATGTATTATTTATTTGTTTTTTTCTCTTTAATTTCTACAAACTAACAAACCTATTCAATTTCCTGAAAACCTATAATCCGACAAAGAAATAAAGTCAAACCTTTTCAATTCCTCTCTTGTAAACCGATGGTGAGGGTTTGCGACGATGACGGTGAGGGTCAAGTGACTTTAAGCAACTAGGATTCAGTTTTTTGAACTAACAGTCAGTTCAAGTTTAAAGATTCTTGTAAATTAAAATACATCATATAGGATTTTGGCTGCAACTAAGATTCAGTTTCTTTTCATGTTGGTTGTTACTTTTTATATTTTATGAGTATTTTCTTATCGGTTAAACCGAACCGTTAAGGACTAAAACCGATAAAAAATATCTTATTGGTTTGGTTATTGGTTTAGCCTATTTAAAAATCAAAAACCGATAAACCGAATCGATAATACATAAAACCAAATCGAACCGACCGATGTACACCCTTACTAGTACTTTTGTTGTAGTGGCATTGCCACAAGGTCTGGCCATGTAAACGTACTGCTATATATAAATAAATAATCTTTTTAACCCCAAAAAAAAAAAAAAAGTAACATATGTACGTAATTTTGTAATTTTAATTAGAGGTCTCTGATTCAATATTAAGAAAGGAATACATTCTTAGCAGGGGGTGATGGTTATAGGGTGCTGCCTCCTTAGTGGGCTCTATGCGATATGATTCTTGATTAGTTGGGCTGATAAATTTTCCAAAATTCCATTTTCATTTAATTGACTATTTTCCCTATATGCATTTGAGTAATACTCGTGGATCATTATTTTCTTATTTGGAGAAAAAGATATTGAAATTAGATTTTTCTCTGTACTTACTTTGATGTGTACTGATTTGGTATTAAGAATTATGGTTGATGAGATATTTGAAGACCGGGAAGTTCTCACACACAAATCTTTTATGGCCAGAAGTATTACTTACACAATGGCACACATACACACATATGAAACAACAAAAAAAAAAAAAAAAAGAAAAAAAAAAAGGTAACAGATACAAAGTATAACGTGATATTTTAGCATTTTTGACATTAAGATTTATGTCCAGAAGTATTACATAAACATTGTTTAGATTTGCTCATTCTTATTCTGGAAATGCAGAGAAAATTAAAGCTATATTGATTGTAATTTCATTTATAACAAAAAAGAAAAAGAAAAAAAGGGGCAATTTGCGCTCTGTTGTTATTATATCATATTGATAACAAGTTGGAAGGAGAGTGTCAAAATTAGATCATGAAAATATAATCCGTCTAACTCACTTAAGTTTGGTTAGTCATTAATTCGTCTATTTAATTATTAGCATTTGTTTAAGCATAACACATTTAAATTCATTGAAAAAAAAGGGTTGATATGCAACCCATATTGATCTATGAAAAAATTTATCAAACCAATTTCAAAAATATTTTTTTGGGGTATTGGCATGTGCATAAAATCCCTAGATGGAATAGACATGTTTTTAATCAAATATTTTATTAAACAAATTAAACTTTAAAAAACTGACATTCATTAGTCATCTCCTTAAATCTCTTTTTTTTTTTCCCTCTTTCATTTCCTCCACGTCTCTCTCCTCCGTTCTTCTCTCTTTCATTCCATCTCCTTAAATCTCTCTTAACTAAAACTAATATTCTACCAAAATGTATCTCGTATGAATATGCTAATGGTTACCAATTTCAGCTTGAAAATACATTATATACATAATGATATGTATTGTATGTATATTAGTTTAATATATCTCAAATAAATGGGTATTGTACCTACTAATATACATTAATATGTATGTATCTATTATTACAGCTACACAATAGACCAATATGTATATTAACAATTTGTATACATATTATTTCAGTTATACATAATGATATATATTGTATGTATACTATTTCAATGAACTGTACATACACAGTAATATGTATACATAATTCCAACTATACATACTAATAATATCTCATATTTTCAAAACTTTGTATTACTAGTTAGTGTGAAAAATATGAATATATTTTGTTAGAATATCAGTTTTGATTAATTGGGAGGTTTTTTTACTTTTTACTTTTCAAATTTTGTAGAAGTTTGTCAAAATTCTTTCTTCAAAATGCAGCAATGCACTTAGAGATGGGGATAGGAACAAAATATCCGGAACAAGGTTGGTGTAACCCCTGTGGTGGACAAGATGAGAGAAGCGAGACTAAGATAGTTTGGACATGTGAAGAGTTGATGCACAATGTTCTAGTGAGGATGTGTGAGAGGTTGGTTGTAGTTGGTATAAAGAGAGGTGGAGGTGGGCCGAAAAAGGACCGGGGAGAGGTGACAAGACAAGACATAATACACATGCAACTTATCGAGGACATGATCTTAGATAAAAAGATATAGAGGTGAAGGATTAGGGTAGAAGGTTCGTAATTAGTCGAGTGTTTTCTAGTTTCATTATCAGTATTGTTGTTTCTTTCCTCATGTACTATCTTATTCTTCGATTTTAGTATCACACATGTTATTTTCTTTGCTTTAGTTATCGTGTTATTTGATGTTGTTACTGTTACCTTCTTCATTATTTTCAACATGACTTTCACTATTGCAGTTGCTTTACATACTTGAACTTTGATATGTTTTATAGGGATATAATTGTTTATAGATCATCCTCTCCTGATCCCATCTATGGGATTACACTGGTCTGTTGTTATATTAATTATTAATTACTATAATAAGTGAAATTATGTCTAAATAAAGGGAGTTGAGAATTATTTTTCTTAAAATAACCCAATAATTTTAGATGGTCCGGATATATGAAAAGAAAGTGTGCTAATGCACAAGTGAAACAATATCAGAGGTTGGCTATAAAAGGGTGTTAGGGAGGTAGAAGTAGGCATAAGAAGAGTTGAGGGGAGGTGATTCGACTAAACATGACATCTCCCTTCAATTTATTTAGAATATGATCCTACATAAAATAATTATTTGAGATCGGGAATTATGATAGAAGGCTAGTAAGTAGTCGCCTAGTGTAACACCTTTACTTGGGAGAGACATGAGCTAGTCTCCTCTTCCCTTCTCTTCTTCTTCTTCTTATTATTATATTACTATTTAGTTTACATAGTTGCTTTTACTTGTTTTTTATTGTTACATGTTTGTTTTATTTACTGTGTTTATCTCACCACTTTGTTATATTTTTAACTTATTTTGGTAATGCATCTTAGTGTCAAGGGTCTACTAGACACAATCTCTCTATGCTATAAAGACAGAGGTAAAGTCGGTATACACTATATCCTCTCCTAACCCCAATTATAATTATAATAAATACTATAGGGGTTGATCTTACTACTTTCCAGACCTTAGGGGGCATTAGTGGTTAAAGGCACAGCTACCAACCCTGCAAAATTCTGGGCGGGTGGTTCGACCCGAAAATAGAAAACGAGAGGATCCGAACACGGGGTTTAGGGTTTAAGTTACCACACAATCTGCAACCAAACTTTCCCCTCTCGCGCGCTTGGCAGCTCCGGCGAATTTAGCGGCGTACTTGTCACCTTTCACCAGCGAGCTCTAATAATAGCTATAGCTCAAGTAATTTTCTTCAGGATTTCAATTTTCTTTACTTTATTTTTTTATATGTGCAAAGTGTTTGACGTGTAGTATGATTTTTGTAAACAGAGATATGGGTGTTAAAGCAAGGAAGAAAGCAATAACGAAGAAATTGAAAAAGGGAGCAAGCGATTTTTCTGCTTCTAAAGATGAAGCACGTGACTTTCTGGTACTTAATTTGTTCGTGTGGTTTCAGCATATTAGCAGTCCATCTAATATCTTCCAACTATATAGATGTATATATATAATGAAAACTGAAAGAAAATAACTCGGGTAATCTTAGTAGCTCAGTTGGTTGGCTACGTGAACTTTCAGCTTGTTGGTGATAGTTCCATTCCCCAGCTTGTAATTCCATACCCCCAGGCCCCATTGTTTTTTTTTTGGTTTTTTTTAAAAAGTAAGGAAATACCTCAAATTATGTATATATATTTAGTGGTGAGCTTACTACCTAGATTAACATCCCCATGCTCAAAACACCGCAAGAAGCAATTGTCTCCTTTATTGGTATTTCGTGGCAGTGTATGTGTCACGCCCCCAGACCAGAAGGGTGGACAAGGGTCCATATGAATACTTACTAAACAAATGACCTGCATTAAGCGGATGAGCCACTATCCACAAGACAATTACAAGAGTGGTACATAAGTAGCACTGGTCAAATTGCCGCACTAATACAATAGACAACTGAAATTAGGATCACATACGATAACTTTACATTGTCTACAAAGCCTCTAATAAAATTTGTTACAGCACAACAACAGATGGTCGGGACAGAACCCGACATACCCAAACTATAACTATAAATATGACTTAAAGAGTGCTAGACATTTATTAGCTCCAGATGAGAGAAGAACTCACCAACTGTCTGCTAAATCGAAACGAGTACCTAATATAGAAGTCTGCTACCAGGTATACCTGATCCTGTATATACAAAGATGCGGCATCCCCGAATGTAGGGACATCAGTACATATACAATATGTACTGGTACATAAAGCAGACTGAATAACGAGTAGACATATAAGGATGCTCAATGAATAAAATAACAACATGAGCAACTACGGACAATTGAATACCAGAAACTCTTGTCTAGACTATAACTTATGAGCATATAACTGACTGATAGACAACATAAACTATAACCTATGCATTTGCCTTATTAACTCTCCATGTAACGTTCCATGAGTAATTCATCATTATGAAGCGCCTAGTAATTTGCCTAGGTGATGTCCTATGCCTACTTTTAATTCAAACAATCATATGATGGCCTACCAAAGGAAATCTATGTCAAGTGTAAGGTATATGTAGCCCAAACGCCCATTGCTGTGATTTTACACATATAACTGTAATCGCGGTCCTATATAGGGTAAGCTCCCATGGGCTCACTATGAGGGTCTGCCCGCAGGCCATATGTGTCGTATATCGGCTCGAGTCAGGGGAACAGTGCATGACGTTCTAGCTGACTCCAAATACAAATGATGCCACAAGGGCGAGTACGCCACCATATTCGGGCTCACTATAATGGTCTGGTCTCGATCATGTGCACAGAATCACGTCGCGCGGATGTGCCAAGTAAAACCTAATACCCTCCCTTCGATAAGGATAACCTTTTATCATATGATGTCTTAGTATAAATTACGATAACAACAGTTTAGCCATTCAAGTAGCACTTTTTGTATATGACTAATTTAATTTTTATAGTATTAAGCTATTTACACGCTGGTTCTTTATAGCATCATATGACTATATTGCAATGTGATCCAATATATGAGTGCGACTATACTATGGCCAGTTATTCTAATTTATAGCATAAGCTAGATAGACCATGCGATTTTTAAGAATTTCTAATGAAGACGAACATAGTTATGTCTATGTATAGCTCTATAATTCTAGACTCGACAAGAGTAATAGGAGTACTATGACTTCAACAATTGGACGTATGAAGTGTGAAGACAAGTAATTTAAATGAAGACGACATATAGACACTATGGCCATTTATTCACACTTATAAGATATGACAGATATACTATGTGACTTGTAAGTATTTCAAGTAAAAACAATTACGGTCATGCGAAACATTATGAGTGCATGACTCAAAGGAGTAATATGATAAGCGTATAAAGTGCGAAAATAAGAAAGTTTAAGTGGAGCGAGCATATAGATATTTTGATCCTATTAGGCATGTAGTCATGTGTTTGACACAGAGAAAGGGAAGACTCTGTTCACATATACCAAGCAAAATGTACTGACTCTTTTAGGAGAAAGAAGTGACTTACGGTCGTGCTTTAACCGCGGAGGAAGTTTTAGTTTGTGCTTTAACCGCGGAGGAAGTTTTAGCTTTACATACCTCATTTATTGCCTTGAAAAGCTTATGAACAACCAGCCTACTCCTAAGATGTGAAATCTTAAGTCTTGATCCGACAACTATGGCTTGCCAGCCTTGCCTTTCACGCTACCCTCTCTATTCAGACGCTTTCCACTAAACTACATGGGTAGAAATCTTGAGATTGAAATACCATGATCAATTATTCCTGGTGACGTCATGCCCTTGAGAGCTTGTCCTGATATTTAGAGATAACTCATGTGGTTGGGGATGATGATGCAATTGATCTATGTATTGGCGATGGTTTAAGTTTTGCTCCTCAAATCCCCCAAACTGTGAGCTCCTAGATAATCCTCTATATTAATTCTCCAAGTTCTTTCTCTTGTTGAAAAAGAAATGGTCCTATATCAAGGGGTTAGAATATAAACTGTAATCAAACCCATCCCCATGTGAGTGAGCCGAGAGATAGTATTCTGGTGATTATATGAACAGGTGTCTAAGGATAAACATCAATCTTATTTGTATTCATTAATATATCACATGTAGAGAACTAGAGGCTGTGGGGCATAATATATGTAGCTAATACTTTAATAACAAATATATATATATATATATATCTTTGCTTATAATAGTCTCTCTTAAAATATCTATGAATCCCACATCTCTTTTAAGATTAAGATGTACAGTAATAAAATCAAGACATACAACAATATTTCACACAAATTAAGACATGTAAAAAATACATATATATATATATTTTATTAAATTCTTGTTTTATCAAATGTCTCTAAATGCACAAATTGTTATTGCCACTACCTTCCAATAAAATAGTCATACCCCATTGTAGGAAAGTTCGAATGACGTACGGTGAAAATTAGACTTGAAAACATATAATTGAATAGGTAGCATGACTCCTAACTCTCCATATCTTTGGAGATATGCTCATTCAAAGTCATGTACAAATATGGTCTCTTGGTATTGTGCCTAATTAATGACACTTCTACGTATGACTTTACTTTACTTGGGAACTTGGTCTTTTAGTACCGAATACATTTCAAATTTTTCAAGCCAAGCTATTTTATCAACGTCAACTTAGTCGTATATGTACAAGTAGTTACGGAGTGTTACAGTATGCTTTAGTTCTTATGATTTTTCTAGTATACGTACTCCCTTAATTCTGCAACTTGATCGGTATATATGTATAAACTTATGTCTCAATGGTAGAGAAGTAACAAAGGAAGGCAGAAAGCTATAGCTTGATGTTTTGTCTGTGATGCTTTGGGTCGGCAATGGTTACAATTTATGTTCGGTTTTGGTCTGTGATACTTTTTCCCTTGAACTAACGGTCTATTGGAAACAGCCTCTCTGCGTACAGTCTACCCTTCCTAGATCTCACTTTGTGGGATTATACGGGGTATGTTGCTGTTGTTGCTGCTTGGTCTGTGATACTTTGAACGAGCTCTGGTCTTCATTAGAATCATTACTCTAAAATCACCATGACAATTGGTGTGTTGTATATGACTTATTTTTGTTCTTTAAATAAATAGCCATTAGAAGGTGGGCCAGCGCAGAAGCTTCCAAAGACTGAACTGAGGGAAAATAAAGCAACAGTGTTATATATCGGGAGAATTCCACATGGATTTTATGAGAATGAAATGGAAGGTTTGCATTTCTCACTTTAAATTTATTTGAGAATGGGCCTTTTAGATACTTGATATTTTCCGCTTATGTATAATAGGATTAAGCTGAGTAATTGTGTGATATACTCTAAATGTGGTCTTCAGGTTTCTTTAAGCAATTTGGTACAATCAAGAGGCTTCGAATTGCAAGGAATAAAAAGGTTAATTTTCCAAGCCAATTATTATTGGTTAATTGTCCAACTGTTTGGTTAGAGATTTCTTTTATGTTTGCTCTTCAACTGTCTTACTTAATGTTTCTCTCAATCTGGAGAATAGACTTTCCCAATGTCATGGAACCCTTAACATAATCGTTCTGGACATCTGGGTTCTTTTTTTCTTCTTCTTTCTATTCCCTCAGCTAGCAATTCTCAGCTCCACCCTATTTTTTCCTTGCACCTTATCTTAATATCTCATTTGTGAGTGTATTGACAGATATTTCATCCTTAAGAAACATAGAAGTCTGATCAGTAAATCTAACATCTGGCTGGAAATACCTTGATTATAACACCTGTTTTTAAGCATTATGAAGTATTTTTCATCTAGAAAAGAAATGAAACTTTAGGCCATAATTATGTAGTGGAGAATGGTGATTCATTGGTATCCACTTCAATTTCATTTTTCAATCTAATCAATTCATTTCTTAGTTCATTGACACATTTATTGTTCTTTCTTTGTGGGTTTGCACTGCACTCCTTTAAGCTACATATCATATGTTAATCCGTTGATTTACCATTATTTTCCTCTAGGGCAATTTTTCTAATTTTTCACTGACTTATCCTGGTTTCTTTTCCTTAACAGACAGGAAAATCAAAGCATTTTGGCTTCATAGAATTTGAGTCTCCTGAGGTAGTTCTTGTCCTACTGGTTTTGTAGTGTCATAAACATGCTTAAAAATCCCTCTGATCATCATCTTTCTATTTTCTGGTTGTCTATTTTGGGTTAGTGCAGGTTGCAAAAGTTGTTATGGATACTATGCATAACTATCTCTTGTTGGAGCACTTACTGCAAGTTCAGCTTATTCCTCCAGAACACGTACATCCAAGACTGTAAGGATCTCTCTCTCTCTTCCAATTTGATGGAGAGTCCAAGTGTGAAGATATTGTCAAATTTCTTTGGTTTCTTCCATCTCTTCTCTTCTTCGGTTTGGTTGAATTTTAGGGGGTGTTTGGATGGGTGGGGTTCAGTGGTCTGGGAGCTTGTTGTTGTAGATGGTCGGAGGTTGATCGGCACTTTGTAGTCTTTCGTAACTACAAATTGGAACAACAACTAATCAAAGACCAGATCATTTTTTTAGGCCAGATTAAAGAATATATTGACCTGCAAATTTGAAGTACTAGTGGAATTGATTGGAAGTTATCTGCTTAAAAGTTGTTAACAAATGCTTAGTCTTAAAGATCCCAATCAGGGCAGTAACTCCATTGAGGGGGAGGAAAGGGCGCAGCTTAGGTTTGGGTGGGAGGTGAAAATCTTTTTACGTGGGAAGCTGAGAGTGTGAAAGA
This sequence comes from Capsicum rhomboideum, assembly GCA_031232105.1. NCBI lineage: Eukaryota > Viridiplantae > Streptophyta > Magnoliopsida > Solanales > Solanaceae > Capsicum > Capsicum rhomboideum. Next base: position 5,056,354 of record CP124713.1, on the reverse strand, counting down.
CTAGCCAAACCTGTCCCCCCTCCAGAATAGCGTAACTGTGTTTTTTGTATGTTGTACCCTGGTTGAGTGCATGATATGATGTCTACCTTCAGAGTGATCTTGAGTGTGCCTTTCTGCTTTATAAGTTTCATGCTGCCTATGACAGAAAACATCAAGTCTGATACTATTCTTACTTTCTTAATCTTTTCCCTACATTAGGAATTATAAACTGAGTTCAGCATTGAATTTGAGATGCACTAGTTATTTGGTTTCGGGATCTAATGATTGCTGACGACATAATCTCATTGTAAGGTAGCAAAAGATATATTTAGAAGCACATCATTCTCCTGATTAATTTTTAACTTTACAAGGAGTGTGAAGAAGTTGAAAATTTAGTGGGTAGGTTTATGATACTTTCTTAGCGCGGAGGTGCATATCGAAATTTGGATCTCTTTATCTGTTGGTAATTAACAACTTTGATTTCTAAATAGGTGGAAAGGTGTGAACCGCTGGTACAAACCCTTAGATTGGGTTAAAATTGAAAGGAAGCGTCAGGACAAGGTAAGGTTCAGTGGGATATAACATTTTTGTTTTTGTGTTGTGCTAAATGTGTTACATAGTTTAGTATTATGAGCTCTGGTTAGACTTTTCAAACATAAACTTGTCAAGTTCTAATGATCATTCAGGAAAGAACACTGGATGGTCACAAGAAGTTGGTTGAAGGAATATTAAAACGCGACATGAAGAGGCGAAAGAGAATTGAAGCAGCTGGAATTGACTATGAGTGCCCAGAAATTGTAAGACATATATGGCTTCCTTTATTCTCAGTCTTAACTCTCCAATGCTGCAAATTCAGCCTAATCGGCTATCGCTGCAGGTTACTGGTTGGAGTACGGAAACCCTTCTATTTGGTTAATCTAACTTTTAATTAACTATAATTTGCACTAGATGATATTAGTTACGGGATTGTTGCATGCTTGGTTAGTGTTATGCTGTTGAACAATATTTGAGTAGTGTTTGACTATTTATTTAGGTGGCACAAGAATGTTAATTACTAACTAAATATTAGAAAGAGCTAGAATTAGGGAAGTGACGAATGACTTGCACCGAGGACGGTGAAAGAGTTTTTAGATCAAGCTGGAAATTATTCCGCACTCCATCAGGAGATTACATATTCATGTCATTTGCAGGTGGGTTCTATTCAGGCTGCACCAAAGAAGATCAGATTTGATGCAGATTAAGATCTTTCCAGCGGAACTGAAGCAGCAAGTAGATTAATATATTGGCAGTTTGCATCAACAATTCATGGTGATGACACTGTATCTATGCAGCTGATGGAAAACTGTGTGCTGCTTAAAGTTACTAAATTGTCAATGACGGTGGGAGATTAGTAGCTGTTTTTGATTTCTACTGAAAGAATTAGCATTAGCATAGACGACACCGAGGCTCTTCTGGTAATTTGCCTTTGGACTTTTAAGACATTCCAACATCTACCTGTAATAGCTTCAAATTTCAATATTTGTAACCCCCTCTCGAAATATCTCAAGACTTGTGGAGTTCTTTGGGTGATAAAATGAATTTTGTCAAGGCTCTGTCTGCTAATGTTTCTCAATCAAAATGTTTGGCGTTTACTGTGCCAGATTTGTGATTTCTTTTGGTTATATTGTTCCTTTTCCTGCAGAAGGTACAGTTATTAAATTACATTTTCTAAAATTTGTTAATCTGCTGGTCATATTTAATGGGCATTTGGACATAAAAATTGTGATTTGGAGAAAGGTAGTATTTGCTAAAAAGTTGAAAATTGTATTTGAAAATTGTTGTTGTAATGTATATGAATACGAATTGGAGTGTTTTGAATTTGGAATTCAACTCCAAGTTGAATTTCGAAAAATAATAACAGTTCTATGTTGAAATAGTTTTCGGGCATACTATCCGGAATAAAACAGTGTCTAGGGACCTGTTATTTTCTTGCTTACTTGCAAATTCAAGTATTACTTACTGGTGCAGAATGGGGGCTGGCCGGATGTGTTGCAACTTTCATTGTGATAATTACGGGCTTCAACTATTCGGCAGTCTAGTACTTTACAAAATATCTATAAAGTGTATACTTTATATTAAATATACATATAATATACAATATTTCGATCATGTTCCTAACCTAGTTGGCCAAAGGGTATAATCCTTAACTTTCCCTTTTTTCTCGTGGGAGTCTTCATGAAGACATAACATAAATTGTGAATATGTTATTTTACCAATTTTTCAACTATGGGGGTTTAGTTTCTGTTCAATTGTCCAATTATAGGAGTATCAATTATTCGAATAGTAGTTGCTCGCTCTTTGAATACATTTGCAGGCATTAATTACTCTTTGAATAAATTTCAGTTAAAAGAAAAAAAACCTACTTAGGGGAAAAGAAGGGAGCCTTAGAGTAACGGGTAAAGTTGTTGACATGTAACCTCACGAGTTCAAGCAGTGAAAACAGTCTTTGACAGAGGCTGCGAACAATAGATCCTTGTAGTTTGACCCTTTCCTGGACCTTGTACATAGCGAAAGCTTTAATGCATCGGGCTGCCAAAAGAACCAAACACAAAAGGAAACGAAAAGAGAGAACTTTACAGTGCATAACGATTTTGCTTTCCTTATCTTTTTTCCAAGTAAAGTAATGAGTACGAATGTAATTAATTAGACAGCAAGGACCATAAAGATTGAAGATTCCTTAAAAGTGCATGGCTTCTTTGGCCATGGGCCATGGCCTTTTGTGTTATTTCACCTGTTTTGGTGAACAAAGCAAAGTCCTCATAGCCAATAGCAAGCCTTTGGACAAATATTTGTGTGTGAAAAGAATTTATAGTATGTACTTCCTCCAGGCCACTTTCTTTTATCACATTTTTTATTTATACGCATCTTAGGAAATTATTTGTTTTGATCATCATATCCTTATTAGTTATTTTTAATTATTGAAAATGTTAATTTTTCTTCAATAAATAAAAAGAGAGTAAATTTAAGCAATTATAATATTGGAGTATATGTATATGCGCTTCAGTTAGGTTTTCTATGCTAATTAGTCTATGTTTATCACTATCAAGAATAATTATTACTCCCTCCATTCATTTTTCTTATTCACTTTTGACTTTGTACATCTCTTAAGAAATAACGCGAGTGTTTTACCACAATATCCATATTGATTGGTGTATAGTCTTAAGTCTTGGAGAATGATTTAGGAATAAGTAATTAATGTTAAGAATAAAACATGAAAAAACTATGTATTTTTTCTCTTAAGATGCTAAAGTGAAAATGTATTTTTAGTATATTGAATAAATACAGTGAATAGAGGGAGTTCTAATGAAAAAATGAAAAGAATGAATTCAATTATATCTTGATTTTATAAAATGACAACTATTTGAAACCATCTATTTTTATTAAGGACGACAAGTAAAGTTATCCGAAGGAAGTAGATATTGAGTTGTATTTTGATATTAATTTCACTTGGAAAAAAAAAGTTACTAAAAGTTTGAGGAAAAGACACTATTTCAATTAAATATGGAATCTGTGGAAGGTGACGTGTACGCACTCTTGTTTCTACTTTATAAGAACAATGAAATGTACACAGTCTTATTTCTACTTTATAATGATAGAGAGGATGTTTACAATATACCCCTCATTAAGCAAAGCATATCAACCAATTTAAACCTGATATCAAATACTATCTACTTTCCTAGAATGGTTGGTTTAAAGCTCTTTGATGAATGATGATTTTTGCAAGTATTTGAAGAGCAGTATTTGAAAAGTTAATATTTGCACATAATGATACCAAGCTTCTATTGGAAGATATTAGTGGATGCCTCAAAATCGTATATCCCTCATTGGTCAGGAAGAATTCACTCCCACTTTATAAAGAATAGTATAATCATGCCTCTTAAGCTAAAGCTAAGTTCTTTACTTCATACTCCTATTATTATCTAACAACTTGAACATATAAATAATAAAGCTCCCTACTTTTACTATTATATTACTTTCATACTGTTTTTAATATATTTTACTTGAATCGAGAATCTATCATAAATAATTTCTCTAACCTCACAAGATAGGAATAAAAATGTATACACACCACTCGTTTCTCTCTCTAATATCGCAAGATAGGAGTAAGACTATATACGCACCACTCTTCTCAGATCCCACTTATGAGATTATACAGAGTTTATTGTTGTTGTTGTAGTGTTAATAAAGGGTGACACATTTGAGAATATCCTACCTCATTGGCAAGCAAAAAGATATGGCTTTGCTTATAGTTTATTCCTTAATTAGCATCTCAGACAACACTTTTTTTAAGGACTTCTGTGTCATCGAACTTTTGAGGAAGAACACAAGGAAGCTTGCTTTCTTTCATAAACACAACTAATTTCAATTTTATTTTCATTTCCCCTCGATATTAACTTATCTGAAAAAGTATTACTTATTAATAATAATAATAGTTGTAACTACTCCCTGTCTCAATTTATATAGTAGTATATTTTTTCACTTGGCAAGATTCAATTTGACTAATTCTTGAAGTTACATTGGATCAAATCAACTCTATATTTTAAAAGTAAAACTTTGATATTAAAAGACAATACGCAAGAGACTATAAATTTCATTTTTCTTTGGTCAATATGATGAAAAAATAATTTTAAAATATTGATCAAATTTATATAATGAAAAGGAAAAAATGTCAGGACAGTGAGAAATTAATCTTACGGGTTAAAATACAAAAATTGTATAATATGTTAATGTATATTTTCAAAGCATAATTAATAAGGTTAATTTGATAAAAAAAATGAACTCCTAATAAATATTTTCTTAAGAGGAGTATTAAGTCAACAAAGATCAACTATTTTAAAACGGATGGAGTAATACTAAATATGATGTGAGCATATATACGATTCATATGATGTAATTAGTGGGCATATTAATTGTTACTTCCTCCATTTCAAAAAGAATGACCTAGTTTGACTTGGCACGGAGTTTAAGAAAATAAAGAAGACTTTTGAATCATGTGGTCATAAATTAAAGTTGTGTCACATGTACCAAAATATCCTTTAATCTTGTGGTCTTAAACATGTCATGTAGAAAGTTGAAATTAAAGTATTGCCAAAAAAGGAAAGGATTATTTTTTTTGAAATAGATTAAAAAGTAAAGTAGGTCATTTTTTTTAAATGGAGGGAGTATAATTTAGTGAGCATGTCAATTGCTACATCCAATTGAAATTCTAAATTCTAAATTCTAATTATGACCTTAGCCAAATTAATAACATCGTCAGAAGCATTAATGATATACACAAAAATAAGCCTTTGATACCATTATTTTTTTTAAAAAAAAAATGGCTGAAACCATTATTTCATCCTTGCTGCTCAAAAATTTACCTCCTTTCGATAAATTTACGCCAAATTAATATATGCATGATATATATTACATATAAAATTTTATCACTTAAAATTACTGCTAAATATATATTTATGACTTACTAAATTACACAATAAATTGATATGATGAAGGAAAATATTTTATTCAATAACTCAAATAATACTTCTTATTCTCCTTACATGAAATATGTGACAGAGCACCCTTATTTATAATACTAGAAACCAAATTAAACTAGAATTAAAAAACTTATTCATATATGAATTAGGACAAACAAATCCTAATCCTGATTAGACATGAATTAAATAAATACCAAAAATTAAATCCTAAACAATTAAGGATTCCTACTCCAACTTTGAATTATTATTTCCAACATCCTCCCATAATTCAAAGTTGTATACTATCGTTTTTTCTTGTTGTCATGGTTGTTGTATTGAACTCTTCTCTTCCAATCTTCAATTTCTTGTTTTAATTCCAACATAGCCTCCCTTAAATCATGATCTTCAAACTTGAGCATGCCTTGAATAATATCATGTCTTATAGAAGTCAAGTACCTTAGACTCCCCATCAATTTTCTAAAATAAGTAGCATCAACGAAATTGCGGGTGCGATCTTTAGTCAGCTTCAATTTTCCTTCAACGCGATCCAAAGTCAATTCTATAAGAGAAGAGCTAACTCGAGTACGCATGGAACGACGAACGAGGAGTATGAGAAGAGAGTTTTGAAGGTCAGATCGGGTTGGCTGGTAAAGCTTGTGTTCCAGGTCAGAATTAAGGTAAGGAATGAAAAATATGAAAATAAGAGCTTTCGTTCGTAAAATTTGTGAAAAATGTCGACTAATTCGTAGGCGGGGACAAATTATAGTAATTTATTCCAACCCAAGACATAAACAAAGACAGGGATAATCAGACTTGCCAGAAGAGACAAACTCTCAAAGGATCCTCCGCGCGCTGGGAATACCTCTTCCGTGCGTCTTTCTCATGGCGGGAACAGAACAACAGGGAAAGACCCGGCACAGGGCGAGCTTTATTTATTGTTGAGAGAATGGGGAGATTTGACTTTCCTCATGTCAAACTTCTTCAACATATCATCATCATATTTTTTCCTCTTTTTGTAACCTTGAATAATTATTCTTGCCTTAAAATCATCTGTTTCTCCAATTGGTTTGTATTTGGCCTTGCGTGCCCATTCGACTTCAGTTTGTATTTTTGTATGTGGTAGAGAAATATCATCAGCAATCAATTTTTCACGCTCTTCAAAATCTTCAATTTTGAATAATGGCTCAAAGTTGCTTTTATCATCAATATCCATAATCATGCACTTCAATTGTGAATAAACCCTTAATTATTTCTGCTTTAATTTTGGGTAGATCATCAAAAACTTGCTCTTGGTGAACACTTTTGCTTCTTTCATTACTAGCTTCATATTCAATATTTTCACACAATTTTTCTTGTGCGACAATGGTGGGTATTTCTTTTTCAATATCCTCACCTTGTATAGACCAATCATGTCTATTACACTTCTCATGATTTAAATTACTAGCTTCTATTGAAAGAGTATTAGTTTCAACCAAATCATCATTTTTAGTCATCTCAAGAATTAATTACTAGCTTCTATTGAAAGAGTATTAGTTTCAACCAAATCATCATTTTTAGTCATCTCAAGAATTATTGGCAAATCAGTTTGGACATTTTTGGAGTTCTCTTTGCACTCAAAGTTCTCTATACCACAACAAAAATTATCTTTACCTTCACTTCTTTTCTCCATTGTTTCTTAATTTTGATCTTTTTCATCAATTTATGTCAGATTTGTTACCTCTTCATTTTCTGTTGGTTGATTATACTTTGCCTGCAATTTCTCCTCCATTAATTCAATTGTCTCTTGATTTAAGGATATCTCATATGTCACCAACTCATCTTCTAGCTAATCAAATCTCAAAGTATTGAGATTTTGAGTAGACTCTACTATTATCTTCTTGTCATGAAACTTCAAACTTAGAGATTCTAATATCTTTTTAACAACTTTAACTTATTCCAATATTTCTCCATTGGCCTTCATATCATTAATAGTTTCTCTAATTCTTGTAAAGAATTCTTTAACAGATTCAGTTGGTTTCATCTGGGCCAACTCAAACTGTCTCCAAAGCTCTTGAAGTTTCTCTCTCTTTATGTCAGCAACACGTCGATGCCATTTCACTAAAATTGTCCAAGCCTCTTTTGCTGATTTTACATATAATAATTTGATGGATACATGCAATTCGACCTTGCAGTCAATATAAAATAGTGCCTTATAATTCAATTGTCTATTTTTCTCCAATTGAGTAGCTGCTTCACCCATTAATGTTGTGCCTTCCGGAGGCTCTACAAATCCATTCTCAATAATGGACCATAATCCATTAGCCTTGAAAAAATTCTTCATCTGTTGATACCAGCTCTCAAAATTTTTTCCATCGAACTCAAAAACAGGACAATCAGGTAAATATGGAATATCCATGATTTTTTTTTTATGTTTGATCTCACACGGGGCTCTAACAGGATCTCACACAAACTCTGATACCAATTTGAAGGAAAATATTTTATTCAATAACTCAAATAATACTCCCTATTCTCCTTACATGAAATATATGACAGAGCACCCCTATTTATAATACTAGAAATTAAATTAAACTAGGATTAAAAAACTTATTCCTATATGAATTAGGACAAACAAATCTTAATCCTGATTAGACATGAATTAAATAAATACCAAAAATTAAATCTTAAACAACTAAGAATTCCTACTCCAACTTTGAATTATTATTTCCAACATATGATTTGCCGTAACCATGCATGTGGGCTAAGTTTTACCATTTCCTATCCGATCATTTTAATTGTAATTACTTGATAGTAGTTTTTTTGGTTAATAAAATCATAAAATTATACGGTTTACCAGAAAAAGGCATAATAATTTTTTTTTTATTATTAGTTACTCGTTGAATTTATTCGGGACATTTCCCATTAAACGATTTATATGAATCACTAATTATTCTTTGATGAAGCTTCTCCCTTATTCATATAATTTCTTATTTTAAAAGCATTTTAACTCTAAGCAAAATTACTCACCCAAGTTATTTTCATATATATTCCCTTGCAACTACAAGTTGAAAATTATTTAATCAAATTTGATTTATACTTTTTACTAGTATAATTTTGTACTCCTATTAATATAGTGTGAGCCTTAGCTGAGAAGTTTTAAGAAACTTCCTGGTAGATAGAAAAAGTGAGCATAGAGAACAAAAGAGAGAAAACAAAAAAGAAAAAAGTGGTTGTAAAGTCAAAAGTCAATAAACAGAATTTCTTTATCACAAAACAATCAAATGTCCATTCAAAGTTTTAAAGTGACACCTAACTATATCGTCAATCAGCTATGTACGTATCAAAGAAGATGTTTTGATCAATACTTTCAAAGTTTCATCAAAAAGATAGAATATAGTGGCATTTTCCTACTTTTTTCATTGTGATAGTTTGTTGTAGACTTTAATGGAAATTCATCCTATGTTTGCAGTATCTATTTTGAAAAAAAATCTTTATACCATTTATTTTCTTTCGAATTATATGGTATTTTTAATTTGATACATCCATTAAGAAATTTATTCAAACTTAAAAATAAAAGTATTTTTACTTAACGAGACAAGACAGAGCGTGCTTTAATGGTACGAGAGCAGGACAAAATAGGGTGGAGCCTTAATGGTATGAGTGGGACAGGACGGAATATTTTTTTTAAATTCCTATTAGACGGAATCGCCCTATTACATCTCTACTCGTAGTAAAAATCAATGTATGATATTAGACAGGATTTTTTTTATATAAATAATCTTCTAAATTCACTTCAAACTATAATCATAATTTACTATTTCTTTTCACTCACAAAATAATTTTATATTTTTATTTTACACAAAATACATATTTGAAACGTCATTTTAATTGTACAAATTGTGTGTCCAAATGCCTACTTTTTATTTAACTACATATTGGATAATAATCCTCATTCCTCCATCACAATATATGATACTCCTCCATCACAATATTTTAAGGTGGGGCTATTCGGTTAGATCAGCAAAGTCACGTGTTAGGGAAATGACTGGGAAACTGAAAAGTTTGGATAGAGAGAGCGCGTGGAGCGTGGAGCGTGGCGCGTGGAGTCAAAAGAAGAGTAAATAAACTGATTGACGGATCCCTGCTTTTTCGCCGATATCCCCAATCCAATTATTGCTTCTCCCTTGGAAACCGATGACTAAACCTCCACTCTTTTTTTTTCTATTTTGTCCTTTCTCCCTACATATTTTTAGGCCCGTTTGAACATGTAATATGAAACATAATTTGAAATTATGATCTAAAATTATTTGAATGAAACTGTAGTTTTATTTAGATGTGTAATTTATAATTTTTAAGTTAGGTGTCCATGAAATGCAATAAAAATAAATTAAAGAGTTTAGTTGTTAGTTAAGTTGTTTAGATATACACTTTAAAAGTTGAAATGCTTAGTTATAGCTTGTGATCAACTTTGAGTATCATTCATTTTAATTTCTTTTTAATTTATTGAAGCGAAACATTTTGTACACCCTCTGTTTCAATTTATTTAGCTTGTTTTTCTTTGTTTGTTTAAAAATAAATGTCTTTTTTATTTTTTTAGTAATTATTTATTTTCTATATAATATGTTTAAGACCTCAAGATTAAAGGATATATCGGTACATTTTATATAATTCCTCCATTCCTTTTTATATGCTCTTTTCGTTTTTCGTGAGTCAATTTGACTAAATTTCAAAGCTAAATTAGATTAGATCAATTTAATTTTTTATAATTAAAATTTAGATATCCAAAAAAACTATATGAAAAGTAATATAAATTGCAATTTTTCTTTTTTCAATTTGACTAAGAAATACATCTGAAAATATTAGTCAAAATTTGTATAGTTTGATTCTAAAAAATAAAAAGGAACTTATAAGATCATTAGATTCAAAAAAATTTCTTTACTTTCTTAAACTCCATGTCAAGTCAAAATACACTAAAATAAATTAAAGCGGAAGGATTAGCAAACAACAAGGCATTTGAGCTATTTGAAATTTCTTTCTTAAGCAAGAGAATAGTGTACGAGCACAAATAAGCATAGTTTTGACACATAAATAATTTATTGTATTTGTATTTTGATAGAGAGTGCATAGAATTTATTTACTCTTTTTTTTTTGAGGGGGGGCGGGGTGGTATTGAAAATTAGTTATTCCATTATATAAAATGTCATTACTCATATGTACTTTTTATTAAAGTTTATTTTACAAATTTATTTTCCAAAAAGAAGTTGTTTAACTCTTCATATTACCATAACAGCATATTAAAAGATTTAAATGATGTCTGCTAGGACATTTAACATCTGACAGTTGTATTTATGAAACATTTAAAAGGTTCAATAGTGTTTGATTTTGCTATTATCTATATGAATATAACTTTAATTAATATTATAAATCTTAGTTCAGTTAAAAATATATCACACAGCATTTGCTTCAAAATTTTAAAGATGGACATTTAGTAAATATTTTAATCTTTTGAGAAGAAAATATTTTATTTGTTTCAATTTGTGTAGCACAATTAGTTTTGAGATTCAAACTTATAAATTTTGATCATGAATTCAGACATAAAAACTTTAAAGTTTAGACAATAACTTAGGCATAAAAACTTTACATAAAAGTAGTATTATAATTAATAATAATTAACAAATTAAAATATTTAAAAGATATATAAAAAAAACTCAATCAAATTTTTTTTTATTGATTCTCAAAATTTTAATTGCCTCACATATTATTTTTCAATCAACCACCAAGAAAACATTTCAAATTGTTTGAAGCAGAAGTCAACAACCACCTGAACCTACTCTGTCAGTTAACTCTTTAATTTTGTTTTTAATATGATTACTATTACTATTACTATCCGTTTAACCACACACACACAAAAAAATGAATAATTTTTAAAAATGATTAAATATACGAAAAATAAATCAGATAAGATAATGGGTGGATCAGTTTGCCTATGTATCTATGGGCCCCACTGGAGTCCTCGTAAGCAAAAACCGACTTTGTCTTATCTTCATTCAGAATTCAGATACAGACATACAGTTATTACCATGCATTCGAAAACCAAAAAACATCCCAATTTTTTAAATTTATTTCTTCATAAATTTTCTTTGAAACTTTTGAGAACATGTGATGTTTTCAATAGTTGATGAATATTTATTATTAAATTGTAGTTTGAAAAAAAGAATATTCAAAGTGAAGTTAAAGGAATCATTTTGATATAGTAGATTGTGGTTGAACTTGATAATCAAAATTGGCGAAAATTGAACGAGTAAAAAAATACTCTCCTCATTTATTTTTACTTGTCATGTTAATAATATTCATGATTAATTTAATAATTAATAATACATTATTTGGAGTTTTCTAATTTTTTTTTACCACTCCCTAGGAGCTCCCTCCCCTTTTGTTTTTTTATGACTCGAATTTATAATTTTCGGGTTGAAAATGAAGGATATTTTTCATCCAAACAACTCCCTCTTGTTGTTCATTTGGAGTTCTAATTAGTCTATTTGTTTTAAATTATTTGTCTGATTTAACTTGATACTAAATTTTAAAAAGTAAAAATAAAAATAAAAATTAGAAAGACAAATAAATTCAAATGGGCCCACTGTTCAGTGTGCAGGGTCGCTGACGCGTCTTGTGGCAGTGAGAGTGACAGTCTGCACATAAACTGAAAAGCAAATACTCCTAGTATTCTTGGGGAGCACTGCAACTCCTTATAGTATTCTTTGCTATTTACACCTTAATGTTTTTGTGTAATCATTTATACTTCTCAATTTTACCTTAAAATCCAAAACTTTCCCCAAATTATGAATAATACTTCCTCCATTTAAAAAAGAATGACTTAGTTTAACTTGATATAGAGTTTAAGAAAATAAAAAAGACTTTTAAATCACGTGGACATATATTAAAATTGTGTTAAATATGCCAAAATATCCTTTAATCTTGTGGTCTTAAACATGCCACGTGGAAAGTTGAAATTAAAATATTGTCAAAAAAGAAAAGAATCATTCTTTTTTAAACAGACTAAAAAGAAAAGTATATTATTCTTTTTGAAACGAAGGGAGTAGATATTTTCTATTCTAATTAACTTTGGTTAAATGCTGGTTTTATTCTAACATGATCAAGATCAATCTTTGTTTTTACTTTTTTAAAGATCATGATATATTTTTTAAAGATAAGAGGCAGGAGAAGGAGAAATGAGAGAGTGGACTATAGTGTGTGGAATCAAATTTTTACCAACAAAATAAAAATTTAGATAGTCAACTGCTTGAACTATTAAGATTTCACAACCAAAATTGAAAAAATAATTAATTTTTACTTCTAAAAATTTAATATTTTTTAATTAAATTACCTAATCTTATGTTTAATTTTTATATTTGAAAAGTATTTGTTCGGTATTTCTTATTAAATTATATTATAGTCATTTTGTTTGACTAATAATATTTCCTAAATTGTTATATATTTTATAATATATAATTTTCACTTTAGAGTATTGATTTCAAATATATGAGATGTATAATTTCTGTGAATTTTTTGATTTTTTTTTTTTTAATATAAATTCAAGGGCTTTGAGCTTGATGTTGAATCTTGATGAACTTGAATACAATGGTTTTTGAACTTGATTTTGAACTATATTTAAACTTTGGTGCTTGAATGCTTGACTTTGCAGCTTGTAGAGAAATATAAAATATGCGGTGTTTGATCAACGAGCTCTCTGGCTTCTATTTAAAATTCTAATGTCCTTTTCTGAATTATGAGATCCTTACTTATAATTGTAGGACAGAAGAGTAATAGTAAGTGCAAACTCATTTTTACCAATCAAATTAAAGGTGAAATGATCATGTTTCATTGGCTGGAACATGTTACTTGTACACGTGGCAATTTTCATTTGTCCTGAATTTGGCTTGGCATGCTTTGTCATTTTGACATATGACATGATCTTATTGGTTCTTTCCTTGACTTGATATGCCACATTATTTGACACGTGATATTAAATTTGGCCTATAGAATAAAATGACAATTCTGATTTAGCAATGCAGGATCATTATTTATAGCCCAAATCAATGAACTAGCTCTAACAAAATTGAACTTTAATTAAATTCATATTTATTGAATTTAAATAACATAAAAAAAAGGATCATACTGGAAAAAAAATTAATTTACATTTTCAGAAATTTAATAACAATGTTACCAAATTGACTATACATAAGAATTGTATATTTTTTAAAAATAAATGAATTTATTGTTTTTACTTGAATTACCGAATCTTTTTATTTTTTTAAGAAGTAGGAAGAGATATAGTCGAAGTTTATAATTAATTTTATAAAATGCTAGACATTGTATTATATATTTTTTCATTTTATAATATATGTGTAATTAAAAAAAACTTGAAGTTCAGCCTTTCTTTAGGCGTGAATGAACCGGAAAATAAATAAATTTAAGATTAAACTTGAAATATGAAGATTTAATGTTTACGGTTAAAAATTTAATAAATATTTAATAAATTACTGAATCATGCATTTTTCTTGTACCAGAAAAACATCTATGCGATATTTGTTACTAAATTATACTATAGTCATTTTGTTTGACTATCGTGTTTCGTAAGATATTATACATTTTACAGTATATATTTTCACTTTATGTTATATGTGTGATTAAAAGATTCTTTGAACGCTAGCCCCTCTAATGTATGATCTAATAGGAAAATAAAATAATACTCCAAGAATCGGACGGACTAAAAAGATTTAATTTACTTTGTCAGAAATTTAATAATATTGCTACCAAATCTTACATTTTTTATTGGTAGGAATAGGGCAAGGATTTGTCATTAAATTATAGTATAATCATTTTGTTTGACTATTTCCTAGAAAAATCATACATTTTACAATGTATTTTTCACTTTATGACATATGTGTTTAAAAGATTCTTTGAACTTTAGCCCCTCTTATATATGAACTAGCGGGAAAATAAAGTAAAATTAAGGATCAGACTAAAAAGAAAGATTTAATTTACATTGTCAGAAATTTAATAATAATGCTACCAAATCCTACATTTCTTCGGCGACTCCCCTACTGGTCTTCTTCTTAGACGACCACTGTCATTTTATCTTCTTTTGTAACAATCACCCCACTCCCTCTTTATAGTAATGATATGAATAAATCTGAAAGATTTTAAAAAGTTTGACGGATTCTTTTTTCGAAAAGTTATTTATTTTTCCAAGAAAAATAAAGGGAGTCTGTTTAAAAGGGAGAAGGAGGGACTGAATTGGCAGGGTTTACCATAATTCATTTTCTACTATGCATTTTCCCTTAATTCGTTGTCTTGACGTGTCATGATGACTGTGTTACACATTCTTTAAATATCTGGCCGAGTCGATAACATAGGAAGTCAAAATGATATAATCGGACCTTAATACAATGTATGACCACACATCTTCATTTGATTCGCTATTTTCACGTGTCATTGACGAGTGCATTGCGTACTTTTTACGCAGTTAATTGAGTCAGCAAAAAGTGTTAAAGTAACACAATCGAACCCTAATACAGGTGTTTAAATGATAAAAATCTTAATAGATATAACTAAGTGAAAGATGTTTTCAACTTTAGTTGTCTTCAATGAATTCAACGAACTTAAATTTCTAAGGAATCGTTTGATATGAAAGACGAGATAGACAAAATTATCCCATTAGATTGATTATCCACCATTTATATGTAATAATTTATCCCAATATTTTAATAAAACTTGCGGAATAAAATAATTTTACATTTTGTCACAAAATTATTATCCTTATTTCTTCCTTCCAAACAATCCCTACCAAAAAAAGAAAAGAAAAGGGCAAGTTACTTAGGGGACTTGAAAATAATTAATGTCGAAGCGGAGGACTAGTGGGTAAATACTTCCCTCATTTCCACCTGTATATTATAAAGAGAAAAATGACCAAGGTCTTCTCCACTTCTTCCGTGCTCAGTCTCAAAATACACTCAGAAAAAATTAACTTCCTTGTTTACTCTCTTGCTAACAATGTCGGAACGTGGACGCGGACGCGGTTACCGCGGCGGTCCTGCTGGTGGCGGTAGAGGCGGTGGTGGTCGTGGTGGTCGAGCACCGTCTCCTTCCGGAGGTCGTGGTGGTGGTAGTGGTGGAGGATGGCCGTCTGCTCCCGGTGGTCGTGGTCGAGGAGGATCGCCGGCTTTCACATCTCCGCCGCCGATGTATCAACATCAACGACCGTCAATGCCGGGGCAGTCAATTCCGGGACCGTCAATGGCGAGTTCATCGTTGAGCCGTGAGGTTGAACAGAAGCTTTCGCTTCAAGCTTCAACATCTACTCAACCTCCTGCTACGGCGGCTCAGCGTGTGCAACAGCCACCACCGGTGGCGGCTCAGCCTCCTGTTACTGACGTGGCTTTGCAACAGCCGGCACCACAGGCGACTGGTGTACAGCCACCAAAGCCGCCGCCGGCATCATCTAAAGCCGTTCGGGTTCCGCCGAGACCGAATTACGGAACGTCCGGGCGGAGGTGTCTTGTTAGGGCTAATCACTTTCTCGTTCAGGTTGCTGATCGAGATCTACACCACTACGATGTGAGCATTTTTTAACTGTGTTATGTGTGTTTTTCTATATGTATACACATTTGGTGTGTGTATAAGTGTATCTGTTCTTCTCACTCACTCTCTGTGTGCTTATACATCTGTATTTTTTTTTGTAATGTATATATATGTACATGTATATATCATATAACTGAATCATCTGTGTACATCATATATGTATATATCTAATAGTATATACATATTTGTGATGTGGGGTATTTTAGTAAGTGTATTCGTGTCTCTATTTATTTATTTATTTATGTGTGAACACAAAGTTTATGTATATATGTTACGTCATATGTGTGTTTTGTGTGTGCGTTATGCATATGCACATACCTCTGTACATATATCATATATGTGTAATGTTTATAGTAGTAATCACTTCGATTCGAAATAAATGAATTTTTGACACTTTTTTATGATTCAAAATGGAGGGTTTCAGTCCTGGAATGGATGAATTTTTCATATGAATTATTTTTTCCCCCAAAATTACCCTTCTGTTTAATCGGTGTTTCAACTATCTCTAGTTTTAAGAAAGAATTCGGGAAGTAATACACCCTCTAATTAATGTCATTAATTTTCTTAAGCGTGTACAATTTTATTTTTTCATTTCAATGCTATGTAGAAGTTAACAAATCATCATTAAGTTTGACTGAAATTTTAAGTTGTTTAAAATTTTAGTTTGTTATAACAATGTTGTTCTTAAGCTATTGTAATAATTTGTTTTTATCACAACTAGAGTTTGTTACAGCAATGGTCATGTTGTCCTCCATTAATCACTTTTAATTTTGAATTTTCAGGTTACAATCTCTCCTGAGGTTCTGTCAAAGAAAGTGTGCAGAGACATCATCAAACAGCTGGACGCAGATTATAAACTTTCACACTTGGGTAATCGGAGCTTAGCATATGATGGTCGAAAGAGTGCTTACACTGCCGGGCCGCTCCCATTCGCCTCCAAGGAATTCGTTATCAAGCTTAATGATGATGGTGGTGGAGCAAGGTAAGTTTGCTTGTAGTTTCTAAGCACTACAATTTGTCTTGTTTGTAAATTGCTCAGGCCAATGGGAATACTTTCAGTTCCAATCTCATTAGAATTCCAAAGCTTGAACGGTAGATTAAATATCTTTTGATGATTTACCATAGTGTTGTTTTTATTTATTTATTTATATTGTTTCTTTTATGGACTTTGTTGTGCTGTTTTTTTTTTTCAGGAGGGAAAGGGAGTTTAAGGTCTCCATTAAGTTTGCTGCAAAAGCTGATATTCACCATTTGAAACAGTTCTTGCAAAGTAGGCAGTCTGATGCCCCACAGGAAACTATTCAGGCTTTGGATGTGGTACTGCGGGCAAAGCCATCAATGGAGTATGTTCCTCTCTGTTCTCTTCTTTTTTCCTTTTTTCCATTTGAATGATAATTAAGACACCTCAAACTATCACAACTGCAGCTATGAAGTAGTGGGAAGGTCTTTTTTCCACGAGAATTTGGGAGGTCATGGCAAACTTACTGATGGGCTGGAATACTGGAAAGGGTATTATCAGAGTCTTCGACCAACTCAGATGGGGCTCTCTCTGAATATAGGTATGAACCTGCAAGGAAGTCCGGGACGGAGATTTTACATTTTGTGTTTGGTGTCTTTTAAAATTTTTTTTTTTTGCTTCTTTAAGACTAATTGGATTACTTTCTCTAACATGTTTCTTGTCCTGCTACTATGCTGCAGATCTGTCAGCCAGAGCATTCTATGAGCCCATTTATGTCAATGATTATGTTTTTGAGTACTTGCATCTCAGGGATCCTCGTAGGTGGATGGCTGATCAGGACCGTTTGAAGGTACTTGAGAATTACTTATTTTCTGTTGTCTATGCTCTGTTTATGGTTTGCCACAATTTGAAGTCCCTGAAGTATGTTTGTAAAGATTTGTAGGATGATAGTGTTTCTAGATGTCCTTTGATCAATATGAAAATGCTTTTTAGATGTTTATTCTTACTTATCTGAATTTTTTTCTAAACTTTCAATCCTTTCACTATTTTTTTAGGCCAGAAAGGTTCTGAAAGGTGTTAAGGTAGAGGTGAGACATCAAGGTGTCAGACGCTACAGGATAACGGGGTTGTCTGCTCAACCAGTGAAGGATATAATGTATGTTATTAATTTGGGGACTCTGACTTATATTAGACCATTAGACTATACCTTCACAAGCTCACAAACTTTATTATCAAGCTAATGAATTCTTTTAATTTTATATTCCTAGGATTGGATTGATAGAATTTTTCTTATATGGTGATTGCCTTGTTAATTAGTTTCACTTTTCTTGTGTTTGATGTTACGATTGTATTCTTGGATTACTTCATGTTCTCCTAGGCATGACTAATTATTTTTGACAATTTCAAATTGATGAAGGTTTTCTGTTGATGGTACCGAAAGAAGGACATCCGTTGTGAACTACTTCCGAGAGAAGTACAACATTGTACTCCAGTATCCTATGTTGCCTGCGCTTCAGGCTGGCAGCAATTCAAATCCCGTGTATCTGCCTATGGAGGTTACTTACTCTTATTGCCATTCTGCTTCTTTTAATTTTATTTTCCACCTTTCCTGTTGCTGTTGTCTCTCTGCGTGTGTACTAGTGTTCTCTTCTGGTGTTTTTTTTATCCAGGTTTGCAAAATTGTCAAAGGACAAAGATATACGAAAATGTTAAATCGCAGGCAGGTCACAGAGATGCTAAGGGCAACGTGTCAAAGACCTGAAGAGAGGGAAAAAGGCATTATGAAGGCAAGTGCACATCAGATCTATCGAACATGAGACTGGTCCTTGTCGAAATTAGTTACACATGCTTTTTACATCTCGTTTTTGATTGGATGGTTCTTTTGTCTTGTAGATTGTGAAAGCTAACAACTATGATCATGACCCAATGGCGAAAGATTTTGGTATTGAAGTTCTAAATGAACTCACCACCATTGAAGCACGGGTTCTTCAACCTCCAATGGTATTTCCTTTGACTATGCGTTCTTTGATACTTTCATTAGATCTTTAATTTTACGTCTTCTTACCATCTGCATCGTCATTTGTCTTGCAGGTAAAGTATCATGAATCTGGGCAAGAATCACTAGTGGATCCTAGGGTTGGTCAATGGAATATGATTAATAAGGTATTTCAATTGTCACTTATCTCCTAGAGTAATTCTGGATTCATATGAGAAGTTGTTTCCTAAAAATGAGTACTTATTCCTGATATTATTCTAGGCTTCTTGTTCTTATTATTTTTAAGTTAATGGAATGCGTTTTGTTACTTCCTAAATTTAATTTATGAAAGTAGAAGGGGTTTATTTTCCAGCGTCATCAAGAACCTAAATTGACATATGCATGTCTCCCATTTTTGTCAAAAGCTTTCATATTGAATGGTTAATGATCCTGAACTTTTTAATCAGCGACATTATTCATTAACAGTAGATGAGGCTCAATCTAACCTTTTTTTTTGTTTAGAAATTGATCAACGGCGGCAAAGTAGATACATGGACGTGTGTTAGCTTCTCACGGGTTGAACCAGCACAGTTCTGCAGGGCACTGATTGATATGTGCTGTAGCAAAGGGATGGTAAGGCTATATATTTCTATTTTCATAATTATTCAATTGCACAAGTTTATAAAATCACATGCTCTGTCTTGTTATGTTTGGTTGTAGGACTTCAATTCTAAACCTTTGGTGCCGTTCTGCCAAGCTCATTCTGGGCTGATTGAGAAGACTCTTGGTGATATCCACAGAGATTCTACTGCAGAAATAGCAAAGGGGAACCATCAAGTGAATTATCTTCAGTTGTTAATTGTTATTGTTCCTGAAGTTTCCGGACATTATGGTGAGTGTTACCAGATTGTCGATTTACTGACTATCAAAAGGGAGCACATACCACAAAAATGAAGTAGGTGGGTTGAATGCTGATTTAGTTTGGATGACGCCTTGTTTTTCAGGAACGATCAAGCGTGTGTGCGAAACAGATTTGGGAATTGTTTCCCAATGTTGCCAACCAACGAATGTTATGAGACCAAATAAGCAATATCTTGAAAATCTTGCTCTAAAGATTAATGTCAAGGTTTGTCATGGCTAATATTGCAAAGCTGTTAAAGAGTTTCCATAAGAGTTTCTGTCATCTTATTTTTTTTGTTGTGCACTTTTACTTCAGGTGGGTGGAAGAAACTCTGTTCTGGATCAGGCAGTTAGAAGAAAAATACCTTATCTCACTGATACGGCCACAATCGTCTTTGGTGCTGATGTGACACATCCACAACCAGGAGAAGATTCTAGTCCCTCTATAGCAGCTGTATACTGAATATTACTTCACATCTCTTATTTTGAAATTTGGTATTGAAAGCTAAAAGGCTCTTCCATGCTCAACTAAAATGGTAAGTTCTCTTGTGCAGGTGGTCGCGTCAATGGATTGGCCTGAAATTACTAAATATAGGGGCATTGTTTCTGCACAACCCCATAGGAGAGAGATCATTATGGACTTGTACACAGAGAAGGAAGATCCTAACAAAGGGATTGTTCGCGGTGGAATGATAATGTATTCAAGTCCTTAATTTTGTTCCATGCTTGTGCCTTCCATGCCAAAGTTCTTCTCGTCTTACAAATTAATTCTTTTTCAGGGAGTTGCTGAAAGAGTTTAAAAAATCGACAGGGCTTAAGCCTGCTAGAATTATCTTCTATAGGTCAGTTTTTGTTCCAGTTGGTCATGTTGGATTTTGTGCTCCCTTTTTCCACACTAGCCAAACAATTTCACTGTAAAATGACAGAGATGGAGTCAGTGAAGGACAATTCAACCAGGTTTTATTGGAAGAAATGGATGCAATTCGCAAGGTATACAATTGTGTCTGTTGTTCTTTACAATGGCTTAGTGTTTTCTGTATTTTCATTTTGCAGGATACCGTTTCTTATATCTTCTCAACTCTTATGTGTCTTGATAACGTAAAATTAGACAAATTTGATAGATGACCTATGACTATAATGATGAAGGCACAAGTCTATTTTGTATGTTAACTGGTGTGCACTGTTAATGGAATACATCTGAGATGGTATGGATTACATCACAAGTCCCTCAAATTTGGTATTTCTTACAAGCCTAATGCACCTTTCTTTAGGCATGTACATCCCTGCAAGAAGATTATTTGCCACGAGTTACCTTTGTGGTAGTGCAGAAGAGACATCATACGCGTCTATTCCCTGCTAATCATAACGATCGTCAAATGACAGACAAGAGTGGAAACATTTTGCCAGGTTTTGGTTTTTCTCTCCCCAAAATATCTGAAAGAAGCATTTAAGTATATTTCTATGTGTGACTACACTGATGAATAATAAATAGTGACTGCTATTACTTTTTCAAAATAGGTACTGTGGTAGATACCAAGATTTGCCACCCTACCGAGTTTGATTTTTACTTGTGTAGCCATGCAGGGATCAAGGTAATTTTGTTAAATTAGTTCATTAACAGTTGTACGATCCTTCACGGTCTCTCCTGTTTTTTTTTTTTATAGGGTACCAGTCGTCCTGCACATTATCATGTGCTCTTTGATGAGAACAAATTCAGCGCAGATGCCATTCAGAATGTTACGAACTACCTGTGCTACACGTAAAATCTCTTCAACTTTATTTACCTGGAAGAAGTATATCATTTTATATATCAAATATCATATAATCCACATGTTGTTCATCTCACAGGTATGCAAGGTGTACAAGATCAGTTTCCTTGGGTTAGTTTTGCCAGCTTGGTGGTTTTGGAAAGTAGTCTCTTTACAGTTATTGAGTTCTCCTGAGTGTTTCTGTTTCTCAACTTATTATGGTTGTTTATGCAGTGCCACCTGCCTACTATGCACATCTTGCTGCCTTTCGTGCTCGCTACTACATTGAAGATGATATGGATATAAGATCATCCAGTGGAGGTGATGGAGGAGCAACCAGGGAGCAGAGAGCGGCAGAAGTCAGGCCGCTTCCTCAGATTCATCCGAATGTGAAAAATGTCATGTTTTACTGCTGAGCAATTACCCTGATCTTTAGATCACTGAATTGCATAGGAATGTTCTTTTGAATTTAAGTTATTTATTACAACAGATTGCCATGTGCAAGAAGTTTGAATACTTGTTTTTGCAACTCTTATGTTGTGTTTCGAACAATTATGGTCACTGTAGACCGGTTAAAGGTTAATTATATATTTACTTAATTTGCAGTATATTTCCTTTGGCTTTCCAAGTTCCTGTTGGGAGTTTATATGTCTGCGAGTGTTTGGCTGCTCTGCCTTTCTCTCATTGTTAGACCCCATTGAATATTTTCAAGGATATCTACATTCAAAATCATCTTGTTCTTTTTTCATGCAATTAGTATTTTATTTACGAAGGGTTACCTAAGCTAATTAAAAAATGATTAGGATAGAGTCCTGTTGTCCATATGGAATTGTGGTATAGTCGTCTGGTGGATATATTTGTCCCATATCTAGAACAAAGATCATGCAGTTGTAGTGTACAACTTTTTACATGAAGTGAAGGCGTCGTGATAATGCTTTAATGAAATTCTCTTTGATAAACTTCCTTTTCTAGTGACCTCCAAAGGAAATTCAAATTCCTGTTATGTTTTTGTATATTTCTTTCTTACCTTTTCTTATTTGTTCAGTGACAGATTTGCTCTCTCTTGGCTTGGCTAGTAGTGTGTGTTCATTTGTCCCTAAGACTTGTCAATATATTGGGGCCTTTTAGTGAAGGCAAGTGATAATGCTTTTATGGAATTTCCATAATAAACTTCCTTTACTAGTGGCTTCCTAAGGGAATACGAATTCCTATTCCGTTTTCTATTTTGTACAGATATTTGTTACCTTTTCTTACTCGTCCAATGATGAATTTACACCCTCTTTCAATAAGTCTTCTTTTTTACCAAGAAAAGTACCATTGGCTTGGCTTTAGAGACTCGTGCTAATGTTTTTATAATACTCTTCATGGTAGGTTCGGGATTAAAGTTTTTAATCACTTTATTTCATATTTGATTTGAGGTAACAATTAATTCTTGAATTATTTTATCCCATGATTTTACTAAAATGGTTAGATTACTAACCCATATAGAAGGTGAAATAAAATAATTTAACGGCATATTCCATCTCGAAAACCAAATGCTCATCTATTCTATACATATGAAGTCTATTCTAGATTTAAGTCAAGTGGCTAAGTATGTGAGACGTGTGATAATTTTATGACAAAATTAAATATGTTAGATAATAATTAATTATTGTTTGCCTTTAATTTTTACAACTCTTTTAAAAATTCAATTTTTGATAGTTACTATAATCTTTTGCAGTATTTTTTTTAAAAAATAAATAAATTCAGATCTTGCCAAGTGACAAAGTCTAAGTAATGAAAGTTTAAAAGCATTTTCAGTTTTAAAATAAATGAAGATAACCAAGAATTAGGAAGTACTTTGAAATAAGTTTTAATTTAAAATAAAAGTATTTAGATTAGAATATATGATGGAACATGGAAGTTTTTTTCTTTGCTGGAGCCTGGAAGTTATATATGTATGCACGTCCCTTATCCCCAAGAAAATTTTAAATTAAAAATAGATATTTTGAAAGATAAAATGACGGAAGATGGAAGTTTTTTTATTTTGGTGGAAGTTCAAGTCCACGTCCCTTATCCCAATTCCCCCGCTAACCCTCTGTTTGAATGGTTTTAAGTATTGTTTCGGATAAACCAACGAAAAAATAGGATGCTATAAAAAACAGAATTAAGAATAAAATAGGATTATTAAATAATAAGTAAAGATAACATGAGGAAAAAAAGATAAGGTAACGATACGATCACACCAAATTGATCGTTACACAAAATGAGACTTTATCATTACGTAACGAAAAATTTAACAATGCGATACAATAAAAAATCATTGTATCGATCACCAGTCAGTTTCCCCTCAACAATAAAAAATCCTAGGGAATTGAGCAGGGAAAGGAACTCAAAAATATAGTACAAATAATTAAAGCTACACACCACAGAACAAGAATCAGCTAGTGTTCTAAATCGCACAAGCTCATCATATATGCACACACCTCGCACAACTATGGTACAGACACAATATTAGCAGATATTTAACCTGCAGCTGTGGTACACAAAATACAACGCATCCTTGGGGCACCTGAAGAGGCATCCTCGTCCTCGTCCTCGTCCTCATCCTCATAAACATCGTTAACACCATTATCATATTCATCATACGAGGCAGTCCTCTGGGCAGCACCTCCTGCCTCTTTATTGCCACCAATGGAAATGGTGGACTCCATAAGACATGTTGTATGATAGGCATGACAACAAAAGAATGCAATGATTGATACATTCAGTATAGAAAATGGATCAAAACATATGCAACACCTTCCACCTCCCCTGGTTTTAGACTTAACCTCCACGGATTTCATGCTCATTATTCTTTCTCCCAGATGTGAAGCACTCTTCTCACCCCTGCGGGAAGATGCATCATCTACTTCATCACTCAAGCAAACAGCGCGCTTCGCTTCTTTGTAATATTTAACTAACAAATTCATGCAATCAGCCTGGCAGTAAAACCCAAATTGTCAAAAAACTTCCCCTGTACAACTTCCAAGATAATGCAAACTTCCACAAGATACCATGGAAGGTAGATAAATAAAATAATGCACCTTGAGTATATCATTGCACCCATGTCTAAGAGAAGTCTCTGTTCTGTAGTCCGTCACAATCTTGACCAGACGATCCCTCAGACTGCAAATGAGAGCAATATTGCAATTACATTCAGGTTGTTAGCTGTAAATGAAATCCAGATCAACAAATAGCACTCGGAATTACAGAATATCCTAGCCCTGTGCCACTCATATTGTCATACAAGTACAGAGATGTATTGCATACAATTTTGTAGAAAGCAAAGACCAATTTGTAGATTAAAAGAGAAGATTGAGTTTTCTTAACTAACTCACCGAGGTATCTCCAGGCCATTGGGCAACATATTGACAATGTAAAGGGGATCAAGATTCCCTACAGTATGCTCTAACAATACACCAACCTGTAAAAAATAAGATGAAATATAGAAGAGGGAACTTAATCCAAAACATAAAGAGAAGTGTCTCTTTTATCCCACTTTGAAAAAATAACGGGAGAAAAAGAAAGTGATGAACTTTACCATTTCAGGCTTATGAAAACTTTGCTTTATCAGTTCTTCCCAGAGTTCATCATCTTGTTGCATGCTGACAAATTCTATAGCCTGCATTATTTAGTTATGCGGCTTGTCTCATCACCAAACTTGGAAGTAAGATGAAGATCATAAAGTTAGGTTCAAGTACCTCTTCTATGTCTCCTAACCTATTAATGATAACAGCAAGCGCTTGTTTTGCATTCCCCATTCTTCCAAGGATGAAAACTTGCTCTTTCAGTAAATCTTTCTTCACACAGATTTCATAAGCCTGACAAATATTTTCTGTAACAAGGTGAATATGTGTACAAATGAAATAACCAGCCAAGCACAGATTGAGATTGTCAGCCATTCATTTTCACAAACCTTCTCCAATGTGTAATGCTGGCTGCTTCTAAGAAAGGTAAGTAGCATCTTAGGATCATAGTCAGCATACAGCTCAACCTATGGGAGTCATAACAAGAAAAATCAAATAATGGGACAATATAGGAAAGGCCATAAAGGGATTTCAATTTCCAAAAAAGGTGTTGGAAAATCCACACCAAGATTAGAAGCATAGACATTAGAGAATACGTGAAAAACAACAACAACATACCCAGTATATTCCCACCACGTGGGGTCTGGTGAGGGTAGGTGTACGCAGTCCATACCACTACCTCAGAGGTGATATAGAGAGGCTGTTTCCGAAAGACCCCCGGCTCAAGATACAACAATGTAGAAAAGAAATAGTAAAGGGGCAAGAAACGATATGTATAACCACACCCAATAGTAATATAAGCAGGACCCACTAAGTAATACACAAACAATAACACACTTTGAAGTAATACAAATACTATAGCTACAAGCACCACTAATGAAACAAAATTCTCCTATCTACTAACCATGACGCCCCCTTCCTACTACCCTTCTACCCTAATCCGCCTCCTCCACACCTTCCTATCCAGGGTCATGTCCTCGGTAAGCTGAAGCTGCTCCATATCATGTCTAATCACCTCCCTCAAATATTTCTTCGGTCTACCCCTTCCTCGCTTGAATCCATCCCTAGCCAACATCTCACACCTCCGCACTGGGGCATCCGTGCCCCTCCTCAACACATGCCCAAACCATCTCAACCTCACTTCCCGCATCTTGGCTTCCACCGACGCTACTCCCACTTTATCTCGAATAATCTCATTCCTAATCCTATCCTTCCTATTACACCCACACATCCACCGTAGCATTCTCATCTCCACCACCTTCATCTTTTGGATGTGAGCTTTCTTGACTGGCCAACACTCCGCACCATATCACACAAGATTCCAGACGCGAGCCTCCATTTCATCCATCCTACCCCAATCCGGTAGAGAATACGTGAATAAAGAGCAAGAAAAGACACAGTAAAGAACTCATATTGCCTTTCCCAGTGTCACATTTTCTTGGAGGTTACAATTAAATATTCTTTCTCTTATAAGCTCATAACTTATGGATCGTAAAAATATTGATAAAGAAGCCACGCTGGAAGAATGATATCAAAACTAGCAGCTATACATTTGTATTGATTTGAATGATTTAAACAATTTAAAGTTTGTCAATGGCTTGAGGTTCCCAGGAAATGATTCATGAAGCTATTCTACATTATAGTTTTACAAGTTGAGAGAACAAATATGTCAAGTAGTATTTATAGAACATGCCCACCTAAAAATTGTTACAAAGACGCGGTCTCTACTGTCAGGTAATATTAAAGACCAAAACATGCCCAAACTAGCACAAGAAAAGATATATTTTTGCTTGTGGAAGACACCTCATCAAATGAGATAATTTACCTCACAAGACATTTTCAAGTTTCGAGTCAACACTTCTAAAATCAATTTATACAAACCTGCATGTCATGGTAATCCTTTCCAGCATGGGGATTTGCTTCAAATAGTGAATGAAGATAGAGATGCAAAAAGTATCGGTAATCACACTTATCCCTTGCAGCAATAAGCTGTGATACCACTTCAGATGGCGGTATCAAGTCACGCTGCTGGATTAACAACAGTACCGCGCGCTTGCAGTCGATCATCATTAGTTGGACTACCTATCAATCCATGTCAAGGGAATTAAGACTGATAAGTTGAGGAATTAGTGCTGAATTTTCCAAATGATACAAAAAAAGGGGTTTATTTTTTTATACAAAATAGTAAAATGGTAACTGACCTACTTCTCAAGAAGACAGTAAATAACAACGGAAAAAGATTTAGACTTTGCACTCCAAATAAATTCGAGTTGAGCTGAATTACATCACTCTCAAATCATGAATCATGTTAATAATTTCAGCCAGTCCAGCATAAAACCATACCTTTTCACGAACAGCATCATGCAAATTATGCTTTTCGATGAAGTCAAATAGATCCGGTTTCATAAGCTGAAAACATCATGGAACAAAAACACAAAATAAAAAATCAAAGTTAAAACACAGAACCACACCCCTTTTTAGAGTGATGCACTTAGTATATCGTGATGATTGCTATAAGTGGAAGTGGAACTTACATCAGCATAAAGAGCAAAAGCTTTATCGTGTTGTCCATCAATTACATATAACTCAGCTAGCGCCTACATGGTATAACTAGCACATTGAGTGAATATACCAAAAAAACAGTCTGCATGTCATAGACAGGAACCTCTATGCACTTACCGCTTTGAGTGGATCGGTCATAGATGAGGTATTAATCTGAGGTTCAATAGCGGAGAAAACAGGCGTTGTAGAATAAATGCGAGGTGGCCAAGATTTGATCGTTGATAACAGATCCTTGTGAAAAGATGGATTTGTCGCCAAAGCAACAAGAGCTACCTAAATCACAACAGAAACTTCACCAGTTGAGTTTCTTTATCTGCGAAAGAGAAGATATACCAAGAAGTGAAAGAACAACGACCACAGTAATGTACAGACCTCATAAGCTGTATCACGTAATCTTGGGTTTTCAGTTGGGATATATGGAACCAAAACTGGAAGCTGCCGGAGATGTGCAAAGTGGAAAACCCATCTAGTACAATATCCAAATCAAATTACCAGAAGTATACTTCACAAAGATTGTGATTTTAACAACATTAAATACCTTTCCCATGCGGAAGCTGATCCTCGCAACAACTTTGGACACAAAGATGCCGCTTCAGAATATTTTCTTTCAACAATCAAATGATCAAGGTATCTTGAACCAACCTGATTGAGAGAGAAACAAACCACAGTGAGATTTGTAATTGGTTATGCAAAAATTTAATCACATACGAAATGGAAATTGGAAGATCAAGAATTTTCTTGACATAGCAATTATCTATAGACATTGAAAATGACGACCAGTCAATCCAACTGGGCTTCCCTGGAACTGACATGTCATTCGAAAGAGTAACATGAAGCTAATAGTGTAGTCAATACCCCCAAATAAAAGGAAATTGTTCTATGGTCGATTTTGTAACAAATCAAATAAAGAGAAAGCTTTCTATTTTGTGGAATGAACCACTTCCTTTTTTTTAGTGCCAAAATTGAACAACTTCCTAAATGAATCCTCGTAAAGCATGATTTATCTTCACTTAATACCCCAGTGGTGGAATTCAATGCAAACCCAATGACCACCCAATCAACCACTCTGTTAAGAGTTTCGGGTGGTTAATAATTTCTGAAGTGCTATAACTGGGTAGCCATTTACAGTCACTTTTCTTAATCTTTCTGATACTGAATTAATAGGAGAAGACAATGGACAGCTGGGAATCCCAACCCATTGCCACCGTACTCGACCTGATAGAGTGCACACAAGTAGACTGCTATTTTCTGAATCAATTTAATCATTTAAAAAAAGCATGCAAGCAAAGAAAAAGAATCCTTCCCCGGAATTTCCCAATCCTTTTATGCATAATTACAACTGAAAAGGCAGTTGAGATCTATACAGAGCATCATAGCAGGAAATTAACCTTACATTCAGCTGAGTTTTTACAGTAACATTACACCCTTGAGGATTAGAAACCAAATTCACATTGAATACCTCATCAAGTAGTTCACTCTGACCCTGATTTGCTTCAACCGCTTCTAAGGCTTTCTCATGCCATCCATGCTGGAGAAGCCAATTAATGTGATCCTCTGCATCCCTAACAACCAATCTCAGAATATAAGCACATATTAAAATGACAACATTTGCAATCTGCATTCCTATATCTGGAAAGGGGGAGGGGTTTCCCTTTTTTGTGGATAGAAGAATTGTTACAGATTTGACATCCATCTACATAAACAGGCACAAAATCATAAATTTCTAGTAGCACATTCAAAGTAAGTAATGAACATGACTTCATTCTCAGCTTTTGCTTAAATTAGAAGCCCTGAACAAATTACTGTAGCAAGGATCTGGAGCTTGGATGCAAATTAATCAAACTAAGAACCTTACATCTGCAATTGACCTTAGTAAAAATACTAGTTTCCCCTAGATATTTAAATTTGAAAGAAACCTTTATAGGTAAAATTTAGATGTGAGCAAAAAGAAAAGAAAAACTCAACTCAAGACACTGCACAAACACACTGTTACTATTACCAGTATTTGCCTAGGTTTCATTCTTAGTCAGCTTTAACATATTATTATTTCAATATTATTAGCTTTAACATTTTATCATCTCCCAAGATATATCAACAATATAAGATCCTGATCTGTTCGGGGATAGATTGATGCTGATTAAAAGATAAAAAGGCAACGATATAAAATTGGTTTCTTTTAGCAAAATGGCTATATTTTGTGAAGACTGCACTCAACTTATAAGTGACTAAAATAAAAATATGCACTTTATAAGAATAGTTGGATGCAAGAGCTGAAAGTAATGCAAGTTACGCAGTCCCGATTATCAAGAATAATTTTCTGTTAACGCAAAATGGGCCTCTTAAGGATATATCTAACTTAGCTAAGGAATGTCTTCATTTATTGGACATTGAGAAACTATAGGTGTGTGCATATGGTCAAAAGTTCCTTTTACAAATCATTGTGTGTTATGTTGACTGAAGAAATCTTGGCCCCCTTTTCCATACTTTTTTTTTTTTTGATAACAGTGGTATCCGGGCCAGCTTTCACGCACCTCGACTAAATCCACGGGATACCTGCCACCTCCCACCAAAAACAGATATCAGGTAACTCTATCCACAAAGGCTAGGACAGATGGGTAGAATCACCTAGTATTTTTTGTCTTTTCTGGAATTTGAACCTGAAACCTCAGGTTCTCAACCCACTTCATTGACCACTAGGCCACACCCTTGGGTTCTTCCATACTTAATAACATATACTTTATTAATATTCAGAAACAACCTCTCTACCTCACCTCTGAGGTAGTGGTACGGACTGCGTACATTCTACCCTTCCCAGACCCCACTAAGTGGGAATACACTGGGCGTGTTGTTCCCCACTAAGTGGGAATACACTGGTCATGTTGTTGTTGTACTTTATTAATAAATAATCTATTCTATTCAAGAAATGAAGGATATGCAACGGAAAAACTCCCTAAGAAAATACCACTTTATCTTAATGAAAATAAAACATAAAATAATGTATGTAACAAAAACTTCAAAACCATATGAAGAAACAAAAAGAGCTTACCCACCTTGGTTTTGCAATAACCACATCCTTTGGGGACACAATATAGTATAAGGGTTCATCACCAGCAGCCCATTGACCTCCAGCATAGCTGCTACCTATAATCATTTGGACATGTTACCTTGTCCCATAAAAACCCTCGTCGCAAGCCTGTGCGAAAAGGAAGACGAAATTGAGGAAATAGCTACAGTCAAACAACAGTACCAGTGAATGGAGCATGAGCCAGCGAATAGTCTTTGGCCTTGTAATGCTCAAAGCCATGTACAGGAAGAGCATCCGTTGCGAGCTCATCATTATTCCACGTCACAACTCGCACTTCTGGTCTTTGGGCATTTCCCTGTTAGATAGTCAAAAAGCCCAGCAACTATTACTATAAAAACTTGATCAAACAATAGGGATGTTCGTACATCTAGTGTGCAAAACTTGAAGTTCAGCAAAATGACAACCCATATACAAGTGAACGAACAGAATGATATATAATTCATTCATTCACATATGGTTTCATGTGTTAGAACACTGCAGACATGACTATTAAGATGGCTAAGGTACAAGGCTAGGGTAGTTGAATGCACTTTCCTCTATTTTTATTATTTAATTTTGACATATTAACCCTCCTCAACTTCTAATATACTCATAAGTCCTTCCAATCATTGCATTTAAGTGAAACCCAGTAAGCCTTTCATCCAAATAAACAAAAAGCATAAACCCATTTTCGTTTTGAGAAGCAAGAATTCTTACCACACTGAGCTGCATGTAGACTAGATTAGCCTTCTTACTAAGGAGACCCCTCTACAGCGCAGATGCTCCCAGACCCAGTCCTACCCTTTCACCAGAAAATTGACCCACCCTGACCCCTATCAACTTAATCCAATCCTCTTTTCACTTTTTTTTGGTTTTTAAAGTTAAAGAGTTAAATTGCTAAAACTGTCTTTATATGGAAAATTAGGCTGGAGTTAAAGTTTTCGAATTGAGAAATGGATTCCAAAATGTTCAATTTGTGAATCATGAATCATACCATAATAGAAGATGCAAAATAAAATTATGAGATGCTAAAAATATCACGTTCTGTTTCTCAAGATTTTAGCCCAGTCGACAACAGTACTTGTGATTGAAAAACTCAATAAAGGAAATTACAGGTACGCAGTAGTGTAGCGCACCTACATCACTATCTGAATCACACATTCATGTTGAGGGCATGAGAGCATTTCACCAAACATTAAGTAGAGCAAACAATGAGATTGATCCATATAGGGAAAAGGGCCAAGTATAAAGTGATTTGATCCACAAGTAAAGTTCAGGGTAAAAAAACAGAAAACAAAACAATTACCTGTCTGGAGGGAATAGTGCTGCTGAAGTCTTTCTCTCCATCTTCTTCACCCGGAATATAAGCTAGGACAACCAAAGAATCACCAAAGGGAGCAATTCCTGAAATGAAATAGCTGGTTTGGAAAGATGCCACTATATCCACCTGATTCAGACTAGACGTAGGCATATGATTGTACGTCCCATTCACGCCTTTGTTTTGAGTCGTTCTTATCAATGCGATTTTCACAGACGTTCCCCAACCAATGACCAAAAGACTGTCGTCCTGAATTTCATTGTAAAACAAGAGAATGGCCAGAATAATCAAAAGTAAGACACATGATAACTGAGACCCAAAAGAGTACAACTACGTTCTTTCTTATTCCGAAAAAGATTAAGAGTGCCACTATAATCATATTCTTCTTTCAAAACATGTAGGAAAAGCCAACACAAATAGCAGTACTGAATTGCATTTTCACGTTTCTTGATCTCTTCTAAGTAAGAAATATGTATAATTCAAATATGAGTACAATCCGTAGATATGGTTGGTGATCATAAGCTGCACGGGAGTTTTAGAGCCAACCTGCCAAACAATATGTGGGAGCAGCAGTTCAGGGCGTGGAATACCACGAGGTCTTTCAATGAATGTTATACGCTGATCATTGGCAGCATCATAGACTTTAACTCCTGTATCATTTGCCCAGGCAACGAGGCTAGTTCTCCACTTCACCGCATGAATTGGACCTTCACCAGAGTGCAAAACCTGCCAAATAGAAATACACTAGGAATGATCAGAAGACATCCCAGATATTTTCAATTTTTTCAATATAGAAAAGTGCAGGTAAACGAACCACAAAAAAGTACACAACAAACCTGGTCACGATAGCCTAGCCACTTCTTCGCATTTAAATACAAATGACCTGCCAAACCACCAGTAACAAATCTTCTGGAAGATTTTCTTGCATAATCTGGGTCTAGAGCAATGGCCTTCATTGGTCGATGATACTCAAATTTCATCCTCTCATCAGTAAAGAGACTATTTATTACAACAGAACCATCATCAGAGCAGCTACCGACGAATTCTCCTTCTGTGTCAAAGCAAAGGTCATTGACAGCAGCAGTGTGAGCAGCAAACTCCTTAACCTGTAATAATTAAAGTTGCAAAACATACAAATACAACCAAGTCAATTCTTGACTTAATTAAAGTTGCAAAACATACAAATACAAATAAGTCAATTCTTGACTAAGGAAATCTTAAATCAAAGAAAAGGAAGCTAATTGTCTGCATAGATAATAAAGAACAGTCTTGGATATTTTCTGAATTAACCTGCAAGATGCTTTTAGAAGTTGTATTACCGATTTGCTTTGTGATACAATATCAAGCTAGACTGAGCAAAACAAATTCTTTTAAGGTCAGGAAAGTCATTAATACATTTTACAGAATAATCTTAGTGATATATGTTATTGTTGATAACATACTGTAAGAAATAGGAACCTTTTCTTTTTTCAAGTAGCTCAAAATATATGAAACCATATTATATCATGTTAACCAACACTTGTAAAATAAGTTTCTATTCCTTCTTTTCTCTTTATGTAAGTCTACAAGCCTGTACAATATTGGTGGAGACTTAGGTAGTTTCTGTACTGCTGACAACCTTACGCCAACCTAACCAAAGTTCTCCTTTTTGTAATCAACTATTCTCACTTCTTTCTAATGACACTGACAGCTGTTTTTCCTTTCGACGATCAATGAAATGATTTAAGCATTTGCAAACGGGGAATCAAAAACGAAATTGGTCCATACAACAACGACAACTACCACACTTCAAAACAGGTTCCTTAGGACCTCCCTGTGGCAGTCCTCAGCTCTCCAAAGTAAATCTGCAACTAAGATGTAACTCAACTAGATAACTACACTTTCTAAAGTGTTGAAGGCAACAACACTTTAGGAGAAATCAGATGTTCTTACTTCTCTAGATGCTAACAAAAAAACGAAAATCTTCAACTGACAATAAACACAATGAGGCGGCAAACTGCAACTTATCTAATGGCTAGAAAGTTGCTAGAGTAACTTTAGGCTGCAGCGGTACTTTTTCACAGGAACTGTCATAAAATTTGCTTTTTTCAAAAATTGAGCTGTAAAATTTTCTGCAATACACACTCTAAAGTGTGTTCTGGAAAAGTCAACCATCAAAGAAGTTCCTTTCATTCTCTAGGCCTCCTAGTGTATAGCTCAAATATACTTCCCAATGAAATCCCTACCCTGAACTTTAGAGCATAATAGACAGATCAAGGTGTATCCAAATAGTGCCTTAAAAAGGCAGCCCGTTGCACTTAAGCTCCCGCTAGATGTAGGGTCCAGAAAGACCACACCAATACGCAGCCTTACCTTGCATTTCAACAAGAGACTGCTTCCACGACTTGAACCCATGACCTCTTGGTCACATGGCAACAACTTTACCACTACCAGTTATCCAACGCAACAAATAGTGCCTTAATAACACGAAATTATCCAATAAAAATATGCTAAGACTATCAAATCAAAAATAAACTAAATGAAACTACAGAAGAACAAAAAAAAACTCACTAGAATGAGGGAAAAAGTGATCAATACTTCATAGACAATTGAAATAAATTCAGTAGTTTCAGTATAACTCAAAATTGAATTAAGGAGTACGAATTAGTCACCTGATTACCAAGGAAATCGAGAATGTGAACAGCTCCACCGTGTGTACCAAGAGCGATCATCCGTTCAGCGACGGCAATACACGTGGCAGCATCAGACGACAGAAGCGACGGTACACTTGCACCCATTCTCTGATACTTCAACCTCGGCTCATCCTCTTCTTCTTCTTCCTCTTCTTCGGAATCTTCTTCTTCTTCCTCTTCCCGCTCATCGTCGCCGTCGATTCCATTTTCCGATGGTTTTGGAGACATTCCGATTACTGTGCACCTCCGGAGAAGAATTATTGAGAAAGAGAAAGAAAGAGAAATTATTTAAGATCTGTTGGGTGGAAATTGAGCTGCTTTTGAAAAGAAGGGAAAAAAACTTTTGCGCCAGCTGAACAGTTGATTATTTTACATTACTAATGTAGTTTTTAGTTATCATATTTTGATTTGACATACTGTTAATAAAAATAATTATTGATATAACTATTTATCATACTATCTTTATTAATGAGTATGTCTTAAAAGTTATTTGAAAAATAAATAATTAATACTAAAAAAAATAGAAAAAGAAATTTTATCTTCAATTGATATGTTAAAAATTATAAGTAAAAATAAAAATTTATTTTAGAAATTAGTGACAAGTAAAAGTGAACAGAGAGAGTATAATTTTAGCCTCTTTAGGGTCCTTTGATTGAAAAACAAGTTATCCCAAAATTAATTATCTTGGAATTAGTTATCTCACTCTCAAGATGGAATAAAAGACACTACAATTAATTCTAAAATTAATCACAAAATTAGTTATTTTTTATCCTTTGTACTAAACAAACACTTAAATAAACAGAATTTTACACCAACAACAAACTATTAAAGAGTTAAGTCTTTTTTAAAATATTTATTAAGGATGAATTGATAAAAATATTCTTTATTTACTAGGATTGAATAGTCTCTTAACGTGTGCTCACACTTAAAGAAAACACTTATTTTAAAAATGGAAGGAGTAATAATTTATTTGCAAGAAAACAAGGGAAAGCTGACGAATTATGATTTTATCATTTACCACCTGTCCGTTTGTTTGTGCTTAATCCTTCTATCTTTTCAATTTAAAATCCATTTTGGATAATGGGATTTAGGAATGTTTCTTGTTTGTTGGCAAATGTCTTTTTCTTTTTTGTCAATTAGAGTAGTCGTGTCACTTAATCAACTTTTGATAGTAATATTTAATATCAGAATTGAGTTTTAAACCCTTTTTTATATTTAGTCAATGAGGTTTATGTAACTTTGAGATTATATAACAATAACATACTTCACATATTTTATCCTACTCGTGTAGGTAAAGATGCCAACTTTGAGAAGATAATAACATCAAACTATGAAAGGGGCTTAGATTGAATTTATTCTTTTTAAATTTTTTTTATAGAATCCTAATGGAGTCATCTTTTCATTCTTTAATGGAAAAAAAAGTGCCACAATCCACGATACTTGAGGTTGTTTTTGACCTATGGCCTATTGGAACATACTGGAAATGACCTCAGTTTTGGTCAAAGGGATGGAAAAAAAACCTTTGAGGTCCAATTCAAAATTATGTGAAATTTATTCAAATTGTAGTCTAGTTCTTCCAAAGTACTATAAATCAAGTAATTGACTCATTCCCTTTACTTCTCTTTGTGCAAAAACTGTTTGTTTGAGAAACACAAGTACTTTTGAAATATTCAACAGCTCAAAAACAAACACCACCTAAGATTGGCCAATGCTATTTGTATAAGAGCACGGGAAGGAATTGGACCTTTTTTGATGTCAAGGTTGTCCAAAATGATTGCTTAAAAGTTACATGGGCTGGACTTGACCACAAGCCTATATGTCAATACCCCAAACATTTTTCATTTCTTTCTGGAAACAAAAACTAAATATACAATCTTAGGTTGTTTAATGCAAGTTATAGCAAAACTTTTTAGATTGCAAGTTATAGCAATTTATTAAAATAAAACATAAAATAATAAAACAATTTTATTTTTATAAAAAAATAAAAAACCACCCCACCAAAAAGGAAAAACAAATTTCACATTAAAAAATTAAAGAATTCACCCTTTAAAATAGCAAAGTTGAGAAAAGATATCAATCACACTAAAAATTCTCTTTGGAACCGTATTTTTTTTTCTTTTTTAAAACTGAATATGCGTCTTCTTCAACAACAACTTTTTTTCCTTCTTATTTTCGCAACAAATCAA
The DNA here is from genome assembly GCA_031232105.1 of Capsicum rhomboideum. Taxonomy (NCBI): domain Eukaryota; kingdom Viridiplantae; phylum Streptophyta; class Magnoliopsida; order Solanales; family Solanaceae; genus Capsicum; species Capsicum rhomboideum. The sequence goes on along the minus strand of CP124713.1, from coordinate 5,019,332 downwards.
CAAAAATATATTGTTTGAAACCAAAATTTTCTCAAATAATTTTGTATTTGAGTCGAGAATTTATAATCACACACAAAATATAATGTTAAACTCTATGATATTTAGTGATATGTGGATTCGATTATATATATATATATATATATATGTGTGTGTGTGTGTGTGTATATTGTATATATATATTCTAATTATGGAGAAATGTAAAGCAATACCTGAAAAATATTTTAAAATGTATATTTGTATATAAATTTGGTATTTTTTGAATTATATATATTCTTCATCTTATGTTTTTGTTTTCTAATATGTTGGAAAAAAAAAATGTTGAAATGTGTATATTATGTATGCATTTTATATGTTTGTTGATTTCTTTTTTTTTTTTTTAATCTTAAATAGATTTTTTACAAATATTTCTTCTGTAGGAATTCAATATGTTTATTGCTTTTGTTTTTTGTGGTGAAATCATAATAATCTTGTTGGAATAAAAGTAATTTTAATCGTGTATTTTGTGTATGAATTTTGTCCGAAAAAATCTTCTTCTTGCTCTTATTGATTGTTGAAAGTAGACTCCCTTTCAACTATTTTCTTCTCTTACTAACAGGAGATAGAGTGAAACAACCAAGATCGAAGGTCTGGAAAGAACAATGGGGCTACTCTTTTTCTAATAATCTAGGACTCTTCAATTGAATCAAAATAACTCCTAAATTGAAATGAAATTCAAGTTAAGAAAAGACCAAAGATGATACACACACAAAAAAAAAAAAAAAACCAAAACCAGATAATTCATACGAAGATGATAAAAAAAAAAGTAATATATTTAAGGAAGATGCGTGTGTTAATAGGCAAGAAATATTTTTCTAATAAAGATAGTTAGAGAGAAACATGTAACTTTTCTAAAAAAGGAAAAAAAAAACGTGAATAAATGAAGATAAATTATTGACCAGATTTTACTCCTACCATAATTATCAATATATTTATTTAGGAGAGATGAAATATTAAACACTAAAAAAAGGAGATGATTAGATAAATAACTATGCATTAAATGATTTTTTAAAAAAAAAAAAAAAAAATTAATTTTTTAAAAATTGCTATAACTTGCAATTAATTTTATAGTACAATAATTATATAAAAATGTTACCACAACTTGTAATAAACAATCTATAATAAGTATATACAAGATAATTTTCTCTTTCTTTTCTTTCATGTCGAGATTATCCTAATGATTGCTTAAAATGGGCCGGACTAGACTGCCCTCAAATCAAAGTCCAATTCTATATGGTCAAAGGCCTTTCAGGAAATTACACTTAATGACCTTAAAATAGATGATATTGAATTTTTGCACCTTGAAAGAACCTTTTAAGGTCAAAAAGTTAAAACTTGTTGAATGTGAAGTTTTTCCCATGAGGTAAGCGGGATAAAGAGTTCAAGACAACTCACCTCTAAGACCATTCTTGTAAATCACTCGAGATGTGCAAATACAATCATTTATCCTTTTGGATAACGTTAGACTCTTGTGCTCAATTTTACAGAGAAAACACTAAGGTATTGTCCAATGTTTGCAATAAATTACAAAAGTTTAGACTGTGATATAATATTTTTTTCATAAGATTTCAGTTTGTGGTCGATATGATTGTCCAATACAGAAATCGTATGACATTTGCATATAAATTTCATGGGATGGAAAATATCAAGTTATGAACCACAATTCAAGAATAATAAAAAAAAGTCTTATCTTCTATTCAAAAGCTGGATTAATTGCATGGAAGAACTATGCTCAAATAGTTCAAAAATATGTTTGGGCTCCTCCCTTACATAAACGGAAACCATTGGATTCTAATATATGTTGGGTTGTGATATGTGCATCTACACTTGGCCCACAACTTGAGGTTTCCAATGCTTTGAGTATTGTATTTTTCCTAGATATATAACACCAAGTAGGAACCCTTTTGTCAACTATTATTGCTCAAAATATGATTGATTCTCTCCCTTGAAACTAATGGAATTAGAAAAAAATTATTTCTTTGGATTTAAATATATACAACATTAGTGTGAATAGTTTTATATTATGGGTGTAGTTTTAACCATGTTAATGATCAATTCTTATCAGAAGGATTACTTGTAGTTAACTTTTAGGAAAAATAACATAAACATACACCTTAACTTACCATATTTACAAAAATTCCCACCCTTACAAAGTAATTACAAAAATTTCAACTATTTATGTATCTTCGTTGGATGTATCGAGAGCTAATTATGTATCTCGACAGACTCAAAATCGGAAAAAATATATCGGAAGCTAATTATGTATCTTTACAAAGGAAAAAATGTATCTTCGTTAGATGTATCATGTATCTCGACAGACTCAAAATCGAAAAAAATATATCGGGAGCTAATTATGTATCTTCGGTGGATGTATCGGGAGCTAATTATGTATCTTCGTTGGATGTATTGGGAGCTAATTATGTATCTCGACATACCCAAAATCGAGATTTTCAGTAATTAAGCTCCAAACTTTCGGAATTTATGTTGTTTATACTAACTTTTAATATGCTAAATTGCATAAATATTTTTTACACCGTAAATCAATCCTAGCCCACTCACTTTTCTCCAAGTTAGAATTCTAGGAGTCATAAAATCTTAATGAAGATATTGTTGTGGCGGGATTTGCCAGGTAGGCTATAATTTAAACGGAATCCTATCCCATCTAGCTAGTAGTCCTGAACAAAGGTTCTATCCTCATAATATAAGAGAGCCTTCACGAAAAATTATTGGAATGAGGTATCTCATACCAAAGGATATGAACTAAACTTCTAGCTCAATGTGCTGCATAGAACCTTTAAAAAATAAAAATAAAAGTAAAGGAGAGAACAAAAAATCTGTGTATTATTACTAATACTTAAGATTACAAGAAATGTAGATATAGTGATTAGTACCATACAATCATTTAGTTTGGTTTAAGGATATTACGAGGATCTCATATTCTCATAGTGGATATTTTTTATTGAATAGTACATACTCCTTCCGTCCATTTTTACTTGTCTAATATACTAAAAATATATGTCCAACAATATTTGAATGGACAAGTTATAATAAAATTCATGTTAGTTATTATTTCTTAAGATATGTGTCAAGTTAATAGTGAACAAGTAAAGATGAACGGATGGAGTAATATAATTCATGCAATTATTTGGATAGTGATTGTGGATAATAGAGCCAGTCGTGAAAATTGACGAATTGCCTAATTATTAGCTCTTGTCAGTCCAGCATACATTCCTTCCGTATAGCTGCCACACCACAGAAAAAAAGCAAGAATATCTGGTGGATTGTTTGGTGTGAATGAGGTTAATCCTATGATTTTTGAGTTAGCTAATGAATGGACCTTGTCCTATAAAAAAGAGAAGTTCTTTTTTTTTTTTTTTTTTTTTGAGTATAAATAGAAACAACAATGAGCTGGGAAGATGGCAAGCTTTGTTGTTAGTGTCGTTCAATTTTGATTTCGATCAAATGATCTGATCGAATATTGATATCGCCTGTTTTTGTAAGTATAATTGTTTTTCGATGTAAACACATACCTAAAATTCGAATAATCATCCATCACTGGGCTATAAATTTAGAGGCTACACTAAAATTTGTGTTCAATTTGTGATTTGCATGGTTTTTTAATCATGCAAGGAACTAATGTGAAACACGAGGCAACAATGAGGAGATTAAATTTCTTAAGGACACACCATATAATTTGTAGGCTTAGAATTAATTTAACGTTATTATTTAATTATAAATTCTGCTTTATTAAATCTGGTTAAGGATATAGCTCTCTAATAATTAATTTAAACACACAGCTACATGATATCTCAGAGTTTACTAAAAGTTCTTTAATCTTTTTCTTTAAATGAATGCGGTACTTTTAAGTATTCAATCATATACTTACTTTCTTTTACTACATAAATATCGAATAATTTTGAACACTAAAATTTAGAAAGAAGAGTAGTGCTAAATATGGAGGGATGGAGACATAAGGATAGAACGTAGTGAAAATTCCATGTGAATCATATCAACATCAACATGCAGTGGGATTTGATGTATAATTCCAAATTCCAACATGGTATCCAATGCATGCAGATTGTAATATATTTATTTTATTCTTCAAATAAAGACAAGTTACAAGAGAGAGATGGATGAAATAGACAGGCAAGGTGCTGAAGAAAGAAAGAGATAAGAAAGCCACGGTACCCGTAACATCAGGGAGACACTATTTCCCTGCTAAAACTACTGCTTGTGCTCTTTTCAAACACATATTTGACCGTAGTTTTTTTTATATATCTTTTAAATATTTTGAATTATCAATTATTATGGTCATTTATAGTATTTTTTATGTAATTTTTAAATATATAAATTTTATTTCGAAAAATTTAAAAATTTCATGGCCAAGTTCACAGTCAAACTTAAACTGTTTTGACTCTCAAAAAATAAAAAATGCTACATAAATTGAGACAGAGGAAGTAGTTTAGTTGACTAAATTTTTGAAATTTATTTATTTTAAAAAATATTTTTATTTAAAGTATTTTTCGGAGAAGTACTTCTGAAAAATAATAAGATTAAGATACGATGAATCTTTATATGTATATAGTAAGATCCAATACTGAAAAATATTAAGGATAACGAGAGAATAACTTTACCTGCTCTTTTAATAATTTCTTGCAAGGATAGTAGACATACCCATCACGTTACTACGCTAGCTTTTCAAATATAATAAGCTAGTTGTCCTCGTCTGTTCTATGTTTACAAAAGTCTAAATCTAAGCCAAATATTATACAGTGTCGAAAAATTGAAACTAATTTGAACATGGTGTAAATTAGGGGTGAACAAAATCGAACCGCAAAGTGCTTCAAACTATAAATTAAGTCAAACTGAAAAAAAACTAGACTAATGATTTAGTTTGACTTAGTTTGGTGTCGAAAAAAAAAATCTGACTGTAATTGATTTGGTTTTAATTATTTGTACTAGAACTAAAGAAATATTTGAACCACAAGTTAATTATATACTTGTATGAAACTGTACCGAAAAACCCAAAAAACCTGAAAAAATAAAAAAAATTCGAAGTTGAAAATCTTAAATTTTATTGATTTGATTTGATTTGATTTATAGATTTAAAAATTCGACGTGAATTATTTGATTTAATATTTAAAAAACTCAAACCAACCCAGTCATGTACACCCTAGTGCAAATGTATACTCTCAAACCTAATCACACTTGATCTCCCTTGGTCATAACTCATAAATTATACTATAACTAATGCTAGTACTACTGCCTCGTCACAAAGGGTACAAATTAAAAAAAAAATCATTGAGATATCTCCGTTCTCGACACAAATCCCAAGTGAGCTCTGCAAATGAAAAAACTTTAGTATTTTACCACCCTCAATGAACCTATCAATACAAATTTAAATTAGTCGAGCAATTTTTTATAATTACAGAAGGAGGGGTGGGGAAAAGAATAGGATACTATGCTACTAATGGGGTTTAAACCCTCCACTCGCTCTTAAAGACAAGGAGCTAGCTCACTCACTAACCCTTAACCGATCTTGACCCTATTGTTTTGAGGTCACTTCTACTAGACACCTATCATAATGATAAATATGAGATGTTAGTCATGAGAATTCTGAATATTAAATAATTAAATAAAAATAATAATACTGGCTGTCATATTTTAAGGTGAAACTACTGTGAATAAAGACAATAAATGGACACTATTTAATGAAACAGACAACATAAGGAAAACGGAACGAATATTAGTTTAGAAACAAGAAGACGTAACTTCCCTTAACAAGATAAGAAAGAAAGTAAAAGGACAAAAATTGCACCCCCCCTCCCCAGCCCCCCGCCCCCCCCGCCCTTTCCATCTCCATCTATTTTCAACTACCTAGCTACTTTTATAATTTCATCAACCAACATCCCATTGCCAAAAAATTCCTTATTAAACTTCATGTCAGACCCTCAAAATTTAAATCAATTTTTTCCCAAAGGACATCATGAAGATAATAATCCAGAAGAAATATTAGAGACAAACATATTAGTACTAGAAAATAGTACTACTTCTAGGCATATTGATGATCAAGAATTGTGTCGTACGCCAACTTGTCGGAAAAACAAGATTCCGATAGCCGGAAGCTGCCCTCCGCCGGCGCCAAAGAAATTATTGCTTTGTAAGAGGAAGTTTTCACAGTTCGATTTTTTTGAGGTTAGTGGAAATGAAGAGTTGGAGAAGTTCTTCATATCTTGCACTGAGATTTCTCGAGGTATGGCTGTTAAGAAAAGACTTCTCATGAGTTAACTAGAAGTAATTAAATTAGTTATATATATGCAAAACTATTAATTGATTTCATGTGAATTGTAAGACATATTATAGCCCTTGATCTTTTAGGGTTGATAAGTTACTTATTCACGTTATATTCTCTGTTGATTGTAGAATAATTAATATATAGATGTATAGCTAGGTGATGAATAAAATGATGTGTGGAAATCATGGAATATATAGTCCATATGTATAAAAGTGTTGCATTATATGTTTCCTTTTGTTAGTATGAATAAGTTGTTCTTTTTAAATTTATTCCGAATTAACTGTTTCACGAACTAAGGTTTTACTGGGAAATTATCGATTTTTGAGTTTTCAACATTGGTTAATGATAGAGCTCATTGTTTTGATTGATTGGAAATGCTCATAAATCATATGATGAATCTGCTCAGATTTAAATTCTAATTAATGTAAAATAGATCAAAATTTCAAGTATGAAGAGTTTCCACCTCAACAATTGAACTATTGTATTAAGATAGGAATTAAATCTTCGAAGAAGAAGTTCAAACCCACAATCTTAACATTTGAGGTGGAAGGTGCTAATTGTCAGAGCAAAACGTCTTGCTATGTAAATAGTATTGGTTATTCTCTTTAACATTAATGAATGAGACGATCGGCTTGCACCCACCCACAGGCCACATAAGGTGGCTTTCTTTAAAACAATATCTTGAAATTAAAAAGAGCGTTCAATGGCAATTATTGTCGGCCAAAATTTTGAATGGGCTAGATGTGGTTGATATGGAGGGAAAAATTTTCCCAAAAAATATTTGTTATTTGTTTTTTATGTATGATTAATTTAAAAACATCTTTGATAGGAAATAAGTTCTTCCAAAATAAAAAAAATGACTTTCATGATATAAAAATTAAGAAGTATAGAAAACATAAGTTTAATAATTCTACGCTAATTGGCCTTTTCCACCTTTCAATACACCTTATCATCCTCATCAATAGCCCCCTCTCCACCATCCCCAACTTTGCACACAGTGTATACCTAAAATGCTGTTGGAGAATATCTTTTGCTTATTACTTTTCAAATTCAAAAAATAAATTAATAATATATATATTTATATATATATATTTATTTTTATTTTAATTTTTTTTAATTTTTTTTCAAGAAAATATTTTTCTTCGTACCAAACACACCCTGAGGTACCCTCTTTTTGACAGTCGAATCATCAACTAATGATTTTCAAAAAATTTCCGATGATTTGTGTTTGAAATTAAAAGACTATAAATGTATATTCTTTAACTATGGGTTCCTAGCTAACAACACTTTCATTGAAAATCTTAACAATGATTTTTTCTTCTTTTTGGAATACGATTAACCAAATTGGATCAAGTTTAACACGTATGAACTCTAACGCATGCTTGTAAGTTGTAAATGAAAATTATAAATTCTCACCACAAGAAAAAACTGAAATTAGCTTTTAATTTCAACGTCAGCCATCATTTAAACAGATCATAACTGATAGAATTTTTTAATAATCTATCAGTAATCCATTACTAAATAAGATTAGCTATGTATTTTTTGTTTAAAAGGAAAATGAAAGCAGTAAGTGGGATAATCAGCTGAACTAATTAATTTGAAAATTAGAAATGGCAAGTTATTGCATTTAATACATGATTTTCTATTTAAATGATCTGGTCTTTAGTTTTTGCTTTTATTATTTAAAATTATATTTAATAAAACATAAGTTCTTTAAGGACGTCGGACATTGTGCTCCGTGAAAAATTTATTTGTCTTGAGGACAAAAAATTAAAGACCAACACAGAAATTCGGGAAAAGTGCAAATGACCCGAGTTATTGACTGTACTATTGAGTATTGACCCAATAAGTGTTCTTTGGGTTTTGTCCATATACTCCTGTGATAGTATGGTCCGCTATAGGTTCATTATCACCAGATAGCAAAAATCGACTCAACGAAGCTGAATTTTTCTATTTATACCCATTCATTTTGATATTAACATACAAATTACAATAGGACAGTAAATTTAATGATTCTATTTTGTATATAGTGTTCGAGACTTAAAACTATTCAACCTAGGAAATCTTTCTTTAGAAAACAAACGACATGTCCAATGTATCTACCCCTAACTACTTTTCTGTGGACCAATTAAGAATGTGACAATATATCATAAGCAACGTGAGTAATTAAAGCGCAGACAATCAGGTAGAATCGACCATATGCCTTTTTCGTACAATTTTATCGTATGCCTTAGAATGTTGCAAATTATTTTTTGAGTTATATAAGGGTGAAAAACATATCTAAACTATCCTAATTTTTGAGTTTTATATTTAAACTATTAGGAGTGAGAGTTTCCCTTCTGAACTATCACCCAGTGACTAGCAAAATACATGAATGCACATGCAGGAAACACGTCATATTCATGGATTTTTCTCCCAATTTATATTGTTTTTCGATAGATGGAGGTCGAGCAGCCAGAGAAGTACAATATATTTTTTGCAGAAATTCAGTATAAATAAAGTAGTACCTTTTTTTTTTGGGGTTAAATAATTGTCACTGGACTCACGAATATACAGGAAACGGTGGAATTCCTTAATTAGAACTCTATAGTCAATTACGTTCGACCCATCACCAGTACTTGGAGAAGAATTTGAAAATTACAAAACAACTAAAAGAAAATGAAAAAAGTAATACGAAAGATAATACTCCAACCAGAGGCGAACCCAAGATTTGAAGTCTGTGGGTGCACCAGTATTGTCAAAGCGTGCTCAAGTCCTGAAGCGAGGTTCAAAATGTGTTGAGCTCGTCACCTCGCTTAATGTGCGTTTTAGTACAGTCATCAAGGCTCTAAGACATACTTTCCTTTGCGAATTCTAAGCTAATACTAGGGCTTGTTTGGCCATAAGAAATTTTTACTTTTTCTCGAAAATTATTTCACTTTATTCAAAAATTGTTGTTTGGCCATAAAAATTTCAAATACAACTTGAAGTTATATTTGGAAAAGTGCAAACAACTCAATACATGTTTTCTCTTTTTTTCGTTTCACTTTTTCAACTTTTAGTTATTTTTAAGTACACTTAGGAGTCATTTGGTGTGAGGTATACAGTATAATCATTCGGGATAAAATTTAGGATTATTTTATCCTGAGTTTGGTTGGAGGTATTAGTTCGTCCCAGGATTATTTATTCCACCATTTATACAATAGTGATGGAATAAGTCATCCCATATACTTGGTGGGATAACTTGTTCCCAACCAAACGACCCCTTAAATCTAAAAAGTCTTTTCAAAAAGGTATGACCAAACACAATCCCAACTCCAAAAATCCCAAATAAAGTTTTTGATTTTCATGGCCGAAGCCTACTTAAACTTTACTTTCTTATAATGAGTTTAAGGTAATATGTTGACTAACTTTTTTCTACTAACGAATTTTATAGCTTAATGGTCAAGATGGGTTTACCATACAGGATGGTCGCGGGTTCGATTCCCCCGACCAACAGTTTTTATGTTATAAACTTATAATAAGTGTTTAAATTAAAAGTATTTTAAAAATAGTAATGGAAAAAAAATTGTGTTATGCCTGAGGATCGATCCTTGTTGTGTGGGTGGAAGCTACAGCTTCAACCAGCAGACCAAAGTGCACTTCCATTCTTTTATGGGTGCACTATAAAGTATATACTAATTCTTCAGTATATATACACATGATTTTTTTTGAAATTAACGGGTGCACAGGCACCCCACTAATATATGTGGGTTCGCCTCTGACGCCAACTGCGACTGAACTAATTTGGAAGGGAAGACAAAAAATGTTGATTGTATTGTATTGGATGAATAATGTCCACTTATAATTCTACACTAGTTGAATTAATAGATCATCCGATTAGAAATAACAGTAAAATACATGTGTTAGAAGGAGTTTCAAAATACATATACATATGGCCATACCATCTAATGTTAATTCTATATACTTTTACAATTATGATGTCACCGTTATGGCCCAAGACATTGTGTGTGCGCACATAGTCCAGTGGTGATATGGTCCAATAGTGTTCATTATCCGAAACCAGGTAACCAAAAGATAAGATTGAGTGAATCAATGAGGCTGAATGTTAAAAGGATATGAAATTTTTTTTTGTCTAACTTAATTCAAAAACTATTAATTCAGTAGATGAGGCTTGTTCAAGATTGTATAAGGAATCCAAAAGCATGCAGCATAATTGACCAATGTTGATTACATAACAGAAGCTTTGATGCACCGAATTAAACTTTATTATAAGCTGCTCAAAATATTAAAAAAGAAAAATGAAAATTGAGAAAGAATTCTGAATCTTCCACCAGATTCCTCTTTACTCTTCAATCTTCGTTTTTACCCCCACGTATCTTGTTAACTTCCACTATTTCAACACCTGTCTTCCATGTGTCACTCTCCTATCTACCTCACCACAGTTAAAAAGGTGAAACTCCACCTCTTTATATACCTTAGCCACTCCGCATAATAAAAAAAATAAATTGAACATGGCTCCAAAGAAACGTGGAGGGAGAGCCCGTGCCACGGTGGTCACCGCCAGAACAGTGGTGGAGGAAACCGTCTCCGTTGTCGTAACTCCGGTCGCCGGTGAAACGGAGACGGAAAGTCAAACGTTGACTCAAAGTCAACAACATGAAGAGAATCAATCCTTCGAAATACTAACTCCACCACCTTCTGAAGAACCAACACCTAAGAGAACTATTAATATTCAAGAAAAATCCACACCACAACCCGAGAAGAAAAAGGGCCAACAAAAGAAACCCGACCCGACCCGAGAGGCACAAGAGATATTCGACCCGAACCGGAAGGAACAAAAGAAACAACAACCTCAGCAAGTAGATGAAGATGAAACTCAACCTGCTGACGAGCCGGAAGAGATGCCAACGCCTCCGCAAATGGAAGCGGATCAAAAGAAGGCCCAGGCCCAGAAAAGGAAACCCGACCCGGCCCAGAAAGTTGAAGGCGAAAAAAGGAAAAAGAAGAGGGCGAAAGTGGGACCCAGTGAAGGGTATAGAACGTATGTGTATAAGGTGATGAAGCAAGTTCATCCAGATATGGGAATTTCATCAAAGGCAATGACTATATTGAACAATTTGATGGGAGATATGTTCGAGAGGATCGCCAATGAAGCGGCGATCCTCGCGAAGTACGTTGGCCGGGCCACGTTGGCATCGGTGGATATTCAGGATGCGGTGAAATTAGTGTTGCCAGGGGAGCTAGGGAAGCATGCAATTGCTGAAGGGACTAAAGCTGTTGCTAACTATGTATCAAGTGTCGAAAAGTCCAAGTCCAATTAAGCCATGATTGTTGTTAGCTCTTGTGGACATTTAGCTATATGTTTAATTCATTTTGCTTTACTAGCCTTTTTTAGGTTCTCAATGTGGGAAAATCACGCATGCAAATTTCGGGCTCTTTTTTTGTAATCTTTTTCTGATTTGCATGCATGTGAAGTCGCTGTGTATATATGTCGGCGATGCGGATGTATTAGATGTTTTTAGTACTTGTCTAATAGATTGCCTCTGTACTACTATGCCTCTCTTTTTTTTGTTTGTTTCTTTGGTAATAACATTTTAAGCTTATGAATAACATTATATATTCGAGGTTTCAAAAATTAGAATCTTATGAATTTGAAGCTTAATGTAGCAATTATACATATTATTATTTGTTCTGATGAACCAAGGTTGCACTTGTAATTGGCGGCAAGTGTAAAATGAACTTAATAATAATAATGATATCTTATGAAAGTAAAGTGAAATGAATACAAAGAATTCATTATACTGATACTTGAAATTTGGAATTGATGATTGGTTGATTAAGTAGTAGTTTCACGAGGACTCATCTAATGATCATCACTCTGATACTTTTGATCATTGGATTAGTTATATATATTATCCGACCAATAACAAAATGCCACGATGTGCTATGGATTTCGAAATATGTTTCCTTTTCGTTATTGAACAACGGTAATGTTTCGGTCCCAAATAAATTGAAATAACTACTATATAAATTCTTGTAAATGATTGTAATAGCTCAATTCCACTGAAGCAAATAAGTACAACAGATGGGATAATAATTAACACACAAGCTTTCCATACTTACCAACCAATAATATATATATGAAAAGATTAGAAGAGGAAGAAAAATAAATTATCTTGTAACGCATTTCACATTGTACAAAGCTGGAATTGAGTCAAACGCCCATCAAAGAAAAGATATAAACAGATGAATATATTCATCAGTTAGTCATAATTTACATATGGTGGGTAGGAATTTTATTTTTGATAATCCAGAAATCTGCGAGAGACAACTGACGCCTGGTTAGAAATATCTGCATTTCTATCCTTCTCTGCACAAAATTAGTTTCCACGCATCTCCTCAACACACTGATTTGTACAAGCTTCAACAAGTCTATCCACAGCACACTAAATAATATATACTATTGATACGTGAGCAGTGCACTGTTGCAGCTTCATCAAGGGAACGTAGTCGAGTACTAGACAATATAGATGAAAAGATTTCACCCCCCCCTAATATTGGTTTTTACAAAGTGAAGTATGCATGCCATCTGCAAATCCAAGTTCTATATGTTAATGAAAATATGAAGGGCAAATTAACCATCATCAAAAAACACAAAAAGGATTGTCACAGAGGGAAAGACGACTTACCCTGAAAAAATGACGGAGCAAGACTGCACGTATCGAAGCAACGTCATATTTCTAGTACAGAAAAGGCTAGGATCACCTATTAATTGCTGGTGCCTGGGAGCATATTTGGACACCAATTTTACTGAAAATTTGAGCATGTGCATACACCCAATCCTGCACCAACATTACTGTATAGTAAAAGCTCGGATCACCTCAGTTACTGGTGCCTGGCACATTGGACATTTTCCTTTCAACTGGACCAACTTTTCTGCACATTGTAAACATGTGCACATATGTCCACACCTGCATCGATTTCAAATGAATAATTCTGTTGAGCTTACAAATCCAAATATCCAAAACACAGAAAATTGCAAGGAAGAGGAGTTTGTAAGACTGATCAAGAGAGAATCATCGATGCTCGATAAATAAATGGACAATGATGTTCATATATAGTTTACCTATACAGTAAGGCATCTATACTGCTATTACAACACAAGCAACAAATCCCTTTTCTCACATTATCCCATTTGGATTCATCATTCAGTAGACTTTCCTCACATGAATCAATATCTGATCAATTGGAAATGAAACTATTGTTAGAAAGGGAGGAACTTGGGGTGTAAGGAAATGTGCATGCTCACAATTAGGTAGAAAAACAAAGTATTCTAAATTCATCTCGTTTCAGGGAGTGGAAAGCCATAACTATAAAATGGATACAAGAACCTATTTTAGATGAGAAATCTAACCTGTTGAACAAGCAGATCGATTTAAGGCTGCAGAAACATCTTGATAAACCGTACGTTGCAGCTCAACTTGCATTTCCATGCACTTTTGTAACATCCTCTGCATATTGTCCATCCTCTGATGAAGCCTAGCCATGTCATTCCTCAACTCATGTATGATTTCCCAATCCTGCAGTAGGTCAAATTAGTATGCATTTCGTCTAAAATTTAGTTACACTATGAAACAAGAAAAGAGTGTGATAGTCTTAGGTCAATTTAGATACACATGCCCAGAAATTCTTAGTCAATTAATTGTAGAGAGGCATGCTTAAAACGGGAAATAGCCCTAATTAAGCAAAAAGTATTTCCAGCTTATTCCAAAGCATGTACTATATCTACTATAACAAAGAAAGAGAAATCCTTTTCAATTTGCAAATTCAACATGCCCCTGTGATCCCAGAGTTAACGTAAGGACAATTATTGTCACATATATTAGAGGTACTTGGAACAAACAGAAAGCAACTTCAAAGTCAAGGATAGGTGAGCGTACTGTTCCTATGTACTGCCACATATTTTGGAAAGGCAAATTTTGATCATCTGAATCCAGGTCCCAAAGCATCCGAGAAGATTCCACTTGTTGTGAAGTTATAGCAAAGGGATTAGCTTCACTACTTATATGATGCCCATATTGATTGACATTCTCTTGCAGCAACTCGTGTTCCGTATCATCAGGGGATGAAGATGTTCCATCCATATACCAGTCAGAAGCGTGACCTTGCCTTTCAACATAAGATTGTATTAGCTTGTCTAGACTCTCACGGAAACCACTTTGAAGCAGATTAGAGACACGCCTCCTACAGCATTAAAGAACCAGTTAAATCACTTATCCTTCAATTTTCGTCAAAAAGAAAATGCATAATCCTGCAGTAACGATAGTCCTTTACCTGCTTAGAAGTTCTCGAAGTTCAATATTGTAAACACTATCGTCATCAGTCATATAAAATGAATCAACCCTTCTCACGGATCCAGCAGTCTGACCAGCAGGCATATCTCGCCAATCATCAGTTGCCCCTTCTAGAGCATTACTCTGCCAGTCCTCATGTTGTTCTTGCTCGTATATTTGTTCTTCAGTATCAGGTTCCGAACTGTCTGGGTACCATTGGTTTGCAGCACCTTCCTGCCAACTTCCGCTCATGTCTTCTGTGGTATCATCTGTCGTTTCATCGTGTTCAGAAGCAGACAGTGGCTCACTTTCGCCATGTTCGATAACTAGTTCATATGGCACTTCTGAATGTCGCAAGTTGCTTTCCTCATAATCCGTGACAACATCCTGTGGCTCTTCTGCCTGAGCTGATAAAACTTGCCACTCATAATCCTCAAAAGTACTTCTTATCAAACCATGAGGATGACCATATACTTCATGAGTATCACTTGCCTCACTTCTTGGTGCATCATTATCATGAGAGGGTTCATGGTCTTCTGGTACATGTCTTCGAGCACCACTTTCAACAGTTGCAGTTACCTGCAACCGTTCAGTAGCACCATTCTCCATCAAGTTCCTAATGCCATTATTCTCTCTTTCGAGTACAGTGAAAATAAATTCAAAATTTGATGTCTCTTGCTCAATATCCTCCTTTCCTCTGATTTGATCTGAATGTTCAGCTATTTGATTAACCGATTTTTGCTGGTTTACATGATCAGATGTAATGCTTTCTGAGTTCCCTACTACATGAGATCCATCGGTCTCCCTCTCTTCATTATCAAGTTCAGATTGATCATAGGATTCATCGATTATCTCTTGTTCGTTATTTGATTGAGACTGCTCACTTCGATGATGATTCAGGTCATCTTTAGAAGAGGCATTCAGCTGCATATCTTTTGCAGAACCACGAGCATCATTGAACAATCTGGATAATATCTCTTTCCTGTTCCACAGACCAACATGGACATGACTTATGTGTACAAATAACTACCACATTTGGCAGATCAGAGAAAAAAATAACCGAGAGAGTTTACCACGGAAGTAGTGAATGCAACAGAAACCAAGAAGAAATATACACTTCGTTTAGAAAAGGGGTGAAAAGAACAGCACTATCAGGGAAGAATGGTGGATTAAAGATGACAAATCTCATATTCTTCAATAAAGCAAAAGAATAAAAATAAAGATAGAAGCACTTCTATCACAAAATTGGTTAATGAACTTCAAGCAAACACAACCGAGTGCCCATTTTTTTTTCTCCTTTCATAGGGTTCTATCCAGGGAGATATTTGTAATGGCCCAGCCCGCTAGTGGTATTGTTCGCTCGGGGCTATGCCCGTACGTCTTTAAAACGCGCCACTAGGTGTAAGACGTGCTTACTTATATACCCACTCTCCTGTGTTTTACTGATGTAGGACTCTTATCCTAAGCTAGTGTGTCACAATATTATACAATAGATTAAAAAACCCAATGTCCACTTAAATTTAACAAAAATAACGTAACAAAAGTAAAACGCTACACCAAGCAGTTTCGTTGGTAGACTAAGGTTGAGAGCATTATAACAAAGCAAAAGAGAGAAATCAAGCGAGTTACTGCATTTGAAGAAGGTAATATCCATTCAAAGATTAACCAAAAGCTGAGCTTTTCAAGAAAATTTACCTTAAATTAGATACAGTATGATTTTGCCTCAGTAAGCCCAATTCACTTGTTGCATCTGATGCATTTCTTTTGTCACTGGTCAGCAATCTTTCATTCCGCAGAAATCTACTCTTGAGCAATGACTGAGAGAAGATTTTACGCTATTAGGAAAAGACAGATGTTGCACATAATCTAGAGATAAGTCCAGAGAAGCTGGACGAAAACAGGTAAATGAGTTTACGTAATCCAAATTTCAATGAAATTTTGAAGACATATGAAAAGTAGATCAATCTAAAAATGCAAACTATCACAAATCAAATCATACTCAATCCAATAGAATGTTCTTGTTGTTCATATTCACTCCACTCAGTTAATTAATATTTTGTATGTTTGTATTTTTAATCCTTAATTGCCAACTACCACATTGATGTTTCTAATGCCTAATAAAACATGGCAGAAAATTATCAAGTCATACCTGAATCCGGTTACGGTATGTGAAGTTTGATACAGGCTTACATTCCAATAAACACTGAATTTCTCTTTTCCTTTCCATTTGAAACTTCATCAGCAAATCAAGAAGAGCATTTCTGCCGCAATATATACGCATGGGTTTTCTCTCTCCATTTTCAGAATGATTGACCAAAAATACATCACACGCTTGTTCGAATTGAGAACCGATATCAGCAGGGCGTTCATCTCTTGGAGAACCCGTGCCACTTTGCTGACTATTGATTTGCACCCACTCTCTTGTGATTCTCACCCTTTCTCGTTCATTTTCCCCCAACCACGGTGCCCCAGAGCAGTTGTTCTTTTGTGAAACACTCAATGATTGTGAATGGTCCTTTACACCATAGCTCATCCACTCCTGAAAAACCTGCCTCACTCTCTCGCGTTCAATCTCCCCAAGATCACTAGATTGATCTGACAGAATACTATGGTTATCCTCGGATTCATTTTCCAACAAGCTCTGGCTTTGAGATGTTACACGTCCATTACAAGCCTCATTGGCACCTTCAAAGCTAGCATTGCCCCTGACAATTCCCTGGTTATACATTATAAAGGATCCTGTGCTGTTTAAGTTTTCAATTTCAGTCCTGTGTTGTACTTCCCTTTCTCCATAAAGAGCACGGGAATTACTCACCTCATGCTCACCCTCAAGATTTCGCCACATTTGCAGGGAAGTGGATGCCTGGATGCTCACCCTATCTTGTTCACTCTGTCGCCTTGATACTGGAGACTGCCGGTCTATAAAGAAAGAGCCAAATGCATAAACTGATTAAACTAAAAATAGCCGGCGGATGTATAATATATGTATAATCGTATACGATCTATGTATACCGGTAAGAAAAAAGTAAACAGTAAATCTGCCTGCTATTAGTGTTAAGATCCCATAATATACCAACAGCCAGTCTTTCACCACATTCAATTGTTTAAATTCTTAAAACATTTTGGCATCACATGGACCTACCAGACAAATACAAAGATGCTACAGGAGGAACTGATATAGCATTGCAGCTATAGTCAACAGATACATATAAAGTTTTATGCAACAAAATCTATAAAACTCGTAATAAGGAGATGAAAAGAAAGCAGCCACTTGAGAGTCATTGCCGTATCCGTTATGCATTAGGATCCAACGAAAATATATCAACAAGCATCGAATCAAACAATGTTTAACTTAATCAGCATGTAAACAAAACAATTGACCAAACCTCCAAACAAAAAATCCAAAGAACACTCTTTTTTTGTGTGGAAAGGGGGTCCCTAAATGAAAAAGAAATCACTTTTGCTTTACGTTTCTGACAACCAAAAAGGGTGAAAGTAAAATTAAAAATTTCGAATCGTTGAATTAATTCAGCAAAACAAAAGGTAAATTGCACCCAATGTGTGGTCTAGTGGTCGATAAAGTGGTTGAAAATCACGAGGTCTCATGGCAAAACACTAGGGGATTTGTCATTTGTCTAAGCCTTGATGGATAATATTACTCGATAACTATGCTTGTAGGAGGTAGCAAGTATCCGTGGAAGGTACACGCAAGCTGACCTAGATACCACGGTCCACAGTTATAAAAAAAAAAAAAAAGGTAAATTATTCTCACTCATGATCCACATATTTACCATCTACCAAACCAAGTAAAGAAGAAAAATAAAACTTAGAATCAACAAAGAGCATTGATTGAAAATATAACATAAATACAGTAAATGTGGTACTCGTAGCAAATTATACACAGTAGAAATGAAAAATCTGGTAACCAATAAGTTACTACAAATACACAAGAAAGAACCGAACATATTAAAACTGTTGCAAACAAGATTAACCAATGGTTAATTACCCAAATTCGAAAGCAGCAAAACAATAGCAAAATAACAACAGAGAAAATACTACTAGTATACTAAATGAGCAAAAATAGCCAGAAAGAAAAAAAAAAACAAAAAAACTTGCCTAAGCTAAGAGGTGTATCAAACTCTTATTTGCTTTCACACTCAAAATCAAAACTCACTAACCTCAAAAAAAGAAAAAGGATTTTAATACGCTTAAGTTAATTGTGAGAGAAAATATTTTGTTTTTGCAGTAAGAGAAAATGGAGGACTGCCACGTTTCACATTGCTTCAGCAGACTTGAATTTAACGGTAACCCGCTGGGGAGGGAGCGTCTTCACACGGCGTCGTTTTGGCTCTTTGGCGCGCACATGTTTGGCCATGAAAATAAATTTGTTTGTTTGTACCAAACTAATCATACAGTAACGTTGTTTATTTCGATATTTTTTTATTGTTATAGAAAACATATAACATAACACATTATGAAAGAGAAATTTTAACATAAAATATGATTATTATAGAGAGATTTGATTATATTATTATTAATCTTTGGTCAAATTTTTAAAATCAATTTACTTTAAAAATATTTTTTCAAAAGTGCTTATTAAAAAAGCGTCTATGTTTGACTAATTAAATTAAAAAATACTTTTAAGTAGCAATTAATATTTCTTCGAGGTTTTAAAGTGTGTTTTTCAAAAAGTATATAGGAAAAAAAATATTATTTAGCTTTTGAAAAATAACTTACTCCCAAAAAACATTTATTTTCTCCTAAAAGTAGTAGTTAAAATTTAACTATACAAAATGATAGTACTCCTATGACTAAATACATTATAATATTATACTGTATATTTCTTCGCACAACAACATTCATGAATTAGCTAATTTTTTCTTTTCCAAGGTTTTTATTTTCTAATTGCCGGTGCTCTTGATCATGTAAATTAATGATGTGTGAGCAGAAGAGAATTAATGGGGCAATATTACCAATCATGCATGTTAATTAGTGGCTTAAATGGATTACTGTCATATCTTATCACAGTTTTTAAGGTTTCACGTAAACCGCACTTAGGGGTCGTTTGGTAGAGTGTATAAGAATAATGCAAAATATAGTGTATTAGTAATGCTTGTATTAATAATGCTTGTGTTAGTTATGCTTGTATTTTTTTTATGCATTGTTTGGTTTGGTGTATTAAAAATACATAAATTGCATAATTTTTTAAAAAAATATTTTTTTTATAAAAATACCCTCAATATATATAATGAAAAAATTGTGGAAAAGATTTTGAGGAATAATTGTGTCTTTAATCATGCTAATGCATGCATTAGAATCCATTGCATTACTAATACCATAAATTTTGAGGTATTAGTAATACACACTTCAATACACAATAGAGTGTATAACTAATGCAAACATTAGTTATACATAGGCTAAAAAAGATACCAAACAAGGTACTAGTAGTACACATTAACTAATGCATGTATTATTTTTCTCAATACACTCTACCAAACGAACCCTTATTGTGTTGGTACAACAGATATATAGAGTAGTTGAATATCCACTAATCATATCATCAAATCGTTATTATAATGATGTCGAAAAGACTTTGTAATTTCGTGTTCTTTAAAAGCACAACAAAGAGCGTATCTAACGGATATGATAAAATAGTGGTAATGGAGGAAAGGAAACTAGTAGACCTCTTGGATCTTGAGACACAAATTAAATTACCTATTTTCTCAGTTCAATTTTACTTGTTCATATTAAATTTTGCACGTCTCTTAAAAAATAATGATTTTCATGAGTATTTTAGCACAATACTAATAATTGATGTTTGTAAGTATTAGATGTTGAAAAACAATTTGGAGAATAAGTAATTAATAATAAGAAAAAAATTACTCTGTACGTTTTTTAAAAAAAGAACTTATTTTGACTTGGCATAGAGTTTAAGAAAATAAAGAAGATTTTTGAATTTTATGGTCTTAAATTAAAGTTATGTGAAATGTACTAAAAAGCCCTTTAATCTTGTGGTCTTAAACATGTCCCGTGGAAAGTTGAAATTAAAGTATTGTCAAAAAAGGAAAGAGTCATTCTTTTTTAAACGAACTAAAGAGAAAAATATGTCATTCTTTTTTGAAACGGAGGAGTAATACTTTTTTCTTGATATGCTAAAAGTGATACTTACTAAGTAAAAAAAAAATTTTTTTTTTTTTTAATATAGTGAACAAGTAAAAGTGAACAGATGAAGTTTATTATTTTATCTATTTCAATTCATATGTCTTAGTTTGACTAGAAATGAAATTTAAGAATAAATTTAAAGATATATATAAAATAGATCAAAGTGACAAAAGTTATTTGAATCTTGTGATCTTAAACAAAACATATAAATGTTGAAAGTAGAGGATTACCAAATATAAAAAGAGTCAATTCTTTTCTAAACAAACTAAAAGTCTAAAACCAAAAATAAGGAAATTCAATTGAACCAGAGAATGTAAACAAGAAGGAGATTCAAGAGAGAGAGTAGAAGAAGACATTTTGAGAATTTTCTGGAACTGTTTCATTGAATTAGTTAGCACATCAGTGTCAAGTATATATGCAGATATTGACAGCTCATTCTACTAATAAACTAACCGACTAGCTAATTACAAGATAGTTAATACATAATCTATCCACTACTTTCTAACATTTACAGTTTAGATCCTAAACTAAGTGATGCCTTCTTCCTCAATACTCGTAGTGTAGATCTTTCTATATTATTGCTGTATTTTAATATTTTATGTATAGTAGTAAATAATATGGCGATCATGATTATTTATAATTATAAAATTCTATTAAGCAATGAAATTAAACTGTAAAGATAATACCACAACATTAGGAACTTGTATACATATTCCAAGTTTCTCGGATGTGTGTTGTCAGACGTACGTACGACAGCAAAACATATGAAACGTTCAATGAAAAGTGTGTTTGTAATTAGGGGGCATAGTATGTTATCGAAAACTTCAATTTCAATAAATTTGATTTTTGATTTTTGATTTTAAGATATTACTATATTATTATGATATTAAACTATTTCAATAGAGTTTGATATTATTAATAAGTTTAATTTTGATATTTTGTGGTATAGTAAATTGGTAAATAATAGTTTATTCAACTATACAAAAATGATATTTCAATCAATATAGGGTAATCAAAATTTCAAAACATTAGTCAATATATCCTCTATTAAATATAAAATGACATTAAACGAAATGACATATATAGTTTTCTACTGATACTATTAAATACTTTGTGCGATATTTGGTCTTTCAATATTTTTTTTAAATGAATATCAAATATCAAATCAAATACAAAACCTTTCCTTAAAATACATGCCAACTGACGTAATATTGAAATTATATTATCGAAAATTCTGATTTCAATATCTATGAAAGTACGTACACCCCTTTTGTTTAATCAACCAAACATACGGAACGTACACATTCAACTTCCTCCAGTGCATGAATCTTCGTCTTTTTTTAGTTCCGATGTGTTGTCTTTGTTTTTACCTTTTTCTTCCTTGTTTTACATTTGCTTTGTCCTCTTCTAGCTTCTTCTTCTTCTTCTTGGCTTTTATTTCAATAATGGTACTCTTTTTATTTCTATCAAAGGATCCATCACATAATGTAACTGGCAAAACATTTTGGACAAATAATTTGCCATATCAAACTGCATGTCTATGCTTGTCTTTACGGCTATTAAGGCAGGACATGCATGGCCCTTTTTTTTAATCTTTTTTTTGTGAAATATCTGTCCATCCTTATCCATTAGATTTGATACACAGTTTCCTTGCAATATTGTGTCCACGCCCCACTTATGTTTTTAATTTAACCATTTGTTATCTGAAACTTATCATTCACGACCCAACTAATTTGTTGTCTCGTAATGACTATTAATCTTGTATGCGGGAGTCAGTTGACATTTCTTCGTCAAAAAATTACATTGTATAGGTGAATTAAAAGAACAAAAATATATGTGACTATTTTTATTGAAAATATAATGTTAGCTTTTCCACTTTGCATTGTAATCATATTGATAGATGTTGGTATTAGGACCGTAGGGACTTGTAAGCATATACCTAGTTTCTCGGATGTCTGTTATAAAACCGACAGCAAAACATAGGGATAATACATGCAAGAGAAAGTGTGTTTGTTGGATTATATATGCTTCTTTAATTTCAGCACTCTGGTGCATGAATCTTCTTAATTATTCTAGTTGCAAATTGCAATAAATTCTGCTTTTTTTGGCTTGTATTTCAACAATGGCCATGTTGTAACCATCAAAGGATCTATCACTTAACGTAAAAGGCAAACATTCGTACCTTTTATGGCAAATTATTTGCATCAAACTTCATTTTCATGCTTATCTTTAGGGTCGCCATGCATGTCAAGCGCCCTACAAGCATATTGATTGAATTAATTGTCAAAAATACAGCTAAAGTATCTCAATTTTTTGATCGAATTTCATATCTGAAATATTATGTGTGTAAGTTTCCAACTTGAATTGTCATCAATTATTTATCAAAACACAACTAAACTATAAATTGTTCATTGTTCACTTTTCCTGCCAACCGTATCTATAATTGTCATGGTTCTAGACAAGGTTCTAGGTACACAAATAATCTAAACAACTTTATCTAGGGGAAGATTCATCTTGTTAGGTGCAGATTACAAGAACTCAGTAGTTTTTAATGAAATCCTATTTATCTATAAAATATTTATAAATATCTGATTATAAACTCAATTATTATTATATATTAATTTAAAAGCGTTACAGAAAATCATAAACTTTAAATTTTGATTTGCCCCTAAATCTTAATTTATCCTCTTCTAATAATATCTCCCTTAAATATCTAAAACTTGAAAATATCTAGACACTTCATAAGTACACAAAAGGACCAATATGGACCTTGATGCCAGAGGCAGCTAGGGTGCGCCAGATGAGATTTGAGTTACATTTTCTTTCCTCTTGATGACATTCACATGGAACTTTAATTTGCTTTATTGTAATTCTTGAATCTCTAGCATGTGAAGAACTTTTAATTAGAATTAGAGTGAAGTGTTAAAAACACACTTAAATTATCCTCTTTTTTTGAGTTTCACATCTAAACTAATAGAAGTGTGAGAAACACACCTAAACTATCACTTTTAATTTGAGAAACACATCTAAACTATAACTTATAGTTTGAGAAACACACCTAAACTATCACTTATTAGTTTGAGAAACACACCTAAAAGTTGACTAGACCAAATATTTGCTTACAAACTATTTAGGTGTGTCTAGCCATTAAAAATCAGTCCACGCGACATATTTTTATTTGTTTTTAATAACACATTATTTTTTTCATTTTTTAAATATTTTTATTCATTTTGAGGTGTGTTTCTCAAACTAATGAGTGATAGTTTAGGTGTGTTTCTCAAACCTTCAATAGTTTAGGTATGAAACTCAAAAAAAGAGGATAATTTAGGTGTGTTTTTGACACTTCACTCTTAGAATTACAATGAAATGGACATATTAGAATACTCCCAGTCCAACGTGATAGATATGTTACGACTACTAGTTAGTCTAATAATTTCACATCAGCGCAAATCCAACTGCAAAGCTAACTAGCTTAATATAGGTTTAAGCAGACCAGAACTAGCTAGTTTGAAGTAAGTAATAATGACTAGGACCTAGGGCTATACCAATTGTGCTTTAGCCAATAGGCCCAGTGGGCAGTATCCCTATCAGCCACTTCAATCGGACATCAACTATGGCCACCACATACCTACACGTAGAGGTGGACCTCCGTGAAATGGTGGGGTGTACACTCACCTATTAACTTCGAAAAACACTTTGTATACACCTACATGTATATATCTTGATGAATTATCATATATATTAAAAGGACTTCTCAAATATAGCAGCTAGATGGATCATTTGTTCAATGTGCCCCTTAGGCCTTTGCGCTCATGGGCGCGACCTGATTTCGAATTTTGGGCTATATTATTTTCTTTTTTAGCTCACAATTAAAAAGATTCTTAAAACATGTAGATGTCAGTTTCCGAACAGGGAATATAACATATGTAGTGTGGTGCCCGAACCACCAGTCTGCGGGGCAAGCTTCATCCAATTATGTCATATAAATTATTTATCTTTATACGTTAGTACATCAATTCAAGAGTGAATCCCACTTTATCCCCTTAATATTTATGATTTGGGAAACAATACCCCCCTTACATATTGAAAAGAAATGATACC
Source organism: Capsicum rhomboideum (assembly GCA_031232105.1). Classification (NCBI taxonomy): domain Eukaryota; kingdom Viridiplantae; phylum Streptophyta; class Magnoliopsida; order Solanales; family Solanaceae; genus Capsicum; species Capsicum rhomboideum. The sequence goes on along the minus strand of CP124713.1, from coordinate 4,994,423 downwards.
CCCCTTATGAAATGAGGCCCCACAGGGCTATTTTATTAAAAAAATAAGTACCAACATAAAGTTAAAAAGAAAAAGTGCAGAATTTCTAATATATATTTCATAAAAAATTTTAAGATTTTCACATAAGATAGATTAATTTTGCATATTTTCTTCAATTTTGTATATAAGAATATTTTTCTTTATTGCATAAATTTTAGTAATGATATCAAAATAATAGATAAATTTTTAAATTTTTGGAGATAGCAAGAAAGACAAAATGTCCTGTTAAGTCCGAAGCACATAAGAAATCTTCAGATGAAATATTTTTGAACGAATCTGCATCTATTTGAAGCAAATAAAGAGGCACCCAAGAATCCAAGATTAAGAGGACATAGACATGAAAAAAAAAAAGAAACCAACAAGTGTAACTTCTTGTTGTTCGATTGAAGGATTATGAATTCATCCATGGAAATAGATGAAGAGGAAAACTTTGGATCGGACAATTGTAAGAATATCTACTTGTAAATTACTTCGTAGAATAAAGTATTCTAAAAGTGAAAGGATATGTAGTACTCATCATGAAAAGCCCTAATGTTCACTGTGAAATTTTTTTGAAGAAGAGATAATCTACCCAGCAAAATTCATGATTTCTCAAATTGATGATACAACGATGCTACTTTATTTTGTTCTTTGAAGCATTAAATTTGATCAACAATTATTACAAAAAGAATAGAAAACATATAAGTATATTGGAATTTATGCACAAATACAAAGCCTAAAGTACTATTTGAAGCAAATAAAGAGGCACCCGAGAATCCAAGATTAAGAGGACATAGACATGGGAAAAAAAAAGAGACCAACAAGTGTAACTTCTTGCTGTTCGATTGAAGGATTATGAATTCATCCATGGAAATAGATGAAGAAGAAAACTTTGGATCAGACAATTGTAAGAATATCTAGTTGTAAATTACTTCGTAGAATAAAATATTCTAAAAGTGAATTAAAAAGTGAAAGGATATGTAGTACTCATCATGAAAAGCACTAATGTTCACTGTGAAATTTTTTTGAAGAAGAGATAATCTACCGAGCAAAATTCATGATTTCTCAAATTGATGATACGACGATGCTACTTTATTTTGTTCTTTGAAGCATTAAATTTGATCAACAATTATTACAAAAAGAATAGAAAACATATAAGTATATTGGAATTTATGCACAAATACAAAGCCTAAAGTACTATTACTCACCTTCAAAAATATGTCTCGATGAGATTACACAGGTTTAGTTGTGAAGCCGATAAACCAAAAATGATAATAAAAAACAAAAATATATAGTGCCAAAAATTAGGGTCAAAAAATTTCCCCCTAAATTAAGTGTTTTAGAGCCAAAAAAAAAAAGGGATTAGGGGGTTAATTTTCTTATTTTAGTTTTTCTAAAAATATCTTTATTCAATAAAAAAAAAAATCCCACCGGAAAAATATTGCATAAGGGGAGTGTCGTTCCTTTTCAATATGTGGGGGTATCATTTCCCAAACCATAAATATTAGGGGGGTAAAGTGAGATTCACTCTCAATTCTATGGAAATTTAATAAAATTTTCAGTCGAGGTAGTGTTGCGTGACAACTTTTCAACTAACGTGCATTTGCCTTTGATGGTGCCCCCCCGTTAGCTTTTAATTCTAGTCCGCCTCTACGAGTCTACGTAGACGACCAGCGTTAGCAGACTTTTTCTTCTGTGTTTTATATATATATGCTCTAGATCTGTCCTATTGTGCTGCTTTAGGCTTGTATTTCAATAACAGCCGTGTTGTTTCCATCACAGGATCTACCACATAATGTAAAAGGCAAAACATTCATGCCTCTTTTGGTAAATTACTTGTTATGTCATCCGGCTTCATTATCATGCTTATCTTAGGGTCGTCATTAGGAGTTGCATATGAGCAGATTGAGTTAAATTTGGTATATCAAATGAGTTGTGTTATTAAATAGGAGAAGACCCAACCAATTAAAAGTTTACTTGGGTCAAAATGGATGAGGTCAAAATAGATCAAATAACAGGTTATACCAATTCCGTCCAAAATATACTTGGATCAAGATAAGTCAAATAATGAATTATTATATAACCCGCCAAACTAAATATATTGTTTGTAATAGCCCACTGCCCGTTCTTACTTGAATTAATCAAGACCATTGTTCCTAATTTGTGTTCTTTTGCTGTGCATTACGCCTGCCGTGCGCATCCAAACTTATACTTGTAACTTAATTTTATCATTTACTCTTTGTTAGACGAATCATTTGCACAATAAGCAAGCAAACAACACAAGGTTGATTTTATCATACTTAATTCCACTATATAAAGGGTGGATTTAGTATAAAGGAAAACTAATTGACACTAAAGCTTGATAGGCAGACAAAGACTTCGAGGGGTAGTTTAACTTGGGAAGCATGATGGCGTAACATATAAAAAGCTTATTAAGTAAATAAAATCATGAAGAAAGTCAACGAGAAGGAACAACTCAATAAAATTAATATTTTTTTGTTAAATATTAAATTTATTTGAGAAGATTAAGGATTAATTCAATATCAAATTTCAGACCTTTAAGGAATAGCTAATTCCATAGGAGATTTGAAATACGCTTTGTCTGTTCTCTGACACTTGAGCACACCAGAACTTGCAAGTCACTAGGCCATTGGGCTATCCCAATTGGGCTAAAGTGTGCAATAGGCCCACTGGAATAACGCCCGAAGCAGGTTATTGATCACGAGGTTAATGTTACAATTATATTAGTCTCCAAACTATAACCTTCTACTAGAAATTGAAAACCTAACTACGTCATTGAGCGGTGATAAGTTTAACCAATTCTAATGCCTTTAAGCTATCTTCTCGTAATTGAACAAGCGCGGCGGATTAGGTACCTCTTGGTCCTAACCGCATATCAATCTCTTGGAATCCCTTCCGCGAGTAAAGATCACGCTTCTTATATTTCACGTTCTATCTCTTAGTTTCTCTCTCGAGCTCACCTCAAGACAAGGCATTTTTTTCAATGGTGATCAAGCATTAAAATAGTAAAATTAAGAATATAAGAATAACCAATTCATGATAAACTTCAGCAAAAACCAATAAAATTCAACTCAAGAGATTCATGTTCATAGCCTCAACCCCAAGAAACAGGGATTTTAGCCACTCATAACTTCAATTAACATCATAAAGTAATAAAATACCATAAAAAGAAATAAATACTGAAAAGAAGAAGAATGAAACCTAATTTCAATGCCAAAAAACGCCCAAAGTAGTCTAGTGAAGATGGAATCATGATATAATAACCCCAAAGCCCTATTTATAGACAAAAACTCGGGGCAAAAATTTGCCAAAAAGCGGCCCGGCACGCCCGTGGGCGCGCCTGGGACTTAGGAAAATTTTTGCCTCTGAACAGGTGCACTTGAGGGCGTGCCCCCCTACTGCCCACTTGAGTAGAAATTGTGTCAAAAGCGGCCTGGCACGCCCCTTGATGCGCCAGACCCTTAAATTCTGATTTTCTTCCTTTCGTCGACTTTTCTTTGCGGATTTGGTTGGATTCTTCAAGTTCAAATCTTTGGCTTACCTCTTATCTTCAATATCCTTTGCTCGTAGCTCCTCCAAACCTCGCTTTCCACGCCAAAAAGGCTCCAAATAGTCGCAAATTCCACCTATAAGGGTCTAATCACATTTGTTAGCACAATATCACATATTCCATCAAAATTATACAAAATACATACTTATTGCTCTCAAAACTAAGGTAAATATGGGTTAAAGTCGGCAATAAGGCATAAAAATACACCTTAGATCACCACCCCACACTTGAACCTTTGTTTGTCCTCGAACAATAACCATACTCAAACACGGGCGACTTAAGACAACCAACACACAATAGGTATTCCTGCATAGCTACACAACCACATTCATCAAATTATGCACTAACATGCTAGTATAACCAAAGATTGAATAGCAAATTGAAACAACCTATCCTCACAAAACAACTTTACTAGTTGCAAATTCACGTATGACACGTTACCAATAGATCGCCACACTTCGCTAAACATGTGCCCTCACCACAAGAGAATCACCCAATATTTCACACAAAATAATTATTAAATGGGTGCATGAATAAAAGTTCACTCACTCTCAAAAAGAATTCACATGCAACACAAGACGAACCATAAGCCTGCCCTTAGTGTAGTACTCCACTAATGTCAAAATGTTAAAGCTCAAAATCAAATAGGACTTTTAAGGATTGTAATGTAGGCTAAGGAACGGGTAGGAACTATTTGGTCAAGAATAGTGACTATCTTCCCTAAGCGCTTAATACACTATAAATTACATTAAGACCACCTCCAACCAACCTGTTTTCCACCACTTTTATCTCCCCAACTCTCTTTTGTTTTGCCCCATTTCTTTAAGCTAGATTACACATATCAGGTGAGGAGTAACTGCTATGAACAGATGATTCACTTCTTTTTTTTCATTGATTTACATTAACTTTCACCATTCTAACACCCACCACAAATAAAGGAACACCACTCATTCAAAACAATAAAACAAAAGCCATCTTCTAAAAAAAGATAAGAAACCACTTTCTAGATTGAACAATTACTCTGGCTCATTGAATCACTGAACGAAAATTTCTATACATGCCTGTAGCCTAACCATTGAAGAATGATCAGCAAAACTATTTTTGAATAGAGCAATCCCTCTTCCAGCTGGATTGATTGTTGAGAACCCGTTGAACAAAAATCATGAATTTTTTTCAGTATTACAGCTCTACCAAGAGCAGTACAAACTAGAGTAGAGCTGCATTGCCAGAACTTCCAACAAACCATACCATGACTTTGAAAGAAAATAAATGTCGTCTGCCATATTCTATATGTCAAATATGCAAACAGTCTCATTATAGTTTACAATGCTCTCAAGCTACCCACCTTCAACGAGTTTTTTTTTTTTTTTTCGCTATTTGTTTTTCATATTTCTTTGGTTAAACTCACATACTTGTTTGACAGAACTGTTCTTCCTCCTACATATATCTTTATTCTTTTGTCCGGGAAATACATATTTAACGGAACAAAAATCAAAAGAACAAAATCAAACCGAAAACAAACAAAGCTTGCGTAGCCTATGCCGATTAATATATCATTTGACAAAAAAATGAAGACATATGGAGGAAGCAGTACTATCAAACAAATATATATATATATGTGAGTAACTAAATAGATATGAAAAACAAGCAGCAAAAGAAAAGTAAAACATAAGAAACGTCATTGACAATGGATCACTTGATAACATTACAAATTATCATAGAACAGATTGGAAATTTGGCATAAAAAATCAAGACAGAAGACGTACATCTCCTTCTCAAAGCCATGGTATGGATCCTAAAAAATCACAGCAAGACGGCTCGACTCCAGCTTTTACTACTTGAACATTCAAAACATATTCATAATATTTAATCTCAAGAGTTCTCAACAAGGTATCAATGTCTCTTTTCGATTGGCATGAATCCATTTTTTTGGTGCTGCCTCTCTTTCTTATTCACCTACGTCAAATACTTATAAGAAAATTGAAAAGAAGGATAATTAACAACTTTCCAGATTAAACGAATCATCCATTTCAATCTCTGCTCCTCAATGTTTTTTTCATGGACTCATTTACTAGGACTAAGCTCAATTCACTAGATCATCATCCAAATTCACTTTATCAACTGCACTCTCTGCTACAACATGAGTTACAATCTAAAATTAACAACTTTGTATTTACAAATACCTTGAGATGTTGTGAACCCTGAACAGAAGCTAGGGAAACAGAAAAGATGAAAAGAATGACTAAATTGAAGGTTGCGTTTCAGAAATTATTTGCACATCGACAAAGTAACAAAAATTATATGTAAAAATGTATAGACCAGTTTGAAATCCTTGGTATGCCTTTTCAAGAAAATATCACCAAATTGAAATCCTCCATAAATTTGTTACTTTGCCCTCATAATTAATCACCACATCACGATTGTAAAAAGATTCTAGCGTTATTTTAGCAAAATGGTGTTAAGCTTAAGACGAATCATAATAATTCTTGGCAAATTATAGTAAAGAGGTAATCCTGTAAACGACAGTATACCGAATGCATGCTCTGTTTACAAGTTCCGAATGAAGAAAAATAGAACACCAATCTTTCACGGGAATATACTAAACAAAATTAGATTCAACGCAGAATTTCAGTAGATAAAAGACTTAATTTCATTCATTTGCAGTAATCTTACTAAGGCCAATTACAAATCAAACGTCAAAAACTACCATCCCTTTACATTGACTCAAAAGATCCCCAAATTCATCAAACCTAAGAGCTAGTAAACTTAGTAACAGCCTTAGTGCCTTCAGAAACAGCGTGCTTAGCCAATTCACCTGGCAACACAAGTCTCACAGCAGTCTGAATTTCCCTAGAAGTGATAGTAGGCTTCTTGTTGATCCTAGCTAATCTAGAAGATTCCTGAGCAAGCTTCTCAAATATATCATTAATGAAACTGTTCATTATACCCATCGACTTGCTGGAAATCCCGATATCTGGATGCACCTGCTTCAGCACCTTGAAGATGTAGATCTTGTAGGTTTCAACGCTCTTCTTTGCCTTCTTCTTCTTCTTGTCAGCGCCGCTGGCATCCTTGGGGAGCTTCTTCCCGGCTTTGGGCTTCTTCTCTGCAGGAACTTCCTCGGCCTTCTTCTCCTCTACTGGTTTCTTCTCAGCTGGCTTTTTCCCTGCTGCCTTTGGTGCCATTGTTGAAAACTTTTGCAGAAAGAGGAATGGAAATTTAGATGCAGAGAATGCGTTAGTGATGAGAAATTGAATTGAGGGAAGTGGGGATTATATAGGGTTTTGATTCTGTTGTTTGATTGGTTACTTTCGGAGAACACGGATCGTGAGTGTGAGCCGTTGGATGAAAGAGAGAATGAACGATCAGTATTGACTGTACGAATAATTATTTACAGACTCCTTTTACGTTTTCGCCTACTAAAGTAGATTTTCAATTTATTTGTTCACTTTAGGAAAATAATTTATTTTCTGTTTTAATTTGAACGTTAAGTATTCGTTGTTTAAGTTCATGGACACTATACACCTATAAATATTTAAGTCATGATAAAATATACAATTCAATTATTATTTATGAAGGGTGTGCAAAGTTCGTTATGAACTAATAAAAATAAATAGAGAGAGTTTTACTAAAAAATGTCTTTTTCTCCGTAGAATTCAACTTATTTTTTCAAACACAGAATTCAACTTTTACGGACCTCACAACAGGAGATAATCGTTTAAATAAATTCAAAGATGATTTTCAATACATTTGTATTTGCTTTAGACATTAAACTGCTCAAGATTTCTAATTTCTTAGTTGTTTTTTTGGCTGTAGTAAGTCGTGCATTGTGAGCCGAGGTTGTTGGACCAGCAAGCGGATTCTATCTGTTTTTGACATTATTAACTTGATTTCATAAGTGAATATTTTGAATTGAATAGATAGTAAGAAAAGCATCTTTCGTGATTCAAATAGTAAGCTTGGATTCATGATTGAGACCGATCAATAAATGAATTTGTTATCACACAGTCCATTAGGCAAGAAATGCAATAGAATAATTGTATACCCACTCTCTTTCAATTGAACTGATAGCGGCTGTACATAGGAGTGGGCGTTCGGTTCTTCGGTTCGGTTTTTTAAAAGTTCGGTTCGGTTCTTCGGTTTTCGGTTTTGGAAAAATGAGCACCGAACACCGCACCAAACTAATTCGGTTCGGTTCGGTTTTTTAAACTTCGGTTCGGTTTTATTCGGTTTTTTTAATTCGGTTTTTCGGTGCAAATTGCAAGTGAGAAATAAAAATATCAAAATATATCCACAATTTCTTATAAAATCCAAAAACATGGCAAATTAGCACCAGCAGTCATACTAGTATTTTAATAACATAGCAGTAGCAGCAGTAGACTAGAAGCTATACTTAAAGTCTTAATATAACATGGCAACAACACTCTAAATATTAATAATAACATAGCAGCAACAGACTAACAGAAGTCAGAAGATAGAAATGTAAATGTGCATAAGGAATTAGGGTAGATTGTAGAAAATAGAAATATATGTGTCTGGCCTAACAACTAGTGCTAGTGGACTTTTCTTTTAATATAAATGTGAAAATGAAATGTAATATAAATATTTTTTAAAAAATTTAATTAATTGATATTTCGGTTCTTCGGTGCACCGAAGAACCGAAACCCTCAAACCAAACACCGAACCGAAGAACCGAAATACCAAAAAAAAAAACCGACACCGAACCGAAGAACCGAACTAATTCGGTTCGGTTCGGTTTTTCGGTTCTCCGATTTTTATGCCCACCCCTAGCTGTACATGGTACAGGTTCGGAACGCTGCACTTACTTTTTCATTGCAGAATAATAAAGAGATGTCAGCTCATTATTTTACAATTGAACTTGCATTTTCGTCTTAAATTTCATAGCTCATCTTACCCATATACTAATATCATTTCCTCTATGCAGCGCATATGGCTGAAAGCCAAAGATTATAAAAATGGATCATAAATTAATACTATAAACTCCATTTTGGTTAGTAACATTAAGAATGTATCTTATATGTTAGAAGTTATTTTCATGAAAAATAATTTCCTCTAAAATAACTAAAAATACCATCAAACCAATTAAGTAATACCAGGGGCAGACCTAGATTTAAAATTGTGGTGCTCCGGCACACATTAAACCCGATGCAGAATAGGTATAATTATATAAATAATGTATAAAAATTGATATAAAATGAAAAAAAACACCCGTGAAACCAAGAAAATAGTTTGGTGCTTTGATTTTCAGGCGAAACTTTAATGCTTTAAGTGTCAATATATGTTTTGAACCTCCCGGATACCCACGAACTATAAATCTTGGATCCGCCACTGTATAATACATGAACAATCCTTGCATAAAGAAATGTCCTTATAAGAAAATAGAAAAGAAAGATAATTAACTACTTTCCAGATTAAACGAATCCTCTGTTTCAAATTCTCTTCTCCACAATGTTCTTTTTCATTGACTCAATTATTAGGATCAAGCTCAATACGCTAGGCAGAAATGGATAATCATCTATTCAACTGCACTTTCTGCTAAAGTATGAGTTAGAATCTAAAATTAAAACTTCTGTAAGCACAAATATAAAGACATAATACCTTGAGATTTAAAGAAAAAGTTGGATGATAGTGGGAATTCGTTTTTGAATAATAATATTCAATCGACAAGCTCAAACACTTATCAGAAAAAGTTACTAGTTTCTTCTACAAAATTTATAAAGTTTAATATATTTAAACTCTTCATTAATCCTCAATAAATTTACACTTAAGAAATTATGCCTTTTCAATTATAATCATTTACCATATATCACGATTGTAGAAACTTTCAAGCATTATGAATATAGGGGCAATCTACATCAGAAGCACATAAGGGCGTGCTGCTTAATAGCAATTCAAAATTATTCTTTGCAATTAACAGTGAAAACAGTAAACCAAACTCATTTTCTGATTACACATTCCGAATAAAGAAAAACATAATACCAATTGATTCACAAGAAAATAACAAAACTAAAACAGATCCAACACCAGAATTTCAAAAGATAACAGACTTTCATTCATTTGCAGTAATCTTAATAAGGCCAATTACAAATCAAACAACAAAAACTACCATGCTTTACATTGACCTAATACCAAAAGAACCCCAAATTTAAAGCCTAAGAGCTAGTGAACTTGGTAACAGCCTTGGTCCCTTCAGAAACAGCATGCTTAGCCAATTCACCTGGCAACACAAGTCTCACAGCAGTTTGAATTTCCCTTGAAGTGATAGTAGGCTTCTTGTTAATCCTGGCCAATCTAGAAGATTCCTGAGCAAGCTTCTCAAATATATCATTAATGAAACTGTTCATTATACCCATCGACTTGCTGGAAATACCAATATCTGGATGCACCTGCTTCAGCACCTTGAAGATGTAGATCTTGTAGGTTTCAACGCTCTTCTTTGCCTTCTTCTTCTTCTTGTCAGCGCCGCTGGCATCCTTGGGGAGTTTCTTCCCGGCTTTTGGCTTCTTCTCTGCTGGAACTTCCTCTACTGGCTTCTTCTCAGCTGGCTTCTTCCCTGCTGCCTTTGGTGCCATTGCTCAGAAATCGTAACTTACACAAAAAGATGAATAGAAATTTTGATGAAGAGAATTTGTGAGATTGATGAGATGGGGAATTGGGGGAAGTGATGGTTATATAGGGTTTGATGCTGTTGTTTGATTGGTTGCTTTCGGGGAACACGGATCGTGAATATGAGCCGTTGATCAAGCTAGAGAATGGACGTTCGATATTGGCTATTGCTAATAGTTGCTATCCACGTGGTCATCTGTGATTCGACTGTTTTCGTTTTCGCGGATCCTCGATTTTAAGGTGATGGTGTGCTCTTTCTTAGGATGGTAATTTTTGGCTAGTAATTTTAGGTGTTTGCCTTTATAGTAAATCAAATTTTTGGTCTTTACTTTTTACTTTGATTTGTAATTTTTATTTTGATGATGTCAATAAAATAAAGTTAATGTTCAAATAACTTATCTTTGAATTCTTTAATTAATTATCATTATTTAATTCAAAAATCATTAAGATGTCTTGATATATAACATCTAAATCTTTAATTTTTTTTACCAATAAATTGGTTGATATCATGTGTTCAAAATAATTAATCAGAAAATCAAAATAAACTGGAAAACACAAAAGAAAAAATTCTAATTGAAATATCCAAGTATATATATTGTGTATCCTTAAGAAATTTAATCACCTCATTGTACCCAATATGTTGGATTACTTCCTCTAGGATAAAACAGAAATACATGTTGTTGAAATAGTGATACCTCAAACACCAACAACTTTGTCGAACGTAAAGACAAAATGACTCGATATTTGTGATTAAGAAAATATACAGAGAATCGATGGTACTATGAAGCTAGTCCTCTGAATATATAGTCAACAAAGGGTTGTGTGGACAGCTCCTATGTGCCTTATTGGAAAAGTCACAACTCATCCAAAGTGAAAAGGTATTATTCAAATGACATCTTCTCTTCTCGTGTCTTTTCCAAAAACATATTCATTTCTCATTCATAGCTCTTTAAAACCTAGCAAAGATATTGTTAGAAATCTTATTATGTTGCTTGGAAATGACTATATTCTTGGACAATACATACAATTTTTTGAAGAAAGCTACATATATAACTTGATTCATTATATATTTCTTCTTTTCTTATAGAATATAATTGATTTGAAAGTGTTAAATTACCTTGTAATATAGTCGACCTAATCAGAGATAGACCAATGATTTAAAGACGACGAGGAACCAACAAGAGCATATACACATTAGCTAAAGCATGTGATCACGCAATACTGCTTCGTGCAATATAATAATGTTAGGAGAATTTCTGATTATGGTTTAAAAATTAGCTTCCATTACAATTCAATTTGGAGCTACATTAGGATCAATGGCATATATGACACAATTTGTTAATGGAAGTTATGAATAACTCCAACATATATGGAGGGTAAAATTTAAAAAATTCTTATAATAGAGTATATAGAGGGTGTTTTACCCTTTTCCCTGAAAATGACTATTGGATTACCAAGTTGGAACAATGAGCAGGCCATTTTAATATGATATTTTGATGTATCCCTAATTATGGGCTTAGTCCAGCCCTAATTTCAACAATAATCAACTACGTTTATATGTCTATGTACACTCTACCCTCCAGACCTCACCTGCAGAATGTTGTTCTACTTCTTGTTGTTTTCCCTTCCCTTGAACATTGTTAGAGCATGACCCACCAATGAACTTAACTTCCAGATGTACACAATCTTCACATATAAAATGTTAGACATGATTAATTTACTCACTTAGATATTGATAACTTGGTAATGTGCTGTTCTTATGCATACTGCTTGGTAGATATATAATGCATCTCAACGATTTATTTGGTGTGGTCATAAAACCATTTGATGCTAAACACCCAAGCACGATCACTCGATTATAAATCTCTAATACTATCATCCATCGACAGGGTGAAATGACTAGAAAAAGAAGTTAAGTTAGAAAGCCGAACCAAGATACATATGGATTCATTATGCATGTAAGGGAGGAGAGAACTTAAAAGTGAATCATTCAGTGATGGGGTATTAATAGAATAAAAGGCCTTTACCTGAGAGTAGACAACGTACGAGTTTTAAATCTTAATATAGGGAACGTCTATCTCGTTGAATCAATCGTTTTTTTGACACATCACGCATAAGAGAGTCGAACCCCCTCTGATGCTATCAGCACATGTATAATGTACTACTACTACTTTGTTCCAACTACAATAGTTTTTCAGAACGTTATTTTCCTCCAAGAAAAATCGATCCATTGATAGATTGTAGAGTAACACGAAACTGTGATTTACACGGTTGATACTTATAATTTTCAGGAAGCATATATGAAACTGCAAATATATATATTTTTTTCCTATAATTCTGTCTCAGTCATGTTTGTGGCTCTTTTGTTTGAAGCTGTTCTACATAGGAGCAAGATGACCTTCTTTAGACAATTTATTTTGCATCCATCTTTGAAGCATTTCCAGTGCTGCTTTGGGCTGATCCATTGGTACCATGTGGCCTGCGTCATGGACCTTGAGGAAAGTTAAAGGCCCATGGTTCTTTTGAACTCCTTTCTCTACACCATCTACTGCAAAAGAAACTGATGAGGCTTTTCCAAAGTCATTTTGCCCTGACCATTTCATTGCATGTACCCATCTTGAATTCCCTGTCCATAGAAAAGAAACACAGAATTTAATTGTCAATTGATAGCTTTGAGATTATTCCTGGTCAAAATTGTACTGCTAGTTTTGTTAGGTCAAAGGTTGTTTTCGTGCATTATATTTCAACTTCCAATTTATTGCACCGAAATCACAAAACTAATTTGTGAGACCGAACAATAACTCAATTATGCTTCTATATGATCTAAGGTGATTTGTTGTCGTGACTATACTTGCATCACAATTTTATATATTTGTGTGGATATGATGTACGATGAGTTGTTGACGTGACTATACTTGCATGATAAATTTATATACTTGAGCTCCTATTCACACTTTCTAGGACCGACATTAGCACTTTTAGGCGTATATTATTTTCTAAGATACATGAACTTACCATTTTATAATTTCAGTACCAAAAACTTAAAATTGAATGATCATATGTGAAATTAACCCGTAGTGTCGGAGATAGAATGAAACTTACCAAGCCAATTGCAGATAAGGTCGTATTCCCCTGCATATACAAGTAGCTTGATACCATCTTCAAGAAGTGAAGGAATGCCCACTTCAAGATTCTTCATCCAGTCCAATTGCATTGCCTGGTAAACTTCAGAACTACACGAAACAAATTCAATATCTCCAACACCAAGGGCCTGTCTAACTTTTTGATCATTCAGGAAAGTTTCCATTTTGGAGAAGTCATAGCACAGATCACCCTCGCATCTCTTCCGCACATCATAGTACTGCACCTCGGAATTAACAAATTCCATATGAGTATCAGTTCAGCTAAAAGATAACTACAAATAACCGTCCATAATAATTGCGATTAGTAATCTAAAAAATAAGATATGTGACGTCTTGTACATGTTAAAATTCTCATATAGGGTAAAAATTCTCTACATGATCGGGGTATATGGGTTAAATTCAATTCATATTATGGGTCAGATATGAGTGTGCTTGTAATTTTGCAGCAACATTAGCTCTGGAGATATAAAATAGCTCTTACATTTTTGTCACCAGCAATGTTCATTATCTTGTTGAAGATGCTTGTACAAACAAGATATGCAGCCATACAAGCAACTCCTCCACTTTTTCCTAATATTATTTGCACAGAAAACAACCAATATCAACACTAGCTGCTGTGCTATATGAAGGAAGAAGAACTTTGAGGATTTAAACAAAAAAGGAATTACCACAAAGTTTAATTGCCTGTTGACATTTTGGATATGTCTTCTCTATGACATTGTAATCAGATTTTTTGATCAATTTCATATCCAGAGCATAGTCAGTGTAGGCTTTGTACTGGATTTCTGGATCAGTGAGTCCATTACCAATAGCAAATCCCTAAACAAATGCATTTGCTTAAGTTAGCATCATAAGAAGTTCTGACAACATCTATCTGGTTAAAGGCAACAGGGATGGTATAATGAGACGACAACAATAACAATATCTCCAGTATATTTCCACAAGTGGAACGATGGTATAATGAGACAATTAGATAAAAATATACCTTGAGATTTATGTAGATTCCTTCTTTGTTTTTGTTTCCTTGGTGAACCCGAGAAGCAAATGCAGGAATGTAATGCCCAGCATATGATTCTCCAGTAATATAGAAATCATTTTTTGCATACTGAGGATGTGACTTGAAGAAGACCTATATCCATACCATCAAAAGAATGAGCATTTAGAATTTTCAAAAATAAATTCAAAGATTTAAACGAGCTAAAGAAAAAGGAGGAAGAAGAACCTGTAAGAAGTCATAGAGATCATTGCTTACGCCCCTTTCATCGTGACGAATGTCATCTTCATTTGAACTATAACTAAATCCAGTTCCAGTTGGTTGATCAACGTATATAAGGTTTGAGACCTGTAAATTTGCAATTTAACTCGTGTTATGATTCTTGTACTGACAAAGAATAGTTGTTAAAAGTTTACTATGTACCAAGTAACTCTATCAGTATATTAATTTTAAGCTGTCGCAACAGCTATCTTATTTTCACGTGTTACTAGTCCCACTTAATCAAGAGAAGCTAGTCACTAATGTCAATATGGTTGAACTACTTTTGAATTTCTATAAAATTTAAAAGTCACGACTAATGAACAGCAAGTATCAAAAAAAAAAGAAAGAAAGAAATGCTAGTAGGTGAAAAGGTACTTTGCCTGATGGAGAAAGGTTGAAAAACAAACAAAAACATGGAGGGAATTCTTTCACACCATCTTCAAAAGATCTAACTAACCAACTTTTGAAATTTAATTGGGTGATACCTAAAAATATAAATAAAAGAAGACCAAAAAAAGGAAGAAAAAACAAGAACCTTGTCCCAACCAAAATCATTCCAGACAAGAGACATGTTGTCTGCAATTTTGAAAGGTCCATTTTCATAAAAGACAGCCAATTCACTGCTACATCCTGGCCCTCCTGTTAGCCATATAACTACTGGATCATTCTTCCTGCTTCTCGATTCAAAGAAAAAATAAAACATCCTGCAAAAACATTTTTAAAAAAAAAAAAAAAAAGAAGAAGAAGAAAAAGAACAGATAATTCAGTATTAATTAACCATGATTCCTTTTTTACTTAATCAAAATGAACATTTAATCTAATTCAAATATAGGTTGTTTATATGTGTTTTTTATCTTGCTAGTTTGATGTATTTTTTTCTTTTTGAGCCCAGGGTCTATGGGAAATAACCCTTGCGCCCCACAAATACATGATCTGCCTCCAGAGTGGATTACACTGGATATGTTATTGTTGTTGTAATCCAATTCGAATAGATAATTTAGCATTAATAAACAGCACTTATGATTCGTTTTTTGATCAAACTAAACATTTAATCTAATTCAAACAGATAATTTAGCATTAATAAACAACACCCATGATTCATTTTGATCAAAATGAACATTAAATCCAATTCAAAACAGATAATTTAGCATTAGTAAACAACAACCCTGATTCTTTTTTTGATCAAAATGAACATTTAATCTTATTCACACAGATAGTTTAGCATTAATTATATAATTAAAAAAATTAGAAGAATTAAGTTAAATAGTCGTCCACCAACTGATTAAACTAAAAATAGCCAGCGGATGTATAATATATCTATACTCCGTGCATATATGTGTATGATCATGTATAATGAGTGTATACAAAATAGAAAAAGTAAATAGTAAATCTGTCCGGCTATTCGTGTAAAGATCCCTATCAACAACAACATGATTCTTTTTCGATCAAAATGAACATGTAATCTAATTCAAACAGATAAATTCATCACTAATTAACAACACCCATGATTCATTTTTGAGCATTTAATTCAATTCAAACCTTGCATCTTTAGTATGTGGAAGACGATAATAACCAGCATGATGACCCAAATCTTGAACTGTAGCTCCAGAATCACCAATGTATGACAAATTCAATTTCTTCTCAAATAAACTCTGATCAGTAGCCGCTCCAGAATCCCCTATGGCCTTATTAATTTCATGTTTAGGGAATAAATTAAGCTGTCTAATCAACTTTTCCGCCATTGTAATCGGAAATTTGGGAGCAGAAGATAAGAAAACGTCGCTATCATTAGCATTATTAGACGTTACAGTTGATGAGAAAGATAAAGAAACAGAGAGAAAAAACAGAATGAGAAAAAGAAGAGAGAAATACGAAGGCATTTTTATGAGTTTTTTTTTTCTGAGTGTAGAAATGGATTTGTAGGGAGTTGAGATTTATAAGGAGGAAGAGTAGTTGGGTGTGTGTAAGAAAGAGTGAGAGAGAAAAGTGGGGGGAAGAAACAGAGTTAACGGGCGGTTTCTTTGTTTTACTGTGCTGCTAATGTGGACAAACTGGTCAAGTACAAATTCTTCGGAGGGAAAAAGGTGAACAAGGCAACGATTCTTCTTGTCTTTTTTTTTTTTTTTAAAAAAAAATATTTATAATTTTGTTTTGTTTATTTAAGTAGTATTGCGTGTGGTCTGGTGATCAATGAAGTGGGTGAGAGACATGAGGCATGAGGTCTCATGTTCAAATCGCAATAGAGATAACTATAGGTGATTTATTTCCATCTATTCTATCCTTGGATAGAGTTACCTGGTACCTGGTGCTAGTGGGAGGTGACAGGTATCTCGCGGAATTAGTCGAGGTTCGTGAAAGTTGGTCCGGACACCACAATTATCAAAAAAATTGTAAAAAAAAAAAAGGACAGCTCTATACATTAAGCTCACATTATGAATTAGGTTTTGAAAGGACCGGACCACAAGGATTATTTTAAAAAAAAATAAAACTAACTTAAATAGTTATTTGCCCGACCGGCTTCAATTAAAAATAGCGGGGAATATATAATATATGTATAATTCGTATATAATACTTATGTATACCGACTAGACAACAACCTCTCTACCCCCACAAAGGTATGGGTAAGGTCTGCGTACATCTTACTCTCCCTAGATCCGTCTTATGTGATTGTACTGAATATATTGTTGTCTATTGTTGTTGTTGACTAGAAAAAAAAAAGAAGGTAAATTTGACTAATTATTTGTGTGAAAAATTTAATTTTTTTCCTATTTTTTTTTATTGGAATAAGAAATTTAAGACATTAATTTGACTTATATAATATATGGTCCTTTTTACTTGTAGTTTTAAATTGTTGGATATCCATTAAGAAAATCATTTAATTATCATTAATTATAAGAGTATTTGACTAATTATTCCAATTTCTTCATTAAATGGGTAATTAATGAAAATATGCCTTCTTGGAATAGATATGATGAAATTAGGAAAAAACTAATTAATACTGATTTAACTTTCTAAAGTGACATACATTATGAACCTTTATTTTTACTTAAAAATGAAAGATGAAATGTTTAAAAATGAAAAGAATGTCGTATAAATAAAATATATGTACTAAAATGCCAATTAAGTTTTGTTTATAGTTTATTGTAAAGATGAATATTAACAATTAACTTATTGCAATGGATTGCATTTCACTAAATTGACAAAACTAACTCACTTAATAGTAAGAATATTATTTTATGTATTTAATGAATAAATAAATATTTTAAATACTGTTTACTAATTAATAATATATCATCATTCAACAAGAAATTAATAATTCATGTATTAATTTGCGTTTCTACTAATCCTTTTACGCAGTTACACGTACTAACATAATTTGCGTATTCTTTACAATTCACATATGCTTTAATGATTAAATGAAACTTTTACGTTATCATTATTCATTAAAAGAACGCATTTCCTACCCCTTTCCTCTCCTTTTTCCTCCTTTTAGGTCAGTATTTTTCCTTTGCTAAAGAAGAGTATTTATTAGCCTAAAAATTAATCATATGAATTGATTAAAGACCTCTTTGATCAGTTAATCACGGCCCGTGATTAACAAGTAGTTCTTTTTATTTTTATTTGTTCACCATGGACTTCATTTTTTTAAAGAAATACTTCTTTCATCTGAAAATATTTATCGTGTTTCTTATTTACACGTCTTTTAAAAACATTACTTTCTCTGTTCATTTTTACTTGTTCAGTATACTAAAAATAATTGTACAACTTTACTTGTTCAATTTAAAAAATTTAGAGATAACTTATCATTTTGTGTCTATTTTACTCTTATTATTAAATGTTATTCATTTCCCAACATTGAGATGACTTATATTCCCTCCGTTCAATTTTACTTGTCACTTTTTTTATATGACACGCCCATTAAGAAAACAATTATTGATATGGTTATATTACCATACTACCCCTGTTAATTGATGTTTAGAGTAATATGTCTTGAAAATGATTTGGAGAATAAACAATAAATGCTAAGGGTAAAATTAAAAAAATCTTTTGTCTTTTCTTGATATGTCAAAAGTGACAAGTAAAAATAGAAATCAAATTAGGAAAATAGTGACAAGTCAAAGCGAACGGAGGGAGTAATTAATAGTGGTGACATAGTAAATTACCATTTTATTTACTGTTTTCTTAAGGAGTGTGTTAAGTCAAACATGGACAAGTAAGACGAACGAAGAGAGTACTAATTTGAGATAGATATATTTAGTAAGGACGACAAATATTTTAAAATTAAGGGAGTAGTAAATAAATATGCGTATTTTATTATAATACTTATTTAATTGATGTATAGTAGATTCGCTGGAGGGTAATGATATGAGGAAAGAATAATTAATGGTACGGATAAATTAAAAAAGAAAATTAAATATACTAAAATAAACAAATAAAAATAAAAATTTATAAAAAATAAATAAATAAAAGTGAACAGAGGAAGTACTAAGAAGTTTAAATACAATTTGCAGATACAAAATTTTCAACTCATTCAAGCTGATAGATATTTGTCTTTTTTGTGGTCTTAAAATATCATCTTAACTAATCATTTGGTCAATTAATTCGTCCAATGGTACCAAATTTTCCTTGACGATGACAATTGATAAACAAGAGGGGGTGGTCATTTCTCTTTCACCTGTGAAGACATATTTAAAAACAACAGAAAATTAGTTGAGAATTAAATTAATATAACGTTTCTTCATTTTAAATGGCCAAGGTAACTTTAGACTTTATGAACACTTATAGTAGTCAAAAATGGATTTTCCAAAACCATTTTGAAAATTTTCGAAATGAAAGTGGCAATTATATAAATTGTCTAGGACTAGTCATATTTGATGGCAAACTGTTAGTGTTTTAGCCTAAATTCAGTTATTAAGTTATTTAGAACGAGATCACAAGCAATGTAATTAGTCCAAATTGAATTGATCCTTGACAGCGTGAATATAACGATTAGACAATTAAAGAAAAATAATTGATAAAGTAAAAGAGAGAAGAAGTTTCTTATTGATTCTTTGGCTCAGATGATTGACAATCTCGGGAGATTAGTGACGGACTACGAAATTGACAGAAAGTAAAGACAAAAGTCGTGTGTAATTAGATGAAAATTAAATGGAAACAATCACAGGAAAATGAGAAATTTTATATGTTAGCTAAGAATGACGGCTTGTTCTGTTACTATTGTTGTTGTGTTATTTCTTATCGTCTCTTGTACTTCTATTATATCTTTTTCTAAACTGTATTTTGTCTTGAGTCGAGAGTCTATCGAAAACAACCTCTCTACCTCACCTCTGAGGTTGTGGTATGAGCTGCATATATTCTACTCTCCCTGGATCTCATTGTGTGGAAATACACTGAGTATGTTATTGTAGCTAAGAATATGACTGCTCCCCTGATATGGATTTATGGAATTTAATGTATTTCCCATGTCTTTGGGCTGAAGAAAATCATTTGGTGTTTGGCTGTAAGAAAGAGTGATCCAGAGTTGCTTGAAAGGGAAATATTGGTGGCCCATACGTAACGTAAATGCAAGTGATGTTTGTTGTGTTCCCATAAAGCCTAAAACGAATTTTTTTTGAGGAATAATAAATGTGTTTCATCTTCATCTTTTGTGGTATAGCTAATGGTTGGAACCCTAAATATATTAATCCCATCTGTCTCAAAATAATTGTCATTTTTCACTACACAATAATAAATTTGACTGGTATTTCAAATGACGGAAGTAAATATGAACGAAAGTTTGATCTTTAACTAGCAATTTAGGTATGATTAACTCGTGATGTGTGGATAAAAAGACATTCAATCATATAATATGTGAAAATGATTTTATGACCTTATCTCTCATTTAAAATTTTGATATACTCGTTAAGAAAACTTATCTAACATGGATTAGAAAATACTTTGACTAAGGGAATTAAACATTTATCTTATTGATACGAGTAATTAATGAATATATGTCTTCTTGTGGTAAAAGTAGAATTGGAGAAAACAGTTAATACGACCTTTTTGGTTTTCTAAAGTGACAAATAAAAAGGACTATTCATCTGGGTTAATTACTTGTACTATTAAAAACACAAATACCTTCCTGTGTTCTTCAAATTACCTAAAACTAGTGTTAGCGTTTTGACTTATTTATCTTTTGTATGAAATCTTCATATTGGACTTCCACTCTAACCAAAGAAATTAGAAAGACAATAGGTATATATCTTTCAGAGAGCTTCAAATAGTATGGATATAAATTAGTGACAATACTTCACAATATGTGTATTCCAAAAATGTGCAATTTATCAAATGGGTGTTGCGCAAATTTTAACTTACCAAAGCAATTAGAAAGCCATACGTATTTTTCAAAGCTTCAGTTATTTTGAAATAACAAATATATTAGGGAAACTATACTTCACAATTACAAGTTGGTATGCCATCATTGATCTAAGTAGTAGTAGTAAGAGTTAAGATTGGTGCATGATTAGTTTACGTTACTGAGCTCTCTTGTTCGCCATGTTCTTCGTGTAATGCACTAAGGGAAACTAATTAAATACTACTATAAACAACGTAGCATGACTAGGAGTGGAAATGTGAAGGACAATATTTTTGTGTGTGTATATTGCATATAACGAAGGTGAGATAAAGAAGTTGCATTTTCTTCTCGGGGGAATACGATGTGATCTAACCAAAAGTATAGAAGCTTTTCCACTAGTGAAACAAAATGCAAATTCTAACAACCTTACTAGAGGTCGCGGATTCAAGCCTTAAGAGTGGAGAAATTCTAATAGGAAGCACTTTCCCCTTAAATGGGTCCCACACGACGTAAATCTTGATTAGGGAATCAAGTGATTTTCGAATACTAACTGATTAAACAAAACATTTTTTCAAAAGGAAAAAAAATCTATGGAGGAGGAAAAGAGAAGATAGGTTTTTTGTTCGTACTAATGTTGACATTGAGGACAACATTGGAGTCACCCTGTTAGCCCAAGATATTGTCATCGAAAACACTACTCTTGTCCATCACAATGTTTTACCGTCGGTGTTCAGGACCCAATGGTGTCTTTCTTCGCAGGAATCATACTCTAGCAGGACAAAATCTACCAAGTGTTTAGTGGTGCCACATGCCTGCTTATGTAAACTTCAACTATTCTGATAGACAGATGACAAGAAATCGCTACGTTTTTTTGTTGTTTTTTTTGATTGGGATCTAAACCTTGGTCTTCCATATTTTCATCCACTTCATTGACCACTAGACCCACTCAGGTGCATTACAAATAGCAAATAATGATTCAAGTGTGAGTGGTCTAACCCTCATTCTGCTTATAGACTTGTAGCACCACATATCTGGTTTGGACAGAAGCAGAACTTAGTTTCACTCACTATCTATTAAAGCTAAGACGATATGGGAGAGTTGTTCAATTTCTATCTTTACACTTGATTGAATAAAGAGAGATTTCCACAGAATTAAAATGGTCTCAAGTCCCTGAAGCATACTTCCCAGTTTGCAAAATATTCCAATGAACAGTATTATAATCAGATAGATCTTTTTATTTTCTTCTGAAAATGGTAACAGTAACCCAGAAGAAGACTTTTTTCAAGCCAGAAACAGACACACAGTACTTTAATAGTTTCTTAACATCCTTCGACTGCTGAAAATATTGAAGTCAAACCTCTACTCCATCATAATGTCAAGCAAAACTTAGTCAAGAAACTAGAACTTAAGCAGCCACATATATTTCCAGTACATATTTCATATCAAGAAATTAACAGATTCATAGCGCGTGATAAGACGAAGAATGCATGTTCTTTTTGTCAATGTTATACCAGGTTCATCCAGACTGTAGAGTCCATCTATCTGAAATTCTAGTAGGATTCAATTAAAATGATAACACTGCAGATCCTACAAATTTAACTGGGAACAGTAGCCAAAACATCATACTCCACAGCCCACAGGTGACCATTGACCCGAGAAACGATGACTTTTTAAAATCAAGAATCACCATGGTGTTAGGCACGGACTCAAAAAAACAATGACTAGTGCAACATGAAAACAATATATATAGGTGATATTTTCAACCCATGGGATAATCATCATACAACTAAAATTAGGCTGGAACGTACTAATAAAATATTCCACTAAATTCCAAGTTAGACGAATACAAGATGGAGGAAAAAGAAATTGAACATTTCAATCTTTAAGATGCCAATCGACAAAGAAAATATCTGAAGCATGAAAGAGAAAAAAAGAGGAGAAGAACTCCCAAGTAGATAGATTGAACAGCCAATTTTGCTAGACAGCAAGTGAAGTCATTAACATAGTGTTTCACTCCATACATTGAAAAGCACCAAATTTCCTATAACATAGCGTGATAGAGTAAAATCTCGGATTTGGACAATGATTACATGGTATCAAGAGTTTGATATGACATCACGGAGAAGTTGATATTGAGATACATAAAGTACTCTACTATTTCCTCAACCAGAAAGAAGATGCAGCCACAGCAGAGCAGACAAGGAGTCTTGACACTTCACATACTGCCCTTTTATAGTTGAACCCTCAGGAACTGGAAGTCAGTTGAAGTATCACTTATGATCTTACTTTAGCAAGACGAGCCCTTAGTTCTTCAAGATCTTCCTCGTCATCAGCATCCTGAAAGAATTACATATGAACCTTATTTCATCATTGAAAAGATAAATTACACTTCTATGCAATGGATTGTAGATGTGTCATACCTCTGCATCTCCTACTGCCTGGGCAGGTTGCTTTAGCTTCTCCTTTCGGACTGCTTCAGGAAGTTGTGCAGCAGTCTCACCAGCAAGTTCAGTTAAGACCTTGTCAACTTCTTCTTCAATCTCATCTTCTATGTCTTCTGAATCCAACGCACTGTCCACTGCATCATTCACAATTTCTTCAATGACACCAGCCTGCGGTAGAGTAGAGAGTTATTTTCATGTCAATTAGAAAGACACACACACACTAAAAGAAAGAGTGGAACAGGTGTTCCTGTTTCTTTCCTCTTCAGTTTCTCTTGTGGTAGAGGCTGGCTAGTTGATTCAAAAGTAAAGTCAAAGTGCGGAAGTTGTCCACAGTTTCTCATAGCGAGGCAGGCTAATCGATTTGGAAGGAAAATAGAAGTGCGAAAAAGCAAGAGTACCGAAAGAACAAAATATGACCATGGCGCATCATAGAGCTTAACAAACTATTTAAAAATCAGACTCATACAGATCCAAAGGTGATTCATCAACCAAGAGAGAACTCAAGAGCCTCTTCAGAGCATAACAAGCTAATGCCAAATAGATACCTTGGTCATCTCTTTATTGAATTCCTGCATTGTAATAGCCACTTCTGGAGCCTTCATAAGATTATTAACAAGCTTCATGACCTCAGCACTCTTGGACAAATGCCCCACCGTGCGAGCGATAGCTGCAAACATGAATTAGAAAATTATGAGATAGCTGCAAACATGAATTAGAAAATTATGAGATAGCTGCAAACATCAATTAGAAAATTATGAGATACTTGAAGGCATTCAATATACAAATGAATGTGGTTTAAAAGTTAGCAATCTATACTATAACCATTTATCCAGCTTAAGCAATCAAAATATGGTTGTCTAGCTACATTTTAAGTTAAATTTACACTGCTGCTAGTTATCTCAAGGAAAGTATTGCGGAAACATGTAATGGATTTCGATCAGAAGTGCCTTAAAGATAAGATCCAGCGTTTAAAATGTGTATCCACACTCAGTTTTGCATGATATATTAGCAAAATGTGAGCATCCAAAATCAGAACTAAGCAAGAGGAAACAATCTCGGAAAGTGTTGGACAAATCTAGGTGATATGACAGAATTCTTCTTTCATACCAGGATATAAGGTGACAATGAAAATACAATTGACTTCTAGCATTACAAATTCCAAATGTCGGCTATGACCCTTTACTTGCCAAATGTCTTACAGACACTAATAAAACTATCAGAAACCAACCTTCATAGGAAAGTTTCTTGTTAAGCATAAAGATAAGGTTTAACTTATTATCATCAACTACACAAAAATCTTAATACAAAAAAGTATTTTATATATAAAGCACGTGACATGCTCCCAATAATTATAACATCTTACCAAAAGTTCATTGTAATAACTAGAAGGCAATTCTTTTCCTTTAGAACAAACAAAAATGAATTGAGTTAGTTCTTATGTGGAATTTCACAGAAGAGTATGAAGGTGGCTGCTAACTTTATTAGTTATTAGGTTAAGAGTTAATCAAAAACTAGTGGTTTGAAAGTTCAAGGCATACTGTCTCTTTTGTTTGGGGCTACAGATTAGACAATTACTTCTGTCTCCTGTTTAGATGCTCCAGAGGTGCTGAGTACTTTTACTCATTAGTGGTATGCACAAGGGATTGTATATTAGTGATGCAGCTAGATAATACTTGACGTTGTAACACTATTCAATCTCCTCCACCATATGGGAAGAAAGTAATGCATGATTTCATGTTTTTCTAACATTTTCTGGATCATCAAGACTTCCTGACCCTTTTAAGATATCAACAACTAGGACTAAACACAGGTTGGGTAGGAAAGGGTGGTTTTGACACAGGGACTCATGGAAGTATTTACCCTCCCCTTTTACTTGCATCAAGCTCTGTCATCATTGCCATAACCAATTACCATGGTAGCCAAAGAGTAGCTGAAGACCAAACAGGGTAAACAATAAACATAATATGATTGCATAGACAGATATGATTAGACAGAGAAATTAGTTAGAAGCTCCCTTTCCAATATTTTTGCACAGTTCAAATAAAACATGGTGGGGGATGGAACCAGAAAGAAGTAGCAAGATCTAGCAACTCAAAGTGTGGTCAATGGGTCAATCATTACTGTTTCTCTTCTCTTTTTTTTTGAACTAGAAGGGTCAATCATTACTGTGTTCACCGCCATTGATGGTCATTCCTTCTATTGGAAACTTGAGATGATATGAAATGGTGGAAGAATGTGCAGTTTCTCCTCTCAGCGGTGATGAGCACGAGGCAAGCTTTAAAAGATAATGACAATAGGAGGGAAGAGAGCAATGCAGATAAAAATAAAAAGTACTCCTTTATATCAACTCAAATGTCAGAGTTATAGTTTTGTCTACCAAAATATTTCCAATCGTCTCTCCCCTGAAAAGAATATTTCACCTCTTATCATTAACACCAGAATTATAAGAAATTTCGGGTGTCCTAGTTCTAACTTCCTGAT
The DNA here is from genome assembly GCA_031232105.1 of Capsicum rhomboideum. Lineage (NCBI taxonomy): Eukaryota > Viridiplantae > Streptophyta > Magnoliopsida > Solanales > Solanaceae > Capsicum > Capsicum rhomboideum. The sequence continues at coordinate 4,968,550 of CP124713.1, read as the reverse complement.
ATCTGCAAATCAAAAAGTAATCTATTACCTCACAATTAACCTTCAAGTCAATAGGCTACACATCTTGAAACTCCAACTCAATAGATTTTACAAGGTATATTTTTCCTCTCCCACGTGGTGGGAATATACTGGGTATGTTGTTGTTGTTGTTGTTGTATATTTTTCCTCTGGAGGATGCAAAAGTACGACAGGACATTTAGTTTGAATCGAGGGCGTATATACGGTGAGACAATTGAAAATTTTCTGAAACAATACTTCACCCAAGAAACTGAGGAGCCCGTAAGGAGTAAATTTAACTACATCCTAAAATGTTAAAGAGTCAGATAAGGGAGAACTCAATACTTTTTCCGCATGAAGAATTAGTAATAGTTCATTTTCAGAAGATACATACAGTGCTCCAACAATATGCTCATCAAAGATCTTAGAAGAGGGATTTGCACACTTGTCAATAAATAACGAAAAAATACAAGATGGAGTAAGAGTATGATCATACCGACACTTTCTCCAAGATGCATGGATATCGAATTCAACTGTGCCTTGTTCTCATACAATCGGTTCACAGTTCTTTTGGATCTCACAAGCTCCATGGCCAGCGACTATGACAAAACATAACACAGAAACGTGAATAAGCAATAAAACATAAAATCATGAAATCAGAAGGCATAATAACTGTTGATGATTATCCTGGAATGCTGGAAAGCCCTAATATATGCAACATAGACAAACAACTCTTTGATCCCAGAAATCAGAAAATAGTGGTTTCTACATGATAAACTACCAAATAAAGCCCCAGATAGTGTGTTTAAATCTTGGATAAAGACCATGAAGAGAAAACCAAACATCAACAAATAAAGATGAAGCATTTTCAAACATCTGGAACTCTTTGAAAAGACCCAGATGGAAATGCAGTTTTAGTCCTCAAGTATGATGCAATATTCCAAAATGTTCTACTTATAGTGTAATTCTATAAAATATCAACGTTTACAAATTGTAAGATTTCAAAGTTGTATAACCATCAATTCAAAAAATCAAACGTTCAGCTACTATTTTAATACCTCCTTCAGTTGTCACTAACTTTATATAAATTCAAAATAACATCTTAAGGTTTATGCAAATCAAGCTCTATCGCATAACATGGGATGGAGAAAGGGGAATTCAGACTATGCTTCTCTTTCTCATTTCACCAACTCTATTACTAGGTCAGAAAAAATAAAAGTATACGAGATCTAGCTTAACAACAACGCCCATGCTTCTCTTTCTCATTTCATCAACTCTATTCCTAGGTCCAAAATAACAAAAGTTTAAAAGATCTAACTTAACAACAACAACACCCATGCTTCTCTTTATCGTTTCACCTACTCAATTCAGATGTTAGGGTCGGCTATACGAATTTTGATTGAGCATGTCACTCCAATTAAGCTCATCTAATCCTAATAAATTCCATAAGTTCTTCAGCAAATGCTAGAGAATAACATTCATAATAAATATATGAATAAACAACTTAAAGGAAAAATAAAACACTAAATGAACACCACAAAAACATTATGATATACAGCCTAGCAATTTCCAACATATTCCAAATAGTAAATTAACTTTCCGATATTATTTGGGCATTCCCCAAGAGGCAGGACAGTGACATAGGTCTAGCTAACAAACTACAGCAAACCCTTATATTTTGTTAACCTGAACGGAAACCAAGGACGAGGGGAAAACAATAGCAACTACAAGATGAAATGCTTTTGCGCATGCAGAACTCTTTACTTAGAGATGACACCGAACTTTAAAATACACCAAATACAAGTGTCCTTCATGCGAATTCTCTCATTATGAATGGTAAATACATCACAAACAAAATCTAAAACTCAAACTTTCCATCTCACACCAACTGTCTTATTCCTGGAACAACAAAATTTTCTCAAAGAGCATTGTTAACAACCATAATTTTCAGTTGATACTCCTTATCGATTAATATCACGGGATTATGAAACGAAAAAATCAATCATCAGCATTCAGCAGAAGACAACAACAACAACATACCCAGTGAATCCCACCATTATGTGGGGTCCAGGAAGGTAGCGTGTATGCAGACCTTACCTCTACCTCGACACAAGTAAAGCATTTTCAAAGCAGTTTTTAAAAAAAAAATATTACAGTAAAGAAGACTATCTGCACTACATCCCATATAGCATTCAGCAGAATACTAAGTCAAAAAAGCCAATGTATTTTTCATTCAACTATAGCAGTAGTTCTAAATTACCTTGGCAGAACCCATGTCATTTCTCTTTGCAGCTTCTTTAATTGATTTCTGTACAATCTTCTCCTCTCTTTGTATATCTAATGAAACCCCCAAATCACATTAAACCAAACAAAATAATTCAATACCCACCAAACAATAATCATCAAACAATTCAAATCACCAAAAAAAAAAAAAAAAAACTTTTCTTCCTTAACATGAAAATTAAACAGAAAGGGCAAAAAAGGTATAAAATTTGGTTTTTTTACCTCGAATTTGGCGTTCGATATTTCGACACTCTTGTCGGAGACGCCGTTGCCAATCTCTCAAAAGCTGTTGAGGGTTCGGTTTCGGCTTCAATATATTCTTCACTTTCTCCATTTTACCCCTTAATCAAAGCACTCAATTGAAGATCGAAAAGCAATAAATCTGATAAATCCAATTGCGTTTTTCTCCCTAATTAACAGAATTTTTTTATGCTAATGATGGTCCACTTTAAGGCAGCTCGGTGTACTAAAACTGATTTATTTATTCCAACACGCTAAATTTTGCGGAAAAAAAAATGGATTTATTTCACCAAATTGACTTTTAGATGAAGAGTGAAAAAAGAAAAAGTAGAATCAGAAAGGAGCGTAGAAGATAAGCAGCAGCCGTGCGATATGGAAATTTCGTTTGTTGTACTAGTTGATGATGAAATCTGACATGGCGGATTTCGAAGTTTCTATTTGTTGTTTGGTCAATGATTTTTTATTTTATGTTTTTATTAAACACAAAAAAGACCTTATTATTTTTGAACTAATTCATTTTATACTTTATTATTGCAGATTCATTCGAATTTCGAACTACTCCATTAAAGTGTTTGGTATGACAAGAAATATATATTTTAGAAAACAATTAAGTTAACTTTTAGCTTGACAGGTAAGGTGACTGAGCTAGTGCAACAAGTGGTAGATATAAGGAAGGTTAAAAATTGATTCTCCCTGTTAACGTCTACGCCATCTCATTCAAGCAAGCCGCACTGAATTTGCTTAGTACGATTTATATTTTACGTATGATTTGTTATGTTATTGCATAATGTCAAATTTATCTAATGCGCACCAAAAGAATAGCAACTACAAATTTCTTTGAGAATTCTAGAAAAAATAACTTTTTAGGAAAACATTTTTTATTAGGAGATAGGAGTACTATTCTCAAACTCTTTTTTTTTATTTGTTGTTGTGTGTGTCATCAATCTTCAACAATAATATGCTCGGTGTATTCCCACAAGATGGGGTCTGGATAGGTAAAGTGTATGCAGTCTATACCACTACCTCAGATGAAGTAGAGCGGTTGATGTATTTCTCAAGCAATGTCATGTTTCTACCACCACCTTGCAAATGTATGGAACCAAATGCAACTTGAAGGTGGGGTGATGCTCATGTTAGGAGAGTTGTTGGGCATATTCTTTTTAAGTATTTGAAACGAAATATAAAAATGTTAATAAATCTTACTCCCTCCGTCCCATTTTAGTTAGGCACATTTCATTTTACACGGTGATTAAGAAATCATAAATGGATTGATGGTTTTACTATTTTACCCTTTTCCCATATTAATGATATTCATTGGGCATAGGAATGGACAATGGAATTGTAATTAATTATAGGGGTAAAATGGGAAGAAATTAATTAATACTATCCTAATTTAGTAGGTGCCCAACTAATATGAGACATTTATTTTTAGTAATGTGCCCAACTAAAATGGGACGGAGGGAGTATGTATTAAAGGTTGTTTCATTATTCACCTTATATGTTGAGTATGTAACATGTAATTAATTAATTCAATTTAATCTACTATTTTCAGTTGACAAAAACTTTCACAAACCGTAAATTTAAATTCTTTATTGGCCTCTTAAGTACATGTGCTCTACCAAGAGACCATCTTTTTTGCTAGTTGCAAATTCTCACCCTATGCACATAGGTGCAAGGTTTCAATTTTCAGTTTTTCACCAATATGTCCTTTTCCTTCTTCTATATCATTCATCTGTAATTTTGGGCCTACTCTTCACCCGAATAGCAGAGATGAAAATCAATGAAGTTGGGCTTTGGCATCTATAAGTTTGGGCCTGTAGTTAGGCAGAACTACTTGGGGTGCTTGCCTATAAATTATAATTTACTACTACACTAATAATTTTTGCTGCACATTAGTTCACTACATTCTAAGGTCAGAAGCAAAAACAAAGTTTCTTCCTTTTTAAATGACCAATGCAAAGGGTCAAGGATGGAGATATTTCTTCTCAGAGATTACAGGTAGACAAATATAAAGATACTAGCTTTTAAGAGTTCCGTTAGGAAGCAGTTATCCTTTTGTATTTCCTATTAATTACATGTTTTTTTCTTAAAGAATAAAAACACAACTATTTTCTTTGGAAGTTGAAAAAAGCATAATTTTGGAAAACAAAAAATCCGACCTGCCGGATTCGAACCAGCGACCTAAAGATTTATCTGTCAGGCTTTTCACCAACTACAGTCTTCCGCTCTACCAACTGAGCTAAGGTCGGTTGTTGTTTTTGTACTCAAACATAAACTTCTTAGTCAATTATTTTCTCTATATATGAGCAGGACCAATTGCACAACATATCCATCTGATATAGCACGAGACCATGAAAAAAAACTAAAAAAACTGAGGGGAATCCCATATGGCTGATCAGACAACTTAATTGGCAGTTGGAAAATTTTTCTAAGGTATTACGCTCTTCTTATCTGAGTGACATAATTATGGTGTCTTTAACAATTTACAAGATATTTTGAAAGTCGAACAGGGTGCTGAACCTTTCCAAGTAGTTGCATTGATGTGAAGAAAGTTCTGAGGAACTTCTTATTGACACAAAATCAAGCAATATGACTTTACTAGCTACTAAATTATGGATGAGATTACATACTACTGATAGGGGCGAGCTAACATGAGAAATATTGGTTCGATAAAGTTCAGTAATTTGATTCAAAGAAAAATTCATTGAATACATACGTATAATAAACTTCAGATTTGCTGATAAATGTGTATATCGAAAAAAGAAAAAAAAAAATTACATATCTTATATGGATATTTTTTTATGGATGATTGATATGTGTATATTCAAACCTCAATCAAAAGGAGCCTCTTGCTCTGGTTATATAGATTATAGACTAGCTAGTCTTCTGTGCAAATTAGGCACCAAAGGCTACTAAAATAAAGTCTCTTTGCCGTGTCTTATGGGAGAAAAGGACACAAACAAATATAAAAGTATAGCTAGAATTTCACAAAATTAATTTATAGACACATTTTTGGCAAAGTCATGCTCTCTATACCGCACAGGTGTAGGGAGTCTAAAATGTGACAGCCAAACTGTGTGTTGGTTGGTGATTTTGTAATTCTGAAAAAAAAAAAGTTACTTAACATGCAGCCTTGTTATTTATTATACTCAAATAAGATATAAAACATTTTATTGGACTTCTTTTTTTATGAATCATTTTATTAGACTTATTTATAACCAAAAAAAAAAAGGAAAGTAGCAACCTTAATTTAATCTTACTTTAATTTTACACGATATCATTTTCGGCGTTAAACCTAGTTAAATAATATTCCACTGGTTACATAGGTAAATAATAATTTACTAAAATCAAAAAATAAATGGACTAAAAAGAAACATTAATTATTTTAGAAGATATTTGTTCGATTAGTGCTATTACTTACCATATGTGGTGCAATGAATGAGGTTGCTCCTTCCTTAACCAGATGTCTCAATTTCGAGCGCTGGATATGAAATAACTCTTGGTAGGGAGTGATATCCTTGAATGAGCCCTACCTGGTGCAAATCCAGATGAACCGATTTCCAACGTGTTCACTGCAGTGTGGGAATCAGCACCAGATGAAAAATCCAACAACCAAAAAAAAACTTCTTCCTCCAAGTGAAAAAAGGGAGCAATAGGCCTTCAAAATCAGAAGAAGGTTGAAGGCCCATTTCAATATTACTAAACAATTGAAGGAGAATTCTCTTGGGTTGGACAGAACACCAGCAGAATCCTTTTAAGAGCAACACTTTCACGGCCCATTTACTCATTACTCATTACTCGATGATCCAATTCTATTTTTATGGAAGTCCAGAATATAAGTCCCATATGGCATGATATATAGCTCTAGCAAACTACACATACTAGATACAACTTGTTCTGGACAAAATTTAAAACCTTTTCTCTAAATTATACATATCATATTGTCAATAATTGCTCAAAACAGTACAGCTAAAGCTAAATTCACAGCAGAAAATATGTAACATCAAATTCAAAATTTATTCTAAACATTTCAAAAAGTCGTACTCCCTCCATTTCTAAAAGACATTTGGATACATTCTACATATCTTTAGTTAAAGAGCACAAGGTTTAAAAAATTTCATTACTATTTTATACTCCGTGCTACGTCAAAATAAGACTAACAAAATAAAACGATGGACTATGTAATAATTTGTTTGAGTGTTTTAGAACATTACATTTACACTGATAGTAAATTGGAAAAGAAAGTGTGAATATGGTTGTGTTAGGTATGGCCAAAAAAATGTTTGGAATAGAAGAACGACCATTTATTAGCTATCAAACTTGTTATGTTAGTGATGACGGACGATAGAGGAAATTCAAATAGACATTTTGCACAACTCAAAAGGCTGTTTTTATGTTTGAAGTTAAAAACCTAAAAGCTGGGCCACACCATGTGAAGTAGTAAATGACAACATGATTTACAAGCACGAAACATTGAACGGGCCCCTTACCCACGTGACAATCATGTTCCACTACGTACTTGAATTAGGCCCCTTATAGATTTTCCTAGATTTTGTGTTTAGTTTTATTTCTCTCAGGGTTGGATATGCCATTTAAAGTCTGATTAATTTGAATTTACGTCAATTTTTTTTTATTTTAGGAGATAAGTACTCCCTAATAAAGATGAGTCTAGTTTCATTTTGAAAGATAAAATTCTCCTTAATAAAGATAACTCTATATTCAGAGCTAGAATCTGAAATCTCCCATTAATGATGGAAAAAATACTTTATCATTTTATAACTTTTGAGTGTGGTCATTTGATATTGGATGTTCTCCTCAGTTTTAGTTTTGAAATTACAACTTTAAAAAAAATAAAAAGGATCAAATAAGAGGGACGATTAATACAAACAAACTTATAAGAAATAAAATGAATAGATTTGTCTAATTCCCTTATTCATTTAAGCATTTTACAAAGAAACGCAAAGGAGAAAAGGTTAATGTTTTTTTTGAATGGTTAATTATGAATTATCTTTATATTTGAAGTTTTTTCACATAACTGTCCTCACCTTAGAAAAAATATACTCACTCCATCCCGTATTACTTGGTCATTTTTCTTTTTACACGTATGCTAAGAAATCATAAATAAGAAGGTAATTTTACTAATTCACCCCTTAAAAAACTTCTTTGGAACTTTACATACAAGTGTGAACACTTTCAAAAAAAATTAACTGCAAGGGTAATACGAACAAAAAATTAATTAATGCTTTCTTGATTTAGTAAAATGAACAACTAATATGGAACAATTATTTTTAGTAAGATGACCGACTAATATGGGACGGAGGGAGTATGACTTATTTGAAGTCATTGGGCTAAAGTAGAATTGTTATTGTTTGGGAATAATGAAAAATACTAAAGAGTACTACTTAAAATCTTTGGAAAGTTAACTTACTTTAAATTTGGCACTAGAAAAAACTCCATTTCCTTTATGGCATCTGTTCATACTAGTAATATTTTTTCATGACAGTAACCTTCACTCATCAAAATGATTGAGCACTTGTTTGGCTTTCTCCATAAGAATAATATTCGTCTTGCTAGCTTTCAATACGTATTTGCCATCTCCAGTAATGACCTTCATGAAAAAAGTAATATATTTTTGAGAACTAAACGGCATGTTTAAATAAAATTTCAACTTAAAACTAATATTACTTCAAATCATGATTTAAAATTATAGTCAACCAGGCTCTTAGTGTCCCATTTCCTTTTTTTTAAAAAAAACACAAACAACATATTCTCCTTATCGTCTTCCTATCAAAGAAACACTAGGAGGTGGCAAAAGGATAAGGTTACTTTTATTTTTGTTTTCCAAAATTCCTTAAAGAAAAACGTTTCTTATGTTTATCAAACTTTTAAAACAAAAGGGATTAATTTTGGAAGAAAAATAAATAGTTTGATTTCTGTTTATACCTTTGAAGAGGTTATGCGCGCCGATTTTCAAAACTTCAATAGTTATGTCCCACAACTTTACATAAACGGAGGGCCAATTTATAACACGAAATTCAACGACAAAACTATTTATTTGTGTCTTAAAAAAGTTTCATCTAATATATCAAGCCCGCTATATGATAAAATTTCATACTCGAACGCATAATGTTTAAAAATTAAATCCACCCCTGATTAAAGCACCATTTGACGTGAAGTTTGCTTATGTTGTCGTTCAAATTGGAGATATAACTTTGTTTGTTCTGTAATGTTAAAGAAATAAACCTTCATTCTAATTCAATCTCAAAAACTAACTCATGAGGAAAGATTGTCCAAAATCATATAAAGACTAAAAAGAGACCAAGTTCATCTTAACCCACCAATGTGCATGCCCAAGAGTCAAGATTGAACATCTAAAGTGTGGACAATATAAGACGAGGGACTCAATTAAAAAAACAATTGAATTGATAAGATCTGAAATTCTGATACGATGTTAAATCTTGACAGAGACGCAAGTAGAAAAAGAAAACCAAAAAAAATAAATATGCAAAGACTTTTAAATTGTGGTGTTTACTTTAAAAAATTTGTGAACTTTTTCGTAAAAGAATTTTTTGAATTTACTAAAAAACTGTCTTTTCAACTAATTTCACTCACAAATAAAGTTTTAAAATTTTTCAATACCTCAAGCCTTCTACTTGAAGAATTTTTTTAATAATCTTATTATAGCATTTTTCGTGAAATTTTTTTTTGAGCCAAGGGTATATAGGAAAAAACTCATCTCTACCTTCTCAAGGTGTAAGTTTACGCAGATTTTATGAAAAAGCGTCAAAACTACTCATGAAGTATTTAAAATGGAGCAAAAATATCCTCAGTTTATTTTTTGGCTCAAAAATACCATTCGTTTATTTTTTGACTCACAAATACCCCTCTCTCCAATGGAATGACACCAGATTGCCCACGTGGACAAAAAATACCATCTGGCCTGTCCACATAAGTTGTCAGCGTGGATAATCAGTCCATGTCTTAATAAATCCAATCCGTTTTAAAAAATCTAATACATCTTTAATTTAAAGGATAAAACAGATCTATCCTTCGTTTAGTTTTAGCCCTTTTCCGCAAATTTTATCCTTCTTAAACTTTTACTTGTGAGATTATACTTGATTTGTTGAGGTCGTTGATATTTTTGTGAAAATAAGTGCTATTGTTCATTTTTTAATTTTTTTTTTTTTTTAAGAAAACGCCAGTTTAAATGTAATTCATTTTTTCTCTTTCCTATTTTCATTTCAAGCTAGCTCCAATGGGAAAAGAAAGTAGAACAATAAAGACAAAAATACACCACGCTTTAAGGGAAACAAGTTGAGGGAGGGAAAGAAAAGAAAACAGTTCCAATTGAATTGAACTATTGAAGTATATATGGGATAAAAACAAAGTAGCTTTTTCAAAAGGGAAAAGAGCCAAATTTACTCCTCTATTTTAGAAAATTGGCTAAATATATTTTTCATTATATTTTGGGATCAAATTTATCCTCACTGTCAATAAAACTTTTCACATGTACACTTTCTTTAACTGAAAAGCCCAAATCAATGTTAAATGACCTATTTTTAAAAAATAAAACACACCTTAATCTAATTCATCGGATCCAACCTGACCCACAAAAAAAACACAAACAAATATATCCCTCCCTCAGTTCTGTTGGTCGAAATCCATGAATGTGTCAGATATGTTGCAGTTATTTGTAGGTCTATAGACGTGTCGTAATAGTTTGTCCTAAATTTGCTAGTTCATTAGGAATATTCTGAAATATTTCATTCACTAGGAGTGGCCTAAATCAACGCCTTATAAGTCCCAAAGTGATACAGTATACACAAGGGAGGAAAAATCACGTCAGAAGACAAATAGAAACACTTAGCAAAAGACTGCTTTGAATGGGAGAAGATCACAAATGTATATGTTTTCTACTGGAAAACGATAAAACATTTTAACTAACAATAGTTGGTTAGTACGGGAGAAGTACCAAACGTTGATTTGGGTTTTTCTGTTAAAGGAATGGTACAAGTGAAAAGTTTCTTAACAGCGATGACAAATTTGATTTCAAAGTATAATAACAAGGATAAATTTGAACTCAAAGTATAATGAAGAATATATTTAGCTAATTTTTTAAAGTAAATAATAAATTTAACCTTTTCCCTTTTTAAAATATCCGAAAATGTATGCGGCTATTGATAGATGGTCAAGAAAAGGTGTACTTGAAAAATGAAAATATCACATGTAGAGTGACAAAAAACCTAAAAAGATAAATTATTTGTAAATTATTTGTACTGCTATTCCAGCTGTTAGCTGTTGACTCAAATACCTTGGTCAATTTTTTCCTTCCATTTCCTTATCTTCACGCACAACAACTCATTTAAAGATTCTAAATATTAAATTTATTAGTATATTTTTAATATTAAGAATTCAAATTTAATATATCTGTGGAAGTTTTAATAATTTTTCACATATATATAATTATTTCTTGCATCTAGAATATTGGATTATGATGAATCTGACATTAAGAGATTATTTTTTGTCCCTAAAATCTTATATAATTAAGTCTTGCTTCGAAAATATTGGATTATGATGAGCTCGATATCGAAAGATAGCCTTTGGCCTGAAACCTAGTTGCTGTGAATATTTAATAATTCATTAAAGATATGCTTCTTACATGACACAAACTATAGGAGAATAAATTACTTACTTGATGATAATTTAATATACAAGAGTTAAAATGTAGTACTATTTTATATAATTAAGTTGGTTATATTTTGTTGCTACCACGTACAAATGATTAATTAGATGGTGGCATCGACAATCATTGTACTGGAGAATCTTTGTTTCTTTTGAGTCTCTTTGGGCAATAATTCTTCAAAAATGGTCCATGTTACTTTTTGTGACTAATAAAAGTGTTCAATGATCATTATAGGTGACCTAATATATAAAGAGTTTTAAGTTATATGACTGATTTGTATGTACAAAAGATATTTATATTATTAAATCTCTTATAATTTGTAATTAAGGTAACTATATGTGAATTTCGGTAATAAATATGAATTGTTCTTAATAAATGATAATGAAAACATTTTTTGCACTGACAATTTGGTCTATTTATATGCATTCGTTTTAGATTTATTTATTTTTGGCTAAATATTGTATCCAAATAACCGTTATATTCCTGTGTAAGTTATTTTAACCAACTCTATCAAACGTGATAGAAAGCAACATAATTTAGGATTAGGATATAGAATCCTAACGTTAATATATTTGCAATAGATTAGTATGATATAGTTTATAATTAGAATATAGAATCCTAATTTTACATTACAATAGATAGTTGTAGGTCTATATAAGAACTGCTTATGTGCATGAATTAGTTGAGAAGAGAAACATAAAGAATTAGTGTTTTTTACATTCAATATTGTTCTATTAACTTCTTCAAAATGTTGTAGTGGGATGAATATGATCCTCCGCCCCCTAACGAGAGATTTCGGATTGAATCCATAATCGGATATCATTTCTCTATCTCTAACAAGCAGTTCAAGTTCGAGCTTCGAAAAAAAAAAAATCCTAGTAGAAATTGATTTCATTCGTAAACCTTATGTGGCGCGAACCATAATTAGTCGAATAATAGCACAGTATGGAACACCATGTGCAAAATTAGAAAAATTAGATACATTATGATTTTTGAGAATGTTCTAAATCAGATACTAGCAAATGAAACAAACTATCAGTTAGGATAGCAAAAACAGTCATTACTAATATCCTTAGACTGTAAATTTTGGTGGTAAAAGATCACCAATTAACTTTTGAAAAGATATAAATCGACTTTTCAGAAGACACAGGCACAGCAACGCTACCTTGATATTATAATTTAAGAGGGTCCCTTATGTTTGCTAAATACTACAAACGTATATCCTATAAAGTCACTTTAGAGTGATAATTGACATTTTCTTGATGCCTCACAAATAGACATAATATAAGAGGGACCCTTTATTTTTGTTAACTAATGGATCCTATACAACCACTTCAGAGTGATCATTGACATTTTTCTCCAAACATATTGCTTAAGAAGATGTAATATATTAATATCAAACATGTGACAGAACCATGGCTTCTCTTTTGAGTTGTAAGAAGAAATCTCAAATAAAAGACATGTTCGTGGGGATGCCATTGCCCATTAATTAATCGTCATCACCATGTGATAATTTTAAAGATTTGGGTTCACTCATTGCAAGACACATTTATTAAATAGACGCTCTTAATTTTTTTTTGAAATAGATGAAATATAATTTAAATATGAGACCTTATAATTTTCAACTGCTTCATTAACCATCAGGTCATATCCTTGTGTGTATATTAGTATCTTTTATTTTTAATTATGCAAAATTATATATACCCTTTGAATAAAAACTTAAAATATCAAGATAATAAAATGGATGCAATAGTTTTGGAAATTCAAAATACCTTGTTTACCACCAGGAAAATAAAGAAAATAAATAAGGAAATAACAAAAGCCGTCCGAATACACAAGTACAATTCAACAGTGCCCATTAAACAATAGACACAAACAAGCAAGAAGTTTACAAAGAGAAAATTAAACAACAGGTTGAAACTTCACATTCTTAAAAATCTCCACTTGGGATTTGCTCATGAGTGTGACTTATGAAGATGAATTCATAGATAAAACCAGCAAGCCCACCACCAATAAGTGGTCCAGCCCAGTAGACCCATTGGTTAGTCCAGGTCCAGCTAACCAAAGATGGCCCAAATGAAACAGCTGGGTTCATTGATGCTCCAGTAAAGCATCCACCAGCTAGAATGTTGGCACCAACAATGAAACCAATTGCAATTGGTGCAATTACTCCCAAGTCTCCCTTCTTTGGGTCAACAGCAGTTGCATAAACAGTGTAAACAAGACCGAAGGTCATCACTATCTCGAATACAAGGGCGCTCCATACTGATACACCTGATACTGCAAATGATCCAGTGCTCTGCATAGATTTTTAACCATGACAATTGTTAGTAACATGTAACCATTCATAAACATGAATTATTATAACATGTTAAATTATATAATTGTCATTATTCTGATATAGTGTATATACAACATTTGAAAGAAAAATGTATGATAGGAAATATTCTTTAGATATATGAAAGGACAATGTGCTACCTAACAGACACGATACTGTTAGGTGCAAAATTGGCTCCCCATGAATATGCTTTAAATAAAGTCACCATCATATCACTATCTTACACAATGAGAGGACAAAGTAAGTACCTTTCAAACGGAGATATAAAAAGATTCCCAGCCAATCAGTGAGATCCAAATTTATGCATTACTTATTAAATATGTAAAAACCCTTGGTGTCACTATTAATTGTCCTTAAATAAACATTTCCTAACACTCTAATCAGATATGTGTCACAACTAACAATGACGGGAACCTTCCAGAGATGAGGCTTTTGGCACCAGCCGAAACTCCAACTTTTCATGTTATCTATATAAGATATTTTTTATCGTATAAAAGTATTAGTTTCATTTACTAAATGAAAATGACCTAAGAGAATGACATTCTACTAATTCCACTAGGAATCAAATCAGGAGTGACATTTTATTTGGTATCAAATAGCTAATGAACCCTAGCGTAGTAAAAGAAAATCTCTTAGTATATATCCACACATATACACACCTAAGTAAATAGATCACACCTAGTATATATTTCAGAAATAGTACTACTATTGTTTTACAGACTAGGCAAAATTTCCATGGTTGAAAAATTACTCCTACTCAAAGTTTAAAAAAAAGAATTTTTTAGTTAAAGTTAAATTATAATTATTTTTAATTATAAGAGATGATTTTTTTTTTTGGAACGGACAGAAGAGGAAAAACGTAATGCATAAATTGTACTAAGAAAACTTGAATAATTGTTTATTGCAATAATTATTTATTGCATCTCAGACAGGTCAGAATTAGTAAAGTAAATGACTATATTCTCCCTACTGACACTAAAATGTGTAAGAAGTCAAAGATATATTAAACCTCCAGCCCTTAACTTTTTAATACATATTACTCCTTCTGATTCAATTAATATGAGTTATGCCAAGCTTCTAAAATCAACTTATTTTCAGAAATGCTTTTCAAAAAAATACTTCTGATGAAAAATAATTTGTGTTTGACCAATACAATTAAAAAAACACTTTTGAACAATAATTAGTATTTGACCAAGCTTTTAAAAGTGTTTTTAAATATATTTTTTTGATAAGTGCTTTTTTCAAAAATGCTTTTGGAGAGAAGCTACTTTGTTTACCTTATCAAAAAGGGCTTTTTTTACTTTCCAGAAATACTTATTTTCTGTAATAAGCTTGGCCAAACACTTCAATTTTTTAAAATAAGTATTTTGAGAAAAAATAAGCTTGATCAAACAGGCTATTAGTTTAATTCGATACGGAGTTTAAAAAAAAAAAAAAAAATTTTAAAACTTGTGATCTAATTAAGTAATAGATATTTGTATAACTATAAATGATTTTATTAGGGGTAGAATATCAAATATAAAAATGTGTTATTTTTTAAATTGACTAAAAAAAGTGAACATAGGTTATATTAAGACAGAGGTAGCATTAAATTTTTTAATAAACGTTTAAAGTTTAGATTGGATAAACTACTGAACTCTCTCAAAAATAAAGCCTGCAACCACGCCTTTTCCCATGGATAATGACTTTTGGCAGCAGCAGTCACCAACCACATGGACAATTATCCTTCACTACTTTTCAGAAAGGTTGAACAAATGGATGTACTTCCTAGAAGAGCTGCAAAAAAGCTCGACATTTTTCTCTCACACTTCTATCATATTCTTTATCCGATTAATATTAGAAAGTGAAACAACAAACTATTTATTGAATTTCACATTATTATACTGAATATATTATTATTATTTATCTCAAGATGTCACACGAGTAAATGACTATACTATCCCTACTGATGCTAAATGCGTGAAAGTCAAAAGATATATTAAATCTCAATCCTAAAGTGGTAGAAAATTAAATGCAATAGTACACAGCTAATTAAGTGTCTACATGTACTTTTCAGGTATATTTGAAATACAAGTTCAGTATACTAAAATTTTCAGTATATGTAAAGTTTGGTGAAATGGTTCGAAATGATTTATTATATGCAATCTTACCCTAGATTTGTGTAAGAGGCTGTATTTGAAATATAACAATAATTTTGAAAAGTTCGAACAAACATATATAAAATTTATGTAAAATATGCTTACCATGCCACCAGTGGAGAATACAAGGAGGGCACAGGCAGCAGTGGAGCCAAGCAACTGTGCAATAATGTACAGAATTCCCCGGAAAAGGGTGATGTTTCCACCAACGAAAGCTCCGAAGGTAACTGCCGGGTTGACGTGGCCGCCGGAGATGTTAGCACTGATGGAGACGGCCACGAACAACCCGAAGGCGTGAGCTACGGAGGCTGAGATGAGACCAGGGGGAGTGGTGACACCATCGGTGATCTTGTTGAAAGCCATGCCAGAACCCTGACCTGCGAAAACGAAGACCAGGGTACTGATGAACTCCGCCAGGGCCGCTTTAAGCGCCCCTGGTTGGCGGAGTTCCTCATGGCTTCCAATAGTAATTTGGTTGATCGGCATGGTCGGAAAATCAACAAAAATTTTCTCGAGTGTTGTACAAGAGGGCAAGCTAGAGAGTGATGGAAAGTAGGGGTATTTTGCATGGATTTATATTGGGAAATTGGTTAATTGCATGATGGATTAGGAACCGGCTATAGCAGGTAGCCGGTTAATATAATAATATTTGGACCATATATTATAAGATTCAAACCAAAATTTGTGGGCGAGCGGTCCCGTAGAGGTCGAAAGGCCTGCATTGACAGCTAATAATTCACCTCCAAATTGCTGTGGTGACGACACGTGGACATGCGGACAAAGACCCACGTCATATAGGTTCTGTTTGATAATGACGTGAAAGAGTGGGTGTGTACCCCTTCTTACTGCTTTCGGTCGGAGCAATCATGCACCATGGAATGATCTGGAACTAGGGTTCTTAATCCTTTTCTTTAATCTGTCATTAAAGAATTAATTTGTTATAAAAATGGCAATTATTGCTCTGGCTAATCACTAACTTTTGTGGTGTAACTGCACGACGATGACAACATAATCTGTCTAATTTCATTAGTAAAGTTTGGGGAGGATAGGATAAACGCAGATTTTACTTTTACTTCGAAGTAGAGAAATATTTTCTCATAATATAAATCTTCGACTGAAAAGAAATATAACCAACACAGAATAATTATTAAAAAAAAAAGAAGAGACAATAGAATAGCAATGTATAATTATGGTGGAACTGTCAAAATTTAGTTCTTTAAAATTTTTTTGAGGTACGTGTATAATGGTAAATGACTGCAATAAAGAAATCTAAATTTATATAAAAAAGAAATTGAAACAAAGAAGAAGAAGGTTAAATTTTAAAATTTTCACAATGGATTAGGTCAATAGCAATCATGCACCATGGAATGATCTGGAACTAGCTAGGGTTCTTAATCTGTTCTTTAATCTGTCGTTATAGATTTTTTTTTCTTTATTTGAAAATTGAAATGCCAATTATTTTAATTTTCAGGTTAAAAATCACAAACTTCTTCCATATAATTGGGGTGTCCAAATTAGTTTATACAAATTTTGACCAATGTCACAGAGTATCTACTACTTTTAATCAGTACAAATATTAGTAATTTTCTATCCAGACTTGAATATATAAAAAGCAATCATTTAATATTTTATTCTGTTAAAATTTTAAAATGAAGCTATTCATAATTTTTAATCTATTTTATTACCCACTAGAGTATATCCTTAAACTTCAGGTTAAACTACTAGCTGTTGTGGTGGAGTTATAAAACTTAATTGCTTTTGAGGTACGTGTACAATTGTAAATGATTGCAATAAAGGTTTCAAATTTTATATAATAAAGAAATTTAAAGACGGAAGCAGAAAGATAATTTTATTTTTTTTGGGAATAATCGACTGTTAAGTCAATAGGAAGAAATGACAAAAAGCAAAAGATATGATATCTTTTGGTATAATGGTGGAAGGCAATGGCTCCAATCAATAATCCATGAGAAACGTCGGGGATGTGAAATTTCTTTATTCTTAATCAATCATTTTGAATTTGAATCAGTTTGAATATAAAAAAATTATAATAATAAATACTTTTATGCGATGAGAATTTAAATTAATCAAAACTTTAATATAAATCTGGATAAGAAGAAAGAAGGTAAAGGCTCCACAGTGGGGTTTGATGTAATTAAATATCAGTTTGACGAAGAATTTTCGATAAGGTGTGCCGACCTATTCTGTTTGGCCAATAATTAAATTATTGATCTGAAAAACGTGCACATTATTTTTCTCTCCATTCATTTTAAAAAAATAATCTATTTTGACTTGATATTAAATTTAAGAAAATAAATTTTTTTTTTAAGTCTTGTGACCTTAAATTAATGATATATTAAATATATCAAAATATTCTTTAATCTTGTGATCTTAAACATACCATGTAAAAAATTAAAATTAAAAAACTGCTAAAAAAGAAAAGAATTATTCTTTTTAAAATATATTAAAAAAAAAGTAAATTATTCTTATTGAAAAGGAGGAAGTACATCATTACTGTTCCTTGAATTTATTATTATACTTCATACAACTGTAGTTTTGAAAACCAAGTTTTGGTTTGTTTTTGTTTTTTGAAAAAAAAAAAAGAAACACCAAATATGTACTTGATGCCGACCTTTTGTCACGATTTGATTTGTAAGTGAATTTAGAATTTAGAATTTGAAATTATATTGATTACACTTCATATGTTTTCACGCAAAAAGAATTCATTGGAAATAACTTTTTTATCTGCAGAAGATAAGAATAAAGATTGCGTACATATTATTTTTTTCAGATTCTACTTATAAAATTTCATAGAATAGGTTATTATTATTGTTATAAAAATCACTTTTATAGAAATAATTAATTTTAGAGGATGCTTCAGAGAGCAAATAATTTCGGAGAATTCCTTCCATGAAGTATGGTATCTGCAGGTTCATTTAATTTAGTTCTCCGAAAATATGCCAATAAATTCGTATCGGTGTAAATCTCTTTCTTTTTTCTTATGATCTTTTATTATATAACAAGAAATCAAAGAATAAGAAGTTAAAAAGGATACAAGTGGTCCACCAAAGTTGCTGGGTCCGTCTCCTTCTTATTAATCAATAGAACACAATAAATTCTACATTAATTAAGAAGACGATAATACATTTTGGATAATCACGTCTCTCTGCTAGGTAGCATGTGAAATGATCGCGAATGAACCTTCTCGAATAGATAATCCAAATTGAAAGTCTGTCTACATAAATAGCCAAACTAATCGACAAAAAAATTGTAGAAAAAACTCCTATACCAGCGCCATTATAAATTGTAAATTTTGGTAGTAGGTATTAATCTCCCTTAGCTATGGATTCCTTCATAATGCACCAACCACCCTATCATTGTATACCTTTTATATTGTGTAGCATAGACATAGAGGCCCTCCAAAAATAATGATTAGTTGCATCAATAGAAAGCATTATATTGTAAAGAACTTTTTTCCCACATATTCTTGTTTTTCAGCTGGCTTTCAAATGTTGAAAGGAAAGTTTTGTTTTCAAGGTGCATGTATGGATAATTATCCCTTAAAAATTTTGGAAATCTATACTACTACTTTACACAACAACCCAACAAAGTAAAACAATTCTAACATTATTTTTATTACAAATTTTAGCCGTTATAATATATGTATAATTAATATATATATATTGTATGCTAGTTATATACTTATCATGTATACTGAATATATATTGACAACGACAAATGATACGGTTAGACCAGTAAAAAAATTTCAGCTGCATGGCCAAAAATGTAAAGGTTCCTAAACATTTTTTTAAGTCACTAATGAAGCAAATGCACACTTCTGGCTAGAAAAAAGTACTTTGAAAGAAAACTATTTTTTTTTAGTTTCTGAAAAATAATTTTTGCTACTCTCGAAAATATATACCTTCTAGAGAAAGCTTAACCAAACATTTCATTATTTTTTTTAATAAGCACCTTTTTTCAAAAAAATAAGCACTTATTATAGTCTTTCTATAGCTCGACCAAACAAACTATTCAATTCATCGAAAAGCCAAAACGTATTAAATGAAGACTCAACAATCGGTACTTTTCGAAATCACTCTATTTCCAAATTTTGTAATGAGTTGTCGAGAAAGATAAAAAAAAAATATAAGCAGATTTCATGAAAGTGCCAAAGAAGTGGACAAATCATGCAAAATATAACATGCCCATTTCTGATCTATGGGGCCATTTCCAATCTGTCATTGAAATGTAGGGTTGCAATTCTCATTATTGTCCTCCTATCTTCTTTCTCCTCGTCGGCTCATCCCCTCTTCACAGCATGACCCACCAAAAAAGATATTTTTTTTTATTTTTTTTTTTAAAAAAAACTTATGGAAAGTAATGCCCCATTGGAACAGAGCATACCCTACATGATCCAGTATTAATGGAAAGGCAGGCTGGCTGATTCCTATTGCTATGTGTGACAGCCTTACAAACTGAAATTGGGCAAGGGGTAGATAGCTACTATACCATTTCTCACACCACATGTTAGGTTTTGAGTTTCTTGCACTCATAAATAATAGTAATTCTTGTGTTTGTGTCTGCCTCAGTTTGCATGCATTTTGACAAATTTTACGGATACCTGCTATATTTCATCAGTATAGCTATGGGATAACTTTATCCATCAAAACTTTAAAACAGGTGAGGAATCTCTCCGTTGAAATTTAAAACTTGACACTCCATGATTCTCATACCATGTTATCAACTATTAATTAAGCGACACTCTTGGGTGCATAAGTTAGGATGAGTTTACTTGTTGACACTCTGAGGCTTCTGATCTGAAAATGCATTTGCCATATTTCTTATGTTATTTTTTCCCACTTCTCCACAAGCATATTGCATGTTTGAAACCATTTCCCTTGTATACAAA
The DNA here is from genome assembly GCA_031232105.1 of Capsicum rhomboideum. NCBI lineage: Eukaryota > Viridiplantae > Streptophyta > Magnoliopsida > Solanales > Solanaceae > Capsicum > Capsicum rhomboideum. The sequence goes on along the minus strand of CP124713.1, from coordinate 4,947,965 downwards.
GATTACAAACACCAGAATCTGCAGACAAATAGATCTAGTATTTATCCAATACAATTCAGTTGAAGATTGAACTCGAGCAAAAGCATCCGGAGGTTAAAACCGTGTTTGAACTCTCATTTAATTTGTCGAGAAAAGGTGAAGAGTTTGTGATGGAAAACAATGTTTGTACTTTACACCTAGATATACACGTTAAACAAGTTTTTCAAATACGACAACCAACAACATACCCAATTTAGTCCCATAAGTGAATATGAAGAGGGTAGAACCTTACTCCTATCTTTATGGAGTAGAGAGATTGTTTTCGATAAACCCATCGCTCAAAAGAGATATAATCAAAGCAGGATTGAAAGGAAAATAATGACAACAAAATAACAAGAGAAATAAAGAAAATGAAGATAACTAATAGTGACTTAAAAGTTCGAGCTTGATCGATCAAATCTAGACTTCCCAGTGCAAATGATCAAGCTGGAACCTCAGCTGCAGCTAAACTATAAAATATGATCCATTTCATATAAGTCGCGTACAATTATACTAAATGTTATAGTTACACCCAGCAATAAGTTTCCAACTTTCCCACAGGCTAACAAGAACGCGTAAAAATTAATAAGTCTCCGCTGAATAAACCTCCAATTATGAAGCCATACCTGCATCTAGATATTATACAGAAACCATAATGCTGTAATCAGCACCATTTAATTAACTTATGTAATTGATTTCAATCACCCTGAGAATTAGAGCTTTATTAGGAGGTCATAATCTCTGAATCTTAATGTACCGATCTTAATATTTTCACTTCAGGCCGCCGTGTTTTTTCTTACAAGCGTTTGTAACAGCCGTAGGGCTTCATGGATACATAGATCTCTTGATTGTTTAGAGAACCATTCTTTAAAGAATCCAAGAGGGGTTCTACATATGGTGAATTCTCCCCCTTAGCTTACTATAGTTGAACCCAAAGTAAAAGCCCGAGATCATCGGATGCCAGTGTTCAATAGACACCGCGTATTGATCCGGTATTTCATCTGCAAAAGAAATGAAAGGAGAACATTACTCATTACAACCATGCATGGTAACAAAAGAAAGCTTTTACATTGTCCACGGCAAGTACAGAGACAACTACACTATCACATTCACCATAAAACTGAAAAAAGCCCACAAGTGGCACGATGATTAGCATCTTAGCTTAGTAGTTACAGGAGACAGTAATATTAGTTCCTAAGTAGATGGATTGATGGCTTCAAACTGCTTGCTTCACATTTGTGAAAGATTAGAGCCGCCAAAATAAAATTGGCTGTTTTGTTCACTGGGGCTCTTTGATATGTTTGGTTTTCGGCAATATTGTTCGGAATTTTACCATTGCTAATCATTCAAGGAAAGGAAAAAAAACAAACCTGAACTAACCACATCCTATAGGAGTTATCTATTGGCTCTTTAATTGTTACTCACTTTATATTGTAGATTTCATGATAAGAAGATAAGTTTAATTATTCAGTCTCTCAATGAGCTAGGATTCAGCTATGTAAACATGGATATTTTCAATATTTAGACCACAGAATATCTTACCCATTTAACATGAAGAGTTCATTTAACATGACTTACAGCGACCAATAAACAAAGAATTACTGGTTTGATTTCATGACCTGTGAGTCCGAAAACACACAAGTTTCGACCTAAACTACCTAACCCACATCAGATTCATAGTTTAAAAATTCATGACACTCTAACCCAGCTCCCCTACTCCCTCACCTCCTGCCTTCGACACCTAGAAATTACCCTACCCTAAAGAAAGATTCTCCTTTCAAATACATATATCTCTTGGCTATGGTTCACCTTTTTTATCATATCAAAATTAAAAAATACTCTATTAATTTTTCATGTTTATGAAAATTTGTTTTGCTTATCTTTATTCCCAATTGCATGCACTATACTATTTTTTGTTTTTTTCTTCTTTGTCTGATAGGCAATTTACTGTACAACACTATTACTTATTGAACCTAAACTATATTTCAAGCCAAATTGTTGATTTGTTGTATAGACACCATTTTGGTATAAACATTGCCAGACCATTTGGTGTTGCCTAACAGGAGTCTTCTTATCACAAGACTTGAGCCGAAATTCCAATCCATTAAATCCCATGATTTAAGGACTGCATAAAAAAAGGGTTAATAACACTTTTGGTCCCTCAATTATTAATAAATTCTAATTTTAGTGCTTGTGACATTTGACTAACTGCATTAAACCTTCTATTAATAGAAATGTGCCCTATTGATCCTTTTGAATGTGAACATTCACAAATTTACAGAATTATTAATCTTTCCACCATTTAGTCCACGTGTTATGTTAGATTTGTACTAATAATCCATATTTGAAGGTAATATCGTTCAAAAAATAGTCTAAATATAACAAAGTTCCTACTTTAAAGAGACCAAAAACTCAAATTTTCATTAAGAGGGTTAAATGTGCTGAGTCATATCACAAGGAACAAAATCAGAATTTATCAATAATTTAGGAATAAAAAATGCTATATCCCAAAAGATTAAATGCAATATCATAACCCTAAGCAGAATTATAAAGTCCCTAAAATTTCATATTGCATTCATTCGATGCACATTCTTAAAGGATGAAAGAGTGCATACCAAATAGTTCCAAAGCACCTGCAGCTAATGATGAACCAGCTTACCGCCAGGTCTGCCAAGAGATAGCATAATAAACCCACCCGATCACAAAAAAGGCACGATTTGGTGGCAAATGAATTACCTGCCACAGGTATTGCTGCCATGAGAAAGATAACGAGTAAATCAGTCGAGAAACAGAGGACCAGGAATCTGCCGTTAGCCAGAAATCCACTATGCCCCAACTAGAGCATGTATAGAGATTAAGAGAGTAGTATGAATGGGTATATGGCAGAGAACATGCATTCTCATCCTTAATTGCTTCCAACAAGAAATACCGACACAGAGGCGTCACGTAAACTAGAAGTTTCACCACCAAAACGAACATGTGTTTTATAACTTTGCACAGTATAAGCGTTTTCAGTAAGAGTTACCCATGATCATGAGTTAGCAATCAACCTTTTCTTTTCGTAGAAGTATGAAATCTTTGCGGTACATTATGCCTCTGGAGTGTAAACCTCTCAACATAAATATTTCAAAGAAGTTAGTAACAGAAACCAAGGATGAAAGAGTTGAATCCCAGGATACCTAAAAGATCAAATGGTGGTCGGATTGACCATCCATTTGCCAAATGGGGCAATTCACAATCCCAGACTTCAAGCACACAAAATAAAAAACCTGTTTCATTTTGTCAAACACTGACTATGACTAGTGCATTAATAAAATGACAATCTACTTGTAGATTTGCACAAACCGAAGGATTGAGTTGTAAGGTAACTTGAGTAGTAACCCGATTAGATTGGTTTAGATCTGTTTATTATGCAAAAGATGGAAGTTAAGATTCTGCTATAGCTTTCACAAAATACTTCATTTGTATAAGGTATTTCGATTCTAAATTGAAAAAGGTCGTGTATCTCGTAACATGTAGAGCGCGTTAAAGATTTTGTAGTTATGTGGTTTCTTTGACCCCTTGTACTATGACTAGTGCATTAACAAAATGAACATGCAGCCTGGTCGTTATAATGGTGTTTAACACTATTAAACACCATTATTTAAGAAAGGTGTATCATAGTTCTTCCTTTTAAGTTTCTAAAAGCTGCAGTAAAAGATGCTTTTCCGTGCCCTTTTATGACCGCAATCACGAAATGTCATCCTATAAAAGTAAAACAGAAACATGCACGATCAGACGCTTACCTGATGGCAGAGGACTGTCCAAGAACTGCTGCTCAATATGCTTAATAAAATTCAGTCAGCACCATCTACATTAGAGTTCATCCATTGGACTATGTGAAAAGTTCCTCATGATTGCTGTCCTTGGATACAAGCTGTAATGTTGTTCCTTCTGTTATCCAGGCAGTGAGTTGAGGCTGCTGTTCAAAAGGCATAAGCGGATGGAGGTTCCCATTTTCCAGCTGTACACCATAAACAAAAGGTAGTCTAAGTGACAGAAAACTCTCTGGGGGTAAAATTACTCGACATCCAAGACAGAACTGCAACTTCTTTTTACGGTCTGGCACAGATGGAGGGAGACATGACTCCTACAAGGTCAAAATAGGAAAAATATCAGCAATTGAGAGAATAATTTGAACACTTATTTCCAAAGGTGCACCAACAAAGAAAAAACACAAATAACATCTAAAAAAGATGCTTGAAGATATGACTAAGTACAAGTAGTCAAGCATCCCATTGAATGGGGATGAAATGGGAGAACTCCCTCCAACAATGGCAACTACGTTTTGAGAGGGAGCCAAGGAGGAGCTAAAAACCTTTCTGCCTTCTTGTAGTCTATATTGAGGTGAGTGCTGAAGATATAATAAAGTATAAGAGTGCACTTTCTCTGACAGCTTAAGCTTTCAGATGAGGTGTCACACAATTCAACATAGTTCAAAGTAAGCAGAGGACTTGGACTCAAGTTTCACTGCCACCTATTATCAGAAAATAAATCCACATGCTTGGCCCAAGAAAAAGAATCAAGCCTGCACACGAGGAGTATTTTAAAGATATAATTATGCAATAAAGTGTATGCTTTTAATAAAGGTAATGTTGTATTCCTCAGCATTAAGGCTATGCGGGCAACCTCCAAAAAATGTGCCCAGAAATTAAACAAGGAAGAGTAAAAACAGCAGAAGAAATAGCTAAATACTTATAAAGCACCTATAAGATCTACTAACTGATCAGCTACTACTACACCTTCTTCTTTACACCAAAAGTATAGTATATTGATAGAGTTTCTTTGACTGTATGAATAGGATTAGTACTATCCTCAAAACATCTATTGTTTTTTTCCTTCCAAATTGACCTCCATATACATAATGGTATTATCTTCCACCATTTATTTTGGCTTTTGATCCCTCATCTTCTTATCCAACAGCTTAACAAATCTTTAGTATGCTCTGGCATTATCCACCTGGTCTGTGTGATGTTCAAAAATAAGGATCACATCTTTGCAGTGAATTTGCAATGAAGTAATAGATGGTTGTTAGTTTTGGCAGTCTCCTCACAAAGAAAGCATTTAGAGGCTATTTCAAATCCGCTTCTTTTTAATTTTTAATTTAGAGGCTATTTGAAATCCACTACTTCAATACACTGGGTATGTTGTTGTTGTATGCGTGAGGCAAGCTTTTCTAGTCACCAACCATGTGAAACATTTAATCTTAGTTGGGATGCTACATTTACGGATCTATCTTCTTGGCCCTTGTATGCTACCAGGTTGCTCCAAAATTTCTCCTATACAGTCTGTTGACACAACTTCCCATCCCTATCATGTATCCATATTTAAAGCTATAGTTGTACCTCTGAAACCATTCAACCCCTGCAAGAGTGAGCTCACACTACCGAATTCCCAGTCATTCAAGTTCCTTCTAAAGATGAGGTTCCACCCTTGAGTAGACCAAATATCAGCCACTGTCGCTTCTGGGTCTCCGCACAAAGAAAACAAGTAAGGGGATGTGATCATCAGAGCCTCATGATCAATTCAGTCCTTCCAACACAGAATCATGGTGCCATCTCCAACACTATAGTTTATACTTCGTGCTAGCTTGGGCCATAGACTCCTAATTGTGTAGAAAACAAATCAGGGAATATGACCATCAGAGCCTCATGATCAATCCGGTGCACCTTCCAAAACTGAATCATGGTGCTATCTACTACACTGTAGTTTATATTTCGTTAGCTTGGGCCATAGGATCCTAATTGTCTTCCATACTGACACCCCATAAGGATTAGTCATTGTGTTGGTGCACCATGGTGAGATTTGTCCATATTTGGTGGAGATGACTTCCTTCATAGAGCATGCTCCTCACTCACAAACCTCCAGAACCATTTAGTTAAGAGACAATCTGTATCCCTAAATTTCTGATTCCAAGGCCACCAGCCTGCTTGCTTAATGGAGTTGTTTGTCATTTCACCCGATGAATACCTTTTCCCTCCTTGTTTCCCTTAATTGGGTTTCCTCCTCCATCTCGATTCATCCACCACATTGCTCACCTATTTCCTTCATCACTCTATTGAAAAAGAGTTGAAGAGGAAGCCCCAAAATACGAACCCACAACGAGTCAAAATTCACCTTTTCAGGGATGGCACCCACTGTAGGTGACCGCCCCTCCAACAGTAGATGATGCTTTTTCCTCTTCCCTTCACCCAGAAATACATGTTCTATGTCTTTTCTTGATTGGAACTCAAACAGAAATTGAATTCCATTCATATCATATACCTGAAGGTTATAGATACAACAACAACATACCCGGTGTATTCCCACAAAGTGGGACCTAAAGGTTATAGATACCTTTCCAAAATTTTTAAACCTAACTTGTGACAATGTTGCAAGTGGGGATCTCGTTGCATCCCGGAAAGCTGCCTACCAGACTTCTTCTCAGGGGATTTGTCACTGATCCCTTCTTTTGCAGCTGAATCTGTTTTGATAGGATGTTCAAGTGCAGCCCATTTGTTCTTGTGTATCGCATCTTTGTAACTCCCCGCACCCCTTTCTCCATTGTTAGAATCATCCTTATCGGTTGTAATTGAATTTTGTTTCTCCAGTGGCTTATTAATAAAATCTTCAATTTTTCGCAATAAGTCCCTCCCAAGCTTCACTAAATGTGTTTTCCGAAAGAACGATGACTGATCTGGCGTACCCATTAACTGCAACGGTCAAAATAAATCTGCCATATTTATTGAACTTTAAACAGCACTAAATGTATGTGGACAGATCTCTGCATCTCCAAGACTTAAAAGATTTCCCTTTAATATCTGATGCCTCATTTAATCTTCTGCACAACCCAGAACAGAGCTCCTCTGTCATATATATTATGGCGCTCTCCACCCATTCATCGAAGATTCCAGATGCTGATTTGGTTTCTGTAAGGTTGTAGGATTTTCTCCCTAATCTGAAATAGATTCTACTCTCCAGACGGCAAGATGTAGAAGAGGAAGAGTTATAGTAGAAGAAGAAATGTAATTTTGATGAAGAAAGTTCGCCGGACTTGAAGTAGAGTACAGTTAGGTATGAAAGAAAAGTTTTTTCCAATGAATACAGTTCACCGGAGTGACGATCCCAAAGGCAAGAACGGCCCCTAGGTAGGGTTCTTGGGAAAAGTGCATGGGAGCATTTCTAATTTTCATCGGCTCCCACTTTTCCCTTTTAACTATGTAAATCATCTTTTTGATTATGTAATAAAGTGTATTCTCTCTAATAATTTAAATTTTAGATGAGGTGGTCACAAAATTCAACAATAAGATCCAAATCCTAGCATTGTTGCTAAGCACCTCAACCACCGGCTACATCTGTGAAATATTCAGGAAGTTCACTTCATTCTTGGCAGCTAGATACGCCAGTAAAAGAAGAACGCAAGGACTGTTACTGCTTGCTACACTGGACAGTTCATTTTTTTCAGGGAAAATCTGTTTTCCTTGCTCTCTTCAGTGTAAAACATGTTTTTTTATCTGTAAGAATAAAACCAGTGCAATGCAACATGTCTAACAGAGTAGCAGTTAAAGATTCACAAAGGAGTCGGGTGCTTTTTGATAAGGAGCACAACAGAGGTCAGATGTTTTTCCAAGCAATGCAACATAATTTTATTTTTCCCCTTTAATATTAGTATTAAGATTCAATGTCACCTAATAAAAAGGTATCCTGTCAAAGTCCGTGCCAACTTCTCTTTTGCATTTTGATTTCCACTTTTAACGAATAAATCAGCTACACTTCAATCCCAAGTTAATTGGGGTCATTTTTATCGGTCATAACTTTACTATAATTGACTAGCAAAAACATTACTCGAGATCATTTGGTTCACAAACTAGTTATGCATGATATCCAAGGCATGGATTGTTAGGCGATTGGGTCAATGAAATGGAGACTCTCATCCGGTGTCTTATTTGATAAAAATGCACCACCAATACTTAACAGTAAATTTTATAAAGTAACTGTTAGACCAGTTATGTTGTATGGGGTGGAGTGTTGACCAGTAAAGAACTCGCACGTCCAAACGATGAAAGTAGCAAAAATGAGGATGTTGAGATGGATGTGGGAACATAGTAGGAGAGAGAGAACTAGAAATAAAGATATTCGAGACAAGGTGGAAGTGACCTCCGTGGTGAGCAAGATGAGAGAGGCAAGACTGAGATGGTTCGACCATCTGAAGAAGAGATGCACAGATGCCCCAATGAGGTGTGAGAGTTTGGCAATGGTGGTTGTGAGGAGAGGGGGAGAAGCGATTAGACAAGACATTGACACACCTACAGTTTACCGAGGACATGACTCTTGATAGAGGATATACTAAAGTAGAAAGTTAGTAGGCAGTCGAGCGTTGTCCAATTTCCCTTATCAGTATTAGTATTATTATTAGTACTCTCCTACTATCTTATCCTTTGATTTATTATTACTTGTTGTTTCCTTTGCTTCTGTTATCATTGTATCTATTGTTGCTAATGTCCTTTTCCCTATTATTTACTTCACTATAGTATTTCCTTTTCTTACTGGTTTTGATATGCTTTTCTTGAGCCGAAAGTCTATCAAAAACAACCTCTCTACCTTCACAAGGTAGGGGTAAGATTGTGCACACACCACCCTCACTAGACCCCACATGAGGATGTTGTTGGATTGTTAGGCGGTTAATAAAAGTGTTCAGGGAAGCGTGATACGGGAAAAAGCGACAAGGTTCCGTATCACGCATGAAGCGATGCGACCACATCATTGAAGTGAAGCACAATTTAAAAGAAAAAAGACCAAATAGCATCCAAACAATCAGTCAAAATTGAAAAGACCACAACAACTATATAATCAACAATAAAGACAATATATATAAGCAAAAGTTTAAACGAAACACCAAAATCACAGGTTTGATCACCGAAACCAGAGAAAAAGAAAAAGAAGTGAGGAGCAGAAGTATAAAAAACAGAGAAAAAGAAAAACGGAGAAAGAAAACAGAGCAAAACAGTAACTGATCGCAGCAGTGAACAGCAGAAGTGAAAAAAGAAGAAGAAGAAAAGAAACAGTGAAGTCGCAGCATTGAAGAGCAGCAAAACAGAGAAGAAAGAAGAAGAAGGAAGAAAAATTACCTTAAAATCTCAGTGAAGAAGAAGAGAGGTCGCAGCAGCAGTGCAGTAGCGACTCTCTTCAAAGCTGACCCTAAAAATTCGTAGAAGTGAAGGCAAAAGTGACCCGACTCTTTTTTTAACTTTAATTTAAAAAATGGCCCTACAAATAAAATCAACACGATGCAAGCGCGTCGGCTCGCATCTCGCATCACAGTGTTATGCACCCGCATTTGTAAGATGGCCTCGCAACGGGAAAGCCTCACATCGCATCACCGCATAATGCGATGATGCACTCGCATTCCAGAACACTGGTTAATAATAACACATGAATTATGATACTTAGATTGTGACCTATGTTGCTTAGACTCTCCAAAAATGTTGTCGCGCCCATGTCGGATTCTCCAAAATGCACTGCTTTTGAAGTATCCACTATGCACTTGTCGACATTTTGAAGAATCCGAGAAACAAAGATTGTGACACCAATCTTCAAGTTTTCGTCTAAAGAAACTTGGAAGTTACAAACCATTACAAATTCTGACTATATAAGACTATCATGATCTTTTTTATTTACTAAAACAAGGCACCTTATTTTTAGGGTCTTTTTGCCATTTTGGGTGCTCTTACCCAACATCCATTCTTATTCCCAATTTCATTTCACATAAATAATACACAAGTTAAAAAAATGGTACCAAACAATGTACAAATATAGCACAGCTTTTTCACTAAGAACCAAAGGTTAAACGAGTAATGCAAAATCCCAAGATTATAAACAATCGCAAAGCAATTTCATATAACTAGGTGGACATCATCATCATCATCATCATCATACCCAGTGTATTCCCACCAGGTGGGGTCTGGGGGGGGTAAAGTGTACGCAGTCCATACCACTACCTCAGATGAGGTAGAGAGGCTGTTTCCGATAGACCTCCGGCTCAGAATAGGTGGACATAGATAAGTTAATTCAATATTGAAAATGGTAGATGAAAACCAAAAGGTCCAGTAAGTAACTCATACCTCAAACTGTATGACTGGGTTAGCTGCTAAAATGACAGGGAAGTGAGGTGTAACCTGCATGACAAAGAGTATACTCATTACAGCTGGCAAAGAAAGTATATTTAATATTTGTGACTGCACAAAGATCATAGACTACCTATTAAAAAAACAAAGATTACAGATTAATTAAAGGTAAAAGTAGATGGCAATAAATATACTTATTGAATGTCACGCGTATATAAGTAACAACAGGACATGACACATACAACGAATTTGCAGTTCAATTTTGATAAGTGTAACCATCAAAATAATTTCTTTAACAATTTAACTTTTAGAAATATGGAAGGAAACCATACGAGTCGAGAAATATGCAGAAGAGATACCAATTTCTAAGATCTGTCATTTGCAAGTAACCACTACTCCAGTTACCCACAAATTCAATGTACTAGCCAACATGTCACATTTCACTGTATTTCACTAGAAATAGGTCCTTTAAACAGAAAATGTTCAACAATATCCTACTATAAGTTGAATAGAGAAGACCAAAAGACCTCTAATATCTTATCTTTCCAACATTACCAGTTTCAACAAAAAAAATAAATCTAATATCTTATCTTTCCATAAATTCCCTCATACGCAGCTGTCCACCAATTTGGTGAAAATGAGTAAATGAATTTACATAAAACAGCTTAAGTACCTTCACATAAAACTTGAATATGAGCCAAGTGTTTGTAAATTAAATGTAACTTTCAAGAGCTTCCCCGTTAGAGATTAGAGGATACGGTACTTGCAAAAGACCTATTCATGTTCATATGAATCTTTTACAATGATTTGAGAGAGAAATTCAATAGTTTTGCTTCTCTCATGCTCCTGCACGATTTTATTCTTGGAAGTTGAATTCTATGATTCAGAATTTTATAATGAACTGGTAGCATCATTGTTTTTTTACCATTGTTCTGCAATAAACAAAGGTTGGGAAATTTTTTTGTTACATTTAAGATGATTTGACCATTGAGACACAAGAAAGGAGATCAATTCATATGTTGTGATAGATATGATTACTAAGCACTCAGCGGATATCTTAAAACACATGTTTACATTATGAGTCGTCTCTTAATCCACTCATAATTGGTTAAGGCACTGAACAACAAAAACCATATCACTAAGCCTCTTCATGTGATTAGTAGAAACAACGGATCAGATAAGCACTTAAAAATGACATCACATAAACAGGATACTTCTTTAGGAGATCATAAAGATTCAGGGAAATTGAGAAAAATAGCCAAATATCAGAAGTAATACTCCCACCAGAAAGATCCTCTGGAGCTGTGAAATGGTTCCTGCAAATCTCACATCCGTTTGGTCATTCTTACTCTTCAATTCCATGCAATGCGGACAGTTCATGTATATGGGCAAACTTCTATCTAATAAAGAGGTAGCATAGCCAGAGTCGCTGAGATTTAGAGATAGAAGACCAGCTTCAAGATCTTTTTCTGACGCAGCATGTACTGGACGCCTGGAAAACTGAGCTGGCCCTTCTATGTTTAAATTTCCGTCATCTAACCCCTCGTTTGACTTTTCCAGATTCCTAACCTTCCTAGAGGAATTAGAAATCATCCCATTTGCCAGCCGGCGACCTTTGCCAGGGCCACCATTCTTAACACCTCTGGAGGGAGCTACCCCCTTATGATCTATATTTTCCAAAGATGAAGAGACGACAGATTCTACAGGCAATGCATAAGGAGAACCAAGCCTGTTGAGATGGTCTGCAGTTAATATAAAACGGTGCCCACGGGGGCACTCATGCTCAAAGCCAATGTAAACTGTTGCATGTTTAGAAGAGGTAACTGGTCTGGTCTTCTCAATTCTGTTCGTCTTCGTTGAATCCAAATGTGTACCTATCTGGAAAATTTGATTACCTTTAGTGACATCGTTAGAAACAATAGTACTATCATTCTTAACTTCATGAATAGCAGGGGCTAGAGCAACTTTTTCTGACACTTGTTCATCACTAATCACATTAACCTTCTCTCTACCCCCTTCTCTTGCACTTTTTGGCTTAGTAATCTTTTCTGAATTTGACATAATTTGTCTATTTGATTGTAGCGGAGGAAATCCTGAATTTGCAGCAGTTGAACCAGCTACCACCTCAGAAAAAGCTTTTCTCATATTAAAGTTGGAAACTCCTTTACCTAAATTATTTACTTTATCATCTGTTTTGATATTTCCTGCAGAAGATTTCTTTTGGATTTGATATCCATTTTGCACACTCAAATCACCAGCCTTCGCTACGCCTGAAACTGTGCTAGGCTCATCCCCGGCATTGCTACTAAACCTATTTATATTTGCTTGCTCTGAATTGCTTGATTGTAGCCCACTTTCATATTTTGGCTTCTCCAGAAGGATAGTCCACCTTAGAAGAAACTTTTGGGTAGAACTGAAGCCACTCTGCATCAAACCTTTAGACGGTTGGTAGTATCTTGCATTCCCAACTCGAATTAAACTCCAAGCTGAGGGCTGAATGGGCCCACCTGTATCACTTCCTTGGGGTAACTGAATTGTGGGAAGAAGCTTGTCACAATCCATCGAACGATTAAAAGTAACATTTGCTGTTTCAAAATCGAAAGGATCTGGCCGCAGGAGTCTTGAACGACCACATGCACATGCATGGAGGAAGACGTACCCACTGGAATGTGGCTTAATCTCATCACTTGAACATAAACCACCAGTTTCTACATCATGCCTTTGGTGCATGCATGGTTTTCCCGTGAGGCTAACAGCATCGCATAGTTGCCTGCCAGAAGTCCAGATGGATGTGCATTCCTCTTCCAGTTTCTGCAAGTATAACTGCACAGCAGGTCCCTTGACCATTGAATTGAAAGTATGAAGAGCCCTCTCCAAATGGGCCTTATGCTGAGAAGTTGGGTAGCACGGAGGCAACTCATTTAAATATGTATCCTTAGCTACTGGAAGGGCCTTTTGGCACCATAAAGTAGAAAACCTAGTATTTATCCCTCTACCATTCGCCAAAAAAGACATTGCACTCTCAAGTGGATCTGAAACTTTTGAAGCATTTCCTTCCAGAGGTGGTGAAACAGAATTTATTTGTCGCAGGTTCCTCTTACTAATTTCAATCTCATCAGCAATGGCATGTTTTGCTGAGAGGATTGCTTGCAGAATATGCTGACTAGAAGATAACCATTTCTCCAAATGTGGAAGTTCAGGAGAAGTAAATATCTTTCCAGAAGCAGCAGAAGCAGCTGCTGCTGCTGCAGCAACAGCAACCATGCCAACACCAGAAGCTGGACCACTGTTAGTGTTCGAAACCACACCCCCTTGTCCTCTTAATATATCTGTCTGCCTGCTGATGAACTCCTTGATAGAAAGCAAGTCTTCTCTATTTGCACTCTGGCTATGACTTTCAAATAGAAGAGAATCTGAGGTTGCTTTTCCACTCAGAACATCTTCCACAAGGCCAGTGGCAAATTCAAGGGATTCACCTCTCTTATTAGAGGTTATATCTAAAAGTGCAACAGCCTTTGATGCATCAAGGGAAAACAGCATTGCAGAACTTGGCACGCCCCCACTTCTTGAAACTGTATGACCAGTTTCAGAACCTGACAGTGTCCGGCATTTCTTAATGGAGAATCGAATCTGTGCCTCCAGAGAAGACTGCAATTTCTTCCTGAACCCACCTTCAGACTTACGTGCAAGCACAACCACAGAGCCAGAACCTTTTGGGGCCAAGCTTGGCCGAGCCGAGGTACCAACACTAGATGATTGATTTGCCGAGGAAATATCAGCTGGTTCATCAACACTAGAACTAGGATAGTCATCAGCAAAGTCGTCAAGAAAAACAAAAAGTGTAACTGGAGTACACTGCCCGGGTAATAAAGAGGTATATGAACCTAAACCTGACATCAGATTAATTGCTGAATTATTTCGGTTGAAAATGCCACGGTTTTTGACAGGCGAAGGATTGTTAGATGATCTTCCTGATGCAGCTCTACGTGATGAGGATGCAAACGATGAGCCAGACTCGGAGGGTGACAGAGATTGTGACTTAACAAATGGAGTCATTGCTTGTTTAGCTGCTTGCAAGACGCGAAGTTTCTTCAGTGTCTGTGTGTCAAAGCGTGACCCTTCTTGGATAAAAACTACAACATGACAAACCTGCATAGCTAAGCATGGTTGAGTAGCACTCTACAATTAACTAGGGATAGTATGAAATATGAAATAGAAAGCCTCCAAAAGAAAATTCTATATGGTACACTCCACCTCCCAAACCCTCCCAATTTGCTCCCTGGCTAAACTCACAGCCTTATGGTTGGAGGTGAGGGCCTTTAACGATAGGTATCCCTTCCTTGTCAAATAAGAATACGATTAGCAATAATAATAGTAAAATCTGGAGAAGACCTTTAGGCACAGGGATGCATGAGAAAGAAAAGATTCATGGAAATGATACAAAACTCTTCTATACAACTGCAAATCCAAAGCCTTGCCCAATTACAATTTACAAGAAGCAACCTTTCAGGTTAACACTATAGACAGCTGCAACTCAAATAACTAAGTGCAAGTCAGACAACTCATTCGGGTTAACACTATAGACAGCTGCAACTCAAATTCTCCGCTAGCTTTATTGATCAAGTCTATATAGAGCAAATAAAATAGTGTTTAAAATATTTCAAAAGCTTCATAGTCTTTAATGTACAATCAATAAACAAAATCTAAGATAACGAGGAACAAAGAAACCATTTTGGCCACACAAATTTCCTGTGTTGATTGAAAAATTGCCCAAAATTTCAAGAAAAAGAAAAAATAAAAAAACTTACAGAGAACATAAAGAGCATAGCTTGGAGATCACCATATTCGTAGTCTTCCAACAGTGAATCAAATCCCATCTTAGACTCCAAATTGCTTTCTTCCATCAAAGGGCATCGAATTGAAGAAAATTGCAAAAACAAAATCCCTTTTTCTTCATCATGATAGTAGCTTATACTCCTACACTCAAACCAACTCTTCATGTCTTCGGTTACATCAAAATTCGGTTTATCAACAAAGATTGGCGTATCTAAACCCCCGGAGCAAAACACATTCGAATCGATAATCCGGTTCATCAGGTAACCGACGTCATCGTGACGTTTTCCGATGAAACCAACTACAACGACGCCTTCGTGAGGTGTTAATGGGGGTGGTGCATCAGATGAGGTTGATGGAGGTGGGTGGGGAGGAGGGGGTATAGGGGGAGTATGAGAGTGAGAAGGTGGAATTGGAGGTCGAATTAGTACTCGCATGGACTGAGGATTTGGTTTCGAGGACTCCATTGAAACCGACAGCTGACAGAATCACCTGTGTACTTCCATCAGAAACTTCCCTACGTGGCGGTCGACGGCGACGGTAGGTGGACTGCGATCGGTGGTCGGAGTTCGGAGGTCGGCGGTGAGAATATATGTTGATAATTTTTCCGTCAAATCAATGGCGTTGAAACGTCGAAGACGAGAGGAAGTACGAGGAGGAAGCTAGTCAGAGCTAGAATTAAGGAAGCACGACGGGGAAGGTAGTCAGAGCTAGAATTATGGACTGGGCTAAAAGTTAATGCTCATAATGGGCTACATAATTCATGGTCCAAAACAAATAGGTCAAACAACATAAATCCCGATAATTTAGAGCTTAATTACAGAAAATTTTGATATTTTATATAATTATTGAAAATTTTGATTTTGGTTCTATCGAGATACATAATTAGCTCCCGATATATCCAACGAAGATACATAATTAACTCCTAATACATTTTTTTCGATTTTGGATCTGTCGAGCTCAATAATACATCCAACAAAGATACATTTTTTCCTTTGTAAAGCTATATAATTAGCTTTAGATATATTTTTTCTGATTTTGGATCTGTCGAGATACATAATTAGCTCCCGATACGTCTAACAAAGATATATAATTAGTTGGGATTTTTGTAATTATTTTGTAAGGGTGGAGATGTATGTAAATATGGTAAGTTAAGGTCTATGTTTATGTTATTTTTCCAAAAAAAATAAGGCCATGTCCAAAAGCTTTTAGGCAGCCTGATAAGTGTGTGTGTCAGTGTGTGAAATACTTTTGATAGGTAATATAGTTACGCACTTAGGGTTCGTTACTAGAATGCAGAAAGAAGTCGAGATGATTCATATATAGACATATATATATTTTTATTTTTATTTTTAAAAAAAGCTAACCTATTGCACTTCTCGAGCGAAGGGTTGTCAATTGACACATCTTCGTCAAGAGTGACTCCACTATTGATCCTTATATATAAAAAGTTATTCTACACTATAAGGTCATCCAAAGAATAATAACATGTAATTTTTTTACAATGTGGATTGTACTATCTAAAATAAGACATATATTATATGCTACAATAAGTACAAGTAACTTGATATATATCGGTGTATATGATTAAAATTCACTCAACAAAATGCAGAATTGGTGAACTAATTGTACACATATGCGGCTGAAGCAACCACTAATCTGTCAGTATTCTTTGTATCATATGCTAATAACCATATTAACTGAAACAGTAGTGAATTTAGTATACCTTTAAAGTGGACTTTGTTGTGATAATTATCGCAACATAATGATTTTAGAATTCTTATATCCTCTGATTTACAGGTATCAAAGAGCCTTAATATGGACAAGGTGATAGGTGATGACTAAAGTAGAAACAACCTCTTTCATTCCAAATCTTTATACAAATTACAGTAGTATTTTATGTTAACTTACTACTTTTACAAAAAAATAAAAAATAAAAAACTACTCCAGAACATGTTAAAAACAAATAATTTCTAAAGATCTTAATTACTGTATTATTTTTAGAGTTTATGCAGTTCTAATCCTTTGACATATAATTGGAGAAACTGGACAAAGAAGTTGCACTAATGGCCCAAAAAAGAAGGAAAGCAATCTGCAGTTGCACTAATGGCCCAAAATAAAAACTAAAGACCCAAAAAGGAACTTAGTAAAGCAGTTGCACCAAAGACCAAAAATTTAAAGAGAACCTTAGTAAAGCAGCTAAGGGTAAATGACAATTGACATGGTCTGTTCATTATTTTTTCCATTGATTGATAGGTTTCGTTTCCCAATTTTACTACACTGACTAGCTAGCCAGTAAAAAAAGGGGATCAGAATATTTATTAACTTTAGACAAATAATTGTGGAGGCAACTATTTCCTCATGTGTAGGATATGAATTATGAATATTGATAGATTTTCATTCACTGGTTGAAAAGAGCTGTAAGAGATGCTCAGAATCTCAAGTTTATTTAGGTTTCTTTGTAGTTTGTAGAGCTTCCATATTAAGCAAGCTCATAGCCCGTTTGGTCAAACATATTTTTTTTTCAAAAGTTTTTTTTTTTTTAAAGTACTTATTTTCAAAAAGTGAGGTGTTTGATCAATCTTTTGAGAGAAAATAAGTGCTTCTAGAGAGTAGCATAAGCTGTTTTTGAGAAGCTAAAAAAAATAGTTTCTTCCTAAAAAGCACTTATCTGAAAAACACTTCTTTTAAAAATACACTCAAAAGCATTTTTTAAAAGTTTGGTCAAATGTAATTGTTGCTCAAAGATGCTTTTTAAATTTATTGACTAAACACAAACTGATTCTCACCAAAAATGTTTTTAAAAAAAACACTTTTGAAATAAACATTTTTCAAAATAAACTAATTTTAAAAGCTTGGTTGAACATGTTATAAACTTTATCTTTGAAACCATATATTTATCATAAATAATTAATTCAATTTGGTGACACGACTCTCATTGCTGCAATTTGTAGGCTAACAAAAGATGTATCGAAAGAAAGTTACTTCAATAAGATGAATCGAAGAAATAGAGTCCGATTCAGAATTTTGACTTTATGAATTCAATTTTAGAAATTTTCAGCTTTGAACCAGTTAATTTCTTAAAGTAATAAGTTCATATCTATTATTTATTGCAAGATTTCTTAAAGTATATAGTATTAAAAAATAATTTACCTATCTACTTAGCGCACTTCTCTAGTGAAGGGTTGTTAATTGACACCCCTTCATCAAGGGTGGCTCCGCTACTAATTCTTTGTAAATCTAAGTACTATATTGCCAAAATAAGGTCATTTTACACTATGAGGTCATCCAAAGTATATCTACATGTAACTCTTTTTTAAAAAAATAGGACATATATAAGTGTATACAACTTAAATTCATTCTACAAAATGCGGGTTGAACTGCTTATATACATATGCAGCTGGAGCAACCACTAATTTGTCATTATTCTTTGTTGATATATTGTTCCTATGCTAATAACCATATTAACTAACAGTCTGTAGTCAACAGAAGTAGATTTAGTGTATCTGGTTAAAGTGGAATAGATTTAGTGTATCTGGTTAAAGTGGACTTTGTTGTGATAATTATCGCAACAATCATCATGTTTTAGAACCCAGGGAATTATAAACATGAAAAAAGAAAAAAGAGTAACAAGTGTCCCAAATGGAAAATACTTTTCCCTTAATAAGCATATAGAAAGAGTTTCGAGGTTGTTGTCATTTGATATTCTTGTTTGCAAATTGTAACAGAAAACCAACATGTCGTTTTGAGTAGCTCAAAAGTTTTGCAACTCCAAAAGGGGGAAAACAAATTAAATAAAGAAAATGAAAAGCAAAATACTAGTCCTTGTTATACAAAATTAGAAGTATTCTTGAAGACTATGATTACTATGCCTTTATTAACTTTTGAAGAAATGAAAGGTTGCTAGCTTATAGGTTTCCAATAAATCAAAGTACTATTACTTTACGATGCTTGACTAATATCCCTAATTGCCTATTAATCTAGCAAGTTGCCTTCACTAGTGTGCTCCAAATGAATTCGCAAACTTCAAACTGGTACTAATAATCCATTGGTGTTGACTCTTGCAAATAAAGCACAAATATATTTACTCTCCTAATGAGTAAGTGCTAAGTAGTACCCTCCGTCACAATTTATGTGACACCGTTTGGCTTGACACAAGATTTAAAAATGAAAGAAAAACTTTTGAAATTTGTGATCTATAACAAATTTTAGAAATTTATATGTCTATAAATTATTTCATTGATGAGGAAACATGAGGAATTTTGAAGTTAAGAGTAAATTCTTTCTAATTATAGAAAAGTGACATTCTTTTTAAGACATACTAAAAAACAAAAGTATGCTATATAAACAGGGACAAAAAGGGTACTAAGATTGTCATTTTTCAGAGGGATAATGACATAGTTAGGCTATTAGTTATTAATAACTTCTAATTATATTTAACTTCCAATTAAACAATAGCATTAGGGAGAGTTACCTCCTGCCCACTCCACTGCTCACAGAATCAAACAAATATTAGAGAAATAGTATTACGTGCTTGACATAACCAACCTAGATACTCCTACTTCATTAATTTGTTACGCTAAGAAATAAGAATCCGCCCTCAGCAAATTTTGCAGACTTTCGGCTGCCCATTTTTACAACTCCTTGCCTTTTTTTTTTTGCCTTCTTTTCTTCCCCTTCCTTTACTCTTTCCCTTCTCTCGTTTACAAGTCACTTGTCGTTCGCCGAATTCTGGGAAGTCGAAAAAATTTATTACGTGTCTCACACAACTCATGATACTAATAATGTGAGACAGTTTTTTATCTCACAAAAATGTGTAATAATAGAAAAATTTATTATAAAAAAGACATAATTTTGTAGAAGAGTTGCAAAATCAATTGATCTCATTCTTTCTTAGCTTGTGCTTGTACCAGTACTTTAATTAAAAATAAAAAATAAAATATAATCTGCAATGGGCACATCAGAACGAGACCCAGAAAAAAGAGAGAATTGAGCTCAAACACACCATAAAACGGCTAAGCATTTTCGCCAGTTATGCCATTACCTACACTACTAGAGTCTGGACGTTTATGATGGATTTTCAAAAATATAGAGTCCAACGTAACATAATTAAATATATATAACATTATATTTAGGGAAAGAAGTTCAATTTTCACTTAAAAAGAAAAGAAAAAACAAAGAGTGATCAGATTTGGTTTACGCCTTTTGAGAGCTGACTTCCAGTTTCTGTTATTCAAATTTCTGAGGAGTGATCAGTGATTAGTATGAGTCGTGGTAGAATGGTTGGGATTTCTCCATAATTAATTAGAGATTTTGAATTCAAGTCTTTGAAAATTGAAGAAATTTTTTTTGGGAGCGACGCCCCCAAAAATGGACTTTATAATGTGCGAATTTAAATTTAGTGGGACTCTATGCAGATACTGAATATCGAATAAAAAATGAAAAAGAAAATCTGAGTGAGTTTGTTTGGAAAAGAAATAAATACTAAGATAACAAGGGTACAAGTGGCATGGGAATAAATAAAATAGAAAACACAGCTATCTCTGATAGAAAGAATCATATTTTGGATGTTGAAACTCAACAACATATAGTATACAATATGTTTGAAAGAAATGATTTGCTAAGCACATTCTTTCATTTGGGTTTTTGACTTTTGACATTTTCTTATGGATCTTTCCTCACACATATATGTTTTTTTAACATAAAACCCTTGAAAA
Source organism: Capsicum rhomboideum (assembly GCA_031232105.1). NCBI lineage: Eukaryota > Viridiplantae > Streptophyta > Magnoliopsida > Solanales > Solanaceae > Capsicum > Capsicum rhomboideum. Next base: position 4,927,255 of record CP124713.1, on the reverse strand, counting down.
GAATTATTTTAGCTGCATTCTAAAGTAATTAGTTTTCAACTTCAAATAAGAAAATTAAATAAAATGTTAGAGAAGCAAATTAACATCGAAGCACATATATAGTAAATCATGGACTATAGGATAATCTTAGGAGTCGTTGGTCCATGCAAAATATTTTTCTTGTCTTAATAATTTTTTGGTTTAATTTTACAATCAGTGTTCGGTTATAAATTATTTTTTTTTAATTCGACTTCGAGTTAGATTTCAAATTTGGAAAAGTGCTCCAAAGTTGGAATCCATAGTCAAACGCCTATATATGATAATCTAGTTATTTGACTATCTGAATTTTTACCTTATTGAGGAAGATTTAATTCTCTGTCTATAATCCTTAATCCTTTCCACATTTTCCCCTCCCCTCTTCTTGTATACCATATTTTTATTTAAAAAAATAAAAAATCCATGAACAGTAAAAATACTACTTTATCATGATTAAAACAACATCAACAATATGAAAATCCATTATGACCCACTAATTGCTTCTTTCTTCCGTCTCACAATTATATGTTCAACCTATTTTGGATAAGTTGTCCCCATTTTGTGATGTCGACTATCAAATTTTTCTTGTAGTAACATTTTAATACAAATTAGGATATTTAAATTTGAAATAATCTTTCCATTCATTCTAGTATATACAATTATATATTTATAAATAATTAAAGAAACAGGTTAATATTGTCTAGATATTTCTAAAACATGATTATCACTAATTATGCTACAAAAACTTCGAATTTTGTACAATTTAACCATGATCTATTGCATCATAGTTTTCCGTATATTTACATTTTACATTTGAATACTACAAGTAGAATGTTTTGAGAAAATAAATACAGTAAAAAATATCGATAATCTAACCAATAGCCCAAACAGAAGAGAATTTTAGTAGTCTAGTTAATTGACTATCTAAATTTTTACTTTATTGGCGAGAATTTAATTCTCAATCTTATAATCCGATCCCCTCCCAATTTTCGGCCACTCCCCTTATATCTAACAGACCAAACAAAAACTAATAAAATTAGGCATTCTACCAAACAGAGATAGAGGAACTTAAGTAAGCAAACTGTGAACATGCCAGCCACTAGGAGTGAGTGAGCACTCATTAAGCCATAATCACGAGCTTAAAATTTGTGTCCATATATAAAATGAATATGAATATGAATATGAAGGAAAGGTACCTGTATGGTCTACATTTCTCTCATATTCATACACTACTAGCTAGTACTAGTCTACTTAAATCCCACTTGACATGGTCACCACTCCACTAGTGTCCCTACAACTCCTTATTCTTGCTTTATATATATCTTTAATTGCAAGTAGATGTTAGAAAAAATGTGATAGAGACATATACATGTAGAAAAAATAGTCACGACTACATCTACATCCTTCCCATAAATTTTCGTTTTGCTTTTATTCAAGAAAAGGCACAAGGCACAAGCCACATATTGTTTTCTATCTATATATGTAATGTTGAAAGTATAATCTAAAGAGGAAAAAAAATACCCCAAAAAATTGATCGTATGACTTAATTGAAAATTTTAAAACATTAAGAATGTCTCAAGTATCAAATACCTTGAGTCGAGGACCAATCGGAAAAGATTACGTACACACTACTTTCTAAACTTCACTTGTGAGATATTATTGTGTATGTCGTTGTCGTTCTCGTTTCAAGTATCAAATAATGGGTGGAAAAAATTAATAAAAGAATAAAAACGAAATGTTCAAAATGATCAGTCCAGCTTGAACTTGTCATGCTTGAGTACTGGCCTAATAGTGGAGGACCACAATTTAAGTTTTTAAAGTGAAAGGGGGAGGGAGAGTGGGTAAAGCAAGCAAGCGAGAGAACGGGTGGTGGAGATTCAATTTTCTTTAATTAATTTAAGCTATATATTGATATTCTGGTATCATCAATTTTCTCATTAATTTAAGTTAATATATATGTTTACCGTCATTTTGGTATAGTTGAATTTGTTCGTGAGTCAAAAGCATGCGTTACGATCTAAGTTTTGGATTAGTAGTATAAGTTTGCAAAAAGATAAAAAATGTAAACGAAAAATCAAATAAATTGAACAAGTAGAGATTAGGAACAAATCTTTAGCATAGGCCAAGTGTTAGATCCCTTCGGCTTAATTCCGAATGTCGCCAAGCTTGAGTATTACATCGAGAAAGTAACAAACAACTAAATGAAAACAATCAAAGAAAAAAGATAAAGATATTTTATTGCTTATAGAGTAAGGATGAGCAAGAAATTAGATGTTTTACAATGGGGGAGGAGTCGGAGTGCCTATTTATAGGGTACATAGTGTGCTTCAGCCAATAGGATAAAGTTATTCTCTAAGCCCGTGGTACCACATCCCCAATGTCCCTTGGCCACTTGTCCTCGAACCGTTGGGGGATGGCAGTCTAGTACTGTGTGTCTGACGCGGTACAACCGAGAGCTGCCCAGACACCTATATCGCCTGACTCATTGTCCTCTTTGTTGGTCCTTAGTATGCATTCACCATCCCTTGCTGGTCTCGGGCGCCCTCGTTCTTTGCCTGAGTACGCGTCTCACTGTGTTAGCGTTGTCTCCGAAATGGTGATATTGTGGGTCGACCTCACTCATACCCGGCCCAACTTGGCCTATCGGCCCAAACCTATACCGAGCCTTTATCACCCCATACAATATATTGTACTATGACATTATAAATAATTTTTTCACATCATCGATCCTTTAAGGAATTAATGAGTGGTAATTTTAATATGACTTGGGCAATCCTCACTTCTTGAACTTATTTTTGGGATTTAGTTAAATTGAAGATCTATTTCTTTACATACATGGTATTGGATCAAAATCCAACTCAATTTTCATTTTCGATGCATGAGTCCCCATATTAAAGTGCACACACACCATATGTCCAGTCTTGGGCGTAAGGAGTCTGTCAAAAGTTCTGCATCGACCCTTTAAGAGATGACTGGTCTCTTTAATATGACTTGGACAATCATCAATTTTTGAGTTAGCTTTTGATATTGAGTTAGGCCCAAAAGTCATTTCTTTACCGTTTCACATGCGATTACTCTATTTTTCAAATTAAACTTATTAAGTTTGTCATAAAAAGTTACCTCTAATCAACTTAATACCTAGTGATATAAAAATATTTATATATATATATATATATATATACACAAAAAAAATTAAGAAAAATAATGAAGGGTTTGCTTGAAAGCCAATGGAATCTAGTTAGTTTGCCTTACTAATTTATAGTTACATCTCTTCATCTACTACTACTTTCCTTTGAGTCTAAGAAGAGTACATGGAATTAGTGAGGTGAAGTGTGCTTTTGACGTGCAATCCTCACTTGCTTTGATACTCGAATCTATTTCCTGACTTTCGCTGGCAAATTAGTTAGCCATAATAATAAATTAACAAAACCAAATAAGAAATATTAAAAAAAAGGGTAATGTATGTGGAAACCAAACTTCAAGCTAACACCAACTTTCCTTCATGATCTGTCTGTATTTTTACTTTTCTTTCTTCTTACTTCTCTTTATTTTGCTTTTCTTTTTTCTTCTTCTTATCTTTTCAGTTATGACTTATGACACTCTCTTTTTAATGATCTATCTCATTCATTCACCTTATTAGTGCGTAGTAACCACTTGTAATTAAGTCCAAAGTATATATATTTCACCTCCATAAATATAATTTGGTAAAGGCTGAGAGCCTTTGTCTCCATACATGGCATTTGGAGCAGCTCTCTCAGCTCTAGAAATTACATTCAATTAATGCAATTTTCATATTTATAACCATACTTTGATGTACACCACATAAAATCAATTACTCCTTCCGTCCATCTTTACTTGTTCAGTTTATAAAACTAAAGGATAAATTATCTATTTTACCCATTTTACTCTTGTTATTAAATACAATACATCACTCATTGCATTTTTCAAAGCAAAAAATTTATTATATTCAAAGGGTGATATAGTAAAATTACTCCTCTATTTGTTACTCTATTTCTTAAGGTATGTGTCAAGTCAAAAAGTGAAAAAGCATCTATGGACGGAGGGAGTAAGACTTATTTAATTTTCCTGTAATTTTAAGAAAAGTGATTCCAAGTATATATAGAAAAGTTAGAAAATACGGCACATTAGTTCTTTTCTTTTCTTTTTGGGGTAGAAGATGCGTTAGTTGCTTGTCATGCAACAACCTCGTGTTTCGAGGAGTATTAAGTACTTCTCCACTTTTAAGTAAAAATATCAAATTCAAGCCTTGTGTATGAAATTATCATTGATAGGACGTGTTTTACCCTTTGATGTGGGGTCTTTTGACATAAATTTAAATTTAATTGAATCCCAATATGCAGATATTTGACACTAGATTAAAAAAAAAATATATTAAAAAAAAAAAAAGTTGCTTGCCATGCTAAGCTAGACCAAGTGAAGTTAAAAGTGAGTGCAGTGCAAATGAGGATTCTACTATTTAGTTTAAAAGACACCTTTTTTCATAGTAGGACATTAGGCAAAATTGGTTGGCCAATATACTTGAAAAATATTCATTCATTAATTTCATCCACTAGTTTAACTCTTGGTGGTATTTTGACTCTCCAAACAATTTTCGTACCATTCACTAAACACAACACAATATATATATAACTAACAAAAACACTTTAGCAATCACACAACTCTCTCTATTCCTTCATCACTCTTTTCTCTTTTTCACTTCACTACTTTTCTCAACCCATTTTTTCTCTTATGGAATTCTCCGAAGACTCAATCGATCGGACTTTGGTGTTCAAAGGGAAGCGCAGTAAGCGGCCACGGCAGTTCATGGCGGTGGCTATGGTCACTTCCACTTCATCAACCGCCTGTGACGGCGGTGCTGGTGGTGGTGCAAGTGGCAGCGACGGTGGCGGTGGAGGTGAAATTTACTCTTCATCACCAACTACTTCTACTACTCAAATATCAACTAGCAGTAGTACAGAGGAAGATGAAGATATGGCTAATTGTTTAATTCTATTAGCACAAAGTGGTCGATGTGAGAAATTGCAAGTGGAAAGTACTGAACGTAAGATGGTGAAAATCAGTAGCCGGAAGTTTGCAGAAATGGCCACAACAACCACTGGATCAAAAGCAGGGTTCTATGTCTACGAGTGCAAAACTTGTAACAGAACTTTTCCGTCTTTTCAAGCACTTGGTGGACATAGAACTAGTCACAAAAAAATCAAAACCGTAACTGAAGAGAAAAAATCTACTGCTGATTCAAATTCTCAATTACAAGGACATCATCAACAACTGCTACAACAACAAGAAGAAAAATTCAACCGGATTATCACGCCATCTGTTAATTCCACAGGTAATTTGTCGATCAATAGCAAGCCAAAAATACATGAGTGTTCAATTTGCGGGGCGGAATTCTCATCGGGTCAAGCTTTAGGTGGACACATGAGAAGACATAGACCACCAACAATTACAGCAGCAACAACAAACACTAAAAATATTACTGTTGATGAAACAAGCAACACTTCAGATAATTCATCACATAATGATGATGAGAATTCAAAGGAGAATAAGCCAAAAATATTTTTATCGCTTGATCTGAACCTGCCAGCGTCACCGGAAGATCATGATCATCAACGAGATGCTAATTTTGAATTTTCAGCTAACCAGCAAAATCTCATGTTTTCTGCTGCGCCTTTGGTGGATTGTCATTACTAGTTAAACCGAAAGAGAAATCAGTTTACTTTTTTTTGTTGTTGTTGTTGTTATGACACTTTTGTTATTATTATAATTTATAGAATCATTGCTATTGCTATTTATAATTGTTATACTATTCTTCATAATTTTCTTTTAGATTGTGTATATATCCTTTTCGGGAGAACAAGTTGTTTTCACCAATGTTGATCATCTACCTTTTTTTGAAAAAAAATTCACTGCTTTTAAGTGGTTAGTGTTCACGGTTGCTTTTCATTCACGAAAAAGGTGAAGTGATGGGGCATCTTTAAAATTTACAGATACGGATATATAAAACAAGAGAATTATTTTCCATATATTTTAATTTATTTTTTATTTTTTTTGTTATTTTTCTTGAATGGAGAGCGATGTGTAACACATTGACACTCCACGAAACCAAAACCAAAAAAAGGATAGTACTTGAGGGGAGGGATTCGAGTATGGTCAAAAAATGAATTCAGGATATACACTTGATGAAGTTTTATCGTCATTGAACATACTGTATTTTCAAAAATTACTATTTGTTAAATTTAGTGACTTGTACCAGTATAAATTTGTATTTCGTCGAAAATAACGGGTTCAGTTGTATCTGTTGTGAGTTGTGACTTTGGCGTGTCTGAGTTTGGCTAACTAAAAGTTTGTGGATCAGGTTCTTTTTCTGTGTGTTGCTGTGATTACTACTAGCAGAAAACAGCTAAAATAGAATGGAGCTCATCTGTTGTGACTGGTGTGTCTGACAGTCTTGAGTATGGCTAGCCAAAAGTTTGTGGATCAGGTTCTTTTTTCTGTGTATTTGTGATTACTACTAGCAGAAAACAGCTAAAATAAAGTGGAGCTCCTTATGTTGTTTCTTTTCAATAACAATTAAAATTAAATAAAAATGGATAGGAGAAGATGGGTTGGGTAAACGCCAATTCCATGTGAATGCCACCTGGATATACTTTTTTTTGTCTTTGTTTCTTTCACCTAGCTAAGTACCTACTTAAGTCGCTTATATATTTGTTTCTTCTTCTAGAGAGTACTATGATATGATCTGTCCCTAATCTTTTGCATTAAAATTTGGTGTCAAAATTAGTGATCACAGATTTCATTTTTTTTGTCAGTGTTTCAATACCTTTTCTTTTATCTTTTTATTTTGTGATAACCATAATTTCATCGCTGTCTTATCACTAATTAGGGACATAATGTCATTCAGTGTATTAGGGAAATAGATGTAGCAGCTCTCAGCCAACCCATCACACCTAATTTTTAATGTAATCGACCCTTACTTTTCAAGCTTCTTAACAACAACTTTACTTGTGCAGTGAGCATTGTCATACCAGAAACAATAGACATTGCAAATCACACGTCACGAACAGTTGGATATAAGGTCTAAAGTTTACACCACATCTAATAATTGTGCTTTTAAACCTGGGCTCTATACAGTAGTGAAAATTTTTTACGGTACCGTTGTTTAGGTAAGCGCATCAGGACAAGAGACGAGGTTGCTCAGATGGTAAGCACCCCACCTCCAATTTTAAGGTTGTGAATTTGAATCACCAAGAAACGAGCACTATAATTATCATCTGACTATGAAACACAAGGCTCATCTGACTACAAATCTAGCTAGCCAGTGACCATATAAAAAGTTCTGTTATAACCTTAATAATACACTCTCAAAATCAGGCATAACCATGTAGTATATACACTTAAATTTTACGGCATAAGTCGCCTAAATAAATCTTTTACTATTTAATGATGTTTGTTATGTGCACGTTTCGATGATTATTGGTAATTAAGCTATGCATGTGGATACATTGGTACCTTGTTTGTGATATAATGTCCAAATACAATGTGTGTCTATGTGTCGAAGAGAATAGCAATTAAAGAGTAAAGATTGTAGCACATGTAGTGGGGGACTACGTACTTAAATCTTTTTTCTTTGCTTTTCACTCGGTGATGGTATTCACATTCAGACTTGATACACTAAATCTACTTTGTCAAAAAAAAATTATATTGGGGTAAAACGCTTCCTAACAAAGAAGACTACATACTCAAGAAGCTTCGAACACGAGATCTCTAGTTAAATATGTGAACTCACCGCTCCAACATGACCCCTGGCTGATGGTACTTATTCAATATAACTTCTAAATGATCTTGTATTAACTTCAATTGTTATCAAATAGTTTTAGTTTTATAGAGTGGCATTTCAAAAGAATTACATAAAAGTCAAATTATATCCAACTATTTAGAATCAATGGTAATTTGAAAGATTTAAGTTAGCTAAACCTATACTAATTGTATTTAAAAAAAAAGGGCATGTTAGAGCTACATAGATTTATGCTATTTTTGTAAAAATCTTCTACACCATCATTAAATATAAGTAAAATTTATCATTGAAAAGCATCGTTAATTTTAATTTAGACAAAATATAAATAAATGAAATTAAAAAATACTAGTATAAATTATAATGTGGAATAGCAAAGAAGTAACATAGCAAAGTCAATGCTCAAATTATCTGTTGCATAATTCACAGATTGGGAAGTCCGTCGAGTTGTCAGCGTGTTGAAGATTTCACTAGTGAAGGCGTACGATAATGCACGTTGCTATTAAAAAATAAATACATATGTATATCGAATTATATTTAATTTATTATGATTAAATGATAAATAAAATAAGTAAAAATATGTACTAGTATTTTTTCTGGCTCAATTTATGTGATATTTTTTCTTTTGGGATTCAAACAATATTTTGATCGATATTTAAAATGTAATTTCATCATAATTGGCATGAGCAATTTAAAATTATTATTTTTTTGTCACTCTGAATATTTAAATTTTGATTTTAATATAAGTATCTTTAAAAATTAATTTCAAAAAGTGAAAAGTGCTACAAAATTACAACCGAGAAATAGTAATTATTTTATTTTTATCTTTCGCTAAAAGTTTGCACCTTTTTTGTTTCCTTGGTAACTCGAACTCATGTTGGAGGCGAGGGATGCTTGCCATGAGAGAATAGTAATTAACCATTGTTAAGTGATAATTTTATATATGCTGATGTGAATTGTGATATAAATAGTGAGTGCAAATAATGTGTTATCGGAGCTTATATTATTCAAACAGTGTAGTATAATTAGTGATGATCAAAGCATAGGCAAGTGACAGTGAGGCAACATAGTGGGTAATGGGTATAGAATTTGTGGTTAAATTGAGTTCATACTTCATTGGAAACATCATGTGCGCACCACCAAAAAGATATGATGTAGTGGATGGACTTGCTCCTTCCTTAATAAAAGGTTTCGGATTCGAGTATAAAAAAATTCTTGATAAAAAGCGTTTTCCCCCGAAAAGGTCCTATGCGGCATAAATTCGAATTAATCGGACTCTAATATAGATGTCGAACGTCGAAAAAAAAAAAAAAGGAAACATCATGTGGGCAGCTCACCAGAATGGCAGAATATAAGATCCTTCCAGGTGGCATGCTTCTCAGCTCGACAGCTGCTTTTATTCCTTCAAAATTCCACTGAAAAATCATGTCCAAGAGTTTAATAAGCAATTTCCTTTTTTTTCTTTTCTCCCTTTTTTCTATTGGCTTCCATTGTGTTTTCTATAAAAGTAAGAAGGTAGTTCAAACGAGAACTAGATGGAGACACATTTTGCCATCTTGAGCATACTACATTAAGAGGGTGGGTAGAAAATAGAATTCCAGATACCGATTCAATCAAACTCAATAATTTTTATTTAAATAGCATACTGGTATTGAAAATTTTATTTAAAATATTTATACTATATTTCATTAATACTTAAAGTTATCATTCTAAATTTCAAAATCTACCGTTAAAATAGGTGAATTAGATGAGACAGGGGAGGAGATGGAGGTTACTGTGATGTGTCGAGTGTGAAAAGGCCTGATGTAATCCCAAAGTATGCCATTTGCCGGCCATTACACCAGCAATACATTACCACATTCTCCTACTAATTACACTACACGTTCTAACGCCTAATTCTTGCATTTTTCTGCTTTCTAACTGTTCATTTGTGCAATAACTACTTTATAACAATTCAACTGAAATCCATCACCATTTTTTAAGAAAAAATTAATAGATACTTGGTGAATTTTTTAGTACATATAAATGGTCTAAGCTAGAGGCGAGGCTAGAGGGATGGAAGGGGGTTCATTTGAACCTATTTGAAAAAAAAAACCATTTTATATATTAGAATAATTAATTTTTTTTTTGTTACGTATATTAAGTCCTTGGTGAAAATCCTCTTTCACTCCTAACTTTTGAGCAAAAATTATTGAATCTCTATGAAACCGTAAATTACATGTAGATCTACCTCTGCTTTTACCTTGTAATGGAGTAGTAATTTTGACTGATACTCTTGACTCTGCTTATATGAAACTATGAAATCAGTGTCCATGCCTGAAAAAACATTTCGAAAAAATTATTTTCCAATTACTGAATTTTGATCACCTAATTAAACTCCTCAATAATTTGAAAAAGCTAGCTGACTGATCAACTAGGAATCCAATTACTTCAAGAACTCCAGAGTAGTGCAGACAATTTATTAATGGACCAACACCTGTAATTAAATACTACTAAATTAGAAATAATTGATTGGTGAAGCATTAAGTAATAAGTACTTGTCGACCTTTAATTATTGTTTCATACTCCCTCTCTCCGTTCGTTTTTACTTGCCACAATTTAACTTGCACACCCATTAAGAAAAATAATTAATGACGTAGCTATTTTACCATAATACTCCTATTAAATGATGTTTAGTACTGTTGTGTCTTGAAATTAATTTGGAGAAAAAATAATTAATGCTAAGGGTAAAATAGGAAAATAAAAATTGTCTTTTCTTGATATATAAAAAATAACAAGTAAAAATAAAAATACATTTAAAAAATTAGTGACAAGTAAAAGTGAACGGAGGGAGTACTATATGATATAACCATTTCATGTTCTATGGCTGTTGAGAATATAATGCCCACATCCAAATAAAAACAAGTATACCTACTATACTTTGAACTAATCTCACTTATGGTCTCAACTGTTGATATGAATGAACTAACACACGTTTATAAGATAAGTGCAAATGGTCCAATCAAATCATCATATATTATCAAGGATTAGTTTGTACTAATTATAATTGATGTTTTAACTGATTTTTAACCGAACCAACAACAATAGCAACAAAGTCAGTAACTCAGCATAGTCTCACAAGTGAAATCTGAAGAGGGTAGAGTGTATAACCTTGCTTACTCTTACTTCGTGGAGATAGAGAGGTTGTTTTCGAAAGATCATCGACTCACGAGCAACAAATCATAGCAGTTAATGAAAAAAGGAATAAGGTAGTAAAAAAGACGTTTTTTAACCCAACCAAAAAGCAAAAATAAAAACAAGGAAAGCATGATGTAAATAAAGGTTTGGGACAAGTGAGACTTCAATCACGTAATTGAGTACCTTCACCATTAATCGATAAGCTTGAGAGATCGAGTCACACCGGAGAGTAAGTGAGAACACTATTGACCCTCTTGAAGGTGTGGGACAGTGGGATGGGAAAAAATAAAATAAAAAGTTTGGCAACCCGATCATACCAATTAAGGACTAGGTGGCGTTATAAATCAAGTTAGTCAAATACATCACGATTTTTTTTTAATATTCCTTTGATCTTTAGTTCCTTTTCCAGATTAGGTTCTCAATTAATCTTTCATCTTTGCATAATTATCATCAGTTTTTTTAATAGTGATCATTTAAAGGAAAACAGTAAAAAATAAGTTAATTAAATAAATTATACTCGTTATCATAGAGTATTACGTAAATAAAAAGAATTGAGAAACTTAAAAGGAAATTAATGGGGATATTAGAAGTAAGAAGCTTAAAATAAAAGCTTTATGGCGTTAGTTTGAAGTTTGGAAAAATTAAGTTTGCAAAATAAGTTTTTAATTTTATTTTTTGGCCAAAAATGTTTGGTTGACATGTTTTCGTTTGACGTTTATCTAATCTTTCAAAAATAATTTAATTTTAGAGTTTTTGAAATATTAGAGAAAATGAGTTCGAGATTCTTTATTTTTTGGGGGCTAACAGTGATTAAGATATATATTGGAAAACATGAAATGTCATAACAGTACTGATATAATTCAGCGTATAAACAAGTACTGATATAATTCATTTGCGTATAAACAAGTGATTAATATAACAGTACTGATATAATTCATTTGCGTATAAACAAGTGATTAAGATATATATTGGAAAACATGAAATGTCATAACAATCAGTTGATCAGGACGGACATATATGCAATTACAATTGATAATAACAGGGCATCAGATAATAATTAAAATTATGATGAAATAATAAGTATTCTTACAGGTGATTCGAGTTTGAATTCTAGGTATGAATTCGTTTTCGTTAGAGAGTGTATCCAAATGTAAGACTTTCGAATACAAATTTGAATTTAATCCAATTCCTATATGAATGTTGAATATCAACTGACAGAACAGTAAAATAAAAACAATAAAAAACTTTATCTGATTGTGGGGTTCATTAGTGGAGTCTCAATCTGATGTGTACATTGTTTTTTATGTTATCCTCCCTACATGACAAGGAGAAATTGAAAGGGTGAGGGAGGGACTATGGATAAGAACTCCTTATCAAGTTTTTTGAGACCATGAATTATCTAAGAAAGAAACTTTGCACTTTATGGTTTCTCCTGGGACATCATCATATATGCTGGCATGTTATAAGTAAATCTTTTTTAAGTATATATTAAAATGAGCACCTATTTATATGGAGATGGGTGAAAATCATTTACACCCTTTAACTTTGCTTTAAAAATGAAACTTCCTTCTCAATTTTGAACAATAATCAAACTCCCCCTTTATCTTATTTGACTTTCAAAATACCTATTTTACCCTTATAATCAACCTTTATATCTTTTAAAAAAAACTTCTCTATAATCATGATTTTTATTTTTTTAATCTATATCATGTATTTTCTTTGAAAAAAAATAATAATATTATTTTATAGAAAAAAAAAAGGTGAGAAATACTAATTGAGAATATAAGTTAATGATATTCTATAATGAAATAAATGAGCAAAATAAAAAAAAATATTAATAATAATCAAAATTCTAATATCTATTTACAAGTAAAAATAACAGGTAATTATAAATTTATAAATATATCTCAATGCAGGTTAGACAAAATAATTTTAAAAAATAGAGGTATATTTTATAACAAATCCTACAAGATTATTGTAAATAAGTTTTAAATTATAATTTAAAAAATATTTCATATTGACAACCAAAACTCGTTTATCTACATAGATATTAGAGAATAAGAGATAATTCAAACATTCATCTATCTACACAATTATATATATATATATATATACACACACACACACATACATACTTAATACATATAATATCAAAATATCAATCATAAAAAAAAATAGATTTTGTGATAAATTTATAAAAGGATTATTCTACTTATAATATTAATGAATTTAAATAAAAATGGTAACTACCTAGGTGAAGAAAAATAATAATAATAATAAAAATATTACATAAATGAAAAATTGAAAACGTCAAGGATAAAATAAATATTGCATTGAATAAAAGGGGAGTTTAATTATTATTCAAAATTGAGGGGGGGGGGGGGGGGTTTGATTTTTAAATCAGAGGGAGTGTAAATGATTTTCACCCCAGACATATCTTCTAAAATAACATAGAATGTGTACTACTACAGGTAATAAGATTCTCAAATAAATGCCTCTTGATAATTATTCAATCAACTATCTCATACTTACCCTAATCCTTACTGAAATCTGAGCAGAACTAGAAAATTGATTGAATAATAGTAGGTGTTCAAGAGAGTTGTTCCTACTGATTCGACTTCAGTCATTTTTGACTGACTTCAGCCATTTCTATTTGACGTTCATGATTGATTGAATTCAACTATATATGACAAAAGTTTAAGCAAAAATTGTTGAAGTGGCTAAAGATTATTGAAATTTATCCACATGCAGTTGAAGTTCATGAAAAAATGACTGAACTTCAGATATATGAAACTTCAGACACATTGTCTGAAATTAAACTTTATTAAACTAATTTTAGATCGTATATTTGAAGTTATTTCAAAATAAATACGAAAGTGTGCAAAGAATTTGAAAGGCGGCACAAGTTAAATGGTGATATCAAAATCATGTATGATGTATATATACACTTTGCTCAAAGATGGATGGCTTGGGCTAAAACAATTCAACCCATTTTGAATCTAAGGCTATTCGGCCCATCCCTCATCTAGCGGCCTCATGAAGTTGGCTGGCCTGGTCAGTGAGGCCAAATGTTTGCAAAAGTAAAGTAAAGAAAAAGGGAGAAGTACACTAAATGGACCAATCAAAGTATTTACACTCAAATATTCCCTCTTAAACTCATTTTGGGAATACCCAATCACTTGAAAATATTTACACTCGCTACCCCACCACTGCTTTGCATGAAATCGGCGAACTGAATTGCACCGTCTTTTTCATTTTTGGTCAACCATTGCAGCTTGACTAATTCTTCTTCTTCCTTTTTTTTAAAACTGCTTTGACATTATTTTTGCAACCTTTTCTTTTAATTTTGTTAATATTTCAGACATCATTTTTGCAACCTTTTCTTTTTCTTTTAGTTTTGTTAATATTTCACTTTTATGTAGAACAAATAATTAATATTTGGAGGTGTTTACGATTAATTTTGTTAATAGCTAATTTTAATATTAGCAAAGTATTTTTAAATTAATAAAAATAAAATAATAAAAAAAATTATATTATAATAATAAAAATTAAGAAAAATATTAAAGTCACTAGCTTATTTACTAAAATATAAATTAATAAAAAATATATTTTATAACAAAAATTATTTACTCACAATTTACTGTGATACCATGACAGTATATTTATAATGTGATGGTATTATTACAGACTGAAGCAAACTCCAATAATACCATGTCAATACATAAAAATATACAGTGATGGTATCGTGGAGGTCTCACTGATGAGTTGTAGCACATATCACTGATACCATAATCGTATATAGATATATTTTGATGGTATCATTACGAACTAAAGAAAAGCCCAACGATACCATGTCAGTATATATACTGTGATTGTATCATGGAGGTCTGGCTGAAGGTTTGAAGCAGCTATCAATGATACCATGACAGTATATAGATATATTGTCATGGTATTATAGAGGTCTCATTGAATGATTAAGCATACATCAATGATACCATGACGATATATAGATATATTGTGATGGTAACATTACTGACTAAGGAAAACTCAATTATACCATGTTAGTATATATATACAGTGATGGTATCATGGAGGTCTTACTGAAGGATTGAAGCAGGCATCAGTGATACCATAACAGTATATAGATATACTGCAAAGATATCATTACGGACTAAAGCATACTCAATGATACCATATCAGTATATATATATTGTGATGGTATCATGGAGGTCTGACTGAAGGTTTGATGCAAACATCAATGATACTATGATAATATATAGATATACTGTGATGGTATCATGGATGTCTCACTGAACAATGAAGCATACATCAATGATACCATGACGGTATATAGATATACTGTGATGGTATCATTATGGACTGAAGCAAACCCAATGTTACCATATCAGTACATATATATACTCTGATGGTATCATGGAGTCTGACTGAAGGATTGAAGTAGACATCAATGATATCATGATAGTATATAGATATATAATGATGGTATCATGGAGGTCTCACTGAATGATGAAACATACATCAATGATACCATAACGATATATAGATACACTGTGATGGTATCATTACAGACTGAAACAAATCCAATGATACCATGTCACTATATATATACTATGAATTGTGATCGTATCTTGAAAGTCAGACTGAAGAATTGAAGCAGACATCAATGATATCATGAAAATATATAGATATATTATGATGGTATCATTACGGACTGAAGAAAATTAAAAAAAAAAACAGAAATGAAAAAGAAAAGAGAATCAAATAAAATTACAAAAGAAAAGAAATAAAAAAAATAAAAATTAAAAAGGACCCAAAATATGAAATTAGCTTGTGGTGTAAAAATAAAGAATATAATGATTTGATTTAAAAAAATGAACGAAAAAAGGAGAAAAAAAAAAATAAAGAATAAAAATATAATTTAAAAAGAAAAAGAAAAGAAAAGGAACAAGAACTAAAGAAATTGAAAAACAAAGAGAAAATAAAAAATAAAAAACACAAAAATAAAAGTAAAAAAGAGAAAAATAAAACTGGAAAAAGAAGAAATAGAGAAAAAAATTAAAGAATAAAAACATAAACCAAAAAAACAAAGAAAAAAAAGAAAAGAAATGGAACAAGAATTAAAGAAATTTAAAAATAAAAAATAAATAAAATATAAAAAATAAAAAAATAAAAGGAACCAATAAAGAAAAATAAAAGAAGAAAAAAAAAGTAGAGAAAAAAAATGAATAAAGAAACAAACGAGGAAAAAAAAAAGAAGAAGAAAAGGAGTATATAAAAAAAAAATTAAGTGTAAATTAAATTATGGTATAAAAAAGAAAATAAAGAATAAAATAAATATTTGAAAAAAATTAATGAACAAAGAAGTACAAAAAGAAAAAAAGAAAAAAAAAAAAAAAAGTAAGAAAGAAAAGACGTGGAAAAATAGAGATATAATAAGGAAAATAATTAAAAATTAGATAAATAACTAAAGCTGCAAAGGAAGGGAACATTTTATGTAATTAGTTAGTGGGGCATTTCATGTAAGAGGACACTAAGTTGTAATAGTTTGCTCATATGGTGCAAGAATATACTTTTCCTCAGAAAAAAAGACATAATTTAATGTACTACTAACTACTTAGGATCAATGAACAAATATTGTAGTAATTTATATTAGGCCCCATTTGGCCATAAAACTTTTTACTTTTTTTCACTTTGTTTCAAAAATGGTGAACTTGTTTTCACTCTTTCCACTTCTACTTCTCTTACAAAAATTCAAAAATAACTTCAATTTATATTCATGGTCAAACACGACTACCCTCCAACTTCAACTCCAAAAAAATATGATTTTCATAGCTAAACGCCTAGTTACAACAACAACAACAACAGCATACCCAGTAAAATCCCACAAGTGAGGTATGTGGAAGGTAAAGTGTAGGCAGACCTTACCACTACCTCGGTGAGGTAGAGAGGCTGTTTTCGGAAGACCCTTGGCTCAAGTGTAGTAAATCCAGATACAAAGAAGAGGAAAACAGTAAATAAAATTTGACAACTAACAGGGGAACATCGTAAACAAATATGATTTTTCATGGCTAAACGCCTAGTTACAACAACAACAACAACAACAACATACCCAGTAAAATCCCACAAGTGAGGTATGTGGAAGGTAAAGTGTAGGCAGACCTTACCACTACCTCGGTGAGGTAGAGAGGCTGTTTTCGGAAGACCCTTAGCTCAAGTGTAGTAAATTCAGGTACAAAGAAGAGGAAAACAGTAAATAAAATATGACAACTAACAGGGGAACATCGTAAAATCTACTCGAAAAATAATAATCGGCCATAAAATAATGCAATAATCAAATCATAATAAACAACAACAATGATAGATATCTACAGCTAAAACCTAAGCTAATCTACTATGGTGCATGACAACACCCCTATCCGACTAATCTTCTACTCTAATACGCGTCCTCCACATCCCCCTGTCTAAGGTCATGTCCTCAGTAACTCGAATATGCACCAAACGCCTAGTTAGTTCTTTGGGAATGATTTAATGTCTGTAACGTGAGTTCTCACATTCTCTCTTCATATGCCTAACTATCTCAATCTAGTTTCATCCATTTGTTCAGCCACGAAGGTCACTCCTACCTTTCCCTATATAATATTATGTCCAATCATATGTCTTGTAGTATACCCACATCTATCTGAGCAACCTCATTTCTGTTACTTTCATCTTCAAAATGTATGTCTTTTTTATTGGTCAATACTTTGCCTCATACAACAATGTTGGTCTGACCACCACTCTGTTAAACTTATATTTAAGCCTTGGGGACATATTCTTGTCGCACAGTATTCCCAGGTGAACCTCCACTTTATCCACCCAACTCCAATGTGATGTCTGACATCATCGTCAATCTCTCTATCTCCTTGAATTATTGATCCAGAATATTTAAAACTTTCTCTTTGGACATGACTATTACACTGATATATATCCACTTCCACTTTTGCTTCATGCGTTAAGTCACTGAACTTGCACTCTAGACACTTTATTTTAGTACCTGAAACCTTTAGAATTTAGGGCTTGTCTCCAAACTTCCAACCTATCGTTAACTCCACCACACATCTCATTAATCAATACTATGTTATTTGAGAATAAAATACACCACGACATCTCCCATTTAATATACCAAGTTAATTCGTCCATCACTGAGACAAATAGGAACCGGCTAAGGTTTGACCCATGGTGCAACCCCGTCACATTCGAAAAGTGTTATGAGCCACGACCCACGCCCATTGTCCTAATCTAAGACTTGTCTCCATCGTACATGTTCGTAATTGCCGTTATGTAAACAACAAGCACACCCCTAGACTCCGAACATCTCTAAAGAACCTCTCTAGAGACTTCATCATACATCTTTTCGAGGCCAATAAACACCATATGTAACTCTCTCTTGTCCTTATAGTGCTCAAACAATCTCCTTATAGTTGATTGCCTTGACATTACTCCGAATTGATTTTCAGAAATCAACACACCCTCCTCTCAACCATTCCTTCCTAAATTTTCATAGTATGACTTAGTAATTTGATATCCTATAGTTGTTACAATCCTTATTGTATAATTGTGGTTCACTCAATATGAGTCTACGATATCAAATACTGGTCATAGAACCACTTAAAATTGGCATGTGACATATATGTTGATGAAATTTATGTTTTTTTGTGATCGATATTTGATATCATCAACTTGTATTGAAGTCTAAACTAACCGCTAGAAAATTCATACAATGTAACACTAATTTAATTGAATAATGTGAAGTAAGCTGAAAGTTTTGTAATGTATAAAAATTAGTACAATAATCTATTTCTTTTCAGAAAATTTCCAATTCAAACAAATTATACATATTATTTCATTTAAGAAAGCATTTAATATTACATTAAATTATCGAAAACACCGGAATTGAAATAGTTGAAAACACAATTAAGCGGGCAAGTTCCTTTTCCCGCCGAGATAGAAAACTAAAATTCAAAATGCGCCACTTAAAATTTTCACATGGATCGCTGAAATTAGACGATCCGCGAAAACCATAAGCAGCGAATCACAGATAACCACGTGGATACTAACTATTCGCAACATCCAATACTGAACGTCCATTCTCCACTTTATCAACGGGTCACAATCACGATCCTCGTTAGCTGAAATTAACCAATCAAATAACAGATCTAAAATCCTATATAAATCTCACCCTCCTTCCCTCATTCTTATCACTCACTCATTCTCTCCAGCAAAGCAAAAAAAAATAAATCCTAATCATCTTTTTCTGTGTAAGTTCTGAGCAATGGCACCAAAAGCAGGAAAGAAGCCAGCTGAGAAGAAGCCAGTAGAGGAGAAGAAGGCAGAGGAAGTTCCAGCAGAGAAGAAGCCCAAGGCCGGGAAGAAACTGCCGAAGGATGCCAGCGGCGCCGACAAGAAGAAGAAGAAGGCAAAGAAGAGCGTTGAAACCTACAAGATCTACATATTCAAGGTGCTGAAGCAGGTGCATCCAGATATCGGTATTTCCAGCAAGTCGATGGGTATAATGAACAGTTTCATTAATGATATATTTGAGAAGCTTGCTCAGGAATCTTCTAGATTGGCTAGGATCAACAAGAAGCCTACCATTACCTCAAGGGAAATTCAGACTGCTGTGAGGCTTGTGTTACCAGGTGAATTGGCTAAGCATGCTGTTTCTGAAGGGACCAAGGCTGTTACCAAGTTCACTAGCTCTTAGGCTTTAAATTTGGTGTTCTTTTGGGTATTTGGGTCAATGTAAAGAATGGTAGTTTTTGGTGTCTGATTTGTAATTGGCCTTTTGTTATATTACTGCAAATGAAGCAAAGCTTTTCTCTATTGAATTTCCATGTTGCATCTGATTTTAGTTTTGTTAAATTTCTGCTAAAATAATTTGTGTTCTGTGTTTCTTCAATTGGAATTTGTAAACAAAGCATGAATGTATTTTGTGTTCTACTATATCACCTCTTCAGTGATAATTGCAAAGAATTATAAAGATTTACCAAAAGTATTCACACCATTTTATGTCTTTCGCATCTCCAATAATATACTGCAATGATTTTGTGCAATGATAAATTTAAGGTGGATGTCAAATTGGTGATATATACTTGATAAGGCATACCAATGAATTTAAAAAGTTCGATCAATTTTTATATGGTCATAGATCATTTTATATATATTACAATCATATTTGTATAAGTACATCGATATTGTTTCTATTTTGTCAATTGACTCACGAATTACCAAAATCAGCCAACTTCTTTTAAAGTGATGCAAGTAATTACTTACTCTCCTTTACTTCTAAAGATTCAACCAGTTCAGGCTTCGCCACATGTTGTGATTTGTGAATGAAGCAGACCAAAATGAGGCACTTGGGCGGCCTTGGAGAACACCTTGGGTCAAATGATTAAACAACCCAACACAATGCCATTGCACTATCGGTGTGACCCAGGTTGATATATGTGTGTCAAATAGTAATTGGATGAGAGAAAAAATTGTTGTTATAATGATAAATTTGTGTGAGGAAATACGGCATGCTAATTTGTGATTATACTTGGGCAAAAACCATGCTTCTCATCCCCCATTCTCACTGTACCCTCTTACTGTTATAGTTTCTTATATCAATTTGGGCGTTTATCAATTTTCATTGTTATTACTGTTTGGAGCAATTGTTGTTAAATCTAGTGAGTAGTAGTTACACTACACCACATCTCAAGGTAACATGTTATATTTGTTGATACAAAATTTTTAATTTTAGATTCAAACTCATAGTGTAGCACAATGTGCAATTGAAAAAGTGAATTTGGATGATTATCTATTTCTGCCTAGCGAATTGAGCTGTCCTAGTATATGATCAGTCCATGATATAAGCAACGAGGTGTTCAGGCGCAGAGAATTTGAAGTCAAAAGAGTGGTGTGGAGGCAACTGAACGAATAAGAGAAAAAGTTCAGTATAATAAAGACTTAATCGTACGAAAATAAGCCATTGTGGCTGAACTATTTAATAAAAGCTCCAGTGATTCTGAATCATTTGACTATGGAGGTATTCCTGAAAAGTTCAGGCAACAACTAAGGTTATGTGCCCGTTTGGATGGGTTTTTCGCTTTTAGTTGAACATTCTAACTTATGATTTTTGATTTATTTTTTAGCATTTTAAGCGAAAAGTCATAAGTTAGGATTCCTAACTTATGACTTTTGACTTATTTTAAGCATTTTAGCCAAAAAACCAAGTGTTTATAAGCACTTTTTAAATTTATCCAAACAATTTAAAAGTGCTTAAAAATAATTTTTAGCTTAAAAACACCTAAAATAAGCCAATCCAAACGGGCCCTATCCAGGGGCGGCTCAACAAATTTGGTGGCATAAAGCCAAACTTTTATGTGAGCCTTTAAATTATTTTTTTCTAAATAACGAAGAAAACTTATCCCCTCTCCCCTCTCCCCTCGCCCTTATGTATATATATTATGCAGATTTGTTGCTTACTTAGATGAAATAATTAAAAATCTAAAAGTGAAATCTTCTTGTAAGAAAAAAAAATGAGAAAATATAACTTGCCTCATCTATTTCAAATGTAAATAATCCAAAAGGATTTATATTCAAAGAACGTAAGGATCGAAATTAATGAGTTATACAAATTATCTAAGAAAAAATAAAAAAATTAAATGGTACTATCATCATAATTTCAAAAGTCTTCTTTCTTATTAAACTTGCTTCATATCAAAAATACATGTCATGTTCATATACCTTGAAATTTACAATTCACGGTGTTTTCGTATAGTTTTTGAATATCTACCATTTAATTTTAGTTTATTGAATTAATATAATCCAATTTAGCTCCAAAAATTAATTAAATTGTCTTTCAAAAAGTGAAATATACCCATTATTTTAAATGAAGGGAGTAAATATTTTGTAATTTCTATACCATCCACTTTTAAAAAATAAATAAATAACATATACACATACTATTATTAGAAAACGGGGCTCCCAAAATTTAGGGGCCTAAAGGCTTGGGAGGCTTTACCCTCCAGCCGGCCCTGGCCCTATCTTGGTTTATGAGCTGGAGGATTTGTTTAATTTGGGAAATAGTTGATCATCCTTCCTTCTGAATTTCTTTTAAGGGCAGTTCGTTATGCAAGGATTACATGTAGTATGTATTTCTTTCAATCACAGATGTTCTCATGCTAATTAATAAAAATGTTGTAAAATGATATAATTGATATTAACATATTGGTGCGTTGAGTTACTGAATTTGAAGATGAAAATGCATGTTCAAATTTAAAAATAATGAGCTATCCGACTGATATTTATCGTCAAAGCGAAACGAAAGCTTTTCCCTATGGAATTGACTAAGCATGCTGCTACCGAAGGGACTAAGGCTGTTACTAGGGTAAATTTCACAGACTATCATTTTTTTTCACAAAATAATTTAATTATTTTTTCTAACACAAAAATAAGTTAACTATTTTTTTTTTCCCACAAAAATAACTTAACTATTTTTCCAACACAAAAATAACTTAATTTGAGTAAACAAACACAAAAATCACACTGGTCAAAATATGTACTTTGTCCGATCAATCCACCATTTTGCACTCTTTTTTATTTTTAAATCTAATAAATAAACTTTAAAAATCCATTTAAAAAGGTGAATATCTTTTTTCATTGCTAATGTCATAATCAGAGTATACGCGATATTTTGAAATAATAAAAGATAATTTTTTAGCACCAATTTAATCGAAATTAGCGTTCATACGTTATACATCTATTTTGAGCTATAATTTAGAAAAAATATGATTTGACTAATAAACATGAAACTACTGGTTATTTCATTCGATAAATAGTTAACATGTCCATTTCATAATCATCTTTTTCTTTCATAATATTTCAAAAATAAATTGTGCAAGACCACAAAGTTCAGATAAACAACGAAAAATGTGCATCAATAAAAAATAAAAATAGACACAACATATTGTGCCATATAATGTATGCCATTTACAAAAGCAAAGACATTTTAGACAAATAACACTTTTTTTTTCTTCTTCGACACTACTTACACGTAATCATGCATTGCTCTTTTCGTGTTTTCTCTTCTTTGGGAATAATGGTTCTTTTATTTTTTTAATATATTTTTTAAATGGGTGGTTGAGTTAAGATATTTTTAATATAAGATTGAGGGTCTTTTGGCAGAAAGAATCACGGGTTAAATTTTTATCCGAGTCTAATGCGGGTAAAATAATATGAAATAGATGGGCTTTTAAATTTCGCGTCAAATAAAAGAAAATCGGGTATATGCACAGTGATAATACTACGTGTCTCTCTAGGTAACTTAATATGACCCAAAAGTATGACGATAAGGGCATTGACAAGCTAAAAGTATCACGAAGGATATTTGCATACCATTTTTGAAAGTTTGAAGGTATATATGGCCCAAAAGTATAACGGTAAGGACATTGACAACCTAAAAGTACAACGAACGATATTTGCATACCATTTCTGAAAGTTTGGGGGTATATTTGACTTTTTTCGATCTTAAAATATTGGTCTAAGGTAATATTATTTGACTCTAACAAAAGGAAGAACCGAGGGAGTAATAAAATTTCTAACAATATCTTTTTTGGATTTTTAAAAGCTATGAATGAGAAATGAATGGGGTTGCGATTATTATTTCACATTGGATGAGTTATGACTTTTTCGATAAAGACACATAATACCTGTCCACACTTCTTTTGTTGGCTATAAATTCAAAG
Source organism: Capsicum rhomboideum (assembly GCA_031232105.1). NCBI lineage: Eukaryota > Viridiplantae > Streptophyta > Magnoliopsida > Solanales > Solanaceae > Capsicum > Capsicum rhomboideum. The sequence goes on along the minus strand of CP124713.1, from coordinate 4,903,462 downwards.
AACTAGCCTTATATTTAACAATTGATTTCCTGCATATTTTTTTAATCACAAATATCAAGTTTTTGTTTGATATTTTCTGCCTTCAAGTTCGACAAAGTTGTTAGAGTTTCAGGTAGAAGTACCTCCAACAACGTGTATATTCGTTTTAGCCCAGTAGAAGGTAATCCAACACATTAGGTGTAGAGCTGATTAAAATCTTAAATTTCTTATAAACACACAATGAACTCTGTTGACTCGGGTATTTTAATTTAACTTTTTATTTTTCTATTTTCTATTTTCTTTTCATTTTTTGATTTATTATTGTACACCCGATCCCAAGCAATTTTTTTAAAGATTTGGATTTAATATATCAAGATATCTCAACGATTTTTGAATTAAATAACACTCAATAGTTAATTAAAGAATTCAAAAATAAGTTATTTGAACATTAAGGGATCGTTTGGTAGAGTGTATTAAAAAAAAAAAAATGCATTAGCTTTGTGTATTACTAATATCTTGTTCGGTACACTTTTTCATCCTATGTATTACTAATGCTTGTATTAGTTATACATTCTATATGGTATTAAGGAGTGTATTAGTAATGCATGAAAATCCTTGATATTAGTAATACAATGAATCTAATGCTTGCATTAGTATGGTTAAAGTCACAATCGTCCCTCAAAATCTTTTCCATCATATTTATAGAGGATATTTTTATAAAAAAATAATATTTTTTAGAAATAATACAATTAATGTAATTTTTAATATATCAAATCAAACATCTGCATAAGCAAAATGCAATCATAACTAACGTAAGTATTACTAATGTAAAGATTATTGATACACCATATTTTACACTATTTTTATAGATCCTATCAAACCACCCCTAAAATTTTTTTTTGCATTACCAAAATAAAATGTACAAATCCAAGTAAAAAGAAGTAAAACAACATTCAGATTTACTATAAAGGCAAATACTGTACCTAAATTACCAGCCTAGAGCCACAACCGATTAATATTACGTACCTTAAAATCGACGATCTGCGAAATCCAAAACTATCGAATCACAGATGACCACGTGGATAGTAGCTATTCGTAGTAAGCAATACTGAACCGTCCATTCTCTACTCCATCAACGGCTCACATTCACGATCCGCGTTACCCGAAATTAACCAATCAAACCACAGATCAAAACCCTATATAATCATCACTTCCCCCAATTCCAGTTCTCATCACTCTCACATTCTCTTCATCCAAATATTTTTTTCATCTTTTTCAGTTTAAGTTGTGAACAATGGCACCAAAGGCAGCAGGGAAAAAGCCAGCTGAGAAGAAGCCAGTAGAGGAGAAGAAGGCCGAGGAAGTTCCTGCAGAGAAGAAGCCCAAGGCCGGGAAGAAACTCCCAAAGGATGCCAGCGGCGCAGACAAGAAGAAGAAGAAGGCAAAGAAGAGTGTCGAGACCTACAAGATCTATATCTTCAAGGTTCTGAAGCAGGTGCATCCTGATATCGGTATTTCCAGCAAGTCAATGGGTATAATGAACAGTTTCATTAATGATATATTTGAGAAGCTTGCTCAGGAATCTTCTAGATTGGCTAGGATCAACAAGAAGCCTACCATTACTTCTAGGGAAATTCAGACTGCTGTGAGACTTGTGTTGCCTGGCGAATTGGCTAAGCACGCTGTTTCTGAAGGGACCAAGGCTGTTACCAAATTCACTAGCTCTTAGGCTTTAATTTTGGGGATCTCTTGGGTAGTTGGGTCAATGTAAAGGATGATAGATTTTGATGTTTGATTTTTGAATTGGCCTTAGTATGATTACTACTGCATATGAATGAAAACTTTTTAGCTATGGAAATACTGTGTTGGATCTTATTTGTTTAGCATATTCAATTTAAATGTACCACACCTTATAATTTTTGCTGTAGAAAATACTTCTAATTTGTCGAGGCCCAAATCATTTCTGTATTACCCTTGTTTGCTTTACCGTCAATTAGTCATTCTTTGCTTTTTGTCTGCTTGCCTAATTTTTGCTTTTAAATGTTTTATCTTTAATAATAAGTGTTTGTGTTTGTTGATTGAATATTAAATTTTAAAAGTTATGCAAGTAATTACTTTCTCCCCTTTACTTCTAAAGGTGCAACCTGTTCAGGCTTCATCACATCACAAGGTAACATGTATTTTCTAGATTTAAAATTTTTAATTTTAGAATTTTAACTCATATTGTAACAGAAAGTGCAGTTGAAAAATTGAATTTGGATGATTATCCATTTCTGGCTTGCTACTTGAGCTTAGTCCTAATAAATGAATCCATGAAAAAAGCATTGAGGAGCAGAGAATTTGAAACAGAGGATCCGTTTAATCCGCAAAGTCGTTAATTATCCTTCTTTTCTATTTTCTTATAAGGACATTTCTTTATGCAAGGATTGTCCATGTACTATGTATGTGGTTTGATGGAATTGAGTTATTTTTGAGGAAATTTTTTACATGCTCTTAATGTTACTAAAATGGAGTTTGTATTATTAAATTTACGATCTTACCTTTTATAATCACTGGCTTACCGTCGCACTTGTTCTTGTGCTAATCAATAAAACGTTTTAAAATGATATTAATGATATCATCACATAGGTGCAATGTATTATGAATTTTAAGTGGAAAATGCAAGTTTAAATTGAAAACGAATGAGCATCTGCGATTGATATTAAATGTCAACGCGAAGTAAAACGTACAGAAAATCATTTATGAATTTAAAGAATATCTCTTGTTTTCTGGTCCATGAAGGTTGAATCCGTACCTAGTGTTGGTGTAGCTGTTATATGTCGATTCATCCTATTTTTTCAAGGGAGATCCAATTGTCAAAATCAATTAGAAGGCCACCATGGATCAAGATTCAATTGGATCACACTTGTCAAATGCTTAGCTTTTGCTAGTCATGGGGCGACAAGGCCATGTTGTTCACTTGGAATCCTAAGCCAAGAAGATTCGAACGAAGTGACAGATGTGATGTTATCAAGATCGTATATTTGAGGATAATATACTTATTTTTTCTAATTCACGAATTTGCTTTCTTCTCCTTTCCTTTTAGAGAAGAAGTACAACCCTCGTTCGTGATCCCCATCCGAGAATCACTTCACTTCTTCTCTCCTTCATTCTCGTTCGTTCTCCCCTCCTTTTCGTTGAAGCCGTAGACGAATTAAAAAAGTTTAATCGGATGGATTTTTATTGATTCATAATGAATGTTGCACACCCTTGATAAATAATAAATGAAATGCATATTTTATCATGATACTCCCAATCATTGGTTTATGGTTTAATGAACGTGAAAAATGATATATGAAATAAATAATTAATGAAGGATTAAATAGGAAAAAACATAATTTCTCTAAAGTGAAAAAATAAAATTCAAAATGTATTTTAGTTGAGCAAAAGTGAACGCAAATAGTATTCTTTTTCACTTTGTAAACAATTATTACACTCAATACTGAGCGTCCATTCTCCGTTTCATCAACGGTTCTCATTCACGATCCGCGTTAGCCGAAATGAACCAATCAAACCCTATATAATCCTCACTTCCCCCAATTCCTTTCCTCATCACTCACGCATTCTCTTCGTCAAAATCTCCATTCCTCTTTCTGCAAAAGCTCTCAACAATGGCACCAAAAGCAGCAGGGAAAAAGCCAGCTGAGAAGAAGAAGGCCGAGGAAGTTGTAAACAGATGGACAGCAAAAAGGGATATGCAGAAAACTAAAGATAGAGTCAGCACACTGAAAAGTAATGGAACTCTCTTGATTGTTATTCAGTACTCTGCGGCTGCTGATTTTATAGGCAGAAAGACGTAACAATATTAAACAAAAAGGCTGGAACGACTAATCAATACTACTCCTAAAAAATAGAAAACAAACTCACGATAAACTACTCTCCTAAAGACTAGGACAAAGCTGGAAAACAGGACTTTATTTGCTAACACTCTTCCTTAAACTGAAAGCTCTCAAGCTTCAGGTTAACATTAGTTAGTTGAACTCTTCCATCGTGCCAATACCCATCAACCACCTCAGCTTTTGGAAAGGGAGAAACCTGAGAGGTTTAGTAAAAATGTCCGCCAACTGATCTTCACTTCGGCAATACTGCAGCTCTATTGTTCCTTCATTAGTGACATCTCGCAGGAAATAATACTTCACATCGATATGCTTGCTTCTTCCATGGTTCACAGGATCCTTTGACAACTTAATTGCAGAATTGTTGTCACAAAATATTATAGTAGCTCTTCCCGTCTTGAATTGTAGCTCTTCAAGGATTCTCCTAAGCCAAATAGCTTGACAAGCACAAGCTGTAGCAGCTACAAATTCAGCTTCTGTACTTGATAATGTGACAACTGTTTGCTTTTTGGAGGACCACGATACAACCCCTGTGCCTAGCATAAAGACATAACCTGAAGTGCTGTTCTACCATCTTGATCTCCTGCATAATCGCTGTCAGTAAAGCCAGTCAAATCTGCCTTTTCTCCCTTCCTGTAGAAAATTCCAAAATCCTTGGTTCCTTGTAAGTAACGAAGAATTCTCTTCGCAGCTAAGAGATGCATTTCAGTTGGGCACTCCATATATCTACTTACAAGACTAACATCATACATGATGTCTGGTCTTGTAGCAGTTAGGTACATCAAACTACCCACAATTTGCTTGTAAAACGTGCTATTCACCTTTTTTCCGCTCCCAGCTAAGTTTAGTTTCAAGCCAAACTCAACTGGAATGTTGGTTGGATTGCAATTCTGCATCTTAAACCTGTTTAAAATTTCTCGCACATACTTCTTTTGGGAAACAAATATGCCATCATCAGATTGCACTACTTCTAAACCAAGAAAGTAACGCATCTTACCAAGATCGGACATCTCGAATTCATCCATCATAGACTTCTTGAAATCAGAAAACATGGCACTATTATTCCCCATGAATATGAGATCATCAACATACAAACACGCAATGAGCATTTTCCCATTCTCCCCAAGTTTCACAAAGAGTGTAGGCTCATATGGACACTTTTGAAAATCCATTTTCTGAAAATGAGCCTCAATGCGACTATACCAAGCCCGTGGGGCTTGTTTTAGTCCATAAAGAGCTTTCTTTAATCGATAAACCTTATGCTCATTTCCAATCTTAACATAACCAGGGGGTTGTTCGATAAATACCTCTTCCTCCAAGTATCCATGTAGGAAAGCTGATTTGACATCCAATTGAAAGATCGGCCATGAATTTTGCGCTGCCAAGGAAATTAGCATTCTGATAGTGTCATGCCTTGCAACTGGAGCAAAAACTTCAGTATAATCCACACCATACTCTTGCTTGTATCCCTTAGCCACCAATCGCGCCTTATACTTGTCAATTTCGCCATTTTCTTTCAATTTCGTCTTATAGACCCACTTGACACCAATAATTTTGTGCCTCTCAGGAAGATCAATAAGCTCCCAAGTATCATTCCTTTCAATAGCTTCAATTTCAGCATCCATCACCTTTCTCCATTTTTCTTCTCTAACAGCACTCTAAAAAATTATCTGGTCACAGTCCGCAAACAATGCAAAATGATTAACTGCATCATCATTAGCATTAATTCCTGTTACTTCATAGTCCATCATCCACGCGATCTTTTTGAGAGCACGACGAAGAGACTGAGCTGCTGCATCAATTTCTTCTAAAGCTGCTGGTAGTGTTTCGGCCATTGGTGAACTTTCAGCAACAGTTGGTAGAATTTCAGCAGCTGCGGGAGTTGAATTCTCTGCACTTTCGGGCATTGCAGCTACTTCTTCAACTCCTGTATCATATATGATTGGAGTAGACTGCTGCATACTCCAATCCCAAGTGTTTTCTTCATCAAAAATGACATCTCTACTAATTACAATCTTCTTCGTCTGTGGATTAAGCAATTTATATGCCTTTGACGCTTCACTAACACCGAGAAAGATACACTTTTCGCTTTTGTCATCAAGTTTCTTCCTCTTCTCGTCTGGAACATGTGCATAGGCAATGCAACCGAAAATTCGAAAGTGATCGACAGTTGGTTTTCTTCCACTCCAAGCCTCCTCTGGAGTCATGTTTTGAACAGCAAATGTTGGACTTCTATTCAATACTTGAATGCTCCAATTTATCGCTTCCGGCCAGAAAGTTTTTTTCATTCTTCCTCTTGCTAGCAAACTCCTCACCATATTGAGAATGGTTCTATTCTTCCTCTCCGATACACCATTTTGTTGAGGTGTATAAGCAGCGGTGAGCTCCCTTCGAATTCCATTAGATTCACAAAAATCTTCAAAGACTTTTGAGCAATATTCGCCACCACGATCAGTTCGAAGAGTCTTTATGGCCCTTCCAGATTCATTTTCTACATGAGCCTTGAAGCTTTTAAATGCTCCAAATGCTTCTCATTTTTCCTGTAAGAAATACACCAAACTTTTTCGAGAATAATCATCCGTAAATGTAATGAAATACCTTTTACCTCCATTAGAAATTGGTTTAATTGGGCCACAAATATCTGAATGCACCAGCTCCAAAATATCCTTTGCTCTCCACGATTTCCCTTTTGGAAATTGAGAACGATGTTGTTTGCCAACAACACATTCTTCACAAACTTGGGAAGGGATGATGATTTCTGGAAGATCAATCACCATATTTTTCTGTTGGAGAGTTTTTAATCCACCAAAACCCAAGTGACCATATCTAAAATGCCACAACCATGAAGGATTTTTTACTTCCGCCTTTAAACAAGACTGAATACTCTCAATATTCAAGGGAAATAACCTCTTTGAATTCATTTTCACAACAGCAATAGCTCCTCTAGTAGGACTATAAATCTCACAAACACCTTTCCCGATGAGAATAAAATATCCCTTTTCTTGCAATTGTCCAACACTCAATAAGTTGCTTTTTAAAGCAGGAACATAAAGCACATTTGATATTATTTCTTCAAAACCATTCTTGGCTTTAATTTTAATATCACCTTTTCCCATTGCATCCACAGTAGAGCAATCACCAAAACTAACTTTAGAACGAAAGCCTTCATTTAAAGAAGAAAAACAAGACTTACTACCACTCATGTGATTACTGCAGCCTGTGTCCAGATACCAAACATCTTGCACAAATTTTTCTTCTGCTTCTATTGCCATCAACAAGGTCTCGGTTTCGTTGCTTTCAATAAAATTTGACTTCTTTTCCTTGGCACTAGGCAGCCTAGTATAGCAATCGGACTGATAATGACCAAATTTATGACATCGATAGCATTCGACCTTGGATTTGTCAAAATTCTTCACCCTGCCTTTGCCGTCATCATTGGCTCTAAAACTTCTGTCGCCATCTTTGCTGCCTCCATCTCTATTTCCTCTATCTCCTCTTCCTCTTCCTCTTCCTCTACCTCTACCCTTTCCTCTAGAATTAGAAGAAATAAAAGTAGAAGCCTTCAAGGCCTGCTCCTCAGAAGTTGAACTGCGGTTCATCTTCTGTTCATGCACCAATAAGGAGCTTTGCAATTCATCCAGCGACATCTCATCTATATCTTTTGACTCCTCAATGGAGCAAACGACATAATCGTATTTCGGCGTCAAAGAGAGCAATATTTTCTCAACAATTGTGACATCATTCATCTTCTCGCCATGGAATCGCATTTTGTTGCTGATCTCCATTGTTCTAGCGCAGTAACTCATTACAGACTCTCCTTCCTTCATCTGCAAAGTCTCAAAATCCCTTCTCAAGGCTTGAAGCTGTGCGCGCTTCACTCTAGCAGTGCCTTGATATTTCTTTTTCATGGAGTCCCAAATATCCTTAGAAGTTTCTTTGCAAAGAATAGTTTCTAGGATGGGACGATCGATAGCCTGAAAGAGATAATTCTTCGCTTTCAGATCTTTCAGTTTTTTCGCTTCCAACTCTGCGTTTTGAACATTCGTCAAAATTTCGCCTTCCGCCGGAGTGTCGATGCCGTCCTCCACAATTGGCCAATACTGCTTTGACCGTAAGAAATTCTCCATTAGCATGCTCCAATGGTCATAGTGACCATCAAAACGAGGAATTGCGGCTTGTACAAAGTTACTATCTGATGCCATGAGTGGTACAGAAAAGAGGAGAGTTTAGCTGCTGCTGTATTTTTTTTTTTTCTCACTCCAGGATCTCAACTTGCTCTGATGCCACTGTAAACAGATGGACAGCAAAAAGGGATATGCAGAAAACTAAAGATAGAGTCAGCACACTGAAAAGTAATGGAACTCTCTTGACTGTTATTCAGTACTCTGCGGCTGCTGATTTTATAGGCAGAAAGACGTAACAATATTAAACAAAAAGGTTGGAACGACTAATCAATACTACTCCTAAAAAATAGGAAACAAACGCACGATAAACTACTCTCCTAAAGACTAGGACAAAGCTGGAAAACAGGACTTTATTTGCTAACAGAAGTTCCTGCAGAGAAGAAGCCGAAGGCCGGCAAGAAACTCCTGAAGGATTCCAGTGGCGCAGACAAGAAGAAGAAGAAGGCAAAGAAGAGTGTTGAAACCTACAAGATCTACATCTTCAAAGTGTTGAAGCAGGTGCATCCTGATATCGGTATTTCCAGCAAGTCAATGGGTATAATGAACAGTTTCATTAATGATATATTTGAGAAGCTTGCTCAGGAATCTTCTAGATTGGTTAGGATTAACAAGAAGCCTACTATTACTTCAAGGGAAATTCAAACTGCTGTGAGACTTGTGTTGCCAGGTGAACTGGCTAAGCATGCTGTTTCTGAAGGGACTAAGGCTGTTACCAAGTTTACTAGCTCTTAGGTTTTATGAATTTGGGATCTTTTGGGTGTTTAGATCAATGTAAAGGGTGGTAGTTCTTTTGAAGTTTGATATGTAATTGGCCTTAGTAATATTACTGCAAATGAATCAAAGCTTTTCTCTATTGAAATTCCGTGTGTAATCTGTTTTAATTTTGTTATATTATTGTGAAAGAATTGGTGTTCTATGTTAATTCATTCGTAATTTGTAAACAGAGCATGAATGTGGTATATTGTCTTCACTCTAAAATGCAAAGAATCATTATGATTTACCTTAAGATCCATGCAATTACGCTTATGATGTACTCCCTACGTTTCATAAATAATGACATATTTTGACTTGACATGAAACTTAAAGAAAATAAATAAAAAATTTAAAAATTTGTGGTCTTAAATTAAAGTTATATTGAATGTACCAAAATGTCCTTCAAACTTCTGGTATTAAACATGTTACATTAAAAGTCAGAAATAAAATGTTGCCAAAAAAGTAAATGATCACTTTTTTAAAACAGACAAAAAAAAAAAGTAGGTTAATTTTTTTGAAATAGAAGAAGAAATAAAACTTGTCAGATTTATGTGAATTCTAGATTTTAAATTCCCATGATTTTCATAACGCTTGAATGTGTCTATAATCGTTGTATTTGTGAATGATTATCCTTCAATAGGCATACCAAGGATTTCAAACAGTTCTATAAATTTATTGAGGTTTAATGAAGAGGGTAAATATATGAGTCCGGAGTGAAAGGGCTAATTTTTTGATCAAAAATTCTAAAGGGGACAATTGATATGGAAAGAAATCAAAGGGGATAAAATGCTCTTAGCTGAGCGATTTGTCCAGGACAGTTATGGATTTGTCAGGTAGCACTCACAAAACACTGGGTGCATAGCATTTTCCAAGTCATTTTGTGTCCAGCGATTTGTAAGTCTCTTGGTGTCCAGTGATTTGCAAGTCACTTGGCGTCCAGTGATTTGCAGTCACTTGGTGCCCAGTTCTCTTATTTTTTCTTTAAATTGTTTTTTGTTGTGTTTGAGTTATTCCTTCTCGATTCAGCTCTACATAAATTTAACTTAATCTTCTTTCTTGTAGTAAAAATGAATGAAGATACAGTAAGAGTAAATTTATATTAGGGCTGTAAAGTTTTATATGAAGCTGGTTCTGTAATATATAGTCGGCGGCCTGTAGTTGTACAAATGTTTCCACTATCTCTTAGATATGAGCGATTGCAGCGCTTACTAAGAAACAAAATAGGTATAAGTTATCCGAAAGATGTAGTGGTTATAACTGGACGATATCCAACATCTTTCCAATTATACCTTTCGGAAGACGTTGGATATCGTCCAGTGATAACCACTACATCTTCCGGATCACTTATACCCATTTTATTTCTTAGTAAGCGTTGCAATCGCTCATATTTAAGAGATAATGGAAATATTTGCACAACTACAGACCACTGACTATATATTACATGACCAGCTTTATATAAAACTTTACCGCCCCAATATAAATTTACTCTTACTGTATCTTCATTCATTCTTAATACAAGAAACGAGGGTAACCTAAACTTATGTAGAGCTGAAACGAGAAGGAATAACTCAAACACAACAAGAAACAATTTAAAAGAACAAAGTAAGATGAAATCACTGGACACCAAGTGACTTGCAAATCGCTGGATACGAAGTGACTTGAAAAATGCTAACCCAGTGTTTTGTGAGTGCTGCCTGACACACCCAGAACTGTCCGGGACAAATCGCTCAGCCAAGAGCGTTTTATCCTCTTTGGTTTCTTTCCATATCAATTGTCCCCTTTGAAATTTTTGGTCAAAAGATTAGCCCTTTTGGCTTCGGACTCGTAAATATATTAACTTATAATTTTTGTTGAAGAAGATAGAAAATATTTCTACTTTGTCAAAATGCAAATCATCTAAATGACACAATTGTTTCCTTTACCTCCAATTAGTTTCTTTTCATTTCCTCCGTTTCCCTAATTTTTGCAATCTATTTTTATTTTTTTTACTTTTTATGATAAGTGTTTGAGTTTGTCGATTAAATAATATATTAAAAATGAGTTACTATAATCAGCCAACATTTTATACAACAGATGCAAGTAATTTACTTATTCCAAATCTCATTGCAATATGTTTTTATATTTGTAGTTACAAAAGTTTTAATTCAGATTCTATCTCATATTGTAGCAGAAAGTGCAGTTGAAAATTGAATTTGGATGATTATCCATTTCTGGCTTGCGAATTAAGCTTAGTCCTAATAAATGAATCCATGAAAAAGCATTGAGGAGCAGAGAATTTGAAACGGCGGATTCGTTTAATCTGAAAAGTAGTTAGTTATCCTTCTTTCTTTTCAATTTTCTTACAGGGGAATTTATTTATGCAAGGATTGTTGATGTATTATGTATTTGGTTCAATGGAATTGTTTTATTTGGGAGGAAATTATTTATATTCTCTTAATGGAGTGTTACTAAAATGGAGTTTGTATTATTAATTTGTGATGTTACTTTTTATAATCACTGGCTTACCGTCACACTTGTTCTCGTGCTAATCAACGTTTTAAAATGCTATGAACAATATCATCACATAGGTACAATGGATTATGAAATTAAGAGGAAAGTTCAAATTGAAAAATAATGAGCATATTCGACTGATATTTAATGTCAAAGCAAAATAAAGCGTATAGAAAATTATTTCCGAATGAATTTAACGAATATGTCATGTTTTCTCGTCTGTGAAGGTTGAATCCGCACCTAGTTTTGGTGTAGCAACTATATGTCGATTCATCATATTTTTCAAGGGAGATTCCATTGTTAAAATCAATAAAAGGCCATCATAGACCAAGATTCAAATGGATCGCTTTTGTCAAGCGTCTAGCATCTGCTAATGGCGGGACTACAAGGCCATGTTGTTAAATTGGAATTCTAAGCAAAGAAGATTTGAACGAAGTGATGGGTGCTTCTAGATTATCTTGAGCGTCTATTAGTTGAGGATGCTTTCTTTTTCTGGTTCACTGATTTGCTTTCTTCTCTTTTCTTTTTAGAGAAGAAGGACAACTCTCGATCGCTGAAGTGGCAGACTGCTTAAAAAAAGTTGAATTCTTTGGAGAAAAAATATTTTTTTAGAAGTTCTTTATGTTTATTTTTTATTGATCCATAAAAAAAGTTGCACATTCTTAATAAATGAAACACATATTTTATCATGATACTCACAATTATTGGTTTATAGTAAACGGAAAAGGGTCAAAACTACCCCTGAACTATTCGAAATAGAGCAAAAATACCCTCCGTTTGTTTTTTGGCTCAAAAATACCCCTCCGTTTATTTTTTGGCTCAAAAATGCCCCTCATTTTAACGGAGTGCCAAAAAGGGCCAAAACTACCCCTGAACTATCCGAAATGGATCAAAAATACCCCTCCATTTATTTTTTGGCTCAAAAATGCCCCTCACATTAATGGAGTGCCACCAAGCACACCACGTGAAAAATTGTCACATGGGTAGTCCACGTCAGTGTCCCATTTATTACCCAACCAGCCCACTTAACCATATTCCAACTTAACAGTCATTTAATATCCGTACGCGACCCGTCCTCATAAGTAAATGGTAAAGATAGATCTATCCTTCATTTCACTTGAACTCTCCAAAAAAAAAAAATCGATGCAGACTAGGGATTCTGAGGGAAAAGAAAGCTCTTAGTACACTGGTTGATTTTTTCCCTAAGGGCATTCTTACTCCTTCTTGTAATCGACATCTCTACTATAATGAGAAAAAAAACAAATTCAAAGGTTAAATATGATTCCATCTACAACTTTGGCTCTATTGCACGATCTAAGATATGAAGAAAAAGAGACAACTCCAATTGTGCTCAATTTTAGGGCATGTGATCATTGAGCTATGAGAGACTTTTTGGCGGGTAAAATTTCTGAATTCCATTAGCAGGTCCCATAGGCTTATTTTCAACCTGATGTTTGGCTAGCCCATGTGATTTTTTCCCTAAGGGCTTTCTTTTTCCTCAGAATCTCTAGTCTGCATCGATATTTTTTTTTTTGGAGAGTTCAAGTGAAATGAAGGGTGTATCTATCTTTACCATTTACTTATGAGTTTTTTTTAAGATGGGTCGGGTAAGGATATTAAATGGATGTTAAGTTGGAATATGGTTAAGTGGGCTAGTTGGATATTAAATGGGACACTGACGTGGAGTAGCCATGTGACAATTTTTTTTCACGTGTTGTGCTTGGTGACACTCCATTAATGTGAGGGGTATTTTTGCTCCATTTCGAATAGTTCAGGGGTAATTTTGGCCCTTTTTGGCACTCCGTTAAAATGAGGGGTATTTTTGAGCCAAAAAATAAATGGAGGGGTATTTTTGAGCCAAAAAACAAACGGAGGGGTATTTTTGAGCTAAAAAACAAACGGAGGATATTTTTGCTCTATTTCGGATAGTTCAGGGGTAGTTTTGACCCTTTTCCGTAGTTTTAATGAACTTGGAAAATGATTTGAAATGGGTAATTAATAAGGGATAAAACAGGGAAAAAATAATTTTTCTAAAGTGATAAAATAAAATTCGAAATGTATTTTAGTAAAGCAAAAGTGAAGCCAGGGAGTATTCTTTTTCACTTTGTAATCAATTAGTACAGCAAATACTGGACGTTCATTCTCTACTTCATCAACGGTTCTCATTCACGATCCGTGCTAGCCGAATGTGACCAATCAAACAACAGAATCAAAACCCTATATAATCCTCATTTCCCCCAATTAATTTTCTCATCACTCACGCATTCTCTTCATCAAAATATCCTTTCATCTCTCTGTAGAAGTTGTGAACAATGGCACCAAAGGCAGCAGGGAAAAAGCCAGCTGAGAAGAAGCCAGTTGAGGAGAAGAAGGCCGAGGAAGTTCCTGCTGAGAAGAAGCCCAAAGCCGGGAAGAAGCTCCCCAAGGATGCCAGCGGCGCCGACAAGAAGAAGAAGAAGGCAAAGAAGAGCGTTGAAACCTACAAGATCTACATATTCAAGGTGTTGAAGCAGGTGCATCCAGATATCGGTATTTCCAGCAAGTCGATGGGTATAATGAACAGTTTCATTAATGATATATTTGAGAAGCTTGCTCAGGAATCTTCTAGATTGGCTAGGATCAACAAGAAGCCTACTATTACTTCTAGGGAAATTCAGACTGCTGTGAGACTTGTGTTGCCTGGTGAATTGGCTAAGCATGCTGTTTCTGAAGGAACTAAGGCTGTCACTAAGTTTACTAGTTCTTAGATTTTATGAATTTGGGGATCTTTCGGGTGTTTAGGTCAATGTAAAGAATGTTTGATTTTGATTTGTAATTGGCCTTAGTATGATTACTAGTTTTTAGTAGTTTGAATTTGGGGATCTTTTGGGTTAGTTTTTGCTGTTTGTTTTGTAATTGGCCTTACTGTTATTACTGCAAATGAATCAAAGCTCTTTAGCTATGGAAATTCTGTGTTCGATCTGATTTTATTTAGCATCTTCTTGCGAAAATGAAATAGTTTGTTCTAAATTCGGAATTTGAAAACAGGGCCTTAATGTGACAAGATAATTTCTTCACTATAAATTGCAAAGAATTGTTATGATTTACCATAATAATTCCTCTTTTTTTCTTAACGCTTGAATGTTTGTTTACAATCGTGAAATGGTAAGTGATTATGTGGACAAAGTAATAGATTTATGGAGGTTTTCAATTTGGTGATTTATAATTGAGAAGGCATTCCGAGGATTTCAATTTGTTCGATAAATTTATTGATGATTATAGAAGAGGTTAACTACACTACACTATAATTTTTATCGAAGAAAATGGATAATATTTTTACTTAGTCGAAGCTCAAATCATTTGGCGTCTGTTGATGCGACTAAGAGGTGCAAGCTTGTCCACCACTTGCTTCACGATACATATGCTGAAATCGCACCCTCTTTGTGGGAGCAATTTTCCTGATTTTCTCCACTAGTTTTCCTATCCTCCATTGTGTGGTTACTTCCTTGCTGGAGCATTTGGTTTGTAGGTTGGGGTCTGCTTCAGCAATTATGTCACTGCTGTCCATTGCCTCACTCACTTTTGTAGGCCAAATAGCATGCTGTCACGAATTACGCCTCCAACTCCCATCTGAATTTCAATTTGTACATGTTTGCTGCGGGCTTTTCCCATTTTACTATCTTGTATGTCTTGTGTTGCATTTGTTGGTCAGCTATTTGGGTCATTTGCTCTCAAGAGGCCTGCAAACTAAGTTATTGTTGCTAGATTATTGAGCATCAATAATTCTGATCTACGGCTAGAGGGCTACTCTGAACAATATTTGACTGCGCATCGTGATCGCCAAAGCTCCAATTATATCAACCCTGTTAGTATCTTGATCATGAAAGATATCACCATATTCCAACTCATTTGACTCCACCATCGCACCAGAAGTTATTTCAATGATAAATTTCAAATATTTCATATAATAAAGGAGTAAATTTAGACATTTTCCCATGCTCCAATTTTACTAATAACATTGTCATGGTCATGTTAAGTGGGCTCTTCCATGATTTGGTGTAATCACTCTATCTCTACTAACAATTAAATTAAGCCTTGAACAAGAGCACTAGCTAGGGACACGTGGAAGCAATTCACAAACGATAGCACAGAAATTCCTTCCCTTAAGCTGTGACTCGAGTTGATGAAACATTCATATTCTTCTATAGATGTGGGGCCCACAATAGGCTCTGCAAAATGCAAATGCAATCGCAATCTGTTATATATGGCGGGTGTATACACTATACAGTTGCGCATTGCAGACGTACAGGCACTAAACACACACGCTTTTAGCCTTTCTCACTTTGCATGTGATCATTCTCTCTCTCTCTCTCCACCAATATATACAAAAACCTTCTCCCTTCAAAATTCTCTTCAATTTCAGTACTGAAATCTCCTTCACGACGGCAATATGTTCTACTCTCATCAGCTTCTTGCTCGCAAAGCTCCGCTCGGCCAAATATGGTGAAAATTATCAATTGCTACTTGTTATTCCGACTTTTTTCTTTCTAAATTCGTTTAATTCATATAGTCAAGCTATATTTTTTGAGTTTCTGCGTTTTTACTTTCATATATTGCAATTCCTTTGCTAGCTTTTCGTTCACTTTTTTTTTTGGCTTGCTGTATCTAATGATATATTCAGTATTCTGTAAAGCTCCTTTATACGATTTTTTGTAATTTGTAGTTCCAGTTGAGTTATATGTTAAGTTTTCACGTTTCAATTGGATCTGTTTCTGCACGAAAAAATGCTTAGAGTCAGATTGTCTATGAATTTTCTGATCCAGCTTCTTGCTTGTAAAGCTCCGTTTAGCCAACTATGGTGAAATTTTTTAACTACAACTTCTATTTCCATTTTTGCGTTTCTAAATTCGTTTAATACGTATAGATAAGCTACATGTTTTGAGTTTCTGCGTTTTTTACTTGCATATATCGCAATTCCTGTAGTGGATCTCCTTTTCAGTTTTTGCTCTCTGTCCAATGAACTTCAGTATTCTCTGAAATTCCTTCACCGTTATTTCGTAATCCGAAATTCACTTTGAGTTATATATTCAGTAGACACAGTTCGAATTGGATCCGTTTCTGGTCTAAAAATGCTTCAATTGAAATTTTTTATGAATGTTCATGGTGAATTTTTTTAACTACAACTTCTATTTCGATTTTTCTATTCTAAATTCGTTTTTAATACATATAGATAAGCTACATATTTTGAGTTTCTGGTTTTTATTTTCATATATCGTATTTCCTGTAGTGGATCGTCTTTTCCTTTTTTCCTTTCTGTATCTACTGTTCAGTATTCGTTGAAGCTCCTTCATCCGTTATTCCGTAATCCGAAGTTCACTTCGAGTTCATAGTCACAGTTCAAATTGGATCCGTTTCTGTTCTAAAAATGCTTAAATTCAAATTACTTATGAATGTAGTGATCCAGCTTCTTGCTCGTAAATCTCCGCTTCAAATATGGTGAAATTTTTTAACTACAACTTCTATTTTGATTTTTCGTTTCTAAATTCGTTTTAAAACGTATAGATAAGCTACATGTTTTGTGTTTCGGCGGTATTTTGCTTTCATATATTGCAATTCCTGTGGGGGATATTCTTTTCCTCTTTTGCTTTCTGTATCTAATGTTCAATATTCGTTGAAGCTCCTTCATAGGATATTTTGTATGTCAAGTTTTCACAGTTCAATTTGGCTACGAAGAATGCTTTAAATTGAAATTGTTCATGATTTTTGTCTTTGCTGTGAAGGATGGCGGCCACTCTGCACTCGAAACTCAATCGGAAAAAGCTTAGTAAACTCAACATTATTAACATCTGGTGAGGGGTTTTCTTCCATTACTACGTTGAACTGCAATTTATTCCTTGTTGATTTTGAGTAATCATCTTCTGCAATTATTTTTGTCACAGTGAACAAATCTTAAATCCATCGGTCCCGATGGCTCTGAGGCTCTCTGGAATTCTCATGGGTATGCTTCGAAAACCAATGACTGTTCACAGTTCTGTTACCGCTTCTGCTAGATATTAATCACCAGTTCTATCTCAGGTGGAGTAGTCATTGTTTACGAACGCAAAGTAAAACTCCTCTACGGTATGAATTGCCATGACTTTTTCATCATTTATAGTTGAATTTCACGTCAATTTCTTCGAATTTTACTCCCAATTCCCCTTCCTTATTGTTTCAACTTTTTTCTTTAATGCAGAGGATGTGACTCGTCTCATGGTAGTAACATTGGTCTTCGATCCCAATCAACTTGATCTCTTTCTTTGTTCTGTTTTCATTAAATTCAGCATCTCTTGGTCCTTTAATTGGTGATGATTACGTAATGTATGATTTGGTATTTTCAGGTGCAAATCAATGAAGCTTGGAAGGTGAAAGCAACTCCTGATCCTACGTTACTTCCCAAGGGCAAATCGCAGGCCAAGTGAGTAACTCATCTCCACTTCTACATCACAGTATTTTGCCGAGAAGCAGAGATTGTAATGGCGAATTTTAGCAACTCTCTAATAGTTTCATTTACCTCGATAGTGCTTCAGTAAATTTAACAACTAAAGTATGAACGGCCACCAATTAGTTGAATTATTCACTCGATTTATTATGGTTTGTTTCACTCAAATGTTTGGGTCAGTTTCATCAATGGATTATTTAAGGCCAGCTTATGCTGTGAGTCCTTTATACCTGGGGACATTGGTACTTAAAGATAGCGTAGTTTAGTGTTGAATTGGTACTAAAAGTTAAATTCTAATTCCTTTCGTTGTTTTTCCTAAGTTGATAAACTTTCCATTCCTCTTCTTAATCCCTGCAGGTATGCATCTGTTACTCTGCCAGAGAATCAGGAGGAAGAACTCCCTGAGATTGAACAGACACTGCGAAATCCAGACAATGTCACAATGATGGATTTTGAACAAACCTCCTATTTTGCGATGGTACATTATGGGAAACACTGTCACCTCCTCAATCCACGAAATAACTTCAAAAGCAAGAACAACAATTGTTAGGAAAAATAGGATGCAGATTAAAAAACCTACACAGAAATGCATAATACGTCTTTTTGTTGGTAGGTGGAACTGATCTAATTAGACTATTGAGCTTGCTTTAGATTATTGAATAAGTCGTATTTCATTGTTCAACAAGATTGCAAGCTGAATCAATATAAAGTCATCAATGATGAAGTGGTGTGATTTCCCTTCGCTTTTTGGTTACTCTATATGTTTTGCAATTTGTTCTTTGTTATTTCAACTCTTGATTTGTTTAGACTATCAAAAGTTATTTGGGTTTTGTCAATGTCCATGACCTTGTTGAGCAGACAATCTTGTCTCATGCCAAGTACATAGTGAAAATAAGATCATAATTAGCAATTTCTACATAAGAGTGCAGCTAAACTCGCACACGTTCAATGTGCAGAGGCTAGATAATGCTGACATCTACGATAAACCCAATGCACGGGAGGAACCTGCCCCGGACTTGCATCAAGGTATGCCTAGATCCCACTATCAGCATAGATTATGCTAATTTCACCACCACAGTAGAATGTATAACTATATCCTTGCAAATGCTACTTTTATTTTCAGTTTTCTCTTCTTGTGCCTATATCTAAGCAACCCTGAAATCGTTGTTGCAGTTGATGCAGATAATATCACCCTGCCTGAACATTTTGAATCCCATCATACAGATATGTTTAATCATTTTGAGAGGTATCGTGATGGCTCTGTATTTAAAACTTTCACCAGCTATCTTTCTAAGTTTATTTGGTCAGTTAACATAAAGACTTCACGCCAACCAAACGATCCATCATTAAATCATGGGAGATTAATAATCCTCAGTTTCAATTTAACTGCAAGGCTTTTCTTCTATTATCCTCCTATTAATTTTTAAGCATGAATTACTCCACAGGTTTGATATTGAAGGGGATGATGAAACACAAATGAATTTTACCCAGCCAGAGGATGCTCAAATCCCAAGTATTCCTGTGCCGTCTCCACCTAAAGAACAAGCCCATAAACGTAAGAATGTGTCACTAGACTTGCCTTACTGAAAAGTACTATCTTCTACTTTAGATAAATGAAGTTTTTTGAGAGTTAAAATAGTAGATGGACTTGAGATGATTTACTTGGTTCTTTATGAGATACTTTTCTGATAGATTATGGCAATAAATCCTTCCTCTCAAAGCGGAACACGGATGCAAGTCGTACTTACCTGCTATCTGATCAGCTAAAATACTTTGTGACACCTGGTTTCCTATCTTTATACTTTCAGTTTACATGTGTAGTTCCTTCAAGAATAAAGCTCTATTGGATTGAGTTGAACTCGTAAAAGTCTTTAGATTTCCTCAGGTAATTACATATTTTCACAAAATTGGTTGAATGGAGTGAAATTTTGTTGCAGCTGATGAGATCCCTGATAGACATCCAGAGGACCAAGTGAAGCAGCAATCTGAAGAAGCTGAAGAAGCTTTTGAGGTAGAAACTCCACAAGCAACTGAGCTAGAAAATATTGTAAAGAAAAACTGTCAGCATTAATCTAATGTCTTGACATGATTTTGTAGCAGCGGCAGGACCAACAAAGGCCAAAGCCAGCTCGACGAAGAGCAAGAAAGGCAGCAGGTCTTGCAATTGATCATGAGCAAACTATTATTTCTGGTGACATATATCAATCCTGGCTTCAGAATTCCTCAGATATTTCATCAAGAAAAAGGAAAAAAAGAAAGGTACTCCCATACCTCCCAAGTCTAGATCTTCCCCATCTCATTTTTTCCATTCTGTGCACCTTAGCAATTACAATTTGACTAGGGTCTTAACCTACAATAAATCATGTTTATCTTTGACATCAATGGCTAGTGTTTTAATATCCTAAGAATAGTAAGTGCATGTCTCTTTGGAAGGTAACCTTGACTAAACCAAGATGCAGCATCATTTATTCGTAACCTTAAGTTCCTGCTCTTTGCAGACTATGAGTGTCTTATCTTCTATGAAGATAGCCAGAATCATGGAGGTGCCTCCTATTGCATTACTAGAAGGATTGTTCACAAATGGAAATAAGGAAGTTCACTATCCAGCACCACTCCTAAAATTGTGGATGAGAAGTACCCTACCTCCGCATGATTCACCTTCTGGTCTGGTTTTTCATCCATGATCTTAGACTACTCTTAGTTGCAAAAACTATAAACAGATGGTAATTCCATTTGACATGCAGGAAAGACCTCTCCACCCTATCCTCCTGAACCATCCTACTCATCTCCAGGTGAAAGGATGGGTAATGTGGAAGCTGGCAGATATGTAAGGAACTTGTGATTCCCTATTAGTTTTAAATGAGAACTAACTTCATTTGTTTCTGATTGAGCATTTGAATGTGAAGCCTTTCGAAGATTTCCAAGGCGGAGTAGGCTCTCCATCTATAGGAATCTCTATAGAGAAACAAAGAGCAAATCTCAACAATAACGAGATTCCACCTGAAATTCTCATGGAGAACCTCAGAACCAATCTAACAAACATGGGACTGCATCCGACAGAGGCTAATGGAGTGAAAGAGACTGATCACATAGCCACACCTGGCTCTGGTATATCGAATTTTTATGAATATCCCAATCTCCATTGTTTGATGGGCTATCTGTTATGGTGGTATTACTAATATTTTTGTGAATCTATAGGTGATGAGCCTAGATCCATTCCAAGCTCAGGATCTGGTCATGGTTTACTATCACAGAACTCTGTAACCAATTCAAGGTAAGTACTACTAGTAGATATACATACATTAACAGAAGGAAATAAAAAGGAAATAAAGATGGACCACTTGAATCATACATACATTAACAGAAGGAAATAAGGAGGAATATCATGGGTCTCGGTACCATAGGAAACTTTAAATCTTTGCTTCTTCATTTTTAAATTACGAAGATCTCTCCATATATGCAACATCTGGTTACTTTGATCAAAATTGTTAACTCTTCAGGTCCAACAAGAAAAGACCCCATTCTTCATCAAAGCAGAGTGGCAATGGCCTTCAACCGGTAGCAGAAGAGAACCCATGGCACGATCCCACTCCAAATTTCAAGTTGACTAGATTATCTGAACTATCAGAAAATGGTTTAACACAAGACAACGGTTTGTGGATAGTCAATAACTTACCCATTTTAGTTCTGGGCATTTTCTTTAATGTGGTTTTGTTTGTTGTGAACCACCTCTTACTCTTTTTGCAGAGATATTAATGGAAACCGGACCAACACAAACCCAACGTCCATTCGTTACTCAACCTCTTGACATGATGACTGATTCTATCAGGATGTAAATCCTCTTTCATTAATTCCTAAAACTTCCTCCAGTTTCATTATATATCATCTGACTTACTGATTTTTCACATGATACATTGATGCCCACAGGCAGCTAAAGAGTCATTTTGACACTCCTGGATCAGCGGAAACAGAATGTTTGAATGAACTTACCCTTGGGTTGACAAAGAAACAAGCAGCATGTCTCTTTTATCAGACTTGTGGTATGCATATTTCTTTCATATCTTGTATTCTGCATTGTGCAGCTCAGAGAAACTTCTTAGTTTTCAGCTTTTCTCATTAGATAGTATTAAAGTTTGCTGCTCCATCCTATGCAGTTCTGGCCACTCGAGACTTCATAAAAGTCAAACAGGAGGTGCCATATGGGAACATTCTCATTTCCAGAGGTGCAAAGATGTGATCACGGATAAATCGAGAAGATGCTAAACCCTCACAAGACTTATAGGTTCAGCTATTGTTATAGCTGAAGCAAATTTGTCTTTCAGTTTAAGGTATTGGAGAGTTCAGACACAGGTTTATAGCTCGAATTATTGGGAAAAAGTATTTTTATTGTTAACCTATCTAGTGTTAAATCGTACAAACATAGCTATCTCCAAGAGGATATAGATAGTGTATGATTGGTCATTCCGAGACTAGCTAATTGCACATTTTGTACTTCCATTTGGTGACAAGTATCAACTCTTTAATGTTTAAAAGTAGTACAAGCATCAATAGTGTTCACCATTAGAAACATTGAGATGATCGCAACAAGACTTCTTCGCAATGTTATCAACTTTCGTTTCTTCTGCTTTTTGTTGAACGACATCATGTAGCAATGACAAGACATGTTTTTCCCGAAATCTATTCATTTGAATAAAACTCGTAGAGCAGTAATAACTGTCCAGTACAAAACATGTTTACGATAGGCAAATCTTAGGAACTTCTTTACTTTATCAAAACTTCCAACCAAAATAGAAACATAAGACACGTTTCTTCACATCTTCTCTAGCAGTGTGTACACTGATATGACTAAGAACAATATATTCAATAGTTTGGCTCATCTACAGTCACCTAAAATCTTAACTACATGATTGAATACAAACATCTCAACAGGTTAAACACATCCAATTCAGGTTTACATTCTATCTTCCCTCCTCCGTGGGGCACATGTGATGATTTCATCAACCCTTAGTATCATCTCAGCAGCCTCGGTTGCAGAGTGCAACACAACTTGTTTGACTTTGAATGCCTCCGATATTCCTAGCTCTGCCATATCTCCAACCTGTCATAAAAGTCAGATAAGGATGATCAGATCTAGAAAAATACAAACTCCCAATAAGCAGCAAGAATCGATGATTTGCACGGGATTTGAATTGTGCTTGGAGAAAAAGGAAATGGAGAGAAAGGAAAAGTTTCAGCTTTCTTCCTTCACTTTGATTTGCTAAAAGAAGTAACAAAATAAATGGAATGGTCGTTTTTCTGTTCTTGAAGAACTATAAGAGAATGTGTATTCTTCCTTGCGGAGAGTCCCCTTAAGGCGAACAAAGGGAGGAGAAATTCGTTTGTTCTCCACTCTTTCTGTTATGGTCTTTGTGATAAAACTTACTACTATCTTTCCATTTCCTACTTGCAAACAAGAATCTTGAAAAAGATGTCAGAATTTGACACCATAGTATGGCTGTTTCAGTATTAGATGTTCCAATCAAGCCCAAATCGTTATTTTTTCTTCTTAAAGAATGATTCAGTTAAACCCCAAGAAGATTTACCAAGAAAAAAGAGCACGTAAATGCAAAGACCAACACTTAAGCTCCTCTTAGCTGAAATCTGCTGAAAGAATGGATCAAACTTAACACCAAGATAAATCATGTTTCTTTTTTCCATTTGGGTACTTCAATTTTCCCCTTAAATAAACAGGAAAACTAAAGAACATAAGTTATTGCCTTTCTTAACGCATGCATCCGTAGGGCACCACCTTAAAATTTTCCTCCCAATCAAATTGCAAGATGCTGATGAGAAAACATTTAAACAGAGGTGCCTTATTGTGAAGGTATATCCATTGAAAGCATGAAGTAGTCCAATATTCAGTTCAGGTAACGTCATCAGGTTCCTGCTAAGTCTATTATCAGTGTTGCATTGAATTTGATGCAGAAAAGCAAGGGCAAATTCGAGCAAGCAAAGCAATTTAGAAAGCTGATTTCATGAATACAGTGTGTTCTGAACTCATCACAAGATAGCATAATTAATTATTCCGACATTTTGAGTGAGTTTACTCACCTTTCCAGTGATGACATCTATTCCTGCATTGCTTTCCTCCTTGTGGTGTTCTGCACAAAGTTGGGCAATCAGCTCAGCACTGTCCAGACCAGCATTGTCAGCAATGCTGGTTGGAATCGGCAAAAGTGCCCGGGAGAAAGCCTCAATTGCATGAGATCTTTTACCAGGAGTCTTTTTAGCCAGTTCATCCACTGCCTTTGCCATCACCATCTCGGGCCATCCACCCCCAAGTAGAACCCTACTGTCATTTACTGTCTGAGACAGGGCACACAAGGCATCACGCAGAGATCTTTCAGCTTCATCCAGAACATGAGGGCTGCCAACAGAATAAGAGAAGGCGTTCATATGAATAGCACATAATTAAGCAGACTTCACTTTCAACCCAATAAAGATGAGATTTTCATCAGCACATGCGTGGGCCATCGCGGTGACCAAAGAGAATTTGATTTTAACACACACCTTTATTAGATATTCACTTCCCAAGGAACAAAACTCACATGAGGCATTATTTGTCAAAATCTCTTACACGAATACAAATAATGAGTCCAAAAATTACAAGGATACCAACAAGAACCTTGGCAGCAGGATTGTCGATATGGAGGAACTTCAAAATTGTGGCGCCATCATTTGTATCTGTAACACTATGACCTCTCCCTGACTGTAAAATTTTATCCTGCAAAACAACACATAAACAAGATACTATCAAACCACAATCCAACATCCTTTCAAGCAAAGCTGAAAACTACATACTCTACGAATGAGCTTACCATTCCCTTAGGTCCTAAGGTTGTCTTAACCAAGTCCGCAATAGCCACTGCCCCCACGAAGGATGCCTAAACTTAAAGACAGGCCATTCTTCAGTAAAGAGGACAGATAATAGTGTTTATCAACATAATTCATGTTTTCTTTCACAGAAGAGTAGAAAGTCATAATAACGTTTTCCCTACTATCACCAACGTATTCATATTATATGGCAGTATTTTGCTAGACATACGAGTTTAAAAAGTTAATCTGAATTTGGTACAATGTTAGTGGTATTCAGAACAAGAATGTACAAAAGATGGAGTGTTCTGTGTTAAGTCCTATTGTGAAAAAGTTGTTGAGTAGGGTGGAGGTTGTCTTTCCATATAAGTTGACTAAGATCCCAAAGGTATCGAAAAAAGTGTGTTTTCACTTCGTTAG
The DNA here is from genome assembly GCA_031232105.1 of Capsicum rhomboideum. Lineage (NCBI taxonomy): Eukaryota > Viridiplantae > Streptophyta > Magnoliopsida > Solanales > Solanaceae > Capsicum > Capsicum rhomboideum. The sequence goes on along the minus strand of CP124713.1, from coordinate 4,878,452 downwards.
CAGCTAGAGGGGTGATCTTAACGGCTGAGAATCTGAGGAAGAGGAAGGTTACTTATGTCAGCGGGTGCTTTCTGTGCAAGAATTAAGGGTGAAGATATCAACCACCTCCTCATTCATTGTTCGGTAGCATCGAGATTATGATGGGAGATTCTCACATGGTTGGTATATTTTGGGTGATGCCAGGAACGGTGAAAGAGGTAATGGCATGGAAGTTAACATCGCTAGTTCTTATGCGGGTTGTTTGGAAAGAACTATGAGAGCCTTTAAGGGAGTCGAGATTAATTATGTTCAATTGACGAGTAGTCTTTTATACCTTATTTCTTTTTGGAGCACCCATAAGATACTTTTATGTGTAGAAGATTGGGAGTCGTTCGTTCCTAGGAAACAATCTCTTTTTGTAGGTTTTCTACTTTTTGGTATACTTATTGAATTAATAACATATTCTTTGTTCAAACATTAATAAAATTATTACTTCATTAAAAAATGGTTGAGAATTCAATCATAGAGAAAATAGCACATCAAACTTTAAACTTGAATAATTTTGAATTCTTGAAAGTACTTACAAGATAGCCTTTGGTAAGTTGTTTCCTACATGAGACTTACCATTCTAGCTCGCTCACCCTTTTCTTCGGTAGCTTCATCTTTAAGAATCTACAAAATACAGGAAAAGGGAACGGAAGAAAATAATAATCCCACTGAAAGAAAACAGACGTGGAGTTAAGACCAAAGGCTGAAGAATAACTACAGCAATAAGCAGCACACCTGTCATCAGAACAATAGCCAGCAGGGATGTTAAGGGAAATAATAACAATTACAGTATAACGAATCATCTCTTTACATTACACCCATTTTAGTCATAATTTAATTATCATTTACCTAGTTGTTCCCCTAACACAATCCTTCTCGTTTATCCAGATCAGGATCCACTATACTTGCGAAAAACATGTAAACAGAGTTCATGAAAAAACGACAAGAGAGTAACTACAGAGGAAGACGAAACTTCTAGAACAATGACAGCGACCGTGAAGGCGACGGCTACAGCGGTGCCGGAGAAGAGAGGTTACTTAGAGTAAAGGAGAGGTGTTAGCAGGAAAAGAAAATCTGGAGGAAGGGAGAAGGTTTGCGAAGTGGAGTTGTGGAGTTTGAAGGTGTAAATGTTCTTGCACGGTATTTTATTACTTCCTCCGTTCCATTTTAATTCGGTACATTCCATTTTACATTTCATTTTATATGGTAATTAAGAAAGGTAACTTACATAAATTCCATAAATTTAGAAGCTAATTACATTTCTTATCACAGCTTTGCCTAATTACATAATATCCCATAATAAACATTTTTTGATATATATTTTTAGCCGTGATACATATTTGATTTGATACATTTCCAACTAATCAGTTAGTTAAATAAGAAAGTAACATAATCACATTAATTTGGGAGAGTGAATCACGTTTCAACCGTTTTGAAAAGAATCACTAAAATATCTAAATCATAGCAGAAAAATCAAAATCATCCATCAGATTCATATCGATTTCATATTTCAATTTGGCTAAATATCTTCATCTCTCTTTTTGTTCTTCTTTCTCAAATTTTCAATTCTCGGATAGTTTGAATCTAATATCGTCATTGTCGTCTGTCTCGATGTTGTTACGGCATTCGAAACTTTGAGTTTCTGATATCAGGTACGAGGCGTATAAAATTGACAGAATTGTGATTCATGAAAAAGTATCGTACCGAGATTTAATGTTTGCAATATCAATTCAACTTAAAATTGATGAATATCTGAAAAAGTTCATGCGAAATACATTGTTCAAGGGAATTCAACAGGAATGAAAATTCATAATAATATGGGCGTGAAACTTTTTTTCGAGATTTTGAAATTTATATAACTGTTATCGTAATTCGTTATGGATTTGTAAAATTTAGATGATACATATGTAGTAGAAATTAAAATAACCTAAACAGTTGTGTTTCTGAAATATTTTTTGAATATCTATCGTTTTGATACATTTATCTGATGCATTTGAAAACATAGATCAATGATTATGAGGAAAAATGCAAGTTATGTTTCTGGATTGATACATATTGTATTGATGTTAACAGTAGGACAATGTAGTTATATGCATCACTTATATTATATGTATCAGTTATAATCATTAATATATCTTTTTATATGTATCAAGTGATACTTTTTCTACATTTATATATCTTTTTTATTTAAAAAGATGTTCATCATAATTCATGGATACATACATAATGTTCAAGAATTCATGAAAAATAAATTTGTCTTATTTTTATACATTTCTGCATATGTGTGATACATATATATGAGTCATGCATTTACCTTGAAAAATTATGTTTGTGATACATTTTTATGATTTATATTCTTTTGATACATCTGATATTGTGCCCGAAAGATCTTCAAATTTTTTTATATGAATCATATTTATGTTGGTGATACATTTTTATGATTTATATTTTTTGATACATATCTTTGATACATCTGACACCGTGCCAGAAAAGTCTTAAATTTTTTTTTTATCTGAATCATATTTATGTTGGTGATACATTTTTATGATTCATATTTTTTTGATATATCTAACACTGTGCCAGAAAGATCTTAATTTTTTCTTATATGAATCATATTTTTATCAAAATATTATTTATACATGTGTTTCAAACATGTCAGACTTATGCAAACTTGATGTGTGTTTCTAACACAATAATATATAATTCTATTAAAACAGTATAATAAACGAAGTACTACATGTCATTAATTGAAAATAAAAATTTCTGTCTCGAAAGTTAACAATTGGCAAACCACCAGTTAATTGTCCAACAAAAAAAAACTCACACACAAAAAGGAAACCTACTAGAAAACAACTACTCAAGATCTATCAAAACAACTATTACGTTTAGGCTTAGGCGGGTCTTGACTGTCGCTAACATATTTAGTCATTGCCTTGTTCAACCCATAATTCCATAAGTGTGACGCATATCTAAACCGATGAAGCTCAGAATTAAAATCTGAAGAAGGTATTTCAACTTCATCACTTAAAAATTCAGCATATGCCGTCACATATGATCCACAATCCTTGAAATATATAAGTATATATATGTTATGCAATGTAAAGTACTTATGTAAGATCAATATCTTAAAATTGAAATCTGATACATATAGTGTGCCGCTTGACCGTTGGACAATTTTATTAATATACTGAATATCAAATGCATGTTGGTCAGACATTTCTTTTTTTTTTTTTATAATCCCTTCTTCCTTGAGAACTCCTTTGAGTTTTGAGATAATTTTGTGATTCTGTGCGCTATCGTACCTTAAATTGTGTGAAGGCCGCTTTTTGACCATCAAGCTGATGTTCTGTAGAATTAAACGACATATGTATCAATTTGACTTACATATCCAACAAGATAAATAAGGTAGGCTGGACACACAACATTAAACTATATTCTGATATGTATCAAATGTATAAAACAATTATGTTGATACATATACTAATTGATACATATGTAAAATGCATCAAACTATTATAACAGTATTACACAGACAGTTTTCGTCATACGAAATATATCAAAATAAATGTATTAAAAGTGCACAGACCAAATGTATCAAAAGAAAATGTTGATGTTTTTTTACCATGTTACGTTTGGGGGGACATTGTGCATCTCCCTTGCTTCATCTTGATCCGTATTTGCATATCTGTGGTGTTAGTTCTTGCAACATAATCTTCTTCATCTTTACGGGGTCATTGCGATGTTTTAATTTATTTTGGCGAAAATCGTCAGAAGTGTGATAAAAAATATCTGAAACAAAACCCACAACTTCATCAATCGCAGAACCAACAATGTTGTTTTCAATTTGGGTAATACCCAAACTGAATGAGGGTAAATCATCATAAGCCATTAAAAAGGACCAAGAAAATAATAACACCACAATAAGATGTGTTTTGAAAAAAAAAGAAAATAATTACTTAAAATCTACTCCAACAATCAACTCACCTCTCGAAAAATTCAGAAAAAAATTGAAATTGAATTGACTTCAACTTGTTGGATGTGGGCAGTTGTTGGAGGTTGAAGATAAAGTGATGTAAACTCAATTGTGGAAAGAAGTTATCGATTATTTTGGGGTGAGAAATTTTTAAAAGTCGAATGGCGAGATTTGGGGCGTCATAAGCGGAGTGGTATGCGGTTGAGGGGAGAGAAAATATGTATCAAGAGGAAAAGAATAAATGTGGGATTTTATGAAATATTTTAAAAGATATGGGATTTTTGGTATTAATGAACCTTAAGTTTGATGATTTGTGTAATTTATCCAATTAAGAAATCATAAATGAAATGTTAAATTTTACTATTTTACCCTTTACTCATATTAATGATATTCATTGGATATAAGAATGAATATTGCAATTGTAGTTAATTGTAAGAGTAAAATGAGAAAAAAATAATTCATTCTATCTTGATTTAGTAAGTGATCAACTAATATGACACATTTAATTTTAGTAAGATGACTAAATAAAATGAGCCGGAGGGAGTAGTTTGCTTGAGGGTATAGTGGTCATAAGAAGAACTATGGCATAGTTATAAATGGGAGAAAAGACATAAAATCTCTCCTAAACTTGTCAGCACAACTTACTTTAGCACTTTAAGTTTACAAATAATTAAACACCCCCTTAACAACTTTCAAGTGAATTAAATATCACCTTAATGACTGATGTGGCAAAAAAAAAAAGAGGAAAAAATTATAAATGCGCGTAATTCTTTTTAAAAAAAATGATCCCACTAGTCTGGTGTACTATATCATTATAAAATTAAAAATAGAAAATAAAAATACTCCTGCCTCACCCCTTTCATCTTCTTCAAACCCACCCATCCACTTTCTTTATTCTTTGAACTCCACCTCCCCCTTCTTTTCCTTCTTCGAAATCCCACGCCCATACTCCATTTTTTCTACTTCGAATTCCTACCACCACTAGAAAGAAAATACTTCGTCTTACCTCAACAAATCATTATTTTAATTTTCAGAACACCCATTTAAAAAAAAAAAAAAATTTTGCTATGTTGGTATTACAATGCTCGTGCAGGTGTTTTTTTCTTCTTCTTCTTCTTCTTTTGAACGACCTCTTAAAGTATTTGTGAATTTGATGGTTGTTGGTAGGGGTGTACAGACCAAACCGTTAAGTCAAATCGAATTGACGAACCAAATCAAACCGAGAAAAAAAACCAACTTGTGATTTGGTTTGGTTGGTTTGGCGTTAGAAAAAAAAATCGACCATTCTTGGTTTGGTTTGGTGTTAACCAAAAAAAAAGTCAAACCAAACTCAAACTAAACCGACATAATATATATATATATAATTTTAACTTTTTATACATAAAAAAGATTATAATATTAATTATAATCTACTTTTTAAATTAATTTTATTAATTTTCAATATTTAAAAAGTAGATATAGATATATATTCAAATTTGGGCCTTTAAGTTGTAATATTTGTCCATTAATTGATAATTAAATGATCCAAAGCTCAATATAAACTTAAAACTTAAAACTTTTCACTCTTCATCTTACTTTTTAGTTTCACACAAGATAGTTCTTCACTCCTTGTTTTTTCATAATTGTGATTTTCCACTAACACATGAGTGAAAAAACATATTTGACCTTGTTTTCAATAAAATATAATTGAAGAGATTAAAGATTATAAAAAAAAATTGAGAAAAACCAAATAATCGAAAGAACCGATTAACACCTAAATCGAAAAAATCTATTTTATGTTGGTTTGATTTGGTTTATAGATTTAATAAACCGACATGATTGATTTATTTATTTTTTAATAAAAAACCAAACCAACACTACTTATGTACACCCCTAGTTGTTGGTATACACTAATTGTAAAGTTGATTTTTTTTTTTATGAGTTTTGAGGTTGTTTATTCTGAAAAATCATGCCTTTTTGTGTTAATGTTGACTCAATGGTGTGGATGTTGAGTGTTAGTTCAATTTTTTTTTTTTTTTAATTTTAAATAAATTCTTACAAGAATAGAGTTTGGTGTTTTTTGGCCCATGGAGAGAGAGAGAGAGGAAGATTTTTTTTTTTTTAAATTTAAATAATTTTTTATGTGGCTTTGAATTGACTTTGATATGCCAATGACATGATGCGTGTGTAATGCACCTTCCATTGTGAGATTGGTATAATAATTTTAGGGTGGTATAAAATTTATTTAAAGTTGTTAAATAAGGTATTTAATTGCCCGTAAAGTTAAAGTGCTAAAGTAAGTTATGCTGATAAATTTAGGGAGAATTTTATGTCTTTTCTCTTATAAATTGATAACCATACTTTGTCTGGTTTCGATTTATATATACTCATGTAAAATTATGATTTCGACTGTTTATGAAATGTAAGATTATTACATTACCACTTTATAATGTAGGATATTAAAAAGAAAGTACAAGTAATTTTCTTTGTTTTCACAAAAAAGATATTTCAATCAATAGAATAGTCAATGTTTTGATATTATACAGTTAATTTTGTACTAAAATACTAATTTATCTAATATTTATTAGTATCACGCCTTGCGGTAATGATTCCTTTGGCATTAGACCCTACATACTTCAATACTTTGATGTTTCTTTTATAAATAAAAATCAAATATCATATCAAATACTGCTAAAAAATGTAATTAAAATACATATCAAATATCATAATATTGGAATTATTATGGTATCAGAAAAATCAGTTTTAATATAATAATTGTATTTACAGTCCCATGCCCACCCATCTTGTTGAACTTTACGGAAACGGGCCACCCGACATTCGCCCCGTCCAAAATCAAAACCTACCACTATTATCTTATCTTAGAAAAAATCTCTAGAGTTTTCCATTTCGAATTGAAGATTAGCACTCATAGTTTCCGGCGGAACCATGGCAATGACGATAACAACTGCAATGGCATCACCCTCCCGCCGGCTGCTTATCAACTCTCAACATAATACCCTCAGCACTATCCCCAATAATGTGGCAATTTACCCAGCAATTACAAATCAGGGGTTATTGAATCTGAACCACACTGTATTCTCTCGAGGATGCCTAAGACCTTTGGTGAAACCAGTATGCGCTTCTGGTTCAGGGTTAGAGGCAGATTTGGGTGATGAAGAGTCTTTGATACGCGTTAAAAATGCAAAGATAGTTGTTGAATCGGAAGATGATGAAAAGATACAAGTCAGAGTAGATGTGAACGAGGAGGACACAAGGATAGTTTTCGACAAAGTTTTGACAAATTTAGCAAAATCAGCCCCACCTGTTCCTGGCTTCCGCAGGGAAAAAGGAGGGAAAACATCAAAAGTTCCTAGGGACTTTCTACTGCAGATACTTGGTGAAGAACGCGTTACTAATTTTGTAATACGAGAAATTGTTACCTCAACTCTTGCTGATTATGTGAAGAAGGAGAATTTGACAGTGAAGGATAACAAGATCAGCACCACACAAACTGCGGATGAACTCAGGTCATCATTTGCTCCGGGAACTGAATTCGGATTCAATGCCACCTTGGAGCTTGAAAAATCGAAAACTGAAGCCACCGCATAAACCCCATAAGAGTCGGCCCAGTGCACTAAAGCTCCTGATATGCATGGGGTCGAGGAAGGGGCCAGACCTCATAGAAGATGTGAAACTTTTCTCACTGTTTAATCTCTTAGAATGACTTGTTAGAATAGAATCAGTAGTTTTTGAGGCCAATAGATTGAAGGATCCTAAATGCTATTACTGTTTGGCTTACTACTGGTTAAACATGAAATTGGGTTGTGATTTCAGTTGACATTTCAGTATTCTATTGAAATTGAATTATGATTTTAGTTGGCATTTCTTGGAGCAATATGCACATGCGCGATAACATTGAACTTCTGAATCTTCTTAGCTCTAGTGCTGAAATAAAAGGTCTCCCGTTATCTGAATTTACAAGGTTACACTTGTATATATAGTTCGTCGGAAAAACATGTATAACCTCCTTTGTGACGGACTACATGGGAGGCATTGTCCAGTCGAATTTTGTCCCAGCTTAGTACCAATATGCAAATCAAAGTTTGGTGCTTTTCTTTTATTATCATAGTTACCATACATGAAAATGGCTCATATTAGAAATTTGCTATCTTTGTCTTCAGAAGATCTTAGGTTGTAGCAATTCTTTTTTCCCTCTGGAAAGCTTCGAACAGCCTCCAAGATTATATCGGAATCATTTTATATGAATTCAGGCAGTACATGTGCATTTATACTAGTGTTCATGAATATTTCATCGCTCGTGTAAGTTACTTAAAAAAATTGTTGTTGTAGCTCGAGTTTTCTGGTAATCCACAGTCGATGCTCACGAATACTTACAAAATTAATTAACCAAAAGAAAAGTTTCGATTTAGACATAACACCATAGCTAGACAAGTATTTTTCTTCAGATAATAAAGCTTTTCAATGGAGTATAAGTTACCTGATTGATAATCAAGAACTGGTTGGCTGTGAGTAAAGTGAAAATTAGCCAGTGGATTTGGGTTTAAAAGTGGATTGGTTAAATTTTTAAAATTATAAATAATATATATGACTAATCATAATAAGTGACTTTTTAAAATTGATCAAAGCCAACAAATTAAAGGTGTTAGTTTGAGGGGTATTTTTGAGCTAAAACAATAAATTTAGCTTATTTTTAGATTGGATGGAGGGCATAGGTAAACCATTCTTGCCACATTAGAAATATTTTTAATACTTGCCCCATTTTTCGTCAAAAAAGACTAGCCCAAAATAGTCATATTTGAAAACGGGTCACGCGACTTTCACCCGGTCCAAAATCAAATGCCCTAAATTATCTTATCTTTGAATTTCTGGATTCTCTTCTCATTTCACAAGAAAATTACTGTAGCAGCTTAAGGCTCTCATAGCTTCCGGCGGAACCATGGCAATGACGATGACCACTGCAATGGCATCACCCTCCCGACAGCTGCTTATCAACTCTCAACATAGTGCCCTCATCACTATCCCCAAAAATGTACCAATTTATCCAGCAACAGCAGTTACATATCAGGGATTATTGAATTTGAACCACTGTGTGTTCTCCCATGTATGCCTAAGACCTTTGGTGAAACCAATGTCGGCTTCTAAATCAGGGGTAGAAGTATCTATTGCTGCAAAAATAACTATTGAATACGAAGATTCTGAGAAGATACAAGTCAGAGTAGATCTGAACGAAGAGGAAACACGAATAGTTTACGAAAAAGTTTTAACAAATTTAGCAAAAGCTGCACAACCTATTCCAGGCTTCCGCAGGGATAAAGGAGGGAAAACATCTCAGGTTCCTACGGAGTTTTTACCGCAGATACTTGGTGAAGAACTTGTTACCGATTCTGTAATACGAGAAATTGTTAACTCAACTATTGCTGATTATGTGAAGAAGGAGAATTTGACAGTGAAGGGTAACAATATTAGCATCACACAAACTGAGGATGAACTCAGGTCATCATTTGTTCCGGGAACTGAATTCGGATTCAATGCCATCTTAGAGCTTGAAAATTCGAAAACTGAAGCCACCACATAAACCCTATAGAATATGTGAAACTTTTCCACAGTGTAAAGGGCAGCCCGGTGCATGAAAGTGGTTGAAGGGTCGGATCACAAGGATTCATTGTATGCAGCCTTATGTTACATTTCTGCATTGTTTGATCTCTTAGAATGACTAGTTAGAATATAATCAGTAGTTCCTGAGGCCAATAGATTGAAGGATCCTAAAAGCTGTTTCTGTTTGGCGTACTTGAAATTAAATTATGATTTCTGTTGGCATTTCAGTACTCTATAGAATTGAATTATGATTTCAGTTGGCATTTCTTAGAGCAATATGCTGATACAAAAGACAAAAATCTCTCATTTTTTCGCTTACACTTAAATATATCTTATCTGTTTTTTGGCATCAAGATAGTTGGAAATACTTAAAGTGATCCTGTTTAGTGACAGCAGTTAATTACAAGGGTTCATGTGGATCTTTTGCTTCACAGTTTCGTGCAACAAATCTAAGAAAGGCAGAGAGAGATGCAAACTTTTACATGAGGACATGAAAACTAAGCACAAAAGTAAAATCTCATTGTCATTCCAGATGACACTGTATGATATTGTTAACTATTTTGGCGTGATTTTGTGGAGCCCTATCTCGTTTAGAGATGATAGTTGGCAGGAATTATTACAAAACATACAGAAGTGATGTAGTTGAAGGTTAAGGTAAGGATTTACTTTCAATGTCAAATTGACTTTTGTGTCACACGTTTTATTTACCTTCAATGGTTTTACATATTTAATTTAGGATAAATTTGAAGCTAGTGGTATGCGAGAACATGTACTGCAAGCACTTGTGATCGACACTATGCAAAGGCATTTTAGACCACGAAAGACTCGATAGCATGCTGACTACTACCAATATGCTACTGATGAAGAGAGACTGTCTCATAGGCCGGATGATGTTTGGGTGTTTCTGTTAGGACTTTTTGGAAGTCCCGCTATCAAGGTAACTTGATAATGAAAATGCATGATAAATTACTATTTAAATGTTGGTCCTTAATGTATTTATTTGATTGCAGGTTGTGAGTGAGAAGAACAAACTACACCGGGGAAAACAAATTACTAAGCAGTGTGGCTCAAAGTCATTTGCAGAAGTGGAGGAATAGATGGTACAAACGCATTTACCACAACCACTATAGAATTATTTGTAATTCATTTTTGGTTATGTTGAGTTAATAAATATAAATATTTTCATCTATTTTATATATAGTAAAGAGATGCTGATAATAGAACAAAGGCAGCACCAGATCGACTTTGGGAACTCCAACACAATCGTAAGTTTGACAAAGGAGAATTGGTGTAGTTGGATCCACAGTCACAACAAATTCATGTAATCTCCTGACCTCATTGTTTTATTATTTTGTTATGTGCTTCCTATTTTATAGTATAAAGTATAAACTGTAGTGCATAGTTGCAGGCTACATGAAATTGTGGCTCAACAACAATCTAAAGAAAATGAGCATCCATGAAAGAAGATGAGATTTTAACCACTATCTTGGTGAACAAACTAGCTATGTTCGTGGAAAAGGGTAAGGAAAGAGGCCTCGAGGAAAGAGTCCTGTACAAAAGGTAGATCTAGAGGCAAGTGTGTATTCTGCAATCGAAAGTATGCGCCAAGAGTTGCAAGCGAAAATGGAAAGAAAATTGCAAGAAGAATGTAAACATATGGTTGTCGAGTTGCAAAGAAAGTTGGAAGAAAAAGTGATTTCTGAGCTGCAAACTAAATTAGAAGAGGAGCACGTACACATGGATCTACAAGTTCACAATAGGATCCAAGTGAAGATGGATGCACTTATGATCAAAATGCAACCGGTAAACCGTATGTTTTGGGTCATTTGGATATGCAGTTAATAAGTCATTTGAAATTTGGAGCTTTATTCTCCCTGTTTGCTTTAATGTTAAGCATCTGATGCATTTCTGCCTTATAGTTTTGGTAGTCTAAACTTGGTCCTCTCCCTGTATTGATATATTGTTGTTCTGATGCATCGAGTTGGATTTCTCAAAGGATTTTGCCTTTAGATCCTGCTAGTATCCACTTGTTTGCATAAAGCCTCTAGAGTATTAACTGCTAGTAGAATATGGTGGCAGTTCAATTTCCATCATACATGGATATGAGTGGCCAATAATGTTTTCGACGTGCATAGAAGTCAGATTCTCTAGTTGGTTCGGAAGAGAAGACGAGGAATGAACTTGTCAATATGTTACAAAGATTTTAATTTCCGTTACAGGATTCTAAGCATTCTAAAGTATTCTAAGCATTTCTTTCATGAGGTGCACAGCGGATTTATCAGTCTTTATATTTTGTAGATGGTGTGCTATGTACCTGTTAGTTTCTCCCAGAGTTTAAGGGAAGGGGATTCCAGTAAACTAAGACAACATAATTTCCTTTTTTCTAGGTACTTTCAAATGTCTTATCCTTATTTCTTCTTTTAATATCGATGTTATTAGTAATGAGAAAAGTTAGCAGTTTAGTTTTTCATTTGTTCATTAGTACTGAGAAACTTCAGTTGCTTAGTTCTTTAATTATCTACCTGGCCCTATGCATGAACCTTGAACTTTGTTCTACTAATTGAGGATCCGTCCTTTCCTTCAGAACTTGACTTAGGATCTGCATTTTCCTTACACATGCATATATAATGATGTTTATATTTATTTTTCTTAATAGCAAGTATAAAGTATTCAGTAATGGGGGAATGAAGTTGCTCAAGTTTTTTTTTTTTTGAAGACATTGGAGTAGTTTTAAGTTACTGGATTAGTTTGGCGACACTTGTATGTTTTTTTTTCTGTGGTAGAAGACGTTGATGTATATATCAAGACATTAAATTAATGTAATTCTTTATTTTAAATAAAAGAATCTCTACCATAAATCTCATTAAATACAGAATTACCTTTATTAGAAAATATTTCATTCTCAAATATGAAATTTTTTTTAACGTGAATTTAAATTTGATCGACCATAACACGTGTAGTAAAAAAATTTTTTTACATCCATATAAATAAAACACACATGTGGCCTGTGGGTTGTGGACCCCATAATCTTCATTCAGAGAAAAAGAAAGCGAACACACGCTGTTCGCAATTTTTGTCGTCATCCTGACAACGAATCCTAGTTAAGACGCCCTTGGCCTTTTTCCCCATGTACTTTCAGTATTTAACTTTGCCTCCACAACCAATAACCTGTCCTATTTGTTGGGAACAAAAATGAAAAATACTCCCTCAGCCCCAATTTATGTAACACATTTGGCTTTTCGAGATTCAAACAGTATAAGTTTAATCGTGAATTTAAACATGAAATCTTCAAAAAAAAATTTAAATAAAATTTATATATTTGAAATCTACATAAAAAGGATTATTAGTAACAATAATTGACAATTCAAAATATTTAAAACATATATGAGAAAATTTCGGTCAAAAATAGACATGTTTGAATCTCAAAATTCGAAATGTGTCATATAAATTGGGACGCAGGAAATAAAAAAGAATTAGGAGATGAATTTTTTTTATGTCAAGAAATATATTCATTTCCTTGTTTAAAGAAAGTCACAAGCAAGTTTAGATCTCCAACTTAGTGAAAAAATGTAACAATGTACAATATGAAGATCAAGGATAATTGTATACCTTGTTATGGTCTATTAGAATACCATTTATATATTGATTTTCACTGGTTAATTGTATATATGAATCGCCCTTTGGGTATTATTTCAATGACAAGTCATCCGTACAAAATATTACTCCCTCCGTTCCATTTTATGTGACCTACTTTTCTTTTTGGTCCGTCTAAAAAAGAATGTCATATTTTCTTAGTTGGTAACTTTTTAAAAGCACAATTACTCTTTTACCCTTATTGGTCCCACTTATAAGGTCCCACTTAATTAAAAATAATAGTAGTACATTTTTAATAAAGGACAATTTAGTAAACATCACCAAGTCTTCCCTTATTTATTAAACTCCGTGCCTGGTCAAAGTAGGTCACATAAAATGGGACGGAGGGAGTACTAAATTTGAATTAATAGGGGCAATACTGTAAATTCATTATATCAATTATTATTTTTTTAATAAATATGTCATATCAAAAAGTGACAAGTAAAACTAAACGAAGGGAATAGTGTAATAACTACTCCCTCTGTCTCATTTTATGTAACCTACTTTTCTTTTTGATCCGTCCCAAAAAGAATGTCACATTTTTTTATTTGATAACTTTTTAAAAGCACAATTACTCTTTTACCTTTATTGGTCCCACTTATAAGATCCTACTTAATTAAAAATAATAATAGTACATTTTAATAAAGGACAATTTAGTAAACATCACCAAGTTTTTCCTTATTTATTAAACTCCGCGTCCAATCAAAATATGTCACATAAAATGGGACGGAGGGAGTACTTACTTTTGACAATTGTTACACTAAAACAATTGATTTCTTGCAATAGTAGATTGCAAGAAGTTGTTTAAAAATGTTGAAGTTTTGTTAAATTCAATATTGTAAAATTACATATTTACATGAAAATATTATACGTGAAGCCAAATCATTTGTCTAGAGAGGATATATAATTAGATACGGATAATTTACTAAGTGGACTCTACTAGAAAGTCAAGAATAACCTATAAATGTTGACGAAGAGTAAAACATAAAAATGGATCAAACGTATTGAGAAAGAGATTTTACAATGACCAATAACCTATGATTAATTGATGTCACTGGTCTTGACTTTTTATCTACTTGAAAGCTAATGGGAGTACGACTTTAATTTTTTCAAGAAAGTGAAATGTCTCATTTCCTACTACAACTAATACATCTATACAGAGAGGCATTTTTTTAAAAAAACACTCCAACATACAAAATAATCATTTAAACACCTTTAAAATTTATGTGGCACATCAGCATCGGGAGCCCACGCACAGGGGAAACGAGTTGGAGTGTATAGTTGCTAGTTGAGATCAAGTTGAGATGTCTAGATGTGCTTTGTCAAAGTTGGAGTGCTTACTTACCAGTTGAAGCCAAGTTTGAGTTTCTGTTTATGTAATTACAACTAAGAGATCAATCAAGCATAAACTATAAATCAATTTTAATTAAATATTCCAAATTATTTTAACTTCCTCTTCAAGCTAAAAATAAAACACAAGGAAGATTAAAAGAGGAGAGATTCGAATACAAAACAAAACAAAAAAATTGTCAAAATTGTATTGCCATATCTCTTGTTGGATTGGTTTTTTTTTTTTTTCATTTCTATAGGAGGATTAAAAAATTAGGCAGAAAATAAAGAGGCTGCATAATTTTTCCACCTTAGCTTGCCAACCGTTGAGAAGTTACACATATAGATAAATGCATGCAAGTCCACATCTTGGCTGTCTCAGAGTCAATGGAAACATCTCTATATTTCCACCTTCCTATATTTAGCATTTTTTTTTGTATAAAAAATTACATATGATCATCCAGAATTATTAACAATTTATAATATGTTTTCAGTGTCACATATTATATGACAGCGTCCCTATTATAAATTTTTTTTCAAGTAAAAGATTCCATGTTGCATGAGAAAAGACAGATATGCATGCTTTTATTTATTTCGTGTTGGACCATTAGTTATTTATTTTAACTTACTAGTTGTTCTTGTATAAGCTCCAAGGAAATATGGTTTTTAGCTTTTTTCCCTCTTTCACTTTGATCCATTTCTCTAGCCATCAGCAAGAACTCTAATGTATTATGTTCTTAAATGTGTGATATAATGGTTGACTTCCATCAGTCATATTCTTTGGACTGTGAAAAGTTGGTCTAGGCTTAACAATCGAATGTTACTATTGATGAATCAATAGAGTTAAACAATACGCTTAGATTTGTTTCACCCTAACTCAAAATTATGTTTAATACTATATCTTAATATTTGCACGACTGTTGGTTTGATTCTCCCTTTGTTTCAATTTATTTGTCCTATTTTACTTTTTAATCCATTTAAAAAAGAATGTCTCTTTTCTTTTTTGAAAACTCTTTAATTAGTTCCAACTTTCTATATTGCATGTTTAAGACTGTCAGATTAAATGACATTTTGACACATTTGACGTATCTTTAGTTTAAAACCACAATATTCAAAAGTTATAATTCTGTGACAAGTCAAAGCATGACATACAAATTGAAACGAATGAAGTATCTTACATGGATGATGCAAAACAAGGTCTAAATTCCCTATGATTTTAACTAAGAAATACTTGTGTAATTTACGCAGCACAATATAGATGAATTATTAGATCTTGGCAGCTTCTGAAGTGTACTATAACAGCTAACCATTGCATAATATCATTGATTTGTTTAGCTGATCAATGAACTGAAAAATTAACTTTGGGTTGAAAATATATGAATTATAATTGCTAGTTAAGTCAACAGAATTTCATATTTCTTAATTAGGCGGTAACCCGTCAGTTTTTGTCTTTTTCAACACAACCCTCGACAGAATCATAGAGTTTTCTTGATGGAGGAAGCTGATAAAATCGTACAAGAAAATACAAAGTTACTGCTTTATTAATTTATTTATTTATCTATCATGATCATCATGAATTCATGATCAAAGTTATTATCAGTATTTATTGTTATCATCATGATCTGAATTATAATGTGGTATGCGATCAGATCACCTTAATTTTCTAGTAATGTAATCTAGGAAATCATGCATGACAATATTGCTAGAAAATTGTAACGCTGTTATCACCAAATGATATCCCGGACAAGAAATATAAGAATATTCGAACATATATTATTGATTTGTTGCTCCAATAGAAGGTGATGAATCAATTTGGAGTGATTCCAATTACTTCGTATTACTTACTATAAAAAGGTCACCAAAGAAAACAAATTAAAACTATACTTGAGTACATTATTTACCCAGCAAATTTTAAAAGCAAACAGGGCATTTAATTGCAATATTACCAAAAAATCATTCAAGATCCACACTTAAAATATTAAAACGAAATACACCACGAAATTTGATTTTCTTTTCTTTTGGCTCTATACTAACGTTTTCCCCCCATATGTGTCTTTACTTGTTAACTACTAATCCAATCCATGCCTTTCGTCATTTTCTTTTCACAGTGTCTCAATCTAAGTGGTCAGACATGCTAATGATCAGTAATCCGTCAAATCATTAGTCAATTAATTAATTATAATTCATTATTGGTTTAGTTTTCATTTTTTTCAACATTGGACACATGGCCATGGTCTGTTTGGTTAAGATATAGAACTATATCTCAATAAATTAAGTCTTGATATATGGTGGTGGAAAAATAAGTACATTTATAACATGTTGGATTTGTCAATGAATGAGACACTTAAAGTGGAACAATGATTGCAACCTGGAGTGTAAAATAATAGTACTAAATAATTGGTCATATTTTTGGGCTGGAAGAAAAAAGATTTAAGTGGAAAGATGCCTCTTCTAAGTGCCCACTTCATATGAATTGCAGTAAGAATACAAGCACAGAAGTAGCTAGGCTACTAATTCTGTCAAATTAACTAGTGGAAATTCTTTTAGATAATAATTGACGGTGAGATTTGATTCCAAAATCTTTGCCTACTTTGCTACCATTTTGCCTAGTTTGCTACCATGTTGAAGCGTTTGATCATCTCATCAAAAGACTACCACGTTGAAGTGTGTGACCATTTCATCACAAGGCTACCATGTTGAAGTATGTGACCATTTTATCAAAAGACTTAACTAAAAAAGAGCACATTTTTATTATTTAATTGTATTCGCAGCCGATAGAGTAAGAAATATATATATATCAAATTATTCAGAAAGTAGTTTCATATAAACTACATCCTTATAAGAATAATATGCATTAATTGGTAAAGTGATATTACTAATTATTATGCAGATAAATCAAGAGATCATTTGAGGGTAATAGTAGTACTTTAGGACCACTACTTCTAAAAGACAAAATGCAACTCAACTGTGCTAGCTTAATGCATAATCTTCCAACTTGGCCATGTTTTCTAATCATATAATTAAGTTGAATTACAAGATTTTAATATTATTTTGTCTGTCAAACAACAAGTGTCTTCGATCAATACATTATTGACACGCCAACGACTAAATTGGTTAAATGTTAGGTTATATATCTTTCGAGATGGTAGTGCTAATTTAAATGCATTACAACCAATGAGAAAAATGCATGGAAAAGTTGGTGGGTGTGGGGGAGGTCTAGCAACAGAATGACATATGATGTGTTTGGTTAAAAAAAGAATTATTGATAAGTTATTCTTTCGTTAAAATGACCAAGATTGATATTTTTGAAATTTTTAGGAAAAGATATAAATTTAAAAGTACTATTTTTTTAAGAAAAACAAGGAGAGAATGACGGAAAAGAGTGAATAGGTCGAAGTTTAGGAACTTTGTTTTGGACAATATATTTTTGAGATTTATAAAAAATTATGATAAAATTCAAAATACTGGGTTAAACCAAAAGTTATTTATAAGCTGGAAAGTTATAATTCGGTATGATCAATTTATGAATTTTGACTTATGAGTGAGTAATTTAGAGTATGGTGTTTACCAAACATCTAGATAAGTTAAAAAATTCTTATAATTAAGTTGGTGCAACCCACTTTGTTTCATGTCACAGAGAAATCTCACATGAACGTGCACCAATTTCTTTCTACTCCGTATGACATAAAAGTTCTTTTTACCTACTTCTCTCCTGCAATTTTTCTCATGTTGTCAAAATTTGTCTTTCTTAATATCTTTTTCTTTTTATGTTCATCATATGAATTTTTTTATAAAACTTGATCTACTTATGGTTGATTTTAATTATTAACTACTTGTAGACATTTTAAAGAACTCGCGACCGAAATGAGACACAATAACTAAAAAGTGATTGAAATAAGTCATTGCTTTAAAGAGTAATCAAAATAGGCTATCCGAATCTTTTTATTCTGTTTTACGAAATTTAGTTAACGTCTCTGTTAACCGCAAGGAACAGTGAAAAAAACTTTAAAAATGGAATTAAAAACGACGAGTTGTAACCCGGAATTAATAACTTCGTTTTATTTCAAAATATATAACCCGGAGTTATTAATTCCATGTTATTTAAAATAAATTTTTTTATTGAAAACCGGAACTAAAAGTTTCGAGTTCTTTAAATTTCTTAAAACCTGGAATTAAAAATTCCGGGTTATAATTCTTGTCACTAACAATTCACAGAATCAATCTCTACTGTGATATTAAACATGATTCGAGAAAGTATTGCCATATTATTGTCTACTTCTGTTGCAGTATTTCCTGTCTGCCAATTTCTTTCTTTAGATTGGAACAAAAGCTTTTAATGAACTCACATATAAGCTTCGATGAAAAAAATATTTGTTTTTTTTTTATTGAATGTACTCTCTTATACTCGGATATTATCTTCTTGATGTGATGAATACATATAGTCATATAGCCTAAATTTCACTATGAAGTCTTCTTTTTGCTTTCTATTTGATTTACAGGTAACCTTAATTTCACAAGGAGATGTCCCGCTATCAATAGTGATGACAGCGTGCACTACAATTGCTGCAGTGCTTCTCACTCCCTCCTTGACAAAGTTTCTCACGATAAAAGTGACAAGAATTATAAAACGGAATTTTTACTTCCGGGTTTTAAGAAATTTAAAGAACTCGGAACTTTTAGTTTCGGTTTCTAATAAAAATTTTTATTTTAAATAACACGGAATTAATAACTCTGGGTTATATATTTTGAAATAAAACGGAATTATTAATTTCGGGTTATAACTCGCCGTTTTTAACTCCGTTTTTTAAGTTTTTTTTACTGTTCCTCACGGTTAACGGAGACGTTAACTAAATTTCGTAAAACGAAATAAAAAGATCCGGATAGCTTATTTTGGTTACTCTTTAAAACAGTGACGTATTTCAGTCACTTTTTAGTTATTGTGTGTCATTTCGATCGCGAGTTCCATTTTAAACTAATTTTCCGTCAGATGGATTATGAAGGGCCTTTCGTCAAGGCAATGTACGTACTCCGTTGATCATGGCTGCTGTCCTTTTCGGATTTTGTTAACACAAGATGTTTATGTATTGAACTGTCTTTTTATTGTATCGATTTTAATTTATTGATCATGGTCGTACGTAGTAGCGAGAGAGTATTAAAAGTTTAGACGTGTATGTTTGACTAACGTTCTGAAAATGAAGCAGCCATAATAATTTAAATTCATTAAATTTAGTGATATTTGGTTACTTATTAGGTGGTGATTTGACTTCAAACATCAACATTTTGAAAATATGAAAACGCGAAGTGGATAGCTAGCTTATAACAATTATCACTGAGGTAGATTCAAGATTTAAATATGGTTTTGATCTTTAAATGCCTTTAGAACACGGCAAACTGATCCATTAATCTTTTGTTATGCGTGGGGTTTAAAAAAAATCGGATTATAACGTCTATTATATGCAGTCTTATTCTGCATGCTTATTTGCAAGAAGATAATTTCAAAGCTCAGATCCAGACCTCCTGGCCGGTCACATGACGATAACTTTATCGGTTACGCCAAGGCTACCATTCAATTATTGAACTCATGTATTTTTAAAATTATAGATTCAGTTCTACCATTTATTACAATCTTAATACTCTTTTATTCCAAAATAAATAATTTTTTTATGGTGTGAAACACCCCTTTAAAAATTAATTAAAAAATTCTTTTTTTCTATCGAAAGAATTGAGTTTAGATGACTAAACTCCGCGATCCCCTGAGTACCACTTATGGGCAAGACTCGATTGTTTCAACGTTATTTTAGAGGAAAAAGAAATTAATATACTATGTTTTAATGACGAAAAAGCCAATATTTCAGTCCAAGATAACTTTTTTTACTAATATAGAAGGAGCAGTAAAATACTCTCTTCATCCACTTTTACTTATTTATTATTTTAAAAATAAATATTCAATTTTACCGTACTAATTTAAAAAATGAAGAAATAATTTATCTCTTTATTTCTAATTTACTCTTATTATTAGTTATAGTCATTTTTCAATGTATTTAATTTCCAAAATATAAAATTTACTATATTCAGTGAATGATATAATAAATTTGTTAGTCTATTTATTATTTTTAAGAAGTGTGTAAGTTAATAGTGAACGAGTAAAATTGAATAATGGGATTATCATTTGTCTCTAGCGCTAGTGTGTGTAAAAGGGGGAATTCAAAAGATGTTTATTGATGAGTCAATTAATCCAAAAGCACCTGATCATTCATTTACAACCAATGAATTCACCTGAGATTTTTCTATGACTACAAGAGAGAGGACGACATAATAGTCATTCTCATATGTCACTATTCAAATCCCATATGTTCAACAGAGTACCAGCATTCTTCAATAAAGGTTTTAGCAGAAAATCTACTTGTATTTCGACAAGTGCATGGTTGAATGTTTTGCCCATTTTTGTTAGAAGAAAAAAAAGGAAATGAAACATTCTTAGTAGGCGTTTAATCATAGATTGATTGAGATTTGAAAAGAAAAAAGAAATAGTATTTACTATATTTGAAGGTGAAATTAAAAATGTATTTGAAAGTTGAGAGTATGTTTGGATCGGACTTGAAAATAAAATTGAAGTTTTGTGGATGAGACCTTAAAAACCTCAAAACATGTTGTTCAAACTTTTATTTTTATATTTCAAATTTAAAATTAAAATAATGAGTCACTTTGATAAATTAAGAAACGGTTATTTGAAATGTTGTTCAGTGTGTCTCTTGTGTATTTTGTCCATTCACGCGACATATATGATTTAGGGATCGGATATGTTGTTTTTACCCATATGTGTGTATGTTACTACTAATTTTGTTAGGTAGCTTTTTGGTATTCTATAAATGTACACTGACTAAATAGAGTTGTAAAACAAAGGTTGTTAGCATATGATCATTACTCTTCCTAGAAATAGTTACAATTAGTATATAGTTAATTCGATGAGAAGATGCCAAAATATTAATCAGCATTATTAATCTAGATACAGCCATCATTAGTTAAGCAGCCTTTTTTTAATTGAACACATGAAACACTTGAGATCCTTGAACTTCAAGGTAAACACATAATGCCAAATTAAGTTCGATAAAAGACATTTTCCAATAGTAATAGTTAATACTCACATTTTAGATGGAAACTTCTGTCAGCTACTACTTGAAAATAAATAAATAAATAGAAAACAGGCCTGTCCATTTGACTTGTGTACCTTTTAATTAATTTAAAAGAAATCACTTTATTTTATTGTTTTAAGTCCCAAATCTTCTTAATATAAGACAATAACAGAACAAGGTAGAGACTTGTCCATTTCTCTAGAAAGGGAGCAACCTAGGAAAACTTCCTCAGAAGTTCCAAGAAAGTGCTCAAACAACAACAAAATTAGAAACACACACACACAGAGAGAGAGAGAGAGAGAGAGAGAGAGAGAGAGAAAAGACTTAAAAGTGAAATGGGAAGAGCTCCTTGTTGTGATAAGAATAATGTGAAAAGAGGGCCATGGTCACCTGAAGAAGATGCTAAGCTTAAAGAATTCATTGACAAATATGGAACTGGTGGAAATTGGATTGCTCTTCCTCAAAAAGCTGGTAAGAAAAGCAAAATCTTGCGTTAATTAAGTTCTTTTTTTTTTTCAATTTTTTTTATATGTTGTTCAATTTTTGTATTTGTATTAGGAAATTCACTCAATATGTACATCCGAAAATACAATAATAATAATAATATATTCAGTATATTTCCACAATGAGGTTTGAGGAGAGTATGATTTATGTAGACATTACCTCTATCTCTGGGGTAGAAAGACTATTTTTGACGGATCCTCGGTTCAAAAGAAAAAGAAGAATTCGAAGCAGAATGGAAAGAAAATAAGACAACAAAATGACAGAAAAAAAAGCAACAAATAGTACTAATAAACACCGAAGAAAAAGAAACTACCCCATGATTTCTAAATAATACTACTATTAAGGAGGTACATATGAATTTCTTGTATCTTTGCTGTTTATATAATTTGATGAAATTATGTTTTTGGATCAGGATTAAAGAGATGTGGAAAGAGCTGCAGATTGAGATGGCTAAATTATCTAAGGCCTAATATCAAACATGGTGATTTTTCTGATGAGGAAGATAGAATTATATGCAGCTTGTATGCCAATATTGGAAGCAGGTAACAAAGTTTTAAAGTCAAATTTATGTAACAGTTCTCCAATTTTTTTGTTTTCGTGCCCCTTAAATTTCCTCAGTTATCATGTGTGTTTACATATGACTTTTGAGACTAAAATAAATCCCATTAAAAAGATTGAAAGAAGAACTTCAATGGTGTAGAAAAAGGGAAAAGACAAATACTATTCATAAGACTCAAAAAAAAAAAGTAATACTATTAATTAATTAATCTGTCGGATTCTCACTTAAGATTCTGCTATTTTTGGTCATTTCTTCTGCATGCATGCCAGGTTTAGATCTTGGATCAAGTCTTTAATTACACACATACAGCTGTTAGGACACAGTCCAAAAATGTTAAACTATTCTAAATTTTTTCTTTCTTGACGATTTTTCTTCTTCTTATATATTCAATTATCTGGATGGAACTTAATTACTGTAATGTACATACAGTCAGACCTCTTGATAACAATATTCCATTATAACGAACAAGATTTTTTTGAAATCAATTTTTCATGTTATGTTATATTATATGTTCTCTCTAATAACATTTTGCTATAATAATCAAAAAATATCTGGAAAAACGACATTATTATAAAGAGGTTTGACTGTATATCTTATGACTTTAAGTTTAAATTTTGTATATTGATATTTTATACATGTTTTACACTATATGTTACTGATAAGTAATTGACTTATAACAACATGTAACTTTTCGTAACAAGTCTGACATATTAATTTGATATATAAATAGTGGAATAGCTAGCCATTTGTAGTCGATTAAATTAAAATGATAGCGTAAAAATTAGTTATATGTTCAATATATATAACTTAAATCATATGCATATATATGTCAGGTGGTCAATTATAGCAGCTCAATTGCCAGGAAGGACTGACAATGATATCAAAAACTATTGGAACACAAAGCTTAAGAAGAAGCTCATGGGTTTTATTCATCCATCATCTAACCAAAGAATTAAATCACCTAATTTATTCTTTCCTTCTACAACTTTTCAACCCCAAATCCAATCCCAAGCAATTTCAAGTCTTTATAAAGATTCATATCTAGAGCCCATTTCATCACTCCAGCCAAATTTCATGTACAACAACAATAATATGAACTTTCAATTAGGTATAAATAATCAATATTCTTATTTTCATGAAAGTTTAATGAATCCCATGCAAGCAAGTTGTTCTTCATCTGATGGAAGTTGCAATCAAATTCCAAGAAGTAGTTTTGAAGAAACTCAAAAATTTACTCTTGATAATTATGGGAACAATGGAGGCACTTGGGCTGATCATGATCAAAAGCCAGATGGATATTTTGGGAACAACTTTCAAAGTAGTCAATTCCAGTATGATACAAGTAATATTGAAGAAGTTAAGGAGTTGATTAGTAGTAGCTCTAGCAATGGCAATGGATGTAATAATAACAACAACCATTTGTTTATCTTCAATGATGAAAACAAGACAAATATAGGGTACTGGGGTTAGTTAATTTGTGTAGTTGTGAGTACTTGTGATGGAATTGATTAGTGGAAAGCTTCTATTTTGCTTCCACTGAATTACTAGCTTTTATCTTTTGTGAATTTCCTTCTTTTTTTTTGGTAGTGATGATGTAATATATCATGAATATCATTATTTAGTATTTTTTTTTTAATCTCAATCTATGTGGCAAATCTTTTTTTTAGTCCGTCATAAAAAAAAAAATCATCTTTCTATTATTAGAAATAATTTAACTTTAATTTACAATTTTTCTTTTATCCTTTATTTATGATTTATAATCACAGAAATGTCTAAGTTTTGGTTTAGACTACAAATTTTAGAATTAGTTTTTCTCTCTTTCTTAAATATAGTGTCATGTTAAATGATGTCACATAAATTTAAACGGAGAAAGTATGTGTTATGTACGCTACTGGTATGTTTTTGTCTGCTACCCCTACTTTCCCTACCCTTATATAGTTTCCAGCCTATCTCTTTAGAACTCTGAAAAATATGTATATTTAGTTCACTGAAAGTCAAGAAGCCTATCATATCACAAGAGTCACAAAGTGAAAATACAGTGATCAAGTATCCACTGTTCTTCAATAAAACAATTACATTTTGCACTTAAATATATACACAATAAATTGTAAGTTCCTTCTAGCAAAACTGCCCTACTTTTCTTTCCCAAGTAAGTTGATTTGGCATAAAGCTTGCTTACGAAAGGAAGATTTTTGAAATTTATGGTTTAAAGTATGTTTTATTATTTGTGTGTCTATATAAGTTATTTTTAATTATAAAAAGGTGTCATTTTTTTTGAAACAGACTAAAAAAAAATGTGTTACATAAATTATAACAGAGATAATACTATATATTTTTAAGAGAAACTCTTAATAATTCAGTTGATTGACTACCTCAACTTTCATCTGGTTGATGAGGGTTCGATTCCCGGCCATTTTTGCAATCTCCTCTCCCTTCGATCCTAACATAGCTAAGAGATCAGCTATAAATTATACGTAATATATAGGTCATATCCTTTTTTTTTGGGTCATATCCCTCATATACCAACTAAATCAAATTAAAGATCTTGTACAGTCAGAATTAATTAAAGAGTCATGCCAGCAAAAAGAAATCTTTAGGAGTTGCATTTTAGCTAAAGATACGAAAGTGACAGGGAAATTTTTTTTTTTTTTCAGAATCTCAGTCTTATTCAAAAATTAAACCTTCAGAAGTTATATAATATTCGTTTGCCGACAGTCATCAATATCTGTACGACATGGGTAATATAAAATCATGCATTATGCATCTCGAGTAGTGTACGTAACGAGAGATTAAGATTCCTTTATTCTTAATCATAAATTTGTATTCAAATCTTGAAAATAAAAAAAATGTAAAATTAAGCAAAACGTAAAAAAGTTTATCTCGTAATGAAAAATAGTAAAAACTCAGAATTGAGGATAATTCACTTGGTGAGCTCTTTGTGCTCTGCCGTTAGAAGTAAAAATGAACGGAGGGAGAATAATTTAAAATGATAGTGTAAACTAGACGCCTATCACGGCAATTGAAGAGTTCATCTCTCGTAATTATAATAAATGGTCCTATAATGGATGATGGCGTGGCTTACGATTTGATTGATTGATCATTGACCATTGTTTTAATATATTTTTTGTTTTTGGATATGTAAATATCTAAAGTGTCCCCATTAAAGTTGACCTTGCTTAGCAATAGTATCACTTTAGGTAAGCCATATTTGTCTGTAGTATACACAAACCAAGTACTCCACTTGGAAAATAAAAACATTTCCTCCTTTTTATTCATTATAACTAAGCTTAGCTTATGTGAAAAATTATTAAATTCTTAGTTGGATTTAACTAATTCTAGCTGACCAACAATGTGAAAATGTTTGACAGTCATATAAGTGTCATGACTTTTCTTCCTTATTACTATCGAGTAGCAACTAAACCTATCTCTTTGTAAAATTGTCCAATAAGAAGGCATTTAAATAATGTCAACGCTACAACAACTTTCGCATCATGAGCATATTAAGTTTAAACACGAGTCGATTTATATGTATTTGGTAAAGTATATATTATTATTATAAATAAATCTTATTTGACTTATCTCTACTACTACTACTACTACTTGTAACACTACTAGGAGTACTATATAGAAAAGTATTTTCTTGGAAAGAATCCAATAGCATTATTTATCCTGAAAGGATTCCTCCTAGACGTGTTATTTTACGGAATGCAAATAAATTTTTTGACAGAAGAATCAAATTATAATAAATTCGTAGTAGATTTCGTCCATATATATTCATGAATTAAGTCATAAAATTATCACAAATATAATTAATCACAATTTTGTGACTTATGAGTGGTGCATCATTAATATTTTTGTCGCAAATTGTTGTTTTTCTTGTAGCGTGTTGGGACTTTCTTTTTGCAACCAAAATTAAAAAAAAAAAATCAATCATAAATTAAAGGTCATACCACAAGTCTACAACTATTTTCAGAAGTATTGGTCATTTAATAAAAAATTTAAACTATTGGTTGTCTCAAAATATTGGTGGAAAAAAATTGAAATTTAATGAACAAGATCAAAGCAAGTTGCCATGACTTAATAATTCGTTTCTTTATTCACTTGTGCATTGATCCAACAGTAAAAGTCATATTTATATTATTAGGCGCCATTAGCAGTCAAAATTGAGTTCACATTGGAGCTAAATTCCCGTACAATTCAAAGTGGTTAAATGGGCGTTCGGACATAAAATTAGTGAAATTTGAAAAAGTAACATTTTTTGTTTTCAAGTTGAAAATAATATTTGAAAATTGAAGTTGTTTTGAATGTTGTAAGTGATTTGACGTGAAAATTATGAAAATAACTTTTTGAAATTTTTCGAATTTCAGAACATTATAAGAATTTTATTTACAAATTATGTTTCGAAGACAAAAAAAACTATCCATAGCCAAATGGGCACTAAATTTTCTCCTTGATGAAGAAGTAGGTTTAAAGAAATTATCTGAAATTAAAATTAACAAAAGAAAGGCTTGTCCCATGACGCCATAAAAAAAAAAAAAAAAAAAAAATTAGAAGCAGGTCGATAGTATTTTAACTGGAGATCTTAAATTTGAGATTTTAACCTATACAAATGACAAAAAAAATTGAGAATTAAAAAACACTTTTCTTTTATTAAATCTTACATGATACAAAAATTTTCTTTCTTGTTAGATGATACAAGTTTAAGATATTTTAAACTCTAAAATAGAATCGAACATCGAAAGAAAAACCTAAAAAAAAAAAAAAAAAAAGGTACAATTTCTTCGAGATAAAAGACAAGAAGGAAGATTGACACAAGGTGTTTTTGTGGCTCGATGAAATTTTTTTAGTGGCAAAAGATAGATAATACAGAATGGAATTTTTATAGCCCCTTCCCAAAGAGTAGGGTCCAAAATAAAAGGTGAAAACATCATTGTCAGTACTGTCTGTCCTCTTTATTTTATTTATCCTGAGCCTGGAAGCCCCTCAGAGTTTGCAGCATGCATCGCATTACTACTTCCTCCGTTTTAAAAAGAATGATCTATTTTGATTTGATACAGAATTTAAGAAAATAAAGAAGACTTTTAAATCTTATGGTCTTAAATTAAAGTTATGTCAAATGAATCAAAATGCTCTTTAATCTTGTGGTCTTAAACATGCTACGTAGAAAGTTGAAATTAAAGTATTGTCAAAAAAAAAAAGGGTCATTTTTTTTTAAACGAATTAGAAAGAAAAGTAAGTCTTTCTTTTAGAAATGGAGGGAGTAATATATTTCAACTACTTTCCAACTATTGTTTTATTATGGCATAATAGAGGCTAATTCATAATCTAAAGTCAGTAAATTTAGAATGAATGATGCTATTAGTGAATGCATTTTAACTTTTTTCTTATAAATATATTGTTATATACATAGTTCGAGTCGAAAATAGTGAAAACCTCTGAAGAGATCACGGACCAAAGGGCATGGTTACACAGGGTTCAAGTCATATTGTATTGACGTTTAGATGGAACCAAACCTTATCTATGAAAAAGAATGTCATTTCCTTTCATACTTATTAAAGTGTACGAGAGGTCAATATTTTTGTGAAAATCTAACTGACATACTGAGAGATATTTATGCGTGTGTTTAACAATACAATACATGAGATTTTTCATTTTTATCGGTGTTTCCGGATAAAAATTTTCAAATCCAACTTGAAGTTGTATTTTAAATTTGAAAAAACAACTTATTATAACCTATTTTCAACTTATTTTTAAATTTTTTAGATGTATTAAGTTCATTCAAACATGAACAATATTTCAAATATTATTTGCTAAAATAATTGGAATCTATGGTCAAAGGCCTACTAACTGATAGAAATTCAATTCAGCTTTGTAAGTTCTTGCCTAAAGAAAAAAACATACTCCAAAGATATTGTTGTCATTCATCGTCCCCTTCAGTTGAAACAAGAAAGAAGCATAAAAGATTCTGTGTACATTATATTTAGTGCTTCCTCCATATAATTTATCAGCCAGACTAATTAGACACTCCCCAGAGTTCACATGAACTGGAATGAAAATTCTCACTGTAAATTTTTTTTTTTAAAAAGGCCAGCCCGGTGCACTAAAGATACCGCTATGCGCGGTGTCCGGGGAAGGGCCCCACCACAAGGGTGTATTGTACGCAGCCTTACCTTGCATTTCTGCCAGAGGATGTTTTCTAGGCTTGAACCCATGACCTCCTGTTCACATGACAACAACTTTACCAGCTACTCCAAGGCTCCCCTTCTCACTGTAAATTTTATTTTCTGAAATTAAGACAAGAAGAAATGTAGTAATAGCATATGGGCTAGTCACTTCTTAATTTTGTAATTGAAAAATAGACACTGTAATGTGATTTCAAATTCCACAAGTGAAACACAGGCATTGGATTTTATCCGCATAAACAACGTCCAGACAATAGCTCAGTGGAATAAATTGAACAAATTAAATTAAGCTAATGAATATATGACAGCTCCTTAAACTTACCAGCAAATTTGATATAGAAACTCAAACTATAACATGTTCTAATTGAGCATCTAAATATAGGATAGAATGTTCCAATTAGACACTTTCAAGTTAAATTATGAATATTTTTTGTGTGTGCATCTTCTGAAGTGCTCGTTGAGTAGAATTCAATGGAAACTAGGTTTATAATTTGTGGCTGATATATAGTTGCGGTCGTTTACGTTTAATTTCATACCAATATAAAAGCTCTGGTTCTATAAATAATACCTTGGACATCATTACCCTGAGTATGAAGTCACCTTTGGTAGGAGGATTTATCCCCCAAAGTGAGACTTCCCCATGAATCTGAATTAGTCGGATTCCAAAGTGGGCATCGAACATCGGGGCGAAAAATAAAAGATAATACATTGGACAGTCATTGTAGCACAAGTGTCATGGATGGTGGGTCCAACCCAAATTAATAAGGCCCAAAAAGTAAAAAGTGTTCCATGCTACACCAAGGTAAAGCTGATGGCTGTCGGCCTCGGCCCAAATTAATAAGTAGGAGTTACATAAATCCTAACACTATCCCAACTTTTTTTAAAATTACTAAAAAATTCCTATTTTAATCCACACGAATACATCACATTTTTCAAGATATATCACTTAATTTTATATGGATATATCACATTCTTCCGAATACATCACTTAATTTTACACGGATACATCACATTCTACACGGATACATCACATTCTTCAGGATACATCACATAATTTTATACAGATACATCACATTCTTCAGTAATGTATCTGAGCTTTTAAGTAAAATCAAGAATTTATTTAATTATTTAAAAGAGTTGGAATTTTAAGTAGTGATGGTATGTGTAATTTTTCCAATTAATAAACTCTAGCCTTGGACAGGATACCTTAAATGGGCTCAACTAAATCCAATATCGCTGAATTCTCGCTTGTATATATTTTGTATATCGTGTGTATGTCGCCTCATGTACCGTGATACATTGGACATACAAATAACATACATTCGAAAAATAAAATACATACAATTAATTTATATATTGGAAGCTGGAAAAAATAACATTGTTCTTCTTTCTCATCGAGTTTAAATTTATATTTTGACAAAAAACTTTCTCAAAATTGACATATTAACTCCAAATGATATTTCCAGTCGTTTGTAATAACAACCAATCCAAATAAATAACAATTTCGCAACACTAAATTTTCGAATTCAAGGCCTTGAAGCTTTTTAATGGCTATTACTGGATCCATTGGTAAAGTGTTCTTATATTTTGTCATAAACAAAACTATTAATGGTAATTAAGTCTTATTAAAAGTAGCTTACTCATGTGAGATTTTCATTTCGAAATATATAACATAAGCGTTGTTACTATTATTGAAGTCGTGAAGTTTAAATCATGAAATCACCTCTAATAATGCACGAGGCTAATCGAAGTACAGAGGTTCAGATTTTTGTGGCCTCGTTTGCTACCCACAAAAAAAAAATTAGGGTGTTTGAGTTCTTATACGGTCTGCTTATTCAACGTGCACAAGAATAATCAGAACACATGAAAATGAAATTACTACAAACTTTGTTCTGCCAAGGGGTTGGGAATTTAACGTTACTCAAGGATATTAGTGGAAAGAAAGCATGTCATAGTAAAAAGCTTCTTAGTTTTATTAATTTGATAATTAAATAAATTTTAAAAAAGCAAATAAAGAAATTAAAACTTGGTAAGAGTTAAACGAAATGAATCATGACTCATTATTTAATTCAACTTGACTCAACTCATGTTGGCCTAACTAACTTTCAGGCAGCAGTTGTAATAACCCATTTGTTGATTCAATGCATTTTGATGTGAAAAATATGAATGATAACGTGTAAATTAAAAAGCAGAGCATATTTTAGGAGCACAAATTGTTATGAACTCGGCATTAATGATAAGGTTATTAATCAATAAAGAAAATAAAAATTCTTAGCAGACGAGATTCAATTGAGAAGTATGTATTTATTAGTTTTAAACATAACAAGCAAAGTTCTATTAACCTAAATTGGGACCATGGGATAGATTTTGACTCTATTTGACAAACATATTAAGATAAAGAATAGAAAAGTGCCCTTAGCTTCATTGGTGATATTTGAAGATTCGTATGAGGTGAAAATCTCATGTACGATTTTGTAATAATGATGAACACAATTAAGGGTGTCAAAGTGAGTCCAAATTAAATGAACCCGTCCAATTCAACTCAATATTTATGGATTGGACTTCAAGATAATTTATAATTGGGTTCAATCTCAACCCATTTTAAAAAGATCTTCAACTGAGCCCAATTCAATCTCCACTTCAACCCATTTAATAAGAAAAAAGATTTCCTTAATGAAAGAGGAGAAAACAAGTGACAACTAAATTTGTTTATAGAACTTTTTTTAAAATTCTTTTCTAACCCCCCCCCCCCTACCCCCCCCCCCCTCCACCCAAAAAAAAAAATATTTAGTTATTTATTTATTTTTTAAAAAACTTTTTAAAAATATGTTTTCTCAACCCCAACCCCCCCCCCATTCCCACCCTCTTACACCCCCTCCCCCCCCCCCCGCGCCTCCCCCCCCAAAAAAAGCTTAATTTTTTTAAAAATTTCATGGATAATATTTTCTTGAAAAATATTTTTTCTCCATACCGAACACACCCATAGTACATTTTATTTCATTGATATAATGTTTGGTGACTTTTCTTTTCAAAATTAAGAACTTGTTTTTTATTTTTTTGAGTTGGAATTCAAATTATAGTTACAAGAGGTAAATATCAATATGTTAATATTTTTTTAGATTAAGTGGGTTAAATTGGGGGAGTCAAGACCTAACTCAGTTTTTAGCCCATTTTAACCCAATCCGTTTGAACCCAAAGTAAATTTGGGTTGGTTATGACCCACCCTAATTTCTAATTCAACCCATTTTAATATCTCCAAATTCAACCAAACCCGCCCATTTGACATCCCTAAACACTAACAATGTATTGATTAAGATAATCTTATCGTTCTGGTACTAAATATGCATGAATTCACATTACTGTTTTAGCAATATCTTTTGTAACATGTTGGGTGTTGTGTATAATAAGCAGAAGTTTTCACCTAGTATAATCATTTAGAAATGTGAAAATAAAGATGAAGTATCCTCTTTACACTAGTATTTGTACGACGGGATAAAAGAGCAGCTTTATATGTCAAGCTAAAGAAAAAGAGCAAAAGATTATCAAAGTTAACTCATACACCAATGAGTTGCAATTATTGGTCCTAAAACAATGATATTATTTGACAATGAGATCTATTGCACTTTCAATTCAATATTTGACAATACTTTCTTCTCGACTTGCCATTTAAACAAAGCCCGAATACTTTCAGCCTTTCAGGGGTTCTTTGTATTGAGGGATAAGAAAATATAGGCTATGTTCGGTAATGGAAAGAAATGTTTTCTTGAAAAATGTTTTTCAGGAAAATAAGTGGATCTCTTACTTGTTTTTTTGTTTTCGATATCTAAGTTAAAAAAAAAAAATTATTATAAAAGTATTTGTATATAATAAAAAAAAAAATACTTGAGAGGTAGGAGTGGGTTAAGAGTGAAGTGGGGATGGTTGGGGGTGAAAATGAGGTGTATTGAAAGATGGAGAGGACACAAATAATATGGATTGTGAAGTGTGAACTTAATTGACCTACTTTCACTAGGAAAGTCTTTTTCCTCAATTTTCAAGGAACTTGTTTTCTTAGGGAAATATATTTCAAAAGTTTTTAATTTTAATCAATCAAACATGACAAAATTAAAAAATATTTTCTGGAACACACCCATAATCCAGCATAAGTAGTGCAGTTGTTTTAAACTCTCCAATATTTTATGTAGAGTATAACACCGAAAGTATACCTCAACCAATAAAGTACAAATTTAAGGACTATAAATTCCTGAGTAGCTTAATTCGCAACCAAACGACTCCTTAAGAATATGCAAGGATAAAAATAACCTTAAATTACGTAATTCTTACATAACAATACTCACTTCATTAATATTCACTTATATTAATAATGCATACATTTGTTCATCACATAAAAACCCATCATTAGTATTCATCTCAAAACAATTCGTACATAGTCAATTTCTCTAGTAATTTTTGAGAAAAGTCCTCACTTTTATCAGTATAGACATACATGTCAACAACACCAAAATTCAATCAGAACATCCAAACAACTAGTTGATCAAAATCAAAAAACCAACACTACAACAAAAACAACCATTAGCGGCAATAAATATGCACTTTAACAAGAGTGTTAAATTTTTTACCGGCATTAGTTAAATGTCATTAGATCCAATGTCGCTATAGGCTTTAGGAGCATCTACAAAGAAAGCTATAATGTAATTGTCACTAGTAAATGTCACTAAAACACATATTTAGCGACAATTAAGCTATTGTTGTTAATTAATTATCGCTAAAGATCATTTTTGGTGTAGTGCAATTGAGTTCAACAATCCAAAAATTAACGAGACCAAGTTAGACTTTCAAGCTTTCTCAATACCCCAACGACAGTGAATTTCTAGATATTTCTATCTAATCTTTCGCAAAATTAAATCGATATTAAAGCTTTTAAATCTAACACAAACAAATGATTTCCACAAAATATATTTGAACAACAAAGACAATTTTTCAGATCCGACGTCTTACATCCTTCAAATTAAAGTCCTAGAGGGTCCGAGGACGAAGACATCCAGAGGGAAGAGGAGGGGGAGGGGGAGGGGGAGGTGTATTGAGCCATGTGATGAGCACGTGACAGTTATGTGATTAGTTATGTTGATCAGTTGTTAGTGGTTATTAATTGTATTCAGTTAGTTAGTTAATACAGTGATTAGGCAGTTAGATTAGCTGGTATCCAGCTGGACACATCAGTTAGTGGAGTCTGCTATGATTGTATATATATTGTAGCTTGTACATTTGAGAATGAGAGATAATACAGAAAATTCCCCAAATCAAAATATCTTCTCTTCTTCCTCAACATTGCATATCACCATTGTAGAACTGCATAAAGCTCAAGCTCACAGTGTAGAATTTAGCATGGTATCAGAGCATAGATCGTCGGACTTTGCACGCCATTAATCTGTGTAAGAGTCGATTAAGATAGTTCAATTTTTGTGCAATTTCGTTGAAAGTTTGGAGCATCAATGGCGGAAACAAAAATTGATGCTACTCATCCACTCTACTTAGGACCGACGGATCTTCATGACACCTCTTCAATTGAGAAACATGGAAAACTGGATGTATTAAGACATCAGCAGGCAAAAGAAGTTTATAAGCAACAACTCCAATTCTGCTAAGCACCACATATGGACCATAGTATTTTGCTGCCAGTTTGTTAAAAGGTCTAGTAGCTACAGACAACTGTCTATAAGGTTGAAGCTTCAAATATACCCAATCACCTTCATTAAAGCTTCTATCAGACCTATGCTTGTTAGCAGTATCCCTCATCCTTTGCTGAGCTCTGCAAAGGTGGAATCTGAGTAAGGCAATAATAGCTTCCCTTGCAGCCAAGGATCTGTCTACCATCTCAACAGAAGATTCACCAGCTAAGTAGGGTAAGTGTAGAGGAGGTTTCTATCCATACAAGACCTCATATGGAGTGCATTTCAATGTAGAATGAAAGGTAGTATTATACCACCACTCAGCAAGAGGCAAATGCAAAAACCAGGTTTGAGGACTATCAGAACAAAAAAACCTAAGATAAGTCTCCAAGGTCCTGTTGAGTACCTCAGTTTGGCCATCTGTTTGAGGTTGATATGTTGTGGATTTATGCAACTGTACTCCTTGTAATATGAAGAGCTCTTGCCAAAAAGAACTTAGGAAAATGGGATCTCTATCACTCACTATAGAAAAAGGCATCTCATGCAACTTAAAAATGTTGTCCATGAAACTTTGGGCAACAATCTGAGCAGTATAGGGATGTTGTAAGCCAAGGAAGTGACCAGACTTACTCAACCTGTCCACTACTACCAAAATAACATCCTTGCCCTTAGACTTAGGTAGTCCTTCAATAAAATCCATGCTGATATCAAGCCATACCCCTTCAGGGATAGGTAGAGGTTGCAGAAGACCAGGGTAAGCAGAAGCATCATACTTATGCCTTTGGCATATGTCACACTTGTTGATAAAAGTCCTGACATCCTGAGCTAAAGATTTCCAGTAAAATATAGATTGCAACCTTTTGATAGTAGCATCAATACCAGAAAACATTTAAGCCTCAACCGGGTAGATTCCTAAATAGTAATTCTGGCAGGAAATTGTTGACTGCTGCAGAAATGGATGAAAAAAGGGCAAAAGGACTATGTTTCCTTTGTGATGAAAAGTATGTATTTGGCCACAAGTGTAAATCTAAGAAGCAACTGTTTTTAGTAGAAGTGGTTGCGGATGGCACTGATGTACTGGGAGAAGAAGGTGATCCTGAGTAGATACCGCTGCCAGATGGTCTTGACAGTGTTGAAGAGTGCATGACCATTTCCTTACAAGCCTTCACAGGTGCAGTTGGCTATCAAACTATTAGAGTTACAGGGTATCATGAGAAACAACCTCTGCAGGTGCTGATTGATACAGGTAGCACACATAATTTTATTGATGAAACAGTTGCAAAGAAGTTGGGATGCAAGGCAGTCTCTATCATGCAACAATATGTCAGTGTTGCTGATGGGAGAAAAGTACAGACTGCAGCAGTGTGTAAGAATTTGAAGTGGTTGTTACAAAGTACTACATTTGCTTCTGATTTCCTATTACTACCTTTAGGGAATGTTGATATAGTCCTTGGAGTGCAGTGGCTAAATACTTTGGGTAGAATACTCTTTGATTTCAGTGCTAGAACCATTGAATTTGTTCATCAGAGTAAAAGACATGTCCTGAGAGGGGCTACTAGTCAGCTTAAGACATCTAAAGCTCAAGCATTAAACAAGAAGGTTGAAGATCTAGTACAGGTGTTCATGCTTACTTTAGTTACTGACACAACTACAGCTTGGCAATGTAACAGTATTCAGGTTGCTCAGGATACTAAGGTTCATTTTGTTTTAACTGAGCTTATAGAACGGTATAAGCGTATTTTCGAGGTGCCTACTACACTACCTCCTCATAGAGGACCCTTTGACCAGAAGATTCCCCTCATAGATGTTGTTGTGCCTATCAACAAGAGACCATACAGGTACCCTGGGTTGAAGAAGGATATCATTGAGAAGCTAATTAAGGAGATGCTTGACCAAGGGGTAATTCAGAATAGCTCTAGTCCATATGCTTCTCCATTAGTTTTGGTGGGAAAGAAAGATGGTAGCTGGAGGCTTTGTGTTAACTACAGAGATTTGAATCAAGTCACTGTGAAGGATAAATTTCCAATTCCAATTATTGAAGATTTGTTGGATGAACTAGGAAGAGCTGAGGTGTTCTCTAAGATTGATCTTAGAGCTGGTTACCACCAATTGAGAATGACAGATGCTGACATACACAAAACAGCTTTTAAGACTCATGAAGGCCATTATGAATTTTTGGTCATGCCTTTTGGCCTCACCAATGCCCCATCTTCTTTTCAAGCTCTTATGAATGTTGTTTTTAAACCATTTCTCAGAAAATCAGTATTGGTCTTTTTTGATGATATACTGATTTATAGCAAAAGTCTAGATGACCATGTGAAGCATGTACAAGCTGTATTTGAGGTGATGCTACAGCATCAGCTGTTTGCTAAGGGTTCTAAATGTGCTTTTGGGGTCAAGGAAGTGGAATATTTGGGTCACTTCATTAGCTATAAAGGAGTGGCTACTGATCCTAGGAAAATCTCAGTTGTGGAATCTTGGTCTGTTCCTAGTACTATTAAACAGGTGTATTAGACATTTTTGCGCCACATTGCAAAAGTGATGTGTATTAGACACATATAAAAAGGGTCTGGCTTGTAAGAGATTTCTCGTGTTCGGTGTATATATATGTGGATGGAATTTGACCTCAAGTTAAGAAGGTAAACTATGTATTGTGACAAAAAAAAGTTATGTAAGACTATTTTCTTTTTCAAAAGACCACCATAGAGCGTGTGTGTGTGTGGTTTCCGGGGGGGGGGGGGGGGGGATTAATTGGCCTATAAATCCCTTACTCAAAATATATTGACTGATTACATGAAAATGGTGAGAAAAAAAAAATTAAATGTAAAAGAAGGAAGAAAAAGAACGTAAAGGGATGACAAGAAAGTAAACACACAATAAGAAAGCTCAACAAAAAAACTCAATCTCTTAAGCAATACTGCAAAACCTGAAAGTAAAAGCCAACCATGATAACGTCTATAATAAATTTGAGAATTAGTAGATTTGAATCATAGCTTTTAAAATATAGTAGGTTCACTGCTAAAGGTTGAACCCACGGAGTTTAAATCATGAATCCGTCTCTACCTCTCGAACATATTTAGCAAACAAACATAATTTTCAAGAATTAAGTACCCCCTCCGCCCCATTTTAGTTGGCCATCTTACTAAACATAAATGTCCCCTATTAGTTGATAACTTACTAAATTAAAATAGAATTAATTATTTTTTTCTCATTTTACCTCTGCAATTAATTATAATTTCAATGTTTATTTCTATGCCCAATAAATATTATTAATATGAGTAAAAGATAAAATAGTAAAATTCATCATTCTATTTAAGATTTCTTAATCACTGTGTAAAAAATGTGTCCAATTAAAATGGGACAGAGGGAATAGCTTTCATTTGACATGAACATGGTGCCGCCATAATGGTAGCCTCTTGATTATGACAAAAAGAAATATCTCGTAATTATAAAAATTCTGGTCAAGAAAGTCATAATTAAAAGGAGAGGAGGAAAACTATACAAATTGCCGCTACATACACTACTCTCCCTATTTCACTTTATGTGACGAAATTTAACTAGGCATAAAATTTGAGAAATTTTAATTTTTGTTGTAGAATTTTTAGTCTTAAATTTGTCATGATATCTATTATCTACGACTATAATACTATGCTATTAAGGGTAAAATAAAAAGTCTTATGTATCATTCTCTTTTAACAAACTAATGAAATGGATTACTTAATTAAATTGTGGAAGATGAAAGGAAAATGAAATGCTACATATAGATGTGTAATCAAAGAATCACTTGTAATAAGAATAATATTAGGTCTTTGTGACAATTAACCACTGCAATAGATGAACAATAAAATGGTGCAGAATGTCATAATAAACAATAATTTACATGATCGGTACTACTAACCTAATTACCAAACCACATAAAAAAAAGGTTTATTCAACACAAAGCTAATGAGGCGGCTTAATAGTATAATTAAGGGCAAAAGTCAATCATGAATGTGCAACAACAAAGTAATTAAGCCCAAATTAGTGGCTCTTTTTTCAGATCTGTCAAAGATCAAGATGCCTTTTCATGGTCTTAAACATCTTACTTATAACAAAGTTTCTATTTTTCCCTGTACTGTTAAATATCTCTATAACAACATTATTTATTCGGACCATTTTAGCTATTATTGTGAGTCGTTATTACAGAGAACGTATAATATAACATAACATAAAAATTAAATCGACTCCAAAGAAAATGTGATCATTATAGTAAAATATTATTATAGAGAATGGTTATTATAAAAGAGATCTAACTGTATATTGTAAAGGATTTCTAGTCTTTTAGATCTTAACTCCCTAATTAAAGACTTTAGGTTCCAATCCCTCAAAGGAGAAATCATAGCTTACTGATTGTTTGTCCTAAATATGCCCTAATTTAATTTCTGACATAATATAATAGTAATAAAATAAACATACTGATTGTTTGTCGATCTCCTTCAGTTCGAAACCCTGACAAATTTTTAGCATGAAATGAACTCCTTAAAGGAGAATTTAGATCAATGGCAGACCTTAATTAGTACTTACATTTGCTTGATCTCGGGATATCCAGGATATATTGTTGTTGTAGTTGCTTGATTTGCAAGAATCTGCCATCAAAATCACCCATCTTTCCCTAAAACAACAACGACATACCCGGTGTATAGTAGTCTCACAAGTGAGATCTCAAAAGAGTGGTTTGTACACAATTTTACCCTTACCTTGTGAGAAGAGAGACTATTTCCTATAAACTTCATCTTTTCGGTACAACAGCCTGAATATCTTTTTATTGAAACCTGCTAGAAATATCACAAGCTGGAGACTATTGCTTTTTTTAAAAGCCCTAAATATATAGGGCACTGCCTACTTCAAGGATAAACATAATTGAACAGTGTGAAAGGGGTTCAATTAAATCTCATTCGCTGAAAAATCATATAATACATATGAATTTTTTTTAAAAGAAATCTTCGTACAAAAATGACTAGATCCCCTTTTTAGTGAATTCGTAAAGGTGGCTCGAGAATTACCTCAAGTAGTAGGGTTGAATCCCAAGTGTGACGGTCAAACGTTCTCTTTGCTAGCTCTTATTAGAATTTCTAGCTTTGTCACTGTCATTGTCAATGTTCCAAAATGCCATTCAACTGCACTTGAACCTGCACCTCTTTCCTCCAACTTCCCTTTCTTCAGTAGCGAAAATATTTTCACTAAAAAATCGGGTCAAAATATAATTTTACACCTTTAAAAAAGAATTTAATTTAAAAATAACATATCTTAAGCAATATAAATCGATGGAAGGATGTCAATTGAGTCTTGTTGGACACGGGTAGTTCCGCCACTGACTAGAACGATAATACTATATATGTAACGGATTCAAGCTTTTTTACTTTCATTTTTGTCATATATAAAATAAAGATTGAGGATATAAAAGAACCATAGAAAAAACAAGAGATAAAGTGCAGAGATATAACAGGTGCAGGTGCAAATGCAGATAAAGGCAACATTTTGGTTTCTTCACCATTTTTTTACTAGTATTTTTTTCCTCAAAGACTAAGCTGTATTTTGAGTATATTCTTTGATCTGTCTGAGCTAGGTGTTATATATAGGAGTAGAAAGATTCAGCCAAATATCTTATCCAGCTGTCTTTCTATTTTAGACCACTCAATAAATAGGTATTGTATTATTGAGTATTTTCATTTTTAAGACATAGCTGCACTTTTAAAGAAACGAGATAAAAATGTATTTAGTGAGAATTAATCTCAATTTTTGAGAATAACTAACTTAATATTTAACCAAGTGAATTATTAAACTTTTTTGGAGCATTGGGTGCCAACAAATTATATTAAATCAGTTCTAGAAAATATGTTATCTAAAATATCTAATTTGGCGGAAAAATCATTGATTCACGCGCACCACACAATATATAGAATAAATTCATCCAATCTCTACCTTATATATGTAGGGATAAAATATGTGTAAAACCTATATATCCTCCCCAAATTACATTGTGTATGCGATTATTGTTATTTTTATTGTTTACATAAGAAGTAAAATAACTAACTGCAAAAATAAAATAAGCTATTTATTATAAGAGATTAAAATACATAAATAGTAAAAATTCTTACACAATTATCTCAGTGTTTACTAGACATCGTTGTCACCTCTAAGATAAGATCAAAAAATTAACTTTACTAAACAAGCAAAAACTGTTTTTTTTTCTTTTTTAGTTTCCACCCGGTATTCAGTATTTGTATTGGAACCCGATTAAATCCAAATTCGTGCCGGGAAGTCCCACATTGGGGGGTACAGCACTCCCTAACAAAGGCGACTTCATATCCAGGGGGACTCCAATCTGAAACTTCTGGTTAAGGAAGAAGAAGTACTTACCACTCCACCACAATCTTTGTTGGTTGTTTTTTAAATTCTAAATCAAGCATGCTAACTACAATAAAACAATAAATTTAATTAAAAATAAAAAGTACTTCCAAAGATGCCGACCACCTTACATAAGTAGAAGGCATGTTACACGGAAAAACCTTGACAACATTTCGTTCTTATCAACTTATCTTTTACCTAATCAATGATTAAATTGATTAATTAT
The DNA here is from genome assembly GCA_031232105.1 of Capsicum rhomboideum. Taxonomy (NCBI): domain Eukaryota; kingdom Viridiplantae; phylum Streptophyta; class Magnoliopsida; order Solanales; family Solanaceae; genus Capsicum; species Capsicum rhomboideum. The sequence goes on along the minus strand of CP124713.1, from coordinate 4,837,235 downwards.
TTAAAAGTTCTCATATATGAATAGAAAAAAAAGTCAATTAATAAAAGACCTTTTAAAACTAATTGCAGTGATCCATAAGTGAGGAAGATGAAAGAAAAAAAATTGTTTATCAGTACCAAACAAAAATAAAGTTTAAACTATATTCCTTGAAATAAGTATTAAAATCCATATATAATAATAAAGTATAAACAAGCCAAGGAGATGTGCCATCTCTCTATAGTCTCCATTTCTATTTATCTTTTTTGTGATTTTTTTGAGCATTTTTGAATTTTTTCCTCATTTTAAATATTTATATGTTTAAAAAAAAACTCAAAAGTCACTATCTTTAACTCTATTAATTATATAATAAAAGAAAAATGTTTGATCCATTTGATTTGATTTGCCTGATGAAGCCCACGTAGTCACTAGTACTACCTTTAACTCAAAAGCCACTGCCTTTAACTCATCAATTAATACCATTTGCATTCATATATTCACATCTTCTTTATTTGTCTTTGGGAAAATACATAAAAAAAAACAACCTAAACTTGTCCGCTCAACTCACTTTAGCACTTTAACTTTACGAACATTTAAATACCTCCCTAAACAACTTTGGAGTGAATTATATTCAATATTAGGGGATAAAATGCATCTTTTGCTTTGTTAAACCATATGATCTTTGACCAGCATTTTAAAATGTATTGTTTTGTTAAATTGATATGAGAAAAATTACAATTTATAGTACTTTCAGAATAGTTTTTAATATCTAAATTTTAATTTTAAAATATAAAATTAATCTGATTTAATTTAATTCTCTTAATTAGTCATATTGACACTCGAGAAGTGAAACGTGACAAATATTTTGGAAAAAAAAAAGTACAACTTATGTATTACTTTTGATATTTATGGCAATCCTTCCGCGTAACTATAACATAGATAAACAATTAATGAGTCTTAAGATAAATGTGTTCCCCCAATTAAATTGTGATGCTTCACTTTATCTTAAGACGTTACAAAAGAATGAAAATTCACTAGCTTATTATTTTTTCCTCTTCAAAACAACGTCATGAAGTTTTTTCACATAACCGATTAAGACGCCTTCTTGGCTCTTAGTTGTGAAAAGGATGTGCAAATCTTTTTGCAACACTTTTTCAATTTGATGTCACCCTTAAATTCACACGTATTGATACGATTACCCTTAAATAAGGACGATTTGAAACTCTAATCGATACCTTTATCTTTTTTAAAAAAGTAGTAGTACCTATTATTCCTATCATAACCTTCGATGTACTGTGAGTTTAGTACCACAAAATAGCGCGCAACTTTTTTTATTGTTGATAAGATAACCACAGTCGTTGTCTTTCCGGTACGCATAATATGAAGTCCGCTTTAGTATAATAGTTTGCAAGTTACGTAGAAGAGATAAATTGTACTAAACAAGCCTCATGTAATAAATTCGATTGAGAAAATATGCAAAAAACTTCAAATCTAGCACCTCTCCGTTAGGATCATAGATCACCTGCCAACCTACTGTGTCACCCTTGCAGGTAAAATAGCAAACGACTATTGGAGATACAATATTACTATTGGATATTCCCATGAAGCTGTATTTTCATTTTTATTATGAGTATTATTTGAGTAGTACATTGACACCTTATCCATGGCACATATGGGTCCAACAAGCATGCAGCACCCATGTGATATATATCATCTCTCCTCGTGGGGATTTGATGATTCAGCTAACCACATCTTGCCACGTGGATATAAGCACTGAGCAGCCTCGTGGTCAATTAATTCAGGGTCCCATTGGTAAGATTTTGTACTTTTGGAAGTCCAATAAGACTTTTTAGTAACAGCACGTTTTGACAGAAAGAGACATTACTCCACTAATTAATAAAGAGACTCTACTGGATAATTTGGATGAAGGCCACACCTACATCCTTTTAGATTTCAAACGCCCTTCTTTCTAGTGTATAGTATATTGGCCCTAAGGGGATGTATATATGGAAAAATTACATCATTCCATTACTTAATTTATTATAACTATTTAAAATTTTGATAGTTACTTAATTTACATCATCCGAAAGAATGTGTTGTATTCGTATGGACTAAATCATGAATTTTTAATAATATTAAAAAGAACTGAGATAAGGAGTAATTAGCTCCAAAATGATTGGGATTTATGTAGTTTTCTCATATATATCCTCAACAACAACAACATACCCAGAAAAATCCCAAGGGTAAGGTCTGGAGAGAATAAAGTATATGCAGACCTTACCACAACCTCAAAGAGGTTGAGAGACCATTTCTGAAAGACCCTTGGCTCACGTGTAGCCAATCCAGGTATGAACATATATATAAATATACCATCATTAGTTAAATTTGCGGAAAAATTTACTCCCTTCATTTTAATTTATTTATCTGATTTTGACTTGACATAATTTAACAAAAATAAATAAAAATAACTATTGTGGTTTTAAACTAAAAATATGTGAAATATATCAAAATATTTTTTAATCTTATAATTTTAAATATGGTACGTAAAAAATTTAAAATAAAATATTTATCAGATAAGGAAAGAGATATTTTTTTTAAAATAAACTTAAAAAAAAGTAAAACAAACCAATAAAAATGAAGGGAGTATAAACATACCTATTTTGAGATAATTTTTAAGAAAATGTTACTCTATATGACAACTCTAGTCTACTTTCAGACAATATTTGAAGAATTTTTATTTTGACTTTAGTCATTTTCAGATAAATTTCAGTTATATATGCAAAAACTTCAATCATTTTTACTTGAAATTCAATCATATATTTCATATATTTTTATCTAAAGGCATTTCAAAATGAATAAACATATTAAAAAAATGCAAAAATAATTAAATAATGATATTCAAATATAATATCTCCATATAATTTATACGTATATATTTTATAAAACAAAAAAGGTTGGGTTGTACGTAAACCGAGGCCCTCGATCATCATAGGGTGTGTGTACAGTCCTAAACCTCATAGGCTATATGGATATCATACTTGCTTTGTCGTGTTTTCCTTTTTAGGTTTAAAATCACCGGTCCCACTATTTTAATTGAGACTTATAATTAAATCGTATCCTAAAAAGAAATTAAAGTTATATATTACACAATGCAATATACTTGATTATAAATAGGTTAGTTTTTTTTGTTTTTCCACCCGGTGTACGATATTCATATTAAATTCCTAACTAATTCGAATTGCGTACTGCATGGGCCATTACGGGGGTGGCACCCCCAACAAGATTTTCTCCATACTCGAACTCGAACAAGAGACGTCTGGTTAAGAATAGAAAAATCTCACCACTACATCATGACTCACGTTGCTTTAAATAGGTTGGTTCAATTTGAAAGAGAATAAAAAGGCAGCGGGCTTTGTCTCGATATACTATGGAAAAGGGCTGATCCAACTACAGAACAAATACAGACATAAACATAAAAAATGTTGCATAGAGCGCTCGTTTTAAAAAGTTGCCCTCCAGCATTCGTCTATGTGTCATAGTTAAAATTTCAAGATTAAAACTTCTAAATTTTAATGATGAATTTGCAAATAGAAGTTGAAATTTTGATGAAAGAAAAATTTAATTGACTCCTGAAATTTCAATTATGTCATTTAAATTAGCACGAAGGGAGTATAATATAGATACATTTTTGGTGCAGATGGAAGACATAAATTCGCATAAAAATGAAAGTTAGATACCTCTCGTTATCAATGGAGGTCGTTCTCATAAGCTATCTTTGGGTTGTGGTTGGCTTATGAGATTTAGGATGTGAACATGACTTTGAGCTATCTTTAGATTGAAATCTAACAAGAAAAGAAAATATTCCTTAAAAGTATATACATATCTTTAAGCCAATAATCGACTCTATTCGTTAACTATTTACTTTTCCTAATAAGTATATATATATAGATTATAAATTGTTAAATACAACTACACATATATTATATATAAATTATACGAGTATATATTGTAACACCCCGTACGTGTCTAAGTCTAGTAGGCAACCTTAGCATTTATGGAAACATGAGAGAATTGATGAATTATGTTATGCATATGCGAACATACATATGAGAGTACATGAGCAAAGATTGGTTCTCTCGGGCCATATCGGCTTCGGGTGCCAATCACGTCCCGATGGGATTCGGGGCGTGACACATATGTTATACATTCATAAGATATTTTTAGTTTAAGCAGTTGGATGAGCGGTTATTTAGGTGCATTCGCTTAAGCAGAAGATAGTCGATGAATGTATATATATATATATATATATATATATATATATATATATATATATATATATATATATATATATATATATGTATAATTGTGTATAATCTATGTATATCATATGAAAAAGTAAATAATAAATCCAATCGGCTATTTATAAAACAATAACATACCTAGTGAAGTCTCACAAATGGGGTCTGGGGAGAATAGAGTATACGCAGACTGTACCACTGCCTCGTGGAGGTAGAGTTGGTTATTTGTATAAGAATCTTTTTTTTATTATTTAATTTATACTCAAAGAATTTAGGAAAGCCACCAGCAAAGATTGTAGTGGTGGGTAAGTACTCCATCCTTAAATAAGTGTCTCAGTTTTGAGCCTTGAGTACGAAATCATATTTGTAAGGAACACTTTAACTCCCCAAAATAGGACTTTCAGAGGCTAATCTAAATTAGTCAAACCTTAAAACAGGCACCAAACATTGAATGCGAAACCAAAAACATAAGAGATGAGAATAACCATCATCACTATAGTATCATAAATTAACATATCGATACTGTGAGGCCCAGACTCTTTTATACCAATACCAAAATCCAAAAGATCAAGGGGTTCTGGGGATGCTAATTTCACTCAATACTTAATGAGTAACTTACAGAAATCTCATAAGTTAAAGAGCCAATTATATTTTTTATCACAACTTTTTCTAATAACATAAAATCCCATAAATGACGTTTTTTGATACATTGTTTTGATACATTACCAACAAATTAATAACTTAAATAAGGAAATAACAAAAATCACATTTATTTAGGGGAGTATATAATGGAAGCGAATCCCTGAAATATCTAAAAAAAAAAAAAAAAAATCAAAAACTTTCCATCAGATTCTATGATTTACAATTTACAATTTGGCTCAATTTCTCCCATTTCTATTAATCTTTTCTTTTTCTTAAAATTTTAATTTTCTGATATTTGAAACTAAAAGAACAACAATGTTGACAATTTGGATTTCGCTGGAATAGTTGTTGTTCGTTGATTTGGCTTTCGATGAAACAATGAATGATTCTGATTTGGCTAGAACTGTGTTGGGTGGTGGGTTTGGTGTTTTCCGGCTGGTGTTACTTTGTATCAAAAATATGTATCAAAAACATGTATCAACCAAAAAAAAATCTCTAAGGCATATGTATCAAACATGGGCAACAATTAAGTTTAAATTTCATTAAAATAAGAATCTAGAACCATTTGAACACGCTTCTGGTAACTTTTCAAATGTATCAAAATATGTTCGTCACACACTTTCAACATATTTCATCAGACATCTTATGTACATGTTTATGTGTTGATACTTATGTATCAATATATATATATATATATATATATATATATATATATATATATATATATATATATATATATATATATATATATATATATATATATATATATATGTATATATATCATACATATGTAGCACTGATTTTATCTGATGCATATGTATTATACATATATGACATGTATTAAACTTCAAACATATGTATCATCCTTAAATTATGGAAAGAGAACACAAGTTCTTGATATATATATCTATACATGTATCAAATACATTTATTTGATACATATGCTTGATACTTGTGATTGATACATTAAACCACCACCACTGCCACCTCTATCATTCGCCGGCACCACCACCGCCACCTTTGTCGTTCTCATCGGAAACCTAGCAACTGATTATTCAATTTCTCCTTTTTCTCTTAATGGGTATTGGCTTAAATGGTTGAAAAAAGATTCAAAATTGATAAAAGGAATAGAAAAAGACAATGAAATTGATGAAAATCCAGCAAATTCAAACCCTATTTCAGTTAAAAATGGCGTCATATTAGACCAGATTCTCCTTTCTTCTCTCATCTCAACACCCTCCTCGTTTCTTTGTCCTCTTTCTTCTTTCCCGCTGGAAGAATTGAGAAGACAAAAATTTCATGGTTCTTTGGGATTTCATGACCGAATCAGTGCAAGAATTGTCTATAGCGGATAGAAATTCCATGGCTTCTTAGGAGGAATCGGTGCTTGCATCATTCGAAAGATAAAAATTTGAAAGATTGAGAAGCGTGATTTTGGGCGAGAATGGAGCAGGATTATGCGGCAGAGTGTGGTTTTGATATGTATCAAGTATTGAGTAACCTTAATCCCTAAAATATGGGATTTTATGTAATTGTTTAACATATATGAGATTTTATGTATTAATGACCCTTATGTTTGAGAAATTATGTAATTTACCCATCCAGTTCCCCTTGTATAATTCATCATTCATATATATGTCCTTAGAGATAAGTAAAAGGTGATTGATTTATTTTCCTCATCTATGTGTACACCCTGTTATCCAACACCGCTTTATCAAAATTTTTAAACTAATTAAATATACATATAAAAAAGAACATTTGCTAATTTATATAACAGATAGTTGGGTAGGCCACAGTTAGGAGAAGTTGTACCTATAATAAATTTTAGAGAACATGCAAAAAAGTGATATTAGATCTTGTCGTTAATATTAACAAAAAGATCTAGATGCTTATGATTCGATAGTAGGAAGTGAACCTTGTGCTAAAGAAGAAAAAAACAAGAGTATATAACACATATATCTATATTTGTTGATTTATTTAAACCAACCTAGTTAATGAATCCGCGATCAAAATGAGTCACAATAAGTAGAAAGTGACACAAATAAGCCATTATTTTATTACGATACCAAAATAGACTTAGCGTTATTTTTTATGACGTTTTATACAAAAATTTTGACGGAGCCGTTAACCCCCTAAACAGTTCAAAAAAAAATAAAGTAAAACGCCAAAAAAGTAGCATATTACAAAACGCTACTTTTTTCAGCGTTTTACAAAACGCTAATTTTTCCAGTGTTTTATCGTAATATTAAAAAAAAATACTTTAAAACGTTAAAATAAAATATATTTTGTAAAACACTATTTATTATGGCGTTTTACCAAAAAATTAACTGAATATCCAAGAAGACCCATCCTTTTCCAATTCACCCATGTAAAACGCCCAAAGTCATCTTTCCCACCCATCCTTTTCCAATTTTTCAGCGGTCCCCCCATACCCCACACCTCCACACCCGCGTCCACAACATCGAACGTGGAATTCCACCATGAAGAACGTATATCCAAGAATCTTGTTCGTCCGTGAAAATCACGCATTAAGAATCTAGATCCAAGAATCTACCTTGATTCTCTCTTTAGGTATTATTTTTTTAAAATCTCATTAAAAATTATTTTATCTTGTACGGATGTTAGTTTATTCCTATTTAAGAATTGCGAATTAAATTATTTCTATTTAAGACTTTCGGATTAAATTATCCCAATTATATCGAATTTTGGATCCATCCTCTCTTTTCTTTCGTAACATCGACTTCACATATGCATACACAAATTGCGGTTGTTAGCTTGATTGACGAAGCTTCATATCAAAGTTTAATCCGTGAATAGTTAAATGAATTTTGAATTCTTAAAAATTGCGGGAGTTGTATAGAATAAACAATATTTCCAGTTAACAGCTTCAATCATTTTGTCTTCACACAGAAGCCATATATATTGGGATGGAAGGAATGCTAATTATTTTTTTGGTAAAACGCCATAATAAATAGTGTTTTACAAAACACATTTTATTTTAACGTTTTGAAGTATTTTTTTTAATATTACGATAAAACACCGAAAAAAGTAGCATTTTGTAAAATACTACTTTTTCCGGCATTTTACTTTATTTTTTTGAACTGTTTAGGGGGGTAACGTCTCGGTCAAAATTTTTGTACAAAATGCCATAAAAAAATAGCGCAAAGCCTACTTTGATATCGTAATAAAGTAGTGGCTTATTTGTGTCACTTTCTATTTATTGTGGCTCATTTTGGTCGCGGATTCCTAGTTAATCAACTTATTGAGATAACAAAAGTACTAGAAACTAAGGGAAACTTACTTAGATATCCCATATCTAGAAAATATTTACCATCTATAGCTATATAATTTTAATGCATCTATATTGTATACATAACTCACTTTTAATACATGGTGCATAGTTTTTTTTACCAAAACAAGCATAATAAATTTTAAGACACTTATAATACATCTATATTGCATGCATAATTTACTATAATACATAGTGCAATTCTATACCAAAACAAGTATAATATATTTTAATATACTTATAATACATCTACATTGCATACATAATTTACTTTTAATACATAGTACAGTGGCTATAGAGGGTAAATATATTCTAAATATGGAATATCTAGGTAACAAATAAAAAGTATGATTAAATTTTAAAAGTTGTAAATATTTAATAAAAAATACTCCCCCGGGTAATTTAGATTTGGAGAAAGGACAATAACGATCACTCGACAGAAATAAATTCCATTGCATGACCCTAGAAATGAGATTCCCACATTGTAGCCATTATGCATATTTCTCGCTGGCCTCTTTTCTTTTTTTTCTTTTTTCACTTCTTTTTTTTTAAAAAAAAAATCCTTCTTTGGTTGCTTTATTTTTTTTAAAAAAATTGCTCTCTATTATTATTTTTTAATTCTAGCAAAAAAAAAAAAAAGTTGGTTTCTATTAGTATTGTTTTTATTTCTACCAAAAAACAATCACATAAAATTTTATAGTTTTTTTAACAATTAAATACAATTTGTAATATTGTAATTGCTACTTTTTTAGCAATCAAATACAAAAAGTGTATATTTATTTGTTAATAAAATAACATATTTTATACAACGATGATATATATACATTTTTATATAACAATGATACAACTTCTATGCACATCCTATACATATACATATTATATACAATAATGATACATTTTCTATACAGATCATATATAAAAAAACATATTATATACAATAATTATACAGTTTCTATCCACATTCTATACAATAATTTTACAGTTTCTACACACATTTTATACAACCTTTAGCTGCAATTATTATTCAGATACATATTTATATAACAACTATACAATTTATATACACATTCTATACAATTTCTATATATATATATCTTATACGAATACGTATTTTATACAACAACTATATAATTTCTATACAATTATATTTATCTATTTATTTTTAAAAAAGACATATTTTTTAGCCAAAAAAACATAACTAAACCAAAAAAAAGAAGTAAAAGTGAATATTTAAAAGGGGGTTGAAATAATGGACCAAATTTGGAAATGGCAACACTATGACATTAGTTTGAAAATGGCTATTTAGAAGGTAATAGTTCGGCGGAATGGCCTTGCCATGTCCTTTCCCCTTTTGTGGTGACATCATTTCGTGAAGAATTAGTAGGCATTTGTGCAAAATTACCCACTGGATCAATCACCTGGTGTTGTTCAAGCTACTTAAGGCCCACCACATCATTAATTCCCCTCTTGGACTGGGTTTTCTTCAAGTTATTTAAGGCCCACTTCAAACCAGCCCATTTGATACTTGACTATATTGGTTTGAAATTTTCATGGGAGAAGTGTACAGAGAATCGATTTAAGGATGGCTATTTGAGGAACAATAGAAGTTTTTAGATTTTTGTAAATGTAATTGTTTCAGAATCAATTTTAAGACTTAAGAAACTAAAAATAAAAAATGCGAGTCTAAAATTTGGCATAGTATTTGTATAAGCAAACTTTAGATATTCCTTGTCTGAAGTTTGGGTTGGGCTTGCTTCTTTTGTCACCTAAAGAAGGGCTACATTCGCCCACGCCTCTGGGCCTTGTTGAGGGGAGGAGATTATAGTTCTATTAAATGGTAGTACATGATTTGGCATTAGGATCACTGCAATCATTTGAGTTCATGTTGGAGGCCTCACCTAAGCTATTGATATTTCCCAATTAGTAGATCATGTATCAATTGAAGGTATGTAAAAATATTTCAAGTGAGGGTGAAGAGGTTGGCGTCAGTAACACAATGGCTTTCTGAGTTCCTTCACTCTTCCGAATTTGTTCATTTGGTGATGCTTTAACAAAATGACCCTAATTTTGTCCCTTTTGCGACTTCTCTATTGACATTTCCGGCAAGTGTGCGCACAAGGTATTGTAGCACAATAGCATTATTGTTCTACAATACACCATTGACTAGATTAAAATATTAAAAAAAATATTAACTTATTTCCATATTTATTATAGTAGATTTCATAAATATAAACAAGTATGGTAATAACGCTTCATAACCTACTAAAATGTTCCACTCTATTTTTGTATATAAGACGGTAATTTTTTCATATAATTCACCTCAAAGTGTCAAAAATAAATTCCTCATTGATGGACGCCGCCCCTCCTCCTCGTTCTGGCAAGCGCTCTCGCAGCAGAAATCATGATCGACATTCAAAGGTTAATGAAAAGGATAGACGAACTCGACTTTCTGCTGGATCTGCTCTTCCCGTTGATTTGCTAGGGGAAAAACTAGGTCATAAAACGGCTAGCCAGGCCATTCTATGGCTGTTGTTGGAGAATGAGTTTATAGTTAATACTATTCTTGCCCAACAAGTCTCCTGTGAGAATGCAACTACCTGTGTATCAGAGTCGGGCGGATCTTCATCGGTCTCACAAAACATGAATGAGGAGAGTCCTCATGTTCAAGTGCGGGAATCTTAATAGGTCAGTTGGTTGACTATATGAACTCCCACCTTACTGGTGAGAGTTTGATTCCCCACATTGTAATCTCTCTCCCCCATTGAACCAAATTGAATAAGACTTAGTTATTATTGGGCTTTTTATATCATACAATAGTGATTTTGCTTTGCTTTTCTTGGCTAAAAACGGAATGTGATCTATAAATTACCTTATATTACTCTGTGTTATAATAAATTAATGCATAGTCATAATAAAAGTGGAGGATTAATTTTATCTAAGACTTATTAGATTATAGATGATTCTACAATATGATCATTCCACATTAAAATTTTATGTTTTAAATTCTTTAGCATACTAGTAATTGCGTAAAAAATGACACAAAATGTTAACCAATAACGTTATTACCAACTCATCCATAAATATGCTTGTGGAAAATAATTGTACTATTCAGGATAATCTCATAATCTGCTTATAATTACCATAAAGATAGTTTGACTTGATCAAGATATATGGTAAGTTACTGGAGAACTTAATAAATATAATTCCTTTAGAAATTAGGGATAACCATTAATTATTTTCCCTTTATAATTTGTAAACTATATATATCTAATAAAGTACTTACTAGTTACGATATTTCAAGGGAAAAGAAGCAAGTAAAATTACTTTTTGTTTTTGGAATTATGTATACAACAAACTACGTGTTTAGATCACTTTTAAGTATTGGGTTGGAAGAAAATTATTTTCACCAAATAGAAGAAAATAACTTTTCTAAGTTTTGGCGAATTATTTTTCCTTATAACCATCTCCACTCTTAATCCATATTACAACTCCAATCAACACTTAATATTACTACCAATTTTAATACTAAAACATTTCATCAAAAAACTACTCTATATGTTAATATCTTTACCAAATCCCTTTTTTCAGAAAAAAAAAATCATTTTCCCATCAAATTAGTTTTAAAAAAATACTTTAAAAAAATTGAAAAATATTTTTTCTCATATCAAACACACAAAAACATCTCCCTTTTCTTTTAATCATGTTAGGGGGGGAAAGGGCGATGGCTGACCATTACACCGGGAATCTAGGTGAGCTAATCAATTCGTAGAAAATGAAAAATGATCTTTTTTTTATCAATTAATTATTCTTTCGGTCATCCGATAACATCTCGTTAGGGGAATTTATTTCTACACATTTTAAAGTTTAATAAATTGAATATATGTGTAGTTTTCATACTAATAAAAGATACGGTAATAAATTGAATAAATGTGTAGTTTTTATAAGAATAGAGAGAGTCCACTTTATGTATTCTTTTATTTATTGTGTTGGTGTATTACTACTTCTTTGTATTGCTATTATTAACATGTCCTCCTAAAATGTATAATAATGTCTAGTTAACAAGTAAGTTATCTTATTTTTAATGTTATTAATCTCATTTAATATAATAATTTTGGAGTAATTATCTTTAGTTCTTTTTTACTCTCCAAAATCTCTGCTTTATCCCTTTGAATTTGGCATAAACTGAATATCCTCAGATAATAATATGCATATATGTATGCCAACGCGGACAAACTCCGTACCTTGCCGTTCCACTGATACACTCTCCTCCACTCTCATCCCGTACAGCTCCACCCCTCTTCCTCACGCTACCTAAGCCCCCCACCCACCTATAAATACACTTCAACCCTTTCTCTGTTTCCCAATTTGAGCTACAATGGGCAAGGTAAGGTCCATTTTCCAGCTTTTGATAATTTCTCTCATTGTTTTGTATCAGTGATTTGATAAGGCTAACTGGCATTGCGTGTGGTGTTATGGTGTTTGCAGAACAAGAACAAGAACAGGAAAAATGTTGAAGGTGAGTTGATGAAGAGTGAAGAACAACAGCACGTGGAGAATGAAGAAGGAGGAAAGAATGAAGAAGATAACAACCGAAGTGTTGTTTTGAAACTGGATCTCCATTGCGAGGGCTGTGTTCGTAGAATAAGCAAAGCTGTTCGAAGTTTTAAAGGTAAAATCCATCACTGTTCCTTTCAATTTTCGCAAGATTTCTTCCTTCTTTTCCCTTTAATTTTTTCTTTCTATGTTGCTCTGTTTTTGTCTGTTTTTTCCCTATGGATGAAAAGGAGTGGAGAAGGTGACTTGTGACAGCGATACGAACAAGGTGACGGCGATTGGAGAGATTGATGCATTGAAACTGAAGGAAAAGGTGGAGAAAAAGTTGAAAAGGCCTGTTCAACTTATCTATCCTTTACAAAAGGATTGCAAAAGAGAGAAGCAGAAGAATGAAAACGGTACAAATGGAGAAGACAAAAAGGCCAAAGAGAAAGAGGTAAAATGTTATTGCTGCATATTCTGGGCATGCTTTTTTCCTGTCTGTTTTCGGCTTCTTTTGTCTTTTTATGCTTTTGCCACAGTTTGCTTTTTATGGTGAATCAGTATAATCGTTCAAGGCACAGTATATTCATTATTTGTCCAAAATTTATGTGCGTTTACGTTGTATTTAGTGAAATTAAACATAGCAATGGTGGATTTCCGATGAATATACTCGGGATATTACTTACTGGTTAAATTGTCCATGTAGCTTCCGGTTACTACTGCTGTGCTGAAAGTGCATCTACACTGTGAAGGATGTATCAAGAAGATTCACAAGACTATCACTGACAACAAAGGTGAAATTGATTATTCAACATTCTTGTTCTGTCCAATTTATCTACTAGCTCCGTCTCAATTTTACGTGACACCTTTCAAACTTTGAGATTCAACCAAGTGTTTCATCGATGTAATTTGTTCATATATGTTTAGATATGGTTTATTCAACATTAATTCTTCTTGTTCTGTCCATTTTAGCTATGTGTTTTTTTCGTCTGTAATGGAATGAGGCAATTGCAGGTTACAAGGAGATGAAGATGGATTTTGAAAAGGATTTGGTGACGGTGACAGGTGCAATGGACATGAAGGAATTGGTGGAAGCACTGAAGAAGCAGGTGAAGAAAGAGGTCCAAATTGTCCCACCGAAGAAAGAGAAGGAAGGTGGAGAGAAGAAAGACGGTGGCGGCGGCGGGAAGGGGAAAGGGAAGGATGGGCAAGGCGGCGGAGATGGCGGTGACAAGCAGGTTCAGTATGAGTATCCGGATATGGAAGTAACTGCAGTTTATGCTACTCAGATGTTCAGTGATGAGAATACTAATGCTTGCAATATTATGTGATTAGGGAGAGGAGAATATACTGGAAAATTGAGTCTTTTTTGGTTGGAGGATGAAAATTGTAAATAAAAATAGGGGCTGGAGATGAATATTTTATCAATCATCTATAGGAGGTTAATTAATTACTGTTGAATTGTCTTAACTTTGAACAATGCCATTCCCTTTTTGCTAGTAAAACTTTTGTATGAAGATTAGTGTCATTGAGGTTAGTAGGCACGTGTTTTATATTTATCTTACTTATATATGGAATACTTGATTTTCTACTGTTTTGTTGTCTGCTTTATGGTGTTATTGGTTATGAATGATACAAATTAAAGTAGGCTGCCCATTTTCCCTTTCAATTGGAGATGCAGTCTATAGAGGATTTTATACTGATCATTTTCTTTCATTTAAATGGTAAAGTATCATGTTCAATCATTTTCGGATATAGAATTGTTATAATTTTGAAAATCTATAAAGTTGTTTTCATAATTTTTACTTCAAATCATTCACAAAAATTCAAAAACAACTTCAATATGTAATTCATGCCTAAACACAACTCCAATTTTCAAATACCATTTTCAACTTGTTTTCATGTTTTACAATTTTTATGTGCCCACCATGTCTCGTTAACCTTTGGTGCACATAATAAAAACAAAGATGTTATTATCAAGAGACAAGAGAAGAGACTATTGTAAGTTTGTAACTATCAATATTGCAGGTTGGAGTTGCACCAAATAAGCCTGGGCAAGTTTATAGTACAAGAAATCTCTTTTTAGAGTGGAGGCAATTGCCTGGTGTGTAGACAAAAACAGGGAGACACTGAAATGCAGACTAATAGGCTCAGAGCCAGACAGACTGCGGACTCTATTTCCATTTAGTCTTTTTTGTGCATTCTTTTCAGTGGTCCTCTCTCTCAGTGTACCAATGAACAAGAATTGAAAAGTAATACCACAAAGTATTATTTCCAAGAAATTAAATCCATTTACTGCCTAAACTTTAAACTATGATATCGTATCAAATTAACTTTTAAAACTATTATGTTAGGCATATTAGTTTTCCTGTTACAAAAGGAATATAATGATGGATTTGTAACACGATGATATATCTGTTTTTTTTTTAATTTCTTCATTTTTAATTAATAAATTACATTCTAATTGTTAGATCAAATAACCTGTTTATAGAAAAAAATATTTAAAAAGTATTATTATTCGACACAATCTGATTTTATCCTACTCTTATACAAGCAGAAAGGACAAAATCCTGAACCAACGTGTCCTTTAATTTCATAGTAGTAATATTTTAAGTGGTGATCTTTTTAAATTTTTCATATATAAGGAAAGACATGTAAAGAAAACCCCAAATGCAGAGACTGCAAACTTACTACATTTGGTAATCATGATTATGATAGAGAAGTAGAGCACCAAAGATGTGTTACTGTGACAGATTACAAGTTTAGATAGAAAAAAGATAAGAGTAGCATTATTATAGAAAAAAGATAAGAGTAGCATTATTATTTTCTCAAACAAAATATATTTGATAACATTTTCTTATTTAATAAATTTTAATTTGAACATTCTTCTTTTACCATTAATGGCATATCATAATAAAAATGACATATGACATGTTGTTATACCGTGACAAAGCTAGGATTTTCAGTTAGGGGTTCAAAATATGAAAATGTAACATTTAAACTAGTCGAAGGAGGTTTAACATCTAATATATATACATAAAAAATAATTTTAATCATGTATAAATACTATAATTTTCTGCCGAAAGAGGTCCAGATGAACTCTCCGCCACAAACTAACTCTGCCCCTGGTTATACTTTTACCTTTCGTATTTAATCAAACTAAGGCACATAAATGAAATATCATATCATTAATCCTATTGAATTTTAGATTTTCCTTTTAATCATTTCTAGATATCAAATCATATACCCAACTAGCGAAAATATCAATTATTGAATCAACTTACATAAAAATTTGGATATGATGCAATTATATGTCTTTTAGTTTTTTCTTTCGGTAATTATATGTCTTTTAGTTGAACACCACCTTAGGTGGAAGGTGGAAAATAAGTGTGACATTTCTAGTTCCTAGTCAATTTACGTAACTTAAATTAAAATAAAAGTCGCACTTCTCAAAGCATCACCGATCAAAATTCTCCTGAACTTTAACCATAAAACTGACACGTGTATCATCTTCTTCCCACACTCTTCTTATAAATATTCATCTAAAATCTCCTTCAACACTCAAAACCTTCAAACTCTAATCAGAGAAAAATAAGTTTAATTAGGCATCTGATTATTGTATAATCCTAGATCTTCTCATTAACATCTCCTAACTTCAAGGTATTTTTTTCTTCATATTGAATTACGCATATGATTGAAATTTTTTTTTCGTATTGAGTTACACATATTATTGAATTTTTTTTCAGTATATTTTGTAATTAATTAGATAGCTGATTATTGCACAATCCTAGATTTTCTGAATAACATCTCTTAATTTCAAGGTCATTTTTTTAATTACACATATTATTGAAGTGCTTTCGGTATATTTGTTGCTTTTCTTTTTTTCCCTCTGATTTTTTTTTTTTTTTTGGAAAATGGATAGATGGTGTCGGATGCGAGTAAGAAAAGAGAAGCGCAGAAGAAGGCAGCTGCAGCTGCAAAGAGAGGAGGAAAGTCTAAGGCGGCGGCGATGAAAGCTGCGGCGGCGGCAACGGCTGCTCCGGCGGAGAGTAATAGTATCGATGAGTTGACGAATGGCGTAGGAGAAATTCAGTTATCTGATCGGACTTGTACTGGTGTTTTGTGTTCACATCCACTTTCCAGAGATATTCGGGTTAGTTAGTTTTTCTGGAATTTGAGTTTCCGAATTCATAATTGAAATCTTTGAAGTTTGAATTTAGCCTTTTAAGCACCGCAAAATTCGACTTCGATTTATTGATTATGTTAAGTAGTTTTGTCATAGGGGAAGGGCTTATGAAATGGTAGAAAAAATAACTATAAACACGAACAGTTACGTAGTTACTCTCGTTTCCAAAATAGTTATCGAGTTTAGATTCTCGGATTCAATTTGACTAATTCTCAAAGCTAAATTAGATTAGATTAATGGGATATTTTAAAATTAAAATTTGGATGTTAAAAAACTATACCGAAAGTATTATAAATTGCAATTTTTCTCATATGCTTCTTAAAATGTTGGTCAAAGTTCATATCGTTTGACTTTCAAAAACAGAAAATTTGACAAGTATTTTGGAACGGAGCGAGTACTATTTGTACAGTAATCCATAAGAATATTGGGAATTGAGAATATATGAACCGGGAAACAATTTCAGTCAATTTCTGAAAATAAGATGTTATCTGTGTCTCTATTTGGTGCTATTGCTATCTTATTTGTCAAGTCCAAACTGTTTTTTTTTTTTCCTTCATTGCTGATTTTAAAGCAAAAAAAAAAAGAACATGTTAACTATAAATGACTTTGATTTGTAATAATTTAGTTTGGTTTCTGTTGCTTCGGCCTTTTTCCGTCTCCTAGTTGATTGCTTCAAGTTAACAATACTTTGCACTAAATTTTGTAGAAATTGTCATCTTATTGCCAATAAAGAGTTATCTTCAATACTTATAAATCTAAAAAGAGATTTGAACGAAATATACAACAACAACAACATACCCAGTGTATTCCAACAAAGTGGGTCTGGGGAGGATAAAGTGTACGCAGTCCATACCACTACTTCAGATGAATTAGAGAGGCTGTTTCCGATAGACCAAATGAGAAAACAAATGGAAAAACCAAAATTTTGATAAAAGAAAGAGGTGCAAGACTAGCTGAAATACCCAGAGAAATCTGAAAACCAACCTGAATAATGAAAACCCAATGCCAGGTCTTGATGTTTTTGTGCAACACATCTTTAAATGCTTAAATAAATGAAGTCATGGTTCTGCTCTGCAATAGATGACTGTTAATTTTAGTGATTGTTCTGGCTTTCTTACAAAATGAGACGTCAATATCAAGTGAAGAGGTGTATATTTGCTCAGTCATGCTCTGGTTTTGTGGTTACAAAGTTTGTATTGATTTTTGCTCAGTTGTGCTCTCTGGATTTGTGTTTATGGAGTTTGTATGGATTTTTGTTAATCCTGATAAGTGATAACTCGCCTATGCATAGATATAATAATGTCTTGTAAGAGGGATTTCTTTTTTCATTCATGGGTTTGTGTCCTATCATTTCTCGTCTGTGACACTTACAATCCGATGATAGTTGTTTCCATGATTTCCTTTGCGCTTGAACAATCACTTTACTTGGGTCTTATTACGTAGTGTGATATTCCAAATCGTGGTACGTCGATCAGTCAATAATCGAAGCATCAGGGCATTGGTCTAGTGATAAGAGCGCAACATATGATAAGTGGATTAGACATGTCACGGGTTCGACTTTGCAACTAATGGCGAACCCAAAATTTAGAAACAGTAAGTGCTCAACTGCTTTTACTTGTGCTTTTGAGGAGTGAGATCGAGGGGACCGGGAAAGTTTTTCAAAAGGAAAACAAAAGGTTAAAGAAGGAAAAGCAAATAAAGCCTTTATAGGAAAAAAGAAAAGGAAGAAGCAATAATCAACAAGCCAATAGGAAAATTTTTATGAGCAGATTCTAACCCTATTGCAGAATTGCAAAGCTCTTTTGTCCACTTCTTTAATTAAAACACTCATTACTATTTCTATTGATTGGGTGGCGCTCACTGTATCTATTTGTCATTTTCTTACTAGTTTCCAATGTAAATACACAATGTTTGGCTGAAGAACAATGGGTGCTTAAGCACCCACTATAGTATATGTCGGTCTGCCCCTGCCTACATCAAGACAAAGCCTTGGTATTTAAGTGGAGAAGGGGTTTGTGGAGTGGGTTCATTATTTGCCGAGTTTCCAACAATGCATCACTAGTCCTCGGAGATTTCTGGGTTAACAACACAGTGGTCTTGATTGGTGAAGTTGCATATGGCCGTCATTTCTCATGAACTAGAATCACCCTGTTTATGCTTTTGAACTCACTATAACTAATAAAAAAGATTATTCTACAGAAAGTTCTCTTTCATGCATGACCTTAAGTATTATTTATTGTTGTACTCTTTGTTTGCAGATAGAATCTTTATCACTTACTTTCCATGGACATGATCTTATAGTTGATTCTGAACTGGAGCTCAACTATGGAAGGTAAGGTTTGTAATCTCTTTGTACGACTGTTTCCTTAGTATAACTGATGCTCAAATTCTGGGAGTTTAATTTCACAGACGTTATGGTTTGCTTGGGCTTAATGGCTGTGGGAAGTCTACTCTTCTTTCTGCTATAGGATGTCGTGAACTTCCCATCCCAGATCATATGGATATCTTTCATCTAACACGGGAGATTGAAGCATCTGACATGTCCTCACTTCAAGCTGTTATTAGTTGCGATGAAGAGAGGTTGAGATTGGAAAAAGAAGTTGAAGTCTTGGCTGCACAGGTATTATGCCATGAATAATAAATTGATATTCCATTCCATGGGCTTGATCTTTAATTTTTTTGGGCAAATGTGATGACTCGTTTTGTGTCTATCCTTAGGATGATGGTGGTGGAGAGCAACTTGAACGCATCTATGAGCGTTTGGAAGCTTTGGACGCATCAACTGCTGAGAAGCGTGCAGCTGAAATCTTGTTTGGTCTTGGATTTAACAAGAAAATGCAAGAACAGAAAACACGAGATTTTTCTGGCGGCTGGAGGATGAGGATTGCTCTTGCTCGGGCCCTGTTCATGAATCCGACCATTTTGCTGCTTGATGAACCCACCAATCATCTTGGTAATATTCTGTTGCATTTTTTCTAGTATGTGAGATATTGTGTTGCGACATGCTTGGTCTGTGTTTCCATATATATATATATTTTTTTTAGAGAAAATTCTAGCAAGGAACATATTCATTACTAATGGGGGAAAACCTCCTGTATACAAGAGGTATGCCCAAAAAAAAAAAAAAAAGAACCTAGAATACTGAATGGTTCTCTGTAAGAGACTCCCATCCTTCAATACAAATAGAAACTTCATGGGCGCACCAAAAGAAGGCTAGAAGGGAACTTAATGCATATAGGAACGTCAACTGTACAATATTAATTTCATTTCCATCAAAAGCTCTCGTATCTCTCCCTCTCCAACCACCTGCACAAGAGCTAATGGAGCAATATTCCATGCCTTGAATCTTCTCTTCCGTCTTCTAAACCCAACTGGACGAGTGAATTTTATTGTTAAATTTCATCCTGGACAAATGAATATGCTGGCAGCTGCCATTACAGTATTTAATATGAGACCTTAGACGTGTTATTTTCACTTTTGTTGCAGCATTTCTCCTGGTGTGTCTTTGTGTTTTGCTCTGCGAAGCTCCCTCTTAACTGAAAGGAAATACAGGGATCCTAAAATATGTTGTTGTCTCTTCACATTAATGGATCTAACGGCCTAAATTCTTCATTCACAGATTTTTAGATTTGACATGCTTATGATATTCTTCTCCTGAATGCAGACCTAGAGGCTTGTGTGTGGTTAGAAGAAACCTTGAAGAAGTTCGACCGTATTCTGGTTGTTGTTTCACACTCGCAGGATTTTCTAAATGGTGTGTGTACTAACATCATCCATATGCAAAATAAGAAGTTGAAGCTCTACACTGGCAATTATGATCAATATGTCCAAACCCGTGAGGAGCTGGAAGAGAATCAGATGAAAATGTACAGATGGGAGCAGGAGCAGATTGCTTCAATGAAGGAGTACATTGCCCGTTTTGGACACGGATCGGCCAAACTAGCCCGTCAAGCACAAAGCAAAGAGAAAACACTGGCTAAGATGGAGCGTGGAGGGCTTACAGAAAAGGTGGTGAAGGACAAGGTCCTGGTCTTCCGGTTTCCTAATGTTGGCAAACTTCCTCCTCCTGTTCTGCAGTTTGTGGATGTGACATTTGGTTACACACCCGATAATCTCATTTACAAGAACCTAGATTTTGGTGTAGATCTTGATTCAAGGGTAGCTCTGGTGGGACCTAATGGAGCTGGAAAGAGCACACTACTTAAGTTGATGACAGGGGATTTAGTTCCCCTCGATGGCATGGTTAGGCGGCATAATCACCTGCGGATTGCACAGTTCCACCAGCACCTGGCTGAGAAGCTTGACATGGAATTATCTGCTCTTCAATTCATGATAAAAGAGTATCCTGGGAATGAGGAGGAGAAGATGAGGGCATCAATTGGGAGGTTTGGTCTTACTGGTAAAGCTCAAGTAATGCCTATGAAGAACTTGTCAGACGGTCAACGCAGCCGGGTAATATTTGCGTGGTTAGCTTTTAGGCAACCTCACATTCTGCTGCTGGATGAACCAACCAACCATCTGGATATTGAGACAATTGACTCACTTGCCGAGGCTTTGAATGAATGGGACGGTGGCATGGTTCTGGTTAGTCATGATTTCAGGCTCATAAACCAGGTTGCCCACGAGATATGGGTATGTGAAAATCAAACTGTGACACGGTGGGAGGGTGACATTATGGACTTCAAGCTACATTTGAAGGCGAGGGCCGGATTAGGTGATTGAAGAGACATTCCAAGTTTTAGTATCACTAGCAAGTCATAGTATGGCTGCTGCTCCTGGCTAACAGTTGGTCCGAAGAGAAATTGGTCAGCATCGGCAGCAGGCCATCAGCAGCTACAGTTTTAGGGACACCATGGGTAGTTTTGTATGCCCATAGTGAAGAAGTGATCGTGGTCGCTATACTGGACTGGGTGATGCTTTGTTTGGTGCAACGTTTTTGCTGTCCAATTCAGTCTGGCCTTTCTCCATTGTCATAGTTCATGAAGCGAGAGGAAGAAGTAGCAGTCAGCTTGATGCATTACATAATATAACCTTCTGTTGTTATTATTTACCTTTTCATTTTTAAAAGTACTACGTATGTTTGCCAAGTATGTCATTAAAGTGGTGTTTTCAACGTAAACTGAGTGGTGCTTAATAGTTTTACCTGCAATTTGATTTGACACAATGTATTTGGTAATTATATCTTCTAAGAATTCCATCCATTATCTTTTACTTAAAAAGAGGTTTTTCTTGTTACATGTTAATCAGTTTAAACAAATTGAGAGTAGTGGTGTACACAAATCGAATCAATTCGAGTATTCGGATCGATTCAAAGAAATTTGGATGATTCAATTTGAATTATACAATTTGAATCGATTTGCAAATTTAATTTTAGAATATTTTGATTTTTTGAATCGAATTTGGTTGTGGGTGTTTATAATTTGAATTGATTTTGTACATAATAATAATAATAATAATAATAATAATAATAATAATGACATTTAGTATTTATTAATTGCTTACAAATTTAAAACTTAATGCAGACTCACAATAGCTCAGACCCACATTTAGAGTATTTTAATTATTATGTTTGCTCTAAAATTGAAATGAAAATAGTTGTTTGTTGAAATTTCAAATTCGAACAAATCGATTCGAATCAAAATAATAAAAAATGAATCGAATTGGACCTAGAATGAATCGAGTTAGGATAACAATTTTAACAAATCAAAATTTGAAATTTCAATTCGATAATAGCTAAATTCAATCTGAATCGATTCGTGTACAGTCCTAATTGAGAGAGATGTATTTTTTATATAATATAATACTCTCATTTCATTTTACTTGATCTTTATACTAAAAATATTTTTTCTTCACTTACCCATTTTAATAAATCAAAAGAAATTTTCCTCTGATATTACCCTTATCAATTGAGGCCTATTCAAAAACAATTATTACAAGATATAATTTACTAATATACCTCTATTTAATAAAGGTAGGTTGATTTCCTTTTGTATATTGTGCATATTCTTTTCCCTAATATTAAGGGTATAGCTAGAAACAATTATCAACTTTAGTTTTGAAAGTTTAAAGTGGCAATTATTTTTGGGATAAATTTCTTGAGCTAAAACAACAGTAGTTTGGCACAGAGGAGTAGTAGTAAAACTAAGATTTTTAAATTATAATTAATAAGGATAATTTAATAAAACAAACCTTTAATAAATAACTTCTTAGAGTGTCAAATCAACAACGATTAAGTAAAATGGTACTAATAAAGTAATCATTTTGAATTTAAAATTTAAAAAACCCAATTATAAGAACAATTTAGTAAAATAAATACATAATTAATATTTTTAAGAGGAGTACTACAAAATATAAACTGCACAAGTAAGGGAAAAGAGCCACTCACCAGAAAAAAAAAAGGGAACAGAGCCACAGACGAAAATGTATTGAATTTGGAAAATAGGAACGTGAAATTCGAGGTGCGTATCGGTCAGTTCGGTTCGATTTTGTGTAATATTGTTTATCGGTTTTCGATTTGTAAACACGCTAAACCGATAATCAAATCAATAAGATATTCATTATCGGTTTACGATCATTCGATTTTTGGTCCTTAACGATTCGATTTTCGGTTTAACCGATAAGAAAATGCTTCTCTAATTTTTTTTATTTTCTTTTATTTTCATTTGTTCTACAATATCTTCATCCATAAATTCTACACAATTTACAAGCACTAAGACCACAACTATAAAATGCAAAAAACTATAGAGTATGTAATGTAAAATCTAACGCCAATATTATATAATTATGGATAAAAATATAATTTTAATATAATCTTATTGGGTTATCGATTTAATCATTAACTAAAACATTAAAATCGGAAATCAAATCGATATCCCAGTAAAAAGTTTAACAAAATCATTTCAAAACCATTAACTCAATAACCCGATATCGATAAATCAATAATATTTTTATCGATTCAATTTATTGGTTGAATCGGTTTTTCCACACTCCTACTTTGAAACTAACAAATTATTGTTTATTGTATTGTGAATGGGAAGAATGAAGATTGCGTGAGAAGGACCTGATGTAGCTTTCATTGCAAAATGACAAAATTGAAAATACCAACTTCAATCATGAAACTACAATACATGGGCCTTTAACTCCACAAAAAAAAAAAAACCGAAATTTATAACAATTTTAAAATTTAGCCTCCTCAAAATTAATTTTTTCGATCAATGGTTCTTTGGTTTCAAACTTCAGACCTTAGGTCTGAAGTTGGATTTTGCCAAATTTTAATGGAAAAATTACATCTCACACCACTAATTATCTTACTATATCTACATAATATTCCATATTTTTTATTTAATTACATCTATCTCATATTTTAAGTAATGTCCGAGATAGTAATGTATCTTAAGACGGTATGTATTCAAAGAAAATTAAGTAATGTATCCGAGATAATATGTATCATGAGTAAAACGTAATGTATCAGGACCAACGTAATGTATCCGAGATTTCAGATTTCCAGACAACGCAATGTATCGGGACAAATGCAATGTATCCGAGATTTCAGTAATGTTTTCGAGATTTCAGATTTTCTGGAATTTTTAGTAATATTAAAAAGAGTTGGGATAGGGAGTAATTAGCTCCAAAAGTGATGGGATTTATATTGTTTCCCCATCGATATATAATAATAAAGCAGAAACATAGTCCCGCTGACGTGGCGCTCCCTAAGGCCTGGAATCCTATTTATCTTTTTTGTGGTTTTTTTGAACTTTTTAATATTTTTTTCTTGTTTATATTCTATGTAAACAAAAGCTCAAAAATCACTCATTTAAATCATATTCTGCCATATTTATTAGGTTTCATTACATTCTGTAACAGCTATATACACTTAGTTTCGTTACATTACTACTACAACCTTTCATTCTCTTCATGAAGCTGAAAATTTAATCATAAGCATAGCAATAAGTCTCCATTAATGCTCTTAATAATTTCACCTTAAATGACCATTGTAGCAGATTTGTCATGCATTTTAACATCAGAAGTTGAAGCAAAATAAGAAGCAATTGTCTAATCAAAAAGCCCAAAAGTCACATCATGAATAGAATATATATATGTCCTTCTCATTGATATACAATATCATCAATCCTATTTGCTTTCCTTTTGCGTATATGCATTGCCTCTTTTATTTTGACAGGTGACATTTAGTTATTCGTACTGTGCTTATATACAATCATTTTTATGATATGACAGAAAGATGCATGAGCTTTTCTCTTCTATTCTTTGCTTATACGTGAAAATCATAGATGCCTTTTTCGTTTTTACAGATATTGGTTCCCCTTCTCTTTTTCTTTTAATTTGCTTTGTCACTTATCCTAAATTTTATTTTCACCATTTTCTTCCATGTTTTTTTCTATAATTCATTCTGTTTACTAATTTCTTTTTAATTTTTGAACTAGCAGCAAGAGGGTTTGCTCTTATCAAGTAAGTCCCATTACCTTCTCCTCAATCTCATCCATATATTACATGATTGTTAGTTTTGAATTTTAACGTTACCCTTTCTAAATTCTAATGCAACTATATCAAATTGCTAGCTAATTTCTTCATTAGTAAATCTAAGGACTATTAAATATTTGTAATACAAGTTATACTGATTTTTTTTTTTGTAAATGAGCATAAATGTGTCTATGAAAAATAATATTAGAAGTTTTGTTAAGTTATTTTCAAAACATAACTTTTCATTTTTTTTTCATTTCCTTTTTTTTTTTTTTTTGGCAGTGGACGTTTATGCTGATATATTACCTATTGGTCATAGCTACATCTGATAAAGAGGACAAGAAAAGGAAAGAAATAGAAGAAGTGAGGTCACTGAAGGAAGATGGAAGTGAAAAATCATTGGATGAATGCAGTGATGGTAATCAATATAGCCAAAGAGTTTTTGTTGAGAAAGAAGATAATACTGGATACTATATTTTGTATTTTCGCTCTCAAGGATTAGACAATTATTTTTTCTACTTCTTTTAAAATGTAAATCTGTCTTTATACAAGAGAGCTATAAAATCTAATTTTTTTTGTAAATGTGTTATTAATTGTATAAATTTAAAATCCAAATTCTAGGGTATTTTTTGATGTCACATGGAGACTAATTTTTTCTTAAATTCTAAGTACAATATAGATCTCAGAAATGAAGAAAATTCTGAAGTTTTAGAAATTGATGATTAAACTTGAAAGATAGTTAAATATTTAACTACCTATAGTATTATTATTGTCAAAGAATCATAAAGACAGTCTTATAAAAAGTGGTCATACTATTTATATCATTTTTAACACAACTAATTATTTGTTTTGAGTAAAATAAATAGAGTTTTTATTACAACTCCATAATTTTTTTTATAGAAATGAAAAAGAGGATAATGCTAAAATTTAACGAAGTATATTTACTTTTTTAATTTTAATGAGGTACTATACATTTTTATTTTCTGAATTGAATATTTATTAATGATACAATATGACATTAGGATATTATCCAATATTACTTGAACAACAATAGGTATTATCATCAAATGCATTTTCTTAGCTGAGATATTATTATTTTTTTCCTATATAATCACCCAAAGAAAATTATAGATCAAAAAAGGTACCATTTTGCAATGCAAATATTCAAATGCCTAGCTAATAAGTACTAAGGTAAATATATCATGCATGGAAGCTTATAAATATTATTTTTTGTT
Organism: Capsicum rhomboideum; assembly: GCA_031232105.1. Classification (NCBI taxonomy): domain Eukaryota; kingdom Viridiplantae; phylum Streptophyta; class Magnoliopsida; order Solanales; family Solanaceae; genus Capsicum; species Capsicum rhomboideum. The sequence goes on along the minus strand of CP124713.1, from coordinate 4,810,595 downwards.
AATTTGAAATAATATGTTTTGATATAAATACATGCCACTACTTATAAGTGTATTTTATGATTATGAAGGCATTATACTTGATCGTATTGAAAATAAATACTCAAATATATAATCTATTAAAGTACGTTTTTAAAAAAAAATATAAAAATTACTATTTATTTATTCTTTTAGATTAGATATACTTACACTTGGTAAAGTTTAATAAGACGATATAAGAAAATTCATACATAATAAAATGAGAGTACAATAACTTTAATATTGACCGCGCGAAGCGCGGATGAGTTTACTAGTTTTAATATAGTTCATGGCATTGTCCTAACTTCATATACGAAGGTTTGGATTTGAACTTTAGTTTTTCAAATCTCCGGGCTTGAAGTTAGACTTTGACGGAGCACAACATCAGATTTGAAAGTTTAAAGAGAACTGAGGAAGCATCAACAAGAAGTTCAATAATTCTTAAAAATTGAATATATTTTAAATAGAAGTGCTAAAAGCGGCTATACGTGGTATCAATTCTACGAATTAATAAAATACGTTTGATTATGCTAAACTTGTTAGGTTAACAATCAATAATATGCACTGACAGAACTATATCTCATGTAGAGTTGAACAAAGAGAGAAATTGTTTAACATGCGGTATATAATGTGTTATTTACCATTTTTAATAAGTTACTAATAAATAATTACCATAAGAGTTACTGGTAACACCTTTTAAGAGTATGAAAATATCATAATTAGACAAAATGTCTTTGAAACTTCAAAATAATAATTTTATCATAAAATAGGAGAGGAGTATCAATTATCAAATAACGAGATAAGATAACATGTGATAAGGTCAATAAAAGAAGTGTTGAATTTTGAGTTCACATTTTAGAATTTATGTGACCAACAAGAGTAAATGTATCAACCAACTTTTAAACTAGGCATCATTGTTGCAGAATGGGATAACCAACGATATCCCGGGATTTCTCGTTTTTTAAATGGAAAAACTAACTCGGTCATTTTGGTACAAAATGATTCACGAGATGAATCAATATCCATAACCACACAGAATAAAATAATCTCATATTTTATTTCGAAATTATTATCCTTATTCCACCAACAAAACGATCCTGAGTATTTTGCCCCGGTCTAGTGATCTAGTACTAAACAAGGATATCCCGGTCTAGACAAATTATGTGTTAACTACTCAGAATCAAACGTGTACAGAAAATACCTTTATATAAAATGAAAAAATATATGATGTTTTGTCTAAAAATGAATTTCCACTTCCACCATCGTCTTCCTCCTTTTTTTTTTTTTTTTTTTTCCTTTCTCAAATAGCCACATTTTAATATTTCGTTGTCTTGTTTGTTTTTCTTTAGATCGATAGCCATTGTCTTCCTCGTTTTTTCAGTAGTCATGTTTTCTGTCGAGTCTCTGGTGACTATCTCTAGAGACAAAGTCAAGATTTGAAGCTTATGAGTACATAATTTTATAAGTTCTTTTAAGTTAGTGGATTCGATCAAATCCGTAAGCTCTACACAAGCTCTGCCCCTGCTCATCTCCCCCCTCATCCTCATACAACTTTCATTCATTTCTCCCACGAGTTTCTTTTAGGCATCATTTTTCTGTGCTAACATTTCTTCGTTTTATTAATAATTACTTACCTAATTATGTACGAACTTCACACGTTTGATTTCTCCAAATTAAGGATTTATTAGACACATATATTACAATTTCGAGTGTCCAAAAAGTCGGAGCCAACAATTTTAGATGTCTAAAATGAAAACGAAGTCAAATTTTTTAGTCATAGGAACAATTACTCTTGTAGAAGTAAAAGGAATGGGTTTGTCAACAACCAAACACATAAGTGGATCCCCCTATATATATTACAGTGTCTGTACCTTCAGCAGCCAAAGCCTGTCATATTAAATGAGAAAATATTACATTTTCAGCTTTTCAATCAAACATCTTCTCATTCACACTTCTCTGCATAAAAAAATGAACTCAATAGCTTGTGGATCATGGACCTAACTTTGCCTACTAGTGTACAATAATTGAAAATCTGGGCATACAAGAGGCAACGGTACTGTTCGTTATTCGTTTTAGGATCACGATTAATTCAGATTCGCGCAAAATAAGATTCATTAAAGACATATATTCTCAATCTGAACTTTTTCATTTTTAAAGTTCGAACCTCATGAGACCACTAATTAATGGTGAAGGTTCATTCCACCACAACCTCTGATTGTTAGATAGGGGGAATTTCTTTGATTTCTCGTTAAGTGTTTGGTATTCATTTTGGGATCATTACTAATTTAGATTTGTGTAATATAAGTTTCAATTAAGGTAGAAGCTTACTACTTTGAACCTAAAGGATTTAATGCCATTTTCTCTTTCTCGTCTATCGCTTTAAAACTTCATTTTATGTAATCTTTTGACATGATCATCCATCGTCTAAATATTGGAATATTGTTCAGAGAAACTACTTTAAATTTTAACCCCCCCAAAAAATATTTTTCTTTACTCCATAGTCCATACAATAATAAGTCAATAATTGTGTGCATGTACTAAATGTACCTTGTTCCACTTTTACCAGTGTTCAAGGTTCGTACCTATTTGTACGTTAATTATACCCTTTTCCTTTTGAGTTGTATCTAGTAACGTTTATATTATACTTTGATAGGTCACGTATTATTAATGTATCAATTCAATATACAAAATGATTTTCATACCTTTGGAAATTTTAAAACAATCGAGAAAGAATTATTAAATCTTCTCTTTTTTCAGTATTAGTAATATTCTTTTGATCGAGGCCAATTTCACTAATCAATTTATTTGTGACTAAAAGTTCGATCTTTATAAAACTTCTCATCTTCGAAAATGGAGTATATGTCCCGCATTTGGGGTAAAGAGTGCTCCCTAACAAAGAGAACTCCATATTCAACAGGGCTCAAACTCAAATGTTAAGTTATTATTAATTCATTTTTAAAATAAATAAAATAGCCTTTCAACTGAAAATTTATTAAACATTTTACCGTACTTTCGAATTTTAAGGCGTAAGTGCACAGATAGCCAATTTGGGAGGAGGAACAATTTTGTCTGAAATTTGTTTACGCTAGCTATCAATTAATCATTCTTTTTTAAAAAAGGCTATAAGTTAAATTTCAATAGGAACAAATAGAACACCATTTTTTTATCAAACAAATTAAAGTATGTGGCACTACAATGCACCAATATATGTCACAATAAATAAAAGGGCATTAAAAAGATAAGAGTAGTTAAAGAAGAATGAACTATATAATTAGGGGTAGAAAACTTTATTCCATAGATAAAATCACTCACTTCATTTAGTTTTTTCATCACTTCTTTCTCCATTTCAAAATCGAACTAGAACTCTTCCTCCACTATAGCTATACTACTAAAAACATCCACATGCAGACATGACATACAAATTCGAAACCATGATCAAAACAAAAAAAAAAATGGAATATTGAGTTAGATTTTGGAAACGATCGACTCAAATATTACTAAAACAATTGATATCAGAGCGGGTTCATCATAACTTCTTTTTCCTTCACTTCTTATTCTATTGATCAGAAGTATCCAGTAACAACGTCATGCCAATAAAGAAGAGTTAAGGTAGCTACTAAGCGAAGCAGTCACGAGCGAACTCCGTATATATTATCGCCAAAATCCTCTCCATCTCACTAGGCCTGCATGGTAGTGTAAGTGCACCTTCATGATCAAAACCATATACCTCAGCAGCTTGTTCCAATAGCCTCAAGAATGAAGGGTGCGTTAAGCAACTCAATGGCACTACAAATCTCTTGAGCTCATCGTTGTCCGTCGCAATGACCGCGAAATGCCCTTCTTTCACGTCCTCCGGGACGTCCCTCGACTCGTTTTCCGGCTGATCATCCGTCGTAAATTTCTTCCCTAGTAGAAGACTCCTTCGTAATTTTTTCACTATACCATTCTTTTTGTTCATCCCATTTGTTCTACCCTTAGACATTATGATAGAGAAAAATAATACCAAGTAGTAAATAGTAATAAGCTAGCTACTAGGGATTTTTTTTAAAAAAATTGCTTTCTTGGTTTTTGAAGGGTTTTTTTTTTTTGCGAGGGATACATTTAGTCAAGTGTTATTTATAGTGTGAGAAGGCATTGAGGGTCAGAGATAAGGTTGGTAGTTTGACATGGTTGGAGTGTCTTTGGTGTAAATATTGAGGGACAAAAGCATGTGAAATATAGGAAATGAATGAAGTTCCAATTCATATCTAAAAACATCTCTTTTAATTAACGTCATATCTGCCTCTTATCTTTCGATTACGTGTAATACTATGACTAATTTAAACTTCCCTATTTAGCTTTATTAATAGATTAATCACTATCAGTCTTGTCATTAACTAAAGAGCCTACAATTATAAAAACAAAGTGTAACCCACCCCATATGGGGTCTAGGGAAGGTGAGGGTATATGCACACCTTACCATGTAGAAAGATTATTTCTGATAGACTCTCGACTCAAGAAAATCGTTATCAGGAACCTACAATTGTAAAAAACGGGTGAAAAAAAGGAGGAAGAAGGGAAAAAAAAACTGTCGTTGTAAGCTCAAAATGGAAACACAACAAGGTGAGATATTTGCTACATGAAATAATGGGTGTTGTATGTATACAAAAAATTCTTTTCATTATCAAGTCATACCACAAGTGAAAAGCAAGAGTTGTAATTTTGGAAATAAAGCAAGCCACCTATTATAACAGGTAAAAGTAATCTGAGGAGTATTTAAAAAGTTCTTTACACGTATCCATGAAGGCTAAGTTAAAACTCTTTTGCTTCCAGCATTGTTTGCAAGTAATATGTTTAAGTGCTTCAAAATTGTGTTTGCGTTCGAAATCCTAATTAAGGTCTTAGTATTTAGTTAGTTTCTAATCCGTCCCCTCTACTCTGTTATGAAATATATAGCTCATTCTCTAATCCCTATATCCAATGAGTTTATTGTATGTTTTAGGTCGAAAGACTAAATTAAGACAATTTAACAGATTTCTTGAGAGCACTAAAATGATACTATGAACCTTTAATTTGTATGATTCATTCATTCAATCAAAAAGAGAAGCACTTCGAATTGATCACGAAAGACAAGTCATGTTGATGACTCGATCCATGGTACTATTACAATTTACACATAAGTTAGTTATTAGTAGCAGGCCTAGCATGCACGTACGGAACAATATTAATTCTGATGAGAACACACATGAGCAGTGTACGTACTACTTGGAATTTACTGAGATTATTTGTCGCAGACACAAAAATTGTGTGGAAGACGTACGACCATAGTATACACAACTATACATGAATAGCATCATGCATCTGAGCCTCTTCTTTTGCAATATATTACCCCACTTTAATATTCTTATGCTACATACATTTATATTCCTTGTAATGGACGGTGAGTAAACGTTTATATTATATTCCTTACATATATGAAGCCTACGAATTGCAGAGATCTAGAATATCCTACATGCAGTCTAATTATTTAGATAGTTATCTCTAGTCTCTATATACTTATATGCATGTCAGAGTTTTGTTGGTATTCTAAGCAAAGGTACTGTTACAAACGCACGCTTTCAATGTTAATTAATTTCAGTTTACTATAAAAGGGTTGTGATATGGAGGAATAAGATTCTTCCGTTCTTAGTTAGAGTTTTTATGTTTGAATTTTGAATATGTAAAAGCTCATTTTAGAGTGTTTTTCCTTTAAATGAGTCTTATGCAGCGCAAATTCAAATTCATTGGAGTTCTAACATAAATAATGAATATTGAGAAAACCAAAAAAAAAGTTAATTCTGATTTGAAAAATCCAAAGATGTTGAGTATGATATGTTATTTATGGAACGATCGAAGTGCTAATATTTAAAGAAAAAGATATTTCTAGACGCGTCACTTTTTTGGCAAATTTTTAATTAGAGTACCTTTGCAGAGTACTAGAGAGAATAGAGTCCAATGTTTTTCTCTCTTTTAAAATTTATACTTTTTCGGAATTTTTGGCCTATCTCTCTCTTTTTGGTTATGAATAAAACATTCATCTCTTGGTAGCTTATTAACAATAGAGTAGTACCTCTATGTAACAATCATCCGTTGTAATAGTATTTTATTGTACCGATAAGTTTTTTTAGAAACGATTTCATATTATGTTATGGTATATGTTCTCTATGATAGTATCTTGTCATAACAATCAAAAAATATTCCGACAAACAACATCATCATAAAAAAATTGATTATGTATATAAAGTTTAATTAAGTTATTACATTCATAGTTAACGTAAAGACTTTTTACACTAGTAGATTATTTTTATATATTGTATTATTTTCAAATTACTGTATATATTGAATGTTATACCACATTGAATCAAAAGAAGGTACTGTCTCTTGGAAAAATGAGCAGAGACTTGACAAGTCAAATGAAAGGTGAAGTAGTAGATCCAAAGTAGGGAACAGAACAAGAAGCGACATAAGAAAAAAGGGGTCCAAATTATTCATGTGTAGTTCTATCATCAAAAATAACCCTTCCAACTTATATATACTCCTTCCATCTCATTCACGTGTCTTAATTTGATTGTGTATGAAATTTAAGAAATAAAGAGAAAAAAAAAATTATTGTCTTAAATTAAAGTGTGTAGTATTTTAAATCCTGTGAATTTAAAGTCCTCATATAAAATATTGGAACTGAAAAACTTACTAAATATAGAAAGAGACACTCTTTTAGGGACAAACCAAAAAGAAAAGTAAGATACTTAAATTAAATAGAGAAAGTAGTTTATTTGGCCAACTTCATAGGGCAAAAGTGTTTAGAGGATGATTGTGATTACATGTTAATACAAACTTTCAAATACACCTAATTTTATAAAGATTCATCAGTTTAATAAATCAACAATAGCAATAACTAGCATTCATTAATATAATCCTCTCACGTGGTAGACACAATATCTTCAAGTGGTGCATTAGTTTTTTTGTTTTTTGTTTTTTTACAAATTTTAAAATTATAATTTATTTTCTCAAAATATAAATTTATGGATCAAGTTTTAAATTTTCAGAATTTAAAATTACAAACTTGAAATTAGAATCCTACCTTTTAATAAATTTTGGGATTTGAAATCAATATTTTAAATTAATACTGAAGTTTTGTTTACATAATAAAAACAGCAAATAAAAGTTTCAACTTCAAACTTTAAATTACATGACCAAACGCCCACTTAATTTCATGTAGGCGGTAACTGTGAACTTTCAGTAGATGGATAGAAGAACACTTTTTTGTATATCATGTATATATGAATATACATATGGTATAATGCACGACTGAATTTATTGTCTTGCAAAATTATCTTATTCAAGTTTAATTTTGATGTTAGAGTAGATAGAGGTGTTAAGTTCGAATATCACTAAATTTATTATCAAAAAAGAACTTATGTATGTTTAGATCATGAAGAAAATCAAGCGCACACATTAAGGACGTGTTGAAGACATGATTAAATGAATAAACTGTGGTCTCTTCAAAAGTTTTGAAAACATATTTTTATTTACTAAATTTTATTTGTAAGTTATAAAAAAATTATTTTTATTTATTTGATTATGTCTTTAACCGCATCATAAATCTCTTAAAGTAGTTTCCAAATAATTTCTCAACAACAACACCCAATATAATTCCACAATATGGAGTTTGAGGAGGGTAAAGTGCACACATACCTTACTTCTATTTCAGAGGTATAGAGGTTATTTTGGATAAACCCCGCTTAAAAAAAAATAAAAAAATCCAACACAATTTGAAAAAAGAAGCAACAAGAGTACAAGAAATATCATATTAATTATAACATAACAACATAAATTATAATAAGAAAGTAATCAAAAAAAAAAAAAAATGTTATCTAATTTTACTCAAATAATCAAAAATTAAAATGACATCTAGTGGTAATAGATTTATATAACCATGCTTGGTTCAATTATGAGAATTATTTATTTATTTTTCCGAGTTTTTGACACTGACCAGAGTTAGGAACCATATGATAAATATGAGTAATACACAGTCTGTTCATTTTTATTTATCATATTTTTTTATTTTTTTTTGATAAATATGAAAATTTAAATATGAACAACTAAAAATGACGGGGAGTAAGAAAAGCTTGGTTCAGCCTAACCGGCCCGCGCTGTTTGATGACTTATCTATTCAATCCTAGCAGAGGAGAGATCTTTCACAAGCTAAAATTTTTTACTTTTTTTTGTTGTTGTTTTGAAATAAAAAACGTCTTAATTAGAAACGTGTATAAATGTATTGAAATAGTGTTTCATATTGTCTAAACGACTTTAGTTTCCTCTATTCATTTTGCTTTCAATTATTTTCTCTTCTTTTTTTTTTCTTGCCGACCCCAATATACCTCTTCATTAATGGAAGACAAGGACATATATAATAGTTAATACAATAATTCATGGCCCGCAGGTCACATTAAATCTTCTTATTAATATTATTAGTATCTATTTGAAATTTTTTTAAAAAAAAAATAACTTCCAAACTCTAGTTTTGGAACTCTTTCAAAACTAAAAAAAAAAAAAATGAGTCTATAAAAATTGCACTTGCGAAACCTCAAACAAATGTTACTATGGAAAAAATAAAAATTAGCTACAAAAAACCATTGTTAATTTATTGTTAAATAGTCCGTAGCTAACAACTTTTTTGATAATCTATCACTAATTTGTTGATAAATTGTAGAACATCTTTCACAATCACTAGAAAGATGGCTCAGTAACAGTCTGAGGAATAAGTCATTCGACTTATTTAAATTCAAATCATGAATATTTGGAATACACTGGGTATGTTGTTGTTTTATATTATGCAAGAGGGCATTGTCTTTGTTAATTCGAATTGAAGGATGATATATTATCGGTCTATTTCCTTTTTTTTCTATAGTGGTGTCACTAAGCTGTGATTTAGGTATGAATTGATCGCAATGAACAAACAAAATAATTGAAAAATGGTTTGTAAATAGTAATCCACGAGGAGTAGCAGTGTTACTAGTCTGTACTCTGGGTAACATTTTAACATGGTGGCACTTTACAAGGGAGAAACGTCTTTTCATATTTTCGTTGATTAATAAGTGTATATATTGTGTATGAGTACATATGTTTTTCCCTCACTGATATACTATTTTATTTGTCTCAATTTATGTAGTATTTTCGGATTTCGAGAGTCAAACCTTTTAAGTTTGTGAAATTAGATGTAGTCTTTAAGGTTATTGAAATATAATTTACATATCTAAAAACTATGTTGGGCATAATTTAAATACACCCTCCCACATAAACTGTTAGAAAGCAGATGCTTTTGTTAGCTCTTATCAATCCTCTTTGACTTGCAGGCTTGAACTACTACTCGTTTTAAGTTTCAAAATACCAGCACATAACATGGACATTTCGACGAATACTTTTCTCCTGGAGCGCCAGTAAACTCTACTAGATTAATATTTATTTGCATCCATACCATGGGAACGAGGATGAAGTATAAAAGGAAAAAGTTACAACTACAACATTTCAAAAATAGTTTTACTTGTGCCTTTCGGAAACAAACTCTACATCTAGATTACAAAAAGAGTAGCTTCTTGCTTTTTCTCCTATGAACCTATTGTACATGTCATGTAACTCTACAGTAGTAATATCTACAAAAAGAATGTGTGCTCAAAACAATACTGTTAAAATCAGCATGTTGTCTTTCTGCAAAGCAGTTTAACGTTCAGCACAGCAGATAGCTCACAGGCACAGGAGGCTATAGAACACCAGAGGTATGAAGGCATTATCCAACTGGGCAGTGTAGGCTTCTAACATACCACTTATTGTCACCGCGAAAAGAAGAGAAAACCAGTTCTGCATAATTGTCAACACAGCATCAAAGATCAACCACAAAGTTCATTGAACGAGATTTTTGGCATAGTAGGCTTTTATATTAGGAAAATTTGTGAGGTTGCGCAAAGTTCACGTGTTTCAGTGCCTACATTAATTTGAGGATTCAGCCCCAAGTAGACATGAATTTGGATAACTTGGAGACATCAAGGAATTAAAATGAGATTCATTATTCTTAAGGAAGGAGGTTAATTTTAAGGTGATCACAGAAATATGCCTCTTCAACATCGGTAAAAATAAATTTAAGCTGCACAAGTACAGAGAGAGAGAGAGAGAGAGAGAGAGAGAGAGAGACCTGCACGTATCTGGTTGTAGCTAGAAGTGGAAGTAGAATGGAGCATGCAGCCAGGACAGATGTTATGCCAGCAGCAGTGCCTTCAATTGTTTTCTCTACCAAAGAGAATTTGTAGATTCAGAAAGTGGGGGGATACAAGCGAAGCAATGACAAAACAAGAGAGGGAACAGAAACATACTGCCAGTTTTGCTCCAGCGGAGGACCCCATACTTGTATCCAACCACTGATGCCTACATAGAAGATTAGCAATTAAAATTTGCAATCCATAAATGACAATCAATAATGATCCAGCAGCTCTAAGTTCGTTCTCTACTGCCCAAACTATCAAAAGACTGTTCCTGTCTTCACTATAGTAGTTTCCCCCCACCCCCTGAAGAAGTGAAAGAATTTGTTGTTCCAAAAACTTAATAAAATTTCCACTATTTATAAATTACCCAAGGATCTCTTGTATTTTGGAAGTAGACAATATAACCAAGACTAAAATTTTGAATGTCGTGTAAAAAAAAATCATATAAGAGCAGATACGGAGAGATTGTCAGGTAGGTTTTCATTGTCCTGCACAAGTCACATGATTCCAAGCAAGCATCAAGTGGGTCCTGTCGAAGTGGATAATACTAGTGCATCGAGAAGGGTACAGGAAAAGCAAGGAATAGCAACTTTACCATTGTATCTCCAATTCCAAGGCTCAAGATCCCAGCAAAAGGGGCTAATGGCCGGTCATTGAAACCAGAGGACAACCAGATAGGAAGTGCACATCCTAATAAGAGTGAAAAATGGCTGAAAGTGGAAGGAAGGCAAATGGTTAGAGTTAACAAGAGGTATATGCTGCAACTAATTTCATGCTATGGAGGAACCATTTCAAACCTGACAACAAGAAGATCAGTGTCACGATGATCTGTAAAAGCATTCATAAATTGGTGCACAAGCTGTCCCAAGGGCCAGATTCTCCATATCTGTCCCAAAAAGCATGACAAATATTGTGAAGCATCATAAATTGTTTAAGCATCCGCCAGAAATTATAAGAAATTACCAAGAACTTAGGTAATATTGGAAAAGAAAAAGAACATTAGAACATGTCGCATTTACAAGTATATTTACATACTTCCATGTCTGAAATCTAAGTGCAACAAACTATTCAGACTTCAGCTATATTACTGATTGTTTGGGTGCTTAATGTGTCAAGAAGCTTCATCAAAGTCAAAATGAAGTGAATTTAAGATATGTTTGGCAAGCTTGGCTTCATTTGAAAAGTGTGCATAAGCTTGAAAGTGAATGCAATCTTTACCACCCTAATTGATCTATGCGACAGACATTCTGTTTTTATGTCCTTTTTTCAATAAATACTGGGAATGTTCTTTTAGTTCGAACATTCTTTTGCATTGCATTATCCTTTAACAAGATGAGAGTGCAGTGAAACCTTACTCGTATAATTTCCAAAATCAAGAAAACAGCCAAAGCTGCCCCAAAAGCCAGATCAAGAAACTTCGGCTGCAGAAAGATATAGATGGTCAACATAACTCCCATAAAAATAAATAAATAGGCCCAAAAGAAGGAGAAAAACTGCCTAAAGAATTTCAACTAAAATCACCTGAAGTATGAGAGCAGGAACAAACATTGAAACAGCCATTAAATGGTAGTATTTTCGAAGAAGAATCCTCTCAATCTTACTGCTCTTAGAGATGTTATAAAATCGGATAACTGATACATAAATAACAAGCAACCAATAGATACACAGCGACAACCTTTTAAGCGGTTCTGACAGAACAAAATCCAATACCCTGCAGCAATCAGAAGACACAGAAAACAAAAATATAAACAAAAGATAGTAACACTTTATATATGTCTTGAGGTAAACGATATATGATTAATTCATAGTAAAGTGATATGAGAGCAAGTCACTATATGAACGAAAGAGCAGGTAGCTGAACACATCGAAAGTCTCCTCTTAGATTATTTTAGTTTTTTTCATTCTACACCGATGGTTCAGCTGTTGGACAGATGAAGCAACAAGCCTAGATCTGTCAAAACCTCATGGGCTCAACTCGGTTCATAGGTGTGAGGCTTGAAAGTCAAGCTTAACCTAGCTGCCTGAATGAAATTTGATGTCTTTTGACTTGTAATATCAAATACTTAAGCTAGAGAGCTTGGATGAGCTAGATCTGCAAAATTCGTTTAATAGAAGACCCAATAGCCAGCAAAAGCTATGAACTCAATCAGTTTCTTAAACAACTTATTTAACAAATCCCATCAGAAGATGGAAATCCTCATCATTTGTGAATGCGTCAAGGTAAAAAGTGCTGTTGTCCAAGAAAATAACTTTAACCATAAAAAACAATCAAGCTCAAGATTTAGATAGAAAAAGTGGTTACATGCGAAAAACTATACAGAATCTTGATACGCCAAAGCATTAACTTTTGAGTCTTTAAGCTTCAAAAGTCATGCCTCTACCATTATTTAGGATCTTCAGAACTAAAATTTTTGTGAGAAGAGCCACTGAGATGTGAGAACCAAAAAGCAATGTTGAAATGTTGGAGCTAGCGACCTATGTTGAAGTAGAGGATGAAAAATAAATATGAAAATAACAGGTTGCAATTGCACATTTTTGTGGCTTAAGATCTGATGCAGTGCCATAGCCACCCCGAGAAGATAGGAATAACAGAGGTATTACAAGAGCTTACCCCATTAACAAAAGGTGATCCTATAACTTCAGGAACCACATTATTAAAGTGAACAACGCTGTAACTTAAGTGTTTATAGCAGATTCCTGGCGAATTACATTATTTTTTTTTTCTCTTTTGCTTCAAATACAAAAAGAATGCTGCAGTAAGAACTCAAACTTTAAACCAAAAACTCTTAGACTACTTAGTACAGACAGACCAATGAAAAAGAAGCAAGCAGAGTATCTAAGCTGCCCATTCAAGACACTGCAAAGTTCTTCTCTGCTCTGTTATCTTCTCATTCAGTACCTATTTTTTTAAATTAAGTATTCTTTACCTACTAGCAAGATGTCACACAGAACCTCTTGCATCATATAAGGTAACTATTTATTTTTTTATTTTCTGATCAGGTAAATGCATGTGTTTTTTTTATAATCATGGTGTCTGAGCAAGCTTGCACGCACCTCGACTAATTCCACGGGGTACCAACGACCTCCCATTAGCACGGGTGCAGGGTAACTTTCTCTATCAAGGCTTGGATAGCTAGGAATAAATCACCCAGCGTTTTTAACTCTGATGAGATTTGAACCTAAGACCTCATGGTTCTCAACCCACTTCACTGACCAATAGGTCATACCCTTGGGTGCTCATACCCTTGGGTGCTCAGGTAACTGTTTATCAATATTCAACATTTGAAAATTAGATTGACCTCTAGAAAACAACAACAACAACATACCCAGTATATTCCCACCACGTGGGGTCTGGGGTACCTCTAGAAAAACATACACTTATAAATTACATGCATAACAAGGGTGATGCCCACAGACCTGACCAGAGGTCATGCAGCATTTATGTATTAAGGATCAAATCTCCACATGTTTGTCAAGGTCTATCACATGCTTGCACGTCCAGTTTAAAAAGCCTAATTATCTAACACAAGTGTAAATCATCCCTACAAACCACTAAACCTCCATTAACCAAATCACGCAACATAACAACAACATGCAGCATAATATGTGCAATTATCCAAAAGAAACAAGTTCCGATGGAGGCTTACCATAGAAAAGGGTGCACATGAAAATCTTGAACAAACTGCATCCATGATGGTACAGCTAAAATGAGAACACACGCAAGGGAAATGTAGAACACAAAAGATCGCCTTATATGATTATCTGCTGTATCACTAGAAGATACCAAGCTGACACGCTCTAGAATTTGAAGAGCGTATTTGAATAGCATAGGGAAAAGAAGAAGGCCAATAATCAATCCCTGGAACATAGTGTTACATTTCGTGGTCAATACTGTGAATTAGAAACCTTTTACTCTATATCACCAAGAATAGTCTAGAAAACTACAGCTTGTACAATACCTGAATAATAACGCTAACTTCACTTCTTTGGATTCCATATGGTACAGTCACTACCTTAGATGCAGTGAAGTACCCATGGGACTGTTCACGAAAAACACTGCTTGTTAGGTATCTATAGCATCTATTATCCGAGAAAGTGAAATGTGATAAACTAACCTTAGCAGCAGTACAGGCTAGCATGTCACCAAAATAGATAACAAGGCCAACAGTAACCAGTAGCGCTTCTCCTAAAAAGAGAAATAAGAATTTACATAACTTCACAGAGGACTGGAGGACCATTCATCAAACAAAGCAAACTAAATAGGACACGCCAGATGATTTTGAGGCTCTGATCTCTGAAATAACAAGAAATAAAGATTGTGTTGAATTAAAACATGCTCTAACAGTGCAAGATTGTCTGGAATAACATATGTTCTAACAGTGAAACAGTTGTCAAATCAGATAAACAATTGTTGCTTCATATTGTCTATAGCAACATCTCGGAAAATCTTAGTTTTGTTGTGATTTATGGAGATTGGATGTGAACTGAATTTTTGCACAACAGAGTGGACCCTCTAATCAAGTATGCAATTAGTAGTTTGCGATGCTAGAGATCTAGTAAAGTAAAAAAATATAGTAACATGACCAACCAATTGAAGCGCATTCTGGAAAAGTATGGAGAATATTCTGAATTAATTTTACTGCTGCAAATCCATGACAGAATAGCCACAATAAGATAGTTGCTGTATACCACCCTGCAGGAGAAGTTCACCAAGAGTTGTTAATGAATGCACAGTTATCAGAAACTTACTGGGTTGAACAATGAATCAAAAGTGAATATAAAGAAAGAGAAGTTGACCTACCACTATGAGATTTCATAGCAAAAGAGACACAGCAGACTCCAAAATACAATGCTATACTACTTAAGCTATAGCGAGAAGTGGCACAATTCTTGCTGCCTGATTGATGGTAAAAATTGAAGCAGAGGTAAGCTAGCACAGTGTAGCAACTTGCAGATGTCACCCAATACAGTAGTTGAAGATTTTCAAGCTCTGTTAAAAGGTAAAAACTAAAAGAAGTCAGTCATACAGGTGAGGTAAGGTAGGATCAACATAATTCCTGAATATAAACTCGCCAATACGTTGAAGTGACTAATGGAAATCGACCTATTAGGTGAATAAAATTTTTTTTTTGTAAAAAAACCACACTCCTTCTCAGCTACACAAGAAGAAGCAAGATTATACATTTCCTCTACTAGACAGGATTTCTCCATGTAGAAACATCACAAGGTGGAAAATAACTTGACAACATTTGAGATCCGAGATCTCAGCTGGATAAATACAAAAAATAGCACTTAAAAACTAATCAATTTACAGTACAATTATCCTTCTTCATACTGCACTTTCACTGTAATTACTGCTTCATTTGAATTAATTATTATTTTAAAAACCAGTGCTTCATTTGCTCATCAATGAGTATTATCCTTGCAAGAACCAGCTTACAAAGATTTTTCAAGTGGTTCGAACATAGCATTTTAGAGATGGAGGGTAAATAATAAGTACTTTTTTTTATCCAAGTGTTATTGTATTTTACCTAAGTGTTATTGTATTTATTCATCACTACACCAAACACAGATCCCATGACAACACTCATTGGAGTTTTTTGGAGGCTGGTAAAAACTCTAACCATGGAACCACCAAAGTTCATAAGAAAGGTTAAAAAGCTTAGCTCCCCAATACTTCTGTTCTTAAAATTCTTCCAACTCTGTGGCATACTTGCAAAAAGAAAAATCACATGCTGAGCCTCATATGAGGCCTCAAAAAGGATGGGATCAATTGACCGGCCAAAACGTTGGGGCTATAGCACAATATGATAATGCTCTAATCCATGTCTTCGCTCCCAAAGGCTGAGAAAAATAATAGATGATTGCAACCAAAATGATAGCTTGAATCAAAAGAAAAGCATGCTCTCCAAAAGATGAAAATGGAAGTCCTTTGTGAAGACAATATGCTAAACCAATGGTATAATCAATTACTTCTAGTTCAAAGCTCACAACACTTTACACTTTTGCGTTGCAAAATTTTTAAAATCTGAGGAAGTTTAACAGTGGAGGCAGTAACAAGCGCATAACCAAGGAGCTTGGATATTAACAAAAGCAAACAATACTTTCCCGGGAACTCACCTTTCCCAAAGATTCCCACAACACAACCAAAATTCACTCCAACAAACTTGATCTAAACCATCTTGAAAAGATCAGCAAAATTCTTCAGGTTTAAGGTTTTATTGTGGAACTAAGGAATTGGGTTTTGAACGAAGCGCTTTGAGGTGATACTCAAAGGATGAGTCCTTAGACGGAGAGCTGATTTCTGAAATTTCTGATCAACGTAGGTTGCCTTGTTATTGTGGCAATTATGTGGTTCATTCCCCGTAGTATTTTCTCGGGAATAGGGGACAGGAAAAATATTTGCTCCCAATATAATAAGTACTCAAACTACAAAAGCTCAATTTGCTCAAAAATTAGTGTTCTACCTTCACTTCCAGATTGATTTAAAGATACTGCTCTTGACATTTGAATCAACTTTGATACCATAAGACCAGGCAGAGTTACTGCCCCCAAAAATATCCCTGATGAAGCACCAGGCCTGAAAAACAGTACCAAAACTATGTAAACAAACAGTACAAGGAAACCAAAACTATAGAGGGCAACCTGGTGCACTAAGATCCCGCTATACGCGGGGTCTGGGGAAGAGCCGGACCACAAAGGTATTTTGTAAACAACCTTAAACTGCATTTCTACAAGAAGTTGTTTGCCCCGTGACCTCCATATCACGTGGAGTCAACTTTAGAAGTTATGCTAAGGCTCCTCTTCTAGGAAACTAAAACTATACATTTAAGGCATAATACATAAACCTGCCCTTTAACTTGGCATCTATGCCCTCCAACTTTGAATGTGCACACGTAGTCGCTTAAACTTGTATAAAGTTGAACAAGAAGACACACGCGTCCTACGTGCCATAATACACGTAGGACGCATGTGTCTACTAATTCAACTTTATACAAGCTTAAGTGCCTAGTGCACACCCAAAATGCAAGATGAGGCCATGTTTAAAGGCACGTTTATGTATTATGCCATACATTTAATAAACACACACAAAAAAAAAAAACTCAATTCAGAAATTAGCCTTGCTCAACCCCAAATTTTCAATCAAACAACTACAACATAAATCAAAGGGAAAAAATATGTAAAAACGTAAATTGAAGCTGCAGCCGAGTGGATGCAACTTCACATATTTCACTCCCAAGCTCTTGTACCTTTCAAATTTCGACCCGACCCGACCCTAGCTCACCCAAAAAATAATTAAAAAAGAAAACCATGATAATAATTGCAGTAAAATTAACCTGGTTTTGAAGAGGGAAAGTGAAGAAGAGGCATCGACGGAGATCTCGACGGATAGAGCGAGGAGAGAGAGGAGAAAAAGGGAGAGAGATTCGGAGAGAAGAGATTGAGGAACGGAGAAGACAATACGAGCAATGAACAGTGCAACCACGGCTCTTTCGCCGGTGAGGAACGCCGACGACGAAGCCATGGGAATTTCGAAGCTGAAATTGAAATTCAATTGAAATGCAATTGAAAAATATCGTCCATTTTTTGACCAGTGGCGTGAACAAGAAGAAATCACGCGGACCGTGTGGGGGAATTCGGTGGGTTTGGCGCGCACCGGATTTTTATATGCTGTTGAACTGTCAACTCATCTACGCCTTGAAATTGTCAACGGATTGTCCTTTTTTCTTTTTTAAGGATTGCATTAAGGGGTTGTTTGGTTTGGTGAGGTTATGAAATGAATTATTCATATGTACTGAATTAATTTAGAGTCCATTTGGATAGTATTAAAATCTGGTCAAAATAGCTTTTAATTTTTTTTTAGCTTTTTTTTAGGTGTCTCATAAAATAAAAAAATACTTTAAAAAAAGCTAAAAATTGATTAAAAAAAAAGTAAAAAGTGATAAGTTGGGTATCCTAACTTTTTACTTTTTAGCTTAAATTTTTTTAAGTTTGACCAAAATATTTACCCCTTTCATCCCTTATATTTTCCCCTAATTGCAATAACACCCTTGATTTGTAGTCCTAAAATATATCATTTTCTTTCACTTTCTCTTTACCAGCTTCTCTCATCTCTTTCCTCCTCGTTTCCTCTTCGATTTTTCTCCTTTGTTTTCAACTATTTTTCTCTTTTCTACAAACTTACAATATTACAATATAAATGATAGAAAAATGTCCTAAATTTTTTATTTTTTGACATTTAAAAATAAAAAAGCAACTTATAGTTATAAATTTATTTCACATAATCACTTTACGTTGAAAGTGCATTTAAATAGAAATTATTTTTGAATTATTCGAATTAAAAATTATATAATGCTTTAAGGATATTTAAGTCATTTGGATAATAAAAAAATATTTAACAACCCTTATTTATCAAACACATCAATAACATTTTTTCAGTTTCAGCATTTCTATCCAAACGTCTATTCGCTTAATCTATAAGCACTTATTTTCGGCTTTTAAATATTTAAGCTGAAAAACTATTTTTTTTAATCGTATCCAAACGAGCTCTTAGTTGTTAGAAGGAGCGGAGTTAGGTAGAGTTGTGGGGGTTTTGTTCGAACCTTTTTAATGGAAAATTATATCGTTTATATATGGTTAAGATTATTTTTTTTATATATGTATAGTAAATATTGAACTCCTTTTAACTTCTTCATGTGTTTACGTCTTCATATTTTGAATCTTTTTAGTGAGAATTTTAGTTCCATCACTAATTACAAATTTACCATATTGGGAGGTCGTTTGATTGTTGGTTATAAAAGAATTATTCATGTATCTAAATTAGCATAACTTTATACTTTTTTTTTGTTCCGAAGCTTTATACTTTGTCTAGTAGTAGCAAAAACGAGGAACAACAATTTCCAAATAGATTCTATCATAAGTTATAAAATGTTTGATTGTTTTTCTTTTTTACATTAAATATATCATTATTAATACAATACTTGGTTCATATCTTCTTCTTTTTTTTTCAAGTTACTAAAGTATGTAGTATAAGTTATGAGGAAATTTATATATTATTTTATAAAGAGTGTTGATAACTAATATATGGATAATTAAATTTAGTGGTGAAGCCAAAATATTCAATAATAAATGTCAAATATAAAGAAATAAATTCACGAAAAAGCCCAGGGGTGTCAATATGTAAACACATATACATAAAAAAAAGAATTATTTTACCTAGCTACATGTGTAACTTTTTAACCGACACCCCTTAGTTACATATGGCTCCGCCACTGGTTAAACCATGTATAATTGGAACCTACATAATTAATGCATGCGTAATTTATTTTTTTGGTAATAAACTGTGAATATATTACCAGAAACCAACAAAATACAAACTAAGAGCCTCTAGTGTCCAGACCTCAAGGACAAAACCCAGTCACACGTTCCTATACAACTTAATTGCAAAATTTCTGAAGTAAACTCTGACATTTCCTAGCTTTCTTTGAATTAGTAGTCATCTGTATTCTCTCCTTCAACTCCTTCTAAATTTGTGTAACTATAAACTCTCTATTTACATTTATTTGCCTGAACAACTTCCAGTTCCTTGCCTGCCAAGTGTAGTATACTATAGCTCCACAGATTGCAACAGCTATCTCCTTCTTGAGTTGCTTCCATCTTCGACTCTTTATCCATTGTAGACTTTGCCTAGTAGCTTGTTTTGGAAAAGCAATCCCAGCCCAAAAAGCTAGCGTGTTCCTCACCTCAGACACCCATTGACACTCAACAAATAAATGCTGGACAGTTTCAGGTACATCTGCAGAACATAGGCAACAGTTCTCATTGTCCACATATATGTTTAACTTCTTCATTCTCTCCTTAGTCAACAACCTGTTTTTGTATGCTATTCCATAAGATTACTCTTTGTTTTGGAAGCATGACTGAATTCCACAGTAAATCTGCTTTCCTTATTCTAGGAAGGGCACTCAGTAATGCAATGTAACTACAGGACACTGAGTAGTTGCCCCCTTTAGTCAGCCTATAAATCCCCCTATTGTACCAGTTTACCATCTCTGACTTTAAGGTATTCAATTTCCTCCAATACCAACTACAATTCTGAGGTTGTGTGTGACTCCAAATGTCCCTGTTAGTCTTCATATACAATTCATGGACCCATTTCACCCATAAAACATCTTGTTTCACTGCCAATTGCCATAAGAGTTTGCCTACAGATGCAACATTCCAATTTTTACTCCCTTTAATATTCAACCCCCCCCCCCCCCCCACTTCTTTGGAATGCAAATATCATCCCAAGACACTAAAGACACCTTTCTCTGACCTTCTGAAGCTCCCCATAAAAATTCTCTGCATCTCTTATCAATCTCCTGGAGTACACTTTGAGGGAGAATAAACACTGCCCCCCAAAAGTTATACATAGAGAAGAAGACTGAGGTGATAATTTGTATCCTTCCAGCATAGGATAATTGCTTTGCATAGCCTGTCCTGATCTTGTTAGTAATCTTTTCAATCAGGGTGTGACAATCCACTTTAGACCATTTCTTTGAGGTTAAGGGTAGACCAAGATATCTCATAGGCAATGCGCCTAGTGAGAATCCTGTTCTATCCAAAATCCCCTGTTTTGTGCTCTCATCAGTACCAGCCAAAAAGACATTTGACTTGTCCATGTTGGCCACCAGTCCAGACACTTCACCAAAATGTGTGAGTACTTCCATAATCCTATTAACAGAGGCTAAAAACCCTTTGCAAAACAACATCAAATCATCAGCAAAGATCAGATGGGATGCATGCATAATTAATCTCTACATAACTATAACCAACAATCAAACCACCCCTACATATGGTATTGACTATTGATTACCAACTTACAATCATGCATAACTAATACATATATAAGTATGAGAGAATTTATGCATTATCTTATGCAAGATTGAAGATAAATAATTAATACACAAATAATTAAATTTAAATAACTAAACTTTATATAATTAAATCATGTATAACTAATATTTGCATTTCTATTACTCGTGTACCTCTAACAAAGCAACCAAACAATCCCTTAAGAGATTATAATCTAAATTGTATGTTAAATTAGATAAATTGACAGCGAGTTATGCTTTATGTTTTTTTTTACTTTCTTCTTAATGTGAACTTTAGAATTGCATAAAACATCATTTAATTATACGATTTGTTCTTCAAATAAGCTTGTTTTTGTTCTTCATAAAAATCTATTTAAAAAGCGGAACATAACTTGTGACATGATGGGATATTGCAAATAACCCATACAACAATGCACAAAGCCCATCAATTAATGTTCGGATCAAAGGGTAATAATCTACTTTTCTCAGTTAAATTCTTTAAGGTAATACTAATTATGTAACTTGTATCGTGAGGTAGTAGGTATATAGTTCAAATATGTCTTGTTAGCTCATTGTCAGGAAAAGAAAAGGCAAAGATAATAGTACCTTTTTTTAAAAAAATGCTGAAATACTTATTGTAATGTAGTTTAAAAGGTTTAGTCTCCTCTAATGCATATACTAATCTAGCTAGATTAGGTAATCTAAGTCTCTTAGGACTCTATTATAATGGTTGATTAGTTATTTTCATTATTTTGTAATGTCGAATAAGTTTAAAATTAATATTTTCTCTGCATCTATTATTATTTGACAAATATTAGTTTGATCGCTTAATAATTATAATAAACTAAAATGAAATACCAAAAATAGTGAATTCAAAGTATTTTTTTAGTAATAGTTATAGTTCATAATTGTTTAACTTCTTGCAAATTTCCTTTTATATTAAAGTCTTAAAACTCTCTTTTTACTTTTCCCTTTTAACTTCAAAAACCAAATATTGTCGAAATACAAAATACCTCCCCCACCGAAATACGGAATACCTTACCTACTAGGAAATACAGATAGAGCGCCAGTCCGTATTTATTATTTTTACAATACAATTATTTTCTTTTCTCTGTCTAATAAATTCATAATTCACCTCCTCTATATCCCTTTCTTGCACTCATTGTTCTCTTCTCCAGCAAAAAGTCTCTCTTTGCAATTTCTCTCTAGATCTCCCAATATGACTAACCAGGCCGAGTCATCTGACTCGTAAGCACTCTATCTTATTCTCATGTCTTCTCGATCCGTTAATTAACTGAATCGTTCCGCTAATCAACTGAATTGTTTCTAGAATGTTCTGAGATTTGTATGATTTTTTTGTTTTGTTTACAGAAAAGGTGCGAAGAAGGATTTCTCTACGGCGATTTTGGAGAGGAAGAAGTCACCTAATAGGCTTGTAGTTGATGAGGCGGTCAACGATGATAACTCCGTTGTTGCACTACATCCTGCTACTATGGAGAAGCTTCAGCTCTTCCGTGGAGATACAATTCTCATCAAGGTTTTTTAATTACTGTATTTTTCGGGGGTTTTAGGCTAAATCTCGCGTTCTTAGGGTTTCGATGTGGATAATTTGGTTGACCTAAGGTTTATAGTGGATATTAGTTTGTTAGTAATTGTTTTTTGGTTGCTTAGGTTAAGCTTTGAGTTTTTTCTGTTATTTTGTTGGCGAATCTGGTGGATTGAGTAGTTTTACACTTTCCAATAGATTTGAGGTGTTGTTGTTGTGGCGGTTGCGGTGTTTGTTCTGCTTGTTTAATGATGGAGTTGCGAATGACAATTTTATTTGTTATAGCTGTTACTTATTACTTATACTTGTTTAAACTAAAAGGCACCATATTATTTGAAGACGGTAACAAGCTGTAGAGGTATTGGTTTGGAACTTGGTTTTCTGCTTCAAGGGGAGATCGATAAGTGAGATGATCCGTCAGGAAAGAGTCTGTAGTGACAAATTATTCACGAACTTGTACAAATTGTGTATTCTAGTCCAGAAAAATAACCTGCTCATGTGGTTTCCCACGCTCGTGAAATTGGTGTGGATTTAAGTAAGAAGAAAATACAACGGAAGCTAAGGATCCGTGTAGCTATACCAATTAGTTAGAGATTGAGTTTTAGTTGTTGTTGGTATGCTTACATTAGATCTGGTGTTTGTCGGGAGTCTTTTTAGCTGACTCCAACTAATTTGGGATTGAGGTATAGTTGATTGATTGTTGATTTACATACTGCTTCCTGCTTCGCTTACTAGTGGATGTTGATGTGGTTCATAGATGTTTTAGAGTCTCCATTGATCTGTTTCGAACTTATGTATATTCAGAATTTTATATTTGGTTAAGAGGGTCGAATTGGTGAGTTCAATTTTGTTTTCATATTTCATGTTGTTTATTTAGTTTTGTAGCTCTCTTTTCAAGTGTGACAAGCTAGCTTGTCCTAGTCACTGGTGGGAATTATATGTGTTCCTAGCCTATGCTGTGTCATTGAATCTGTTCTCGGTTGATCCTTGATGAGCAGATATCAGTGGGGGTGTATAAGTGGCTTGGTGATCGGCTATATTACATAATCAGGGGAATAGACTTTCTGAATCATAGTAATGAATTACTCACTTCATAGAAAAAGGACTTTCAGAATCATAGTAGACATATACCAGTTTGAGAATACTGTCACTTAATGAAACCAAGTTTGAAGTGATGAGATATGGTGTAGTTATGTTCTCGCTTTGAATAAGTGTGTGCTCAAACAAAGGCACGCAAAGCGATTCCGATGAGAAATAGAGTGTTGATTCGTTGAATCTCATCATCGAGGATTTGAATTAATATCAGGCATTATTGTATGTTGGATGTTTAAATTAGCTATTTTTAGTTGAAATTTGATTATTACTGTACATTGGTATACGTATATATGCATGTGCGCGTGGCACTTTTAGTTTCTCGTAAAAATTGCACACTTCACTTTAAAGAAGCATGTGATTTACTTCTCACTTTCAATTCAAGCCCCAGTACACCACGGATCTTGTTGCAATTTTTTTTTTTTTTTTGGAAAAACAATTGTTGCAATTTTCTCATGGTGCTTGTGGTTTAATTCTCGTGTGTCTGCCTGTCTATCCAATCAACTCAATAGTTTTGTGCTGCATTTTTATTCAGGGAAAGAAAAGGAAGGATACAGTTGTCATTGCCCTTGCTGACGAAACATGCGATGAGCCGAAGATTAGGATGAACAAGGTTGTTCGTTCAAATTTGAGGGTCCGTCTTGGAGATGTTGTGTCTGTGCACCAATGTCCAGATGTTAAGTATGGGAAGCGTGTCCACATACTTCCCATAGATGATACAATAGAAGGTCTCACCGGGGATTTGTTCGATGCATTCTTGAAACGTAAGTGTGTAGCTTGACTGCCACATGCAATTACCTTCCAATTGAATAGCGTGTGTAGTTTGGCCATTTTTGAAGGTTTTATTCTCAGTACTGCTGTGGAGTTACAGTTGCCTGCCCTCACTATTGTGCATCTCTTTTGGAGTTCTCCAGTATTTATTAAATTATCCCCAATTCACGGTCTTTCCTCCATTTTGTACACTGTACTCTTTGATTTTGTCTATTGACAGTGAAAATTTGAGGGGAAGGTTTTCTTCTTCGTTAGCAAATTTGTGTCCACCTTATTTGTAAGCTCTGATTGTGTTGGTCTCAATTTTAATCATCTTTCTTTTTGCAGCTTACTTTTTGGAAGCATATCGTCCTTTGAGGAAAGGGGACAATTTCCTCGTTAGAGGAGGGATGAGAAGTGTGGAATTCAAAGTCATTGAGACTGACCCAGGGGAGTATTGCGTTGTTGCTCCAGACACTGAAATTTTTTGTGAGGGGGAACCTGTTAAAAGGGAGGATGAAGAGAGACTGGACGAAGTTGGCTATGATGATGTTGGTGGTGTGAGAAAACAGATGGCTCAGATTCGTGAACTGGTGGAGTTACCATTGAGGCATCCTCAACTTTTCAAATCCATCGGTGTGAAACCACCTAAGGGAATTTTACTTTATGGACCCCCTGGTTCAGGGAAGACCCTGATAGCCAGAGCGGTGGCTAACGAAACAGGTGCATTTTTCTTTTGCATTAATGGACCAGAAATTATGTCCAAATTGGCTGGAGAAAGTGAAAGCAATCTCAGAAAGGCATTTGAAGAGGCTGAGAAAAACGCTCCATCTATTATATTTATTGATGAAATTGATTCAATTGCTCCCAAGCGAGAGAAGACACATGGTGAAGTTGAGAGAAGGATTGTTTCACAGCTCCTGACTCTGATGGACGGACTGAAATCTCGTGCTCATGTCATAGTTATGGGAGCTACCAATCGTCCTAACAGCATTGATCCTGCTCTCAGAAGGTTTGGTAGGTTTGACAGGGAAATTGACATTGGTGTTCCTGATGAAGTTGGACGTCTTGAAGTTCTTCGTATTCATACCAAGAATATGAAGCTTGCAGAAGAAGTAAGCCAACTTATTGAATTTTTCGTTTGGGATCAACTTGTGACTGTAGCATAATGGCGAGTATTTGATCTGCAGGTTGATCTAGAAAGAATATCAAAAGATACACATGGTTATGTTGGTGCAGATCTTGCTGCTCTTTGCACTGAAGCTGCACTTCAGTGCATTAGAGAGAAAATGGATGTCATTGACCTGGAAGATGATTCCATTGATGCTGAAATATTGAATTCAATGGCTGTCACAAATGAGCACTTCCAAACTGCTCTAGGAACAAGCAATCCATCTGCATTGCGTGAAACAGTAAGTAGCCTATTACGACTCAGTTATGTAATGTAGCTTGCTACCTGATCATGTGCAATGTTCATTGTTGGTTATGAGTCTCTTGTCATTTGTCTTTGTGGGGTTTATGGATGGAATAGATGGGTTTTCTTGTTTTGGTTAACATATTGGGTTCTTCTGTCAAAACTATATGCAGGTTGTTGAAGTGCCTAATGTCTCGTGGGAAGACATTGGAGGTCTTGAAAATGTCAAAAGAGAGCTTCAAGAGGTAATTGAATTCAATAAATTGGTCTTTTGATGTATTCATATATATGCCACTAAGTTCTGTCATAGAAGGGTTTCATCATTGTTCTTGTTTCATATTATGTAGACTGTTCAATACCCTGTGGAGCATCCAGAGAAGTTCGAGAAATTTGGTATGTCACCTTCAAAGGGTGTTCTTTTCTATGGTCCCCCAGGATGTGGAAAAACTCTTCTTGCCAAAGCAATTGCAAATGAGTGTCAAGCCAATTTCATTAGTGTCAAAGGACCAGAGCTGCTCACCATGTGGTTTGGAGAGAGTGAGGCCAATGTCCGTGAAATTTTTGACAAGGCTAGACAATCTGCACCCTGTGTCCTCTTCTTTGATGAGCTTGACTCTATTGCTACTCAGGTAAGACAGTTTTCAAGTTTACCAAAATTGTTTGTAGTAAACAACAAACATGGGAACTTTTTGATGGATTTTCCCGGACTTTGAGGCAGCACAGATCTCACTGTGGCAATCAACTAGTAATTATGAGTAGATAAATCTGTAAAAAGAGGGCAAAAAGAAAAAAAGTAGTTATCCTTGTATCATTGCTTACAAAGAGGTGCTTTATTTTATTTCAGAGGGGAAGCAGTGTTGGAGATGCTGGTGGAGCAGCTGATCGGGTTCTGAACCAACTTCTGACTGAGATGGATGGCATGAATGCGAAGAAAACTGTTTTTATTATTGGGGCCACAAACAGGCCTGATATAATTGACCCTGCACTTTTGCGACCTGGTCGACTTGACCAGTTAATTTATATCCCACTGCCAGATGAAGACTCACGCCATCAGATTTTCAAGGCATGTCTTAGAAAGTCTCCCCTATCAAAAGATATTGATTTGAGAGCTCTTGCCAGACATACTCAGGGATTTAGTGGAGCTGATATCACTGAGATCTGTCAACGGGCCTGCAAATATGCCATAAGGGAGAACATTGAGAAAGTATGCTCTTCATCTACTCTTAATTTTTTATTTTTGGTTTTGTTCTTTCAAGTCTCAGACACATCCATCTGTCTTTGTTCTTACAGCTTTTTATCTGTGTCTTTACTGTTGTACATCTACTGATGTTGTGAGGCAAATCTAAGATTTTAAGCTACTGCGGTCCTTACAAAAAAAGATTTTAAACTAGTGGGTGGAGAGGTACCACTCCACCTTGTTACAGTGAGTAGTATAAAGATATATCATTAAAATCTATTCACTGTGTGTTTGTGTACGCATACACATATATGCCAGCACATGCTGCTGCAAAGAGGGATCTGGCACTGCTGATACTGATATTACAATGTTTTAGTTGCTTTGTGTTATCATCTTTGCTGAATACTGAAGCAATGGTGCTCTGCGGTACTTCGTTAATGTTTTTTGTTCTCTGTAGTTTGATGGTTGCCATAATAAATATCTGAAGTTTTGTGTTTATCCCCTCTCCATTCTTGAAAACAACTATGTGCTACGTATCTCTTGCTTTAAACTCATTTTAACGTGCTAGTTGGTCTCATGTCAATGTTTGCAAGTGGTGCTAACCTCTCTTCAAAATTAAGTTAATGGGCATAGTTGATGTCCTAATCCTTGTCAAATGGCGTTGTTATTACAGGATATAGAAAAGGAAAAGAGACGAGCAGAGAATCCTGATTCTATGGATGAGGATGCTGATGATGAGATATCAGAGATTAAGCCTGCTCATTTTGAGGAGTCCATGAAGTATGCACGACGAAGTGTTAGTGATGCCGATATACGTAAATACCAGGCATTTGCTCAGACCTTGCAGCAATCTCGAGGTTTTGGAACTGAATTTCGGTTTTCTGAGACCAGTGGTGGGGCTGCTGCTACAACTGACCCCTTCGCTACTTCTAATGCTGGAGCTGATGATGATGACTTGTATAGCTAAAGTTGTGGAGTATCCAGTTATTTTGCTGCGGCATCTTTCTTTTCCGTTGTTGCAATAGAGTTGCCTGAACAATTTACTTCTACGAAAATGTCTGGAACTACTACTGTTTCCTGAAGTTGTAGGGCTCTTGTTCAACTTCTGGTTTATTTTGCCCACTCTTTAATGTCGTTATCTGGAGGTGTTCTGTGACATTTTTAAAGAACCTCAATAGCTTTGCTAATATAGTGGACCTTGGATATTTTCCCTCTACTTCTCTTTACCCCTTGTGATGTATAGCATTCCTGTTACCTAAGCTACCTTCGTATATTAGGTGCTAATTTTCTCTTAAAATTATTCCCTTTAACGTGAACGAGCATCTAATTCAACCGTACCTTGGTAATAGGGAAACTCCATAAATTGGAAATCTAGCGAGCGGGTTTATTGAAATAACTTGGGGTGTGTTTGAGAACAAAACAGACATAGTATTACAGCATGGAACAGCACATTTTAAGAAATCATATTTTGTGTGGTAGAATTCAGAAATTATATTAGTTATTACTCTTATTATGTTTGAACTCCAAATGTAATCTTGATGAGAATTAATTAGAACTAACAAGACCTTCAAAAAGAACTTGGAAGTTTCCTGTTTGACCGATTGTTGTTCCTTCTTTTCAAGGGGTGTTTGTCTTGAAGCTTACACAACTAATATGATCACTATGTAGCTAATATAACGTTTCATTTCATACTTAGCTCACATATAAGCTTAGCGTAACTTATGAAGTAAGTAATTTTCAAAACGGAAGTAAATACACATAGTGATTCATCAATATATACAAGTAATTGCATGATGCCCACCAGTCCCTCCTCATCAGAAAAGTGAAGCCAAGTCAGGAGAACAAGGACAAAATGAAAAAAAAAGAAAAGAAAGACACTAATAAATGCAGGAACAAAGTGCATAGTGAAAATTTCGTTTTCTTTCTTGATAAGTAGCAAATTATCTAGTACGTACTAACATAAAATGAGCTTACATTACATACAGAAGTATAAATCAAACTCCACTATAGTCAAACTAATAAAGCAAAAGCCAGAAACACGAATTAACATACTAGATATAAAGAATAGTACGCTTATCCGTGTTACATCAGTTATTCTCATAACAACATTTGTACTGGGCAAATTAAGGTTGCTTGTCTTGAGAACATCCAATTCCAAGTTCACCAAATATATGATTGTTCACATATCTACTTGGACCAGATGCATGCCTGAATCCTTTTGGTAAGCAATTCTTGATTTCCTTCCCATGAAAAACAGGACGTTTATTCTGACTAATCAACTCGGGTTTCATCATCGTGTATTCTTCAGATAATTGACGAACTCCTACTGTTTCATTAAGTAGCAAAACAAGGCAAATAGCATATAGTATAAGGAAAATATGTGTATTATTGGAAGCAACAGTAGTATTCATTTTTCTGATGTGTAGAGTTTCTGTAAAACTCTGTGTGGGAATTATAGGCTCTGGAAAAGGGATGTTTTATGATATGTGGTTTATAAGAAGTGAAGGAAAGAGGAACTATAAATAGGCTCGTGAGAAGTAGAGGCGGCAGATATAAGATTTGTACACAGCTCATTGCAAGCAGAGTAGAGGCAGTAGTACAAAGCATGCATTAAAAAAAGTTTTAAGCTTTCTACACTGACAACACATAACTCTTCTAGCAAATTTAATATTATAATATACAACAACAGCATATCAAGTGTAATCCCATAAGTGGGGTCTGCGGAGGGTAGAGTGTATGTAGACGTAATCCCATAAGTGGGGTCTGCGGATGGTAGAGTGTATGTAGGTATTATCCCTTTCTTATAGAGATAGAGAAACTCTTTCTGATAGACCCCCAGCTTAAATAAGGTCTGTCAGACAGTTTGAAAGGGGGATACAGATGTGGGAGTGGTAACAATGACAAAATAATGCGAAATAGAGAGTATTACACAACAAACAAGAGAAAAAACAGTAACGACAACAAAATAATGCAATAATAGAAGCACAATAACACCAGTCATAGTTGAAATCGAATAATATGAAAACATAACTCGCTATAATCGACTAAATTATTGTATTGATAGTGTTAGAATTCTTGTAAAATATAAGGAAAATTTTGCAGTGCTAGTGTATTTTAATATGTTGTGGCAGACAATTTACCTAATTATTAAGTTATTAATCCCACTTTTATGGATGATTAAGTTAAATTCAAATATAAGAGGAGGAGCTAAGAAGGAAATGAGATGGCCCGTGAATGTTAGTCATCAATTCATTTTTCTCTCTATGAATCTTTACTATGTCATCGCTGTTGGTTCACTTGGTTCTGTTCATCATTAATATTCATTTATTATGGGTTGTATTAGTTCAGATATTTTAATAATTCCAAAATTTCTCTCCACCTAGTGGGGATTCCATTTTTGTACCAACACAAGATATACTTAAACGAGTTAGAAAACGAATGTAAATCAATTTTAGCTCTGCTAGGAAAGGAAGCAAACTCTTGCAAATAGTCATTATTCAGAGGAGTTCCGGGGGCGAGATGTTTTCGTGGCATCTTGCTTCCATATGGAGGCTTTCTCTAGTATCGTGGAAACAATTCAGAAAGATGGTTATCGTTTCAAGATCGTAATATCTCACTTATATACAATAAGGAAGTCACTTTTTTTCACTATAGTCAAGACTTCTAAATTAAAGTTTCAAGTTTATTTAATACCGCACATACAAGTAGAATTGTGACAATTTATATATACATCATTATCCAAGTCCATAAATCCGTGATACTTGACACTTATCTGCTTCCTAGATTACCATATCTAATGATCTGTCACACTCATGTGTTTTCCATTATTATTACAACTACAATCAATCTTCAATATTGCCTACGCCAGATAACACGCACCCATCTTATTGAGGAACTTCCTTTTATTTCTTATGGTAGTTATTTTTTAATCGTGATGTTCGGGTCAATCTAAATGTGTGTTTCGGTGAGTTTGCTGAATATTTCACAGTTATTAGCTTTCACCAATTTTATGGAAACGGCGGAGACGTACGGCCGCAGCTACCTTAATTGATGCATCTGTTGTTGGGTAGAACATGACTATCTATAATATAATGTTTAGATGGTGAAAATAAATGCTTACAATTTATTGTTCTACTAGTCTGGCTAGCTGACCATTAATTCATGTCAATTGTGTCTTTTTTTTTTTTTTTTTTTTAAAAAGAAAACTTCTTGTAAAAAAATTAGAATTTTTATCCATCATGTCAAGTGGTTAGAATTCAACGAGAAGTGTACTAGCAATTACATTCGATTTATATTCAGTTCAGTAATAGATTAATGCAAAAGAAAATGTGGTAGATGGGCTTCAAATGTAGTGGTTTAATTTGAAGGAATTTGAAGGCATAGTAGATATTAAAGGACAGAACAAGTGATTGGATTCTATCGGTATTAATTTAATGGATTCGGTCGTTAAAATTTTTAGCATTGAACTTTTTGTACTTTCAAAACTACAGATTTAGAAAATAAAATTTGTTCATATTTTTTAGGGTTTTCCACATATATCTATATCTCGTGTAGCCGTGTCAAAAATAATAAATTCAGTTGAATGAATACTCCATATCAAGATGACGAAGTAGTTTTTCCCTCGGTTTTGAGTGTTTGGGGTTTGGGTTGCAGATCCAGCCCATTTACATGTAAGAAAAATGTTAGTAGTACTATTTTATAGGTAGTTACAGGTGAAAGAGAGTGGAAAATTATTTATATGTAGCAATGAATTTAACTCAGTTCTGGTCTGAACTTTTGTCAGGATATATACCTACACGATTACTGTTACCTATGGACACAGAAACGAATAGTAATTATTAAGAATCTTTAAGATTGTGCTGTTTTTTTGGTAAAATCTTTTGTTTGGTGAAATAGTGATAGTGTAGTGTTAATTCTCAACAAATGATTGTCCGTACGGAAACCCAAGAAGGACTACCAAGCAGATCGGATCGGATATAGATGGGTTGAAAACAGATTAAGTGAAAACGAATAAAATATCTAACACATTCATATGTTTATGAATAGAAGATGGGTTAATCAATGGATAATATGAATATGCTTCTTATTATTTGAAAAAAACAAGTACTTCGAAATTACAAACATTTCTTCTTCTCTTTCTCTTTTGAGATAAGGCACAAGTATCTCCTCAAACTATACCTAAAGTTGATATGACACACTTTAACTTTACGGAGAGTCCTATTACCTCCTCTAAACTCATTTTTTCCGTATTTTTGCACTTCTTTTGTATTGACATGGCTGCCAAGTCAGCACAAAAGGAGCATAAAGATATTCTGCTACTTGACAGTCATGTCAGTAAAACGAAGCATAAAAATGCAGAAAAAAATAAATTAGAGGGGTAGTATTTAGGACCACCGTAAAATTTAGATGTGTCATAACAACTTGGGGTATATTTTGAGAAGGTACTTGTGACTTATCTCTTCTCTTTTTAATTATTTAATAAGTGTACTTTCTAGAGATTTAATCCTTACATACTTTAAATTGAAGTTAAGTTGGTGGCTAACCATGAATTATTCATATTTAATGATGTTGGGTATTCTTTGATAAATGGATGGACTTTAAATTTAGTACTACGTTATACACGTGACAAGCTTAGAAAATGCCACGTCACTATTTTAAAGACTCAAATTTTACCAAGTTAGTTTCAGTCATATATGAGCCAAAATAAGCATTAAGGGTAATTTTAGACTAAAACGTTAACTAAGGCTATTTGTAAGTAATTCTCAATAGTATGTTAGAAGCATTTTTGACCCTTTTTCGATAAATCAATTCATCCATCAAGATCTATTCAAAGCAAATCAGGATGAACGTGGCTGGTCTAACCTCTCGCTCAAATACTCAAGTCAAAATGATGGATCACGATCTTAATACATGGATAGATGCTTTCTTGCTTTTTCCAATTTTCGAACGTCGATTACTAAACACATTGATTCTGTCGAATTTCTCTAATATATTTGATATTTTAGATAAATAAGAATTATTTTTTACTTTTTTTTTTCTTTTAAAATTTGCTATTGCTGTCCAGGGAGACGGTAAACATAGATATTAAGGGTGGTTTAGACAAAGACTTTAATAGTTACAGTTACTAAATAAATATATATTTTATAAAATGAAATAAACCAATTCTTTGCATGTCCACCTCATGACGTTTTCCTCATCACCTACTAGGGAAGCCTGACGTACGCATACTTATACATATTTTGTGTTTATAAATTAACTAATTTAATTTTATTAGTTAAAAATTAAAGTTAGAATACATAACACTTAATTATTTAGTACATATAAATATGTCTATGAAAGACATGTAATTTGTATTTATTGATTTGATATGAATAGTGAGTATAAAATACTATAAATTTTTATCTCAAGTAGCCTAACAAAATTAAGTTAATTTATCAAGTAATGCTGATGTAAATTCGTAATGAAGCCAAAGTCAACTTTCCCACACCACAACTTGGGACTTAAAAGCTGTACCCACAATGAATATACTCTGTCTGAATATACACTAGACTAGAAAGAGGATTCATTAGATAGTGGGAATTGAAGGGCAAGTTGTAAAATTATTTGATTTTTGTATTTTTAGTTTATCTTTAATAATTAACTTCTTGTCATCACTTGATATAGAAGTCTAACTCTATTACAAGGGAGAGAAAATGAAAATTTACGTGTAACTCACCACAACTCAATAATTTTGATACTTCGTAAATATTTAGATTACATCTAAAAAAATCTCTTTCATTTCTTAAATTTGATGTTAGTCAAATATCATCATACTATATCATTGATCTAAAAATTTAACTTGACTCTTTTTTCCTTTTTATGGAAAAAGAAACCTAGTTCACTCTCTTGACTATGGAATCAAGTTCACTAAAATGCAGTTTTTTTAACTCTTGTGTGAGTTATCACGAATTGACTTGTCAATTGTATTACACTTAAATTTCGATTTCACTCTTAGGATAACTTAATAC
This sequence comes from Capsicum rhomboideum, assembly GCA_031232105.1. Lineage (NCBI taxonomy): Eukaryota > Viridiplantae > Streptophyta > Magnoliopsida > Solanales > Solanaceae > Capsicum > Capsicum rhomboideum. Next base: position 4,776,464 of record CP124713.1, on the reverse strand, counting down.
TTCGATCCCTGTATTAATTGCTGCTAATTATAAACTATAATAATTGATATGAATCTTTCATATAAATTTTAATGAGCCACTAGGAGAAGAAAAACAATTCATATAATTCTATAAACCAACTGGAATAAATGATCAGGCTCCTTCTTAGAAGTCCGAAGTTTTAATATAATACACTTTTGAATCTACATTCTGTAAAAACAACGGCCATTGGCCCTAGAATATTCATTTGAAAAAAGCAATAGGAAACATCACAATGATTAATATATGATATATACTTCAATTTAAATAAAACATAGACCTTAGTAGATTCCACGAATTTGTCTCGAAAGATCAACAAGCAACGTCATTAAAGAAAACCAAAAAGGAAGAAGAAAAATCAGGACATATTTTCTAATTGAGATGACTCAGCTCATTGAACCTTCAATTAAACCAAAGATTGACGATCATCAATCCCTTAAGAGAGATCAGACGCGAGGCGGAGTGGGTGCGGAACCCACACGTTTGCCACGCTCTGATCGGCAATTCTCGGCGAATTTCAAGCTGTTTTGGTGCATGCCTTTTTGTCTCTCGGCCTCTGTGTACTCGGAGGAATAATAGTGTTCTTCGCTTCCCTTAACGGGGTCTGTTGTTGGTGGCAAAAACATGCTTCCCCATTGTGGGAAATGACACAATGTCACAGGAAGAGTGCATCCTATGATCATAAATCCCATATAAGTTAGCCCTGTGGCTGTTGAGTACTTTGAGCTCGTGAAAAATAGCAATTGTGTCAATCCAGAACCGAAATTGCCTCCAGCACCAGTCATGCCCGAAATAATACCTAATGATCGGCGAGAAATGAAGGGAATAATACCGAAGGTTGCACCACAAGCGGCTTGAGCTCCGATTGAGAAAAGGATCATGAATGTTATGGCGATTGGCAGTGAGTTTGAACGGCCCAACAGGACACAGAATACTCCTCCCAGTGTTTGTAGGATCCAAAGGACCCAAAGCCTCCCTCTCATGCCAAATTTTTTGGCTGCGTAATCCGAAGAAAATCCTCCGAATGGACGAGCCAAAAGGTTAGCCATACCAAATGTGGCTGCGATGATTCCCGCTGTGTGAAGCTTTAGATCAAATCTGCAGGTTTTAGAACAAATTTTCGTTAGATTATGCTGATGTAACAAGTTTCTTAGTTGAAGTTAGGTAGGTTGCATGCTATAACAGGTTAAAGTAAAATAGTTCAAAATTCCTGGCTCTGCCTCTAAGAGAGTGCGAATATATAAGTTAAATCTGTATATTTAAAGAAACAAACCTGTCGAAGAAGTACTCCGCAATCACGTTGTCTGTGGACAGTTCAACTCCCATAGAGTATCCATAGAGAAGGACAAAGATCCATGTCCTGTAGTTTGTTGCAGCATACCACAATATCTGAAATTAAGAAACGCGAGATAGATTTAGCAAAAAATTATCCTTAAAAATAAACAAAAGTACAAAAAGATGGGGTGTAATTTGGACTTACGTTACCGAATTTATCTGTAGCAACATCACCCTTCTTCTGTAAAGCGCCACGGTTTCCATCAGGCAAATCTTGTCCAAGAGTCAACACCAAAATACCCATGACCACGTGAAGCCAACCAGGAATGAAGAACGCAATTCTCCAAGCAGTGAACGGAGTTGCACCCACCCTTCGAATTATATCATAGAGAATTGGCATAATGAGTTGAGTCGCACCGCCACCCATGTTTCCCCATCCAGCAGCTGTTCCGTTCACCAGTCCAATAATCTTACTGTTGAACATAGTACTCATCCAATATTGGCACGACACAAACGTAGCGAGTGAAAACCCGATCATGAAACGGACAGCTACGTATCCTCCAGCAGACGAAACAAAGGACATACAAAAAACAGTTGGGGCTGACAACATGATCAGAAAAGCACACCCGTACCTCGGGCCCAACAAATCACAAACTGCACCCATAGCAAGCCTAGACAAAATACTTCCGGAAACGGAAGCAACCCCAGCGTTACCAATGTCCATTTTGGTCAAATTAAGGTTGTCCCTAATGATAGGGACTAAAGGTGCAGCAGCAAATGTGGAAACGAAACAAGTAAAGAAGGAAATCCAGGACAACTGAAATGTTAGGCCATGAGGTTTCGAAAACGAATAAAATCTAAATTGCTTGGCCTTGTGTTCAGTATCAACTGGTACTGAAAACTTCGCGGTGGTGTCAGTAGGCACCATCGGAGAAGCCACCGAGAAAGCAAGAACTGGCTCCCTTCCGGTGACTCCATGCATAGAACTCCCTGGTTCTCCTTCAACATCAGCCATTTCTTCGATCAAGGAAATAGCTAATTACTTTTTCAATATGCAAAATATTTTTTGAAATGTGTTAAGAAGTAGATTGAATGTGTATTACTTTGTGAGAGTATGTTTATATAGGTATCAAAGAGTTGACAATGTGTAAATAGGGCAATTGATTGGTGATTCCCAATGGTTACATTCCGTTTTTAGAGGAATTAAATATTTGATAAGAGAATCCATTCCGCCGCATCTGATTATGAATAGTGGTAACCCCTATGGTATATCCCAAAGGTTCACTGACCATTCTCAATGTAATATATCTTAGTTGGAGTTTCTATACCATATCTAAACGTTACCCCTTTTGACTTACAGGTGTTGAACAAGTCTTTTGCAATAATTTGGAGAATCATACTCCTTGACAAATTTAGAGTGAATTTATGTTATAGCACTGGTAATGTTTTCAGGGGTAATATCAATTGTTGGGCTAAGACGGTCCGAAAATATTACTAATATGGTGTGATATTTTTCTCGTTGGGTCAGGTTTGTACGATATTTTTTAAAAGACCTCACAACATTAAGAGTATCCAATACCTTATAAGTAGCTCTTATTTTTCTTTTCTACCATCCATATGCGAATTTTATTTTCACATTCAACAATCTCCCCCTCGAATTAAGTTTCACACGACTCATTTGCATGATTTATGAATCATAAATTCAACGTGTCACCCATATCGTCATAGTATTGACGGTCACCGAAGCCGAAAGGTTGTGTATGCGTCTTTGAAGCTACTAGTAACTGTTGTAAACCGACACATAGACGGGTACAGGCACTAAGCCGGGCACCACGCCACGCTCTGCCATTTTTATACAATCACTGGCTCTGGTATAAGTTATTGGTCTAAAACGGTTCAAGAATACTTTTTATATGGTGTGCTATATTGTCCAATTTGGACCAAACTCTTTCTATTTTTTCCAAAAGACCTCTCATCATCAAAAATATCCAATAACTTATGAGTACCTCATTTTTATTTTTAGCTATCAATATGAAACTTTATTCGAATACTCAACGAGATCATGGCTTACGATTTTTAAATATAGATAGATGCTTTGGCCGCTTTCCCTAATTTTCTGAATCTGTTGAATTTTTTCTAGTCTTCACAATTAGCAAACATGATTGAAATGGCTATTATTTTTTAATTTTTGATAAATAAGAAGCATTTATTATTATTCTTAAAATTCATTATTGCAGCTCCGCGAGACGCTAAAAAGAGATATTAAAGGTGAGTTTAGAAAAAAAAAAAAAACCCTTCATAGTTAAACTTAAGTATTTGTAAAAAAATGTGCAAAAACTTTAAAAGATTTGCCCCTCTTACCATCATTGAAGTATATCCCCTTTGTGCAAAAATAAATACATTGTTTTGAAATAAACCAATTCTTTGCATGCTCACTTCTTCACGTTTTTCTCACCTTTCCAACTACGAAAACTTGGTGCATACTTATTCGTGTTTACTAATTACATTAGAAATTATATTTAGAATGCTTAAATATGGTTACATTAGAAATTATATTTAGAATACTGTGTACTTTCTACCAAAAGTAGACAGTATTCTAAATATAATTTCTAATGTAACCATATTTAGGATACTGTCTACTTATTTGTGTATATGAAAAATACACAACTTACATGTATTGATTTTGTATGTAACAAGTGGGAATAGGCTTTTATCTCAAGTAGCCTAATAAAACTAAATTAATCAAGCAATGTTGATGTAATGAAGCCAAGTCAACTTTCCCACAACTTGGGAATAAAAAGCTGTACCCACAATGACTTAAATTAGCTTATTTTGGTTGTTATACTGTTTGAATGTACTACAAAAGAGGATTCATTAGATAGTGGGAATTCAAGGCCAAGTTGTAAGATTATTTGATGAACTATCCTTTTAATCTGTTATTTCTCTTTTTGAAAATTATTTAGTTTTTTATTTTTATTTTATGTCAAATTAAATAACTTGTTGAAAATTACTTGATCTAGAGAAGTTAACACTATTAGAAGGGAGAGAAGATGAAAATAGATCTATGTGTAACTCCTTACCGCAACTCATTTAAAAGAATAATTTTGATACTTTGTAATTATTTAAATTACATGTCAAAAGTCTTTTCTAATTTTTAAATTTCGCGTCTAATCAAACATCTCCACGTACGTAATACAATTGATTTAAAAGCTCAACTTAATACTTCTCCTTGCAAAAATCTAGTACTAATAATAAACTATAATAGTGATTCATTATTCACATCAATGTTAATCAGACACTATGAGAAGAAAAACAATTAACATACTTGTATAAACCAACTGGAATCAATTATCAGGCCCTTAGAAGTCGAAAGTTTTATAATAATATCACATCAAGTTAAAATATAGCTTGGGGTTGTTTGTCTTTCTATTCATTATATACAGTCTCTTTATAATCTTATGTTTATAGGTATCCCTAGAAGTACTTGTCGATCAGATATTGTTTAGACTCCATGGATAATATACATAATAGTTGCTTTAATTATTAACATATTTTTCATGTAGAGTTTCTCTCACTTCTGATCTTGATCGTGCTATTAATAAAAATGATTATTTAACAAGTATTTGTCATTGGATAAATAGTAATATTGTCATGCAAAAACATATTTTAGTATGTCAATGTGCTGAAGACCGTAGACATACTGCAAAATTTATTTCTGATTCTATTTAAATGGTTGCAAAATATTATGGTCTTGACCATAAAGGTTTTTTTATGTATAGCTTTTGATAATACATCTAACAATACTGCTGCTATTGATGAGTTAAAAATTGACCTTTCTCTACTGATTAGAAGATATTTTTCATGTTAGGCGTGCTTGCCATTTATACAATTTAATTGTAAAAGATAGATTTACTTTTTATTAAATCTGTATTAAAAAAATTAGACATGCAGTTGGCTTTATTCAATGAAATAATAGAAAGGTTAGACACACTTAGAATATTTAAAAGAAAATGTGAGACAATGATCTTATACCAAGATTAATGCATGAGAAACAAAGACTAGGTGAAATTTTATTTATGATTTTTTTAAATACTTGCAATATTTATAGAGTTCTTGTTACTACAGCTTTTAACCAATGCCCTAACAAATTTTCATCTCATGAGGTTATGTTATCAGATTCAAATTCGATTAAAATTGATGATGTTGCTCTTTTTGTAGGAATATTTTATTTAGCTAGTGTTGAATTTTTCAGTGCTTATCATCCTACTATTTGTGATATTTTAGCTTATATAGCGGAACTGTCTTTATTGCTTAGTGAATATAAGCTTAAAACATATTACACAGAGGCTATTACTAAAATGATAAAAAAAATTAAAAATATTTTTTTCTGCTTCCTCCTATTTAGGGTTGCTTATTAGATGGATCAGACTGATAATCACGTTTAACGGTTTGACTTATCGATTATCGGTCTTAAAATATACTAATCCACTAGCCAACTAATAAGATATCATTTGGTTCGATAACGGATAAGTAATTATCGGGCAGTTATCAGACAGTGATCGATTAAACTTCATGGTACCTTTTTTGATGAAGACACTTTACAAAATAGATGACTTCTTTTGCTGAGAGGGAATATAAGATTGAGCAATGCTCCTCAATGAGTGTATCAACGCCTGAAACTAGGGAAAATCCTTGTAGAATTTTGACTATAGGATCGAAAGGATTGACCTGAACCGGCCCAGTTGACAGGCTTAGGAAAAAAACAACATTAAAAATATTCAATAAATATCATGCCAGTTAAGATTCAATTATTTGGAACAATCATGCACTTTCAGGCATGGCTCCATGGTAAAGCCAGTAAAGTGTCTGTCTTTAGGCCTCCAAAATGTTGAGACCCAAAATTTCTTAATGGTGAATTTTATAATTTTAGTTTTACCTAAATAATATTGAAAATTATAAAAAAAAAATACAAACTTTTTATCATCTACTTTTTACCATAAATATTTTAAAACTTTGAATTAAACACCATTAATAAGAGAATGAAGAATGACAATTTGTTAACTTGAGATGCTCGCATGGTAACAACAATTGTTATACAATTTTTTTTTAGAAATACAATATCTCTTATGTAGTATATATGTACACTCATTCACTTTAGCATTCACATTTCACTATATAAGTGCATACATACAACAATTTAGGCTACATGAGATATAATGTCTAAAGTTAACCACAAATCTGCTGATGTAATGAAGCCTAGTCCAACTTTCCCACAACTTGGGACTTAAAAGTTGTACCCACAATTTTGACTTTAAATTAGCTTATTTGGTTTTATATATTGTCTCTGAATATATCTACTAGAAAGAGAATTCATTAGATGGTGGGAATGAAAGGACAAAGTGTAAGATTATTTGGTGAACTATCTTTTTAACCTGTTATTTCTCTTTTTGAAAATTATTTATTTTTATATTTTTATTTAATATCTAATGAACTAACTTGTTGAAAATCACTTCATCTAGAAGTTAATTCTATTATATATAAGGGAGAAAAGATGAAAATAGATCTATGTGTAACTCTTACCGGAACTTATTTAAACAATAATTTTAATACTTTGTAAATATTTAAATTACATGTCAAAAGTCTCTTCTAATTTTTAAATTTCGCATCTAATGAAACATTTCCACATAATACCATTGATTTAAAACTTAACTTAATATTTCTCCTTGAACAAATTGCTAGTACTAATAATAAACTACAATAATTGATCATTCACATCAATGTAAAAAAATTAACATACTTGTATAAACCAACTGGAATAAATGATCAGGACCCTTTCTTAGAAGTCAAAAGTTTTATAATAATACACTTTTGAATCTACACACTGTAAAACCACGGCCAATGGCCCAAGAATATTCTTTTGAAAAAGCAAGAGGAAACATACACAATGAGTAGTATATATATACTTCATTTAAAAAAAAAAAATACACCTTAGTAGATTCCACGTATTCGTCTTGAAAGATCAACAAGCAACATCATTAAAAAAAAAACCCAAAAAAAGAAAAGAAAAGAAAAACCAGGACAGATTTTGCTTATTGAGACTCAGCTCATTAAACCTTCAATTAAACCGGGGATTGATGATTTTCAATCCCTTAGATCAGACGCGATTTGGCGTCAAATTTGGTGGGGTGGGTGCGGACCCCACACGTTTGCCACGCTCTGATCGGCAGTTTTCGGCGAATTTCAAGCTGTTTTGGTGCATGCCTTTTTGTCTCTCGGCCTCCGTGTACTCGGAAGAATAATAATGTTCTTCGCTTCCCTTAACGGGGTCTTTTGTTGGTGGCAAAAACATGCTTCCCCATTGTGGGAAATGACACAATGTCACTGGAAGAGTGCATCCTATGATCATAAATCCCATGTAAGTTAGCCCTGTGGCTGTCGAGTACTTTGAGCTCGTGAAAAATAGCAATTGTGTCAATCCAGAACCAAAATTGCCTCCAGCACCAGTCATGCCCGAAATAATACCTAATGATCGGCGAGAAATGAAGGGAATAATACCGAAGGTTGCACCACAAGCGGCTTGAGCTCCGATTGAGAAAAGGATCATGAATGTTATGGCGATTGGCAGTGAGTTTGAACGGCCCAACAGGACACAGAATACTCCTCCCAGTGTTTGTAGGATCCAAAGGACCCAAAGCCTCCCTCTCATGCCAAATTTTTTGGCTGCGTAATCCGAAGAAAATCCTCCGAATGGACGAGCCAAAAGGTTAGCCATACCAAATGTGGCTGCGATGATTCCCGCTGTGTGAAGCTTTAGATCAAATCTGCAGGTTTTAGAACAAATTTTCGTTAGATTATGCTGATGTAACAAGTTTCTTAGTTGAAGTTAGGTAGGTTGCATGCTATAACAGGTTAAAGTAAAATAGTTCAAAATTCCTGGCTCTGCCTCTAAGAGAGTGCGAATATATAAGTTAAATCTGTATATTTAAAGAAACAAACCTGTCGAAGAAGTACTCCGCAATCACGTTGTCTGTGGACAGTTCAACTCCCATAGAGTATCCATAGAGAAGGACAAAGATCCATGTCCTGTAGTTTGTTGCAGCATACCACAATATCTGAAATTAAGAAACGCGAGATAGATTTAGCAAAAAATTATCCTTAAAAATAAACAAAAGTACAAAAAGATGGGGTGTAATTTGGACTTACGTTACCGAATTTATCTGTAGCAACATCACCCTTCTTCTGTAAAGCGCCACGGTTTCCATCAGGCAAATCTTGTCCAAGAGTCAACACCAAAATACCCATGACCACGTGAAGCCAACCAGGAATGAAGAACGCAATTCTCCAAGCAGTGAACGGAGTTGCACCCACCCTTCGAATTATATCATAGAGAATTGGCATAATGAGTTGAGTCGCACCGCCACCCATGTTTCCCCATCCAGCAGCTGTTCCGTTCACCAGTCCAATAATCTTACTGTTGAACATAGTACTCATCCAATATTGGCACGACACAAACGTAGCGAGTGAAAACCCGATCATGAAACGGACAGCTACGTATCCTCCAGCAGACGAAACAAAGGACATACAAAAAACAGTTGGGGCTGACAACATGATCAGAAAAGCACACCCGTACCTCGGGCCCAACAAATCACAAACTGCACCCATAGCAAGCCTAGACAAAATACTTCCGGAAACGGAAGCAACCCCAGCGTTACCAATGTCCATTTTGGTCAAATTAAGGTTGTCCCTAATGATAGGGACTAAAGGTGCAGCAGCAAATGTGGAAACGAAACAAGTAAAGAAGGAAATCCAGGAGAGCTGGAACGTTAGGCCATGTGGTTTCGAAAACGAATAAAATCTAAATTGCTTGGCCTTGTGTTCAGTATCAACTGGTACTGAAAACTTCGCGGCGGTATCAGTAGGCACCATCGGAGAAGCCACCGAGAAAGCAAGAACTGGCTCCCTTCCGGTGACTCCATGCATAGAACTCCCTGGTTCTCCTTCAACATCAGCCATTTCTTCGAACAAGGAAATAGCTAATTACTTTTTCAATATGCAAAATATTTTTTGAAATGTGTTAAGAAGTAGATTGAATGTGTATTACTTTGTGAGGGTATGTTTATATAGGTATCAAAGAGTTGACAATGTGTATGTAGGGCAAGTGATTGGTGATTCCCAATGGTTACATTCCCTTTTTAGAGGAATTAAATATTTGATAAGGGAATCCATTCCGCCGCATCTGAATATGAATAGTGGTAACCCCTATGGTATATCCCAAAGGTTCACTGACTATTCTTGGTATCTTAGTTGGAGTATTACTGCCATATCTAAACGTTACCTCTTTTGACATATGAAGTGTTGAACCAGTCTCATGCAACAATTTGCTGTATTTCTAACAACTAATTTAAGTTATACGCAATGACAATGTATTCACCGGAGAAGCTAGAAATACCGTTAAAAGTGTTCAAGATTCGATAAATATGTATAAAATATAATTTTCACCTACATACATGATACAACTTTAATATGCACAGTATAATTTTTCGATCAAGGGACTCATTGACCACTCTTTGATCTATGTAGCTCTGCCACTATATTTTACAATCAGTACTGTAGTTAATTACTTTTATATCTAGTAATTCTTATCACAGATATGTACCTATGAATACTTCAGAATTAACATGAATGTATAAGTATGTTTAATTTTGGCTTTTCCAGGTGGAAACCTTATACACTAAATTAAAACTGCACTGGATATACTCTGTATTTTCTGGTTTCATTGATTCTACGTAACATATTTTACAATATATTTCAGGCTACTTTCTTTCCTTCTTTTAATTATCAACTTGAATATTTGCAAGTTGTGCATCAATTAATACATATTCAAATTTTGAACAGTAGTGATGTGTTTTTAATTTTTAATTTTCTTTTTCAAGAAGCAAAAACGGAGTAATTAATATGTCTTCCAAATTTTTTAAAGGAAAAAAAAGGCTTAAGATAGCTGTGCCCCAAGCCATATTTTGGCTTTGTCACCGAAGTCCAGAAGGATATGATTGCCTCAGACCTACACAAACTAATTACTAGTAATATGTTTTCCAAATTTTTAAAATGAGGTGATACATAAGTTTCAATATCACTTCATTTTTTTTATTTTTTCCTCCCGTGTTTGATACCTGCTTTGAAATCTGATTAATACAAATTCACATTAACAAATTCTACTTTGAGGTAAAACACAATCTATCAAATGCGATTATGTTCCGTGAGCTCGAACCCGATGTCTCTGATTTAACGATGGAGAGGTGACACAGCCATTAAAAAAAGTCATCTGATGACTTTAATCTAAATGAGGGAAATTAGTAATGAGTAACTAATGACAATATCTTTTATTAAAGTAGTAAAGGTCGAACTACGAAAAATAATGCATTCTTAGTTTTCTAAAGTGATAAATATTCTGGATCATTTTTTTTTCTTTATAGCTAAAGTAGTGACGGGAAAACTTTGAAATTCAGTTAATTGTTATCCAAACTTTTACTTTGTTAGCGAGGATTCGGTTTTCATACTTAATTCCTGTCACCCTTAATAGATAATATATTTAAAAGAAGACCTAAAGGGGTTGAATAGATCCCAAATTTTCATACACTGAATCTGGGAGAATCTATCTCCATTAAATTAGGCATGTGTGCATTTTTTTCATCTTGTCTTCCTTAAAGCATATCCATCCAACAAGGTAGGAAAAGTGATATAAAAAAGAATGGTTCATATTAATCACCAAATTAAGAACATCTCCAATTTCTACCGTTAAAAATTAAAGCAGATTACTTAGGACTTTTAAACTAACACAAAAAGGCAAGTGTAGTAGAAAAAAGAGGTCAAAAAAGCACTAATTGCCGCTTACAAAATGGCAGGTTTACTTAGCAGTCAAATTTGCTACGCGGTGTATTGGAAGAAATAATATAACACTTTCATAGAGCAATTATTACATAATTAGTCTTCTTTCTCACGTATTTCCTTAATTAATTGATTAATTAATTACTTAATTAAATTCAAGGATTAAGAGATACAGAGAGATCCCCAACAACTAGTTCCAAGGTCAAATGGCAGACTGGTAGATATTTTGCTAATTTTATATTTGCGTATGCTAAGGAGATGGAGAAAGAAACTATTATCATGTTATTTAATTTACCATAGCCTTTGAGAAGGTCCTAGAGTTATACATTTAGGGTAAATTATTTACTAGAGTACTCTTTAATTTAAAACGCATGACCTGGTAAATTGTTGGAAATCAAGTGGGATGATGACATACTTAATTAAATAATTAGTATATATCATTCTCTTATAGATGCTTCACAAGATTCAATTATTATTGAATTGTCCTCTCTCTTATCGATCAGCAAAGAGGAAAAAGGGCACCAACGCTAACGAGCGTTGTGGTAGGATCGATGAGATTTCTCCATTCATAATCAGAGGTCTCAAATTCGAGTCATGGGTATAAAAAAAAATTATGTTAGGAAGCAGTTTTCTCTTAAATGGGTCTTATGCAACACAAATCCGTATTAGTCGAGTCTCAATATGAGTAGTAGACACCGAGTGGGAAAAAGAAAATCGAAAGGGCACCATCATAAGTCCTAGACATGATCGATGATCAGATAGATGGGTAGGAGACAGAGAAGGGAATGTTTGACAACATTATTAGAACAATCTTTAATTTTGCTAACATGTTGATTGCATATCTATGATGAGATGCAAGCTCACAGATTGCTCATTCAAAAGAAAAAAACTAATTGTTAATTGTACGCCAGTTTTTTCATATATTCGAAGAGACAAATCTGTTTATATCATGACAATTAAATACAAAGGCATGGATAAATTGGGTGGTCTATCCACGTCTTTTTATCTATAGAAATCTATAGAGTTTAGTAAACTTGGATGTGTGTGCATGTCTTTTAATAAATTGAAAGAGGAGTTTTTTTACATTATTATATTATATTGTAAAAGTAATAGCTACGAGACCATTTTCTTCTATTCAAATTCAAATTGTAACTATTTATTTTGTACCATTTCCTCCAAATTTACGAGGAAAAAGCTTGTGTAACATGAAATTAGTATATTTAATTATTTTACCTACATATCCATTCATGATTCTACATCATCTTATCAAGCTGAACTGGAATAATAAACAAGTTAGTCTACTTCTTTCTGTCTTTTGTTTATCCCCAGTTTGAAATTGTCCACACTCCAAATGCAATTATTGATCAATATATTAGCTTGATGTTATTAGGACTCATTTGTGCTTATCTATTGTGTAGATGATAACTTTTGTTATGATACTCTTAGGTGTTTTTATCTATATAAATATATATTGAAATTAAAGTTCAAAGATGGTATATAAGAAAGTTTACAGTATGGTCATGATCATCAATAACTATGCGGAAAAAAAAAATAGTTGAAGATTAAACAACTCCATGAGTTTCTTCTTATATATGTTCTTATCTTGCATTTTTCAACACATTTTAAATATGGATTTAAGATTTTTTCACTCTCGAAATAGTCTAAACAATTGTAGCTAAGTAATTAATTACCATCTATTTTCTAGGTTAGCAATGCATATTATAGTGAATGATCTCCATATAGTTGACTTTTAAGTAATCTAATAATGTAAAAATTATTTAGTAGGTGTTTGGCCATGAATATTATTCACAGTATTCCGGAATGCGTTTTCACTTTATTTTGGAATACTTGTTTGATCATAAATATTTCGGAATACATTTTCACAATATTTGACTTTTTGAAAAACACCTCAAGAGTTGTTTTCACTATTTTTGGATTCACTTTTTGCGATTTTTAATTTATTTTTTTCAAAAATAAATTAAATATTTTATTTTCATAAAATAACCCAATTTTTAGAAAACTATAAAAAAAATTAAATTTTATTTTCACTTTTTATATTTTCTTAACTTCAAAAATACCCCATTTCTAAAATACTACAGTCAAACATAACTCCAACTCTATTTTCAACTTCAAAAATACCAAATAAAATAAATATGTTTTTAGTTTTCATGGCCAAACAGGTCCTTAATGTCAATGCAAAATTTAAAGCCATTTGGATTTATTTTTTTTTAAAAAGAAGAATAAAAAAATTAAAAAATCAAAGCCAATTGGTAATTTCTAGCGAACCAGAAAGAATCATCCAGGAGTCGTTTGGTAGAGTATATAGGAATAGTACAAAATATGGTATATTGGTTATGTTGATATTAGTTATATTGGAATTAGTTATGTCAGAACTATTTCATATGCCATGTTTGATTCGATGTATTAATGACATTCTTTTTGTCTTTGCCCATGCTTTTATCCATGTATTGCTAACACCATGGTTTGCTATGTACTCCCTCCGTTTCATGGCCCTTATGGATTTGGCACACCCATTAAGAAACCAATAAATAGAGATACATTTTACATATTTACCCTTGTATTCCTTTTAAAGTCCAATAATCAATGCAATGATTAAACATTGAAATCTGGTACATATTACTCCATCCCATGCATTACGTCTACTCCCTCCGTCCATCTTTACTTGTCCACTTTCCTATTGACACAGAGATTAAGAAACAGTAAATGATACGGGTAATTTTACCATATTACCCTTTGAATATAATAAATTTAATGTTTTGAAAAATGCATTAGATGATGAATCGCATTTAATGCTAAGGGTAAAATTGGTAGAAATAGGTAAATAATCCATTGATTTTATAAACTGGACAAATATTGTTGGACATCCCAAAATAAAAAAGTAGACAAATAAAGATGGACGGAGGGAGTAGAACATTGAGTACTATTTATAATTGAAACTAGTAATAATCATTTAATTTTGGTTTTGATAACTGAGATCATTTATGCACCATTCAATAATTTTGAAAACTGTGGATGTATTTAGTATTCCTATCAAAGATAAAATGGGAAACATATGTATAAAATACTCTTGATTTTAGAACTTGAACAACTACATTGAAACAAGCATATTTAGAAAGAAGGTCAATTAATATGAAACAGAGGGAGTACTATTTTTATACACCCTATAACACTGAATAAGGTGTATAACATGTATTAGTTGTACATAGGCTAAAATCCTACCAAACAAAGTATTAAATAATATCATGACTAATACATATATTAGATTCTCTAATCCATCCTACCAAACGACTAATACATATTTGTTTTCGAGCGCCGATCAATTTGAAGTCGTACCGTGTAAGTCCATTAAATGAGACAGCATATCCTATCATAATTTTTTTTCTTTTGTAGGGTTCGTATCATATCGAGATCTCTGATTAAGAATAGATGAATCTTATACATCTCACCATAACCCTCCGCAGTATAAAGGGTCTGTCTTACTCTAACTAGTAATTAAACTAGAGTATGTCATACCTTTAATTTGCTCGTTTTTTCTTCCATGTCCTTTTCCCTGAGCAGTTACAACAGCTATTGAACTCATAATAGATTGACAAACTATGCATTCAGTATTCAAAAACAATGTCTTTTCACTGGACTACCAGCAAATAATTGCAAAGTCAATTGTCCTTTCAATCGCTGCAAAAGTTAGCTATAATTGATGTTCACATTAGGAGTACTTTTGAAGCTCTAGATTTTGGTTTTCTACTTTTATCCCATCCATGTTAGCTCTAGATGGAGGTTGTTGCATAGGAAAAGTTTAATTAAAGTGATGCCCTGGCGTAGAGCCGTAGAGGATTGATAAGGACATGTGAACGTGAAGGATTAATAGATTTTTAGATTGACAAGCTTTCGAAGAATGGATGTATATTACACTTAATAGGCAAATCCCACTTCGACAATATAAGATAGATGACAAGTTCACATGATATACATGTTTTTTCATCACAAGCTGATATAAGGATAACATGACCCCAAGAGATAAATTCGTGAGGTCTGTTTGCATAATATGTTATATAGTCCATTGGTTTGAATTGTGCCCGGAACAGTTTTATCTATTTATATATAATAATAGAAGTTCCATATGAAAATTGTTGATATTTTGGTTACTGTTTGCTTAAATTAATAATGAGAACTCTATAACACAAATTGTTAGACAATATTGTTAGGGTTTTTGTCCTGATTTTCTTACCAAAATTGAGTATTAATTTTCTATTGAAGGAAAATAAAAGTAATACCATAATTACTTTTACTTTTCCTAAAAGGAAAATATAAAACTGTTCCATATTTGGTTAACCTCTTTATTGTAGGAAAGGTTTTGAAATTCTATAAATAGAAGACCCCTCTTCTCATACCATAACACAATAGTAGCATCCACAATATAGTCTCTAAAGAGTCTTGTTTAGGGGGAGATTTCTCCCAATAGTTTTTATGCTTTTTTAATATTAGGTTGTTAATATGTAGGTCGTTTGACCAAATTATATTAATAATATATTTTTTAGTATGTTTTTCTTTGTCATCTGATTTATCGCATCTATGGTTTGCAACTATAAGCTTCCGCATGACGCCCTACCGATTTCGAACCCAACAAATATAATATGAACACAAGAGAAGCGTTTCAATTTTTGATACATAAATTCATGTATAATTAAAGTTTGCTCCTAGAGATGCCGAGTTGACTATGCCGGCCAAATACTAGAGTAAATTTCATAAATGCCACATAATTAATTATGATATTTTTTCACTAAAAAATCACATAATAGTAACTTTTGAAAAAACCACAAAACTTTTACCTGCTAACACAAAAATCAAAATTGTTGAAAAACCCAACCTTTCATATTATAATAGAAGTCCCTTTGATATTTTTATTTTAAAAGGGGGACTAGCGCAATTGACCCAAATAACAGCTGACGACATCTTTATATACAGTACTACTTATTTCTTTTGTATGATAACGATTTGCAATGTTACTATAAACTAAACGAAAATAAAAAATAAAAAAATCAAGTCAACTTCCGCAGAGATGGTGTGGGCTCGTGTCCTTAGAAAACTTACTAAACTATGAATGCATCGTCATCGCACATATTATTTAAATAAAATTATTGTAATAGCTAGACTGAGAGAAAACATCTCTATCATGAAAGATAATTCACTTTCTCTCTTTTTTTTCCTTTCGATTTTGGCCTTTTTATTTCAAGAGTTCTATCGTTTGCACCTCGATATCGACTCATTACATCTTGAAATTGAAGAAGGTTTCATAGGTTCGATTGTGTCTCAATTAATAAAATCAATGAATACAAAATATGTATATTTTCGTGTTCTATTTCTTTAAAATATAATAATAATAGTATGTGTTTTTGTTTTAATTGTGACTCTTAGAATTAACTAATTTGAATTATAAGTAATAATGCTGAATTTGTTTTCCCAATTTTGTCTTATGGGCCAAATTGACGTGTCAAGGCAAAACCGTACCTACACTAGATCGAGGAGATGATAATACATCGTTTATTCAAATGAGACAAATTAAAGAACAAAGAGAAACTGCTAAAATTTTCATTACCTAATACATATCGTACTTTTCTTCTTGTTTTGTTTCTTAATCAAATACTCTTGGTAGAGGCAGATATAGGATGATCACTCATATTAATTTAAATAGCATGTATAGGTTTTATATAAAGCCATAAATAATGAATCATTAATAATTAATCAATTATGGTCCACATGAATCAAAGGCTACGGTAATATTTCTTAATATCAAAAGGAAAAAAAAGTTGCTTTAATTTTGCAATCGTGTATGATCTTTCTTTTAAGATTCTTTTCCAGTGATTAACATTTTTAGCACTTCATATAAAGATCTTCGTCTTGTCTATCCTTCCGTCAAGGTGAGAAATGGCAAGCGCACCTCACCCTGCTTCACAATTGTTGTCTTTTAACTGATTGATGAGTGTCAAAGATAGACGTATCATGCAATTGAGATTACATTCCATTTGAGTGTATCAACATAAATACGAGAAACATAAATTCAATAAATGACCATTTAAAAAATTGTATGAATCAGCATCCGAATTATTGAAGTGTTTTTCCAAATAAATTTAAGGATCAACTTATATATTTCCCCCCTTTTATTTTGCTTGATCATCAGATCACTACATGCATGACTACATTGTGGAGTGCAATATAATAAAGGAATATTATCTAAAACATAGCCACAACCTATTATGTCAATATCAACTTGGTTAAAAAAAAAAAACACATGGTTACGTTGTTGTGGGATGGTTGAGATTCCTTTATCCTTAATTAGAGGTAGTAGGTTCGCGCCCTTAGGAATGGAAAAAAATCTTGTTGAGAGGGTTGTCCCCGAAAATGAGCCGGCCCTGCCATGTGCGTATTCGTATTTAGTGGAGGCCCAATATGGATATCGAACACCGAATAGGAAACCAAAAAAAACCTATTATGTCAATTATATTGAATTTTTACCAATTAACAAACCAAGACTAAA
The DNA here is from genome assembly GCA_031232105.1 of Capsicum rhomboideum. Taxonomy (NCBI): domain Eukaryota; kingdom Viridiplantae; phylum Streptophyta; class Magnoliopsida; order Solanales; family Solanaceae; genus Capsicum; species Capsicum rhomboideum. The sequence continues at coordinate 4,758,730 of CP124713.1, read as the reverse complement.
CTTTGTTTAATTAAGTTGACCAAGTTATACTATGCATGTATAACTCATCATCTCCAAATTACTAATTATTTCATCTTTATTTTATAGGGTTTGCAATCTCCATTAATGGAGTCACAACTTCTGCTTATTCAGTTAAAAAGAATATTAACATTTAAGACAACTTGCAATTCTATGAAGAGCTAAACAAGCAATTAGTTATACATCATCTTACCTTCATGCACCTATTGAAATATGTTATTTATAATTAACAGAAAAATCCAACAAGTTGTTTGCTTAGCTTCATCATGTGAATTGAAACTATCTTATTATATTTTTATTGCAGTTCCCTTTATTTTTCAATTGAAAATACTTCCATAATTGAGAACTATTATTGATGATTATATAGCTAATTAACCTTTCAATGGTTCTGAAGGCTCTATTATACTTAATATATTTGTATTCTTGTTTAGAGCCTATTGGAAAGTGGCTGGGAATATATTGGATGGGCGTATAAATTGGATATGTAAATTTGATTTGGATTTTCGATTTTGGATTCAAGAAATTACAATTGAAATAAGTTTGGATTGGATTGACTTTTTAAAAGTTCGATTTTTAAATTAATCGATTTGATTATCTAAAATTTCCAATTTTAATAAGCCTATTATAATTTGAATTGCTTCTTCTTCTAATAAAAGTGAATATCCAAATAAAGATTTCGTGTCAAATAGCCTTAATAATTCTTCATTTCCACCAGATATCAAAAACTATGTTTCTTAGAAAATAATTTTCGCTAAAAGGAGAAAAACGACTTTCTCCACTGATGTTTTTCTCTTATAATTGTTTGAAATAGTTTCTAAGTTTTAGAGGGTTAGATATTGACACAGATTTTCTTATGAAAAATGTTTGTTTTTTTCTGGAAAAAGAAGGATTTGTGCCTCTTTAATTGATTAAGCTCGTTATAGACGTAATATATATTGACCTAGTCTTATTGGCTAATATTATATTCATATCCAACCGCAGAAAAGAAAAAAATATATATGATCGAAGAACAGAAAGTCTTCTTCAATTATCTCTTGATGAGTCATTAATCCCTTGACCTTAATTTGCTAAAGAGATAAGACGGAAGGGACTGAATATACAACATCCTTTAATTATAGTGCTACGAAACAAAAAAATGAAAATTTTGTATATGTATCACTTGTTTAAAAAATCTAAATGAACCCTAAATGATGAAACAAATGAGTTACAAACTACGGTGTGACGCCATGACGGAGAACAAGTTTTTGAAGAAGGGAACATTACATTTGAGGCGAACCTTTATCTGAATGGGATAAAAAAGTTAGACCTTAATTATAAGAATAACCTACATCTGAAATCGTCTTATAGTTTAAAACACAAGGGACAAATCCGTGTAGGCCTAAGCTGAAAGCAGATAATACCCGGATGCCTATGGCCTCCTACTTTGTCCCATTTTTAGATTAATCTTATTATAGATAAAGTAATTTCAAGTTAGCTAGAACAATTAATTTGGTTGCAGATCTCTATATACATATATGTATACATTAGGGTGAAAAAAAATGTTAAACCCTAAACGCTCAAAGTATAATTTATATACATACTACATGTATCAAATATTTCTTACGTATTATATTAATTGCTTCCCTTTAAAATTCATAAAAAGCTAACAGCAGAAAATTAAAAAGAAAATCAAGTCAACTCCCATATATATAACTGCCTCAAAAATTAAAAATGCTATCTCCTACAGTGTGTGAGCCGTACTTATCATCTTGTACTTTTGCTGTTTCTTGATCAAATCTTTGTACGTAGGTCAATGCTTGTATAATAAGAGGCCTTAAATAGCAATAGAAGATAACTTTTCGGTAACTCTTCGGTATTAGGTACAGAATAATGTTATGAACGTAAACTAAGGGCAACCCGGTGCGGTGCATTAATCTCTCGCATATTAGCACTTTCTACGATTGCATCAACTAAGCAGATACAGACGTAGAAAAACTCTCTAAGAGTAGAAATTCAACTCAGCCATTCTTCTGGACAAACTAGACTTCATAGACTATAAAATTAAAGAAGAGAAAATTTCGTAAATAGCATATTGGCGCTCATTTTTGCAAAAAAAAAAAAAAAGAAAAAAAAAAGAGAGAGAGAGAGAGAGATGCTATATATCAAAAGCATGATTTCAAACATAGCGCGCAGAATACATGCATTCATGTGCATACAATATTTCATTCTAACTAAAAATCATACGAATACAGTATTTCATTGAAACTGTATGTATATATATGTGTGACTAACTATATATATGTATGTATGTGTTTTCAAAGGAGAAGTTGAATTTCTATGTGTCCAACTATAGTATGTATGTGGGCAGTGACGACTAGGACTTTTAGATAAACGGATACATGTATAATTGTATATATGCATGCTATAAAATTGCATGATCTCGCTATATTATGTAAGTTTTTTAAAGTACCACTATAAAGAGTAATATGCAGGCCAAGAGCGCTAGTTCGATTAATTTGGGCCATATTGATCCAACTAGAGCATTTTACATAATTATACAATCTTAAAAAACATATTGTAGAATTTTAGCATTATTCTCAAAATTATAGTAATAGCCAGACAATAATTATAGATTTAGCCAAATCTAATCCTAAATAAATTCTCATTTATTCTAAATCAATTTATTAAAAAAAAAGAAAATTATTTTCATCAATGAGGGAAATTAATGTAGTTGGACAATTGTTTTTTTACTTCTTTCCCTTTTTATTACCTCTTTTTTTTTTTCGTTTCTATATTGACAACATAATTGTGTTATTTTTTTTTGCAATTCAAGTTTAAATAATTATTTCATTTTAAAATAGATGTGATAATTGTATATTACCATTATATCCTTAATATTGTATGAATGTAAATTTTATGTTTAAAATAATACCGCAAATATAATTATTAAAATTATAATATATAAAATTAATATATATTATATATATATATATTATATATATATATATATATAATATAATTAATATAATATATAAAATTAATGCATATATTTTATTTATTTATTTGTATATTATATTTATACAATTTATATTTTAATAAAGTTTATATTTATCGTGTATGATAAGTGAGAAAAAATTGATTGAATAAGATGAAAAATATAAATATAGTATTAAAAATTAAATTTAAGACACTAAAATTATATTTTTATATTATATCAAATGTATTGTATAAAAAATTATATTTGGCATGCTTATATAAGATATTTCTATTATATAAAATATTTAATAATAAAAAAATATATTTGACATATGATTAAAATATATTTTTATTATGTCAAATATATAGAATAAAAAACAAAAAATAAAAAGTAAATATGTGAGAATAAGGATATTGGTTTCATTTATAGGAGAGAGAAATTAGAATAGAAAGAAAGACATAAATGTGGATTCTTAATTTGTGGGAACCTCATTTAATATATTTACTTGAACAATAAATGTGCAGTTTTTTTTGTAGATGTGCTAAAAATGATATAAATTGTGCTAATTATTGAAAAATATAAAAGTCATGTCATTTATGCAATTAATTATAGTAAATATGTAGTATAATGTAAAAATCTCATCCAACTATTGTTGAGGTCCATTGGCTTACGAGTTCAAATGCAGGAGGTCCAAATGAGATAAGCCCATCTAAATTAAACTTGGATCAACCTTTAGTCCATTACTGGCTCATCTAAACTATTTTCCTCATATTCAGATTTTCCTTCTTTAATTTTTTTCAAAAAAACATTGTTCTTGACTTGAACCTTATACATATATACAATGGAATAATTTTAATGCATTGTGTATATAAGAAAAAAGAGCAAAGAAAGAAAAATGTCTGGAGATCAGTTTCTATTTTCCCCTTCACAGCCTAATTGCATATGGCGATTTTCGACAGAGTTAAAACAAATTAATTTCAGTATCGTCTTCTTGAATTCCATAGAGCCGTAAATGACAATTGTTGTATTTTTATATATAAATTAAAAAAAAAAAAAAAAAAAAGAAGAAGAAGAAGAAAAAATTGACCGCGTATATTAACTGCTTTGCTCATTAAGTCTTAATCATCACATTATTTATACCTTAATAAACTTTAATACTAATTTTTTGTACTCCAAAATTTTGTTGCTTGCGTTTTGAGAACGACAGATTAAGAGAATGTACGATGAAAAAAAAAAAGTACTCCATAGTTGTTGTTCCAAATCTTGTGCAACATAATGTCTGCCCACTTTTGGCATCTTAAAATAATTAAGGTCAGAGGTTAGGTTTAAGATAATCAATTTACAAGTAATTGCGTGTTGATGTGTTAATAATTTTTTTTAATTGTCGGGTTGATATATGGAGACAAAGGAGTATATATAGTTCAATTAGCTAATTCATTTTTCTTTAACCTTTCAAAGCTCTGAGAGTCTCTTTAGGGGTGTTAATCTTTACCTAGCAAAAGTTTTTCAACCTTTCATAAGTGGAGACAGAATAAAACGTCCATAATAAAGGCATTTACTGTCTGTTCTTGATTCGACTGTATTACTCCTTCCGTTTCATATTACTTGTCCTACTGACCTAACACACTCCTTGAAAAAGTTTTAAGTAGAGACATATTTTTGCTAAATTAATTTTAATGATGTTTTGAAATTTAAATTTGATTACTATTACTTTATGTAAGTTATTTAATACTAACAATATGATGGGGAAAAAAATAAAACTCTCTTGATTTGCTAAAACGAATAAGTAAAATAAAATATATATTTTAATTTTGATATAAAAATCAAGTAAAATAAAATAAAAAATATAAATTATAAATTTAATTATAAGATGTCATATCTTATTCTGCGTATCAATCGACCCCTAAACAGATGAATATGATGTCATGAGAAGACATTGAACTATGACCCTCATGTCATTTTAAATCATTAAATTTCTTGATTGATATCAGTAAGAAAGAAATTTTATTTTATCCATCTTAGAGAATTACGGCTCCAAGCTGTGACGTTTTAGTTTTGTGGGTGGGATGAATATAATTTTTCTAATTAACCCTTAATCCATCTTAGTTTCAAGTACTCTTGACAATAATGATTTTTCTATGTAAGGTGTGTTTCCCACTTTAAATGCCAAGAGTTATCGATATATACCGTTTCACCTCCTAGTTTATTAATATAACTGAACTATATAAAAATGTGTATGTTATTAGTGTATATATTGTGTATAGGTATGTATATTATATCTATACTATATATACATTTAGTATAAAGTATAAAAAACTTTTACACTTTGTATATATTTTGTAAATTAGATGATCAAATGGTTCAGACTTATAATTATCCCTTTTGGATAATTATCCCTTCAGATAAGCACTATGTAACGTGAATTTAGGGACCTAGATGTAAATATGTATTAGTTTCGATTAGCAAGAAGTTACTAATCTTTGCATTACAAAGTCACTTACATTACAATCTTGCACTATTATTATATAATTCTCCGCATTAATCTCTGCATGAGTTGTCTCGGGGTCAAAGGACCCCTAAAGTTAAACTTTTACATCGAAAGAGATAAATGTTGACATTCGTTAGCCCCGAACATAACTTGGTAAAATGAGATTAAATTGTAAGATAATCTATCAACGTTATCATTTTGTCCTTCAATATGTCATATGTATTACTCCTACTTCTTTCGTTTCACATCTGGCTTTAATAATTTGGTAATGAGGATGAAAATCATGAGATCTTTTTTTTCTCTGCAGATGCACAACTCAAAATAAATTAATTTGATGAAGCAAAACTTTTTGGGAATATCATCAACTACATTAAGTCTAGTGAAAAAAGAAATTCTAAGAGTAGTTCGGTATACTGGGCAAGCAAGGATAGTTTTGGGACATATAAGAATTTAGTATTGATTTATTCCTTGTTAGTTTACTAATTCTGAAATAGGTTATACTATGACTAATAATTAGTATCAGGATAAGTTATCTCTTTTAGAGGGTGAAATAATAGTACTGTAATTATTTATTCCGAAATAAATTAATAAAAATGACAAAAATACCCATGAGGTCCTTCAAACTTTTTTCTATTAAATAAGGTGGAGGATATTTTATAAACAAATAACTTCTTTTTTACCAATTATGCAATGCATATTATTTATAATTCAACAAGCCAAACACTCAATGAGAAATAATACCAAAATAACTAGCATAACTTGTCTTCAAACCAATGAGAAATAATACAAAAATAACTAGCATAACTTGTCTTCAAATCATACGACCCTAAATATGATCTTTGAGAATTCCGGAAAGCATGTACATTCATTTGTACTTTCTCTGCTTCAATATAGTTGTCATGTTTCAGTTCTCCAAAGTCAAACTAATTAGATTAGTATTTTAAGATATAATTTTCACCATATTGATATGAGAATAGCTGTCACCATATTTCATTGGTACTTCCTCCGTATAGTTTTCTAATACCTTCAATTTTAATTTTAAAATATTAAATTAATTTAACTTTGAAAATTATAACATTGATTCTCAAAAAACAAAATATAACTCGTATTTTGGGACGGGATGAGTACAAAATGCACCCAATGAAGGATCACAAAATCTGAAATAGTGAAAAAAAGAAGCTGGAGAAGAAAACGAGTGCCTAGGCCCAAATAGTCTGTAGATTGATGGGCTTGTAATGGATTAAGGTTTGGCCCAACCCCAGAAAGCCTATTGAACATTAATCTAAAATGATGACGTAGTTCTTCAAAGGACACCGATACCTTGGTGTAATTTTTTTTTTTGGTAATTTGTACCTTTGTCCTATTTTATGCTGGTTATAAATTTTCATCTCTCATGATAATTAATTTTTTCATGGGGCATAAATTTATATTTTTGCATCATAATATCTTATAAGTATGGCGCGCACTCTTGTTTTATGTCCCGCTAAATATAAGTTTCGTTTGTAGGGATAAAGATTATAGAACAGCTCATTTGAATGACAAAATTTAAGAAAGAAACAATTCGTTTAAAAGAAAATTCGTGAAATTAAATAATATTTTTAGACAATTGTTTATCTGATTCCGCTAACTTATGCCCCCCCACCAGAGTTAATATTGACCTTACACTTGGGTGGGCGAGCTCAATGTAGCTCATCATCGTTTTGATTTTTCTTAGTGCGTCTATTTTTACTTATTACTACGAAAGTTCTTGAGAAATTCTTTCTTAAAAAGATGCAAAGCATACCACGACAGTTATGTTATAATTATTTAAATATAAAATTTAGTTGTAGGTTGATTGTTAAGTTACCGGTATTAGTATTATTAATGTTAACTTAACAATCGACCTACAAATTAATACCAGTTAAGGTAACATTAATTGTATTTTAATTTATCTTTCATGAAACATAACTGCTCATAATAACAGCTTGTTTGTCAATGAGCTATAATAGCAAATCGAAGGGCGAGCTGAAAACTCAGCTTCCACAATCAATACATGGACCTAACAGTTTACTCTTAAATGCTACAATAAATTTTAGAGGTTCAGACAAAAAGAAACTCTAAGTACCCAAATCAACTGACCTCGTCCAAGTGAAAGTCCCAGACAATGATTAATGAAGAACTAGAAGGCCGAATGAAAATGAGGTAAAGTTGAGTTATCATTGGTTGATAGCTAATGCAAAAACTTCCTAAATACATATAGCATGATAAAAGGCCATTTCATCACCTGGATTCGACACCAAAAGAGCACTTCATTAAGAGTCATATTTGTATAACAGGGCAAAGGAGACATTGCATCCGCCATGGCTGCAGACCTCGTTTGCACTACGAATAGTGCCTTCCAGGTTGCCCCGTCAAGATACAGCCTACTCCCTTACGTCATGAACTTTAGATACTTTAATCATCACAACCTTTCATCCGTTATAGCAGCAACAACAATAATAACAATAATAATAGCAATAATTTCAATCACAAAAAATTAGATACGACAAACCGCATAATATCTCATTATATGGTAAAAGCAAGTCAATAATCATAATCACTGTGTCACGGATAGCCATCATCATCTCCACTATCCTTATCGAAATCATCATCAGCAGATCCATCAGCATTATTTTCATCGCCATCATCATCATCAGCTGCAACATCTACAACATCAACAGGTGCAATATATTTTGAATTCTCAATCAGCCGCATGTGAAAGTCCAGCAACATAATCTGCGTGTGCTATTGTTGCATGTTTCATGTACTGTCCGTAAGCTTTATAGTTTTGTCTGATTGCATCGAAGGTACTTCTTATATCCCACTACAACACAATGTACCTATAGCTACGAAATTTAAGCTATAAATTCAAAAATCGTAGCTATTACTTAGTAATAGCCACAAAATTTGAAATTTCATAGCTATCTATAAATTCATAAAATTCCTTAGCCACGAAAATCAAATTGACAAAGCTAAATCTTTATTTTTGCTATAATTACTAACAATCGTGGCAATAATTACCTAAATAGCTACAACTTTGTTGCTATGATAAAATTTTATAGCTAATTATAAGTTTTTTGCCACGTGATAAAAGTTATTGTAACAATAGTTACCTTTTAGCCACGATAAAATTATTTGAACAAAATATTGTAGCTAAATAAATATTTTGCTTCAAGTTATAAAAACTTGTGGCAATAGTTAAATGATATAGCTATAGATTTTTAGCTATAATTAAATTTCATAGCTAATTATTAATTTAAGCCACAGGTTGAAACTTATTGTAGCAATAAAAACCTTTGAGCCACGATAAATTATTTGAAACAAATTTCTATAGCTAAATAAATATTTTTGTTTCAAGTTATAAAAAGTTGTGGCAATAGGTAAATGATATAGCCACAAAAGTTTTGCTATAGTAAAATTTCATAGCTAGTTACTAATTTTTGCCACGAGTTAAAACTTATTGTAGCAATAATAACCTTTTATCCACCATAAACTATTTGAAACAAAATGTTATAGCTAAATAAATATTTTTGTCTCAAGTTATAAGAAATTGCGCCAGTCGTTGGCTTAATAACTACAATTAAGTAGCTATGAAATGATATAGTCATAAATTTATTATTGTGATAAAACTTGTAGTTAATTAATTTTTTTTTTATCATGAGTTTAAGTTTGTTGTAGCAATAGTAATTTTTTTGCCACATTAAATAATATTTTTTGTATAATTGAAGTCATTATAAAAACTAGTGCTAATGCAATCACAAAATTAGTTGTAATAAATTTTTATGTTTAGATGAATATTTATAGAAATATGTACATGTGCTTTTTGAGAGATTTTTACATTCATATAGGTATAATTGCTTTCATATAAGTTCCTACATGATATCATAAAATTAAATACTCATCAAATTTGTTTTTAAACCACACAACATGACATATAACTATTATATGATTTATGACTCAAACATCTTTTATCGAACAATACCTTTATCAATTTAGTATAAATAAAAATGTTCATCTTTCTATTAGATTCAATTTTACAAGGTCTTAATTTTAAGTATCAAATATAATTTAAATAAATAGGAGGTTATATGTAATTAATTATATCAAATTTAAACAAAGTTCATTGAAAATTCAAACTCAAATTACGTCTTGATTAAGTGCTTCGAGAATTGATATTTGATTCGAATCTATTCTATACTTGTAAGTTTTAAATATAATTTGAATAAAACCGACTATATATAAGAACCTTTGGTAAATTAATTATATCGAACTTAAAGTACAAAATTGTACTATGTTTCACTCAAGTTTATCTTGATCAAGCATTTTGAAAATTATTATTTGGCTCGAGCTTGTTTGAACGGCACAAAATCTTTATTGATCTAATGTATTTAGGTGTTGATTGTTCTATTTGGTTCAATTTTACACGGTCTTAGTTGTAAATTTCAAATATAATTTAAATTTATAGTTAAATTATATTTATTTAGATTTAGTTGACCACTCATATAATTAATGTGATTAAATACTCATATAATTTAATTCTATTTAATTTTAGGGGATCTTACTTATAACTATAAGTTTTAAATATAATTTAAATATATAGATAATAATGTCTACATATCTAGCCCAACTCAAATCCACACAATTCATCAACACATAACAAATCAAAATAGATTCATATCAGACCACAAATCATTTCAAAATTTATTTTTTTTAGTTTAATATTTGTTGAAAATGATACTTTTAGTTTCAGAGATATCGTTTCTTATAAATTTGAAATTCTTTCTTTTGTATATTTTAGTGATCAACATTTGAATTTCTTAATCATTAATGAGAACTAGCCATTGACTTGAATCTGATACTACAAAAAAGTAGATGCGATGACATTTATTTAGTGACACTAAATAAATGTCTGAACATAAGAAATTTCTTGATATTTACGAATTTCTTGGCTCAAGATTGATTATACTTTAACAAAGCTTGATTAAATTTGATTCAGGCTCAGCTTAGCTCGGTTCGATGTTGTAAGAAGCTCGATTGAACTCGACTCATTTAGGCTCAGCTTGATCCTAGACTTGTTGACACCCAATATTGACCTCTCTATTCTCTATCCGAGCTGATATTTTACTTATTAATATGTTTGATCGTTTCAAAATAAGTTTCCTTTACTTATTTAATTTTCAATTGGTCATAAATTTTAATATCTAGACATTTCCTATATGTATACATACGTAATAATGTTATATGCATTCTAGTTAAATAGTATTTTATTTCAAACGTAATTCTTACACAAGTTTTACCACTTATTTATAATTAATTTAATTATAATTAAGTATGTTATTATTATTCTTTATTTACTTGGTTATATATAGGTGTATTTTAAATTAAAATAGTAGCCCAAATTCAATTTATATGAATTTTAGCCACTTTTTATCTAATTAACGTTAATTTTATCCAAAATTGAGCCAATTGGACCCAATTTTGAATTCCAATTGACCCAAAATCTGCGACCCACTTTCCTCAGTCCGGATCAGACCCAAATACCTGATTCTAATCGCAACCGTCACTACCTTGGATCCTACGGTCCCTGATCAATTGCCCTTTATTCTTTTCATAATTAGCCTACCCAAAATCCCTAAATCTGATTTCATTTCCCCACTCTCAGCCGCCAATAAACCACAATCAAAACACCACAACAGCCCCGCCAGCTCAAACCGTAATGCCGCCGCCGTCGCTGTCTCTCCTTCTCCGTCCAGCAAAATAAACACCACCAAATATTTCTATGCAGTCATGGTGTTCTCAAAATGTTTTGAAGTCACTTGTGTCGTGACCGTCCACTGTCAAGCCGGAAAATCCCAATTTTTGATGGATTTGTACGACAATCCGTTTCAGTATGATCTTTTAGTACAATTGTAGGCAAAAAATTAACAAAATTTTGTAGTATATTAGAAGTTTACTTCTTTTTTAAAAGGTTAAAAATATTTAGGCATTTTAGAAAGGTATAATGCAATGGAGTGGAAGTGCCAGAAGAAGTTATCTTTAATCTGTTATTTGGCTCTTGGGATAAAATAATTCGTTTGCAAGCTTGTGAGAAGTGTTATAATTTTTATGTGTTCTTGGGATAGATATGTATAATCTGTTGTATCTTTCTAATTAGAGGATGCTTAGATGAAGCTTTGTTTGTATTTTGCTTTCTTCCTATTCATGCGTACTAAATTTTCTTACTTTAGTTTTGTATGAGTCTAGATAGAAGGTTGAGCAAAGTCATAAAGTGTTGAAGTATGGTGCCAAGAAGAGATTAATTAATTGCCTAATAACCTATTTTGGTTATGGACAAGAAAAGGGGCCTCAAATGGTATTCTGAGATGTTCAAAGATGAGATTATACATTACTAAATTGTGTTTGAAAGAAGGTAAATCTCTACATGGTTAAATGATTGCAAGGTAAGCTCTCCATTTGAGATATTGAGATAGTTTGGCATGAAATGTGTTTGATTTAATTCCTAAGAGAGATGTTATACCTTTGCCATCATTTATAATTTAGGGATGATAAGCTACAATGGCAGCCCGATGATCGACGATAGAGATGAAGAGATGACACGATCAGCATTGTCCGCAGTTTGCGCTAAGCAGGAGGAGCTCGAGAGGAAGAGAAAAGAAATTCTGATAACGTTCAAGCTCAATTAGGACGCATTCAGGAAGAAACTATTTTTTATATTTTTTAAATCTGTTGAAGAGGTCGAAAATCGCACCAGACACAACCAAGTATGTAGTTTGCAGTTTCCCGTAATTTTTGAGCAACAACTTTTACTTCAGTTCTTTCGTAAAAATTTAAACAATTAATTTGAATATTTGCAGAAAAGTTCACACTTCTTATTCTCTAGAAACATATTGCACTAAGTGGCAAAGGACAGGTTAATATTTTTTTTTTGTTCCCCTTTACTTTTTATAATATCATTTATAGTTTTTGGATGAGAGCGACATTGTATTGTTTTTCGGATTCTGAAATTAAGGAAGAGTAGGAAAGGTATTGAGGACTTTATGAACATGGACTATAAATTGAAAGTGGTTGAAATCACTCATCTTTTTTCAAATGTGTTGATTATGTATTTATGTTGAGCATGATCTAGCAAAGAATGATTCCGACTAGCCTTAAGAGGCTGAATTGCTAATTATGAAAGTCGGGAGTCTCAGAATCTCTTTGAGAATTAATAGTTGTCTGGTAGCTTTTCCATTGTTGGAAAGGTAGAATGGATGTGCGTTTTCCGTGGTTTCTTGATCATGTAACTATATCTTTTGGTGTTTGAAGTCTGTCTTCCATGGTTTCTCGATCATGTAACTATATCTTTGGTGTTTGAAGTCTGTTTTAAAACTTTGCAGGTTGTTGATCTTTCACAAGAGAAAGTTCAACTGTTTCATTGTCAAAAGTTCATCATGTAATGCAGATACATTTAATTTCTTAACTTATCAAGTTTGTAATTACAAGTAAGATTATATAAAATACCCTTAATATGTATATTTTGCTATGATTCAATCAAACATTATCATATCTTTATAATTGTTTACTAAAGTTTTTACATTCCCTTCTAGTTACCTGATATGTGGCTCTCTTTTTTCAGCACAGAAGTGTTTGTAAGTTGGTCAAATCGAAGATAGTTTTCTATTTGTTCTGTTTTACTGCATGCAGTAGCTGTAAGAACATAAGTTGTTGCAATCACTCTTGGACTTCACCTGACTTATGGTATTTAATTTGTACTTGCAGGCTTTGTCTTGAAGGTGCAGAACCAAACCGTTGTGTTAGATCTTCTACTCAACAACATAATCTACTATTGACTCTCAACGTATCATAGGAAGCACTTTCTCCATGTCACAGCTTATTTACCCCAAAAACATGTTATTGGATATGCATTGCACCTCTTGGATTTTCACTTCAATGTCCTTTTTGATGATTACCATCACTATCTAACCTCATTATTGTATCTTGTTTTTTCCTTCTAACTTTATTCTTTTTTGTTGTAGAAAGTTACTCAATGCGGATGCTATAATTTTTAGCTATACAATTGTGTATTTGGAATTTATTTTTGCAAACTTTAATGTCAATTTGATGAAATAAGTTATTTCTAAATCTTATTACGTTGTTAGTTTTTAATATAATGTGCATTAAACTTGTCATAACTATCAAATTAAATTTATTTTTACAAAATTGCAATATAATTAAAAAATTTAGCTTCAATTATTGTGTCGCTTATAGCTATGAAAATTTAATTTGGTAACTAAACTTGACTTTTAAAAGCATAGCCACAATTCAATTTTTTGTGGCAAATATTTCAATTAACAGCTAAGAATTTTTTGAATTGTAGCTAAATACAAGTATTGCCACGGACTAGGCTATAGAAATAGCCACGCAATTTGAAGTTGCATGGCAAACAGTTTTGCTAGAAATTCAATATCTTGTGGCTATAATATGGAGATAGCTACAAATTTTGTTCGTGGTGGTAAAAGAATAAAATTATTTGCTATAAATGTATTTTTCATGGCAAGAATTTTGTATCATCACTGCTACAACACAAAAAAATCTCGTAGCTATAGGTATGAGTCCTTAGCCACAGATCATGTAAAGTTTGTAGCTAACTTTTAGCCACGCTACATCTTGTTACGAATGCTACGAAAAAAATAATTGTGGCTAAAGTGTTTAGTCACGAATATTTTCATATTTAGCTACAAAGTATTCTATTGCTATAAATACACTTTCTTGTAGTGTCCTCTGGCAACGCCATAAAGAGTAATTCAAGGGTTCTAACCGGTAGCACGCCCCTTCCAAGGTGTGCTCTTACATATTTCATGTAAATACCACAATAGATTCTGATCACAGTGTCAACGAGGAACTATACTCTCTTTTAATCATAGATTGTACGATGAAATTCTTTCTTATTTAGAGAATTTGACTATTATATTGTCCAAATTCTTTTCGGATAGTTTTTCCCTCTTGAATTGAAAAAGCAGGGAAAAAGGGGGTGGCAAGTACGCAAGGGCAGTATTGGCATTGTCTCCGCAGGGAAGCTCTAACCCATCATTAACTCTAAAACGACTTGGTGCATCTCGAAATTGCACTAAGTTGTTTAAATTTTCTATTTAGAAAGACTGCTTATCGGGGATCACTTGAAAGTCCTCTCGAGCCCATTTCACAATATCAAGCCTATTATAACCTCAGCGGATAGATCATCCACAACAGATGGAGTGAGGTATGAACCAAGTTTATACATTTAATTAATTTTTTTTATAATCACGCGTAATGTGATGAAGTTATCTAGTTAAGATAAGTCAAGAGTCTCAATTAAAATTAGTGCCTTTGGGGTATTTTGTTTTTGGAACTCCATGAATTGATTTTTTGCAGTTGTTGTTCATATTAAGTAACAATAGGCTGATTTTGAATTCTGTTATTTGTTAGTTTTCATTTTGATCGATTCTAATCTTGAATTTTTTTTGTTACAGTTTGAAATGGATAACGTGGATATCCCATGCGGTAACTGCCAATTAAATCCTATGCACATTTATGCCCTGCAATTATGTCCCTTTAGGAATCTAACACCAATTGAGTATCAGCATATTCTGCTTGTCTATGGACACTTTTAATACGGAAGGCTCTACGATTGTGATTTCAAAAATTACAAGTATTATATCGATTGCGTACAGTGGGAAAATAATTCTTAGATACTGAAATTATGTAAGAAAAATGCTTTATCTTAGTAGCTCAGTTGATCGGCTACTTTAACTCCTACCTTATTGGTGAGAATTTGATTTGTCACATTGTTGTTGAAATTTTAATATGTGGATAGACCAAAGAAGTTGTGTTCTTTCATATTTATTGTTTTTACATATTATTCTTAAAAAAACATAAAACTTTTTACTTCACATAGTAATATTATTGTTGTTATTATTATTTATAATACTAATAAGTATCAATTTGAGTTAAGAAGATGTTAGACATGTGTTTTTAATATGTAGCATCGGATATTATTGTAAAATTTTTATTTATTAACATAAAGATTTGAGTAATTACTTTAAAGTTGTAAATCATTTTTTTTAAAACAAATAAATAATTTTTAAAATAAATAACTAACATCTCTTCCAATTGTATGTAGGAGCACCTTCAATTGATAGATACAACAATAACATATTCAATATAATTTTATTTTTATACTCTATCGACATGTTTAGATGTTTTAAATGTCTTCTTCAACGTTCTAATTCTTCCACAATGCTTTAACGAATAAGGCGACATCTTTTGTTATCAACTTTCTAATCTGTTTATCAAAAATAGTCATTGGAACACCTCTTTATATGACAAGTTTTATTTGATCTCTATATCTGTTGTTGGGACAATAAGTGATGGATCCCCTATACACTTACATAGCATAGACACATGGAATACTAAATGTACGGTAGCTAACTTCGAAAAGTGATTAAAATAATTAAGAATCTCTTTATGAGATATTCAATAAAAACATCTAGAACTTATCTCTAAGAAAGGAAAAAAATGTGTAAAAACTTGGCTAAATTGCAACAACATAAATCTTTTATCAATGAAAACAAAAACATTGGTGTTGCACAGTTGCAGAATGTATAAAACTATTACACTCCATTCGGTTCATATTACTTATCAATTCTCTCTTTTATACATTTCATAAGAAATTATAAATAAAAGAGTTTTTACTAATTTATTCTTTAATTTTTCAATACACTTTAATTATGTGTCTTATTCAGGCAATTAATACGCACTTTTGACTAAATATGCGTATGAAAAAGATTAATAATGGAGAGATTTTTTGAAATTTTGTAATATTTATGCAGGTGATCAATTTTTTTACACTTTAAAAAGAATTCATTTTAAAAATAAAATGAGAAAACTTTTCTACCTTAATTAATTTTATAAATTAACAAGTAATTTGAGACATATAATTTTAGCAATATGAATAAGTAATTTGAGATGGAAAAAATAAAACTTACACATACACCAGCTAATTATTACTCCTAAACAACTGTATTTATTATTTTGAACAGAGAAAGCTGACAAATGTTAAACCTTGTGAAATGAGAACCTTCCCCTAGAATAAGAATAAGAATAAGAATAAGACAATCTGAAAAACATGAAACTGATCAATTGTCTTTTTTTAAAAAAAAATAAAAAACGTGTACGCCAATAATAAAAGTCCTACGTGCATGAATATTCCCTCTCTGTTGTATTTTTCTGAACGTAGTTGATTTAATTTAAAGGTTTTTCACGCCGTAACGGAAACAAACAAAGGAATAATGAAGGCCAAATGACTTAATTAGTCCAAATCCAATGGATGAATTGAAAAGCAAAATTAGCAGTGGCATTAGCAGTGGGGTATATATATTAAACGTTAATGATATTCTTTTGTCGACATTCTTTTGTCATATGTGATATACTCATACATGCATATATGCTTTTATTTGATTACTATAGTTAGTTAGTTGGACCGTTTCAGCTTGGGTTCATTCAAGAAAAAAGATATGAGCTGACTCTTATTAAAATTAATGGCCCAAATTTGAATTATTATATATAACATAGTTTTTTGATCAAAATTATTTTAATTTATAGCCATTAACAGAGATGACCCAAATATGGTCCTCTAAGTTCAAGTCTAGTAAAAAAATATTTTTCCAAAAAAGCTTTTTTCTCTATTGTTTTCTTTCTAATTTCTCTTTCTCAAAAAGCTTTCTTCTCTATCGTGCCTCTAGATATTGCTCATTTATCTGCACATATGTTACATGAAATTTAATTTCTCCATATTTATAGTGTATTTTTTCATTTATCTTGTTTCTTAATATCTTTATTTTCTTTCACCTTGGGGCTTCATCATCTTTCTCCGTAATTTTTCCTTTCTTTTTTCTATTATATTTGTTTGGTGGCCTGTGGGCTATGACAATTCACTTTAATAAAAAATGTTGGCTGCACATTTCACAACTAATTAAATTCACAAATTTCATGTTCGAAATTCTAGATCGTGTAATGAATATTCAGATCTGCTTTTCTTCTTCTCGTTTTTTGTTGTTGATGCTGATTATTCTCTTCTTCTTTAATTTCAGCCAAAGGATGTTTAGAATGTGTACAGAAACTGTATAATTATTGTATAAAATATGTATCTGTATAGATTTATGTAGAAACTATATATAATATGTATAAAAACTATATAATTATTATATAAAATATGTATCTATAAAATTATTGTAACGAAAGATTGTATACGATATGTATAAAAACTGTATAATTATTGTATAGAATATGAAACTATATATGATGTGTATAGAAAGTGTATCATCGGTGTATAGAATATGTATATGTACATGTACATGATATATATAGAAACCATATAAGATGTATATACGAACTATATAATTGTTAAATAAAATATGTGTCTACATAATAATTGCAACTAAAGGTTGTATAGAATGTGTATAAAAATTATATAATTGTTTAGTAAAATATGTATTTTGTATATGATGTATATAGAAATTGTATCATTGATGTATAGGATATGTATCTGTATAAGATACATATAGAGATTATATCATTGTTGTATAAAATATGTATCTGTATTAAGATGTGTATAAAAATGGTATAATTATTGAATAAAATATAGTATATGTGTATCATTATTGTATAAAATATGTTGCTTTTATATAATCAATAAAAGTACACTCATTTTGTATTTGATTGATAAGAAAATGACAATTAATTTGTATTTGTTTGTTAAAAGGAAAAAAAATAAATCAAAAACTACAAAATTTTATTTGATTGTATTTTTAGTAGAATTTTATTCTGGCTATCTCCACTCTAATGGGGGAAAAATTGTATTTGGTTTTTAAAAAAATAAAAGAACAGAAATTGAACAAGTTTAAATCAAAAAATTATAGGCAATTAGTAAGAGAAATAAAATTGTTCTGTAATATTAAAAGGTTGGGTCCACATGTGTTAACTATAATAAATAAAAGGGTAAAATTATTTAAAAAGTTGTGAAATAAGAAGAGAAGGGACCCATATGCCTAGGAAAGCGGATAACTCCCGTGCAGACATAGGCTTTTGAACTCCAAAGTAAAAATTAATTTTGGATGACTATTTTCTTGTCATTGGTTTACAACGAGTGACTATTTACTTCCTTTTCCCCTTATTCAATACCTTTAAATTATTACTTGATTCATCACAATTTATGAGACACATTTTAATTTGTACCTACTTTCTTATCAGTAGTTTTAACAATTCATTATTTCTCGTTCTTTAGTTTCAATTATCACTTGTGTTTTTTTATATTTAGATTATTGCATTACTGCTTTGTCACTATTGTTATTTCTTGCATAATGCGCTCTTCATCTCACTTTATTTCATTGTTACTGCTTTCATTTACGTTGTTTGTTTTTTTTTTCAAATTGTTTTAGAGATGGTAGTTAATTTGGCTGACTAGCGACAAAATGGACGTCGACGCTCCCTCTATTCACGTGGCGTGGCCGATTCCATTCACACATATTCACTCACACCTACTACTCTCTCCGTCCTATTTTAGTTGGATACATTTTATTTTACACGGTAATTAAGAAATCATAAATAAAATGATAAATTTTACTATTTTATTTTTTACTCATATTAATAATATTCATTGGGCATATAAATAAATATTGAAATTGTAATTAATTATAGAGATAAAATGAAAAAAATTAATTAATTCTATCTTGATTTATTAAGTGATCAACTAATATGAGACATTTATTTTTAGTAAGATGACCAACTAAAATGGGACGGAGAAAGTACGTACAATTGAAAATATTAAAAAAATTTACCATCCAAGCTCATGCAATATATTATTTGTTCCAACAAATTTTACAAATTTATTTTTTGAGTTAAGTTATTTTTGAATCCAAAAAACATTTATACAATTTAATTGGTGTTATATTATATCATTTAATTTGATCGCTTGATAATTAAGTTGTTGTACACACCTGCTATTCGGAAGTCTGCTAGTCTTATAGTTTGGTAATACTTATTCTGTTTTGAGTCGCATGAGTGTCTCAAAAGCCAAAAAAAATTATGTTATAAATCGATATACAATGTGTATGATGTGTCAGTATCGTGTTCATGTTTAACATTGAATAGTCAAATATGGAGCGAATAATTGCTAAAAGCATTTAAATAGTAAGTTCACCTAAAGATGAATGGGTTTTATCCGACTTTCTCAAAGCTTCCGATAGTATAGTTGAGACAACGACGAGTTCTATGCTCTTGCGGAGATAATGGAGAGATAGAAATTTCTTTGAGAACTCAAGAGAAGGTCTCAACAGGAGCCATTTATCATTATGATAGGTGTCAAGTAGATGTGCAGTGATGTATGCAGCTGAGACATCCTAACAAACTAATAGACTCAAATCTTGTTTCCGCATGACCTGAGATCGATAAATTTTTATTATTCAAATCTTGAACAACATGAAAAATCAAAAGCTCCATTCCCCCTCTATCTATCCAAGGGGTGAAATTGAAGAACAGATCGAGACCTTTGATGTCCCCTCCGACTAAGAATTGGGGTCGCGCAATGACTACTCATTTATACATAGTATTTTGATCAACGATTTTAATATTTTCATGTTTCAACAATAAATATTCTTTAATGGCACTAAAATTCAAAATATGTAAGAAACAAGCATTTTTACAATTTTATCATCTAATCAATTTCGTTCCATTTAATCCCTCTTTCATGGCCACATATCTTTCCAACTAAGAATGAAAAGTCTTTTTCCTACTAGAATATGAATCCAATTTCCACTTAAAACAGCAATTACTAAACAACATGTGGCATGCTGATTAATTAATATTTAATACTACTACTTAATTCATTGAGTAAAAAGTCCAAATTCATCAAGGACTTACTCCAAGTTATGGTCCATATATACTGACGTTGCAAGTATTCCTTACCCACACAGCCACACTGTCCCAATCGGGGATGGGTGGGGTATTATCCCCATGCTAAAACTTAGACTTTGGGCCATAGAACCTCATGTCCTCCACACAATCCACGTGCATCCCACGTGAACTCTATTCCCTACTAACTCCATAACATTTCAAAGCATACCATATACTCTGCTGTCTTAATTTATGTGTCACTTTTTATTTTTTAGAGTCAAATAATTTAAGTTTGATCATAAATTTAGGCATGAAATCTTCAAGTCTTTTAAAATAAAATTTATATATTTGAAAACTTTGTAAAGAGTACTATAAGCCATAATTATTGACAATTCAAAATATTTAAAAAATATATAAAAAAATTATGATCAAAGATAAACTTATTTGAATTTCGAAATTCGAAAAGCGACACATAAATTGAGACGGAGGGAGTAACTCCTAATAAATTCTTATGTACAGAGACTATACACTACTTTGTCTTATGCCTCACCAAATTAGTTCCGCCAAATCAATGGTGAGCTCATTTTTCTTACCAACTACAAATCTTGGGACCAAAAAGAGCTTACTACCTATACCCATATATGAGGTTGATGTTTTATTCACTTATCGTGTTGATATATTATACATACAACCAAATTATTTAAAAGATAATAAATTTTAAAAATAAGACAGCAAATATGCCATAATAGTCTAAACAAAAATTTACTAATAATGTCAAAAGTTATATATATATATATATATATATATTGACAATGCAACAATAACAATAACATATTTAGTATAATATTACATGTAAGAAAAAATATATGCGGATCTTATTTTTATTTTTATAGAATAGGAAAGTTGTTCCCGACAGATTTTTTGAGCATGCAATGTTGTATGTATATATAAAGAGGGATGGGTTTTAGATTCCCTTTGACAAATGCTTGGCCTATGAGAACAAATTTTCTTTTTCTTAATTTTGACAGCAAAAGTTAGAAATAATTGAAAAGGAAATTAAATGAGTAAGTGCACAAAATGAAATGAGGAAAATGCAAAGTCTACTCAGACTGTACGGACATGGGGCCGCTATTCAGGTGGAGCTTTTGTAAAGAAAACGAACATTAATAATAATAAAAAAATTAAAAGAGAAATCTTAACCTCCAAATTATAAAGATATTTTAACGGTAAAAACTTGCAAGCACAAGTATCTACACGCAGTTTTATTAAGGGTAAAGAGTTCGAAATATATCCAAACTTTGAGAAAATTTGCTGTTACACACTCAAACTTTGCAGGGGTCCTATGATCCTCCTGTACTATTTATTAGTGTATTTTTGCGACCTTTATTTGCACAGCTGACACCAAATGTGAATACACACGCGCTGAGCGCGTGACTAAAAAAGTGGTCCAGCTAAGCAAATAAAGGTCACAAAAATACACTAATAAATAGTACAGGGGGGGTCATAGGACCCCCGCAAAGTTTGGCCGTGTAACAGCAAACTTTCCCAAAATTTGGGTATATTTCGGACCATTTTCCCTTTTATTAATTTATTACACCTATCATTTCAATTTATTTATCTAATTTTAAATTGGTATAAAGTTTCGAAAGTAAAAACTATTTAAAGCTTTCGCTATGCGCGAAGTTTGGAGAAGAGCCGGACCACAAGAGTCTGTTATACGCAGCTTCACCTTACATTTCTACAAGGAGCTGTTTTCACGACTTGAACCCGTAACCTCCTGATCTTGACAATAATTTTACCAGTTATTCCAAGAATTTCTGTCCAAATTAAAGATGCATAAAATATACTAATAAATCTTTAATTCATAAAATCTTAAACATATCACGTGAAAAATATTATTTATTCTTTGTAACAGTAAAAATGGAAGGAGGGAAGTATCATCATTCTTTGTAACATTAAATTTAATGCTTCCAAGTTCCTCCTATAGGACTTTAAAGTAAGTTTTGTGCAAAGCATGGACCAATACAGAAATTTCGATAGAAAAAAGAAAAACAAAATTAACAACCTCAGAAAAAACACAGAAACTTAAAAGACATTGCATCATCATCTATATATATTCCTTATTCTTACGGCTACACTTACCATCTCTATGAGCTTCCTACCCCATTTCTTATTCGTTGCTTCTCTTCCTCTCTAAATTATTAAGTCTTGAAAATTGAAAAATGTTTTCTATATATCAACTTCAATTTTATATTTTATCGATTTGCTTTTTTAATAATTGATATGCCGATCCATGTAAAAGGGGGAATAATGGGGTCAATAGATGTCGTAATCTATGAACAAGGTCTAGTCCAAATACCATGAAAAGGAATTAGTAGTCTTCATCTGATCATTTCATATCACATCAGATACTTTCTTTCTTTTATTTTATTTGGCTATTATACAAAGAATAAATGTTTTATTTTATGTATTCATTTTAACAACTTAAGAGAATTATTACTTTTTTTTCGTATGCTACCTTTAGTATTAAATAATTATGTAAAGTAGTGGTAATCAAATTTAGAGTTTCAAAATATAACTAATAAGGTTAATTTTAGTAAACAAGAAAAATCCCTAATATGAAACAGAGGGAGTATATATTTTAAGCTGTCAATTTTACCTTATTCATTACTTTTAGATGCATACACACTATTTTTCTTTCTAAACATGTAGAGTTTGTTTGTGTCTTCTTCCTCTGGTTTTCTGAAAATTACGAAAACAGTGAATAGATTCTAATTGTTTGATACCCACACGGCATATATAGGAACATAGCTACATGTTTAGTCCTATATATATATATATATATCCGGCATATACACTCACATATACTAATAGCACACATATATGTAGATCCAAAAGTATTAGTTTCTCTTACAGTCGTTGTTTGCGGATGTAGCATAATCAAGATTCACATGCAAATGGCCGGTAAACTGGTTATATAACTGATGAAATTAATGGTCATGGCTATTTAAAAGTGAGAATCTTGATGATGCTGCATCAGCAATAAATGACTATTGCCTACTCAAGTTATAGTATTCTATTTCAACCAGCAGCGTAGGAACGATACAGGAAAAAATAGTATGATCCTCGTGCAAGAATGATTCGTGTATTTCCACTACAGGCAAAGAGATTAGGAATCAGTCAACAAACTTGTAAGTATACTTCTTAGTTCTTTATTCAAAAAAAAAAAAAAGAACATATATCGATGACGAGTTCTGCATATTTTTCCTATGAATCTTTTTAGTTTTCTTTTTCATGTTCTTGTCAGGTGATTGTGGCTGGATTTCATTGTTATGTTAATCTGTTTTTTTTTCAAGTTAGAGGTAGTGAATTAAGATTCTCATAAATTTAGTCCTATTAGTACATAGATCTGTAATTATTCGCCCAGCAATTCACGAAAGTTCTGATGGTAATTGTTATGACGAAGCTAGCATCTTGGAGGGTACTTTGGGAAGTTTAGCAAATTATGTGTGGGATCCGGACAATGTTAGTTTAAGAGGAAACACGTTGGAAGGTTTAATTAAGGGCAGACTATTGCTATGTGAACTCTGAAATCCCCTCATCTCTCTTCTTTGGCTTCTCTTTCTGTTCTGGATCCTTCTATTCTCTCTATCCTTCTTAATTACTTATATTTTAGTTATTTTTCTATTGCTATTGAATTTCTATTTTGTAATTAGCTTCCGGTTGTAAATCAAAGATTATTGAATTTCCATGTTCTCTGCTTGCTCTTGAGTTAAGCGTTTGTTACAGTAATGGGATAGTATGTGTATGAAGAAGAGCAGAAAGGTGAATGCAAGATTTGAAGTTTATATAACATTAATTGTTGAAGTGAAGCAAACATTTGAATTTTAATTGTTTATTTTGCGGAATCTTCTTCCAATTGATTACTTTCGTCGTTGATCATCAAAATAAGTCATATATGGTTGTTTTCTTATTTTGAGAATCAATAACATATAAATCACAGGTCCTTATGAATTATGATTGAAGAAAGAAAACATCAAACATATTATAAATTTCTCTCTTATCGGCCGGCTACTATGGAAATATATAGATTATAATTTATACCTATCGCTATACCCATTTTAAACAAATGTTGCAACTTGCAAGCAAAACTAACCTTTGCTCCAAATCAGTTCAAGAATCGTTATTCATCTCATGAAAATATTTGCACATGATCACTTTCTAATAGTTAGCAATCCTTTATAACAAACCTCATATGATAATACAAAAAGAAAGTCTATTATAAATAATAGTATAAAAATTCTTTACCCTGTTGATACATATGGAGCAAGTTTAATCCTTAGAAAGTAAGTCCAAAAGTGGTTCACAACATCACTCTCAGTGAAAAGATTAATGAATGGTCTCTCTATCTTAAGAATTTCACAATCGCTCCGTAATACTTAGGGGTCGTTTGGTAGAGTGTATAAGAATAGTGCAAAATATAGTGTATTAGTATTGCTTGCATTAGTAATGCTTGTGTTAGTTATGCTTGCTTTTTTTCTTATGCAGTGTTTGGTTTGGTGTATTAAAAATAATATAAATTGCATAATTTCTAAAAATAAATTACTTTTTACAAAAATATCCTCCATAAATATGACGGAGAGGATGTAGAAAAGATTTTGAGGGACAATTGTGACTTTAACTGTACTAATGCATACATTATAATCCATTGCATTACTAATATCAAAGATTTTCATGCATTAGTAATACACTCCTTAATACACAATAAAGTGTATAACTAATGCAAACATTAGTAATACATAGGATGAAAAAGTGTACCAAATAAGGTATTACTAATACACAAAGCTAATGCATGTATTTTTTTTTTTTAATACACTCTACCAAACGACCCCTTACTTACTCACATGAAAAGTTCATATCAAATTATTGCAACTTACTATAATTAAGTAATTTAATTGATTTTATGTAAATATACAATCAGATAAATATTTACCATCTCGCAATATCATCATCGGTGAGAATTCTATTTTGAAAAAGCATCTTAGAAAGAGACCTTGAAAGGGGAGTTCTTACGCAATTTTAGTTCTTTTTCCACTTCTATATCTTCTTATAATCCGCCAAACTGGAAATTACACCCTATCCCTAGGACCTTGAAATTAGTGATCTTGAACTTTTGGCTTTCGTTTGTCTCATGGTTAAAAATAGTTAAGGCCAAAAGTTATTAAACTTAAGATTTTGCTTAAGAGACAAACGAGGTTAAAAGTTCAAAATCACCCTCTCCGAAGCCATCTTTTAAATCACCCTCTGCTAAACTTATTTGGTAGTGAAAGAGCCCAATGAGCTACATTTTTAAAAGTAGCCGTATTATCTTCATTGTGAATTACTAATGTTAGTAATCTATGAATCATGAGTCAACTCGTGCTGTGGTTAGGGGTGGACATGAATCTTTGATAATCTAATTATTGAACAAAATTGAATTGGGTTTTACATATTGAAGTTTGATCATTGTAGTAGATTGGATTTTAAATGTTTGATATTTAATAACTACTTTTAATTATCAAAATCAAACTTTAGAAATACTGAATCGAATACCGAACGTTCACCCCAGCCGTATCATTGTGAATGTTGTATTCTTAATTTGACCTGAACTATATGGATTTGAAGAATCATTGGATAAAATTGAAGACCGAAATCCGAACAATTATCTCCCCAAACAGTTAAAATTCTATACACTATTCATGTAAAAGAAAAAACAAATATACTATTAGATTATTCAAATTAATAAAGTGGATAAACTATTAAAATACATTAATGATATGAAAAAAAAATTACACCATCTACCTATATGTATGAAAAAAATTTCTCGTGAAAGTTTAACTTCTTTAAACTCACAATATACTTTTATGTCACAATTCCACGACTTTCTACCACTTTTGAGAATTAAGCTTCATTTGATTAGGCAGCCTCCCTTGTTTAATCCCCGCCATTGTATATACTGTCAGAGTCAAAAATTTCATTAAAGAAAATTAAAATATAAAAAAGTAACCATAACTTTTAATTTTCGGGCGAAACAAATTTGAATGAATTCACTTGCGCCCTCCATGTCAATGTCAAAAGACTTTTCTTTAAGATTCTTAAACCGCCCTTGTCATTCCACTCGTTGCCAGACGCTGTATTTATTAATTGTCCTCTATTGATGTACTCCCTCCGTTTAAAAAAAAAATGACCTAGTTTGATTTAGCACGGAGTTTAAAAAATTAAAGAAAATTTTTGAATCTTGTAGTCCTAAATTAAAGTTATGGCAAATGTATCAAAATGCCCTTGAATCTTGTGGTCTTAAACATGCCATATGTAAAGTTGGAATTAAAGTGTTGCCAAAAAAAAAAAAGATCATTCTTTTTAAAATGAACTAAAAAAGAAAGTAGGTCATTCTTTTTGAAACGAAGGGAGTATCACTTTCACTCGCTATTAAAATGAGCCAGAATAAATGACAAGTGACCCAAATAAATCATCTTTTTAATTTATTATCAAAGTAGGCTATACGATACTTTTTCCCCCAATTTAGATAACTTTTTAAATGAAGCCGTTAACCACATGAACAATTTAAAAAACTGTATAAATCGAAAAAAAGTCCCGATTTGTACATCGGAAGTAAAACTTCCGTTTTATAAAATAAATCGACAAAAGTCGGTGGTTGCCTTCCAAGTTATCAAATGGAATATTAAATTCCGATTTACAAATCGTGATTTTAAGTTCCGTTTTTTAAAATTTTAAAATACCGATTTATTAAAATTTCCGATTTATAAAATTTAAAATATTGGAACTCGGAGTTAAAAGGTTTGATTTTTTAAAAAGTTTATAAAATGGAAAAAAAAATTCCGATTTATTAAAATACATAACGTAATTATTTAGTCCATTTTTATGAGACGTCACATCAATATCAAAATTATACATTAAAGACGTGACAAATTCTACAAAAAAACTGCACAAAGCATGAAGTTTATTATAAAACGAAATTGATTATTCCAAGTTAAAATGCACAAAGTTCCAAAAATTTAAATTTTATAAATCGAAATTAAATATTCCTTTTTATAACTTGGAAGTAGGGGTGGGCATAAAAACCAGAGAACCACAAAACCGAACCGAATCGAATAAGTTCGGTCTTTGATTCGGTGTTGGTTTTTTTTTACCAATATTTCGGTTCTTCGGTTCGGTGTTTGGTTTAAGGGTAACGGTTCTCCGGTGCACTGAAGAACCGACATACATATATATTTATATATATATAATTCGAACCTTCAGTAAACAAAAGTCTACGTAGCAATTCCAATGCTACGCTTTAAACCACTCAACCATCTTTCCTACATAATGATTATGACCCAAAAACCGAGTGAATAGCGAGTCAGTCATAAACAATTATTGATTGGATAGGTAAGACCAATCCATTCTAACTAGAAAAATCGAAAATAATATATATATATATATATATATATATATATATATATATATATATATATATATATATCTTCTTTTTTTGTTAGTTACACACAAGTATGTATACCATGTCAATTTTTTGATGTATATATGTATACAAATAACCGTCATATACAATTAGACAGTTGTCTGTGTTGGCATATACATATATATACACATATAAAATATACATATAAGTTGTATAATCAGTCTTTGTTTTGTATAAAATATGTTTGTTCTTCTATTAGACATTAGGTATATCTCAGATTGTATAATTTGTTGGTATTTTGTATAAACTAAAGGAAAAGGAAAAAGGTTTTAAGGATTCTCACTCCAAAGGGGGGAGGAACGACGTTGTGAATGACTCGAAGGTATTTTGTATATACCCAAATGTATATTCGTATGAATGTATATACAATAGATATGCGTATGTCTATATATCTTTTTTTTTTGTTAGTTACACACAAGTATGTATACCATGTCAATTTTTTAATGTATATATGTATACAAATAACTGTAATATACAATTAGACAGTTGTCATGTGTTGGTATGTACATATATATACATATAAGTTGTATAATCAGTTTTTGGTTTGTATAAAACATTTTGGTTCATATTTTATACATTACATATAGGTATACAACTATCATGTGTTTGTATATAACTCAAATGTATTTTGTATAAATTATATTTAGTAATAAAGTGAATTTGTTTGTATATTTCTATCAGTGCATTTGTATTTATCTTGTTATATTTATTTCACATACATTTTGAATTTGTATACATTTATACATTTGAATTCTATTTTTGTATTTCGAAAATTAAAAGGTAAGCAATAACAGTCTATATGGAAAAAGAAGAAACAAAAGATTTGAAAACGATATGTTGGAGAGAATAAAGGAAGTGAATTATTCCCCTGTCCTTTTTTATCTCTAAATATAAATGAAATAGTAATAAAATCTGTTAGTTAATATTTGTATATTAGAGTTCTAAATACATTACATCACTAACTAAATTTATAAAATGTAATTATTAAAACTTATACTAAAAAATTAGTTAAGAGGGATATAAATTGACTATATGTAAAGTTTTGCCTTTATTTTCTACCCTAAAATTACAATATCGCATTCACATTCAGCCACTCATTCAGACAATCAGACGGTCTGATGGTGTTGCCATTTTACCATTTCTTTGAACGAGCATAGTGACAATGTGTCTAATTTGTCTCCGTCTTATAAGAAATTGCGAATATGTTTTGATAATTTTGTTTCTCACTTGCATCGAAAAATTGATTTAAATTAAAAACATCGAACAAAGTCGAATCGAAGTTTAAAAAGTCGAATCTGATCAAATTAGTTTGATGCGGTGTTCGGTGCTCATTTTTTCAAAACCGAAAATCGAAGAACCGAATCGAACTTTGATAAAACCAAACCGAAGAACCGAATTCCCACCCCTACTTGGAAGGTAACCACCGACTTTTGTGATTTATTTTATAAAACGGAAGTTTTACTTCCGATTTACAAATCGAGACTTTTAATTCCGATTTACAAATCGGGACTTTTAATTTCGATTTATACATTTTTTAAAACTGTTCATGTGGTTAACAACTCCGTTAAAAAAATTGTTTAAATCGGAATAAAAAATTTCATGTAGCTTATTTTGATAAACATATTGGAAGAGTGACTTATTTGTGTCACTTTCTACTCATTATGGCTCATTTTGATCGCGAATTCTTTTAATTAACTCACTCAACTATATATATATATATATATATATATATATATACCTAAAACTAATTAGATGGAATTTTCTTCCCTTCCACTTTCCAAATGTCTTCTTTCTATTACAGTGGTCTTTTAACGAGTAAGAAAGGGACTACAACAAAATATATACGTAAGTAATTTTATATTTTTTAAATCTGTTGTAAAATATATATATCTTTTTGAGAGTTTGGAGCCTAAAAGGTCACTTTTTGAGGCAAAATACCTAATGGGTCACCAGATTTTAAAAGAAACCAAAACGGACAAATCGTTGGAAGCTCAACGACTTAGGTTTATGTCATGGGTGTCAGACCTAGTCGTTGGGTGTCAGGCGACTTGCAAGTCGCTGAGCAAAGCACGACATGCTTGACAATTTTGGAGATGTTTGACAATCGGGTTATTGTGTGGGTATTTGGAGAAAATTTAAAAGTTCTTGAGTTACAAAATGAAATTCGAGTATGCAAAACAATAGTGGTGTCTCATAGTATATATTCTAACAAGAGACAACTGCTAGTAATATTTTTTTTTATATTTCATAAGGGTAAATCTCAAAATGTAAAATGTGTTGGTATTTGCCCTGATTTTCTTATCATAATTGGGGTTTTTTTTTAGGAAAAGGAAAACATGAATTTTCCATATTTGGCTAATCCTTGTTCTTGTAGGAAAAGGTTATAGACTCTATAAATAGAGGTTCCTTTCTTCTAGCTTGGTAGCATCCACAATGTAGTCCTAGGGGTTTGAGAGTATTGTTTGGGGGGAGACTTTGTGAGACACAAGTGTTGCGTATCACTTGTGTGAACCTCTTTGCATTCTGAGTGAATTGTGTGAGGTTGTCTCTCTTGACATTTTGTACTCTCGTTTATATAGTGGATTGCTCATCTCCTTTTGTGGACGTAGGTCGATTGACCGAACCACGTTAAATTATTGTGTCTCTTTTGGTGTATTTCTCGCATGTCTTCTTATGTGGCGTCTTTCGAGGTTTGCTTTGCTAGCTTCCGCATGACACCTGATTATTTCGGTCCTAACAAAATGTTAGCTGCAATGTATAGGATAAAAACTTACTCGTATTGAGGTTTTTTTACAAAAATTAAATTAATATCTTATTTGTCTCAATTTATATGACACATTTTTCTTTTTAATCGAACTACAAAAGAATGACATATTGTTTTATTTGACAAATGTTTAATAATACTATCAATATTTTGCTCATGTTGGGTCTCACTTATTTGGCAAAAATCCAAAAAGATGTACTCTTCTATTTAAATATTCATTTATTTTAAGAACAATTTTAGAATATAGTAAAGTCTTCTCATATTTCTTAAACTTCATGCCCAGTCAAACTATTCCCTCCATTCTAAAATATTTGTCACAATTTTCTTTTTGAGAGTCCAATATAAATTTTGACCAACATTATAAAATGTATTTTTTCGTGATATTGATATGAGAAAATTTGCAATTTGTATGACTAATGTACAAATCTGAATTTTCATAAAACATTTAAAAGACTGAATTTTATTACCAGGTCTATGTAAACATTATTTTATTCCAGTTTAAGGTTATTGCTCCTTGTATTAAACTTATACTTATTTGAAACTTATACTTATTTGTACATTAGTTAAAAATTAGAAGAATAAATTGGCAAGCATATCATTATTTGCTCAGCGACTTGCAAGTCGCCTGACACCCAGCGACTTGCACAAGGTCTGACACCCCTTACACACCTAAATCGTTGAGCTTTCAGCGTTTTATCCCTTTTGGTTCTTTGAAAATCCAGTGGCCCATTAGGTATTCTGCCTCAAAAAAATGACCCTTTAGGTCTGGACTCATCTTGTTTATACATACACTTAAAACCATAAGATTTAAATGATATGTTAGTACATTATACACCTATTTGATTTAAGATACCAAGATGCAGATGTTTTCATTATTTTTTTAAATGTCGTGGTTAATCAAACTAAAACTAAGAGAGGATAGAGTTAGTTAAAGAAGAATTAAGACGTTGACAAATCTTTTTTTCGTCCTCCCAACACTAGATTCCCTAACGGGAGTTTAGCAAACGAAACGTACAACCTTGAAAGAACCAAGTGCTAGCTCCACAGCACTAGACGACTACTATGTCTCCATTAATTAATTCCATGTACCACTACAAGAAACGTAGCTTTCTTTCTGTTTTTCTCATGATTTCCTTTGTATATTCCTTTGATTATTTTGACAAGCCACGTAACAATTTGTTCCATGTAACAAAATGGTCGATGCAAAGGTCTCAAAGAAACATGATAATATCTCTTACTTTGTCCTTTGACATGTTAACGTCCACAAATTGGTAAGAAATGGCAACAAATGGTAAGTTGCAGCTGCCCCCCAACGATGGACGAAGCAAGGGGGCTGTAGGTATTATCTTAGGATGTGCTCCAATCAAATTTTCCAAGTAAATAAAACTGTACTAGCTAAACATGGCTTGGTGTATTTGTATCATCTTTTATTGAGAAATAACAAGAGTTGGTGACTAATTGAAGGTTTTCTCCCCCTTGAGGATTTTACACGTAAAATTGTGTGTTCTCTTTTTTTTCGTTATTATTACTTTTATTACTCACTATCTCCTAACAACTTCAGAAAATGAAGGGGAGCTGCGGTACTTATTAGGATCGGTGTTGCAGTAATTAATACTGTACTATATATATAGTAGTGGTCCTTTAAAAAAGTCTGGTGGTCCATATGAATACCATTCATGAGTCCTTCTCAAGAAATCTCATGGTACCAATATGATCAATCTTTATTTATTTTCTGAGACATGAATTGTTGGCCAAATTAGAAACACTTGTTTCCTATCAGCAGTAGTGGTACAAATTTAGCAAATTAAACCACGTTCAAATTAATGCGTTTGACATGTCAATCGAAGATCAAAATTTTAAAATCTGATCAAATTTCATGGCCAAACAAATATTTGAAGATAATTTTTCAAAATCTATGGTCAAACGCTAGCTAATAAACCTTGCTTCTTGGCGCACTTAAGGAATATTACCAGAGTTTCATTACCCCCGTGATGAATTGTATTTAACATAGCTAGTTATTCTACGTCCTTCTCATTGATTTTTTGTTATGTCAGGTGCAACTTGCCTTGTTGCTGCATAATAATAATGTGATATAATGACCCTTCTCAAAAGATTTTAACCTTTTCTTAGACTGTGACATGTTTTCTTTCTAATGGAATAAGCACTAGAATTCTTTTTTGGAATGGCTTAGTTTAGTTAAGCTTTGATGTTACACCCGTGGTGGAGTTTGTACTCATCAATTTATGTTTTAAAGGGAAAAATGGAGAGTCGTCTGAAACTCACCTCGAGGCAATTAAGGTAACCTCTAATATAAATGCCATGAGGCAACCATTCATGGAGCTAAAGTCATTTGGACCAACGCTTCAATAGGTTTGGTGTTGTGTTGTCTGCCTGTATACACAAAAAGTGTTAAACTATAAGTTACACAAAATGATGATCTATACATACACAAGAGTTTGGTGACATACTGATGTTGAGACGCAATAATACTAATAGATTTATTGATATGTGAAAACGTCCACAAAATGCAAAAGCCACATCAGAGAACCGTTTGTTCTCCTCCCAGAATAGTCTAAATGCTAGTTTCCTTCTAAAAAATAAATTAATTAACACGAAAGTTCAGACCCATAATATCGCCAAAGCAGCAAGCCTTCGAAGTTCTAAACGTACATCTTTTGTATTTTCATTTTCTCCCTATTAATTAGGGTAATTCACAATTGCTTTAACTAAAGATCTGTACGAGAGTCCAAACCTGATCTGTGTGGGCTTTGAGCATCAAGACAGTTACATTGTAGTTACATTTATACAATCAACTAACACAAAGAAGTGATACCTCTTTCCGATGTTAAGTACAATTCTAATAGAATAGATAAAGAGGCTAGAGAATGTCGATCCATTCTAAAAATGTATCAACAGCGCGCTTAGAATATAAAATTGAACTTAGTCAGCCTTTGTTGCTACCTAGGAGTTGCTTCCGGAGGGGTGGAGCCATTTATATTATCAGCGCTCCATGCGAAAAGTTATTAAACGCTTTCTTATTCTAATGCTGCCAAGAGGTGGTACTCTTAATTTTCTCATTCTTATATCTGATAAAAGAATAGTGACGCGAGGAGGTGGCTCTGAGAGTGTGCCACTTCTCAAGAAGTGATTGATATTTTTTTTTATAATAAGGAGTATAATAAATCTCAGGGATAGAGCAGTATTGAATTATCACGCCATTCGACTTCTTAAACAGAAGAAAATAGCGGATCAAAGTAAAAATTCAGATCAGAATATAGCACTTTCTTTTATATAAATTAAACCCGTTGTCAAAATAAGCATCTCTAAATTGATCTTCCAATAAAAAGTATGAATGGGAGTACATTGAGCCCATTAGTTGCAGAGCGCTCTGCAGAACAGAACGTGTGTACCGGAAAGTGTGTATCTTTTTCTCTCCCTTCTCTCCTCATCGTCTTCTAGCACTACATATAACAGCTTCGTAACCTCTGCTTGCCATATGCTACAACAAGAGCATCAGAAGCCTCAATATCAACTATTCGTCAATCCTAAACTAGTGTAGGCCAAAATATGAATATGAATCTTCTATATACATATTCTGCTATGTTCGGGCTCATCTTGTTTTATTATTGAGACGTATCAAAGTGCTCAAATTCAAATAAAAAGAAAATCTGGAAATAAATCTACTCTGATTTAAGGAAAGCGATAGGCGACACTCCATCTGTTTCTAAGTAAGTAGTGTTAGCCTTTTTCTTTTTATTTCCAAATAAGTGATGTTTTAGATAATCAAGAATACATTAATGATGTTCTTTCAATTTCACTAATAAATATAGTTTTATTTAATAAAAAAAAACTATAATTAGATCTTTTTTAAGATATTTATGAAGTTCGAATGTTATGGTTTACCCAAAACAAGAAAGATTACTACATGAGATTGATGAAGAAAAGAGCAGTTCCCAGTGCGATCTCGCCATGAGACAATCTTATAGGGAAAATAAGAAAAATGTGTACTCTATTGTTGCGGGTGCATAAAGTGGTTACGGGAGACCAAGAGTAGTTTTTGCTTCACTTAGGTGAGTTTTTGGTTAAACTTAACTTTTTAAAAAATTACTGCACTAATTTAAACTTTAGGAATAAAATGATTATTTTCTTTATACACTAAAAACTATTCTGATTATATGGTATACACTACAACTAAAATAATTGTTTTTTATACATTAAAGATTATT
Organism: Capsicum rhomboideum; assembly: GCA_031232105.1. Classification (NCBI taxonomy): domain Eukaryota; kingdom Viridiplantae; phylum Streptophyta; class Magnoliopsida; order Solanales; family Solanaceae; genus Capsicum; species Capsicum rhomboideum. The sequence continues at coordinate 4,723,834 of CP124713.1, read as the reverse complement.
TTGATTACCTAATTATATATTAATTATATATGAATAATTAAAATAACTTTTTCCATACATTAAGGATTATTGGCTATGTGATATATACAAAGGACTCATAGACATTTCAACCCCATACATTAATAACTATTTTGATCTAGCTGCTATCTATTTTAATTGGTACGGCAAATCAGAGATAAGAGTATTATTATCTTTTGATAATTGTGGTGTCCGAGTCAATTTTTTACATATCCCGACTAATTCTATGAGATATCTGCCCACCTCTCACCAACAATCGCTGTTAGATAACTTTATCTACCAAAGCTACTTGCTTGTGGTTCTCACCAACTTCATTTACCACTAGGTCGCACCATTGGGTGCACGGTAAATCAGGGATATTCCAAGCCTCAGATTGCATATAATCTGTTTGATGATTTGTTTCAAGGAGCCCTCAGATTCATATACCTCTTAATTGCTCTTTCTGTGTTCGTATTTGACAATATCTTTGAGTGGGTTTAATTAACCGCATTCCGAGTCCTTATTTTCTGATCATTTGAACTCTATCTACAGGTGGAACCCTGCTTTTCCATATTGAGAAGTTTCAATCCTCCTGAGTAACGATTTGGTGTATATTGTCTTTGAAGTTTTGAGGAAGATGCTTATAAAACGTCTATTTTCATCGTCGTCTGCTTCCCTGAATTTGTTTAAATCCGGAATCATTTTGAAGCAAGCTAGGACATTTACAGATGCTGATGTTGTTGGGTATTCTAAGCTGACCCACGACGCTAATCCATTGCATTTTGATGCTGAATGCGCCAAGAATGCTGGTTTCAGTGACCGCCTTGTTCCTGGAATTCTTGTTGCTTCCTTATTTCCCAGGATTATTGCTGCACATTTTGTAAGTTTTACACTCCTTAATCCTTTGTTTCAGATTTCATCACACTTGTTTTAAGAGTGGAATGATTAATCTAGAAATGATACTAAATACAACAACAATATACGTCAGTGCAAGTAACACATATCAAAAATCAAAACACATACAGTAGAGAAGAAGTCATACCGAAAAATAATGGAGAAGAGAATGAAGATCGAAGCAAAGGAAACAACATGTAATACTGAAAATCGAAGAATAAGTTAGTAGGAGAATAAGAATATTGGTAAGGAAACTAGATGACGTTCGACTATGTAATAACCTTCTACTCTAATCCTCGACCTCAATATCTTCCTATATAGGGTCATGTTCTTGATAAGTTGTAGGTGTGTCATGTCCTGTCTAATCACCTCTTCTCAATACTTCTTCGGCTTACCTCCACCTCTCCTCATATCCATGATGGATAATCCATCATAGCCAACCTCTCACACCTCCTCGCTAAAGCATTTGAGCATCTCCTCTTCACATTTCCGAACTATCTTAGCCTCGCCTTCCTCAACTTGTTCACCATGAAGGTCACTCCCACTAGAAATGATACTAATTAATCTGTCAAAACGGTTAAACTACAACGTTCACTATTCGTGTATCTAATCTAAATCCAAAACTTCATAATACTTAGCCAAGAGTTTAATATTTATAGAATGACAAGATAAACATTTTTTTTTAAAACACTATCAGGTTATTAAAAGTCAAGTAGAGGTAAAAATGTTAGTTGTTCATGTCGAAAACATAACTACTGAAATTGCTTAGCTTAAACAGATAGATCAACCGTGCTTTAAACTTTTTGTAGACATTGCTTAAATAAACTAGCTAAATATGCCGTATTGTTGAATGGGGAAGGTGCTATTTTGATCTAGTTTATACTGAACAATCTGTTAGTGTAAACTGTAAACCTAACTTTTGTTATTTGGTAATTTCTCCAGCCAGGTGCTATATATGTTTCACAAATCTTGCACTTCAAATTGCCTGTTTATATAGGAGACGAGATCATTGCTGAGGTACAGGCAGTAGGCATTAGACAAATAAAAAACAAGTACATGTAAGTACCTCTTGGCTGAAGATTGGTACCAAGATGAAGTCCATATTTTGTAGCTCCTAATTATGTTGTTCTTTGTGGTCCAGCGCAAAACTGTCAACAAAATGTATCAAACACGATGGTTCTCTGGTTATCGATGGTGAAGCAACAGCAATGTTACCATCTCTGGTCATGGAACCACCTCACTTGGCCAGTACTTCCACCTAATCGGTAACACCTTTGCTTGTCAGCAAAAGCATTCTAAAGCTGCACGAGCTTCTCGTAAGAAATACGAAGGGGACATCCCACTGGATCATTGACATCTGCAAGTTCTACCGCATAGATGTCGTTTAGTTCAAAGCCTTTAAGTTACAAGTAGTAAGCAAATGTTGATACTTTGTTCTAACATGCTGATCTATGTCCTTGCACTAATACGCTGTTAAATTTGATTGTGGTACTTGCTGCCTAACTATGTCCTTGCACTAATACGCTGTCATTTGAGCGTGAAAGCTTTGAGCTGTTAAATCTCTATGGAGTATTGAATTTCGATTCCTTTCTGCTGAAAGTATTATTAATCCCTTAAACATGCCACACAGTGAAGAGTAAGAACGTACTATTTTGTGGCTGATTCCACCAGTTGAGATAGCCATTTGATGAAACTAAAGTAGCGGGAAAGGAGGAAAACACAACATCTGACTGGAAAAGCTTTATCCACAATCTGATGTTGACACCATTGTAATGATTAAGACGTATTCTCACATCAATTTATCATTTAATTCCGTCAACAGACATGAGTCCATAATGCAACTCACTTGCACTAGCATAAACCGCCGCCACTGCCATTTCAAAAGGAGAAGGATGAAGAGGACAGCGTCACATATGCAAGAATTTGCCATTGCAAAGTTTCAAAGTCCCACTCAATGCCTAAAAAGCAAAGAACTACTCCTAACTAGAGTATGAAAGAATCGAGAAAAAAAAATATAACAAAAAGTTTGCAAAACATTTCTAGTACACTTTTGACTATTCAGTTGAACAGGTGATCAAGCTTGAAATTTTGAAGCTCCGGCCTTCTTACTTTTTCTTCCAAACACTAAATTCCCTTTATTTCCTGTACTGTCAATGATTAAACAAGTAAACGACAGAAGAAACAATTCATAAACTCCACAGAAAGGAACGTGAATAACTGAAAAGCTTAATTAATCTTAGAGGGAATAAGTTTACAGCTAAGTCCCAGCACCAATGTACTTTTTGTCTGAGCTCACACTACAGCTAGAGAACCAGCTGAAAATAACATGGCCTTCTCTTTTAGTCCTTCAAGCATGATCAACACTAATATTTGTCCTAAATACCTGACTACTACTGTATAATTATCGATTACATCATGGGAAGTCCTTGCGGAGGAGCAAATGCTGGTGAATTAGGCATTTTCTTGTCCACGACAATCGCTTGTGTAGTGAGTACCATTCCTGCAACTGAAGCAGCATTTTGCAAGGCGCATCTTGTTACCATGGCTGGATCAATGACACCAGCTTCTACTAAATCCTCATACTTGTCAGTCATTGCATTGTAACCCATCTTCCATTTGCTAGCCTTTATCTTCTCCACTACTACTTCCCCTTCAACCCCAGCATTCTGAGCTATCAAAGATGCTGGGGCTACTAATGCCTGCAACCACAATTAAACTTTAAAAAAAGAAAGAAAAAAAAAGAAGAAGATGAAGAGGAAACAAGAAATCTATATTGCTTTTGGTAAGAGATTCATCCAAATGCTCAATGTTCAACAGGTTTTCACTAATTACAAACTTTTCCTTTTGCACATGATTTTTGTCCAATAAGTAATCATAATAAAGGACAAGAAAATGCTAAAAGAATAAAGTAAACGAACTTGGTAAGCTACTATAAGCAGGAAGTGTTCTGTACATTTATATCTAATTGGATGTTGTCCTGTGTTGTCACTGCTTTCCCGTTTCCAAATTCGAGTGATACCACCCGAAGTCATCATCTGTTATTCAGTGTTTGTTTCCCAATTAGATTTTGTCCAAGAAGGTGGCTCAGCCCCTAATACATTGCAATTTTTTGACCTTTCCACCCACAGATAATGAGTTGGTCGGCAGTTAGCTACCCCTCTCAGCGTTAGCATATAGTACAATCCATTTTGCTATAGAAAAGTTGCTAGTGCCTACTAAGTCAAGTGATACTGATCAGCTGATTCTCTAGCCAGATAACTAAAAACCCGAATTTCTCCAATCAAACAGATTATGACTTGAACTTCTAGAATATGGTAATTAGCTCACCAATCAATTATACTGGGAATGGTTACATTACCATAATAGACTAACCAAGGTGCCATAATAATTTGATAGGTAGCCACAACTCAACTTCAATTTCAATACATACTCACAAAAATAAAACAAATAACGAGAGAACTTCTTGATAGAAGTAACTTGAACATTGTTTACCTTCTGCACAATGTCAGCACCCAGCTTCTCTTCAGGATCTTCAAGATTGTCCTTAATGGAAGTGACATAAGTTGATAGATGAACCAACGCAGCACCACCACCAGGTACGATTCCCTCTTCAATTGCAGCAAAGGTTGCATATTTTGCATCCTCAATTCTAAGCTTGCGGTCCTCAAGCTCAGCTTCTGTTGCAGCTCCAACCTTTATGACAGCAACACCTCCAGACAACTTTGCAATTCTCTCAGCAAGTTTTTCGGAGGCAGACGCTGAATCTGCCTTGTCCAACTCCTTCTTAATCTGAGAAATCCTAGCTTGTATCTCGTCCTTGGTCACAGCATCAGCAAGGATGGTTGTTGAGTCCTTGGTGATAGTCACCTTTCTAGCAAACCCTAGTGCTTCGACTGGGGTATCCTCAACAAGCATACACAAATCAGCTGCCTGGTACTCGGCTCCTGAAAGTATACACAACCCAAACAATACTTCAGGAAATGTTTCCTTGTAAGGTAGATGAATATGATTCTAGAGACATGATGCTTGATACAAGGTCAATCTACTATCGAAGAAAAGCAGAAAGGGAAGTAGCACTGAGAGGATTCTCTTAGAACAGGATTTGCTAAATAAGCTGGAAAATTGTATAAATTCAAGGAGAGTAAAATTATACAAAATCTAAGAATTCTAGTGGCTTAACATCAGTATCGGGTATAACTTCCTTCCCCTTTCCACCTCAAACACACATCCAAAATAGAAAATAAAATAGGAAAAGAAAAACATTTTGTTGAAGACAATGTACTATGGTTCCTCCATTTATCTAGTTCAAGATTATACTTTCACTTTTGTTTTTTACTTTTAAGATTATTCTAAAGACGTCTAATCAAACCAGAATGATGCTAATGTCTACAAATGACATCTCCATTGGACAAATGCCTTCAATATATGCCTGACGAAACAGAGACAGCTTCCAAACAAGTTTACTCTAACCAATATACTATTATCACTTTGTGGTAAGTGGTACAATTAGGTCAGGCAAATTCAACCACCTGTTACAATGGCAATATCTTGGAGAAGAGCCTTCCTCCTTTGACCAAAGCCAGGTGCTCTGATAGCGGCAACATTCAGTATACCTCGCAGCTTGTTCACGATAAGAGTAGCCATAGCTTCTCCAGTTACGTCTCCAGCAATAATGAGCAAAGGGGCTCGTAATTGAGTTGCCTTCTCCAAGAGGGGCATAATATCCTTGATTGCTGAAATCTCGTGATCTGTAACCAACACTCTAGCATTCTCAAATTCAACAATTAATTTCTCCTGGTTGGTGATGAATTGTGGGGACATATATCCCTTATCAATCTGCAAACAACAGAGTAAAGTTAATGTTAACATATATTAAAGGTAGTGATACACAAAAATGAGGCAATGTCATAAAAGTAGTTGACAATTGTACACGTCAGCAGTTAGTTAGTAAAAGTCAGCAGTTGGTTGGCAAAGTTAGTTAGAGTAGTTAGCAGATATTTCTATTCAGTTAGATTCTAGAAGCTTCTCAATTCCATATATAGACATTGTAATCAATTCTTCACAACTATTGAATGACATAACTCAAGTCTCTATAACAATTCTATATTCATCTTCTTATCTTCCACAACTTTAGCTGGAATACTCGGGAATTCTCTGCATTTTCCCCTGTACAGCGATTGAATTCTCGAATTCCATTTAGTGAGTTCCTGATTTCAGATAACAGGAAGTGGCAGAACCATAGTGGAGTTCATGGGTTCAACAGAACCCACAGTTTCCTTCTCAAAACCTATGTATATATTTGAAAACCAAGTGCTACTTAGACTTGGATATATATATTTCATAACCCACACCCTCAACTCAGAACCCAAGATATCTAACCTTGGATCTATAACTGTTGACAGTTGAACTACCAACCAAACAGATAAAACAGTAGATAATACATTCTTGTCTAAGTAGGTAAATACCTCCATCCCTTCTTCAACACGAACAGTTGTTTCAAAGGAAGAGGATGACTCAATCGATAGAACACCATCAGGACCAACTTTGTCAATTGCATCAGCAATCATAGTTCCGATCTCATCATCATTTCCAGCAGAGATAGAAGCAATAGCTGGTGCGAAGACAATTATTTGCAAAATACTTATTGCCATCCATTGTAGCAGTAACAAAAGAAGGAAAATTAATTACCTTTGATGTCATCACGACCTTTAACAGGCCTAGCCCTCCTTTCTAGCATTGCAATTAAAGCATTTACAGTTTTGTCTATGCCCTTCTTCAGAGAGACTGGATTTGCGCCAGATGTAACACTTAAAAGACCAAGTTTAATGATTTCCCGGGCAAGAACTGATGCAGTTGTTGTCCCATCACCAGCAGCATCATTGGTTAGGCTTGCAACCTTCACCATAAGTTATAAAGTTTCAGTACACAAACCAAGGAATATGATAAATGTGACAATCGTTTTTCCTGTCTATCTTTAGAGCAATTAATAAGATTCAGTACAGATTTAACAATGATCTTCAAGGAAGAAAATAACCAACCTCTCTGATAAGGGTGGCACCTGCATTTTCCATGGCATCAGCTAGCTCTATGGCTCGAGCAATTGTGACTCCATCATTAACCACTTTTGGGGTATCATATTCATCTAAAACCACATTCCTCCCTATAGAAAAGTAACAGTCATAAGAGTTCATATGAACTAACCAAGCATCACAAAGGCATCATAATCATTAAGAGTTCATATGAAATAACCAAGCATCACAAAGGCATCATAACAGACTTAATAAAATAAACGACTGATTTTTGAAAAACAACTGGTATAACATGAAATCCACAGGCTACACTGACTGCAGCAATGCTGGAGGAGGTAAATCAACTCTGGCTTCAAAAGGCACTTCTCTTTTGATCAATAAATGGAAATTTTACCTTGTTATTTATTGGGAATTTCATTTTTCTATGTGCTTTCACACTGGAAGGATGACAGACACATAACATAGATACATCTGCTAAATGTCTCATGTTTAAAGACCTTGCCTCCACAGGTATAACCATCAAATTCTTTATTTAGTTCACTCCCTAAAAGCACTGCATAATCAACTGGATCCACTACCACTAAGAGTACTACAAGGCAGAAGATATCTATAGCTCCACATTCCGGAGATGTGAAAAAAAAATCCAACATACAATGAGATTCAGCTTATAATCTGCCTCAATTATATCTAGTTAGCTAAGAAATGAAAGAAACTAGCCCATAAACAAAATAAAGAGGTAACACATAGCAGTAGAAAGTTCTTAGAGCACCAGTTTTCTTGTTCCCAAGGGCACAGAAAGAAGTTATCATTAGAAATAAAAGGACTAGAGTACTCATAAATCATAATTGGGTTTCAAAACATGGAATATGAACAAAACTATGAGTGCATTTAATATGATGATGAAAATCATTTTCTAGGAAAATGTTTTCCTCGAGGAAGTCATTTTCCCTGTAAAATGTTTTCAATCAAAAGGGGGAAGATAACTTTCCTTACCTATGGAGAAAGTCATTTTTCTTACAATTACCATAACTTTAAACTTCATATATTACTTGTTTCAACTCACACAGAGACATTATTATTAATCTCTAATACTCAAAAAATTCATGAAAGCACTCTCCGATTATCTAAGTATTATGATTAATCTTGAATATACTTTTTTGCTAACCAAACACCACGGTAATGACTTCACTAATAGCAAAGACACTCGACATCAAAGCCCCAAACTAATCTAATGATTATATGAATCCATTGTATAAAAAACATTCATCTTAGTTTTGAGTATCTTTACTATTCCTGCAACTCCTTTATCTGACTTTGGAACCAACTGCACTTTGCAGGCAGAGCTGGTTTAGAACTTCCAATATACATAAAAAAATTAAAAACAAAAAAAGAGGGCAGACCAGTGCACTAAAGTGGCTATTTGGCAGTTTCGGACATAAACAAAATAAAAAAGAAAACTTTGATTGATCTGGAAGATAAAAGATGAAGCAGAGGAAAACATACCCTTAGGACCAATAGTGACAGCAATAACATTAACAAGCTTATCAATTCCTCTCTGAAGGGCAGCTCTTGATTTCTGGTCATATGCAATTTCTTTAGCATTCGCTCTTACTACTAATCGGCCCTTTGAAACCTTATTGTTGAATTTCTGACCCTGAAATTGATTCACCCTTCTTTCTTTCAACCCCACCTGCATTAAAACCCCAATAGACCAAAAAAAACAGCTAAAGATCACAACTTTAAGCACATAAAAGCCCCCAATAGACCAAAAAAGGCAGCTAAGGATCACAACTTTAAACAGATAAATGCCCCCAATAGACCAAAAAAACAGCTAAAGATCACAACTTAAGCTGATAAATGCCCCCAATAGACAAAAAAAACAGCTAAAGATCACAACTTTAAGCAGATAAATGCCCCCAATAGACCAAAGAAAAAGCTAAAGATCACAACTTTAAGCAGATAAATGCCCCCAATAGACCAAAAAAACAGCTAAAGATCACAACTCTAAGCTGATAAAAGCCCCCAATAGACCAAAAACCAGCTAAAGATCACAACTTTAAGCAGATAAAAAGCCCCCAATAAACCAAAAAACAGCTAAAGATCACAACTTTTAAGCATTAAAAAGCCCCCAATAGACCCAAAAAAACAGCTAAAGATCACAACTTTAAGCAGATAAATGCCCCCAATAGACTAAAAAACCAGCTAAAGATCACGACTTTAAGCAGATTAAAGCGACAAGAGGGGTTGCTCGGATGGTAAGCGGGTTCGAGTCACTGAGTAAAAAGGTGAGAGCTCCTACGGAGGGGTAAAAAATATTAAGCAGATCCCAACAAAGAAGAAAAAGATAAGTAGATAACAAGTATAAACAAATAAAGATCCCAAGAAACAAGATCAGAATTAATGTACCTGTTTAGAGGAAGAAGGAATGATAGAGGCAGTGGAGAAAGCATTTGCAGATGCCATTGTTAGAACAAAGAGTACACTGAAGAGGGTTTAAGCAGCTGATTGCTATGAGATTCTTCCACTAGGAGTAAAGGGAGTGTTAGGTGGGGTTTTGGAGGGAGCAGTAAGGTTAGGTAGCAGACAATATATTTTTAAAAATTAAAATTATATTTGAGATATGCATTTTATTTGAATTTTTTTTTTATGAATTTTTATGAATAGAAAAAAATTCACTTGAAAAACTGATCAATCTACTTTTAAAAATTTGAAAAAACTCATCTATAAAACTAATAAAAAAATCATTAAGTTGGATAATAAAATAAGTAACATTTTGATTTTTTTAAAAAAAATAAACCCATGTTCAAACGGGCTCTAACAGTGATTAGGTGAGGTATTCGAAAAGGGCTGACAAATTTTCTTTTAATTTGACTAAATGTTACACTAATTATACCAAAAAAGTTTACAATTAACCAAATGTATAATTTTTAGACTTAAAAAAAAAGAGAGAGAGAGAGAGAAAATTAAAGTGCGATTATTATTGGTTTGGTTTCTAACGGGTATGTCATGAAGAACGTGCGTCAATTATGAAAAGGAGGAGCGCATTAAAAGTTGACAGAATTCACATGCTGACAAGTCCAGAAACAGACAATTAATAGAGGGCCATGATGGAATTACTCCCTTCGATTTTACTCGTCACAAATTTTCTAATTTAATTTTTATTTTTACTTATCATTTTTCACTAATTAAGACAAAATAACTTTTATTTTTCAATTTTATCCTTAGCATTGATTATTTTTCTTCAAATTAATTTCAAGATACAATAGTAAACATCATTTAATAGGGGTACTATGATAAAATAACTACGTCATTAATTATTTTTCTTAATGGGTGTACAAGTCAAATTGTGACAAGTAAAAGTGAACGGTGGGAATATATTACTCAATCGATTCATCTCAAATTATTCATTGTATTTTTCTTTCATATGTCCTTTAAAAAGGTTAAGAGGATGTTTGGATTGACTTATTTTTAGGTGTTTTTGATTTTTAAACACTTTTTTATTTTTTAAGGTGTTTAGTAAAGATAAAAAAATATTTTTAAGCACTTCACTTTAAGCTTAAAAAGTACAAATAAAAGTCAAAGTAGGTTGCTACCTACTTTTTACTTTTGACTTTTAGTTTTTAAGTTACTTAAAAAAACCTCATCCAAACAACCCCTAGTGTTAATTAAAATATTTTCGATTTGACATAAAATAAATATAGTATATTTTTTTAAGTTAATATCTTATCAGAGAATAAGGGGTCGTTTGATAATTGATTTAGAGGTGAGTTATATAGGTACTAAATCATACATTAATAAAGTTTGGTAACCGATTAGGAGATAAATTGTTTGATTTGCTATTTAAAATCTTTCATAATTAGTATAATATTTTATCAATAATAAGTGAACAAGCTGCGGAAACTCTTACTTATAATTATTTTATTTCGATATTTTACTTTGTGAAATTAATCAAGCAATTGAAATAAAAAAAATGTTACCACTTCAGAACACAAATCCTATAATATATTTTTTTTTTAATCATTATTTATTTATTTGATAAACAAATCCTATACTATTCACAATTTTAAAAGACAGTTAGGGCCATGTTTTTCCCTTTCGTGTTTCATATCTCTGCTTTCCTACATCACCTCCCCGCCATTTCTTTTACCCCCATGCAACCCCGCTTTCCATTTTTACGTGACTAATTTTTGCACTTTTTTCCAAATTTGCTTCTCCAAAATTTACACAGAATTTCCAAATTCCTTATCAATTTGATGAAAAATGTGCAAATTAAAACACAATGTCAGCTTTATATCATTTGCAATTATGGTTATCATGGCGAATTTCGTTGCTGGGCAGCAAACAACTAGCAATAATTCCATGGGGATGCAGCTACTTAAGCAGGCTCTAGCTGCACGCGTCAAAAATATGTCCACCATTATGACCAAAAATTTGAAAGGCCAATTGGATTTTTGCATCGAAAATGTGTATGTCACTTTTTTCTCCTTATAAATAACCTGGATTAAATCAACGTAACTTTTTTCTGCATGCATTAGTTGGGATTCATAGGATAATGGTAATGTTGTTGCCATGTGGCCTGGAGGACATCGAGTTCAAGCTGTGGAAACAGCCTCTTGTAGAAATGCAGGGTAAGGCTGCGTACAATATACCCATTCTGGTCCGGTCCTTCCTGATTCCCTGCATAGTAGGAGCTATAATGCACCGGGATGTCTTAAAAAAGATCGTGGTACATTAGTTGTGGTCTTTTCTTCTTCTTTTTTTTTTTCTTTTTTTTTTAATTGGGGATAGGGGAAATGGGGGAGGGGATTACAAGGTGGGGGAATTGAACCCTCATCAACAAAGTAAAAATCCAGGTAGTTAACAAACTGAGTTACTAAAATTTCCGTACATTAGTTGTGGTTGTCTGTATGAATTCTCATCCATTTGATTTGGCGCCCTTTTTTTTGGTCAATACTCAAAAAAATGTTTTTTCTATCTTAGTAGCGGAGAGAATAATGTTGTGATGCATATGTAGTGTCATAAAGAGGTTCTTCTGCTCCTATGTTATTAAACAAGGAAAAACATACCGAATGAGTGAAGATGGTTGTGATTCTGCCAATAATATTGTGGTATAGATGGGAATGGAATTGTTTTTCTTCTCCTAAAACTCTAGGTGATTTCTTCCCATCTGTCCTAACTTTGGTGGGCAAGAGTTAGCTGGTAAATGTTGCTGGTGGGAGATGACAGGTATCCCGTGGAATTAGCTGTGATTCGCGAAATCTTGCCCAGACACCATGGTTATCAAAAAAGAATTGTTTCATTTTTGTGATGGTGTTTGGCTTTGATGATTCAAATCTGTTGGAGTTTACAATTTGGTCTCAGTTGATAACTTTTGATTATGTTACAGAGACTCCGAGTGGGATGCTGCTTTCAATTACTCCGATAACTCAGATTTTTTGCAAGGGTGTCTTAAACAGACAAAAGGTACGGTGTGCTGGATAAAGTTCTCCGAGACACTCATCTTTTCTATTTTGAAAGGATTACCTTTAAAATCTTGCTGAATGATGTTACTATATAGAATTATAGTTTCTGACTGTCCAAGTATGTATATATATGCCTTTCCTTTTTCTTTTTGGTAATTTGAATAATAGATTCACTTTTTTTGATGATTAATCATCATTTTCTGCGATGCAATAGAGCTGCTAATGGCATTGAAGCTCCCTTCTAGTCTTTCTATCTTTATATTCACAATGTCTTGGGTGCCCTGATAGGGGATGTTCAGCAGCGCTTGTGTACGGCATCAGAAATAAAGTTCTACTCTACTAGTTTACTGGAAGTGGTGGATGAAAGTGGCGCTGCAAGAAGTTCCAATTACCTGAAGCCGAACAAGAACTGTAATCTATCATCATGGATTTCTGGATGTGAGCCAGGATGGGCTTGTAGTGCTGGAAAAGACACGAAAATTGACTTTGAAAATGAGAAGGAGATGCCATCTAGAACTCTAGATTGTCAATCTTGTTGTGAAGGCTTCTTCTGTCCTCATGGTCTAACCTGCATGATACGTAAGTATCTGGATTCTGGAAGTTAACAATGACTGACAAGCTTACAGTTGCTGAAAACTTGTTTGCGATCTGGAGTGATTATTTATCTCAAATCAGTTAGCAAACAAAGTTTTGGAATAGCTAAAACAATTCAAATTTTTTTCTTGAGCTGCTTGGGTTCATTCACTGTCCCTAAGGTCCAGTAGCAAGCTGTGATATTTGTTAGACCTTTCTGATTATTCTTTTTCTTTACCTTTCATTCGTTTGTTTGTTTGTTAGTTTCTTTTGGTTTTCCAATTATTTTGCTCAAAGCAGTTGATAGCAAACCACAACCTAGAATTGCTTAAAAGACAAGCCCATTTATACATATATTTAATTCTTATCTTGAGCTGCTTTATGCATTTGTTTGCTCTAACATTTAATCAGAATGTGTGAAATTTAGTATACCTTTCTGATAGTTATTCTTCTTTACCTCTTGTTGATTTGTCTTTCTCCTTTTCTTCCCTTGAAGCCTGCCCGATGGGTGCTTATTGCCCTCTCGCAAAACTCAACACGACCACTGGTATATGTGATCCGTAAGATTCATATTTCCTGCTGGAGTTGTTTATTATTATTATTATTCTTTTTACGTATAAAAACACACATTCACTTTCTTGACCTGATATTACCTGCCTGAAAATATGCAGCTACCGCTATCAACTTCCTCCTGGAGAGACCAATCATAGTTGTGGAGGAGCAGATGTGTGGGCTGACTTTATGAGTGCTACTGAACTTTTTTGTTCGGCAGGATTTTACTGTCCAACAACTGTCCAGAAGAATCCTTGCACTAAAGGGTATTTGTTTTTCTCCCAAAAATGTAGCTCATTTGCTTTTCCCCTGCAAGTTTAGGCAGCGAATGGCAGAATGTATTCTGTTGCATTTTCTGCATCTTTTTGCTCATGTTCATAAGCTCATGCTAATCCCATTTACTCACCTACAGCTAATTTATGCGTTTTTCAGACATTACTGCAGAGCTGGTTCAACAGAACAAACAAGTAAGTCCATCTCATGAATAACAGACAGCTGTATTTAAGTATCAAATTTTTTCTTATCTTTTTGGTTGCTTATTTATGCATGAATGTCATAAAATGAATCAAGTTGCTTCTAGACATATAGTACCAGTGAGAACCACTTGTTGAATCTCTTCCAGTTTGTTTTCTCATTTCACAACATATTTCTGATAAAAGAAAAGAACAAAAACGTACCAATATTATTGGGGAGTGTTCAGCTTGTTAGCTCCAACCTATACAGTTAGAGGAATACTTGGATTCTCCGAGACAAATTAGGCATGTTGTCATTCAATAACTGTCTTTCCTTAATCTGCTGTCTACCATTGCAATAAGATCAAATAAATTGAAGATATAATAATAATGACTGGAAAGATATAGGACATGTCAGGATGTGAAAATAAATTGATCTACTTCGCACACTGTAACAACTTGCTTCAAATACTTTCTTCTGAGAGGATGGTTTATTTGAGTTCCTAGTGCTGTTGTGGAGTGAGACTATCTTCTTATTAACTTGCTTTGAAGTATATATATATATATATTAACTTCAAGACAATACCACATGTTTTTTCTGCTGTATATCCAGTTGACAAAATGGATGTATTCTAAGAATCTTTGAATGTGATATTTTGTTACTTGAACATGCCAAATGATCAACAATGCATAACAGTTATTATTCACACGCAGGCTGCTATAGATTTGCAACTTGTGACCGTCAGACAGCAAACCAAAATATCACTTTTTATGGTATCATGTTTTTTGTAAGTCATCATCTCATTCTAAAGTTATCCAATCAATGACTATCCATTTAATTGTTGTGCTTTGAAAATATTGCTTTTGAGTTGGTTAGCATTGCATGGCTGTGCATGTTTTATTGGTGATTCATCAGAGATTCGTCCTTGATCTCGTAGTCATCAACTAACAATACGAAATTTAGTACATACTGACATTCAGACTACATCAACTGAACCATGTGAAATCAGAGTTGTTTGGGCCTCGTAAAATGCAATGTATGTCTATTTTGGGAGCTGTAATTTGGAAGTTTTATGTTAATGGAACTTCGAAATGTTCTCTCAAGTAATTATCTTATAGATTCTATTGTTTATCTGAAAAAAGAAATGTTGTATCCTCAGAGTTGCATACCTTTTCTTTCTGTAGAGATATTGGATTTCTACTGTATATGGTCTTCTGTTCATGTATTTTTCCACAATTAAAGATGCACATATTTGTTATTTATACAGACGTAAGATTCAAATTTACACAAAAACTTCTGAACTGGGTTTTTTCATTTTCAATAGGGTGGAATCATGCTTGTACTTCTTATTATATACAACTGTTCTGACCAAGTTCTGAGCAGTCGAGAACGAAAACAAGCAAAGTCCAGAGAAGCCGGTGCAAGAAGTGCAAGGGAAAGTGCTCAGGCACAAAACAGATGGAAATCTAACCTTGCTAGCGTGGGGTCTCAATTGTCGAAGACATTTTCCCGTAGGAAGTCAACAAGGCAGGATACGCAGAAGGATAGTGATCAAAATAAACCTGGTAACGATTCTGGCTTGCCCTTGCCCCCAGGTATGTCTCAGGCAAAAGCAAAGAAGCAACACAACCTCAAGAAGATGATTAATGAATCTGAAGAGAACCAGCCTGGTAGTGAAGGTTCCAACATTGAAACTCGGGATAAAAAGTCCAAAAAGGACAAGGGTAAACAATTACATTCAAGGACTCAAATTTTTAGATATGCATATGGACAAATTGAGAAAGAAAAAGCTCTGCAGGAGCAGAACAAAAATATGACATTTTCTGGAGTAATTGACATGGCAGGTGAGTTTGAGATAAGGCCCAGGCCTCCTATTGAGGTCCACTTTAAAGATTTGACACTCACTTTGAAGGGGAAAAACAAGCATCTATTGAGGTGTGTAACAGGGAAATTATCACCTGGCCGTGTTTCTGCTGTTATGGGTCCATCTGGCGCTGGAAAGACAACATTTCTATCTGCATTGACTGGAAAAGCTGCAGCAGGGTGTACTACAACTGGTTCAATCCTCATAAATGGAAAATCTGACTCTATTCAGTCTTACAAGAAAGTTATTGGCTATGTTCCTCAAGATGATATAGTGCATGGAAATTTGACAGTGGAGGAGAATCTTTGGTTTAGTGCTCGGTGCAGGTATGCCACAATAGTTTTGTTGCTATTACCTAAAGCTAGTTATTGCTGACTCAATATCTTCCAAGTTGCCATATTTTCTCAACTTGAAGCAGTCCTCGATTTCAAGTTGAATAGTGAATCTTTGAATTCTACGAAAAGTTTGATATAGAATTTGTGTTTTTTAACCTTATGTTCTGACAAATATGTTGCAAGTTACCAAAGTTCAATTCTGTCTTTTTGCATGTTTCTTCATCCACGAGTCTGTTATTTCAGAGGTTATAGAGTTCAGTAAATATGGTGTTTTCAAAAGTTATGCTTTCTTTATCATAATAATTGTTTTTCTGCATGATACTTATGGTTGTTTTAGAAGTAACTCTCAGTTACTTGTTAACTCCATGTTTGATGAATTTTTGAAAGTATTCGTTTTGAGGGTCTGAAATCTATACACTTCACGGTATTTGAAAAATATCAGGAAACAAAAAAACTACCTCTTTTTATTATCTGGAAAAGAGTTCTTGCTTCTTAATTCTTTTTGTTGCAGTTAGCTTTGTAGTTTGCCACTACTAGCTTCACATTAATTCTTATCTGCTCATCAATGTTGAATCGTTCTTCCAGATTGGCTGCTGATTTGGCAAAACCAGAAAAGGTTTTAGTTGTTGAAAGAGTCATCGAGTCCCTCGGATTGCAACAAGTGAGAGATTCCCTTGTGGGGACAGTGGAAAAGCGAGGCATCTCTGGGGGTCAGCGGAAGCGAGTAAATGTTGGGCTTGAAATGGTTATTGAACCTTCTTTGTTAATTTTAGATGAACCAACTTCTGGTCTGGATAGCTCTTCATCTCAATTATTGCTTAGAGCGCTTCGTCGTGAAGCTCTTGAAGGAGTGAATATATGCATGGTGGTTCATCAACCAAGGTAATGTTTGCAATCGTAGTTCTTCTCTTCAGTCTTCCAATCAAAATGCTGCTTGTACTATACATTGGAATGTCTTCCCATATAACAACCGAAATACTTGCTCTGGAAACCTGAAGCATGGTAGTGAAGACGTTTCCAGCAGTCGTGCCAAAAGGAAGATTGTAATCCATTCCTAATTGTGGAACAACATTCTGACTTTGGGTCTCATCTTAAAGGACTTCTTAATTAGTCCTATTTCTGGACAGGCTAGAAGTAAGAGCAACATATCTCTAGCTAGATTTCCACACAAAATCATCCCTTAATTGCACATTCACATATAAAAACCTTGTTGCTTTTTGTTTGCAGAAGTAATCGAATAAATTATATTTAGCTAGATTTCGCAGATAGTCGTTTGTTAATTGCTGAACACCATCCTTGATTTATTAGATTAATTGTGATGTTCTGCATCTAGTTATAAACATGTTAGCCAAAGTTGTATTCTCCTCAGAGTAAATGACAGAAAATCTCTTGTTTCAGCTATTCTTTGTTTAGGATGTTTGACGATTTTATACTTCTAGCCAAGGGTGGCCTTACAGCGTACCATGGACCAGTATCAAAAGTTGAAGAGTACTTTTCAGGACTTGGAATCAATATCCCAGATCGTGTTAATCCTCCAGATCACTTCATTGATATTTTGGAGGGAATTTATAAACTTCCAGCAAGTATAGGAGTTAGCTATAAAGATCTTCCTCTTAGATGGATGCTTCATAATGGTTTTGCAGTACCACCAGACATGCTAGGTTCTTCGGGATCAGCAGCTTCTTCCGCTGGTGATAATTCAGCTCATGGAGGAAGTTTGGCAGCTTCTGGTCCTGATCAATCTTTTGCAGGAGAGCTGTGGTCGGATGTCAGATCCAATGTTGAACAGAAGAAGGACCATATACAGCACAGACTTTTGGCGTCAACGGACTTGTCGAACCGAAAAACACCTGGTTTCCTCGTCCAATATCGGTATTTCCTTGGAAGGTATGACTACCTCCCTTCATTTCCAATACTATACTTTTTATTATTCATTGATATATGCTAGAAAGTCATTTATTTTGTTCTACAATTCCTGTGTTAGAAAATTTTGAATCTGTCCAGTGTGCTTTCCCATAGTTGGACTATACTCCCTCCATTTTATTTTACTTGGCCCCTATTGACTTGGCACACCTCTTAAGAAAACTTTAATTAGAGGTGTATTTTACAAAACTAACCTTATTAATGATGCTTTGAAACTCTAAATTTGACTAACTACTTTATTTGGTTATTTAATTCTAAGGTTAATATCAGAAAGAAGTAATAAAACACTCTTGATTTGCAAAAATGGACAAGTAAATTGGAACATCCATTCTTAGTATAGGGGTCAAGTAAAATGAAACGGAGGGAGTAGATCTTTATGCTAACACACCCAAGAGCCTGACAAGCAGATATGAGGTATTTAGTCACAGTTTATGAGGCAAATATGTGCACAGTATGTTCTTTGCTTTATGAATATTTCAAGTTAAGTCTCTGATATTTGATGAATGGCATCTACTAACAATTTAGTACTTTATATTAGTCAGACTCGGCAAGCAGCGACTGCGGGAAGCGAAGATACAATCGGTCGATTATCTTATACTATTACTTGCTGGGATCTGTTTAGGAACACTTGCTAAAGTGAGCGATGAAAGCTTTGGAGCACAGGGTTACCTTTACACAGTCATTGCAGTTTGTAAGTTAAAACTTTGAGACAGCTGATATGCATACTTGTCTTATTTTACTTCAGAATGTACAATTGGTCAAATGACATCTAACTTGAAGTTTAAGATGGGTAGCTTTTTATTTCCAAACTTTTGAGAGGGAGATGTAAAAAAAGGAAGTTTACAAGTTTTTGAAGGCGCATCAAATTTTGAGTTCTGCTTGAGAAATTGTGAAATACGGATCATGATTTCTAGTAGCAGCTAATCTATAACTCATTACTAATAAGTCCATTTCTTCTTAACAAATAGAAAGGGTTTGCGAATACAATATATCCTGCACTTGTAGATTAGCATGCTGTGTAAATTATCATATCAAACTGGCAAACTCTTTTCTACTCGAACAAAGTAATTCCGTGCTGTTTGTTTGAACTTAATTACTAGTCACAGCATTACTACTAAAAGACAGGAAGCATCCTGAATCTCAAAAAAGGCAAGATACGACAGAAACTGAGAAGTATAATAGGAGAAGAGAAGAAAAGCAGAAGCTGCCAAGCAGTGAGCAATATAGCCTCTTCTTCACACCTACCCCATGGATTCTAAAGTCGGAAGTTTAGATTAAAAACTTGGATTAATGATTAAGCGTGGTATCTGTTGCTCTAAAAGTATGTCTTGTCTACATGGTAGAAAACCATGGAACTTCTAAAAGAAAATTGTGTATATTGGTTCCTTTGCTTGATGTTTCCTCATTCTTTATGAAAAATTTTCAACTGGCAATCCTGTAATTAGCCTTTTCCATGTGTGCTAAAACCTTGTTCTGATCTAACATAATGTTTATTCTTGACTTCCAGCTCTCCTCGGCAAGATTGCAGCATTGAGATCATTTTCTCTAGATAAAATATACTACTGGAGAGAGAGTGCATCCGGCATGAGCAGCTTGGCTTACTTTATGGCCAAGGATACACTTGACCATTTCAATACAATTGTAAAGCCTGCAGTTTATCTATCAATGTTCTATTTCTTCAACAATCCAAGATCCAGTATTTGGGATAATTACCTTGTCTTGCTTTGTCTCACATACTGCGTTACGGGAATAGCTTATGCTATGGCCATCTACTTTGAACCTGGTCCAGCCCAACTGGTGGGTGTTTTGAACTTAAATGATGAAATAATATGAACTCTTCACTGTGATTCTATACTTACAAACTAATTTTGTCTGTCAGTGGTCGGTGTTGCTACCAGTTGTTTTGACTCTCGTTGCAAACCAGGACAGTGACCCACTTATGGCAAAAATAGGAGATTTCTGCTATCCTAAGTGGGCTTTGGAAGCATTTTTGCTTGCAACAGCTAAAAGGTTCGGTGCATCCTTTTTCTCTTTGTATCTAACATGTCGGAATGGTTTATTCTCTAATGCTCTAGAACTGTCTTGCCTGGCATGATGAATTCCTGGTTGGTTTACTCTAAGCTTGTCACTAACCATCAGACATTCAGAATCAAATGTATCTGGTTTTTGGCAATAAAAATGTTCTTAAACCCAAGTCTGGACAATGTTAATAAAGTCGTTCAACCATAAAGTTCCTATTCTTTTTTTATTTTGCTTCCAGATACTCTGGTGTGTGGCTGATCTCAAGATGTGGTTTATTAAAGACAAGGAACTATAATCTTGATCACTGGTATCCTTGCTTGGCATACCTCATACTTGTGGGCTTTCTCAGCCGTTGCGTGGCATTCTTCTGTTTGGTGATGTTCCAGAAAAAATAATTCATCTTTGTTCTCTTGCTTCATTACTTGGCATTCTACCACAATCATGGGAGAATGCAGGTTTGCAGACTCAACTAACAAAATTTGTACAAGAACTTCGTATACGACTACCTTCCGGCCACAAATTGTAAATGCAGTAAAAATGGTCTGTGGTGGCAACTGAATTTAACAATTTTGGCAGAAATGTAAATGTACATATGAGCTAATTTTAGTTTCTCTGGAAGTGTTACCTTGCTTCCTGAATCTTGTAATTAGCTATGAGCCTTCAAGAGAAATGGCAGAATGCCTTCTTAACTACTATACTTAATTTTTCTTCCATATCCTTTGAATGTTGAGAAGGAGATCATTGTGCTATTACTGCTCAGCAATTGGAGGGACAACGGTACCAAAATATTACTAATGTGAATTCTGGAAATACTATAGTTATGCTGCAAAATAATAATGCCAGAGTTGGGAATGTTCCAACTAAAATTAGTAACTAGTGTAGTTATAGACCGTACACTTTGTAATTTTATTGACCCCCCCCCCGGACCTCAATAGCATGATATGGTCATTGTTTAAAAAAATATACTGCTTGTAATGGGAGCCAAAAGGAAATGAACCCCAGTCTACCACCCTCATTAGGTTTAATTTAAGTGCTTGTGAAAGAAATTAGTAATTTTAATGAGTTTAATTGACCAAAAAAGGAAAGGGTTTATCTCATGAATGGTCACTCAATTTTAAATATTACACCAAAGTCACTAGACTTTAAATCGTTTCAGATCATTATCTTCGTTCACATGGTCTTAGGTATACCTTATGTTTCTTTAGGATACTCCCCGTTTAGTTTTAGTTGATCTTCTTTCTATAAATATTTGTTTCAATTTTGTTGATCATTTATGAAATCAAGAGAATTTTATTATGTTTTTTCAATACTACCTCTATCATTAAATGACTCCGTAAAGTGCATATACTCAAATTTATATTCCCAAAGCATAATTAATAAGACTAATTTAATAAAATAAGCTCCTGATAAATA
This sequence comes from Capsicum rhomboideum, assembly GCA_031232105.1. NCBI lineage: Eukaryota > Viridiplantae > Streptophyta > Magnoliopsida > Solanales > Solanaceae > Capsicum > Capsicum rhomboideum. Next base: position 4,702,317 of record CP124713.1, on the reverse strand, counting down.
TTTTCTTAAGAGGTATAGCAAGTCAACAACAACCAACTATTTTGAAACGAAGGAGTAATATATTTTTATATCGCCGTTACCTACATGTTTTACATGGTCAATCAATCCAGAAGACCTTTCATTTTATTACCATATCATCCTCAAATGCAGACCACTCGTGGGGTTTGGGTAGATCTTTTTTGTTTGTTTGTTTGTTTGGATTTAACTAATTTTCTTTGAGTAGGTGAATTTCTTTGGTCAGCAACTTTTGTACTACTATCATTAGGCCATATTTATAGAAGTGCATCCACCTTCTTTATTTGACTTGTAGGATTTAGAAGACATTATTGGGTGGAGGTAAATTAAAGGGACAAACGAAACACATCATCAAATGGGTTATCGTAGACAAACAATTTATTGGATATGAGCATCTAAAGCTCAACTCATAGTTTTCAAATCTAAAAGTCCATTAAGATTTTTTTTTGAGACCTCTCTACTAGTCTCTCAACCTTAATTTACAATTATAAAAAGAATTACATATTCTATTGAAGAGTCTATCTTGAAAATCTCAAAAACTTTTGAAATATTCACAAAGAGATCAAGATATAAAAATATTATTTTTTTCAAAAACAAGTAATTAAGAGATATTTTTTCTCAGATCAATTTGAAGTGAGGATAGACACTTCTCGACAATCAAATACTACACAATCCTTCACTCAAAAGAGACTACACTTTAGTCCCTGGTTGAAGAAACACGAAGCAGAGATTTATTAATAAAATTACTTTTCTTTTGTTTTGGTGATTGCAATTTATTTTTCGTACTTCAAAATTTGGTTGCAAACAGTTATACAAGTACTTGATGGAATGGAAATTAGTAGAAAGAATGCATGGTGATGGAAACCCACTGCCCACTTTTTTGCTGTTATTTTCTTTGGTCAAAAGATGAACAAAGAACCCTTGGTTCTCCTTTTATTAATCATTTAATGACATTTTGACATTGATTGTAGTATAACATTTACTGTGTTGTGAGTATATTGTTGGGATTGAATACTACTTATATTCCAACATGAAATCGTTGACAAAATTGGAAATGAAATGTCACTGCACTTTGATAGCGACATCAAAAGAGGGGCGACTCATATTTTAATTTTTCTATGGTCAAAGTATTGCATCTCTCTTAATTAGTAAAGTGTTCCAGAAAATTATAGAAATTAGGCGTGTTGATCAATTCCAAAACTTAAGACACGATATGTCGACGAGTAGTAAAAAAAACAAGTGCTACTTATTTTACCATAGTCTTCTTTGATCATTTTGAGAGATTTTTCACATGCCAATGAAGTTTATCTAAAGACAATAATATTACAAACCACAAACGTTTTATAATCAAACTAAACCATGTAATGTATTGTTGGTATGTGATGTGAAAATTAAGACTTCAGTTTCAGGACATTGAACATGACACTAGGTCCATCCGTATGGGCACCCACCAAACAAGGATTCTGTTCCTTGTTTCTGATATATGTTATAGTAATTTATCTACGTCAATTGGTGGCCGTGACCATACTAACAGAACAATTGGGTTGGACATATGGGCAGATTTTTTTCCCCCGGAAACAAATGTATTGTTGAATGCCACCCACAGCGTTTGTGAGAGATCTTTTGGCCTCTTTATATGTTAGAGATTCTCTATAGCAATTCTAATTTTATTTCATATCTAGTCAAATAATGCCATTTAAATGGACCAAACCACAACTTACCAAAGTTGAAAGGAAGAGAAGCACAACCAAAAGGTCAACCAAAAGCTTGAATTAGTCGAGTTTCAATAGAAATATCAATACCGAATGAAAAAGTGAAAGGTCCTCTCCGAGTAGGTAGACTCCTGTCATTTTCAACCCCAACCCTCCATTACAAAGTCCCCCGAAACACAAAAGTTTTTCTTGTTTTCCTTTTAGAATACGAACCCAATCTGCTAACCTCAAATAATATACCCCACTTATTAATTTAAAGCAGCCGCTACTCACGCCTACTTTAGTTTATCATTAATCTAATAATTAATTGGAATATTTGTTTCTCCACCTTTTCCCTTTCATCATTCATCATCAAAACTCAATCCCCAATTCTTTGACCCAATTTTTCATCACATTATTCAATTCAATAGGATAATCAAAGCTTCTCTCTTTAATAACACCATGTCTCGTGAATGTTCCACTCATCTCTTTTTCCCAATTATGAATTTTCATTGATAAGCAATAACCGGCGTGAAAGTGAGACTTGATTCTTTATGTGTAAAACGAAAATGGCAGTTAATGCTGCACAACCCATTTCAACTCCATCAAGAAGAACCCGCTCTTCAACACAACAACCACAATCTCTATCTTCAACTTCTTCTACACAGCAACCAAAATCCGGCCCATCAAATGGCAGCAACCGGGTCAGCTACACCTCCAATTCCGGTTCCGGGTCAGGATCCGAATACCACCTCGACACCTCCGTAGCAACCACCTCCGTCTCCAGCCAAGCATCGCTTTCCAGTCTCCGATCATCGTTACCGGATAATCCTCAAGTCTATGATTTCTCCGATATCCGTGCTGCCACCAACAACTTCCTTTCCAAGCGCTTCTCCTCCACCTCTTCCTCCCAGTCATGGCGGTGCACGCTTAATGGAAAAGATGTAATTATCTTCCAACGAAGAATCCAGAAATCAATGGAGAAATCTGAATTGAGAGCGAAGTTATCAGTTGTTTGTAGAAGTCATTACAAAAGTATAATTAAACTCCTCGGCGCATCGATCTCCGGCGAGCACATTTACTTAGTATACGATTTTGTTGTTGGTTCTAACCTTTCTCTCTGCCTCCGAAACCCTAGAAACCCTAGCTATACGGTTCTCTCTACTTGGATGTCCCGAATGCAAATCGCTACTGATGTTGCTCACGGTCTGGATTATATACACAACACTACCGGTTTAGAGATCGATCCGGTTCACAAGTACGTAAAGAGCAGTGGAATCATCGTCACGGAGCCTTCGTTTAATGCAAAAATTTGCCATTTCGGAGCGGCGGAGCTTTGCAGTGTAAACGAGAGCAAAGCCGTGACGAACGGCGGTGAGATCAGCGAGGAGCGGAGAGGATCGGCGACTAGGACTCGGGAGTTTGAAGGCGTGAGAGGTTACATATCGCCGGAGTTTCAGCTGACCGGAGTAGCCACACAGAAGTCCGACGTGTACGCGTTCGGAGTTGTGCTGTTGGAATTATTCTCCGGCGAAGAGCCGGTGAGGTTTAAGTACGATAAAGCAACCGGCAACTACAGTAAAATCTCCGTTATAGATACGGCGAGGGAAGTGGTTGAGTGCGGCGGCGATAGGGAGGAAGACGGCGGCGTAGGAGTGGAGAACTGGTTGAGGAATTGGGTGGACCGGAGGTTGAATGACTCGTTTCCGGTCGAGGTGGCAAAGAAGGTAATTCGATTGGCGTTAGATTGCTTACACGTGGAAACAGATGATAGGCCCGATATGCGCCGCGTGGCGGGTAAGATATCAAAGCTGTATTTAGAGTCCAAATTTTGGTCGGATCGGGTCAAAATGCCCACGGAAATATCCGTGTCATTAGCACCTCGATGAGATGATGACTTTTTAAAAAAAAAAAAAAATTGATTAGAAATCTAGGATTATAACGAAAGTTTTAGTGCATTGAATTGTCTTTTTTTTTTATTATTATTATTTTTATTTGGTGAAATGTACTTTTCCAAGAGAATACTTTGACACAAATCCACCAATTAATTTAAAGGAGAATATCTTTTAGGTTGTTAATTTTGTCATTTTTCAATTAATATTGTGACGCAACTGCTAGATGCTACTAATAGAAAAGTAGATTCCAGCTATTGAGGGGTGACAGAGAACAAATATTTTATAGTAATGTCTTTAGTTGACCCACTTATGAATGTGAACCGACGACCAAAATGAGCCACAATAAATTAAAAGTGATAAAAATAAGCTACTGATTTAATTTGCAACCAAAATAGGCTACCCGGAGTTTTTTTGTCCGTTTTACCATTTTTTGTTAACGGCCCGTTAACTGACGGGAACAGTGAATAAGTCGAAAAAACGGATTAAAAAATTCCGGGTTATAAAACGGAACTAAAAGTTCCGTGTTTGTTTTAAATTTATTATTAACCCGGAACTATTTATTCCGGGTAATATTTAAAAAAATTTTTTTACGTAAAACGGAATTATTTATTCCGGGGTATGAATTAAATTATTTTTTTTTAAAAAAATATGGAACACGGAACAATTTATTCCGGGTTATGTTAAAAAAAATTTAATATTGGAACACGGAATAAATTGTTCCGTTTTAGGTGAAAAGCATTCATCGGCTCCACCACGAAAACGCCATTTGCACGATAAAATTAGTTAGAAAATATTTCATCTTTTCCTTCCTTTTTATTTTTATGTATTTAAAGTAAGGAAATTTAATTACCTATTTAATGAAGATATTCTTTAAATGTGTAGGTAGGTATAAAAATCTTATAATATCAACCGTACGTTTGGTAAAGATCATGCAATAAAAATTTCTGTCTCGACTTCTTCAGTGTTGTGTCTGCATCAGTTGGGAAATTGTCCTGGTAGATATCAAAATAAATATCAGCCGATGAATGCTTTTCACCTAAAACGGAACAATTTATTTCGTGTTCCAATATTAAATTTTTTTTAACATAACCCGGAATAAATTGTTCCGTGTTCCATATTTTTTTAAAAAAAAAAATTTAATTCATACCCCGGAATAAATAATTCCGTTTTACGTAAAAAAAAAATTTTAAATATTACCCGGAATAAATAGTTCCGGGTTAATAATAAATTTAAAACAAACACGGAACTTTTAGTTCCGTTTTATAACCCGGAATTTTTTAATCCGTTTTTTCGACTTATTCACTGTTCCCGTCAGTTAACGGGCCGTTAACAAAAAATGGTAAAACGGACAAAAAAACTCCGGGTAGCCTATTTTGGTTGCAAATTAAATCAGTGGCTTATTTTTGTCACTTTTAATTTATTGTGGCTCATTTTGGTCGCCGGTTCTATGAATGTTCATATGTATTATTTTAGTACTAAATGGATAGGCTTACATGAAGTCGCGACCAAAATAAGCCATGATATGGTTAAAGTGACCAAAATAAGCCACTAGTTTATTTTGTTACCAAAATAAGCTAAACGCTATAAATTATAGCGTTTTATAAAAAAAACTTAACGGTACCGTTAACTTCGTCCGTTTGGAAAAACAGTTGTAAAACGCTATTTTAAATGACGTTTTGCGAAAAATAAAACGCTATAATTTATAGCGTTTTACTAAAACGACGTCGTTTTAGTAAAACGCTATAAATTATAGCGTTTTGTTCATAAAACTTTTTTAACTCGCTATAATTTATAGCGTTTTACTAAAACGACGTCGTTTTAGTAAAACGCTATAAATTATAGCGTTTTGTTCATAAAATATAGCGTTATTCATATACCTAAGACATCTTTCAGATTGTTAATGAAAAAAAATAAAGAAATGATGAAAATGAAGAATATGTTGAAAATGGTAGTTTAAGAATTCATAAGTGTGGTGGGGGGGCCGATGGAGGTGGCTGGGGGACCAAAACTTGGAGAATTGAGATGCAGGGAAGACTAACTTGGAGAATTGAGATTTGCAAGGAAGACTTTTGTAAAAAATTATTTTATGAACAAAACGCTATAATTTATAGCGTTTTACTAAAACGACGTCGTTTTAGTAAAACGCTATAAATTATAGCGAGTTAAAAAAGTTTTGTGAACAAAACGCTATAATTTATAGCATTTTACTAAAACGACGTCGTTTTAGTAAAACGCTATAAATTATAGCGTTTTATTTTTCGCAAAACGTCATTTAAAATAGCGTTTTACAACTGTTTTTCCAAACGGACGAAGTTAACGGTACCGTTAAGTTTTTTTTATAAAACGCTATAATTTATAGCGTTTAGCTTATTTTGGTAACAAAATAAACTAGTGGCTTATTTTGGTCACTTTGACCATATCATGGCTTATTTTGGTCGCGACTTCGACTTACATTCGTTATGTAAGATTGAAGAATTGTTAATATGATCGAATTGGGTGATATTTATTATTAAATATGTAAATAACAATAGCATAATTGTAAGTGTTGAAAAAGTCGAAGTATAATTTGGAATATGACAGTGAATAAACATTCGTGGCTTATAATAGAACATGACAAATATCATATTAATAACTTTGGTTCTAAGCCAGGATCCACGGGATAATGTTCTCATTGGTCTCAGTTATTATTATTAAAAATACATCACATTTACTTTCTGTTAATAATAGTTACGTTGTAAATGCTTGAATTTGACGAAAGAGGTGTTCGTAGAAAGGAGAGATGGTTGGCATATCCCCCAACAGGTACGGGAATAGCCCTTGGGCTTTACCTGTTAACAGACACATCCGATTAAGGCTACCCCTTTGGTGGATCATATTATGTTTCGCTACTGATAGAATTTGAATCTTTTACCTAAAATGTTGAAGGTAGGAAGCTCACTTAAGTGAATTAACAAATCATCAACCGGCCCCATATACTACAGTCCGATTCATTTATTGATTAAGTGATTAACAATAATCTTTTTTTTATGTCTACTATCTACCTAGACTTCACATTGAAACGGTTTTGATTATCAATAAGGATTGTGGTGGGGTGGTAAGTACTCCTTCATCCTTAATCAAAGGTCTCAAATTTGAATCCCCATGGATATGCCAAAAAAAAAAAACGGTTTTGATCGAATGGAATTATCACAAGGTAAAGCTTGTCCAACTTTTTTTCTGATGGACGTTGGGCAATTGTAACACATTTTGGCCCGTCTACGACATCCGTTACATCCTGTAATTTACCCACATCAAATCATAGGTGATTGATACTTTTTTGTTTCTAATAAGTGATGTTTTTAGCTTGACACGTTCTTTAAAAAAAATTCTTATTTCTAAAAAGTAAGAAGTGTTTTTACTCTCTCCGTGCATATGCTAAAAATTAGATGTCCGACAATATTTATTCAGTTTGAAAAATCAATGGATAATTTACTCGTTTTGTATTCACTATACCATTGCTATCAAATATTATTCATTACCCAATGCATTTCTCAAAATATTAAATTCATTATATTCAAAGGGTGATATAGTAAACTTACCCCTATTATTTATTGTTTATTAAGGTGTGTGTCAAGTCAATAATAGACAAGTAAAGATAGACGAAGGGAGCATTAATTTACACCTTAATCAAATGCCTTGAAATAGAAATAGTTCTTTAATGTTTTCTTGGTTATGTAAAACTCCATTTTTGTTTAAATAAGCATAAACTTGGAAGTAAAAAAATAAATAATATCCTCTTAATTTTGTGAAACACCACTTATTTAAGTTCAAAAAAAAAAAAGAGTAAAAACACCTCTTAGAAGGGAGGAAGTAATAATAATATTGTGTGTCGTCGAGTTAGATAATGTGCTTTGCCTCAATTGAATGTATCCACTGGAATGTGAACGAAAGTGTCGGCTATACACTACATGAAGCCAGAGGCGGAACCAGGATTTCAACAAAAGGGGTTTATTATTTGAAGAAAAACTAATCGAAGGGGGTTCAACACCTACTATATATACATAAAAAATAATTTTAATCATATATAAATAGTATATTTTTCCGTCGAAGGGGGTTCGGACGAACCCCCTTGCCAAAGGCTGGCTCCGCCTCTGCATGAAGCATGGCTATATATTAGTGGCGGAGCTACAACCAATTAAAGGTGTGCGAGTGAACATCCTTCGTCAGAAAATTATATTATGTATATAAATCAAAATTTAAGAAATATCGATATATACCTATGTTTGCACACCCTTAACATGATTAGAGCGTTTAGCTCAGTGGTTAACGCTGCGCAAAAGGTGTGCATGGTCGGAGATTGAATTCTCGCCTTTGCATTTTGTCAACACTCACGTCCTATATATATTCTCTTTTCAAGAGTTTTTGTGGGTCCACTAACTTTCCTTTTTTTTTTCTTCTGTTTTTTTTTTTTTTTTTTTGTGGTTTTAAACCTGTCTTCTGCAGGCTCATCCCCCCACCCCACCAAAACTAAAGTTATGCTATTTCACCGTCTTCTTTAGGAGTAACTATTAGATATTATTTTTTCCATCACAATTTATACGATATTATTTAATTATTTATATATTTATAAATCAATTTATTTAGATTAAAAGAGTAATTCTAAAGTTAAATTATTTTTAATTTTAGAAATATTTTTTTGAGATGGACTAAAAAGAAAAAGTGTGTCATATAAATTAAGATAGACTGAATACTTATTAATTATTAAATTTAATTGAAACGTTTATTTAGATATTTATTTGTATTAAATACAAATAATATTTCAAACAAGTTTATACCAAAAAAATTAGAAGAAAATATTATGTGCTATTACACATATATCATTGTATTTTCATTCCCTCTAGGTTATTAGGAGGCTTGGACTAAAAAAATTTAATAGCTGGGTAATTTCTTCCATAATTTTATAGGTGCATCAGTGGAACTAACTAAGATTTGAAATTTTTTATTATGATTTTCACCCATTCTCCATCAAAACATAAGAAATTTAACATCCACTAAAATTAAGAAGTAGCAAAATTGAAGATCAAAAATAACTCCAAATTTAAGTAAAAAATCGATAAATTATTGTTATGTTTTCTTGAATGTGTGATACGTGTTCAGTAAAAAGCTCGATCAATCCATTATAAAACTATCATTTTAGTTTATACAATTTATCCTGTGTTTTTATAACTAAAAGCAACTGAAAATGAAGAATTTTTTTTATACAGTTTGTATTTGGTGGAGAACAAATTAAGATGTTGTTCGTGATAAAGTCGCTAGGTTGAACAAGTTGGATGTGGATTCGCTCACTAAAATTTTTTGTTAGCTGCTTCTTTAAATATTGCACCTCCTTCGTAAAATGTCTGGCTCCGCACTGCTATATATGGATTTATATAAGAAGTTGTATGATTAATGTATCTATTTGGCGGTATAATGTATTTTTTGTATTATCAATATACTGTAATCTAGACATCAAATTAATTATGAAATATATTTTTTATAAAGTTATAATTACCTAATTACAATGATCTAATTATATTTATATCTTCTATAACATGCACGAATCAGTATATATATGACTTAAACTCTGATAATATGTATACACACACGCAGGGTGAACGAACATGAAATGTTTGCTATAATTGAGAAATAGACAAATATTCAACATAAACTCCAACAACAACTTTAATTACAATACCCAAAACATGATCATATTGTATATGCACACACTTTCAATACCATGCATATTAACATAAAGGTCAAATAATTACATGGATCAGATGAACTCTGACCACAACCTATTCCCATTTACTATATACAATACTAAGTATATATATGGGTAGTCCGGTGCACAAAACATCATGCATTAGCAGAATGCAAGATGGAGAAGGGGTGCATCCTAAGTGGTGTGATGTAGACAACCTACGTACCCTAACACTTATATATATATATATATATATATATATATATATATATATATATATATATATATAACATTCATATATATCATACTCCATATGTTATATCATTTCAAGAGCATTTTATTATAGTAGCTAGGGTTATATTGTAGAACTTAATTCCCATCATTTGCTGTATTACTATCAGCTTTAGGAGTAGCACCTCCAGCTCCACCACCATAAATTTTGTTGTACTCCTCCCTACTCATATGATGATGATTATCCATAGTATTATCCATAGTACTTGTTCCTCCTCCTGATGCAGGCTGCTGCTCGTAATTATTCAAACTCCTACTTGTAGCCATGCAAGAACTCATCATCACCAACATAACAAAAGCAACAACAACAACAATGATTCTCATTTTTCGTCACACTTCTTTGATCTCCTTCCTGTATGCATGCCATTTGATCAGTAAAGTTAAAGAATCTACACTTACATACAAAGAAAATATAAATAATTTCTACACTATCAACAGGTTATATACTTTCTAGGTTACGAAATTAGGCATAACATAGACAGTTACTCGTTGTTGTAGACTTGTAGTTATTTTGCCTGGTGTTCTAAAAAAGATCAAAATTATCAATGCATAAACGACATTAGAAGAATTAATAAACCTAAACAACCGACACCAGCGAACCTCTCAAACTAAAAACAGTTGGCGGAGGTATGTATACTTCATATATAATATGTGTATAATCTATGTATACCAGTTAGGAAAAGTGAACAGTGAATCCGGTCGGCTATTTGTATAAAGCTTCCAAGACGTTATAAATTGTCATTTGGACATTTGGCGATACATATAAATGAAAATTTTGATGAAATTTGAACTTACCCAGATTGAGATAAGAAGAGCTAATTAAGGATGCTTGAGGTTAGTTGTGAGATATGAGAAAAGATTAACGACGTTTATATAGAAAATAAATCTAGGTTTCATGTTAATACTGTTTTTCTTAATTATTTTTTGAGATTCTCCACCAAATGAGGCAATACTAAGTGGGCTTGCCATTTTTGCCAATCCAAATGATGGAGGTGAAGGAAATAGTGAAATATAATTTAAAGAATTTCACATTACTGACAGTGGATTTTATGATATACCACATAAGTCAACAAGTAAGCAGTTATTTTACTGTGACCATTGCCTTATTTTGATGAGGATAAAATCTCTGAATTGCTTTTTTGTCAATTTGCATGATGTGGTATAATTTTAGTCTATAAATGTGGAACTTAGTGTTTGATTAAATTGTTTCCATTATCAAAGTAATCAAAGAATTGCATAGTAATTTGCATTCTGAGAGGCATCATGGTGATTGGTAAATAGTAGGAGTACTAATCTCTTCCACTGGCTCCTGCCTATTTGAATGACGTTTCTGTAGACATTACTAAAAACAGGTCGAAAACTGAGGGTCAAAAAGCAATGGACTCGACAACGTCGGAAAAAATATATAGCTATATTAAAAGAAATTGATGGACGTCCTCGGTTTATCGTCGGTCCTCGGTTTTCTTGAGAGAAAGTTCATTGAAAAATTGACGGACTCCGTCAGTTTTTACTAATTTGTTAGTAGTGGGATGGTAAAATTAGCTCATGAAAATATGATTCGCGTAATTCGTTCAAGTTAACTAGTCCATTGATTAATTCGATACGTTTAGACCCATTTACTTCGGCTCATCTAAAATTGGATTAAAACGTGATCCAAATTGATCCATGAGAAACCTTTGCAAATTTAAAAAAATATTTTTTTTTTTTTGATTTGTTAGATAGAGTCATTATAAAGAAAAAATAGTTTTTCGGGCAATCAAACAATTAATTATAGAAAAAAATAAAAAAATAAAATTTGATAAGAGTTGGACAGGTTGAGCTTAACTTTAATTTTGACCCAAACCATTTCATTGTTTCAAGTAATTTTTAGATTAATCATTAACTGTCCATTTATTAACTCCGTTCATTTTAACGTTCAAATTTAGTCCAAGTGGTCCATTGAATACTCCTATTTTTCGCACTTTGACTTCAATTGGAGAAATAGCTAGGTGAATAATTTACCTTTCATAAGTTTTGGAGTCTTGTTGTGAAAGAGATTAATTGCAAGATATTTAATAAAGAAGCCTAATCCTTAAATGTTACTTACTCCATCTCAAAATAGTTGGCTTGTATAGATTTTGCATAATTCTTCAAGAAAAATTAATTAGAATTGTAATTTGACTAATATATTCCTTATTAATTCTTTAATCTTCATTTATTTACGTACCTCTTTATCCTAGTATAATTATTACTAAGGGTAGAGTTGGGAAAAAATGATTAATTATCTCTTGATCTTTTAAATATGTTAACTATTCTGAAACAATTTTTTTAGCAAACATGTCAATTATTTCTGAGACAAATTTTTTAGCAAACATGTCAATTATTTTGAGACGGCGGGAGTATTATAATAAGTATCCAAAGTAATCCTGAGCTATAAATTTGGCAGGAGACGAGTTGCAACGTATGCAACAATTGAAGAACTAACCTATATGTATAGCCTGTTTGGCCAAGCTTATTTTTCTCCAAAAGTGCTTATTTTTTTCCAGAAGTGTTTATTTTAAAAAATTGAGGTGTTTGGCCAAACTCATGGAAGTAAATAAGTGCTTCTGGGGAGTAAAAAAAGCAGTTTTTCATAAGCTAAAAAAAGTAGCTTCTCTCCAAAAATACTTTTGAAAAAAGCACTTATGAGAAAAATATACTTAAAAGCACTTTTAAAAGCTTGGTCAAACACTAATTGCTGCTCAAAAGTGCTTTTACAATTGTATTGGTCAAACAGAAACTGCTTCTCACCAAAAGTACTTTTTTGAAAAGCACTTTTGAAAAAAGCACTTCTGAAAATAAGCTGATTTTAGAAGCTTGGCCAAACAGGCTAGTAGAGCCACACGCTAAACTGCTTAAATTAAAAATAGTCAAGTCGTAAATAATATATGTATAATATTAATATATATATATAGACTACAAAGTAAATAATAAATCTGGTATATTATGTTTGATTGATTAAAATATTTTGTAAATCTTTTATACTACAAGAAAATAAGCTCTTTAAGAAATGATCAGGAAAATAATTTTCAAATTCATTGTATCCTCCTCAACCTCCCAATGCTAGCTACTAATCCCCAGTCTTTGACCATCCCACCACCCGCAACAACCCCAGAACCACACTCCTACCACATCCCACTCTTATAGTGTTTTGCTAGATTACATATAAATATTCTTGAAGTAATATTTTCTTACTTATTTGTCAAACACTAAAAATAAATAAAAATTCAGCTTTTTCGGAAAAAAATAAATCCTTTGCACCGGACACACCCTTATGTTGATTCCTCCCCCCCCCCCCTCTTCCCCCCCTAATTTCTGAAGAATAATTGTGTACGAAAGGATTTGCCTTAAAAGAGAGCTACAGCAATGTCAAAGCTAATGGCAATTCAACTAGCTCTATTGAATGCTGAAGCTAACTAGCCGCTAAAGGCGAATTTAGAATTTTTACTTTTCTCGAAGATGGGCACACAACTAAAGAAAGGAGAAAAAAAAAAGTGCACAAAATGAAAATTGATCCTTAATACTTCTAGGACAATAGATTTGCCTTCAGCCAATTAGTGGACCACTAATCATTTCTACAACATGAATATCAAAAGATAATATTAAATTAATTTTAAAAGATATATACATAAAATACTTAATTATAAAAAAAATAACTATGAATTCACGTGCATTCAAAAATACCTACTAAATTCGCCCACGCGGCAGCTGCCATAGATAGAGAGAGATAAGGAAAAGACGAAAAAAACAAATTTGATAGGTGAGATATATAGATGTAGAGAGGTAAGTAGCTAGCTAGATATATAGAGAGAGGAAAAGAAGATGAGAAATCAGCTTAATCTTTATATTACTTAATAAATAAGGTAGGGGGATATGTCAAGCCCCCTTTCATTATGGGGTGAAAGTCTGGATGAATAGATTATATATATTAAAAAAATATAATTATATTTTTCTTATTACTAATCTTTACTTTATTTAAGAAACAATGTAGGGGTATATGTCAAGCTCCCTTTTATTATAGGGTGAAAATTTGGATGGATAGATTATATATATTAAAAAAAGTAATTATATTCTTCTTATTAGTGTTTTAAAAGGTGGGGGCGTAATGCGAGACGTTTTACATAGCACGGGGTGAGGTGTAAGTTTCGAGACATAGGGGGTAAGTCCTAAGGATCTACGGGGCGTATATCTCATGTATCTTTATTTTTATAATTTTATTACTAAAAATATAAGTAACAACAACATTTTCAATGATTCTACAAATAATTTCTTAAAATATATGACTATCATACTATGCAATTTATCTCCCTAAAAGAAATAATCAATAAACTATTAATATTATAATTAAAACATAAACTCTTTCATGAATAAAAATAAAATACTCTCAAATAACAAAATAAAATATGATACTTTTGAAATATAGGACAAAAACATAACGATCAATGACAAGTGAATATGTAAAATTCGGATATGTATTTTAAACAGAAATGTCAAGTCATATTCACCTTCATGACGTTCTCAATTAATACATAAGCTAGTTACTTTTAATTTTCTTATTTCAACAGATGAAAAAAACAACTAAGCATCAATTAATTAGTAGATAATTATGAGTATCAACAGCGTTGACTAAAGAATTTGACACAATTTGTGTAAGAACTATTAGGCGAGTCTCGGACGTTGGTGTTAGGCGTGTTCAGGGCGTACAGTTGGGCGCTTAGGATGTAAGCCTCACAGAACTAAGTCCCACACATGAGCCCCGAGGCGTTTTACCAGTGCCCCACCCCGGGGCCAGTCCTAGGACAAGTCCGGACTTTGTCTTTTAAAACACTGTTTCTTACTTGTATATATTTAATTATTACTCCTATTTTATATCATATATATGATAAATATGGCTGAAATTGAGATATGGTTGCTAATGGAGATGGAGTTATGCTATGTTATTGACATTTGGACTTTTTTATAAGTGGAATTAGGTTCATATATATATATATATATATATACACGATTAATTAGCTTTGATATAGCCATACAGTACAGGAAAAATATGAAAGTATTGAAATTAAATAAAAATGCAGGACGTGTGGATATACGAGCAAACTTCCAGAAGAAGTCTAGCTAGACAGAAGAATTAAGAGCCTGTTTGGTCATGAGAATTTTTTCCTTTTTTTCGGAATTTTTATTTTTCACTTTATTCCAAATACAACTCCAAGTTGGTGTTTGGCATGAGAATTCCAAATAACTCCAAGTTGTATTTAGAAAAGTGAAAACAAGTAAAACTTGTTTTTACTTTTTTCAGGCCAACTCCAACTCCAACTCCAACTATAACTCCAAAAATTTTGATTTTCATGGTCAAACGCTTACTTAATTAGGCATTTAAAATATTTTTCTTTTTCACAGCTAAAAATTGTGCAAGTAATTGAATAAAACTGGAATTAGATATGACAAATTTCTTGAAAAGAATTAATGTGAATAGTTTAATTTATTTAACGATTGCACTATGGATATTATTGTTATAATGTGTGAGAAGAAAGGATTTCCAATTTATTAAAGTTCATAACTTTTCATGCAAAAAAAATTAAGGATTAGTAAAATATGAAAGAAACTATTTTACTAAAAAAAGATTTTAATTATGATAGAAAATCGGAACAAATTCTAACATGTCCCATCCATAATATCCAGAGACTTACGTAGTACTTCCTAGCTTCGTCTCAAATGAATTGTCAAACTTTGTTTTTCATGAGTTAATTTTAACTAATTTTTACAGTTAAATTAAATTAAGTCAATATAATATTTTAAAATTAAAATTTATATATCCATAAACTATACGAAAAAATTACAAGATATTATTTTTATAATGTCAAAATGATGAAAAATATATTTTTAAATATTGATCAGAATTAATATATTTTAACTCTCAAATAATAAAACATGACAACTAATTTGATCATTTGATACAAAGAAAATATAAGAATAAGCATGAAAATGTACAACTCAATCCATTCAGAGACTAGTAAAACAAGATATATACCCCACCATCCTAAAATAAGTATATTTTCACGTCTACTAAGAAGTAATTATAAGATATATTTTACTAAATTATCTCTATTTATTAGATATTTTTAGAGAAATGAACACTATCAAGAAGAAATAAGTTTTTAATACTCTAAGAAGATAGTTGGAAACAATGATTATCTGTATCTTAAATTTCTAAGCCGATACTTATTTTGAGATAAATTTTCTTTTGCTAAGACAACAATTATTTTAAGAGGGAGAAATAATTAGAGTAGTATTCCTATAAGAAATAGAAATGACAAACAAAATTAATTCCTGATTCGGGAAATCGGAAGTGCATATATAGGACCTATGTCCACATCCATTGCACAAGATTTAATTAGTAGGAATTTTTTCAATCCTATTACTATTAATTAGAATTCCAAATTTTAATCTTTCCGTTTCTATTTACATGTCATGCTTACTATAAATAAATGTTCCTTAATATTTATCATTTCACAAAATCAATGCATATTTGACTACTATTTTTCCTATTTTACCCTTGAAAGTTATTAAGTAGTCTTGAAACTAAACATTTGACCAACATAGAAATTATAAGTGATTAATTCATGTCATTAATTACTTCATATTACTCCCACCATTTTTTAAATACTCTGTCCTTTCACTTTGATGTATAACATTTGTGATTTAGTCTTCACATAAAAGATTGATTACTTTGCAAGATTTTATATGAATTAATGTTAGATTTAGACTTTCAACAAGTACATTTTATTAATTCAAGAGAAAAATAAATTAGGATACAATGATAAAATTACCTAACGTCTTAAAGGACGTAAAACATAAAAAGGTGACATTTAATTAGGAACGGAGGAAACATATGAATTGTGAAAATTCATATAATCGACCTTAACTAAAGTGAAATATGCAAAAGCCCAGAATCAATTAGTCTAGGCTGTAACCAGCCAATATAGCAATAACTAATTAATTTGAAGTGAAACAAAGAAAGTAGCGTAGTCCAAATTATTCTTTTGACTTATAACGTAACATGCTACAATCGAGAATAAGCAAAAAAGAAATTAACGGCAATAGTTGCTTACTATATATTTTTTATATTATTATATGATATACATAAATATACAATCTAATATGAAATATGTATATATTTTTTTTATATATTTGACTAGCAAATTGAATTCTTTATAGCCGATTGGTCAAATGTGTAAAAGTTCATCCGTACATATAACTTAAATCTAAATTATTAATATTTCGCAAGAGAAGATTAGTCAAAAAAACTTCTTGTTTTTGGTCAGCTTCATATTAGCTTACTCGTCCTATATAAGGATCCATGAATTTGCTGGAGTTTGCTCATCAACTTACAAAATATTTCTAACAGTTAAAGATATAATATGAAGATGGCAACAACAACCAAATTAATCTTGTTCATTTCTTCTCTTTTCCTTTCAACTGCATTTCTTGCAAGATCTGCAGAAGTTGGTACGTCAAATGTATTCGAAATAGAACCTGCAAGTGTCTTTTCATTTTGAATTTAACTTGTATATACTAACAATCTGAATAATTTTAATTTGTACTATTAACGTACTTTAACCATTGTTACTTTTTAGGCTGCTAATCCACACTTTTTATGAACGGTTACATTTAGTTATGTTTAAGCCGATCTAGTAGTATAAAAGTTCTTCCGCGCTATTGGTGTATATATACAGTTTTGATTTTTCTATGTTTGGGCAACTGATGTAGATGATGAGACTGAGTTTAGTTACGATGAAAACGCGGAGAATGGACCAGCTAACTGGAGCAAGATTCATCCAGATTGGATCAAATGCAATTCTGGAAAAATGCAGTCTCCAATTGATTTTCCTAACAAAAAGGTTGAAGTTGTATCTAACTTAGGAATACTTCAAAAATTCTACAAACCATCAAATGCCACTCTCTTGAACAGAGGCCATGATATAATGGTACGTTTAATTAAAAGACTGCTGATTATGATATAATTATATTGAAATCATTTTGTAATTGAGTAAATTATTAATTTACAAATGCAGCTGAGATGGGATAATGGGGGATTTTTGAAGATTAATGGAACTCAATATCAACTTAAACAAGTTCATTGGCACACACCTTCTGAACATACTATCGATGGTAAAAGGTATACTCTCTAGCTTAGATATATTCGTAAAGTTAACTTAATTACATGTAGCATTTGATTCTTAAAATTCGAATTGTGTCACATAAATTGAAGCAGAGAAAGTCTAATACTTCTGGGGTCTAAGGCAAGGATTGGAAGAATATATCGCACAAGTTTCTAACTAAAATTATATATTCCCTCCATTACTATGTATCTTTCTAAATCCTTATTTTGAAATTTTTATTGTATTTTTTTTTGCTTAATTCTTTATATTGCATTAAGAATTTACATATATTAACAAATTAAATGCAGGTTTGATATGGAGGGTCATTTGGTCCATGAAACCAGTGATGGAAAAAATATTGCTGTCATTGGAATCCTCTATGAGATTGGATTATTGCCTGATCTCTTCCTAACTAAAGTAAACACAAATTTATTTGTTACGCTATCAGTATAATTTAACTGATCTTATGTATCCGATTCTTGATATTAATATTATTTACTTGTAATCACAGATAGAGAAGGATTTAAAATCTCTTGCTGATAAAAAAGATGCAGAAAGAGCCATTGGAATAATTGATCCAAATCTAATAAAATTGGATGGCAT
This sequence comes from Capsicum rhomboideum, assembly GCA_031232105.1. Taxonomy (NCBI): domain Eukaryota; kingdom Viridiplantae; phylum Streptophyta; class Magnoliopsida; order Solanales; family Solanaceae; genus Capsicum; species Capsicum rhomboideum. Next base: position 4,683,926 of record CP124713.1, on the reverse strand, counting down.
AAAATATTATAGGTATATTGGTTCCCTAACAGTACCACCTTGCAGTGAAAATGTTGTTTGGACTATTGATGGAAAGGTAACCAAATTAGCGCGACTCATTATTATGAAAATTTAATTTAATTACTTATATTTTGAAAGTAATTTTAGTTATGTTATTAATTTTTTTAATTTCCCAGGTTAAAACTGTGACGAGAAAACAAATAAAACTGCTCCGAGATGCTGTTCATGACGTGAGTTGCTAATCCTAAATTTAAATTGTGTTATTTTGCTTTTTAATTTTTTTTTCTTTGTCGAAAACCTGTTTGGTTATATGTTGTGTCCATTTTTCATTTCAAACTTGAATAATTATTCAAGTAAAATGTATGTCCAAAAACTACTTCAATTTTTAAAAGCCATTTTTCAATTTAATTTCAGATACTATTTTAATCAAATATCCTTCAATTTATATGTCTAAGCGCCTACTAAAATTTTCTAACCCCAAAAAGTATTAAGCTTTTATTTACAATTTGTGTGACTCAAAAAGGGTGCGTTAATTCTTCCATTAAAAACTCAAGTATATAAAAAAACAACAAAACTACTTGTAAATTTATAGCTTGTAAAGTGCAATCTTCACTTGACTTCTTTCTTGTCCTATTTATCTCAGGGATTTGCATTCAATGCCAGACCAGTTCAGCCATTAAACGATCGTCCTATTAAATTCAACAAAGTTTGGCCTTTTATTTAGGGAGTGTATTAGCCTTCCAAAAATTTACTTATTGTCTTTTATTAATAAATTGGTTGGAGTTACGCCAAACTTCTTAAGACTTTATTTTACTACTAGTAGTACACACTAAGAATGTCTTTAGAACTGGGAATAAATATGATTTTATGTAACAGATGATTGTATCATGAGTGAATATCTCATTGTATGCATGGTATCAGTAATAAAACATATGTATTAATTTGTTTTGTGTAATGATGGTAAATTTAGTTTATGAAAATTTGATTTGTCCAAGTCGTTTAGTTTGGGTTGGTCACTGATCGATTTATTTATTAGCTCAATCTAATTCAATTCATAAAAAATAGATATATATGTAGTCCAAATTGACCCATGTGGGATCTATTTAAACCCAAATAACATTTAAACATTTCAATAACTGGTCCATTCATTTATTCGATCCATTTTAACTCATTCAAATTCAATGAAATCCGCCCATTTAAATCGCTAGACTTCTGCCCGTGTTAAAACCCAGAGGTAATTCAAAAGGGACGAATTTGTTTACTTTTTTTAGGCTTGAGATTATGTGACAATCGTTCCATCATCCGAAAAGGAAATTAATACTCACTCCGTCTCAAATTATTTGTTATTTTAGAAGATTTAGATAAAATTAATTATCTTTTTCTCATTTTATCTTTCCTTCCATTTCAATTTGTTTATTTTACTTTTCTTTTTAGTCTGTTTCAAAAAAAAGTTTTGTTTTTCCTTTTTAGCTACTCTTATTTTGAGACAATTTTTTTTTTCTAAGATAACACTATTTTGGTAGGGCGGGAATATATATAATCGACTTTACTAAACTCCAATGGATGCAAAAGACCAGAATCAATTGGTCTAGGCTGTAAGTAACCAATCTATATATATAAATAAAGTAGAAACATGAGGCTGCTGATGTGGCATGCCTCTAAAGCCACCATTAGGATTTATCTTTTTTCTTAGAATTTTAAACTTTTTCCTTAATATGTTGACTAAAAAAAAAATTTAAAATATTCTATTTCTTGGCTCATTAATTATTGGCCTTTATTTCATTTACTCAAGCCTCTTTCTCTTCCTATATACTCTTTCTTTCATCTTCTTTAGAAAAAAAAAAAAACACTATAACTTTCTGAATTAGTGCCATTTATTTCATTTCCTTAACTGTCTTTCTTTAATCTATCAATTACACCATATTTTTTTCCTTTTTTTGATCTTTTCTCTTATTTTCTAATTAAAGAATTAGAAGAATTAATTATACAATACCATAATTACATTAAACATTAATCAACAATTTTAATTAATTATAGATCACTTACAATTTTTTTTTAATTCTCCGTAGAAGTTCCATAAAAGCTAATTCTAATAATTCTACTTATCTTTTTTGTCTTTTTTTTTTTTTGACCTTTTCTCATCTAAAAATTTATATGCTTAAGTAAAAAATTCCCAAAAATTACATCTCCTAATTTAAAACTGGGGAAAGATAAACAGTCATGATGATTGGCTAAAAAATGTGGTAACGGTTAATTAATATATACAATGAATACCAATGATCATTAATGTAATAATATGAAAGAAACATAAACGTTTCTTATAGCCTGAGGCCAATTAGTTCCCCAAACTTTTTTCAGCTTATATAAGTGCATATTGCAACACACACAAATTGCAACATTCAAATATGAAATAATTTTACTCTAAATTAGATTTAGGTATCTACTTCAAATGAGAGAATCCACTTCAAATAACCACATCTCTACTAAGTAATGGGTGAACTTCTTTGCAGTTGATTTTTCCGACAATCAAACTACACTTCCTTCAAACAAGTGGTTGTATTTTCACCTCACAAATTATAAAAGGTTTGACGATTTTGTATTTTTTGAAAATGCCTTTATGCATGTGTTAAAAGTCAAAACAACCGAAGGCTTTCAACTATACATGCGAGAATTTGATGACAAATAAGATGTGTCTGAAGAGGAAAAGCAAATAAAAGAGATTGAATATTTGTAGTTCCACAAGGCAAATAATTGATTTCATTACTGTGATTCTAAGGGGGGGATTTAGAAACTTTTAGGTTGGTTAAATTATTTGAGAGGAGATGATAAGAGTTTGGATTAAGAGACGGAAATATTTCTTTTCATAAGATATAGATTCATTTTTGCTCTTTTTATGTTGTTTATATTTTTATTCAAGTTTAGAATTATGAGTTAATTAAGAATTTTTTGTACTTCCCAAAATTTATGTTTCACATATCTTGAAACCTTAGATGAATTAATGTAACAGTTAACGTATAAACTCTCATGTATTAGCTGCTTGCTCATCTTCTTCTTTTTATTATTTTTGTTTTCAATCCAGGTTACTAAATTTAAACACAGTGAAAAAATAAATAGTAGCTACAACAGAAACTTTACATCATTATACAAAAAAAATGTACCATGCATGAAAAAAAGGAGAGGACCACCAATTGACAAAAAACAAGAGAAAGAGAAAGAATTGAAATAAAAAGAAAATGAGAAAAGATCAACTAGAACGGGAGATGATTATCATTTCCTTTTCTTGTCATATAGGTTTTGGATTGCTTTTTTTAAAGATAAAAAATAAAAAATCTTAAAATTGAAGGTGAGGGGTGCTTCGACCTCTTTTATTACTTTTGGATTGCTAGATTAGAACAAGAGGAAAAAAAGTGAAATTTTTATGCAAAAAGCTAATTAATTTTGAATGTAATTACATTTTCATATCCGCAATAACAGAATTAGTGAGACCTTATTCTTCAAAAAGAAATAAGAATACGATAAAAAGAAAAAAATAAAGAAAAGGAAACGAGAATAAAATGATGTAAATATTTATTCTCCTTTATGTAATTCTTTTTATTATTATATTTTCTTTTTCATATTATTCATATATAAGAAATCAAGTTAACTTTTTCATATTTAATCTAAAATGCTCTTCACGACTACTTATTGTCATAGAATTTTAGTACCGCGCGAAGCGCGGTCAAGTACACTAGTATAGCAATAACTAATTTGAAGTGAAATAAAGAAGTCCTAATTATTTAAGACTTGACGTCATTTATGTTACCAGATTTAGTTTATTAGATGGGGATATATAGGGTAAACCAGAACGTAACACATGCTAAGATCGAGGATAATAAGCAAAAATTGCTTTCAATTTTCAATGTGAAAGGTGAGAAACTAAAGAAGAAAAAGAAGAGATTTCGTAGGAGAGAGAGGTGATTAAGACATGAATCTTCTGCAGTTTACCAAGGATATGAATCTAAATAAAAGAATATGAATATCAAAGATTAAAATAGAAGGTTAGTAGGTATAAGTCGAGTGTTATCTAATTTTGTTTACCAATATTATTAGTATTGCTTTGTTACTCCCTCCGTTTCTATTTACTTGTCACTAAGTTGCACACCCCTTAAGAAAAACATTAATTAGAAGGTAATTTGACTAAATTATCTTAGTTATTACTCATCTTTATTTAATGCTTCTCTTTTTTTTACACTATATTATTATCTCTCCATATTTATTATTAAGGGTAAAAATGGAAATAAAAAACTAATTATGTATAGGTTTTGTGAAATGTCAAATATTAAAGAACATCTATTTTTAATAAGACGACAACTAATTAGGAACGAAGAGAGTATTATCTGTTTCTTCAATTTTATTATTACACAGGTAAGACTTTATGCATATTTATTGGAGAAATGATCTCTTAGATGGATAATGACTATAGTGATTAAGTGCAAAATATACACAAATATAATATTAATATTTAACCATCTCATTTTTATATGACACCATTAGTACTATTTTAAGGAGTAACTTTTTTTCTTTGAGCATAACTTCTTATATGGTTTCTATTGTAAAAAGTCTTAATGTGTAATTTTTATACCATTAAAGTTTAAATTATGTACGTTATCAATATTTTTTTAAAAAAATCACTCCGTAAGCCTAAAGTCATCTTTAGGTGTTTTAGCAGATTTATTTCAACATAAATATATAGACCAGTGACGCCCATAATGTATCGTTACTCATATGTCAGAACAGGGGTGGATCTAGAGGGTCGGGAGGGTGTTTATCTGAACCTTTTTGAAAAAAAAAATTATACTGTATATATAAGGTAATTTTTTAATTTCTTATGTATATATAGATTTGAATCCTCTAAACACAATATAAGAGGTTAGCTTAGTGATTAACGGGTTCAAAATTTACCTTGAAGTTTCAAGTTCAAATCTTAGACACTACATTAAATCCCCTAAGTGAAAATCCTACATCCTCGCATCCGCCATTGTGTCAAAAAAAAAGAAAAAAAAGAATAGGCTTCCATGTAAGTAACAAAAAGAGAAATTCATTTTCAATAAAGAAGAATTTCAACCAGCAATTAAACTCAAGAGAACAATTTCAAAAGGAAGTCTCGGCCTTTAATCTTCATATATCTTATTTTATCCAGAAGTTATCAAATGCTTCAAGCCATATATGAACTAAAATAGAAAAAGTTCTAAGTTGGAAATATATTTACTCACAATCAGTGGCGGAGCCACATGTAATTAAGGGGTGTCGACCGACACCCTTTAATCGGAATATTACACTATGTAGCTAGGTAAAAATATAATTTTTATGTATATATATTACATATTGACACCCCTTAGCTTCTTCGTGAATTTACTTCTTTATATTCTGACACTTCTTAGTGAATATTCTGGCTCCGCCACTGCTCACAATCATATCATTTGAAAGATAATTATGAAAAATTCTATTTAATAAATATCCATTGGTAACTAAAATAAAGGAATAACTTCAAAGATCTCCTTTCAGGTTTGACTTCATAACATCTACCTTCCTTGTGGTTTACGATATTACACTTATGTATTTTCCTTATATGTTTGGACTAATCTGTCCCTCATAAGTATATATTTTGCTATAATAAGTAAAAGTTTGTTTGTACACATAACTTTAATCCAAAATTAATAGTATTTCGGAAGAGAAGATTAGTCAAAAACTTCTTTTTTATCAGCTCCATATTACCTTACTCTCCCTATATAAAGATCCATGAAATAACTGAGTTTGATCAAATGAAAAAACATTTCAACAGTTGAAGATATTATATGAAGATGGCAACAATAGCCAAAATCTTGTTCATTTCATTTCTATTCCTTTCAAGTGCACTTCTTGCAAAATCTCAAGTACAAGTTGGTAAGTTCAGTTTATTAATTAATTAATTATAAACATATAAGCTCCATTTTTATTTTATTTTTTGATTTTAGCGCGTGTATATTGGCCTTTTATTTTGGATTCAACTTATATACATTAACTATATAAACAATTCTGATACGCACTATTTTGATCTTGCTTTAGACTATTAGTTCACACTTTTTATGAACGGTTACATGTAAGGTGATCTGGTACTATGTGATTATTTTATTTTATTTTTTTGCACCGTCAGTGTATATTGTTTTAAGTTTCTCAATTATGTCTGCGCGATTGTAGATGATGTGCATGAAGATTTTAGTTACAAGGGAAACGCGAAGAATGGACCAGGTAACTGGGGAAATATTCATCCAGACTGGAAGATCTGCAATACTGGAAAATTACAGTCACCAATTGATCTTGTTAAAGTTGAAGTTGTTAATTTAGGAATACTTCAAAAATTCTATAAACCAGCCCCTGCCACTCTTGTGAATAGAGGACATGATATAATGGTACGTAAAAAAAAGTGTATCATATAATAGTAATACATATTGTGGATAATATGTGTATATTATATATATCATTTATATTGAAACAATTTTTTTAATTATTGATTAAGTATATATTCACAAATGCAGTTGAGATGGGATGGTGATGCAGGATTTTTGAAGATAAATGAAACTCAATATCAACTCCAACAAGTTCATTGGCACACACCTTCCGAACATACTATCAATGGAAAAAGGTATATTCTCACTAGCTTAATTAGATATGTATATTCATCGTGATCTGAGATGGATCCGGGATTAGAAGTGTATGGGTTCGTGATTCTATTCCTTTTAAGTTACTGGGTTCTGAATCTGTTTCAATTTGTTTGGCTTGATTCAGAGTACGAAGGTTAAACTAACTAATATTCAGTGTGATTTTGGATCTTAAATTTTTGAAATAAAACTTACATATTTAGAAACTACATAAAAAGTATTAGGAGTCAGGATAGCTAACAAATCAGAATATTTAGAAAGTTTTTGAATAAATTACGGTAAAAGAAAATATTCTTTGACTGTCCAAATAATAACTAACACAAACAAACTAAAACTAAGGGAATAATTTGTATATGTTCAATGAATTTCTTAAGACAAATACAAAGTTTAAATCAAAGTTACTGATCAATTCAGCCGAATTCATAATTAACTTGTACTATAATTCCACCCCTGATCGCGACCATGTAAATATTTTTTATACTATAAATGTAATTTGAATTGTACTATATATAGAAGATTGCTTGTCTTATTTGAGAGTCCTATTAAAGTTAATCATTGGATAATTATCATTATTTGCCCGAAAAGGAAAAATTATTATTATTTACCCACTCATATGTATAATCGCAACTGATCAAGTAAAAATATTTTGAATAAATAGAAGTAAAAATAACATAATCCCAACCTTTTTGGAGCTAATTACTTCCTATTCCAATTTTTTTCAATATTACTAAAAATCCCTGATTTAGTCCACACGGATATATGACTTTCTTTCGGATACATCACTTAATTTTACACGGATACATCACTTAATTTTCCACAAATATATCACATTCCACACGGATACATCACATTCTTCCGGATACTTCACTTAATTTTACACGAATACATCACATTCTTCCGGATACATCACTTAATTTTAAACTCATGAATACATCACAGATGTATTCGAACTTTTAAGTAAAATCAGGAATTTATGTAATTATTTAAAAGAATTGGGATTTTAAATAGTTATGATAAGTTAAGTAGTGGTATGATGTAATTTTCCCTAAATACAATGCAGGTTTGATATGGAGGCTCATTTGGTACATGCAAATAGTGGAGGAAATATTGCTGTAATTGGAATCCTCTACGAGATTGGATTATCGCCTGATATCCTCCAAACCAAAGTAATTGAACACAGATTTATTTTTTACGCTATCAATATAATTTAATCGATTTTATTATTTTTCAGAGTCTTGATATTGTTTACTTATTTAATTACAGTTAGAGAAGGATTTAATAGCTCTTGCTGATAAAGAAGGTGCACAAAAACCCATAGGAGTAATTGATCCAAATGTAATAAAATTGGATCACACAATATATTATAGATATATTGGTTCTCTAACTACTCCACCTTGCACTGAAGGTGTTGTTTGGACTATTGATGGAAAGGTAAACAAATTTGCTTAATTCATTACTATTATGAAAATAAAGTAATTAAGTATTCCTATTTTGAAATTAATTTTAATTATGTGATTTTTCTATTTCAATTTCCCAGGTTAATAGTGTAACGGGAGGACAGATAAAACTGCTCCAAGATGCTGTTGTTAATGTGAGTTGCTACCCCAAAATTTTAGCAATTACATATTTTTTTCTAATTATATTAATATCATCTTCCACGGACGATTCGTTCCTAACATGGACATAATTTATTTTTCATTTATTTTTGCTTTTTACGAAAACTTGTTTGGTTATATATTTTATCCATTTTCACTTTCAACTTGAACATTTTTAATTTTAACTTTAAATACTATTTATATCAAATAATAACATTCAATTTATGTTCAAGTGCCTACTAGCTAAAATTTTCATGAAAGGTCTTGTTGATTCTCTTACATTGGTTGTGGATGGATGTTCGATCTTCTTATATGATTTTTGGAGAATTCTTCCTACTCAAACTAACTTTTAGATTGAGTTACGCTTAAAAATTATTTCTTTACCTATCTTTTGAACCCCAAAAAGCCTCTATTTAGCTTTTATTTTCAATTTGTGTGACTCAAACAGGATGGTTCTTCAATTAAAAAACTCAAGAATCTACTTATATCATCAAATATATAACTTGAAAAGAGAATATTTTCTTGACCTTTTTCTTCTCCTGTTTATCTCAGGGATTTGAATCCAATGCCAGACCATTTCAGCCATCAAATGGACGTCCTATCAAATTCAACAAACCTCTGCTTTTTGCTTAATTAAGGAGTGTTTATTAACCTCCCCGTGTTGGACTTCTATATTTTTTCATTAGTAAATCAGTAGGGGTTCGCTATGAGGAGTCTTTATTTTAAGAAAATAAATAAACTTTTTATTGTCTATTGTACTACTAGTAGTACACAATGATAAACTTGTCGTTAGAACTAGGTATAAGTATGATTTTATGTTACAAATGATTGAATCATAAGTATCTCATTAATACATAGTATTAATTTGTTCTGTGTACGTTAGAAGTCGGATAATGTAATTCGAAGGGACGAATTTGTTTACTGCTTCCGATCCATTTACATGTCATGGTTACTATAAATATTTAGTCCCAAATAAATATTGATTTAGAAAAGCAAGATATATAGAAAATAAATAAATATATGAATGCTATGGATAATTCTACCAAAAGGAAGTCTATTAGAATAGTGGCCAAAAGGTTTGAGCTAGGAGCATAGTGCCTAATCTATGTTGTGTGTGCGCTCTCTATTCAGCAACACAGAATATTTCTTGAAAGATTTTCTATACAATCATTTATTTTTCTCAAAATTTTACTCGTAGCAACTTTTATCTTCAAAGCAAGATATCATCTAATTAGATCATAAATTACAAATGCCCAAAAAATTTCTATTACTATTTTACAATGCAATCTATATCGATATAATGAAAGTGAAAGTCATACATGTATTGCTAGTCCTCCGCTTTTTCTTCATTTTGAAATAGAAAACTCAGACTTTGTTTTATTAATTACAAAAAGAAGGGGATATAAAACCTTATCTCCACGAAATATAAGTGAAAATTCAAATTCAGTACAAGTAATTGATAGCCTAAAACTTTGAAGACTTAGAGGAGGAATGCATAGATGTTTCTGCCTTGGAGAAGAGAGTATTTCCTTCTATGCTATCTGAAGATATAACTCCCATGCAAAAAGATCAATGGAAATTATGAAACAGTTCATATTGTACTGTTCTTCATATACAAAAACATTTTTTGGACGGCCTAATCCTTAAAATTCAGGGGTGTTAGAATTGCGGGTTGGATTAATTTAAGCAGGTCAAAATAGGCTAAGTAAATATATGATCTATCCAAAAGTTACTTGAGTTCGGTTAAAATGTGATAAAATGCGGATCATAACTCAACTCGCTCAATCCTCTAAATTTTAATTTATTTGCTTTTCTTTTTGATAATTTTTTAAAGTACACCTAATAAAATAATCTTTATATATTATGACTATATATAACATATATCAAATTAAAAAAATATCTTTTAAAAAATACTGTGACTAGGTTTTTCACTAGTCAATTTGAACTACGTATCAGGCCAGTTTTGAAATATGCTACATATCAGTCCAAACATGAACTAATTGATGAATCATGTTTTTATGGACTGATTTCACCCGACCTAAATCCATATTCAAATGAAGGAATAGATGTACCAAACATTTGAAAATTTTACATCATGAAATTAACTTGAAAATTGGAAACAGTTAAAACACTGTGGAATTGTTGAAAAGTAAGGGAAGAATGCCGTAATTTCTTGAACATAATTTAGCAGCTTCCACTTCCAGATAAATGTAACTAATCCTTCTGAATTACGTATTAATTAAGTACTAAAATTGTTGAACCTGATGATTAATTTAGCTGTTAAAAGTTGAAAATCATATTTTCCCTCTTGGACAGAAAGACACGTATTTTATTAAGCTGGAACTTTAATTTTTCTCAAATTAATTGCATACTATTGGAAGACAAATAAATCAAAATCATGTGCCTTTTAAAATAATCATTCAAAAAAAGCCCAGGACTAGCGCAAAGAAATTGAAGTTTCAACACACCACGCCAATATATGTCTTCTTCTAGGGGTACTATTTTTGTTTTTCTTCCAAAAAGTGGCCTGACAACAAAATAAAATTTTATCAACGGACCATGCTATTTTTATAACTTCAGAATCATAGACGCACCTGATGACATAATTGTAAAAATAATGTCTTTACGTGTCATAGACTATTTGTTAAGGTCTAATTTTGTCTATGTTGGTAGCTAAGAAATCACCTTGTAGAGATAAAAATCTTAGTAGATGATTTCTTTTCGTTTGTTCTGGTTTTGGTGCATAGGATTACTTTAGTATGTGTTGCTGATGGGAGGTGGCAGATATCCTGTGAAACTGGTCGAAGAGCGTGTAAGCTGAACCGAACACCACGGTTATTAAAAAAAATTGGCATGCATATGACATGAGAAATAAAAGATAATTTTAATTTTAATAAAGAAACTATCATCCCGGTCTTTAATTATTTAATGCAAGATAAAATTGCCTACAATAGATTATTATGATCTGGTCCTTCTCTGGATACCACACAACAAAAACTTATGTGCACCAAACTGGCCTTTTAATCTCAACCTGCAAAAACTGAAGAGGAGAAATTCAAAAAGCAGTCCTCGATCGGTCTTTTAATTACTCCTATTCTTAATATCCAGAAAGTAGTAGGCTGCTTCAATTAATTAGCTAGCCACCTGAATTAAATTTAGAAAATTCTTATGACTAGAAGTTTAGTCAAAAGCAACTTCTTTTTGGTCATCTTCACATTTCAATACCCTCCTCTATATAATACCACAGACGTTTTATGAGTTTGCTCATCAATTAAAAGAACATTTCATAAACACAGATGAAGATATAATATACTATTGAATATGGCAACAACAACCAAATTAATCCTGTTCATTTCTTTTCTTTTCCTTTCAACTGCATTTCTTGCAAGATCTGCAGAAGTTGGTACGTCAAATGTATCCGAAAATAGAATTAAGCTCCAGTGTCTTTTGAATTCTGTATGCATGTCTGATTTTAACGTGTGTATGACCTTTTTATTTCAGATCTAACTTATATACACAGATATTATACATAAATTCTACATGATATATTAATCATGTGTTACATATAATTTGTTGTGACATGTAACCTGCTTTAATTTATTTACCATGTTATGTGACTAACTCCCTTCGATCGTATGGATGGTTATATATGTGTGTGTGTTTTACAAGATAATATAAAACGAATCTTTTATACTGTCATTGTATCGAGTTCTTATTTTCTCGTTGCTGGTAATTGCAGATGATGAGCGTGAATTTAGTTACGATGGGAAAAGCGAAAATGGACCAGCTAACTGGGGCAAGATTCATCCAGAATGGAGGACATGCAGTACTGGGAAATTGCAATCACCAATTGATCTTCTTAACAAAAGGGTTGAAGTTGTATCTGATTTAGGAATACTTCGTAAATACTATAAACCATCCAATGCCACTCTCTTGAATAGAGGCCATGATATGATGGTAATTAAATTTATATTGTGGATCACTTCATTATTACTAATTACTAATAATAATAATTAAGACCATTTTATAATGAGTGGTGATATATGTTTACAAATACAGTTGAGATGGCAAGGTGGTGCAGGATACTTGAAGATAAATGGGACTCAATACCAACTCAAACAATGTCATTGGCACACCCCTTCTGAACATACAATTAATGGAAAAAGGTATACTCGCTAGCTTATAATATTTATTCATGCTGGATTTAACTCTACAATATAGCTATTTATTTATTTAATTTGCATGAGGAATTCATATATGTATCAACAAATTAAATGTAGGTATAATTTGGAGGCACATTTGGTACATGAAAGCAATGATGGAAAGACTGCTGTTATTGGAATCATTTACAAGATTGGACGGCCTGATTCCTTCTTATCTATGGTAAACAAGATTATATTTTTATTACACAAGGACTTTAACTTATATATGCTCGTTGTGTTGAACGTAAATTTTACGTTATCAGTGCAATTTAACTAATTATATATAAAATTTTACTTGTTGCCTTAATAATTATTTCAGATTCTTGATATTGTTTATACTTTGTAATCACAGATAGAGAAGGATTTGAAAGCTCTTGCTAGTGCAAAAGGTGTAGAGAGAGCCATTGGAACAATTGATCCAAAGCAAATAAAATTGGATGGCAAAAAATATTATCGATATATTGGCTCCCTAACTACTCCACCTTGCACTGAAGATGTTCTCTGGACTATTGATAGAAAGGTAATCAAATTTTCCCCACTCATTATTATAAAAATTAAATTTAAGTATTTCTATTTTGAAATTAATTTTAATTATATGATTTTTCTTTAATTAATTTCCCAGGTGAAAACTGTGACCAAAAGACAAATGAAATTGATCCGAGATGCTGTTCATGATGTGAGTTGTTATCCCAAATTAAAATTTTAGCAATAGGAATTTTATTTTCTAATTATATTTCATGGACCCCTTATACTGAGTCCTTATGTTTCTTTACATATTTGGATTCAATTCGTAACAAATTAAAAAATTTATGTGAGAAACTTTTTCAGACCCCAAAACTGATATTTTTTTGTTTTTATTTTTCACAGGAATCTGAAACAAATGCCAGACCAGCCCAACCATTGAACAAACGTCCTATTAAACTTTACAAACCAGAAGAAAAAATGTGAAAGTACAGCTGCACACCTCAGGCTGTCTAAATCTAGTCATTAATGTCATTGTTATTGTCTACTATATATCATTACTAGTAACAGTATAATAATTAATTATTGTCTTCAGAACTAGGAATAGAAATGGCTTTGTCACATATGATAGATTGTATTAATATCTTATTCCTTATTGTATTTATTCATTGTATCATATCATCATAGTATAATAATAATAAATTCCAGTTTCTCTGGACGATTTTTGTTTACTTTGTGAACCTCGAATTTGTCTGTATTTGTTCCAGCATCCATCCGACAAGGAGAATACGCTTTGGTGAACCAAGTACTCCTCCGTTTATCTTTACTTGTCCGATATATTAAAAATAAAATGAACGGAGGGAGCTGGACCCGATAAGGAAAGCAAAAATCCACGGTCAACTTTGACCTAATTAAATTTTTGGATTACCAGATCACGTTTTTAATAGATGACGAAATTTCAAAATATCGTTCATGTGCCAAAAACCTGGAGTCTGGTTGATTACATGAATTTTCATATTTCTCACTCATATTAATGGTCCTAAAACAAATAAAGGAGAAGAAATGCGATAGATTAACACTTAAATTATTATATTTTTCAGATGAATCGGAGATGCAAGACAAAAAATTTAAAAAGAAAAGACGAATACCATTATTATCACTGCTACTTATTAGATAATAGAAATTACAGAGATCAGATCTCCACGACTCATGAGGACAAATTTTACTATAATAGAAGACGACATCGGTATTATACAAATAAAACAGAAAATCTTTCCATAACTCTATAACCCAAAACTAAAATTACAAATAATGTAGCCAAAGAGCAATTGCTTAAAATGTATACTGGCACGTCTTCTATGAATACGTTTTCACACTTGCAAGCAGCATTCATCTACTGAATTAATGGCAATGGCAATGGTATTGTTGTAGCACATGTGGAGGTTCATCTCCCCTGCAAGATTAATTGTTCGTCTCATCGGAAGATAAGTGGCCTGGAAAAATAAAAAATAATAAAATGTCGCATTCGACATGAAGATGAATATAGAATCCTCTGTTTTTACATGTCAACTAAGTTTTCTATAAAAGAGGATTGTAATATATTTTGATCATTATAGATATAAATTTCTATGGTAGACATTCTAAATGAAACCCCAGCCACCTCGTTCACCAAACAGACAAATTTAACCATGCAAAAACAGAAAGCCCCAAGAGTTGGAATAACAAACCATATTTATCAATTATCATATTTCTTCATGAGCAGACTAAGGTCATTTTATGTAGAAAAATTCAGCAATATGAATATTAAGAACTAATTGACATTACCCTCTTTCGTCGATTTGAAGCCTAAATTTATGCTTGCATCTTGTCAGAACTAGAACGATCAAAGAAGAGCAAAGAAAATTGAGATCAACATTTGACTACTTGTTGCATCAATCATTTGAAAAGGCCTATACAACAATACTTGAGATTTGACGATATGGAAGTTTTTACTTACCTAAGAAGCTTTGAGAATAACATTGTTGACGTCAATTACTGAACTCCTGTCACGAAGAAAGACATCCCGCATGTTAATCTTACCTCCTAAGTAGAAAAGCTCTGTGAAACCTAAACTTATTAATGTAGAGCACATGAACACATTAGAGGAGCTAATCACAGTATTAACATTGCAACAATTTCAGCAAATCGATTTCAAACAAGAGTTTGGCAATAGAAAGATGATACACACAACAAGATTAAATGACATGCAGCACCAACCTACAAATTTGAGAAAGAACTTGCAAGTTGTTTAACTTGTGCTTCAACCCCATTCACCCAAGAGGAAATGAGATGATTAGCAATTGCAAAGGGCCCTGGGATAAACATAGGAGCAAGTTCCCCACTTTCCACATTGAAGTCGGAAGACAGGCTCTGTCCTCTTTCTACACCCTTGCACATTTGGTCCACTTTACCAGCGGCAGTCCTCTGTGCCTTCTTGTATTCCGCAATTGTGAGTGCCTTTTTCACATCTTCTCTGCTGTGCCATTTCGCATCTAGATCACAAGTTGATTTCCCATCACAGAAAGAAAGAAAATGCCCATAATCAAAATATTCAAACATTATAAGTCAAAGGGTGTTCAATCAAAAATCTCCATAATTAAAGATTTTCAAAGGTACCTTCTAATTCCTCCTTATCCACATTAATATCCAGTGATTTCGCATATGCATAGAATCCCACCATAAGTTGGCATGGCATGCTGCTAGGTCCAACTGTAAGGGAATCATACAGTTAACTGACAATCACACAAGGTTAAGAAAAATGGCATGCAAGAAATACATATAAAATGTTCAGTAACAACTACCATTTAGGAAACGAAAACCTCTGGAGACCATTTTATGAAGCAACTGATTGGCACACAATTAGATCAACAATGTTCAAAAGAAAAAGGAAAGCTGATATGCATCAATATGAATCATACCAACTCTAAGAAACGATATGTAAGAACTGAGCCACTCTATTCACAGAATGAAGCAGGAATAACTAATGGCGAGATCTTAAAGTGAATATGGCACGCATGGTTAGATCAGCCATTGGTCATTGCTGACAGCACCATTCAGAAAAGAATTATGAACCAACCCTAGACAAATGGATTAGGATGGATCTTTCAGGTTGGCAACTTTTCCAATTATGAAGGATAAAAGCTCAAATAAGACAGGAAAAGAACAGTAATAGCAAACAGCAGAGTGCTTTAACTTCTGTGAAAAATCCTAGTGAACCTGTCACAGCTATTGCCTGCGGCAACATTCGTTGAATTATCTACCATTGACTTGTTCAATTATTATTAGTACTGAGTTCCTGTATGTTTAGTATTTTAAAAAATTTCAGTAATTGTGTGATTCACTTTTCTCTTTCCGCTTCAATTGTCATTTTTTCACGATTTTCTTTGTTAAAAACACTAATCACATGATAACTTTACATCACAAAAGAAGCTAGATGTATAAAATCATATAAAATAAGAAGTACAAAAAGAATGGAAGGGAACAGAAAACACAAATCTGTTTCCAAGAATATTACCAGGCCAAGGCTGAGAACTATGATAAACAACTTGTCCAACTTCAATACCAGTCTCCTCCCATGTTTCTCTTCTCACAGCCTCTTCCAAACTTTCTCCTGGCTACTAATAAATTTAGATAGTAATTAATGCGTATTCATAAATAAACTGCGAATGAAGGGATCGAAAATCAATGAAGGGTAATTATACACCTATTAAGAAGGAAAAAAGGGACAACACCAAACAAAAAACAAGAAAGAGCTGAGGTACTATGCAGGAAATTGAAATACTCCCTCCATTCCATATTATATGATACTCTTTCCTTTTTGTTTCAAAATATCGAAACAATTCCTTTTTTATGAAAGGACATGTCATTTTGTAGGCCACAACATACTAAAGTATTTTGGGCTATGTTATAAATATTTAGCTTGTGTTCGAAACCTTTTCTCCTTGAACTCCGTACCCTGAGGAAGTAATAAAAATTGACCACTGGCTAAAATGAAAAAAACTAATATACCGATGCAGGAATGAGGTTCTAGTGGCTAAAACCTCTTTCTGACCATGGATTACATCCGTAGGGATCAAGACATATGAATGCTACTGTTTTACTAAATTAGGTAATTGCATAAATGAGTAAGACAAGCTACGCAGCAGCTGGAAAATGCATTGCATGCATAAGTCTGTTGCTCTATGCCTTTAACAAAATCGAAAGTACGCCACATACCTCCATGAAACCAGCTAGACAACTCCACATGCGAGGCACAAATCTCGACTGCCTACTTAATAGCGCACGGTCATTCTCTCTGTCAATAACTAACATAATGACAACCTGTTGCGAGGGAAAATTATGCCAAAAGAAAGTTAGGATTCTCATGTAGCATTTCAGTATGCAAGTCCCATAACCTATTCTACAAACAAAAAAAAATAAGAAAACCAAAAAAGAGTGCAACCAGAAGCAAGACTAATCAGAAAAGAAGATAAATTTGATTGCCATACCGGATCAACTCGAGGATAGATTTTCTTCTTGCATAACTCATTAGAGCACTGTCTCCGTCTCCCGGCATCAATTAAATTGTTTTTACCTCCACAAAATCCACAAAAACGTGATACTGTATGCCATTCTAGTAACGATCTGGCCTGATAAAATGCCAAAGCCAAAAAGTAAAACATTCAGTCAAGCATGGTCATCATTTTTAGCATTAGAGTATACTAATTACTAAAACAAGAAAACTGATGCTAGATGGTATTATCTGGACTCTTGGTTGGACGCATTCACACGGCCGGAGACAACCCTTAAAACACTCTAAATATAAGTGAGGTTAAGAACGCTTAAGATACTAAAGTTTCAATTGCACATTTACAACGTGATGTTAACTGCATAACGAGGTTGTAATTACATAACAAGAGATCCTTTGTTAAGCAGTTCTAGATAGAGATTATTTAAGATCACTTTAGTAGTATTATAAACCTACAACATTTTCTTGCCTCCAAGAATCTACATAACTAAAGATTGAACTTGAAAAAAATACATTGAACTTGAAAAAAATACTCCATCTGTTTCAATTTGTCTGTCCTACTTTCTTTTTTAGTCCATTTCAAAAAGAATGTCTCTTTCCTTTTTTGGTAACTCTTCAATTCTAACTTTCCACATAAGATGTTTAAGACCGCAAAACTAAAGGGCATTAAAATACATTCTACGTATCTTTAATCTAAGACCACAGAATTCAAACGTTGTTTACTTTCTTAAACTTCGTGCCAAGTCAAAACCAGACAACCAAATTAAAATGGAGGGAGTACATGTGTTCAAAATACCACCTGGTAGTGACTAGTTTATGAAAATGATTCACTACACTAATTAATATGCCTAGTTAATTCATATAGCTGGTGATCGCAAAGCATGCCTCTAGAACATCTATAAGCAATCCAATTCAACAAGAAATGGTAAGTCCATCAATTGTATAAAAAAAAATGGATCTTTTTCCAAAATTCTAATGAAAATAAGAGGTGAAGAGCATATACATGACCAGCAATAGCAAGTTGACCCATAGCAGAAGCATTCTCCCAATCAGTAGCAACCATCAAAGTCCTCAACTCAACAAAGCAAAACTGCCTAGCACCCAATTCTTTAACCAATCCACTACCAGCCTCAGTCACATCAATAGCCCAATACACAACATAAAACCCCTCACCCTCAGAATCAGAACCCAAATAAACCAAAGAATCCTCACTCAAATTAACCTCAGAACTCTCCAAGAAAGCCTTACAATCACCAAAACTCAACCAACCTAGACACCAATTTGGCTCAGGTGAATCCCCCCTTACTGAACCAGCCAATGGCCTTCCTTTTCTGAAAGGCAAGATCTTGAAATTAGGGGAATTGGGTTCATGGGTGTTTCCTAAAAGAAGTGTTTTAAGGGTGTTAAGTGCAGAAGATGGTGAAAATGGATCAGTGGGTTTTGGGGTTTTTAGCTTTATGGGGTTACCTGCAAAGGCATGAGAGTTAAAGAAATTTGTGGACATGGTGGAGAATTTTGGGAGATGAGTGTGTAGTCTTGTTATAAGAATTGGGTTCTTGGTTGAATTTGAGAGAGAAAGGAAAAAGGTCATAGCTTGAGTTGAATTACCATTGGTGATTTTCTTGAAAAGGAAGATTCGGGCGTGAGTCGATGAGGTTGGTCTCTTACATGCTGACACGTGTACTTGTTTGTCTTGAGACACGTTGTCGCATAGTTAGCCACAATTATTGTTTGTTAAACCTCGGATCGGACATTGCTCAGCAGGGGGCCAACCGTTTATCGTAAGAAACTATTCATAGTCAATTTCTCACGCATTCATACCGGGGGATTCATATATATCCTTCTTTTTTTTTCTCAATCGTATATATCCTTTTCACGTGTTTGAACTATTTCAATTTTATTTTCTGTAGCTTATTTTTTATCAAAGTTATTCTCATCTTGTCCTGAATATCGTTATTTCTAATTCCATCTCTCTTAGTACATCCGCATATATTCATTACAACATCCTCATTTCTGTAGCTTTTAACTTCTGAATGTGAGAGTTCTTGACTGATCGAGATTCCATTTATATAACACAGTTGGTCTAAGTATCATTCTGTAAAACTTGCCTTTTAAGTTTTGGTGGCAACTTATTATGACTAACTACTTTAGATGTGAGCATTTCATTCACCCTGCACTAATACAGTAAGGAGTCGTTTGGTAGGAGGTATAAGGGATAATTAATCCCGGGATTAATGTAAAGATGAGCTAATCCCATGTTTGGTTGGGACAAAATGCATGGGATAGCTCATCCCGGGATTAGTTATCCCGGGATTGTAGTGTTTTTCTTATCCCTTCTTGAGGGTGGGTTAACTAATCCCGGGATTAGCTATCCCGGGATTAACAATCCCTGGATAACTTGTTTTCCAACCAAACGACCCCTAAGTGACATTCTTGTCAATCTCCCCATTTCCTTGGATAATAGTAGATAGATCGAAGATATTTGGGATTCTCTCTCTTTTGGATGACATGTGTATCAAGCCTTACTTCCACATCCGCCTCTTGCATTACGCCACTGAACTTTCATTTAAATATTCTATCTTGATCCTACTTAACTTGAACCCGTAAATCTCTAGGGTTTATCTTCAAACTTTCAGGTTAGCGCTAATTTCATCACGAATTTCTAACATTAAGAACTATGTCGTTCAAGAAAACCTTTTAAAAAAAGAATCTGGACTGAAATACACAAGGTGACATCAAGTTTTATCAACGACTTCTCCCTAATTACCTCCAATAGCAAGCAGGATCAATTATCAACAATATCCTCTACCATATGTGCTTTAACCTAAATAAATAAAAGGTAAATTATGTCAAATGTCCTCATAATATCATTTAGGTATTAGCAGTAAGTAGAATCGACAGTGGCAACTTAATTGTTCTATGTATTAGTAACAAGAAGACATAAAATCCATGACTATATATAACTAGAAACAACTTCATTTTAAAGTATCATTTTACTCTTAATGAAATAATTTATAATCATATGATAATATATTCTTTTCGTTTCAATTTATATGGCACGCTTTTCTTTTTTATTAATTTAAAAAAATGTTACATGTCTATAATTAGAAATAACTTAACTATAAAAATGTCCATTTTATTCTTAATGAAATAATTTATAATCATATAAGTGTCTACATTTATTTTATCATTTTTTTCTTAAACTTTATATTAAATCAAACTGTTTCACGTGAATTGGGATAGAGGGAGTTTTATTTCAGTCAATTAATAACTCATTTCATTAAGATTAATGCTTGAAAGAGACTATACAAAAACAACAACAACAACCCATTCATGATTCTTATTTAAACTATGCTTGAGGGACTTGCATCAGTTGTGTTTTTGGGTAGGAGACTAATAAATCTATTAAGACACACTTGATGATATAACCTGCATTCATTCATTCAATATATGCAATGTTACATAATTCCTTCCACATTGCCTTGACCAAAAAATTGTTGGCCCTCCCTCCCCTATGGAGACATTAAAAACAGTATATATGTTCGTAATAAAGAGTTCGTTAAGTCGTGTCAGGCATTCCATTGAACACCTTAGGTACGATGAACCTATCCATCTTTCTAGAACTAGAAAATACTTTCACCAACCCAGACTTCTTTTTTTTGGGTTCCACCCGGTATCCTGTACCCGCATTGGAGCCCGATCAAATTAGGATTCGTGCCGGGAAGTCCCACATTGGGAGGTAAAGTACTCCCTAAGAAAGGTGACTCTGTATCCAGGAGGACACGAACCCGAGACCTGTGGTTAAGGATGAAGGAGTACTTACCACTCCACCACAACCCTTGTTGGTTACCATCCCAGACTTCAAGAACAAAAAAGAACATTTTATTTGGAATTTATAAAAATGGAGTTGGAAAATAGGTTAGCGTTTTTCCAAATTCCGAAATCCAATTCCAAGCAGGATTTAAAAATTTTATAACCAAACGTTGATTTTAAAATGAAGTCGAAAATATTCCTAAAAACGTGAATAATTTTATGGATCCGGATGGCCTCTTCATTTCCTATTTTCTCTCTTTCCCAAGTTCTTACTATGATGTGTGATATGTGTGTCATTTTACTTTTAATAGTGTAGATTTAATTAACTAAAACATGGCCTAACCATAGTCAAAATATTTTTAACTATTGAATATTTCCTATAGTAATTCTAAAACTTGTTTTATAATTTAATACATGATCCTAACTAAAACCTGTTTTTTATAACTTAACCAATCCCGAACCTCAAGATAAGTATTCTTTTCCAACATATCAATTGATCAATCTGTGTTAATACCTTATAGCTTGGGGGGTGTCAAATATACGTATTAAATTGAATTTGGACACATCAAAGAATCAGCTAATAGATGAGTGAGATATTAATCCGTTCAAATGTTATTAGGGGTTAGGGCTGATATGGATTGAATCAAGATAACCTAAATAATGAATCAAATCCAACTCCACAACGTGCTCTTACCAAGTTTTAATTTTTTTTTCATATAATTTTTTTTAATTACCAAACAAACAAAAACTTTTATTTTCTTTATTACAGTAATATGTAACTCATCAAACAAAAAAATTATACATATTTTGATAAGGGTTCTCAATTCAGAGATGGAGTCAGAATTTTTAATTTATAAATAAATTCTGATTCACAATTTTTTTTTACTTACTGGATTCTGAATGACTTATTATACACATCAAATAAATTTTTCAATACAAATACATATTTTGGGCCAGTAGCTTGAAGGTTGATCTCATCCTGGTTCACACGGGCCAGTCAGAGAACTGCAGAAAAAGATCAGATTTGACTCTGTACTCTCAAAGAAAAAGGCTATGTCTTTTAAAGCCCATCATAATTTAAATTATTTTAACTTGACCCACAAACCAAAACAAAACCAACTCCTAATTCTGAAACTCGTCCACCCGATTTCAGTCATCCCTCATAACGTGATTCCTCTACTAAAATGGACAATTCAAAATAGGTTGAGTTAATAAATGGATCAGTCTAAACCAGTGTTTTAAAAGGTGGAGGCGTGAGGCGAGACATTTTATATAGCACGAGGCTAGACGTAAGTCCCGAGACATGGGACGTAAGAGCACGAGGCTAGACGTAAGTCCCGAGACATGGGACGTAAGTCCTAAGGATTTAGGGGACATATATCTCATGTATCTTTATTTTTATAATTTTATTACTAAAAATACAAGTAACAACAAAATTTTCAATGATTCTACAAATAATTTCTTAAAATATATGACTATCATACTATGCAATTTACCTCCCTAAAAGAAATAATCAATAAACTATTAATATTATAATTAAAACATAAACTCTTTCATGAATAAAAATAAAATACTTTCAAATAACAAAATAAAATATGATAATTTTTAAATATAGGACAAAAATATAACGATCAATGACAAGTGAATATGTAAAATTCGGATATGTATTTTAAACAGAAATGTTAAGTCATATTCACCCTCACGACGTTCTCAATTAGTACAAAACTAGTTACTTTTAATTTTCTTATTTCAACAGATGAAAAAACTACTAAGCATCATTTAATTAGTAGAGAATTATGAGTATCAACAACGTTGACCAAGGAATTTGACACAATTTGTGTAAGAACTATTAGGTGAGTCCCGGACGTTGGGTGTTAGGCGTGTTCAGGGCGTACAGTCGGGCACTTAGGACGTAAGCCTCACAGAACTAAGTCCCACACATGAGCCCCGAGATGTTTTGTCAGTGCCCTGCCCCAGGGCAAGTCCGGACTCTGCCTCTTAAAACACTGGTCCAAACTTAAATTGATTAGACAAATGATATTCTTATAGGCTAATTTTTCTACCCCACTCATAATCATTCACTTACATTATGTGCATCACAATAATGTGTTCATATATGTAAATCAAGTCTATCCCTTTCTTGACAACCAGAAATTTTGGAAGAAATAAAGAAACAGCTCAGAAGGGTACATTCAAATATATACTCCACTTGCTGATGGCTACTCTCTGTTGAATTCATCTCCATTTAAGTCTAAACTGATAGAGAAATATGATAGACTTGCTTCTGACATTTTTATGTGGATTGATTTTGGGAAGACAAAATAGGTACCAAAATCAAGTCCTTTCCTGTGGTTCCTGTAAGATGCTTTGCTTCTATAGGGATAATTTAACAGTACGTGTAAAGAATTTTTATCGGAAACAACCTATCCATCTACATAAGGTAGGGGTAAGGTCTGTGTACACATCAACCTCTCCAGACCCTACTAGTGGGATAACATTGTGTATGTTATTGTTGTTTTTCGTGTAATTTTTTTTATATAATCAGTGTATATAAACCGGTTAGATTGTTGTTATATTAGGACTTGTTATGACTAGTTACTTGTTATCGTAAATAATACTGTTAGTGTACAGAAGTTAAATTTATACGTACATACGGATAGCCAGAGCCCACAGCCATTCCTTATAGTACAGGACCACTTTGAAATTTTAACAAGGCCTTTTGTCTACAAATTTCACGTTTATCATTTCTGGTACAAATTAACTCAGGACAAATAATCTTGCCGACGTGCATTATTTTGATTTCACAAATTGTATTTCAGTTCGAGTTTTAAGTAGTAATTAAATTTAAATTTAAATTTTTTAAATGTAGATTGCTCGAGTTATAATGTAGAGTTCGAGAATCAGATTCATACAAATAGGCCAATTAAAAGGAATAAAACTTTTCATATTATTAAAGATTTTTTTTTAATTTTCAAAACTTAAATTCGAGATCTGTAATTAAAAACAAAAGTATCTCAAATCATATTGCATTACATCTCTCACTAATTGATACAATGATTATGATCACTAAACCTCTAGACAGTACAGTACATAGGAGAAAATAGAAATGAAATATTTTGAATAGTCATTATCCAAATAAAGTAAAAGCGACGCAAACCTGAAAATATAGAAAAAGAAATTACTAGAATTGGGAGCCAACAAATGGCCAGAAAAGTGTAAACATCAGTAGTGAGTACCAGAAAACTATGTGTTCCATCCATATATGCATATAGTAAACTCATTGATTATTCAATTACCGACTTCCCTAATTTGTTTCCCATAAATAGAGTAGATTCTGTTAACGTTATTTAACGGCAAGTGTTGCTTTTAATTTATGGGTTCGAACCAGAGGCGGAGCTAGGATTTCAACAAAGGGGGTTCATTATATGGAGAAAAACTAATCGAAGGGGGTTCAACACCTACTATATATACATAAAAAATAATTTTAATCATGTATAAATAGTATATTTTTCCGTCGAAGGGGGTTCGGACTGGCTCCGCCTCTGGTTCGAACTTAGAAGACTTGAGTGACCAATAAGTGTCGTGGTGAAATGTATAGGGTTCCTCGATATTTTATCAGAGATTTTGATTTTGGCTTCTGAACATGAAAGAAATTTTGTTAGGAAGGAGTTAATAACCCAAATGGTCACTTAACTATCAACTTTTATTTCAGAAAGTCACTCAATTATAATATTTTTACTCAGAAAATCACTCAACCTACTTTAATTATTTTTTAAAATAAAAATTTTCATATGTGAAATTTTTATTTAAAAATAAAATTCTAAAAAATAAAAGGGTCCATTTAATAACCCTTTTATCCTTAAACCCTAAATTAAATCTTTCTCATTTTTCTTCTCCTTTCTCACTTTCTTCCTCTTCCCCTAAAATGCCAAAGCTCCAGGCTGCCAATGTTTCACAAGTCAAATATACAATCGAATCAACATAACAATCGTATAAGAATAATGAGTAAGTATTTGTATCATGAGAAATCAATAGTACTTACCATAACATGACAGCTGATGCAAGTGATAAAATGTTATAAACCAAATGGGAGAGCCCAACCCAAAAGACTAGTCTAATAGATGGGAGAACTCATTTGGCTTATAAACCCATTAGCATTTCTCTATTTGTTCAATCTGGGACAATTGGTTCATAACAATCGCCTCCGCTTGAGAACCAACGACCTCGTTGGTCACGGCTGAGCGCAGTTGGTCACGGCTGGCACCCCCTTGGGTCCAGGCCACCACTCCTGGCACACAGGCCACCACTCCGAGTCGCGGCTCCACGCTTGGATCGAACCTCCTTGGTCACGGCTGAGCCCAGTTGGTCACGGCTGGCACCCCCTTGGGTCCAGGCCACCACTCCTGGTACACAGGCCACCACTCCGAGTCGCTGCCCCACGCGTGGGATTGATCTTCGTTGGTCACGGCTGGGCCCAGTTGGTCACGGCTGGCACCCCCTTGGGTCCAGGCCACCACTCCTGGCGCACAGGCCACCACTCCGAGTCACGGCTCCACGCGTGGGACTCTCAATGAAAGCACCAATGTTATAAACCAAATGGGAGAGCCCAACCCAAAAGACTAGTCTAATAGGTGGGAGAACCCATTTGGCTTATAAACCCATTAGCATTTCTCTATTTGTTCAATGTGGGACAATTGGTTCATAACACGTACTTTCCTGCAACTTCTGAAATATCCTTGTCCGAGTGTAGAAGCTTCAACATTGGTGATATGAATACATAAAAATGTGTCAAAATCAAAGCTGTCACTAGACTAATCTAAATCGAGATAGAGGGACAGGAGAAATCCATGGTAACTAAAAAAGAGGAAGAAAGTAAGAAAGAGAAGGGGAAGGATAAAAGGGTCATTAAATGATTACTTTTTGTTTTTTAGAATTTTATATTTAAATAAAAATTTCACATAAGTAAATTTTATTTTAAAAAATAATTAAATAGGTTGAGTGATTTTCTGAGATAAAAGTTGATAGTTGAGTGACCATTAGAGTTATTAACTCTGTTAGGGAGCATTTCTCTTTAAATAGGCATTACACGGCGCGAATCCAAATTAGTCACGACCCTAATTCAGATACCAAACACTAAGGGGAAACCTTAAAAAGGAAAAAAGAAAACGAAGAAGACTTGAGTGGAAGAAAATTAGTTGACGAAGATATAAGAAGGAAGAAGAGTTACGCAATGGAAAACACTTTTCTGTCCATTTTGTTGTCGTGAAGACATTCAGAAAAAAAAACTGGACATCACTCGGAGCGCTTCCTCTTTAATGCGGCCACTGATCGATGAGTGAGTTTCGAATATCAAATAATTATTTAAAATTTATAAGGATAATTCTGGTAATTTGTTGATTTAACTATTTAATTCGTAATAGATAACCTGTCTTATTTTTTTCTGATTATTGTTACTTTTTTTCCAGGTAGAATTGATAATAATAATTTTTTATGACTTGATCGTGTAAAAAAAAAAAATTCCACGTTACAAGTGTGTAGCTAGAAGTTGAACTATTCAACTTTTAACACTGATATAATTGAGCATGGCTTTAGGGTGAAAATAGTACAGGTAATATATATGAATAAAAATTTGCAAGTATCTTTTTTAATTTAATTTTTTTTTTTAACCCCCCCCAAATATTCAATCTTACCTGTCCATTTGGCAGCACCAGAAAACAACCCATATCCAGCCATGCTAGCTGCGTGCGAGGGAGAAAAGTGAATGCTTATAGGGCATGGAGGTGATATACTATATGCCATTATTTTCACATGCCAAGTTAATTACCACTAGCGAAAAAAAGTCTTACGTCTCTGAAAAACATGCAACTTTTTTTTTCTGACCTCTCTATCTTTCCCTTCTTTTTCTTTTTTCGGTTTTATCATTCCATATTTGTAATTTACTCACTCCGTCCTCTTTTATTTATTATTTTTTGACATGATACGTTCATTAAGAAAATAATTATTGATATAATTATTTTACTATACTACCCCCTATTAATTGATGTTTAGAATAATATGTCTTGAAAATGGTTTGGAGTAAACAATTAACGCTAAGGGTAAAATAAGAAAAATTCTTTTGTCTTTTCTTGATATGTCAAAAGTCATAAGTAAAAATAAAAATTCAATTAGAAAAATAGTGATAAGTAAAAGCGAACGGAGGGAGTACTAGTCTGGCTAATTCGAATTCATGTAGAGGCACCGAGTAAATCCACTAAAGATGGTAAAGCATTTCTCATTCTTAAGTTCGAACTTGGTTGAAATCTTTGATTAAAGGTGAAGACAGTGAAAAAAGGGACGGATTCAGGTACTGGGCGGGGGTTTTTGAAAACCAAATTACTTTGTCCGATCCTTGTATTTATAGTGAGAATTCGTTAATTATATAATAAACTGCTATTTGGGAACTCCTTACTTGGTTCAGCGGTGTGCTTGGCGTGGGGTCAAATCCCTTTGGAGTCATACCAACCGGTTTTTTGAAAATCCACAAACTTAAAATATAAAAAAGTAAACACAAAAAAAATAAAGAGTATTCAATATCAACAATTTATATGCATAGGAAATATTTAAGCTTGTATCTACAGAGTAAAGATGCTAACATTATCAGACGTTTTATCAAAGTCCCACATTCTGACTCCTATTTAATTTGACTTACTGTCTCAAGAAGATCCCCACACGGAGTAATACGCAATTACTGAATCCTATTTAGTACTCGTGAGGCTCATTATTGACAAGTAGTACTACGTATTGTGTGTATTGATTAATTTCTGATTACGTTGATGGAAATGACAAGTGTACATATAGGGCAATTACGCTATTCGTTCTAGTTCACAAGTGAGGCATCTAAATATAGTTCGTTATTCAATTACTCATAGATCAACAACAACTATATATATACACTTTAATTTCAAGTAGGTGAGATGGACTTGTGACTCGTGCGTAGGTGCGCGTGTCCTAACTTATAAAATCATAAATAAATAAATAATATAGTTATTGTTGACCTATCGTGATTGATCGATCTCTTCCTTTATTGGTGCTAAGACTCTCACATCGAAAAAGGGATGGACAATTGGTTTTCTCATATGGACTTGGTCAATTCTATCCTAATGAATTAACTTTTAGGGTTGAGTTAGGTCCAAAATCCATTTCTCATGCCTCATATTATATAATCCCACATTAGAAAGGATAGCTTTTACAACTTGGGGTTAAAATTCACAACATGAGCAATATGAGCAATCTCACACAAATAAAATTGAGCTAGGATTCATCCAAAAAAGAAATAAAAAATAAAAATTGTTTTGCAGGTAAGCCAATTGACTGCTCTTTTTAAGTTCAGTTGGGTTTTGCCATTCTGTTATCTAATACAGATTGTGGATGCACGTGGCAATTTAATATATCCGATGTAGGAAAAATCTCAATAATTCTTCATTGCTACTTTGCCACTTGTCCAAGGGGCATGGAAGTTATTGTCTAGGTATGTGGAAATTTGCATTACCCACCCCCATCCCATCCCCACCCACCCACTCCAAATAAAAATGTGTGGAATGAAAATTTGAAAAAAAATTTTACACTATCAAATTATCTTTATATGTGGTTATAAGTAACTTGTTTTATTTTCAAAATTATAAATTACACATTTCGTCATGAAAGGTTGTTACACGTAGTTATCTTTTGGATGATACAATTGCATCGAAATTTCTATATAAGGCAGTGAACTTGTTCCATTCTTCATACTAGAGAAGCAGTCAAGATATACCCACCACATCCACATAGAAAGAGAAATAGGAGATGGAGAATGAAATGAAACAGTCAAAATTCAAGAAGATTTGTGTGTTCTGTGGGAGTAGCGCTGGAAAAAAGAGTATCTATAAGGAGGCTGCAATTGACCTTGGAAGTGAACTAGTAAGAAAAATACTAGAAATATTACTTTGTTTTTCCTCTGTTTTCAACAATTTCTGAATACAACGTTCTGCATCTCCTGTTTAATGTTACCTTATATTGTTAAAACCAAAGTTTTCTTGCATGCAATTCAGCTTATCCACATACTTTCTTGCATGAACTACGCCTCATTCTCAAGCAATTTAGTTGTGTCAACTGTATGAATCACCACTGTCCATGTCGCTCTATTTAAGCTCCTTTCAGGCTAATAGTGAAAATGTTAGTATTGAATTATATTGAATACCACTAATTTGGACTTGAATCATAGTACTGTAAATGATGTCGACTACTTTCTATTCAGCTTTTTGAAGTTAATACTATATTTGCTTGTATAAAACAAGGTATCAAGAAAAATAGACCTGGTTTATGGAGGAGGCAGCATTGGTTTGATGGGTTTGGTCTCTCAAGAAGTTCACAACGGTGGTCGCCATGTCCTTGGGTCAGTTCTGCTTCTGCATATATTCCCCTTTTTTCTAATAAACATGAAAATACTAGCAACTTGCTTTTAATCTTGATATTAATTAGATTGATCACCGGGAAGTATTATAAAATATAAACATTATTGATTGATCAAGATTTCACCGGAACTAATTATTTTTACATGTTTTTGTCACCAGAGTAATTCCCAAGACATTAATGCCAAGAGAGGTATGCTTTTCGTTACAATATTAGTATCACTCCGACATTCCAGGACTTGCAGTTTAAGATGTTAATTTGACTAATTATACACTCGATTAGTATAGTCAAGTGGAAGAAAATAAGAAAACAAACGAAATTAAGGAGTTTTTGTGATAGCCTCTCATATTTGCTGTATTTTCTACCTCATTCTTGTTATCTTTTGCATGAAGTTTATTCTTGTTGTTGGTATGTGATCCAAAAACAGCAAAGATGGAATTTTTGTTACTAGCTTTGTATTTAGTTCTGTAAGTTTGGTTTAATATTTTTGTTTTCAGAATTTTCTTGTTCGATAGCTATCACTTTCTTTATCCCCTTCCTTCCCTTTTCTTCTCTGCTGGTCCCCCTCGTTCTAACACAATTATATTGGTCCTCTTTGATACTAAATTTACATATCAAAAAGAAAAGGAAAACTCTTTCTTAATCTAAGGAGTGCGACTAAAATACAATACTATAGTCAAATCTTTCTATATAACGTTTTTTGTCTGGATATTTTTAACTTGTTATGCGAAATGCTGCTATAGAGAACACATTATATAATATAACATGAAAAATTTGTTCCAAAAAATATTTAGCCGTTATAATGAAATATTGTTATTGAGAGATAATTTGATTGTACACCTCTTGTACTTAATTATCTTCCTAAACAAACAAGATTTACAATGATAAAAAGGGTATCCCGTTATCCTTGCAAAAGCGAATCCATAATCAAGAGTCAGTAGGTTCAAAATGAGTATGATTCTAGCTTATTATATATACTTACGTATACATCTTAATCTTTTTGAGGATATATGTATACATACATAGTTCGAGCAGAAAGCAATGAATGTAGTTGAACGTGCCGTATTGCCTAGCCAGTTGTAATCTAAGTTGCGTACAAGAGTACTAGACTGAAGAGAGGACAATCCTGCATAAGGCTGCAATATGCATTACAAGCCTCATCGTTTTCTTTTTGTTCTTTTCCCTACTCCTCTTTTTCATTCTTGTTTTATATTGTTGCAAATTACTATTATAAGCCCTTGTGCCCCTCTTCTGCAGCCCCAAGGAAAAAAACCCCCACCAATAGTTTCTGGAGATAATATGTGTCTGAGTCAGTGACTATATATTATCCACATGTTGTGTGGGGCTAACAACATGACTAGTAATGATAATAGTGGTGGTGCCACATGCAGATAACTGGTGAAACAGTAGGAGAGGTGAAGCCAGTTGTAGATATGCATCAGAGGAAAGCTGAGATGGCCAAACATTCTGATGCCTTTATTGCTTTACCTGGTTCCTACTCATTCTCCCTCATTTTTTATCATATAACCACCTTTACCCTGGACACAGGATTTTCACCGAGGGTTCATCATCACTATATATACATAAAAAATATAAATAAATAAATAATAGTAATAATCTTATATGTATAAAGTGTGATTTTCTATCAAAGAGAGTTCGTATGAACTCCTTCAGCCATCTAACTTCACCCATGCTTTTGCCCCCTTATAAATTATTCATTATATATAGCGGATTGACCATATATTATGTGGAAAAAAAAAAAAGGAAATTTACTGTACATGTACACAATGAAGGTGAAAATGATCAAAATGGTCCTTAATGTATTGGTGTTGGTCTAGTTTTGTTCTTGATGTATGCACTTTAACAGATATGGTCCTTAATCAAAAAAGATTCACTTATTTTGTATATTAAGGACCATATCTGTTAGGTTGCATATATCAAGAACCCAAATAAACTAACCTCAATATATTAGGGATTATTTTGATCACACAATCAGATTAATGACATATGTACAACAACAAAATAACTGTTAATGACAATAAATTCTATTGAACTTGCATTGACTAGTTTATAATGCTGAATCCACTCCATTATCGGGACCATAGAACTTAGAAGATTATCTTAATAATAAAATAATTAAATTATCATACAGGTGGCTATGGAACGCTAGAAGAGCTGCTTGAAGTCATTGCTTGGGCTTATCTTGGAATCCATGACAAACCGGTAATTAAATTTCATATAGTGCATAACCTTTCTAAATTCTATAATCAACTTAATCAGAAACTTTTCCATGATTATTAACACTAAACTTTGATTATATTGTAATAATATTAATGCAGGTAGGATTATTGAATGTGGATGGTTACTACAATTCCCTCTTGACATTTATTGACAAAGCAGTGGAAGAAGGATTCATCTGCCCCAAAGCCCCACAAATTTTTGTATCAGCTCCTAATGCCAAGGAACTTTTAAATAAACTCGAGGTAAATGTAGCCTTTAAGAAGCAAATCTAATTCATTTTTATTGTTTGTAAGGGTGTTTATGAGTTACGACTACTTACAAAATTTACTGGTCCTACTAATTCAGATATATGTGTCGTGACAAGAACTATATGCATGTTAATATATGACTTGTATACCATTTTTCAGGGGTACTTTCCCAGTGATGGAACTGTTGCCTCAAAACTTAATTGGGAAAATGAGGAGTTGGACTATTCCCAAGATAGTTCTACTGGCTAATTATGTGTTCCTCCAAGAGAAGCAAAGATGGATAATGTCACCTCAGAAGACTAATTATTAGAACAATCAGGGATTTAACTTACTTGCAGTTGATTTTTCTTATTTTTTTAGTCGTGCTTCTCTAGTAACTTTCCCTTCACTTTCTTCCCATGCTAAGTGTTAATAATGATTATGATGGTTTATATTATTTGTTTTAATCTAGAAATTAAACTACTAACTACAACTACCTCTGTCCCATTTGATTGATATTGTTTGACTGGATACGGGTGTAGACATCGAAATTTTATAGGATTTTATGAGATGAGTTTAATTTTGTTAGGGTTTTTGAAAAATACTTTATCCCAAACTCTAGTTCACGCATATATAAAGGGTAACATGTTCACTCGAAGCGTCATTTTAAATATCCCATAAACTCTTGAGTATTCATAAAAAGATGAGATCTCAAAATCCCATAAATTCTGAAATGTTCATAAAGAGATCTAGACACTGCCTTTATTAAAATCTCCATACTACGTTCTTAGCAATCAAATATATCTCAAGGAGGTCTAAATCATCCTACATTGGAGAAATAAGTTACTAACACTTCTCGAATCACAGAGCAAAAATCAGAGAGAAGAATAAAGGGAGAAACAAAATTGTATACTCACAATCTTCATGAATAAAATCATTCATTTTATTTATTTTGTGATTACAATATATTTTATGTATTAGAGAAAAATTATTGCAAGTAACGACATTTTAAAATTTATTTTTTAAAAATTTTGTGATCTAACAATAAAAAAATTAAAATTAAATTATTTCAAATATAAAAATGTCTTTAGTGGGCCTAAGTACGCAGAGAACTAGACAAACAATGTGAAATGTCTCTAAAACCACCTATAGGACCATATTCTTCACCTCGAGGTCGTTGACCAACTGATCCACCAATTATATACTCCGTCTTATATACATTGTGCCATATATTTATATTTAAAAATTACTCCCTTCCTTTTAAAAAGAATAACCTAGTTTTATTTTTAATTCATTTAAAAAAGAATAATCTCTTTCTTTTTTTGACAATACTTTAATTTCAACTTTTTACGTGACATATTTAAGACCACAAGATTAAAGGACATTTTGGTACATTTGACATAATTTTAATTTAGGATCACAAGATTCAAAAACTTTCTTTATTTTCTTAAACTACATGTCAAGTCAAACTAGGTCATTCTTTTTTAAACGGAGGAAGTATCATTTTCATTTAATACAATTTCAAACATAGGTAAAAATCATTCAAGTATAGATTTAGAAATCATAAAAGTCTTTTTTTTTTTATCACATAAAGATTACTCCCTCTAGTCCAAAATAATTGAATTGTTGAGGTAATGAAAAAGATTTCATCACTCAAACTAAAATCACAATTAATTTAAATATTGTATTATTTAAAAAAAGAATATTTATGTTTCACTACAATTGAGTAAATCAAGAAAGGATCACAAAAAAATCAATCAAGAGAATAACCAATTATTAATCAAACAACTTATATGGCAAAGATTATTATGATCAAAGAGTCATTCCAAAATTAAAAATATTATGAAAAAGATGTCATCACTCAAAACATATCTTAAGATTTTATTCAAATATAGATTGATTTTTTTTTAACAAACTAATACGATTTTCTAATTTGAATTAATATACAAAAAAAAATTGGATTCTTATATATATCCATTACATTAACAAATAATAACACATAAATTATTATTAACACACTGATAAATTATTGTTGAATAAATAAAACTGAAAAGTAAGTACGAAATTAGCAATTAAGAGTATACTTGGAAACAAAATTATTTTGACGATATTATAAGTTCTCTACTAAAAGTAAAATAATTAATGCTTGAAGACACTCGTAATGATTGACTCTTAATTAGGGGTGTTCATGGGTCGGTTTGGATCGGTTATTGGTTAAAACCATAACCAAACCAATTTAGTCGGTTATTAAATTTTTAAAACCAAACCACACAAAAAAAATAACCGTTGGTTTGGTTCTTGTCGGTTTGGTTCGGTTTTTGCGGTTTTTTCGGTTATGACTAGGGATCCGCTATACTGTCTTAACCTTCCCACAACACTAGCCAAACTTGAATATAAAATTTCAGATCATACATACTTACTGATCATACAAACTGCAGGTCTTAACAAAACAGGAGGCTCATGGAAACCAAACCTGAGATAATGAAAATTATTTGTGAAAAGGATTTCTATTCTAAATGCAAGTTTTTATGTTAAGAATCCTAAAATATAAAGTAACATTAAGTTTCTTAAATATTTCAAAATATATATTGGTTATGACTTAAGAGCTAGAGAAATTAACTACATATCATTGCAGTTGTCTTCTCTATTTGTAGCCTCAAGTCAGTACTTATAACTAGCGTCTAAGATTGTAAAACTATTCCTTCTTCCATAACAGCTTCTGTTGATTGACCTTAATTCAATACAAGCGCCAGAAAATATTTAAAGTTTTTACTTTTCAACCAATTGAACAGAGAAGACCTGTTCAATCTTCACTTACACTTTTCCTTGTGAAATGAAAATGAGGATTTTTTGCTTTTTTACTTTGCTAAGAAGAAGAAGCTGGACGGAGAAGACCTGTTCAATCTTAATTTGCAGTAAAAATGTGAAGACCAGCTATCAAAAAAACGCAGAGAGAGAGTGAAGAAGCTGAACGGAGAAAACCAGCTAGGGTTTTTTCCTTTGCTTCTCTAAGAACTAAGAAGAAGAAGCTGTCCAGAAAGAGAGTGAAAATGTGAAATTTGTGTAGGGTTGGGAGACTTGGGGAGTTGGGGTATTAATGTATAGTAAAGGCTGAATAATGTATTGTTGGGCTTGAGTTTGGATAGTTGGACTTAAAAAATAATCTGGTAAGTGCTAGAGTTAAAAGATTTAAATTTATCTATGATTAAATTTAACAAAATATTTATATATTTTTTGTGAATAATGTACAAATAATTATAAAATTTATATATACAATTTATCGGTTCGGTTTGGTTATTTTTTCGGTTTTTTTTTTAGTAAAACCATAACCAAACCAAATAGTAACGGTTTTCAAAATTTAAAACCAAACCTAACCAAACCATATGTCGGTTTTTTAATCGGTTTACGGTTCGGCTTGGTTTTTAACCAAAACCATGAACAACCCTACTCTTAATCATAATAAATATTATTATATATTTGGAACATAACCCTATATATAGAACAATATTATTAAACATTGAATAAACTATTTAAATTGAGACACAGATATGAATTTTATTGGAGAGATGTAAAATTTTGAATTTAAATTTAAAAATATGCATATTGAGTTGATCTTTGAAGTCCCAAAAGGAAATAAATAAATTACCAAATGAAAAAAAATATTATAAATACACCACATTATTTTAAGAATTTGAATTTGGCTTGCAAGGTTGGGCTTAATAATGAGTCAATCAACACATAAATCATACGATTTTATATAATTTCACAAATATGACATTTTATTATTTGAGATTTTTCTTTTCAAATATAAATAAATTGACATACAAATAATGAATACCATGAAAAGTTATTCATGTTTTGTACTTAAGAAAGGAGGAAGTTTTGAAAGTATTCTCAGCTTTTCAAGTTTGCAGTATTACACAAGA
Organism: Capsicum rhomboideum; assembly: GCA_031232105.1. Taxonomy (NCBI): domain Eukaryota; kingdom Viridiplantae; phylum Streptophyta; class Magnoliopsida; order Solanales; family Solanaceae; genus Capsicum; species Capsicum rhomboideum. The sequence continues at coordinate 4,647,810 of CP124713.1, read as the reverse complement.
GTAAATATAATTTTATATTAAATTGAGGAGAATTATACTATCTTTTTCTCTTCCCATTCTTATCCTGATTTGTTGATTATTCTTTATAATAAAGGTTTTCATTTGAAGTTTTTCGTATTCTGTTTCTTTTTTAGTTTTGATATACATTTCATAGATAATCATAAATTTTAGATAGAGATACTTTGTGTATTTTGTGGCCGGTTGGGCTGTAAAATTTTTTGAATTTTGTCCAACAGGAACGGAGAATGAAACACATTAGAAAAGTCAAGTTGCTTGGTCTATGCTTTGCTCATGTGTTGAAGGTCAGGAAAAATTCATATTTCAATATAATTATGATATATTTATTTTTTGTGCAAAATATAATTAGTTTCTATTTATTTATTATAATCAGTTTCTCTGGATATGATGTATACAAATATCTCATAAATGCGAAATGAATATTTGATAAATAAACAAGTACAACGAAAAAATCAAAAAATATAAAGGAATCTTATCAAATCATCAAGGTACATATATTTTCATACTTGATTTAACTTCTTCTTATTTTTTAATTATTTAGTTTTTATTATTATTATTATTATTATTATTATTATTGTTATTATTATTGTTGTTGTTATTATTATTATTATTATTATTAACATTACATTTATCTTTTGTCAACGATGTAATAAAGGATTCTGAAGTTTCTATAGATATGATGTATAGAAATATCTCCCAAATGCAAAATAAATATTTGGAAAAAAAAAAAGTACAATGGAGAAATGAAGTGTATATAAAGAAGGTTTACCAAATCATCCATGCAGGGAATGACCATATACATACAAGAGTTTTTTTACTTGACATTATTCACTATATCTCGAGTACTGAGGAAATAAAAAAAAAATTGTGTTATGATTGCATGTATGTCTTTTTATTTTGTATAGAAATATAAAGATTAGCATTTAAAATAAATTGTTTTCATTATTTTGGAATGTGCACACTAAATTAATAAATAAAAAGAAAAAGAAGATGAATTGGATAAAAATTAAATATATGTGATTTAAAATCCTGACAATACTTAAGTTTCTTTCATCTTATTTCAAAGTTACAATGATAGCAAGGGATTTTAAGTTTCTCCGCTTACAAATATATATTTTTAAAAATAAAATAGAGATATTTAATTAAAGTAAAAAGTTATTTTAAGTTGTAGCTAAAGTAATTTTTCTATTTTTAAATTTCAATTTTTCAGATATAATACTAAAAATCTTATTATAATCAAAAGCAAATAAGATAATTTTTTTCTAATTCTTTCCACGCATCGCGCGGGTACGTATACTAGTTTATATTTAAAAACTACTCCCTCCGTTTCAAAAAGAATAACCTAGTTTTATTTTTAATTCATTTAAAAAAGAATAACCTCTTTTTTTTTTTGACAACACTTTAATTTCAACTTTTTACGTGACATATTTAAGACCACAAGATTAAAGGACATTTTGATACATTTGACATAATTTTAATTTAGGATCACAAGATTCAAAAAATTTCTTTATTTTTTTAAACTACGTGTCAAGTCAAACTAGATCATTCTTTTTTAAACGGAGGAAGTATCACTTTCATTTAATACAATTTCAAACATAGGTAAAAATCATTCAAGTATAGATTTAGAAATCATAAAAGTCATTTTTTTTATTACATAAAAATTACTCCCTCTAGTCCAAAATAATTGAATTGTTGAGGTAATGCACATCTATTAAGAAAAATATTTAAGGACATAAATTTAAGGCTACTTTCCGCTATTACCCTTTTGATTATCCAAACTATTCTTCTAGTAAAATGTAAAGTAGTTAAAAACATCATTAAAAGAAAGGGTAAATATGGAAAAAGGTCCAAACAATTCTCTTGAACTTTGAACAATTAACTTATTTTGAACATAAAAAAATTTCAATAATTCATTTAATATGGAATGGAGGGAATACTTAATAATATTCATATCAACTTAAAATCACTTTAGCCTGAAAATGTAGAAATCCGATGAAAATTCATCAAATCGTTTTAACTTGCATGCCACGTCAGTTCTGTAGTGGGTCTAATTAATCAATAAGAAAATAAAATTTTGAAAACTTTTTTTGCCTTTTCAATGAGGTGGACAACACCAAATGTGCATTATATGTAATGGCATGGTCAAAATCGTGTTGCCCGTGAAAAGTTAGCCACCCGACTTGAAATCTAATTAATTAGTTGCTCATCCTCCAACTTTGCCTAAAATAATGCTTTTATTTCATGTAGACTTAAAACTAGAATTTTTTTACGCTAAAATTGATGGTTGAGTTTAGGGGATAATTTGACCATTCTTGGAAGAGGGAAATGAAAAAATGAAAAAGAAAATTTACGTTACATATACATGTATATGTGGTTGTTTAATTTAAGTTTAGCTTACGATAATCAAAGAATCTCATAATTCCTCAATGATAACTTCACGTTCATGGTCGATTTCAAACTGTATGAATATATGAGCGTTGACCAAATAAGTATAACTTTATTGAATTAGACAAACTAAAGAAGCTTTATTCTTATTTAGTTTTACTAGTTAAGATATCTACGTTGACTTTCAACTTCTCAAGCTACGCATGCAATGAAGTCAGCTCTTGATCTCTTCGACCTTACGTTCTTTTGTGTTTGCTTCAGGTGCTCATCATTAGAAAGGAAAACAGCATATATCAATTTTCGAATTTGCTTTTATAACTACGTGGCAATCGGTACCAATTGGCATTTGGCCTGCAGACTAGTCTAAATTCGTGACTCGTAGGACTCATTAGAGGGAAAACAGCATATATCAGTTCTCGAATTTGCTTTTATAACCATGTGGCAATCGGTACCAATTGGCCAGACTAGTCTAAATTCGTGACGCATAGGACTCATTAGAGGGAAAACACAATTACTATATTAGGGGTGTCTTCCGTTCTCAGGACTTGAATCCGAAATCGCTGGTTAAGGGCAAAAGGATACATTCATCAGACTGCATGCATGCCTTGGTGGTATTTCTGAAAATAAGAAATCCCTGGCTAATTTCTGATAAAAATGCTAAAAGAATCATTTTCTCTGAATGAAATGTCCACCTTTTTGTTCTTACATCAATATAATTATCTGAGTTAAAGAACTAACAGGACAGTTAAAGTGAATTTTCATTGGAAGACTTATGGGATTGGATTAATTTAAGGGTCCTAATTTTCTCTAATCAAGGAATGTCGTTATTTATGTAATCCAATATCAAATACTTCTAGGCTCCACTATCTATTGCCAAGCGCCTAACCAATATATAAAAGAAGTTTTTTTTTCCAAAGTAATTTCTCAATAAAGAAAACATTAGACTTTATTAACATTGTCCCTCATGAAATCAGACCGTGGCCAAAGGTTTGTTACGTTCAAAATTGACAGAGTTTGGCAAGAAGGCAATATGCAGATATACGCCGCAACATGTTCATGTCCTAAACCAATAAAGTCAATCCTTGCCAACCCTTTTTCCCCCATAAAAATCTCTTCATATATATACTTAAATCTTTTTTAATGTAATATACTCTGCACCTTGATGGCTTGATGTATAAACTTCACGCTTTGCATTAGCTTAATTTGCTGAAGAAGAAAAGGCACATCTTCCTTGTCCCAATTCATTTCTAATATCTCTTGTTTCTTTACTCTCAAGGTAATGCATATTTTTACCTAGTAATCTTTTGCATATTTGTATCCCAGTATATATATTCCTTTTGTTAGGTTATGAGACGCGTGGCTGCTGAGCCAGGAATTCTGATAAGGGGCTTCAAAATTTTATATATGTATGAGAAAAAATATTTTTACGCTGTTTAAGTAGTACTTGTATATGGATTTAATTTATATACACTGACCGTGTAAATTTTAAAACTAAGCATAAAGATTAGAGTACAAAAAACGCAAGGGAAGCCTTCTTTCCTGGCAGCATAGTCGATGTAACGCGTTGCTTATATTATATGTTTAGGAGTTAATCCCATGTGACCTTGCTGCATTTCCTATGGCATTCTTCAACTCCACTTTATTACTTAGAACACACACTTGTCTCATCTATATATGATTTTCTTGCCCAAGATCCAATGAACAAGGTCATTTTAATCACTTATTTAAGCCTAATTGAATTCCATGTTGTTGAAAGTATAACAATTTTCTTGAATTGTGAGCTTTCTTTTTTCCAAGAATTGTTTTTCACTTCATATATTGCAGGTGGACAGTGTTCATCTGGCTGAACTTTGAATGGGGTTAGTTAGGAATCTTGATATGAAAAGTGGAGATTCCTTAGAAGGATTGCTGAGTGACAAAACTAAGATGAGACAACAAAAGGGTGGTTCTTCAAGGCTTGTCACTGTGTTAACTTGTTTACAATTCACATTTGCTGTTTATGCTACATTTCTTCTATATTACATGAGCCCCTCAATAGATTTAAGGTCTAAACCGGACTTCAGTTGGACTACAAGAATTGCTCAGCAATGGAAGCAATTCATAATCCCTCCCCACGTTGTTGCTCGTTATAATCAGGCAGCTAATTCAGTTGTTACAGCTGAAAGTACTCAACCAATGGAAGTGTGTGAGCATGAGAAGATTGATTTTGTACAGAAGAAGTCGAACGATGCTGTCATGATCAAGTTGAAGACAGAGCTTTATCAAGAAGTGCTAGATTTTCAAAGCAAGTCTCTTGGTGCTGAAACTCTTTCTCACCTAATGGCGATGAAGTCCAAATGGGATTTGCGCGGTTCAAACAAGCCAAAAATCACAGTGATTTTGAATCATTTCAAGAGGAAAACACTTTGTGCTCAGCTTGATTCTTTGCTTGGCCAGACCCTCCCATTTCATCATGTTTGGGTACTTTCATTTGGAAGTCCAAATGAGCAATCCTTAAAGAGAATTGTGCATAGATATAATGACTCAAGAATAAGTTTTATAAGTTCAAGCTATGATTTCAAGTACTATGGAAGGTTCCAATTGGCTTTACAAACAGAAGCTGACCTTGTATATATCGTAGATGATGACATGATCCCGGGGAAAAAGATGCTGCAAATTTTAGCACATGTTGCAGGAACAGACAAGTACAATAATTCTGTTTTGGGCAGCATTGGTAGGATTTTGCCTCTTAGACAGAAGGATTCTAGTTTTCCAAGCTACAGGAAGTTTCGATCCAAGGAAGCAGGGCTTTATTTGCCTGATCCTGCTTATAACATCACAGTGAACAAAATTGTTCAGGTGGATTTCCTCTCTAGTTCTTGGTTTATGTCTGCTGAACTTGTCAAGACACTCTTTATTGAGACGCCGTTCACTTTCATGACAGGGGAAGACTTGCACTTAAGGTATGTACTTGAACAGAATCTACTTTTTGTGCCAACACTTTCAGAAAGTTCATTGATCTGTTCATTACAACAACAACAACAACATACCCAGTGTATTTCCACAAAGTGGGGTCTGGGGAGGGTAAAGTGTACGCAGTCCATATTCATGTATGAATATAGAAGATGTCAATATGCTAGGACTGCTCCACTTGATAATACATAGTGTACCACTAATATTTTGAGATGATTAGGTGTATTAAATATTGAAGTGTGGAGATCAAATTTTAATTGAAGATTGTTATCTGATTCAGATAAGCATTTTTGCAAGTTGATCATTAGAATGTCTATGCTTTCTTAGGCACTTAGGAAAGAATATTCTTCAGCTAAAAATATTTGATTTCTTAATGATCATCTTTTCTAGTATTATACTATTGGAGTCCTGCATATTCTGTTTCTCTTGTTCGATCCTTAAGTAGTCATCCTTTTAGCTTTTTAATCTGCTTCAATAAAGTAAAGGACATTTACAAGAATTTTTAATAGTGAAATTAAAAATTAAAGATTTGTGCATGAGAAGAAAATCCAGTGTAAAAATGGATCAAATGATGAAAGGTCATGTAATGCTTTAAAATTATGGATAGATACTATCTTTATAGCCTCTGATGTGTTAACATTTTTCTTTAAAAAATTCTAATAACTTCAATTTCCTTAAAAATTGTAGCTATCAGCTTCAGAAGTACAGAAATGCTGGTTCATTTGTGCTACCAGTTGATCCAAAAGATAAGGACACTTGGGGTGACAGTGAGCATAGGCTTGCCTATGTATCCGAAACAACTGTAATTTTCAAGGACATTGTCCAAGTCCGAGATGAACAGTGGTGGAGGGCGCTCTCTACTGGTTATGTGACACAATGGGCAACGATGTATCCTCAAAAAATCGATGCACTCTTCTATGCCCACTCTGTCGATGAAGTTAAAGCTCTTGCACCTCTTCTGCTAAAGTTCAGTTCAACTGTTGGAAAGAAGGCCTATATAGCTATCTCGGGAGGCAACCTTTGCTCTTGTGAAGATGCTGCAGTAGCTTTGAAGTGGCCTAAGGCAGTATGCAAAGAAAGAAGATTCAAGATTATGGATTTAGGAGTTGGTGCTTTATCAGGAAATTCAAATTCTGAAGTGCCTGTTGTTCAAGCAGTGTATGCTGGCATGAAAGGACTAATCAGAATTCACAATCCTAGCCTGCTGATCACAGTAGCCGATGCAGACTCTAACGTGAAGAAAGCTCTGAAGATGGCTACTGAAGCTGACACAAACAGTTCAACACTCGTTCTTCTACCAAAGTCATCGGTACCAAAGGTTCTATGGATGGCTGATATACGTTCCACAGCGTTGCAAAGTAAGAACTTAATGTGTTTTATGCATAATATTTTCCCTCTCCTTAGTCTAAAGTTAATCAACTTTTATGAACAATGCATTTTTGTTACTTCAGATTGGAACAAAATGAAGATTTATGTGAATATCATCACACAGAACAGAGCTAATTCACTTGCAAGGCTTCTCAAATCCCTGAGTGATGTATACTACATTGGTGAAGAAGTTCCTATAACTTTCAACATGGATAGCAAGGCGGATGAGGCAACTTTAAAGCTGGTCAACTCATTTAATTGGCCTCATGGACCCAAAATTCTTCGAAGGAGAATCATCCAAGGAGGCCTAATTCGAGCAGTTAGTGAGAGTTGGTACCCCTCATCAGACGATGATTTTGGCCTCTTACTTGAAGATGACATTGAAGTCTCCCCATACTATTACCTTTGGATCAAATATGCTCTCTTGTCCTATCACTATGACCCTGAAATATCGATCCCTGAGCTCTCTTCGATCTCTCTTTACACTCCACGGTTGGTAGAAGTAGTAAAAGAACGGCCTAAATGGAATGCAACAGATTTCTTCAAGCACATTCATCCAAACACTCCTTATCTCCACCAGTTGCCATGCAGTTGGGGTGCAGTTTTTTTCCCCAAGCAATGGAGGGAATTCTACGTCTACATGAACATGAGATTCACAGAAGACGCAAAGCAAAACCCCGTTCAAATCCCAAGATCAAGAACCAATGGTTGGCAAGCATCATGGAAAAAATTCTTGATAGACATGATGTACTTAAGAGGGTATGTTACACTTTATCCAAATTTCCCCGATCAAACAAGCTTTTCGACGAATCATATGGAACCAGGAGCACATATTGCTGCTAAAGAAAATGTGATCAACCATAACAAGGCTGATTTTGAGGTACCATTGCTAAAAGAAGACTTCAGAAACTTTCTGCCTAATGGGAAAATGCCAACAGCTTCAAGATTGCCTTCATTAAACCTCTTCAACCAGCCTGTTTCTCTAAAAGGCCTAAAGGCAGCTGGTGCAAAATTGAGACAGGATGTTCTTAAATGTAAGCAAACAGAGATAGTAACTGTTAACCATGAGACAGGTGTACCTTCACATTGTACAAGATTCTAAAAATTCATAACTTTTTTTTTCTCTTTCATTGGTTGAAGGTTTATTAGATAAGTTCTTGTTCCTTATTATTCCACATTTAAGGAAGGGGACAAAGGATTTCTTGATGACAGAACTGAGAGTTGTATAGTTAATATTGTAGCAGCCAAAAAGTGGCTATCTGTATGTATCCTCCTCTTCTGCATAATTTTTGCATTTCAATAAAAGAAACAACAAGAAATTATTGCCTCAAATTCTAGCATTGCTTTTGAAGTTGAATTCTGATGGTCAATAAGAAATAAGAAGATTGGATTACATTGTCATAATAAGATATCAGTAAACATTAATTTTCAAGTAGAATTCAACAAAGCCTTCAGAGTTATTCGGGGCATATGCTTATGTAAGGTATTAATTGATATATGATAGCATGCAAACTGATCAATAATAGATATATTATCAGTTAATCGAGTCGCATGCAAACTGACCAATAATAGATATATTATCAGTTAATCGTGTCGCATGCAAATTGATCCACACAGTCATATGTCAATAGTTCATGTAGGATCAATAATAGATATCTGATAAATTAATAGTCTCATGCAAACTGATCCACACAGTCGTATCAAAAGTTCTTGTAGGACCAAGAATGACATGGTTTAGTTTATTTTTAATCCATACATGTTGTGTGAGTTTTTGAATATTGATTTGAACCTAGTTTGCTAACAATATTGGACATATATCCAGACACCTAGCACTAGAAACAAACTAGTAACAACAAAAGTAAGACAAATCATTTTAAAAAGAACATAAAGTTTAAAGTTTATGAAACAATTATCATTTTTTTGTATTTTTTTCCAATTCATAGGATGAATGACAATAAAGTGATCGATCTTTGGTGGATCACAGGCTGTTCTAGGAAAGTAGACAAACAATTTTTTGTGGCTACCACGTGGTGACATTTTCAAACTTTACACATGTTCGTGTTACAGAGTACCACATCAAAAGAGGACCCATATTTTAATTATTAAAATAACGAATATTTTTTGAATTCAAAATTTAAAAGTTATATTTCACTTCATCAAAGTTCTGATCTTTTTGATCTTTGTAAGAAAAGAAAGACAGGCAAAATTCAAATTCAACAGTTGAAAGAATTAGATTTACAATTGGATTACAAAGATCACACCGTAACTCTTATATCGAGAAATTACAAAATTATCCTCCTGATTCATTTTATTTTTATACCCAATTGTTGGTAACCCATCAGTTTAATATATAGGCAGTGTGTCTCCATTCAAACTGCTTTTTTCTTTCCTTTTTAAAATTTAGAAAGTAGAAGAAGTATTGGGGAGGAGTAAATAGATAGGAAATGACATATTTTCAGCTTATTAATAGCATGATCTTAAATATGAGGATATAAAAGTTGTAAATTAGAGTAGGAGATTAGCATGTAGTGAGAAATGTCTTGCTTAGATTTGGTAATAATTTGGTACACCGTATTTGTTTCTTCGTTTATATCAGTGGTGATAGTATTATTCTTGTTATTGAATTTTTAAATGATTTATTTCCTCCGTTCGGATTTACTTGTCACTATTTTCTTAAATTTAATTTTTATTTTTATTTGTCATTCTTAATAAATCAAGAATTTTTTATTTTTTTTATGTTTTATCTTTAATATTAATTAATTATTCTCCAAATTATTTTTCAATACCTATTATTAAATATTAATTAATATAAAATAATATAATAAAGTCACTATATTAATTATTATTTTTTTAATAAATATATCAAGTTAAAATATAATAAGTAAATTCGAACGGAAAGAGTATCTTGCTTTTGTCATGAATATCGTCTTTTAATGTACGGGTCAAAAGTACAATAAAATGAAGGAAATATTATATTAATTAGTACTATATTATAGCAAGGGACAATATGGTACGTAGCGATTGTAGAACTTTTCTTTGTGAGGAGACATATTTTTTTGAATAATTGACATTTTGTCCCACAACAAAACCAAACTATTGAAATTAGATAAACACCGATCTCTCAGGAAGGAAATCTCTCTCTATTTTCGCTCTCGGGGGATAACCTGTAAGACTATCTAACCCTATTTTCTTCAATTCTGATCTTTTCCATGCTCTATTTGATGGTACAAATTGTTGTTGAATTTTAGGGCTTTATATTCCCAATTTTAATTATTTTTTTTCCTTCAAAATTTGTTTTTTTTTTTATTTGAGTATTGAATTTTCACATTGATTCCAAGCAAGCAGCATTTTTGATGTTCTACTCGCAAGTTTAAAATTCTTTATTTAATTCAAGGGCCGTAGGGTTTTTCTCTAATTCACGATAATATTTTTTGGAAGTTTATGGCCCAGATCAATAGCACAAGTAAGATTTGTTTGCCCATTTGCTTGGAAATTAATAAGATTCATAAGTTGAAGTTATAGTAAAGTAAAGTACAGCCCGGTGCACTATGCGTGGATCCGGGAAGGGTCGGACTACAAGGATCTATTGTACGCAGTTTACCTTGCATTTCCGCAAGAGGCTGTTTCCACGGCTTGAACCCACGACTTTACCTGTTACTCCAAAGGCTCCCCTAAGTTGAACTTACTATATTAAACTGAAATTCAATTTAAGAACTGTTCAGCTGGTCTCTTTTAGAGGGTTTTCAGTAAATTTTGACTTTGCAATTCTTCAGTTGATAAACAAGTTTCGCAGTTAAAATTGTGGATAGTTAACCAAACAATGGGGATAAATATTTAGTGTAGTTGCACTCAAGGGTTTGACATATTGGTCAATGAAGTGGATTAAGAATCATGAGGTCTCAGGTTCAAATTGAACCTAGCAGAGACAAAAACCCTAGGTGATTTCTTCCCATCTGCCCTAGCCTTGATGGATAGAGTTACGTAGTACCTGTCACTGGTGGGAGGTGACAGGTATCGCGCAAGCTGGCTTGGATACCACGGTTATTAATAAAAACAAAACATTTAATGTAGTTATGCAGATATGGTTTGTATTTGGGTCCAAGTAATATGACTTATCCTTTCAGGCATGTCAAGTTTGCTCTTTTGAAAGTGGATGATGCTATATACATTTCTGGGGTTGCTCAAGGAATTGGTTTCTGCCTAGTGCATGACCTTCGAGTTGAGCAACTATTATCACAATGGTAACTTCTCACCGCAGGTTTGTAGACCAAAAAATGCACCGTTATAATAAATTCTACCAAGTTTTAGTTGCCCTTATCTCCTGGTTTTATTTCCATCAGTTAGCTTACGAAATACCCTCTTTCTTCTTTAAGGTTCACTGGGGTTTTCAAAAGATCAAATGGCAGTGCCAGGCTAATAATAACAACAATCATGGGAATGGTATTTGGATATTTCATTGGCATTTCGTTTCCATCTGTTTCCCTAACAAAGGTACGTTGGCCCAACTTTTGGATGGTCTCCCTGGTGGAGAGTAATATGACCCTGTTTTCAGTACAATCTTGGGGGTCCTTTGCAGATTAGTTTACCTTCGAGCATTATATCATCTCTGGATGTAGCCTTCAATGATGATCATCAGAGACTTGGTGGACGTAGTTTTCCTGAAAATCTTGGCAGTATCCCTTTAACACCTAAGGTACTTATCATTTCACTACAAGTCCTTTAAATTATGTATTCTTCCCTGCAGCTCCACTGCGTTCATTCACTTGTATGTTTCTGAAAAAGGTGTTTGATTAACTATTAATGGTGTCAGTTTGACCACCTCAACAATCTTTCCTTATGGATGGATTCATCTGCATTTTTGTTGCATTTAGCAGTTTACAGGTAAAATGTTTGGTGAAAAACCAATAAAGTTCGAACACCAATTGAAAAAAATGTCTCATTTCTCTATTCACGAGATGAATCGTACATATTGAGACTCATTTCAGAAGAGAAAATTTTACATAGGCGATACCAATTAATTGGGAATATATTTTAGTCATGTTAATATGTTTATTTTAGGTCCTATACTTTCTGGGAGTCTTTTAGTCCTACTAGATATTCTTATGCCGGTAAGAATATAGAGAGCTTCTACTTTTCATTTGTATTTTTTTTATAATGTTAGCATGAGATGAATTTAAATGGGAAACATGGTCATTTAGAATTCATATAGACAATCTCAACTTGTTTGAGATTGAGACGTGGTAGCAGTTGTTGTTGTTAGCTTTAGATTGAAGTTATGCTGGTGAAATCGATATGTAGAAATAAAATATGAAGATTCAGAAACTCTATCGAAAGTAGTAACTAACTTAAAAACACAATACAAAAGTACTAGTGAACACTACCTTTCAGATCATCGAATATTTACAAAAGTATTCAAGAAGACTGTCATCTATGTATCTTGACTGTCAAAGTGAATTTTTCTGTCCTGTAAATTTAAGTTAAAAAAATAGTATCATTGAAATTCGTGTGCACTACTGATTAGTGGCACATTGTTACAATTGTATACATTGCTCATATTTTGAGAACATTGCTCAAATTCATGTGCACTAATCTATTATTGTTTTTGTTATAAGCTTAGCTAATTTAGTTATTCGTGGAACTATACAAAAAAATGCGGACATAATAGCATAATTACATGATCTTTTGCATTTAGAAAAGGTCTAAGATATATATTCTAATAGCCGAGTAGATGTGGCAACCAGAGCATTGTGAAGTTCGTATTCAATTACTGATGATGTTGATTTTGTTTCTTAGATATATGTTCCGACAAATCCTCGTGGTGCAGAGTCTTTACCACCAGGGATCGTGGTCTCAGAATCTGATTTCTATCTACGAAGGTTGTGGGGTGAGCCAAGTGAGGTATGATGCAAATAGTATCTTGTGGTCGTTGAATTATTTTGACTTATCTAAAAAGAAAGGAATTTCTGGTCAGTGTAGAGTTTATGATACCTACAATTATTCTACCATTCCTGAGCTTCTATTGATCATATGGTTACACAAACGTGTTATTAAACAAAATACAACATAGTTATTAAATATGGTTACCTGTCCGCTTCATCTGCTTCCGGTCAGTATTATTTCACAGAACAATGACCTGTTTTATATCTGATATTCTTTACTGTGAATGATAGTAGAACGCATCATTAGAACTTGTATCCTTTTATGGAAAACCATAAATAGATAGGAGGACAAGGTAACCTGAGAAAGAATTTTAGAATTGCTTAAGATACTAATCTTTTAAGATTTGGAGTTCTGTTCCTTCTTTACGTGTAGCCTTATAAATGTGTTGGAATTTCAGGATCTGAGGAAGAAGCCAAAGTATTTGGTGACATTTACAGTTGGTTTGGCTCAAAAGAACAACATTGATGCCTGCGTTAAAAAGGTTATAAAAAGGAAGCTGATCCATCAATTGTGATAGCATACGTCATTATCATTTTCTCTTTAGTGTTGTATTCTTTACACTGAATTTTATTTTATGTATGTTGGTTAGTTTTCAGAGGATTTTCAAATTTTGCTTTTTCATTACGATGGTCGAACAAGTGAATGGGATCAGTTTGAGTGGTCCAAGCGTGCTGTTCATATCAGTATTAGGAAGCAAACAAAATGGTAAGACTTTCTAGTTTATGTAACAATCTTTGGGATTCTAAATCCCATAAATGTAAATGGTGCAAGAATCAAAGAAATATGCCTGAGAACTTTTACCAATGCTGACACCCTTTAGCATGTATACCACCCTTCTTTGTAGTTCCATAATGTTTTGCGGGTCTTTCTATTTTCTTTAACAGGTGGTATGCAAAGAGGTTCTTGCATCCTGATGTCGTAGCTGCCTATGATTACATATTTATCTGGGACGAAGATCTGGGGGTTGAACACTTCAATGGAGAGAAGTAGGTGTTATTTCTCTGGTTGTTTTTCAATAACTTCTCATTCTTAAAGAGTGAAAGATTCTTCTTGTCAAGTTTTGTTTCCACCTAATCTGGGCACCTGAATATGACAGGTATATTCAGCTAGTTAAGAAACATGGTCTAGAGATCTCTCAGCCAGGTCTTGAACCCAACAATGGTCTAACATGGCAGATGACAAAGAGGAGAGGTGATAGAGAAGTTCACAAGTAAGTCCATTGTGTTGCTGTCTCCCATCTTTCTCTGACAATCCCCTTCTCTGGGCCCCAATAGTTCGGATTGAATCTCTATATAGATTAGCTTGTGTTCATGCACATTCAGAATTGTTTGTGGCCTGAAACAGGGATACAGAGGAAAAACCAGGCTGGTGCAGTGATCCACGGTTGCCTCCATGTGCAGCGTACTCTCTCTCTCTCTCTCTCTCTCTCTCTCTCTCTAGCACACAGATTTAAAAATGTGCAAGATGGACACAATCTATACTTAGCTACCATTAATGTATTGTCGTTTCCCATATCCTCCTTTTATTATCTCATTCTCCTTAATAAAGGAAAAAGACAATTTTGGCAAAGAAAGGAAGATGGGAGAAGTATTTATATGTTATGAGTAGAACTGCATGTCATTAATGTATTGTCGTTTACCAAGCAAGATGTCGAATGGACACCTTCTGTACATGTTTTCTTCCTAAAAACTTATGATTGAGCAAATTAACTTCTCCTAAATTAGTACTCAGGCAATTTCTAGTCAGCCAGTGCACCATCTGGTACTTTTAGCATTGGCCTGCAACTTATCTTTTTCTTTTCTTTTTTTTCAGTTTTGTGGAAATAATGGCTCCTGTATTTTCTCGAGAAGCATGGCGTTGTGTTTGGCATATGATTCAGGTAGTTCTCTCAATTGGAATATGGATTCATATAATCCTTTCAAGAGTGCAATTACAGTGGTCATGAGAGCATTATTAAATACACGTGGCATTATAGTGACAGCTCCCAAACCCCACTTGTGGGAGTACGATGGGTATGTTGTTGTATTATAGTGACAGCTCTGCTTCGATTTGATGTTTTCTTATAGAATGATTTGGTGCATGGATGGGGATTGGATTTCGCTCTCAGAAGATGTGTAGAGGTCAGTAGTTCCCATTTATGTATCTGTTAATTATAAAGCGAAAGAGGACTTGTGTCCTGATAAAGGTGGCTGCCCATTTAGAGTTTGATAACATTATGAACCTTGAAAACCGACTTCTTTAGCATTGTAGAGGTTTTTCCATTTAAAGTCTGGTGGACCATTTAACAAAAACTTGTGCCTTTTATTTGCTTAAGCAGCCTGCGCATGAAAAAATTGGTGTAGTGGATTCACAATGGATTGTGCATCAAGTTATTCCTTCCCTTGGAAGTCAGGTTAGTAAATGTCCATTTCCAGAAACTAAATAGCTGAAATTTCTACTAGTTTTTCGAATTACATGCTCATTATTAGCTACAGTCTCATTAATTAGATAATAAACCTACTCTTACCCCCAAAACGGGAATTCAAGTACATGTTGCCGCTTTGAAATGGAGATTCTGAATGATTGTGTCATAGCCTGCATTCTGACCAATTTAGTACTGTATACAACACCGAAAGCACTCATCTGGCATTGTACGAGACTTTGAGATATTGTAGTTGGCGGAAATCCAAATTCCTTTTTTTACTTATAGTAGTGCAGTAGACCCTTTGGTCCAGCCCTTCCTCGGACCCAGGGGCTGACCCACAGGTATAGGTGGGGGTGCACGTGCACCCGTTAACTTCGGAAAAAATCATGTATATATATGTGTATATACCTTGAGGAATTGGGATATAGGTAATAGTGCACCCATGGAAGAATGGAAGTGCACCTTGGCTTGCTGGTTGAAGTTGGTGCTTCCACCCACGCAATCAGGGATCGATTCTGGGGGGTGTCACACAATTTCACTATTTTTTTATATACTTTAGATTTAAAGGCTTATTACTAAGTTTATAACATCAAAATTGTTGGGTTGGAGATTCGAACCCACGACCATCCTACACGGTAAAACCCACCTTGACCATTAAGCTATCACAATCGATATAGTAGAAACAAGTTAAAACAAATATATTAGCTTGAAATTCATATTATAAGAAAGTAAAGTTTATTAGCTTAGAATTCATATTTGTTCTGTATATTTGTATTTTCAGTATTGCTCATTTCATTAGTGACCAATCGAATATGACATTATCCCTTAATCGACATTGAAAGTTTCGCTAACGTCTACGTTAAGATAATATTGGTGCACTCCAGTATTATCAAAAGCAAAAAGCGCAAAAATGCTCTAAGATATGTTGGGGTTTTAAGCGCAAAGTGCAAATAAAGCGTGGACTTTAATGAAAAAAGGCATAAATGGAGAAAAAATATAAATATAAGTCTAGTCCAAGACTCATAATTATAAGCATGAATGACAAATATATGAACGAAGAAATTGAAAAGAAATTACGATAAAGTGAAATATCAATTGTTTAGTGTTCGTCTCTTCAGAAGAGCCTTGGCAAGGGAAAATGTCTTAAAACCTTGATGACGACACTAAACTGCACATTAAGTGAGGCGAAGCGCTCAACACATTTTGAGTCTAGCTTCAAGGCTTAAGCACGCCTTTGACAATAATGGTGCACCCACAGACTTCAAATCCTGGGTTCGCCTCTGCTCGGACCCCGCGCATAGCAAGAGCTTAGTGCATCGGGCTGTCCTTATTAGTACAATTCATGTTGAACTTTGCTGTGGAAGTGCCTATGTTAGTTCTAGATTATCTTGCAGAAATGATTAGAAACAGATAAAGAAGTTAATTCTTATCAAAAAGATATTATATTGTCCCCTCCTCCCCCCCCCCCCCCAAACCCCGCACCCCCCCACCCCACCCCCACACACAAAACCCCAAAAAAAAATAATCAACCACGCGCACACACAACCAAAAAAAAAACAATTGCAAGTTAAAGGTTTGATAGATCTGAGAACCTACCACTCTAGCTTGAAGAGGCCTCTGAAGGCTGATTCATAGGATGAATATCCTTTGCCTCTTTAGAGTTCTAGTTAGTAAGGACATTATTGGCTTACCAAGAGACAAGAATGCCACTTTGCGAGATGATTTAAGTCCTTGGAGTTTAAGCTGGTTTTGCTTCCCCATATGGTGGATATATTTATATGCTAAAGGCTGAGGCTGTTTTCTGCAATTATATCTCAGTGCTTCCTTGTATTTTGTATCACTTGTTATCATTTCTTAAGTGTTTTCTTGATGCAATTTCGGTTTTGTGAAACATACAGGGAAACACAGAGAATGGTAAAGCCCCTTGGCAAGGGGTAAGCAAATCCACGGCTCACCTCAAATCTAGTTTGACAAATATCACTCCCCGTTTGTTTCGCATTTAAGTAATCACATCTTAGATACTTGTTTTCTTTTTGTAGGTAAGAGAGAGGTGCAGAAATGAGTGGACAATGTTTCAAGATCGATTAGCCAATGCAGATAAGGCATATTATTCACAGAATGGAAAAACCAGAGTATAACATCGCTTACAACTTGTTTGTACATTGCTTCTTTTACCTTTTTTTTCTTCCTGTTTTAGGTATTCCTAATTCTTTTTGCCAGTATTTCTTTATAAATATTTGTTTTACTATAGAGCAGCCGTATTTCTGTAGATCCTGGACCGTAAACAGTAAGCCTCTTGTGCATAGATGATACATGAGATCTTATATAGCCCGTGATTGTTGTTTACCTTCATCCTTCTCTCTTGTATTCTCGTTTTTGGAGTGCCAGCGCAGCGGGTGATTGCACAACTCTGGTTCATTACGTTTGTTGGAAAAGGAGGGAAATTTGGGAGAGAATGAACAGAAAGAAAAAATGGTAAGAGAATCAAACAATCTCCTCTTAACCATTTGGGCAAATCCAATATTTTGGATTAAAATTATACATCGTGACGAACTCACATCGATCACTGGAATGAGAAGATTATATTATGCTTTTATTTTGTGCTAATTAAGCCTAGTTAGCCACTGCAAGTAATTCAATTTACAGCATGGCTTTATTTTGTGCCAATTCAGCTGTTAAATTGACAAAAATTGAAGGACCACATCTATGGAAAGAGTGAACCAAGGCAAAGCATATCAAAACGACAAAATATGATTGTTACAAGTAATTGATACAGGAATTGTGATATCACACTCATTAATCGATATTGTTTGTTACGCATGAACCATACGACAATGATGGTTTAAAATGACGAGCATTTTGAACCATCATAGACAAACATAACAAGTACAAACAAGATAGAAGGAAGTAATTTATACGGAATTTTATGTTATTTGCTCAGATAGTAAGCACCCTTCGCCTTTAACTCTAAAAGTTGTGGGTTCGAGTCAAGGTCTGGAGAGAATAGAGTGTATACAAACCTTAGTCCTACCTAGAAAGTGGAGAGGTTTTTGACACACACTCGACTCAACTCAAAACAATCTAAAGCAGTACGAAAATCTCCTGTTAATATGTGTCAAAAATGTCAGTGACATTGTCATCATGTAATGTAACTCCTCATAATGCTTATTACACAACATTTTGGACGTTCTAACATTAAATTATGGTAGACTTTGAACAATATCTCAAAATATTAAAATATCGTCCCTCCTTAAATTTTTCTATCCCAATAGTATGGGTCAGTCTGGACCAAAATTTTCAGCTGGAAAAGATTTGTATATACTCCCCCCATTTCTAAATAAGTGGTGTTTTTAGCTTGAGCATACTCTTTAAGAAATTACTTTTTCATAGAAAAAAGAGTGTTTTTATTGACTTAACAAGTAGTTTCTTGGTTATGTTAAACTCTCTTTATTTAAAGAAGGGTAAAATTGGAAAAACATTATTAATGGGCACTTGATTATCTAAAACACCACTTTTTTAGAAACAAAATGAAAAGATTAAGACACCGCTTATTTAGGAACGGTGGAGGTAGTTAATTCATTATTTTTGCGGAACTCGGCGACTTCAATTAAAACGGTTGCATTAAATGATTTATATTGTTTGTCAGTTCTGATAAATAATGTAATCTCGTGATAATGCAATTTAAGTCGTACCAACACATTGTTTTTCTTTTCCTTTTTTTTTTCCTTTTGTATTTGCTTTATTTATCTTGAAAGGCTTCCAATTTCCATATAGGAAAAATCATTCTAATAGAAGATTAGTATTTGATTAAATCAAATATTGTTAATATTATGAATTTATAGGGTGGGCAGTGTGGATTTTGGTGGCGTTATATATTATAGTCAGTAGGAAATTTTACTGAACTGTCAATTATTCGAAGTGATGTTATAATGTTTGTGTCATATATACAAGGACGACTTTGCTACCTCTACCCCATAACTAACTAATCATTCTACAACTACTCTTTGCTTCCAATTTAATGTTTTTCCTTATCTTTTTCACTATAAATGATTTGTTTGCATATACAATATTAAATTGTTTTTTTTGTGTGTGTGGCTTTCATGTCCACGTGAAAACACTTCAAATTTATAGAATATCATATTTTTGAATCCACGTTAATCAATAGGATACATAATCATGTATTCCCTCCATTTCATTTTATTTTTTTTAATTTTAACTTGACATATAGTATAAGAAATTTGAGAAGATTTTTGAATCTTAAAAATGTAGACATAAAGATGCAGTATAGTTAACTTTGCAAGCTCCAAAAATCCCAAAATGAGGACAAGTTAATTGAAGGTCAACAGAAATACCCAGCTAGACTCTTGTAATTTTATTTTTCTTTGTCTGCTTTGTCTTTAATATTTTGGAGGAACATGACAGTCTGAATGTACATTTGTGGCATTATCTTCAAAATGTGCTATTTGGTTTGGGGATCAAATGTCATGGGTTCGTACCTGTTTATAAATGGCCTATGTGGGGCACATGGTGATACTAAAATAAATTGCTTTTTCTCTAAAGACAAATTTATTAATACTATGATATTTTATTTATTTTTGGATGTGGATAATAGAGGACCAAGAAAATAATACTATTCAAACAATGTCTAGGGGAGTTTCTTTGAACAAGATGGTACCTGTTAATTACTAATGTTAACTTTGTTCGTCTTTGAACTAAGTTTTACATGATATATGACCTAATAAGTTTATCTAAAGATTCACTATGTATCATAATATCATTTGAATATTTATGGCCATCAACGCTCATGATAAGCTCCTTTCTTTTTGGTGTGGGTATGCATTTTCAAGTTATGAATAAATATATAGTAAATCGGCCTGTAGACAAGCAAAGACAGTAGAACGTTTCTCATGTCATCGCTCCACCATTTATACTCATTTCACTAAATTATTGACTCTCATACTAGTAGTTGTTAGGCTAAAATAATCTAAAGATACTCCATGGTATGATCATAGGCAAATTTAGTCCTTTAATACTAGATTCATTTGAATCAGCTGATACTTTTGACTTACTGCACAAATTTACAATCATCGGTGTTAAATTCTAAGTTCGCCTATATAAAATAACAATTATAAGTAAAAAAGATAACTGTCATTATAAGTGAACTCCACAATCACAGCAAAAGTTGGGTCATAACTCATAATTCTTGTTAGGCCATCAAACTTTATGATGCAGACTATAGTTATGATTGATGCATGTTGTTGAATTTCTAATTAAATTTTGCAGTTCTAATTTTCTTTAAGAGTTAAAGTAAATTAGTTGGTTTACAAATAAAATGTCTCTCTCATTAAAACGAGCTAAAAATGTCAATTAACTTTAATTCATAAAGAATAAATGTTTCATTCAGTACTATAAAGTTTTTCTCAGAAAGTCAAAATAAAGGCGAACAATATTCATTTCTTCGGCTATAACACTCTTATCATTGAATATTTTCTTTATGCGAAATTATTGTTTTGATTACGAACTTTTAAGTTTTAACTATTGAATTGATCTTTATTACTCACTACGCTTGTGACTTTATTCACTTGCTTACCACTTTGCATCTCTCTTTTGATATTTTAAGCATAAGTCCTTATTAATGTGATTTCTTTTTCTTTCTTTTGCACATTCATTTTAGTATTTGAACAAGGGTTAAATTTGCTCCTTTATTGTAAAAAAATAATCAATTTCACCCTTTATTATTACTATCTATACAAAAAATACTCCTATTCTTATCTAAATGGTTCAATATATCCTTTCTTTGTTTTCACTGTCTAAGATGGACAACACCCAATCCTAAATGGTACTGACATTTTGATAAGATAAACATCACGTACATTGTCATTTCAGTGCCTCGACCCATTTTACCCCTCCTTTCCACTTATTCTTTTACCACTAGCATGAATTTCTCTTATTTGTGTGAGCTTTATCTACATATATAACACCGTGAGGCCATGAACAAAAGTCTAGCTTTACATTAACTCACGACAAAGGTTAGCTCAAATCCTAGATATAAATTATCAAAATTCCATTTTGTATGTAGGATGGATAATCCCACGCTAGTTTATCATAATTTTAAGTACTATTTTCAATCAAACACACGATAAATTTAATCTCAAACTTTATACAACATAACCAACTAATTCCTCTCAGCGTCTTACGTGAAAATGATCTCTTATAACCACTTACAAATTGAATAGAAGAAAATAATTTTTTAGATCTCTTATATAAAAACTGAAAATCCCTTAAAAAAAAAAACCATAAAACTAAACATACAAAAACAAATCTCTCGTCTCTCACCAAGTGAACCCTTAAAATATCAAAAAAAATATCTTCTAAAATTCAAAAGGCTTGCTGAAGTGGTTGCGTACGTCTACTATCGACTGGTAGGTTAATGGTTCGAGTCATACTGGAGGGTAATAATCAATGGAAACACTATTGATCCTCCGGGGTGTCGTTGAAAAAAAAAGAGGGAGAGAGAGAAGGGCAAAAGAGTCCACTCAAGTTTCAAATAATTTGCGCTTGCAAACTTTTGTCTCTGGTACGCGCAAATTCAGTTGCTTTATTTTAACTTTTTGCACACAAAAGAGTGTTAATATAGGGGAGTTGCAGAGAGAAATACATACAGAGAAAGAGAGAAAAAAAGCCCCATACCGCCAAAGCAAAGCAATCATCATATAAGACACAAACACTAGTGCATTGAAATCTCTGTTTTCCATTTAACTACAAAATCTTCTTCACAATTTAGGGACACAGATACAATAACTTCTTGTATAAGTGTTGAAGAATTTTGTTATATAAGTTGGCAGAATTGATGTGGAAGTGTTATTCTTGAAGTAATTGAAGTAGTGGGTGTTGATTAAATTGTTGAAATGGGGGAGGATTCTTGTAGAATGGAAGGGTGGTTGTATCTCATTCGGTCTAATCGGTTTGGTCTTCAGTATTCAAGGAAACGTTACTTTGTTCTTCATGATCTTCTTCTCAAGAACTATAAATCAAACCCAGTTTCCAACAATGAGGTCCTTCATTCTTTCTCTTCCTTCTTTATGTGTTTGTTGATAAACAATTTGGGTTAAATTTCTTCATGTGTTTAAGTACTTATTTGTTAAGGGATACTGTTATGGGTTCTTATATTTTGATTTACATGTATAGCATTTGATATAAGAAGTTCTTGCTAACTTGTAATCTGAATTGCCACTGTGCTATGTTACGTTTTGTGTTGATGCTAATTACCAGAGGGAAGTAATGCTGCACTCAATTCTTTGTGATGATGTGTTCGGAATTAGTGTTAACAAACATACATACTCCATTCGTTTCGTTTTACTTGGCTCATGTTGATGGGGTGCACCCCTTACGAAAACTTTAATTAGAGGCGTAGTTTACTTAAGTAGTCTTATTAATGATGCTTTGGAACTTTAAATCTGATTACTAAATTAAATATTGATTTCATAAATTGGACAATTAATTTGAAACAGAGGAGTACATTGTTGATGCATGTAGCCCTGATATCAGTGCTAACACTAGTACGTTTTTTCTGAGTTACTAGTTGTGGAAAAGCGGGTGGTTTGCTTCTCAATATAGTAATAGCTTGATTGATAGTCGGAAGCATTGCTGGTATAAAATGGTACTACATCCGTACCAAAATACTTGTCACGTTTCGTTTCTTGAGAGTCGGTTTCACTAATCTTCAGAGCAAAATTGAATTAGATTATTTCAATATTTTAAAATTAAAATTTAGATATTTGAAAACTAAATGAAAAGTATTAGTAAAAGTTGCAATTCTTCTAAATGTAGGTCAAAGTTACGTGGTTTGACTCTTGAAAAGTGAGATGTGAAAAGTATTTTGGACGGAGGGAGTAGTTTCCATTTTTACATTAATTGGAATAAAGGGAATACTATTTTGCGTAGTACATATTTTAATAGTTTTTGTTCAAATTTTGCATAGAGATCATTGTTTCTGGAATATCTTATGATTTTTTCTCAAGACTGATAAACACTACAAATAGTAGCTATGTTTTACTTTGTAATAAAAGAAAGAGAATCTAAGGAGAAATTTCTGTGTTGGCCCTTACTCTAATATTCTTGCAAGTGGGTTCCTCTTCTCCCATACTTCATCCTTTAGGGGTCGTTTGGTAGAGTGTGTAAGAATAATGCTGAATATGGTGTATTAGCAATGCTTGCATTATTAATGCTTGTATTAGTTATGCCGGTATTAGTTATGCAATCAATATTTCTTACACACTGTTTGGTTTGATGTATTAAAAATAATATAAAAAGTAGAACTTTTACAAAATAATATTTATTTACAAAAATACCCTTTTTAGCTTTGTACGCTTTTTTTCAAGTGGAGAAGAAGGTAGGCGGCAGCAACAACAATGAAAGTAAATGAACCCAGATCAAGTTATTGTTGAAGGCCACCCTTGCTTATCCATGGCGAGTTCATTCTCGGGTCGAAAAACCCATTATGGGTTTGCGTCGAATGAGGCATCGGAGAAACTAAGATTTTCTGTGAAGTGTGGTTGCACTTCTCTGCTATGCCAGTGATTTTCATTGATAACCAAAAAAATCAGCTGTTAGGTATAGAAAAGAAAGAGGCAAAGTACAGAGAAAGTAAAGAAAAAGATGGAAATATCTAGAGGAATTTTAGGGGTAATTATGTCATTTACTAGGTTAATGCATGTGTTGAAATGCTTTGCATTACTAATGCATAGAAAATGGTGTGTATTAATAATACACACCTTAATACACAATAGAGTGTATAACTAATGCTTGTATTAGTTATACATAGGCCAAAAGAGTATACCAAACAAGATATTAGTAATACACAGAGCTAATGCAAGCATTATTTTTTTTAATACACTCTACCAAACGACCCCTTAGTGTTTATCACCGAGTTGTATGTAACTAGTGGACTCATATTGTTTAGATTTTAAGTCGATTACAGCTCTTCAATGGTCTCTAGAATAGTCAAGTATCAACATTTCTTCTTCAAGTGGATGACAATTTTATTTTTGTGGTTCTTCTGCCCTAGCTATCTAGGACATGACCCTAGATAGGAAGGCGTGGAGGAGGCACACTAGGGTAGAAGGATAGTAGGAAGGGTGCATCATTTTTAGTAGGTAGGAGGACTTTGTTTTGTAAGTTGTGCTTGTAGTTATAGTATTAGTATTATTTCAGAGTGTGTTATTATTTGTCGTATTACTTGGTGAGTCTTGTATATGTTATTATTGGGTGTGGTTATTCCTATTGTTTCTTGTCCCTTTACTATTTCTTTTCTAGACTGTTGTATCTTGAGCCGGGGGTCTATCGGAAACAGCCTCTCTATCTCATTTCTGAGGTAGTGGTATGGACTGCGTACACTTACCCTCCTTAGACCCCACTTGGTGGGAATATACTGGGTATGTTGTAGTTGTTGTTGTTGTTCTGCCCTAGCTTTCTTGGAATTATTGATTTGCCATATTATCAGGACTCACTGCAATATGTATGTTGTTTTTTCATAGGATCCTGTTAGAAGTGCTGTTATCGATTCCTGCATTAGGGTGACGGACAATGGCAGAGAGAGCATTCAAAGAAAAGTATGATCTTTATCCCAGTCCCGACACATGGCAGAGACAATTTGTTGTGACTGGGTTTTTATCATTAAATTCATTGACCTCTTACTAAAACTTTCTGGTTTTGTTACTTCTGCATTCTCCCAGGTCGTTTTCATTTTTACTCTATACAACGCCTCAAATCATAATGATCAATTGAAGGTGCGGAATTGCCTTTTACCCTGTTTCAGCTTTTATTTTTGAGACGAATGAGTATCTAAAGAAAATTTTACGAACTATAGTTAGGAGCAAATAGTCCTGAGGAAGCTGCAAGATGGATCCACGCCCTGCAGGAAGCAGCTTTAAAGGTATAAAGTAACCAATATGAACCGTTAAAGTCTCACTTCGTTGGCAACTGATGATAATAAATAATTGTAGGCAGACATGAACAAAAGAAGTGCAGCTGATTGTCCAATGCGTGACTCACAGTCTTTGAGGTATTTTGATTTGGTATATCAATATGCTACTTTGCTAAGAATCTTTGGAGATATTTATTCTTCATACAAGCATCTGTTGCTGTCTCTTGCTAATTTCTCCTTATTTTTTTTCCTTCTTGCCACACAGGTTAAATTGTTCCAACAAATCTCATCATCTGAATTCCATTGATTGGACTTTCTGTTCATCCTCAGTGGCAGATGCTACAACACCTGATGTTGTTGCACCCGCGTCCTGGACAATATTTGGTTGTCAGAATGGTAGGTTCTAAGGATTTATATGTTTGAGAAGCTGAAATTCCATGTAGGAATTTTTCTCTTATGATAATTTTTTCGTCCTTGAGGGTCCATTAAGAATTTCTGTTACAACGTTTCTGAGTCATTTTTTCAGAAGTTCTTTTAGGTCCTTATTTAGTTCTCTTTCAGGGAAGGAGACATGGTTGGCTTTATCTTGGGAACTTTTCTAAGATTATTTCTGTCTTTGGTTGCTTAATGGTCGCCTCCTCTCCTTTTATTGTTTCTTTTTGCGAATTGTCCTTAATTCACTTGGGCATGCAGGTCTTCGGCTATTTAAGGAAGCTAAGGATAGGGAATTTCATGGGAAGGTAACCTAATATTGTCAGCACCTAAGGCAGTAAACCTACAAGCTCATGTTACTGAACTTGTCCTATGCTGTGCAGTGGGATGATCACCCTGCAATAATGGCTGTTGGTGTAGTTGATGGAACTTCGGAGGCCATTTTTCAAACACTCATGTCACTTGGTCCTTCAAGATCAGAGTGAGTTGTAAAGTCTTCACACAAGCTTCTACTGCAGATACTTCATTACTACTAAATTAGTATCTCTTTGCGTTTAACGTACAACTAAGACTTGGATAAGTTAAATACCAGAAAACATATGCCTTTCTAGGAAATAACCCATTTTCAGCACTATGAAAGTCTTCTTTTCTGCAGTTGTTTAATCAAGATTCTACTGGAGAATTTAATTGTGAGTTCTGTGACTATTTAATCAACTGTTGACTTATCTTGCTTGAAAAAAAAAATAGAAAGATGAGCATCACTAAATGGTTTACAGGCGAGTACTTTAAAAAAATGATTACGGTGAGTGATCAAAATGTGAGATGGGCATGGATGCTTCATATGATCCTTTAAAATACACTAAAGATAGAGAAAACGTACGTATTCATACCTAATCTTTATACACCCTTAATTGAGTCCATGTTGGTATATAGCTGCTTAGATATCAAGTAGATGTCATATTGTAAAATTAATTTAAATGCAGCTTTCATTGCCTTCCTCTGTGGGAGACTGGAAATAAGAAATAATTTATCCTTAACGTACTATGTATTTTACTCTACAGATGGGATCTCTGTTATATACCTTCCTCATTGTATCCTTATAGTGTTATGCTTTTTACTCTGCAGATGGGATTTCTGTCACTATAAAGGTAGTGTCATTGAACACCTAGATGGTCACACAGATATTGTTCACAAGCTTCTACGTCGGGATTGGCTACCTTGGTCAGGCACATGCATGATATTCACACTTCAAACTGTCTGTACTTTGTTAGGGTTTATAATTGACATAAGTTGTTGCAGGAGTATGAAAAAAAGAGATCTTCTTTTGCGGCGCTATTGGAGAAGGGAGGATGACGGAACATATGGTACCGATGTTTGTTAATTGGTTTTGGCTGCCTTTTAAAACTGCTCGGTCTGAACATGACCTATCTGTTTACTCTTGCAGTTATTCTATACCATTCTGTGTTTCATCAGAAGTGTCCATGTCAGAAGGGCTATGTCCGTGCCTGCCTTAAAAGTAATGTATGCCTACAAAGTAGAGCGAGTATAAAGTTCATTATGTCACTAGCTGTTGTGGATCTGTAATTTTACATGGAAGCGCTAAATTGATAAATTCTCATAGTGCATGGATGCCTTATTTCTGCAAATGATGCATTGGTTGATAATTTTATTTTTGCATAGCATCAGTCATATGCTTCTACGTTTTTGCACAAGACTACCCTTTGTACAACTGCACATTATGGTTATCCTTTATAAATCATTGCAGGTGGAGGATATGTAATATCACCTGTGAATCAAAGGAAGCAGTCAGTAGTCAAGCATATGCTTGCTATTGATTGGAGATTCTGGAAGTCTTACTTTCGAACATCTTCATCCAGATGTGTAACAATCCACATGTTAGGGAGACTAGCTGGTGTGTTTTACTGCGAGATCTAGTTTATTCATGTTTACATATTATGACTGCTCATGGGGGCTCAACCTGTGATTTTCTGCTGCATTTGTAGCTTTGAGGGAGCTTTTTGTAGCAAAATTAGGAGATTGCTCTTCCTCGTATTTTCTGGAGGAGAAGGTGAGAGACAAAAGACTGCATCCAATTGAAGAAGTTAAGGCTGAAACACAAACCAGATTGGAAAATGGGAAGAATATGGCAGATATGGAAGATGAAGAAGTCCCTAAAGCACCTTCTGAACATTCAAGCTTGATAGGGTTAAATGATGCATCAGATGAGTTTTTTGATGTCTCTGAACCACTTGATTATGACGAATCGGAAAATGGCTGGCCTGATGATTTTGGCCCAGAGATGCACTCTCAGGTATTACCTGTTTAAACCATAACCTTTGGGAGCTATTCTACGAGCAGGTAGCTTTTCAGAAATACACAAGGCTACATGAGGCATGACTTTCATGATATAAGCATGTTTATCTATTGCTACTAGTAATGAAAGATGTGAAACTTTCTTTCAACTAACTTCTACTTGAATGACTTCTACGTCTTAGGATGCCAACAATGTAATACATTAAAGTTCGTGTTCTTACCCCGACCCCTAAAAGAAAAGTTTCATTTCTCTCGAGTAGTTCCTGATTCCCTTCATTAAACCCTAACGTAGCAGTCTATTTTGGACCTTATCCCTCTTGCGTAGACCCATCATCTTGTTGCAGAATGCAGATCAGTACTTGTCCAAGATGTTTCTTCCCTCTCGGATTTCCTAACGACTTTCTTTGTCTTCATGTTTTTTTTAGGACACACGGCATGCCAGATTATCATCTGCTGCTGGATTTGTGAAAAAGTTGCATGATCTTGCTGGTGAGTTTGATCTGTGTTGCTGTTTCAAAAAACTCAATTAATGGAAATTTAGAAGTTCTGAGGATTGATTCTTTTCCCACTTCAGTTCACAAGCGGGGTTATGTAGATCTGCATGAAATGGCAAAGGAAGATACATTGTTGTGCCACTATGGGTCCACTCTTCCAAAGGATCCAACTTTTAATTTGCCTTGCAGTTGGGCCCAAACAGATCCGTCAACTTTTCTTATTCGGGGAGAGACTTATCTAGAAGATAGTAAGAAGGTGGGATTTCATAGTTGATTGAGTTATAGCTGTCTTATTTTCCCATAAGCATGTTCTGATTCAATTTTTGTGTAGTCCATCTCTCACTCATATGATCTTGGAAACTGTAAATGCTTCCCTTTGTTAAATTGATATCTGTGGTTTGATGTTCCTGCTGTTTGATTATTTTTGAAACTTACCTACTAATCATTGCTCGACAAAAGCCACATCTTGCTGTACCACAATGAAGTGTCGGTTAAATTGCATTAAACAAAACTCCATTGTTTGTGATTCCTGTCAATAAAATATGTCTAAAATAGAATACCAGCATGGAAAATCAACTTCAAAAAATCTGCAGGCTTCTTGGCTAGTTGTCTGCTATGCTAGGGTGCATGAGATATTCTGGGTTCTTGCCCTACTCATGTCAAAATCTGTTTAGTTTGAAATTGTATTGCAAAGTTATGTGTGTTGTTCTAAGTTTATGTCATTTAGTAGTTGTGTGTCTCTGTCTCAGATTAAGGCAAAAGGCACGTTGATGCAAATGGTTGCTGCAGATTGGCTGAAGTCTGACAAGCGAGAAGATGATCTTGGTGGTCGCCCTGGGGGCATTGTTCAGGTTGCTTCTCTTATTCTGTGTGAAGACTACGAACATAACATACAGATGTAGTCTATAAACCTGCTTCTTACCAAATTTTATCTGCAGAAATACGCAGCTAAGGGTGGTCCAGAATTTTTCTTCATTGTGAATATACAGGTATATTCTCTTGCTTCCTTTATATACCTTTTCTGCTTTCCTTCGGAATTCCAGAGAGTTCATTTAGCTGAACGTGCCTTACATTCAGGTACCAGGTTCAACAACATACACTCTTGCTCTCTACTATATGATGGACACTCCTTTAGAAAACGCGCCCTTGCTGGAGAGTTTCGTCAAAGGGGATGATGCTTACAGAAATTCGAGGTTCAAGCTCATACCATACATATCCAAGGTTTGTATTCTTATAATTGAGATGGAACATAATTACTGAACCCTTCTTTAGTAAATACAACTTGTACATCTTTAAGCAAACCCCTCCACCCCCACCCCCCATTTACTTTTTTTATTTTCAAACAATGATCCTTTTTACTTCTCTGTTCAAATTTTGCAACGACCAAAGAAATTATACTGATCACTTGTTGAGAAATTCAAAGAGATGGATACTGCATGCATACATTATTTTCCCAAGACTCATGTCATCCGAGAGTCGTTTTTGTTGTAATGCTTCTGCACTTTCTTGCCTGATTTTTTGGGTGGACAATGTGCTTTAATCAGCATTGCAAATAGTAGTTAACAATTTTATCCTTTTAAAGATAAGGGGTTGTGGTATTTACTCCTATTTTGTTGTCAGGGACCATGGATAGTCAAGCAGAGTGTTGGAAAGAAAGCATGCCTTGTAGGTCAAGCACTTGAAATTAATTATTTTCGGGGAAAGAACTACTTGGAGGTAAATTTCAAGAGTATTTTTTTTTTACAGAAAATGATGCTTTATTTGTTTGCATGTTAGCTATTAATAGTTGGTGCAGTTAAATATGCCCATCTTCGAGATCTGGGAATGAATGCAGAAGTTGTGTATCTTTACTTCACAATAGTAGAATACTGTTAACTTCTTGCCACCTAGTGCTTCCCTTAGAACTCATAAAAATTTGCATAGAAGTTGTTTTTCTCAATTGGCTAAGAGAGCCAATAAGTAAAAAAGGAATGGCTCGAAAAGAATCATTTTGCATATCTTGTACTTGTTACTCTTCTTTTCGAAAAGCACTAAAGTCTGTTGGGCTTTAAGTGCAAAGCGGAATAAGTGTGGGTTTTAACTAAAGTACAAAACTATTTGGACAAAAGAATTGAGTAACTATAATTAAACGAAATATATGAATTAAAAATTATGTCAATCAAGTTTTAAAGCCATTTTAAATTTCTGATTTAGATGAAACGATTTTATGTTTTATTAAGCTAGTTTTCTCACATAAATTGTAAGTAATATCTTATCCTAACCACTAAGGTTCATCTATAACATTTATTAACATTTTATGTATCAATTTACCACCTATATTTGTTCGATTCATGTGGCAATTTGAGGATTACAGATTGACACGTTATTTTTACAAAGTTGTAGCTTGCATCGACATTCAACCCCCCCCCCCCGATCCACCCACCCCACCCACCCAATTGTGAAAATTTGGCTCATAGTGGACCTAAAATGTTTTGTGATCTTTCAGCTTGATATCGATGTTGGTTCTTCTACTGTGGCAAGGGGCGTTGTAAGCCTTGTTGTTGGATATCTAAACAATCTTGTCATTGAAATGGCGTTTCTTGTCCAGGTAAACGTTCATGTATTCCCCTTCTCCATTTAAGCATATATGGCTTCAATTGTGGAAAGTTCCAATATCATAAATTACATTAAATTTCAATGAGTATGACAAGCATTGAGTGACTTCTTTGAATATCTTTCTTCACAGGCCAACACCCCGGAGGAGCTTCCTGAATACCTTTTTGGGACTTGTCGTCTTAACCACCTGGACGTCTCTAAAGCTGTTCAAATGAAACCATGATCTTGTACATCTCAATTGTTTCTCATTTTTCCCTCCCATTTTATATAGCTTGCTACAAGCAAAATGGATGATGCCCATATAGAAAGTGCAAAAGCTTTACAAAGTGACTATTCTTTGATTTAATCAAATGTCATGCCAACAGTCTGCTGCATGCATTGGTCTCAGCTGTATAGTTTGCACAATATTTCTGTTTCTAACTTTCAGTAAACTCCATTATGATAATATGTTGTTTTTTTTCTAATTGTTGACTCAATATTGATTTCTTGCTTGAGTTGGAGGGTTCTCCCTCCCTCCATCGAGTCAAGTAACTCGCTATCGGAAATTTTCTACCTATTTCATGCCATGCTTCTTCTTTCTTCAAATTGGTTTCTAGTGTTAGTCAATTAAGATTCGATAACTTTGTTTGTGAATTTTGTTAAGCCATAGAATTTGTTGTGCTTACGTGAATTTAAGATATTTTTTTCAACCATAAACGTTGAAAAATATTTAGCAAGTGTTGGAGGAGTTGGAGTTTGAATTCATCAATAAGGTGTTTGGATAATAGTATTATAACTGACAGAAAGAAGGTGACATTAAAATGATTTTATTATTGGAGCATTTTCATGCAAAATTCAAATATAAATTAGTTTGTATCTCAATTAACTTTAAGATAACCTGATTAGATAAGATAAATTTTGATAAATTAGTAATTGAAACAGAAGACACTTGGTAATCCAGGAATTATATAAGCGTTCAGTATATGTATCATGAATGAGATATTTTTGGACATAGTACTATTACGATAATGTTTATTCATATTATTGTGTGTATTAAATTGACGAATGTATAATATGTGTTTGAATATATATAATTTTCACTTATTTTGTGATAATTTAATATAATTTTTTTATTTTATTAAGTATCTTGATTATGATAAATAGAACGGAAAAGGGCCTAAAATGCATTCACCTATTGAAAATGATACAAAAATACCCTTCATCCACCTTTAGGCTCTATAATGCACTTCACATCCACCTTTGGACTCCAAAATGCCCTTTATTTAATATTCCCAATATTAAATTGAAAAAAAAAAAATCACTAATGACGTGTCAACTTCCTATTATTCAATTATAAAGATATACGTATTACATTTAACATAATAGTACAAAACAACTCTTTTCAAGAAAAAATAATGTTCTAAAAGATAATTGTCAAGTATTACATAGTTCAATATACGAAAAGAAATTATAAAAAATAAGTAAAATATTTAGCAACAATGATTAAGTTTGCTAATTTAGCAATGCATTATAATTATATAATTATTTAAATTAATCAATATTAAAACTCACATCCAATAGTTTTTACTAGGGGTATTCATAGTTTGGTTTGGGTCCTTTCTTGGTTAAAACTAGAATCAAATCAATTTAGTTAATTTTTTAATTATTAAAATATAATTCATATCCATCAATTTGGCTAATATCGGTTTGGTTCGAAATTATTTATTTTTAAGAAAATAATAGTATTTTCCTCTCTTATTTTTTCCCTATAAGTAGAAAAAAAATATTTCATCACTTTTCAAATTATAATCTGTTATTAACTTATTACTATGGTGGCTATAATTTTCTTGAATTTTGAAGGAAATGTCTTTAAAAAATTTATAAGCTTAATTTAATCAAGTGAATAAAGTTAATAAAAAAATAAAATAAATATATAGGTAAATCTCATGTTTTTTTTAATAATAAGTTTGGATTCATGACTTTCTTTTAAAAAATGAGCTTAAGGTGTAAAGTTAATTAGCCAATTAAATATAATTAAAATTTTCATGAAAAATTATATAAATATTTGTGATATTTATAAAAATTATGAATTGTACAAAATTAAATAGTTATTTAAATTATGTATATAATGTTAGTTTAGTATATTAACCTTATTTAATCAAGCAAATGCATTGATTAAGGTTGCCACATTATTTTCTAGGTGAGATTAATATAAAATTCGGTCAAAGTGACTTTTGTGGTGACCGGAGCAAAGTAAAATGATTTTTGTGTAATGAAAGAAAGAAAAATAACTTTTGTGTAATAGATACAAAGCTAAGTGATCATGAATGCAATTTTCTCATTTTTTTGGGTGAAATGTCGAAACTGAAGTCGATGAAGGGGTCGGATAATAGGTAAAAGCATGGGGCGGGGCGGGTAACAATGTGGATCGGGTGTGGATTGGGTCTATTAGTTTTTAGGTGGGGTTTTTTATTTTTTTAATTAATTAAATGGGGACCAATGGAAAGTTGACACATCATTAATGAAACCTTTTTTTTCAATTTAATATTGGGAATATTAAATAAAGGGCATTTTGGATCACAAAGGTGGATATGAAGGGCATTTTGGAGCCCAAAGATGGAGGTGGAGGACATTTTGGAACTCAAAGGTGAATGTAAAGGACATTATAGAGCCTAAAAATGGATGTAGGGTATTTTTATATCATTTTCAATAGGTGAAGGACATTTTAGGCCCTTTTCCATAAATAGAATTGATTTGGTATAAATCACAGAATGCGAAAAAGTATTTGTCAATTGCCATCATCATCCCTGTAATCATCCTTGGTGCAGTGGATGTATAGGATTGTTTTTCTTAACGAAGGGTCTCAATTTCGAGTTCTAAATATAAAAAATGAAATTGGTAAGGATGCTTCTCCCAAATAGACCTTGAACGACACGAATTCAAATAAATCGGATTTACACGTAGATATTGAACATCGAATAAGAATTAACGAAAACTAAAAAAAAATAATTAAAAATCACCGCATGTAGGCCCCACCTCCTCAAGAAAAGCATGAATGATGGAATGGTCCGTCCCAGCCCTCTCAAAAAATCACATGCTCCGCCGACCACCTCACTTCCCCTGCTTCCCACGACTACAGAGTGTAACGTTTTCTATATCTTCATTTATTATTTCACCTAAAAGTACAAATCCCCAACACACATTTCACCAAAACTGAAACAAAAAATAAAAGTAAGTAAAAGCTGTTCCCCCCCTTCTATCTTCTCACCCATATCTTTTATCTGCAAAACCTCCAGAAAATTGCAGTGCAATTAGCAATGGCATGCTCAAGGCGGACATTTTTGGACATGCAGAAAAGGTCCCTTTTACCCAATTCAGCTTCTGACTTTTTAACGGTGCGTTCACTTTTTACATATAATTCTAGTTCCGTCTTTGTAATTTTATGTGACATCATTTTCTTTTTAATTCATTACAAAAGAATGTCGCTTTATTATAATTGAAAAAGTCTTTTTTTTTCTTTTCTTAAATATCGTATCAAGTCAAATGATGTTATGATGTCATATGAAAATGGACAGAAGGAGTAATTGATTTTTTTACCTGATTTGTTCAGCTGCATTTTTCTTCTACTCTCTGTTTTGACCTTTTGGGTGATGAGAGAATTGGGCGAAAATTAACAATTAGGGGTATATTTGGTAGGAAGTAAATATTTTCCTAGAAAACTTTTTCTTAATAAAAAATATCTCTGTCTGGTTTAAAGCAACCGCTTTATTAGCTTCACGGCCCCTAAGTTTTAAGTATTTTACTTGCGCCTATTAATAATTTATTGAGTTTTGAGGATAAATAAATTAAATGAGAAGATTCCTTATATTTCATCCGTTTCATATTAGTTGATCATTTTTCTTTTTACAGTTAAGAAATCATAAATAAAAAAGTAATTTTGCTAATTCATTCCTTGACAAAAATTTTGGAAACTTTACAAATAAACGTGAATATTTTCAAAAAAAATAATTACAAGGTTAATATGAGAAAAATTTAACTAATGTTTTCTTGATTTAATAAATGGACAATTAATATAGGACAATTATTTTTAGTAAGATATCAATTAATATGAGACGGAGGTAGTACTTAGAATCTAAATAGACTCCTATTTTTGGTAGGAATGTATATAGCATGGCCAAATACGAGTAAATTAAGTAGTGATGACGTTTTAACTTACCTACTAGGTTTTGCATACGCGTTTACTCCGTATAATATTTGAATACGTTACATAGTAAACCTACACTATATATATATATATATGGTATAGTACTTTTTCCCTTTTCTTTAATTTGAACTTAGCAATTTAGGTTTCACATTAACTCTTGGTGACACATTCTTGTTTGCAAAATTGTAATAGTATATAGTTCTAATCCTTGTTTATTGGTGTATATATTACTCAGAAGATTAACATGGTTGAACAAAATTATTGGGATGGGATTCCAATGGGGCCTATTGTTGATGAAGACTTTGAGAACATACTGAATGGTTTGGACTTACCTATGGAAAGTTTGGAAGAAGAGGGCCTCGATAAAGATTGGGATGATAGTGTGTACCAGTTATTCGGGCCAATCCCTTCGGATGCTCTTATGACGTTACCTTCGGATACTGTCAATGGCTGTTTGGATGCTCATATGACCAATGCTGTGAGTTTTAACTTGGTTTATTTGTATTCTTTTCAAAAACTGTGTGTTGCTATACTCCTTGCTGCAGGGCAATATCCCTTTCTTTAATAAAAATAATAAGAAGAGACACAAAGCTATTAACAAGCAGAAAACCGGGTTATCCCAAAAACATTTATATATAATCTACACAAACAATATGGGGTGTGAGGATTGGGGTAGGAGTGTAGGAATGGGGGCTATGAGGGTGGGGTAGGGGTGGGATGTTATGTAATGGAAGGTGGGGGAGAGACAATTCAAGTGGAAAGACACTTGTGGAACTTGTTTTCCTAGAAAAAATATTTTCACAAATTTTGATCAACCAACGTGGAAAATGTTTTCCTCCATAACAAACATACCAAAGAAACACACATCTTTATTCTATTATCCTTGCCTCTTGACAAGTGATGTGGCCTTACTTGCACATATCCTTTACCTTGATGACTACCACTAAATCTACATATTTTGTCAATTTGGAATGGCATTCTTGCTTGGAAATCCAAAGCTAGTTGCTACTACTTTCTTTTCTTTATTAGTATAAGTTTTGGTATGTAGCTGGGGAGAGTCTTGCAAGTTGACCTATTGGTGACTTATTCTATCTCCCTCTCTTCTCTTTTTGCTGGTCTTTATCCTGGTGACAGAACGAACATTGTCACTCTAGGTATGAAGCAGCAGATATGACCTCAAATATCCCGAGCTAACAACCACGAAACTCTTCTTTAACCTCTTAGTATTATGTAGTTGTTGAACCAGTGTTGTCAAAGACGTGCTTTCTAAAGCCCTAAACCGAGGCTCAAAACATATTGAGTCTTCATGCTTTTTCATGCTAATGAGTGTAATCTTGAAGAAACGACAGTAAATAATTGATTTTTTTACTTTATTGTAATTATTTTTCAATTTCTTTGCCCATATATATTTGTTATTCATGCTTATAATTACTAGTCTTGAATGACACGTACATATTTGTATTTTTTTCTCGATTTTTGCATGCTTTATCTGCACTTTGCACTTGAAGTCCTAATAGACCGTAGAGCTTTTTTGTTCTTTTTGTCTTTGATAACACTGAGTTGTTTAATGTCAAATTTGTCCTCCTCCTTGTGGAATGCTTATGTAAACTTGCAAACCATCACAATAGCTTCAAAATTATTTAGTGACCTATAGCACATTCAGTTGACTTTTTGTTTGTTGGAAAATTGAACTCTCAAACTTCCTTACTCTCAGTTTTTTCACTTAATCCCTTATAGTCAACTCATGAAGAGTGGTAGCATTCTAACTTGGTGATATCCTATCAGAACGAATTTCCGGAGGTCCAAGGGAATGTTCTATTCCAGACACGGAGTCCAATCTCTGTCCTCGAAAATAGCAGGTCCTGTTCTGGTGGAAGGAGTGGATCCTTCAACTTTGGAACTAAAGGTCGTCGCTCTAAGCGTGCGCGTTCATCATCTTTGAGTCCGTGGCTTTTGATGCCTCCCTTGCCTCGTACAACTTCAGCAGACAAGAAGAATTCTGATGCCAAAAGGGTAAAGGAAAGGAAGAGAAATTTATCAGGTGCCATGGCTTGCAGTTTATTCAGAAGGTGCACACATTGTGAAGTAACAAAGACACCACAATGGAGGGAAGGACCATTGGGTCCAAAGACCCTATGCAATGCCTGTGGAGTTCGTTATCGTTCTGGACGGCTACTCCCTGAGTATCGGCCTGCTGCTAGTCCCACATTTATTCCATCTTTGCACTCGAACTCTCACAGGAAAGTCGTAGAGATGAGAAGAAAAACAGTTGAGGAGTCTCCCCAATGTGACAGCCGGAACTTTGTTCCTCTGAATAGCTATTTGTTTGATACATATTGAAAAGATAACTATACTTTTAGTTAGGTTGCGTATTGTCTTATTATTCACTGGTTGGTAGTGTGTCTTGTCAGGTTATAAGTTCATGTACAAAAATGGGATGCAGGAAGTTCTAGGTTAGCATAATTGATATGCAGTTCTCTGATGTAAAATCTAAAGTAGATGAATAGATTAATCTTGTTTTCTAGGAACTAATACAGTACGTTCTTTCAATGGTGGGTCTTCATGGAAAACATTTTCCTTAATAGAGTTTGTTTGATCACGCTTTCAAAATTTACTTATTTTATTAACCAAAATTAGCGAAGCTAATAAGTTACTCTTGATGCCATTTGAGCAGGGGATCTTTCAAATGGGGGTCCTGGGTTTGATACCACATGCATGCATTTTTCGATCGGTTTACATATCCTATGTGATTTGAGAGCTATTATACTAAAACGAAATTTACCAAGAGCGCATTAGAAGAATAACGGCTGCGGATTCACCTTTATTAGTTGCTACTCAAAAAAAAAAGAAGCTACTCATGATCAATTAATCCAAATAGACTCTTAATAAATTCTGCACGAATCTATATATTCGTACAAACATGTTCATCTAGTTTAGCAAACTGAAACTTTTGTGAACATAAAAATAAAATATGGTTAAGCCTGGTGATTGGGTGGATTTCCACATAGCTTAGTTGTAAAAAGACGATTTAGAGCCTATTTGGCCTAGCGAGGAGCCTAAAAGTGCTTTTTTTAAAAGAAGAGAACACCCTTTTTTTTTATAGATATATTTGTTGAAATGTATCTCGTGAATTTAGTCAAAGTGCACGAAAGCTGGTTTGCACACTACGATTATAAAAATAAAATGAAATGAAAGAAATAGAATGTAAATTTACAATATATTTTAAAAAATAAAATAAAAAAGAATTTAGAAAATCCGCTAGTAACTAGTTAACTACAACATGTAATTACTAGAAATTTCCTTCCTCTTTGAGAATTTGAGAGTACAATTTTGGTAGATTTGCTCCCCAATTACATCCAATTTTCTGCTAATCAAACAGTTACTTACCAAATTTGCTCCCCAATTTGGACATGTTTTTAATTATTTTTCTTACATATAAAACATATAAAGAAAAAATAACACAAGGATAACTTTGGTTAGATATAGGCTAAATATTAACTTCTATCTGGTTAAAAAAACACGGTATCCGTTATGATGAAGAAGATAGAAAATGAATTCAAATAGGACTTTGTACATCTGATTTCATCTTGTGCTATGAAATTAACGTTTGGAGATGCAATTTCATCTCATCATTTCAAATCATGATTTGAGATTTTTCAAGTAAGAAAATGGACCCACAAGTTTATGTTTTGTAAAAAAAAAAAATAACCACACCATTTATAAAGGAAATTCCAAATTCTCCAAAAAACTTGATAAGATGATTTCATATCATGATTTGAAAATTTTCAAATACGAAAATAGACCCACAAGTTTATGTTTTGTAAAAAGAAAAATATTATTTATATCTACCAACCATTTATTTCATGTAAACAAAATTTATACACCCCCGTTCCTAAATACATGCCACCTTTTTTGTTTGCATGCCCCTTAAAATAAATATTAACTAGAGGGTAATTTAATTAAATTACCCTTATTTATCACTCATCTCTATTTAATATTCTACTTCTCTATTTTCCACCATATTAATATATCTCAATATTTATGACTAAGGGTAAAAATAAAAATAAACAACTAATTATGTCTTGATTTTCTAAATTGATAAGTATTATGTAATATTCATTTTTAGTAAGCATGACAAGTATTTAGGAACGGATGAAGTAGTACACTACAACTCATATTCAATTTACTTTTCTATTGAAAAGTTTGATCAATAAATGTTACTTATATTTTTTAGAAGCTTTGTGATAGTGTATTATACTTTTGTTATGAACTTTTACTTATTTGGTAAGATTATATAAAGAATTGGGGTAATTTTGATAGTTTTCATAACTTATAAATTTTTTATGTTTATGAGAAAATATGCAACTTAAAAAGTTCAAATTGCATGTTCAAACAAAATCCAACTTCATCTCATATGATTTCATATCATGACTTCATCTCACATGGTCACATGCGCCCTAAGTAAGGTTTGTGCTCTCTGCAACCCTTTTTATTTCATAAATGATCTTATAATCTCAACAAAACAACTTGTCAATGCTGAAGTACTTGTGAATGTAAGTGCTTTTTAAGCGATTACGAGTTGTTTTTGAAGCAGAAAGAAGGAAAATGTCAATACACCGAAATTACTGTAAATATGATATTCTAGCTAGAGCCATCTGATAGCGCTGATATGCTGAATGAATATTATTGTTAGCATGAATAAATAAGCAGTAATTTCTAGTTTTTCCAGATATAACACTATTTTACTAGATAAAATCTGAAGTCTTGGCAGCAACTTCTGCTTTTTCCACGTATATAACACTAAGTTTTGACATCCCTTGTCCACCATGCTATCATGCAGGAATCCTATCAACACCAAGCCTTCTTTTGATCAACGTGCTGCTAAGCATCTCTTCCACTGCATGTTGTATAGCTATACCCATGCGAATAGACCTTCTGCCTCATGCATATAGACATCGTACTCATCGTAAGCCTTCATATCCAACTGAAAAGTCTCTCTAATCTATGTTGCTCGGACTCTTCAAAATATCAATGGGTGCGTGTCGGATCCTCCAAAAATAGTGCATTTTTGAAAGATCCGACACGGATACGACAATATTATTGGAGAGAATATGTTGGGGCAACGACATGAAATGATACTCGAGTGTGTGATCAGATATATATATATATATATGTCGGTCTTATCCTGGTCATTTTGTCGCACATAGGTGCGGTAGAAATCAAAACGTATACTCATTGTGTTGTTAGTGCTGATCTCAATTAGGCTTCTATTAACTGATCAGTGATTAAAATGCTTTTCAACACCGTATTACGATAATGTGTAGCCTTGTCAAAAAACCCAAATTCCTTCCAAATTAGTGCAACAACCTTTTGAATTGATGATCTGATTGAAAAGGGAATTGTTGCACACTTTGCACTTTGTAACTTTAAGTTGTAGGTACAATTCACAATTTATTTGTTGAGCCTTAATTGTTTTCTTCCAAGTTAATAGTATTGTTTTGCGTACAAGACATACTTTGGATAGCTTTTCTCACTTTAGTTTCTCTTTTGTACCTATCTTTTTTTAAAAAAAGAAAAGGTTAAAAATGATAAAGATAAAGTTGGTTTGATTATTTTAGTCAATTTTAAATACGATTATTTCAATCAATTCTGTATATGATTGTATACCAAGGGATTGTTTTGTTTTCTTCACAACATCATGAGATTATACTCCTTTTTAAATAGGGTAAATCCTCTAAGTATATCTCCTCTCACACAATATATCTCAATAATAATTGTAATACCACTAAAATCACCAATATTGTGATATCTTCTAAAGCATTTTGTGATTTCTGAATTTTGTGATATATCCTGTTATGTAATAACTAGATATATATAACAAGAAATATCACTTGATATGTTTTGTATTGTTATTTAAAATTATACAATGTCAGATGATAAAAATTAGAAGTAGATGGATCGTAAAAAGATGAATTTGAATTAACAAATGGATCGTAAAAAGATGAATTTGAATTAACAAGTGTGTGATGAATCTTATTGATATTAATTGATATTGTCTATTGCTCTATCACATTGAAAAATTATATGATGATGAACGGAAAATGTTGTTAATTACGATAATAGAGCAAAAATCAACAAATTGAAAATAGTAGCATGAATTTGAAAATTGTTATCAGCACTGAATCCTTATTGTCTTATTACATGCTCTTTATATTGTAAACGATTGAACATTTAGAGCATATTTGGAAGGACATTTTGAAAACGGATTTGATGTAATTATCATGGTAGTAATTGAATAGTACAATAATTAAATAATATAATAATTATATAAATCTATTTGCTTGCTATAACGTAATTATAATGTAATTTCATGTGCTATGTATTTTTAAATGAATATAACTACGCATTAATTTTTAAAATTTAAAATTAAGTTAGATTGATTTTTTTGTTTGGATGAACAATAAAATAAACTTTAATGTGTTACAACAAAAGTGCATATAAAAATATTTACTTTTATTTATGACCTAGAAAGAATAATATATATTTTTTAAAATACATTTTATAGTTGTAAATGACTAGCTTAATATATTTAATTGTAAAATATATTCCACTCATATAAATATAATGAAATTCATGTTTGTACTATCGAATTGAAAAAAGTGGGGCGGGGGGGGGGGGGCGGGGGGGGGGCATGTATTTAGAAAGTATTTGAATGGAAGTGTTGTTCATTAAATTTACTTCTTAGCACAAACTGTTTTTTGTGGTTCACATATTTGAAATGCAAGAGAGAATGTGAATTTATAATATTTTTAAAAATAAAATAAAAGAGAACTTAAAAATCACCTAGTGACAATCAAAAAATTACAAGGAATTCTCATTTCTCTTTTGAAATTTCGAGTATATAATCATGGTAAAATTGCTCTCTTCAATTATATTCAATTTTATATTGACGAAAGAATCACTTATGAGATAAACAATTCAAAACTATATATAATTATACCAATTACACATCTAAATAAAATTACAAAACATCATTCCGAACAGGCTTACTATTCTTGCATTTTGAAAGGGGCGAACATTTCTAAACTTAGAGAAATTCTATTTAATTTGGTTATTTATAATAAGTTAAAAAATCTTTAAATTTCAATGCCTAATATACCAATTTTTTGTATGATTATATTTTATACATAATATTAGACATGTTTTTTTAGAAAAAATCTTTTATATATAATGATAACGCAAGCACCCAAGGATATTACCTAGTGATCAATGAATTGGGTTGAGAAGTAGTCTCATGTTCAAATTTCAACAAAGACAAGAAAAATACTGATCCCTTCCTTCCATTTTACTTGACATGTCTATTAAGAAAATTTTAAGTAGGAGTATATTTTATCAAATTAATCTTATTAACGAGGCTTTATGTAGTTATTTAATAGTACTAGGGTAGAACAGGAAAAATATAACAAATTTCTCTTGATTTCATAGATATTGAATAAGTAAATTGAAATAACTATTTTTAATATAGGGGTCAAATAAAGCAAAATGGAGGGAGTAGGTGATTCTTCCCATTCTTGATTGACAGAGTTAGCTGGTATCTATTGGGAGGTGGCAAGTATCTCGAGAATTTAGTCAATGTGTATGAAAGTTGGCCCGAACACTACGGTTATCCAAACAAATAATAATAAAATGATAACTCAACACCATTCTGTACCTACCTTTTAAAAATAATAAAAACAAATTTAGTTAGATTAATTCGAACAATTTTCCTTTTAAAAAAAAAAAAAAACACACAGAAGTGGACTCTTGTGGTCCTTTTTACTAGGACTAGGATACTACTAACATTTCTCACGCGGTAAAAAGAGTTGCCCATTATCTCGCACTGCTACCTAATATCTTCTCCTCACAATCCGCTACTTCTCAACAGTTCATGTCTGTTCTCTCCCATTTCTTCAGATCCAATTGCTATTTCGACGCCGACTGTATAGTGATGATGTTGAAAAAACGCGTTAAAAAATGTGTTTAAGGAACGACTTTGTCTCTCTACCAAACTACAAACAATTTTATTTCTCAAGTCATCATGTAATTGCAACAGAACAACTTGTTAAGTAAGTGTTTTTAACCTGTTTGTGTAAGAGAGTTTTGTTTTTGTGATTTGATTGAAGAGAGAATTTTGGT
This sequence comes from Capsicum rhomboideum, assembly GCA_031232105.1. NCBI lineage: Eukaryota > Viridiplantae > Streptophyta > Magnoliopsida > Solanales > Solanaceae > Capsicum > Capsicum rhomboideum. Next base: position 4,604,626 of record CP124713.1, on the reverse strand, counting down.
GCACTCTATGTGTGTGTTTGTAGGCACAGTATACACCTTGTTGATCATTCATTATCTTTTTTCCAAAGTAGTACTCTCTCTGTTTTAATTTATGTGGCATAATTTGGCTTTTGAGAATCAAACAATTTAATTTTGATCGTGAATTCGGGTATGGAATCTTCAAATTTTTTGAAACAAATTTATATATTTGGAAACTAAGTAAAAAGTACTATAAGTCATAATGATCAACAATTCAAAAATATTTAAAAGATATATGGAAAAATTATGATCATAGATAAATTTGTTTGAATCTCGAAATTGGGATGAAGGAAGTAATTGTTTTGCGTACAAGACATGCTTTGCGTAAGCTTTTTCTCGTTTTAGTTTTTTCTCTTCCTTTTTTGGTAAATATAAAGTATCTTTGTTTCTGTAATTTTAGTAATTATGGTTGTGTTCGTCTTCCTAATTAATTATTGCATTTAAAAGTGGTAAGCACACGACAAATACTGACTCCGGAATCAGTTATAAAGTGTTTGTTTTATTGTTGAGAATTAGTTATGAAGTGTTAAAAGTTTAGATAAGGAACCCATTAGATGTATTTACTAATTTGGTCTTAAACATTGAGCCAGATTAGTTTTTTTTTTTTTTTGTGTGTGTGTGTGTGTAGGTTTGTTGCAGTACTGTTTCTGTAGTTATCTTCTTGATTGAATTTGTTCTTGATTTTTTTTTTTTTTTCATCTTTGCTACACATAACTTAATTTGTCATTTGCAGTTGTTAGAAAATCGATATAAGAAGAAAGGAAGGGGCTTTTGTATGACTAGTGAAATGGAAGAGGAGGCAGAGAAGTGTTTGGACCCTGAGCTTTGGCATGCCTGTGCAGGAAGCATGGTGCAAATTCCTCCGGTGAACTCCAAGGTCTACTATTTCCCACAAGGCCATGCTGAGCATACCTGTGCAGATGTTGATTTCAGTGCACTGCCGAGAATTCCTGCTATGATCCTATGCAGGGTTGATACTGTAAAGTTCTTAGCTGACCCTAAAACTGATGAGATTTATGCTAAGATTAGGCTTATTCCGGTTGTAAACATTGAGCATGACTTTGAAGATGATACTATTTTTGGAAGCAGTGTGGTTGAAACAACTGAGAAGCCTATTTCCTTTGCTAAGACATTGACTCAATCAGATGCAAATAATGGGGGTGGTTTTTCAGTTCCCAGGTACTGTGCCGAGACAATTTTCCCAACGTTGGATTTGTCAGCTGATCCGCCTGTCCAAACTGTGATGGCAAAGGATGTTCATGGTCAAACATGGAACTTTAGGCACATTTTTAGGGGCACACCAAAGAGGCATTTGTTGACAAGTGGTTGGAGTACATTTGTTAATAAGAAGAAGCTGGTTGCAGGGGACTCCATTGTGTTTCTGAGGGAAGAAAGTGGTGACCTTTGTGTTGGAATTCGCAGGGTAAAGCGGGGTGGTATTGGTGGGATGGAAACCCAATCAGGGTGGAACTTAATTGCTGGTAATTATGGTGGATCATATGCATATTTGAAGGAAGACGAGAGAAGTAGTAATGGAAATCTGAATTCTTCTGGTGGGAGATTTAGAGATAAGGGAAAAGTGAGCCCTGAAGCAGTTGTTAGAGCCTCATATTTTGCTTCTACTGGCCAGCCTTTTGAAATTGTTTACTACCCTCGTGCAAGCACACCAGAATTTTGTGTTAGGGCATCTTCTGTGAATGCTGCAATGAGCGTTCAATGGTGCTTAGGGATGAGGTTCAAAATGGCTTTTGAAACCGAGGATCCTTCTCGGATCAGCTGGTTCATGGGAAGTATATCTTCGGTTCAGGTTGCTGACCCCGTCCGCTGGCCTCATTCACCGTGGCGGCTTCTTCAGGTAATGCAGCCTCTCCCAGTTTTCTGTATGGACCAATGTATAATTGATTATTAATGTCAATTTTCCAGTATTCTGATACTATTGGCCACAGTCTCTCAAGCTGATAGTTGACTGGTAGCTATTGGATATCCTTCAACTATTCTTTTAGCCTATTTTTCATAGATTTGTTTTTCACATGCTCATCCCAGCTGATTCTATTTCTACCTCTGACTTGTTTGATTTAAAAAAAAAAAAAAAGAACTCTTTATTTGAGTGTGATAATTAAGTGTGAACTTCATGTGCACTTGGTTAATATGACTGTCAATTCATGAATCTTGTTAAAATACCACTTTGGACATAGAAGAATTAAGTTGCATGCGGTGTTTACATCAAACCAATAAATGCATGATATTTGACACTTAATCCTGCCTAATTGATGTGTATTCTACCCTCTATAGTACTTAACATAGTTTAGTGTAAACAGCAAGTATTGGTAAGTATTTTCCTGCCAGGACTTCCTCAAAGATCAAATGTTGCAAGATATTACGTGTTGGATGCTTGCTTTGGGGGCACTGTTCAACATCCTTATGATTTTAGCACTTTAAGCAGGCTATAATGACTGAGTAATCAGTATTTGTCATTTTTTGCATATTCTGTTGGCTTAGATGCTTGGTAAACAATAAGTGGGGAAAATATGCTGATCTATTTTTCAAGTCTCTCTCTTAGTTTCATCAATGCTGTATTCCAAAAGAGAAAACAAATTGATTTATATGGGGTGGGTGGGTGGGGGAACTGAAGATCAAATGCTTGTTTTCATACTGTGTTGCCTTTCAACTTAGTAAAGACATTGTGTTACTCACATTCATTTGCTTTTAATCTTTCCTATTTAGCAATGGCATACGCGAATAATGGTGGAGCAACCAATAGTAAAGATCGATCTTTATGCTGCGCAGTACTATTAAAAGCGGGACTGATGAATATTATTAATGTTCCCTTCTTTGTGTGATGATAATTTACTTCGATTATCATATGCTACTGGGACGATTTTAGATGTCCAAATTATTTCTGTAATTGCATCGACTGTTTCTGCTACTGTGATGTTATCAAATTTTAAAGTGCTAAATCCAACTCTGTGTCTCCAGTTGTAACACGTACTTGTAGTTTGGTTTATAAACTTCTCTGTGTGATATAATACTGCAGGTGACATGGGATGAACCAGATTTGTTGCAGAATGTAAAACATGTAAACCCATGGCTTGTCGAATTGGTCTCTAACATGCCCGTCATTCACTTGTCACCACCAAGGAAAAGATTGTGTTTGCCACAAGAGTGCGCACTTGACTGCCAATTTCCATTACCTTCATTTTCGGGCAACCCCCTCGGGTCCAGCAGTCCTTTTTGTTATCTACCTAACAATATCACTGCAGGCATACAGGGAGCCAGGCATACTCAATTTGGAGATCCTTTATTGGATCTCCAACTTAGCAAAAAGTTGCAGTTGGAGGTGCTACCACCCGTTTCCCAATCAGTTGATGCTGATTCTGAAATTCCAAATGACATCAGTAAGGTCCAAAAAGAGAGCAACGAAGATTTATCTTCCTTGCTTACCATGGGTATCTCTAGTCAGATGTTGGAGAAAGCTGATGATGTGAAGAAACCTCCATTTTTACTCTTTGGCCAACCAATTCTCACTGAGCAGCAAATGTCAAGTGTCCACTCTACTAATGCTCCTCCACAGGTCCAAACAAAAAGAAACTCCTCCGGTGAGGCACAATTGAAAACTGAGGGAATTTCTCTGGGCTGGAAAGACTTTTCAGAAAGTCTATCAAGTGCTTCATTTCTTTGGAATCAAGGTTATCACGCAGCTGAACTTGGCGCGAGTACTGGTCACTGCAAAGTATTCCTAGATTCAGAGGACATAGGACGTACTCTTGATCTCTCAGTTCTAGGATCATATGCAGAGCTGTATAAAAGACTTGCAGACATGTTTGAGAAGGAAAGATTAGATATGATGACGATCCGTGTGCTCTATCTAGACGCAACAGGTGCATCTAGACAAATTGGAGACGAACCATTCAGGTGCATTTAAGTCCTTCCTATTCTTGAATTTTCACATCAAGATATTTTTCTAGTAAAAAGTTCTTATCAATGTTCTGCTCGAATTTGTAATGCAGTGACTTCATCAAGACTGCAAAAAGACTGACAGTTCTGAGGAACCCTGGCAACAGTACTGCAAGGTAATTGTTAGCAATCGAATACTTCCTTTCGCAACTGTTGCCTTTGTATGACGTTCACTACTAGGGGGAACTGGCACATTGTGATTAATGGTTAAAATGTTTGTATTTCAGGAAATGGCTATCCTCAACACTGTCTAGATTCTTCAAACCGGACAGGATCCCTTAGCATCTTTGGACAAAATTAGCTTTTATTTATTGCCTACGCGAATAAGTATCTACCTCTGGTTGTTTCTAAGAAAGCATAGATTGCTATTTGTAGTTTGAAAGGACACGGTTATGTTTTGAGGATGTTTCAGTTTTGAAATAATATGGTCGTCATTCTGCTTACCACATCTTGCTAAGCTGTAACCACATGCTAGTTAGTGGTGGTATTATCAGAAAGATCAAATTTATTCAATACTTCATGTGTACAGCACTATTCCACTGGAACTGCAATCCATATATATAGAAAGAACGGATGAACTATCCGTTGAGATTCAATCCTTTGTCTCTCCTGTTCAAATAAAAAAACATGGCTTATTCATAGTCATGCGGATAGTATTTTTTAACATGGAACAGATCCTGAAAAAGAAGCAAACAGAAAGGTGGGGACAGGCTTTAGTTTCGTCTCATCATGTTTGATTATCCAGACAACCTAATTACCTAAAAAGTCATAGGATCATCAGCTGTGATTTAACAATGACCAACCTTAATAATGACGGAGAATTGCAAGTGCACATGTGAGGGCGTGGGACACAAGCCTGCCAACCAAGTAGGTTAGGTTTTCATCAATTTCATGTGATTTAATTTGTACTCTAATCAAGCTACTCTCTCGTACTCCTATTTCAAAAAAAAGTGTCACCTTAAAGCAGAACAGTTCAGTGCATTAAGCTCTTTGTTAACTTTATGATTATACGACGACAATTTTAACATTTACTAAATTTATTTTACCGATGCATTATTTCCTTTTTCTTTTCTTCTGTTTGAACTTTCAATTAATGGCGTTTATTCTCTGAAATGTAGCCCCTCATGCAATAATTAAGTTATGAAATAATGCATCATTTCATAACCCCATTAGCTTGAACATGATGATGTCGACTTATCATAGGAGCCACTTGGTTTATAGAAATGAAACAACCTTTCCCCAAATAACTATCAAAATTGTTACATTTTGTAGACAACTGGAAAATGATCGTTAACATTGTTAAGTTAATTCATAAAAGAGCTACCACCGTCTGATCATGTCTTTATTGGAACAAATAAAGATAAAATACATTTATGCTGGTCAAATTGATACTCCACAGTACTACTCTCTTCATCCATCTTTACTTGTCCACTTTTCTATTTTGAGATATTCAACAATACTTGTCCAGTTTATAAAATCAATGGATAATTTATCTATTTTTACCCATTTTACCCTTGGTATTAAATACAATACATCACTCATTGCATTTTTTAAAGCAAAATATTTGTTATATTCAAAGGGTGATATAGTAAAATCACCCCTCTATTTATTGTTTCTTAAGGTATATGTCAAGTTAAAAATAGACAAATAAAGATGGACGGAGGGAGTATTAGGGGACTAAAGGGCAAAAGTTGGGTCAAAGGATTGGGAAACGAAGACCATGATTCAAGGTAACAATTTGATCATCCCAAGATTATTATTTTTGGTTTTCTATGAGATCCTAAAAACACGTTGAATGATCAAACTCCTCATGTAGTCATGTTCTGTTTTAATTTTTGCTTCATTAAATTCAGCTCACAACAACATTGTCGTTGAATCAAAGTTAGTACTCCCTTTGTTCCATTTTACTTGATCTTCTTTCTAAATATATTTGTTTTAAAGTAGTTATCGCAAATCAAGAAGATTTTATTACTTTTTTCTCATATTACTCTCAGTATTAAATAATTAAGAAATATAATAATAGTTGAATTTAGAGTTTCAAAACATCATTAATAAGGTTAATTTTATAAAATACACTTCTAATTAATATTTTCTTAATGGATGTGTCAAGTCAAAAGAGGTCAAGTATTTTGAAACGACGGAGCATGTTTCGTCTCCTAAGCCACATGGGGGAACAATTCATTATTTCAGGAGGAAAATTCTTCTTCAAAAAGTCTGAACCAAATGTCAAAACATTACGAGGAAAACAAGTTGAAATTACAGTGATATCTTCTCCCCTTATACACTTGCACCTAAGCTTCTGCCATTAAGGGGTTTCGATCAGCAAGGAATACTTACCCTCCGGCATACATAGCTACGCTCCGGGTTTCGGCTCAGACCTTTCACTAATAGACCGAGGGATAAGTCATTCGGCTCATTCATATCCAGATCATGAGTGTTTGGAATCCATATTTAAATTTACTTATATTTTGCTTAGCTCGATAAATTTGACTCAATTTCGATCAAAGTTTAACACGATTTAATTAAGCTCAAGTTTGACCATACCTCTACTTAATTGAGTTATATAATCATAAATTTTGAAAAAATAAAACCATCTATTAGGTTCAATTATTATGTAAATAGTACTAAGTAATTTTATATGTTAATTTAATAAATGCTTACGTATTTTACTACTAATAATGCATTGATAGTTTTTACTCCTTTATTTGTTTGTAAATACGATTTTGATCACATTGTAATAGCTTACTCCCTCCGTTTCAAAAAGAATTACCTACTTTTCTTTTTAGTCCGTTTTAAAAAGAATGATCTCTTTCCTTTTTTGGTAATACTTTAATTTTAACTTTTCACATGACATGTTTAAGATCACAAGATTAAAAGTATTTTAGCACATTTGATATAACTTTAATTTATGACCATAAAATTTAAAAATCTTTTTTATTTTCTTAAATTTTGTATAAATCAAAATAGGTCATTCGTTTGGAAATGGAGGGAGTACTAATTAAGGTGAATGTAACTAAAACTATAAATTTAAATATTCAAAAATTAATATAGTTGGACTTAGCTAAAAGAGTCCTTATCTAAATTTTTTGTAATTTAAGAACGGGACCATTAAACGACATAGATTTGGTGACAACTCAATTCGTGCGGTGGGACCCATCCCTATTTTTGGGGTATAAACGGCCAACTCTACTTACGTGTACGTCTCTTATTATTTCATTTGTCCCCTTCTTCACCCCTTTAAGTTTTTCTTCTTTTTTGATAATAATAACTTAACCAATTTCTCCCGAGATATTGCATTTTCAAGTCTCGAGATATACGTGTATATATCTTCACCGACAGAATGGTAAATTCTTGTATTTTTTACCGTGGTTACTCGTTACTGGTAAATTACGTTATCATCCTTGAAAGAAAAAGACGGAATACATCGACCACTCGTTAAACTTCGTTGAAATACTCCAATTATGACATGTTTTGATTAAGTATCAAAGTATATGATAAAGAATTTCTATTTCTCACTTTCGACTCTAAACTTTGAAAGTATTTGAGTGTCTTTTTAAATGTCTATTACGTAGATAAGTAGATCACTTAAAATATTCAAATATCTATTTCGTAGATACTAGATAAGTTAATCACTTGACACATATCACCGTCTTCAATTATATGCATTAGCTTCAATAAACTGTAAAAACCTACGCGTGTTTCAATTGATATTGATGTATATAATTTTTTAAAAAAAAATAATACTTTTATGTGATTAACTTAATGTGTGCTTGTAAACACGCACAATTTTAAGCGATTATACATGTATTTGACCAAAGAAAAAAGTTATTATTGTTGTGCCCTGCTAATATGCGCAAGCTCCGTTTTAAGGTTGGACTGTTTATAAAAGAAGGCAAATTGAATTGAACCTAACAATTGAAGTAATTTGAAATTAATTTAACAATATGAATCAACTTTGAAGCAAAATTATTTTGTTCGAATTTCTAAACAACTATAGTTGTCGTCGTCGGTATTTTGACAAAATCCTAATGAATCACCGGAATTCCAATCATAAATACTGAAAAATCCTAACAATCCGTTAAGCTATCTTCATTACATGTTGTGTCAATAAATTTCTACACAGCATATTACGATAATCACTAAAATTTTGTCATAAATCCTTAAAGATTACGTTCAACCACATTATGATAATCACTAGAATTTTGTGATAAATCTTGAAAGATTACATTCAACAATGATAAGATAATCACTAGAATTTTGTCATAGGATTTTTGTCCAAATTTTGATCACCACCACAACATGCTGTGTTGACGATTTTCTACCTAATTCCCTAGTATATGCTAAAATAAGATCATTGAAGAATTGCAGAAACACACACATTGACACTTATCACACCAACTCTCGCATACAATTATATAAAAACAAAGACACTTCCCTCCTTACCTAGAAGAAGGTATTGATTTGAAGTATGCAAGTCCACACATGATTTCTAACTTCAAATCAAAAGTTAATTTTACAACTTCTTGAAAATAAAACTACATTTCCAGGCACTACAAAATTAATGAGAACTAAATAAATTTGAATTGTTAGAACTACAGACCTCGCATGTTTGATATAATTACCTTGACTATATTCAATCGAAATCTCCAGGCTGAAGATAGAACTATTTCATCCAATCATAAGCATGGGACAGAGAAAAGCAGAGAAGTTGATGATAGTCGTTTCAATCAGCATCCCACAAATGTGCCTTAAACTGGATAGTTAGTGAGGAAAAGTACAAGAATAGTTATTGATAATCAAAATTACTCGAGAATCCATACAACTTACTACAAGACTCAAAAAGTCAAATGAATATGCAATTTGAGAAACCAAAATTTTCACTAATGAAAGGAAACGTGGACAGAGTGTAACAATAAATAATCAGTAACAACCAATATGTTATCCTTTTGTTTGATCCTAATTGAAACACAAAGTACACTGTACACCTGTATAACCTCACCAAACTGAAAATGGGTATCCTGTCCATCAGTTCAGAATTTCAGATTCAGATAAAGATCAACTGAATCCCATTTTGCAGCGGAGTTTGAACACACGACAGCTCACGTTTGATTCCTATCTTCAGGAGCATGAAATCAATTTCCCCAGTTATTCCAGTACTGTGACTTCTTGGTCAACTCTCCAATAGTTTGCATCATTGAATTCTTTCACTCCTGACCCGCCGTCATCTGTACTATCCTTTTCTGGCATCTTAGGAACGAAGCTCCTTTTCAATGGAGCCGCTTCCCCAACAATCCCCTTCTTTAGAGCATGTTCCATTGCCATTCTAGTACCCTCTAATTCCACACCAACAAATTCAACATCCTCTTCAAACAAAGAAGGCACAGGGGCTGCTACTTTCTGACTAGAATCAGATCCAGATGAACTTTTGCTAGTATCGGGAGATGTAGATACGCCATTTGGAATAGACTCTCCACCACTACAAGTGGGACTAATCGAGGGAGTTACTGCCTCCCCTGAATTTAGGAGATTTTCAATACAGTCACCATTATCTTCAAAGGGATTCACGGATCTACCAACTGAGCCATTCCCCCACGCGACCCATTCAGGTAAAGGCCTGTCTCCAAACGGGTCATCATTGTCTGATGTCTCAAAATGGAAGAAATCGCCGTCCCCTGACACACCTGCTTTCTCTTTTTGTTGATTGAAATCTTCAACGTTGGCAGAATTGGCTCCACCAAATCCATTGAAGGCATCTGAACTAGAACTGGGCATTCCATCTGAAGAACTTTTTCTCTCAGCCAATTCGTCCTGCTCTCCAACTACCACCTCATCATCACTACTGCAATTACCACCATTTGTTGCTCCATTGAGGTTAATCTCTTCCATCACTTCAGTAGGTGAGGTGCTCTTGGGATCATCTCCAGTTCTATCATCTCGGAAAGCAAACCAATCTGAATTTGTGAACAAATTGCTGAAAAAGGTAGTTTTAAAAAAAATGTTACAAAAGATAAGAGGTCCAGATAATACCAGATGCCAAGAAACTGACAGATGATAATAACTTTGTAGCCTACAAAATTATCACATTCGCATTGCTCACATGCAACAACATATTCAACAAAAAGCCATACACCAGTGACGTCTTGTTTAAAACAGATAATTCAGTATTGGTATTTGGTTCATTTACATCTCACACCCAGTAAAAGATATATGGTCCTCCCATCCTTTAGAAGTACTGAAACTCTTAAATAGCTGTGACTTGCTTGCATCATGGGTTACATTATTGTTACCTTTCTCAAAAAATAACAAAAAATATATACCACACTTGAAAACAAATGCCACAGAATCATAACAGCATGCATTCCTCCAGTCAAACAATCAAAAGAAAACGCATGGTTCCTCTCAGCTATCCTACCTTTTTTAACACATAAAACACATTTAATATTTAGACTTTCCTTTGTCTATGGCTAATTCTAGTAAATATATCAACAGTACTGAAAGTAAATATGCTCAAGTGAGTCCTCCCTTAATACAAGTATCCTTCAGAAAAGACAGCTAGAACTCACCTCCCTTGGTCATCTCCCAACCTCAGGACAACTTCAGCAGACTCATCATCAAAGTATACATCCTACAGTGGCATGAATGTAACATTGTGATGAACACTGAGGCATGTTATACCGAAAAATAGATAAGTGAATATCACACAAGTCCGTCTCCGGTCCGCCGTGTGTTTTCTATCTATTCCATTTCATATCAAAAAGGAAGATAAGTTAACCTGAGGAAATCATTATTACCTCATCATTTCGATCAAGAGCTCCATGACCCTGTTATCATGTAAGAAAAACCAACAATGAACAAAAGCTAGATTCAAATTCAATCCCAATCCACAGCCCAAAAGCTGTGGTTGAGTTGCAGAGCACTTGTCCCTGAGATTGTGGATTCCTCTCGCCCTCCTCTACCTACAGACAACACCCTCCCCCAACCCTCAAACTTCTTTTCCGCAACAAGAAAAGAGTATTCTGGAAATAGTAAGCATGACTAGAAGGTATGAGATACAACAATTACCTCTTCAGAGCCATTATTATCATATATAGTGTACTGGAATGCTTGGCTCAGATTATTTGCTAAAGCTGCTATATCATAATCTCTGTTATGAACATCTTCGTCGTCGCTGTCTCTTGTCCTATCTAGCAATGCAGTTGGCCGGCTGCTTATACACAAAAGGGAAGTTTATTATGAATATATTCCAACTAGTAGTTGAAATCCATATAGGTGATACAAACTAGAAGACTCATAGTATATTAGAGATATAACCATTAGAGTATTATTAGAGAACCCCTAGTGTTGGATAATCTTTAAGTATAGAGTATTGAAATATTATGGATCCAAACAGAAAAGTTATGCTATTAAGGATTCACATAGCCAACCCCGGCTAGCTTGGGATTGAGGCGTAGTTGTTATTGTACTTGCTGCAGGAACTAAGGAGAACTGTGAGAGGAGGTGAGAAAATATAACCTGATCTTACAATCACTTTTTAAATATATTTCAGTGTGCTTCACTTCTTGATTATTCGAAATTCAGTCGAAATCCATCTCATCCATTTTGTAAAACATCTAGGCAGTACTACATCTTATTAAAGGACACATTCATGTCAGCTTGAAACCAACAAAAGCACATCGTTATTCCCTTTATTCAACCTTAACCCAGCCATTTCTTATCTGTCATATTTTTTAATTCTCTCCTAATATTTGAAAATTCAAACATTGAACTAGATAGTACTACAATAGAGTGCTCATTATGACACCAACAGTATGTCCATCCAAGAGAATTAATATGGGAGCACTTTTTTAAATAGCTGCTTACTTTAAAGTGTTCTCTCATACCCTGAACACCTCTTCATTTTTTCTTCTAAATTATGTCCATCTGTTAGGGGCAGTGTAACATTCGTGCAATATATGCCAGGAATGTTTCCCAAGCGATTGCTTCATCCAAACAAATTTCATTTACAATCTACCTCATATTACAGAATTTAAAATCTAACATTACAAAAAGTTTAAGTTAATCAGAAGAGGCAAAAACATACCCACAAGCCCATCGATATACATTTTCAAGTGTATTACGCTCCTGTAAGACAGTAGTGTGCCAATCACTCCATTCCATATTTTTCTGGAGGAAAGAGAACCCATTAGCAGAGGCGGAGCTGAAACTTGTGCATGAAATCATATGCCAGATGATAGTTATTGAAGGAAATACTATGTAAAAGCATCTTGCACCAACCCCAGAGCCAACAATAACGACAAAAAGTGAGAAAAGTAATGAGATTTAGCATTCAATATTTACATACAGCACCACAAAATGTATAGCCATTACAACAACATACCCAGTGTAATCCCACAAGTAGGGTCTGGGGAGGGTGGTGTGTACGCAGCCTTGCCCCTACCTTATGAAGGTAGAGAGGTTGTTTCCGATAGACTTAGACCCTCGGCTCAAAATATACAGCCATTAAACAAAAAAAATAAGGGTGGATTTTAGTTTAACAAAATGAATATTAACTCGCGAAAAAGAAAATAAGGCGTAATAAAACAATATTTATAATCATAAATAGTAAAAATTCATGGAACTGCATCCTCCCCAAGAATGCAGATACAAACCAAGCTTCACTCTTGTATAAAATTTTCTACTTTGGAGCATTGAGTGGGTAGTTATTTGTATGTTCAGAATTATTTGTCCGTGTCCATCATGAAGCTCTCTAGAGTAAAGAACTGCTTAGATACACATAGTAAGTTCTAACATTTAAAGACTCAGAACCTTTTGGCAATTCGATTTAGAAATCTTCAGTATCGAACTTCCATGAAACGTACAAGAAACAAAATTTCAAAGCTATCTCCGTCGCACTCACCTCAAGATGTCCTCGAATGCGATTGTCGTTGTTTCCCAACTGAACAAGTTTGTTAGCAATCCGTGTTAGATGCCCTATGTTACCCAGTCGGGGTGCTTGTTTACCAGTAGCAGGAAAAGTGGGCTGCATCAATTGAAAAGCACAATTAAACATTATAAATTATTAATTGCAATGAGAAACAAGGTTACTATTGAATATATTCATATTCCATAGAAAAGTAGGGACAAGTATAAAAGAACAAGAGCACATAAATTTGCAAGACCTATAAACATCAACGAGAAAGAAATCAGTTACTTCATTAAAATCAACCTGACTTTCACTGCCAGAAACTGTGGGCTGTTTATCCGTTTGAAGAATTTTTCCAAGCAAATTACATTCTTCAAAAAGATGATCGACGAGGATACTGTTTCTGCTTTCCAAGCATGAGTCTATAATACTCTCTACGTGATGATGCAACGCATTGTTAAATGCATACCTATATAGCAATTATCCAACTTGTTAGAACATCAAATAAGAAACAAGTAAGAAAGTGAACAACACAAGATCAATGACTTTTGTGCACCGAGTTCGAGAGTACAGGAGTAGGAAAAATCTTACTCAAAAAAGAGATCCAGGATTCTCTCAATTGTCCCAGAGCTGATCAATTCATCCTCGGCAACTTCATTGCCAGTTTTTAGTAGCACAGAAATGAATTCCACAATCTACAATAAAGAAGCAAACTGGTCTAAGATACAACGAGGAGAAAAATCAGCCGAGACTATCAACCCAACAAACACGCAGCCTAATGAATGCAGACAGGGGTTGCATGTAATATCATGCCACTATGCCAGTACTCTTTTCTAAGCTACTAGCCAAAGATAAGTAGCTGGAAAATGCATGACAACAAATCCACCAAGCTTAACAAATGGACTTCACAACTGCTTGCACACAAATATAAGAACAGTTGATCCTTGAAAACTATTAATGAAAGCAACAACAATGGAACTTCTAGCTTGGCATATCCTTCTTAGGGATTGCTATCAAATTGGGTACAACAACAACATACCCAGTGTATTCCCACAAAGTGGGGTCTAGGGAGGGTAAAGTGAACGCTGTCCATACCACTACCTTAGACGAAGTAGAGAGGCCATTTCCGATAGACCCCCGGCTCAGGATGCTATCAAATTGGGTATGGACATAAAAACGATTAACTCTTTTTCTCTAAGATGTAAATAAGCAAACCTTTAACCGATGTTTCCCTAGAGGTGGCCTGAGTTCACCATATGTTGTAGGCAGAATCTTGTCATCAGATGATACATTCAACAGCTTTAGCAAGTTGCCTGTGTCAAATATGACATATATATTTAAACTTTCTTAATGAGAGCCAAGACAGAAAAATCATCAGCAAAAATCACTAATATTAGCATTATGTTTCTTCTGAGGCCTGTTAGTTGATGGCTCTGAGTTTTCATACTTTCTTACTACCCACACTTCTTACACAATTTTAATATAATTTCCAAAGGGTAGAAAGACATTTAAACAAGTACGCAGCAATTCAAATTTGTGTACACATTTCCAAACAGGAAAGTTACCAAGTTTGGGCAGCATTGCACTGATAGTCTCAGGATTGACAGACACAGATGCCTCATAAACATGCTGGCATCGGTAAGAATACATCATGGGAGATGGAATTGATCTTTTAGGATCCAGCAAAGATATGCATACAGATAATGAATGGATAAGGGCGGACTTTGAGTGTGAGTCTTCAAGGGCATGACTGAATATCCTTGCTACAAAGCTACACCCAAAGAAAGTTGTAGAACTTAATCAATTATAAATTACTCGATGATATTTCATTCTCAGGAAATAAAAATGATAATTTACTATCAGCTTTAGTATAAGAAAACTAACTTTTAAGGGAAATATCAAGAGAAGTCCCACAAACCTTGGGCTAGATAGCTTAGTAGCAAGAGGAGATGGTGCGTTCAGGGTTATTGTGCATAGAGTCTCTGCTGCATTAGCCTGCACTTCGGGAGAACTCTGGACAATAGAACACAACGTCAAAAATTGTTCTAAGCAAAGTGTGCCAGAAACAATAAAGTAGAAGACTAGATCGTTCAATTGCATTCAGCAATCCTGACTTCAGGACTGTGATCCACAAACATTATGAAAAGGATGTCAGAAGTAAAGCCAATTCAAATATCTACAGTGTAGCTTAAAGGAACATGCAACTAAAATTGCGAGGATTTGGTGTCTCAATTAAGTGCCTTGGGTATGGGTAATTCCTATCAACTATAGTAGTATCTGCTATCTCCTGAAATTGGATGGAATTTCACGTAACTTAGCACCTTAGCAGTAGGAAATTCCTATCAATTATATTAGCACATCATAGCTCCTGTTGCTCCCAAGTCCAGGAAGTCATTTCACACTTTGTTTACTGTTCAGTAAGCAACAAACCAGCATTTAAACCAGTAAATCATGCAGTAATAGATCACCAGTAAAGGCTCTGCCAACGAATAACATAGCCAGGGAGACAAGAAATGATAAAATACAATGACAGAATCAAGTCAGAAGAACCATACGTACTTACCCGTTTGGCCATGAAAACCAATAACATATTCACTTTATTTGGTATTTTTGAAGTTGAAAATAGAGTTGGAGTTGTGTTTGGCCATAGTATTTTGGAAATGGGGTATTTTTGAAGTTGAAAAATATAAAAAGTGAAAATAAATTTAAAAAATTTAGAGTTGAGTTTTATGAAAATTGGGTTATTTTATGAAAAAAATTAAAAAGTGCAAAAAGTGAATCCAAAAATAGTGAAAACACCTCTTGAGGTGTTTTTCAAAAATCCAAATATTGTGAAAACGTTTTCCGGAATATTTATGGCCAAACAAGTAAAAAGGCAGCCCGGTGCACTAAAACTACCGCTATGCGCGGTTTCCGGGGAAGGGCCCCACCACAAGGGTGTATTGGACGCAACCTTACCTTGCATTTCTGCCAGAGGCTGTTTCCAAGGCTTGAACCCGTGACCTCCTGGTCACATGGCAACAACTTTACCAGTTACTCCAAGGCTCCCCTTCTTATGGCCAAACAAGTATTCTGGAATAAAGTGAAAACGTATTCCGAAATATTATGAATAATATTCATGGCCGAACGCCTAATGCACCACATGCCCAATACATAACAGTCTATATAATTTCAACCGAAGTATATTATTTATCACCAGAACCAAAACAAAAAAGCGCCTATCTGTTTTGGACTTACAGAGGGGCTCAATTTATCCACAATCATTTCTAATAAGTTGCTGTCAGCCAGCCATTGCATGACATCCTTGGTATTTGGGTAGATATCAGCGCCTACAAGTCGCACCAAAACCTATAAGAAATAGCCCATCAGAGGAAAAGGTTTTTTTCACGCTAAGTAATTCTTAGTCTATTTATATAAAAGTATACATTCAAATAATGAAGCATAAAGAAAAAAGATAGCGATCGACGGTAAAATGGAAAACTAGGCTACAAACCTCCATTATGGATGTAATACCAATCAAATCCACCATCTGGCGGAAAACATCATTATGGGTCTGCAACCAAATAAAACAATGTAAATATGGATTATTAGAGGGGGGAAGAGGAAAAAAAAGCATAAACACCTAGAATGTGTGTGTCATAAAGCTATGCCCTTAAATATAAAATCAATTTCATTTCTATGCAGCATTCTACAAACTTTGATATGGTCTCCAATGTACCTCTCGTAATCAGGATGCTTAAGCAAAATTTATTCAAAGAGGGGCTCCATATAGATGTACCATGTATACTTTAAGCAAACATTGAAATCACAACATTTCTAGCTCCATCAGCGACTTACCATGAATAACAAATAGGAGGACTTAGATATGATCTCCTATGTATCAACCCCTCCCAATGATAAGGATGCTTAATGCTTAAACAACCATTCTTCCAAAGGGGGAACGAAAGCAGCTTTTTATCTTTACATTCTGTTTCCAAATAAGTGGTGTTTCCCATAATCAAGAGGACATCAATGATGTTTTCCAATTTTACCGCTATTTAATAAAGGAAATTTTATTAAGGTATTTATTAAGGGTATGTTAGTAAAAATGCATTTTATTTTCTAGGAATGAGTAGTTTTCTCAAGGGGTGTGCCCAAGCTAAAAACACCACTTATTTTGAAAAGGGGGGAGTATTGGTCTATTGAAAAGCAAAAGAACAGAAGAATGAGATTATGCCTATAAGTTAGTGTCTGTTATTTAGTTAATCTTCATCATCATGAAGAAAAAGTCTCATAGACAGTCAGGTTGCGCTTGACCATAAGATCCATGTAGGTGCGACGAGTAAACCAATCCCCCAGCCTTCTAGACAGTCTACTGCCTAACTATACCTAATCTTTATGTGATAGAAATAGAACGAGCTCATCACATCATACGAGTCAAATTTCTTAAATGTTGCTCCTAGAGTTTGTTAAATACTCTACAAGCATAATCTTCACCTGGCAAACAATATCTTCTTTTGTTTCTTAGCGGGAAAAATCAATCAGTTACCTACGCCTCAATTCCCAAACTTTGCTATATCAATTCTCTGTATTCCAATACTACTTTGTATGTTAAAGAAAGATTAGCTACTCTATAAATCTAACACTTATCCTTCTACTAGCATGTAGGTCTTTAACCAGACAAAAGAATATCTTAGCAAGCACAACATTCATTTGAGTAGGAAAAAAGAAGCTAAAAATGATAACTACAAATATAAACCGCCTGTACAAAGTACCAATTTCATAGAATTTATCAGGCCAACCTGGACATAATTCATAAGTGGAATAGTCTTCCGCAACATGAGGCACACCACAACCTGTGTTCATCAAAACCATGTAAAGTTTCAGCCAAATAACATTTCAATAACAAAGGACAAAGATATTTTTTCATACACATAAATCAAGTTATACCTTACTAAAATACCCAGCAAGCAACGCACAATGAGGCCGGTCAGGCTCCAAGAATGAAAAGAGCAAATCCATTAGCTGCACCACAATAGAAAAATGACCAAATTATCAGAGCAGAACAACTGCATTTTTATGCATAAAAGTGCACCTTGTGAATACAGTACCTCTTCATCGTCCACTAAAGTCTTAAGGATGACATCAATTTCACAAGTGAATATCTCACATGCGATGAAAGGAAACCTACAGCGCAAAACAGCATTCAGAAGTACTGCCAAATTTTCAAATATTGGATGTGCATGTATATTTAATAAACAATGACATGATAAATGAAGCTTGGTTATGTCATAACTTACTTAAACTTCCACTTGCTATCAGCATCCTCGGAAGGCTCTTCAACAATGTATCGCAGCAACTGCTCAACCTGAGCTCTATCTCTCAAACTGAAATCACAAAATCATAGTCTCTCAATGAACTTTGAAATTATTAATGGAACTAATACTTGGTAAGGATATGAATTACTTCCCTGGAAACAGTATGTCAATTGATTATCAAACTGAAACTATAACAGTACTGCAGATTTTAAAATAACAAGCTAAAGCTGGGAGGATGTTTACAAATTTATCAGGCGGCTATTCAAAGCTTTGCATTCTTGGATTATCTCTTCTTCATCAAGAAGCTCTTCCAATGTGAAGTTTTCCTTGTCTAACACCTCTTCAACCTAACTTACACGGCAAATATATTTTAACAATTACAGTATCAAGTTTGAATGAAAACCAAAGCTCAGAGCCACAAATAAAGATTGCACTTTATCGGTAAATGTAATGAATAAATATTGCAGTTAATTTAACTACTACAACAATATATCGAGTAAAATCCCACAAGCGAGGTCTGGGGAGGGTAAAGTGTACGCAGACCTTACCACTACCTCAAGGAGGTATAGAGGTTGTTTTCGAAAGACCATCGGCATAAGTGTAGCAAATTCAGGTACAAAGAATAGGAAAACAGTGAAGAAAAATATAGCAACTAACAATGGAACAAAGCAAAATCTACCAGAAAAACAATAATCAACCACAAAATAATGAGATAATCGAAACACACTAAACAGCAACAATGATAGATTTCATATGCAGGGATCAGCTCCGCCTCAACATCTACGGCTAAACCCTAAGCAAACATACTACGGCTAGTGCATGACAACACTCCTACCCAACTAACCTTCTACACTAATACGCGTCCTCCACATCCTCCTATCTACGGTCATGTCCTCGGTAACCTAAATATGCGCCATGTCCTCCTAATTTAACAACTATACTGCACGAAAAATGAACAGATATTTTGCCTCAAAATAAATGGTCCAACATTGAGAAGACTAATGCAACTTGCCATATTATATAATAAAGAACAACAACAACATACCCAGTATATTCCCACAAAGTGAGGTCTGGGTATTATACAATAAAGAGGGCTATGTTAATGATGTGGCATCGAAGATCATCTCATATTTGAAAGTTGCATCATGAGAAAATTTGACGAGCAGATGACAATTGCTGGTGCAATCAAGAATTAACAATTCTGAAAATACTCTATATCCAAACACTTTATTAATGACATAGACCCTCATCTATGTCCATTCTCAATAGAAGAAATAGAATACTGGAATTTATCTAATAAACACACATAGCAAAATAGTTTTAGGGACGGACAAAACATCATCTTTTTTTCTAATGGATTCTTGAGTTTGGATTTGAAACTAATGATCTTGAATTTGCTTAATGTGACCATTCTCTTATGAATCCCACGGCATTTTCTAACGAACTTGTTTCAGCCATCAAATATTGCCTAAACAAAAATATCACCACTCCAATTATATAAGAAGATACAGAAAGAAAGCAAATTACTCAACCAAGCTTAGTGAGGATCCAATAATTAATATAACGAGCAATTCAAAATTAAACAAAACTGAGAAGTAAAATCCAGTCACCAAAGTAAAGCACATTCACATACCACAAACTCGTACACCAAATTTCTCCCACTCATAACAACAACAAAGATGAAACGTACCTAGTATAACCCCAAAAAGTAGGGTCTGGGAAGGATAGAGTGTACCAAACCTTACCCCTACCTTAGAAGTAGAGAGGGTGTAAACAATCGTTTCATTTTACTTGACCTTCTTACTAAAACTAGTTGCTTCAATTTGGTTGTCCAATTTATGAAATCAAGAGAAGTTTATCATTTTCTTCCAATACTACCTCTGTCATTAAATGACTACATAAATTATTAGAAATCAAATTTAGATTTTCAAAGCACAATTAATAAGGTTAGTTTAGTACTCCCTCTGTCCCATATTAGTTGGTCATTTTTACTTTTACACGCATGTTAAGAAATCATAAATAAGAAGGTGATTTTACCAATCCACACCTTAAAAAACTTCTTGGGAACTTTGCAAACAAGTGTGAACACTATCAAAAAGAATTAATTGCAAGGATAATATGGGAAAAAAGTAATTAATGCTTTCTTGATTTAGTAAGGTATACAACTAATATGGGTCAACTATTGCCAGTAAGATAACCAACTAATATGGGACGGAAGGAGTAAAAAAAAATCCTTAATAAATATTTTCTTAATGGTAGTGTCAAGTCAACATGGTTAAAATAAAATGAAACGGCAGAAGTACAATAAATAGCAAATAGTAACAAAAAAAGCAGATACTAACGGACCAGTAACTACAACAAAACAATATAATAGTACATTTCTCCAGCTCATAAATGAGCACGAAAGTTCAATTCTAACACAAGTAACAAACTCTTCACCAAATTTAACTCGTCGAACAAATCCAACACCAATTCGGAAACAAATACTGAATCCAACACTAATCAAATGCTTAAAAGATCAAATTTGTTTCGTATAATAGAAAAAACAACAAGGAAAGCATTAAAGGTAGATAAATCAGCTACATACCGGGGAACAGGAAAGATGTGTAAGCTTCCAAAACATATTGAATCGCAAAACAGATCTGTAAAGCCCTAAACTGAATCGAAATTTTGAGGTTTTGGAGCTAAATAGTGTGAGCAGTGAGTGAAAATCCTAGCTATTGAAGACCAAAAGATACAGATTTTGGAGCCGTAAAGATCGAGAGGAGCTGTAAGAGAGAGGGAAAGAGAAAGAAGAAGAGATTTCTAAAAATTGCAGCGGAGAAACAAAGGGTAATGATGTTTATTGGTTTTGATGGAGAATTGGAGGGCGGAAAATTCAAAAGTTATAAATTGGAGGGTCGGAATTCACTAAACTAGAAATATTAAAAAATAGCCACATGTACTATTTTATCAGTTTTTTCTTTGACAAAAAGTTAGGCATGCTCAATTAGTCTATCAATGTGATTGAAATATACGTTTTTTAAAAAAAAGTTAAGACATTGGCTAGTTAATTTATCAATGCAGCTAAAATATACACTAACATATTTTAGTCATATTGATAAATTAGTTGGTTAATGATTAACTTTCTCAAGAAAAAACACCAAAAGAATAGTATATTTATGAAAAAATGTACACAGCTTATACATTTTAATATTTTATACATATTTTAAAACCTAGATCATTCCCAAAAAAAAACAAAAAACATTGGTACCCTTTATTTATATTTAGGGAAAATGGTCCGAAATATACCCAAACTCTGGGAAAATTTGATGTTACACGCCCAAACTTTGTGGGGGTCTTATGACCCCCCTGTACTATTTATTAGTGTATTTTTGTGACGTTTATTTGCTTAGCTGGACCACTAATTTAGTCACGCGCTCAGTGGGCGTGTATTCACATTTGAGTCCAGCTATGTAAATAAACGTCACAAAAATACACTAATAAAATAGTACAGGGGGTCCTATGACCCCCGCAAAGTTTGGGCGTGTAACAGCAAATTTTCCTAAAGTTTGGGTATATTTCGAACTCTTTACCGTTATATTTATGTTGGTATGACATTAATTTTGTGTGGTTTAAAAAAGTCAAAATGGAAAAATATTTTCATCGTTTATGTTAATATTTCAATATATGAAATGTAACAATTTAGAAGATAATGGTACCCATTTGAACATATTTATGTACTCCCTCCGTCCCAATTTATGTGATGTACTTTGACTAGGCACGGAGTTTAAGAAATAAAGGAAGACTTTTAAAACTTGTGGTCTAAAATGAGTTATAGATATTTGTGTGGTTGTAAATCATTTCATTAAGGGTAAAGTGGGTATTTTAAAGTTAAATTGTTACCAAATATAGAAATGTGTCATTCTTTTTGGGACTGACTAAAAAGGAAAGTGTGTCATATAAATTGAGACAGAGGGAGTAGTTAATTGTATAAAACCATCTAAGTTAAAATAAATTTCCATTTTTTTAAGAAGAATTTTGCCCGAACAACAACTTAAATAATAAAAAGATTGCCTTTAAATTTTAAACTTCGAAGTTTATTACTTAATATGGAAAATCATTAAATTAACAAAGTTTGACAAGGTTTATTTGTTGAAAAGTACTCAAAAATTCCCATTCATATATTACGTACATATATGTGCATTTCCTTTAGAGTGGAAACATCCATGCTTGTTCTATATGTAAGCATATTCACCCAATATGGGAACCTTAAACTTTGGATAATTAAGCTCCAAAGCAATCAAATAACTGCTCCTACTAATTAACCATGATAGTGAATGTCAATATTATATGTAGTGATGAGATTTATCCTTCTAGGACCCAATTGATGTGACTCCACATATACTTTTATCCAAAATGAAGTCATTTGCTAGCTGTTCAAATTAAAACACTTCATGCTGCACTAGTATAATGTTTTTAGTCAACTTGTAATTAGTACCATTATTATAAACCCAAACGGCAAAATCCATGCAACCTTTTTGTCATTGTAACACAACGCCAACGCCATCCAGCTCCATACGCAACGGATCATGCCATAAGAACGTGCAATATGTATGTAAGAAGAAGATCTAATTTTTGCCCTAAATTTAACTAAACTTAGCTTACCATATTTATTCGTAGCATAGAAGCGCCAAATTTATCTTGAACAAACGTCACATGGCAATCAAAATCAAACTTCACATGGACGAGATTACTCATTTTGATTCTCTCTTATCGATCAAACGGAGTTTCACTCAAACTTAAATTAGCACCAATAAAATATTATACTTATTTTTAATGACCAGCCAGTGTGCAATATGTGGTAACTTGTTGGTTGGCTGCTTTTTGGTGAAGGGATACTTTAATTTGCGAAAGTGTTTGGCCGCGCCATTAATGTGAGTTTGGTTGTTTGGATATGGTCGGTGATCCATGCTAAACCATTGGCAGGAAAAGAACTGCATGCCGTATTTTACAAGTTTTCTTAACGAGTATGCATGTCGCTTTCTTGTAATTAATTGTACATGCTTGCAAATTAATGTTAAAGAGTCCATTGAAAGGGAGGTATTTTTCCCTTTAACTTTAAATGAAAGGTTATTTTTGATCCTATATCTGTCTATCGGAAACAACATCTCTATCTCACCTGGGCTCTGAGTTAAAGATATGCATACACTCTCTTTGTTGTTGTACTTTTGATCCTATGGTGTACTTTTGAACACTAAATTACTACTAATGGTTTATCCTTCATGAATATGATATCTATGCTTAATTCGATGAATGGAATATATGATAATTAAAGGTGGATCTATGGATCGGTCATATCATATAGGCCGAATTAAAATTGTTTTTATTTGAATTATTCAAAGAATGCAAAGAAACTTGACATAGGGTAGCTGTGAATTTTCTACTTAGTGGACTGGTAAATCATATTTTCATGGGCTACCACCATAGGCCCAAGTGTAGAACGCAGTACCCGTGAGTCCTGACGGAGGAACATCAAAGAAATGTTGTTTGATTCAATGGCTGTTATGAATTTAACCAAGATGGAGGTCTGTTTGCGAAGATGTCAAATTCCATTTGGGATTTCGGAACAATGCCTATATATAGAAAAGAAACATAATCTATTAAGGCTCATGCTATGAAATTGTCAATTAATTTTCTTAGTTGTTTAGATTAATTCTTGAATCTCCTAGCTCCCTTCTTCCTTTTCTATTTCTTCTTTCCTTGAAAGATTTAATCACCAATTTGAAGTATTTGTAATAAACTCAAGATGAACTCTTATATTAATGAATGCAATCAACTTCAATCAGACATTTTAACTACAAGTTATAAATGGATAATACAAATTATTTAATCATAATTCGTATCTTCTTCTTGTGTCGAAAACACATATCTGACTAAAAGAATAAATATCTAAAATATGTGTCTTTCTATGTTTGAGGTAGCAGTAAGGTCTGCACAAATTCTATCCTTTCCAACCCCACTTTAAGGGATTATATTGGAATATGTTGTTATTGTATTGTTGATGCATAGCCATAAAGCAAGAAAGGATAGGATCCCTCAAACGAAGGTCCAACCACCTGTCTCATTCGTACTCCATTGTTTCAAGAATCCCATTGTCCACAACTTCTCCATTATTTACAAAGCAATCCCCATCCCCTATCTTTTCACTCTTTTCCTTTTTTCTTTATGAACTTCCTTCTCAATCAAGACCTCCAACTATTCTCCTCATAACGCTCAAAAGGATTTTATTTTTTTTAAAAAAAAAAGTGGTTATTAGGAGGCGTATTTATAAATATTTTTAGATGACTTGATCGTGTAAAAAATATTTTATTTTAACGATATATATATAACACTTAAATTCAGAAAAAAAGTAACTCAAAGTAAAGATATATGTAACCATTTATTCGATTAATAATAATGAAAAAAATTAGAGTTACTATGAGGGAACAAACTTTCTAAATGTGAAATGAGAAGAAACATTAGGATTCACAAAGACTGATATGACTACTACAATTGCAATAAGTTCACCTTCTCTTTTCCAAATTGTCCTGTTTCTCCTCCGGTTATTAGAGTTCCTGAGCAGTGATCCTAAAATATAAGCATGATTTTGTTTTCACATCAGATAAATTCTTGCTACATAAGCGTGGTCAACGATCAGAGGTATTTATTTCTACTTTTTCTGTTAAGTAAAAATGTTACAATGGAAAAGACGAGTTTGTGGGCTAGTTTTAAAATCCGATGCAAGTTTGCTACATAAACATAATTAACAAACATTTCCTATGATTTCTCCAGGAGTTCTCATTTACATTTTTTTTGGTATATCCAAAGAGAAAAAAAAACAGGAAGATAACTTCACGATGAAAAAATAAAATTGCAAGAAGTTACCTACCACTACAAAAAAAAAATGAAATTAGCTACGAACTTCATCACTAGTTCATCGCTAATATATTCATAGCTATTAAAAATTCATCACTAATCCTTATGAATTTTATTGTTTAGCTATAAAATTTGTCTCTCGCTTAATCATGTTTTTTTTTTTTTTTGTAAGGGTGTAGCATGTAGGACAGTGTGAAGTATCTTCGCGATATTCCGTATCTTTTGAGTTTTGGAATTATGCTTTTTAACCAAGTCGGTTTATTTTTGACAAATATCCAAAATGACAAACGCCAATTTGCTGTTCTTAACCTATAAAGCAGACAGTTTCTTGCTTGATAAGACGCTGATATCTAACACCTATCAAATGCATTACCAGTTAATGAGTAGCTTAGTTTACTTCAATTTAAATTGTGTAACAAAATATCATATGATCTTAATGTAGTTGTTGGTGTTAAATGAGTATAAGTTTCATAAGCTCTTTCAAGAAAAAGTCAGATAACGAATTTTATTTTCCTATACCGGTGGTATTCACGGATATAAACTTACTTGCATCAGGTATTTACATCAATCTTTATCAAATTAATTATCATGTTAAAAGATTTAATTACTGAGGTGAAAACAAGCTCTAATCATCTATAATTAAGTGAGAAAGTTTATATGTGTACATATAGTGTTGAGGCTAATTGACACACACCTTAATTAATTCATCCGATAAATGTTAACAACTTCATCAACGTAAGTATCGAGTGACTAAATTAGTACATCAAAACTTAACACAATTAAACTAGTGAACTTGTTCGCGCTTCGCGCGATTATTTAAAAATTAATAGATTATGTTTTTATAAAATAATTAATTTTATTTGTAATAAATCTAAAAAAGTGTAATATCTTACTTAAATCGTCATATATATATATATATATAAAAATCACTTTTCACATCATAATTTAAATAAAAGAAAATGCTAAAAAATATAGTTCATGATTCTATCATCTCTTTATAATTCTTCTAACATCCTATATAAAAAATTGTCTAAACATATTTCAGGAAAACATTTCAATATAAATACGAAATAATCCATTAAAATTAGCTATTCAAATTTGAAAAATAAAAGATAAAATTGAAGAAACATAAGGAAGAAATTAGATAATGGTAACTAATTTATTATTCTTTCCTGTAAAATAATGGTGTTACGTCTTTAGCTTAATATACCTTGGTTTTCACATTATATTGTAATTTGTTAAGGGAGATTTACCTTTAATTCATTTTGAGAAGAGTTTTCGTGGTTCAATTGAAATTTGCAAAATGTAAAACACGTATGAAAATTACATGAATAACGAACCATGAGTCCATGACAAAAGAAAACTCCTTAGTTTTCCGTAATGGCATAATTCAAGAAGAAATTATAATAATAATGAAATGAAGAAGAGTAATAAATATCTGGGGAAGAAATGACCAATTTTTTCCAACTATCCACTCTCTCTCTCTCTCTCTCTCTCTCCCTCTCTCTCCCTCCCTCTCTCTCTCTTACCATCCTATAAAATTGTATATAAAAAATATTGAAGTAAAATTTATTTTTAGAGTCTTAAGTTTATGATTTTCTTCTTATTCCGTGCAAAAACAATCAACTATAATTAAAGAAAATAATCTGAGAGAAAGAAATGACCAATTTTTTTCCAACTATCCACACTCTCCCTCTCTCCCTCTCTCCCCCTCTCTCTCTCTCTCTCTCTCTCCCTTCCTCCCCTTCTCCCTCTCTCTCTCCCTTCCTCTCCTTCTCCCTCTCCCTCTCCCTCCCTCCCTCCCTCCCTCTCTCTCTCTCTCACTGTCCTATAAAATTGTATATAAAAAATATTGAAGTAAAATTTATTTTTAGAGTCTTAAGTTTATGATTTTCTTCTTATTCAGTGCAAAAACAATCAAATATAATTAAAGAAAATAATCTGAGAGAAAGAAAATCAAGCATCAAAAGATTGTCATATAATTTTGAGTGTAAAAGTCAAGATATTATACTGAGCATTTTAAAATTAACTTAGCAATATGAAGAATTCATGTTGATGAAAGCTTCCCGAAAAAATCATTAAGGCAAGTAAAAAAAAATAAATAAAATAAAAGGAAAGTAGATATGCTCACCATCAATTTTGGAGACAACCAAGCATGATATGATCACCATCATCGTTCGTTGCACTGATCTTCTCAAGCATTTGCACAATGTGCTTCTTATATTTATATATGTCCATAGAAGTATGTAGTAACTACTATGCATAATGACTGATGTGGTAAATGTATGTCATGACTTTTCACATTTTAACATTTACTATATGCAATGAAACTTAGCATTTAAATACCAATTAGTGATACATTGATTACTATATTTTTCTAACATACAGAAACGTAGGGCAATACAAGGAAAGTAAATGAATTTTAGGAGACGAAATAAATAGTAATAATGAGGAATAAAATAAATAGATCACCATTAATTTGATGTAACATTTTTAATTTTAATCCTAAGAAAATTTCGAAAAAAATGAGAAAAAAGATAATTAAAATTCCTGGCCAAAGAGACATGCCACATCAGCTTTTTTTATATCCTCCTTTATATCTATATATTGATGAATGATGGCGATGAGAGATCGTTCCAAATATTTTTCATTTCTTCCCCTTGAACAAAAAAGGAAATTTTATATCAAATGGTCCTAACAAATCATTTCATTAAGCTTAAATTTGAGATTCTAAGATTAAATACTTTATTAAAAGAAGTAAAAAAATTTAAACGGATTAAAAAGACAAAAAGTTTCACGTAAAAATGAGATTGAATAATTTTTTTCTAGTGTCTAGTGAGACAAGTCAGGTACCTTACTGGTGACACATTGAAGCATCTCGTAATCTCTAACAGGACAGCTCTTTATCATAGTTAGTGGAAAACAAACAGCATCAAAGTACTAGTGGTGTTGAATTATACACGTTTATGTATTTTCTAAATCAGGGCACACCTGTTGGATGTTGCACCCACAAACATGGACCCATTAGTTCAATTCACAAATAATTCATATACCAGCAATTTATGCATAACCACTACTATTTGAACTATGATTTGACATTTTATTATTGATGGAGAGTCCCAAACTATCTTTCTTCTTACTAATTGCAGTTATTAGTAAGTCTAGATAAGTATTATCTTCGCACCATATCTAACCGAAAGATTTGTTATACTAAAAAATGCATATCCAGACTGTGAACTTCTAATCCAAAAGATTAAGGGATAAGCTCAATTACTTGTTTGATAAACTTTTGGATAAAGAATGGGAAACCTTCATTATGGATAATACACGAAAAATGCCTTTAATTATTCACTTCCCTATACTGTCAATAATTGAAAAGAAATACTCCGTATAAATCATTAGATAGTCATACTTAACTTGATCTATCTATCTTGTTTTACTTGGTCCAAGCAATGATTCTTGGATTAAGGTGAGCTAGGATCGGGCTATTGGATCAAGTAAGGTTAGGAAGGAAGGCAACGCGAAAGACATTCACCATCAAAATAACAAATTTATTCGCAGATAGTCTTTAGATAGTAGCATATGCTGAAAATAAGAGTAGCCAAACGTTTGCACACAAGTATGTGCCTTAGTGGTAACAAAAAAAAAATCAAAAATTATAAGTTAAAAATTCTAACTTATAATTTTTAGCTTATAAGTCATAAATTCATCCAAATAAGCTTAAGTGATTTCTTCTCCCTATCCGTGGTGGATAGAGTTCCTTGATTGATAGCGTTAAGTAGTTTGTCTTATGGGAAATTACAAAAATCTTTAGCATAAGGAATAGAGTTACGTTTATTCTGGCCCAAGTGGCTTATGATATTTTAGATTTTCTTCTTCCTTTTGTTGTTTTGTGTTGTTGTACTCCATTTAAATTGTAACGTCTCTATCAGTTAACTACTCACAAAATAAACTCGATAATTATCCATAACAATGGAGTAAAAAGGTGCATTATTTGTAATCTGAAACTACCAGCAAATAATTGGACAAGATCTCAAAGTTCCATTTTTTCTTTCATTAATATGAGCATCAAAATTACAATCAACTTTTTTTGTCCTCATTTCCTCTCAAAATTTCAAAAAAAGCTACAATCACAACGCAGTGATAGACTTGGAAGATGTGTAAATAATCTTCAAGTGAAGAAATCACCCTCAAAATATGCGAGATTTGAAGAAAAAAAATGAAAAGACAATTCGATGAACTAAAATTTTCGCTATGCGCGACTAATATTATCTCACAATTTAGATCAATCCTGGAATCCAGTTTTCTCCCATATAGCGTTCCTAACTCTACTCAGATCTCTCCCTTTAAGAGTCCGTCCAACTCCTTCATGCACGGAAAACGATGCAATCCTTGTCCTCTCTAACTGCTTCGCCAAAAATTCATGAGGCGGAATCCGATTATCCAAATCATCATCGCCATCAAAATCATCATCACTATCTCTCCTTCCACACTCTCTATACTCATCCTTCAGTATCTTCGACCAGTCCGGTACATTCACCGGCACAGACCCCGCCCTCACCGTCGCCGCCGCCGTACCGGAACTGCTTTTATAGCTCTTCGTTTGATCACACTGTTTCCTCGAGATCCTTGAACTGATCGGAGACCTCTTATACAACTCCGGCGATCGAGTAACCGCCGATGAGTTCCACACGTCGGATTCGTCGAGCTCGAATACCGAGTGATCAGGAGTCATCGCAACGTCTCGCTCGGTCGATAGGAATCGGTAGTTCGTCGTTGCGAAATAGCTACGTGAAGCTGCCATTAATGTGTATGCATACAGCAACTACTATACTTTTCTCAGTATGCGTTAGATGTTATGCAGAGGAAGTGATTTGCTTTTATAAAGGTTTTAAATAAAAATATGTAATGGATAAGATTCTTCTCTTTACGTCTCATTTCTCCCTCTCTTCCTTTTTCTAAATTCACCGATATACCCCTAGAAAAATCAGGAAAATGCCACGTCATCATTTGGATTTATCCACTCTGAACCCCACTTAAATCTACAGTTACTCAGAGATGGGAGGAAAAAAAAAAGAATATGCTGATATGGACTCTTTCCGCCATTTTCCGTAAAATGTTCACTATTTAAATTCTTTTTTTATTATTTTAGAACGAAAACTCAAAAAAATTCTCCAAACTTCAATGAAGGTTCTAGTATTATTCAAATGGAGATGAGATAAACATTAAGCAATCTATTTTTCTGCAGAACTTCTGTTCAAACTTCTGTTCTTGTTACTTGGAATATTTTTATGGATTTCTTGCCTCAAATCCAAAAGAACTCATCTTTAAATCGTGCATCAAAGTCTGATCTCATGATCACCTTCATTACGAGGTTTTAGCATTTGCGTGGTGGTATTCAATATTAGTAGAATTGTGAACACAATAGTGGAATAATATAGGATTAATACTGAATCAGAAAACTTATGATTTCTATTTTGTTATTCTCCAATTTCTGTTTCATAAATATGTTTGGATGCTGTGGGACCCTACCTTTGTACATAAATCCGTCCTTGGTAGTAGGGCTCGATGTCGAACCTAAATCACAAATTCATTAATTGTTTTTCCACCTAGAACCAAGAACCAGGGCAAAACCAAATGAAATTTGATAATGTGAGGGATTAACACAATTGTTTAATTCCAATCGAAATGCATTTCAAGTACTCACACTATTTGTCAGTTGTCACCTTCGCATTTGCTTTAGAATGACTCGAACTCATTTAATACTCCTAAAAGTTTCTTCTTCTTCTTCTTCTTTATTTGGTCAAGCACGGTGACTAAATAATGCCAAGCACAGTCTAACAACTTTTGTCTTTTTCTTTCAAAATAGTGGTCATTTTTTTATACGGTAACTTAATTAAGTAATTTTTTATCTAAAAAGTCACTTAATTTTATTTTATAATATAAAAATCACTTAATTAATAATAATAATTCCAAAACATAAGTCAAATTTATTTATTTTTTAAATCACTCTTATTTTATCTACAAAGTCACTCAACTAATGCATTCTTCTCTTCCTTTTCAATAAAAAATTGCAAAGTAAATTTGATTATATATTGCACTGATTTCTAATTTTCTTTTAAAATGACCTTTATGTTTGAATTTTTTTTTTCCAAATATTATAATTTTAAACATCATATTCTTTTATAACCAAACGACCTACTAAATCCGCCACTAGTTTTCTTCTAGCTATGCACTCAAAAACAAAGAATAAGAAAACGAATGTTTATGATGACATGATCCAAAATTTGACTCCTTTATGACCAACAAATAGACCAAAAGGGTATTTTGGGAAAATCAATTTTTTTTCACCTGGTCACAGTTAATAAGGCCCTCAAGATTGTCAGCTACTTTGGCTTGTGACACGCGGCCCCTTGCATCACAAACAAAACTGTTAAGGGAAGTGGGGCCCATATTAAGTAGGCCCCACAACCACAAGGGGATGAGTTTGGATATAAATAGCGCGGAGCTTGTGCCAGCTGTTTTTTGGCTTGTTTCGTTCCTTAGCTCGGGAAGTTCTCGCGGTACCAAAATTTGTATCATCACTCATATTCCGTCCCGGTTCAAGATTAAGTGCGATTAAAGTTTCATATTGATAGATTTAAAAAAAAAATAAAATAATAAATAAATAAATAATTTGGGTTGCGAGATTTTTTGCACCCACTTATCAACGGTTGGAGAAGATGAGCATAGAGATATTATTGTGATAGCAAGGAGCTCGAGTAATTGTCTTTGCTCGTCTATATGCTAATATACTCTCTTAACACGAAGATTTGAAGATACACAAATAAAATAATTAATTTCAGCTGAAGATTATAAATACACGAATAATATGAGTGACCACACATAATTAATCTCTCCAAATATACTTATGAAGTGTTGGATTATGTGAAAGTTAATTTGAAGAAGAGATTGTTGAGCGCGCGAATAAATTTTCTTATCAATAGCTTAAAAGAAATTAAAGGTATGTATGTAAAATTTACTCACAGTGCTATGTGGAAGAAAATGAATGAGTTTAACCCAAAACAAATGGTAATATATTAAGAATCTTTTCACGTTAAGCCTAGTCCAACAATAATCTCCACATGTATTACTATCTCTTTTCCACTCATCTATTACTTCAAATATTTTTTTCAATATCTAACTTCAAGAGCTAGAGTGAAATTTATCAGATTCAATAATTAATCATTGCTTGCTGGCTATAGAAAAAAGACCAAGTGAAGTATTTCTTGACATAGAATATATTGTAACAATGTCAATATCTGAGACTGGAACTGAATTTCAATTAACTGAAACAAACTACGTACTACTCCATATTATGTGTGTTCTTCTAACAATATATAATTATTTAACCCAAAACAAATGGTAATATATTAAGAATCTTTTCACGTTAAGCCTAGTCCAACAATAATCTCCACATGTATTACTATCTCTTTTCCACTCATCTATTACTTCAAATATTTTTTTCAATATCTAACTTCAAGAGCTAGAGTGAAATTTATCAGATTCAATAATTAATCATTGCTTGCTGGCTATAGAAAAAAGACCAAGTGAAGTATTTCTTGACATAGAATATATTGTAACAATGTCAATATCTGAGACTGGAACTGAATTTCAATTAACTGAAACAAACTACGTACTACTCCATATTATGTGTGTTCTTCTAACAATATATAATTATAGCATTTATGAATTATGAGTCAAAGTTGTAGTTTTCTTATTAAAAATATATATATTTGGTATCTAATAGACTTATACCCAACTTGGATGCCTGATCCAAGAACTATAATCATATACAGTAAGAGTGTTAGCCAATAATTAGTGGTGCTAGTAGATTCACTTTAACATGTCTACCGCAACATTTAATCATTTCTTCATTTACTATTTAGGAAATCAAACTTTTATTTCTATGACTTTTGAAAAGCAAAAACATGACAATTTATATAAAATAACGGAGTAATATTTAGCATGACTAAAAACATAATTCGATGTAATGATTAAACAATGCCAAGTTGGGGGGTTGTCTTGTCTTCTTCCAAATTAACGTATCCTACCTCAAATTAACCACCTGTACCTCTTTAACAAGAGGATATATATAAATGTAACTATGTAGTCAATTTGGTAAAAGAATATTTCCTAATTTATGTAGATTGAGGGCAAATAAAAATCTCAAATCATTTTTTTTCAAATATGCTATAAATACATTCAAATAAAAATCATTCTTAAAATTGTTTCATAAGGTCATATATATAGTTGTACATCCTTTTAAATCTGAAATCATTAGAAAATCTTTAGAATACGTTTCGAAACTTAAAACCTTTAAAGTCAAATACTCAAATATTGAAAATATCTCTCCAATTGCATCAAAGGATGTGCGTATTGGCAAATGATGTGGACAAAAGTCATGGGAGGGTAGACAAAAAAAAATTTAGGTGATTTTTTTCAAACTTGACTAAACTCTGGCGAAGTGATTATACTAATGATGATCAATCTTATGAAAGATAACCAATATCCTATGAAA
This sequence comes from Capsicum rhomboideum, assembly GCA_031232105.1. Taxonomy (NCBI): domain Eukaryota; kingdom Viridiplantae; phylum Streptophyta; class Magnoliopsida; order Solanales; family Solanaceae; genus Capsicum; species Capsicum rhomboideum. The sequence continues at coordinate 4,570,998 of CP124713.1, read as the reverse complement.
TACTCAAAGATTATGCAAACTGATCCAGAGATCACCCTTTAAGAATATTGCTTTTGGAGAAAAATAATTAAGACTCATGATATTGAGAAAATTTTGACATCTATATTGTCTTTATTTCCCAATGGTAGACCATTCCCCCCCTCCCCCCCCAAAAAAAAAAAAAAAAGAAATGAAAGAACAACTTGTGGACTTGAACGAAATTATTAATGGGAAGGACCACTAGAAGCGTGACGTTTGTGGAATTATCCAAAATTATTGACTTTGGCAAAACAAGACATGTGGTCAAGAAGAAAGAAGAAAAATGTAAAGAGGAAAGCCGTGTTTCACCTGCTTTTAAATGTAACTTGCACAGCAATTGGAAATTTTATGGTACAGTGGGAACATATTTGATGTGCATAAATTTAGGGGTGTTAGGTGCAGTGGATTGAGATGGAGTTGAGCGGCTTAAAATGAATTGTATTTGAACGAGTTAGACAAATTATATTTTTATGGATTACTTTTATCACATCTAGGCATAATAATAAGTGACAACTACTTGAGATTGAAAGACACATGCTCATCGTCATAAAAATTGTAGGGTTGCATGGTTCATTCGTTGTCGTTATACATGTAAAAGTGAGATGAGAGGGACATCCTCCTCTCCGATATCTTTCTCAGTGCTAGTTGTCAGAATAAATTAATCACAGTTGAGTAACGGTGGTATTTTGTTTATAGCCAGTGTCGAATTCATAATTTTTAAATAATGAATGCTCAATTATTTTAATTCTGCAAATGTTTCCAATATAAAAATATAGTGATTGAGTAAAACACAATATGTGCCTTGAAGCTTGAGCACCCACTACCTATAGCGTAGGTCTGCCATTCCTTATCGTGAGCCTCATGGATGGTACGAGTCGCAGTTGGTGTCATAGTTGAATATAGTGCTTGACTGATGGACTTGATTAAAAAATAAAATTATGTGTCTACTATCAATTATAAATTTTTAGCATGATGGTAAACGCGTGATCTTTACAAATAGTTTTTAGAGCCAAGATCATGGATTTAATTATCAGAACAAGTATTGAAGGGCGGAGGGGCGAGGGGGGGGGGGGTAATTGGGTAACGTCAACATTCTGGATATGATAAGGTCCAAGTAAAGGGTTGGGGATGGCTTGGATCAAAGTCACGGTCGAACATGACGTTTGTTATATCCTAGATGTGATAAGGTCCAAGTATTAACTTATAACTTTTGACATGATAATAAACTCGATCTTAAGAATTGCAATCCAGTAAGAGACCTATGTGCTACTTTAATAAGCTAGCATTGCTTGAAGTTTGCGTATTCAATTTGACCTCGAAGCAAGTCTCTTACGTAAGAATATCATTATATATAGTGTTCAAACTATACTTGTATTTCGTGTACTACACTTGTTATATGGAAGCTAACGGCAATGAGCTCAACAATTTGTAGACCCATTAACCATATTATCATACAAACTATTTGTGTTCGCAAAATGATACACAGAGGACAAATTTTGAGTCAAATGTGCAATTGCTGCCCCAGTCTTATATTATAAAGATTTTAAAAAGAGAGTAAATGATGCATATTGAGATTTGTTGTCCTGGTCATTGAGGTATTCTTACACTACACAGTAGTCCAACAAAATCCACAATACTGATTATACATAAGTATACACCTATGATAATTACAAACTATCACGACTAGGCGGATGAACTTTTTTTGTTCGTATAAGTTACATATCTGTCCGGTCACCCAAAATAGTTACATTCGCTAACCAAATGTACAATAAATATGTATTATTATGTATCAAAACCATATCTTCTTTGTATATCACACAATAATATTTTTTTAAAAAACACATATTTGTTTGCTATATTTTTAATTGACGGCTATACAGAGTAGTTCTCTCGATTTTCGTAGCCTAGCGGTTAAATGTAATGATTGATAAATCTCGTAGTATACAAAATCAGAACGGAAGTGGTTTGGCCCAAAATAACGTCTTGCTTCCTTGCTCTGTAGCATACAATAGTAAGGCGCTCGAATTTTGTAAATGTCATTAGAAGTGTTAGGCCCAAATATTGAAATAGTTGCAACATACAGGCCCATAAAGGGTAAACAAGACATTTCGACTAGTCTCAGCAAAACCCTAGTCTTATAAATATATATATTCAGTTTCTTCTCACTCGCCTCACAAAAACCTCAACCCTAGCTCATTCATCCTCCTTCCTCTCTGCCGCAAAAATGCCGCCAAAGTTCGATCCATCTCAGGTCGTCGAGGTTTTCGTCCGAGTCACCGGTGGTGAAGTCGGAGCAGCGAGTTCACTCGCTCCAAAGATCGGTCCACTCGGTCTTTCCCCTAAAAAAATCGGTGAAGACATTGCTAAGGAAACCGCCAAGGACTGGAAGGGTCTCCGAGTCACTGTTAAGCTCACTGTGCAGAATCGTCAAGCTAAGGTCTCCGTTGTTCCATCTGCCGCCGCACTTGTTATCAAGGCATTGAAGGAACCTGAACGTGACAGGAAGAAGACGAAGAACATCAAGCATAATGGAAACATCTCGCTTGATGACGTCATTGAGATTGCTAAAGTGATGGCGCCTAGATCTATGGCGAAGGATTTGAGTGGAACTGTGAAGGAGATTTTGGGGACTTGTGTTTCTGTTGGTTGTACGGTTGATGGAAAGGATCCTAAGGATTTGCAGCAAGAGATTTCTGATGGAGATGTCGAGATTCCTGAGAATTGAAGGGGAGTTACGAACTGATGATTCCGTTTGATGGAGGTTATGTTCTGATTTTGTTCTTATAGTAGTTATTTTTATGTTGTTTTGTTTTCAGTATTATGTCATCGAGGATAATTTTGATACAAGTATGACGATTAAACTTTGGATTATTATTGGATAATGTAGTTTGGATTATGTTTTTCTCGATGAAGTGCTTTATTTAGCATGCTATTTCATATTGTCTGCGTTGTTTAGCTGTATTGTGAGTTGTGTTTTTTTGTTATACTGTTTTAAATCAGTACTCTAAAATGCTTTCAAGGTTTTCCTTGTTTGCGATGATCACAGAATTTATTATAATGCTCTGGTCCAATTTCCATAATTTGTAACTTCCTTTGTGTGATTGTTTGTTAACTGTTTGGGATAAATTTAGTGAAACCTAGAGCACATTGAGAAGTGCTGATGAGCTTTTTTATCTTATGATAAAATCATCCCTGTGGTCGCCATTACTTTTCAAGTCGTCCTCATAATCAACTTCTTATGAGGTAGAGGCTATTTAGAGCAGTTGTACATGGTTTGTCGTAGTTTTTGGGTCTTACTCTGATATAGAAGTTTAGTAATCTCAGTTATTTATTGGGTACGTCTGTGCATTACTGCAATTGGATGAACTGATACCTTCGCTCAATGGGCTGTCATCTTGTGAAAGACCACGACAACAACATACTCAAAACAGTCTCGCAAGTGGGGTTTGGGGAGGATGGGCGTATGAAACGTTCTGACAGCTTTTCATTGACGTTCACTTGCATCACATCATCTTCAACCAACCTCTACCCGATAAGCCCATGGGGTCTGCTCTACAGATACCATCAAGTCCTAGTTTCTGAGAATACCACATCAGCCCTATCACCACTAATCAGTCCTAGGCCGTTCAAGTTTGGGTTGATTATTGTCCCACCCATTTATTAGCTCAACCCGTCTCAACCCATTAAAATTTGGGTTGATATGTAACCCGAACTGATTTTGAGAAATCTTGTTAAAATATTTTAAAAAGACTTTTTTTTGCTTGATATGTTATATTTAGTCATAATAAATAAAAAAACAATTTTATTCGTTACTAAAAATTTATAAAAGAACAAGTAAAGCAATTAAAACTTTTGTAAGAATTGGGCGGGTTGAGTTATAACCCGTTTGGACCCAACCCATTTTGACCCAAACAAATTTGGGTCGGGCTGGGTCTTGATCGGTTTTTTATCTTGACTCATTTTGACTCGCCAAATTTGACCCAACCTATCCGATTGCCACCGATGCTAGGCATCGGAATTCAAAAGTTCTCTTTTTTCTTGTTAGCGGGTTTCGCTCATCAAGTTCTTGTCTGATCTGCATTCATCTTTCAATATCCCTTACACTTACCTCTTACTCTGTTCTTTTTCGCTCAAGTTTCGTGGGTTTTGGGGGGCTTGTTCTGGTTGACACTCTGCACTCGGCTCAAGATCCAGTGTATAATCACATTGTGGAATATTCATTGCTTTAGCATAGAATTCACTTTTTAATTCGTTTGTCTACTCTACTGTGATGGTCACTTGAACCCTAAATTGTTGTTCACTCAAGCATTACACTTCCGATATAAATATTTGTATTACATAGTTCTACCCATCAAAATAAAAAGGCCAAACACATCGCCAGACACCTAAACTTGGCACAAACTTTTATTTTGGCACCTAAAGTGGACGGTGTGTTGTATTCATTTTAAACACCTAAACTAGCCTTCAATTGTTTCATTTTGGCACCTTTTTAACAATCAACATAAATAACAAAGAGTGTAATACACTCGTGATGATGTGGAAACAGCCAATAAAATAATTACACGTGTCATTTTAAGTAAAATGAAAGAAAAAAATTATTTAGTTTAACACCCCACCCTCCCCGACCTCTCTCTCCTGGGGTGACGTTTTTGTTGAGTTTCCATGGGAATTAGACCCAAAATAAAAAAATTCAACAAAATACACTTTGTTTCGTTATGAAATTGGGTGTGCCTGATTGTTAAATTGAAATGGAGGGTCTGTTAATGGTATAAATTTAATGGTGGTGGTGGGTGTTTTCCGGTGGGATTTGACCGGAAATTGGAGCGGATGTGAGTGACGGTTTGTTAGTGTGGGTTGTTGGTGGTGTTTGATAGAAATGGTTGGAGTTCATGGTTTGGGGGTTTGACTAGTTGAAAGTGTTATAGTGGTGGTGTTATTGTTTTGTTGGAGGAAAGAGAGGAAGAGGTCGTTGGTTGTGATGGAGTTTTTCAGTGGGTTTAATGGTTAGTGTTCTGCCGGAGATGGAGTGTTGGTGGCGGCGATGGGTGGAGGATGAAGGTGACGGGTTTGAAGCGGCAGTGGGATTTGGTGGAGGTGCCGAAGTTGATGGAGATGATTGGTCGGAGAAGAGGCTGTGAGGGTGTAATTGGTGAGGAATTATGTTGGTTGCTGTATTCAATTGTAAAAAAAAACAAAAACGGAGGAGGGTGATCAAGATTTAAAAAATCGAAGAATTGATCGACATAAAATCCTAAAAAAAGATGATCACTGCCGCTTTAAGTGAGTGTGATACTCACTTTGCCATGTCAGCGAAAGGTGTCAAAATGACACACTTGGAGGCTGATTTAGGTGTTTAAAATGAACAACGTTGACTTTAGGTGCCAAAGTGAAAGTTCGTGCCAAGTTTAGGTGTCTGGCGATGTGTTTGGCCAAATAAAAATTTAGACGGGTAATCTTGATACTGACATTTGGGTTAGTCATATTTTTCGAAGTCTATTTGCAATTGAATCTCTCTTAACAGACCACGAAAGCATATCTGTGTTGTCCTAGAGGTACATCTTCACACTCACGTAGCCTCCTCTTGGTAGTTCTTTTACCGTCATTGGAAAATTTGTTGAATGTCTTTTTCAACTGTTAAATTTACGTACTGCTGTTAAGGTGGTAAAATATATATAATATGGTGGAAAAAATTTGATAGATGATCCAATGGGTTAACTTTCAACCCCTTCCCGAATCCCCTTTTATCAGTGAACTTAGAGGTCAAATTCAGTTTCATTTAGAGAGGGTTAAACAAGCGGTTTGGATTGAATTTGGACAGAGTTAAGATGTATTGGGTTAACAAAGGTTAGTTGCTTGGGCTGATATGAACTATATCAAAATTGGCAAAACAGTGGTTCATAGTCTAACATAATGATTTCCCAAGATTAATTTGTCAGTTTGTTTTCTTATAAGTTATTTAGTTAGTTATTTTCTTAATTATGGCGATATCATATCAAATAAAAAAATGAGTTTTCCTAGAAATGTTGACAATGGTTTTTTATGCATTAATTTAAACTTACATATCAACCTTGAATTAAATTGAGCGGCCAAAATAGGACTTGCCTAAACTTAAACGAAGTATGTGGATCATATTTCATGGGTTAATTTGACCACTCTAAAACAAAGATCTTTTTGGTATTCACCTTTCCCTGTTTGAACATGAGTTTTAAGGATTCATTCCCCTTCATATTTTCTTTTGTTTGAATTTCCCTCGGGTTATGACAAATTACCTAATTTCCACATTTCAAGAGGGGTTATTCTCTCTTTTTGATGGATTACAGAAATAAATTTAGTAAGATTTCACAAGAAGAAAATGAGGAGGATAGTGTATGGGCAGATTTATCCTATCTTGAGAAAGTAGAGGTTGTTTTATATAAACTTGCAAAAAAAAAACAACAGATGAAAAGAAGCAGTAGCAGAAGCAAGAAACGAGATAATAAGATAATCGAGACGACTAAAGAATTAAATTGTACTTAGTAATAGAAATCTAAGACTATTAATGATTTGTTATTGTTATGTTTGAAATCGAGCCACATTTCGTATCTTTTCCTTCACGGAGGTCACTCATATCTTCTCCCGAATATTTTCATTTTTAATCTCATCTCTCCTAATACATATGTCTCACCTTTCTTTCATTTTTTCACTAGTCAAAATTCCACTCCATATAACATTATTGTTTTAATTATCACTATGTAGAACTTATATTTAAGTCTTGACGGCATATTCTTATCACACATTATCAAATACGAGTCTCTATTTCATCCATCCGCCTCAATATGATATGTGACATTTTTGTCAATGTCCCCCATTATTTTGAATTACCAACCCCAGGTACTTAAGAGTTCTCTCTAAGGAATGACTTGTGTGTCAGGCCTCTCGACAACTTCCATTTAATGAGTATCGTCCTCTCACTGAATTTACACTTCAAGTATTTAAATATAGCCTTGTTACGGGCTGCTTCGAACCATCCCTACACAGCCCTATTTGAAACAAAAATGGCAACTGGGAAGTAGTGGCATTAATTTCACGTCCAACGATCGCAATACTGGTTCAATATTGCTGGGCCAAATGGCATCAAACAACAATTTGCCTCAAGCAGCCGTTGAATTTGCCACGATGGCAATACTGGTCCATTATTCTTGTTATGACTACGTGTTTCATTTTTTACAAAGGAAGAATTAGAATATCTTGCACATTATTCTTGTTATTCTTTCCTCAAGTAACTACTAGTTCCCCCAAAAATGGATGAACTGTCCCTTTTGTTACATAAGTTTAAGTATTGTCTGTTTTAGCTCATAGTGTTAAAAAACTGTCTATTTCAGCTTCGGACTCCACAACTAAAACTTATAATTAATTTAATTAAATACTTGAATGTGACGTGAATTGTCTGTATTATCAATGTTTTTTTTTTTTTTTTGGTGAAACTGTATTATCAATGATACTCTCATACAATCAAAATGAGTCTATATTTTCAGATTTTTTTTCCTATTTAATCAGTTTTGTATATAAATCAAAATATTTAGGAAAAAATACTATAATTTCTTATATTGTGATTATGATTTATATCTTCTTTATGTTTTAAAACTGATTGAAAGTAATATTCATGTTTATCGTATAAATTTAAATATGTTGTGTTGAATGGTATATTAGTATTCCCAAATCCGAATGTTCAATAGGTAAGACCTAAGCAAAGTGTCTAATCAAGCAAGTTTAGAGAAACGTCGATGTATATGACCATCTATAACAAATTAACGATTACCTTACATATTATTGACTTAAAAGAGTATATCTAACGCAATAATCATATTACTATGACCTAACAATTAAAGTGGCGTGCAACAACACATACAAAAGAAGTAAGATATTTCTAGAAGTGTATACGTGGCAAAAATACCTAAGAGGAAGTTGTCAATATTCAGTCACCTTCTTTCAAAATCAACCAAACTGATGTGGGCATTCCACCAAAACAAATAATTCATAAATTTCCACATGCCTTCATTGGTGCTTCCATTGTTCTTGTCTATATTTATGGGGCATTCAACACACGTGGAATCACATAACACCGTACACGTACTCTCTGATTCTTGATATTTTCATCTTCCTCTCCCTATATAAAGAAAAACCCTCCAGACATTTTGGTATATTTCTCATCAAGCCAATTATATATATATATATATATTCCTTCACCATTTGTTCTGTGTCTTGTATTTTAAGGAGATAGCTAATAGTCTACGTTGTATTATTTACATTGAGTATTGACAATGGCCAAGAAGATGGTGAATTTGAATCCTTGGATTGAAGTTGCTCCTTCACTTTTTGTTTTCCCCCAAAAGAATTCTCATTATCCAAAATTGGAGACTATTAAAGAAGATGATAGAGCTGAATTAGGCCAAGATGGAGATGATAAGTAAATAATTAAATAAATAAATCTCATTCTCCTTTTAACTTTCTTAATGATCAAATGCTATTCATTTTTTTTGGTTTAAGAGGAGAAGGGTATTTAGGCACAATCTCAGGCCGAATTAATCTTATGGCCATGGATGAACTGTATTGCTAGCTAGTTGTTATTTGTAAATTCTTCTATTTCCATTCATGGTATGAATGTATTACATTATATAAATCTCAAAAACGATTTCTCTTTTTGTATGCTCTTTTAATTTTGCTGCATTTCTCTCATGTATTTTTGTCATATTTGATTTAAAATGTTTTGCTTGAGTTATAAGGGTATATCAAAAATAACCTCTTTATAATCTTCTCAAGATAGAAATAAGATTACATTTTTCAAAATCACACTTATAAAATTACACTAAAAATTATTATTGTTCACTTACGTATTTCGGAATAGGATATATTTGAGAACTCGGTAACTTCCAAAGACTAGTAGAAGAATCATGTGCTATGCACCGGCCCAATATGTGTTCATTTTAATTTTTTAAGTGGTGTCAATTAACTAATTTTTAAATTTATGATATAAATTAATCTAGGTCATTGATGAAATTATCCGCATCATAAGCAGGCATGTCAATAAAGAATATTTAAGTGATGTTGATTAAATGAGTTTTCAATTTATAATCTAAAATAATCATGATAAATGACGAAATTATCCTCACGGTAAACAAGCATGTCAAGGAAGAGCACTCTGCTTCAACAAATGCATAACACGTGAAATTGACGTGGAACTTAAATTTTCAGCAAAACCATAACTAACGGCATGTAAAATGACCAAATTGTTCTTAGGAGGAAGCAGATATGTCAACGAAGTGGAATCTGCTTCAACAGCTCCACTTCCACTTCTTATATTGGATAAATAAAATAATATTATTAAAAATGACACTATTTGATGGCTTGATCATGTATCTAAGATATGTAAGACTTAATTACTTGAGTAAGATTATGATAAATCGACACTTGAATGTGAAATTTGTCCGTATTATCGTTGATAGTTTTGACTTGTCTTTCCTAAATACGATAATGAAAATGAAGAAACATATTGAGGAAAACAGGTTCTGGTTAGAGTGAGATTTTTCTCACACGATAATACACCAAAGGGATGTGGCCTAATGGTTAATAAAGTGGATTGGAAATCAAAGGGTGTGATCTAGTGGTAAATATAAAGTGGATTGGAAACCTGAGTTTTCAGGTTCAAATTTCAGCAAAGACGAAAAAATACTAAGGTAAAAGTTAGTCCAGACACCACAATTATTTTTAAAAAAAATAAAAAAATCTTCACGTAATTTTGAAAGAAGAATGGACCAAATATATGGTCGGGCATAAAAACATACATTTGAAGCACGCATTCGTTATGTATTTAATAGACAATTTTTTTCACCAACATCAAATGCTCAATAAGTCAGACCTCTAAGTAAAGTGTCTAATTATAATAAGATACTCTCTCCGTTGTAATTTACTTGTCACTATTTTTCTAATTTAATTTTTATTTTTACTTGTCATTTTTGATAAATCAAGAAAAGACAAAATTTTTTTTCATGTTTTACCCTTAGCATTAATTATTTATTCTCTAAATTATTTTTCAATACTTATTATTAAACATCAATTAATAGAGGTAATATGGTAAAGTCATTATATCAATTATTTTTTTTTTTTAATATATGTGCTAAGTTAAAATGTGATAAATAAACCCGAATAGAGAAAGTATATACAATCAAGTTTGGAGATACGTCGATATGTATAAGACCACAATAATAAATTAAAGATAGTATCTATACATTGGTAACTTAAGACTTTACATCTCTATGGCAATAATGCGATTATTATTTCTCCACAAAACACTCAAGAAAGATATTTTCGGTGCAAACGTGTCAAGAATATATAAGAGGAAGTTTGGTTTTCAATATTCAGGCAAACAAACTGATGGGGGCATTTCACCAAACAAAAATTTCATAATAGTCCACACCTTCCACTGCCTTCCTTGCTGCTTCAATTGTTCTTTGCCTCTAGATCTTTTTGGTATTCACCTTTCCCTGTTTCCATATATGGAATAGAATGTATTACATTATCTAAATCTAAAAAACGGTTTCTCTTTTCTTTATGCTCTTTTAATTTTGCTACATTTCTCTTATGCATTTTTGTCATATTTGATTTGAAATGTTTTACTTCAGTTGAGGGTCTATTAAAAATAATCTCTCTATCGTCTCAAAATAGGAATAAGATCTATATATACATAATACATCATAATTTCAAGACCCCACTTATGAGATTATATTGAATATTATTATTGTTCACTTGTGCAGTTCTGAAAAGGATATTTTGAGAACACTTTGTTACTTTAAAGGCAAAATTTCAGAAATAGCTAATATTTGGACAATAAATGAAGCATCATAGCTAAAGTTTACTTAATTATAAGATGTAGCTACAGTTTAGTAGCGAAATATACAAATTAGAGATTCTATATACAAATACAAAATTCACTTTAGAAATTTGTATATGAGTTTCGAAATTCATTTTGTACACAAATTCAAATCTTTAGAGATTTGTATATGAGCCTCAAAATTCACTTTTTATATAAATACAAACGTTTATGAGCTCTGAAATTAGAGAATCCCCAAACTAGAGATATTTGTATATGAGAACCGAAATATACAAAGATATATATATAAAAGAAATATCTATTTATCTATTTAATCTAAATCTTAGATACAAATAATAATTACTTTAAATATTAGTTATACATGTTAGATTTGATATTTTCTACTCTACGTAATTTTTTCAACTTTAAAAGATTAGTGACAAGAGTCGTGTTCTATGCACATATGTATTCATAAATTTAAACTTCTTAAAGTGGTGTCAATTAAATATTTTTTAAATTTATGATCTAAATTAATCTAGGTAATTGATGAAGAAGTCCTCACGATAAGCACAAATGCATAACACGAGAAATTGACGTGGAACCCAAATTTTCAGCAAAGCCATCTTTACAACAGCATACGAAATGACCAAACTGTCCTTAGGAGCAGGAATGGGCATAAATCCCAAGAAAAAAATCGAAAAATAAAATTGAAAAATTAGTTTAATTCTTCGGTTCAATTTCGATTCTATAAAATATGGAATTGGTTCACTAATATTCCCTCCATTCGGATTTACTTGTCACATTTTGACTTGCACACCTATTAAGAAAACAATGATTGATGGTTTTATCATATTATTCCTATTAATTGATGTTTAGTAATAAGTATTGAAAAATAATTTAGAGAATAAGTAATTAATGCTAAGGGTAAAACCTGAATTTTTTTTTTGTCTGTTTTTTATTTGTCAAAAATAATAAGTAAAAATAGAAATCAAATTAGGAAAATAGTGATAAGTAAATTCGAAGGGAGTGAATATATCTTGGTTGCTCATCTCAAATTGTGCTCTACCGAACATACTCATAGCCAAGATTTTGTATGGTCTCCATTATCAATTTCAGTTTTGTTGGTACTTGTCTTATTATAGGCTATAGCTATAGCAAAGAATGGCCACTCAATTTAACCTAATGCTTCTGTGTCATAAATTGTGCATTTCCTTTTCTTTTCCTGTGTAATACAAACAGATTACAGAGTTTGGCGAGGACAAAATTATGCTTATCTAGTATTTGTTTGCTTTGAAAATGAAAGATTGACTAGTTTGATGATTTGATCTATAGATAGATCAAAAATACCATTAATTGGTTAAAAGAAAGTTAATGATATGGGTTTATATCTAATTAAATCAAACAAGCCTAAATAAGTTATCTGACATAATTGACACTTTTCTTCTAATGCATTTGCAAGGTTTATTTATTGATTCTTATTGTTGATATTCTTCATAAATATCAAAAAACTGAATCAAATCAAATCGAAATAATTTGATTCGATATCCGGTGTACATAATTAAAAAATTAAAAATTAAAGAATCAAAATAAAGTTTGAAAGAACGAAATCAAAGAGCCAAATATCCATCCCTACTAAAGAGTAAGCAGACATGTCACGAAGTGGAATCTGCTTCAATAGCTCTACTCTCACTTTTTTAGGATAAAGTAAAATAATAATAATAAAAACAAAGATTCAAATTGGAAAGTCTGCTTTCAGCATTTAACATATTTTTTTTCTTACCAAGCACACCTAAACCCATTACACGACTTAGAATTTGGGATTTACTGATTTGAGAAATGATTTTAAAAAGAGTTCTTCTTGGAAATAAATGTCAAAAAGTAAAAGGGGTGTGTTTCTAGATGGCGTTGACGTTGTAGTATAATATTATAATATATGGTAATTAGAGTGATTTGAAAAATCATCAACATGCAGTAGTAAGTGGTTGCCACCTCCCATCACCTTGTCTTGTTATTAGACCTAAAATAAAGGAATTGGTCATGAGAGATAATGGTAGCACTTTAGATCCCTCAAATATTAATACATTTTAATTTTGATCCTTATTACTCCCTCCGTCCCATTTTATGTGTCGCCTTTTGACCGGACATGGAGTTTAAGAAATAAATGATGACTTTGTAAAGTTTACAAAATTACCCCTATTAAAGTCACTTTAATGTTTTTCTTTTAGTTGTCTTTTATTATTAAGTGGGACCCAGTGAGGATAAAATGAGGATGATGTCATTAAATTATTGCCAAATAAGGAAAAATGACATTCTTTTTGGGACGGACCAAAAAGGAAATAGCGACACATAAAATGGGACGGAGGGAGTATATATGAATCAGCAGAATAGTTTGGGATGCTCTTATACTTGATTTGGATTATTAATTGGACCCTTCTATTCACAATTTTGTCAATTAAACACTTAAACTCGATCAGTATCGGAAACAAGCTCTCTATTTCATCTGAGGTAATGATATGAACTGCGTACACTTTACCTTTTCCAGACCCATTTTATGTGAATACACTGGATATGTTGTTGTTGTTGTGTAGAAGATTGCAATTTAATTTGTTAAACTGTGTGTTTTGATACCTTATGTAGGAGATAAGCTATATTAGTATTAGTTTTAGAATTATATTATCCTCAAACATGAAGTAACAATACAAACTCATCATAACATGTGGATAGTCAAATTACAAATTATGTTAGTACTATCTTTATTTCAACTTATGTAACATCATTTGTATTTCAAAAGTCAAACTGATTTTTTTTATCACGATCTTTTCATATCTTCTTGCATAATTTTCAATGTAATTTTTTTTTTGTAACTAACATTTAGCATTATATTACCAAATAAGTCAATGTACAGACTGTTAAAATCTACAGTTTGAACATTCAGCCCCAAACTTGCATCCATCAAAACTCAATCACACTTGTATCAGTAGTCGACTAAGGATGAAAACTTAAAGTTGACATACAACTAGCTAGTCTACTCCTTGTAGAAGCCCTCGAGTGGACCTCTTGTATCACCTATCGAACCACGAACTCGACTTGCCTTGCTTGTGTCTTGAAGACCCTAGCATTCCTCTCAGCCCATATATCATATATACCACAAGTCATAGTCATTCTGAAGACCTCCTGCCTAGTTGTCTTGCCCTTTGCAAACCGTACAGCCTGTATCATCTCAATGTAATTTTATTTTAACAATTTAAAATTTTCATGTTTAAATTTATGATAAAAATTTTAAAAAATGACTCAAAATGTGAACACTGCAGCATAAGTTGAAATAAAGTAAGTATATAGTTCATTAAATTTATTAGATTCGCCAACAAAAGGATCAAAAGTTCATAGTTCAATTAATAGAAGGTTACATTTTCTTAGTCATATATAACAAAGGCAAAAATTATATTTCCTCCGTCCTATTTTAGTTGACCATCATACTGTAAATACATATACTAAATTACTTGTTCATTTACTAAATCAAGACAAAATTAATGAATTTTTTTTCATTTTTTGTAATTAATATTTGTTGGAAGCCTAAATAAATTAATGTGAACATATTTTTCGTAAATGATTTTGATACTCCTCCCATTCCTTTTTAAGTGCATGCTTTGTTTTTCGTTAGTCGATTAGACTAATTTTCAAAGCTAAATTAGATTAGATTAATTTAATTTTTTAAAATTAAAATTTAGATATTCAAAAACTATATGAAAAGTCCTATAAATTGAAATTTTACTTTTTTCAATTTGATTAAGAAGTACATCTTAAAATATTGGTCAAAGTTTATATTGTTTAACTCTAAAAAAAGAAAACCATGCACTAATTTAGGAACAAAGGAAGCATCCATCAATATGAATAAATGGTAAATTATTAAAATTAATCATCCTATTTATTGTTTCTTAAGTGTAGTGTAAAATGTAAAGTGACCAATTAAAATGAGATGGAGGAGTAATTGGTAAATATTTAAGGGACTAAAGTGCAATTTGCCTAGTTTTAAAAGTCACCCAACCACTCCTCCTGCCCCTCATCAGTTTTCCTAATTCAATTAGGATTAGGAACGCGTTTTAGCCACCATTACTTTATATAAGAAAAAGACTCAAATTCAGTTAGCCCATTCATTGGGCACAAATTATTTAGAAAAAACAAAAATATGTGCCCTTTAAGATTCATATTGGTGTTCTTTTCGGCAATATTAGCTGGTTATATTGCTTGGAAAACCGTTCGTTCTTCCCCTGATGATCAGGATAATGACGATTCAGTGCACAAAGTCCAAGAAGAGAAACGAGAATTCGATTCCGCTAAGGTGAAATTC
This sequence comes from Capsicum rhomboideum, assembly GCA_031232105.1. Taxonomy (NCBI): domain Eukaryota; kingdom Viridiplantae; phylum Streptophyta; class Magnoliopsida; order Solanales; family Solanaceae; genus Capsicum; species Capsicum rhomboideum. Next base: position 4,555,786 of record CP124713.1, on the reverse strand, counting down.
GCTCAGATGATTTCAAATGGATTTTGGGTATTCGTTGATATGGCTAGCGGCAAATATTTATGGAGGAATCTCAAGCCATCAAAGAGCTGTTAGGATCATAATGAGGTAGCTAATCAACTGAGCTAATAAGATTTCGATGGATAATGGGGAATTAATTAATGTTGTGGCTGTGGATGAAATTGTATTAAAGTTTCTTCCGTTTTTAATTTGTAGATTAATAGAATGTATATTAGTTTTAAATTTCTCTATGTATTTTGTGAAGGGTGTATCTGAGATTTGAGAAAGAGATCCAAATTAAATGGAAGTCTGTTTTCTGCATTTAACATTTTTTTTTTCTTCTAAAAGTGTGCATCTCCATCAAGGATTTGGTGGTATAAATGAATAAGAATTCCATTATCAACAAATTAATTGGAGAAAGTAAAATTAGTATTGTGTGTTTGGAAGCAAATGGAATGCTAGTGTTTGTAGATCTGGGGCTAGCAAAACCCTAGATCTGGAGGAAAGAGTGGAAGCTAATTTGGATAAATCTGGGATAAACAACAATGGGGAGACTGAGGTGGTGATTATTATAATTATAATACTACTAATGCGAAGAGAAGGTTGGAGCTGGGGAAGGAGAAGCTAATCTCAGACGAGACCACCATTCGTGTTAAGAGTATGATATCGGAAAAAGAATGAACAATTAATCTACTTATATGGACTTGGATAATCCTCTCATCGAGAGGAAAGCCAGATTGCCCCACCAAACCAGAGATTGGGACTTGGGAGAATGCTTTGCTACTTTTTGTAATGGGAGAGAAGCCTACGTCTCCGTTTCAATTTACTTTGAATGGTCCTTTTTCATTTTAACAATTATTAGTTTCAATTTTTCACCATTAAGATAGCAAAATTAAAGGGGGTTGATACGGTGCAGATTTAAAAATCATTTTTATTTGTTTAAACTCTGTCCCAAATTAAAACACTTAATCAACGAAGTAAAAAAAAAAAGTTGTACATTCGCGTATTTTCATCTTCTGTGCTAAACGCTTGTCCCTTTTTCTTACCACTTTGCCGCTTCGGTAATGTTTTATTCTTTCTCTCCCACCAAGGAAGAAAAAGATACCTTCCTATTGCTAATTTTTGGTGCTAAATTTACTTGTTCTTCCTCTTTCTTTTTTAAGTAAATTTTAATTATTTTTTCTAAAATTGGAGAACATTAGATCCTAAAACCTTACATTGAAGCAACATCGAAAGATATGCATCATTCAAAAAATTGAACGAATTATTTGTTAAGTTTCAAAATTTCTTTTTTGGGGTCTGTGATACTGTGACACTCTTTTTCTTTGTTTGCTTAATAAAAGCGATTTGAAAAATCATCAAATGCAGTAGTAAGTGGTTGGCATTTCTCATCACCTTGTCTTTTTATACCGAAAACGAAGGAATTGGTCATGAGAGATAACGGTAGCACTTTAGAACCCTCAAATATTAGTCAATTTTAATTTTGATCCTTATTATATGTGAATCTAACATATTTTGATCTTTAATTTGTTAAATTGTGAATTTTGATCCTTTATGTAAGAAATGTGTTATGTTTATATTATTTTAAATTTATATAATCCTCAAAGATGGATTAACAATACAAACTCAACATAACACATAAATAGTTAAATTATGTAATATTTATTCTTTCCCAATTTATGTGGCATCGTTTGATTTTCAAAAGTCAAACTAATTTTTCATACGCAACTATTTTCATATGCCTTTTGAATATTTTGAAATCAATTATTTTGACTTATAGTCTTTCTATGTTTTAATATGTAAATTTTATTTCAAAATTTTTTAAAGATTCCGCATTCGGATACACAATAAAAATTTTAAAAATTGACTCTCAAAATTTGAACAATGCCACATAAATTAAAACAAAAGAAATAACTTATTTCGTTAAATTTATAAGATTCACAATAAATGAAATAAAAAATACAAAGTTCAATTAATAGGAGGTTAAATTTTCTTAGGCATATATTTCCAACGTCCCTAAATAAGTGGTGTTTTAGCCTTTTCATTTTGTTTTCTAAGTGAGTGGGTCTTAAATAATCAGAGAAGACATTAATAATGTTCTTCCAATTTTACCCTTCTTTATATAAAGGAATTCACATAACCAAGAAACTACTAAAAAGTCATATTTTTCTTAAAGTATTTATGAATGGTAAGTTAGCAAAAACATTTTTTTTTTTTTTTTATTTATAGAAATGAGTAGTTTCTCAAGGGTAGAAGGGATGAAGAACGTGAATTAGGGTAGAAGGTGAGTAGAAAGGAGTACTTCCATGTTAGTAGGTAAGAGTGTTTTGTTTTGTGGTCCATACTAGTAGTTGTAGTGTTACGCTTGTAGTTTCTTGTTTTTGGAATTTTGTGCGTTTGTAGATCGATTATAGTATTATTTTGTGGTAGTCTTGTTTCTGTTATCTGTTGTTTTGGTACTATTTAGTGTTTCTTGCTATTATATTACATCTTTTCTACACTGTTTATGTCTTGAGCCAAGAGTCTGTTGGAAACAACCTCTCTACATCATCTTTGAGGTAGTAGTACGGACTGGATACAATTTATCCTTCCTAGACTCCACTTTATAGAAATACAATGGCTATGTTGTTGTTGTTGAGTAGTTTCTTACGGGTATGTCTAATCTAAAAATAACACTTATTTAGCAACAAAGGGAGTATTAGAAAGGCAAAAAAACACAAAATAATTTGTATATATTTGAAGGACTAAAGTGTAAAATTCCCTAATCTTAAAAGTTGGCCAAGTCCAACAACTCCTCTGCCCTTTTACTTTTCCTTATTCCAGCAGTTTTACGAATATTTGCATAATTTTTATTTTTTTGGGGTTTCATCCGTGTCCGGTGTCCGTATTGGACCCGAGTAAATTTGGATCCGTGTCGGAAAGTGAGAAAGAGATTATTATTATTATGTGTCCTCTACGATTCATATTGGTGTTTTTTTCTGCAATATTAGCTGGCTATGTTGCTTGGAAAACCGTTCGTCCTTCTCCGGATGCTCAGGAGAATGAGGATTCTGTGCACAAATCCCAGGAAGAGAAACGAGAATTCGATTCCGCTAAGGTGAAATTTACACAGATGATTTCAAATGGATTTTGGGTTTTCGTTGATATGGCTAGTGGCAAATATTTATGGAGGAATCTCAAGTCATTGCACAATGCAAAGAGCTGTTAGGACGAACAACACCGCGAAAGTTCAGGTAGCCAATCAACTGAGCTAATAAGATTTCATCGACCATGGCGAATTAATCTTGTTGCTATGGATGAATTGTAATATTAAAATTTCTTCTGTTTTGAATTTATAGATTAATATAGTGTATATTAATATCTAGTTTTTAATTTCTCTATGTATTTTGTAAAAGTGTGTGTGTTTGAGATTTGAGAATATTGCTTAAATTTAAAAGAAGAAAGAGATCCCTAATTTTTGTGCATTTTTTCTTTTGTTTGTGCATAATTTTTGTGAAATTATGCGTTTAGGAATGATTTGATGATGAGTTCTGACTTCTGAGTGTATGTTTGATAAGAAAAAATTCAACTGGTTCAACGTTCCTAGCTTCTAATAGTAGCAAAAAATGATGGAATACTTTTTGCAGTTAACAAATTATAACTACCCAGGATTTTCAGGTCAATTTTTTGCCCGACAGAATGAACAAATGTGACTGCCAATACCATTTCCATGTCCCTCTGGTGTGAATCTAGTAAATAATCCGTGCTTTGACTTTGTAAAATCAATGGGCTTAGCATTCATATTGATTTTAAGTATTGAATCTAATCAACTAGTTGTGATTGTGCAGCTCATACAAAAATTATAGTTGCATATAGAATCGATAATGGAATAATCTGTACTTGGCCAGCTATGTCTTTACCATATAACATATCCAATTATGGTCTTCACTACTGTTGGAGATGCATTTCTATTTATTAACAGGTTTTTAACTACCAGAATTGTTCACTCATTCTTACAACATTATGGGATATGAAGATACACTGAGAATGTTTGATTTTGAAAGTAGAGTACTCTTCTACCCATCTCCTTTGTTCAAGAAAATGGCTTTTCATGTCCCATGAATATATATTCATTAAATCACACAAAGGTTCTTCGTCAGGTATGAAATGTGGGAGCATCTTTTTTCTACCATGATTATGTTAATGGGTGATGCCATAATATAGACATTAGTCACTTGGTTTTTATTGCAGTCGCTGCCTGCAGAATCACTTTCTTTTCCCTTTTTTTTTTTCAGTGTCTGGATTGAGAGAAGTTAATCGATCTTTCGCTTCTTTTATTTTCTCCTCTACTGTTTCTTATCCCTTGTAAAAGAAACCACGAAAGACATATAATGAAAAGAGGGAGTAAGAAAGATAAACTGGGTAGGATTAGTTATTATTTGGGATGGGTAGAAAATGAACAGGTAAATAGATGCTCTTTGTATAGTGCGAGAGAAGCTCTGTTGGCTGGTGAAAAGATGTTCTATGTTGTGTGTTTCTTCTCCTTTCTCTTATGCTTTTACCAAACATGAAGGTTTTGAGTTGGAAACAGAACCAACTCTGCATTAGAGAGTGATGCTTGGCCCGTACAAAAATGTAATATGAGTTTCATGAGGATTTTATCAGCACCTTCTTTGCTTCTAACTATTTTGCGGTTGGTGTTCTAAAGGTGCCAGAAGATGGTGGAAGTACTTTCGGGTTAGACTTTATCTGTCTTGAACTTTGTTTGTGGGGGGTTGTGTTTGTGCGACTAGAGGTTGGATATGAATTGGTGTGAAACCTTACCTCGTGGAGTAGACAATGGCATGTGTTTTGAGTTTTGACCAGTGAGAATAAAATTACTGAATGATAGTCTGAAGGAGCAACACATATTCATTGATTTTTTTTTAGATTAAGTGGATTCTACTAATCTATATGGTGCGTGCTGAGAAAAGTGAAGTTGTTTGGTACATTTTCATGTGCGGAGAAAGCACATGAACACCAAAGATATTCACTCTCTCCGCTAACGGTTGTGATATTTACATGGTATTATATAAGGGGAATCGGCAGGGTGGAATAACAAAAAACCAGCCTAAGAGAATCTTGTCATGTGGTAATTGAACCCCTCTTCCCTTTCAGAATCTTTCCTAAATTAAAGATTTGAAAAATTTCTGATATTCTATCAAATTCACCACATTACTTTGTTTGCCTTGAATAGATTGGCTATGCATGAAGAGCCATCAAGCTGACGCAGGGTTGTTGATGATGTGCATGATGGTGTCCCCGCATATCTGATGGATCATGAGACTACTAGAAGAGCTAAGGCATGTTGAGTTTGATGCTGTGTTGAACTTGTCTTTTTTGTTCAATTGGTGGTACAAAGAACATAGACTGATTTTACTTTTTTAAATGTTAAACCTTCTTTGTAGATTCTTAGCAACACAATAAAGCAAAAGAGGAAAGAGAAAGCTGGAAAATGGGAGGTACCTCTGCCTAAGGTAAAGTTAGAATATACCTCCATTCATAAAACATTATTTCCTTATCGAAAAAACAAGAAGGTAAAATTAGAATAAAACCTAAGAAGGTTCTTCACTCTTGTTAGGTATATCCATAATTCTTGCTAAATATTTTTCTGTGCAATTGAAGGGTCTGTCATTTACTTCTGTTTCTGAAATATTGACGTCGCTCTGTCTCTTTTTTTAACTGGTCACAAATAGAGATACTTTACACTTCAGTTTGTGCTCTTAAGCCTGCACCATGAAATGTGTTGAGCTATAGGGAATAGGGATGATTCTTATTTGTTGTCTTAGGTAAGTCCATGACAGGTTGCCATTCCAATATCATATGAGCTACCTTTTGTGTAAATGTCTGTCATTTTTTAGTTTTGGTACATTATATTTCTCTATGTATTTTGTAAAGGGTGTGGTCTGAGATTTGAGATTTGAGGTAGTGGTATGGATTGCGTACACTCTATCCTCCTCAGACCCAACTTTGTGGGAATATACTGGGTATGTTGTTGTTGTTGTTGTGTGGTCTGAGAACATTTCGTACATTTGACCTTTTAAAAAGTAAATAAATTGCGTTCGTTTGAAAGAAGAGAGATCCAAATGGGAAGTCTAAAAGTGCGACTCTCCACCTGCCAATATATGAATTGTTTTCGCTGTTCGAATTCTAATTATTTAAGACCTTCGAAAACTCCATTAAGGATTTGGTGCTATCTATGAATAACAATTCCATCATCAACAAGTGAATTGGAGAAAGTAAACTTACTATCGTGTTTGGAAATTGGAAGCTAATGATATACAGGTGGACAATTATACAATAATAATGGATTTTGCTTAGCTAAGTGGACGGTTCATTACTGTAAAACCACTCACTCAATCTATTTTTTTAATACAACTAAACTTTAAATACTTTGTTTCTTCTTCTTCTCTTTTTTTTTTTTTTCCTTGCTTTTGCAATCTTTATAAGATAAACGAACCTTTCTTAATCGAATTACTTCAAACGCTAACTTTGTAATTAGTAATTACTTCCTCCATTTTAATTTATACGATGGTGGTATTTGATTGAACACGGTTTTTTTTTGGAAAAAAACTTTTTGTATCAATTCATTTCAAGACTGAACTATTTACTAAATGGATTATCAATTAAACATCTCTTTCAGACTGTTAGACTATGCCAAACAACAAAAATCCAATTGTATAAGTCTTTTAAGGTTTCTAATGGATCATATCCAACTAAATTAAAAATCTTATCATATCCAACTAAACTAAAAATCTTTCCCCGCCTTTGCAAACGAACAACACAATAATATTCCAATATCTAAAAACCACATTACAAGAAAACAAAGAATAAACTAAAATCACAACAGAATTTGATATAAAACGAATCGACGTAGATATAATAATATTTTAATTAATTTTGAATAAGATTTCACTAATTTTTATTTTTTACCAACAAAGCAGCAGCAAACTAATTTTCCACCCGGATGGGGATCCGGAACGCACAGCCCAACACCCCCATGACTTCTACACGGCCGAGCACAATCCGACCTGGTTTTGCATGTGCCTATGTATTCGCAATCATCGTTCACTACTACATCACCTAATTTTTTTTTAAAAAAAATGTTAAATAAATCAAAATTTTAAGTAAAAACTCAAAAAGATCACAAAATAAAAGAGCAACTTTTTTTTAATAGAGTAAACTAGAATATAAACTACCTGTGGCTTGAGAAGGAACAAGAAGAACAAGGATTAAGAGAGTGATAAATAGAGACTTGAATGAATCCATTTTGAGTTTTTGAAATGTTTATATGTATGATGAAGGTTATTGCATTGGAATGTAGGGAGTAACCATTCTTTTATAGTGTCCATGAATCTATTTTCAATTCTTGAAATTATGCTTTAAGCACTTTACCTTATTTGGATGATATATCTAATTATTATTTTTCCTCTTATATATGTATATAGATATAGATGATACATCTAATTGCTCCCCCTGTCCCATTTTATGTGACATATTTTGCTTCCCCAGAGTCGAATAGTTTAAGTTTGACCGTGAATTTGGGCATCAAATCTTCAAGTTTTTTGAAATAAAATTTATATATTGGAAACTACGTAGTACTATGAGCCACAATAATTGACAATTCAAAATATTTGAAAGATATATAAAAAACTAACGGGTATAGATGTTTTTCCTCTTATATGGGTAATAGATGTTTTTCCTCTTATATGGATATACATGATACATCTAATCATTAACTTTCTTCTTATATATATGATACATCGAATTATTTTTTCTTCTTATCATGGATTAATGCATTTTAGTGACTGACCAAAACACTTACCTTTCCTGGTTAAGTAGATTCTCAGCATACTGTAGAGTTTCCAGAAAGGGTTATATAAAATTTTATAATTACTTTTTTACTATAAATAATACAGTACTCAATAAGGATTTGACTTTTTTTTTTTTAGTGATCTTGATGATCCAAATCCTAACCTTTGGACCACTAAACTGTTTCCTCAAAACGATTCACGTTGTAAATACTTTTAATCATTTTACATACTTAGCTTCAAGAACAAATTTTTCCTTAGTAAAGATGACCAACATATTGAAAAGATTATGTCGTTGATCAATAAGGACAAACTAGCCCACTTTTGTAATGACAAGATTATAGATTTTACCCTGACTATAAACAGACAGAGATAATTTGAACCATTTATTAAGATGAGCTTGAACCGAAAATAGCATGAACCATCTTCGTTAATCAATAGGTGCTATATTATCTGCAAATGGCATAAACCATGGAACCTCCCTTTTGATATGCGCATTAGTACATTCATCGCCAATAAGGCAAATAAAAATGAGATCATAGTTGATTTCTGGTGCTAACCCCTTTACGATTGAAAAGTGTTGTGAGTCTCCTCTCACTGTCTTTACTCGAATCTTGACTCCATCTTACGTGTCCTTAATCGCCTTAATTTAAGCTAATATACACCTATAGCCTCCAAACATCTCCCTAGAATCAACGGAACGGATGAACATAAAACAAAGAAAACCCAATATTAGATCCAAATCAACATGCTTTCAAGTTTATGTTCTTTTTTACTACATTTCTCTTCCTCGATTCGTCTCTAGAATTTTTTTTGGTCATCCTCTAATTAGATAATGAGTTAATGACCTTTATCCTTTTTCAAGTGATTTTTTTTGGCAATGCTAGAACATATATGAAGATTCAGAATATTACTATAGTGTCATACATAGAATTTGAATGTGTGATCTAAGTCAATTTTTGAATCACCTTTATCATCACACTACATGACTAGAATCTTTTCTTATATTAACGAAATTCAACAATGCATTTATAATCTAAAATAACTATTTTTATTTTATTTGTCTATATCGTACAAAATTCTGATGAAGGAATGCGATTGAACCCCCCCGACTTCCTTGAACTCCATCACTGAATCCATCTAATTATTTATTTTCACCGTTCATTTTTACATATCCACTATTGACTTGGACATCTATTTTTAGTATACTGGACAATTAAAGATGAGTGGAGAGAGTACTAGTCTCATCAAATATAACCACATTGATGCCTAATTGTAACACTCCACACTTTCGGGTTAGAATTTAAACCGTTCTTCATAAGTGTATAGGTCCGAACCCAATGATTTCTATTTAGATATAAGTGCTAAGATCAACTCCTTAGTGTGGGAACATCTTTGGAGATGAATTGAGGTCATAGAGATCTCCTAGCTCAAAGTTGAGTTGAGAACTTTCCTACCAATTGAGTTTTAGTAGATGTTCTTACTTGGATCAACTTCCAACGACCATTACTCCTAGAATAAAATGAGTTAGGTGGCCTAGTACCTATCAAATTAAAGGTTTTTGAGTTTTCTTTCCAAAGCCACCGACCGTTCGTCAATTCGAGTTTGGAGTAAAAAGTTATGGGCGTTTTAGTGAGACACTGCCCAAGGTGCGCGATGGGGCCCAACTGGTGCCACGCGATTGGCCGTGCGACACACAGCTGGGTGCCGCGCGATAGGCCGTGCGACGCACCCCCCCTCCCTGACGTAAAAATATATTTTTCTCTTATTAAATCAAGGGCAAACTAGTCTTTTCACCCCATGTAACTCCCCCAACTCATTTTAAATCCCCCAAGTCTTCCTAAGCTATTAGATTCATTCTCAAATCCCTAATTCCTCTCCTCCCCAAAGTTCCAAGAAACAAGAGCAGCTAGGGTTCAATCTTCAAGGTTAAGGATTCAAGCTTTCTCAATTTCCTTTCGTCGAAAGGCATGTTGAACACTCCTACTTCAACTAAAATTATAAAGTGTGAATTTAATTAGTATATATGTATATTATGTTGATGGTTTGAAGCTAGGGTTGAAGTATTTGTTTTGAAAAGCTTGATATAAATTTCTTTTTCTAAATGAATGGATAATTAAATCTTTATTTGGTGTTTTGAGACTAAATTGGCTATTTGAAAACGACGAACCTTTATGTCTTGAAATTTAAATGTTAAACGGATGAATGTTAAGCCAAGAGTTTCAAGTCTCTTGAAAGCTTTGAAATTTCACAAGGAATATAAATGTTTTTCCCCGTCCTTTATATCATTGAAGGTATTGTGTTATTCAAATGGTTTGAAGTTGTTATGGAAATTTCAGTTATGATTATGCTTATGATTTTAAAAGCGGGGTTTTGGAGTCCAAAATATTTAATGATAATGCTGTGGCATGAAAGAGTGACTTGCAAGTCTTGGTATTATGGTACCAAAATATGAATGCCTTAATGAAAGACTCCAAGAATAAATGTTATGAACATGTTCTAAATTGGGCTTAAAGGGAATTATGTAGTTCACCGAGAAGAGTTAGGCTCGAAAGGGGGTCTAACACCTGAAACCGCGTTTGACAACGTGGAGGAGGTCTTGTCCTGAAAAATAGATGACCGATGTATGCTTGCTTCACGCAGTAGTATTACAGTCTATGTTTATGTAATGGGTTGGTCAATTATGATACCTCAATCCATGCAGCTAACATGGATTGGGCCCCACCAGTTATTTACAAATTGATCCCATATAGCCCGTGGGGTATTTAATGTCGGTGTAAACTACATAGTTCGGGACTAAGAGTTTTTTAGGTGATTTTATTTCTTTTATGTTTTAAGTTACTTGTTTCTTACTTCTTTTATAATGGATTTATGTTATGGATTTTATGAACTGTCATATATACTGCTTTGATCCCTTTTCCTTGGGTCGCATGCTAGTACTCATTGTACTGACCGTCCCCGGACGTTACATCTTTTCATGATCCCTGCAATCCTGCTCAACATTAGGATTCTCTCGGGTCAGCAGCTAATAAGTGGTGAGCCATCCATCTATCAGAAGACATATATTTTTTATTCACATAGACTTTGATCATCTTGTTATATGGTATAGCCGGGGCTATGTTCCGACTTAGGATTTTTCATTCATATTGTTAGAGGTTTTGTAGACTGAGTTAGATAAATGTTTTTATATTTTATTTCAAGACTTGAATTTGAAATATTATTTATGTTGAGCTTCATATTTATGGGCCTAATTCCGCACTTTGTTTATGGCTATACTTATGATGTTATGCTAAGGGGTCTTCTCAAGCCTTCATTGGTCTGGAATGCCAGTTACGGCCAAAGCCTGAGCTCGGGTCGTGACACTAATGGTCAGCTTTGCTGGTGGATTAAGCCAAATAAATCCCCAACATAACTTTCTTTATGCAACGAAATTGAGAGCACACACAAAATCATGGATTTGGTCTCTACGTGTAATTCTTCAATTTGATGAATCTATTATTATTAAGCTCATCATATCAGTATAGAAAATGATTAAAAATCATTGTTCTCCAAATTTCTTTCGATGCTAATGAATTTTAATCATCAATTTATTGCTTATACCACAAACAACTTCCCCTTAAATGGATGCATCACATTCAATGGACTCAACGAATTCAATATTTTTAGTCTTCAAGTGCACTAAAAACAGTGAAAGTACTTAAGTTCAAGTAAAGCCATAGTTTATAAGCTAGATCTCATGAGTACATGAGGCAGAATTGTACAATGCGCTATAACAGGGAGACTAGGTGATACATATTCTCTCCGTTTCAATTTGTTTTAGTTTCAATTTGACTAGGTGATAAAAGTTGTTGTCATGTGATCAGGAGGTCACGGGTTCAAGTCTTGGAAACAGCCTCTGACAGAAATACAAGGTAAGGCTGCGTAAAATACACCCTTGTGGTAGGACCCTTCCTCGAATCCTGTGCATAGCGAGAGCTTTAGTGCACCGGGCTGTCCCTTTTTTTTTTAGTTTTGTCTTGACACATAGGTTAAGAAAGTATAGAAAACTTTTGATTCTAGTGGTACCGAAATTCCCTTTAATCGTGTGATCACGTGGAAAGTTGAAATTAAAGAGTTGTCAAGAAGGAAAAGAAACTTTATTTTTAAAACGGACTAAAAAGAAAATTAATACAAATAAAAACGGAGGAAGTACATGCTTCCCACAATGATCTCATTTTGCTTTTACTATTGGTCCTGCCAAGTGTCCACTCCATCTGGAGAGGAAAAGAATCAATAATCATGAAGGGATTGCATCTTTAATACTGTAGGAAAAAATTAAGCAATAACCAGAACTACCCAATTGTCAAAGGGTATAGAGGACAGGGAAAAGACAAAGATTGGAGGTCAAATGAAATCTCCTCAAATGCAAGATCAATTAAAAGTTTTGTGTATAGTCTAAGCAAAACCTTTGACCTTTTCAGCAAAAAAGACATGTTAATTACTTGCCATCTTCTTTCTCTGTAAACTAATTGCAGCAAATTTTTATGTGACACATGACATAATCAATGTGATTTGGGAGTTATATGTTTTTATATGTGTCATTTGCTCAAATAATAAGTTTCGAGTTCAAGTCTTACGGCTATCAATAAATAATTCAGATCTTACCATCAGAGGCGGAGCCAGAATTTGAGATTTGTGGGTTCTGAATATTAAAGCAAGATAACAACCTCAATCTAATATATAACAACCGGCAAACTAACGAACAACTACTAGTATTTAATATATTTTTTTAAAAAATGAACTACTTAAACACTATATAAAATATAAGTACTATCATTATAATTGCTTTTTTAAAAAAAAAAAAAAAAAAGAGAAGAAAGAAAGGGCTGCATACAGAAAAAAGAAAACTTAACAGAAATGGCAAAAACTAACAACAGTTAGTGGGTTTCGAACCCATATTAGCAGGAATCAATAGGTTTTGAAAACCATGCACAGACCACTGAACCATCAAGTTCACATTGTATGTATGTTCACACGTTAATGATTTTATATATTGTTTGAATTTTTAGTTCAAATACACGGTCAATGCAAAAGTTACTGGGTTCACCCGAACCCCCGCAACACACCGTAGCTCCGCCCCTACTTACAACAAGTATCACCTCTTTTACAATTTAAACTTTTAAATAAAACATTCCGTATCTATAATTTTGACAACAGTTACTTTACTAAAGGCATTGCCATCGATGATTTATGTATCATTTGGCTCCCTCCTTTTTCACTTTACATTCAAGTAGAAGCAACCATCAATTCATCATTAAATTTCAGCTTATAAAATTGAACCCAAAATTCCTAACTTCCCCACAATCTAACCTACTCTGCTCCATTAGTCTATTGGGATCACTTCAAACACACACACTCACACACACACAAAACAAATTAAGAAACAAAATGAAATTACCAATAGTCTTGTTGCTTGCTGTTCTTTGCTTGCCATACATTATTAATTCTCAAGATAGAACTCCTACTTATGAAAGCCCCGTCGTTCCCTTCTCACCAGAAGCATATTCATTTTTCCACACTGATACTCAACAACAAAACACTAGAAATGAGAATTTGTGTGATTCATCACAATCAGATTGCTCTGATCAATTCCCTAGAGCATCAAATGTGCAATCAAATATTGCATATGAAAGTTTATCGCCACCACAACGTGGTGGGATTCATCTGGGAGGTGGTGGGATGACTGGAATTCCTATCGGTTTGGTGTTCGCTATTCTTTTAGGAATTGTGGTTCTCTTTGTGGTCATCAAGCGGAGCCGCAACTCCAGCCAAGCTAATGCTGCTCAGCTTACTGTTTGATCGATATTACTGATCATAGACAGATGTGGCTTCAAAATTAGTCTAATATATTTAAAGTTTTGCATAATGGTACGACTTATGGGTCGAGCCAAACGTAGCTGACGCACGTATTCAGTTGAACTCGCTTTAGATCCGCCTCAAAAGTCATGTAGTGGTTTGGCAACGAAGAGACTTCTTGTCAATTGGTGCATTCTGCTCATTTAGCATTTTACATTTTTGTTGTCCTTTGAGTTCATACGATTCGGGATGTGAGATGTAACTAAGTTTGAATTAGTTGTTAGTAATATATATATACGAGTTTAAGTTTGGTGCACCGTCAGTATATCACTTTTTTACACCATCAGGTAAATGTTCCTTGTTATAATAGGTTACCAAATTTTTTGATATTTTCTTTTTTTTTTAAAAAAAACAAATTAACACTGATTCTTTCATCTCTCTTTGTTCCCTTCAAACCTTCTATCTTCGTCTATTTGCATTTTATCTACAACTTTCAACCACCACAAGCATATATGCTCCTCCTATCTTAGAATTCCTTTCTATTCATGAATACTTTTGCCAGATTTTTGAATGCAGAATCCAATTATGGATGCATTTTAAGCATCTTTAACATTAAAATTTAATTTTTCATTGTTAAAATATTCTACACTTATAAAACTGACTAAAATGGAGGCAATATGATAATAATACTTTAAAATTGTATAGTACGTAATTCTTTAGATGCTTATAAACGGAAAAAAATAGTTGTTGTTAAAAATATATAGGGACTATCGTTTACAATGTTAAAGAGTTAAAGAATTATTTTAGTAATATCTTGAGAAAATGCTGATGAAAGAATCAAAATGGTAAACAAAGTTCAAGAACGAAAAAGATTTGGTTATATACTAAAACAAGAAAATAATTTTAGTTAAGAGTACAAATAGAAATCAACTTCCCTTTAATGGTATCACTATCTACTTTTAAGTAATTTGAATTTTTTTTAATTTAAGAAAAAGGTAATAAATTACTTAAGAAAGTTACTTTATTTACCTTTAAAATTACTTGATAGTGTAAAAGATTTTTTACCTTATATACATGTACAAGTACAACCATTTAGCTATGAGTTGAGTTCTATATTTGTCAGTGAAAAAAATATCCTTTAGCTATTGCCGTCGCTGAAAAGATACTAACAAGCATTTCAGTAGCATATTGAGACCATCAAACAATAAACACAGCAAAATCACTAAAGACAATACTCCCTCCATCCCAAAATAACTGTTACCTTACCCAATTATTTTGTCCAAGTGTTATCTTAAGAATTCAAGGCAAAAATTAGTATGTTTTTCCAAACAATACCCTTATAAGTTATCCTTTATCTTCTTAATATCAATTTTCAAATGACAATTAGTAAATAGGTGACATTTGACAGGTCAAATTTACATCGACGGTGTAAACTTTTTTTTATACTATCAAAGTAAAGAGTTTAACTAATATACACCGATGGTGTATTTTTACAGCTTGTTACAGATAAAATTCTCAAGTATTTTCATTTTAAAAAATAAATAAATTATTAATTAAGGAAAATTAGTGGAATAAGACAACTTTGACTCTACATTTATTTACATGGATTTTTTTTTATTGTTTATCAAAAAATATATACTAAGATTCTCTCTTTGTTTTCATCATGGACAACTATAGCTTTCTCGACACCATTGAAGGATGCAAATGATACACTATGGAAACAAGCATTATAATTCTTTATGGTGGCTCTACAATAATTTTTTGTAAAAATAATCGGTGGAATTTTATAAAAAATTAAAATTGGACAAATCATCAGCTTCCATTCAAGAATTAAGAAGCTTTTCGTAAGTATAACAAAATAGTATTTTCAATTACACATTAATGGGGTAACTCACTCCAGAACTTAATCGATATAAGTGGCTCTTGACAGGTCAAATCTAACAAAAAATCAAAGACAAAAAAAAAAAAAAAAAAGAATTTAAGAAAGAAGCAGAACAATTTGTTATCAAAATTAATTTTATATATATGATTCATTAATACCATTTCTGATCAATCACTGGAAAAGAGGAACAAAAAAAAAAAGAATGTTCTGGCAACTTAGAAGGAGATCCGAAAATTTAGAAGAGGAAAGAGAGGGAAGATGAGAAATGTGTGTTTTAAGATAGAATTTAAAATTTTAATACAAGAGAATAGCCTGTTATTGCTGGTAAAAATATCTGACACTATAAAAAAAAAGTTTACACCGTCAGTGCATATTATTTTTTAAAATGAAAATACTTGAAAATTTTATCTGCAACAAGCTGTAAAAATACCTGACAGTGTAAAAAAAAGTTTATACCGTCAGTGCATATTAGTATATATTTTTAATAAACAATAAAAAAACATCCATGTAAAATATATGTAGAGTCAAAGTTGCCTTATTCCACTAATTTTCCTTAATTAATAATTTATTTATTTTTTAAAATGAAAATACTTGAGAATTTTATCTGCAACAAGTTGTAAAAATATCTGATAGTGTAAAAAAAAAATTTACACCATCGGTGTATATTAGTTAAACTCTTGTATTTATTAAGTTTTGAAAGGACGTAATTTTTGATAAGATGACTCTTACTTTGGGACGTAGGCAGTATCACTCCTCATTTTCTGGCCAACTTCACTGGAATCCACGACCATCTCATCAAATTATTTTAGAGTGAAAGAGTCCCATAACCAGATTATTCATACCGAAAACCGATCCATGAGATTAATAAAAGAACCAACCCGCACTAAAAACCTACAGATTCCCTTAAAAATATTTGTTGAACCGGACACCGAAAAAATGTTTTTTCTTTCCCATTAAAGTAGTAATCAGAGATTGAATGTTAAATCATTTTTGGCAATGGAATTATTGTGATTTTTTATTGAAATTGGGTGGAAAATAACAATAATAGTGTTATATTGAATAAAATGAAAGTTAAAGTGATTAATTTTTTTTTTGATAATTTTATCGCAATTAAACTAAGAATTAAGTGACTTCATTTGAAATTAATCCAGTCCTCAACTACCAATAATTACACGTGTGATCGCAAGTGTTTCTTGATTGGATCTTATTAAGAAACTCAGTAAGCATGCTGCTAAAGAGATGTAACAGAATAATGCCGAATCGAGTGATCATCATCTTCCTCCTCTTTTCTCTCTTCCTCACTCCATCCTCCTCCTCCGACAACGACGACGAATTCCTCAGCTTCCTCGAAGACTACGAGGATTCAGCTGAACCAGACATCCCGAATCATGACCGTCCTGAGTTCCCTTCAGCGCCATTTGATCGCGCTGAGGAGGAAGATGAGGACATTAAGATTGATGATAAGGACGTTGTAGTATTGACTGATAGGAGTTTTAATGATTTTGTGGAGGATAATAAGTATGTGATGGTGCAATTTTACACTCCCTGGAATGGACATTGTAAGGCTCTGGCTCCGGAATATGCGGATGCTGCAACAGAGCTGAAAGCAGAGAATGTGGCGTTGGCAAAGATCAATGCCGCTAAGGAGTTTGAGGTTGCTGATAACTTTGATGTCCGAAGCTTTCCTACAATTTTTTTCTTCGTTGATGGTGATCCTGAACCTTATTTTGGCCGAAGAACTAAGTATGTCGTTCGGATACGGATTCAGGATTTAAATTTTATGCGTTCAAACTAATTATATTTTAAAAATTATAGGTTCAGGCGTATTGTTTGTTGCAATTTTAATTGATTTCTACATATAAATTGATGCTTCGCATCAAAATTACTGGGTTCACTATCGTCTTATTCGTCACTATCTCTGATCTATATATACACACATTTTGCATACAGAGACAGATATATGTATATATTTATATTTATTTGATAACTATGTGTAAGCCAATTTGAGATGCACTAATTAACAATGCCATGCTACTTTCATAAGGATAGGTATCAGTTATATTCACTGGTATATATACAATTGTTCATTTGGTATAAAAACTCAAAGCTTTGAATTGGTACATGTATGTTTTAGCTGATTATAAGCTTGGTATCACTATAATGTTGCTGGATTGGGCAATCAATGATAATGTTATGTTTCATAATCAATTAAAGTTACTATGACTTTAGCTCTTCTGTCTTATCAAGCTGAGTTGTGTTTGGATGTGAAATTGATGAGGAGTTTTACCTGTAGAAATGCAATTGTCACTTGGATAAAGAAGAAGATAGGACTCGGCGTT
The DNA here is from genome assembly GCA_031232105.1 of Capsicum rhomboideum. Classification (NCBI taxonomy): domain Eukaryota; kingdom Viridiplantae; phylum Streptophyta; class Magnoliopsida; order Solanales; family Solanaceae; genus Capsicum; species Capsicum rhomboideum. The sequence goes on along the minus strand of CP124713.1, from coordinate 4,537,904 downwards.
TGCAATATAACTACAACAGAGGATGCAGAGCGTGTTCTAACCTCTGAGGACAAAGTTGTTCTGGCGTACCTCGACTCCTTGGTGGTATGTGTTGATTACCCAGTCATGGTACTCATTTCGTGTTCTGTTGTACTGAATTATTTTTTTGAACTTGAACCTTGATAGGTGATTTTTCTCTTATTTTGTTGCTGTAGTTGTGAACTGCTATAATGCTTATGGTTCTATTGTGTATTGCCGTGAATTGACTATATGCAACTTGACATCGTTGTCAATAGCCCTTTAATGATTTGATCCCTCATAAGTGCATTAATGTACAAATATTTTACAGGGTTCCGAAACTGATCAACTTGTAGCTGCTTCAAAACTAGAAAATGATGTTAACTTTTATCAGACAACAAATCCTAACGTGGCTAAGCTATTCAACATAGAAGACAATGTTAAACGCCCTGCTCTGGTCATGCTTAAAAAAGAGGCAGAGAAAGTGGTGCATTATGGTTAGCTGCTCCTTTCATCATTTTTCTTTTAGATACTGGAATTGAATCTTGTCTCAACAGGGAGACATCCTTATTATTTTTTTCATATTGCCATTCAGATGGTAAATTCAAAAAAGCTGCAATAGCTAAGTTTGTTGCTGCCAACAAGCTTTCTTTAGTGACAACTTTTACTAAAGAAACCGCCCCTTCAATTTTCGCGAGTCCAATTAAGAAGCAGGTAAGATCAGATCATTTGTTTAACAACTATTATGACTTTTTTATTGAAGTGTATCTTCCTCGTCTAGGATATATGGTTAATCTGTTGATTTTCCCCTATGTTATATGCAGGTTTTGCTTTTTGCAACAGCAAATGATACGGATAAGTTGTTCCCAACATTTCAAGATGCTGCAAAATTTTTCAAGGGAAAGGTAATGAAGCTTTATTGATCAGTCTCAAACATATAACAGCATAGTCATTGCCTTTGCTCATAATTACATACAGTCCGATAGAGTGGAAATACTGTTAGAACGGGTTCCAAAAGGGGTTTATATACACTGAATTGGCGCTATCACTTAATATGTAAGTTCTTTACAAGTAGAATCCTCCTGTTTAGTTTATAACGATTGATAATTGGAGTAGATTGATCAATGCTTGAGATCATGAATTCTAAGGCTTCCGTTTAAGGTTTGTGTTTTTTTTTTTCCTGATCATTAGTGTGCAATTATCAAGTAAATTATTAACAGTACAGCTTACACCTCAACATCCAAATTTTTTGATCCCTTTACTTTTTGGGACTATCAATTAACTAATAGTGTGTACATTGACGAATGAAGCTTAACTTTGTTTTTGTCAAAACGGACGATGACGAAGTGGGAAGACCAGTATCACATTATTTTGGGGTCAGTGGAGATTCTCCACAGGTAACACTTATTCCACATTATGATGGGCACAACAAGATCTTTTGGAAGCTTGCTTACTGATTGTTGATTTAATTCCTGTAGGTTATTGGATACATAGAAGAAGATGATCGCAAGAAATTTAGATTTGACGGGGACATTACACTCGAGAAGATTAAGGTAGATTGTCACAAATGGTTGTTAGGTGCACAGAAATTTGGTTGGGAAGTTCTGGACTAAACTTGTTTATTGTCTTTTATTGCTCAGGCGTTTAATGAGGACTTTCTAGACGACAAGCTCAAACCTTTCTATAAATCAGATCCGATTCCTGAGACAGTAAGCTGCAGTTTCCTTGTGGCCTGTAACTCACCATAGTTGTGCTGATTCAAATCTGTTTCATCTGTAATTGTCACAGAATGATGCTGATGTGAAAATCGTGGTCGGGAACAATTTTGATGAAATCGTTCTAAATGAGTCAAAAGACGTGCTTCTTGAGGTATGTTCAAGAAGTGAATTTTCTTCCATTGGTTTTCGTAATCAACTGAAGTTATCTAAGTTTTAGCATGCACTTGAACATCTTTTTTGTTAGATCTATGCAACATGGTGTAGGCACTGCCAAGCTCTAGAACCAATATTCAATAAACTAGCACACCACTTACATGGCGTTGAGTCTCTTGTTATAGCCAAAATGGATGGAACAAGAAACGAGCACCCTCGTGCTAAGGTAGTTTATAATTAATACGCGTTTTGGCTTGATCATCACCTTCTTGTAATTTATAATCCTTTGCAGTTTAAAGGATTCCCAAGTCTCCAATTCTTTCCAGCAGGGAATAAGAGCATTGATCCAGTAAGTGATGTTTTTTTTTGTTTGTGTGGGTGCTTTGTGAACCAAGCAAGATGCCAAATGTCTATGTGATTTTACAGATCTCCGACTTGTTTGAGACTGAGGCGTAGTTATTGTTGTATTTGATCCTACAGATCCCAGTTGATACTGAAGCTACTCTAGTGGCATTGTATAAGTTTATCAAGAAACATGCAGTTATCCGTTTCAAGCTTCAGAGACCAGCTTCTTCTACTACATCACAGAGTTCTGCATCTAAAGTAGGCGTCAAGAGGGAGCATGGCAACGTAAAAGATGAATTATGAAAAGAATTTTAACTTCTATACACTGACAATAGTTTTTCCTTCTACTGTTAGACTGCTTTCTTGTGGAACTATTTACATGTAAAAGAATTCTGAGAAGAATTTTAATTTCTATACATTGACAGTAGTTTTTTCTTCGACGGTCAATCACTTTTCTGTAGAACTATTAGCCAAATACAACTGCATCTCAACAAAAGTACTTTTACTAAAAAAAACATTTTTCAAAATAAACTGATTTCACGTTAGGCCAAACATGTCATTAGTCAAGGGTTTAACAGCCACGGTGGGGAGTTTTTGTAAACCAAAAATTGATCCTTTTTCACACGAAGGGCAAGAGTTATTTGACTAAATTATTTTTAACTTTTTTCAAATTATATCTTTAACACTTCATACTTTTTTAGGCAACCTATCAAAATAAAGAATAGATTTACAAATATTAATTATTGGAGTAATGCTTTCTTGGTTTAGGACATATTTTGGATCAAATGACATTTAAAATTAACCAGGTTAGAAGGAAAATAAATAAATTATCATAGAAATTTATCTGTAATTATCTTATAAATAACTTAATTATATAAATATTATATATTAATATCATCAGCATATAAAATTTAAACTTTTTAGTAAATTAGTTCACATTCAATCCCCCTTTCCCTTCTAATTCGTATCTGAATTGCTTTCAAACTTTTAACCATATCTTAATACGGTATTAATTATGGCCATTATGCTTTAATATTTTATTCTAATTTAATTAAATGTAATTTTTATATATTTAAATTATTTTTTCTGCTCCCTCCAAGCATACCATTAGAAGATTCGTGGGTCCCAAGACAGAGTATCCAACATGTGGCGGCCAAACATAAATTGAATTTCATGTGCATCCTTCTTCTCCCTCCTCCTTACAGGTACCAGCAGTTAAAGAAACCCCTGAATTTACATTTTTTTTTTATAACCGTGGTGTCCCGGCCGGTAAATTTCTTGATTACGTACATTATGGTGCTGTTTGCAAGCAATTTTGTTGTGTGTCAAAAGAAATATGGTTGTGGGGGTTCTTGTTTTACAAGGGTTTTTCAATGAACACATAGCAGGTCGTATTACTAGTCTCTTTTTCATGTACCGTTTGTGATTTTTTTTGTGTTTCTTGGTTCAAGTTGCTGAGTTTTTTTCTTTTTTTTTTTTTACTTGTTGTTTTGGCAGCGCTGAAAAGATTGGGAGTGAAAGGTGTTCAGATAAGGAAGCCAGAGCAGCTGCAGAAAGTTCTCTTATCATTCCAGGAGGTGAAAGCACAACCAGGCAAAACTAGCAGAGTACCACAACCTGGTATATCGTTCTACCTCGTGCTAAATGTCTTTACTATTGTGTGAAATCATGTCTTATTAAGCCTATAGAATTTTATTGGAACCCCTCAAAAGATTAAGTGATTTTAGTTGTTTGTAATTTTCGAGCATTTAGTCCTTGGCGTAGCATAGACAAAGTATCAGGAGTGTTCAGGTAAGGACGTGTTATATGGATGTCCTGATTGGATTGGATGCATAGTATTTATATCCAACCCCAACTTGGCATCAATTCGAAGTTGATTGATTAATTTGATTGTGGAGCATTCTATATAAAACATATTGGGAACAAGGCATTAAGTTGTGTTACTTATAAACAAAATTGAATCTTGTGTTTAAACTCAATGGTAGAATTGGCTTTGCCCGCAAATGATCTCCATTTATTCTTAGTGTGATTACAACACAAATTATCATTCTATTGATCATGGAATAATCCACGTAGAAATCGCCTATTGCTTTTTGCCTCTGTCTCCGATGGTCTCTTCCAGCTTCTTTGAGAGCTATGCCATATCTTTGTGTGCATAGTCCTTGTTATTTGTCATGTTATTGGATTAGACACTGTAAATCTTTTGGGTGCAATGCAATTAATTACAATTACCCCTTGTTATTCTGCTTGCGATTGCATATTACCATATTAGTACTTATTTGGTTTCTAATTGCAGTTCCCTGCTTTGCGTGAGTTTGTTAAAATGGGGAAGCCAGTGTGGGGGTACATGTGCAGGCCTTACTTCTTGGTAAATAAAGAAACTGGTGGGTATTCAATTAGACCATATTCAGATAATTTTCACCCCTCACTAGACAACCATATTCACAGCCTTCTTAGTTTCAACACTCTTAAATATCTTCTGATACGTTTTGTGGTTTTTAATCTCAGGGCAAAAAACTGGAGGACAGGAACTGATTGGGGGCCTTGATTGTACTGTTCACAGAAACTTCTTTGGGAGCCAGGTAACTGAGTGGTTTCCTCCTCAAGATCACAATGATAAAGCTAGTATAGAGGAAGCTGATGTTCAATGAGAAAACATACATCCGTAGCACTTCAATTCAATTAGTTAAAAAGGGAATACTTGGTGATTGATAACTGTGAATATCATAGGCATATACAGATATACTACATACATCAATGGTCAGTCTATAAATGTGAGGTCTTGTAGGCCTCCCAGCGATCCAATCCTGTAACGTTTTTAAGGCTTCACTAGCTCTACGAGGATGTCACTTGTTTTTACTTCTTTTTGTAATTTTGAGAAACCATCCTCTTGTTGCTGTTTATTTGAATTCTCAGAGCTCCACCTTGTATGGAGTAAGTACTTTACAGGAAAATGTTCTTTTTGTTATCTGGTAGTTGTGAAAAAAATACTGGGAGGCTGCAAGGGCCTTTAATAAAAATTTAGACCAAATATAGTGATATGCTTACACCTGTTATCCCTTTGCTTTGGGTTTCTTTTGACTAGCACAAGGTCCACGAAAGTATTCGGTTATCCAACTACTTTGAAATAGGGGCTTAATATATTGATTTATCTTGGAGAAGGTAGGTAGTTATTTATCGAAAGTAGAGTTTATTGGGGCGTTTTTCCTCTAGTAAAAATGAACTGTATCAGTACATACAAAAGGAATCATGTTTTGAGGATAGTCATCAGTAACAGCTGGTAGTTCGACCAATTTGAATTGTGGTAGCTTCAATAAGTGAAGTTAGAACTTTGATGCAATTCGTGAGATCTATCTAAAACGTTTTTTGCTAGTTCACTCTATGATGAGTGAGTTGGAAGTTGGTTCTTATAATTGAAGTCTACGTATATGTAAATCTTTGGGAGAGAAAGTATTATGTTTCTTCATTGTCGATTATTTATCTGTGGCAGTTTATTTGATGCTCTTTGGTATATGATGGAACCAAGTACAAGTAATCATCTGGCTAGTTAGAATTTACATGGTATCAGAGGAAAAACTGAAAACTTGGAAGGTTGCACCATTATGTCTAGCTGGTTTGGGAGGACCGGGTGACATACCTTCAGTAGAGATGAAATCCAGTTTATACACTTGATAACTCTTGTCCAATTATTTTCTAATTCATTTTTGTTCAAAGAAGAGATTCCTGAATGTGTGATTCTCGTCTCATCTAATCATTACCTTTTTTCGGGCACAGAGGATCAACACTCTTTCTGGCACATTCTATGTGCCCTCAATAGTAATGACTTCTGGTATTAAAAAATTATCAGCTATAGTGTTCTAACGTAGCATTTGAATTGTTGGAATCAAACAGATTCAAAACTTTGAGACAGAACTTCCTATTCATGGGATTGCAGCTAAAGAAGGTGGTCCTCCTAGTTGTCGTGCTGTCTTTATCCATGCTCCTGCAATTATTGAAGTAGGTCCAGATGTTGAAGTGCTGGCGGACATCCTTGTCTCTTCCGCTGAAACTGCTAACTCCAGTCCTGCTATTCAGAGTGAAGAGGTTTGCATTTATCCTATCTATTAATGCCTGCAATATTGATGAGGGGATTATTGAATACTTTATGTGATATACTCGTTCTAAATGCATTCCTACTCACTCATTCACCTTTATGATTTGTTGTTTTGGTTGATTGAAAGCTAAAACAAATTTGGTTATTGAGTTTGTAGTTCTTCCTTGTCTTGCATGAGATACTTTTTGCAGCCAGGTTTATTTATGAATGCTTATGATCAAAGGTATCTCATGCGAAGTTTTTTGTGAAAAAAAATTTAAACAGTGGACAGCTTCCAATGTCTATATAATGTGTTATCACTGGTGAAATTTCATACTGCCATTAAGACTTGGAGTGTGCTTGTGTTACTGTTTGCTGGCAGTACTATGCACTAAAACACCAAGCTTAGATTGCAACCTCAGATTAACCTGACTTTCTACCTGTTCAAAAAAGAACAGTGCTGGCAATACATTAAAAGTTTCTGGTAGCATCGTTGGTCATAATCTTTGATCGGGTACTTTGTCAATTTGTTTGGAATATTAACTAAGCGTCATTTTCTTTTGATGCTTCAGGAGTCAACCAAGTCTGAAAAGAAAGTAATTGTTGCTGTAAAGCAAGGGAACTTGCTAGCTACTGCTTTTCACCCTGAGTTAACTGCAGATACTCGGTGGTAAGTGTCTTCTGCTGCTAAAATAAAAGGCTTATATATACTGTACTCTATTATATCATGATTTCTTTTGCAGGCACAGTTACTTCTTGAAGATGGTGCCTGAAATTGAAAAAGGAACTTCTGATATCGTCTCCACCTCGTCTGGGAATCTGACCTTCACAGGCAGATCAATGATTGATCTTCCCATATTTCAATAGCAGAGGAACGAAAGTCATTACGAAATATCGAAGGATTCTAGCCATGTTTTCTAATGTTTCTGATTACTACCGATTGTTGCAGTATTGCTATCAAATTGTAGAGCTTTCATGCCCTGTTTTGTTAATCCAAAATGCAGCCCATAGTGGACAATAGATGTTGCTGTTTAAATTACTGTACATAATAGCTCAAGTTTGTCTTCCTCCTGTTTTTGTTCAGGATTTTGATTCATTGTTTTACAAAAAAACAGTTTATGGAAAGTTTGTAACAGTCTCTTTGGAGTTTGGTGCACCTTTATTTCTTAAAATATCCATTCAATTTAAATTATACAATACAAAAGAGGGCCTAGTTAGCAGGGGGAGCTAAGTAGGGTCGAGGGGGTTCTATTGAACACCTTGACGAAAAATTATACTGTTTATACATGGTTAAATTATTTTTTATGTATTTATAGTAGCTGTTGAACCCCTTCGACTTCTTCATGTGTTTACTTCTTCATATTTTGAATCCCCTTAGTGAAAATCTTGGCTCCGTCAGTGCTAGTTAGAGGTTGATGAATTATACGTAACCAACAGAAGAGGATGGGCACACATGATCAGAACTGCACTAAATTTAAACAAAACTTTCTTTTCAAGTTTGTGGCAAGCCAATCATAGCCATGATTAAATTCTCTAATGAGTGTATGCAAAGCAAGCATATAATACTTTAATATTTGTACAAACCCAAACTTCAGATCTTTCCAAATTTCCTGTATTTCCAAGCAACCTGTCAGCTGTAATAGTTCATCCCAACCCCATATGTTTCTAATTATGGTCAATAACAGAATTTTGAAGATTACAATTAGATCTCCTAACTAAATAAGTAGTAATAACTTAAATTCTATATCAAACGATGTAAAAAATATGTATACAATCATGTCATTTATAAGGTAACTACAAGTAATTTTCTACGATAAGTATTGATCATAACTTAATAGAAATGATAACTAACTTGTCATAATATGTTAAAAGTTCATTGAGTGTATAAAATATCTTTTACCTGATTTCTGTTGCTAATGGGAGGTGACAGATATCCTGTGAAATTAATCGAGGTGCGTGTTGGCTCGAACACCACGGTTATAAAAAGAAAGTGTATAAAATATCTCTACATTGTCGGTGTATAACTTAAAATATAAGTCCAACAAACAAAATAAAATCTTAACCTCCCACCAAATTGAGGGATACTATACTAATACTAATATGACTTCCAACTTATCACCTACCATACAAAATTTCCTATTTTCCTCTCCATAAAACCCCTCTATTTCTACCCTATCAGAAACAAGCACCAATCATCTTTCAAAATTCAAATTCCCTGGTCAAATTTCTCTCTATTCCTAATTAACCATCATTTTTGAAAAAGAGAAAGAAAACACTCCTAACAAATATGATGAGTTACCTTGTTTACTCTCTTTCCCTCCTAGCAATTTTCCTCCATTCATGTACCCTGACTCTCGGTCAAAATTCTGCCTCCGCTCCTGCTCCATCGGGCCCCACTAACATAACAAAAATACTCGAAAAAGCCGGTCAATTCACCACATTTATCCGGATCTTAAAAACTACTCAAGCCGGTGATCAGATCAACACACAGTTAAATAATTCTAAACAAGGAATGACTGTTTTTGCACCTACTGATAATGCATTTTCGAGCCTAAAAGCGGGTACTCTCAATACACTAAGTTCTCAACAACAAGTACAGCTAGTGCAATTTCATGTTCTTCCGAACTTTATTTCGATGACGCAGTTTCAAACAGTTAGCAATCCGTTAAGGACACAAGCTGGAGACACTAGTCCTGGTGATTTTCCGTTAAATGTAACGACTTCGGGGAATCAAGTGAATGTGTCTACTGGAGTTGTGGATGCTACTGTAGCGAATACTATTTATACCGACGGTGAGCTCGCGGTTTATCAAGTGGACAAAGTGCTTCAGCCTATGAGTATCTTTGCTTCTCCGTCTCCAGCGACGGCACCGGCTCCAGCTCCGGCTACGTTGAATATGAAGAAGAAGTCTCCCGGAGCAGCGTTGAGTCCGAGCTCCGGGAGTGATGATACGCCACCAGCAGATAAATCGGGTGCTGATAGTGGCGTGAATGGAGTGGTGGTGTTGGTAATTGGAGCTTTCTGGTTTGCGTTTTGGTTGTGACGTTAGATATTTTGGACGGCTGTGATTACTCGAGATTATGATTACGGAGTTGAATTAGACGGTTGTGATCGTCTGTGATTTCCCTCAATTTGAATAATTGTGTTTTTTTTCTCTTTCCCGCCTTTTTTGCTTCATTGTTTTTTTTTTAAATTTGGATTTTCAACTGTAAGATATGAATCAAATTTTGAAGTGGTGTACATTTATATGTTTCTCAATCGTATGCTTCTGTTGTCACACCCCGAGTCCCCACGAGGCATGATTGGCACCCGAAGCCGAGGAGGCTCGAGAGAACCAATCTTTGCTCAAGTACTCTTATATGTACGATTGCGTATGCATCTCCTTTTATATCATGTAATTAAGTATCAAAGGCGAAACTCGTGATAACATATGCAATATATAAAACTTTGGCCGTTAGGGCCATTGCGTCAAAATGAACATACATCCTTTACTTTCATCTCCCCACATATGTCTACAAAGCCTCTACAGATACATGACCATGTCTATACAATAATTACAAAATGCCAACATTTAATGAACACATATGACTTGGGAAGCCCCGAAGCAATTGGAGCTCACCAATACTCTGCAAATGGTCCGCAACCTACTGACGAGGTCTACTAATTCCTGCACCTGCAACATGTAAGGTAAGTCCCCAAGAGGGGTCAGTACGAAAAATGTACTGAGTATGTAAGGCCTTAGGAAAATGACATCAATGCATCAATACATAAGAATTTCAATGGAAATAATTATAAGAAAAACTCTATGTGCGGACTTATGTACCTTTCTTTCTTTATGACTATCTCCAAGGATCCGTGCATAATAACAACCATGAAACCAATATAAGAGAAATAGCAATGTGAATAAACTCTTTTTCTGTATGTGGGAAACCATGTACATTACGTTTATTATTTTCCTTACTTACCTTCGTCATCTTTATTAGTCGTTCACCTTATTGGTGGGTTATTATGATCATCCACCTTTTGGTGGGCATCCACTTTATTGTGGGTAGTCATCCACCCTTGGGTGGGCATCCACTTTAATGTGGGTAGTCATCCACCCTTGGGTGGGCATCCACTTTAATGTGGGTAGTCATCCACCCTTGGGTGGGCATCCACTTTATTGTGGGTAGTCATCCACTCTTGGTGGGCATCCACTTTATTGTGGGTAGTCATCCACTCTTGGTGGGCATCCACTTTGTTGTGGGTCAATATTACATACATTGGTTCCTTTACTTCATTACTTTGAGATTAGTACATTTGCTTGTGGGAGATTGATTCATTCACTTGAGAGATATTGATACCTTGAGGATCATGACATGATTTGAAAGCTTTAGAACATAACATTATTTGAACCTTGGAACCATGAGCCATAATTATGTAACACATGAATAATAATAAATCAAGAATGAGGTGTATATGATTGGCACTAGATGATAACGTGAAAAGAGATGCCTTAGGACCTTATTGAAACACACAACTATGTCACTCTTTAACTTCATGAGATTCGCACCTTAACTAGTGAGGGATAGATATAGTAGCTCGCACTTCACCTCCTTCACTATTCCTATGAGATCTTATATACGTAAGCATGATACCGGGCCTCCACCTTTGGTGGGCTATAATGAATAACATAGCAAAATCTTAGGACTATTCCCTCTTGAACTTATACCCTTTAGAATGTGATCTATACTCAATGAACCATAAGGCAACCACGTATTACTCCTTTCCAATCTAACACCCTTTACATAATTATGAGAATGACACGTTAAAGATCATGACATTAAAGCACACACTTATATACTTTACCTTACTCTTGTACTTTATGAGATTAACACCTTAGCCAAACACGTACTTACATGCACATCTCACTTCACCCTTTTATCTCATGAGATTGACAATGCCACTTATGAAGTATAACTATACGAACTTGCACATCACCTCTCTTATCACTCTTATGAGATTGATACTCTTACAATTGGTACAAGGATAATCATCATACCATAGGACTCCTCACATGATCGGAACAATGATATTCAACTAAACAAGCTCTCTTTACCTCATTGCTCTTATTGGGATAATTCTCTTAGGATCAACAACATAAGACAACTTAAGAACTTCCACCCATAAATAAGAACTAAATGATTCATGATTCGTATAGGAGTAAAACACATATGACTATCAATATATCACTCCTAGTTGGCATACTATAGAACCCCCTTGGTATAGTACACTTTTGGAAGCTTAACATAATGATCACTAAATACGATACATGTGAATACTAACTATTCATCACCCTGCGATACTAACTATTCATCACCCTGCGATGCAATACCTTAGATCATTTGGAACTTTTAACATATTAGCCAATGAACGTGAGTCAACCAATGGACATGAGTCAATCAATAAACATGAGTTATACGATTCACCAGTGACCAATGAATAAGGAACATATGAGTACTCTAGCCAACTATTGAATATGAAATACCTTAGAGTATTTCGAAATCAAGTGAGTGCTATGACAGTGTGAACATCATATGTTGCAGAAGGATATAAAAGTAACCTTACATACCTTGGATTCGCAATACGAATATATAATCCTAGGGGTGCATACAATAGTCCCGCTCCTTCTTTATGTGTCACTCTACAACACAAATGCATAACGAAGTTCACATTAACCACCAATTACTTTACAAATGCATAAAATAACCATAAGTCACATGTTTAGCTTTAACATGCCATTTCCCCCTTGACAAAACCATTGATAAAATCATTATTCCAAAAATCCTCCAATATTCCCAACATTGACCAATACATTATAATCAATACATTCCACCACAACAATTCCCCTTTACACTTTCTTATCCACACCACATCACAAACAACCCATCAATTCACTTTAATACACTTCATAGCACAAATCGGCCAAAATCCCACAATTTGCACTTATAGAAAAATAACAAATTTAATAACAAAATAACACCATAGATGTTCTTATTTTGTCCATACCATGATCTTTCATCAAAGGCACAAGTCATAATTCAAGCTATAATCCCATGGATAACACATCTCTTTCACAAAACCAAAAGTGCCATGTCCAACCTTTCCAACCATAACCAACATGATATAAATATTTTCTCATGCTTCTAATATGTTAAAGTACAATAATAATCACTTACCCAAGCTTGGAAGGTGGTGATCTTGCTCCAAAAGTTGGCTTTGAGCTCTAGGGTTTGAAGTTGAGAGAAAAGGCTTTTGGGGAATTTTCTAGAAAATACAAGAAAAGCATGTGTGTAGTTGTGGATTAAAATTCTGATTTTTCCATGCTTATATAGGCCCTCAAGTCTTATAATTATCCCCACTTGGTCAATAATTGAGTGCCTTCTTTGGGTCAAACAAGAATGGATCATTTCCTTCTTGTTGGGCCATGTATCCATGCTAATATTTGGGCCTCATTTGAGCCCAATGGAACAAAATTAATTTAGCCCAACTAATTACATGTATAATACCCCCACAATCTCATGTTTAAATAATTCCATAATGTCACGACATTATGCTCTTGCGAGATGCTCACTCGTCGCCTCGATCGCAAACATAGGAATTCTAGTCGCCTTTGGCTTCCTTGGACATTTTGGATCACTATTCACATTTCATGATTTGGTCATGTAGAAGTATGTAGGAGTATATTGAAGTGTTTGAAGCTTTAACAATGTTCAAATAACTCCAAAGAACCAAAAAAACCCATCCAAGAAGCGTCGTAGAATTGCGTTACGAAACGAGCTCGGGGAGGCAAAATGTTTGTGCCTTGCGCCACTGCTGCAAAACAAGGCAGTGGCGCAAGTTTGGAGACCCCTCTGAATCAGGTGGCTTGCGCCACACCCCCTGAAACAGGGTAGTGGCGCAAGTTTTGATGCTTTGCTGAATTTTCGGCCATTTTTCCAACACTTGCGTATCGTCCAATACCTTATCAAAACACGACAAAATACACACTTAGTGATCTTAATCATCAAGTAAACATGACTCTAAGTCACCAAATGAGGTTAAAATATGTACGGGGTATGACATAAATGCTTCAAGAAGTCACAAAACACTTCCTATGAAAGGCTCGTCACATGTACACAGCCAAATTTTAATTTTTTTCTCATCTTTACCATTTCCAAATACATACTTATAACTCTCGACACTTAAGTAAACATTATTCAATGTCATCAAGTAGAGTTGGGAAGGTACGGGGTGTTACATCTGTGTCGTCTCTCCGACTGTTTTGTCTAAAATTTATTCTACATGCTTTAATATATGTTTTGTCATTTACCCCATTAATTAACTTGACATTGATATATATCATGTTCGATTTAACTAATTTGACACCAACATGTTACCATTAACAATGTCATGAGTTCGAATTTCAATAATACATCTCTTGACAACCACTAATTTGATTTCGTCTTTTCATTCGGACTCTTGTCCTATTTTTTACTTGAACGAGCAACAAAACACACAAATAAGTGAGGCCAACAGTTAATATAACTTAAATCCGTAGTGTATTATCATAAGTGCCAATCAAGTTTAAATGCCGAGCAAAGATTAGCTCCTAACTTTCGACCTTAATATAAAATAGTTGGCCCTAAAATTAAACAAGATAAAGTGATTAAATACCTAAGCAGAAGTGAATTATTCATCGGGTAAACAACATAAATCTCGACATTTTGCATAATTAGAAAATCCCATTTTTGGGGCTGTTGAGGTACATAATTTGTTCTCAACACATTTCTGTCACGTCCCAAACCCCATTGGGGCGGACTGGCACCCGAGGCCGTTAAGGCCCGAGAGAACCAATCTTCATTCACGTACACTCATATGCATGTCACCGGATGAACAACACTCGATCATAAATAACACATGATGCTAAAGGCGGAAGTCACGAAAATAACTTTCATAAAGACATGAAACTTGGCCGTTGTGGCCCACAACGTCATATAGAATAAAACACCTTTACACTTGACGACTCACTATCTACAAAGCCTCTAAAGATATACAAAACCAGTACTAAGGTCGGGACAAGTCCCCGCCTTATAGCTCTACTACAAGTATCAAAACATGTACAATGACACGGAAAGCTCCGAATCAACCTGGAGCTCACCAATAGTCCGCAGAAAATACGTAACCTACAGTGGAGGTCTGCTAGCTCCTGGGCCTGCAACAAGTAAGGTGAGTCCCACAAGGGGCGTCAGTACGAAAGAATGTACTCAGTATGTAAGGCCATAAACAACTGCATGTGATATAAGTACTTCAATGAAACCAAATACAAGTGAGTGTACAATATAGGCATGACCACCATAATACTCAAGTGAGGAAAATAAATACATTACATTCATTTCTTTCTTCTGCTTTTACGTTCAATATCACTCACATTAAGCCGGGCCCAACTGATCAGTGGGATAAGAAAAGGATGACCCATGCTAGGTAATATAACCCCTGGGATGCGGTCCTTATAAATACACAATTCGGGATCGACCTATGCTAGGTATTGTAATCCCTGGGATGCCACCCGTGATAGTGGGATCGACCCATGCTAGGTGTTTTTCCACCCCTGGGATGCCACCCATATCGTAGAACACTTATACATTACTTCACTTCTTTGCGTTTGTGAGATTGGTACTTAGGTGGTCATAACATTGTTGGAGCTTGAAACCATGGTCAATAAATAAGAGACATGTGAATATCTATAGCTAGCAACTTGAGATGAATTACTTTAAAACACCTCGGAGTGGAAACAAGCTCGGTAGCAATATGGACAATAGGCATGGCCAATGAATATGGAAAGGAGAAACCTTACATACCTTAGCCTCTCAATATGCAACTATAACAATTCGGCTCTTCCTTAAAGTGCTACTCTACAATATGCACACACAAAGGAATTCACATTTAAAACTAATAACATAACAAGTTCACAAGGAAAAATGGAATTAGTCACCACCCCAACACATGGTACATCTTACCACCTTCCTTCTTATTATCATTTAACTTAATTCCACCTTCCCAAAACAAAGTGGACTCCTCAACACTTTGAACATAACCATCAAGACTACACCACCTTCCATGTACATAATATATATTAATCCATAAGGATCATAAGGGTAAACACTTACCAATATTGCAAAGAGATGATCTTGTCCCTTCAAGTATTGTTGCCTTAGGGTTTTGTGAGATAAGGATGACTTAGAGAAAATATCCAAAAGGCATGAGAGTGTTGAATGAATAAAAAGCTGAATTTTTGCCCTTATATAGACCCTCAAGTCAAAGTCATCCTTAACCACATGTTTGATCCATTTAGATTGGGTCTTCCCTTCATTAGTTGAGGCCCATGCCTTAATACATGGTATTTGGGCCTCAAATACAGAATATTGACCCAGCCCAACACATTTAATGGGTCTCACACTCCAAAATTTCATCAAGTCAAAATGGGTCAACAAAGTCGGCAAAGTTTCACGGTGTTGTGAATAGTGTCGTGGAACCCAGTCACGCCACGTAGGTCCTGTCGTGAAAATCAGAGCCTTTTTTCCAACTCGCTGAAGTTGGTTCACGGCACTATTCACGCCACGTGACTGTGACTCACGTCACGTGAGTCCGGTCGTGATTTATTTTTTTTTCGCATGCTCGTTTTCAGTACATGATTCTTCACCTTTTATTCATTTGGCCCTATACTCCAACTATTGTATATTTTTATGTGTTCGTAGCACCTGGGGTGTTACAATTTCACTGAGATACATAATTACCCACACTGTAATCATTCAAAGATACATATATAATGTATGTATCTTTTAAACAAAACTCATACTGATATATACAACGATACATAATTCGTTCCAAATATATTCCATTGAGATACATAACTGATATAGTTGGGATGTAAATATGATAAATTAAGGTGTCTATTTATGTTATTTTTCCTAATTCATCTTCATTAAAGCCCAATATTTATAGAGGCCCATCATATCCCTCTCTACATATACTCTGGTCATTAGCCCAGTATATAACCAGTTCCATTGGGCTTCCCAAGAATACCCGTTTGATATGTCTCCTAGACCAATCAGAAAGGCAGGGAAGAAATCAGGCGAAGACATTATTTAGTAGGCTTTTGGCCATTGATTCCAAATATTTTTCATTTTGGATTTTACGGAGTTGGAGTTCAAGTCGAAGTTATGTTTGGTGGTATCTTTTGCAAATACTATTAGAAATAATGTTAATGCTTTTGAATGTACTTCAATACAACTTCAAATTTAAGTGCAAAGTGAATTGTTTAACTATGCTCTTTGTCAGAGTTCATGAGGGTAACAAACAAACTTTTTCTTGAGTTGTCTTGAATTATCATATTTCCCTTTATTTTCCAACTAATTTGCAAGCATATACAATCTTTGTTTATAGCCATGAGTCATCGCTGTCCACCTAAACTGACTTATGTGATTTAATAAGCCAGCTCAGAGAAAGAAAGAAGGGAGAATCAAACATCCAAAACGAAAGAGAAAAAAAAAAAAAAAGAGATACTTAATTTTCTATTTCAATTTATTTTTCTTAATTTAAAAGACGTCGTTTTTCTAATTTAATAACTCTTTGATTTCAACATTTCACATTACATGATTAAGATCACTAGATTAAATGATATTTGATATATTATACATATTTTTATTTTTACTCTACAAAATTTAAAAGTCTTTAATTTTCACTTTTTAAAACCTCGTATCAAGTCAAATTAAGAAAAACAAATTGAAACGGAGGAGGTACGACCATTGTTTACCTAACCCAGACAGGAGAATGAAAGTGAATACCGAGGCTACCTAATGCCAGTAGCTAGCTTTGACTACCTAGTTTGACAATTAGTTCAAAGTTCGAAGCCTTTCTGTAGAAAATGTCATAATTATTGTATGCTATAAGGTAGGGACTAGGGCTTTCTCACTGTCACATATTCACACACACACACTCTCTCGAAGTTCTATTTCAAACTTAATTACATATCGATCTCCATGCATGATTTCCATGCACACACGTTCTCAATTAAGGAGAGCAAAATCACTCAATTAAGGAGAAGCAAAATCATACTTAACAAATTAAGTGATCTAATTACCCCAAGAAAAAAAGAATAGAGGGCTAACAAATTAAAGACTTATTAAAGTACATTTATGGAGTTATAGCCGAAATGCTACTTCCAATTGTCTAAGAAGAAGAATTGTGTTTTGAGTATGAGAGTTTTAATTAATTGATTTTTTAGTATGTATCAAAAGAAAAAAATATTGATTCTTCAAGTAGAAACAATATCAAATTACAGTATAACGTTATGTCACTCCTACAGCATTATTTAGAAAAATAATTATTTTTGCCCTTCCTATGATATTATAGTTTTGCCCTAATGTATCTATTACTTCTCTTATTAATTGACATGTTTTTTAATTGTATATTTCCTTTTTCATAACTATTTTGATTCATTGCAGTTGAGTCAAGGATCTTCGGAAAACAGTCTCTCTACCTCCATGAGATGGAGGTAAAGATCTGCGTACACTGTACTTTCTCCCGAATTCACTTGTGAGATTGCACTGAATATGTTGTTGTTGTTGTTGTAGGTTTAGGAGTTTAGAGAGCTAAATTATTGAAAAATATAATTAAACTATAGCTCTATAGTGCTTTAAACTTGTCTTTTGGCTCTTGAGAATTAAATAGCTGGAATGATTTTGATATCTCTATATAGCCGCATGCTGCCAAAGCAACAGACAAACGAGTTAGCAAGTTTAAAATTAAAGAGCTATGTGAGACAAATCAAATGAGATAGGCCTCATTTAACTTAGATGACCACATTTTCACCCTTAACTTTTGCAGTTAATTCATCCTGTATATTTACGCATTCCTGATATAAAACTTCTCCATTTTTTGAATTTTCTACTTCGAGATCTTTGATTAAAAATGAAAAAATCTCACCGATCCATCCTCGATCGGTTCACCTAGGAAAAACCTATATATATATCTTCCAGATCAGAAAGTATAATTAACTTGATCATGAGCTTTAAATGATTCTGGACAAATCAGGCTTTTCGGAGCTTAACTAATTATACACATAAAAAAAATTAATTAGGCAATGAGTAATCGGTATCTTATTTCATAACTTCGAGGAGATCATAGCCGGACAAAGGGTTCGGTCCAATTTGAACGCCCATTTAGGAGGTGGGTTATTTAAAGGCTAATTATATGTAACTATATATTTCAAACATGGATGGTAATTAACCTGCAAACCATAACAAATAACATACATTACAATAGGGGAAATTACAGTATTGATAGTGTAATTAAGAGTCTTTTAAGATGCCAGTGTATATGTAATTAAGTTACACTTCCCCGGTTTCTTGGAACATACAATTATTCCGGAGTCATTCAGAGGGACATATCTATCCGGATAGAGGATACTCTAGGCCGATTCATAGATGAGACTTTATAGATTTAACAACATGCATACAATAACAATGACAAACTCAGTGTAATCTCACAAATGAGGATTGAAGAAGGTATTGTGTACACAGATCCCTACAGATTTTGACTATATGCATACATGAAACAAAAATCAAACAGATGCTAGCTAGCTTTCCATAACTTAAAGAGTCGAATTGAGGAGAAAAACTAATTACCACTCCAAAGTCCAAGACCACCGCCCTTTTCATTGCTAAAAAGACAGGAACTAGTGACCGACAAATTTTGTAGCTAAATAGCAAGATCCGTCGTTAATCTTATTTAGCGACAAATTATCAAAAAATTCTATTAGCTACAAGCAATTTAGCAACAAATTAGCGACAAAATTCATAACTATATCCAATTCTTATAGTGTTTGATCAAGGCATGATCAACATGAGGAGAATAATTAGAAACAAAAGAGCTAGAAGTGAAATACCAACCAGAAATATTCAAAAGTCTTAAAAGATTCTTAATATGGCAGTATACCCGGAGAGTTCACAGGTATGCAGTAAGCAATTGAACACTCAAAAGGAAAAAACTTATAAAAAGGCAGAAATATTTCTACAAGCAGAAAGTAACACAATGGAGGAAAAAAAAAGCCTGACTTGTGATTGTCAAGTCCCTTTTAACAAATCTCTTCCAACATTCAGTGGTCCCTACACCTTTCTCTGACAATTCACAAGATTTCTCAAAATTGCTGCTGCTTTCTCTCTCTCTCTTATGAAGATTGAAGCTTTTGGCCTTCTTCCAACTTTTTCACACTCTGAACATTGTATCATTCCACTATAGTGAAAATACTTGAAATAATAGCTCCCCACAAGTTTGGACCTTTTGAGTAATTCACTTCCGATTCAGAATGAGTGTACTCTTATTATACGCATACATAACTTTTTGCATATGTGTGCATATTTTGAGTGAGTCGAAAATAATGAATTCAGTTGAACTCAGTACTCAATGACTTCCACTATAGTCGCTTAGTCCCATGGCTGAACCGGAAATGTTCCCAAACTCGGCGAGCTCATTTTTTGATAAGAAAGGCCTACTTTCATTCCCTCCTACCCCGAGAAAATCTCTTGTTAAACCGCCTTCAATTGGTTCATTTCCACTTAGATTGACTTGCTTTCCTTTGTTACGCGGCATCAAATTGAAAGGATCTGAGTTCTTTCCACTTGCATTACCCTCTAATGGACTTGAATTCATATCCCCGAACAACAACCTATTTCCTTGATTACTAATATTATTAGTCAGAGATGAAACTGTTGATGGAGAGTTCATCATTAAACCGTTAAAGTTCTGATCATGTGCAGCAAATTGTCCTTGTCCATTGCTTTTAGAAAAAGACGAGCCCATTAACCCGAATCCAGTGCCAAAAAGGGCTGAATTGCTCCTTGTTGATCCCATTTGGGCAGCTTTTTGTAAAAGTGCAGTAGCTGACATATGAGTAGCTGGTGGTGTTGTTTCGTTGTGATGACTGTTGTAGTACATTGAACTTATTGTCTCCGACAAATTTCTTTTGTTCTCTTCTTCCTCCTTTAGCAGTACTCGTGAAGGAAGCTGAGACGAAGAAGAGCCAATTCCAGAATCATCACCAGCAGCACCACCACCACCACCACCAGCATTAATGAACCATTGTTGATTATTGTTATGCCCCGTGATTTGAACCAATTCATGATGTGGCAAGTTGCTAGTAGTAGAACTTGACGATGCTACTAAGAAATCATTACCTGGATTCGGATTCATATTATTGTCCAACCAAAGTGGTATCCTTGGCTTTTGTCCATCAACATTATTATTGAGCTGCTGCTGCTGGTGGTGACTAATCACAGGGTCCAATCCAAGTCCCATAAATTCAGGCCTAAATAAATTAGAACCAAATTGGGGATTTCCACTATGCTGAAGATTATTACTAAATCCCCCATTCAGCAATATTTCATTTCTGAAATTCAGATTTGCGGTACTTGGAACTGATGTAAATCTTGCACTTTCTTCCGCTAACGCGTCACAAAATGCTCGATGTGTTATAAAGCTGTCCTTTCTGTTCATTTTTTCAAGTTAGTTGCATTAAATTTCATATAGATTTAACTTACTTCATTTATTTCCTCAATTGACTAATCTTAGGTCAGTCCATTTATATATATATATATATATATATTCTCTAATGCAATAAATTTTTCAACTAGAAAATGATGTATATAAAAATGTTTGACTCATTAATTTGGTACCTGGAGAAGAGAGTTCCACAGTCACATTTATATTCTCTCGTGCCACAAATCTTTGTATGAGCTTTCCAATCAGACTGAACTGCATATTTCTTGGAACACTTCTCACACTTCCACTTCTTCTCTCCATGTTTTCTCGAAAAATGTTTTTTAATCCCCGTTAAATCTCCAAGAGCTCGCGATGGATCGTGGTGGATACAGGTCTTTTCGGGGCAAATGTAAACTTTCTTCTTGATGACTTCGTTTTTGTTTCTTTGCTTTAGCTTCCATGGCAAGTTGTGACCTCTTCTGTGGAGCTGTAAATTTTGGTCCCTCTGGAAACCCTTGTTGCAGATTTCACAAACGAATCGATTCGTAGCCATCAGAGACTTTGGTGATAGTGCTATGACTTCTGCATCTGGATCTGTTAAACATCACCACCACCACCATCACCAGCAACAACAACAATGATGAACATAAAAAGCAAATCAATTATGAAAAAAATCAATTGAGAATAATTTTAATTTGTTTGATACATATGTAATAAAATAAACTTGATTTTTACCTGGTTTTCCTGGGAGATTTCTTTTTCTTTTCGCGGATGGATTTGAATTATGGTTTGGATTATTACTACTAGGGTTTGAGTTCAGGTTCGAGTTTGGATCTTGAATGAAAGCTAAAGAAGAAAGTCCGTCATCAGACATCATTTTTTCGGAACTGAGATTTGGACTGAATAGTTGCAAAAGAAGAAGGAGAAGGAGTTTAAAGTGAGAAGGAACCAGAACAACAAAAAAAGATTAACAGCTCAGCTTTCAGAAGAAACCAAAAGATTTGCTGAAAACAGCTAAATCCCAAGATTACACAGTACTTATAAGGTTTTATTTCCAAGAAAACAAAAAGTTAAAAACCAGACAAAAACAATGGTTACAACTGCATGATTCCATCCACAGACTATTTCTTCCTCTTCTTCTTCTTCTTCTTCTTTGGCTGTTACAGAAGTTTTCTCTATTCTCTATTCACTTTGTGTTTGAATGTTTAGAAGCAAAAACTACTAGTATATACCATACAATAATATGGCCATAGAATAATTTTCTTCTCTCTATCTATCTCTATTTTATTCCTTATCTCACACGGCTTTTCTCTCTATAGTCGGTTAGACATAGACTCAAGTGGACCACTATCCCCCTCCCCCGGTAAAAAAATGAAAATGATTGAAAATAAAGTAAGGTTATATATGTGTTGAAATACAGTAATACCGGAAACAACTTGTTTGGATAGTTGTTACACATATCATTTGATAATGTATCGTATTATGTTGTATTGATATGTTGTGCTAGTATTTATGAATTTTGATGAATGCGAAATTTGGGTGGATTATGTGATGAAAAAAGATAAAGGTAATGACACAATCACACCATATCATTACGGAGTTGCTCTGATGGTAAGCATCCCTCATCTCCAATTCTAAGATTGTGGGTTTGAGTCATCATGGGAACAACAAGGGAAGGAGCTCCTATGGATAGGAGGGGTAAAAAAAAACACCAAATCGGTTTGTATATAAAACGATACTTTTCATTGCGACTAACGAGGGATTTCACATGCGATACAACAAAATTTAAGTAATACTAATAAAAATAAATATTATATTTAAAATAATAACACATATGATACAATACATAGTAGTTCTTTGAATTATCAGTACATAGAAATTATTACAGTTTACACTGGATGAGTGAAGGGTATTACCGATTACGGCACGGGAATTCTAGCTACAGTATTTACAAATACCATTCACAAAATATAAAATCAGTAAATTGAAAAATACTACTCCTCCCGTTTATGTTAATATGTCCATGTTTAACTTGGCACACTCTTTAAGAAGCGATAATGCAATAATAATTATATGACTCCCAAATATTATAGGTTATCTAAATTATAATAATAAGAGTAAAATACGTATAAAATGCTATTATCTTTTAGTTTCTAAATTGAACAAGTTAAAACGGATAATGGATAAGTCAAAGTGAACGGATGGAATATCTGTTGCAATTTTTTTTGCAAATAAATTCAAGTTACACTGGGCAGTATGCGAGTGGAAGGCAATAACAGTATAGCTACAGTACTTTTTACCTGCAAATTAATGTTTGAAATTTTTCCAACTGAAATTCAAAGATTCCACTTTTGATTTATGCTCCTTTTTTATGGCTTTTCATAGTGACGCTGAGAGTCGTCACATTATACAACAAGGTACGTAAATAATGAAGAAAAGTAACCAACATGGATTGTAATGATTATTGAGATCTTTTCATTCTTAATCGTTTTTGAGTCTTGAAATATGAAAACAGTTCGTTTGAAAGCATTATCTCAAAAAAGGAATCCTGCAATGCATGAATTCAAATTAATCAAGTTTCAATGCAGTTATGGGTCATCAGCTGGAAAATCGAAAAAGTACTCTCTCTATTTCATATTGATTGACTTGTTTTGACTTGACACAAAGTTTAAGAAAATAAAAATGATTTTTGAATCTTGTTATCTTAAATTAAATATGTCAAATGTACCAAAATGTCCTTTAATTTTATGATTTTAAACATAGCATGTGAAAATGAAATTAAAGATTCCTAAAAAGACAAAGAGTCATTTTTTTTATGGATTCAAAAGGAAAATGGATAGAACAAATTGTAACGAAGAGAGCAGCAGTAAAAAAATTTGAAAAGGAAAAAGGAGAGAATCAAAACATAGATCTGCCTAGGGAGAAAAAGGGGGTTGCCTTTACAGCCATTCATAAGGTAAAAATGATTATGCCATTATTGGATTTTGGACCCTTGGTTATTGAGAAAGAGAGTAAAAAGATGATGCAAAAATCCAAAAATAAAAGGAAAGAGATAGATGGATGGATAGATAGAGCATAATGCATATGCTCCCTTGGTACGATGTCGTCCCGTGAAGTCCTAGCTGGAACATAGTATATTGCCACTCAGTGGGAGAATTAGGTGGGTGCACTCTGGCCCCACAATATGTACTACATATATCCCCTAGTTACTTTTACTCCCTCCCTCCCTCCAAATTAACAATTACTCGACTCAAAATTTAAAAAATTGTTACTCTAAAAATTTCAGAATTAAATTGACAATTATTTTCAGTTATATTCTTAGAGATTGTTTTGGTTTAAAGACAGTTATGTTGGGATTAATTTTGTTGAGATTAATTATATTATGATCAATTGTAATTTTATTAATTGTTTGATTTATTGTATTAAAAATTATATGTATTGCATAATTTATAAGAAGTTATTTACTTTCAAAAATATCATCCACCTTATTTACTAGAAAAAGGGGTTTGAGGGACCTCATGAGTGTTTTTGTCATTTTAATTGTCTATCATGAAATAACTAATTTTGATCTGACATTATTATTTCCCCCTCATCCTTGTATATTTTATCTCAGTATTAGTAACCAAACAAGGGATAAGAGAGTATCAAATTTTTATCCCAAGACTATCTATGTTTGTCCAGCATACCAATAACCCCATAGAAGTAATAAGGATGCAAATATTTCAAAAGAAAAAATCAGCATACTTTTATTGAGATCACTTAATGAACTGTAATTTGTATTTTTTTTAATGAGCGAGAAAAAAAACTAATAATACAATTAAAATGGGACTCAAGGAGTACTATTAAATAATTAAGTTAACGATTCTATTTGTGAAGATAATTGTTACTATTGGTTTTGAGGGAATGTATTGTAGTCTTTTATATGATCATAATGAGCTAAATTTTGGGATTGAGTTGGGCTTAAGGGTTATATCTTCATTAAAATGACGTATATTCTCCCGTATTATTTTATGTGAAAATGTTACTGTACTATTTACCGAGTCAAATATTTTCTTTTTGGCTGCACTTTCTCAATAATTCTTTTTAAATATTTTAAACTATTAACTACATTAACTTAAAAGTAGTAATTTTCATATAGTTTTCAAAAATATAAATTTTATTTTAAAAACTTAGAGAATTTTGAGTCCGCAATTCAGATGGACATCTAGACATTTTGACCCTGTACTGTAAATTCCCTTCGCATAGATAGGGATCAAAGAATTAAATACAAATTACAATTTATTTGATCGATTTTATTAGCAAAGATAGGATAATGTGTGTAAAATTAGAAATGAAAAAGAGATTATAAGGTACAGAATCGAATCTTTATTAACAGCGTAAAGATTCAAATAGCCTAACAACTGAACTACTAAGCTTTCTCGGATAGAAATAATTGTATATTGAGAGAGGGAGAGAAATAGGATCCGAGGTGGACGGACAAGAGGTGGCTGGTGTCTCTTGCAATGTCCAGTAGCTAATTGGACACTATATATCCAACTACAGCGCCACATCCGTTTTTTCAGATATATTGGTCGTCCCCTTACTTTCCTTTCACCAAAGCGGATCAAGAATTTGAAATTTATGAATTCTAAATTTATCATCGAACTTATAATTCATTTCAGGAAGAAGATATTTATACATATTATATAATTTTTCTAATATTACAAATACCGAATTTATCTAAATAAAAATTATTAAATTCGTCCAAACTCATATCTAATATTGGAATTCTGCCCCTGCCTCACAAGGCAGTTTATAGCAGTACAAGTAGATCCTTTCTCCTAACAAACAGAATAGTGATGGTGATGTTAGCTAATAATTATAAAGAGTTCTTCTTGTTGAAATTAACAGAATTAAAAGAGATAATAAATAATATATATATATATATCAATCATCTGACTGAGTCACCTCACCAGAAAGGCAGAAACTCTCCCTCTTTCGGTTTTAGGGTCCCTCATGCCCCTATTTTTATTTTTATTATTATTATTGTCGTATATAACACCAGTTACTGCATGCCAAATGCTAATGGACCATCCACGTCCCCCTTTATTTCAATTTCTTATTACTCTTCCCTTTTTTTTTTCTTCCCTAAATCACTTTGCATCTATATTCTATTAGTAAAAAGACAGTCCGGTGCATTAAAATTAAAGTTTTCGCTATGCATAAAATTCAAGAAAAGATCAAATCACAAGGATCTATTATATGCAGTCTTATCCTGAATTTTGTAAGTACTCTTAATATTCCTTTGTTTGGTTTAATTTAGAGTTTAAACTGCGGAGATGGCAGCCGGCCCGGTCCAAAAAGGGCAGGCAAAAGGATAGAGAACTCATCAACGGAGTTTGGTTAATTAGAAACTTATCTGCATCTAATTATATCTGCCAATCTACTAATTGAATAGGTACTGCTATAATCATGACTAAATGATTGTATATAGTTGATTAATGAATTTAAGTTAAAGTATAGTTCCAAAATGTGTGTTATGTTTTGCTTCTCCCAAATCAAACTATGAATTTTGATCAACATTTAAAAATGTATTTTTTTCACTATATTGATATGGGAAGAATTACAACTTATAACAATTTTTGTATGGTTTTCAGATATTTTAATTTTAATTTTAAAATATTGAGTTAATTCTAATCTAATTTGACCTAAAAGATTAATCAAATTAACTTTCGAAAAGCAAAACGTAACAAAGATTTTGGGACCAAAGAAATAATGTAAAGAAACTTTTACTCTATAACCATTTTACTATTTCTTCCCATAAATGGCAACTACACTTCTCTATGTTCTGTTCACCTAGATCTTATATGAATATATATTTTACACACGCACGTATCTTTAACTTTATATCCAAAAGGCAATGCACGTGTGAGATTGATACATATATAGATGACCTCTTTTGGATGATGAATTTCATTCTTTTGCTAAGTTGAAATTAATTGTGAATACATGAATATGATAAAGAATAAATTTTGGCTTTACGTCAACTGTAAAAGTTAGTTCACCAGGTACATGATCATTTCTCAAGATCATATAAAGAATGATCAACTAAACTATCATCCATCGATGTGTGAAAACTTAATACACCTTAGTTACATGTTTAAAACTGGACATCTAAAACATAAACAATATAAGTAAGGACCTGGCATCGAATATATCATAATTGTGATAGATTTGGCTAAAATACCATGATAAAGAATGAACTATTGTCTCATGCATAGAATATAAGTAGGGGGAAAGGAGTTAAAAAGGCGGTATTGTCATAATTACATAGAATAAAGGGTGATCAGTACATAAACACTATATGTCGAAAAATCATATGAAATATAGAGATTACAAATTACTTTTCGTATGTATATATATATATTAATTATTGAATATCCTTAACGAGACTTTTGATTTCATTATTATCTAGTACAAATATATGTCTGTCCAACATGGTACTGTCAAGCTCGACTTAAATATCGACCAACTGTACACTAACAATATTACAATAGTAAAGTCACGAGGATTTTTAATACACAGTAGGTGCACATGCAATCTGAAATTTTAGCTGCAGGTTTTGCACATATCTATATAACCAAAGGTATCTCTATCTTTTTTTCTTTAAAATAAAATGATGGAAAAATATTATATATAATTGGGGACCATATATATAGTTTACCCAACCACTTTTGGAATTAAGCTATCGGAGTTTACTATTTTGGAATACATGCATAAATTATTTTTTTCATATATATAATTCATTGTGGATTCTTGAAGAGAGGGACACCCAAACAAACCTCACCTAATCTCATACTCTTTGGATCTTTTACTTAACCCAAATTCTCTTGGGAAAGCCAAAAGTATATTACGAATATGACAGGACCTAGCTACACACTCACCCAAACTATACACTCAAACTGTATTTACTGATTGTACAAAATATCTTTTACACTAGATACTAATATATTTATCGTTTCATTAGTTATAATAAATTATGAATTTAAGTTATACAGATTGACAGTATATAGTTTTTCTAACGTATATCATGATTTACAAAGTTTTAATTTGTAAGTTACTTTATATGCTCTTTATAGAAAGTTATAGTTACTTGATTTTTAAAGAGTAGAGGGTCAAAAAATACTTCTAAAGTATCTTAGTTTTTTGAGTTTAATACATGAATTATTAAGAGTGTGGATTTATTCTATTTATCAAAATATACCTTAACTATCAATTGTTTTTCCTACCTGAAATATCACCATCGTTCAGGTAGGAAAAGAGAACAATTGATAGTTGAGGTGTGTTTTGATAAATAATTGGTGATAATTCAGGTGTGAAACTCGCACATTTAATAGTTCAAGTATGAAACTCAGAAAAACGGACAAGCATATGCATATTTTTTTTTTTTACCATTAACTCAACAATGTAAAAAGTTTCTCTACCTTCCAATTCATCAGATTGCGTTCTATTATGATAATTATAAATAGTTCAGCTATGTGATTTTTTTTTTTGTTTTTCGCACTAAACGTATAAAATAAGTTAAATAAAATGTAAAATTAATGTCTGTATTTTCAAATAAGACGACAAACTTGACATTCCTTCGATCGGAGAAACAATTCCCTCCCATGTTCTAATAAAAATCCAACATGTTTGCTACATTTTATATTATTTTGTTATCTTTGTTTGATATCTTGTGTTTGGTGACAAGACATGTAAATAATTTTTTCTCACATGCAGCTTAATAAGCATATATTGACGAAAAGATTGGAAATATTGGATACCTTTTGAATCATTGGAATTTACTCTTTTGGCCAAAAATAATGGAAGTACGTATAGAGTTGACACTTTTCACTTTCTTGCAGTTATAGATTATGCTTAGCCTAAGATCATGTGCTTTATTTTGTAGTTTTAAATATCTATAGTTCGAAATTATTCGTAAAAGAGGTATATACATGTTACACTCTTAGCGGAAAAGTTTATTTTTTACCGCCAGTAATTTAATTACTTAAAACATCTGGTTAATTCGATGAAAAAGTCTGATATGATGATCGGAAAAATAAAGTTAATAATGTGTTAGCTAATACGAATGCCCTTGATTGTTCGTTATATTAATTAGGAACGATTTAGACTAAGAAAAATTACATATGTCTGTATAAGTATTAGCAGCAATATAAACCATGTTATAGATTTTCACCCAACAATCTGATCTGCAAATTAAATTAAAGACGTTGACTGGCGTAGGATAGACAAATTGGATGGCATTAATAAATTGTCTTTGTTTTTTTTTCAAAAATAAAATATATATATATATATATATATATATATATTCTGTTGTTTAATTCTATCCATGAATCTAGTGTCTTTTTATGTACTTACAGCCCTAGAGTATATAGTCGTAGGCCTTTGACTAATTAAAGATTTTACGGGAAAATGTTGTCCAAAGTATATACATATTCAAAATGTTCAAACTTTTTTAATGCATGTAATATTCAAAGAAAGAGCAGTAGTTAAAAAGTTGAAGACGGCAAAATTGTCATTTGACTGTTGGTCCAACTATCAATTGTGTTTCCCTTAATAATGGGGAGTACTTGTTATTATCAAGTTCAATAATGTGAGATGAGATTGCTTCTCTCTTAATTAGATGTCTCAATTTCGAGTTCTGGATATGAAAATATTCTTGGTAGAAAACGTTTCTCTCCAATGGACCGTACGCGGCGCAAATCTGAATTAGTCGAAATCTTATGCGAATATTGAACATCAAACAGGAAACCAAAAAGAAAAAAAAAGAAGAAAGAGAGGTGCTAAGTTTGAAGTAAACGAATAACGAATAGTCAAGTACAATTATTTCTCCTTATTAAGTGCTTAACTTGATAAGACCCAGGGTCTAATCTATTTTATGAGGCAAACACTTCAATTTGACGAGGCCAAATAGCTGACTTTCCATGACTAAAAATTACTAATTTGACTCATATCAACACCTTATCTAATTATTACGTACGTAGTTGATTGGGAGGCAGATATTAATTTGCATAAATATACCATTATTGAAACTACCATAATGTTGTAACAAAAAATATAAAATAAAATTAAAGTTAGTTCAGGAGGAAGCTTTTCTTCATTCTGCGCCATACTATTGACGGGTTTAGAGCAAAAGAGGCCTAGTGTTCATTCAAAATCCGTTGAGATCAAATTAGACTCAACAGTACGAGAAGCATATGAGATTTCCACTTAATTCTGTCTATATTGAGATTTTTAATATGTGGCATATTATTTTTAGTATTGTATTGTTGGGTTATGGGTCTTTTTTCCTTCATATGTGGATAAATAAAAGCCCAAATTTGGACCAACCCACTTTGCCCATAGGCCCAATTCTATGGGGCATATATATAGACCTTTTTAGGTCTTATTTTCGAAACACAGAAGAGAGAAATCAGCAGCCACACATAGAGAGAAAGTACAGATTTTCGCACCCAATTTCAGTCCTAAATTGCCAACTTCAAATTGCGATTCCCGCTTCGTTTCTTATCCGATTGAGCTGATTTTTGGACAGCTTGTTCCTCTTATCTCAATCTTTGATTAGGAACTGACAGAGTTGGATTTGGTGCCCCGCAGCTCCAGTTTTGCATCCGTGAACAGTAGCTGCATTTTCGGGTTTTTGCTCTTTTAATTCTCTAGTTTTTGGTGTTGTGCTTTATCTAGTATTGCTCGTTGTTTGGCACTTATTTGGTGGCCATTTTGGAGAACATTATTGTAACTCTTGGTGATTATAGTGGAGATTTTTGGTCCCGTGGTTTTTTACTCTTCACACTGAAGGGTTTTCCACGTAAATCTGGTGTCTCGTGTGATTGGTTTATTTTATCCTTGCTTATCTATTTTGGTTGATATATTTGCTGCCTTATTATCATTGTGCTTGGGTTTGTTTGTCTTCTCTTGGTTCAAGTTGAAAGGGAAATTTTAGACTTGGGTATTCTTCCGCTGCTACCTTGTCGTGCACTATTGTTAGTGCCCTTGCCTTTCCCAACAAAGTGGTATCAGAGCGTAGGTTGTTGTTGATTGTCGATTTGAATGATGGAGGCAAATATGAGCAAAATGGTGTGTTTGAATGGTAGTAATTATCATACTTGGAAAGGCAAGATGAAAGATCTCCTATTTGTCAAGAAAATCCATTTGCCTGTCTTTGCTTCTAATAAACCTCAGTCCATGACATATGGGGATTGGGAATTTGAGCACTTGCAGGTTTGTGGCTATATTAGACAATGGGTTGAAGATAATGTTAGAAATCATATTGTAAATGAGACACATGCCAGAAGTTTATGGGACAAGCTCGAGACACTGTATGCTTCGAAGATTGGTAATAACAAGTTGTTCCTGTTGAAACAGTTGATGAATATCAGGTACAAAGAGGGCAGTCCTATTTCTGATCATATTAATGATTTTTAGGGTCTCCTTGACCAGCTGTCCGGAATGAGTGTAAAGTTCGATGAAGAAATTCAGGGACTTTGGCTTCTTAATACTCTGCCAGACTCTTGGGAAACTCTTCGAGTTTCTTTGACAAATTCTGCTCCCAGTGGTGTTGTAACTATGGAATATGCTAAGAGTGGTGTCTTAAATGAAGAGATGAGAAGAAGATCTCAGGCCTCATCTTCTTCGACTTCACACTCCGATGTTTTGGTTACTGAAGATAGGGGGAGAAACAAGTCCAGAGGTCCGAATGACAGAGGTACAAGTAGAAGCAAATCCAAGTCCAAATACAAGAATATTACATGCGACTATTGCCACAAGAACGGGCATATCATGAAATATTGTTACAAGCATAAAAGAGATATGAGACGACAAAAGAAAGAAGGCGATAATGAGAATCGTGTTGCTGTTGTTGCTAATGATGATCTTCTTGTTGCTTGTGGTGAAAATGCCGGTAATCTTGTTTGTGATGAGTCTAGCTGGTTTGTGGATTCTGGTGCTACTTCTCATATCACGCCCAAGAAGGAATTATTTTCTTCTTATACTCCTGGTAATTTTGGGATGTTGAAAATGGGCAATAATGATGAGGTTGAAGTACTTGGCATTGGCACAGTTTGTTTGGAAAGTAATAATGGTTCCAAACTTGTTCTCAATAATGTCAAACATGCTCCAGATGTTCGCCTGAATTTGATTTCTGTAGGGAACCTTGATGATGAGGGTTATATTAACACCTTTGGTGCTGGCCAGTGGAAGCTTACTAGAGGTTCAATGGTTGTGGCGCGTGGTGACAAGTTGTCTAACTTGTATGTATTTCAGGGCTCCACTTCTAGAGGCTTAGTAAACTTGGTGGAGAATAATACTTCATCAGAGTTATGACATAGAAGGCTGAGTCATATGAGTGAGAGGGGGATTGACAGTTTGGCTAAGAAAAATTTGCTTTCTGAAGTGAAACAAGCAAAGTTGAAGAGATGTGTTCATTGCTTAGCCGGTAAAAAAAAAGAGTTTCTTTTCAGAGTCATCCGCCTTCAAGAAAGCTTGATTTGCTGGAGTTGGTACATTCTGATTTGTGTGGTCCTTTTAAGGTAAGGTCTCATGGTGGTGCACTTTACTTTGTGACTTTTATTGATGATCATTCTCGCAAGCTCTGGGTATTTCCTTTGAAGTCCAAGGATCAAGTACTTGATGTGTTCAAGGGTTTTCAGACCTTGGTTGAGAGACAGACAGGGAAGAAATTGAAAAGCATCCGCTCAGATAATGGTGGTGAATATATTGGTCCTTTTGATAGATATTGCAGAGAGCAGGGTATTCGGCATCAGAAAACTCCTCCAAAGACTCTTCAGTTAAATGGTTTAGCAGAGAGGATGAATAGAACTTTAGTTGAGAGAGTTAGATATATGCTTTCAGATGCTAAGCTGTCAGATTCTTTTTGGGCAGAAGCACTTAATACTGCTGCTTATGTTATCAATTTATCTCCTACCGTTGCTTTGAATGGTGATGTCCCTGACAGAGTTTGGTCCAATAAGAATGTTTCTTATGATCACCTTAGAGTCTTTGGGTGTAAAGCCTTTGTGCATGTTCCTAAGGATGAAAGGTCAAAGTTGGATGTTAAAACTAGGGAGTGTATCTTCATTGGTTATGGTCAAGATGATTTTGGCTATCGTTTCTATGATCCAGTTGAGAAGAAACTTGTTAGAAGCCGTGATGTTGTGTTCTTTGAAGATCAAACAATTGAAGATTTTGACAAAGCTGAGAAGGTTGTTTCTCAGAGTAGTGAGAGCCTAGTTGATGTTGATCCAGGTCCTTTGACTATTGCACCTGAAGAAAATCTTCATAATGATGAAAATCAAGTTGATAATGAAGATGGTGATCATGTTCAGAATGACCTGGATGATGTTGATGCTCCAGTGCAAGATGATGTGGTTGATCAACAACCAGTTATTATTGATGCTCCAGAGAGTTTTCTCAGACGATCTACTAGAGAGAGAATACCTTCATCTCGTTATTCTCCCAATGAGTATGTACTCTTGACTGACGGGGGAGAACCTGAGAGTCTTGATGAGGCCATGGAAAGTGAAGAAAAAGAAAGGTGGTTTGATGCTATGGAAGATGAAATTAAATCTTTGCATGATAATCATTCCTTTGATTTGGTTAAGCTACTTAAAGACAGAAAAACTTTGAAAAATAGGTGGGTTTTTCGGGTGAAACATGAAGATGGTAATCCAGTTCCACGGTACAAAGCTAGATTAGTTGTGAAGGGTTTTAACCAGAAAAAGGGAGTTGATTTTGATGAGATATTCTCTCCAGTTGTGAAGATGTCATCCATTCGTGTGGTTTTAGGCTTGGCTGCAAGTCTAGATTTAGAGGTTGAGCAAATGGATGTTAAAACTGCTTTTCTCCATGGTGATTTAGATGAAGAAATTTATATGGAGCAGCCGGAAGGTTTTGAAGTCAAGGGAAAAGAGAATTATGTTTGCAAATTGAAGAAGAGCTTGTATGGTTTGAAACAAGCTCCCAGGCAGTGGTACAGGAAGTTTGGTTCTTTTATGAGTCAGCAAGGCTTCAAAAAGACTTCTTCAGACCATTGTATTTTTGTGCAAAAATTCTCTCATGGTGACTTTATTATTGTGTTGCTTTATGTTGATGACATGCTTGTTGTTGGTCATAATGCTTGCAGGATTCAGAAGTTGAAGCAAGAGTTGAGTAAGTTTTTTTCTATGAAAGACTTAGGACCAGCAAGGCAGATTCTTGGCATGCAGATTGTTCGTGACAGAAAGGCCAAGAAGTTGTGGTTATCACAAGAGAAGTACATTCAGAAAGTACTTCGCAGGTTCAACATGGACAAGGCTAAGGTTGTCAGTACACCTTTAGCTATGCACTTCAAATTGAGCACGAAGCAGTGTCCTTCTAGTGATGATGAGAAGGAAGACATGAAGAAAGTTCCTTATGCTTCAGCCGTTGGTAGTTTGATGTATGCAATGGTTTGTACAAGACCAGATATTGCTCATGCTGTTGGTATTGTTAGCCGTTTTCTTTCTAATCCAGGAAGAGAGCATTGGAATGCTGTGAAGTGGATTATGAGTTATCTTTGTGGCACTTCTAGCCTGAGTTTGTGTTTTGGTACAGAGAAGCCTATTCTTTGTGGTTATACTGATTCAGACATGACTGGTGATGTTGATACTCGCAAGTCTACTTCAGGGTATTTGGTTAATTTTGCAGGGGGAGCTGTGTCTTGGCAATCTAGGTTGCAAAAATGTGTTGCTCTATTTACTACAGAAGCTGAGCTTATTGCTGCCGTTGAAGCTTGTAAAGAGTTGCTTTGGATGAAGAGGTTCTTGGGGGAACTTGGTTGTGCTCAAGAGAGGTATGTGCTTTATTGCGACAGTCAAAGTGCTATACATCTTGGTAAGAATTCTACATTTCATGGCCGGTCTAAACACATTGATGTTAGATATCATTGGATTCGAGATGTGTTAGATTCTAAGTTGCTTGAACTTGAGAAGATTCATACAGATGATAATGGTTCCGACATGATGACTAAAGCTTTGCCAAGAGGGAAGTTTGAAGATTGTTGCATGATCGCCGGGATGGCGGTCTCCTCCACATAGTTGTGAGGGGGAGAATTGTTGGGTTATGGGTCTTTTTCCCTTCCTATGTGGATAAATAAAAGCCCAAATTTGGACCAACCCACTTTGCCCATAGGCCCAATTCTATGGGGCATATATATAGACCTTTTTAGGTCTTATTTTCGAAACACAGAAGAGAGAAATCAGCAGCCACACATAGAGAGAAAGTGCAGATTTTCGCACCCAATTTCAGCCCTAAATTGCCAACTTCAAATTGCGATTCCCGCTTCGTTTCTTATCCGATTGAGCTGATTTTTGGACAGCTTGTTCCTCTTATCTCAATCTTTGATTAGGAACTGACAGAGTTGGATTTGGTGCCCCGCAGCTCCAGTTTTGCATCCGTGAACAGTAGCTGCGTTTTCGGGTTTTTGCTCCTTTAATTCTCTAGTTTTTGGTGTTGTGCTTTATCTAGTGTTGCTCGTTGTTTGGCACTTATTTGGTGGCCATTTTGGAGAACATTATTGTAACTCTTGGTGATTATAGTGGAGGTTTTTGGTCCCGTGATTTTTTACTCTTCACACTGAAGGGTTTTCCACGTAAATCTGCTGTCTCGTGTGATTGGTTTATTTTATCCTTGCTTATCTATTTTGGTTGATATATTTGCTGCCTTATTATCATTGTGCTTGGGTTTGTTTGTCTTCTCTTGGTTCAAGTTGAAAGGGAAATTTTAGACTTGGGTATTCTTCCGCTGCTACCTTGTCGTGCACTATTGTTAGTGCCCTTGCCTTTCCCAACATGTATGTGGTATATTTTTTCCACGTCAAATGATTAACTACACAAGTTTTATTTATATAATAACTTTTTAGCTTGTTGTGTCTGATAGAATTAAAATTGCATAGTATTGTGTTCAATTGGGACAAGGCTACGTTTGAGTGTCTAAATAAAATTTGCGGATAAATTTAAGAGGTTGTAGGTGTTTGGCTTTAAAAAATAGTTATTAGCATGGAGATTCAAATTTTATGGGTGAAAATCCAAGACATTCTTATGAAGTTTCATATGTAGATTTTAAAACTCCATGACAATGGTTTTTTTCAATTACAGGGCTAAAAATAGTGGGTTATTTGCACAAATGCCTTTTTGGGGTGGTCATTAATTTTTGCTTCAATACTTCTATGTAACAAAAAGGTGGCCAAATATCATTAACACTTTAAAAACTCTCTCTCATCAACTCAACTAAGCCTCCAAATAGACTAGACAACAATGAGAGTGGCATCGACAGGTCAAGTGTCCATAACAAAATTAAGAATATCTAATGGAAATAAACAAAAATAGGTTCAAGTAGAAATTAATCAAAACAGCTTCACTTCTTCTGAGCAGCCTTGGTGACCTTGGCACCAGTTGGATCCTTCTTGTCAACGTTCTTGATAATACCAACAGCAACAGTTTGACACATGTTCCTCACAGCAAACGGACCCAACGGTGGGTACTCTGAGAAGGTCCCAACAATCATAGGCTAAGTGGGAATCATCTTAACCATGCTGGGACAAGAACTTGGCCTCCTCCTCAAGTTCCTTGCCAGACCACCTATACTAGGTCAAGATTTTAGCAAACTTGACGGCAATGTGGGAGGTGTGCCAATCGAGGTCAGGGGCATATGCATTTCCAATCTGGCCAGGATGGTTCATGATGATGACCTGGGAAGTGTTGGAAGCCCCCTTTGGCTGGGTCATCTTTGGAGTTAGAAGACACAAAACCACGCTTGAGATCCGTAACCGCAACATCTTCACATTGAATCCAACATTGTCACCAGGAAGTGACACCTGAAGAGCTTTGTGGTGCATCTCAACAGATTAAACTTGGGCACATTTTACTTTTTCTCACGGCCTTGCTCTGGACTCCATCTTGTGATTGTTCTCTCTTCAACAATATAATTATCTAAGCATGATGGAGAAGCAGCACAACTTTGCTGTTGCTCAATATCGAGAATTAATAGTGTTTTCGCCACACTACCACAAAGGCGAAGAGTGCAGTGGAAGTCAGACCAAACCCTTAAGCGACCATTTGCACTACCATCTTGTGCTGATAAAACGAGCACAGCATATTCAGAATGTACCAAAGCAGGATGATGACGATAGGCAACAAAGTCTACCCCATACTGAGAGCCCGATCTAACCACCCAGTTCTTACTTCTAAGGTGAGAAAAAGCTTTGAATAAGAAAGGAAAATTTTCCTTCCTGGATGTCATATGCTTCCATAACTCATCGTTGTTCAGTTCAGTGTCATTGTTGTCAACAACCTTAAAGCATTTTAGAGAATATTGAAGGTAAAAAGCTTCTTCCATGGAGAGCTGAAACCATTGCTCATTCTTTTCTGATGTTACCCTAGGCCTACCAAAACATGCACGATTGAGGAGGTCAGTTAGTTCTGCATCTGCTTTAAGAAGCACATTCGTACCAGAAAGCAATCCTCTGGAATTTGAGCTGATCAGAGAAGATTGGAGCTGGCTGACTATTTCTGAAATGGGATCTGCAAGAGCTTTAACTTCTGCCCCTTTTCCTTTCCACCTTGACCCCATTACTCACATTCACAAAAAAAAAAAAAAAAGAGCTCTAAATTCACGGTATTCCTATTTACACCTGTTTCGACAAACCAACATTGCACCTTAAGAAAAATGCAATGAACCAGTTACATGGCTATACAAAATATGATTAATAGAAAAATAGACACCAGGTACAAAATTTCGAAAGTATAAAGTAAATTTCATTTTGCAATAGTAGACATGAATTATACCTATGAAGTCTTTGCTGACTGCGATAAAGTTATACGGATTAAGAGTAGGAAAAATTCTTACAGAATTACAGTATTCATGAAATGTTGTGTCTTATTATGTCCAACATACTTAAAATTAAATCTATGAAATGGTAGTTCTAGTTTGATGCTGTGAAAGCACTTTGTCATACAACTATTGGCAGAAACTAAGTAGTAAAACAACTGAAATGATCCAAATAAAGAATCCATCAAGTACAACATGGCCTAGTGAAAAAAAAGAAATTATATTGCACATTCAGCAACAATGACATAGCAACTTATAGAAACAGAATTCGGTCTCCAGATCACTTAGTCCGTTCTTGTTAATATCAAAGTTGAAAAATAATCGACTATGTTAAATGTAACATGAAATCAAACCGGTTTATCACCTACCTATTTGACTTTTCGAATAGAAAAGCATTGATTCATCAAATTATTTTGAAAATTGTAGATTCATTTTTCAATTAGGTCTACAAATCTTATACTCCCCCGTCCCAATTTATGTGACATATTTCGCTTCCCAAGATTCAAATATGTTTATGTTTGACCGTAAATTTTTCATATATATTTCAAATATTTTGAATAGTCAATTATTGTGACACACAATACTTTTTACGTAGTTTCTAAATATATAAATTTTATTTCAAAAAAATTAAAGATTTCATGTTCAAATTCATGGTCAAACTTACCTTGATAGAATCTCGGAAAGCAAAATATGTCACATAAATTGGGCCGGAGGGAGCACCTAAGAAGATGTATAGGTTTAGAACTATACAAAAAACAGATCTATGTAATATCTTCCATGGTTTCATAGCCTGTAAAACTATAGATAGATATGGATTTCATATAATTGAAAGTAAATAAATATGAGGAAATGGAGCTTAATTACCTGAAATACAAAGTAGAGAGCTTTCTCCTGAACGCAGCCGCCAGAAGAGCCGACGCAAATCGAAGTAAGTGAATGAAGAGATAAGTTTATGAGTGTACTTTGTGTGTTTTTACCTAAATACCCTTGTTTTCTCTGATTTCCCAGGGGAGCTTTTTATTATAAATAGGGATGATTGGAGATTGGAGTATTGATGAGATAAAGGATTAGTACGAAATAAATAAAATTAATGGATAAAGTATTTTCTTCGTTTAAAAAAGAATGACCTATTTTTTTTTATAGCCTGTTTAAAAAAGAATAATTTCTTTTCTTTTTTGACAATATTGTAATTTCCAACTTTCCACGTGGTATGTTTGAAACCACATGATTAAAGAGCATTTTGGTCCATTTGACATAACTTCAATTTAGGACCACAAGATTCAAAAGTCTTTTTTTTTTTTAAACTCCGTGCCAATTCAAAATAGGTCATTTTTCTAAAAATGAAGGGAGTATATTTTATATGTTTTGACTGATGAAATACCAATTAAAATAAATGTAGCGCAATTTTACTTGGAAAGAAAACAAATGAACGTAGGCTTCTTACAATCTATGTGTCACGCCCTGAGCCTATACCCTGGACGTAACTGACACCCGAATCATGAATGGCCCGAAAGAACCACTTGACCTGACATGCAACTAATAAAGTCGAACTTTTTATAAAAATGCGGAAGCTGGAAATATGGGCTAGCTTTTGTAAAGAAAATAAAATAAATTAACTTAAACTTTCATTGACTGAAATATTAATTTTTTTTTTATAAACTAATACAACTGACTTGATTTGATTATGTCTATGAAGCCTCTACTACATCATGAGTACAACAAAACCTTATGTAACAAAAGAAACTAGTGATTGAGACACTGTTAGGTCCTCGGAAGAATGAGAACTCCCTTAAGCTGATGTAATAGCCTATTGAAAAATTTGAACACGAACCTGCATATCTGAAAGTTGGGCACTACATCATCCAATGATGCAGTACAAAAAGAGCGTCAATACTTTGACTGTATTGGTACAAAATAGCGGAATAAAAATTTAACTGAATAAACTTTTGAATTAAATCATAACATATGACACGAGTAAGGAGATATGGGACCAAAGACTTACTAACCTTTTCTTGCAAATTTGTCGGGACTAAAGTAGTGCAATTAAATAAGTTATTTAAAAACATTAAAAGCATGTAAAAACTTAAATAGTAAACTTCGTGAAATATAAGTCCGACAACAATAATTACAATATTGTAATAAAACAACTTTAATACAATCCATCAACTAAAACTGAGACTAGAGAATAAATGACTGAAGTCTGGACAAAACTTGAAAACAATGCTTCATTAAACTTTCTTTAAACTAGTGGCCTCGGCCAATCATATATTCTCTCAAAATAAGTAAGTTTTCTTTTAGGGAGTTTCTCTTAACCGACATAAACCATGTGAGAAACATGGAGTCCAATGTCTTACCCACATATTGAGAAGAGCCGTCTTCTACCTTGCCAGGGTATAAGACGAAATCATAACTTATGGATCCAAAACTTAGCCCGAAGGCCCACGGTGGCAACGTGGTTCTGGTGCATGTGACCTCGGACTCATACCCAACTCGGTGCTAAATAATCCTCCCAAAACATACTAGCTGCTCATAATATAATCTTAAAAACATTCTTGAAACCATGTTAGTATCTAAAATATCGTATCAAGAAACATATCTTTCTCTGCCAGCCTTGGCTCTAAATCGTTATAACTTACTCTTCTTTTCAAGATACGATAACTTCTTTTCACCTTTCAAATCATAGTACAATACATATGAGTTTTTCATAAACTTTTCGTAAATTGACTACTTTTGAATATACTTTATAACAAGACTATAGTTAAACCTATTGGAGCATCAAATCAACTTTCAATACAAATTTCCAAGTCATAAGCTTTATATGAAAACAATCTCTTGGTTATAGAAATTAAATTCAAGTTCAAGAATGACCTTAACTCGGGGAATAATTCACAATACTTAAACTATTTGAATCTTAAAATTCTAACTTGAAATCATGACTTAACATGGAATTATGACTCACTTATGGAGATGAATAGGGTTCCCCACGAAAGGTATTGCTCTTACGTACCTCGAAGATTAACGATGGGGAAAAATCCTTATAATTTGGAACCCTAGCATGATTTTCCTTGCAATTTGAAGGTTGAAAGCTTGAGAGAATAAGAGAGGAGAAGAGTTTATCGTGACTTATGAAATCTGATTGAATTTGGCATTTAGGGGAAGTTATTAGACTTGATTAGGTTTATGGGATGTGGAAAGGACAAAAACGACCTTTTTAATAAATTTCCGTCGGCCCCAGTTCACTGCACTGCGTCATGTTTGTAAAATGATCATAACTTTTTACTCGGGACTCGGATGGATGAACGGTTGGTGGCATTGGAAAGAAGACTGGAAGATCTTTCATTTAGTGGTTATTGGGTCACAAAATTCTGCATATTTCAAGAGTCATGCTCGTTTGAATTTGATCCAAGTAAAATCACATTCTAAAACTCGATTGATCGAAATGCTCTCAACTCAACTTTGCGTTAAATGTTTCTTATGACCATAATTTACATCAAAAGAACTCATTACACTAGGGAATTGATCCTAACACTTATATTTAATTGGAAACATTGGGTTTAGGGCCTTTACTCATACAAAGAATAGTTCAAATCCTAGTCGAAATTTTCGGGGTGTTACACTATGATAAACAACCGATTTGATCTCATGTTACATTCAACCTAGTCGGATTATTTAACTATGATGTTAATGTAGTTGTCTCTTGAAATATCATGAATTTGTGCACAATATTTAACAAGAAAGGACTAAATGATCTGGAGACCGAATTCTGTTTCTCTCAGTTACTAGTTCATCATGTTAATAGATACGTACCAGAGACACCAAGTGAAAGTACTCTAATTTAATGGAGTTAGAGCCATCACTAGAACGCGAAAAAGAAAAGCCGTTCTATTCAAAACTCAAAATGGCACGTCTCCAAGACAGCCAAGGAAACAAAATCCAACCGTAAGAAAGAAAAGAAGACCAAAAAAGTAGTTCCAAGATTGGCATCTACCTTGTATGCCAAAAACTCAGACTACACTTTCCATTAAGCAAATTAAACTAATCAAAACCCATTATCATGTCACTGCCCAAGTTCCCGATAATCTTCTCGAAATTGGGTATCTTCTTCTTCTCTTGATGTGATTCCTTGTCACGTGGAGAATCCGACGATGATGAAGGTAAGATGACTTGTTCACGTTGAGCATTGGCAATACTCTTAAGCCTTCTCTCACTAATTCCAAATGCAGCTGCAAGTTCTGGCCCTCTCAAGCTGTGCATCAATGAGTTCCTACCCACCAAGAACTGTGGATGGTTCTTCCTTGCTGATGTTGTGAAGCCGAAGAACTCAAACGGGCCATTTGTTGAAGCAATTTGGCAGAAGGGGAAGTACCTTGGCACCCAAAATACGTCCCCTTCTCGTACTCTTGCATTCATGGCTAAAGTCCCATTTGGATACACAATTTGGATCCTGCCGGTCCCTTTCAACACTACTCCATACTCTATTGTTGTTGGATTAACATGAGGTGCCATCATGGATCCCTACATTATCAAGGAAAAACATATATAAGAGGTAAGAGGATTTTAAGTTCATTGATTACACCATGATCTTGAATAATGTCATGGTCATTACCGGAGATAGATGGACAAGGTAAACGCCATTGCCGGATTGTTTTAGAGGGGAATATTCAGACTCGTCCACAGTCTTGCTCCATCCATAGTCGTTCTTGAAATTGTGCTTCTTGTTGTAGAGATTGTACTCTGATGGAGCTTTATGATTCACACCCTTGACAACATCTTCTCTGTTTAATAAATTAAACAAAAATTTCCTCAATGACCATGTTGATTCCTCCTCTTTTGGACTAGCTTCTTCTCCGAAATTCACAATCCTCTTCAAGTGAGCTAGTCTCTCGTGGGGTTCTTGGGTCAAGAATTTGGACCACATATTTGTGTGATGAGAACCAGATATATGCACGATTGGCCCCGAAGTTTGCCTGGTCAAAAACGTGTTTAATTCTTCTGTCGAGACCTGCAGATTTACATTTTCTTATTCAGTTTTTTCCACTAACAAATGTATCAAGAATAGGTAATTAATTCCCTTGAATACTTACATTAAGAGCAGTTGATAATGTGGTATGATCGAATCCAGCAAGAATAGATGCAGGATGAACTCCACCACCAATGAAGAATGACTGAAAATAATTAAACGAGTTACAACGTTTTGGGAAGAAAATTAGGACAATAAAACTAAGACAACAAATGGATAAAAAGAAATTTTTTTGAGAAATTAGCTTTTGATACCTGGAATGCATTCCATCCCATGGATTCTGAGGTAATATCAATACTACAAATTATGCGAAGTTTCTGATTTTCATGTCTATTCTCTAAATAGAAAGCTGATCCAGCAGGAATTGTATACACATCTCCATGCTTCAAATGCCTTTCTGCTAATTCATCCCTATAGATGTGTCCAACTCTTGCTTCCCCTGTATTCATTTGATCAAAAGATGAATATTCTAGCTTGTTAAAGGAAAAGATTTTAACTTTTTACGTT
This sequence comes from Capsicum rhomboideum, assembly GCA_031232105.1. Classification (NCBI taxonomy): domain Eukaryota; kingdom Viridiplantae; phylum Streptophyta; class Magnoliopsida; order Solanales; family Solanaceae; genus Capsicum; species Capsicum rhomboideum. Next base: position 4,494,655 of record CP124713.1, on the reverse strand, counting down.
ATCCTTGTACTTCAAAATGTGGAAACAGATAATTTGTCTTATTATTTTTCAAGTTACTGATGCCATTTTTTATGAAAGAGAAACATCTAAACATAGAATTTAAACTCTTAAAAATATCTAGAGAAATTAGAGAAAATATCGATGAAGTTGAATTACCATGTTGAACAAAGAGGACAAGATCGGAATCAAGGTACTGAGGGATGAAGAGACTATTTGGTTCCATGTATGTGAAACCAATATGCATTGGACTGTGTAGAAATGAACCCCTTCGATAGCCACCCTTCACCATTCTCATTGATCCAGCATCAGTTTTTACAACATCATGTAACTGACGCAACAAGAACCATTTTTCTCCTTGAGTCCTTTGTTCGCTTTCTCCCTCTTCATAGGCACCGACAGAGGACACTAGTGCAGAGAAAAGTACCAGCACTAGAACTAACAATGTCCTTCTATCTCCCATTTCAACTCGGAACAAAAAAAACTATTAGTAGTTTTAATTTGTAAGTTTCCTTTAATGATCAGTTTTGGCTCACTTATGACTTTGGTGCAGATTCTACCGATTTATATAGAGGGAATGGTGAGATTTAAGAGGAATTGTTGTCAATCATGCAAAATTTCTAGGCTTCTTTTGGTGTACTTAACGTTTAGATCTTGAAAATTCACCAGTGAACCAAAGAAAATCATTTGTCAAGATTGTAATACAGAACCAAATGAGGTAGTGAAATAGAAATTCGATGACCATTTCAAAAGGCTACTATAGCGCAACAAAAGAAATGGCCTAAGGTATATATATATATATATATATATATATTTACACTTGTATTGCCTTTAATATTTATTATAAGCAATTCACGATAAACTTTTAATGTCCCATACTACCAAAATAATTTACTACATCACACTATCAATAGGGAAATCTTAGTAATATAGTTGTTGACTAGTTGAATTTTCACCTTGTTGATGAGTGTTGATTCCCCACTTTGTAATAATCCCCTACCCAGAAGAAAATACACTTGCAGTCTCAATGCCTTTCAAGGACCCTTTCTATTATGGTTATATATGAGGACACTAATAGCCCATTTGGCTAAGTTTCATGAAAGGTTAAAAGTATTTTTTAAAAGCACGCACTTTAGAAAACGAGGGCATTTGACCAAGCTTTTAATGAAGAAATATGTGCTTTTGCGTAATTATTTAGAGCTTATTTGGTTAGTTGATTATATGAGTAGTTGATAAGCATCAATTGTTGAAATGAACATTTAGGCGCCGAAACAGATTTTATAAATAAGTTGTTACGAGTTTGGAAAAAAGTGTTAGAATTCGATAATAAGCACTTGGTGTGTTTGGTCATAAAGGTGTTGATAAGCACTTTGTTAAAATGACTGAATTGTCCTTAAGTCTATTTACACAAAATATAAATTAGAAAGTATTTTTACATAAAAATGATGAATAACGGAAATATAATAGAGAAGTAATTAAAACCTATGTTTTAGGAAGAGTATCTTAGAGATTACAAAAGATATTAAAGATAAAATCATAAAAGGTTTCGTAAAACAAAAAGCATTTACAAGTTGTAAATCATAAGTTAAGACGACCAACTTATGACTGATTTTAGTATTTTATGTTTTTACTAAACGCATAAATAAGTCAAAGAATATTCATAAGCTAATTTGACCGTCTTCTAAACTTAGACGGATACCCCTTACAGGTTTAGCATATCTCAACTTGGTATGTTTTTGGTCAAATTCTGTTTCGATTAAACTAGGACTTGTTGGATATTTCAAAAAGAATATTACTATTCTTGAATATTTTCTCATTACAATTAATTGGTTTGGTCAATGATTGTTGCCAACGTCTCTTTTGGTTAACTGCATTGTCTTCAATTGCCTTTATGGCATATGTTAGTCATTAACTTTGGTCAAATTCCATTTATGCTTTTACTATTATTTACTCCATATCCTCAAATCATTTTATTGGAACGTTTGTAGACATTACAGTGAGAAACCAAGAGAAAAATATTCTGCCTCTTATATTATATTTTCATATTATGTTTTGCTGGTTTTTGTTTGGTTAGTCTTGTTATATTCTGGCTCTTAGTTTATATTAGAAGAGCTTGTTGAATCCTAGGTGATACACCCACACCGGGTGAAATATACTTAAGGATAGTGTCTGACACGCCTCAAGCTATGTGAATTCCATACAAGTGTCCGTGAAATTCCTTACAAGTGTTCGTGAAGAAGGTATTTTCGTAAGGTTTACCACAGGACTTGCTTTAGTCAAAGCTCAAACTGACGAAATATGCTTATTGCTCCGCTTAATGGTTATTGACTCTGTTGAATCGTGTAATGATAACTTTTTAAAAAAAGTTAATTCTGAGAGTAAAAGATATGAAGGGGAGCCTTGGAGTAACTGGTAAAGTTGCTGCCATGTGACCAGGAGGTCACGGGTTCAAGCCTTGGAAACAACCTCTGGCAGAAATGCAAGGTAAGGCTGCGTACAATACACCCTTGTGGTGGGGCCCTTCCCCGGACACCGCGCATAGCGGTAGCTTTAGTGCACCGGGCTGCCTTTTTTTTGAGAGTAAAAGATAAGCAAATGAAGCTGGACCATTTTAATTTGTTGATGACTTGAATCGTACTTTAATTTATCTTATGCAGACTAAGATTAGTTGCATGTCTAGCTCCAATGAAACACCAATGCCTTGTTAATTTAGGGTCCCAAAACTATATATTTCTCTAATGAAATGCTAATAGAATGGATGTAGTGGCTTTTACTTGAAGGACATCATGTTGTCATAGATCAATGTCTCTTGGAATCGGAGAAAAAACACAGTGACAGAACGGAATCACTTTGTTTCAGTGACATGAGACTGGTGAGAATCAGTATGTTGGACACTCCCTACTTGAAGACAATTTTGAATGGTGTAGGATTTACTGCTGTGAACAAATGTATAGAACTGCTCTGCAGCATTAATTCTAATACGATGAGTAAAATTGAGATTGAACAATAGTTTTTTTCTTCAAGTTGTAATGGTGGAAGAGTATAGTTTTTATCACTATGTTTTATGTACTAGGAGCGAGTAGTTTCTTTCATAGCTCTGGGGCACTAGTCGGTTTTGTAGGTGCAGAATCTTATATGTTTTCAATTAAAATTTCAGTTATTCAAAAAATACAAACCACAGTCCACTGTTGAAAATTTGTTAATGAAGTTTAAACCACAAATAGAATCCATGTCAAGGAAAACATATCCGTCTAGTTCACAACTCAAAGGGCAATGCGTCTTGCTTCCAACAAGACGCCAAGGAAACAAACTCAGACCAAATAACAGAAAAAAAAAAAAACGAAGCTACAAAATTGGCTTCTAAACTTTCATGCCATAATTCAACTAGACCAAGGATGTAATAGAATTTCCATAAACTAATAAGAAGCCATATTCATCCTCAGAGGAGAATCCGATGATGATGAAGGCAAGATGACTTGTTCACGTTGTGCATTGGCAATCCTCTTAAGCCTTTGATCACTAATTCCAAATGCAGCTGCAAATTCTGGCCCTCTCAAACTCTGCATCAATGAGTTCTGACCCACCAAGAACTGTGGACGGTTCCTCCTTGCTGATGTTGTGAAGCCGAAGAATTCAAATGGGCCATTATGTGAAGCAATTTGGCAGAACGGGAAGTACCTTGGCACCCAAAAAACATCCCCCTCTCGTACTCTGGCGTTCATGGCTAAAGTCCCATTGGGATACACAATTTGTATCCTGCCAGCACCCTTCAATACAACTCCATACTCTATTGCTGTTGGATTAACATGAGGTGCCATCATGGATCCCTACATTTATCAAGAAACATAGATTTAAACATGTTAGCGAGAGAAGAAACATATAATAAGTTTCACAACATCAGTTTTGCTTTCACGCGAGAAGATTTTAGACTATTGGACCAAAGGTCACCACTTGTATGAGGCAAGTTTACAATTTTAAGTAAGTGAGTGCAGATGGTTTACCGGAGATAGATTGACAAGATAAATGCCATTGCCAGATTGCTGTAGAGGAGAATAATCAGACTCATCCACACTCTTGCTCCATCCATAATTGTTCTTGAAATCGGGGTTCCTACTGTAGATATTGTAGGCTGATGGAGCATTGTGATTCACTCTCTTAACATCTTTTCTGTTTAATAAAGTACATAACAATTTCCTCAATGACCAGGTTGATTCCTCCTCTTTTGGGCTAACTTCTTCCTCCAAATTCACAATCCTTTTCAAATGAGCTAGTCTTTGGTGGGGTTCTTGGGCAACAAAGTTGGTCCAAATATTTGTGTCATGAGAACCAGATATATGCACAATTGGCCCCGAAGATTGCCTGGTCAACAATGTCCTTAATTCTGCTGTCGAGACCTGCAGTTTTACATAATCTTCATTCAATTTTTCTTCCCATTGATAAATGCAGTAAGAAAAATTAATTCCCTTCAATACTCACATTAAGAGCAACTGATAATGTGGTATGATCGAATCCAGCAAGAATAGTTGCAGGATGAACTCCACCGCCAATGAAGAACGACTGAAAATAATTACATGAGTTACAACTAAGTTTTGGGAGGAAAATTAGGACAATAGATCTAATACAAGAAATGGACTAAAAGACCATTTTGTCGAAAAATTAACTCTGTATACCTGGAAAGTATTCCATCCCATGGATTCTGAGGTAATATCAATGCTGCAGATAATACGAAGTCTCTGGTTTTCAACTCTATTCTCCAAATAAAAAGCTGATCCAGCAGGAATTGTGTACACATCTCCATGCTTCAAATGTCGTTCTACTAATTCATCCCTATAGATGTGTCCAACTCTAGCTTCCCCTATATTCATTTCATAGAAAATGAAATGAATATTCTAGTTTATTAAGAAAAGGATGATTCATAAACACTGGCAAAATTAATAAATTCTTATACGATGTCATTATATTGAAATTAAACTCGTTAAAGAATGTAATGAAATAGAGAAGATGAATCTTACCATGGTGAACAAAGAGGACAAGATCAGAATCAAGATATTGAGGGATGAAGAGACTATTAGGTTCCATGGAGATGAAGCCAACATGCATTGGACTATGGAGAAACGAACCCCTTCGATAGCCACCCTTCACCAATCTCATCGACCCAGCATCAGTTTTCACAACATTATGTAAGTGACGCAACAAGAACCATTTTTCTCCTTGTGTCCTTTGCTCGCTTACTTCCTCGTCATATTCATAGGCACCAACAGAGGACACTAGTGCAGAGAAAAGTACCAGCACTAGAAGCAACAATGTCCTCCTATCTCCCATTTCAACTCGAAACAAAAAATTCTACTAGTAGTTTTAATTTGGAAATTTTCTTTAATGATCAGTTTGGTTTCACTTATAGATTCTAGCGATTTATATAGAAGGAATGGTGAGATTTGAAGGGAGTTGTTGTCAACCATGCAAGAATTTTAGGCTTTCTTTGGTGTCTTATGCGTTGAGATCCTGAAAAAAAAAATTAGTTTGAAATAAAGAAAATTCATTTGCCAAAGCTTGTATACAAAACCAAATGTTATGAAACTGCAATTTGATGACCACTTCATAGGCCTAATCTAGCGCTATTAAATAATGAATTTAAGATGTATATACTAATTTATTTGGAAAAAATAGTTTTTGCGTCGATCAAGGTCACCTGTATTTCCACTGAACCTATCAATTGTTTGTGACAACATATTATTGCTACTAAAAGCCTTTCAAAACTTGTAATTTTCTCACCACTATAGCCTTTGTTTATGTGGCGACCACTTTCTGGAACACATTATTGATAATTTAGGGGTGTTCATGATTCAGTTTGAGTTGGTTTTCCATTAAAAGAAAATCAAATTAATGAAGTCAATTTTATAAATATTAAAATCAAACCAAACTAATTAAGTCAATTTTTCAAGTATTAAAACTAAATCAAACTATTTAGGTTGACTTTCCATTGGTTATGTTTTTGTTGATTTTTTTGGTTTTCTGTCAAAGACATAGTTCAGCTTCTATATTCCAACATAACGTACACTACCAAGCGGTCCAAGCCACTTTTTTTTTTTTATTTAAAGAAAATGTGTCATTTACCAAGATTATATCGATGATAATTAAATTAAATAGTGATGAATAATTAAGGAGCCTATTAAAGATAAGTTATTTTTAACATGAAATAAATTCTTTGATTTATAAAAATATCAACTAGAATGTAAATGCCAAGAACTAAATTACTACGAAGGCAATGAATTACTAGGAAATAAGAGTGCAAAAGATTGAAAATATACCATAAAACTTAAAAGTTTTATATAAAACTCACAAATGCATAATTATAATTTTTTAATAGGTATTTATATAGTTGTTTGGTCGGGGTTTTTAGTTAATTTTTTTGTTTAAAACCAAAATAAAAACAAACCAATATTTTTTGGTTCGTAAAATTAAAACCAAAAAGATATATTCTTTCGGTTTGATCGGTTTAGTTTGGTTTCGGTTTTTCGTGAACAGCTCTAGTTGGTATATTTCGTGGCAACTTATAACTTTTGGCAGCGATCCGATACACCTTTATTGGACAATTATTTATGTTGCCACGAAAAAGCTGTAGCTATGGAAGCATTGGCAACGACCCTTCTGTCACCACTAAAGGCTTTGCGTGGCAAATTATTGACTTTTGGTGACAATATTATTGCCACAAAAGGCCCTGTTTCTTGTAGTGAGCTATACACGTTTACTCTCAGTATTTATTTTCACAACTTCTGGCTTCAAAAAAAAAAAAAAAAAATCCTTCTCGAAACTTTGGCAGCAGAAATCAACATGGAAATCAAGTTTGGAGACTATTAAAAGTTAATCAATGAATTGTGGAGTAGAGTTCTTTTTAAACTTATTTTTTGCAAGAGATAAGCTCTATACATTGGATGATTTTTGATTGAATTTATTCGTGTTGTCTCGATTCCTTTAGTGACCATGTAAAGGATAATGATATTAGCTTGCACATATAGAATAATCTAGCAATTGCTAATGAGATTTGTATTTTATGTGAGTTTTTATCAGTATAAACCCAATTAAATGATCATGTGCCTGAAAGCTGAAACAGAAACTTGTGTGATGAAAAAACTGATCAATTTTTCTTCACTATGCAGGCTTTTACATTTGGAATTTGGAGCTGTTTTTATCAACCATAGAATGAGTTGAAATTTAAATTTTGGTAATGAAGTTCGAACAACATATAAAATTCATGTCAAAAAAACAATCCGTTTTATTCACAACTCAAAAGGGTAATGCGTCGTCACAAGACGACTAAGGAAACTCAACAATCGCATGAAAGGAAGACAGAAAAGAAAAATGAAGTTCCAAAAGCTGGCTTCGAGTTCATGCCATAACTCAACTAGACCAGCTACGTACTAGAATTTCCACTAAACTAATAAAAACCGATGTCCATCCTCAGAGGAGAATCTGACGATGATGAGGGCAAGATAACTTGTTCACGTTGTGCGTTGGCAATCCTTTCAAGCCTTTTCTCACCAATTCCAAATGCAGCTGCTAATTCTGGCCCTCTCAAACTCTGCATCAATGAGTTCTGACCCACCAAGAACTGTGGACGGTTCCTCCTTGCTGATGTTGTGAAGCCGAAGAACTCAAATGGGCCATTTGTTGAAGCAATTTGGCAGAAGGGGAAGTACCTTGGCACCCAAAAAACGTCCCCTTCTCGTACTCTTGCATTCATGGCTAAAGTTCCATTTGGATACACAATTTGGACTCTGCCGGTCCCTTTCAACACTATTCCATACTCTATTGCTCTTGGATTAACATGAGGTGCCATCATGGATCCCTACATTAACCGAGAAACATAGATAAAATAAGTGTATGTTAACATGTTATAGTTGGTAACCTCCCAACAAGAATTTAAAAATCCATGATCTTGAATAATGTTCGGGTCATTACAGAAGATAGATTGACAAGATAGACGCCATTGCCGGATAGTCTTAGAGGAGAATAATCAGACTCGTCCAACTTCTTGCTCCATCCATAGTCGTTCTGGAAATCAGGATTCCTGTTGTAGAGATTGTACGTTGATGGTGCTTCGTGATTCACTCTCTTGACAACATCTTCCCTGTTTAATAGCGTAAATAGAATTTTCCTCAATGACCACGTTGATTGTTCCTCTTTGGGGCTAGATTCTTCTCCAAAATTCACAATCCTCTTCAAGTGAGCTAGTTTCTGGTGGGGTTCTTGGGCCAAGAATTTGGACCAAATGTTTGAGTGATCATGAGAACTAGATAAATGCACGATTGGCCCGGACGATTGTCTGGTCAATAACGTCTTTAGTTCTGCTGTTGATACCTGCCATTTTAAATAATCTTGACTCAGTCTTTTACACTAGCAAATGTATAGAGTCTCGAGAGTAAGTAAATTCCTCGAATACTTACATTAAGAGCAGTTGATAATGTGGTATGATCGAATCCAGCAAGAATGGATGCTGGATGAACTCCTCCACCAATGAAGTAAGACTACAAAGTATTTCGAGTTGCAATGTTTTGGGAAGAAAATTAGAACAATAGATCTAATATAAGAAATGGATTAAAAGACCATTTTGCTGAGAAATTAGCTTAGGATACCTGGAAAGCATTCCATCCCATGGATTCTGAGGTAATATCAATACTACAAATTACGTGAAGTCTCTGGTCTTCACATCTATTCTCCAAATAGAAAGCTGATCCAGCAGGAATTGTGTACACATCTCCATGCTTCAAATGCCTTTCCGCTAATTCATCCCTATAGATGTGTCCAACTCTCGCTTCCCCTGTATTCATTCAGGAATAAATGAATATTCTTGCTCGTTAAAAGAAAGGATTTAACTTTTTATGTATCCCTATACTTCAAATTGTTGTAGTAGATAATCTGTCTTATTATTTTCCTAGTATCTAATCCCGAAATATAAACATTTAGACATAGGAGTTAAACTCTTATAAAAAATCTAGTGAAAGAGAAGACGAAGTTTAATTACCATGGTGAACAAAGAGGACAAGAATGGAATCAAGGTACTGAGGGATGAAGAGACTATTAGGTTCCATGGAAATGAAACCAATATGCATTGGACTATGGAGAAATGAACCCCTACGATAACCACCTTTCACCAATCTCATCGACCCAGCATCAGTTTTCACAACATTATGTAAGTGACGCAACAAGAACCATTTTTCTCCTCGAGTCTTTTGCTCATTTTCTTCCTCTTCATAGGCACCAACAGAGGCCACTAGCACGGAGAAAAGTACCAGCACTAGAAGCAACAATGTCCTAATCTTTTCCATCTCAACTTGTAATAAAGAAGAATGTTGTCTAAGTTTTCTTTAATCAGTTTGGTACATTGGAGAGTGAAGGATCTGTAGTTGTTTATATAGTGGGAATGATGAGATTTTAAGGGGAGTTGTTGTAAACCATGCAATATTTCTAGGCTTTTCTAGTGTACACATCATTTGGTGAACTTGTGTCAAATCTGATGACCACTTCAAAGGGCTACTCTACCGCACTAAAAGAATGTATTTAATTTTAAGATGTATATACTAGTTTTTACACTTGTATTAAGGTTACCAATCAATGTTTAGTAGAAAAAATTCATAATAAAGCTTTAATACAATTTGGACATTGATAGATATTTTAATTTGGACACCAATGGCAATTGAACATCCAACTTTCCAAATAACCATATAGATACCTCAATTAATCCGTACTGTGTCTCATAGACACCTAATATGACAAAATATTTCTCATTCTAACAAATTTGAGCGTTTTACCCATATTTTTCTACTTTATCTAGGAGAAACCTTGAAAATCAGTCTCTCCTCCGGCTAGTCATCCGATCGAAAAAAATGGTCACTCCGGATTGAACTCCTCTTCCCTATCACTATCAAATTCCAAATCCAAAATCAAAACCCACCTCAGGTTCTAACATATAGATGATTGAAATCTCAAAAATATGAAGTTTTAAACATAAAACATAATCAAGATGCAAAATCGAGTCACCCGAAAAATTTTCAGGTTATATCTCCGATGAGCTTTACAAATATGGAGAACACAAGAACACAAAGTTCGAGTTAAGTTGCAGCAGCGAGCGCAAGAACACAAAGTTTGAGTTAAATTGCATGTGTCATTTTTTATTTATTTATTACTTTGTCATGTTGAGTGCAACTCATACATGAGACCTTTCAGGATGAGTGTGTTTACAGGGCCAACTTAAATCAAGATAAGGTATCTAAATGCTCATAATAAAAGTTGAGATGTTCAACTGGAGAGGCCAAATTTAAATGTGTATATATGTCTTCTACCTTGTAATATTCTTTACAATATAAAATGTTTAATAACCAATGGATATGATTGTCTTTAATTGTGGACCGATCACAAATAAAAAATAACATAAGCAATTTGTTCTAACAGATTATATAAAATAATTTACATGGTTAGCAAATTTGATAATATCAATGACAAAATGCCGTAAAATAATCGGTTACTTAGAATATTGAAGGACCCTTTGTTATTATTTTTATTAGTTTTATTTTTTATTTTATATTTTATAGAAAACAAAAAACTCCTGTGTCTGAACTTAGCCAGGACTAGCTCAGTGCTTGACGCACCTTGGTTTTTGGGTCAAAATTTTGGTCAATTCGATTCGACTTGATTTATTAGTCAAAGCTGCTGCATTTAAGCCGAGGGTCTTTCTGAAACAACCTTACGAGGTAGTGGTAAGGTCTGTGTATACTCTACCCTCCCCCAGACATCACTTGTGGGATTTCATTGGGTATGTTGTTGTTTGTTGTTGTTGTTGTTATTAGTCAAAGCTAACTGATATTTTGTTTTGTTTGCGGTCTAGAGCAGGAATGAAAACGAGTCCAATAATATGACCTTAATCAGAGAGATTGTTGAACTTATCTGTATACATTATGTGATTTATTTGGAAAGCTAGAAATAACTTGGTGCTGATATGTCGGATGCTTCTTTTATAGAGTCAAATGCATTACTAGTATTTTATTTCAATAATTATGATGCAAATGTGAATGCTAATACTATCGGAAACAACATATCTAGATTACCGATATTTCAGTTTTTCATACTCATGGTAAAAGTGTTCAAACCATGAAAATAATCATGTCAAAAAATCAATCTGTTTTATTCACAACTAAAAAGGGTATAGTGTCTTGTGTCCAACAAGAACACCGCGGAAACAAAATCAGATCGCATCAAATGAAAACAGAAAAGAACCAAAAAAAAAAAAATGTTTGCAAAACTGGCATTGAGCACTCATGCCATAACTCAACTAGAGCAACGACATACTAGAATTCTCACTAAACTAATCAAAATTGATAAATTGCCTGGTCATCAGAAATATCTGATGATGAAGGTAAGATGACTTGTTCACGTTGAGCATTAGCAATCCTCTTAAGCCTTCTCTCTCCAATTCCAAATGCAACTGCAAATTCTGGCCCTCTCAAGCTCTGCATCAATGAGTTCCTACCCACTAAGAACTGTGGATGGTTCCTCCTTGCTGATGTTGTAAAGCCAAAGAACTCAAATGGGCCATTATTTGAAGCAATTTGACAGAATGGGAAGTACCTTGGCACCCAAAAAACATCCCCTTCTCGCACTCTTGCATTCATGGCTAAAGTCCCATTTGGATATACAATTTGGACTCTGCCAGTCCCTTTCAACACTACACCATACTCTATTGCTGTTGGATTAACATGAGGTGCCATCATGGATCCCTACATTTACAAGTAAGGTAGATAAAATGTGTAAGCAAGAAAAGAAACATACAAGTTACTATACTTGGACATGTCTACTCGATTCTAGAACAGAGGTCACCAGTAGCCTGAGGCAAATGTATAATTAAGTCGATGCGGTGCAAATGCTCATTACCTGTGATAGATTGACAAGGTAAACGCCATTGCCGGATTGTTTTAGAGGAGAATAGTCAGACTCATCCACACTCTTGCTCCATCCATAGTCGTTCTTGAAATTGGGCTTCCTATTGTAGAGATTGTACGTTGATGGAGCTTTATGATTTACTCTCTTGACAACATCTTTTCTTTTTAATAAAGCACACAAAAATTTCCTTAATGACCATGTTGATTCCTCCTCTTTTGGGCTGACTTCTTCCCCAAAATTCACTATCCTTTTCAAGTGAGCTAGTTTCTTGTGGGGTTCTTGGGCGATGAATTTGGTCCAAATGTTTGTGTGATGAGAACCAGATAAATGCACGATTGGCCCGGAAGATTGCCTGGTCAAGAACATTCTTAATTCTGCTGTCGAGACCTGGAGTTTTACATAATTTTGATTCAAATTTTTTTCCCACTCATAAATGTAGTAAGAAAAATTAAATTCCTTTGAATACTCACATTAAGAGCAGTTGATAATGTGGTATGATCGAATCCAGAAAGAACGGATGCAGGATGAATTCCACCGCCAACGAAGAAAGACTGAAAAATAGTTACACGAAGTTACTACGAAGCTTTGGGATGAAATAGGACGATAAACCAAAGACAAGAAATAGATTAAATGATAAATTTTTGAGAATTTGACTAAGGCTACCTGGAAAGCATGCCATCCCATGGATTCTGAGGTAATATCAATGCTGCAAATAACGTGAAGCCTTTCGTTTTTAACTCTATTCTCCAAATAGAAAGCTGATCCAGCTGGAATTGTGTACACATCTCCATGCTTCAAATGTCTTTCTGCTAATTCATCCCTATAGATGTGCCCAACTCTTGCTTCCCCTGTATTCAATTCATAAGAGATGAATATCAGGCTTATAATTTAATTTCTATACTACACGCGTATTTTAACCTGTTAGTGTTTTCCAGGTTATTAGTCCCGCTTCTTATGAAAGACTATCTGTAGTTATCGTTTAGATAACTTTATGAATTTTTTTTATACAATGTCAGTGTATAAGAAGTTAAAATTCTTTAATTACCATGATGAACAAAGAGGACAAGATCGGAATCAAGGTATTGAGGGATGAAGAGACTATTGGATTCCATGGAGATGAAACCAATATGCATTGGACTATGGAGAAATGAACCCCTTCGATAGCCGCCCTTCACCATTCTCATCGACCCAGCATCAGTTTTCACAACATCATGTAACTGACGTAGCAAGAACCATTTTTCTCCTTGGGTTCTTTGCTCACTTTCTTCCTCTTCTTCGCTTTCCCCTCTTCTCCCTTCATATTCATAGCCAACAACAGAGGCCACAAGGGTCGAGAAAAGTACCAGCACTAGAAGCAACAGTGTCCTATTTCCCATTTTCAACTCGTTATAAAGAAGAATGTGTTCTAAGCTTTTTTTATCATCAGTTTTGATTTACTGATGTATTGGGTACTGGGTGTGTGGTTTATATAGAGTGAATTGTGAGATTTGAGGGAAGTTATTGTCAACCATGCATGATTTTTAGGCTTTTCTGGTGTACCATAAATGTTGAGATCCTGAAAAATATATGTTGAACCAAAAAAAAAAAAAGGTGTATACATAACCAAATGAACTAGCGAAATTGCAAATTGATGACCATTTCACAGGGCTAAACTAACGCAATAAAAGAAAGGATCTAACTTGTATATGCATGTTTGTAAATACACTCATTTTAATAAAGCATAATACAACAACAACAACATACCCAGTATATTCCCACCAAGTGGGGTCTACGAAGGGTAAGTGTACGCAATTCATACCACTACCTCAGAGGTGAGATAAAGAGGTTGTTTCCGATAGACCCCCGGCTCAAGATAAAACAATCTAGAAAAAAAATAGTAAAAATACAAGAAACAATCTGAATTACCACATCTAATAATAACATAAACAAGTCTCACCAAGTGCTACTACAAATGATAAAACACTCTGAAATAATATTAGTACTATAGCTACTAGCACGGATAACAAAACAAAGTCCTCCTACCTACTAACAATGACACACTCCTTCCTATTATCCTTCTACCCTAATCTGTCTCCTCCACACTTTTCTATCTAGGGTCATGTCCTCAGTAAGCTGAAGCTGTTTCATGTCATGTCTAATCACCTCCCTCCAATATTTCTTCGGTCTATCTTTACCTCGCCTAAATCCATCCCCAGCCAACCTCTCACACCTTCGTACTGGGGCATCCGTGCCCCTCCTCATCACATGTCCGAACCATCTCAATCTCACTTCTCTCATCTTGGCTTCCACCGAAGTCACTCTCACTTTATCTCGAATAACCTCATTTCTAACCCTATCTTTCCTATTACACCCACACATCCACCGTAGCATTCTCATCACCGCCACCTTAATCTTTTGAATGTGAGATTTCTTGACTGGCCAACACTTCGCCCCATACAACATAGCCGGTCTAACCACCGCTCTGTAGAACTTGCCTTTGAGTTTAGATACTTGAAACTATCTCTCTTATGGATGGCCTGAGTATCAAGCTTTACAACCACATCAGCCTCATGCGACACCTCGCTGAACTTACACTCCAAATATTCCGTCTTGGACTTACTCAACCTAAACCCTTTAGACTCTAGGTTGCCACCAAAAACCTCCAACTTAGCATTAACTCCACCACGGGTCTCATCAATCAAGACTACATCATCTGCAAAAAGCAACACCAAGGCACCTCACCTTGAATTTGCAACGTAAACATCCATCACCAAGGCAAATAGAAATGGGCTAAGAGTCGATCCTTGGTGTAACCCCATCAAGACGGAAAAGTGTTTTGAGTCCCCTCCCACAGTCCTAACCCGGGTCTTGGCTCAGTCATAAATATCTTTAATCGCCCTAACATACACCATAGGTACACCTCTAGCCTCCAAGAACCTCCATAAAACCTCCATAGGGACTCTATCATTGGCCTTCTCTAAGTCAATGAACACCATGTGCAAGTCTTTCTTCCTCTCCATATACTACTCCACCAGTCTCCTAACGAGATAAATGGCTTCAGTAATCGAGCGTCCTGGCATAAAACCAAACTGATTCTCAGAAATAGTAACAATTCTCCGTAACCTTAACTCTACCACCCTCTCCCAAACCTTCATAATGTGACTCAGCAACTTGATACCCCTGTAATTGTTGCAATCCTGAATGTCACCCTTGTTCTTATACAATGGAATCATCGTACTCCATCTCCAAGCTCCAGGCATCTTTGCCGTCCTGAAAATTATGTTAAACAACCTTGTCAGCCACTCCATATCCGCCCCTCCTGTGCACTTTCAAAAATCCACCGAAATCTCATCTTGCCCCCAATCGCTCTTCCCCTATGCATCCTACGAATAACACCCCTAACCTCTTCAACCTTAACGCTCCTACAATAACCATAGTCGCGAAACCTCTCAGAGTGCTCCAAATTCCCTAACACAATGCTAGTGTCCCTTGCTTCGTTCAAGAGCTTATGGAAGTAAGACTATCATCTTCTCCTAATAAGAACCTCCTCTACCAAAACTTTGTTGTCCGCATCCTTAATACACTTCACTTGGTCAAGGTCCTGAGCCCTCCTCTCCCTAACCTTGGCTAGCTTGTACAACTTCTTATCACCAAATTTACCCTCTAACACTGTGTATAAGTTTTAGAAAGCTACATTCTTAGTCGTCATAACCGCCAACTTCGCCTCTCTCCTAGCAATCTTATACTCCTCCCTATTCTTCCGCTTCTCCTCCTCATCCTTACTCTCGACCAACTTCACTTAAGCCATTTTTTTAGCCTCCGCCCTCTCTTTAACCTCTCCATTCCACCACCAGTCCCCTTGGTTCTTTCCCGAGCGGCCTCTCGAGACACCCAACACCTCTCTAGTCGTCTCCCTGATGTAACTGGCAGTCTTATCCCACATACTATCAGCATCCCCTCTACTCTCTCAAGCCCTTCTCGCCATCAACTCCTCTCTTATCTCGAGCACACTGGCCATAGTCAGGCTATCCAATCTAATCCTCGTCCGATCATCCACACCCCTTCTCCATCTCTCCTTCTTGATCTCCAAGTCCATCACCAAAAGTCTATGTTGGGTCGAAAGATTCTCACTAGGTAAAATCTTACAATTTTTACAAAGACCCCTATCACCTTTCCTCGGGAGCAAAAAGTCAATCTGAGTCTTGGTCACCGAACTACGAAAAGTAACCAACTGAACCTCCTTCTTTGGAAAGTTCGAATTAACAACCATCAACCCAGAAGCTCGAGCAAAATCCAAAAGTGCAACTCCTCCTTCGTTCCTTACACCGAACCCAAAGCCTCCATGCACATCGTCATAACCCCTCGAAGAAGACCATATATGCCCATTGAAATCCCCCTCTATGAAAAGCTTCTCATTGCTGGGGACACCCCTCACCATCTCATCCAAAGCCTCAATTGAAAAATAAGCACTCTAACTTTTAGAGTGTACATGTAAACATCTTAACTTAGTCTGAACCGGCAACAACTTTAACTCCTCGCCATTTGCGTCTTGTGGACACCCGACGATAAGGTGGCACGAGGCAAAATTTAAGCGTGTGTTTATATATTAAATCTTTTAATAAATCAATAATGAAACCAGTAATTTATCTTATTTTCTCTTAATAATTACTTTTGTTGAAACAAACATTAGAGAGTTGACTAGCTCAATTCTGTTTCTATATTATATAAAAAAGATTAGTTGTTAATTTAACTGGTTATGTAATAGCTTCATTAAGCTCAGTTTGGTTTCATATACAGTAAACGGCAATGGCGCCAAATAGCAACTGCAGGAGTAGACCTAATATACTTATCACCGGAACTCTGGGAACAGGGAAGACGACTACGGCGGCTGCCCTGGCGGAGGTGACGGAGCTCCGCCACATCAACGTCGGCGACTTTGCTAATGAGAAAAATTTGACCAACGGTTGGGATGACACCTTCGATTGCTACTACATCAACGATGACCTCGTAAGTTTTTAAACATTTTCCTTCTTCCATAAAGGAACCAAAACTCTAACAGGTCAAACCAATCTAAATTTTAGGTATATTTTTTAATTTCAAAACTTTTACCTATTGCACTTTGACTTCTATAATGCCAAGCAATTGGGGATCAAATAAGTATATAGGGGATGCAAGTTTGGAAGTCTCATATCTAATTTTAGGATTTGAATATTTTGTTCAAATTTGAGCTTTTGTGGTCTAAGGCATAACTTTGTGCGTTCTAAGATTGAACTTATTGGCATAATTCTCATAAGTTCTGTAGAAACATGTAAGACATAACTTGTGGTTGTGAACTTGTTAAGTCATAATGTTCTGAAACTGAATTTATGCCTCTATTGGCATAAGTCCTGTAGGAACTAAATTATGTCTTACAAGGCATAACTTGTGTCTTGTGGGTTATGAAAGGCATAACTTGTGTTATATCATGGTACGAAAATATAATCTTTTGCCTTGCGATTTCTTTATTTGTTTTTCCGATGTCAAGGGTATTTTCAGCCATTTTTTTATTACTTTTAAAGTTATGAAGGTAAAAATTAAAGACCACCTATTTGAGGGGCAAAAATTAAATTCCGGCCAAAATAGAGGCATTCGTGCAAATTACCCTTAGTTGACTGATTAATTGATTTGTACTCTTCAAAGCTGTTTTAACTAAGGATGATCAAGTGAATAGTGATGGAATTTGAGTCAGGTGATTGTGTTGTTTCTCCACCCTCCACTTCCTGTGTTTTTATATGCTATTACGGTATTTGTTTTCAGAATAAAATTCATTGATATAATGTTAAAAAACACAGGGCAGCAGGGGGGAAAACTTTTTTATTCTATTGTTACAGTTAAAAGTTTTCGCATACCGATTTTTCCTACTTCCTAGTCTCGAACGAGGAAATTAGTTTCCTTTGAAAGATTAAGGAAATGTGTTTTTATAACTTGCTGCATGTTGCTTATCCAGGTATGTGATGAGCTTGAAAACTTGATGAACGAAGGTGGAAACGTCGTTGATCATTACAGTTGTGACTTCTTTCCTGAGGGTTGGTTTGATCGTGTGGTGGTTCTTCAAACTGGCAAGTCTGTCTTGTATGATCGGTTCATTAAGAGGTACTTTATCAATTGATCCTCACTTTTTTCGTTTGTGTTAATCTCTGGTCGCCCTATTGAATATGTCTAGACTGTTTGACCTGTCCCAGAGGTTACTCCGATCAAAAGCTTGCTATTAATACTGAATGTAAAATCTTTCAAGTTTTGCTGAAGGAGGCAGAAGAGAACTATCCAGAGGATATTGTGGTCATACTAAGAAGTGATTCTCTGGAAGATATTACCAAGAATGTGGAGACACTGACCAGTTGGATTAGTACTTGGAGCCCTGTCTTATGATTGAAGTATAAGAAGAGATTTACTGTATCATATTGAGGCTACTCACAGGCAGGGACGGAGTTGGGGGGAACAAGGTGGGTTTGGAAACCCCTTCGTCAAAAAAGTGCACGTATAGATAAGGGGAAACTCTTTTTTTTAAATGTATATATAAGATGTGAATCCCCTTTGCTTGTTGAAATAAAAAATTCTCTTGGCTTATTCCTATGTTTATTTCCTTATATTTTGAATCTCCTTAGAGAAAATACTGCTCACAAGAAGTTATGTTTAACGGTTTGACTATTTGGTTGTGGCTTCTTTTTCTCTCTCACATGCGAGCAGAAAATTCAGCTGGATGTATTGAATGCGATTGCACTATTCCTTTTTTCCGTTCAACAGAATGCAGACTTAAAGCTTATGTCTAAAAATTTTATCTGAGCAATATTTGCCTTAATACAGTCATGTTACAGTTTCCTAATGGCCCACGTTAAGCTCAGATGGAACAATTACTGTCTTTTGTGTATTCACATATCTTGAAGGGACATGTTAGTATAGCTATTTTCTTCTTTGTTTAGCTCTACCTTGTGTCTCATTTTTCTTGTCTGATGGTCATTATATAGCTGTCCGTTATAAACACTTGATTAAGTGATGGAAAACATTGAAAGCCTTAGTGAATTCAAATACAAGTCACAACCACCATCTTCCTAAGAGTAGTCCTTGTATTGGGAAGACTTCTGCAAATCAAAATACGAAAGCAACTGTCCAAACTGAAAGAGAACGTATCTAGATAATAATCTATGCTAAAAGATAGAGACAAAAGACAAAACATAAATTAAATCTAGAGATAACAGAAGATAGTCGTTCCAATACGCACCCTCAACTTAGGCTACTGTCACTAAGCCTAGCTTGGACATACTGTGGCTGAACGCAGGCATGATCAATACTTTTGTGAGACTGTCAGCTAATTGATCAGCAGCATGGACATAAATAACATGAACTTTGTTCTATTGGACATGCTTGCGCACAAAATGGAAGTTCTCCTTTAACATGTTTCATACAACTGTGGAAGTGACACCAATATTGTCAAAGTAAATGGTAAGAACCTTGTGAACCGAGATTCGTGTTTTTTTAGGAAAAAAAAAATGGGGATGGGGATTACAAGGTTGGGAATGAACCCTCACCAACAAGGTGAAAGTTCGGGTAGCACACCAACTGAACTACTAACATTCCCCAGCATGTTGGATGTTACAATCAAATCTCAATATTTATGAAAACCTACTTTCTGTTAAATTTACACGTAGAGCTAACTTTTAAGAAGACAAATTTGAATGATACTGTAGTAAGAAAATGCATAAGAACAAAACTGCAACATCAGTTCAAATACGATGAGTAAAATTGAGCTTCAACAATTACTTTTCTCAAAGTTGTAATGGTGGAATAGTAGTTTTTCCAGTATAAAGTTTATATCTTCAGTTGGCAAGAAACTGATCATGCACCTGAAACTCAAATTGATTAATTTTATATTTTGTACTTATACCACCACAGGTATAACTGAAATTTCAAATTTACTTATAACTAATAGTAACAGAGTTCAAACCACGAACAAAATCATGTCAAAAAACCAATCCGTCTTATTCACAACTCAAAAGGGCAATGTGTCTTGTGTGCAACAAGACTACTGCGGAAACAAAATCAAATCGCATGACAGGAAAACAGAAAAGAGAAAAAAAAAGTTCCAAAACTGGCTTCGAGCTTTGATGTCATAACTCAACTAGACCAAGTGACCAGGAGCAACTGATGATGATGGCAGAATGACTTGTTCATGTTGAGCATTAGTAATCCTTTTAAGCCTTTTCTCACCAATTCCAAATGCAGCTGCAAATTCTAGCCCTCTCAAACTCTGCATCAATGAGTTCCTACCCACCAAGAACTGTGGATGGTTCCTCCTTGCTGATGTAGTGAAGCCGAGGAACTCAAATGGACCATTTGTTGAAGCAATTTGGCAGAAGGGGAAGTATCGTGGCACCCATAAAACGTCCCCTTCTCGTACTCTCGCGTTCATGGCTAAAGTCCCATTAGGATACACAATTTGGATCCTGCCAGTCCCTTTCAACACTATTCCATACTCTATTGCTGATGGATTGACATGAGGTGCCATCAAGGATCCCTACATTAACGAAGAAACATAGAATAGAACATGTAAGCAAGAAAAGAAACATACAAGTTGCTATATACACATGGAGCATGTTAACTATGATTTGCTTTCATGCAAGGAGATTTAGAGTCAATGAGCGCAAATGATCATTACCTGAGATAGATTGACAAGATAAACGCCATTGCCGGATTTTTTTAGAGGAGAATAATCAGACTCATCCAACTTCTTGCTCCATCCGTAATCATTCTTGAAATCGGGTTTCCTGTTGTAGAGATTGTACGCTGATGGAGCTTTGTGTCCCACTCTCTTGACAAAGTCTTCTCCGTTTAATAAAGTAAACAGAATTTTCCTCAATGACCATGTTGATTCCTCCTCTTTGGGGCTAGCTTCGTCCTGGAAATTCACAATCCTGTTCAAGTGAGCTAGTTTCTGGTGGGATTCTAGGTCCAAGAATTTGGACCAAGTGTTTGTGTCATGTGAACCAGATAAATGCACGATGGGCCCGGAAGATTGCCTAGTCAAGAACGTGTGTAATTCTGATGTTGAGACCTGCCATTTTACAGAATATTAACTCAGCTTTTTCCCCCACTGATAAATGTAGTAAGAAATCGTCAAGTCATTTGAACACTTACATTAAGAGCAGTTGATAATGTGGTATGATCGAATCCAGCAAGAACGGATGCAGGATGAACTCCACCGCCAATGAAGAAAGACTGCAAAATATTATGAGTTACAAAGTTTTGGGAAGAAAAGAATAAGATAAGAAATGGATTAAAAAACCATTTTTTGAGAAATTGGCTTAGGGTACCTGGAAAGCATGCCACCCCATGGATTCTGAGGTAATATCAATGCTGCAAATAATGCGAAGTCTCTCGTTTTCAGCTCTATTCTCCAAATAAAAGGCTGATCCAGCAGGAATTGTGTACACATCTCCATGCTGCAAATGCCTTTCTGCTAATTCATCCCTATAGATGTGCCCAACTCTTGCTTCCCCTGTATTCATTTCATAGAAAATAAATATCAGGTTTATAATTTAATTTTTATACTACCCGTGTATTTTAATCTGTTAGCGTTTTCCAAGTTTTTAGTCCCATTTCTTATGAAAGACCATATGTAGTTATCATTTAAATAACTTGATGAATTTTATCATACAATGTCGGTGTATAAGAAGTTAAATTCTTAATTACCATGATGAACAAAGAGGACAAGATCGGAATCAAGGTATTGAGGGATGAAGAGACTATTGGGTTCCATGGAGATGAAACCAATATGCATTGGACTATGGAGAAATGAACCCCTACGATAGCCACCCTTCACCATTCTCATAGATCCAGCATCAGTTTTCACAACATTATGTAACTGACGCAGCAAGAACCATTTTTCTCCTTGTGTCCTTTGTTCGCTTTCTTCCTGTTCATATTCATAAGCACCAACAGAGGCAAATAGTGCAGAGAAAACTACCAGCACTAGAAGCAGTAGTGTCCTTACATTTCCCATTTTCAACTTGTTACACAAAAGCAAGTTTTCTTTAATTTAATCAGTTTTGGTTTAATAACTGGTGTGTCATGAGGTGCTGGCTCTGGGCTTTATATAGAGTGAATGGTGAGATTTTGATGGGAGCTGTTGTCAACCATGCATGATTTTTAGGCTTTCTTCTGGTGTACTATAAACGTTGAGATCCTGAAAACTATCTACTGAACCAAAAAAATAGTTATTTGTCGGAAGCTTGTATACAGAACCAAATGATGTAGTGAAATTTCAATCTAATGACCAATTCAAAGCAATAATCTAAGGGGGAAATGACACCTAGTAGCCATTTTGAAAACAAATGGCCAATGTTTAACTAATTTGCCAAACTATGGCCAGTCGGCCAAATTATTGTCATTCAATGGCCATTGGACTATTTCAGCCCTCCCCTTTCTTCTTGGGCCATTTCGGCTCATCAGTTTTTTTTCAGTCATTTTTTTTCTTGTTTCACTACAATTTTTTGGGGTTTAAAAAAACTGATTTCTTTTTTTAATAAATAAATAAATTAAATACAATTATATAGAAACTGTATAATTGGTATATAAAATATGTATGTATATAAGATATATGTATAGAAACTAGATAAGATGTGTATAGAAACTGTATCATTGTTGTATAAAAGAAGTATCTGTATAAAAACTATATAGAATGTGTATAGAAAATGTATAGTATTGTATAAAATACATATCTCAATAATTATTGCAACTAAAGATTGTATAAAATGCATATATAAATTGTATAATTGTTGTATAGAATGCATATAGAAACTGTATAATTGTTGTATCAAAGTATAGGAAATGTATAATTATTGTATAGAATATGTTTTTTGAATATGATCTGTATAGAAATTGTGTCATTATTGTATAGAATATGTATATGTATAGGATGTGCATAGAAATTGTATCATTGTTATATAAAAAATGTATATGTATCAATGGCTTCTTTTTATTTTCTCTGAAAAATTCTACTCTACAATTGTTGTTCTTTTTTTTTTGGTGATACTTTTTTAAAAAAAAAAAAAAAAATTACAAATAGGCATTGATACATTCTTTTTTTATTATTTTTGAAAAAACACTTTTTTATATATATTTAATTGTTAAGAAAGAGCAACAATCAAAAGAGTAGATTTTAAAAAAAAAAAATAAAGGAGCCGCAAAGAAAAAGGCAAAAAAAAAAAAAAATAGTGAAAGAAGTTGTAAGAACAGTAACAGTTTAAACATAGCAACAACAAAAATTCAACGAAAAAATAAGAAAGAAAAGGTAGTAAAGGTCTGTTAGTGATGGCTATATTTAAATTTGGGGGCTATTTCAGTTGAATTATTTTAGAATGAAGTGCTATTTTTGTCCTTTCCCAATTCCCATAATCTAACGCAATAAAACAAAGGATCAAAGGTGTATGTAATATGTATTTATATAATGGCAAAAGGCCAAATATACCCCCAAAATTTCAAAAATGGTATGTAAATACCCTTCGTTATACTTTTAGGTTGTCAATGCCCTTACCGTCATACTTTTGGGCCATATATACCTTGGAACTTTCAAAAATGGTATGCAAATACCATTCGTTATACTTTTAGGTTGTCAATGCCCTTACCATCATACTTTTGGCGAAAAAGAGACAAATATACCTCCGAACTATGATAAATGGTACGTAAATATCCCCCGTCATACTTTGGGTACACATATGCCCCTATCGTTAATGAAATGGTATGTATTTGCCCCTCACATTAATGGTAGGGGCATATGTGTACCCAAAGTATGACGGAGGGTATATACATACCATTTATCATAGTTCGGGAATATATTTGTCCATTTTCTGTTTTAATTTTTTTTATCCCAAATAATTAACTCAAACCTACTACCTGGCCTAATAAACCCATTGAACTCGATTTCAAACCAACTCGATCCGACCTCTATTTTTTGTTTCAAATCCGATACTCCCTTTGTTTTTCTCTTAAACGTGAACTCCAATCAAATTGTAGTGATTGGTCGCTGTTGTTTTTTGGTGTTTACTGGTTGGAGGGAGTGGAGATTAGGTCGGAGGTGGCCGGAGCTAGGGGTGCGGCGATGGTTAGCTGGTGGGGTGTATCCGGTTCGACGGAGACGGTGGCTATGTGGTGTTGACCAGTGGTGGATAGTGTTTTTCTGACGGAATTTTGCTGGAAATTGAAACTTGAGCGGTCCAATTTACTTGGTGTTATTTTTGGGTGATATGGGTTAATGGTTTTTTTAAAAAAATTGATAGTAGTGGGTGTTACTGTATTATGTGTGTATATCGTTATGGGGGTGGGAAAAACGCATCTGTTAAATAAGCGTCTCTTGGATTTTAATTGGAACCGAATCGGGTAGTGGGTTTATTGGGTCGGGTAGAGGGTTTGGATCAATTATTTGGGATAAAAAATTAAAACGAAAAAGGGACAAATATATCCCCAAACTATGATAAATGGTACGTATATACCCTCCGTCATACTTTGGGTACACATATGCCCCTACCATTAGTGTGAGGGACATATACGTACAATTTCATTAATGGTAGGGGTATATGTGTACCCAAAGTATAACGGAGAGTATATACGTACCATTTATCATAGTTTGGGGGTATATTTGTCCCTTTTTTATACTTTTGGGCCATATATACCCCCGAACTTTCAAAAATGGTATGCAAATACCCTTTGTTATACTTTTTGTGGAAAAGGAATAAATAAACCCCTGAACTATCATAAATACTATGCATATACCCTCCATTATACTTTGGATACCTATATACCCCTGCCGTTATACTTTGGGCGGAAAAGGGACAAATATACTCTCGAACTATGATAAATGATATGTATATACCCTCCTTCATACTTTGGGTACACGTATTCCCCTATCATTAATGAAATGGTATGTATATGTCCCTCACACTAACGATAGGGACATATGTGTACCCAAAGTATGACGGAGGGTATATACGTACCATTTATCATAGTTCAGGAGTATATTTGTCCCTTTTTTGTTTTAATTTTTTTATTCCAAATAATTAACCCAAACCCACTACCCAACCTGTGTGTTGCTATAATTTATGAAAGTCACAGTACATGACTAAGATATGCGGTAAATTTATAGAAGTTTTGCAATCAAAATCAACACCAAACATGTAAAGGTCACTTTAAGCACCTAAATCATGTGGTGGTATGGGATAATTTTCTATTTTGAACAGAGATGGAGCAGAAATAGGGGTGAAGAATGACGATGGAGATGTTTATAATCGTTTTATTTGATTTGTGATGAAGGAGCAGGGATCGGGTCGAGTTAGGTATTATTTTGGGTTGAGTTATTTTAATTTCGGGTAATGGGTTTAATTTCGGATAAAATAAATAAAAATAGGGTAAACGTACAAAATTAAGCCATGTGTCTCGTCGTTTGGGTAAATGGTATATACAATTCAAAATATTAACGACAGGGGTATATATGTAGACAAAGTATAACGGCAGGAGTATATACGTACCCAAAGTATAACGGAGGGTATATGCATACCATTTATGATAATTCGGGGTATATTTATCCCTTTTCCATACTTTTAGCTTGTCAATGCCCTTACCGTCATACTTTTGGGCCATATATACCCTTAAGTTACCTGGAGAGACACGTAGCATTATCTTAGTGCATATACCTAATTTTTTTAAATTTTATCCAAAATTTAAGAATTCACCCATATCATATTATTTTACCCATATTAGATCAGGATAAAAATTTAACCCGCGATTCTTTCTATCAAAAGATCCTCGCCCTTCGTTCTTCATCTCACTCACCCTCCAACCCAAGAAAGGTGTAGCTACTGGAGATCTACACAACTCATTGCTCCTTTCAGTATCTTCATGTTGCAGTTTAACTTATTCATTGCACTAGAATTGGAGAAATCATCATTTTCTTGTTTATTAAGTCATGATAAAACATCTTTTATAGATTGTATAGCAGATGAAAAGTAAAATGGAAATCATATTACTAAAAATTAACCAGATTATCGCTTTCAGTTTGGTGTTTAAGAACATCAACTATTCTCAACTTTTGGCTGGCACTATTAGCAGGAATTTATTGTTACTATGGGCAATCCCTTTTCCATGAGCATTATCATCATCGAGGACAAGCATTATCAATTCATCCATCAAAGGTTACCAACTTTCTACTTTAGTTTACTTTCTTGTTCCTGATTTCAGAATTAAAGAGGATGCTAAGTACTAAGAAATTGAGACTGGGCGAGATGAAGAACAAAGTGCGGATCTTTTGGTAGAAAGAATCGCGGGTCGGGTCTAATGCGGATAAAATAATATGATATGGATGGGTTTATAAATTTCAGGTAAGATAAAAGAAATTCGGATAAATGCACTGAGATAATGTCACGTGTCTCTCCAGGTAACTTAAGGATATATATGGCCTAAAAGTATAACGAAGGGTATTTGCATACTATTTTTGAAAGTTTGGGGGTATAAATGGCCCAAAAGTATGATGGTAAGGGCATTAACAACCTAAAAGTATAACGAAGGGTATTTACATACCATTTTTGAAAGTTCGGGGGTATATATGGCCCAAAAGTATGACGGCAAGAGCATTGACAACCTAAAAGTATAGTGAAGGGTATTTGCATACCATTTTTGAAAGTTCAGGGATATATTTGACCTTTTTCCATTTGTATAAACACACTAATTTTAATAACTCAATAATGAGAACACTAATTTATCTTATTCTCTCTTAATAATTTAATTTTGTTGAAACAAAGTTAGAGAATTGACCTAGTTCGACTCTTCTGTTTCTATATTATACAAAAGTTTAATTAGTGGTTAATTCAACTCGGTTCTGTGCTCAAATGGAATTATTTACTTAATTACAATCTAAAAGTGAAAAAGCCAGCTCTTTTGTGTATTGACTTATCCTCCAGGAGGAACATGTTAATAGAGTTATTTTCTTCTTTGTTTAGCACTAGTTTAATGACTGAGATTTGTATGATTAAGATTTAGATCTTCATTTTTTAATTTTTTTTTTTGAAAGAGAACTAAAGCATTAAATAACTAATCTGAAACTAAGCGGGGATGAGACCCCAACAACATCTCATACAGCACGTCAAGAGATGTTAGAAGACACATGTGAATGTCATTCAAAGTGAGACTCCTGACCAAAAGCTAAATTGGCTAAGTCATTAGAGTTTTCCTAATTTGAGTTTTATTTTCTTACCAAATTTGAGTTTTATTTTTCTTGAAAGGAAAATAAAAGTAATATCATAATTACTTTTACTTTTCCTAAAAGGAAAATATAAAACTCTTTCATATTTGACTAACCTCTTTCTTGGAGGAAAGGATTTGAACCACTATAAATAGAAGACTCCCCTTCTCATATCACAACACAATAACATCCACAATGTAGTCGTTAAAAGAGTCTTGTTTAGGGGGAGATTTTCTCCCAATAGATTTTAAGCTTTTTGATTTAGTTTACAATATGTAGGCTTGTTGGCCAATCATATCAAATAATATGTTTTTTATTATAGTTTTCTTTGTCATCTGAATTATCTCCTTTATGGTTTGCAAATTTAAGCTTCCGCATGACGCCCTCTCGATTTCGAACCCAACATAAATATGGGCAATAGAAAACACTCAATTCCAACCCAAGAGGTGAGAAATGTGGTTGAATATAACCATTCCGATGTGGCACAATTCTTCCCATTTGCAGCACATGAACCACACTAGCATTTAGAAGCCCTTTATTGAGAGTTTATAGGCCACATTGTGAAAAGTGTCTACGCGAAACTAAGCAAAAAGCTTGAAGCAGGGTCTAGCCATGTCCAATGAACTAACAAAGGGCCCAAAGTGAATCATGCAAACTCAGGCCCATAAGAATCTGACCCAGCAATAAATTACTGTAGATTTATAGAGTTATACGAAATAAAATTCATATTTATAAGGAGCGAGAACGTGAGAGGGGAAAAGATAGAAAAAAGTGAGAAGATTGCGAGGGATAAGTTTTATCAAAATTGGACTTAAAATGCAAGGATATACATATTCCATTAAGTTGCAACAAAATCATAAAGTCTTGTTATGTTGCGTAGTTATTTGAAATGATATAAAAATGTAATTAAAGCATATAAATCGTCATGTGGTGTAAAATCCCCATATAACTAAAACTGACAACAATTACCTTATAGTGGACACTCTGAACATTAAGTAAATCAAACAAAATGCGAATTATATCCATACAATTATAAATTATATGCATACAATTATACGTATTCTTTTCAGAAAAATCTCTTTGTTAT
Organism: Capsicum rhomboideum; assembly: GCA_031232105.1. Lineage (NCBI taxonomy): Eukaryota > Viridiplantae > Streptophyta > Magnoliopsida > Solanales > Solanaceae > Capsicum > Capsicum rhomboideum. The sequence goes on along the minus strand of CP124713.1, from coordinate 4,466,393 downwards.
TTTTCTAATTAAGTGTCTCAAAACATACTTGGAATGCTACTAATTCTTTTTACAAATTCGCTTTATTCTTGATCCCAGAATGAAGATTTATGTATACGCGTATATAAACTAAATTAACATAAAAAGGAGCAGAAAAGATTGTCCCTTTTTTTCTTCCTTAAAGATAACATAAAAGAGAAATATTTTATGTGATTGCACGAGCTGTGTGAAAACTCATTGTGTCATTTTGATGATGTAACAATGCAATGAATGATTATCTATCCACACACTTTTTTAAGTGTCAAAAAACCTAAAAGTAAAAAGTAAAAAAATGTCGACTGATAGAAGAGACAAATTAAGCCAAAAGATGACTATGGAAAAAGACGTTCACTAAGAATGAAAAAGCATATACAAAAATAATATTTGGACTCTCAGCTGATTCTTATACTATTGTTCCGCAAAAAAGACGGCCGGAGTAATCTGTCCATGCACATAGACACGGACTTTTTTTTGTGTCTGGTGTTCGGTATCATCATTAAGGATTAACTAAATTTAAATTCACATAATATAGAATTGATTTTTGAAAATGACGCTTTCAATAAAAAATTTTGAATTTCCAAAACTTTGAACTCGATATTTCTGATTCAGGATAAAGAGTTCCCAATCATTTCAGATTTCACCATATATAACTCATGTTGGTGCGCATAGACACGGAGTATGATTTGTTGTTTAGTGTTTGTGAGTTGTGATATTCATCTTACATTTATTTTGGAGTATGCACAGCAGATAGTCAAGTAACAATTAACTCATGTCGGTTTTACATGGTGGCAATGTTGTGATCTGAGGTGCAAAATCTAAAAAGATATCAGAAAATGACAAATAATTTCTTATGTTTGGAGATAGACTTAAAATAGTTATTTTAAATATACTTTTCAGCAGTTGTGATCCTTTAAATTTATCAAAAATTATTACTTTGATTACCGTTGAATACTTTTACAATATTGATCTATTAGATGTGCGAAAAATTGTGGAAAAGAGTAAAGTTTAACTAAAAACACTACCCCAAATGCTAAAGCTTGCAACACACACACACACAAAAAAAAAAAGGTAGTAAATAAATAGTAGAAACTGCAAAAAATACATCTCCAATGTGATCCCTTAAATCCCTTTTTGCTATTTTCCGTCAAATATAACCAAAAACTATTCACCTTTGACAAACTTACAAACTTAATAAATCAAAACTATTTAATACTCTACATTTAAGAGACTACTTTAAACCTATCAAAGCGTAATGAATTATTTTTGTTATTTTCTTAAGACTGCGCATGTACATTTGCATTCAGAAGAGACACATGACACAATTATAAGTAAAAGGAATTTGCTGAAAGGTCATATTGCCACATAAACCAAGAATTGCCAACATGCTGCATGATGAAGTTCATGAACAGATTTAATAATCTCATTGAAGTGATAGATCCCTGCAGCGGTCCCTGCAGCTACTGCATGTGATTTAAAAACAAAATAATATAATTGAAACTGATGTATATAATCGAAAGAAATGACATATGGAGTATTTATTATGGGTAATTTAATTGACTAATAGACACTTGAAAATACGCATAAGAGATTTTTAAAAAAAAATAAAAATTGAAGAAAAAATATCTCATAAAAATTCTTTATCATATGTTCAAATGCTCATTCGGAATAAGTCATAGTTCAAAGATCTGAATAAAATCTACTAACATATTTTACAGGTTTGTATGTATTGAGCCATGATTAGTTGATATGCCTTCTCACTTTGATTAACGAAAGTTAAATCGCTTGATTTGATATAAACATTTTGATTATCACATATAAGCACTTGCTAAAATAGGAAACTAATTAATTAATTAATCAAATGATATGCAATTTGCAAATTAGTTTCTGTGGAAGCACATGACTTTCCTACTAATATTCAGTTTTATCATCCACTCCTTTTAAGAAAAAATAAACAGAGATAATGTTAATACGCGTTTAAGGGAAACATAAGCCATGATTAAACTCAATAAAGAAACTACAAAAAGTAGGACAAGGGAACGTGCATTCTCGATTTGGGGTTGACAGCTAAATCTTTTTCCCTTCTTATCTTCAATAATACCTCCAAAATAGTACACTGACCAAACATGCATTCCTTCTCTACAAAATATTGTCCCTATCCTCTTAATTTATATGATATATTCTTTTTCTAAATTTATCTAATATTATTTTTAAAAAATATAATTTAGTTTTAAATTTTTCATAATATTTTTATCAAGATAATTTATAATTATATACTCCCTCCGTTTCAAAAAGAATAACTTAGTTTGACTTGGCACGGAGTTTAAAAAAATAAAGAAGACTTTTGAATCTTGTGGTTCTAAATTAAAGTTATGGCAAATGTATCAAAATGTCATTTAATCTTGTGGTCTTAAATATGTCATGTGAAAAATTGAAATTAAAGTATTGTCAAAAAAGGAAAGAATTATTTTTTTTTAAATGGATTAAAAAAAAAATAGGTCATTCTTTTTTAAACGAAGGGAGTAATGCTTATGATCTATTTTAAATTATAAATTTAAAAAAATTTCTTTCAACTTCGTGCTTTGTCGAATATCAAAAAGACAAAAGTAGAAGAAGAATTGGATCTCGCCGCCAGAAATTTAGAACTTTAAGCAAATACTCGTGTTCAGTCAAGTACGTGTTTAGCTAGGAATCCGACAAAATTGGCAGTTTTTTTTTTCTACAATTTGACGTCTGCTGGATTTTTCAATCTCATTTAAAGATTAAGTAGCATAAGTGTTCAAAATAATGTAGGAGTTTCTCATATTTCATTTGTATTTAAAAGAAAAATAAGAAAATTTCGTATTTACTAAATTCAATAGATCTAGTTCAAATTTTGTTAATACTAGTCCCAATTTATATAACTCAATTTTTTTTAGTCAGTCCCAAAAAGAATGATATATTTTTTTCTTTAATAATATTTTATTTTAGCTTTAAAATATTCATTTTACCCTTAATGAAGTGATTTATAGTCACACAAATATTTATCGCTTATTTTAGATCACAAGTTTCAAAAGTCTTTCTTTTTTCTTAAACTTTGTGCCAAGTCAAATTACCTCACATAAATTGAGATAGTGAGAGAATTGCAAAACTGTTACTTATGGATGGATTAAGTAAATTAATTAATCCAATAACAGAGGCTTATGTCTTCACAGATCTTTAGTTTATTCCTACTTTATTTATACTCCTTCAATTCATAAAAATGATATGTAGGTTAACATCAAGAAAGAGAGTCTTGGAGCAGTGGAAGTTTTAGTGCACTAAATTAGCCTTCTTTAGTTTAACATCATACAGCCATTATAAGAAGAATTGATGAAATGATTGTTTAGCATGTGTTAATGGCATATGTATGATTGTAAGATTATCTTTTTCCTTTCAAAGGTAAACAGTAGAAAATCATTCCCTCCATCTCAATTTATTTATTTTACTTCTCATTTTAGTCTGTTATAAAAAAAAATAATTATGTTCTTCCTAATTTGACAAGTTTTAAATTTTAACATCTCAGGTGACATATTTAATTAAAGGATATTTTGATATATACGTATCTTTAGCAAACATTACGAGATATCTTTTATTTTCAAAAGATTTGCTTTGAAAGAGTAACTTGAATTGGTGTGATATGACATCGTCGGTTAAGTGACTAGACAGGGGTGAACATTTCAAATGTGGACAGACACAGTGGTTTTGAAAGACTAAATAGTAGTAAGACTCAACAAAAGGCAAGATAACTAGAGTCAAATGTTTCATTTTGAAAGGGAATTCACATGGAAAATAAATTTGATGTAAGCTATTAGGTGACCAAAAAGTTTGGCTTAATTAGATTCCATTCAATAATATGAAGTGGGAATGGACTTACAAGAAAGTAGAAATGTAAGAACATCTTTCTTTTTCACATAAACTAGTAGCATTCTGAAAATAATATGGCGGGAGCAAAAGTACTCACAATTTTCTTTATGATATATATCTATCAAGATCTCCTTCATATTATATTACAATTTTGTTATCCTCCACTATAATCTTCTAGGGAGTTTAATCTGCTCCCATGACTATAAACACAGAGGCAGATGGACCCCGGTTTAAGTTGCATTCAGTACTTTTGACACGAAGTATAATATATAAAATAAAATAAAAACTTTAACGTAACCTATAAGATAATTCAAAAGTGCAATAAATTCAACCGAAAGAACTTAAAAGATGGACCAATCAAATTTAAGTTCTAGATCTGCCTCGATGAGAGGATGTTCCGATTTGAGGAGCACATTTATCTTCCTGTTTAATCATGTCCAAAGACTTTCCAATAAGGTCCCATAATTGTTGTTCTCATCTAGGAAATTCATGTTATTTTGCAAGGTGCCATGTATAGTACTATTAGTGAACTTGTCCAAAGATTGTTGGGGTGATGTTGGTGGAGATTGTCCCATTTCCATGTAAACATAGGCCATGAGATTAGCTTGTTGGCATTGGATATTGACAAGCTCAGCTTGTGTTTTGGCTAATTGTGTTTGAAGCTCGTTTACTTGCTTTTGAAGTTGACAAATTGCCCCAGCAGAACCATAGACTGGATCCCTCATCCTAGCGTTAGCCTCGTACACCATGCTACTTACAGCATCTGCTCTTTGATATTCTGGCAATTCCTAATCAAAATTGGAAAGAAAGAAAAAAGATTTTAGATTTTCCCATTAGCAACAATAATTTATTAGTACTAACAATAAAGGATAGCCCAATTTACGAAGCATCCCGCGTTCACAAAGGGTCCAGGTAAGGGACTAAGGGTCTGACCCTAAGGGGATGTAATATAGGCAATTTATCCTGAAGCAAGTATCAGTGGCTGATTCCACAGCCCGAACACATGACCTATAGGATACATGAAAGTAATTTTACCATAACTCCAAGGCATCCTAGATCAATAACAATATTTGTCCCAAATTAAATTATTATTACTTGTCTATACAGCAAATGGAACCATGAGAGGGAGAGAGTGTGTGTGTGATTTTTCATTATTTGACACAAGATGACAAGAAGCAATGAGTAGCTGGTAGCAATAAGCCATGATGTTCACTTTTTCTGGAAAACTAAGAGAAGTCAATGCACAAGCAAAAAAAGGAAAATGTAGCAACATGGAAAAGAACAGTTTGGAGGTTGCCAACAGGAAAAAGTTTCTTCTCCAATAATTTATAAAGTAGATGTGGTTGTTGGTACTCATTATTGTATATCCAAATGATTTTTTTCGGTAGAATATATTCAAATCATGATTTGAAAGCATGTTGGACTTAAAATCAATTCCCTCCTCTACCATTCGAAGAGCAATGTTAGAATTTCACTATCAACAATTATGATGTCAGTTTGGATAAATAACTATATAGCCATAGGACCCTAATTTTTCAAATTGCAACTTTGGACTACACTAAATACTACCACCCAATTGGTCCGGCCATTAAATAAACAAAAATCGTACATGTTAAAGCATTTCTCCCTATATTTGCCTGCTTGAACTTTGACCACTTTTTTGTTGTTGATATTTACTAACAAATACACTAGTATTAAATGTAGGGGCAGAGATAGGTGGCGCGAAAGAGTTTACATCTCTATTGTGTTTATTAGAGGGAGAACTAGAATTTTGAGTTTATGAAATCTAGATTCTATCAAACATAATAAGGATTCTGAATAGAATATTTATACATAGTAGACATTTGGCCATGAAAATAAATTAAAATTCTTTTTGACTTTTTGTGAGAGAAGTAGGAGTGAAAAAAGTGAAAACAATTTTCAGAAAAAAAATTCACTTTAGTGAAATAAATTTCATGATCAAACACCACTTGTTTTTACTTTTTTCACTAAAGTAAAATAAATTTTTGAAAAATAAATAAAAAAATTTTACGGCCAAACGGGTCCATATTATAGCTCTGTCCCTTTGTTTACTTATTTATATTTGCTAAAGACAACGATATAACTGTACTAAAGTAAGACGTATACTAGTAACATATATAAAGCCAATCCACTTAAGCTACAAAATAAGTGGGAAAGATTGAGCTAATTAACAAAAACAGGAGCAAGTTGTAACAACTAAACAAGTGTAAAAGTGTACCTGCAAGAACTTGATAATATTGCTAGCACCAAAAACACGATGAGCAGTGGTGAACTTGATGGGGTCATTAGGAGGAAAATAAGGTGCTAACACACATTTCTCCGCGCATCTCCGCCGTAATATCTTACAAGCAGCACAAGGTGTGACCACCACTCGCGGTGGAGATGGAGAGTTACGTGGCGGAGATACCGAGTCTGGAGACGGCGGCGTTGTGGTGGTGATAGTTGTGTTGGTGGACTCCATATTTTCTGGTAATTTGTGAAAGTGTACCTGCAACGAATTAAGAAAGTAGAGAGAGGAGAGTAGTAGGGTTGCTTTAGAGCAGAGTAAGTGAAGTGAATATTTATAAACCAAGAAACAATTGGCGGAGGGAGGGGTGACGTCATAATTGATAATGTGACATCAACATTGTTTTAAGAAAAAAAGTTTTTGCATTTAAATTATATACATTGACGTTGTAAAATATTTTTTGAATGTAAGGGAGGAGACGGTGTTCAGAATCGATCGGGTTCATGATCAGATCATCTGAAACCAATATTTTTTACGCGAAGTGTATATTTTAATTTATGTGATAACCAAAAAAAGTTTCAGGAAAATATATCCGAACTCATAACCTTAAAAGTATAATGAACTTAATTCTAAGAATCTTAAATATCGAACTCATCAAATTCTAAGAATCTTATATATCTTAGATCTGTCTATGTGATTTTACCTAATAACTTGTCATTTTCCATGTTTTATAATATTACAATTCATAGGAACTTACATTTTGTTATGTTTCAACCTTAAATAGTCTATGGAAACCAACCTCTCTATCCCACAATGATAGGGATAAGGTTTGCGTACACCATTCTCTCTAGATCCGGTTATACTGAGTATGTTATTGTTGTTTAGTCGAATTATATGTTGCCAAATAGTCTTTAATTCCGAATTTTACGATAATTTCTTTAAAACAATTGATATAATGGTGGTCTTCAAAGAACCATTCAAACAGAAGTGCACATTGGTTACAAAAATTTCTCCAACTTTGCTGGACTTAAAAGTGGCATGAGAAGTCAAAAATATACAAGTCTTACTTAGAAAATACTACATAACGTAGAAAAATTGGCTCTTTTGGCTTCCAAAGTTCCAATAACATGACAGAATAAAATACGCTGAAGTTAAATCTTATCGATCAAAATTCACCATTTAGAAACTAACTTATCGTCTTGCAATTACATGAAGCCACCTGTAACAAAGATTTTGAATACGAAAAGCACCATTAAAGAAAGTGTATTTCCTCTTCAAAATTATTTTCTTTGAGAAATTTACTGAAGCATGTTTATTATTGAACTATCTGATACAAGCATCGGGTCGAACTCTTCTTTGATGTCATACTATTTAGTCATTCATAATATCAAATTAGTTATTTTCGTCTTTGGTAAACTTACCAATATGGCAATAATCATAGTGAACCTCTTATCTTTTTGGGGGCGTTCAAAAATTCAATCATTATCTACCATTGTTTTTGTTCTGCCTGTTTCAATGGGTTCCGAAGATAAATATCCTTTATAAATTAACCCACTAGAATTGTGATACATGAACATAAACAAATTTTGTCAATCTGATTAGTCGATGTTAGTGCAATTCTTTTGTCAAATCTATACAAGTTTATTAGGATAGGAATTAATACTAGAAACTTTAATATTGAAGATTTAATGTCTTTAAGATCATTAAATAAAAAGTAAAGTTACTCATTATTTATAACATAGAATATAGCTAGGGTCATATTGATGTCATGTTGGCTTTATAGGTTGATATCATTAAGGAAATTGGTTCATATTTCCTACTACGCTAACAACCTCTACGTTACGTGTCCATAAATTGAGAATGACAGAAAGAGGGATCATATGCTAAAATCAGTGGTTGGTTAAGGTGGAAGTGAAAAGGTCAGCTCGTTTGGCACATGTAATTAGAAAAAGAAAAAAAATGCCATTTTCACCTATCTTTGGCTAAATTTAGTTTATTTTTGTTTTATGACCGATGGTGTCCGAGTGAATTCGTTTTATTCCATTACTCAATAATTCGTTGTGATTTTGTAACGGAAGAATAGTCTAAATGAATAATAGTGTGTAACACAGATCTTAAACCTAAAAATCAAAAGATAGAGATGGTCAATATATAATAATAATAATAATAATAACACTGAATTGATAGTCAAAATTGCCTGGAAGAGGGACCAAATGCCCTCTTTTGCACTTAACATCTCTTTTTCAAGTACTCGTCTCTTCTCTTATTTTTACTAGATGCACGGGACTTGTCAACAGGAGCGGAGCCAGCATGAGAAGTACGGTTTCTGCAAAACTCAATAAATTTCATCCAAGCTTATATATTTGTTGAGAAATTCACTAAATATATACACATAATAAAATTTGAAACTCATAAATTTTAATCTTGAATTCGCCTCGGCTTGTCAAAGCCACAATTATTCTGTAGGTATATACTATATTTTAATTTAATTTTAACACACGAAATGAGTGGAATAGCTTGATCTACAACTCATTTTTGATACATTTATTATATATATCTGATGTGGATATTATAATGTAATATATCTCCAACACGTAATATAGCAAAGTGAATTCACAAAATAGCTCTCCATATATGCATTAATGATTTAGCTGAGTTATATTGCTGAACTACTCGTAAGAAATGTAGTTTAATGCTGTTTGCCACTTTTTTACACAATTGTATCCATACTCATAAATTGACCAACCAAAAGAATGTCACACTCGATGGAATGGCATTATCTTCTACTTTTGGTATCTTCTACTTTTGGTTCTTGCTTCATTTATTTCTCCCACTCTGTTTATTGTCTCTAGTTTCGTTCTGGTACTATCTATTGTTTTTTTACTATCTGTTGTTTCTTGTATTCCTATTACAATTGTTTTTCTTTTGAGACGGGGTCTATCGAAAATAGTCTCTCTACCTCACCTCTGAGGTAGAAGTATGAACTGCATACATTCTACCCTCCCCAGATCTCACTTTCTAGTAATTCACTAGGTATGTTGTTGTTGTTGTACTCTGTTTATTTTGCTATTTAATTTCGGACTTAGCTATGAAGATGAATTCTTGATTAGCCGATTAACTTGCCCGGTTAGGAGAACAGTTAAGAGGTATGAAAAGATCTTGCTTTGATTACACTTTTTTTGAGTCAAGAGTATCGAAAACAATCTCTATATCCAACAAAGGTAAGGAAAAGGTCGGCATATACATCCTACCTTCTTCCGATCCCACTTGTGGGACTATATTGAGTAGTATTTTAAAAGTCAAAATGAAAGTTTGAACGAGTAGGTTGCAGACTCAATTAATAGTACTTACTAGCTAGCTCTCCTTAGAAGAAACATAATACTAAATGACTTGGAATTTTTATTCTATGAAGATCTTGCATTGATCATATGAATTTCATTTGTTTTCATAATGAAAAGGAAGAAGCATTTAGTGCACAATAAAAGCTAAGACCAAAAATATTGACTGTATATATAGTTATCATTGTCATCAATAAACCCAACCTAATTAGTTGTGCACCTAATTAATATCATGGGGACTGAGGAGAGTCAGAGACCAATATAATTAAATTGTTGAAATTGAAAAGACTTGTATATACTCATCTGCTCTTATCCTCTATGTCTACTTGTAGAAATTATTAGATTCCTATAAGATGGAATGCTTGAGGATCCTATGGTTATATACTGTAGTTATAGAGCTTTTTTTTGTTCACTCTATTATACTTTGCAATAATACTTCACCACTCCAAAATTTAATGAGAATTCAAGTCTCTTACAACATTAACAAGAAGCTAAAATAAAATTTAGGGTGGGCTGGGTAGGAAAGAAAATGTTTTTAACAAAAACACCTTCCTAAAAAATAAGTAATTTTCTTACTTATTTCGGTATTTGATAAGTGAATAAAAATTAGTTTCCTGAGAGTATTTATATATAATCTAGGAAATCACCATTGGGATGAGCGGGATTAGTAGGCATGGGATGAGCGGGATTGGTAGGCATGGTGGAGTATTGGGGGCTGGGGAGAAAACAATTAGCGTAAAGTACCACTTATGGAACTGGCGTTGCCTACTCTCGCGAGGAAAGTTATTTTAGTAATTTTTTTTAAGAAACTTATTTTTCTAAAAAAAATATCTACCAAAATATTTTAATCAACCAAACATGTAAAAATTGAAAATATTAATTCTCTCCATATCAAACACACCCTAATTATTTTTCCCCTGTGGTTTGACTTTTAAAAAAGCAGAGGAAAAAGAAAGGGAAGAATAGGAAAGGGAAGCCAGTTTCCCATTGAGGTCGCTGGAACATAGTAACGCATAAACTTAACCAGAGCAAAGAGTCAGCTTAAAGTCATGCTAATTTTTCTTTTATGACTTGGACATTTCTCGTTTCAAATTATATAGGCAGAATACATCGATAACCTTCTAAATTTGTTAATGTATTTTATTTAGACTATCAAACTATGATATATTTTAGTTGAGCATTTAAATACATGATAAAGTATTCCTATTAGATATTTTCAGCTCAAATTCTAGAAAAGCTTTTGCATGTATTGTCAAGCGCTCATTATGTAGATGACTTAGCCACTTAAAAGATATCACCTCCTTTAGTTATACACATCAAGCTCAATTGGAACAGGATTAAGATTTTACAACTTATTAAGGTTGATTTATATAGTTAAAGAAAGTGACATATTTTAAGTTGTTAACTCAGAAACTTTTTCAAAATTTGAACGGAAAGTGTCTAATATGAATATTTTATCACGTATTCAGTTGTTCAATTATAACAGACCATAATTTAAGTATTTAATAATAAATAAAATATATTGACAAGTTTGAGTGGCCGTGGACGTAGTAAACCAATTATAGAACAGTTAATCTACTTTTCGATGCAAGACTAAAAGCAAGCGGAATCAGTGGACACGGTCTAATGAGTAGATGGATCACAATTGTAGAAGTTCTCTATGGGACCATACTGCTAGAAATACGTCACCTAAGAAATTTTTAGTTCCAAAATATTACTATATGATGTTTACTTGCATAATATGGAGGAAAAGGATTTTTGAGTCATTTAGTTTACAAAATATGTACATAGTATATAGACATTAGATAGTGTATACTTCAGTCATTTTGATAATCTAGATGACCGAAGAACATATTTACATAAGCTTCGCAATTGCAAATCTGAAACTGAGCATGCTGGAGTTGCAACCATCATGCTATAAATCTAATTTCATATCATGCTAAACTATTAACTATATAATTGATTAGAAAGCAGTGCTAAAGTTGCCTTAATTTAATCCGGCGTACTTCCTGTTCCTGCGAATTACAAGGCAATTTTAATCTTTAGTTCGAGCCTAATAAGTTGAAAACTATATAGTCAATAACTACCTTTTTGTCTCTAGCATTCATATTAGACGCTGTCACTTTCATATATACCAATAAAGAAAATGAACAGAGAGATGAAAAGATTGAGGAAAATCCCTCCTTTGTGTAGTCTCAAGATAAACTCTTGACACACTAGTTGAAAACCGATCGAATCAAACTGATTATTGGACTTTTAAAATTAGAATCATAGGTTTTAATATAAACTTAGAACTGTATCGAATAGTTAAGGGTGGGTTCCCTTTATTTCATTAAAAAAATGAAAAAGTACCTAATTGAATAAATCTGTATGTACAAGATATATTTTACTCCATAAATCTAACATATCAAGTGTAGACCCACAAAGTGGAATCGGGGTTTGAGAATGATAAAATGTACGCAAACCTTACAGGGGGTAGATAAGTTGTTTCTGATAGCATGAAAGAGGACTGCTTACTAGAAGTGCACTGGCAGCATGAAACACTAGTATATACCATTCAAGAAACAGACCAACCAATTATAATTGCATTAACAATTAGCACCATCATCGCCTATTTTAATCTACAAGTAGATTTGATGTTCCAGTACATTTTGTTAAGCTAGTGTTCAGGAATAAATAATAATGGAGAAAATATGGTTCATTCTCCCAATCCAGAAAGCAACAGAGGCCACTTATAACATAGATCGAAACGAAAGAAAAAACTTACAAGCAATCAAGAAGACTGATTCACCTAGTAGCAAAACAACTCAAATAGATGACGCCGACTGAAGGTTTTCGAGCTCAGCTGCTACCTTGGTGACATCGAAGTAATCCTGAAGAGCTGTCATCTTAATCTTGTTGCTTTTTAAGCTTTTAATTGCATCAGCAGTGGCCAAAGCCCCTGCAACTGTTGTTATTACCGGTATCTTATATGAGAGAGCCATCCTTCTCAGCTTCCGACCATCAATCTGATCAAGCGCGTCTCCTGAACTTGTGATCACCATCAACTGAATCTGTCCATTGGCAATGAGATCAGCAGCATGTGGCCGCCCTTCATGCATTTTAAGAACTCGCTTCACTGGCATGCCTTCTAATTCGAGTACACGTGCAGTTCCAGAAGTTGCAATAATTTGAAATCCAAGTCCCAAGAAGGCTCGAGCAATTGTAGTAAGATGGGGTTTTGTCATTTCATTTAGACTAAGGAACAGAGTACCTGAAAGTGGCATTTTCTGTCCAGCAGCAATTTGTGCTTTGGCAAATGCAATTGATGACTCATAGTAGATACCCATTACCTCACCAGTACTGCGCATCTCAGGACCAAGAAGCACATCACAGCCTTGGAATTTCTCAAATGGAAGAACAGCTTCTTTAACTGACACATGTTTGGGGATAACCTCCTTGGTGAAGTTTAGGTCATACAGTGATTTTCCTGACATGACTAGAGCAGCGTATTTAGCCAACGGGTGCCCAATTGCCTTGGAAACAAAAGGAACTGTTCGTGATGCACGGGGGTTAGCCTCAAGCAGGAACACCTCACCAGAAGCAGTAATGGCATATTGACAATTCATGAGGCCACACACATTTAGCCTCTTTGCCAATTTTGTAGTCCACGACCTAATAGTTTCCAAGCAAGAATCTGAAATTGTTTTTGTTGGAAGCATGCAAGCTGAGTCACCTGAGTGAACCCCGGCCTGCTCAATGTGCTCCATTATTCCACCAATAACCACATTACCATGCAAATCAGCAAGTGCATCAATATCAATCTCTACAGCATCAGTTAAATACTTATCAATCAGGACAGGTCGCTCCGGATCTACCTGGACAGCAGTTTCAAGGTATGTTACTAATTTGCCATTGTTGTAAACTATCTCCATTGCCCGACCACCTAAGACATAAGATGGTCGGACGACAACAGGGTATCCTACTTCTGCCGCAATGGAAAGTGCATCCTTTTCGCTCTTTGCAATACCCCCTTTTGGCTGAGCGATCTGTAGTTCATTCAGGATGGCATTGAACCTCTCCCTATCTTCAGCTGCATCAATGTTATCAGGTGATGTACCCCAGATGCTAACAAAACCAGCTCCACTTCTGCTCTTAGGCTTTCGCTCATCCAAGTAATTCTGAATCGGAAGAGCCAATTTCAATGGGGTTTGACCTCCAAACTGCACAATGATACCATCAGGTCCTTCCAAGTCAATGATATTGATAACATCCTCAACTGTCAGAGGCTCAAAGTAGAGACGATCACTTGTGTCATAATCTGTAGAAACTGTCTCAGGATTGGAATTCATCATAATTGTTTCATAGCCTGCGTCCTACATAAACCCCAAAAAAATTCAAATTTCAAGGTTGTAAGCAACAGGGAAGCAAATTGTAACCATAAAATGACTATTGTGAGAATCAAGACAGAAAGAAGGAAAGAAAGACCCAAAAAAATTAATTCTCTCCTTTAATATTTTGATCTTCTCTTTTGGGAACTATTAATGGGTTTATCTTAAAGGTTGGTTTCTGCTTGGGAAAAGTCACTATATTTGTAATTTTTTAGTGTTGATGTTACAATAATAATGCTACTAACAATAACAATAATACTCAGTCTCGGAAGAAAGATGCAGATATTTAATCGCTCATATGTGATACAAACATTATTTTATAAGGGAATAAACAAACTGCATGCATTTATTGGTCAAGTTGATTCATGGACTAATTCCAGTCAAGTTCTTTTTTTTTTTTTTTTTATGGAGTATCTTTCAACATTTTAAACTTGACAAAGAAGGAACTTCAAGAGGACAAAATGAGAAAGAAGCGAAAGCAAAACAGAACAAATAAAAAATGTAAGAAAAGTAAGCAAACCAACAACCAATATATAATCGAAAATATATTCATCTAACAGCTATTTGCTACAGTATTTTGACAACAGATTACTGCATAGTGATAAGGCTTGAAACTTTTTCTTGTTGTTTGTTCTTATATTATTTTCCTTGCTTGAAAGCCTTTTGCACTTTTACTACTAAATGATTGCAACATTAATTAGTAAAGAATTATTTTAATAGTTTCAAACTCTCCAAATCCATGTGGTTGGCCTCTAAGTCGACAGTATAATTTTTCTGAGATATTATTAACCAAAATTACTAGCATTCTGTAAGAAACCTAAAAACAGTAAGAGAATGTGGAGAAGTTAAAAATAAAAGTTTTCATGAAAATCGAAAACTACAAAATCAAAGCATATGATATGTGAATAACCATTTCTATGTCAATTTCTACGTTGCATAGAATGCAACATTTTCTTCTATGAGCATTTTCTTATTTATCCATCTGTTTTATTTGAGCGTAAAATATCCAAGTCACTAACCAAAGATAATCTTCAGGATTTGCATGAACTTGTACTTTATTATTTAATTTTTATTTTAGTATTTAAAAATACGTTCTAATTAAAAATCTTGTAAGTATGAAAATCCAATCTACCAGTGTGATATCTCTAATTGGAGCCATGCTACAGGAGTCTTCTACATCCAAAGGAATCTGTAGAACATGCCATTCATTTCCAGAATTTATCAACTTTTGAATTTCAGTTTCGCTTGGTAACAACTTTATTTTTTGGATTCAATTGTCTTGAAGGATAATCAATAATTTGAATCATCATATAGAAGAAACCTTATCACAACTTAGGCCTCTACTCAGATTTTATTCAAGTTATTCATTGGGAATTGAAGAAGTATAACCTAAAAAGCAATGTGGAAAAATTGGATCCTAAATCAATTATCAAGAAGCACAAACCTGAAGGGCAAAGGATGTATGACAGCAACAATAATCGAACTCAATGCCCTGTCCAATTCGGTTTGGTCCTCCACCTAAAATCAACACTTTCTTCCTTTGTGTAGGAGCTGATTCACACTCAAGGTCATAAGATGAATACATATAAGGTGTATCAGCCTCAAATTCAGCAGCACATGTATCAACTCGTTTATATGCTGGTTTCACACCCAAAGACAAACGCCTCGATCGAACCTCCTTCTCACTGGACTTCGTCACGAAAGCTATCTGCCTGTCACTAAAGCCTCTCTTTTTCACTTCATAGAAATCATCCTTCGTTAAGTCGGACAAACTGCTAGCCAGAAGGAATTGCTCCACATCGACAAGCTCCCTTAGCTCAGTGAGGAACCATTTGTCTATGTAACTAAGCTTATGGATGTCATCTACCTTCATCCCCCTCTTCATTGCAGCATATACGGCATGGATGCGATCAGGATTAGGAACCCGAAGACTATACTTCAATTTGTCCCAATCCCAGTCTAATTCCTTAACCTGTGCACAGCCCCATCCAGAATACCCACATTCCAGAGACCGCACTGCTTTTTGGAAGGATTCTTGGAATGTGCGACCTACTGCCATGGATTCACCAACAGACTTCATCTGGGTTGTCAGTATGGCCTCAGATCCAGGGAATTTCTCAAATGCAAACCTCGGTATCTGCACAATTTTACATTGTTTAGAAAACTAACTGCAGATGTATAAATATTGGTGATAGGAGAAAAACAGAACAGCAATTTACATCATCTCCAGATCATGAAATAATAAAAAATGCCAATTAAAATATTATCCCACCACCAGATTTTGAAATATTGTATATTCAAGATTGTAACAACGTTGCATAGACTCTTGCAAAAAGCTTGCCAGCAACAATAAGAATACTACCATAATTCAAAGAACGATTTATACGAATCAACCTGATGATAAAGATGTCAGGGGCCATTTCTGTTGGTAAGGATCATCTATTCCTGTTTCTTTTATCATATACTGTCTCGACAAAATCCAAGTTGAAATATTAGCCATATTGGTCATAACTAGGACCAAATAATTCACTGTACCAAAGTAAACAAATGGTGAATATTTCTTGCTGTCGAGTTACACTAGCATGTTATAGAGATGAGTATGTTTAAAGACCATAATAGGCACCTTCATGCAGGACTTTGATTTTTAACTTACTAGAAACTAGACATCAGGCTTACTCCTAAGTAACTGAATCCAGAAACTGAGACAAGCCAATAGATATTATATCATTCTTTTAAGTTACATCACTTACACTAGTATGTAATAGAGATGAGTAGGCGTAAAGGCCATAAATAGACACCTTCATGCAAGGCCCTAATTCTTAACTTACTAGAAACTAGATACCATTCTAACTCCTAAATAACTGAAAGCGATAATTGAGACAACCAAATGAATATTATAGGGTTTTTTTAATAAGAAAGGGCACATCAAATTCTAAGCAGAAAATTAAGACATAAGAGAAACATACTACACAAGGAAATTGGAATTTAAGAGGAGCAATAAAGTTATATATAAAGATAACTTGCCTTCGTAACTACATAATCTATGGATGGCTCAAAACTAGCTGGAGTCTTCTTTGTGATATCATTAGGAATCTGATCCAGAGAGTATCCCACTGATAGCTTAGCAGCCATCTTAGCTATTGGAAAGCCAGTAGCTTTTGAGGCTAAAGCCGAAGACCTCGAAACTCTAGGATTCATTTCGATTACCATGACTTCACCATCAACTGGATTTACAGCAAATTGCACATTGGAACCACCACATTCAACTCCAATTTCCCTGATGATGGCAATCGAATAATCCCTAAGTCGTTGGTACTCCTTATCGGTCAAAGTCTGAGCAGGAGCCACAGTTATCGAGTCCCCCGTATGCACCCCCATAGGATCAATATTCTCAATCGAACAAATGATAACCACATTGTCAGCCAAATCTCTCATAACCTCAAGCTCATATTCTTTCCAACCTAACAAAGACTTCTCAACCAAAACCTGTGATGTCAAACTAGCTGCTAACCCCGACTTACATATCGCCTCGAATTCCTCCCTGTTATAAGCAATCCCACCACCCGTCCCACCCAATGTAAAAGCCGGCCTAATAATCAACGGAAACTCCCCGATTTCACCAGCTATCTCAAAACACTCCTCCAATGTATTCCCAATCCCTGAAGGTGGAGTCTTTATCCCAATATTCTTCATTGCCTGCTTAAACAAATCCCTATCCTCCGCCTTTTTAATCGCATCAAGCTTCGCCCCAATCAACTCGACTCCATACTTATCAAGCACCCCACTCTCCGCCAACGCTACAGCTAAATTAAGAGCAGTTTGTCCACCCATTGTTGGCAACAATGCATCAGGTCTCTCATTCTCTAACACTTGCTCCACAAGTTCTGGTGTCATTGGCTCAATATACGTCCTGTTCGCGGTTTCAGGATCAGTCATAATAGTAGCAGGATTCGAATTTATCAATATCACCTCATACCCTTCTTCTCTAAGTGCCTTACAAGCTTGAGTCCCCGAATAATCAAACTCACAAGCTTGTCCTATCACTATTGGCCCAGCACCAAGAATCAAAATCTTCTTTATATCCGTTCTTTTACCCAACTTCTCCTTTCCAAGAATGCCCTTTTCAATATTGATTTGCTCATTAACAATGGAATTCACCCTTTTGGGCAAATGGGTGTTGCTGAAAATGCTTGGAAGAGATTGAAGGTGCAAAAAAGAGGACTTTTTGTGGGGGAAAAGTGGGATTCTTGATGAATATATTCTTGAAGGTGCAAGAACATAGGAAGAAGAAGAGGAGATTAGCTTATATGCAGCAGCATTTTCACAGTGATTCATACAATTAGCCATCTTGATCAAACTTTTTTCAAATTTTATTTGAATTTTTTTTATAGATTTGGTAAATGCTCTTTTTCTGCTATTTAGCAGAGTGGAGCAATGGAAAGGAAGCTTTTTTAGCAGAAGGATAGAAAGGTGGTTTCAGTTGAGGCTAGGGTTTTAGAAGTTCTACCGGTAATTAACTAAGATTTGATTATCAATAGGAAAAATAAATAATTATAGAAGGATAATAAAGAAAGAAAAGAGGGACAGGGATACATAAGAAGTTTTGGGCTAAATAAGAGACGTAATAAAATTGGAAAAATTAAAATGAGAAAATAAATACTCCTATTATTTTTTGCCAATATTATGGCTATTTGAACAAGTGGAAATATTTAATCATTTATTTTAATATCTATAAAAAAAAATATAAATTTGATAAATAAGAACGAACAATGCATCTCTCTACCCTTTTCATCTTTTGGTTTTTCAATATATATATATATATATATATATATATACATTGCCAAATTAAGTGAAGTGTGGAGGTGGAGTACAATGGTTTCGTTATATAAGAATAAGGGTGAAATTCAAAATTGTAACAATTATAGGGATATCAAGTTGTTAAGTCACACCATGAAAGTTTGGGAGTGAGTGGTGGAGATGAGGGTGGGGAAGGGTGTATCCATTTCTGAGAGCCAGTTTGAATTCATGTTGGGGCGATCTACTATGAAAGTCATCCATTTGGTGAGGAGACTGATGGAGAAATACCGAAAAAAGAAGCGGGACTTACATATGGTGTTCTTTAACATTGAGAAGGCCTACGACAAAGCTTCGAAGGAAGTCCTTTGGAGATGAATGGAGGCTAGAGGTGTATTAGTGGCTTACATTAGGGCGATAAAGGACATGTAAGATGGAGCTAAACTGGGGTTAGAACGGTAGGTGGAGACTCGAAGCATTTCCCTGTGGAAATGGGGTTGCACCAGGGATCAGCTCTTAGTCCATTGCTCTTTATCGTGGTGATGGATATATTGACGCAGTACATCCAAAATAAAGTGCCTTGATGTATGTTATTTACAGATGACATAGTACTAACTGATGAGACGTGTAGTGGAGTGAATGGTAGGTTGGAGGTGTGGAGACAAACTCTAGAAGCCAAAGGGTTTAAGTTGAGCAGAATCAGAGTATTTGTAGTTCAAATTCAATGAGGAATTGCATGAGGAATGCGTGGAAGTGCGGCTGGACATACAGGCTCTCCTCAAGAGCGACAGTTTCAAATATCTTGGCTCTATTATCCAGGGTAGTATGGTCATCGTATTTGTGCGATGTGAATGAGATGGAGGCTTGCCTTCGGAGTCTTATGTGATAAAAGTATACCACCAAAACTTAAAGGTAAGTTTTATAGAGTGGTGGTTAGACCAACGTTATTGTATGGGGCGGAGTATTGGCTAGTAAAAAACTCTCATCTTCGGAAGATGCATGTCGTAGAGATAAGGATGTTGAAATGGATGGTTGGACATACTAGGTGTGATAGAGTCAAGAATGACGTTATTCGAGACTCTGTAGTGGACAAGTTAGGGAAGCGAAATTGAGATGGTTTGGACATGTGATGAGGCGAGGTTTAGATGCCCCAGTGAGGAGGGACGAGAGGTTGGATATAGTAGGTACGAAAAGGGGTAGAGGTAGGCCGAAGAAGTATTGTGGAGAGGTTATTAGACAGGACATGACACATATTTAAGTTACCGAGGACATGACCTTAGATAGGGGGATGTGGAGGACGCGTATTAGAGTAGAAGGTTAGTCGGGTAGCAGCGTTGTGTGCACAAATCATAGTATAGTAGCTTAGGGTTTAGCCATAGCTATCTATCATTGTTGTTGTTTATTGTATTTCGATTATTACACTATTTTGTGGCTAATATTGTTTTTCTGGTAGATTTTGCATTGTTTAGTTGTCATATTCTCTTCATTGTTTTCCTCTTATTTGTATCTGGATTTGCTACACTTGAGTTGAGGGTCTTTCGGAAACAGCCTTTCTACCTCCCCGAGGTAGTGGTAAGGTCTGTGTATACTTTACTCTCCCCATACCTCAGTTCTAGTATTTTAACGCGTATGTTGTTGTTGTTGTATGGAAGATTATAACTAATTTTCGCGTTATATTTAGTTAGTCAAATTTTATGAAAATATTATGACAATTTTCAAATAAAATGATTCACATAAACTAATATTAGAATATCCTTACCAACAAGATATTCAGGTATAATCATCGGTAAAACAAAGTGATATGTATCAACAAAGAAAGTGTTACGTATAATATAATGACAAATAGTAAAGGAACAAACTCAGTCCAAAAAAAAACAATACACTGAGAGAGAAAAAATTAATTCAAAATATTAATGGTATTCTATTTTTTAAACACTCTTATTCTTTCTTGAGGAAAAAAACAAGAAAATAATATCCTACACGCTATTATTAGAATCAAATGTCACACATTACCAAATTTAAAATGAATATGTTTTTAGATGCTTAACAAGTTAAATCTAGAATAATAAATTTAATTTATCATATTTTAATTTTATGAAAATCTTGTATACCTAGCAGTTAAAGCAAATTCTTTGACCATAACTAATACTAGAAAAGTTTTTGGTTTAAACTGATCAGAAACAAAGAAGACAACTTTGTGTGTGTTTACCTTAGCTGGAGCCATCATTGTTAGAACTTGAAGTCCTACATGATAAGCATCAAAAATTGAATGTCTTAGGTGGACCAAGTATGCAATTATTGACATTTTATTTAGTGGTGGAGAATTGAGTACACTACATGATAAAAAATTTGGAAAAAAAAAAAAAAAAAAACATGTACAAGGTTAATTTTTTACATCAAATAAATTTGAACTATTTATAATGTTCGAATGACACTCTACTTGATGGTAAAAACTAACATAATTAAGTGATGAGAATTTTAATATAGTAACCTTTAATACTTTTTGCAATAATACTTTTTTATGGATGATAGAGATGCGTGCAAAATGGTTAAAATATTATTGTTATACACAAGGTCAAAGCAAAATATATATAAAAATTTGCATAGTTCATAGAGTAACATTTATTAAAGTTTGACTTTAAGCAACTAATTTTATCAAATCACTAGCTTGAATGTTATCTTGGATTTTATATTTAGATTGATTATATTATTATCATTAAAAAAAATTAATTTATGACATGAAATAATGTTTTGAAGGTAAGAGAATAAACATGGGGATAAATTACAACTCAAAATGACGACTGACAGATCAAAATTGACTTAGTATACAACAGCTGGACTAAGCAAACAGGGGATAAAGATATAATGTAATTTGTAGGTATATGCTTATCTACATCTACATAGTGGCAAAGCAACCAAATTAAAATCCAGCTATAACTTACTATCAGAAAGGATACAACAAATTGACTGAAAGTACTACATCTAGTTTGGATGAGCAAATGGTCATATTCACAACATAGTAAGTGCTAACTAGTTAAAGGTGTGTGAAACCTAAGTCATATTGTTTTCTCTTTTGTTGTATTGACTGAATTATCTGAGCTACGATTTTGTGTCAGACCTTGCATTGTGAGGTATAACCTTGATAACTCTTGCTGGATGATCAGTCATACAAGCCTGAGGGTTGCTATCAGGGTTGTCAGCAGTTGGAGATGTGGGGAAAAGAGAAAGCATGTTTCTTCCTCATGTGTAGTTGCTCAATGTCGTTCCTTGAACTCTACTTGCAGTGTTGGCTTGTAGTTCATTATCTTTGGTGTCCTGGAACCTTACAACATCCGAAATAATTCGATTTTTCTCACTCAGAACATTACTCAAATCCTGATGTTGAATATTAAAGTTATCAACCACTCCAAATAACTGGTGTTGAAAACCAGGCAAGGTAAACTGATTTTATTACTCAATAGCAAAAGATGAAACTGGTGGATTCGTAACTGGCATGTCATATTGCCAAAAGTAGTCATGACCAATTGGAGGCGCAAAAGGAACTCCCATCCTTGAGGATGAGGAGCAGGAACTCCGTATGTTGGAGCAACAAAGTTCCCCATCGTTGGAGTCGATCCTGGGGGCCCACCTCCACAAATAGGACTCATGAATCCAGGTCCAGGGAATGACTTGTATACAAGCCCCTCAGAAGGAGACATTACCGGTATCAACCATTGCTGCTCAGAGGTTGTTGGAAACACCAAGGACCTGCGTTAGAATCATCTGTCATAGGCGTTGGCATTGGATTTCCTGAAAATTGTCTGTGGACTACCATTTTGCACAGAAGAAAGAAATGTCGTGCCCACAGTGCTTTCAACAAACTATTCTATTCTGAAGGTAGGTTTTTCAAAGTCATATTTGCTCTTCGAAACACTTTGAGATTCTCTAACAATACAGTGTAATGAAAATCTTTTGCCAGACGAACTCTTTAAAAATTTGCCTACATAAGCAAAATCTTCGAGAGTACTATTTGGTAACCCTACAATGAGTCTTTGACCTTTATTAGTCGATGCAACTAGAACACTTGGATGGCATAAAGGTGGAAATTTCAAAATTTTAAAAGTTTATGGGAAGTTTTTTTTTTGGGACGTGAGTTTTCTATTGAATTCTAATGTCGGCTAAAGTTTATGGGAAGTTTCGGAGGGAAAAAAGCCCCCGGCGAGGATTGAACTCGCGACCTTTCGCTTACGAAGCGAACGCACTACCACTATGCTACGGAGGCAACTCATGATTTCAATAATCAACATAATACATAAAAATAATTAATCACGTTCATGCTGACACAAGCTTTGCTTTTCTACATAATTTTGTATTTCTGATTTATTATATAGTATGTTTGAAATAATGAAATAAGTAGACCTTTCAAGAAAATAATCGAAAAAGTGTGTATATATATATATATAAATATATTGAATCGAGTCGATAATTATTCTTTTGATATAACATAAACACTAAATAAACATCATCGTAGATTTTGCTCTTTCTCCGTTTGATAACACAGCTATCATCATCATCTTCATCAACAAGTTTCAGCCTTTCCTTAACTTTCTCATGTTGGTCACATTTTTTAGTCCTCAATTCGATATTTTTAACCGCATTTGCAAGCTTCTTCATTTGTGAGCGAGTTATACGATTCCTCCTCTCTTTGCAGGAACAACAGGGGACGCAAAATCATTATCATCACGTTGCCAAAACGTTGCAGCAACAGAGGAAGATGACAAGTTGTTTGTTGTTGCAGCATCAATTTTATAAGCAATCTTCGCACGACTTCTAGGCGTAGTCATTTTCATGTGAGTTTTTTGAGAAAAAAGCATCAAAAAAAGGCAATACTTATTACACTTATCACCTAAAAAAAAAATATATCATCAATTCGTTACTCGCTACATTATCAAACTTCATCAATAATTCCCTCACAAACAATCAAATACCTTAAAAAATAATACTAGTTAAGAACAGATTAAATCATATTATCAAAATCAAAAACAAAAGTTCTACCCAAAATCAGAAACAAAAAATGTCCTAAAGAAGTTTTTAAAAAATCGAGAGCAAACCCCAATGGCGGAAGAAGTTGGAACTCCTATGACGGAAGAATGAAAAGGAAATATAAGAGAATAATAAAATATTTAAAATATTTACTTGCTAACTATGTAATGAAAAATAACATTTTATTTACATACAAATTGTATCAAACTAGATAAGAAATAAAATATGGGCCCAATTCAGTAACATTGCTACGTCACATATATTAGTGGTCATTGCGACCTTTTAAGATTACATCAAACTACTATCCGTCTATCCCCGATAGTTTTTGGGGGCAAAGACAAAAACTTTTTTTTTCTAATTTCTAATCTCTAATCTCTAATCTATTATGGATGATAGAGATGCGTGCAAAATGATTCAAATATTATTGTTATACACAAGGTCAAATCAAAATATATATAAAAATTTGCATAGTTCGTAGAGTAACATTTATTAAAGTTTGACTTTAAGCAACTAATTTTATCAAATCACTAGCTTGAATGTTATCTTGGATTTTATATTTAGATTGATTATATTATTATCATTAAAAAAAAATTTATGACATGAAATAATGTTTTGAAGGTAAAAGAATAAACATGGGGATAAATTACAACTCAAAATGACGACTGACAGATCAAAATTGACTTAATATACAACAGCTGGACTAAGCAAACAGGGATAAAGATATAATGTAATTTGTAGGTATATGCTTATCTACATCTACATAGTGGCAAAGCAACCAAATTAAAATCCAGCTATAACATACTATCAGAAAGGATACAACAAATTGACTGAAAGTACTACATCTAGTTTGGATGAGCAAATGGTCATATTCACAACATAGTAAGTGCTAACTAGTTAAAGGTGTGTGAAACCTAAGTCATATTGTTTTCTCTTTTGTTGTATTGACTGAATTATCTGAGCTACGATTTTGTGTCAGACCTTGCATTGTGAGGTATAACCTTGATAACTCTTGTTGGATGATCAGTCATACAAGCCTGAGGGTTGCTATCAGGGTTGTAGCAGTTGGAGATGTGGGGAAAAGAGAAAGCATGTTTCTTCCTCATGTGTAGTTGCTCAATGTCGTTCCTTGAACTCTACTTGCAGTGTTGGCTTGTAGTTCATTATCTTTGGTGTCCTAGAACCTTACAACATCCAAAATAATTTGATTTTTCTCACTCAGAACATTACTCAAATCCTGATGTTGAATATTAAAGTTATCAACCACTCCAAATAACTGTTGTTGAAAACCAGGCAAGGTAAACTGATTTTATTACTCAATAGCAAAAGATGAAACTGGTGGATTCATAACTGACATGTCATATTGCCAAAAGTAGTCATGACCAATTGGAGGCGCAAAAGGAACTCCCATCCTTGAGGATGAGGAGCAGGAACTCCGTATGTTGGAGCAACAAAGTTCCCCATCGTTGGAGTCGATCCTGGGGGCCCACCTCCACAAATAGGACTCATGAATCCAGGTCCAGGGAATGACTTGTATACAAGCCCCTCAGAAGGAGACATTACCGGTATCAACCATTGCTGCTCAGAGGTTGTTGGAAACACCAAGGACCTGCGTTAGAATCATCTGTCATAGGCGTTGGCATTGGATTTCCTGAAAATTGTCTGTGGACTACCATTTTGCACAGAAGAAAGAAATGTCGTGCCCACAGTGCTTTCAACAAACTATTCTATTCTGAAGGTAGGTTTTTCAAAGTCATATTTGCTCTTCGAAACACTTTGAGATTCTCTAACAATACAGTGTAATGAAAATCTTTTGCCAGACGAACTCTTTAAAAATTTGCCTACATAAGCAAAATCTTCGAGAGTACTATTTGGTAACCCTACAATGAGTCTTTGACCTTTATTAGTCGATGCAACTAGAACACTTGGATGGCATAAAGGTGGAAATTTCAAAATTTTAAAAGTTTATGGGAAGTTTTTTTTTTGGGACGTGAGTTTTCTATTGAATTCTAATGTCGGCTAAAGTTTATGGGAAGTTTCGGAGGGAAAAAAGCCCCCGGCGAGGATTGAACTCGCGACCTTTCGCTTACGAAGCGAACGCACTACCACTATGCTACGGAGGCAACTCATGATTTCAATAATCAACATAATACATAAAAATAATTAATCACGTTCATGCTGACACAAGCTTTGCTTTTCTACATAATTTTGTATTTCTGATTTATTATATAGTATGTTTGAAATAATGAAATAAGTAGACCTTTCAAGAAAATAATCGAAAAAGTGTGTATATATATATATATAAATATATTGAATCGAGTCGATAATTATTCTTTTGATATAACATAAACACTAAATAAACATCATCGTAGATTTTGCTCTTTCTCCGTTTGATAACACAGCTATCATCATCATCTTCATCAACAAGTTTCAGCCTTTCCTTAACTTTCTCATGTTGGTCACATTTTTTAGTCCTCAATTCGATATTTTTAACCGCATTTGCAAGCTTCTTCATTTGTGAGCGAGTTATACGATTCCTCCTCTCTTTGCAGGAACAACAGGGGACGCAAAATCATTATCATCACGTTGCCAAAACGTTGCAGCAACAGAGGAAGATGACAAGTTGTTTGTTGTTGCAGCATAAATTTTATAAGCAATCCTCGCACGACTTCTAGGCGTAGTCATTTTCATGTGAGTTTTTTGAGAAAAAAGCATCAAAAAAAGGCAATACTTATTACACTTATCACCTAAAAAAAAAATATATCATCAATTCGTTACTCGCTACATTATCAAACTTCATCAATAATTCCCTCACAAACAATCAAATACCTTAAAAAATAATACTAGTTAAGAACAGATTAAATCATATTATCAAAATCAAAAACAAAAGTTCTACCCAAAATCAGAAACAAAAAATGTCCTAAAGAAGTTTTTAAAAAATCGAGAGCAAACCCCAATGGCGGAAGAAGTTGGAACTCCTATGACGGAAGAATGAAAAGGAAATATAAGAGAATAATAAAATATTTAAAATATTTACTTGCTAACTATGTAATGAAAAATAACATTTTATTTACATACAAATTGTATCAAACTAGATAAGAAATAAAATATGGGCCCAATTCAGTAACATTGCTACGTCACATATATTAGTGGTCATTGCGACCTTTTAAGATTACATCAAACTACTATCCGTCTATCCCCGATAGTTTTTGGGGGCAAAGACAAAAACTTTTTTTTTCTAATTTCTAATCTCTAATCTCTAATCTATTAAAAGTGTGAAGGTCCTTATAAATATTGTTTGAATTTTTTGCCATTCATTAAAAGTCTCTGCTTTAGACAAAATTGTCTTTTCACTTTTTTTTTCCCTCAATTAAAATTATAATTATATATAAATACTAATATACACCAATGAATAATAATATTACATTAAAGGTTTAAAAAAAAAATACTTTTACCTTATTTTTTTTCTTTTTAAAAGTTCCAAAAATAAAACCCCTAAAGTTGTTTTTAAAAAAACGTACTTTTACTTTTTTTTTCTTCTAAAAATTCCAAAAAAAAAAAAACTAAAATTCCCCCCCAAAAAAACAATTACTTTCACTTCTTTTTTTTTTCCAAAAATTTGTTGTTGTTTCTTCTTCTTCTTTTTTTTTTTCTTTTTGTAAATTTGGCCTTTTTTTAAATTTGAACCTAGATGTCTATCACTTTCGAATTAGGATTTCTTAACCAATTAATTAATATACTTCCATTAGTTGTCTCTCTTTATGTAGGTTTTGATTATTCTTTCAAATTAATTCTAAAACTATGTACGTAGGGAAAAATATTTTTAGGTATAGAATTCTAAAAATATCGTTTGTAGGGAAAAACGTGTTTACGTATAGAATTTTCTTACTAATTGAAATTTTGATAGTATTTATGATTAAAGGGATAAATTTGCTTGTAATTTGAGGTACATTCTCAAAACTTTTAGCATGTTCTTGACGTTTACAATAATAAATTATCAGGTATTCTTGAAAGACAATTGCTAATTGAGAAGTTTTTTGTTGTGAAATCTTGATAGTATCTATGATTGAAGAGTCAAATTTGATTGTGATTTAAGGTAAGCTTTTAAAATTTTTAGTATGTTCTAGATGTGCACACTAATATATTATCATATATTCTTGATAGACGATAGTTAATTGAAAAGTTTTCTTTATGTTTACAATAATAACTTATCATGTATTCTTGATAGACAATTGCTAATTGAGAAGTTTTTTCTGAAAACACATTTAGCTACATAATCTTTTTTTTTTATTGAACTCTTGATAGTATCTATAATTAATTAAAGAGATAAATTTACTTGTGATTTGAGGTAAGTTTTTTAAAATTTTAGTATGTTCTTGAAGTTTACGATGATAAATTATGATGTATTTTTGATAGAAAATTGGTATTTTTGATAGAAAATTGCTAATTGAGAATTATTTTTGTGGAATCTTGATGCTAGGGAAGTATCTACTATTGAAAAGACAAATTTGCTTGTGATTTGAGGTAAGTTTGTTTTAGTATGTTCTTGATGTGTACAATAATAAATTATCATGTATTCTTGATAGACAATTGCAAATTGAGAAGTTTTTTTTTGTGTGTGTGTGTGATTTTAATATGTTCTTTATGTTTACAATAACAAATTATCATGTATTCTTGATAGACAATTGCAAATTGAGAAGTTTTTTTTTGTGTGCGTGTGTGTGTGATTTTAATAAGATCTTTATATTTACAATAACAAATTATCATATATTCTTGATAGATAATTGCTATATGAAGGAGAAAAGTTTTTCTTGAAACGCCTTCTACAAGAGAAAGAGAAGTTTCACAGTTAGGAATTATCATCACCAACATGATGATTTTAATATCAACAAATGCATGAGTATTAATTCCCTATATTTCATGATTCTTTTTCATGTGCATGATGGAATTGTATTATTTAAATTTAGCAATTATACGTATGTTCTTTGTTTTTGTTTTTGTTAATTTGTTCTAAGTAGTGATGTTGTAATTTATAACGAAAATATATAAATGGCTATGTGGGCCGACAAGACCACCAGGATATCTATTTATATTCTTTTCGACAAGTTTAGGTTTAGTTGGAGTTTGGGAGTACCGTTTGTCGTAGTATTAGCTTTATACATGTATTTTTTTGCTTTTGATATCTATTACCATCCATTGTCTATTATATTTTAGTTACCGCATTATTTTACTATTGTTATTGTTTCTTTTCACTTAAGGCTATGCATTGTTTCTTTTCTTTGAATGTCATATACTGTTTTCCTTATTAATTGACATGTTGTCTTCACTATCGTATTCGTATTTCATTTTTGTAATGTTTTCTTAATATGGGGCACTCAACGTTGATAACTTAATTGCAGCGATTTTTTTAGAGCAGAACAAGGAATAACTTTATTGTTTGGGATTCTTATAAATTTTCCACCACATTGTTGCTAAATTTTCAAGCACAGTAATTTCTCTGATTTCATTCACCAGCTTAAAACATATGTAAGAGTTTTTTTTACTTCTAACTCTTATCCAATTTTCACATCCCTTTTTAGATTATGAATATTTCCCATGTACTGAGCTTCAGTTTTTGATTAATTAGTTAGGATTTGTAAATAGCTCAATTCAGAATTTTATTATGCATTATATTAAGAATGATGTCTTGGTGGTGATCAATTTTTTGGAAAGTTCGAATTTTCTTGAAGAAAAAAGTTCTAATTTTTGAAGTTTAAAAATATGAATTAATGATATTCATTTGAGTTTTTTCTCAACACCATCAAGAAGACGGTAGATTTATGATTTTGTTTTGTTAGTTTAGTTCGCTTTATTAATTTTTTGAAAATATGTTGCAACAACCAGTGACAAGTATAAAATAAAATTTTATACTGATTATTTTGGAATAAATGTGCAACACACGTTCCAATAGACTAGTAATGGCCATTGGCCATTTATTTCTTTTCCCTTGATTTATTTTCTTCTTTTCAACTTTGAGTTTATTCCATTCAAAAGTTGAATGAATTTCATTTATCTAATCTAAAAAAGTTGAGAGAGGTAACTAAAATTTAATCGACTTCAAATTTGTTCAAATTATATCTATTTTTCCTTTCTTTTTGAGTTTCCAGTGTATTCAAGTTAGTTCTGGAAATCCCAGAAAGGAATACCATATTGAAAGCTAATGAAGGTAATTTTACTTCTTAATATCCTCAAGTATGTAATTGTTGTATGCGCTATCTCTTGAGTTTGTAAAATGTTCCTTTGATGCCAGCAAGGTGTTTGAATTTTTGTCCAGTTGAGTGATGATGCCTTTACTATGTCCAGATTTCTTTTATAAAAACAAAAATTGGGGTAGAGGAAATGGGGAGGGAATTACAAGGTGGAGAATCAAACTTTGCCGGTTGCCAACGAGGCGAAAGTTCAAGTAGCCAATAAACTGAGCTACTAAGAGATTTCCATTATGTCAAGATTAACTCTTTTTTTAATAACTGTGGTGTCCCTCCAGTTTTCGCGCGCCTCAATTAAATTCACGAGATATCTGTTACCTCCCATCAGCAACAGATATCGGGTAACTCTGTCTATCAAGACTAGGACAAACGGAAAGAATCACCTAGTGTTCTTTGTTTCTGTTGAGATTTGAACCTAAGACCTTAGATTCTCAACAACTCAACCCACTTCATCGATCACTAGGCCACACCCTTGGGTGCTATCGAGATTAACTCTTTCGTCTCTAAGTTTTATGTGTAATCTTTGAATTCTTCTTCCATACCTCTACTTTTCTGTTTTCATTAGATTAACTCCTTTTCTATGATATTTTCTTGTTGATTCTTCATTTGCCAGTGGCTATTAATAGTTATGTTGTTTTAGTCAAGGTCTCCTTCATGCAGGTTAAATTTCTATAACAAGGTAAAACCTTGACTTTATATGGTTAGATCAGTAATAAGAAACTCCCATGTCAAAGTAACTAGTGAAAACTATCAAGGAATATGCATATCTTGAATAATTGGGAGATCACTTGAGAGATTATAATGGATTCAATATAGTTTATTTAACTGGCTTACATGTGATGCTCGTACATGGTATTACCAAACTAGTCCCTGGGCACACACAGTTCGCCAATCAGTAAGAACAAACTTTTCAAAAATAACATAAACGATACTAAAATATGTGTGATATAATTTAAAAAGTATATATAAGTTGCTGAAAATGATCGTTGTTGATCATGGTTAGTCACTCGGGACTGTATGTGATAAATATTGATGGAAGACTAGAAAAGTAAAATTTCATTTACAATTCTTTATCTGGATAATCATACTCCCTACATTTTATAATCGCGACCACTCGTATGTTTGTTCAACCTACTCGTCCACCTTTCACTTTGACTTTATTAAATAAAAAAAAAATTAAAGAGGTTGGGAAAAATAAATTGCAAGAACTAAAAGTAGAAGATAATGCCATTCCATCGAGTGCGACATTCTTTTGCTTGGTCAATTTATGACTATGGATATAATCTGTATTGCTCGGACTCCCCAATAATGGTGCCACACCCGTGTCAAATCCTTCAAAAATGTACTGTTTTTGAAGGATCCGACATGCACCTGGCCATTATTTTGAAGAGTCAACTTAGGATATAATTGAGTAAAAAAGTGGAAAGCAGCACTTAAAGGATATCTCTTAGAAGTAGTTCAGCAATATAAACACAGCTAAATCATTAATGCATATGGAGAGCTGCGTATGTGAAATCCTTGAAGAGCTCTATCTGGGCTTATGGAGAGCTGAGTTCTTCTTTAACTGCTATCTTTTCTGAAATGAATGTGCAATATGTTTGCTTTCTTCCACAAGGCCATGCTCTCCTTGATGAATTCTTTGTTTGGGTCATTTCAGTTGTTTTACTACTTCATTGCTGCCTATACTTGTATGACAGAGTGCTTTAACAGCATGACCTTGGAACAGCCATTTCATAGATTTAAGTTTAAGTATGTTGGAGATAATAGACACAACATATAATGAATTCTATGATACTATAAGATGTTTCTTACTCTTATTCTCTTAATACTTGTAACTTAAACAAAGTCAGCAAAGACGTCATAGGCATAATGTCTACTTTTGCAAAAATCAAAATGCATTTTAATTTATACTTTTAAAAAAAAATTTATCTGGTGTCTATTTTTCTAGTGATTTTATGATCTTATGTTGTATAGCCATGTAACTGGTTCATTGCATTTTTTTTGTGTGCAATGTTGGATGTCCAAACAGGTGTAGATTGGAATATCTCAAATTTAGAGCTCCTTTTTGCTGTGAACGTGAATAATGAGGCCGAGGTGGAAAGGAAAAGGGGCAGAAGTTAAAACTCTTGCAGATCCCATTTCAGAAATAGTCAGCCAACTCCAATCTTCTCTGATCAGCTCAAATTCTAGAGGACTGCTTTCTGGTACGAATGTGCTTCTTAAAGCAGATGCAGAACTAACTGACCTCCTCAATCGTGCATGTTTTGGTAGGCCTAGGGTAACATCAGAAAAGAATGAGCAATGGTTTCAGCTCTCCATGGAAGAAGCTTTTTATCTTCAATATTCTCTTAAATGCATTAAGGTTGTTGACCACAATGATACTGAAGTGGACAACGAGGAGTTATGGAAGCATATGACATCCAGCAAGGAAAATTTTCCTATCTTATTCAAAGCTTTTTCTCACCTTAGAAGTAAGAACTGGGTGGTTAGATCAGGCTCTCAGTATGGGGTAGACTTTGTTGCCTATCGTCATCATCCTGCTTTGGTTCATTCTGAATATGCTGTGCTTGTTGTATCAGCACATGATGGTAGTGCAAATGGTCGTTTGAGGGTTTGGTCCGACTTCCACTGCACTCTTCGCCTTTGTGGTAGTGTGGCGAAAACATTATTAGTTCTCGATATTGAGCAACAACAAAGTTGCGCAACTTCTCCATCGTGCTTAGATAATTATGTTGTCGAAGAGAGAACAATCACAAGATGGAGTCCAGAGCTAGGCCGTGAGAAAAATGTTAAATCAGACCCAAGTGTCAAGTAGATCCACTGGTTTAAGATCAACTACTGGTTTAAGATCAACTCCAACTTCATCTTGTACTAGTTTAGCTATTGTATTGTCATTTAAAAGCACTACGATTAGTACTCTGTATAACCATTAATACTCTGTAAACCGTGCTTAATCCCCCTATTTGTTATAGGCATCTTGGTCTGACTTTGTGCCCAGCAGAAATGGTAAAAGATGCCTTCTTATTTCACTTAGAGCAAGTTGCTGCATTGGCAAAGAACTACCCTATCTCAAAAACCAGTTCAAAGAGAACCTAGGCATAAAAAGTTTTGGATAACTAACTAAACTGTGTAATTACACCACATTACACTCAAATCCAATTCCCAAGTGGCTTTCCAAACATGCCCTAAAAAATATACAAAACAACTCATACAAGATTTTTATAGTCAATTTTCTTCAGCTGGAAACGGGGCACAAGAAGTATGAAGAAAGCATTTTGTTCTAATAAGATAAAAACTACATAGGAAAATACATATCAAGTTTTACTGTCTTGTCATGGGAAAGCTCTTAGTATTGTATAATGCTAGGTCGAGTTTTCTCCATCCTGGTTTCTCCATAAGGTTCGTCGTTATCGATCCGTTTGTTGTGCCTAAAGGCTGCTATTGCAACCATATACATAATCACAAGGATGATCAATATGACAATGTTGATGACAGACACTTTCCTCCAACTCTTTTTCAGACTTGCCAGAACACCAGCTCTGCAAGAGTTGCAGCTATAGCAGAGCTGCTGTTGATAATTGCTCCATCTAGCACAATCAGGGTCACCTCCTACTATCCCACCTCCTGGGTTCCACACTGTCTCATTCAGGTAAGTGTAGCCACATTCTGTAGGGGGCTTGCAGCAACCAGACTGTACAAAAAGTTCAATTCTTTGTCACAAAGATTGTCTTCTTTCAAAGATTCGAACTATGAAAATAGATAGCGAGTGCCTGTCCGTCTAATCAAATTGATCAGGTCATGTAGGAACAAGGTTTAAGTCTAGCCTCCTGTTTAGGGCGAAGTGATTAGACGCACATTTCCCATCTTCCAATACAACAGGATTAAAAATTAGAAGCCCTTCTGCTGCTAGTCCTTGCCTTGAAACAAGGTTCGAAACTAGGCATACCCACCATCTCTATCAAACTCACGTTTTTTATACAACTAAGTCAATCGATATTATAGGTTACATTTGCAAAGTTCAAACTTCAAACAGACAGAGTTAAGGTGTAAGATATTTAATTATCTAGCACACACAGCCTCTCTTGCTCTTCAAAGA
This sequence comes from Capsicum rhomboideum, assembly GCA_031232105.1. Taxonomy (NCBI): domain Eukaryota; kingdom Viridiplantae; phylum Streptophyta; class Magnoliopsida; order Solanales; family Solanaceae; genus Capsicum; species Capsicum rhomboideum. The sequence continues at coordinate 4,432,383 of CP124713.1, read as the reverse complement.
GCACATATGTGATGTCAATAATTGGGCCCCTAATTATTGGAGTTTGATGGAAAAGTTAGGCTCCAATCTTTTTCCAACCAAAAATATAGTCATTCACATCAGCATCAACCTTGTAAACATTATTTTCTTTTAGTAGTGACGGATGCTTTAAGAACATTTAATATTAGGCCCCGATTGACGCAAGAAGTGTTCCTCAACAGTAAAAAATTTATCCGCACCAGATGTTTACACCAAATCAATCGTACCACTTGCAAATTAAGATTGACATCATATACTATTTCTTTTTTTTTTTGGACATGTTGATCGATGTTGCATCAGAAAAATATTTGGTTGTACAACTCTTATAAGTGGCAAATAAACTAGAAAAGTTTGTCTTTTGTTTTCTTTTTACCTTGGACCACTTGAAAAGAGGATATTCCACCGAGAGAAGTAAAGCAAAATGAATAAAATCAAGATGAGTCCAAAACAGCTAACATCAAGATTCCAAACTCATGAAACATGCATTTTGTCACAGGTTAAAAGCACTATACTTCCATACTATTGCAGCCAAAAAAGTATCTACTTTTAATATTGTGGAAACATTCATTAGACAACAATAGAAAAGTTGGTAAAATGTCTTGTCATTCTGCAAATAATAAAGATTAAAAAAGTAGTGGATAACCCTAACCACATTGAAAAGCCGAGAAAGGAAAAGAAAAAACTCAGAGAATGTTAATTTTAAGTGTCCCACTTTTTTGTTTTTGGCACTGATTAAGCTAATTATTTCATTATACGCATGGTTATTCATGTGGTCACGGTTTATCAGTATAATAATAATACTAAATTCAATAAGTTGAAGTTGGTTGCTTTTCTCTCTATTTTCTTTTTTCTCTTTTGGCTTTATTTCCTTCTTGGTAGGTTGGGAATTGACAAGAGGTATTTGTTGGCAACTCACAAGTCATTTGTCTATAATCTAAACATAGAAAATGTTTTAACATAATTGCATAGTTGGGACATTAGCGTCAATTCCCTTAAAAAAAAAAAAGGTAAATGCAGGGTGTGTTTGGTTTGAAGGAAAATATATTCTAGAAAAGTAAATAGCTTTTTACTTATTTTTTTATATTCGGTAAGTGAGCAAAACAAAATTATTGGAAGGGCATTTATATGCTATTTAGGAAAATATGGTAGAGGTGGGGTGGGGTGGTGTCGTGGGCAAAAGGTGGTGGGGTGGTCAAGAGGTGGAGGTTAGGAGCGTTGGAGGGTAAGGAGGAGATAATGAGCTCAAAATATCATTTATGAAACCTATTTTTTCTTTTCACCAAAAAAGTCATTTTTCGCTAAGATTTTTGATAGACCAAATATGAGAAAAATTACACACATTTTCCTCCATAACAAACACACCCACAATCTTATGCAATTTACTAATCATCTATGTTTCTCGGACTCTTCGAAAAAATCAATGAATACGTGTCAAATTCTCCATAAAAAGTGTAATTTTTGAAGAATCCAATACAAGTACGACATCAAAAGTGAAGAGTACGCACAACTTAGCTAACCATATAAACATAGTGTCCAAACTAACTTGTTCACAACTGACTATCTCATCAAGAGCCTGCTATTCTATCAGCATTCCTATAGGATAATCATGTTTCATATTGACAAAAAAATTTGTATTCAAAATATATTAAAAAAGAAAAACTGCTTCTTTTTTTTGATAAAAAGAAAATCATTAGGAGCAAAACAAATTATATTTTCCTCTTAAAACACTGTTCATATTAGTAGAATTAAATCATATACCACAAAAAAAAAAAGGGGGAAAAATAACCACAAAAATAATTTTTAAAAAAATTTGTTAATAAGCACATACCTCAAGAGGACTAAGCCTTCTAAGATTAAACATCTCAACAGTTTCTGGAATTCCACCATTATAAGTCCTTCTCATCTTACCACAAACATGTGAATCCCTAATACAAGAACTTATTTTTGACCAATAACTCTGACTTGCCACCCTTTCTTGTAACCACCCAGAGTAATCTTGCAAGTGGTACTCCAAGTAGACCCGGTTCATAACGGGTCGACCCGACCCTTTATCAGTAACAGCATAAGCAAAGATAACAAAACCAATTAAAGCAGCAATAATAAAGAACATAGCCCAAAGATAAAGGTACATGAGGAAAGTGTTCCTATAACAAGCACCAGCAAAACCAGCTAAAGAAACAACCATAATGGAAACACCAATAACTATTAAGGGCCATTGAAGGAATTTTAAACAGTCTGTGTTGTTTGCTCTACCACTTAGCCATATTCCACCACCTAAGATTGGGATTGATGCAAGAAATGTGAAGAAATTTATTAGACCTATTAAATGGTTGCTAGTTCTCATAGTGTAAACTTTTTTTGGGTTCTTGAAAGTTTTTTTTTTTTTTTTTTTTTTGGATATGAGAATTTTGTATGAAGAAAAAGGAAGAGTTTTTTTTTTTTTATATATAAGTTTGAGAAGGTGAAGGTGAGGATTGTTGAAAGAGCAGAGAAAAGAGGAGGGACTTTCCTATTAAGTCATGGTGAGCAAATTAAAGGGGCAAGTGTGAACTGTGAAGTGACAGAAGGACCCTCTTCATTTGTCAGCATCCTACCTAGCCCAGGCATTGACGACTTGGTACAGTTGAGATGATGAGTGGATAATTTTACTTGTTACGTTCTCTTTACTTGTCCAGTATTAACTTGACATATATTAAGAAGTGATACATAAAATGATAATTTATTATGTTATCCATTGAGTATAATAAACTTAATATTTAAACAATACAATAAGAAATGACTAATTAGAAATTAAGTGAAAAAATATGTTTTTATTTTTCAAACAGAATAAATAAAAGTTGCTATTTATTTGTAATATAATAAAAGTGGACGGAGAGTATGTGCCATAATTTTCTTAAGAATGTTACCATGGGGTGGTTTGGTACCAGCATAAATTAGTACTATCATGTTTGGTAACACTTATATTGGTTGGTATAAAGTTTGACATATCAAATGTGGTGTTGGAAGTCAGTTCTCTTTTTCGTTTACAAGTAATGCAAGAATCTATGTATTACGTAATAGAAAATAAAAAAATATAACTAAATCTTGTATAATTAAACTATATAAAACAATTTTTATATTACTAATACTTGTATAGATCTAATCAACAATCAAACAACCCTAGTAGTCAATAGTTATTATTATTATTATGATAATACCAATAGTAATAATCTGGACAACAAAGGGAGTGACATATGGTAAAGAACTTACTTTCTTCATCTCATTTTATGCGACACAATTTATTTTAGTCAGTGTATAATATACACCTTACTATAGTTAAATGTAACATGTGTGTTCCACCTTACTATATAGATGTACACACACATGTTATACATCTATTTATTTTATGTAAACACTCGATATAAATGTTATACATTTTAATATAATTAAAAATAATTTAACTATAAAACTCACCTTTTATTCTTAATGAAATGATTTACAATTATATAAATATCTAAGGATTATTTTAAACCATAAATTTTAAAAATATTTCTTTTTTAAATATTATATCAATTAAATAATATCATATAAAATAAAACGGAGGGAGTAATATATAACTAAACATTATCTTAAAAGATGGTTTAGAAATATCTATGTGACTATGTTTTGTCAGTTGTTACATAGACGTAGGATCACTAGAGGACAGTAGGCCGAACATTAATTTGTCCTTTTCCACCCCCCCTCCACCCACACCCACTCCTGTATATATGTATAGAATATAGATGATTTGTAGAGATTTGATATTATCTTTTTCTTGACCTCAAAGATTAACGTGTGTATGGTTGAGTAAAGAGTTAAACCATTAATTAAGTTGAACATAGACTTTCATGATTCAAAGTCAATAAGGTATTCATTGTGTCTTTTAAACTCTGGCGGAACCGTATTGGTGAATTTAGTACAAAGTCTTCTATTGTATTAATTAGTATTTGAACCTTCAAACTGATTTAATTTTAGTTAAAAATTAAACTCATCTCATGTCATAGCAAGAATTAGTAGTTACGTATAGTAATTCACTTGAATTAAACATATTCAATGCTAAGTCCATATCCATTATCATAAAGGACTAGTTTTGTGTAAAGGTATATCTTTTTCATTAAAAATTTGGAACGATAACAAATTCTCTAGTTGTTAATGAGACTCAAATATGCAATAAAAAGACATGGAGAAAGTGTGTGCATATTAACTATGACAGCACCTTAAGCTAATTACAACTTAGCTCTTACATGAGAATTTTTCTTTTCAATTGGCAAAAGTACGTACAGTACTACTACATAAATTAAAATTAGCGACGGACAAATTTTATAACTAGACAACAAAATTTATTGCTAATTCTATTTAATGACGAATTAGCCACAGACTATAAAAAAATTCTATTAGCTATGAATGATTTAGCCGAAGTTCGTACATGAACTATCCTAATTTGTTTTTACAGTGGTAGAGTGAATATAATATTTCACACCAGAAAAAATGTTGGAGGTTTTGTCAAATAGAACAAGTAACCAAACGTTCCCTAAAGGTGCAATGGATTTTCCAACTCTTATAAGGAAAAAAATTGTACGTTCACCCATGGTGGATGAATTATGTTGGTGAAGACCATAGTACTCCTCACTGCTTCCTGCAATTTCCAATTTCAATATTGTAATGCTAACACACCCATGGTGGGCGGTGACTCGGGAGGTAATAAAATAGCGTATTTAGTAACCAAATTAATTTTTAATAAAATTAAGAGGAAGGAGATCTTAAACTTTTGATCACCGCTTATTCCACGTGAAACCTTCAAGGTTAAAAGTTAAAAATATTATCTTTGAAGTCTTGCCCGTGGACAAGCGGGGTCAAAAACTCAGCACCACCCGTCTCCAAGACAATTCTTATAAATGAGAAATTCACTTGTTATTTCTTTATGATCAACTGTTTAGTAAATGACCATCTTTTTATTTTTCTTAATACTTATAAATCTTTAAATTCACGGTGTAAAATTTTCTTTGGAGCAAATTAAAAATTGCATGAGAAAATGTTAGATCATGATTTTAAAATGTGTAAATTATTCAAACATTAGATGACAATAAGAGATGTTATTTGTAAGATTGAGAAACATATAAGCAATCATTAGATCCAATTCTAATGTTATTTGGAGGGATAATTTTTTAAAGATCATATTTACGCAAACTTTTAGAAATAGGAAAAACATTAAAATGATGACCTAAAAAGGGGATGTTTGCGCATAAATCTCAAAAAAAAAAAAATCATAAAGGACTAGTTTTGTCATTTGCGTAGTGGTATATCTTTTTTATTACAAAATTTGGAACTATAACAAATTCCCGAATTGTTAATGAGACTCAAATATGCAATAAATAAATAACAATTAGTAATATTATTCGATACACTCTGCATATAAATTGCTTTTTATCATAATCTTTAACGGTTGATGTACGTTACATTGTGATCATTTTAATTTTAAACAATACTCTAAAGGTGCAGTTGATTTTATGATTCTTGAGAAAGAAAAAATGTTCATCCATGGTGGATGAATTTTGTTAGTGAGTGAAACTCCGATCCAAGCTGCATCCTTCCCATTTCAATTTCAGTAATAATATGAATGTAATGCTAACACACCCATGGTGGGTGGTGATCTCTATTATAAGCTCGGGAAGTAATAAACAAGCGTATTTAATAACCAAATGCCGATGTGGGACTAAAAATTGGTCGGCGTGCTACTACAACAACCTTAGATTAGTGGAAGAATAAATTGGGCCGAGGGAGATACACCACTGCTTATTTCACGTGCAAATCTTCAAGGTCAAAAAGTTAAAAATTATTATTCTTGAAGTTTTGCACATGGATAAGCAAGGTCAAAAGTTCAACACCATTCATCTCTTTATGGATGATTATTTAGTAAATGACTATTTTTTTTTTTAATACTTATAAACTTTTTAGAGCACGGTTTGAAAATTTCTTTTTGAACAAACTGAAAATCATATGAGAAAATGTTAGATCACTGATCTACAAAATTGTAAATTATTCAAACGCTAGATATTTTGTGTATTAGATTGAGAAACATATACGGAATCATTAGACACAAGTATTTAGCCTATTGAAACATCATGTTTTAAAAATTGTCTAGAAGGTGATTTTTTGACTCTACCTGTTCATCAGCAGCAACAACAACAATATGCTCAATAAATTCTCATAAAGTGGGGTTTGGGGAGGATAAGTGTACACAGTTCGTACCACTATCTCAGAGGTGAGGTAGAGAGGTTGTTTCCAATAGACCCACGGTTCAAGATAAAAAATAGTCTAGAAAAAAACATAGTATATGAACAAAAAACAATAGATATTAACACAACAAATAATAACAGAAACAAGACTACTATAGAGTAATACTTGTTCATAGCAAAACTTTAAGAAAAAAAAGTAACTACTTTTGAAATTGAAGATTTGCACTTGGATAAGCAATAGTTAAAAGTTTAAAATAGTGGATATCCAAGTCATTAGGTGTAATCCTATTAATTTTCACTAATCTGCAGTTGTTGTAATACCAAGGCCGAACAGTTTTAGTCCCACATCGGTATTTAGTAAATAAATTTGTTACAATTTTACCTGTCAAGTTTGTGTTGAAGGTAACCACACACCATGGGTGCGTTAGCCTTAGAAATTGAAATTTGAAATTGAAGATTGAAGATGGAGCGGGGGGGGGAAAGGCTTCACCAACATTATATAACCATGGATGAACAAATTTTTTCTTATTCAAATTTTAAATAACTGGAAGAATATATGAATACATAGTAGACCCGAGTCCTAGTATTATCCGAAAGGATAATTTTTTGAAGCTCATATTGCACAACTTTTAATAATTAAAATAAAATCTAACTTTAATAGAAACAGCTGAGGTTGATATTTTATTTTATTTTGATTTTCTATTCGGTGTCCGATACCCATATTGTAGTCCGACTAAATCTAAATTTACGCCGAAAAGTCTCACATTAGGAATAAAACGCTAACTAACATAGACAACTCTGTAGCCAGGCGAACTCGATCGTGGACTGCTTATTGTTCAGTTCATCATTTTACTTGGTTCGATTATTTTGTCTAATACCTTAGCTTCAACTTGTTCTATTTTTAATCGTAATCTTTACTGTTTCCCTCAATAGCTTAAATTATTCTATTTTGTCGATAAATTTCAAATATAAATTGATTTTTTATCATAATCTTAACTGATGACATTACATTGTGATCATTTTAATTTCAAATGATACTCTAAAGGTGCAGTGGATTTTATAATTCTTAAGAAAAAAAAAAAAAATGTTCATCAATGGTAGATGAATTGTGTTGATGAAGCCAACACTCCATGCTGTTTCCTCCAAATTTCAATAATGTAATGCTAACACACCCATGGTGGGTGGTGAAGTTTAACATAAGGTTGTGAACTTATAAAAGAGCGTATTTATTAACCGAATACCGATGTGGGACTTTTCAGGGTTTAGGGTTTAGGATTTAGGATTCAGGGTTATAGAAAGGAGATCTTAAACTTTTAACCACCGCTTATTCCACGTATAAACATTCAAGGTCGAAAGTTAAAAATTATTATCCTTGAAGTTTTATCCATGGACAAGCGAGGTAAAAAGCTCAGCACCGCCCACCTCCAAGACAATGCTTGTAAATAAGAAATTTTCACCTTTTATATTTTCATAGACAATTGTTTAGTAAATAACCATCTTTTTTATTTTTCTTAATTAATACTTATAAATCCTTTTAGACCATGATTTGAATTATTATTTTTTTGAAAAATTGAAAATCGTATGAGAAAATATTAGATCATTGATCAAAAAAATTGTAAATTATTCTAACGCTAGACGACAGTCAAATACTTTGTCTATAAGATTGAGGAACAAGTAAGCAATCATTAGAAGAAAAAAAAATGATGTTTATAATATTGAGAAACATTAGAAGGGAAAAAAAATGATGTTTATAAGATTGAGAAACATATAAGCAATCATTAGTGGAAAAAAATGATGTTTATAAGATTGAGAAACATATTTAAAGTTTGAACAAGAAATAAGTTTTTCATCCATGATGGATGAGATACACATTACGTTGGTGAAGCCTCCCTCCGCTGCGTCTTCGGTTGGTAATTTTAAATTTCAATTGTAAGGCTAACACACCCATGGCGGGTGGTGACCTTCAGTACAAGCTTGACTATTAAAAAATAATAAATTTATTTACCAAATACCGATGTGGGACTAAAAATGTTCGGCTCTGGTATTATTACAACTGAAGATTAGTGGAAATTGATAGGATTACACCTAATAATGACTTTTATTTAAACACTCGAAGTACGGCTTGGTCCAATTGAAAAAAATAGCCTTAATACATCAATAACTTCTTAAACTTGTCAGTGAATTTTATTTAAACACTTGAATTACGGCTTGTACCAATTGAGCATCTGAACACATGATAAAGTGTGCAAATTAGACACTTCCTATTCAAATTTTGAATTTTTTTTGTGCGTATTCTCAAGTGTTCATTATGTAGATAAGTTAATCATTTAAAATACCTCACTTCATTTAATTATACTCATTAATTTCTATAAGTTGTAAAACATCAGATTTGTTCCAATTGAGGTTGATCCACTTAAAATATCCTTGAATTGAAGTGTTGAGCCTGAATAAACTTATTTTATATTTTAGTGAGTAAAGATAGAAGCGGAGTATCACTTCAACAAACTAGACGCAGGCATCAAGACATTCTGCCAACGAGCGAAGGCGATCGTTCAACAAAGGAGACTAGTGCATATAATACACCCTAGTAACTGAAACTCATACTCACATGCTCCCAAAAAAAAAAAAACATTTCAACATTTAAAAAATTTATTAGCTCATCCATAGTGGATGAGCAATTTGTGAACCTTTGGTTGAAGCTAACACACCCATAGTGGGTGCGATGGCCTGCAAGTGAGTTGGTGCTTGCAACCCAATATTCATCATAATGTAAAAGCTAACGCACCCGTGGTGGGTGGTGCTCCACGTTTGATAATCTTTAATTATTAAAGTGATTTATTAGTTTGCTTAAGATCGATGTGGGATGTAAAATTCCTGAAAGCCAACTGATTGACATTAATGTCGTATATGGTACTGCAATAAGTATAGTCAGATTAAGGGCTTGGGCTAGCCCAAGATTATGTTGGGCCCTGAAACCCAAAATTCTAGGGAAACTTTCAGAAAATATCCACTCTTTCAGCAAATTGGGGCGGCCCCAGCCTAACTTTCAAAATTACCATATATAGTCAATGTATTAACTGTATATAACTGATTGTATTCGATATAAAGTATAAATACAGTGACTAATTGCATGCACCAAAAACATATTATTTGTATCGTTAGCTGGGCAGCTGTTGTGTCATTGTATTTATATCGACAAATACAGGTGTATCAACGAATACAAACCTCTTTTTTTTTCTTTTTCTTTTTTTGTATTTTCACTCTTTTTCTCCTCCTTTTTACTCAGTATTTTCACCTATCTCTCTCTTTCTCAAATATATCAAACTTACCATTTGTATTTGTATATTAACATTTATATGTATCATTTGTATTTGGATGGTTCAATTTGTATCAACGAATACAATTTATATTTTATAGAAACGTATAATTGTATCACATACAAATACAAATGTATTATCCGATGCAAATATATCAATTGTATTTTGACGTTACAAATTAAACTGCAAAACTGCCAACATCATAAGTTATGGTTACTTTCAGTTTCTACTCTAATTAACTTTTATTTTTTGTACATTACTTGACAAAAAGTAGCAAGGATTGCTAGGGTGCCCGACTGTACGCCCTGAACACGTCTAATGTCACGCCCCGAATCCGATCGGGACATGATTGGCACCCGTAGCCGATAAGGCCCGAGAGAACCAACCTTTGCTTACCTATGTTCAATCATATGCCTATCATACTCATAACCACCATTGCGTAAGAACATGAAAGATAAATAAAGGAAACATGGGACATATTTATACATACATATGAAACTTGGCCGTTTGGCCGTTGAGGCCATCCAGTCAAAACAACATATGTCCTTTACACTGATACACCCACATCCGTCTACAAAAGCCTCTAACAAGAGCATTGACCAAAATGAACCATAAGTCGGGACAAGTCCCCGCTTTATATAACGTGTACAATACCAAAACATATGTACAACTGTGACTCGGCGAAGCTCCGATCTAACTGGAGCTCACCAAAGATCCGCAACACCGGCAACCTACTGTGGAAGCATACTAGTACCTGCGCCTGCAGCAAATAAGGTAAATTCCCCAAGAGGGGTCAGTACGAAGAATGTACTGAATATGTAAGGCTCAAATGAAACTGTAAATAACATAAAGACGTCATTGGAGTTAAACACAAGTGAGTAGTCAAAGTTAAGCATTTGGAAACATGTATATTGCGTACATTGCGTTCATTACTTCTTTATCTCATTGCTCAATGATAACAATGTACCCGGGCCCCTACTGATCAGTGGGTCTTTGCATGACTTATCGTCATGTTGGGATCGGGTCGAGCTAGGCTTATGCCCCTAAGACCTGCCACCCATAAATCAATGCCTCGGGATCGGGTCGAGCTAGGCTTACGCCCCTCAGACCTGCCACCCACATCGGGATCGAGTCGAGCTAGGCTTACGCCCCTAGACTTGCCACCCATAAATCAATACCTCGGGATCGAGTCGAGCTAGGCTAGTGCCCCTAGACTTGCCACCCATAAATCAATACCTCGGGATCGAGTCGAGCTAGGCTAGTGCCCCTAGACTTGCCACCCATAAATCAATACCTCGGGATCGAGTCGAGCTAGGCTAGTGCCCCTAGACTTGCCACCCATACTTGATCATTGACCACATTTGCATTACTTTAATCTTTACTTTGAGATTGATACAATGATAGTCATAATATCACTTTGAACTTTGGAACATAACATTGTTGGAAACTTTGAAGCATTAACCAATGAGTGAGAGATATGTGAATAACTTGGCAACATAACATTATTTGAGACATAACACTAGGGGAACCATTGGACAATAATCTATGAACAAGAGGCATAGGTAATAGCACTATTGAAACATTGGAACATAATTTGGAACGTTATCCATGAATATGAGACATGAGATTTACCAATGATCAACGAGTGAGAAAATATATGACAACGACCATAGATAAGCGGATATGAGATACCTTGGTACATTTCGGGATAGGACTAGTGGAATGTCAATGTGAATACTAAAGATACGGACAGAGTAACCTTACATACCTTGGATTCGCTATATGAATATATAATCCTAGGGGTGCATACAATAGTCCCGCTCCTTCTTTATGTGTCACTCTACAACACAAATGCATAACGAAGTTCACATTAACCACCAATTACTTTACAAATGCATAAAATAACCATAAGTCACATGTTTAGCTTTAACATGCTATTTCCCCCTTGACAAAACCAGTGATAAAATCATTATTCCAAAAATCCTCCAATATTCCCAACATTGACCAATACATGATAATCAATACATTCCACCACAACAATTCCCCTTTACACTTTCTTATCCACACCACATCACAAACAATCCATCAATTCACTTTAATACACTTCATAGCACAAATCGGTCAAAATCCCACAATTTGCACTTATAGAAAAATAACAAATTTAATAACAAAATAACACCATAGATGTTCTTATTTTGTCCATACCATGATCTTTCATCAAAGGCACAAGTCATATTTCAAGCTATAATCCCATGGATAACACATCTCTTTTACAAAAGCACAAAGTGCCATGTCCAACATTTCCAACCATAACCAACATGATATACATATTCTCTCATGATTATAATATGTTAAAGTACAATAATATTCACTTACCCAAGCTTGGAAGGTGGTGATCTTGCTCCAAAAGTTGGCTTTGAGGGTTTTGAAAGCCAAAGAAGCCTTCTTGATATGTTTCTAGAAAACATAGAAATACATGTGTGTTTTGATGAATAAATCTGATTTTTGCCTCTTTATATAGACCCCTTAAGTCATCCTTAGCCATTTGGCTCAATAATTGACTTTTCAAAGCAAGAATGGGTCATTTGACCCATTGGGCCATGTCTTTAATTCATTTTGGGCCTTCCTTTGAGCCCATTAACACATATTAATTTAGTCCACCAATTTCAATGCATAATCCATCATATATCTCATGTTTAAATAGTTCCCTAATGTCACGACCATATTCTTTTACGAGATTCTCATTCGTCGTCTCGATCGCAAAATTCTAGTCGCCCTTGGCTTCCTTAGACATTTTGGATCACTATTCACATTTCATGATTTGGTCATGTAGAAGTATGTAGGAGTGTATTGCAGTGTTTGAAGCTTGAACAACACTCAAAGAACTCCCAAGAACCAAAAGAAACCATTCAAGAATCGACGTAGAATTGCGTTGCGAAACGAGTCCGGAAAGGCAAAAATTTTGTGCCTTGCGCCACTGCTGCAAAGCAAGCTGTGGCGCAAGATCCTGCTGCCCTCTGAATCAGGTGGCTTGCGCCACACCCCCTGAAACAGGGCAGTGGCGCAAGTTTTGAAGCTTTGCTGAATTTTTCAGCCATTTTTCCAACACTTGCGTATCGTCCAATCCCTTATCCAAACACTACAAAATCCTTACTTAGTGATCTTAATAATCAAGTAAACATGACTCTAAGTCACCAAATGAGGTTAGAATGTGTACGAGGTATTACCCAAATGCTCCACGAAAGCACAAAACACCTCCCACGAAGGTCTACTCGCATGTGCGTGGCCAAATTTAAATTTTCTCGCCATTAGCATTGCCAAATACATACTTATATCTCTCGACACCTAAGCAAACATTATTCAACATCATCAAGTAGGGTTGGGAAGGTACGGGGTGTTACATCTAACGCCCAACATCCGGGACTCGCCTAATAGTTCTTATACAAATTGTGTCAAATTCCTTAGTCAACGTTGTTGATACTCATAATTCTCTACTAATTAAATGATGCTTAGTAGTTTTTTTCATCTGTTGAAATAAGAAAATTAAAAGTAACTAGCTTATGTACTAATTGAGAACGTCATGAGGGTGAATATGACTTAACATTTTTGTTTAAAATACATATCCGAATTTTACATATTCACTTGTCATTGATCGTTATGTTTTTGTCCTATATTTCAAAATTATCATATTTTATTTTGTTATTTGAAAGTATTTTATTTTTATTCATGAAAGAGTTTATGTTTTAATTATAATATTAACAGTTTATTGATTATTTCTTTTAGGGAGTTAAATTGCATAGTATGATAGTCATATATTTTAAGAAATTATTTGTAAAATCATTGAAAATTTTGTTGTTACTTATGTTTTTAGTAATCAAATTATAAAAATAAAGATACATGAGATATACCCCCCGTAGATCCTTAGGACTTATGCCACATGTCTCGGGACTTACGCCTCGCCCCGTGCTTTATAAAACGCCTCGCCTCACGCCCCCGCCTTTTAAAACACTGGTATCAGCTTATTCCACTTGTATATTTTTTTTTCAACATAAGAAACAAAATGCTCGGAGACAACCTCCCTCTCTTCACAAGATAGATAAGGTCTGCATATACACTGTCTATTTCTGATTTCGCTTGTGGAATTACACTAATTTTATTGTTGTGGTACGAAACACAGTCAATACTATTTCTTTTTCGTTATATACTTATTTCATGCTCAATACTCAATAGCTTGAGTAATTGTTAATTACATCTCTATTCTATTTTCATCATTGCTCCTTTCTTATATAAAATTATTTTTGAATTTATATGTTTTGTAAAAAAATTTAAGGAGCTATAATTCATTTTTATCAAACATATTAATTGCTTATTATTGATTTCAACACTTTTATTCAAACACACTATCGTTTATTTATAAAATCAAGTTCAATACCAAAAAGTCATATTTTTTCAGTATTTAATATTTATCATATACTTTTAATCAGTTTAAGTGCTTAAACCACGTTAAGGCACATAGTTAATGTGAGAGCAAGGCACGTCCAGTTAGGCAAAATTGAATGACTGTGAAAACTAACTAGACAAATGATTTGGGGTGATCCCATGGGTCTAGCTAGCCTAAGGGCCACGATCGCGTGACAGAACAAAGTCAACTGACTTTGATGATCATTATAAATTGAGTGACTGTTCAGACATTCAACTCAATTATTTATGCGATCCACATTCGATATTGTTCATGAGAAATGCTACATGAATAAATTACACATTCAACTGATGTGAAAGCCATCATGACCTTTCACCAATTTATTACTGTTCAAGATTGCTACATTCTTGTATCAAATTTCAACTGGGCGGCAACTGCTAGCTGGAACATATTTTCTTCCTACCACAGCAACATTTGAATTGTCTATTATGTCTCAAAACAAATTTGCAGAAGCAATGAATTTGGGCACAATTCGATTAATTCATTCTGTCAAGCAGACAATATTACCATCCTTCCTATGTTGACAAATGCCTCTTTTAGCATCTCCAAAATATATATATGCACGTGGAAATTTGAAAAAAGAGAAAAATACTGGAAATACCCCCCTAGACACTATCGATGTGGAAATTGACATGTATGGAAATTAAAATTTATTTGCACTATTTTTAGGAAAATGAGATTTTCAAATATCATACTCGAAATTATTGTCGGTAAAAAGAGATTGTAAGATTCAATTTGGTGCAGTATATATGGTCAAATGATGAATCCCAAATCCAGAAACAATTGGCTCATTAATAATTGATAGCAATGGGATCGTCACATAATGTCAATTTACAATAATTAATCTTCCGACATGTTTACATCAAATCAAATATTTCCGATAGACCCTTAGACATACCGTGATACTATGAAATATTAAAATGGGAAATGATACTTGACACACTATTAAATTTGGCCGCAAAATCTTGGTCGTTAAGGATTTACTAGTACAATACTATTAAACTATTATAAATCTTTGTCACGCTGAAATCTCAGAGTGGATTTGATCTGGCAAGATAGATCGAAAATCTGAAAATCTACCCCGAGATTGGTGCTAAATGCTTCACTAAAATCCGATTGCTTAGAAAGAAGAGAATAACCAGCAAATCTCATTATTATTTAATTATTCCATCATGCTCCTTCCGTTCACTTTTATTTATTATAATAAACCTTGCTAATCTTTAATGGATTTGAGAAATGATTTGAAATGAATAATTAATAAGAAGAATAAAATAAGAAAAAGAATTTGTTCAATCTATTTTTAATATAATAGACAAGTAAAAGTGAACAACGAGAATAATATTCTTTCAGTTATAATAAACAATTAAACAAAATCCACCTAAAAATAAGAAGCATCATGATAGCATATCTTGAAAATAAGCTACACATTTTAATTACAATAATCTAACATCATGTGCAAACAAAATAATATAGTACCCACCTTCAGAAAGAATTCAAACTTCATTAATCAACTACTATGAAATATCAATGTCTGATTTTATCAATCAGTGTCATTTTCCTTAAGTAAACCAACAAAATTCCATATATGACTGGATGTCTGTCAGTATAGATTGAAGAAAAGATCAACTTTCATTAATTAGTTTGTCAATCCACAAGGAAGAGACCTAAAAAAGACATCCCAAGAAGAAAAAAAAATATTAGAGAGAAATGATTCAAGTGAACCAAATCTCTTTACACAACTTCATTAAGTTAAACTTCAACTTTGATCTAAGAAAAAAATTCTTCTTCTTTTTTTTTTTTTTTTTTTTTTTTTTTTGCCTAGCAAACATGCCTGAAAATAGAGAAATTCCTAATAAAAACATTTTTTTATGGATCCTACTCAGCGTGAATCCAAATTAATCACTGGATCCTGCTCAACTTGAATCTAAATTAATCAGCCAGTGAGCTAAGCCAAAAGAAAAAAGAAAAATTACTAACATCTACATCAGAGGGCTATTGAGAAGTCCATGCCAAGAAGAGCCACCAACTCCATTCCACATTCTCCTGCTTGAATCAAAATCAGCCATATTATTTCCTTCTCCATTAATTTGCCATGGAAATCCCCACAAAACTCTGTTGTCACCTTGATCTTTAGCCATGTTGCACATCTCTTGTTTAACTGTTGTCATTGTTGTAGCTGTTGTAGTTGTTGTTGCACCACTGCTAATTTCTTGATCATAATTATGCATTAATCCCATTTCTTGATCACTTACATTATTATTGATCACCCCCATTCCACCATTTTCCACATTATGTAATCCCATGTCCCCATTAATAATATTCCCAACTCCATAGTACAAATTCTGGTGATGGAATAATCCATTTGGATTATTATTTTCAAGAAATCCAGTACTACCCCTAAGTGCATCAAGAAATCCACTTGGATTTTCATTGCACATGATCATTGAAATATTGTTATGGTTTTCAAATCCCAATTGCCCACTTCCTTGTTTTTGAAGCCTAGCAAATGCTAGGCTCAAATCACTAGAATCATAGGAAAATGGATTAGTAGGGCAATTAGGAGTGTTGATGGAATGTTGTTCTT
The DNA here is from genome assembly GCA_031232105.1 of Capsicum rhomboideum. NCBI lineage: Eukaryota > Viridiplantae > Streptophyta > Magnoliopsida > Solanales > Solanaceae > Capsicum > Capsicum rhomboideum. The sequence continues at coordinate 4,415,730 of CP124713.1, read as the reverse complement.
GGCTACTACTTCTTGATGATGATGATGATGATGACCTTTTGTTCTTCCTGCAGCCTCCTCCTACTGGAACATTTCTTAATGTTCCTCCTTTGGTCCAATATCTTCTACATGATTTGCAAAAGTATCTAGGTTGAGAGAGACTGTAGTTGTTGTAGTAGCAAAATTTGGTGTTGGAGGAATCACATCTTGGACATTTTATTGCTTGCTCTGGTGGCTTTGGCTTCTTTTGATCTGGTTGTGGCTTTGTGCTTACCAACATGCTTTCTAGGGTTTGAGAAGACAATTCCTAAACAACACAATTAATTATAACGATCAGAACTTTATACCACAAAAGAAAAAGAAGAAGAAAGATTGGAAAATATTGTAAAGAACTATTAGAAACACATTATCTTAATATCTTGCTGTCGTATTTTTTTTCTATCATGTTTAGAATATATTTCTTTTGAACCAAGTATCTATCAGAACAATTTCTTTACCCCATAAAGGTAGGGTAAGGTCTAGTTGCGTATATCCTACCCTCCCAAACTCTACTTGTAATATTAAACAAGGTATGTTGTTGTAATTAAGTAGGAAAAGAAAAACCTAATTGATGTATGAATGCCTTACTTTTACATTGAAAAATCAAATCTTTAACTTGAAAAGCAACATAATTTTCTTAAAGAAACGAGTGACTTTAAAATTTAAAGGGTAAGCTAGCTAGCATCAATTTGTTCTTAGGCCATATAGCTACAATCGTGAAAGAAAAGAAATTTACAAAAATTAGCAATAGTATAAGAGTATACACTACTCTCCTTTAGAAGTTAATTAGGCACATAGAGTAGGTCTTTTCTTGGGGGGTATTTTGATTCATAGAGTAAACTATTTTTGGGGTAATTAAATAGATATCGTATGTATAGTTAAAGATGATAGCAGAAAGTAGAACTTGTTGACTTGCTAAAGCTGGTAAGATAAATTGTTAAGAGGAAAATATAGGTTGAGGAGTGAGGATTTTGAAAGTGAGATATACTGTTATATCTTCTTTTAATTTTCCTTAAAAACTTCAAAGGATTGTGCTGGTAAGTAAAAATGTTTTCTCATAGTCTTTTTTTTTCAAATTTAAGTAGTTTCTAAAGAAATTGAGAAACAAGTCCAAAGGAATTATAAGAACTAGGAGAATTGACACAACTATTCCTAATTAATGTGAACCAAAGAACTTAAAAAGACTATCAAGATTGGTAGTTCTAGCTTTATTACAAGAAACAACATAAATTTCAAAATCATCTCAGAGAAAGGAAATAGAAAATGAAAAAGAAAAATGGTCAAAAAGCCAAGTGACACAACAAAGAAATTAAAGTAGAAGATCTCAAAGAAAAATTAATTGTCATAACAAAGAAAGAAATTGAACCATCATTACTACTACTACTACTACTAATGAAACTTCATTAATATACCTGATGATGATGTTGTGCACTAGAGGGATCCATCACTGAGTACAGCTAGAAGCAATATAAATCTTGGAACTTATAAAACTTAATCCTCCAAGATGGTTTAATTTATCTTGGTGCTTGGGAATTAAAGACAAATGGCAAAACTAATTTAAGAAACTCTTGAATAATAAAAGTCACAAGAGAAATTTGAATTGCAAAGTAAGTAAGAGGAAATGATGCAAAAGCCAAGAGAGAACAACTTGTGAGTGCCTCTTTCTCAAACTCAATATTTATATAAATGTAGAGAAGGAGGGGGGGCTTGGGGGTGGGGGGTTGTTGCTTCAGTAGATGACTTACTGTGTGTGTATGTGAGAGAGAAAAAGATAAAGAAGAATTGAGAAATAGATAAGGAAATACGTGTAAGGCTTAGGTCTGTTATTTGGGACACAATGGAGTGGAAAATCTAACTGTACAAGGCCTACATGGGTCCCCTTCTTGCTTCAAGTTTCCCAATTCTATCATTCTACTCATATTTCTCTCTTTTTCCTTTTACTTTTATATATGAATATGGTCTCCAATTTTATCGTAAGAGCTTGGACGTTATTTGATTGATTATTTTTTCAAAAAAGTATCTAATGTTGAAGTTGATAAAACAAGGTTGGTGTTTGCGGGGCGGATTCAGAAATTTAAATTTTTGAGTTTCTATAATGATTTTAAGTTAATAATTCAATAATAACGTATTCACAATCAAATATTTATAAATATAGTAAGACTTTTTTAAAATCTATAAGGAATTTGAGCAAAAGTTAATAGGTTTAATTAAGTGAACCCATAACCGATCTGTCTCGAGGTGTTTGGATATGAATTTCACTTTAAAAAAAGTTTAAATTTTGTTAGCGGGAACTTTTATTTTACGTGAATTACTCCACAAACTTATTTTTCACACTTCAACTTCTCTATTTCAAGTTAAAGTTGAAATAATAAACTAAATTAATAAACAAACATTTAATTTGTATTGATCTTTAAATATCTGAAATCATATCTGTGGCGTATGGCCAAAGGATTTTATCAAAGGTAATGGTAAATTAAAATGACAGTATATGTTATTAATTTAACTAAGATTAAATAAATAAAGTGTATATATAAAAAATACGCATTATGTTTCCTTCCTCCTGAAAATTGTCAGTCTACAATTGCTGGCTAGCTAGTGTTCTTACTACTTGTCATTATGCATAATGCAATCTGTACGTAGTTAGCTTTTAGATGTCTTGAAGTTTAGGGGAAATTTTTTTTAAAAGATAATGGGAATGATTTATGTAGATCTCATTCTTTGTCCCATTGTGCAAGCTCACCTTGTCCTGTACCTACTCATGTCATTTCGGTTATACTTGGAACTTTATTAAAATGAAAAAAGATAACTGGGTTGCAGTTTGTCTTTAAAGGCAACTTAGTTCTATTAAAATTTTCTTTTAATTTTTATCATTTTCATATACAAATATGGTTGAATGATCAACCTAAACTTGGCTCCAATATACCCACCAAAACTGGAATAAAGTCTCAGTCCCAAATATTTAGGTGCTGAGCTAGAGAAGAGCGTGAGCTATAGGTTCAATCGAATCAAGTAGTTTGGTTCAAAGTTTTGTATTTATATTAAAATTCTATTGAATATGTATATAATAAATTAGAACTCAATAACTTTAAAAGATTAGAATTCGAAACTCATAAATAAATTGTACTCAATATTGAATCTGCCTCTGCAAATAGTTAAAACAAAGATGAGGATTGAGGAGAAATCAGAATATTTTGATGGATATTGGTAATTTGAAGATGAAGAGAATGTTGGCTGCATAATGTTTATGAACCCAATCCAACGTACAGCAACAAAAACAAGATTGAAATTTTTTATGATGATTGAGGCACAACCAACATTAATTGTGTGAGGACACTTTATATTTGTGACAAGTGTTTTTTTGGAGCCCACTGTCAGCACACTCTCTTTCCACTTTCATTTCCTTAAATTCTCCTCTCTTCTATGTTTCATTTTTTCCTTTTAACTCTCTCCAATGCTCCATCTCTGCTTCTTTATTTTATTAATTCTTTTTATACTATTCCCGTCTCATTTTATATGACACCTTTTAATTTGGTATAGTATTTTTAAAAAATAAAAATTTGTGAAACTTGTGGTTTAAAATGATCTTTGAATATTTGTATGGTTGTAAATCATTTCATTAAGGGTAAAAGATGAATTTTAAACTTAATTTGTTTTTAATTATAATAAGGTAACATTCTTTTTAGGACTAACTAAAAAAAAAAGTGTGCCACATAAAATGACGTGGGGGGAGTACTACTTTTCACAAAAATTAAATATAGGTACACAAATGGATGATACTAACCCAAATTTTATCAAACATGGATTAATACTAACCTAAATTACACCCTTTTCTCTCTCAGTATTTCCTAATGCGCCTAAAAACCTGAACTTTTTTCTCATTTTATTTTTTGGTTAATTTTTAGATTTCATAACTTGAGATTCCTAACAAGTACAAACCAAACTAATTCCTTGAATGGCCATTCTACTTAACGAAATTATCTAATAAAATCATTTATGAATTTTTGCGTCTTAAAATCTCCTTAATTCCTTACAAAATCATAATCAGTCTCATTTTTAATTATTACAAGGACAAAATATAAAAATAGACTTAAGAAAAAATAATTGAACAATTTTTAATACCTGTGTTCTATTAAGCCACCTTTTTATTTAATAACTCCTCTCTCGTTCAAGAAGAACTCTACATATAGTTATTTAATAATAATAATAGGAGTAAATATTATTATTATTATTATTTAAAGTAGTGAAGACAATTTGAAAGTCACTCAAATAAATGGAATTATGAATCAATACTGAACGGCAGTCTTGCTATATAATATATACATAAAAATTTGTTCAATTAAATATATAGCAAATTAAATTTTTATCTATTTAATTTTTTGTGAAACATAATCATACAAAAAGAGAAGGGTTTAATAAAATAAAGAAGAGGAGGAGGAGCGTTAGAGAGAGTTAAAAGGAAAAAATGAAACATAGAAAAGAGGAGAATTTAAGTAGGTGTTTAGACATGCGATATCATGTCTGTAATATGAAATTATGAGATGAAATCAATGTTTGGTCATGCAATTTCATCTCATGATTTAATATCATGACATAAAATTTCAAATTCTCCAAAAAGCGATTTGAGAATTTGAAATCATGATTTGAGATTTTTCAAATACAAAAATTAACCCATAAGTTTATATTTTGTAAAAAGAACCCCATCATTGTATTTACCAATCATTTATTTCATATGTAAATAAAATTTATAGTTCATATTATTACTTTTACCAATTTTTAAATCATTTATATCTCATTTAATCATTACTCTCACCAACATATAGCTCCGTTTGGTAATGAGAAGTATTCATTTTTTTTTTTCATTTTATTAAAAAATGATGTTTGTCTATAAAAACTCCAAATACAACTTGAAGTTCTATTTGAAAAAGTGAAAACAAGTCTCAGCTTGTTTTCACTATTTTCTAATTTCAACCTCACCTTTATAATTAAAAAAATATCTCCAAAAAGATATGACAAAACACAACTCCGACTCCAACTTCAACTCTAACTCCAACTCCAAATTTTTTTGATTTTCATGATCAAACACCTGCAAAATTTATTATTACTTCAAATCAACTCCTAATATATCATTTATTATTCACCAAATTTATCATTTGATCAATAAATATTGTATTTTTTTTTAGAATAATTTTGGATAGTGTATTATACTTTTGTTTTGAACTTTTTCTTATTTGGTAAGATTGTATAAAGAATTGGGGTAATTTTAATAGTTTTCACAACTTATGAGTTTTTTTGTTCATAAGAAAAAAAAAATATAACTTAAAATCTCAAATTGCATGTCCAAACAAAATTTCAATTTTATCTCATATGATTTCATATCATGATTTCAAATCATAATTTTATCTCAAATGACCAAACGGGTCCTAAGGAAATGAAAGTGGAAAAGAGAGTATGCTAACAGTGGGCCTCAAAAAAACACTTGTCACAAATATAAGGTGCCCTTACACAACTAATGTTGGTTGTACCTCAACCATGATAAAGATTTTCGTGGCTATACATATATATGTCTAGTGGCTACAAGTTAAAGGGTTATAATTGAAATGGACAATTGATGATACGAAGAGGCAAAAGTGGTCACTTGGATCAGGTAGAGTACTATATTGCACCTTTATTTTGCATGCTTAACTGGGAACCACTTAATTCGCACCAAACATCAGTCCCCTACTCCAACAAAGCCACAAAGTATTCAGGTTGCACCTGTCTTGTCTTTGTCAACCTAATTGGTTTGATGACCATGTGATCGATCCAGACGAAATTAGGATTTGACACTTATGTGTTCTGAATTTGTTATATATCAAAATTTATTGTTAGTTTTAGCCATTGTGTTAGTAATTAAATAATTATATATATATATTTAATAAATTTCTTAATACAAATACAAAATATATTAGCAAACATTAATATATTTGTATCTGCTATTGTATTTCCAACCCTGCATGTGATCCACTACTTGGATGTGGATTTTGGTTGGATTTACGAGTTCAACTGAGTGACTCGAAACTTGGGGTATTCAATTAAAATCATGACACTAGCTAAACAATTAGGAACTAGCTAGCTAGCTCATTAATTACCTTCTCTATGATCTTTTTAAGCCTTAGGGATTTGGGATTTGGGATTTGTTATCATGAATCTGCCTATGAGTGCAATACTAATTAGGCTTTTAGCTCAAGGTCGTATTATCGCGCTATATAATGCTTTCATATTCATGATAAGTGTATAGTACTCATTTTTACAAGTATAAGCTAGTTCCTCTATATATATCCATCATTTTCATTCTTTTATGCTTCCCCAGTCAGTGGCGAAACTAGTTATTTCGCAAAGAATGTTCAAAATTTTAGTATAAATCTAAAAAATTACTTTTGATCTATATACACATTATTATTTTTTATATGTATAATGTAATTTTCTGACAAAGGATACTCGTGTGACCACCCTTAGATCAATGTAGCTATGTTCCACCCTCAGTTGATTCTTTAAAGACAAATTAGTTTACGTTATATGACTGCCACGTCTCCTCCTGTGATAAGTTGTGAGTCAGTCAGTGCTGCTACCCACATAGTTTGTCCTTGAAGAAATGTGTTGACACAAATATACGCCTATTTATTCATGTGAAAGAAACCATGGCGAATCTAAGAAGGACAAGTTGTTAGTATTCCACCTAAAATCAGCAATGTCTGACAAATACTATTCTTCATCTTCTGCCTTAAGCAGTTCTTGTTATCATATACTCCCTCCGTGTAAAAAAAAAATAATCCTTTTCATTTTTGATACTATTTAAATTTCAACTTTCCATATGGTATGTTTAAGACCACAAAATTAAAAGAAATTTTGGTTTATTTGACATAACTTTAATTTAAGACTTCAAGATTTAAAAGTCTTTTTTATTTTCTTAAACTCCGTACCAAATCAAAATAAATCATTCTTTTTGAAACGGAGGGAGTAGTACTGAAAAGTGATAACAAGACAATTCTTTTTCTTTAAGATTGTTTTCTTTCAATAATTCTTAGAGCGATATAAATTGTAGAGATTTAAATTAGAAAAATTAAAAGAAAGATTTAACAGTCTACAAAACATAAATTAATTTGATGATCAAAATGTAATAGGATTACTTAGGATGAGTAACATCCTTATATGGGAAGCACATGCAAACCACTAAGGGGATGATAATTGACAAGTCACCAATCAAAAGAAGATTAAGCGGCTAAGAACATATATAGGTTGATTAGATTCTCTTCCATCCTTTTTCTCTTTCCCAAAATTTCTAAATTACTCCCTCCGTTTCATAGTATTTGACCCCATACTAAATATTGTTGTTTTAATTTACTTGTCCAAATTATAAAATCAAAAGAAATTTGTTATTTTTTTTCCTTTTTCCTATTAGTTTTAAATAACTACATAAAATAATAGTAATCAAATTTAGTGTTTCAACTTTAATTTCAAGATATCAATAATAAGGTTAGCTTTGAACGGGATCCTTGGAGTAACTGATAAAATTGTCGCCATGTGATCAGGAGGTCAGGGGTTCAAGCCGTGGAAACAACCCCTTATAGAAATGTAAGGTGAAGTTGCATACAATAGAACTTTGTGGTTCGATCCTTCCTCGGACTACCCGACGCATAACGGGAGCTTTAGTGCATCGAATTATCTTTTAATAATAAGATTAGCTTAGTAAAATATACCTCTAATTAAACTTACTTAAGAGATATGTCAAATCAACATGAGCCAAATAATATGAAGTCAAGGGAGTAAGATTTAAGAACCAAGGTTCAAGGAAAATATCCTTTAGGGTCGTTTGGTGTGAGGTATTAGAGAAAATAGTAATGGGATAAAATTTTGGTGTCTTTTAAGCGGGCGTTTGGTGTGAGGGATTGGATTATTTATCCCATCACTTTTGCCTTAGTGATGGGATAAGTTATCCCACATACATTGTGGGATAACTTATCCCGGGATTAGTTATCCCGGGATAGTTAATCCCGGGATAAGTTGGATCCCAACCAAACGACTCCTAAATTTTTTAGTTGTAGCAGTAGTATTTGTCACCAAAGTAACCCAACACCAACAACAAATATTCTAATTTCTAACATGTCATCATCTGTCAGTAGTAGTAGCATTTACAATAAATAATCATTTCATGGAAAAATACCATCAATCAATCATTGATCTTACCGCACTCATTGATTATTTTCGGATCCTATGAAGAAAATTGCTTTTTTGCTTCCTTCTACTACATTTCAAAATTTTCATACTCCCTCCGGATTATATTCATCTATTTTGCCTCCTCCATTTTTTCAAAATGCAAATTCATGAACGTACTAGTTTGACTGAATATTCCTATTCATAACTAACTAATTAATCTCTCTATGTACATGTCTTCTTGGAGTTATAAAAGTTAATCTGAAAAACCAATCAAATTTGAACCAAATTGTTTTGACTATAATTTTTTTTTTAAAAAAAAAAAAATCTATGAAAATATCAATGGCGGGGATAGACCAGTACAATTTATAGGTTCATAGGAGCCCGATAATTTTTATAAATATTGACTTTGAATCTAAAATTATTTTTATCAACTTGAGATAGCCATATTCATAAATTTTAAATTTTGAATTCGTTTCAGGAACAGTGAAACAGTAAAACAAGGACAAGAATTCTAGCGAAGCTAAAATAATAATTCTTCTTACCCCTGCCTAGGAGCTGTTGGAAGTGAGGGACACTTACCATTCCAGTAACTCTTCTTGTCTAAGGTAAAATAATTCAAAAACATGTTAAAAGTTTTTGTAATCATCTCAATTTAGAACCAATATCTGAGGCCTCGATAAGATTATTTTTTTAAAGAATTAAACCGTTCCCTTCTAGTGGTGGGCACATGGAACAATGTGGGACATGGATTTGATGATGAAGAATTGAACAAGACATGGGGATCAGTCAAGTTAGTTGACTGGTCAAAATTTTGGCTTCATTCAAATACTAAAACACAACTGACTGAAAAAAGTGAAAGTAGGGTGAGTACTATTGTGGAATGTATAGAAAATAGAGCCTCCATTTGCATTATAATACTTGTACAAAATATCAGTAGTTTAGACCCACTTTAGCATTTCTTGTGAAGAAAAGAATCTGCATGCGGCTGGATGCTTCAGTATATAATGGAAGAAAATAGTGAAAGAAATTATAATTGATGAGAACGTTCTAATCAGATGAGGAAATCAAACATAAGATTTGCCTTGTGCTTCGTGCTCATTGGGAAACGTAGTGTTCACTTTGTCAGTTTGGATAAATATGCGTTCTCCTAGCTAATTGAGAATATTGTATCCATCGAATTACTTTAGGTGCTAATGTTGATTGTTGTTTTTTGTTTAACTAGTACTCCCTCGTCGATCCATTTTACTAGTCCAATATTGACTTGATACATCTTTTAAAAAACAAAAATAGAATAACAATTTTGTTATAACACCCTTTGAATATAATTACATAACATTAGAAAAGAAAGTGTCCAAAAATTAATCTAAAATGTAAGCATAATAATTTTTATTTTATTTTTCATCCGATGTTTGACATTCCCTTTGAGGTCAAATTAATTCAGGTTTACACCGAAAAGTTTCACTTTAAAGAGTAAAATACTCCCTACCAAAGACAATATTATCGTGTGGCTAGTGTATTTTGCACATATGGATGAAGGGCCGATTTGTCCATATTCTCAGTAAAGTTTGAAAGACCACAACTAATACAGAACTTGAACGTAAATAATCTTTAAAGAATCTTTACAAATGAAGAATTTCTTAGCACTCCATCACAATCTTTGATGTGTAAGCATAGCAATGCACGTATGTTGTCATACTCTATACACACATAATAATAAATCATGCGCAACGCGTTCTTTAAGGTATACAAATAATTAATCGATCGGTTAATTAATCTTACAAAATAATCAAGTCTCTATGAGTGGTCTCGAATCTTTTAAAACACCCTTCATATTGCAATGAGTTGCTTTATTGTTTAAAAAATTAGACTAATTAGATTAGCTTGACAACACTAATAAATTCATGGAACAATTCAGTGCTTGTGCTGCGGCTACTAGCTAGGTTGTCGAAACCAGCAACGAACAACAAATAAGAACAACGAGCTCCATTAATGGAGAATCATGAAGCTCTGCTCAAGGCAGAGAGGAAAGCAGTGAAAAGATATTTGTGAAAATGAGAATTGTATTGATCAAAATTAGTGAAGGAGTATATATACAAATCAAGGACCAGCAAACGTCCAGCTGTCACAACTAACACTACTAACCGACTCCAGCTACACTAGTCTAACTATCAGTGCTAACTAACTCCCTGCACCACTAACTAACTACTTGAACTCAAAATTACATTGTCACACAATAATCATCAATAATAATAATTAATCTCAACATCCCCCCTCAAGTTGGAGGGGAAGAATGGACACCCAACTTGTTAAGGAGATGATGATGCTTAGGACCAGTGAGAGCTTTTGTGAAGATATCAGCAAGTTGAGAAGACGTAGGGATGTGATGCAAACTAATTAGACCAGTTTGAAGCTGTTCACGAACAAAATGACAATCTATATCGATATGTTTAGTTCTTTCAGACAGGATTTTTGGCAATGTGGACTGCAGCTTGACTATCACAGTACCCAGGAATAGGCAATGAACAAGGCATAGTCAATTATGCAAGCAGCCTGTCCAACCAAACTAGCTCGCCTACAACTTTGCGTATGGACCTGTATTCAGCTTCTGCAGAGGAGAGGGAAATGGTAGATTGCTTCTTTGACTTCCAACTTATGGGGCTATTACCAAGGAAGACAACATAACCACTGATGGACTTCCTAGAGTCAGGGCAGGAGGCCCAATCAGAATCACAGTATGCAGTAACTGAACAAGAAGAATCAGTGGAGTAAAACAAGCCCAGGGTAGGGTCATTGCACAAATATTTCAACACATGCAGTGCAGCCTTGTGGTGAGGCTCTCTAGGAGCCTGCATAAACTGGCTAAGGTGTTGTACACTGTAAGTGATATCCATCCTAGTGTTAGTGAGGAAGTTAAGCTTTCCCACCAACTTTCTGTATTGGGTAGGATCAGTCAAAAGTTTCCCTTCTGCAGCCTCCAACTTAAGTGTAGAATCGAGAGGGGAAGGAACCGGAGTACAATTCAAACAGTCATATTCAGTAAGCAAATCTTTGGTGAATTTTCTCTGAGAGATCAACACACCATTGTCTTTATATAAGACCTCTAAGCCCAAGAAGTAGTGTAAATTTCCTAAATCTTTGATCTTGAATTGTTGATGTAGAAAATACTTCAAGTCCTGAATTTCTTTCATGTCAGTACCATTAAGGATTACATCATCCACATACAATGCAACAAAGACCAAAGAAGAACCATTCTTCCTGAAGAAAAGAGAGTAATCACTCACAGAATGAGTATAACCCTTAGAACACAAAACTTCAGCCAACTTAGCATACCACACTACCTACTGGCCTGCTTCAAACCGTACAAGGATTTTCTCAGTTTACAAACTAGTCTAGTGGTCTCAATCTCCAAGCCTGGAGGTGCCTCCATAAATACTTCCTCATGTAGATCACCATGCAGGAAGGCATTGTTAACATCCAATTGGTACAAGGTCCAACATTTCTTTACAGCAAGACACAACAAGGTTTTAATGGTAGTCATTTTTACAACCGGTGAAAAAGTTTCAGTATAGTCAATACCATATTGTTGTGTGTACCCTTTGACAATAAGTCTTGCTTTTAATCTCTCCACACTACCATCAACCTTATGCTTAATTTTATAGACCCGTTTACAACCTATGGCCTTCTTACCATGAGGCAAAGGAACCATGTCCCAAGTGTGATTAGCATGTAATGCCTCAAATTCTAGTCATAGCAGCCTGCCAGGCAGGGCTCAAAGCAACCTCTGCATAAGTGCATGGTTCACTTTCCTGTGCAAGGTGTTGGACTAGTTGCTGACTATCTGGACTAAATGAAGTAAGAGAAACGGAGCTACTACTAGAGAAATATGAGATGGAAGGTAAAGCAGTAGGAGAAACAATGGTAGGAGGTGAAAGTGTGTGAGAAGTCTCAAGGTTAGGTAGAACATAAGCATATTCTTTCAGTTATGCAGGTTTTTTGTGTGTTCTAGAAGACTTTCTGAGCTCAACAACTGGTGTTGATGACTGAGCTACATGGACAATAGTTGGTGATGAGGCATGAAGGTAGGGGTAGGTGATCGTGTGGTTGGAGCAGAGGTTTCAGCATGCATTGGTTCAGGACTAGTGGATACAAGGTCATTAAGTACAGAAGGATCAACATTTCTTAAAGTTTCATGATCATCATCAAAAGCACTCAAATTAGGAAAAATAGTATATATCATTTTCATCACAATAGGGAAAGAAGCATCAAGGATTGAAATAGAAAATGGAAATACAGATTCATGAAAGAAAACATCTCTAGATGTGTGTATCTTCTTAGTGGCCAAATCCAAGATTTTATACCCCTTGGTACCAAAAAGATATCCTATAAAAATATGAGGTGTAGCCTTTGGTTCAAACTTTTCTTTGTGAGGTTTAAGGGTGGTTGGAAAACACAAGCAACCAAAAGCTCTAAGGTGTGAGTAAAGGTTTTTTTTTGTGATATAGGAGCTCACAAGGAAATTTATTATGTAAAACTTGAGAAAGCAGCCTGTTTATCAGGTATGTGGCTGTTAGAATACACTCTCCCCAATACTTAAGAGGCAACTTGGATTGATACAATAAGGCTCTTACAATTTCGAGTAGATGTTCGTGTTTTCTCTCTACTATGTCATTTTGTTGTGGTGTGTATGGGCATGTCTTTTGGTGAACAATGCCCTTTGATTGAAAGAAGTTTTCTGCCTCTTTACTAGTAAATTCTAAACCATTATCAGACCTTATAGTTTTGATAAAGGTGGAGAATTGGTTTTCAATGAGTGAGACAAAGGTTTTTATGGCCTGATGAGCATTGCTCTTGCAACTTAACAAGTGTGTCCAGGTTGACCTTGAAAAATCATCAACCAAGGTAAGAAAATACTTATAATTGTCATGAGTTGGCATATGATATGGTCCCCAAAGATCAATATGTAAGAGTTCAAAAGGTTTAGAGGACAAACTATCCTTTTGTAGGAAAGAAAATCTTGTCTGTCTGGCCATGGGACAAATGGTGCATGTGAAGGGTTGCCTGGTGGAAAAGGTCACAGGTATGGTAGATATCTTTATCATTTTGGCAAAGGGTATATGTCCTAGTCTATGATGCCACAAAGTATCAACACACCGATCATGAGATAAAGAAAGAGAACAAAAATTCAAATCAGAAAGTGCCACTTTATTAGATGAAACTGGATTATTTACAATACAGGGAGGTGAAATGGAAGATGAACTAGACATATTGGAGATGTTGGAATGAGAAACTACAACACTACTGTGAAACTGAGATTTACAAGGTAAAACAGACACATCACTATGAGATAATGGCTTATTTCCTGTATCAAAAGAGATTGAGCAACTGGTGTGGCACTTTGAGCAAAAGAAGTAGAGGCCATTCTTAGCCTTACCAATCTTCAGAGGTCTCTTCAGTGAAGGGGCCTGCATCATGCAAGAGATGTCATTAAATCTGACTACACTCTTAAGTTGTGATGTCAAAAGATTTATTGAAATAAGATTATATTTAAAACTAGGAATAAGAAGCACTTTATGTAAGATCAATGCTGAATTAAGAGATGCATCTCCAATTTCCGTAACTCTATATCTATTTGGTAAAGTCACAAGGAAAAGATAAGGTAGGGTTCTAATGTTGGTGAGTAGAGTTTTGTTATAGGTCATGTGATGTGTAGCTCCAGAATCTAATATCCATGAGTCAGCAGTCAAAACAACACATTTACAAGAAAGATCACCAATATCAGTCATGCAAGAGTAACAAGCAATGATACCTGCAAAGTTCACTGCTCCACTAGTCATGTGATCAGAGGTCTGTCCTGTACCTGTAATGTGAAGGCTGCTCAACAAGTTCATCAACTGATCATATTGATCTTTAGTTACACCTGGAGAACATGGATCATAATTATTTTTAGAAGTATCACCACCAGCTCCATGTACATAAGCTACAGAAGCAATGTTCTTGCCCTTGGTGAATTTGAAGTCTGGAGGGAAGCCATGTAGCTTATAGCACCTGCTCTTAGTATGTCCAGACTTTCTGCAATATTCACAAAATAACTTTGCTCGATCTGGTGGTGCCTTGAATCCTGAGCCACCTCCATTTCTATTTGAGTTCACTAATCTATAGCCACAACTGTTTACAAAATTACTTGAACTGGAGCTAGCCTGATTGTTGCCATAACCACTTGAACTAGCCTGGTTTTTGCCCCCATTCCCAAATCCACTGGTGCTAGCATGATAATTGGTTTTGAAAATAGCATGTTTGGATCCACCAGCAGTCAAAGATGTGGATCCTAAAAAAAGTTCATCCCTTGGTTTCACCTCCCTTTGTTTCTCTTCCTGGATCAAAATAGAGAAGGTTTAAGCTATGCTTGGCAGAGGATTCATCATTAGAATGTTACTCCATACTGGTGTGTAGACCTCATTTAAGCCTATGAGAAATTGAATTAACCTCCTATCCTGTTCGGCTTTATGTATAACAGCTTTAGCACCACAATTGCAATCACAGGAACACTGAGTAGAAATAGTAAGGTTGCTCAATTCTTTCCAGAGTGGCTTCATTTGTGTGTAGTAAGTCGTGATGTCGAGTGACCCCTGAGATAAATCATTAATTTCCTTTTGAAGTTGGTAGAGCTTAGCACCATTGGTTTGGTCATATCTATCTTTCAATTCCTGCCACAACTCCTGCGCATTATTGACATACTGCAAGCTATCCGCTAAGTTTTTGACAAGGAGTTTAGAATCCACGAAGTGACCATGTCGTCGCATCTCTCCCACTGACCAAACGATGGAGAATTGACATCAAGTTTCTTACATTTTCCATTGATGAAACCAATTTTGTTTTTCACTGACAGAGACCTGAGAACGCCTCTCCGCCAGGATCGATAACCAGTTCCATCAAACACCACTGGCACAATATTGGAACCAGCATTTTCAGAAGGATGCATGTATAACGGGTATGTAGGATCTGATACCGCAAGAGTAGCATGGGTAGGGTTAGGTTGATCAGGCTGATTTTCAGTCATGGTTGTGAGAGAAAATTTAGGGGCAAAAACAATCAGATGAATGGGCTATAGAAGAAGAGAAACTGATGAAAAGGACAACAGAGAGGAGACGAAGTGAAGTGAATAGATCAAACAGTTGGTGAAGAAAATAGAAAATCACAAAGACGAAGAAAAATTCCCAAATTCAAAGAAAAACGAGCTAAGTTCACGAGCTCACTGGCTCTGATACCATGTCGAAACCAGCAACGAACAACATATAAGAACAACGAGCTCCATCAATGGAGAATCATGAAGCTCTGCTCAAGGCAGAGAGGAAAGCAGTGAAAAGATATTTGTGAAAATGAAAATTGTATTGATCAAAATTAGTGAAGGAGTATATATACAAATCAAGGACCAGCTAACGTCCAACTGTCACAACTACCACTACTAACCAACTCCAGCTACACTAATCTAACTATCAGTGCTAACTAACTACCTGCACCACTAACTAACTACTTGAACTCAAAATTACATTGTCACACAATAATCATCAATAATAATAATTAATCTCAACATAGGTATCCTATTTTAACTACTATGTGGTCCTATATCTATGCAGCTCTTGGTCTTTTTGGTTACTTTAATTAATTATCCATGCATAAATAAAGTAAAATATACTCCATTTAGTTCAAATTTTCCCAATAATAGAGTAACTTCTTCATGGAATAACTTCATATCTCCTTGATCTCTCCATAAAAAGACATTAGCCGCATAGAATATTTTTACTAAATTAATTCAACTTAGTTATCATAATTAAATAGTAAAAAATATATATAAATAAATGCATATCATACATTTATTATTTTAATTAACATAAAATTTATGTGGTCAAGTTAGTTGAGGAAGGAGCCATTATCGGTGGATTCCTTCAGCTCGAAGTATCCTAATTTATCCCAACCTTAGCTACAAAGATTGACTTGAGTCTTGAAATTGATTAAGCAAAGACAAAGCCAATTGGATTCCAAGAATTTTACAAGTGTCCCCCTTCTTCCAACTACATAAATCATTTCAACTTTAATGGATTGATTACTTAATTAAATTATTTATTTTAATTAGATTAAACTAAAAAACCATCCTAGTCCGAAGTAAGTATGATTTATTTAATAATATGATTTCACATATGCCAAAATAATAAAACATATCAAGGACAAGTGCAATCATAGTAGTTCACACGGAAGTTAAGTTTCACCAAACATTTAGTATAATCATCATAGGACAAATCAAGTGTCCTGGTAGGTCTCTTATGACCTTTTTTTTGTCCAGTGAAATAATTAGAATTAGGAAAATTTACAGATATGTACAGCTCGATCAACTAATTTGTTAATATGCTAAAAAAATATACAGAAAATGGTGTAAAACCTCCCCAACCTTTACTCGAAATTTCAATTACACACTCGAACTTCACGAGGGTCCTATCACCCCTTCGAAGTGTTTAAAAATGAAATTATTACCTCCCTAAATGCTAACGTGGCAAAGTGAGTGAGAGTGAGCACCAAAATAAACTTTATTTTTCATTTTTTTTTTTTAGATATATGTATTTTTCATATTTATTTTTTTCTTTATTTGTTTTGTTTCTTCTTCGCAATATATCTCCATCTTCATCTTCCACATCTCCATTTTCATCTACACCACAAACCCAACACTTCTCTCCATTCTTGAATTCAATAATCTTTCCAATGCATCTCTTAATTCCATCATCTTTGGCCTTTTTGATTCCTCCCTCCTATTCAAAATTGTTGCCGTCGATGTCAACGATGCCATGAAACAGACCCAAATTTGCCGTCGCTTCTCATCTTCTTCCCTATGATTTCTGAATATGCTCCAATTTTATGGATGAAAAAACATTTTTTCTAATTCGTTTAGATCTAGGTCGGTTAAACTAGATTTAAATCTTAAGATTTGAATCGAGTGATACTTGCGTGTTGTTGTCTTTGTCGCTGTCGTGGTTCACCATGATCATTCACCATCTTCGTCACCTTGATAGTGAAACAGAACAAGGAAAGAGAGAAGAGAATAGTGAATGGAAAAGAAAAGAAAAATAAGAGAAAAGGGAAAAATAAAAGGAAAAAGTAGAAGAAAGAAAATAATTATTTTTTTAATATTTAAAAAAAGTAATATTACATGACATTATGTGATAGGCGCGTGCAGATCACTCTTTAAGACAAATCTAAATTTGAGTTTTTAAGGGGAGTGTATATTTCATTTTTAAACAGTTCAAGGGGGTGATAGGACCCCCGTAAAGCTTGAATATGTAGTTAAGATTTCAGATAAAGATTGAAAGGATTTACGACCATTTTCTCAAAAATATACAATACATTGTGTATTGGCATATGTATAAATATATATAGCTTTAAAGTATCAAAGAGAACGAGATGTGTGAAAATAATAGCTTTATGTTATTGCCGCTCCACACTTGCGGCCTTTACGTTATGTATATATTCTACAAACTAGTTGGCTGCAGTGTTTAAAGCTGTAATTATCTCTTAAAATTAATTGGTTGTATGGTAATTTTTTTTTTTTGGTCACATGCCAATTGCCATGGTTCCTCCTTAAACAAGCTACTATGTACGCACTTGGAAATAGAAAAATGTCATTGTTAGCCATTTCCTTGACATTTGTTTGACTAATAAGTAGAGGTTAATTAGTAAGTTGTCCAGCTCTGGCCTCATGGGTGAAAGAGGGGCCAAGAGAAAAACATGGGTGAGTGGGGTTGGTCGGTGGGAAAAAGGGCCCACCAGATAATTTTGGACAATAAACACGCGGCAATAGCATGGCTATGTGAGGAATATTTGAGTACGAAGGATACTGTCATTTCAGACACTTCATAATCCATCATCAGCTTAGTGGACTGGCGACCCCACTACTACTTCTCCCTCTTCAAGTAAAGAATAATACTCCTAAGAGAATATAGTAGTATTAGATACGTTGGACAAAATTTATACTCCCTACGTTTTTGTCATAATGTGTCACAAAAATATTTGTTTCACCAAGGACAATGCTATAACGGATTCATTTGAATTTAACATTTTTAACATAATAAATAACAATAACAATAATGATATGTCTGATGTAATTACTTTCTCCGTTTAAAAAAGAATGACCTAATTTGATTTGACACGAAGTTTAAGAAAATAAAGAAGACTTTTGAATCATGTGACCATAAATTAAAGTTGTGTCAAATGTACCAAAATGCCTTTTAATCTTGTGGTCTTACACATGCCACGTGAAAAGTTGGAATTAAAGTATTGCCAAAAAAGGAAAGGGTCATTCTTTTTTAAACAGATTAAAAAAAAAGTAGATCATTCTTTTTGAAACGGAGAGAATATGCATTTAGTGTAGTTTCATAGTATATGATTTGGAAAAGGCAAAATGTACAAAAAATTTATTCCTATGTTTTGGGGTAAAGAGGTTTTCGGTAAACTATCGACTCAAATGCATCTGTAATGTGGAAAAACTAATAAAAGTTTAACAGATATTAAATCAAGCATAATTTTAAATATACAGCCAGTTTACCGATCAAACCATTTTACTCAATCCGTTAAAGATGGGTGGATTGCAATCCAATCTATTCGGTCCATTTGCCACTACTAGTAGTACTCATCAGGAAACAACTATAATATCGTTGTCAATCGCGCTTGAGGCCAACGGTAGAAATGAAATAACTACGAAAACTAACAAATAATATTTTATATTACCTGATAAAAGAGTTTAGTAACAAGTAATATGCATTTCCCACTGAGAAATGGCTAACCAAAACTGAATTTGCAAGCCATGGCCACCAGAGCTACCTTTCTAATGCATTTTTTTCAAAAAGCTCACTAGTTCAGGTACTCAATCGTAAAGACAAAACCAGCTGTCTGCTGAATGCTATGGTGCAAGGCAAATCTCTTTCAGTCTACCTCCATATCAGAAATAGCTTCATTCAAGACACTCTGAAGCTCTTTCACTCTGCGTCTTGCCAGTGCAACGCAATCCTGAAGATGTAATGAACATTAATTTCTTGTAAAAAATTGGTTAAACAATATTAAACAATCCTGGGTATTTCTATATTGTTCTTTTTTCAAAACGGGGGGAGGGGGGACAGTTATGAAACACGCCCAAAAACAATTGGAAATCTCAATGTCCCTCTTTAAAAAGTTTTCTGATAACTGGTGACCTCCTTTAGCTATGAACTATGATTAATATCAAATGTGCCTTATAAAGAAAAGAAAAGAAAAATAAACCTTATTGTCCGTTAGTCAAGCATTACAAGCATTAGTATTATGATGCAAACTAACCTGGATGACTGATGTATGGGCAAGAACTGGTCCCCCCGGTTTATAAAGTGAAACAAGCTGGTAAGACGAATCCAATACCACAGTTACAACCGTTTCCATTATTGATTCTTCCTCTGCTGTAGGATCTGCTAGGATGTAGTTCTTGTGAAGCAAGCATGTTAAGGAGAATGGTGGAGAGTTCAATTTCAGTTTTCTTTTCTCTGTATTGACAGGCTGCTTCTCCAATTTCAATTGGACATTGTCCTCAGAAACAAGAACTATTCGCCCATCTTCATTCAAAGACACTACTGGAATGTTCACTGCAAAAAATTCAAGTCCTATATAAAATTCAATGCATTTAATAATCCACCTCTCCAAACTGAACGTACAGCGATAAATAACTCGGTGCAGATAATATTGAACACTACAGAGGAAAAACTGTTCCCTCATCCCCCAAAAAGTAGAGCTGTTGACCTCCTGGAATTGTTGCGACTTTAAGAAAATTAAAAATAAATCACATGACTGCACCTAACATGTGCACTTTTCTTCATCTCTTTCTCAATAATGACTTCATAAATTTATTGCATGATATTCCTTTAACAAACCAAAACTAAGTTTGCTTAAACTAAGAACAGTTCATCCCCTCTTTCATTTTATTCTCTTCAAGACTGGCGTTCTCTAAGGTTTATTACATGACATATACAGGCCAGATTGTTGCAGACATACGAGCTCCTTGAACATATTGCTAATTGCTCTAAGAACTTGTACGGACAGCTGGTCCTCTTTCTGCCGTCGCCTGTTAATAATATAAATATTTTCTGTAATCAAAAAGACAATTTGTTACCCTTTTTCAACTTTGATATCGAAAACCTTATTTCTCAAATTTCGTTTCAACATGTGGTCCATTCCCATCTCAAAACCAGAAACAGGATATAAAGTACAATATTGTTGTCTCTGATGGGTGGAGTAACGATTACAGGAATACTTAAGAAAATCCAAGCAATAGCAAACTTACAATGCGAAAAGGCAGCAACTGCAGATAGTAATGCAGCATCAAACAGGGAACCATCAGCATCCAAACAGTATATGTCCTGTATTAATTATATGACATATGAATTAATACCAACAACTTGGCCTACGATCTAAAATCGTTTGTATTAGCATAAAATGAAGAAATAAAGGAGGGGAGGATTCAAAGATCAAAGACGAATAAGTGAAAAACATATAATCCAAATTTACGTGTTGAAGACACCTTTGCGGAGTAACATATTTGAAAAAGATAGCCTAGACACGCCAAGGATTTCCATTGTTTCATATTCTGACGACTTAACTCTTCAATCAACTTACATTAAGGAACAAACTTTTCCTTCTTCTACCGCCCACAGGAAAAAAGCAATAAAACAAGATTTTTACATTCCTTACCACTTACCAGATAGGCCATCCATGCAGCTTTTCCTCCAACCAAGCACAACTCTTTCAAGTCAATCATGCCAGAACTGCAAACATTTCAATTGCTTATTAAGCAGATTGTACAGGCATACTTACCAGAAAGAGAAGAAAAAACAAATATTAAGAAGATACACCAAGAGGAAGGACCTACAATAGGAAGGGAAAACAAAGGTATGAAGCTAACGATCATAGTATCTCTCTCGTACTTCTACCTTTAGGAAAGCAATGGAAAAGTTAGACTTGCTCCACAACCAGAGATACTTCTTGGTAGAAAGCTTTTCGTAGGAGTAGTATTAACGGATATGATTAAGTTCCAAATAGAGCAAATGGGAGTCAGATCATTCATATGGCCGACCACCAACTAGTGAGGGATTGAGGCATGGTTAATCGAATGATGATTAACAACAACAACAAAATGGCCAGTGTAATCCCACAAGTGGGGTCTGGGGAGGGTTGATTGAAAGATCATTAAGTTCCAAAAAATTTCTGGGGAGAACAAGGATTCATGCAAAGGTTATTCAGTATTCACATGGGAGAAAGCAGCAAAAAACTCTCTCTTGTAATGTGAAGTTCTTCCAGAAGCAGCTGCTGCTTCGGGTTATCTGGTAATACAGATTGGGCACAGTATGAAAGATCTTTTAAATGCACATACCGGGGGGGGAGGGGACGATTGGGGCGTGGACATAAGGGTCTTTATGACACAATCAACAATTCGGTTAATTTTCAATCAGGCCTTGCTCTAGCTTCTTTAGGGGTGTGATCCTGACTTAGTGAGTCCTTTCTTTCATGATGAATTGTTGGCACCAATCCTACATTTTGTCTCTTTGTGGACCAAGGAAAGGAATTTTATTTAAAATGCATAAAACATAAAGATTAGGTCGACTTCCAATTTGGCAAGAACGACTAAGAGGTTCAGCTACATTTTGTCTCATTGTCCTTCTAGATTTATCTAGGTGGAATAATAAGAAAAGGTAAGGTTCAAAAGAATTAAGAAAAAAGGGATTAATTTTTAGTATTTTAGAAAGGATCGATTAGGAGAGGGAGGTATTTGTACTAGAATAACTATAAGTCAACTCTTCTAGATGTTTCGGCGCTTGATCCGCTTGAAGGTGAAAGAGACATAACTTTGGGCTTTGTTGATTTATTGCGTGATGATTTTATTGAATAAGATCAGAGTCCCGGTCCCACGTTGCGTATTGGTACTTATCGCATATAGAACAAATCTGCTTCTCATTGTTCCTACGAACAGATTGTTCCATTATACCAACAGAAAAGAGTAGCCAGAGAGAAGAAACCTTCACTCTTGTGACGTAAAGTTCAGTTGGAAACTTCTTCAGGTAATAAAAGCTACTACGAATTATTCACCAATAAGTAATACCTCCCATGAAGACTGACACATGGCCAAGATGCTTGAAGCAGGAGTATTTTCCCGATCAGATTATTATTTTTGCTGCGACATCATAAGTGGGTCTAGTTGAACCTTAAATTTAATTTGTGTAGTTGAATCGTTGTATAAAACAAAACAGTATTACCATATGGCATGGTCAGTATAAAAATACCTAACGTAACAAATTAGATGATGAGGATTTAGATTCCAAGTTCAGATGTAAAAAGAAAAGAAAACTTAGACTCCAAGTTTGGGCATCTGCAAGCTACGATTACATACCTCGAGATAATGTCTGACAACTGCTTTGAAATTACTGATGCTGCCTCCGCAGGCCTACCAGGCCGAACCAGGGGAGAACAAATGGGAGGCATGTGAAATTCGATAGCTGCAATCACAATATAATCATATATATCACCAGAAACTATATGGGTAATAAGATAATAAGAACTGAGAATTGAGAGGTTTTTGACCTATGGATCCCTCATCTGGACATTCCACAGTTGGTGTCATGACTTCCATTTTGATGGCAGCCAACATCGTCTGTGATTGATGCAAGATAACCAATCAACTCAAAAGCAATTCAAGTGAAAAATGGAAGCTCCTATACATTAAAGAAACAATGGAGGCAGGGGATACACTTACAGTGGAGCCAATCTTTGCCAGTGCTGATCCATCAGCAGAGGCAACGGCACCTGCAGTGAAAAACCAGATGCAAGTTTGGACAACTCCTGAGGAAAGATAATATAATAACAGCTAATAAGTTGAAATGATGACTAGACAAACCAAGTGCAAGTGTTGTATCTCTAGCACTTCCAAGCTTTCGGGCATCAGGTCGGACAGATTTAAGAAGATGCTGCTCATGATAGCGCAAAGGGAAAAGACGTCTAAATGCATCCACCTCCATCTCTGAATACAAGTCGCTAGGGCCATTGGCAGCAGCCATTCTACAGAAATTAGATGTCTTAGCAATAGCCTTACCAACAAGTGATTATCCAACCATAGAATGCAAGAAAATCTCATATTCAAATAAAATGCATGACCCTAGTATCCTGCTGTTCAGTGAGAATGAAGGTTTTGAACTAATGAAATTCGAAATTATAATAAAACAAGCAAGACATGCAGAAACGGTTGGTCGATATATAAAGAAAATGGGAAAGGGGAAGTACTGCAAAACCACAACCCAACCATGTGAAGTCATCTTAATTCCTATTTTGCTTATAGTTGATAGTTGATTTGTTCTTCTTTCCCATTGGAAAATCAAAAGGAAAAAACTTAGCAGACCACGTCACATTGTCATCACACGTTTAGTAACACAATAATAATGTTTATCCGCTTGACAAATTTGAAGTCTGAAATACATGGACTTACAATATATTAACAGACTATTAATGGCAAATAATAAAGGAGATTTGTCAAGCCAATGACAAGAATCATTATATTTTTGTCCTGCCATAACAGAAAACAATTGATTATAATGAAAGTGATATAATTGAACCTGATCGATATTCATACAACCGAATTATCCTTAAACATCAGTAACATGGAATATTTTCTCATTCTAAGTTGGGATTGTAATCACAGTATTCCCTTTTGGTCTTCTTAATTCAGAATATTAATCTTTCAAGTTCCCAACTTTAGATACGTGTCCAGATTCATCTCTGAGTTGCTAGGCTAAGATATGCAGATGAATCTAGACAACTACATAAGAAACATAAAAGATGTTTTTTCCAGGTGCTGTGATCACCACACACACATATCAGTTCAGACTTCAAATAGAGTTGTAAGGACATTCTAACAACTCCCAGCAACTAATTGGCAGTCTAATAGGGGCATAATATGTATAGCCAATCAATATCCATATAAAAGAGGAGTCTTGCCATAAAATAGTATAACTACAGAAAGATTGATATGTCCAACCAGGGGCGGAGCTAGGTAGGGGCAAGGGGGTTCATCGGCGGAAAATCACACCATATACAAGGTTAAAATTATTTTTAGGTATATATTATAGTAGATGTCGCTTGGAGCCAAGGGTCTATCGAAAACAGACTCCTCTCCTTTTTAAGGAAGAGGTAAGGTCTGCATACATACTACCCAACCCAGACCCCACTTGCGGGATTACTGAGTATGTTGTTGTTGTTGCATATTACAGTAGATGTTAAATCCCCTTGGCTTCTTCATGTATTAATTCCTGGTTCCGCCACTGTATCCAACATAGTTGATTGACTAATTAATAGAGTTTGATATACGAAATAAGTGTTTCTAATAGTTCACTGAAAGACAGTTTCAAAGACACAAGGTAAAATCAAATCTTTTTTTTTTTTTTTTTTGAAACAGAAAGGTAAAAGCAAACCTTTTTCAACATAAAGTTTGAAAATTTCAGCAAATACACAAGCATAATTTACTTCTGAAGCCCAAAAAAGTAACTTTCAGAAAGAATAACAAAATCAAACAACAAATCAAGCCATCAATGGAAACTCAGATAATAACTAGATGACATGGAGAGCACCTTTAGCACAACATTTTATTGAAATACTCAAAAAAATATATACAAAATATGTATTGAAGTTAGTGAATTACTGAAATTTTATAGCCAAAAGTTTTCTTATTATTATTTTAATTTTATAGACAAAGTTCGATTTTTGCAAGGAATAAAGTAGTACTGGAACTGGAGAAACTTACTGAAATTTGGGGCTGAAGACACGGCGGGGTTGCTGGCGGAGTGAAGGCGAGGGAGAGTTTTACTCTTTTGAAGAAAACGGAGTGCTATATTATACATTAACGACGGAATTGCATGCCAGACCCTTATATTTATCTCGAATTATCATTTCAATCCCTGCACTTTTAATTTTGTCAAATGAACATTTAAACCCTTCACACTTGAATTTTGTTTGGATTAACTTATTTTAGGTGGCGGTGCTTTTAAGCCAGAATAATTTTAAAGGTATTTCTGTAGTAATCCGTGTAACACACACATACTACGCATTATTTTAAAATGCCACATAGAATATTAAGAAAATAAAATAACCTCATATCACATTTCATTTTCTCTTTGTTGAATACAACCAAATTCGCCTTCGTGACTTTCCCCCGATTCAATCATATTGGGACTATTGATAATATTTGATTCAGGTTTATGATTATGAGCGGACTTGATCAACTATTGTCTTCTTCCAATCTCAATCGCATTATTGTCAACCTTATTCTCTTCATACTTAATCATTCTTTTCAATTTCCTACTTCATGCACACCCTTTAATCACATGGCCTATATTTTCGATTCTTAGTCATATTCTATTAACTCTTTGAATCGATGTCACCATTGTTGTTTCATGAAATTTGAAGCAAACGATTCTGGCTCAAAATCCTTTCTTTGACTATTAATTCTTCTTCGTTTGTTTTTGTGTTAATTGTGAATGTCGTCCTTTTTTTAGAAATCACGGAATCTGTTTAATCATGAATCTATTGTTGTAATTGCTATAACTTTGCTGAAAATAATAGACGAAAAGCAATGAAGCTATAATGAAATCAAACTAGAATTAAGACAGCATAACCCAATTAGCATTGTGTTATATTGAAAAAGATACTTTCAACAATTTACACTAACAAAAGTACTAGATTTTCTATCGAAAACAACCTCTCTACTTCATTTGAGGTAGTGGTATGGACTGCATACACTTTACCCTCCCCAGATCCACCTGATGGAAATACACTGAATATGTTGTTGTTGTACCATCCTTTAAATTTTAAAAAAATAGAAGAACAACTTATAATATCCTTTGCCGAATTTTGTGAGCTCACTTGAATTCGATTCTCACTTTAGCATTTTTATATTAATTTTAACTTTCTGATTAATAAACTATATTTCTAATAAAAAAGATTTAGATAGAATTTTTTTACTAGGGATTTCTAGTGCCCCTAAAAAAATAAACTCAATAGACAATTTATTAAGTAAAAGTTATATAAATTCCAACTCTTTTAGAGCTAATTACTTTTTATCTCAACTTTTTCCAAAATTATTAAAAAACCCTAATTTAGTCCAGACAGATACATTACATTCTTTCGGATACATTACTTAATTTTATACAGATACATCACATCCCACACGGATACATCACTTAATTTTACACGGATACATCACATTCTTTCGGATACATCACTTAATTTTATACGGATACATCACATTATGTGATGTATCCGAGTTTTCAAGTAAAATCAGAGAATTATGTAATTATTTAAAAGGATTGAGATTTTAAGTAGTTATGGTAAGTTAAGTTGTGACATGATGTAATTTTTTCATTTATTAATTATTAATAGCTTGTTTGCCTATGCTTATTTTTCTCCAAAAGTATTTATTTTTTCTCAAAAGTATTTATTTTTTTAAAAATGAGGTTTTTGAAAGAAAATAAGTGCTTCTGGGGAGTAGAAAAAATAATTTTTTATAAGATAAAAAAATAGCTTCTCATCAAAAACATTTTTCTGAAAAGCACTTTTGAGAAAAATACATTTAGAAGCACTTTTAAAAAGCTTGGCCAAATATTAATTACTATTTAAAAATATTTTTTTAATTTATTGACCAAACACAACTTCTCACAAAAAAAATACTCTCTCCGTTTCAAAAAGAATAACCTAGTTTGACTTAGCACGGAGTTTAAGAAAATAAAGAAGACTTTTGAATCTTGTGGTCCTAAATTAAAGTTATGACAAATATACCAAAATGCCATTTAATCTTGTAGTCTTAAACATGCCATATGAAAAGTTGGTATTAAAGTATTGCCAAAAAAGAAAAAAATCATTCTTTTTGAAACAAACTAAAAAAAAAAGTAGATTATTTTTTTTTAAACGGAGAAAATACCTTTTTGAAAAGCACCTGATTTTATAAGTTGGCCAAACAAGCTATACATAAGTACCCTTTTTCCCCACAATTAGCTTTTCCTTTCTCAAAATTTCTTGTAAATCATATGTAGAAGTCAGCGTGTAAATTTATGTCTTTAAAGTCAGCGCGCATAGGAATTTTATGCGTATACCTTTTAATGTTTATCCCAAATGAAAAGTAAAGTAGAGAGAAACAGCGAAATATGCGAGATGCCGAGCGAATTCATTGCCATGACAGTTAGTTACCTTTGCCCACTGTTAACGAAAACGCAAATAAACTAAAAATCCAGTGTGAAAGAAGAGCGTGGGTGTCCCTTTCTCAGAGAGCAGATCTGAATATAGATCTCTCTCTGTCTATTAGGTGTAATTTTTTTTTTTTCCCGTATTGGAGCCGGACTAATTCTAATTGGAAATTTTCCCTGTCAGCGAAGGATTTTTTCTTACTGAGGCTCGAACCCAAGACCTCAGGAAAATGGAGTACATAGACAACATGCCGGCAATGGATCTGATGCGCTCGGAGAAGATGACTTTTGTTCAGCTTATTATTCCTGTTGAGTCCGCTCATCGTGCCATTACTTACCTTGGCCAACTCGGACTTCTCCAATTCCGTGATGTACTTATTTCTCTCTGTGAAATTTGATTATTGATTTATGATTGATATTGTGGTTGTATGATTTTGAGATGTAGCGGTATGTACGTGATTAATTGGCGTGATTTTGACTGGAATGCTTAGTGTTTGAGAGTGGTTTCGGTTATGGTAGAGGCAATGTAACAGTAAAGTGTTTTTTTTTACAGTGATTTCGGGATTGTTGATTCATGACTGATATTGTGCTTTTATGATTTAGAGGTGTCACTATATCTACCTGATTAATTGGCATGATTTTGATTCGAATGCTTAGTCTTCGAGAGTGATTTCGGTTATGGTAAGGCAATGTAAAAGGAAAGTGTTGTTTTTTAGAGTGATTTCGGTTATGGCAGAGGCAATGTAAAAAGAAAGTGTTGGAAGTTAGTTGATGATTTTGCTAATCTAGTAATAATCAATTTTAACCAGACTCTTTTTCTTAATCTAGTTGTTTAGTTGGTTTGTTGTTGAGAAATCACTTTTCAAGGAAGGACATAATAAGTGCATCTTCTCCAAGCGTCCAAGGGTACCTAATTGAGGGACCCTTAATTTTATTCTGCTAATATTGTTGTTCTAGTTCAATGTACTACAATTTGTGCAAATTGAGGTGAAGTTTCAATGGCATCACTTTACTGTGGTGGTTCTTTCTTTTGGGTTGGGGTAAGGTCGGGGGAAACTAGCCATGTTCCTGAAGACGAGATGCAGTCAATTTTTTCATGATTATCATATTGTTGTCTCTTTCAATATTTTGAATGTTATTTGTAACTGGTTGCCATCTTCAAGGGGATGCGGCAAATTTTTAAGTATTATTATCTTTTTACGATCTCGGTATCCTGACTTTTATCTCCATTTAACCTTCTTAGTTTCATCATCCAGCAAATATACTGACTATCTAACTTCTTTTGTGCAGCTAAATGCCGAAAAGAGTCCTTTTCAGAGAACATTTGTAAACCAGGTATTTATGAATTTATGTGGATACACTGGGTATGTTGTTGTAACTTCAATGAAATTGTCACTATAATTAGCTTGAACTGTTGACAAATTTTAATGTGCTCGTATTTTTGACAAACCATTATCATTGCCAACTTTTGCTGGAAATGTGCTATCTGATAGCAAATGAAAGCTAGTTGCTCTAGACAAATTGAGGTTGTTCTGGTGAAAGAGCATTCTACTTCCAACCAAGAGGTTGGAATCTAATTTTCACCAAGAGCATTAAGTGGGAAATGACCGCTGTTGACTCCTATGTTTGGGGTGGGTGGGTACCCTATGATGAAGAAAGAAGAACGAAAGGCTGAAAGCTAGTTGCCGTAGTCAACATAAGTACTCACATCCAAGTTTATTGTCTAATAGAATTGTAAGATTTTGTATAGAATTGTTATTGGAACTCTTAGGACTAAGTAGTTACTAACAAGTTCCTGATGAATGGAAGATTCTTGAGCTTCTTCATAAAAAGAAATATCTGCTACATAGAGCTATTCCTTTTCGCTGTACGGAATCCTGGGTTAAGCAAGCAACTTTTGATGTTGCTTGTGCTTTCTTAAAACATTTTCCAGAACCATGTTAAATCCCAATGATCTGCTTGTTTCTGCCGAAGGCTTTAGCAGCATTTAATGGCAAATTTCTTATCTTTATCGGCAGTTCATAGTTGAGAATATTTTGTGTTCACATCTAGGGCTACAGGTTCCAAGTAATAGAGTAGTTGACTAATATCTTGTCACGACCCGAACCCAGGCCCTGGCAGTGACGGGCATCCCAGATCAATGGAGGCCCGAGAAGACCCCTTAGCACATTATCATAAGCATAATCACAATAAAACGCGGAAATAGGCCTATAGAATAAGATGTTCAACTGAAATAATAGTTCAAACCCAAGTCTTGAAATACGACATAAAACTTTAACAAACTCAGTCTACGAAGCCTCTAATAATATGAATGAATCACCACTCATGGCCTCGGCAAATACCATAAAACAAGGTAATCCAAGTCTAACTGAAAGAAAATAAACAATTGCCTTCCGAAAGATGGATGGCTCACCACTGGCTAGCTGCTGTCCCAAAAGAGTACTAATGCTGAGCGGAATCGCAGGGAAATGCTTCGGAACCTACATCATGAAAAGATGTAGCGTCTGGGGACGGTCAGTACGATGAGTACTGGCATGCAACCCAAGGAAAAGGACCAAAGCAATTTATAAAGTTCATAACATAAATCATCATAGAGAAATAAGAAGCACGTGGCTTAAAATGTAAAAGGAATATAATCACTTGAAAAACCTTTACTTCTGAACTATGTAGTTTACACCGACATCTAGTAACCCATGGGCTATATGGGTCCAGTACTACCCAACCGGCGGGGCCTCAATCCATGTGTGCCACATAGATTGAGATAACTTATTTGACCAATCATATCATAACATAAATTGTAATACTACTGCGCGAAACAAGCATACATCGGTCATCCATATTTCAGGACAGGACCTACCCACGTCGGCAAACACGGTTTCTGGTGTTGGGTCATAAGGACTACACCATCTAGGTGAACTACATAATTCTCTTTAAGCCTAGATTAAAACACTTTCACATCATTAATTCATGGAGTCTTTCATTATGACATTCACA
Source organism: Capsicum rhomboideum (assembly GCA_031232105.1). Classification (NCBI taxonomy): domain Eukaryota; kingdom Viridiplantae; phylum Streptophyta; class Magnoliopsida; order Solanales; family Solanaceae; genus Capsicum; species Capsicum rhomboideum. Next base: position 4,385,245 of record CP124713.1, on the reverse strand, counting down.
TTTTGGTATCGTCATACCAAAACTTGCAAGTCACCCCTATCATGCCAAAAATCATTATCATTAAACATTTAAGACTCTTAATCCCGTTTTTGAAATCATAACATAGCCATAATCGGATTTTCATAAGGATCTTCAAACATCTCATTATTTCATACTTTACATAGTTCAAACGACGGGGAGGGAAACATTATAAACCTCATTGAATTACAAAGCTTTTAGGAGGCTTGAAAGTCATCGTTCAAAGCATTTAACGTTTCAAATTCATATAATGAAGTACACCATTTCAAATAGTATGATCTAGTCTCCAAAACCCTCTACTAGTGATTAGAAACAATTTATTATGAGAGGGAAAAACAATATTTAGTTTTCGAAACGAAAATCCTCAATCCTAGTGTCAAAACATCAACATAATATGCATAAATATAATTAAATTCTCACTTTAGAATAGTAGTTGAAATAGGGAGTGTTCAACATGCCTTTTGACGGAAAAAGTTTGAGAAAAGCTTGAATCCTTAGCCTTGGTGCTTGAACGCTAGTTGAATTCTCTCTTTGTGTTTTGGGGGAGAATGAGTTTATGACTGATAATAGTCGTATTTGGGGACTTGGGATCGTTTAGTATAGAGGGAGGACGGTTTTTGATTAAGGAAAAGACCAAAAGACCCTTAAAAACGCTTACAAAAATGAAGTCCCGTTGGCTAAAACCGGGTGGGTGGGGGTGCGGCGCACACCCCATTGCGTGGACGACCCCCGTGCGGCGCGAGACCATCGGGAGGCTAGGCCCTGGCGGCGCATGGGCCACCGCGGGGTCGAAACAGTGGACCCTTGCAATGGTCTGTGCCACGCGGGGCCAAGGCACGCCTCCTCGCGTGCGACGCACGGTCCCGTTTCACCTCCCAAATCTTCCCAACACTACCGAACTCATCCCCAATCGATTTCTACTCAATCTAAGGGTCACTTATGCTCATTTCTAGCTCTAAAAGGACGTCCAAACCTACGGGGCGTTACATATCTTCTGTTTCTATCGCATTTTTCCTATGAAAGATCTTCTGTTATTGTCTCTCTCTCTCTCTTTTTTTTTTTGGGGTAGAAAATATACTAAAAAGTAATTACACACCTTTGAATTACAAATCTATATGCAAGGTGAACAATTAATTATTTCTTAAATAATAATGAAATTTTTATTGAAAAGTTCTATTGATGATGAAGTTCTATACGATAAGACTTACCTATTAGATGTCCTCTTTGTTAATGACTTCTTTTTTCGAGATCATTGTTATACTTTCGTTGAGAGAAGATAACTACCTTGTACTCAAAGTTAAAGTCCATAATTTTGTGAAATTAAGTCAAACTGCTTATCACTGATCCTTACCTATTAGATGTCCTCCTCTTTGTTAATGACTTCTTTTTTCGAGATCATTGTTATACCTTCGTTGAGAGAAGATAACTACCTTGTACTCAAAGTTTAGTCCATAATTTTGTGAAATTTAGTCAAACTGCTTATCACTGATCTTTCCTGCCATTATTGAACCTAGAGATGAGTGCATGGTCATTTGTCTTTTATTTAATAATTACAATTTTTGGGTGATCGTTTTGTAGGTAAAAAGATGCGTGGAGATGTCAAGAAAACTAAGATATTTCAAAGATCAGATGCACAAAGCTGGTTTATTGCCTCCTCCGCTTCCTGCTTCCCAAGCTGATATAGAATTAGAAGAAATGGAGGTCTCTTTCTACTACCTATTATTTTCTCTATGATTTATGTTAATATTCCTTGATCTCTGAATGCTTTGTAATGCTTTTCCTACTAGTTTCTATATCCTCTTTACTCCTATATTTTCTTCTTTTATTGCTTTATTATGCCTCACTTGAGCCGAGGGTCTTTCGGAAACAACCTCTCTACCTCCAACGGGGTAGGGGTAAGGTCTGCATATGCTTTACCCTCCCCAGACCTCACTTTTGGGATTATACTGGGCATGTTGTCGTTGTTGGAGCTCTCTTTCTAGTTGTTTTGATTTACTTGTTGATATGTGAACTATCCTCTGTTTTCTTCTTCAATTATGCATTTATTTAAAAGCTTTTCCAATTCAACAAAAGCTCATATGGACAATCTGGTTCTTGTGAATTTCAGATACAACTTGCGGAGCATGAACATGAGTTGATTGAAATGAATGCTAATAGTGAGAAATTGCGGCAATCATATAATGAGCTGCTAGAGTTCAAGATGGTATTGCAGAAGGTACATTTCTACCTTGATTTCTGGCCATTTTATTGATGTGCAACCGTTCAAGATAACAAATGAATTTTCTGAGTACTTTCTTTGGTGTTTTTATCACTGAACTTGCTTACCTGGGTGCTTATCTATCATATTCTCTTCCAAGTTTGAACTTGTGAACTGAAATTCGAAGCCTCTTAGATCACTTTTTAGCAGAATTATCTGAAGGACCTAACTTTTTTTTTTCTTGGGTTTAAGATGTAATGGTTCCTTTCAGATATACTTACTTTTTATGGTCACTATCACTGTACAATTCCAGGCTAGTGGGTTCCTTGTTTCAAGTAGTAGCCATACAACTGATCGGGAAATAGAATTGGATGAAAATGTGTACTCCACTGATAACCATGCAGATACAGCATCACTACTTGAGCAGGTTCTTGAAAAAATGGAAGTTATTTCTTGTAGAGTAGCTATATATATCTTCAGTTATACCATCAAGTTCCATAAAATTTTCTCAGCAAAGTTATTTTCAATCTTCAGGAGATGCGTTCTGAACTGTCAAATCAGTCTGGAGTAAGATTTATTAGTGGAATGATCTGCAAGTCCAAGGCTCTTCAATTTGAAAGAATGCTATTTCGTGCTACAAGGGGTAATATGCTTTTCAATCAGGCAGTTGCTGATGATGAAATACTGGATCCTTCGTCAAACGAAATGGTCATCTTCTTTCTTTAAAACTTGGGATAATTACCAATATATACCATTCGGCCATCTACTTTACCAAAAATGGCCGAAGTATACACTACATACACACTCGGTTGTATATGTTGTGTATACGTATTTATATTATATGTATAGGTATAGGTATGTATACATGTGTATACTATATGTATAAGTATGTGTATTATATGCATATGTATGTATAGTATATGTATATTAGTATAAAGTATACACTACCTATACACTGTTTACATATTTTGTAAACTAGATGGCCCAAAGGTATTGAGCTGTAATTTTCTCTTAAAACTTCTCGTATAATTGAGCCCACACGATGATGTTTTGATTGGACATTTCCGCTGCCATCTTTCTAACGTGGGTAAGCACAAGAGCAACTAGCTCACTAAGAACATTTCCAAATAAAGGAAAATGCTAAATGTGTAAAGATTTACTCATGAGTCATGAATAAATAAAGAAACAGTAGAAACATTTATCCCCATTTGGAATGACCAAGCTCTAACTTCCTCTGTGTATGCAATGTGATTTCTTGAATGATCTATGTGTTTTTATTTATTATTGTTGTTATTATTATTATTGTTACTATTATTTATTATTATGATCATATTTCTTTTTTGGCTCCTTGCTGACCTGATTATAAAGTTCATCTTATGGTTAACATAGATTTTGCTTCTGCAGGTTGAGAAAATAGTCTTTGTAGTATTCTTTTCAGGTGAGCAGGCGAGAACAAAAATACTGAAAATTTGTGAGGCATTTGGTGCAAATTGCTATCCTGTTCCTGAAGACACGACAAAGAGGAGGCAGATAACTCAAGAAGTATGTCTCTAATGGAGAGGAGTTTCATCGGCATTAAAATTGAATTTTCTTTTGTGTATTAATCATCAATGTATAATCTGTCGAAATATTGCTAGCAGGAAATCCGTAACTTTATGGTATTTCTTCCTAGTAAGCAAGTTATGTTTTAGTTGCCCTCATTTTATGTGTCGATCGACATTCAACATCATAATGTACATAGAAAAAGGTCCAATGTTCTGTTTTTCCTTACTAGCACTCGTGCTATGATTGCCTTCAAATTTATTCCACAATCACCTTAGCCTGATGTGCCACATTTTCCACTTCAATGAGTCCTAAACCCAAATCTGTTAGTCATACTGTGATGTATTTTGTTTGTGATCATTCATTCTCGAGTGCACTAAAGTAAGTTATCTGGTTGAGATAAACTTCTTGATTGTAGGTTTTGTCTCGGCTATCTGAATTGGAGACCACTTTGGATGCTGGACTGCGCCATAGAGATAAGGCTTTGACCTCCATCGGATATCACCTTACAAAATGGATAAACATGGTAAGAGACTAAGAGTGAACAAAATAGTTGGGAGTGTTTGCTATATAGTGCAATTTATTATTGTCTGGTGGGAGCAAGTGCACCTTGTGGTCTTCACTAATGAGTTAATTTCTCCAACTCCATTTTCTAGGTTAAAACACAAAAATCTGTGTATGACACATTAAATATGCTGAATTTCGATGTTACAAAGAAGTGTCTAGTGGGCGAGGGCTGGTGTCCAATATTTGCAACGACCAAGGTAAATTTCTCATTTGCTTCTTTTTCTAGCAGTTAAATATACGGAGCTTCAACGTGCACCGTTTTCTGATATTAATACCTAGTAATGACTCATGAAAATTTTAGATACAAGAGGCTTTGCAACGTGCATCATTTGATAGCAATTCTCAAGTGGGCATTATATTTCATGTGATGGATGCCGTGGAGTCACCTCCAACATACTTCAGGACAAACCGTTTTACAAATGCATTTCAAGAAATTGTTGATGCATACGGGTAAGTTAAACATGCAGTAGCATTTCATTATGTTAAGAAAATGATGTAGACACAATATAGTCTTGACTTGGTTTAGTTGATGCAGTTAGGTCATGGAGATAAAATGTTTTGTGACAGCCTTAGTTCTTTTTCATCATTTTCGCTGATTCTACTAATAGCAGCATGTCCATTTGAGATTACTTCAACAAATCCAAGTTGTGTCTCCTACGGAGATTTATTTTGTTGGTTTCATGATGTTAAATCGGCATGTTTATTTAAGTTTCGAGTAGATGGTACATTAACTTTTATTTAATTTGCTGTTTTTCATATGCCTGAAGCCTCTACAGGCAAAATAAAACCTAATCAAAAGAGAGTACTTTTCAACATAAGGGATGCAATGGTTTTTGGTCTTCCTTAAATAATGCTTTAAATAAGCAATGCTTCAACTCTTCAGATAAATTTCAATTCCATTTTTTCTCGAAAGACTATCTGAATATGAATATCCATATGTTGTGCCATTATGCTGGTTCAATCAGAAAGCACTTATAGTGCTGTTTTTCTTGGCAGTGTTGCCAAATACCAGGAGGCAAATCCAGCTGTTTATACCATTGTTACATTTCCTTTCCTCTTTGCTGTGATGTTTGGGGACTGGGGTCACGGAATCTGCTTGCTCATGGGAGCATTAGTTCTAATCGCAAGGGAAAGCAAACTGAGCTCTCAGGTTAGTCCTCTATTGATTAAAGCTTCTTCTTTGGAGGTTTGAAATAAAAGCAATCATATAATTATATGTTTCTTCTGTGAATCAAATAACTTTTTCCTGACAGAAACTAGGCAGCTTCATGGAGATGCTCTTTGGTGGTCGCTATGTACTCCTGTTGATGTCAATATTTTCAATTTACTGTGGCTTGATATATAATGAATTCTTCTCAGTTCCCTTTCACATTTTTGGTCACTCAGCGTACAAATGTCGTGATGCTACATGCAGGTATAGAATAATTACCATGCTACAATTTCTAAATAGAAATAGTCTACAAGATTTCTAATTATGAGGAAAGAACATATTTCTATTGTTTTTCAGTTTTGGTATAGAATTAAATGCTGATTATAAGAGTGAAAATATGGCTGCTTTGTTGGATTTTGAATCATGTTATCCCTCTTGGATAGAAATTGCTAATTCTCTTTTAGTAATTTTTAGGGTTGGACGGTTTTTGGTTTCCTTTTCTGCACAGATATTTTTATCTGTGTGTTGGTTGTTACGGTTGCAATATCGTACCATGTCGCAGGTTATCTTAAAACCCTTGTCTGGTTGTTTTTATAATTATGTAGAACTTCTGGTAAAGTTGACTAAGTTCCTCTTAGATTTTATATATTTACTTAAGTAGCATCTGTTTGTATGCTGTCAAACACTAGAGAGTGTAGCACGCTAATTAATAGGTAATCATTATCTTCTCTCTGTCGTGAACAATGTAAGATACTCTCAGAATAATGATTATGGCAGTCTGGGTTTCTCTTAATTTTTTTGCATTAGCACTTTTACTCTTGCCTCCCTATCTCTGAGTGCATGTTGATCATGAATGAGCTCTATTGCAACTTTCTAGGTACCTATTCTATTCTTGTGTATTTTTTAACAACTATCTTGACATTACTGTGTGTACATTACAGTAATGCACAAACAGTTGGTTTAATAAAATACAAGGATCCTTATCCATTTGGTGTGGACCCAAGCTGGAGAGGCAGCCGTTCAGAGCTTCCTTTCTTGAATTCTCTGAAGATGAAGATGTCTATTTTGTTGGGTGTGGCCCAGATGAATCTCGGAATTATTATAAGTTATTTCAATGCACGTTTCTTCAGCAGCTCTCTTGATATTAAGTGTGTACTCATTTTCTCTTCTTTATTTTTCAGGGTTATCCTGTATGTAGTTATTTATTCTGTGATTGTTTGTTGTCAGGTATCAGTTTATTCCACAAATAATCTTTCTCAACAGCCTCTTTGGATACCTTTCTCTTCTCATTGTTGTCAAATGGTGCACTGGTTCTCAAGCGGATCTATATCATGTTATGATTTATATGTTCTTGAGTCCTTTTGAGGCTCTTGGTGAAAATAGGTTGTTCTGGGGCCAGAGTGTGCTTCAGGTATGAGGTACCCTTCTATTTCTGGAACATGTGCTCTTAGAGGTTGTTTGGTTCTTTAATGGGGTAAGGTAGAATTGTACTACCACTAAATTATAGTGTGAGTATGTCAACAAATGAATTATATATGGGTTTCTAATACTTGCATCCCATGTTTGGGATTTTTGGAGAGGAAAGGGGTCTAAATTCTCTTAACAAAAATGCCTTTGGCATGATTTTGATAAATAACTTGTAATGATTAGTTCAATATATATGTATGTATTGTATGCATGCATTGTGACGAGGAGGTGCAGGGATGCTCCAGTACGGAGGTGTGAAAGGTTGGCTGTGGATGGTTTTAGGCGGGGTAGAGGTAGACCGAAGAAATATTGGATGGAGGTAATTATGCATGACATCGCACAGTTACAACTTACAGAGGACATGACCCTTGATAGGAAGATGTGGAGGTCGCGTATTAGGGTAGAGGGTTAGGGGGTAGGAAGGAGTCCATATTGTGTAGGAAGGAATGTTTATGTGTATCAGTGCCTGTTGTTTCTTGGGCATATTCTTGTTAGTGTTGTTTTGGAGATGTTTGTAACCCTGAATAAATAGTCTATAGTGCTACTTTGTGGGTGTCTTGCCTATTCCTGTATATAGTGAGGTGTTATCTCTTCTTCTTGTTTGTTTCTATGACTTTTGTTTGATTGTTATCTGTTCTAAGCCGGGGGTCTATCGGAAACAGCCTCTCTACTTCATCTGAAGTAGTGGTATGGACTGCGTACACTTTACCCTCCCCAGACCCCACCTGGTGGGAATACCCTGGGTATGTTGTTGTTGTTGTTGTTGTATTGTATGCATGCATTAAAGACATGATATGCAACTAATAGAAAGAATAAGTAGCAAACAGAGAAATATGAAAAACAAAAGCATTAATGAAGTTTTGTTTCTCCTTTGTCCGACACAAAGTTCGATACCAAACAACCCCTAAGAATATATCTGCTTCATTGTACCTCTGTTAACAATTATTGTTGCAGGTAATATTGCTGCTTTTGGCACTTGTTGCTGTTCCATGGATGCTCTTCCCAAAACCTTTTATTTTGAAGAGACTTCACATGGAGGTACCATATCCATTTCCTTTCGCTTTCTCATCTTTCTCAATGATGATTGAACACTGTGTTGACTTTTCTGATCCACAGAACCCTTTCCAAAAATAAGTTTGATTTCTTCTTAAGGGACATTTTAGTGGCATAGAATGGAGAAACCTTCTATTTCTAACCTTTTTTTTTGCTTGGAGAGGGAGGGGTCCTGTTGGGATGCCATAAAATATAGTAATAGTCAAGCAGACTCCTATTGAATATCTTACTTTATTGAAGAAATACTTATCCTCTTTAAGTATGACTTCACTCTTGATATGGTGTTAGAATAAACTTATATATCTATCTTTCCATGATTGTCGGTAAACTGATTAGCCTTCAAATTTTCAGAGTACAGTTTTCATCTAAAAGTAATGTTATAAAGGAATAACCAAAAATGTAAGTTTGATATACTTGAGGTATTAATGCTTCGTTGTCAAGTAATATCTGCAAAGAGATAATAGGCTTTCTGAAATGGAGGTTTGTGTCATTGAGCTTCTCACCTCCTAAGATGAAGCTACTTATTGGAAAATTTTAGCAGGGAACATGCGCTGTGTAGGTAGGGTGATTACATTATTAGAGCTACTCGTGCCACTAGGTGATTGCGGAGATTGAAATCCCTATTCCAAATGTTTTTTCTCTGCCTTTGTTCGGAATTGTGAGAAAAGGTGGGATTCAGTCGAGATCCCACCTTAATTGAGCAGCAAAGGAATTTCATTCTGTACACCAAATGTTTGTCATCTGTTCCCTTGTGGAAGTTGTTTAGGTGGCTACCGATTTTACTTGAATTAGCATTATGGTTTTATATTTTTGACAGGATCTGAGGGTTGTTTTTTGGTGTGTGTGTGTGTGCGGGCGGGGGGGGGGGGGGAAGCCTTATGGACAAAATCACTCTTTATTTACTTCTATACTTGCTCGCACTGCCTATCAATAGATAGACTTCGTTGCTTGAAGGATTAATTTCTCTTACACCTTTGATGATCCTCAGAGATTTCAAGGTCGGACATATGGAATACTTGGAACATCTGATATGGGTATTGATGATCAACCAGACTCTGCCATGGAGCACGCCGAGGAGTTTAACTTTAGTGAGGTTTTTGTGCACCAAATGATACACTCTATTGAATTTGTACTTGGTGCTGTTTCTAACACTGCATCATACCTTCGGCTTTGGGCTTTGAGGTAAATCCATCAATTACTTAATTTCTGTTGGGTTTAGTATATTTCTTTAAAATTTGCTCTATATATACACACGTTTATATTGGTGCAGTTTGGCTCATTCTGAATTATCTACTGTGTTCTATGAGAAAGTTCTCCTCCTTGCTTGGGGGTAAGTTTTCATGTGATATCTAACTATTTCATTTTCTTCTCACTGGCTGTTCAAGTTTCTCCAGTTTATAGCTATCGTTTTCCTTTTAAAAATATAGTTCTGATTTGCTGTAGATGTTGATTTTCTTCGTAACTTACTCTTGGTATTCTCGGTGTTGAATTTATCCGAGTATTATCATTCCAGGTATAATAACATCATCATACGACTAGTGGGGCTGGCAGTTTTTGCCTTTGCGACAGCTTTTATACTACTCATGATGGAGACTCTTAGTGCATTCCTTCATGCATTGCGTCTTCATTGGGTGGAATACCAAAACAAGTTTTATCATGGGGATGGTTATAAGTTCAAGCCATTCTCCTTTGCCTTGTTAGCAGATGATGACGATTAGTACATACCCTTTCTTTCTCTCTTTTTTCGTTTGGGGAATTCTGCAGAGAAGAAGAGTTTCTCATCTAGAGAAGAAGCCTGACAAGTATTTCGGAAGGACCCAATTTTGACTGACTGGTATATTATACACACTTTATTTGGATGAAAGCAGCTGGATTATGTAGGATAGAATTGTAAAGTTGCAGCTCATAATCTTTTGGTATAGCAGTATGAAAAGGGCGCTGATGGTTTAGTTAGCTGTTGAGGAAGAGATCTGTAAAGTTTTCTCATTCTTATATCCTTACCCCATTCTCCCAAACAGGGATTCAGTCATACTAATTTGTGAAGAGGGCTTTTATACCACTGTATCTTCTGAGTTTCACATCTTTCTATGGAGGAAAACTTGCCGATTCTAAAACTATATGTACAACTGGTATTCCTTTTGAAGGTGGAGTTTTCGTTCCAGTTTTGTAATAATAATTCCAGCCTCACTTTCGGGCATGTTTGCTATATGTACAAGTGTATCTATCGAGCATGTTTGCTGTATGTTAACACCCCCCCTCTTGCACAAAATGCAACATAAATTAAAAAAAGGAAAACAAAAGATATTGTCCAAGTGGTATCTCAAATTTTTGAAATGGATAAACAAACTAGAGACTTGTGTTGTAGAAGTCTCTTGCTCTACAAATAAAAGGAAACATACGCCACCATACATAGTAGTTCGGGGTCGTTTGGTGTAAGGATAAAAACAAATAGTCCAAGGATAAAATTTTGGTGTCTTGTTTGGTTGTCAAGTTTGGGATAACTTATTTCGGGATTAACAATTAGTACTAGGATAATTTATCTTGGGATAAAGACCTTAAAATGGCAAAATTACCCTACAAACCTTTATATTACTCCCTCCGTTTCAAAAAGAACGACCTACTTTTCTTTTTAGTCTGTTTCAAAAAAAATGACCCTTTTCTTTTTTGGCAACATTTTAATTTCAACTTTCCACATGGCATGTTTAATACCATAAGATTAAAGGACATTTTGGTACATTTGCCATAACTTTAATTTAGGACCATAAGATTCAAAAGTCTTCTTTATTTTCTTAAACTCCGTGTCAAGTCAAACTAGGTCATTCTTTTTGAAACGGGGGGTGTATCACTTTTCACATCTTAAAGAATAAAGCCTAGCTTGTTGCTGGTTTTTTCTGTTTGTGGTGCAGAAGTTAACTTGAGTTGTTATGAGGACGGTAGTTGTTTACTTGTTTAACACTTGCTTAAGGTCATACTATGAATAGTCTTGTTGAAAATATAAATGTGCTGCCTACCTTTTCCTGTTAAGGTAACCAGTTTAGTTTCTCTTTTAACTTTGGGGAGTTAAGGAAACTATATATTTTATTACTTATTACAGAGTAGGACATGATTGTGTACAGGAGAATTTATAGGCAAAAATTGTTATTCCTTTCCTCTACGTTCCACTACGTTAAAGAACATACAAACTGAAACAGACCTACTGGCTTATGGATCTTTAATGCAAGTTCTGATTCAGGTCTCAATCTCAAGTTGTTCCTTTTAAGTACGAAGATAGTAACTTCTATTTGTTCATATTGTTGGTTAATCAGTAATGGTTTCGTTTTTAAGAATGATTAACTAAAACTCTTATCAAAAAATATATACAAAAAACTAAATAAGGTGGAGAGTGTTTTTATTAACCAACAACTTAATGCATATTATTTTTAATACAATAAACCAAACAATCAATAAGAGATAATCACAGGATAACTAATCGCACGATAACTAATCCCAGCATAACTTGTATTCAAACCAAACAACCCCTTAGTATATTAGATATGCCGTGGCCGTGAGTCCCAGTACGCATCCCATGCAATCTCCATCATTGTGAACCCTTGGGATTAAAAGTGCTTGTCTCTATAGAGAAGTTTGCACAAATATATAGCGTTTGTAGGCAAAACCTTACTCGAGGCATATAGTGATTATTAATAATAAATGAGATGAAAATGCACGTTACTAACAATATTTGGGTGATAGAAGAGCATGCAAAAGACACATATCATGTCATCATTAGTTTAGTGCAAATTGTAAATGCATACTCATGATAAAATCCTAATCCATTCTAGTATCCCAGGAGTCGGGACTGTTTGAATTTACTTATTTTTAGGTGCTTTGACTTGAAAATACTTTTTAATTTTTAAAAATATTTGACAAACAAAACACACACTTTACTTTAGGTTAAAAAGTACATACAAAAAAAAAAAAAGAAGTCAAAAGCTGATTGCTATCAACTTTTGATTTTAACTTTTAGATTTTATGTTATTTAAGTCACTTAAAAATAGCTAACTCAAAAACCCTCTTACTAGTCAATTTTGAATCGAACAAAAAATAATAATAATCCAGATTTGGCACGTGACTCTTGTCTCTTTTGTCCTACATTAGGGACCCTTTCCCGCTTGCCTCCATTTCAAAACCAATAAACAAATCCCCAATATCCCCCTTTTACAACCAAACAATTTGCTCCCATTTCTTTGATGATTTCTTCAAACGGAGAAAAATGGAATCAAATTTACGCCTACTTGAAATCTCCGGCGACGATGATTCTCTACTGACGCCACTCCCTGATATGGACACAAATCCCAACGATTTCAATTCAATATCAAATTTCATTTCCCCATTAAGTCAGTTCTTCTACTTTTTTACTCTTCCATTTTTTGTTTCTTTCAAATATCAATTCACTTGCATTTTCCAATTCGTCCTGCAATTTCGATTGCCAATTTCATTGCTTCGAGGGATTAGTTGCAATAAGCAGTCAAGGAAGTGTTCAAATACCGTAAAATGTTTTTTTCCCGGAAGTTTCAGAGTTTTCATCTCGTTTAGATGTATCTATTTTTTTTCATTTTATATGGAAATAAGTTTTTATTTTTTTATTTTTTAGAAATAAAAATAAAAATTACGTGGTGGGGGAATGAAACCCCGGTCAACAAGGTGAAAGTTCATGTAGCCAATTGACTGAGGTAAGATTCCCAACTAGGTCGTAATGAGTTCTGCAGTTTTTGCTATATTATAAACTTTCAGCAGTTAGTAATAACTTCATTGTTGTTACTTTAATCAAGTACAGTAGGTTGCTGATGAAGGAGGAGATTAACTATAAGGTTGACAGCTAGTGTCTGTAGTCTTACTTTGATGAATACTACGAAACGGGACTAAGAGCCTGTTTGCATTGACTTATTTTAGGTGCACTAGCTTTTAAGCAATTTAGTAGTGATTGAGTTAGATAAAATAGTGTTTTTACCACTTATTTGTAAACCAAAACAACAAAAATAAGCTATAAGCCCATCCAAATATGCTCTAAGTAGAGTGTAATTGATGCCAAAGATTCTAACTAGGGATTGAGGTGAATTTGATTGATTGATTTGTATTATTACTTCTGCCCGTAGAAATTTGATGTTTTCTTCTTGTATTCTGCTGCTCTTCTGTTTTGTTGGTTGTTGTAGCATACATTTTTATTCAAAGATTCTGCTTTTTCTGTTGGAGATGATATGCATTACGTTCTTTCTTGTTGGTTCTCATATGTCTAAAATTGATTGAAGCTGTTAAGTTTTCTGTTTAAAATTTGACACACTTTGGTGTCTTGAAGTAGGGGGAACAATTTTCGAGGGAAGCTTTATAGTTATATTTTATGTAATTGGTACTTTATTTACAGATGATATCATGTTGCAGGGGGGATGGGGGTTCGTGTAGATCAAGTAAAATCCGGATGTTCCTCTCGTAGAGGTTCCAGCAATAAAGAAAATATCAGTTCGGACAAAGCAGAAATGCCTAAACTAAGTGTGGAGCCGCTGCACATGAAGAGGAAGAAGAGGGGTGGTGGTTGCAATTTGCGGAAAAGTTTAGCATGGGATAGAGCCTTTTCAACTGAAGAAGGTTAACTTTTTACAGTACAATGCAGAAAAATTTGTTAGATACTTCCGGAGATTGATATCAGGAAAAACCTACTTTATTCTTTCTGTTTAGGTGTTTTGGATCCAATAGAACTTTCTCTGCTTAGTGGTTCATCGATTAACACATGCGGAGAGGCCTTGTTCACCATCAATGAAGAAGAGCGAAATCCAACTTCAAATGACTCTCTACATGATGCTAGTTCAGTTTATTTGAACTCGAACAAAAAAAGTACGTTTAAAGGAATTCGAGCTGTAACTTTAAAAGAAGAAAATCGGAAGGTCAGATCTCAGCTTAAAACTAGCAATGACTTTTCAGCTCATAAAATATGGCCCTGACTTCTGATGATACTCATCTTATTTCAGTTTGTTGTCTACTTACTCTTCTGCATGGTTTCAGGCCTCAAGTAAAGTGCTAGCGTCTCACAATGGTAGAACTATCTCCAAATCTAGTGGCTGTTCTCGACCTTTGTCTTCAGCTTCATATCCTTGCACATGTTAGATATATTTGAGATTCAACTATTTCCAAGAAGTTTGTTAGCTTTTTATTTCTAGATTTGGAGGTTTTACAGATGATGAGCCTTAATATCATTTTAGACTGAAAAGGCCTGCCAACATGAATCATGGAAAATTTGCGACCAAGGATTCCAAGTTACCAAAATGTCAAGTTTCAAAGCCAAGTTCTTGTTCGTTGCCTACAAGCTCTAAGAGTAGTATACCAAGAGCAAGTCATTCAAAGCATCAAGTAACTGATTCTGGTAATCTCTTTATCATTTATTAGCTACTCCTCTGGCTTCTGTTGAGTGTGATTGGTCCCATTTCTATCATGGAAATGGATGTATTCAAAATGTGTTGTAATAATATGTTTTGCGGAAGTAACTTTCGAATATGCATCATAGATTAAGAGAGTACGTCATTTATATTCTCATTTCCTCTCTCATGCAGCTGTTAGTATTCAGAAGAATTTGGGATTAATGAGATCCTCTAGAAAATTGAGAAACAGCCAAGAGAAAGCAAAAGCTGGTGTTGCACATTTAAAGGATAAATCTTCATCATGCATTTTGAGAGGAAATGATGTAAGCTTCAGTTCAAGTTTAAGCTCAATATTCTAGAACAATTCTGTGTGGTCAAGAACTTAAAAGAAATTTAAATTTCAAATATAAATTTTTATCATGTCTTTTATGGAGAAATTGACATAAGAGTTGGTTCAAGCTTTGAGCCCAATATTTTAGAAAAATTTGGTGTGATTAAGAACTGTTCAAATTTCAAGAGCACAACACTAAAGAAATTAGTTTACATTCAATATATTTTGGTAGGTAACCAAAAAAATCAAAGCCCCTCCTTTTTTCTGAATTATAATTTGTGCAGGAGAAATCACCATCAAAATTACACACATCAACTGAATCTTCTCCAGTTAATAAAGCTAGCAATACTATTGTGGAGATGAATCCACATGCCACACTTCCATCTAGCCAAGCACATTCATCTGAAAGTCGTGATGGATGTACACCATTTGCACTGCGTCTTCGTCACACCACTCTTACTGGTGTTAGCAGTATGCCGTACCTTCCTGCACAAGCCATGAAGCCTTCGGGTTTGCGGAGGCCTTCACCTTCTTTAGGATTTTTTCGTCAGGTATTACCAGCATTCCAGCAGTATTCTGGCAAAGCATTAGGTTCTTTTTTTTTAGGTGCATAGGCTGCATAGTGCTCATGCCGTAGCATTTTATTTTAAAGACATGACAACTAATATGGTGATTGCAGACAAAAGCTTCAGATACACATCGCTTGTTGAAAGCCGAGTCTAGTATGTGCCCGTTGCAAAGGTCTGGTGATCTGAAGCCACCAGAGACAGTAGCTAGGCAAGCAGGCAAAGACAACTTAGAAAATCTGAACTATGAGACACCAGGATTTGAATCAGAAAGCTCAACAGCATCCTGCGAAGTAATCAAAACAGGCTTGGAGGGAAACAATGTAGAAAGAGTGAATATTCCAAGTGTTATTAAGAAACTTGATCCAGTCAGTGATAGGTTCAGAGATCATGTTGATAATTTTGATGAAAAAGTACCAGATCACATAAAGCATGAAGAAAAGAAGCTTCAGGATGCAGAATCGCTGATGAATGGCAAGCAACATCCACCACAAACTGGAAAACATGAACATATAGACAAAGATGGTGATCTCATGAACCCCATCCCTGGTTTTATAGAAAATAAAGGTTCTGCTGGATCAGTTTTTAGAGATCCTCAGTTTCCACAAGCTAGCTACAACTACAATACACAACCTCTAGTTCTATGTAGACTGGAAGGGAGCAATCCAAATGAAGCAGAAGAATCTGTCATTTCTTCTGTAACTGATGGTTTGATTTGTAACGCACAGTATGGGAATATGATTAATTTTAGTGGAGAGGTGATGAAGGAAGGTTACATAGGTGGCTGCAATAATTTACCTGGTGGAGAATTCGAAAATGTCAAGTCGTTTGCAGTTGAAGATGACGGGATCTTTGATAATGATAAGTACATTATGAAAATTAAGAGCAATTTGAGCCAAGCCCAAAGTGAACTAATTAATAATGGAACTGGAAATTGTGAGTCCTTAAATCTCGCAGTTTCGAACTTTAGTAAAGAAAAGATGGAAAAGTCAGAAGTTGCATATCAGCATGAAGATTCTCACAATCTGAAAGAAGCTGTAACCACCAAGCAGATCACAGATAGAGCACAAATAGGTGATTTAGTTACAGATGTCTCAAGTGAAACTTTATCTGATGAAAATTGCGAGACTAATCTTGGTGGGCTTTCAATTTACTCAGAACACAGGTCCCAGGGTGGTAATGTATTACATTCAAGTGGTCAGTCCCTTCGAATTCATGTTTGCATAGACCAAAGCCTAGATGAACAGATTGCTGAAACTGGTTTATCCGCTTTGCCATATCGGCCAGATGAAAGTGGTTTCGATACGTTTGATGTAACAAGTGCACAGACAGAATTAGAGGGTAATAGAATTACACTGGTAGGAGAAGATCCTGCGGATATCATGTGTTTTAGCCCTGTCAAAATAACTCTTCCTGAAAATTGCAATCATTCATCAGATGAAGAGTTCAACCGTAATGAGATTCTTGCAAATTCAACTACCTGTCTGGAATTTGGTTCGTCATCTAGCAGAACAAGAGACAAAATGGTATCAGATGTACCTGGTTCAATTGGCGAATGCAGAAAACCAATTGAAGGGTCCGTCCTGGAATTGGTGGATGAAACTGAAACCCACAATGCACTTAACTGTCACATTGAGGGCAATTTAACTTCCTCAATGGAATTTGGTTCATCTTCCAGGGGAACACTAAATATAATTGGATCTGGTGTACTTGGTCCAGTGGGTGAAGGTGACAAACTGATCAAAGAAGTGTTCCTCTTCAAAGGAATGGATGCATTTGAAATTCAAGATTCACCAAAGAAGCCTAATGATGGTAATCAGATAATCAAGTTGAAGCTTGGTATGCTGTCTCCGGAGAGCTTGAAAGTTGAAGAGTCACACATGTGCAGCCCTACAGATTTCATCCCTTCCAGTCCAACGAAAGTGGGGTATCATAAGGTTGTATTGGAGAGTCTTCATACTCCTCCAAAACTCGGAGATACCAGACAAGCAAATGAAGTTGGAAAGACAACAAATGCCCTAACAAGTATCTCACTGATGGAAGATGCACACGCGGAGACACATGACAATGATGCTCAGTTGTTATGCCCTAACACTGTGGTGGAAGAATGTGAAAGCAGCAATGCCTTTGAGAATTTTCGAGATGCTTTTCCAGCACGAAAGAGTGTTGATGCAGGTGGATTAGAAAGACCAAGTTTTCTGAACCAGGAGTCACCTTTGATTCATGGGAGTGGCAATGATGCTGATGAACTGGATGTTATCCACTGTGTTGCGGGTAGAATATCATATCCACAGGTAATTGAATCTTTATCTTTGGAAGCTAATTTATCTGAGGGGAAAAGTAAAAACTATACAGCAAGTGTGACAACTGATTGCATAGAACTTGTTGAAGGGGATCAGACCTCATCAAGAATTAGAAGGAAGGTTGACATGTTGAATCAAGATATTGTGGTGAAGGAATCTGAAACTGGAAAACCTAGTGGAAGCGAGAGTACTCAAAATGAACTTTGCCATGGGCTGGAAGATACCGAACAATGCACAAAACACGACACCATTTTGCCAGTGTAAGTCTTGCATAAACTTCTCATCCTAAGGAACTTCTTTGTTTTTTGTGGATTTTTTCACAAATTACAATCTTTCAGAGAATTGCTAAAATGCATTTTGTTGATGGCAGCAAGGATACAGAGAGCTGTCTGAAGAAAGGCAATCTCTTAATATTACCCCCCCGGGATGCAGTTCCATTTTCTGATGAATGGTTGGCAGCAATGGAAGCTGCAGGGGAGGTAATTTATTTTTGGAAAATGAGCTGTATACTGCTATCTTTCTGACTGAAGCCAAACATAATTAATTTAGGAACATATTTTATTAGTTCCACTCGTCTTTAGTTTCCACAAGAGCAGTTTGCTTCCACACCTTTGAAAATATTTAATTAGTTCCACTCGTCTTTAGTTTCCACAAGAGCAGATTGCTTCCACACCTTTATCCAAAACTTCACTTATAGCTGGTGGTATTAAAGGAACAACTGATGAGATATTAGCTGTTCATCATATTTCCTTTAGTGAGCATATCTTTCTATTCGTAAATGAAAGAAGCTATCATCCAGTAATAGGTCCAGAACAGTCGGCAAGCTTGACATCCTTAAAAGCTGTGTTCTGAACCTTAGGTTAGGCAGTGAGACAACTTGGCTTGAGATGCTTTAAATCTGGGGTCACCATTTATCAGAAAAATAACTGAGTACTGTTTGATGGTGATAAAATGTCTGCAGGTTTGTGTAACTGACTTTTGTGTTCTGATTCTACAGGATATATTAACCATGAAAGGTGGTGCTGTACAAAACTCACCCCAAGAGAAATCCTTGCCTGAGCCAAGCCCATGGTCTCCGGTATGTCACTATTTCTTTTCTCGTTTTAGGTAGCCTATGCAGTATCTAATTTGTATGCCACAAGCTAGAATGAGAATGCATTCAACTTTATTCTATCTTGTTATAGTTGAACAGGTTTTATGGCATATGCTACCAATTAAGTGAGACTTGATTCACTTTTTAGTTCATTTTAACTCTTGAGATTGATAATGATACTGGTAATCATTTTGCATAATTAGAAATGGCTTTTGGTAAGGCTACTTAGAATATAACCTATGTGGTTCGGCCCTTCCGTGAACCTCACGTTTAACAGGAGCTTAGTGCACCATATTGTTCCACATAGATACATTTTGGTACTTTCTTGGGGGAGTTATTACCTCACTTGTCTTTTTAACTAGAATTCTTGATCGAAAAGTGATGAATAATGAAGTTGTTAGAAAGTGTTTGACGGAAATGCATCTTTATTCCAATTGGTAGATTATATAATCGTTCTTTCATTGTATTTTCATGTAAGTGAAAGTGAAATGTTATTATGCAAACATTTTTTGTCCTTTTCCCTATATAATAGAAGAATACCTTCTTAACGAAAAAATCATTACCCAGCTCCTTAACCTATTTGGACTTGATCATAGGACTGTAGGCTCTTGAGAACAATGACTAACCTTTCACAACACTTATGACACTGTGATTCTTCCTCCGCTAAAAATATTGTGAGTCTGATGGACTAATAGCTGAATGTTATACTATAAACCAAGCCTCGACATGATGTAGTAGTCCTCTAACGGGAAATTTGTTTAGGTAACAATGAAATAATAAAAGCACATTAAGTTACCAACAAAATTATGATGTAATGTATCATATACAAGTTTCTGTACAATTCCACACATCTTTTGACAGTCGATGACAAACCAAATATAAAGAAAGAACTACATTTCGGCCATTAAAATAATTGGCAAAACTAACATGAACAAAATCAATGCTTTCTATATGTTTCAAGAGTAAAGCTTTCGGAAGGTATAGCGTACACTAGAAACTATCATAATTATGTCCTAAATTCATCACTTGAAGTAGCAATGGTAGAAGAGGGTATTTTTACTTGGACTTTTCAACTATGTTTATATTTTAGGTATAACAGTTATTGCTTGGGATATTCATTGGGTGCATAAAATATCGTGCTGTTGCACATATTAATCTCGACTGGTTCTGCCAATTTCATATTAGTTTCTTAAGCTGTTATCTTTGTTTGACTTGCAGGTGAAGAAGAAAAACAATCAACTTGGACCTTATGACTGTACAAAGTTCCACCACAATGGGCCTCCTAGTTCCTGATTCTAATTACCTAAATTTGGCCTCGTTCAAATTCTTTTATTCACCACCTAACATGTTCCTGATGTAGATTGACACTGCTTTGCAAGAAAAGCTGCTAACTGATACATTTCTCCAAAGACACAATTTTTTTACCTTTTATATGTATTTCTTTTACATCCACTTTAAAGGATTCCTTTTCATTTTCCTTTCCTGTACAGAGCAATATCTCATTCATGGAAACTTTAACGTTGTTCCAAATTGTAAGCGAAGCCTGGAATCTCTTGTGGACCTTATCGTATCCATGCTTCTTTTCGTACTAGTAAGTAGTATTTGTCTTTCACTGGAGCTGCATCAGTTGGGTTTTCGTCCATATTCATATACTTGTATAAGGAGGCATACACAAGATAATACATGAAATTTGCTGATCCCAAGAAACAACAGTGCCAGAAGACGTAATCCATTCTTCCATCATTGATATTGTCTGGCAACCATGTCCTTGTTCTCTGAACTAGATCAATCAGAAACACAAGGTAATACATGAAATTTGCTGATCCCAAGAAACAACAGTGCCAGAAGACGTAATCCATTCTTCCATCATTGATATTGTCTGGCAACCATGCCCTTGTTCTCTGAACTAGATCAATCAGAGCATTCTCCATGTAGTATCTGATACCAGTGAACATTGCAACTGCTGCAGTTGAGGTGCTTTTCAAGGATGCAGGAAATTCTTGGTAGTAAAACCCCAAATGTCCTGGAATATGAAATGCTTCTCCAATACCATATAAGCTAGCTGTGGCACTAGCCAGGGGACTGACATTGGAACAATGGTATCACTTTGGCCTTGGAAATAGAGAGATCTCACAAGGCATGTTGATAAAAGGGCTGCCTTCTTGTTCCTTAACATGGCGATATAATGTATCCCAGATAGAAAAATCTCTAGGACGGGGATGTCAAGAGCTTAAGAGATGGAAAAGCCCCAGGTCGAACTAATATTGTCCTCAATTTAGACAATAGCTGTGGAGCTTACAACAATGGATATGTATAAGGTGAATGTGTACACATTAAAGAAAATTCCATGATGTTTTGGATTGTCAAACTGATATGCTCCCATGGATCCAATAGTAAAACGTTTACCTGCAGACCCTAGAGATGCTAGTGCAAGAGCCATATTTAAGACTGCATATTGGGTTCTTGATGGATTTGAACATAAATTGGAGCCATCATCACATGCCCAGAGGTTTTAATGTGTCCATGGCTGCTGTGGATACTAGAAAATATAACCTACAATCACGAAGAGATTTTACACTAAAAATATATTTTAACCCATTGTAGGTTCAATCTTTCACTATTCAGAAGTAAGGGAAAGCAAATGCGATCTAAGCAGCAGCTAATATGAATTATTTTTCATGTTACTAATCACATTTAATTAACAGTTACCTGTAATTATATTTTAGGAAAATATGACTTATCTTCCAAGCTAGCCAATTCAAGAACGTTGAGGTTCAGCCTGGATCCACCAGGGTCCTGCCAACCCAAACGCCTGAACTTAGGGGTTCAGATCACTCATGGGCCTCCCTGAACGACAAAAATCAACCCGGCTCATGCTGATACAGTTCGTTCTCCGTGCAAAATTCACCAAGAGGCATATACAGCTTGATGCTATTGGGTTATCTAAACTCAGTACTTTCGACGCAGAACTTAATAAATACATAAACTAATAACTTTAAAAATATAATGAGTTCAATGCTACGACCCTTAAAGGTTAAATCCAAAAAATTTAAATCCTCCACCTGCTTTTGTGCTAATACTGTAGACACAAAGGAAATGGATATTTTGAGCCAAAGCTTATCTTGATTTGTTTGTCTTTTTCGGGGAACAAATTGGACTGTTCGCCGAAATGCATGGCCTGTTCATTAACTAATGGGGAAGTAAATATGCTTGGCTCTTGCTAAAAGTCAACAAATAGGGAAAAAAAAAACTAGTCAAATTTTGAATTATAGCAAGTACAAATGTCAGCAATTTTATCTTTTTATCTTGAAGAGCCATGAATTGAGAATCATTGCTTGTTCAATTTTACATGATGAATCCAGGACTATTTCATTGGTGCTAATTTCTATCTATTTTGTCGATAGAATCATTTCGTTCCTGGTCAACATTTTTATACTTGTACAACGAAGCACATACAAGGTAATACACAAAGTTTAAACCTCCTAGAACACAAATCACCCAGAAAACATTATCCAACCTACCATTATCTATATTCTCCGGCAACCATCCTGTCACTCTTTGTACCAAATCCATCACACCGTTCCCTAGATAAAATGCCGCGCCCATAAACACCGCCACCATAGCCGTAGACGTGCTTTTCAACGACCTTGGAAATTCTTGATAATAAAATCCCACATATCCAGGAGAATGAAAAGCTAGCCCGATACCTGAAATAGCTAGTTGTGGTGCCAGCCAAAAGACTGACATTGGCACCACAACACTATTTTGGTGGTAGGATTTGTCCAATTTTATCCTCTTTGACTCGACCACGGCTGATAACGCCATGCTGACAACCGTCAGCACGTGTCCTATCCCAACCCGTTGGAGCGGTGTTAGAGAAGTACGGATGCATCTATTCAACAAGGGGGATAGGACTCGATCTGTGAAGGTAATTGTTATGCAAGTGGCGATCAACGTGAAGACTATAACAGAACCAGCTGGAATTTTGAAATTCGATCCTAGTTGTCGGTCCATTTTCAGGGCCTGGAGGATTGCTAAACTAGCTTGTATGACTAGTGGTGTGCATAGAAGCAAACCAGTTGTCCATATTGGAAATAGCTTTATCAAGATTTTGAGATCTTCTACTTGTTGCACTGTACATAGTCTCCATGGCTCAACAGCGACTCTGTCCGGTTGCTTATCTCCTTCCGTGATCATAGCTGCTCGGTTCAGGAACCTATTAAAATAGAGAATGCCAGAAACGAAGAAGTCAAGAAGTGATTCCACTTATAAACCTAAGGATCATGACTAAAAATTTTGATTAGTGAGGCGGAGTCAGAAATACTAATAAAGGAATTCAAGAAAACGCAAGAAGGCTACAATTAGGATTCAAACTAATGACCTAAAGCAATATATTGTCGCTACACAAGTATCCCTAGAGTAGGAGATTCAACATTTTATGAATATAATGTTTTATTTTACCTATTTGCATATAAATGATTTTTCGGCGAAGGATTTCAACTGAACCCATTTTGGGTAGCTCCTCCCCCTGCTACTAATAGCTAGATATATATGCTTTGAATCATTATTTTGTGTAGGAGGAGTGTTGTTATACCTGAAGAACTTGCTAGGACTTGTAAGGTCAGTTCTTGTTACCTCACTGTCCTGTTTTTTCATGCCATGATAATAATCTTCACCTCCTAATGACAATGGTTCTCTATGCTTCCTAAAAGCAGCAACGACCACCCGAGCCAAACTCATGAAAGGGCTTTCTTGTTTTGCCTCAATATGTCGATAGAAACGGCGTCCAGACAAGAAAATAGCCAACCCAAGTATGTTGAAGGCGGCACATATAGCGAACCCCAGTACCCAACTAATGTTGTCCTCGATATACAAAAGGACTGTGCTACCAATGACATTGGACGTGTAGAGCGCAAAAGTATACCAATTGAAGAAAATTGCTTGATGATTTGGCTTATGGAATTGATTTGCTCCCATTGATCCGATAGTGAAACGTGTTCCTCCGTTTCCCAAATATGCTAGGGCTAGAGCTGCATATAAGATTGTAAGATGGAATGTTGATGCATTTCTACCTTCATTGGAACCATCAATGCATTTTGGAGGTCTCAATGTGTCAATGGCTGCTGTGAATGTGAGAAGCAACACTCCCTACAAGCCAATTTGGAAAACAAACCAATACATCGAACATTCGATTAGTTTAATTTCTATGCACAATCAGGTAATCTAAAGATAACTATCCATACAGACCATGTCCATTAAAGTATTTTCTTAAAAGTACTGTAAGCCATATCTACGTGTAGTAACATGTCTAAGCCGAAGCTAATGTTCCTTTGCACCTATAGAAGGAACTACGTTTACAAAATTTGGGCAGAATATAATTTGACGGATTAAACTATGAGCCAATATTTAGTTCAGTGTGTTCCATTAAAGTTTGGGCAGCCCGATGCACTAAGCACCCGCTATATCCATTGAAGTATTTTTCTTACAGTAGCGTAAGCCATATCTACGTGAAGTAACATGTCTGAGTCGAAACTAATGTTCCTTTGCACCCTTTACAAAATTTGATCAGAATATAATTTGACAGACTGAATTACGAGCCAATTTTTAGTTCAGCTTGATCCAAATTCTCAACACAAGTAAAGTAACAATCGAACAAAATAATGATTCGTAAAATTATTAACTCAACCTATTTTAACTTGACTCAATACGCTCATTTAACACTCATTTCGGGAGTCTCTACACGAAGTTCAACTCCTAGTGTATCTTTCTGTAAAGTGCGTCGTCACAAGAAAAATAATTGTGGTGGTACTAATTTGTCAAATAAAGGTACGTAGGGCTAGCTGAATATTGGTCGTCGAATCATTTTTCAGTTGAATTTTGTGTCAGTTTTTGTTGCAACAAATTGCTCTACTCCATATATATACAAATCAACATGGATATTATGCCTAGCTAAATAGGGTCATGTAGGTCCCCTAAGCAAAGATGGATAACTCTCTTGGAAAGCATTGAGTGAGAAATACGAAATACTCTATGGGGTCGTTTGGTACGCGGAACAACTTAGGATATTTCATGATTAAGTTTGATACTAAAATTTATATTATATTTGGTTGAGATATAAACTTATCTCGAAATTAATTTATATCATCAACCAGATATGGTATAAATCTAATATCAAACTTTGTTTGGGATATCCCACCTTGTCCCATCCAACATAAAATTATTGTATACCATCTCCCATATGTGATAAATTAATTCAGAGATTATAATCTCACGACTATAATTCCATAATAATTTAGACTACTTACCAAACGATGCTATGTTACACAGAGGCAATGGCCTAAAAAGCAGCCAAAAAGATGAAGTATGAATCAGAGAAATGTGATGACGTGGCATATACTGAAGCCATACTCGCGTCTCTTTCTACAACTGCCATTTGCAACATTGAGTTGATCTTTTTATAGTATTTTTTTGTTGGGTAATATTTTCAACCTAAGATAATTGCTATACTATTCCACTCTTTTTCTTCCAAACAAAGAAAACTATTCAGGCTTATCTTATCTAATGTAATGTCTTGGAGGCATTATTAGAGATGTGCTACCATGCTACAGCCTACAAAGTTTCCACTTATGAATATGTGGTGGAAGAATAAATCAAAACTGGTGAAGGAAATTAAGTTGATTTAGGATGTGAATATTTATTTAATTTAAACATAAATGGAATATAGTTTGAATGATATAGAAATAAATTTTATGGTCTAAATTAAGTCTTGAACTACGTACTATAAATAGGTATGCTATTAACTATTTTCATGTGGTAGATAAAGTGATAGAGAAGTACTGAAAAATTGTAAAGCACATTCAAAAAGATCATGAAATTTTGAATAAAATATTTTTCTTCAAATTGATGTCAAAACATATAAGATCTTGATGACTATGTTGACAAACGCCAACTCAATAATACATGCATTAAAACAAGTCATGCTAGAAGGACCGATAAAAATATTACGGATTTACAGAGGTGCAAACAAACATGCACGAGAGAAAAAAATTCTTCTCCGAAGTTTTTCGAGTTCATAAAGAATTGTTGTGAAAAAAAACCAAGATTGCCTGATAAAATTAAGCCAACTTCTACTTACAAATAAGAAAATACATTGATAACTTCTAAAACTTATTAGTATTACTTCATTTGGACATACTAATTATAGTGTGTTTTAATTGAACATTTGGACATAGGATAAAATTGTTTCTATGAAATATTTTTAACTGATATTTTGAAAAAGTTTCTAACACACCTTAACAAACATCTATTACGTAAATAAGTTAATCAAGTAAAATGTATCTCCTCTTAATTATATACATCACCATCGAGTGCAACATGTACGAGGTTTTATGGTTCATTGAGACTAATACATATAATTTAAAAACATGTCATATTTTAAATAGTCAACTTGTATATTTGCGTTTGAAAATGTGCACAATTTTCTTTTTCAAAATCTTTAGTAAAAATATATAATAAAATACTTTATCATGTGCTCAATCAAAACATACCGTGACTCAAATAACTAAATTAAATCTACTGTCGATATCTAAATAAACCAAGTTACTGGAACCGCTAAGCCGACTTCCCACCAAAAATATCATTACAAACAATGATAGGATAGAACCTTTTTTTTTTCTAGGGAAATGAAATGACAAATATCTTTTCGGGCCTGTTTGGAAAGCCACCCTGATAATTGAATTTGATATAATTAGATGTAATTACACTGTCTGACATGTTTGGTTAATCAGGTAATTACTTGGTCAGCAAGTAATTGGTGTAATTGATAGGGGGTAATTACACTCTCTAATTCACAGGGGGAGCTGTGAATTGCTGATAATTACATGGTGTAATTACAAATTGATTATTTTTTAATTATTATTTTTTAATTTCTTTCTTTTATTTCTATTTTTATTTTTTTTGTTTTAATTTATTTTAAATTTCTATTATTTTAAATTCTTTCTAGATTTATTATTCTAATATTTTTTAAAAAATATTTTTTCTTTTATATTATTTATATTTCATTTCCTTCTCATTTTCCAACATTTACTTCTTGTGATTCCATATATTTTTTCGTATTATCTATTTTTAAAATTTTATGTTTATTTTTTTCATTTAGCATAATTTAGTTAGTATTTTAATTATTAAATTAAGTAGGATTCATTGTTTTATAAGGTTATAGACTTAGGTTTTTTTGTTGTTTTGAATCATATTTACGTTATGTTGAAATTTGACATAAGAGCATTATTTATTTATTTTGAATTTTGAACTTATGTTATATTTTCACTTTCAATTTATTTGTTTTACTTGTATTGGCATGATATTTCACATTGCAAGCCATTCATTTTTTAGTTAGAATTGATAGATTATCTTTTTATCAAATATTTTAATAATTTTATGATATTATATTTATAATATTAATCCTTTTGTCAAACATGCATTTCATGATGTTCTTAAAAATCATGTACTTTTTGTTTTTATGATTAATTTAATTAAAATATACTAGTTTGAAAAATATAAATCCATTATTTTTTATAAGAACATATGTTTATTAATTAATATATTTCAAAAGACACAATATATATTTAATTTAATATCATTTATAAAGGCACTTATTTGTCTAATATAAATTTTTAATTTTTTGATAATTAACTTTTATTTAAAAATTGAATATAACTATATAATTACACTTGTGCAACCAAACAGTACACTTGTAATTACACTGTGGCAAACAAACAGGTCGGCGTAATTACAAGACTGTGTAATTACTAGATTGGTAATTACTACCCTAATAATTACACCAATTCCAATTACCAGGTGGCTTTCCAAACAGACCCTTCATGAATTTGACAAAAAGAAAATTAGGAGAAAGTAAGAAAGTAATTACCAGCAAAGAGATGAAAGAAGAAATCCAGATAACGGAGAAACTGCCCAGAAAAGAATCAGCAACTACAGCACCCAAAATTGGGAAAATAGTGCTGCATCCATTCGCCATGTTATACACTTTAGCAGCACTGACACTATTCATGTTGAATTCTTGTATTAAATACACAATCAAGTTGTTATTCCATCCTGCTGCTGCAAGTGATAATCCTGCCATGCTCCCTAATCAAAATTCAAGATTGTTAGTATAGTCATGACGGAGCAAGAGTTTTCATTGAGAAGTTCAAAATATAAAGAAGTAAACACATGAAGAATTTAAATGATATTCAACATCTGTTATATATATATATATATAAATAAATATTTTTGACCATCTATAAACTCTACTTGGCTCCACCCCTAAGGATTTTCACTAAAAGAAAGTTAAATATAAAACAGTAAGTATACAAAACAAGCAGCTAAGATAAATTAACATCTAATATATATAGATAAAATATCTTATCAATGAATCGAATACTCAGCTTTGATGGTTAGCAGAGTCACGATTTTCACTAAAAAAAATTAAAATTATTATAAAAAAGACACACATGAACAAGTTAAAAGAAATCAACATCTATTATATATATGCATACTTCATTTAATTTTATATATACAACATAATTTTTCAACGACAAGTTCAGGAAGCTCGGCCTTAGAAAAAAATTATTGCTTTAAAGAAGAAGAGGAGGGAAGAAAGAGGACCTATGATGAAGGGAAATGAAATCCAACCGCCTTTGTTATTGGTGGAGGAAGATTGGACATGATTTGGTGCTCCTTCATCAACAAACTGGGCTGATTTCTCCATTGCTGCATTAATTATTAACTAAGCTAGCTAGCTGCTTATCCTCTCTTTTAGTTTCTCTAGAACAACTTGGATATATACTAACTACTACTCTATACCTTTCTTTTTTTTTTTAATTTGGGTTTTGCTTGTTAGGTTCGATATATATATATATATATATATATATATATATATATATATATATGTGCAAAACTATTAATACTGTCTTCTGTTTCCAATGTTTGGGGTAAGTTAAACTTTTAAGTTGAATAGACTATCTTATCAGTATTTTTTTTTGGGATGCATACGACAAAAGATGCTGCTATGTTACTTATTTTTTAAGTTTGAATAAAAAATTAATTTTATAAATACCTTTATGTTTATTTATAATTTCTTGTGTAATTTTTACTGACTTCTATAAAAAGAATTTATTTTATAAATGATCACTCAATTGTTCACTTTATTGCATCAAAGTGATTACAATTTACACTGTATTTTGTAAGAAAAGGACACTTCAATTTTACTTAAAGCTAGCATTTGACAATATATTTTAGATTAAATTTTTAAAAATCTATCTTTAAATATCTGTTTGACTATAAAATTGATCAAGAGTTTTAATTTTATCTAAGCTAGCATTTGACCAATATATTTTAGATCAAATTTTAAAAATTTATCTCTTCATATGTTTATTTGACCGTGAAACTGATTTAATATTAAAAATTTAATCTTTAAATATTTTTAAGTTATCAAAAATTGATTCAAATAAGTTTTTGAAGTTTCGAGAAAGAATCCAAATTTGTGGTCAAATGGAAGTTAAGTAGCATGATGATCACTCGACTAGTTGTTGTAATAAGAAAGTTATCTAACTTTATCAATAAATTTCACAGAAAGTTAGTAAGAGAAAATAGACGAGACATATTATATATTTATATGATACTTGGATAAAATTGAATGGCTTTGATTATTATAAAAAAAAAAAAAAAAAAAAAAGGTTCAGCAACATTGTGAGCGGTGTTTTGTTACAAAAAATACTTTTGTGATTTTTGAACAAAGTTGAGTTGAATTGATAATATACAAAGTAATTTAATAAATTTAATGTAATAAAACAAATGGAAAAGGGTTAGAAATATCCTTCAAGTATTGAAATTGATTCAAAAGTAACTTTTGTTTATCTATTGGGCCAAAAAATCCCTCCATCTATCTTTATGGCTTAAATATATACTTACAACTAACTATTCTTTTTTAACCATAATTATAATTTTTATTTATTACATGTCAGCTTTTTATTAGTTGCAAATTAAATTAATTTAAATTTTATTCTCTTATAATCAAATCTGGACCCAACTAAAACTACCCGACCCAATCTATTATACTCTGGTAAAGTGGAATTTCAACTACCATAAACACCAAGAAAAATAAATTAGTTACACCAAAAAACTAAAGTTTTTTTTTTAAAAAAAACTCTAAGCAACTCAATTTTATCCAATATCCAATATGCATTACCAAATTCAGATTTCAAGTAAGAACTCTGAGCAATTATCCAAAAATAGAATAAAGGTAACACCTTGTGTTGCTGAGATAGAGTTTGAGCAACCTATTTGAGAAAATAGTTGTTAGAACCCGACCCATTTGGTAAATCTTTAGATGTCGACGAATTACCCAGCTTTCTATTGGGTCTGGTTTAATAGATTAGGTCGGATAGTTTTAGTTGGATTCAAATTTAGTTATAAGATAATAAAATTTAAATTAATTTAATTTGAAACCAATAGAAAGCTGACACATAATAAATAAAATTTTTTTAATTATGGTTTAAAAAAGGACAGCTAGTTGTAAGTAGGGATGACAATGGGGCGGGACGAGACGGGTTGAGGCTTAACCCGCAAAAATTTCAACCCGCCCCGCCCTGCCCCGCCTAACATTTTTCACTTTTAACCCACCCCACCCCACCCCACTAGTTTGTAATTGCATTACCAGGAGTTAAGAGTTAATAGGTACTGGAAAAAAAACGAGATGATTTATTTCTAACTAAATATCCTTATGCATTATTTAGAACTGGGAAAGATTATAAATGGTATAAAATCATTTGAATATTTTTATGGTGCAAATTACTAGTACATTATATTTGGTGCAAATTACTAGTACATTATATTGTTCCAAATGTAATTATGTAAAGACGTACTTCCGCTTCTAAGAATACTTGACAATTATTTGCATCAGATTTCGGATAATTGTGACAGCCATAAAGAAAAAGTATTACTCCCTCCGTTCTATTTTATGTAACCTATTTTTCTTTTTGATTCATCTAAAAAAAATATCACATTTTCTTATTTGGCAATTTTTTAAAGACACAATTACTCTTTTATCCTTATTGGTCCCACTTAATTAAAAAGTGGATGCATTACCTTTTATTTTTTAAATAAAATTAATACAAATACATTTATATTTGCAAAGGACAATATAGTAAATATTATCAAGTCAAACTTTATTTCTTAAACTCCGTACCGAGTTAAATTAGGCCACATAAAATGAGACGGAGGGAGTACTTTATATTTACATAGTCAATTAATCTTTAAATCAAAGAAAAAATAAATTAATCTTTAAATCACTGTAGAATTATACTTTAATGACATTTTCGGTGTCTGGTGTATATTTAGTTGGGTCAAGTTTTCACTAGATAATCAGATGAGAATTATTCATACCTGTGACTTTTTTTTTTTGGATTTAAAATTCAAAAAATGCTTCATCACCATTTAGATTTTTTTAAAAATCGCATATACCCGCCCCGCCCCGCCCCCACATCAACTTAAAACCCGCTTCGTTCCATTGTCATCCCTAGTTGTAAGGGTATATTTGAGTCATAAAGACGGATGAAGGGATAATTTGGACTCAATAGATAAATAGAGGGTATTTTAAACCAATTTAAATATTTGAAGGGTACTTCTGACCTTTTTCCATAAAATAAAAGATAAATTATCAACTATGAAATGAAACTGTTAGGGTTTTTGCCCTGATTTTCTTACCAAATTTGAGCTTTATTTTTCTTGAAAGGAAAATAAAAGTAATATCATAATTACTTTTATTTTTCCTAAAAGGAAAATATAAAACTCTTCCATATTTGGCTAACCTCTTTCTTGTAGGAAAAGATTTGAACCTCTATAAATAGAAGACCCTTCTTCTCAAATCACAACACAAGAACATCCACAATGTAGTCATCAAAGAGTCTTGTTTAGGAGGAGATTATTCTCCTAATAAGTTTTTTATGCTTTTTAATTAGTTTTTAATATGTAGGCTAATTCGCCAAACCCTATCAATAATATGTTTTTAGTATGTTTTTATTTGTCATCCGATTTATCGTCTACATGGTTTGCAACTAATAGCTTCCGCATGACGCCCTCTCGATTTTCGAACCCAACAAGTGGTATCAGAGCTTATGATTCAAAGGTCATATGGTTCAGATTGAGGATAAGTTATGATGAAAGTTGCAACCAATTTGATGATAATGAAGATATATGTCCAAAAAACTATATGTGGAGAAGAAGTTTCAAGCAAATTTTCAAAAATCCTGCTGCTAATCCATCTTTAAAATCCAAATCAATTTTCAAACCATACTTGCTTTAACTCATGGGCTCCAACTTTCAACCCTTGCTAACTCTTAATGCTTGGGCTCCTTTCAATTCGTGCATATACTTTTAACGCATGAGCTCCACTTTTAACTTGTGCTCACTTTCAATGCACAAGGCTCCACTTTCAACCCTGTTCACTTATAATACAGGGTTCCAATAATATTAACCCATGCTTTTATTTTTAACGCATAGGGCTCCAAATTTTAACCCATATAAACTTTTAATCATGCTAAGCAACAGTGATATATGAAGATTGTGTGAAGAAGGAAGATCAAGATTATTTTGTCAAGAAAATCAAGCCAAAAAGGAGAAATTTTTTAGGGTTTTTGCCCTGATTTTTTTACCAAATTTGAGTTTTATTTTTCTTGAAAGGAAAATAAAAGTAATACCATAATTACTTTTATTTTTCCTAAAAGAAAAATATAAACTTTTTCATATTTGGCTAACCTCTTTCTTGTAGAAAATGATTTGAACCTCTATAAATAAAAGACTCTTTTTCTCAAATCACAACGCAATAACATCCATAATGTAGTCATCAAAGAGTCTTGTTTAGGAGGAGATTTTTCTCCTAATAAGTTTTTTATGCTTTTTAATTAGTTTTTAATATGTAGGTCAATTGACCAAACTCTATCAATAATATGTTTTTAGTATGTTTTTATTTGTCATCCGATTTATCATCTACATGATTTGCAATTAATAGCTTCCACATGACGCCCTCTCGATTTTCAAACCCAACAGAAACCCCTATAAAAAAAAATCATATATCAGAAATAACACTTGTAATGAACTAAGAAACTTAAATCTGCCGTAAACATAAGCTAAACCAACCCCTAACTTATGATTTTCTAATTTACTTTTATTATTTTATCTCAGTCGTTATAATCATGATTCACGAGGATACGCTTCCCAAGAAAACATTCC
The DNA here is from genome assembly GCA_031232105.1 of Capsicum rhomboideum. Classification (NCBI taxonomy): domain Eukaryota; kingdom Viridiplantae; phylum Streptophyta; class Magnoliopsida; order Solanales; family Solanaceae; genus Capsicum; species Capsicum rhomboideum. The sequence goes on along the minus strand of CP124713.1, from coordinate 4,352,286 downwards.
TTGTTCGGCCTTTCTCTGGTAAAGATAATTTTTAATTTATTTTAACGAAAAAAATTGTATCTCAGCTGCCTATTATTATTTCAAAAACTTATAGTTAATCACACTACTTATTTACAAAATTAACTTTACCACGGAAAAAACTTTTCATCATTAACCCTTATCATCCAGCTATATAGGTACCTTCTTTGCTCCATAAAGTCAGCCATCCTTTTGTTGAAACGTTTTGTCCTTCTCTTAAAATGGCATAAAATCACCAGTGGGCAGTGGCACATTCTTTTTATCTTCCACCATTCGCAAATTAAGAGGATACACAGTATAATGGGACATATTATCCGATGGACATAGCTTGATATAGCATTTGCATGCTCGCTGACAAGATGGTCCAATAAAGTCAACCATCAGAATTTTCATTGCTTAAAAATTTAAAGAAATATCCCTTTCGTTTCAAATTAATCGATCTGTTTTGACTTTACGTGAAGTTTAAAAAAACAAAGAAGACATTTTAATCTTGTAGTTTTAAATCAAAGGTATGTTAAATGTACCAAAATATCATTTAATCTTGGGGTCTTAAACATGTCATGTAGAAAGTTTGAATTACCGAGTTGCTAAAGAAGTGAAAAAATCAATCTTTTTTAAACGAACTAAAAAGGAAAGTAGATCAAACAAATTGAAACAGAAGAAGTAATATAGATAGAAGTTGAGGGGTTCAATATTTTGTTATATATATATATAAAAATATTTTTGATCATATATATATACCGTATAACTTTTCACTGAATCCCTACACTTCTACTTGGCTTCACCCCTGCTACCAATCAAAATTCAAAATTTGAAGCTTATGAATTTTTATAGTTATTCTCTAGATCCGATCCTGAAATGTTTTGTCGTTCTCATATATAGGGTAAACTGACCACTCACTAATATCCTATTGCGGTATGTGTGTATATATACAGTGCCAGACATATCTGATCTGACACTTGCACTATTCTTTTCTTTTCGGCCCAAAGTAATGATCCATGTATTGAATCTGCTGTATATCGTCGGCATTTTCTACATTTCCAAAACGGGATTTTAACATTTTTAGCTACCTGGCTAAAAATATTCCGCCTGCCTATCGTAATAATTTGGAGTATTTGTAATTATCCTTGGTGTATATTATGTGTAATTTTTTATTTATTTATTAATGGGCTTGTTGATTGTTGAGGTACTATGTAGTTTAAATGAAGTGTTAAAATTCGAAAAGTGTTACTCTGTCCGTCCCAAATTAACAATCACATTAATTAAAAAAAAAAATTGTCCCATAATAATTATTACTTTAAGAATTCTTGACTAAAGCTAACAAGTATATTGTTAATATTAATTAAAGAACACATTGTATTTCTACTTTTACTAAACAGAGGTAGCTTAGTAAACTAGATAACATGATCTATTCATTGCTTTCTTAATGAGTGTGAAAAGGGCTAAGACGACCAGTTAAAATAGAACGAGAGGGGGTATTTTGTTTTCTCAATTTATTATAAATTCTAATCTTGGTATATGAGATTTCTAACTAAATACATTTAAACATTTAACTAAAAGAATTCTGTGCTTTTAACCCATTCATTAATATATTTTTATATAACAAACGGATTTTTTTATTGTTAAGCTATGTATGCTAAAAAATTATCTTGCTACTATTGCTCCTTATTTTAAAATCAATTAAATTTGTAAAATATCTACTGAGAGATTATGACCTTAGCTAAATCAGGCAGTTCTTTAACGAGATGGCAATTATTATACGAGCTAAGTCAGCATGTAGCTAATTTGGTTGTTGTAGACTTTCCTGGTCTATCAGGAAAATGACAAAACCAACAATGTTTGTTGCTACACATATAATGAAGCAACATACACTGACATTATCTTATCTTCTATATATAGGAAAATACAGCTCTATGGGCTCACACCACTAATGTATGCCTTGCATGTCTCGAAAAGTCATGCTTTGTATCTGAAATTATTCACATGGCCTTGAGTTGCAAACCTTATGGATTCATATAGTGTACCATTTGGCCATTTGGGCTTTTTATTGGTAGATTGCACCATAGCTTCAACAAACTCCAAAGGTTCCAATTCCAAATAGGTAGGTGCGAGTGTCTTAACATATTTGAGGAATGATTTTCTCTAAAATATCAGATTTATGAGCCTCACTATTAGAAATAGATGTTTTTTCTATTACGAATTAATGAAAAATTTGTATTATAAAACATGTTTTTTCCACTCATTCCCACAGAACCAGCTCATTGAAAGAACGCATGGTGGAAATAGATTCTCATTGAAATAATAGAAAGTTTCCTAATTATTTTTTTTCTTGTCACTGATTCAATCAAAATTATGTGAGAATAGCCACTGAACTTTTCACTATTATTAAAAGATTAAAAGAAACAAAAGGATCCAAAACAAGAAGAAAACAGTCAGCCCAAACGAGCAAACCAGCCCAAATTGACAGCATCAAATAGGAAATGAGTTCTAAGCTTGAAAAGGAAAGGTCACCCCAGCAGCTTGAACCGCACAGATCCGCCCTCAGCACAGTCACCAGCTTGAACCACACAGGAGAGGCTTCCGACGACGGCATCGGCTTTGCGAGCCTTTGGAGCCAGAATATTCATTTCAAGCAGCGAAAAGAGCAAAGCTAAACTCTCTGAAGAGAGCTCAAACTTGAATCCTCACGTTTTACAAACATCCAAATATGTGTAAAACAAGTGGTTTACGTGATCAAATGATTTAGGAATAGACGTTTGTCTATGTAAATGATACTAATTTTTTCCCATTTGATTGTCAAACACCAAACAAAATTACGAATCAGTAAATCTATATAATAAAATTTTTTGACATACATTTAGAAGTCACATAGCTAGGTAAAGTGTTGTGCTGTTATTTTACAAGGTCAATAATCATGACCATCAATTTTCTCCATTGCGAACCACTTCCTTCATGTTTTGATACTTGTAAAACCAAACACATGTTACATAGTAACCAAAATTTACAACTCCCCCTACATCTAATACCTAGTACACATTGTCCAGCCCTCCATTATTTATGTTACCTGGTAACCATGTAGTCGTCCTTCTTACAACATCAATTAGAGCAGTGGTCAAGTAAAATGCGACCCCTACAATCACTGAAATCATCGCGGTTGTTGTAGTGACAAGAAGAGGAAAAGTAAGCAAAACAAAGGTATATTAAATCAATGATCCTCAAACGATATCCTACAACGAGCACCGAACTCCTACGAAGATCTCGAGTGAAATTAATCCACTCATAACTAACGTTTCACAAAGTTTAACAAAGCTCCTAACAAGCTCAAAAGCTCTCGCAAGTGTAAGTTTCATCAAAAATCATCTAAAATCTAAGAAAAGAGGAATCCTAGCTATTTATAGTCATATGCTATTTATTACAAAATGGATCCAAAAGTGACCCAATATGAAAAGGCCCAATTGGGGGATACTCTCTCCATCGCCAATCATCACTGCGATGCGCCAAAATGCCTTTCCATCGCCAAAGTGGACAGTAGACTTTGTTCACTTTGGCGAGTCTTCCATTGCTTCGGCGATCCTTTGGCCACTTTAGCGATGCACTTTCTATGCTCCAAGCTATCATCCAAACACGTCCTTGCTTCCCTAAGGCGATCGTGCCTTGGATCCTTAGGTGTTGACCATGATGTATAGGCCTCGAACGGTTGGAGCTTATTTGGATTGTATCAAGGTCCGTGGTAGAAATCTTCCCTAGTTGATGAGAGTGGCACTTTTCTTTTTCTAATATTTGCTACCACAACACGAGCCAAGTTGGTGAATGGACTCCCTTCTTGTTTAGAATTGGTGTAAAATCTGGTTCCCATTAGGAAAATAACTGAACCAAGAATATTAGCTGCTACACAGCTGAAAAATCCAACTTTCCAGCTTACGTTATCTTCAACATAGACAATAGATGTGGATCAGTGGATGAAAACGCCTTGATCTTTTGGTTTATTAAATTGGTTGGCTCCCATTGTTGAAAGGGTTGATCGTGCACCACCATTCCCCAGAGTTGCCAGAAATATGGCTGCAGAGAGTACTACATGTCTTAGGAATGTAAACTAAATTTTACTCCATCGTCTTGATTTATGTGGCACAGTTTAAATTTCAAAAATGTTAAGTCTCATATCGGTGGGATGAGGAAAAAATATGATCTCCTTACATAATCCTCCCCTCATGAGCTAGTTTTTGGGATTGAGTTAGACCCAAGATTCATTTCTTCACATGATATCAGAGTCAGACCCATCCCGATTTATGATTACCGATATTGAGTAAGCTTTTGGGCATGAAAATTAAATTTTTTGGAGTTAGAGTTATGTTTGGCCATGAAAAAAATTAGAATTCTTTTTGACTTTTTGTGAGAGAAGTAGAAGTGAATTTCAAAAAAAAATTCACTTTAATAAAATAAATTTTATGACCAAACACCATAAAATTTTACTTTTTTCACTAAAATAAAATAAAATTCTAGAAAAAAATATTATTTTTTTTTAAATGGCCAAACAAATTCTGAATCCCCATCTTAAAAAAAATTATCCATGCACCAGATATACAACCCTTTTCTTGCCGCCAAAGGACTAACGATAACTACTCTTTTCTTGTCATTTTTCCTGGATAAGTTTTTAAGGTGGATACGCTAATATTACTACATTAAGAATATGACAGTTTGGTTAGTGTCACTAAATCAAACATCATGAATAGTATTTTCTTTGTCAAACAATACTTGTTCACTATACTAAAAATAAATTTTTCATAATATTTATTTAATTTGAAAAATTAATGAATAAGATAGTAAGATTACCAATTTCCAATAATACTTATTCAATTTGAAAAATTAATGGATAAGATAGTAAAATTATTCTTCTTATTTATTATTTCTTAATATGTGTGCCAAATTAATATTAGACAACTATTATTGGACGGAGGAAGTAAGAGGGTGTTTGGATAAATTTTAAAAAAATAATTTATAAGCTATAAACTAAAAACCATAAGTTAGGGATAATCTACTTTTGAATTTTGGCTTATTTTTGCACTTTTTTGACCTAAAAGTGAGTGCTTAAAAATACTTTTTAACTTTACCAAATACCACCAAAACTTAGGGCCCGTTTGGTCATGTGATATGAAATCGTGATTTGAAATCATATAAGATGAAGTTGAAGTTTTGTTTGGATATGCAATTTGGGATTCTTAAGTTGTATTTTTTTTCTTATAAACACAAAACCCCCATAAGGTAAGGTTTGAAAACTATCAAAATTACCCCAATTCTTCATACAATCTTACCAAATAAGCAAAAATTCATAACAAAAGTATAATACACTATTACAAAGATATTCTAAAAAAAAATAAAAATACAACATTTATTTGATCAAATTTTAGCTTAAAAATTAAGTAAAATTGAACATGTGACAAAAATAAAATAACTTTGTGTAAAATTATGAAGTTCGTAATTTGATATACATAAAAAAAAATTTATGTTGGTGAGAGTAATGGTTATATGAGATATAAACAGTTTAAAGATTGATAAGAGTAATAATGGTGGACTTTTTTTTACAAAATATAAACTTGTGGGTCAATTTTTATATTTAAAAAAATTCAAATCATGATATGAAATTTCAAATCACACTTTTTGGAGAATTTGAAATTTCATAGCATGATATGAAATTACGAGATGAAATCACATGTCCAAACACTGATTTCATCTCATGATTTCAAATTACGAACTTCATATCGCATGTCCAAACGCCTACTTAAAAAGTGTTTAAAAGCCAAAAATATTTAAAAATAAGTAAATGCAAACACCCCCTGACAAAGATATTCAAGGCTAAAGATCACCTACCTTGAGAAGATTGGATACAGCTATGATACACTTCTCAATCTTAATTATTGCTCCATTAAAGTTTTTGTATAAAGTATTACTGTGTGTATATATATACATACAGGAAATTTCTAGAAGATTAATAGTGAATGTAACAATGCCGGGCACCCAGAATGGACTTTCACCTTAGTATTGGTGGGCCATGGTCGACTTTATACTAAGGATCACTCTGCAAATTACTGAATGAGGACTATTGAGCACATTTTTATTAATGTGTATATTCCTTCAGAATATATGATCTAAATACCTAACTTTGTAAGCATGTCTAGGAATTTGTTGTGTTGGTCACAGGAAATGTAGTGGGCTACTGTAAATGGGGAAGCAGGAAGAAGTGCTAAAGCAGAAATATATGGGATGACAGTACTTTCTGGGGTATTATGTTAGAAGGCCTGAGCAAATATGCAGATTGATGGTTTAGGAGGTTCCCCACAGGGAAAGTGATTAGTCTATGAAATCATGATTTACCAACTCATCCAAGAGTTCAGCGGGTTGGGTTATGACCGGGATTCTAACTCATTTCCGCATAAGTAACTTTTCGGCAAATTATCAACTCAGTCCATCTTGATCCATTCAAATTTAAACATTTTAAAATAGCCGGTCTCAAAAATAAAATAAAATAGAATAAAATACATAATCTATATACATGAATATATTGCATAGATATTCTTTTCCCCTCTTCACCTATTAAATTTTGATGTAAAAAAGATTGGCTTAGTTGAATAGTAATTTTTAGCTTTTGGAGTGACACTGCGGAAATTGGCAAGGCCACTTGGCATTGTCTAGCACTATTCGTTCAATTAAAATAGTACTACATATGCATAATAAGGAATTTAAAATCCACTTTGGAAACATGATTTAGTGGAAAGTGGGGAAAAAAAAAAAAAAAAACTTTTTCCTTTTTTTTTTTATATTTTTTTTTTTATAATTACTTTTTCCTTTAGGAATGCATTACAGGGGCAAGGAAAAGTAAAGGGATGATCAGCAAAAATGTTTCCGTATATCTATCAAATTAATTAATTTATCATAAGTATCACCAATTTTCTATATATATTAAATTAACATAAAGATCGAACACATGTAAGTTATGTTGTTCACAATTAATCAGTGGGATCTCGAACTAACCCAATATTTTGTTAGGTACAATCTGGAAAACTCAATTACCATAATTGAGTTATGTATGTTTTGTTTTATTTACTTAATGTTCTTAAGTAGTAGTTTAGACTTTTTTTTTATGTTTTTTGTTAAATGGGAGTAGGGAATGTGAGTTTGTCACACATCGGCAATAGAAGTCAATGTTAAAGACTTTATAAGCCCATTCCTTCCACGTAATTTGGACTGGTCACCAGAGCAAATCGGACCTTCAAAAAACTGTTGGTAAATTTTTAATTATTAATTTTATAAACCAAATTTTTGTTTTAATTTGAATTTCGAAGAGAAGCATCTCTTCCAAAAGATCTGACCTTTACTCTATAAATAAATAAAATTTCAACGAAGTGGATAAGAAAAGTTTGCATGTATGAACTTGACTTGTCGTATACTGAAAAAATATTGTCTGTATTTTTTTCTTTTAATTTCTCCCTAGATGTTTAGTATTCAAATTGGAGTCTGACTCCAGATTCGTGCATCGCAGAGTCTATTCTGGGGGAGACGCTTATGATAGGAATTTTTTCCATTCTAGGAGATCGAATCTCAGATTTTTGATTCTCTGTATTTTTCCCAATTAGCACACGGGCAATATCCTCTTGAAGGAAAGTCCTGCTCACGCCTCAAGCCTTTCTTGATTTACTTTTTCAGTTAATAATTTTTTATTTTTCAATCAAATACTTCTTTTATTTTAGTTTATATGACATATTTTCCTTTTTAATCTATTTCAAAAAAATGTTGCTCTAATTAAAAATAACTTAACTTTAAAATTCTCTTTTTATCATTAAATGATTTATAGTCATACAAATGTTCAAAGTTTATTAGACCACAAATATAAAAAATCTTCATTTATTTCTTAAATTTTGTGTCACGTCAAACAGTGAAATATAAATTGGAATGGAGGGAGGGGGGGGAGTAATAATTAAGCACTGGTGGAACCTTTCTTGAATTATGAATGGTCAATTTTCCTAGCCCTCCTAAGCACTAGCATATATATCCTTGGTTCAACTGAGCAAAAGTTCATTGTGACGAGGAAACTTTCTTGGCCTTCACTATCTAAATAATGGAGTATCACTTTCATGCACGTATTTTTCTCGAACACATTTTTCACAAAAGAAAAAAAATGATTTTATTAAGTTATTTTTCTTTAAAATAATCTCAACTACGTAAAGTTACAGAAAGACATTTACATGAGATCTTTTCCAAAAATTTTTTTTTTGAATTCTTTTGACCAGTAATTTGGGTTAAAGTTTTACATCATGTATTGCAGCACCTTTTGAAGAAAACTTAATGATCCAAATATTTTTTTACATGATATGCTCTTGACTTTGATATTTGTTCAGAAATCGACATTATGATGAAACAACTCAATTGGCATATAGCTAACAATGATAATTAGATTCGGAAAAAAGAACAATGATAATTAGAGCTTCACTTTAAAATCAAAATTCCGATCACCTAGCTCAATTTCACTCGAATTATCGATTTGATGTGGTTTACCATTTTTTTTATATACTAAATCGCCATGCAAAATGAGATCATAAGCTAAAAATAAATAAATTATTACTGAGTTTGGTTGAAGTGGATTAATTATCTTCTAAGCATCATACTTATTATATTAACATAACTACTCTCTCCAAACCAATTTACTTTTCGTCCTTACTAACAATGTAACAATTAGATGATCCGAAATACTTATAATTCTAGAAGATCAAGATATATAATTGAGTACATTCTTCCCAACACCCGGCCTTAGAAAATCACGTCCTTACATAGCTAGGTACAACGTTGTTGTTTTCATGGTCAATAATCGTGACTCGTGAATCACTCTTCATAAGGAGAGTCACTATGATCCACTTCCTTCAGATTTTGATACTTGTAAAACCAAGCACATGTTACATAGTAACCAAAGTTCACAACTCCCCCTATAACCAATACCCAATACACATTGTCCAACCTTCCATTATTTATGTTACCTGGTAACCATGTAGTTGTCCTTCTAATAACATCAATTAGAGCAGTGGTCAAGTAAAATGCTATACCAACAAGCACCGAAATCATCGCGGTCGCCATGTTCTTTAAGGTTATTGGGAACTCTTGGTAGTACAATGATACTTGTCCTGGAAAATGAAATGCCTCAGCAATGCCAACAAGTGCTAATTGTGGCACAAGCCATAACACTGACACTGACATAGGCACAATATTGGAACCTTGATTGGATTTTGCTACATTTAGCCTCTTTGATTCGACTACGGCTGAGACACCCATGCTAAGAAAATTGAGCACGTGTCCAACCCCGATTCTCTGGAGAGGTGTAAGTGATTTGCCAGTCAAATTACGCCACATGGGAAAGAGAAATTTGTCGAAAAGAGCTAGAAACAGGGCAGTAGAGACTTGGACGAAGACAAGAATAGAACCAGCTGGGATTTGGAAATTGGTTCCTATGTGACGGTCCATTGCTAAGGCTTGAAGGATTGACAAACTTGATTGTACGCCAATTGTTGTGCAAAGAAAAAAGCTACTGGACCATAGTGGTAAGATTCTAATTAATGTTTTGAAATCTTCTACTTCTTGTACTGAACAAAGTCTCCATCGATTAGTTGTTGAACCATCTCGTTTAATATCACCTTCACGTACAATAGCGGCATGGTTCAAGAACCTGCAATATATATAAGCAACTTCAATACTCTACACAATTAAGAGATGTGTGCAAGCTAGCAGGCCAGACACTATTTTTAAGTGCACGTGTGCCAACGTACTTAATTAATGTATCAAATTGTCTTCAGCACATGCACGGTATAAATATAGTAATATGACGAATCACGAAATCGTCACAAAGACCAAACCAACCTAGTGTATGATTATTGATATCTTCACATGCAGCTCCACTAAAATATTTATCAAATAAAAACATCGAGCTATAAAAAGAAAAAGGTGTTTCATATCATTGTCGAAACAGTCGATTTATAAAAATCTTTCAAAATAAAGAAATGCGTATCTTCACATGCTACTCTACTAAAAAATTTATCATGCCACGATCATATAACTCCCACTCATTTTTTTTTTGTGTGTTAATTTAACACTCTTAAAAAGTATAAAAGGCCTTTTATATACATACATACACACATCTTACCCTCTGTTTCAATTTATTTGTCTAGTTTTCATTTGACACGAAGTTTAAAAAAAGTAAAAAAGACTTTAGAATCTTGTAGTTTTAAACTAAAAATATGTGTAGAATGTACTACAATGTCTTTTAATCTTGTGGTGTTAAACATGTCACGTGAAATGTTGAAATTAAAGAGTTGTTAAAAAGGGAAAGAGATAATTTTCTTGAAACTGACAAAAAAAGAAAGTACGACAACCGAATTGAGACGGAGGGAGTATGTATTAATTACCTGAAGGTCTTCGAAGGTACAACAGCTAATGCTTTGGGTACTACATTATGTCCTTGGTAGAAATCCTCACCAGTGGATGGGAGTGCAACTTCTCGATCTTTTCCTAATACTTGCAACAACAACACGAACCAAACTGGTGAATGGACTCCCTTCTGGCTTAAAGTTGGCGTAAAATCTGCTTCCCATTAGGAAAATGACTAAAGCAACAATATTACACGCAACACAAATGAAAAATCCAGCTTTCCAGCTTACGTTATCTTCAACATAGACAATATGTAACACCCCGTACTTTATAACCTCACTTGATACCTTGGGATCATAACTACATAGGTGTTGAGATGCCATGCATATGTGTTTTATAGTGTTATTTGTGAAACATTTGATATCGGACTTAACATGTGCGATGAGATCTTCGTAGGAGGTGTGTTGTGATTTCGTGGAGCATTTGGGTAAGAACTCGTACACATTCTAACCTCATTTGGTGACTTTAAGTCATGTTTAATTGATGGTTAAGATCACTAAGTAAGTATTTTGTAGTGTTTGGATAAGGATTGGACGATATGTAAACATTGGATAAGTGGCCGGAAATTTCAGCAAAAGGCTGAAACTTGCGCCACTACCCTGTTTCAGGGGTGTGGCGCAAGCCACCTGCAGGCTGGAGATTCAGAGAGGGCAGCATTCTTGCGCCACTACCCTGTTTCAGGGGTGTGGCGCAAGGCACAATAAGTATGCCTTTCCGGCGTCGTTTCGTAACGCAATTCTACGACGATTTCTCGATGGTTTCTTTTGGTTCTTTGGAGTTAATTGAGCATTGTTAAAGCTACAAACACTTCAATATACTCCTACATACTCCTACATGATCAAATCATGAAATGTGAATAGTGATCCAAAATGTCCAATGAAACCAAGGGCGACTAGAATTCCAATTTTTGCGATCGAGGCGACGAATGAGGATCTTTTAAGAGAATATTGTCGTAACATTATGGAAGTATATAAACATGAGAGATATGGTGAATAATACATGAAATTGGATGGGTCACATGGATATGTATAATTGGGCCCAAAATTAGGCCCAAAATGGGATTAAAAGACTTGGCCCAAGAAGAAATGACCCATTCTTCCACTACTTGACCAATTAAACATATCATGTAATGCCAAGTGTGGCTAAGGATGACTTGGGGTCTATATAAAGGCCCCAATATCAGATTTTATTGTCCAAAAACTCTCATGCTTTTGTGATATTTTCTCACACATTTCTTTCAACTTCAAACCCTAAAGCAAATAACTCCTTTGAACCCTTTGGACAAGATCAACATATTCCAAGCTTTGGTAAGTGTTTATTATTATGGTTTAACATATTATATACATGGAAGATGATATATATTATGCTAGTTGTGTTGGCAAGGTGATGAATAGTGTATTTTGCCTTTGGTGAAAGATGTGTCATCTTGGTAATTTGAACTTGAATTAGGCCTTGTGCCTTTGATGAAAAAGCATGGTATGGACAAACTATGAACATGTATGGTGTTATTTTTGGCATTAAATTTGTTCTTGTCAAAAAGTGGAAATTATGGGATTTTGGCCGATATGTGTTATGAGTTGAATTAAGGTGCTTTGATGGATTATTTGTGATGTGTTATGGATAAGAAAGTGTAAAGGAGAAGTATTGTGGTGGAATGTATTGATTTTTATGTATTGGTCAATGTTGGGAATATTATGGAATATTTGGAATAATGGTATGATCAATGGTTTTGTCAAGGGGAAATGACATGTTTCAAGCCAAACATGTAATTCAGTTACATGGTATGCATTTGTAAAGTAATTGGTGGTTAATGTGAATTTCGTTATATATTTGTAGAGTGACACATAAAGAAGGAGAGGGATTATTGTCGACACATCTAAGGTTGAATAGTCGTATTGCGAATCCAAGGTATGTAAGGTTACTTTGTCCGTATCTTTCTACGGCCAATAGTGTTCACATTGACATTTCACTAGTTCTATTCCGAAATGTACTAAGGTATCCCATATGCACTTATCCATGGTCATTGTCATATATTTCCTACTCATTGAACAATTGTGAATCCCATTTCTCATATTCATGGTCAATGTTCCAAAAGCTCAAATATGGTTTTGTTCCAATATTTTACTAGTGCCTATACTTGTGTCTCTTGTTCATGGATTATTGTCCAATGGTTCCAATGGTATCATGGTGCTAGTAATGTATATTTCTCATTGATATTTATTCCTATGTCTCTTACTCATTGGTCAATGATTCAAAGGTTCCAACAATGTGATGTTCCAAAGTTCCAAAGTGATATTATGACTATCAAAGTATCAATCTCAAAGTAAAGATCAAAGTAATGCAAATGTGGTCAATGATCAAGTACGGGTGGCAAGTCTAGGGGCGTAAGCCTAGCTCGACTCGATCCCGAGATTTGGATTTATGGGTGGCAAGTCTAGGGGCGTAAGCCTAGCTCGACTCGATCCCAAGGGTGGCAAGTCTAGGGGCATAAGCCTAGCTCGACTCGATCCCTATATGATGATATGAAAGACCCACTGATCAGTCGGGGCCCGGGTACATTGTGACATATGTGATAACAAGTGAGTATTGATTGTAAAGAAAGTGACAAAAGTAATGAAAGCAATCCACATGGTTCCCAAAATGCAATATAGTGACTTACTCACATTGTCTATTCATTTGTATTGAGTTCATTAGTATGTTCATGTGTTACAAAGTTTCATTTGCGCCTTACATACTCAGTACTTATTTCGTACTGACCCCTCTCGGGGGAATTTACCTTACTTGCTGCAGGCGCAGGTCCCAGTAGACTTCCTCAGTAGGTTGCTAGCTGTTGCAGATCTTTGGTGAGCTCCAGTTAATTCGGGGCTTCTCCGAGTCAGAGTGTATATATGTTTTGGTGCTGTACATGTGATATAAAGCGGGGACTTGTCCCGACTTTTAGTTCTTGTTGGTCAATGCACTTGTTAGAGGCTTTTGTAGACTGATGTGGGTGTATAAATGTAGAGGGGATATGTCGATTTTGACTTGGTGGCCTCAACGGCCAAGTTTCGCATATGTATATATATATATCATGTTCCATGAATTCCATTGCGGGTATTTATAGCTATTGTGTGTTTATGGGTTTCTTATGGTATGTATGGGAACAAATAAGGGTAAAGCTTGGTTCTCTCGGGCCTTGTCGGCTACGAGTGCCAATCATGCCTCGTTGGAATTCGGGGCGTGACAAAAGTGGTATCAGAGCAGTCGGTCTAAGGATGTCTACAAAGCCGTGTCTGAGTAGAGTCTTACGTATCGATGTGTTGTGCACCACATTTATACGTAGGAGGCTACGAGACATTTAGGATGTTGTTTCTTTCCTTCATTCTAGATCGTGCAATAGAGCCACTGTTGTCAGTTGCATTGTATCTGATCTTGGTATTTTTTTTTTTTGGTATAGTCAAAATGCCGAACACGAGAAAAGGAAGAGGAAAAGGTAAAAGTAAGCTGATAGATAGAATTGTTGGTGAAGGAGCAAGTAGACCACCACCTGAACAAGTTGATCAGGGTGGGGCTGAAACTGAGTTCGCAACGCGAGCTTCTTCTACTTCTTCAGCTCCAGAAGAGCCGAGAAGAAGGGAAGTGCCCGTGGAACCACCGACGAATGCCACAGACCAGGATCTTCGGAATGCCGTTCAGATGTTGACACAGTTAGTGGCGGCACAAAGCCAGGGAAGAGCTGGTGCAATGGCACATGATGATGATGCGGCTAGAGTAGCAAGTCGCAGAACGCAGGATTTCCTTAAATTGGACCCTCCTATCTTTACAGGGGCAGATCCAAAAGCAGATCCACAGGACTTCGTGGATCAAATTCAGAGGGCATTGGAAGTCATGCATGTGACAGGGATAGAAACAGTGGAACTTGCCGCATACAGGTTGAAAGGAGAGGCAATATTGTGGTACGAGGATTGGAAGAAATCCCGTGACATTGGTGCAGATCCACCTACTTGGGAAGAGTTTAAAATGGCTTTTCTTGATCATTACTTGCCCTATGAGATCCGTGAGGCACGTGCGGATCAATTCCTAAATCTCCGTCAAGGAAATTTGAGCGTCAGAGAATATAGCTTGCAATTTAATTCCTTGGCTCGATATGCGCCAAATGTTGTGGCTACGATGACAGACAGGGTCCATAGATACGTGGACAGACTAGAGCCATATTTGGTGAGAGATTGCACTATTGCGGCCTTGAATAGGGACATGGACATTGCTCGAATCCAGGCCTTTGCTCAGAAAATGGAAGACCAGCGACAGAGAAGAAAGGTGCATGAATTTGATAGGGGACAGTCCAAAAGGGCTAGACCTATGGGACCACCTATGATGTCCCAAGGAGGATCTAGGCCCCGCATGTTTCCTAGACCACCTAGACCGTCGTTCTCTTATTCCACAGGTGGTGCTTATTCGCAGTCTCGAGGGTTTCGAGGTGGTTCAGCAGGGCAAAGTAGTGGGGTTCATGGGTCACAGTCAGCAGGTTTCCCTCGTCAGCAGTGTCCGCACTGCGGGCGTATGCACACAGGTCCATGTCGGACAGGGACGAATGCCTGCTTTTGGTGTGGTATGCCGGGACATATAGCAAGAGAATGTCCACAGCGGAGCATGGGTGGTATAGCACGACCAGCTGGGTCGGCTGTTGCGTCTTCAGCATCGGTTCCGTCACAGGGCCGAGGGGTGCAGCCTATTGGTCGAGGTAGAGGTGCCAGAGGAGCATCCAGTACTAGCGGGGTCCAGAATCGCACTTATGCTTTGGTGGACCGCCAGAATTCAGAGGCTTCCCCTGATGTCGTCACAGGTACATTATCCATATTCTCACATACTGTATATGCACTGATTGATCCAGGTTCTACATTTTCCTATGTTACCCCATTGGTTGCTGCCAAATTTGCAAAGGCACCGGAATTATTAATTAAATCAATTGAAGTGTCTACACCGATTGGTGACTATATTGTTGCAAAAAGAGTGTATCGTAACTGTGTGGTAACTGTGTGTGGTCATGATACGTTGGCCGATCTCATCGAATTGAACATGGTGGATTTTGATGTAATTATGGGCATGGATTGGTTGGCCTCTTGTTATGCTACGGTAGATTGCCGGGCCAAGAAGGTACAATTCTATTTTCCGCAGGAAAATGTTCTAGAATGGCAGGGTAATGTAGGGGCACCACGAGGAAGATTTATTTCTTATTTGAAAGCCAGAAAAATGATTGCCAAGGGGTACGTATGTCATCTGGTACGAGTGAAAGATAATGATGTGGAACCATTAACTCCACAGTCAGTACCGGTAGTTAATGAATTTCTAGATGTATTTCCAGAGGATCTTCCAGGTTTACCCCCAGAACGGGAAGTGGAATTTGGCATTGATGTGATTCCAGGCACTCAGCCTATTTCTATTCCTCCCTATAGAATGGCTCCAGCGGAACTGCGTGAATTGAAGGAGCAGTTGAAAGATTTGTTGGACAAAGGCTTCATTAGGCCTAGTATGTCCCCGTGGGGTGCACCAGTATTATTTGTGCGAAAGAAAGATGGCACCTTGAGAATGTGCATCGACTACCGACAGTTGAATAAAGTAACGATCAAGAACAAATATCCCCTTCCTCGAATTGATGATTTGTTTGATCAGTTACAGGGTGCCAAATGTTTTTCAAAGATTGACTTGAGGTCGGGTTACCATCAAGTCAGAGTTAGAGAGGAGGATGTACCCAAGACAGCTTTTCGAACACGGTATGGCCATTATGAATTTTTAGTTATGTCATTTGGACTAACAAATGCACCGGCTGTGTTTATGGATTTGATGAACAGGGTGTTTAAGCCATTCCTAGACGTGTTCGTGACAGTATTTATAGATGACATCCTTGTTTATTCAAGATCACCAGAAGACCATGCTAATCATTTACGGCAAGTGTTGCAAATCCTCCGTGAGCGTAAGTTGTATGCAAAATTCTCCAAATGTGAGTTTTGTTTACAATCAGTTGCATTCTTGGGTCACATTGTGTCAGATGAAGGGATCCAAGTCGACACACAGAAGATAGAGGCAGTGAAAAATTGGCCAAGACCTACGACACCCACAGAGATTCGCAGTTTTCTGGGTTTGGCAGGTTATTACCGAAGATTTGTAGAAGGTTTTGCTTCTATTGCGGCACCATTGACAAAGTTAACTCACAAGGCAATTAAATTTCAATGGAATGATGCATGTGAAAGAGGGTTTCAAAACCTGAAAGATAAGTTGACTTCTACACCAGTGTTAGTTCTTCCTGAAGGCACAGAGGGCTATGCAGTGTATTGTGATGCTTCCGGGATTGGTCTCGGATGTGTGTTGATGCAGCATGGTAGGGTGATAGCATATGCCTCACGACAGTTGCGGCCACATGAGAAAAACTATCCCACACATGATCTTGAATTGGCAGCAGTAGTTTTTGCTTTAAAGATATGGCGTCATTATTTATATGGGGTTCATGTTGACATCTATACGGATCACAAAAGCCTGCAATATCTTTTTAAGCAGAAGGAACTCAATTTGAGGCAACGTAGGTGGTTAGAGCTGTTAAAAGATTATGACATTGATATTCTTTATCACCCAGGCAAAGCAAATGTCGTAGCTGATGCATTGAGCCGTAAGGCAGTCGAAAGCACTAGTGGTCAGTTGAATGAAAAGCGTGAGATGATCAAAGATTTGAATCAATTAGCCAGCTTGGGAGTTCGCCTTATTGAAATTTCAGATGATAGAGTTATGGTGCAGAATGCAGCAGAATCCTCCTTGATAGCTGAAGTGAAAGAGAAACAGTATGCAGATTCTATTTTATTGCAGCTAAAGGAGAATGTGCAGCAGAATTTGACCAAGGCATTTGATGTTACACCGAAAGGGGTGCTTCAATGTCAAGGGAGAATATGTGTACCGGATGTAGATCAGCTGAGGACACGAATAATGACAGAGGCGCACCATTCGCGCTATTCCATTCATCCAGGTGCTACTAAAATGTACCATGAATTGAAAGCAGTGTATTGGTGGGGCAACATGAAAAAGAACATTGCAGAATTTGTCGCGCAATGCCCAAATTGTCAACAGGTGAAAGTGGAACATCAGAAACCGGGAGGTTACATGCAATGTATCAATCTTCCAGTCTGGAAGTGGGATATGATTAATATGGATTTTATTACGGGCTTGCCTCGTACATTGCGGAAGTTTGATTCCATATGGGTCATAGTGGACCGACTTACTAAATCAGCGCATTTTCTACCGGTCAAGACGACTTATACAGCTGAGGATTATGCAAAGTTATATGTGAAAGAGATAGTACGATTGCATGGTACTCCACTTTCCATTATATCCGACAGAGGAGCACAGTTCACAGCACACTTTTGGAAATCTTTTCAGCGGAGTTTAGGTACTCAGGTGAATTTGAGTACGGCTTTCCATCCACAGACTGATGGACAAGCAGAACGTACTATTCAGACACTTGAAGATATGCTACGAGCTTGCGCATTAGATTTTCAAGGTAGTTGGGATGACCATTTACCTCTTATTGAATTTGCGTATAACAATAGCTATCATTCAAGTATTAAAATGGCACCCTATGAAGCCTTGTATGGAAGGAAATGTAGATCACCAATTGGATGGTTTGAAGCAGGTGAAACTGCTTTACTTGGGCCAGATATTTTCACCAAGCCGTGGAGAAAGTTAAAGTTATCCAACAACGGTTACAAACGGCTCAAAGTCGTCACAAGTCATATGCCGATGTTAGAAGAAGAGGTCTTGAATTCGCCATAGGTGATTGGGTGTTTTTAAAGGTGTCACCGATGAAAGGGGTAATGCGGTTCGGAAAGAAAGGAAAATTGAGTCCACGGTACATAGGCCCATATGAAGTTATTAGAAGAATTGGGCAAGTCGCATATGAATTAGCCTTACCTCAAGAACTTTCCTCAGTCCATCCGGTCTTTCATGTGTCGATGCTTCGGAAATGCATAGGAGATCCGTCTCGTATTGTGCCCGTAGAGGATGTTCAAGTTACAGAGGATCTCACTTATGAAGAAGTGCCCATTGCGATCCTGGATCGACAAGTAAAGAGATTGAGAAATAAAGACATAGCATCCGTCAAAGTCCTTTGGAGAAACCAACACGTAGAGGAGATCACATGGGAAGCGGAAGAAAAGATGAAATCCAAGTATCCCCATCTATTTCAAATTGACCAAGAAGTTCACAGTGCGGAGGTGGAACAATAACAAGTAAGTATTTAAAAGCATTATGTGAATGTGTATAGGTATGTTAAAGTAAAGATGCATTTGTTGTATATAAGACAATGTTGCTAACATTCGAGGACGAATGTTCCTAAGGGGGGAAGAATGTAACACCCCGTACTTTATAACCTCACTTGATACCTTGGGATCATAACTACATAGGTGTTGAGATGCCATGCATATGTGTTTTATAGTGTTATTTGTGAAACATTTGATATCGGACTTAACATGTGCGATGAGATCTTCGTAGGAGGTGTGTTGTGATTTTGTGGAGCATTTGGGTAAGAACTCGTACACATTCTAACCTCATTTGGTGACTTTAAGTCATGTTTAATTGATGGTTAAGATCACTAAGTAAGTATTTTGTAGTGTTTGGATAAAGGATTGGACGATATGTAAACATTGGATAAGTGGCCGGAAATTTCAGCAAAAGGCTGAAACTTGCGCCACTACCCTGTTTCAGGGGTGTGGCGCAAGCCACCTGCAGGCTGGAGATTCAGAGAGGGCAGCATTCTTGCGCCACTACCCTGTTTCAGGGGTGTGGCGCAAGGCACAATAAGTATGCCTTTCCGGCGTCGTTTCGTAACGCAATTCTACGACGATTTCTCGATGGTTTCTTTTGGTTCTTTGGAGTTAATTGAGCATTGTTAAAGCTACAAACACTTCAATATACTCCTACATGATCAAATCATGAAATGTGAATAGTGATCCAAAATGTCCAATGAAACCAAGGGCGACTAGAATTCCAATTTTTGCGATCGAGGCGACGAATGAGGATCTTTTAAGAGAATATTGTCGTAACATTATGGAAGTATATAAACATGAGAGATATGGTGAATAATACATGAAATTGGATGGGTCACATGGATATGTATAATTGGGCCCAAAATTAGGCCCAAAATGGGATTAAAAGACTTGGCCCAAGAAGAAATGACCCATTCTTCCACTACTTGACCAATTAAACATATCATGTAATGCCAAGTGTGGCTAAGGATGACTTGGGGTCTATATAAAGGCCCCAATATCAGATTTTATTGTCCAAAAACTCTCATGCTTTTGTGATATTTTCTCACACATTTCTTTCAACTTCAAACCCTAAAGCAAATAACTCCTTTGAACCCTTTGGACAAGATCAACATATTCCAAGCTTTGGTAAGTGTTTATTATTATGGTTTAACATATTATATACATGGAAGATGATATATATTATGCTAGTTGTGTTGGCAAGGTGATGAATAGTGTATTTTGCTTTTGGTGAAAGATGTGTCATCTTGGTAATTTGAACTTGAATTAGGCCTTGTGCCTTTGATGAAAAAGCATGGTATGGACAAACTATGAACATGTATGGTGTTATTTTTGGCATTAAATTTGTTCTTGTCAAAAAGTGGAAATTATGGGATTTTGGCCGATATGTGTTATGAGTTGAATTAAGGTGCTTTGATGGATTATTTGTGATGTGTTATGGATAAGAAAGTGTAAAGGAGAAGTATTGTGGTGGAATGTATTGATTTTTATGTATTGGTCAATGTTGGGAATATTATGGAATATTTGGAATAATGGTATGATCAATGGTTTTGTCAAGGGGAAATGACATGTTTCAAGCCAAACATGTAATTCAGTTACATGGTATGCATTTGTAAAGTAATTGGTGGTTAATGTGAATTTCGTTATATATTTGTAGAGTGACACATAAAGAAGGAGAGGGATTATTGTCGACACATCTAAGGTTGAATAGTCGTATTGCGAATCCAAGGTATGTAAGGTTACTTTGTCCGTATCTTTCTACGGCCAATAGTGTTCACATTGACATTTCACTAGTTCTATTCCGAAATGTACTAAGGTATCCCATATGCACTTATCCATGGTCATTGTCATATATTTCCTACTCATTGAACAATTGTGAATCCCATTTCTCATATTCATGGTCAATGTTCCAAAAGCTCAAATATGGTTATGTTCCAATATTTTACTAGTGCCTATACTTGTGTCTCTTGTTCATGGATTATTGTCCAATGGTTCCAATGGTATCATGGTGCTAGTAATGTATATTTCTCATTGATATTTATTCCTATGTCTCTTACTCATTGGTCAATGATTCAAAGGTTCCAACAATGTGATGTTCCAAAGTTCCAAAGTGATATTATGACTATCAAAGTATCAATCTCAAAGTAAAGATCAAAGTAATGCAAATGTGGTCAATGATCAAGTACGGGTGGCAAGTCTAGGGGCGTAAGCCTAGCTCGACTCGATCCCGAGATTTGGATTTATGGGTGGCAAGTCTAGGGGCGTAAGCCTAGCTCGACTCGATCCCAAGGGTGGCAAGTCTAGGGGCATAAGCCTAGCTCGACTCGATCCCTATATGATGATATGAAAGACCCACTGATCAGTCGGGGCCCGGGTACATTGTGACATATGTGATAACAAGTGAGTATTGATTGTAAAGAAAGTGACAAAAGTAATGAAAGCAATCCACATGGTTCCCAAAATGCAATATAGTGACTTACTCACATTGTCTATTCATTTGTATTGAGTTCATTAGTATGTTCATGTGTTACAAAGTTTCATTTGCGCCTTACATACTCAGTACTTATTTCGTACTGACCCCTCTCGGGGGAATTTACCTTACTTGCTGCAGGCGCAGGTCCCAGTAGACTTCCTCAGTAGGTTGCTAGCTGTTGCAGATCTTTGGTGAGCTCCAGTTAATTCGGGGCTTCTCCGAGTCAGAGTGTATATATGTTTTGGTGCTGTACATGTGATATAAAGCGGGGACTTGTCCCGACTTTTAGTTCTTGTTGGTCAATGCACTTGTTAGAGGCTTTTGTAGACTGATGTGGGTGTATAAATGTAGAGGGGATATGTCGATTTTGACTTGGTGGCCTCAACGGCCAAGTTT
Source organism: Capsicum rhomboideum (assembly GCA_031232105.1). Lineage (NCBI taxonomy): Eukaryota > Viridiplantae > Streptophyta > Magnoliopsida > Solanales > Solanaceae > Capsicum > Capsicum rhomboideum. The sequence continues at coordinate 4,330,650 of CP124713.1, read as the reverse complement.
CGCATATGTATATATATATATCATGTTCCATGAATTCCATTGCGGGTATTTATAGCTATTGTGTGTTTATGGGTTTCTTATGGTATGTATGGGAACAAATAGGGGTAAAGCTTGGTTCTCTCGGGCCTTGTCGGCTACGAGTGTCAATCATGCCTCGTTGGAATTCGGGGCGTGACACAATAGCTGTGGATGCTACTAAACAAGAAGAATACCAAAAGAAAAAGAACCAATTGAAGAAAATCCCTTGATCTTTTGGTTTATTAAATTGGTTGGCTCCCATTGTTGAAAGAGTTGATCGTGTACCACCATTCCCCAGAGTTGCCAGAACTATGGCTGTGTAGAGTACTGCATATTGAATTCTTGGTTTAGGGCTAGATGAGGTTGAACCAACTTCACAGGGTTTAGGCCTCAATGAATCAAGTGTTCCTGTTAAAGCTAAAAGGATTGTGCCCTACAAGTATTGACAAAAAATTAGTTGGTTGTCCCTATAAACGTATAGCTACGTGACTGAAATGAAGTATTGAACTTGATAAAAAGTAATTGGATCTGTTCTATTAAAAAAAAAGCACGTTTTTTATTGAAATGATTGAAAAAAAATTAAAGTATTTTATAGCAAAAGAATGAACATAGGAAATGGAGTAGAGAGAGAGAGTGGTTTATGATTTTTGGCTTAAAAACACTCTTTTACTTTATCCAAAAACTAAAAAGTGTTCAAAAGCTAGTTTTACTTTAAAAAAAAATCAAAAATAAGTCAATTCAAACAAGCTCTAACAGAGAAATAGTACTTTGAGGAGTGAAAAAAAAGTGTTAAGGATGAAAAAAGAAAAAAAAATAGTCAAACTAAAAAAGTATTTATAAACATAAAGTTCATGTTCATAAATAATTGGGTAATGATCAATTTATGATTTTTGAATGATTTTGCTTCATAATAAGCACTTGATTGATAAGATCTTTTGTGTTTACGTATAAATAAGTGAGAAAGAATGTCTTATAAGCTGGTTTAACCAGCAATAAACTTACTCAAACACCCTCTAAGCATGAAGACATATAAATTTAGTGGTCAGACAAAATTAGATACCGACAATATATATATAATGGTACTTACCAATAACGAGATGATGGATGAAATCCAAATGGTAGAGAAGGAACCAAGAAATGAGTCTGTCATAATTGCAGCAAGGACAGGAATTAAGCTTCCAGCACCATTAACCAAATTTGATATTTGAGCTGCATCAATGCTGTCCACATCAAATTCTTTTATCAGATACACAATAAGGTTGAATGACCAACCTCCAAATGCTAGTGTCAAGCCTACTGAGCTCGCTGTTTTTAGCATAAAATCAATATCAAAATTGAGATATTATATTATATGGTTTAGCATCGATACATTGAAACATATTTCAGGCAGATAACTTGCTATAACATGTTAAAATGTGTTGTAACAAATTTTAGGCTATGTGCAACAAATTAACTAAGTATATGGATAGAAATATAGCACTAGAGCTTTTGTTTTTTTTCATGTTGTTAAAAATTTGAACAATAAAAATAGATGACTAGAGTCTGATCGAATTGAGCAAATTATGTAGAAACAAGGTTCAAGTCTACCTAAAAAAAAAGGGGAGAGGAGAGACCTATGATGAAGGGGAAGGTGATCCAGCCTCCGGTACTTCTTGACAACTGTGCCTTTGATGGATCTTCCATGGTTGAAATTAGAACACACAAAGGATAATTATACGATCACTTAAAACTTTTGGTAGAGCACTTATATAAATGATCAGCTCAAAAAAACATCTGTAAATATGGACCTGTTAGTATCTTGTGTTCAAAATAGTAAACCAGAAAAAATAAATAGAAAAGCAAAGAATTTAATTAAAATATCCGAGTCCACAATTTTCTTGTGTGTACTTAAGGAATTTAATCCCCTCACTGTACCCGAGGTTTTGGATTACTTCCTCCCAGCATAAAACGGATATACCTATCGATGGAGTAGCGGTACCTCAAACTCCAACGACTTCATCGAACGCAAAGAACGGCAACGAATCACACATGACTCTATATTTTATTGTTAGAAAATATGTAGATGATTTTCAGAATTTTTCTATATTCAGAAAACTGAGGCTAGTCCTCTGAATTTATAGCCAACGAAAAGGTTGTATGAAGAGGTGTTTATTGTGCCTTATCGGAAAAGTCACAACTTATAGGAAAAGTCACAACCCATCGGAAAGGTCACAACCATTCAAAGTGAAAAGGTGCCTATTCAAATTGCATCCTTTGTCTTGGTGTCTTTTCAAAGAAAATACGTATTCATTTCCCATTCACACCTCTTAAAAACCCAACAATCCCCCACATGAATGGGGAATGGCTATATGATGAAAAACATGCATGAAAAAACTGTGTGATTCGTAAGTAAGGATTAATCGCATCTGGATAAGTAGGTTTCCCTTTGAACTTTCCGTAGTGAACATCTGTCGGATATACTCGGTCAATCGGTAGATTTGATATCTTTGAACCGTCGAGCTTTGGTGTATACCTAGACAACCATATGTCACACAATCAACCCTTGAACCGTCTTTGGTTCTCATTGTTTTGTTCGTTTCAGCCATGAACACTGCCGGTTCATAAGTGCGTAGAGAATTGGCCTTACAGAATTCTCCTTGAAGCGGCTTACACTTCACACTTACATAGGTGATTCCTAAATGTGTCATCCCGTAGATACACTACTTGATATACCCCGTATCAAATTTAGAAACCATTAAAAAGTCTTAACACTTTATCCTTGATACTGAACATTATCTCATCACGAGAATGGACCAAAAAATTATTTTTGATAATGTTGAACCGTCATCAATGACTTTGTTTGATCTCCTTGAACCTAGATCTTGGGATCTCCAGTCTTCTAGGTAGAGTTACCGCCACGATGACTTGTCCTCGGCCATAGTCCCACTCCCTTCAATGATCTTCAACCACTTCTCTAGTTAGCGCTTTTGTAAGTGGATCCAACACATTTATCTCTTGACTTTACATAGTCAATTGTGATAATTTCTCTAGAGAATAGTTGTCTAACGGTATTATGTCTTCGTCGAATATGACGAGATTTCCCGTTATACATAGCACTCCCAACTTTTCAATTACTGCTTGACTATCGCAATATAGGTATACATGTGTCAAGAGTTTGATAGAATTTTTTTCAAGAAATTTTGGAGCCATTCAACTTCTTCACCGACCTTGTCTAAAGCTATGAACTTAGACTCCACTTTGGAGTAGGTGATATGTGTCTCTCTTGATGATTTCCAAGACACTATTGATCCTCCACCAATGGTAAGAGAATATCCACTTGTGGATTTAATTTAGTCAATTCGGCGATTCAATTTGCATCTCTATATCCCTTAATTAACTGCAGAATAATTATTGTAGTGCAAATCACACTTAGAAATTAGGATATATCGTAGACTAATGACTACACTTAAAGTGACGTCATTATACCAATACTTGTGGATTATTGACCTCAGTTGTGGCCACAACTTTTTAGCAATATATATTTCTCAACCATTCCACTTCTTTTAAGTCTACTTCTTCAAATATCCAAACTAATAGCACATTCACAAAAGTGAAAATCCAAGTTATTAGCGATTTTTATTCTTATCATTAATTGTTCTTCGATTTATAGACCAACGAAATTATTCATTCAATAAACCGTTGTCTTTTCTAAGAATTGTCTTTCGACAAACACATCTTATCATGAAGAGTCACAACCTTTAAAGTGACATCCATTCACGAAATTAAAGAACACGATCTTTAATTAAAATACATATGATCAATCATCAAATGACTAATTCAATCAAGTAGTCTTTTACTAAGACGGAACTAGTTAAGTGAGAAATTTCACTAACTACCATATCAATATCCACCAAAGACATATATCATGTAGTTGACATAATACACTAATGCCAACAAACCAACACTTTTTGATTCTATCGAAAATCAATATCCTTTACTATTGGTGGCATATTTTATCAAAACACAATCAATATTTTTTCAATTCCATTTTACCCTTTTGGGTTTAAGAACTTTCATTTTGGCCAAACACCCCCACACTTTGAAATATTCAAATTGGATTTTCTTCCTTTTCATTTTCATATGGAATAGATTGTGTTTTCTATGGGGTACTCGATTAAGTATTCGACTAACTATATTTTCCCCCACAAGTTCTAGCGTAAACAAGAACTTATCAACAAATACTATCATTATTAATGATTAATTGATCGTTATTTTGTTGATCAACAAAGGTGGTAGCCTTTTACCAATGTTCATATCTGTACAAATAATTTAATTTAACAGACGCCTCTTTTCATGCAGAGTCACGACATTTCAAGTGACACCCTATCATGAAAGAAAGAATATAATTCTTTTATCAATTTTGGTGATTTCATAAACTAGTCATATACTAGTAAAAAACTCAACCACTTCCATCATAACAGGTTTGACATGATGCACCCATTTCCTTACATGCAGTCGTTGATGATTAAATTCCCTTTAATTTTGCACAACACAATTTATGCCAAAAGTTCAAACCCTTGCATGGAACTTCACTTCCCACTAATGAACTACAGAGGAATCTTTTGTGCTTGACCGATTATTTTTCTCCCTTGATTAATCAAGATTTTCATGTCCCTGTAATGGACTAGTTCCTTCACTAAATTGGTTCCTTCATCATTATACTATACTCCTTCAGGCTTCAACCAAAGTTCATCATTGTAGAGTAGTAGTATTAAGGAAATTTCAATAACAAAAATGTCATTAAATTCATATCTTGTTCTTTCAAATTAAATTAGAAACCAAATCTAAATATTGACTTTATTATAAGTCAAGAACCCCCATATCTTAAATATTATTTTCATGATCTCAAGAATATTTTTCAAGCCTAATGCACATCTTACAACCTTGAAAATAATCTTCCACGTATTTTTCCTCAAGCTACCAAATCATACACCAACGATGAAGACACACTATATAAAGTGTGAAGTCTTGTGGTGGTTATGGACCAACAATGATACAGTATGTAGCATGAGGACAGTTTAGATTGTGGTACTTTATTAGCGCACAACACTATCTCATTCTTGACTTAACAGTGCAACGCTCAACTTCTGCCCGAAAACAAAAGATGTTGCTGCACACCAGTACTAAAGTCCAATCCAGGATTCTCATAGTTTGGACCAATATTTTTTTATTTTTTTTATTTTTAACACACCATAAACCGTTGACTTTGATTTCGGTGATTCGTTGCGTTGCTTGGTCCTACTTCGAACCAGTGACGCACAAAAAAAATTTGGATGCAAGTTTATTAACTCATCATCTTTATCCAATATTTACCCATTTAATATAGTACATATAAAACATTATCAGTGAAGTCATCATTGGTTTCACACCATTTCTCTTCTAATTTATCTCCAAAATACATGAAATCTTAGAGAAAAGATACTACATATCTTCTTTGACTCCTTCTGTTTCGTTATTTCACAAAATCAATGGGTTTTTCAATTGTCAATGCTCTCTCACACTCCTGCACAACTTCCTCATACTCAAGCTTAATTGAAGCATAAGAAGCCGAAGACGATGAATTATTATTCTCAAAATCAATTACTGCAGGGGCATCATTTCTACTCAACGATCTATTTGTAACTAAAGAAATAGTTGAAACTAGCTTTAAGTCAGCAATAGCATCAAGCGACGGAAGTGAACCATCTTAGGATACCGTCGCCTGTGAACTTATGGATTTGCAACGAGAAGCGACAGTTCTGTTCTTGTGCCCCATATAAATTTCTACCTACGTCCATTTAATCGAACGTGTATACAAATTATTTCATATCAATATACAGAATCTAACAATTGATAGAAAAACTTACCGGCCAAAAAGAGCAACGTCGGATCCAGAAAATACAATCGATCAGAGATGAAGAGAGTGTATAAATTATATATACGGATAGAAGCATTTGGTGTAAGCAGGGAGAAAAATACTTTCGTACATCAACATGTTCTTTTAAAGAATTTTAGGATCAATTCTTAAAGAACTTCTCATCCTACGATCAATGGAGTACTTTCTTGTTCCCGCTTCAAAAAGGCTGCGTCATGCGCCATCCCCAACAGATGTAACACTTGAAGCATGGGTTATTACAATAACTTGTGTAATTTCAACTTTGGATAGGACAAACAAATAAGAAAAAAAAAAAATATCACTTCAACGTGTTTAATACCTGAATGTACCAAATGTTTGCCTTTCCAACAATTCATGCCAAGCATTGCCTTTCCAACAATTCATGCCAAGCATTTTATAGAATAAAGAACATTGTTCTTTGAAATCAGTGTTGCAGCGACAGAAGACACAACCATTAATATCAATTAAACCCTTTTTTTTATCTTTGAGATTTCTAAACATAGCCACTCTATTTTATTTTTTTTTCTGCAATAATACTATGCAAGACACAAAAAATTGTTAGAAAGTCCATTGGTTTCTATGGCTTTACAACCAGGTACGTACTGTGATAGTCCGAGAAAACCAACAACTCGGAAGATATCACAGATAAAATAATTTTCTCCTTCGGTTTTTCTAAAACACAATAGAACACAGGAAAACAAAAAATTAAATTCCTTAAGATTGTTAGTATCTTGTGTTCAAAATAGTAAACCAGAAAAAATAAATAGAAAAGCAAAGAATTTAATTAAAATATCCGAGTCCACAATTTTCTTGTGTGTACTTAAGGAATTTAATCCCCTCACTGTACCCGAGGTTTTGGATTACTTCCTCCCAGCATAAAACGGATATACCTATCGATGGAGTAGCGGTACCTCAAACTCCAACGACTTCATCGAACGCAAAGAACGGCAACGAATCACACATGACTCTATATTTTATTGTTAGAAAATATGTAGATGATTTTCAGAATTTTTCTATATTCAGAAAACTGAGGCTAGTCCTCTGAATTTATAGCCAACGAAAAGGTTGTATGAAGAGGTGTTTATTGTGCCTTATCGGAAAAGTCACAACTTATAGGAAAAGTCACAACCCATCGGAAAGGTCACAACCATTCAAAGTGAAAAGGTGCCTATTCAAATTGCATCCTTTGTCTTGGTGTCTTTTCAAAGAAAATACGTATTCATTTCCCATTCACACCTCTTAAAACCCCAACAGGACCTTCTAGTGGGGACTTTGGAAAGAGAAGTTTCATAAAAAGAAAGAAAAAATAACATAAATATACATCTTAACTTACCATATTTATACAAATTCCATCCTTACAAAGTAATTACAAAAATTTCAACTATTAGTTATGTATGTCAATGGAATGTATCGGAAACGGATTACGTATCTCCGTGTATATCAGTGTGAGTTTTGTTTAAAAGATACATACACTATTTATCTTTGAATGATTACAGTGTGGTAATTCTGTATCTCAACGGAATGTATCGGAAACAAATTATGTATCTTGACAGTCCAAAAAATGGGACTTTCTGTAAATATGTAAAATATCGAATTTTTTTTTAATTTGACACCAAACTGTCGGGATTTATGTTGTTTATCCAAAAAGAAAACACAACAATGAGCACAAAGAAATAAAGTCTGAACCTGCGTTTAGTTAGTTTTTTTTTCCAAGGGCTTAGTTGACTTTCCGGAAAGAATTCTCTTTTTATTTGAATTTATGTGTAGTAGTTGGAATTTCGAGAGTCAAATCTTTCAATTTTGATCTTAAATTTAAATATTTTGAAATAGGATTTATTTATTTAAAAATTATATAAAAAGTATTATAAGTATCAATAATTAATAATTCAAAATATTTATAAAGACATGGAAAAATCGTGATAAAAGAAATTTATTTTACTCTCGAAATCAGAATATTGTCATATAATTGGACGAGGGGATTACTATTTTATTTTTTGCTTGTTTCTTCTCCTCTTTCTGTAGATCTACATATGTATGGTAGGGGTCTACAGACCAAATCGCCAAGTCAATCCGAATCGATGAATCAAATCAAATCGAAAAAAAAAAATTGATTTATGGTTTGGTTTGACATTAGGGAAAAAATTCGACCATTCTTGGTTTGGTTTGGTATTAACAAAAATAAACCCAAATATAATCCAAACCAAACCGACATAATACATATATAATTTTAATTTTTTATACATAAAATATTATAATGATCTACTTTCTAAATACTTTTTAAATTACTTTTATTAATTTTTAATATTTAAAAAGTAGATATACATTCAGATTTGGGCTTTAAGTTGTAATACTTGTCCATTAGATGTATATTGATGCCCAATTTTGGTTATGCCCAGGAGGATGAATGAACTTTTTGTTTTAGTTGGTCAGCAAAATATTTGATTTATAATCAGACATTTTTGAAAGTATACTCAATATCGATGTATTTTGATGTATTGTTTAATTTTATTAGGTGTTTTTCATGTTCTTTGAAAATATATTTAGTAAAAATATTTTTGATCTTTTAGTGAAAACATATTTGATTTTTTCTTCAATCACAATATAATTGTAAAAAAACAAAAAAAATCAAGAAAAACCAAAAAAGGGAGAAAACCAACTAAAATCTAAATAGAAATAACCGATTGTATGTTGGTTTGATTTGGTTTATAGATTTAAAAACCGACATGATTGATTTGGTTATTTTTTAATTAAAAACCAAGTCAACCCAACCTATGTACACCCTTATGTATGGTATACATTATGCCACCAACATAATAACAACAAATTTTCTACTTTCTCTTCACAAATTTACGTTGCACAATTGAAATTTCGAGATTCAATCTTCTCGACGTGACTGTAAATTCAGAAGCAGAAACTTTAAGTTATTGAAATCAAATTTATACATTTGAAAACTACTTTATAAATCACAATAATTAATAAATTAAAAAAATTTAAAAGTCATATAAAAGATATTCTGATCAAAGAAAAACTTAGTTTACTCTCGAAATTTCAACAATATCACATAAATTGGTTGGGACGGAAGAAGTATTTGTCTTGTCATCATTTTCAACAACTAAAGCTTGGCAACTACGCGGACTTACACGATTTCACTAATTATTCTTACGCAACATGAGATGAATGGTCTTCACTTCAATTTATTGGCTTTTATAACTTGACATGAAGTTTAGGATTTCACAAAATATTCTGCATGTCTATTGTGTGCTTTAATTTTATTTCACTTTAGTGAAAAAAGTAAAATTTCGTGGTGTTTGGTCATGAATTTTTTTTCACTAAAGTGAAATAAAATTCCAAAAAAGTGAAAACAACTTTTTCTTGTGTTCACTTTTTTCACTTCTACTTCTCTCACAAAAAGTCAAATTTATTTTCATGGCCAAACATAACTCCAATTCCAACTCCAACTCCAACTCTAACTCCAACTTCAACTCCAACTCCAACTCTAAAAATTTTAATTTTCATGGCCAAACGCCTACTTAGTTTTGCACTTTCATGGCTTCTCTCCGGACCAATTTACTTTTAGTAACAATAGATGATTTGAAATACTAATTATTCTTGACAATCAAGATATATAATTGAGTATTGTTGGGTTCGAAATTGAGAGGGCGTCATGCGGAAGCATATAATTTGCAACCCATAGAGGCGATAATTCAGACGACAAAAAAACATATTATTAATATGGTTTGGTCAAACGACCAACATATTATGAAACTAATATCAAAAACATAAAACCTATTGAGAGAAATCTCCCCCTTAAACAAGATTCTTTGATGACTACATTGTGGATGCTACTGTGTTATGGTATGAGAAGAGGGTCTTCTATTTATAGAGGTTCAAATCCTTTCCTCCAAGAAAGAGGTTAGCCAAATATGGAAGAGTTTTATATTTTCCTTTTAGGAAAAGTAAAAGTAATTATGGTATTACTTTTATTTTCCTTTCAAGAAAAATAAAACTCAAATTTGATAAGAAAATTAGGACAAAAACCCTAACAAATCTCTCCTTTTGGGCTTGATTTTCTTGACAAAATAATCTTGATCTTCCTTCTTCACACAATCTTCATATATCATCGCTGATTACCATGATTAAAAGTTGATATGGGTTAAAATTTGGAGCCCAATGCGTTAAAAATATAAGCATGAGTTAATATTACTGGAGCCCTGTGTTATAAGTGAACAGGGTTGAAAGTGGAGTCTTGTGCATTGAAAGTGAGCACAGATTAAAAATGGAGCTCATGCGTTAAAAGTATATGCACGAGTTGAAAGGAGGCCAAGCGTAAAATTAGCGAGGGTTGAAAGTTGGAGCCCATGCATTAAAGCAAGCATGGGTTGAAAATTGATGTTGGTTTTAAAGATGGATTAGCAACAGGATTTTTGAAAATTTGTTTGAAACTTCTTCTCCACGTGTAGTTTTTTGGACATATATCTTCATTATCATCAAATTGGTTGCAACTTTCATCATAACTTATCCTCAATCTGAACCATAGGACCTTTGAACCATATGCTCTGATCCACTTGTTAGATTCGAAATCGAGAGGGCGTCATGCGTAAGCATATAATTTGCAAACCATAGAGGTGATAATTCAGACGACAAAAAAACATACTAAAAAGCATATTATTAATATGGTTTGGTCAAATGACCTACATATTATGAAACTAATATCAAAAACATAAAACCTATTAGGAGAAATCTCTCCCTAAACAAGACTTTTGATGACTACATTGTTGATGCTACTGTGTTATGGTATGAGAAGAGGGTCTTCTATTTATAGAGGTTTAAATCCTTTCCTCCAAGAAAGAGGTATAGCCAAATATGGAAGAGTTTTATATTTTCCTTTTAGGAAAAGTAAAAGTAATTATGGTATTACTTTTATTTTCCTTTTATGAAAAATAAAACTCAAATTTGATAAGAAAATCAGGGCAAAAATCCTAACAAGTACATTCTTCTCAATTTTGCACTTGGCCTTAGAAAATTACGTCCTTACATATATAGCAATTAGCATGGTTATTTTCATGGTCAATAATCATGACCATCCATTCTTCACATCTTTTAGCATCTTCCATTGGTGCTTGAACAAATTCTTTGATGACTATGAATTTTGGACCTTTCATTTCAAATATGGAAACTGATTCATTTTTTTTTTTTAATAAGAATAAATCCAAAACCCTCTTAGAGCTTCACTTTAAAAATCAATATTACGATCACCTTGCTCAATTAGATTGAGGTGTACATAGGCCGAGTTGGTTCTGATTTTTCAAATATCATATCAAACCAATTGTATCGGATTTTTAAATATATAAATCAAACTCAAATCATAAAAGTCGAGTTTTTCAACCTCAAATTTTCTCGCGATTTTTAATTATTATTTTGGTAAAGTTTTCATGCAAAACATATAATTTAACTCGTGCTTCAAATATCAAATCGAACTAGTGGTTCAATATCAAACCAAATCACTAGTTGTGTTTTTTTTTTTTTTGATTTGATCCGAATCATTTAATTATACACTAAATCGCCATGCATAATGAGATCATTAGGTAAAAAAATATATACTATCATTATTGACTTCGGTTGAAGTGGATTAATTATCTTCTAAGAATCGTATTATATATATATATATATATATATATATATATATATTAGTATAACTACTCTCTCCGACCAATTTACTTGTCGTTCTTACGAACAAAAGATGATCCGAAATACTTATTATTCTAGAAAATCAAAGATATATAATTGAGGACACTCTTCTCATTGTGCACTTGGCCTTAGAAAATCACGTCCTTACATATATAGCCAGGTTATATTCATGGTCAATAATCATGACCGTCCATTTCCTTTTATTTTTGACCCGTGAATCACTCCTCAGATGGAGAATCACTATAATCCACTTCCTTCGTGTTTTGATACTTGTAAAACCAAGCACATGTTACATAGTAACCAAAGTTCACTACTCCCCCTATAACCAATACCCAGTACACATTGTCCAGCCTTCCATTATTTATGTTACCTGGTAACCATGTAGTTGTCCTTCTAATAACATCAATTAGAGCAGTGGTCAAGTAAAATGCTATACCAACAAGCACCGAAATCATCGCGGTCGCCGTGTTCTTTAAGGTTATTGGGAACTCTTGGTAGTACAATGATACTTGTCCTGGAAAATGAAATGCCTCAGCAATGCCAACAAGTGCTAATTGTGGCACAAGCCATAACACTGACACTGACATAGGCACAATATTGGAACCTTGATTGGATTTTGCTACATTTAGCCTCTTTGATTCGACTACGGCTGAGACACCCATGCTAAGAAAATTGAGCACGTGTCCAACCCCGATTCTCTGGAGAGGTGTAAGTGATTTGCCAGTCAAATTACGCCACATGGGAAAGAGAAATTTGTCGAAAAGAGCTAGAAAAAGGGTAGTAGAGACTTGGACGAAGACAAGAATAGAACCAGCTGGGATTTGGAAATTGGTTCCTATGTGACGGTCCATTGCTAAGGCTTGAAGGATTGACAAACTTGATTGTACGCCAATTGTTGTGCAAAGAAAAAAGCTACTGGACCATAGTGGTAAGAGTCTAATTAATGTTTTGAAATCTTCTATTTCTTGTACTGAACAGAGTCTCCATCGATTAGTTGTTGAACCATCTCGTTTAATATCACCTTCACGTACAATAGCGGCATGGTTCAAGAACCTGCAATATATATAAGCAACTTCAATACTCTACACAATTAAGAGATGTGTGCAAGCTAGCAGGCCAGACACTATTTTTAAGTGCACGTGTGCCAACGTACTTAATTAATGTATCAAATTGTCTTCAGCACATGCACGGTAATAAATATAGTAATATGATGAATCACGAAATCGTCACAATGACCAAACCAACCTAGTGTATGATTATTGACATCTTCACATGCAGCTCCACTAAAATATTTATCAAATAAAAACATCGAGCTATAAAAAGAAAAAGGTGCTTCATATCATTGTCGAAACAGTCGATTTATAAAAATCTTTCAAAATAAAGACATGCGTATCTTCACATGCAACTCCACTAAAAAATTTATCATGCCACGATCATATAAATCCTATTCATTTTTTTTGTGTTAATTTAACGCGCTTAAAAAGTATAAAAGGCCTTTTATATACATACATACACACATCTTATCCTTTGTTTCAATTTATTTGTCTAGTCAGTGGCGGACCCAGGATTTATGGGTCGTGGGTGCTCGGGAGGTCCGAACACACATATTGACTCCCAAAGCTTTAAAGTTCCGCTTGGAAACTAAAGCACCCATCTAACTTTTTGGTTTACTGGGTGCTTTTCTAAGTCTTATACCAATTTTTATACATTTTTTATATAATTATACCTAGTCTGCGTTGGATTTAACGGGTGCCGGAGCACCCCAAAATTGGGCATAGGTCCGCCCCTGTGTCTAGTTTTTATTTGACACGGAGTTTAAAAAAAATAAAAAAGACTTTAAAATCTTGTAGTTCTAAACTAAAAATATGTGTAGAATGTACTACAATGTCTTTTAATCTTGTGGTGTTAAATATGTCACGTGAAATATTGAAATTAAAGAGTTGTTAAAAATGAAAAGAGACAGTCTTCTTGAAACTGACTATATGTATTAATTACCTGAAGGTCTTCGAAGGTACAACAGCTAATGCTTTGGGTACTACATTATGTCCTCGGTAGAAATCCTCACCAGTGGATGGGAGTGTAACTTCTCTTTTCCTAATACTTGCAACAACAACACGAACCAAACTGGTGAATGGACTCCCTTCTGGCTTAAAGTTGGCGTAAAATCTGCTTCCCATTAGGAAAATGACTAAAGCAACAACATTACACGCAACACAAATGAAAAATCCAGCTTTCCAGCTTATGTTATCTTCAACATAGACAATAGCAGTGGAAGCTACTAAACAAGAAGAATACCAAAAGAAAAAGAACCAATTGAAGAAAATCCCTTGATCTTTTGGCTTATCAGCTAGTTGATCGGCTCCAATCGTCGATAGGGTTGATCGGGTACCACCATACCCCAATGTTGCTAGAACTATGGCTGCATAGAGTACTACATATTGAATTCTTGGTTTAGGGCTACATGATGTTGAACCAACTTCACAGGATTTAGGTCTCAATGAATCAAGTGTTGCTGTTAAAGCTAAAAGGATTGTGCCCTACAAGTATTGACAAAAAAAATTAGTTGGGTGTCCCTATAAACATATAGCTACGTGATTGAAATGAAGTGTTGAAGTTGATAATAAGTAATTTGATGTGTTCTATTTAAAAAAAACAATCATTATTGTTGAAATGATTGAAAAATAATTACTCCCTCCGGTTAAAACAAATGACCTACTTTAAAAAAAAATCGTTTAAAAAAAAAATGTCCCTTTCCTTTTTTGGCAACGTTTAATTCCTACTTTTCACATGACATGTTTAAAACCATAAGATTAAAGAGCATTTTGGTACATTTGATTTAACTTTAATTTAAGACCACGAGATTCAAAAATCTTCTATATTTTCTTAAACTCCGTGTCAAGTCAAAATATGTCATTCTTTTTAAATGGAGGGAGTAAAGTGTTTTATAGCAAAAAGAATGAACATAGTAAATGGAGTGGAGAGAGAGATCCACTAAAAAAAACAAGGAATTAGTGACGGACATAATTTCGTAGCTAAACAACAAAAATTCCATGCTAATCCCATTTAGCTAGGGATTAGCGAGTGATTATAAGAAAATTTAATTAGCTAGAAGCGTTTTAGCGATGGATTAGCTGGGGATTACCAATAAATTCCGTAGCTAATTCCAGGTTCTCTTGTAGTGAGAGAGAGAGTGTAATTGGAGGTTATGTGGATTGTGATTTTTGGGTTAAAAACACTTTTTTTTATTCAAAGACTAAAAAAATGTTTGAAAGCTAGTTTTACTGATTAAAACTCAAAAATAAGTCAATTCAAACAGTTTCTTAGAGGGAAAAAGTACTTGAGGAGGGAAAAAAAGTGTTAAGGATGAAAACAGAAAAAGAAATAGTCAAGTTAAAAATTACTTATAAACTGAAAGTTCATGATCATAAATAATTGGGTAACGATCAATTTCTGACTTCTGAATGATTTTGCTCTATGATAAGCACTTTATTGATAAGATCTTTTGTGTTTACGTATAAATAAGTGAGAAAAAATGTTTTATAAGCTGGTTTAACCAGCAATAAACTTACTCAAACGCCCTCTAAGAATGAAGATATATAAATTTAGTGGTCAGACAAAATTAGATACTAACAATATATATAATGGTACTTACCAATAATGGGATGATGGATGAAATCCAAATGGTAGAGAAGGAACCAAGAAATGAGTCTGTTATAATTGCAGCAAGGACAGGAATTAAGTTTCCAGCACCATTAACCAAATTTGATATTTGAGCTGCATCAATGCTGTCCACATCAAATACTTTTATCAGATACACAATAAGGTTGAATGACCAACCTCCAAATGCTAGTGTCAAGCCTACTGAGCTCGCTGTTTTTATCATAAAATCAATATCAAAATTGAGATATTATATTATATGGTTTAGCATCGATACATTGAAACATATTTCAAACAGATAACTTGCTATAACATGTTAAAATGTACTGTTACAAATATTTAGACTATGTGCAACAAATTAACTAAGTATATGGATAGAAATATAGCACTAGAGCTTTTGTTTTTTTTCATGTTGTTAAAAATTTGAACAATAAAAATAGATGACTAGAGTCTGATCGAATTGAGCAAATTATGTAGAAACAAGGTTCAAGTCTACCTAAAAAAAAAGGGGAGAGGAGAGACCTATGATGAAGGGGAAGGTGATCCAGCCTCCGGTACTTCTTGACAACTGTGCCTTTGATGGATCTTCCATGGTTGAAATTAGAACACACAAAGGATAATTATACGATCACTTAAAACTTTTGGTAGAGCACTTATATAAATGATCAGCTCAAAAAAACATCTGTAAATATGGACCTGTTAGTATCTTGTGTTCAAAATAGTAAACCAGAAAAAATAAATAGAAAAGCAAAGAATTTAATTAAAATATCCGAGTCCACAATTTTCTTGTGTGTACTTAAGGAATTTAATCCCCTCACTGTACCCGAGGTTTTGGATTACTTCCTCCCAGCATAAAACGGATATACCTATCGATGGAGTAGCGGTACCTCAAACTCCAACGACTTCATCGAACGCAAAGAACGGCAACGAATCACACATGACTCTATATTTTATTGTTAGAAAATATGTAGATGATTTTCAGAATTTTTCTATATTCAGAAAACTGAGGCTAGTCCTCTGAATTTATAGCCAACGAAAAGGTTGTATGAAGAGGTGTTTATTGTGCCTTATCGAAAAAGTCACAACTTATAGGAAAAGTCACAACCCATCGGAAAGGTCACAACCATTCAAAGTGAAAAGCTGCCTATTCAAATTGCATCCTTTGTCTTGGTGTCTTTTCAAAGAAAATACGTATTCATTTCCCATTCACACCTCTTAAAAACCCAACAATCCCCCACATGAATGGGGAATGGCTATATGATGAAAAACATGCATGAAAACTGTGCCTTTGATGGAGCTTCCATGGTTGAAATTAGAATATATAAAGGATAATATGGATCACTTCAAACTTTTGGTAGAGCACTTATATAAATGATCAGCTCAAAAAATATCTGTAAATATGGACCTTCTAGTGGGGACTTTGGAAAGAGAAGTTTCATAAAAAGAGGGGAAATTAGTTGGGCTTTTTTGCCATGCGCTTAGTTGACTTTCAGGAAACAATTCTCCTTTAGTTTGAGTTTACGTGTCGTAGTCAGAATTTCAAGAGTTAATTTTTTTAATTTGGATCTAAATTTAGACATAAATTTTTTAAATTTTTTGATATAGAATTTATATATTTGAAAATTATATAAAAAGTACTACAAGTAAAAATAATTAATAATTCAAAATATTTTTAAATACATGAAAATCTCAGAAGAGAAGTATGCATTGTCCCCACTTAAGTTATTAAGTATTCCCAAAGACCTCCTCCAATTGCTCATCACAAAAAATCGTGATAAAAGAAATTTGTTTTACTCTCAAAATCAGAATACTGTCATATAATAGGACGAGGGGTTTACTATTTTATTTTTGCTTGTTTCTTCTCCTCTTTCTGTAGATCTACATATTTATGGTATACATTTGCCACCAATACAATAAGAACAAATTGTCTACTTTCTTTGTCACAAATTTACGTGGCATAATTGAAATTTTGAGATTCAATCTTCTCAACTTGACTGTGAATTTAGAAACGGACACTTTAAGTTTTTTGAAATAAAATTTATATATTTGAAAACTACGTAAAAAGTATTATAGAGTACAATAATTAATAAAGTAAAATATTTAAATTAAAGACATATAAAGAAATACCCTCGAAATTCCAACAATATCACATAAATTGATTCGGACGGAAGAAGTATTTGTCTTGTCATCTTTTTCAATAATTAGCAGCTTGGCAACTACGCGGACTTGCACGATTTCACTAACTATTAAGCAACATGAGATGAATGGTCTTCACTTGTTGGCTTTTATAACTTGACATGATAAGTTAGGATTTCACAAAATATTCTGCATGTCTATTGTGCTTTAATTTAGTTTTGCACTTTCATGGCTTCTCTCAGGACCAATTTACTTGGTGTGAAAATTATTTGCGCTCTTCAACTTTGCTATAAAAATCAAACTCCCTCTTCAACTTTTAACAATATTCATTCTTCCCCCTTTATCTTATTTATCTTTTTTAAATGTCTATTTTACCCTTACACTCATAATCTTTATTTTCCTTACCTTCTTTAAAATCATGGTATATTTATTTTTTTAATTTATATAGTAAATTTTCTTCAGATTTTTTTTAATTATATTCTAGATGGAAAAAGAAAAGCTAAAAGCATTAACTTAGTATATAACTTAATGACGCTCTAAATAAAATAAATGAGTAGAATAAGAAAATTAATTTTATTAATAATAATCAAAACTCTGGGATTTATTTATACAAGTGAAAATAACATATAACAATAACTTTATAAACATATTCCGATGAGGATAATACAAAAATTATTCATAAAAACAGAGATATATTTTATAACTATTGATTCCTAAAATTTACTTATAGTCTAAATAATTTAATTTATAATTTAGAATATATCATTAATGACAATCAAAACATATTTATCTATATAAACAATAGAAAATAAGGGAGAAACTTACACACACGAGAATATGTATACTTTTTCTAAAATTGCACATACACAGGGACGGAGCTACCTCTGACTGAAGGGGTGTCAGTCGAAAAAATTATTGTTGTATATATAGGTCAATTTTTGATTCTATACATATTTATACAAGTGTTATACACT
This sequence comes from Capsicum rhomboideum, assembly GCA_031232105.1. Lineage (NCBI taxonomy): Eukaryota > Viridiplantae > Streptophyta > Magnoliopsida > Solanales > Solanaceae > Capsicum > Capsicum rhomboideum. Next base: position 4,312,263 of record CP124713.1, on the reverse strand, counting down.
TCTTGGCACAACATAAAGGTTTAACACATTAATTAAGGGGTCGCTAAATACCCCTGAGGTCGTGTTCTACCCCTGCAAGCAGCATAAATAGTACTTTTTGACTATAGCCCTATACCTTTTCATTTTTAAACAACTAAAACAACACACACATTATTTATTATTAGTATCTCGACGAGTTATAGTGTAACTATATTTTGCTTTCATTAGTAAAATCTTGACACTCCTTAGTGAAAATCTTGGCTCCGTCACTACACATACATATATAGATAATTAATGTTTTTGTGATAAATTCATAAAAAGATTATTCTATTTATAACATTAATGAAATTATATTAAACAAAACATATAAAAACCTTCATAAAGTAAATAAATAATTCATAATATAAATAGATATTATATAGAATATAGATGTAGGATTGCAAATATCAAGGTAAAACAGACATTGCATAGGACCAGAGGGGGGAGGGGGGAGGGGGGAGGGAGGCAGGGGATGACTATTACTCATAGTTGAGGGGGTGTTTGATTTTTAAGCGTAAACAATTTTCATCCATTTACTTGTCGTCCTAACAATAGATGATCTGAAATACTTATTATTCTAGACAATCAAAATATATAATTGAGTACATTCTTCTCAATTTTGCACTTGGCCTTAGAAAATCACTTCTCCTTACATATATGGAATGGTTATTTTCATGGTTAATAATCATGACCATCCATTTTCTTTTCTTTTTAACCCGTGCATCACTCTTCAGAAGGAGAATCACTATAATCCACTTGCTTCGTGTTTTGATACTTGTAATACCAAGCACATGTTACATAGTAACCAAAGTTCACTACTCCCCCTATAACCAATACCCAATACACATTGTCCAGCCTTCCATTATTTATGTTACCTGGTAACCATGTAGTTGTCTTTCTAACAATATCAATTAGAGCTGTTGCCAAGTAAAATGCTATACCAACAAGCACTGAAATCATCGCGGTCGCCATGTTCTTTAAGGTTGTTGGGAACTCTTGGTAGTACAATGACACTTGTCCTGGATAATGAAATGCCTCCGCAATACCAACAAGTGCTAATTGTGGCACAAGCCATAACACTGACATAGGCACAATATTGGAACCTTGATTGGATTTTGCTACATTTAGCCTCTTTGATTCGACTAAGGCTGAGACACCCATGCTAAGAAAATTGAGCACATGTCCAACGCCGATTCTCTGGAGAGGAGTAAATGATTTTCCAGTCAAATTACGCCACGTGGGAATGAGTAATTTGTCGAACAGAGCTAGGAACAGGGCAGTAGAGATTAGGACGAAGACGAGTATAGAACCAGCTGGGATTTGGAAGTTGGGTCCTATGTGACGGTCCATTGCTAAGGCTTGAAGGATTGACAAACTCGATTGTACGCCAATTGTTGTTCCAAGAAAAAAACTACTTGACCATAATGGTAAGATTCTAATTAATGTTTTGAAATCTTCTACTTCTTGTACTGAACAAAGTCTCCATCGATTAGTTGTTGAACCATCTTGTTTAATATCACCTTCACTTACAATAGCGGCATGGTTCAAGAACCTGCAATATATATAAGCAACTTCAATAGGCTACAAAAGAGGTGTGTAAGTTGGCCAGACACTATTGTTATTGCACAAAAGATACTATATGAAATCAAGTGCACGTGTGCCCAACTTAATTGATGTATCAAATTGACTTGAGCACATGGTATAAATATGTTAATATGATGAATCACGAAATAGCTAGTCACAATATGGAACTTAATTGTTGTATTTCTTAAAAAATATTATACTTTTAATTAAGTTACATGACCAAACTAACCTAGTGTATCCAACATAATAAAGACCTATCGATGCAGATCTATATAGTACACAAAAATCTTCATTCCCAGATTATGTAAGCTTTTTCAATAGAGATATATTGTTCACAAGCCAATAGCTTAAATCTATAATAGAAAACCAACCATACAAATCAATATGCTATCAAAGTAGACAAAGTTCCAAATTTTGGTCTCATATGAGTACTACGTACCACCAGCAAAATATATAGTTTGTGTACATGTCAATAGCTTAATTACTACTCCCTCCGTTTCAAAAAGAATGACTTACTTCCTTTTTAGTCTGTTTCAAAAAGAATGACCCTTACTCTTTTTGACAATACTTTAAATCCAACTTCTCACATAACATGTTTAAGACCACAAAATTAAAGGACATTTTGGTACATTTGACACAACTTTAATATGCTACCAAAGTAGCAAAGTTCCAAATTTTGGTATCATGTAAGTACTACCCATCAACAAAATATATAGTTTAACCTGTTTTAACCAAATAAATCAACTTGCCCGTGAGGACCGGCTCAATAACATATGTCGCCTAAAGCCAAACTTTATAAAGAGGCTTTACGATTTTTAGAATATAAAAAAAAATTATAATAGTAAGTTAAAACAACAAACTTGCTTTTGAAAGTATAATATTCTACTAGTTGAATTTGCTTACTGCAATGCTTGAATTTTTTTTGTAGGAACGTGTAATTTAATTTTTCAATGTCCTGGTGATTATTTTTAGAGAAAAGATAGTTTATTAGGAAAAGATGTAGAGTACAAACTTTATTATGAGAAAGAAAAAAAGGAATAAAATATCACTAATGTGAAATTAAATTACCTAACTATAATCATTAATCACATAATTAATAAATACTTCTCTTTCCTATATAAATTTCGTTCTTTATTTTTCTTAAGAAAGTAAATATATTTTGAAAGAAAAAAAATATAAAATCTATAACTCATAAAAAAAATAAGGCCTCAATATGTGCGAGGCCTAAAGCCTATGCTTGAGTGGCTTTGGCCTCCAGCTGGCCTTGTTGGCCGTGATGTGTGGGCGTACGTCTCATCACACATAGATAAACAATAAAGTATTCAATCACAAAAGTTTAGAGATAACATCAAACAGTAAAAAGAAAATGGTGCTTCATAATTCATATCATTGTCGAAACAGTCGATTTATAAAAATCAATATAAAGATATGCTGACATCTTCACATGCAACTCCCACTGAAAATTTTAATCGTGATCATGCCACGATCATATAACTCCCCTTCATTTTATGTGTGTTAATTTGACACGCTTTAAGTATAAAAAGGACTTTTATATCTATGTTTGTTATCATGTCTAGAAAGCTGTAATGGAAGAGTTGCTTAAAAAAAAAAAAACATGGAGTATTTTTTAAACAGACTAAAAAAGAAAAAAGAAAGTAAGACAAATAAATTAAAATTGAGGAAGTAAGTATTACCTGAACGTCTTCGAAGGTACAACAACTAATGCTTTGGGTACTATATTATGTCCTTGGTAGAAATCCTCACTAGTCGATGGGAGTGCAACTTCTCTTTTCCTAATACTTGCAACAACAACATGAGCCAAACTGGTAAACGGACTCCCTTCTGGCTTAAACTTAGCATAAAATCTGCTTCCCATTAGGAAAATGACTAAAGCAACAACATTACACGCAACACAAATGAAAAATCCAGCTTTCCAGCTCACGTTATCTTCAACATAGACAATAGCTGTTGATGCTACTACAGAAGCAGAATACCAAAAGAAGAAGAACCAATTGAAGAAAATCCCTTGATCCTTTGGTTTTTCAGCTAGTTGGTCAGCTCCAATCGTAGATAAGGTTGATCTTGTACCACCACTCCCTAGAGTAGCTAGAACTATGGCTGCATAGAGTACTACATATTGAATTCTTGGTTTAGGGCTACATGATGTTGTACCAACTTCACATGGTTTAGGTCTCAGTGAATCAAGTGTCGCTGTTAAAGCTAAAAGGATTGTGCCCTACAAGTGTTGACAAAAAAATTAGTTGGTTGTCCTGGAAGTTTTGACCAAAAAAAGTCATTTTTTAAATCAATTCACCAAAGTAAAATGTTTTTTGAAAACTTTACAAAACTAGTATAAACGTTGTTGACAGTAACGTATTAGCTTTTAAAAAAATTAACGGACCACAAGGAACAGTAGACGGCGTTAAAGTAGGAATCGTTACTGACAATAATGTTTTTGGCTTAAAACGTTACCAACAGTAACGAGACTCTGCATCTCTGCCACATCTGTGACAGAGTTGCAGAGTCTAGTTACCATTGGTAACGTTTTAAGCCAAAAACGTTATTGTCAGTAACGATTCCTATTTTAACGCCGTTTTGATCTGTTAATTTTTTTAAAACCTAATATGTTACTGCCAACAACGTTTATACTAGTTTTGTAAAGTTTCTACAAAACATATTACTTTGGTGAATTGATTTAAAAAATGGCTTATTTTGGTCAAAAATTCGTTGTCCTGTCCCTATAAATATATAGCTAGGAGATTGAAGTGAAGTGTTGAATTTGATATATAATAATAATTAATTGATGTGTTCCTGAGTAAAAAAGAAAGTAATAATTATAAGGACTTTCTAATCATTTTGTTTTTATTGTTGAAATGATTGCTATGGCGTTAAAGCTATTAATTTACCAAAAAAAAAAAAAAAAAAAAAAGTATTTTTATAGCAAAAAGAATGATCTATTTTGCTTTATAATAAGCACTTAGACTTAATTATAAGATCTTTACTGAACGTATAAATAAGTCAAGAAAATGTTTATAAGCTGGTTTAACCAGCAGTGGGGGCTTATTCAAACGCCCTCTAAGAAAGTCATAAATTTCACTTGGTCAAATATGTTAGGTACGGACAAAAAATAATGGTACTAACCAATAATGAGATGATGGATGAAATCCAAATGGTAGAGAAGCAACCAAGAAATGAATCAGCAATAATTGCAGCAAGGACAGGAATTAAGCTTCCAGCACCATTAACCAAATTTGCGATTTGAGCAGCATCAATACTTTCCACATCAAATTCCTTTATCAGATACACAATAAGATTGCTTGTCCAACCTCCAAATGCTAGGGTCAACCCTACTGTGCTCGCTGTTTTTATCATAAAAGTAATGTCAAAATTGAGATATTATATATATTACGGAGTTAGCATCATAACTTGTTATAACATGTTAATTACTGTAACAAATATTTAGGCTATGTGTAACTAACAAAACTCGTGGATAGCATCATACCACGAGCTTTTGATTTTTTCATGTTTTTAAAGATTTGAACAATAAAAATATATGATGAGCCTCTGATCGAGTTGATCAAATCATGTAGGAACAAAATTCAAGTCTATCGGAAAAGAGGGGGGAGAGATGAGACCTATGATGAAGGGGAAGGTGACCCAGCCTCCAGTACTTCTTGACAACTGTGACTTCGATGGAGCTTCCATGGTTGAAAAAAACAAAGGATAAATAATAAGTTCAAGGTTCTGGTAGAGCACTTATATATATTATCAGCTCAAAAAATATCTTTAAATATGGACCTTCTAGTGGGGACTTTGGAAAGAGAAGTTTCATAAAAAGAAAATGTCCCAACAATGAGCACAAGGAAATAAAGTCTGAACCCATACGTTCAGTAGTTGTTGTTTTCCATGCGCTTAGTTGACTTCCATGAAACAATGACTTCTTCTGTTCCAATTTATATCTCTAAAATTTTAGTCGTAAATTTAGACATAAAATCTTTAAATTTTTTAATATAAAATTTTCATATTTGAGAATTATGTTACATAATATTATAAGTAACAATAATTAATAATTTAAAATATTTAAAAAGACATATAAAAATTTGTGATAAATTTTTTTTTATATTTGACTCTCAAAATCTAAATACTGTCATATAAATTCGAACAAGGCGAGTACTGTTTTATTTTATTTTTTGGCTCGTTTCTTCTCCTCTTTCTGTAGATCTACATATGTATGGTATACATTATTTGGAACTCGCGACCAAAATGAGTCATGATATGGCTAAAGTGACCAAAATAAGCCACTATTTTATTTTGTTACCAAAATAGGCTAGACGCCATTTTTTCCAGCGTTTTGTATCCATATTTTGACGGAACCGTTAACTCCCAAACTGTTCGAAAAGATGACGTAAAACGCCGGAAAAAGTAGCACTTTACAAAACGCTACTTTTACCGGCGTTTTATCTAAAAAATAATGTAAAAACGCCGGAAAAAGTAGCACTTTACAAAACGCTACTTTTTCCGGCATTTTGTATTTTGTAAAATGCCATTAATTATGGCATTTTGTAAAATGCCATAATTTATGGCATTTTGTAATCCACTTGCTGCTTTCCATTTATAATAAAAAAAGATAAAACGTTTTAAAAAGTGGCGTTTTACAATGTTCAATGATTAAAATGTTAGTTTTTATGGCGTTTTTGTTAATTTTTTGTTTAACTAAAATTTAATTTATTTCCCTTTCTCTTTTTTTAACCAATCAAAATACTAATAAATCTTTTTTTATTATTTTAGTTAAACAAAAAATTAACAAAAACACCATAAAAACTAACACTTTAATCATTGAACATTGTAAAACGCCACTTTTTAAAACGTTTTATCTTTTTTTATTATAAATGGAAAGCAGCAAGTGGATTACAAAATGCCATAAATTATGACATTTTACAAAATGCCATAAATTATGGCATTTTACAAAATGCCATAATTAATGGCATTTTACAAAATACAAAATGCCGGAAAAAGTAGCGTTTTGTAAAGTGCTACTTTTTCCGGCGTTTTTACATTATTTTTTAGATAAAACGCCGGTAAAAGTAGCGTTTTGTAAAGTGCTACTTTTTCCGGCGTTTTACGTCATCTTTTCGAACAGTTTGGGAGTTAACGGTTCCGTCAAAATATGGGTACAAAACGCTGGAAAAAATGGCGTCTAGCCTATTTTGGTAACAAAATAAAATAGTGGCTTATTTTGGTCACTTTAGCCATATCATGGCTCATTTTGGTCGCGAGTTCCATTATTTGCCACCAACGATAAGGACAACAAATAGTCTAATTTCTCTATCTCAATTTATGTGGTACAATTGAAATTTCGAGATTCAAATTTTTCAATATTGATCGTGAATTCAAAAGTAGAAGCTTAGATTTTTAAAATAAAATGTATATATTTGAAAACTACGTAAAAATATTATAAATCACAATAATTAACAACTTACAATATTTAAAAGACATATAAAGAAATTCTGGTTAAAGAAAAACTTAATTTACACTCTCGAAATTCCAACTAGACGATATAAATTTGGACGGAGGAAGTATTAATCTTGTCATCTTTTTCAACATTGGCAGCTTGGAAATTTATGCGGACGTACAAGATTTCACTAATTATTTTTAAGCAACATGAGATGAATGGTCTTCACTTTATTGGCTTTTATAACTTGACATGAAGTTAAGAATTTCACAAAATATTCTTCACGTCTCTATTGTGCTTTAATTTAGTTTTGCACTTTCATGGCTTCTCTAACATCATCCATTGGTGCTTGAACAAATTCTTTGATGACTATGAATTATGGACCTTTTTTTCAAATATGGTAACTGATTGTCTATCTTTTTTCCTATAAGAATAAAGCACATGAGGTATGTTCAGCTAAGCCAACAAACAAAAAAATCCCATTTATTTCTTTTTTATGGTATCGACCTATGAATAATAAAAGAATGAACATTACTAATTAAACGAATAATCTCAAATTAATGGTCATCGAGTTGTCTTTCCCATCCACCATCCTCCAGGCCAGTCAAGGTTGGCAGGGGCCGCAATGGTTTCATTACAATTCTATTCGGTGGAAAATTACACGGCATATATAAGGTGAAAATCTATTACTACACATACATATATATATATTAGATGTTGAATTTTCGTAGTTTCTTGTGAATTTACTTCTTCATACTTTAAATTTATTACTGAAAATTCCGTCTCCACCACTATTTCAAAGCCATGAATTGAAACTTTTGAAAATGATGTTCTTTTTTTCTTTTTTTAAAAAGAAAGAATGATATAGTAAAAGTACACTAGAAACATTCACTTATTGAATCTAAAAGACACAACTTAATAACACTTAATTTAGATAATGGGGGTGGGGTGGAGGGTGGGGGAGATGATTCCAATTTAATTAGGAGGTTTAGTTTAGTCATTGATTGTCTAGCTAGTTTAGTAAAATGGGAAGATAATGGTACGTATGTTTACACGACAGCTTCTTCCCTTTAATATTCTAAGCCAATTGGCATTCCAATAAAAAGACTCAATTTGCATATATGTATACTAAATAATCATAATTAATTAGACTCTCACTTTCAAAATAGATATTCCAATATCATCCAACTGATCGATCAGTATTATTATAAGAAGAAAAAGTAATATCTTTTGCTGGCGTTGTCCAAAATTTTGAACACACGAATTACGTTTCATTAATTAAAAATTACGAATGTCTTTTCCAACTTGACCAACTTCAAAATATGTATCAAAATTGGGATTACAGAATATTACTGTCATTATTTATTGGTATAACAATAATCATTTCAGATGCAATTATAGGTATCATCATTTTAATAAAATAGACTCTTGATATCTAAAGTAATCAAAGTCAATAAGACTTATTTCTCCTAATAATTTATGTACCCTTGCAATAAGCAACAACCAGATAACCATCATTATATAAAACACACGTTAGCAGATCTTTGAGTGGTTCGTTGTATCTTGGGGATAGGAGGTTACTTTGCTATTTCCACCTGAGTAATATACAAAAATTACTCAGAAAATAACCCCTTTTATAACGTGCCTTGAATCGATTTTCAAGTCCAAAATCTTCTTTTGTTATTAATTGTTTCTTCTAGTGTGTTATTAACTGTTTTTCTAATTAGTAATCAACCATCTCTAATATTTTCTAACATGTATTACACAGCAAATTAGCTATCCAAACTTAACTCTTGTCGTCATAGATCATGGACCTTCAGATCGATGGAAGCCTCTTAATTTGTTTCGTAACATAAGCAACATTTTTTCCTTATATATTAATCTAACTCTGAACTAAGATCCCATCCCATTTCGAACTTTACGTTTCAAGCACGTTGAGATTTGATTTTAACCATAATGAGAAGAGTTTTCGAAAGTCAGAACTTCCGTCTTAGTGATTAATCTAACGAATTAATATTTCAATGGGATGCATCCGTGAAATGGGATGGAGATCTGTCAGAACTCAGAACTTAGTTCAGTCCCATTAAAGAGAGGGTGATATAAGCAACTCTGTCAATCAAATATATTAGAGAATAACTTATTTTTGGAGAACTTTTCTTGAAAAATATTTTATGTAGTAGCAAACATGTACAGCTGAAAGAGGAATATAGACAGAAATGGATTGCAATGTGCATCAAAGCACTCGTACCTGAAAGAGAAACTAATGTTTACATTCACATCACAACTATTAACATCATATTGTTGTCAACGTAAAATTTACGCAAAGTCACTTAAACAGAACTTTTTAACCAAAATTTTGGGATAAAAGTTTTTTCAAACTAGACATGTCTGGCAACAACTTTTGAAGAAAACCTACTAATCCAAAGATTTATTTTGTTTTAAGGCACATTTCATTTGATTTGATACGTCCGATATCCTTTAGATTACATGATATGTTCTAGACTTTAATATTGGTTTCAGAATCGGCAATCTGATTAGATAACTCAATTCGTATTTACTAAATAATGATAATAAGGGCCAGACTTTCAAAATCAATATTCCAATCACTAAAAAGCTACCAAACATAGTATTAGCTATGCTAGTTTTAATACATGAGTAACTCTCGTTACAACTAGCAGCGACCACATCAAAATCTCCAGCCTGTGACACTGTGTGCATGCTGGACTTCACTCTAAACCACAGCCATTGATGAATGTCAAGACCGAAAGTCGCATGTTTCCCTATATGAAAACAAACCACCAAATGATGCCTATTTCTTTATATCATGATACTTTCATGGATAAATTCTGAAATCCAGAGCCAAGACACATGAGATTGACAGTTCCTGTGGAGGCATCAGGTTTCATGACAAACTTAACACCCAAAAAGTCTGAGATGTGCCTTAATACTTCTATTCCATACGGTGACAGCTTCCCAACACAAACTTCTGAAACATCTTTCGGACACAATGCACATAGGAGAAACAGCAGTCCCTGTTAATAATAGACAAACAAGATTGATCACGAGCAAGAATTCATGGAACGGGAGAGAGCACCAGACCATCTTAAAGTGAATCATTGTTCTTTTCAGCCCTAAATGGTGCTAGGCAATGTTTATGAATGGTAACTGGGAGAAAAGCTTAGTACTCATAAGCACATAACATTCACTTGTTGAAGCACCACACAAGCAGGAAAAATAGGAAAAGGCCAAGTCTGGAATGCTGATAAATTAACGTACAATAGGACTCAGTAGACGTTCATACAGAGATTCAAAAGTAAAAGACAGACAGATTGTCATGTAGAAGAGGATTAACGTTGTCAGAAATTATACACACCTGATGTGTTGAACCAACTACTCCCCCCTGTTTTATTTCCCCAAGTAGTGCAGAAGCAATTTGCACGCCAACTTCCTCAGCAGGGATCAGATCTTTCCTATCATTCTCTACGTCAGCATCATCTTCTCCTCTAGCGTAAGAAACTGCAGTATCAGCAGATATAACACAACCAGTTGTAGTCTCTGCCACTAGCGAAATTCCATAGCCAGGTGACCTGCAATCAAAGTTGATCTTCAGATATAGTCAGCAAGTCCAAGTTAAAAAATATGACTTAAGACTGTTAGTACATAAAAAGGCGGCAATTGTGAGATATTCACAAGAAGATCATACATTCCGGCTTGTGTTCCAGCTTTATGATCTGTAAAGATGTGAACATCTGCAAGCAAAGGATTCAAGATTCCACGAGCTGCATGTATCATGGTATTCTCAAACTGAACAGAGACCCTAGTTGAAAAGGAAACACCTCTAATTCTCTTCACCACACCTTCGTCAACCCATTTAGTAGCCTGTATAACAGCAGTCACCACAATTCGTCAAAAAATCACTATAGTTTTCTAAGCTGCCCATACAAATCAATGAAGTCAATGAGAAAAAAAAAACTCACCTTTAAACTATTTGGGACCATAGGGACTGAAAGAACTACTTCTCCACCAGCTTTAGGAGCAACTCCCCGACTCTCAATTTTCAATTTCAATCCTTCTGTAGGGACTCCGAATTGCTTCAGTATAGGCAAAGTTGTTGATCGGAAAGTATCAATAGATGGGTCCTTTGAATCATTTGTGATCCCTGAAAAAATTGTTTACGATAAAGACCAAATTCATAAAATACTTGCACCATTTTCTGACTTACACTTGGTTATAAGGAAATCAATGGTTTTGACATCCAAAAGCTGTAAAATTCAAAGCAAGAGCCAGTTTCAGTACTTTTTGGGATTTAACTTTGCACTTCACAACTTTTTAGGGGAGTGATATTAAAGCTCCAATAAGCTTCTCGAGCTACTAAACCCGGCAATTTACTTGAAAACAAACCTATCTCCAGCCTAAGTATTTTGATTTAACTTTGCAGTTCACGACTTTTTAGGGGAGTGATATTATAGCTCCAATGAGCTACTAAACCCGGCAATTTTACTTGATAACAAATCTATCTCCAGCCTAAGTTTTCTATCTCCTTTTTATGTCCTCAACCTGCTTCAACTGAGTTTTTGGCCAAAAATATATACTCAAATTATACCGACAATCTAAACTACATCCTTAAAGTAACTCAATGAACAAAAAACATCCTTAAAATTTCCCAAAATGAGAAAGTTTCATCCTTCTGTTAGTCAATGTCGGAAAACTAACGGGACCCTCAGAAACTATGTATAACCCATACGAAATTGAGGCCATTTAATTTCGCTGATCCATTGGCGCCTTCCTCTTTGTTTAGACCATCATACAGCAGGTTCCACAAGATGGGAATTTATGGAGCATGGTACCAAGATGACGAAGTCGGTAGGCTAGGTCAAGAGCCAATACCTTCTCCTAAGCTTCCATGATGTCATTAGTCTTAGGATGTCCAATTATTTTTCATCAGTAACGGGTAGGCTAAAAAGATTAGTATTTAGTTATTAGCTAATGGAATAAGTTGAAAGTACAGCTAAAGGGGAAAATAAACATCAAACCACCTAAAAAGATCAAAAAAGAGAGCAAAGGCATACCTTTAAGCCTAATGGTGAGTGGTTTCTTTCCAAACAAACCGAGCACAATCAAGGGTTCCAAGAAGTAGCTAATGGAGCGACTGACACCACAATCATGAACTAAATGCCTTCCTCCCATAATAATGCCTGGTTTATACTTCAATTTTGTGCTTGCCAAAAAGGTTTATGGCCATAATAAGCAGCAAAACTCTAACCCAATATCCACCAAAAAACAAAAAAGAAAGAACCAAATTTAGCACATAATACTCTCTCCATTCATTTTTACTAATCACATTTCACTTCACAAGAGTCAATTTGACTAATTTTCAAAGTTAAATTTAAAATTTAGATGTTCGTAAAAAGGGCAGCCCGGTGCAGTAACTTCCGCTATGCGCGGGTCCTAGGAAGGACCGAACCACGATGGTTTATTGTACGCAGCCTTACTCTGCATTTCTACAAGAGGCTGTTTCCACGGCTTGAACCCGTGACCTCCAGGTTACATGACAACTTTACTGATTACTCTAAGGCTCCCCTTCAAAGGGCAATCTTTGGAAACTATAGGAAAAAAGTGGCAACCTTTTTCATATTAATACAATGATAGTCAAAGTTCATACAATTTGATTGACTAGAAGCAAAACGTGACAAGTAAAAGTAAAGACACGGAATGATAGGGGCTGAAGTATTACCAGTTTCATTGATTTCAACAACACAATCATCACAAACTTTTTCAAGGAGGTGGAGGAAAGAGACCTCATATGGACGAAGACCAGGGCAAGTAGCATCAGCACGTATATCCTCGATAATAATTGATTTGGATGAAAGGGTAGCCAGTAAAAGACGTAGTCTCAAGTTCTGACTTCCCTTCAGCTTCATGTAACATACTTTCCCCATATTCTTTGTTGCCTTTAGCCTCTCGAAGTCAATATTAAAGGAAAGAATGTAGAGGGAAACAGAGTAGACAGGGGATAAACACACATTCAATATCTTATTATATATACGTAACAATAATTTTAACCGTATATAAACAGCTTAATTTTTCTATCGAAAAGGCTTCGAATGAACCCTCGGCCCTACCTCGTTCCGCGCCACTGGTGGTGAAGGAATGGAAAGAGAGCAAGTTAGCGGCGGGAAGAACTTCAATTTTTAGGTTTTATTGTTTATCAGAAAGAAAATGACAAAACTGGTTCTAGGGGTGGGCATAAAAATTAAAGAATCGAAAAATCGTATCAAATCGAATTAGTTTGGTTCTTTACTTTCGGTTCTTTGGTTCGATTTTGATTTTTTTTTTATAGTTTAATTCAATATTTGGTTTAGGAGTAACGGTTCTTCGGTGCATCGAAGAATGAAGTTTTATTAAAAGTTTTTTTTTTTTAATTTTCATTTAGCTCATGTTTGTCTCAAAACTTTGCAAGATCAAGCCTCAAAGCCCATACCCAATTACCCCATCAACATTTACCTTTCATCCTCATTATTTTTACATTTTCCTAATTTTTAATTTTAATTCCTAATATACTTATATTTCTAATTGTAATTCCTAAAAATTTTCACACAAATACTCCTAATTTCTAAATGTAATTCCTAAAAAAATTCACATAAATACTACCACTGTATTGTGTTATGAAAAGATGGAGCACTACAATGATATGTATTTGAAGTTGTTCTCACTTGATAGTTTATTTATAATGTTTTAGATTTTTTAGTGTCTTATATTTTGATTCGATCTCATTTTATTTTTTATTTTGCACCGAAAAACTGATTTAAAAACACCGAACTAAACCGAACCGAAGTTGAAAAAATAAACAGAACCGAATTAGTTTAATTCGGTGTTCGGTGCACACTTTTTCAAAACCGAAAATCGAAGAACCTAACCGAAATTTGATAAAATCGAAACGAAGAACTGAACATCCACCCCGAACTGGTCCTTTATACACTCTCTGTCTACTCCCTCCGTCCATCTTTATTTATCCACTTTTTTTATTTTGGATGTCCAATAATACTTGTTTATTTTATAAAACCAATGGATAACTTATCTATTTTTACCCATTTTACCCTTAATATTAAATACAATACAACACTCATTGCATTTTTCAAAATAAAAATTTATTATATTCAAAGGGTGATATAGTAAAATCACCTCTCTATTTATTGTTTCTTAAGGTATGTGCCAAGTTAAAAGTGGACAAGTAAAGATGGACGGAAGGAGTATTTTATTTTGTTTTCTGCATACACTTTAAAAAAGTATTCATTAGATTTTTTTTTAATGTTTTATGATATATCTTTAATCTTTTTCTCTCTTATTTTCTAGTTTAGTTCATTGCCTTTGTAGTAATTTAGTTCTTGGCAGTTATATTCTAGTTCGAATTTTGATAAATCCAAGAATTTATTTCATATTAAAAATAACATGCTTTTAATTGAGTCTTTAATTATTCGTCACTATTTAATTTAATTATCATCAAGATATCTTAGTAAATGACACATTTTAGTAAAAAATAAGTGGCTTGATAGTATTATGTTAGAATATGTGTTTGACAAAATATCGAAAAAAATCGACAAAAACAAAATCAATGAAAAATCGACTTAATTGGTTTTGGTTTGGTTTTAGTATTTGAAAATCTGACTTAATTAGTCATGGAAATAAATTTTCTTGATCTCAAACTAATTTTTTCAGGATCTCAATGTTCATAGCACACCAGAGAAAGCCTAAAATTATTGCATGGTTGACAACAACTCCCCTCAAATCTCATCATTCCCCCTATATAAATCGTTAGAATTTGCACCTAAGTCATAACTCATAAGTGAACCAAAACTAATCATTAAAGAGAACTTACAAATTAAAGCAGAAGAAAGCGAGTTGAAATGGAAGATAGGAGGACATTGTTGCTTCTAGTGCTGGTACTGTTCTCTGTACTAGTGTCCTCTGTTAGTGCCTATGAAGAGGAAGAAAGCGAGCAAAGGACACAAGGAGAAAAATGGTTCTTGCTGCGTCACTTGCATAATGTTGTGAAAACTGATGCAGGGTCGATGAGATTGGTGAAAGGTGGCTATCGAATGGGTTCGTTTCTCCATAGTCCAATGCATGTTGGTTTCATCTCCATGGAACCTAATAGTCTCTTCATCCCTCAATATCTTGATTCCGATCTTGTCCTCTTTGTTCACCATGGTAATTAAACTTCATCTTCTCTCTTTCATTCCGTTTTTAACGAGTTTAATTTCAATACGCTAAAATCCTACAAGAATTCATTAATTTTGTCAGTGTACATGAGTCATCCTTTTCTTAATAAACTAGAATTTTCATTTTTTATGAAATGAATACAGGGGAAGCAAGAGTTGGACACATCTATAGGGATGAATTAGCGGAAAGGAGTTTGAAGCAAGGAGACGTGTACACAATTCCTGCTGGATCAGCTTTCTATTTAGAGAATAGAATTGAAGACCAGAGACTTCACGTAATTTGTAGTATTGATATTACCGAAGAATCCATGGGATGGAATGCTTTCCAGGTATCCTAACCTAATTTCTCAGCAAAATGGTCTTTTAACCCATTTCTTATATTAGATCTATTGTTCTAATTTTCTTCCCAAAACATTGCAACTCGAAATACTTTGCAGTCTTACTTCATTGGTGGTGGAGTTCATCCAGCATCCATTCTTGCTGGATTCGATCATACCACATTATCAACTGCTCTTAATGTAAGTATTCAAGGAATTTACTTACTCTCAATACATTTGCTAGTGGAAAAAAATGGAATCAAGATTATGTAATATGGCAGGTATCAACAGCAGAATTAAAAACGTTATTGACCAGGCAATCTGCTGGGCCAATCGTGCATTTATCTAGTTCTCGTGATCACTCAAACATTTGGTCCAAATTCTTGGCCCAAGAACCACACCAGAAACTAGTTCACTTGAAGAGGATTGTGAATTTTGGGGAAGAATCTAGCCCCAAAGAGGAAGAATCAACATGGTCATTAAGGAAAATTCTGCTTACTTTATTAAACAAGGAAGTCGTTGTCAAGAGAGTGAATCACGAAGCACCATCAACATACAACCTATTCAACAAGCAGCCTGATTTCAAGAACGATTATGGATGGAGTAAGAAGTTGGATGAGTCTGATTATTCTCCTTTAAGACTATCTGGCAATGGCGTCTATCTTGTCAATCTATCTTCGGTATGACCCGATCATTATTCAAGATCATGGATTTTTTAATTCTGTTTGGCAGGTTACCAACTATAACATGTTAACATACACTTATTTTATCTATGTTTCTCGGTTAATTTAGGGATCCATGATGGCACCTCATGTTAATCCAAGAGCAATAGAGTATGGAATAGTGTTGAAAGGGACTGGCAGGATCCAAATTGTATATCCAAATGGGACTTTAGCCATGAATGCAAGAGTACGAGAAGGGGACGTTTTTTGGGTGCCAAGGTACTTCCCCTTCTGCCAAATTGCTTCAAATAATGGCCCATTTGAGTTCTTCGGCTTCACTACATCAGCAAGGAGGAACCGTCCACAGTTCTTGGTGGGTCAGAACTCATTGATGCAGAGTTTGAGAGGGCCCGAATTTGCAGCTGCATTTGGAATTGGTGAGAAAAGGCTTGAAAGGATTGCCAAAGCACAACGTGAACAAGTTATCTTGCCCTCATCATCATCTGATTCTCCTCTGAGGATGGACATGGGTTTTTATTAGTTTAGTGGAAATTCTAGTACGTAGCTGGTCTAGTTGAGTTATGGCATGAACTCGAAGCCAGCTTTTGGAACTTCACTTTTTCTTTTCTGTTTTCCTTTCATTCGATTTTTGAGTTTCCTTAGTCGTCTTGCGACACATTTCTTTTGAGTTGTGAATAAAACGGATTGTTTTTTTGACATGGATTCTATTTGTGGTCTGAACTTCATTAACAAAATTTAAATTTCAACTGATTCTATGGTTGATATTTCGTGGTTTAACGGAAAATATGAAAGATTCTGCCCAACAAAAACAAGTAGCTACCCCAACGCAATGAAAGGAAATACTATAGTATAAAAACATAACGACCTCCTCCCTATTCAGCAGCTTTTCCACAATAGGACTTAACAGAGAATACTCCATCTTTTGTACATAATTATTTGGAATACCACTAATATCGCACAAAATTTAGTTTAACTTCTTAAACTCCGTGTCCAGAAAAATGCTGCCATGTAATGAGAATGTTGGCGATAGTAGGAAAAATTATATTATGGCTTTCTACCTTCTCTGTGAAATAAAACATGAACTATGCAGCTAAAAACTATTATTTGTCATCATTGCTGAAGAATGGACTGTCTTTAAATTTAGGCATCCGTCATGGAGGCAATGGCAATTGCCGACTTGGTTAAGACAACCTTAGGACCAAAGGGAATGGTAAGCTCATTCTTAGAGTATGTAATTTTCTGCTTTGCTTGTATTGTTGTTTGATAGTATCTTGTTTGTGTGGTGTTTTGCAGGATAAAATTTTACAGTCAACAGGGAGAGGTCATAGTGTAACAGTTACAAATGATGGCGCCACAATTTTGAAGTCCCTCCATATCGACAATCCTACTGGCAAGGTCCTTGTTGGTATCCTTGTTTTTTTTTGCAGGGTCAGTGGACTCATTGTTTGTATAAGAGATATTGACCGTACACATCTCAAATATTTAGCTTGTTTTCTAAGAAAAGGCGTTGCTGACTGCTGTTTGCTGTATTGCTGAAAAAGAAGTGGTCAATTTTGAGAGTTCTACAAGTCTCCGGCTGTCAAGAACAGAGATTATCGTTTGACTTTAGTACAAGTGTTGCAGAAATTTTTGTACTAAATTCTATATCTTTATTTTGATTGAAAGGACATCTCAATTAATAGATAGTACGTGGTAAACTATTAATGCATTGATTGAATTCTTCAGAAAGATATGTTGCAGATTAGATACTAATAAGGGATAAGCAACAATGCGAGGTATCTTGGTGTGGATTTTGTGGTTTTTTCATTCAGACTTTTGGGAGCAGTTGATACTTTGATAGGGAGAGGTTGACCACTGCCAAACAGTATACAGGGGGATAGAACTTAATTGGTTAGGCACTGAGTGTATGTACACTACACTATTTATACAGTATCGATACATTACATATACATTGATTATACAATGTTCAAGAAGTTGTATATGCATTTCCTTGGTGATTAATAAAATTATTAGTTATCAAAAAAAAAAACGCCCATTTAGCCACGGTTTTTATACCATCCACGGTCAAACCGTGGCTAAAACGCAAGGTTTTTTGACATTTCGGCTATTTCTTTTTGTAACTAAAAATATGGCTATATTTGTTATAAGCTAATTACTATATTGTAGATATTTGAAATTATCACATTTTTTAATCCTCCTATAGAAAAGATAGCAAAAGGCACCAATCAACAAAAGATGGCAATACAATTTTGACAAAAAAAAATTTTGTTTTGTTTTGTTTTGTATTCGTATCTCTCCTCTTTTCAAATACCTCAATGTATTTTATTTTTCAAATACCATCAGTAGATATGGAAGATGAAGTCGCTAAAGCACCTTCTGAACATGCAAGGCTTGGTTAAATGATGCACCGGATGAGTTTATTGATGTCTCTAAACCACTTGATTATGACCAATTGGAAAATGGCTGGCCTTCTGATTTTGGCCCAGAGATGTACATTACTCTCAGGTAATTCCTGTTTAAACCATAATCTTTGGGAGATATTGTACGAGCAGGTAGCTTATCAGAAATGCAGGAGGCTACATGAGGCATGACTTTCATGATATAAGCATGCCTTATCTATTGCTACTAGTAATAATAAAAAATGTGAAATTTTCTTTCAACTAACCTGTACTACTTTGTCTGTGGCCTAGTTTATGTCTTTTATCTGGTTTTAAAGCATATACACTTGAATCCAATAAATATGCAGTCTCTTATGACTTCCACGTCTTCGGATGCCAACAGTGTTAAAGTTCATTTTCTTATATATCCCCAGCCCCAAATAAAAGCTTCATTTTTCTCGACTCCAGTAGTTCCTGATTCCTTCATTACCATAGAAATTCGAGGTTCAAGCTCATACCACGCATACATATCCAAGGTTTAATTCTGATATTTGAGATGGAACATAATTACTCTTTTTACACGGTTTAATATTATTTATGTTATTTAAGTTGCTTAATGGATTAGCAAAAAGCTATGGTACGCCAGTCCCAAATTAAAGTTCACGATAAGATTATTGAGAAGTGAGATCATTACAGAACAACGTAAAACAGTAAAAACATATTCCGTTGAGATAAAATGGGGAAACCTTCAGTTCAAACATAAACTTATTTCAATAAATAAACGAAGCTTAATAATAGAACTCACTGCAGCACGGGGAAAGTAGAGATGTCCTCTACAACGTCCGAACGGAATCAGGTGCATCTTTTCTGGGGCCAACAAGGGTGCGATACAGGTACATCTTGTGTATTTTATCGTTATCACCAGGGTTAATGCTCACTATATTGTTCCCTGGCGGCCTCATGATCAGCTTCTTGCGGGTGATGATCTCCACATTAAGGCTAGGCATCTCCTGCACCAGTTGCTTGCATGCTCCAAGGGTCACTTGACAGTTCTCTGTGTAAAGGCATCGGATCCTTTCATACTTGCTCACATCATCCAAGAGTGTCGTATTACCAAAGCTGCTATTCCTGATATCAAGTACTTTCAGTTTCTTGCACCCATTCAACACATATAGAATTCCCTTTTTACTGTCTCCAGCAAAGTGGCGTACTTGATAATCGAAAAGAATTCCGTTAGTCATTACACTGGACAACTTTACCAAGTCTACGGTGAGCACCTCAAGCTGTTCAGCATACATTCCTATGTAAAAGAATACTTGATCAGTTAAACGCCCACAGAGTCTCAGCCGCTTAAGGCCTTTGCATAACTGTACAATTGCCCCAAAACCTTCATCAAGAGGCTGCATAGCCATCACATCTTCAACTCTTCGGCCTACGTCTTCCCAAGTAGTGTGCAACATGAAACTAACTAAATTGGGACAATTTTCTGCCACAGTTATCAGTGCTTCATTAGAAATCTCCTTGCATATAAACTTCAATTTTTTAAGCTTCGGGCAACCAGCTGACAAAGCAACCAAGCCTTGTTCAGTAATACGAAGATTTTTATCAGGAATCCATCGACCCTCAATAATCCTAAATTCCTGCAGCTCCTTACAAGTAGAAGCCAAAACACGGAGCTCTTCATCTGTAATGAGCGAACCTTTAACCTATAAAAATAACATTATCTGTCATGCCTTGTACGTATGTACGTAATTATCAAGAAAAGAAAGCAGAGACAATTTTATATATAGAAGGGGATTGAACAAACCCATAGGCACTCTAGTTTGATGCATCGACGAATCAGTCTGTTAATTGGCAGATTGGATGGAATTATAGACCCATGCCATTTTATACCTGCAGGATGGAATTTC
The DNA here is from genome assembly GCA_031232105.1 of Capsicum rhomboideum. NCBI lineage: Eukaryota > Viridiplantae > Streptophyta > Magnoliopsida > Solanales > Solanaceae > Capsicum > Capsicum rhomboideum. Next base: position 4,291,702 of record CP124713.1, on the reverse strand, counting down.
AAGGATGTCAAATTGTGGCAGATTGGATAAATAGCAGTCAGTGCGCGAACATCCATCCAAGAGTAGAACCCAGACAAGCTCCTAATTAAAGTACACTTGCGTAGAGCGTCGTTTAGTGTATTATAAGTTGCTGGAAACACCCCGGCAAAGGACCCCACTCCCAAGTCCACCAACTGAGGAGCTTTAGCTAAAACCCTTGGAAGAACATTTGCACTGACGCTGCTATTTAACCTCAGACTTTTTAGGTTTGGACATCTGGCCACCAGTCTCTCAAGAGACTCAATGGGAACGTCTCCAGCGAGGTCAGAAAAATTTAATGAGACAAGAGTGGTGCAACTGTCCAGGAAACAGAACTTTCCACCAGCTGATTCTTGAAAGTGCAACTCTCTTAACGACCTGCATGACAAACAAATGAACTTTCACGTTAGTAGTTCAGTTGGTTGACTACCAGAACTTTTATCTTGATGGTGAGGAGCATTCAGTTCCCCGCATTGCAATCTCCTCTCCCTAACTAAGGGAAGGAGCAGTGGTCCGGGATGTACTCATCAAGGTTCAAATCAAAAAAAAGAAAAAGGTTAAAAAAGGAAACCTACCTGCAATTGGAAACAATAGGGTCGAGACGGGAGGTGGTACCGGAAGCTGTTTGACAGCTAATCAAAACCAAGGACGTGAAAGAATCAGGAAAAGATTGAGAAAGTAGGAGAAAGCTCTGATTTGTAACCACCATTCTCTTCAAACGAAGCTCCTCGAAATTCTTGACTCCACTGGAGACTATTGTCTCAATCCAAGGCTGAACAGAGCCTGCCCACTCATGATGATAAAAATCGGAATGAAAAGAACGAGGCTTTCCCTTGAGGGTAAGGGATGTAAGATTGGGAAACCTAGCCATCACCCTTTCAGGACTAATGGCATGGCAATTCCCAACTATAACCTTTCTTCTGCTCAATCTTTCCACATTGTACCAGCACTTACACACAAGCGACGCCGCATTCCGGTCCTTGTTCGATGTCAAGTAACCCAACACCACCTCTATCACTTCCTCCGGCAAGTAACTGCATGACCTCATCACCATAAGCGAGCATCTTTTTCTTATACGATCAGTATTATGTGTTGTAGAAGAATCAGTATGTGTTGTAGAAGAAAGGTCTGACCTGCGACGCAACATACTATCATATGTTGTAGAAGAAAGGTCTGGCCTTCGATGCAACATACTATTATTATATGTTGTAGAAAAAAGGTCTGACCTTCGTCGCGATATACTATTAGGTGTTGTAGAAGAAAGGTTTGACCTTCTTTGCGACATACTATTAATCACGTGTTGTAGAAGAAAGGTTACCTTCGATGCAACATACTATTACGTATTGTAGCAGAAAGATTTGACCAGCTTCGATAACTAGCATGTGATATAGAAGAAGGCAGATCTGAACATGTTAATTAAAGGTGTTTACAGGTTACGAGATAGGGTTTTGAATTAGGGATCGGAGGTATTTGTTTACATATATAAGTGGATTTTTTTTTTTTAATAAAAATTATTTATCAAACCAAATCAATTTATGTTAAATTTTTAAAACAATAAACCAAATCAAATCCTGAAAATGTCTACATGTGAATTTTAGGCCTTTAGTATCCAAAATCTACGACTCCAATTAATTTGGATTCACATTATTAGGTTGGGAAATTTCATAGTTTCTAATTTTTACTATAGTAGAAGTAAGCGTGTTCATGGTCCGATTTGACTCGGATTTTGTATAACATCAAACCAAACCAATAAAGGTGGTTTTTTAGATATTCAAACCAAACCAAATCACTATAGTATAAATTCTATCGATTTCGATTTTGTCGGTTTTATCGGTTTGATTCGGTTTGTACGGATTTTAACTATGTATTTTTAGCATATAAAGTAATATATCCAACACGTAGGAGCTAATGGAGACTTCAATACAAAAGCAATGAGAACTTCATGTTACTTAAATAAATTATCAGTACTTATATATAGTAGAAAAATTGGAAAAAAAAAAAAAGGATGGACAATACGGGAGAAGATGGAGAAAATAGCAAAACTAATCTTTTGCTTGTATCCTTTAACAATTAATCTTGCTTTAAAGTGATCTACTTCTTTAGTTGGTTTGTATTTGGTCTTGTATACCCACTTGACTCCAATTGGACTTTTTGAAGGCGGTAAATTAGTCAACTCCTATGTGTTATTTTTTTCAACAGTATGGATTTCTTCATTCATTACTTCCACCCAATAATTATCTTTTGCAGCTTCTTCAAAAGTGACTGGATCACAATCTGCAAATAATGCAAAACTCACAATATCTTCATCAGATAAATCATTATCATTACCAACAACGTAATCCTGCAAACGAGTTGGTAAATTGCGATGTCTTTGCGAACGATTGAATGTTGGTTCCTCATGATGTCTTCTAGAATTCCCCTCCTCGACAATTGGAATTGTTGGTTGAGGTTCAAATGGCTCAGGATTTTTCTTTGACCAATTCCAAGTACTTTGCTCATCAAAAGTAACATATCTACTAATAATCATCTTTTCTGTGTCTAGATTAAACAACTTGTAACTCTTTGTCTCTGACTATAGCCAATAAAAATACACTTTTCTGCCTTATCATCTAATTTCTTTCTCAAAGCATCATGAACATGAGCATAAGCAAGACAACCAAATACTTTTAAATGCGAAATATTTGGTTTCTCACCTGTCCAAATCTCTTGTGGAGTTTTTCCAAAATTAGATCGAGTAGGACACCTATTTAGAATATAAATTGCACAAGCAACAGCTTCTGCCCAAAAATCTTTAGGAATATTTTTGAAATGCATCATAGATCTCACCATGTCCATCACCATTCTATTTTTCCTTTTAGCCACATCATTTTATTGAGGAGTATATCTAGTTGTCAATTGATGTGTGACAATGTTTAATGTCACACTTCTTTAAAAAATCATCACAAACAAGAAACTCAGTGCCCCTATCAGTTTTCAATGTTTTAATCAAATATCCACTTTGCTTCTCTACATAAACTTTGAAGCTCTTAAAAACTTCACATGCATCAGATTTGTTTTTCAGAAAATAAACCCAAGTCTTTCGGATGAAATCATCAATGAAAGTAATAAAGTACTTCCTACCTCCATTAGAAGGAACTTCAACTGAGCACAAATCTGAGTGAATTAACTCCAATGGTGTATTAACCCTCCAAATCTTTCCTTTTTGAAAAGATTTTCTATACTTCTTTTTCAAAATACAAGACTCACATTTTGTATCATGAAAATTAATAGAAGGCAAACCATCAACCAATTTCTTTCTTGTAAGAAATTTCAAACTCCCAAAGTTCAGATGCCCAAAATGTAGATGCCATAACCAAGTATCATCAATATTTACAGAACTAAAGCAAGATAAATCTCCACGATTGAGATAAAGAGGCCATAAACGACTTTGATTCATCTTTATCTTTGCAATTAGTCCTATTTATCATCTCTAATAGTGCCAATTCCATACTTAAAATGCAAATTATATCCTTTTTCTGTTAGTAGCCCCAAACTCAATAAATTATGATGAAGACTTGAAACATAATATACATCGGAGATAAAATTAGACGATTCATCTTTTAAAATAATTGGAATCTTTCCTTTTCCAACAGGACCCTTTGAATTATTACCAAGTCTCACTGTAGCTTTAAATAATTCATCCAAATCAATAAATAATTCCTTATTTTCAGACATATGATTACTACACTCAGAATCAATAAACCATTCATGCCCTTTATTTTCTTCAATTCCTGAGCTAGAAAACAGTAAAATCTCTTATTTATCTCCAAAATCTTCAGCCATCTTTGCATGTACTTCCTTATTTTCAGAATTACTGAACCAACAATCAATTTGATAATGTCCAAATTTTCCACAATTATAACATTGAACTTGTGATTTATCACGTCTTTGAAAATCCTGATTACTCTGTTGGTCCCTCCTAAAATTATTATTATTTCTCTGTTGATAATAAAAATTACCTCAAACACGGCCTCGAAAATTACCTCTACCACCTCGTCCTCTACCTCTGAAATTCTGACTTTCTTGATTTGTTTCATCCAGATTTGATGTCTCTTCATTTACTTTAAGTTGATTTACCTTTGCTTGCAATGCCTCATCCATAATCTCAGTTGTCTGTTGATTCAGGGACATCTCATATGTCACCAATTCTCCTTCTAAATCATCAAGTGTCAAAGCGCTAAGATCTTTAGTAGCCTCCAGAACCGTCTTTTTGATGGGAAACTTTGTGCTCAAGGACTGCAATATTTTTTCAACGACTTTAACTTGGTCTAATGTTTCTCCATTAGTCCTCATATCATTGGTAATATTGGTAACTCTTGTCAAAAATTCTTTTACGGACTCTGTTGGTTTCATCTGAGCTAATTCATACTGTCTCCTAAGTTCTTGCAATTTGACTTTCTTTACGTCTGCGAAACCTTGATGTGCATTCACTAAAATCGTCCAAGCCTCCTTTGCTGACTTTGCATGTAGAATTTTATTGGATACATGCAATTCAACCTTGCTGTCAATGTAGTAGCGTTCCTTATAATTCAATTGTCTATTTTTCTCCAATTGTTTAGCTGTTTCATCAGTTAATGTTGTGTCTTCTGGGGGTTCCACGAACCCTGTATCAATAATGGATCATAGTCCAACAACATTGAAAAAATACTTTATTTTTTTAAGCCAAATTTTAAAATTGTTTTTGCCATCAAACTTAAAAACTGAACAATTAAGTAACTATGGAATATCCATTTTGTTCTATATATGTCGGACCTCACACGAGGCTCTAACGGGATCTCACATAAGCTCTGATACCAATTTGAAGAAAATAAAATCACTAAAAGAAATAATATAAGCACAAGTGAAAGACTCAACAATCACTCAATAGAAGAAATTAATTAGTTAAGAGACAAAAGGTAGGAGACTTTATTCAATAACTCAAAAATTCTTGAATTTTTACTCTATGAAAATATGTAACGTAGCATCCCTATTTATGATATTAGAAATAAAATCAAATTATGTAAATTAGGACAAATAAATTCTAATCTAATAAAATATAATTAAATAAATATCAAATATTAAATTCTAAACAACTAATTCCTACTCTTGATTTAATTCCTACAAGCTAATAACTTGCATATCTGAAGTTTTTTTTATTTCTAAACACAAATGGTTGTGTGTGCATGTCAACTCTAATTTAGTGGGTCAGGATGACGATGTAGCTGTGATGAATGATTTTTCTGGGGATCCACTCTTTCTTTTGCCTAAATATATATGTATCCCTTTCAAAATCACAGTGACTCCCTCTCCAATGCTATTTCCATAATTTTTTGGATATGTAGAAGCTTGTACGCTTCAACATTTTGAGTTGAAAGAAACGAAGAGAGATATTTGAGAAATTTTCTGATCATCTTTACTCCATGTAAACTCTTGTATATATACATGTATATTGTGCAAGAAATTAAATAATAAAATAAAATAGCTATACACTTGTCCTATTTTTATTTGTACATGTATCATTATATAACTGAATTTTATTCTTCCTTGTGCATGTCACGTGAGGAAGCTTCTCAGGACTTTCCTTTTTGCTGCTTTGATCATTAAATCGTAGGGTCCAGATTGAGTCTTCTTTGTCTTTGATCAAGGGTTGTGATTTGTCCAACATAGCAGCTGACAAGGTTAAGTTTGCCCTCTTAATATCTAAAGTGACATTGTCTGAAAACCTTTCATTTTTCTTTGCTTTATCTTGTTCAAACTTCCTCACGAGTTTCTTCTTTCCATTGTTGCTGAGAGAGGAGAGATAGCCTGACAGTGGGAGAGATTTTATCCCAATATGAGTTAGTAGAGTTTCCAAGAGTAGAGAAAAATTTGAGCTTTGGAATGTCAAGGTGGACTTTGCTTTTGGTTTTTCCATTTTCGAACCAGGTAAATCTCATTGAACCAGGTAAGTCTCATTATTGGTGAGATATTTTTTGTCTATCTGTTCTTAGTTTCCGTTCACTTTGATTGTGCTTAATTTTTGTTCACTATGACTGCTTCTTTTTCCTTGAGAAATAACCTACACAATGATTGTGCTTTGAATTTTTTTGGTTGCCCTATTTCCTATGTTGATTTGAGCTAAAGATAGGATCTTGTGGATGTCCCTTGTCAAATTTTTATTATTCTATTCTATGTTAGCGCGTCATTTCCCTCTAAAGAATTGAATTTATTACTGAATCAATCAGTAAATTACGTCATAAACAGAGTCGTCACATTCACCTACTTCTGTGTGTGGTTGTGGCACCCAAAGTGAAGAGTTCGAGCAACATAGGTACCAGCTAGTGGTAGATCCACTGCCTTAGTTGTCGCCTTGGTGTGTATTGTGCAGTTTGGTTCTTTGCCATGCTTGGCAAAAAGATGCTTCATTCAAATTTCAACCTTTAGCAGTTAGGGTTATTTGCTTACTGGAGTGTTGTCTTCTTCAGTGTATCGACTGAACCTGAGCTGAACTGCATCTCACCTATAAATTAACACATTTTTTAGGAAGATGCAGCAGCCCGTGCAGCCAAGGCCTTCTGCCAATGGACATGACTGTCGTTAAGTTGATAGAGAAATGGGTACTAGGTTGGAGACTGAAGTGCAATTTGGAAAAACAACTTCTCGTCAATTTACAGGTGTAGGTGAGAGCCACTGACTTAGAATTGTCTATGATTTCTTCCGTAATTCTAATTCCAAGTGTTCTAGGTAAAGGGGAAGCATATCAAAGCCTGTAACGTGATCGACTAGTTTATTTAAGTACTTGTCTTGTTGGACATCAAGTGGAAGTACAAGTGATGGACGGATCAGTGTTTTCGGGGATACTTCACGCGACAAATGCTGAAAAAGATAAGTTCCAAGGGGATGAAGAATACTTCTGAAGCTTTTAGCAAGCCTCCATCCAAGACTTTGATAATACTGGGTGAAGAGTTTGTACAAGTTACGGCAAAGGTTTGTGTGCAACTACTAAAATTCTTTCCAGCAATTACTTTATGCCTGTCTGATTTCAACCGCGACAATACTTTAAATAATCAACCAAACAAATCAAATCACAGTATATTATGGTGAGGGTGTTTCATGGAGGACCTTTATATATCGTGTCTAATTAATTTACTCTTCTAGCTGCAACTTTGTAGTAAATTACTAGTACATCTATTGGTATTAGATTGGCACAAAAGCATCAAAACGTACTAAGAAACATAGCTAAATTTTTGTTGCAAAAAACAGACATTAAAATTTTGTCATTTATCTGTTGGAATCATGTTTGATGTATGATAAATTAATTTTGTTGAGGTACTTTAATGTGGTATTTGCACTTGGTGTACATTTAATCGGTAAACCAGGTTATCGGATGGCAGCTGAATGTGCTCGCAATGCGTTGCTGCCGAAGATTGTTGATAATAAACAGGATGCAGGTATCTTTGCTTGAAGCTAGTCTCATTTTAAACAAAACAGTGATATTTCTGGTCTTCTATCAAATTCATCTTTATGCTGGTATATGAGTTGTCTAAAAGAATTCATTCTGATAAATTGCTCTGGAAAGCAATAAATGATACTAATATGTATCGTGATGAGGCAATAATTCTTTGTCATAATAATGTGTTCCTTGTCCATGTTTCTTATATATGTGTGATGTTGCAGAGAATTTAGGTCAGACTTGATGAATATTGCATTGACTACTTTGAGCTCGAAAATCTTGTCTCAGGACAAGGAGCATTTTGCAAAACTATCTGTTGATGCGGTTATGAGGTTAAAGGTCTGTATTTCATTTACATTTAGCAGCTTATCCATAACAGGAGCATAGCATAGGTTGTACTTGGTTCGTTCTATTTTACTTTTGATATCAGGCTTATCTGCATATGGGTTTTTCTTATTTGGTTACTCGCCTATGCTGCAGTAGTTAAGCGCCTTGACAATTCAACAATGATGTGTTAAACAGCATGTTCTGGTTAAGCTATGATTTTATCAAATGGTAGATATGAACATTGAAATCAATGCCTAACGGGGCATGTGTGTCCTGAAGATATTTTATTTTCTAGTTTTAACATTTGAATTCTGATGGACTTTTCTGACGAAACAGTAAATAAAAGGAACAAATAATACCAAATACTGATGTTTAGCACTAGATACACTGATATTATCTGAAAACCACCACTCGGACACTGCTAAAACCTTAAATTACAACCTAATACATGAATGAACTTTAGTTATACAATACATAATACTACGATTAAACAGATCACAACAAATCTAGACATTCAAAAGGCTAGAACTCTCCCAGGATTCCCTTTTCCTTTTTCTTAATACCCTCTTCTAACTGCCTTGCCCCTTTTTCTGAAGGAAAAACCACTCCGTAACTGTCTCATGACAGTTACCATGTCTTTTAATTGTTTATTTTGGCCTCCTGGAATAAGTTTTTATAACTTGAGGCACATCAAAATCTCAAATAATGCTACTAAACTGAAGTTTCAAGTACATGCTGTTCTATTACTCTTATGATCAAGATGAGAAATGTGGGCCATGTAGATGCTGGAATTGCAATACTTATTCTAACTTCTTGCAGTCACAGGATAGTTTGTTCTTTGATAAAAAGCTTACCTTTTTCTGCTCTTAGTGGTTTTATTACTACACTATTACTATGTTTTATGGGCTGTTATATGTTTTTGGAGTTGAGCAAGCAGGATAGAAAAACATACAGACACATAAATTCGAACTGCTTAATATATATGCTTGAAATAATGGGATTTGGACAAAGGTGAAACATGGATCAGACATTGCATATCGAGAGTTTCTCTCAAAGAAATTGTGTATAAAGAGTAAAATTTTATGTTCTTTTGAATGGAATTCCTTGTGGTTCTTTAGGAGTTGGAGGTGATAAGGCTAAACAGATCTCTTATCTCTGCTTCTACTCTTGTTTTATATGGAAGGGTTGCATGGGTCTGACTTCTGAGAGAGGTAATGAAAAAAGAGCAGTTATGGCCATATAACATCTATTATAAAATGATGTATAATCTGTTATCGGCCACAAGTTGGGCAAATTTAGCATCCGCTTGTGGCATTGGTTTGGTTCAGAGCATTGTCTAGATTGCATATTGCGTTGCATATTAATTTCTGCAAATCTGAATTGGCCAGTAGGTAGGTAAATGAAATGCACATTTGTGGTTGTAGAGCGGCTGACCAAGTATTCAGGATTGTCTCTAGATGGGAAATTAGAGGGCAAAGGACTCATTTTTCACCAAAATTATTAATCTTTAGTTTTCCCTTATATGTTGCATGGATTCTGCTCTGTATTATCTCATGAAGAATTTGAGCAGGAAGTATATGCCGGCCTTATGTCTATCAGAAAGAGAAAATAAAAAGCAACCCTTTCACTGCTTATTTGTCACCAATCGAATCTTTGATTTCTTCCCATGCATACCTACTAATTTCCCCTGTTATTTGTGTATCTTTTTTTGAGTTTGCAATCTTTGGTTAAACTGATTGGAATGACAGGGAAGCACCAATCTAGAGGCAATCCAGATTATTAAGAAGCCTGGAGGTTCTTTGAAGGGTTCATTTTTAGATGAAGGGTTGGTAAACAAACTCGGGAAGTCTTTCTTAGCCAATTTCAGTTCACATTTACATTATTGGACTACTGTTGCATGTCCACCTTTTTTTTTTGTACCTAATTTTTCATTCTCAGAGTCTAACTGTTTTTGGTCTTATATATTCGGATGGTGTGCCCATTAGGTGCTTCGATAGCTCTTACCCCCTCCATTCCAATTTATGTGGCATTATTTAAGTGGGCACAGAGTTTAAGTAAAAAAGAATGTCTACTTATGGTCTAAAACAAGTTAGAGACATTTATGCGGCTATAAATCATCTCATTAAGGATAAAATGGAAAGTGTAGAGTTAAATAATTTCGAAATAAGGAAGTATGACTTTGGGACAGACTATAAAGGAAAGTATTGACGTAAATGGGACGAAGAGAGTATTAGTTTAAAGAAATGAGAAAGAAGCTTGTTTGCCTACTACACTGTTTATGTACTTCAGAGTTGGTGAATAGTATGTTTTCCTTGGGATGGTTTTTCTTGGCTCGAGCAAATCTTTGAAGAGTTTGTCAAAACCTTTTATGTATGGTCGGCTAGAGTAATTGTTGTCTAGGTATATCATCTTGTTAAATGTAAGGGATGTGTTTGGGGTTTAGCTAGAATTAGTTGAATTCAGAAGGAGATGTAGAGCTGCTCCCTTGGCGGTTGGAATTTATGTGGCTACTTTGGAAGGAAAGGAATAAGATAGCTTTTGAAAGGGTGGAGTACGACTCCTATAGCTTGGGGCATGTTTTTTATTTGTGAGTAAATTTTGGTGCACCCATGAGCTTCCTATTAGTGTAGATGTTTATGACCGGAGGTCATTGTTCGAGAACGATTCTGTTAGTTAGGTTCTCTGTTTTTTGGTATACTCTTCTAGGTTGCAGGGTTTTCTCCCGTAACATCAATAAACTATTACTCTTATGAAAAAAAAGGGAGGAAATATGGGTTAGCTGGACCCTCTGTTACAATGCTCAGTTGACCTTTGTCCCAAAATCAGCCATACATCTCTTTTGTAGGATTCTAGATTGGGAGTCGCACGTAGAATACCAATTCGTTCACGAGAACATAAAAAGAGTAAAACAGTTCCAACACAGAATTTCAAAGATGAACGACTTTAATTCATTTGCAGTAATCTTAATAAGGCCAATTACAATTCGAACAACAAAAACTTCCATCCTTTACATCAATACCAAAAAAGTCCCCAATTAAACGCCTAGGAGCTAACTTGGTAATAGCCTATTTTTCTATATTTGTTGTTTCTGTATACTCTATTTAAGCACCAAAGCAAAACAAACGTTTTTCTTCATAATCAAGAGTAAGTCAAAACAATATTAACCTCTCACATCTTTGAGTGGGGGTTTCTATCTAGCTAACTATGCTCTCTGAACAAATATTCCCAATATCAGCTTCAAACTTTTGGTACCTAGTTTTCAGGAGGATGTATTAGAAGTTCAATTTGGCCTAATATCCAAACTGAGCGATCGCTCAACTGAACTAGCTGTCCTTGATTGATGATTTGAGCGGCAAATCCTACGGCAACACCAAATTGGCCGTTATCAACCAAAGCTCTGCAGATTTGCAGCGCTACAACATACCTACTGGTGTGGTTGAGAGGCAGATCTTCAGCCAACCCCTGCCCACAAAAACAAAAGAGAGAAGTATAATTGTTACGTTATATTAAGATATAACAATAAATGTATATAACACTAACCCACATGCCCTTGTAGATATTTACACTTTGCTGGGGAGTAGCATTATGCAAATAAAGACTTGCAAATGTAATATCACGCAAATGTCTGTTAATTCTTCTTTGCCTCCGGTAAGCCTCAGCTAATCCACCCTCTCGGTTCCTGAATTGGGCATGGGCCTCTAACTGTAGGCAGCGTTGTGTATAGTCCCTATTAACTAAGAGCACCCTAGCAAGTAAACGTCCATACATGAATCTTCCAAACACGAACAAGATCTCTCGGTATTGTTCTGGCGTCAATGCTCGGAACGGGCAGTTTGCGAGTGCGCACACATGTCGCGGATTTGCTTGACAGTTCAGACAAGGTACATTTTCTGGAAGTTCGTCCATTTTCTACACGGGTAAAGTATAGGAAATTAATCAGTGATATTACAGCCATGGGTTAATTATTATGCAAAAGCAAAGAGGAATCACACCAGATGTTTGTGATTATTTACAAGTCCTAATTAAAGCTAGATGATTAGAAATTAATTATATCACGTTTGCTTGCCTCTTGAGAGCAAACGACCCAACTAACTGAAAAATGCAACACAAACATACTGGAGGCGCAATTCGTGATACTACTTGTCGGCAATAGACATTAATGACATAACTGCAGGGAAGAAACTCAGGAAAATAGAAATTTGATTTGATTTTTTAAAAAGAATATCATACTACACATCAACAATCCTTCAATAAAAAACTGCCGGGAGTAAGTAATTACTTGCATCACTTGTAAAAGGAAAATGTGTCACACTAGATGTTTGATTAATTACAAGTACTAATTAAAGCGAGATAGTCACAATAAAAATTAAATATATCAATAAAACTGGAAATGGAACTTCAAATTACAAAAATCGTATAAATAAGCTTTAGAGAATACTGAATAATCATTAGATACAGCAAGCCAACGAAAAAAAAGTGAACGAAGAGCTAACATAGGAATTGCAATATATGGAAGTAAAAAGTGCAGAAACTCAAAAAACGTAGCTTATCTATATGAATTTAACGAATTTAGAAAGGAAAAAATGGAAATAGAAGCTGTAGTTAAAAAATTTCACCATATTTGGACCGGAGCTTTACAAGCAAGAAGCTGTATCATTACATTAATAAACAATTTCAACCTAAGCGTTTTCCATACACTAATGGATCCAATTTGAACTATGATAACTTAAAATATAACTCAACTGGAACTTCAAATTACAAAAAGTCGTATGAGGAACTTCAAAGAACACCGAGCATCATTAGACAGAGAACAAAGAAGGAAACGAAGATCTAGTACAGGAACTTACAATATATGAATTAAAAATGCAGAAACTGGAAAATTTATAGCTTAACTATATGAATTTAACGAACTTAGAAAGGAAATAATCGGAATAACAAGTAGAAATTGATAATTTTCACCTTGTTTGGCAGAGTGGAGCTTTGAGAGCAAGAAGCTGATGAGAGTAGAATATATTACCGTTGTGAAGAATGAGCAGAACTGAAATTACAGAGATTTTTTAAGTGAGAAGATGTGTGTATATAGGTGAAGAGAGAGAGAGAGAATGATCACATGCAAAGTGAGAAAGGCTAAAAGCGTGTGTGTTTAGTGCCTGTGCGTCTGCAATGCGTAACTGTATTTGTGGATACACCCGCCATATATAACAGTTGCGATTTCGATTGCATTTTGCATTTTGCATTTTGCAGAGCCTATTGTGAGCCCCACATCCCTATAGAAGAATAATATGAGTGTTTCATGAACTCGAGTCACAGCTTAAGTAATGGAATTTTTGTGCTATCGTTTGTGAATTGCTTCCACGTGTCCCTAGTGCTATTGTTCAAGGCTTAGTTTTATTGTTAATTAAGTGATTACACCAAAATCATGGAAGAGCCCATTTAACATGACCATGACAATGTTATTAGTAAAATTGGAGCACGGGAAAATGTTTAAATTTACTCCTTGATTATATGAAATATTGGAAATTTATCATTGGAACAATTTTTGGTGCGATGATGGAGTTGAAGGCGTTGGAATATGATGGCATCTTTTGGGACAATTGGTACATGTTATCATGGGAGCTATGGCGATCAGCTAAGTTGCTCGGACTCTCCAAAAGTGTGAGGCATTGGACATCAATGACATAATCGCAGAGGCAGACTCCAACCTATGAATTTATAAAACAGAATGAAATTCTTGGAATGCCCTTTCAAGTATTAGAAATCCTAACATTAAGAGAAAAAGAGGAAACTTTATTTGTAATCTTAACAATAATTCGCAAAATGCTATTCAGGCACTATTTGAAGATGCTAAATAAAATCAGATCGAACGCAGAAATTCAATAGCAAAAGAGCTTTGATTCATTTGCAGTAAACTCAATAAAGTAAATTACAAACAAACACCATAAAGTACCATTCTTTACATTGACCCAAAACTCAAAAGTTACCCAAATTAAAGCCTAAGAGCTAGTATACTTAGTGATGGCCACTTAGTCCCTTCAGAAACAGCATGCTTAGCCAATTCACCAGGCAACACAATAGAAGGCTTCTTCTTGATCCTAGCAATCTAGAAGATTCCTGAGCAAGTTTCTCAAATATACTGTAGTATCATTAATGAAACTGTTCATTATATCCATTGACTTGCTGGAAAAACCGATATCTGGATGCACCTTGAGGACGTACATCTTGTATGTTTCAACGCTCTTCTTTGCCGCCTTCTACTTCTTCTCCTCTACTGGCTTCTTCTTAGCTGGATTTTTCCATGCTGCTTCCTTTGGTGCCATTGTTGATATTTGATTTGAAAATTACTGAATTGTACTTCTATTTAATTTAGAGGAACAGAGTGCGTGAGTGATGAGAAACGAAGAAATGAAGAAATGAACTCTGTTGTTTGATTGGCTAATTTCGGGTAAACCGGATCGTGAATGACAACCGTTGATGAAGTGGAGAATGGACGTTCATTATTGGCTATTGCGAATACTTACATCCACGTGGTCATCTGTGATTCGATAGTTTTGGTTTTCGCGGATCGTTGATTTTAAAGTAATGTATTAAACGATTATGGTGTTTGCCTTCAGTAAATCAAATTGTTTTTACTTTTTATTTTGATTTTGATAATGCCAAAAAAAATTTAATGTTCTCCCTCCGTCTCAAAATACTCCCTCTATCCATCTTTAGTTGTCCACGTTTGACTTGCACAGGAATTAAGAAGTAGTAAATGATAGGGGTAATTTTATCAAATCACCCTTTGAATATAATAAATGTTTTGCTTTGAAAAATGCAACGAGGGATGAATAATATTTAATATTAAGGGTAAAATAGAAAAAAGGGGTAAATTATGTATTGATTTTTCAAACTGGACAACTATTGTTGGACATCCCAAAATAGAAGTGCGGACAACTAAAGATGGACGGAGGGAGTAGTTGACATGTTTAATAAAAATACTTGTCTCAAAATATTTGTCAGTTTAAAAGATCAAGAGAGCATTAATTATGTTTATCCAACTTTATCCTTAACATTAATTATTTTAAAATTAAGAGCTACGTTAATAGATAAAGATTAAAGAATTAATAAGAAATATATTAGTCACACACTCCTAATTAATTTTTTCTTAAGAGTTGTGCAAAATCTAAACCTTTCAATTATTTTGAGACGGAGAGAGTATCTTTGAATTTTTATAATTAATTTTCATCATTTAATTCAAATATCGTTAATATGTCTTGATATATTACATCAAAATCTTTAATTTTTTATACGAAAAAATTGTTTGATATCATGTGTTCAAAATAATAAATCAGAATATCAAAATTAAATGGAAAAAACAAAAAAGCAAAATATTCAATTAAAATATCCGAGTCCACAGAATTCACTGTGTGTACTTAAGAAATTTAATCACTTCACTATATGCAATGTGTTGGATTGCTTCCTCACAGGATAAAACTGATATACCTATTGTTGTAGTACCGGTACCGCAATCGCCAACAACTTTATCGAACTTGAAGACGGAATAAAACACACAGAGACTCTATATTTGTGATTAAGAAAATATGCAAAAAATCAATTGATAAATATGAGGCTAATCCTCTTAATAAAATATAATGAATTTCACCAAAAATTGTGATTGGTACTATTAGAAATAAGCGTATATGTACTCTATTCATTTAGAATTTTAGGAGTTCAATAATAAAATAAAGTTCTATATATTCATTACATGATTAATCTTTATTTTTAGATAAAGTAGTTCAAATTTAGTTCTCAGTTTCTTTTACTCCAAAAATTATTGTTAGAAAATTTATAATTCATAAAAAAGACGACGAATTTCTTCAAACAAAAAAAAACTAGGGTCTCTAACTAGTTGGACAAAAATCATATATAAATTTTTTTAAAGGAATTCTATAAAGAAAAAAAATATTGATGCATATTAAACGACATCACGATAATAGCATGAATCATTCGACATCAAATAAAATTAGGAGATCTCGGGTGTGTTTGATATGAAGGAAAATGTTTTCCATGGAAAATTTTTTCCTAGAAAATGTTTTCATGAAAAACAAGTTGGTTTCTTACTTATTTTCTCATGTTTGGTTGGTGAGTGGAAAACACTTTTCAGAAAATATTTTCTAGTATTTGGTTGGTGAATGAAAAGTATTTTCCATAAAATATCTTTTAGAGTTTGGCTAGAGAATAAAAAATATTTTTAGGAAAATAATTTCTGACCTGAGAATCCACCCCAACGAGCGATCCAGGACCCGACCCCCGACATCCAAATTGGGACTCGATTCTGCCACCTCCGACCTAAGATCCGACCTTGACTCCATACCTGATAATCGAACCCGACAGAGGAACTAGGACTCGACCACGACACCCGAGAAGCGACCCCAAGACCCAACCCGAAACCCAATCCCAACACTCGATTGGGACTCGATTTCGACATCCGACCCTGACTCCAGATTCGGTAATTGACCCCCGACAGTCGAATCAAGATCCGACTCGATTCCGACACCCGACCCGAGATTCGATTCTGACTCCCAACCCCGAATCCAACCTGAGACCTGGGACCCGATCTGACACCCTACTAGAGACACGATCAATTATCGACCCGAGACACAACCCCAACTACCAACCCAGGACCCGACCCAAGATCGGACCTCGACGCCCGTCCCCGATTCCCGACGCAAGACCTGACCATGACTTTCGACCAGGGAAACAACCCCTGCACCTAATCCGAGAAACGACCTTAACTCTCGACCCGAGACCCGACCCCGGCACCCTACCCGAGACCCAACCTCGACACTCGACCCGATACCCTACCTTGACACCTAACCCGAGGCATGACCTCGACTCTCCACCCGAGACCTAACCCCTACTCCTAACTATGACCCGACCCAGGATCCGAGACCCAACCTCAATTCTTGACTAGAGATCCAACCCTGACTCCGACTCCGACCCCGACACCCGATCCGAGACACGACCTCTACACCAAACTTGAGACCCGACCCCAACTTTCGACCCGTGATTTGACCCCAACTCCAGATTCGAGACACGACTCGAGACTCGAGACCCAACCTCGACTCCCGATTCGAGACCTAACCCCGACTACCTACCGGAGACCCGACCTGAGACACAACCCCGATTTTTGACTCGAGAACCGACCTTGACTCCTAACCCAAGTCCCGACCCCAGCACCCGACTCGAGACCCTAGACCTAACCTTTATTTTCGATACGAGACTCAACCCCGAGACTCGGGATTCGACCCCGACACCCGATACGAGACCCGAGATCCAACCTCAATTTTTTACCCCGACTCCCGATTCTGAACCTGACCCGAGACACGGGACCCTACCCCTACTCCCAACCCAACACCTGACCCACGACCCGGCTGTCACGCCCCGAATCCCAACGAGGAGTGATTGGTACCCGAAATCGAGAAGGCTCGAGAGAACCAAGCTTTGCTTCTATTCATTCATATGCATGTCATAGGAAACGCTACTATCACATAGGAACATGAAAGGCTAAAATCAGAAAGCATAAAACATGTGACGTATAAACATATGAGAAACTTGGCCGTTGAGGCCATCAAGTCAAGACTTCATCTATCATGTTATACACATACACCCACATACGTCTACAAAAGCTACTAACAGATGCGTTGACCAAAACCA
Source organism: Capsicum rhomboideum (assembly GCA_031232105.1). Taxonomy (NCBI): domain Eukaryota; kingdom Viridiplantae; phylum Streptophyta; class Magnoliopsida; order Solanales; family Solanaceae; genus Capsicum; species Capsicum rhomboideum. Next base: position 4,274,211 of record CP124713.1, on the reverse strand, counting down.
ACTGAAGGTCGGGACAAGTCCCCGCTTTATACACAATGTACAATATAAAAACATATGAACCGCTGTGACTCGGAGAAGCCCCGAACTAACTGGAGCTCACCAATGAATAGCAAACAGTTGGCAACCTATGGTGGAGGTCTACTAGTGCCTGTACCTGCATCATGTAAGGTAAGTTCCCCAAGAGGGGTCAGTACGAAATAAGTACTGAGTATGTAAGGCTCAACTGAAACTGTACAATATATGAATATTGCAATGAACTTAAATGCATATGGATAATGAATATGTATAAGTCAACATTCTTCACTTTGGGAACCATGTGTATTGCTTTCTTTACTTTCTTTGCTTCTTTACTTCAATGCTTATGTATCATTACATATGTCACAATGTACCCGAGCCCCTACTGATCAGTGGAAAATAACATAATAATCGGGATAGCCTCTAGCTAGGCTTTCGCCCCTTTGAGTTGCCACCCATTTTCAATGAACTTTCGGGATCGCCTCTAGCTAGGATTTCGCCCCTTCGAGTTGCCACCCGTACTCAATATCCATTCAGGATCTCCTCTAGCTAGGCTTACGCCCCTTCGAGTTGCCACACGTACTCAACAAGTGTTCATTACTTTAATTCTTTTGTTATGAGATTGGTACATTAGTGGTTACAATGTTATGGAAACTTTGGAACATTATTGGAATATTAATCAATGAACATGGGTCATATGAATTATATTTGATCAATGTATAAGGAACATGTGTGTAACAATGATTAACAACCGGGAATGGAATACCTTTGAACATTTCGGAATGGAACAAGTGTAATGCCAATGTGAATACTATTTACCGCAGAAAGATACGGACAAAGTAACCTTACATACCTTGTATTCTCAATACGAATATACCAACTTAGATGTGTATACAATGTCCCGCTCCTTCTTTATGTTTCACTCTACAACACAAACACATAACGGGATTTACATTTACCACCAACTACTTTACAAATGCATATAACGCCAATGAATTGCATGTTTGACTTTAATCATGCCATTTTCCCTTGACAAAATCATTGATGAAATTATTATTCCAAAAATCCCACAATATTAACAACCTTGACCAATACATGATAATCAATACATTTCACCACAACACCTCTCCTTTACACTTCCTTATTCACACCACATCACAAATAATCCATCAAAGTACCTTAATACACCTCATAGCACATATCGGCCAAAATCCCACAATTTACACTTATATGAAAATAACAAGTTTAATAACAAAATTACACCATACATGTTCATATTTTATCCATACCATGCTCTTTCATCAAAGGCACAAGTCATAATTCAAGTTTGAATCTCATGGATGACACATCTTTTACAAAAACACAAAGTACCATGTTCAACTCTTCCAAGCATAACCAACATGATTCACATACTCTCCCATGCATATAATATATTAATCCATAACAATAATCACTTACCTAGGCTTGGAAGATGATGATCTTGCTCCAAAGGTGACTTAGGGTTTGACAGCCCAAAAGAGGTGTTCTTGAGAAGTCTAGAAAATGCAAGAAAAGCATGTGTGATTTTGTGTATTAAAAATCATATTTTATGCCCCTTTTATAGGCCTTTGCATCCTTTGCTCAATTATTGCTTGGTCAAAAGAAGAATGGGTCATTTGACCCATTCTTGGCCCATGCTTTTCTTCTTCATTTTTGGGCTTTATTGAGCCCAAATTACTTAATCCAATAAAATCAATGATTTCTCATGTTTAATTTATTTCATACGCGTTACGACGATATTCCCACTCACGGAATTCATATTCGTATCCTCAATCCCAAAAACAAGCACTTCTAGCCACGTATGACTTATTTTGACCATAAGGGCAAAATCGTCATTTTGATGCCAAATTTGTTCTCGAATAATTTTATCATACCAATATAATATTTCACTCATTTCATGTATATTCTCATGTTTGTAGAAGAAACGTGACAAAAATCGGCTCAATACGTCCCAGGGCACCCTTGGGACTTAAAAAATTTTCAACTTTCGAAAAAGTGGAAAAACCACCCTGGCACGCCCTGGGGCGCGCCATCTTGCTGCCTCTGGGCACAAAATTTTGGCCCAGGGCGGCCTATCACGCTCCCTAGCGCGCCCCACCCTATTTTTTTCATCATTTTGTTTCGTCGACTTTTCTTCGCGGATTTGGTTAGATACTTCAAGTCCTATTCTTTAACTTCCTTCTTACCCTTAATATACTTTGTTTGGAGGTCCTCTTACCCTTGTTTTGAACCCCACAAATGTTCCACAAAAATCACAAAACACCTCTTACGAAGGGCTAATCACATGTACGAGGGCCAAATTCAATTATCTCATCAATAACATTACAAAATACATTCTTGTGGCTCTCGACACTTAAGTATACATTGTTCAACGTCGTCAAGTAGGGTTGGGAAGGTACGGGGTGTTACGCCGACCCCGACTCCCATTCTGAAACCTGACCCTAACTCCCGACCCTGACTCTCGAGTCGAGAATAGGGAGTCAGGGTCAGGAGTTGGATCCCGGGTTAGTGTGGGGAATCAGTACCAAAGACTTAGGTTAGGGTGGAAAGTTTAGGTGTGAGGTTGAAAGAGAGTTTTGGAAAATGTTTTCCGGAAGTCATTTTTCCTTAAATTTGAGGAAAATAAGTTGATTTGGAAAATATTTAAGTCAACCAAACATGAGAAAATTGGAAAGCATTTTCTGGAAAATGTTTTCCTTCATACCAAACACACTCTTCATATAATCATTGTGTAATTTAAAAATGTTAAAGTTTTCAAAAAAATTTTTTATCAATCTTGTGATATTATTTGGGAGAAATTTATATTACCTCTTCAACTTGGCTTTAAAAACTAAATGCATCTTCCAATTTTGAACAATAAATATTCTTCTTCTTTATTTCATTTAAAAATATAACTACCTATTTTACGCTCTAATTAACATCATTTGTCCTTTTTTTCTTTTCAATATTATGATTTGGTTCTTTTTAAATCATATTATGTACTTATCTATAAAATAAATATATAAAAAATCTAATTTATGAATAAAAACGTAAAAAATAGTTGGAGGCCTATTAATATTTCATGTCAAAGAATAAGGGACTATTTAATTGTAAAGCTCAAACTTAAGGAATTATTTTGATCATTTTTCTCTCATCTTTGAAGTCACTTTTGACAATTATTAATTTGTAAGAAAATACACAAACTAAATGACGTTATTGGAATACAAAAAAAAGATAAATGACTTTAGTGAGACATTTTCCTAAGTTGAGTGACAATATAAGGGATTGACTAAAAAATGTGCTATTCAAATGACATCTTTTCTTTCGTGTATTTTCCAAAAACACATATTCATTTCCCATTCATAGCTCTTAAAACCCCAACTAAGATATTGATAGAAATTTTATTATATTGCTTGAAAATGACTATATTCTGGGGAAATGCATATAACTTTTTGGAAAAAGCTACATATATAACTTTTAATTATATATTTAGTAGGCATTTGGCCATAAATATTATTTGCTTTTTTCTTGAGTTGAATTCCTGAAAACATGTTTGGCCATAAAATTTTGGAAAATTTTGAAATTTGAAAAACTCCAAAAAGAGTTGTTTTCGTTTTTTTTCCACTTAAATTACTCTTAAGAATTTAAAAACAACTCCAATTTATATTCATGGTCAAACACAACTCCAACTCAAATTTGTAGTTGGTTTTCATGGCCAAACTCCCCCTTCTTCTTTTCTTAAAGAATTAATTGATTTGATAGTGTTAATTAAGTTGTAATATAGTCAATCTACTAATAATGGACCCATGATTTAAAGACGACGAGGGACCACCAAAAGCACATACCCGTTAGCTAAAGCATGTGATCACGCAATACTGCTTCGCGCAACAATTTTATTATGAGACAATAATTTTAGGAGAACCATTCAAATTTACCTCTTTACTTCCGATTATGGTTTAAAATTAGGTTCCATTTAGGATCAGCCGCATATATATGAGACAATTTGTTAATGGAAGGTATGCGTAGCTACAACATAAAATGGAGGGTAAAATTTAAAATTTTCATATAATAGAGGGTGTTTTACCCTTTTCCCTGAAAATGGCTATTGGATTACCAAGTTGGAACAATGAGCAAGCCATTTTAATCTGACATTTTGATGTATCCTTTTATGGGCTTAGCCATAATTTCAACACTAAGCCAACTACGTTTATATATTTTTCACTTTCTTTTCCCCTGAGCATTATTGTTACAGCATGACCCCACAAATGAAGCTAACTTTCAAATGCACACAAAACTTCACATATAAAATGTTAGACATGATTTATACATCTTAAATTAGTTTTCAAATAATTTTTTAGTAGCGCTAGATTAGGCCGTAAATTTGAAGTGGTCATCAAATTGCAGTTTCGAATTATTTGGTTTCTGTAGACAAGCTTTGGCAAATGATTTTTCTTTATTTCAAACTAACTTTTTTTTTCAGGATCTTAATGTTCATGGCACACCAGAGAAAGCCTAAAATTCTTGAATGGTTGACAACAACTCGCCTCGGATCTCACCATTCCCTCTATATAAATCGCTAGAATTTGTACCTAAGTTATAAGTGAACCAAAACTGATCATTAAAGAAAACTTACAAATTAAAATTACCACTAGCTTTTTTTGTTCCGAGTTGAAATGGAAGATAGGAGGACATTGTTGCTTCTAGTGCTGGTACTTTTCTGTGCACTAGTGTCCTCTGTTGGTGCCTATGAAGAGGAAAAAAGCGAGCAAAGTACGCAAGGAGAAAAATGGTTCTTGCTGCGTCACTTGCATAATGTTGTGAAAACTGATGCAGGGTCGATGAGATTGGTGAAAGGTGGCTATCGAAGGGGTTCATTTCTACATAGTCCAATGCATATTGGTTTCATCTCCATGGAACCTAATAGCCTCTTCATCCCTCAATATCTTGATTCCGATCTTGTCCTCTTTGTTCACCACGGTAAATTCATCTTCTCTCTGTCATTCCATTCTTTAACGAGTTTAACTTCAATACGATGACATTGTTTAAGAGTTCATCAATTTTGCAAGTGTGTATGAGTCATCGTTTTCTTAAAAAAAATAGAATTTACATTTGTCCTGAAATGAATACAGGGGAAGCAAGAGTTGGACACATCTATAGGGATGAATTAGTAGAAAGACATTTGAAGCATGGAGATGTGTACACAATTCCTGCTGGATCAGCTTTCTATTTAGAGAATAGAATTGAAGACCAGAGGCTTCACGTAATTTGTAGTATTGATATTACCTCAGAATCCATGGGATGGAATGCTTTCCAGGTATCCTAAGTTAATTTCTCAGTAACATGGTTTTTTAATCCATTTCTTATATTAGATCTACTCTTCTAATTTTCTTCTCAAAACTTTGCAACTCGAAATACTTTGCAGTCTTACTTCATTGGTGGTGGAGTTCATCCAGCATCCATTCTTGCTGGATTCGATCATACCACATTATCAATTGCTCTTAATGTAAGTATTCGAGGAATTTACTTACTCTCAATACATTTGCTAGTGGAAAAAACTGATTCAAGATTATGTAAAATGGCAGGTATCGATAGCAGAATTAAAGACGTTATTGAGCAGGCAATCTGCCGGGCCAATCGTGCATTTACCTAGTTCTCATGATCACTCAAACATTTGGTCCAATTTCTTGGCCCAAGAAACCCACCAGAAACTAGCTCACTTGAAGAGGATTGTGAATTTTGGGGAAGAATCTAGGCCCAAAGAGGAAGAATCAACATGGTCATTGAGGAAATTCCTGTTTACTCTATTAAACAGGGAAGACGTGGTCAAGAGAGTGAATCACGAAGCTCCATCAACGTACAATCTCTACAACAGGAATCCTGATTTCGAGAACGCCTATGGATGGAGCAAGAAGTTGGACGAGTCTGATTATTCTCCTTTAAGACTATCAGGCAATGGCGTCTATCTTGTCAATCTATCTTCGGTAATGACCTGATTAATATTCTAGATCGTGGATTTCCCCTTCTTACGTATATGTTTCTTTTCTTGCTCACTTGTTTTATCAATGTTTCATGGTTAATGTAGGGATCCATGATGGCACCTCATGTTAATCCAACAGCAATAGAGTATGGAATAGTGTTGAAAGGGACCGGCAGGATCCAAATTGTGTACCCAAATGGGACTTTAGCCATGAACGCCAGAGTCCGAGAAGGGGACGTTTTTTGGGTGCCAAGGTACTTTCCGTTCTGCCAAATTGCTTCAGCAAATGGCCCATTTGAGTTCTTCGGCTTCACTACATCAGCAAGGAGGAACCATCCACAGTTCTTGGTGGGTAGGAACTCATTGATGCAGAGTTTGAGAGGGCCAGAATTTGCAACTGCATTTGGAATTAGTGATCAAAGGCTTAAGAGGATTGCCAATGCGCAACGTGAACAAGTCATCTTGCCTTCATCATCGTCAGATTCTCCTCTGAGGATGAACATCGGTTCTTATTAGTTCAGTGGAAATTCTAGTACGTCGTTGGTCTTGTTAAATTATGGCATGAAAGCTCGAAGTCAATTTTGTAACTTTTTTTTTTCTTCCTGTTATTCAGTCTGAGTTTGTTTCCGTGGCATCTTGTTTCATTGGAAGCAAGACAAATTGCCCTTTTGAGTTGTGAATAAGACGGATTGGGACCCTTGACATGAATTCTATTTGTGGTTTAAACTTCATTAACAAAATTTCAACAATGGAATAGAGCCAGCGCGATGAAAGAAACTACTCGCTCCTAGGACATGAACATAGTGATAAAGCTACTATTCCACCATTACAACTCGACAAAAAAACAATATTGTTTAATCTCATTTTACTCATCATATTTGAATTAATGCTGCAGTGCAGTGCAGTTCTTATACAATTGCTCATTCAAAAATTGTCTTCATGCGCATTGATTGATTTAAGTGCCTTTTTTCCCTTTATGATTCCATTTCCAGGTGAAAGTTGAGATGAGACTCAGCACACTGGATACACATGCTTGATTAAATTTTATGGGTGATTCTCCTATCTTTGTGTTTGCGGGCAACGACACAGCTTGTGAGGTTCTAACTGAGGCACGTCTATTGCTGTTAAAGCTAATACCAGAGATTTTCCAGTGATTCCTCATGTCTTCATGCATGGGTGGAGGATCAGGTTTATCGCACAAGCAAATAAGGCTCATTTTTATTTGTTGACAAAAAATTATAGTTTGTTTACTTGGTTGTTAGTATAATTGAAAAGAGAAGTCAACGAAGATATATTTATTGAAGCTTTACTTGTTCAAGTAGGGGAACGTTCTGCTCCTTGATCCAACGGTCAGTAGCTCAAGCTAAACTATTAGCAGTGGTTGATTTTCACGAATTGTCAAAGTTGATCTATGTTTTGGTCCATAAGGTATGATTTCATGTTGAAAGATTGTCTGAAGTTTTATCCTTTTACCTCTTAAACGCTGTCTTATTGGCATCAAGCCACAAAGTAGTTGGTATCGGCTATATAAATTATGCATTCACTATTTGTGCTGGTCTATTTCATTCCATTACAGGATTTTTAGGAACTAAAGGTTCTCCAAATTTCACACTTTCTCAATGCTGGCATAAATTTTCTGGGCAAGTAACAAGACTGTGCGTTCACCTGCATGGCCAAGGACCAAGGTTGAACTCAACTAGTTGTGTAGTTTATCTATCTTTTGCTTTCATTGGTTGTTCTTTGCTAAAGTTGCATGGACTATTCCTCTTATAAATTTAATCTCTCTGTTACTAACATTTTCAATGAACATAATGTAACATTTATTGACCCATTTGAAGGTCTATGTAAGACTATCAAACTAATATCAAATGATTTTATTTTTTTCTTCTTGTTACCTTCTGTAAGACATAAGCACATCCCGGAAAATCCACCAAATGAGTGCCAAAATTCTCGAAGCAGAGCACACGAATATGAAACAAAAAGGGACACTCCTCAATTTCGAGTTTTAATGATTCTTTAAAACTTAGTCATAGATCTACATGAAAGACAAAGCACAAAACATAATCCTCAGTAGTACCAAATCTGAGTCAAAAGTATGCTAGAGTGCCCATGGCTATGAATTAGAGCTATTAAAATCCAACTTGACTTTAGGTTCCCACAATATTCAATCACTAATATGGAGACACCAGTGTTGGAGGAAGAATGCAACTTTGCACTAATGTAACAATACGCTTGAGCAAGGATAGCACAAATACTATAGCCATTCTGCAAGGGGAGTTTGAATCTTTACTTCCTCAAATCCTGAAGCAGTTCTAAAAATTATTCAATCCATAAAAAAAGTAATCGACTTGACATTTAAATCTTACAAAAGAAATTCATGACTATGTTTCCGTCTATATTACTAGTTACAGAGGAAGACATGTTATGGAGGTGGTATGCGGGGGCTGATCTGGTAAAAGCACTGAGTGGCATTTGTTGAGGGCGCCAATGCAGATGCCGAAGAAGCAATAGAAGCGGTAGCTGGAACAAAGAATCCTGATGATGCTGCAGTGCAGAACATTGTCAATGGGGTGGTTGTATCAACTTGTCTGGGCATTTTCAATGCCCAATTTGGAGGTCCTTGTGATGAATCTATATCCTTTCTCTGGTCAGATGTTCTTCCCTGCAAAGTGATTTTAATTAAGATGGAAGATTTAATTGTGATAATATGCTTTAAATTCAGACTAGTCTTTTTAGTTGGATTCTTTAACATCATCCAACCTTCAAAAACCTCCAAGAAAATAAAGAGAAAAGCAAAGAAAAGGCCTTCATCATGAAGTTTTATACATCTAGTCTTGTAACAAAGTCTAATTAGTAACCTGTATGAGAATCAGTTCTATTGTTCCGTCTCTAAAATACTTTCTAATATTACCATGTATCTACCAATTTATTTCTATGGATCTCCCTCTTCCATTTATCTTATCTATGGGAGAAAAGCAAAACAAAGTCAAAATATATAAGAATCAAGAAAGACAACTGTGAGAGGTGGGAGAGGGGACGAAACAAGCAAAAGGCTTTTCCTCTTCCCCTGGTTCTCTTTCCCTAATTTTTCTTTTTATATTTAGCTTATCATGAATCTTAGTTAAATTAACGGAGTGAGGGTTTTAGAAGGTTAAACTAAGGGATGCATTCAATTTAAGAAGTGGCAAAAAAGGGCACAACAGAGGCATTGAAATTTGAATTAAGCTGCCCTCATCTATCTGTCATCATCGCTTACCTTTACTTTTAGATAACCGTTTGCGGTGAAAAACTGGCTATGATCCCACATGAGAAGATGCACCAGAAGAATAACTTAGCCATTATTATCCAAATAAATGACCAAGTACAAAATATTGTTAAGTCAGATAAATTTTGTCATGGGGAATATGACGTTTGTCATTTGCCATGGGCATACTATCACTGAGTCTCAGCCCCACGAAAAAACCAGAAGTGAAAAGGTAAAACGTTTCATCCAAAACAAATGATCCCAGCACTTGATAGAAATTTTGGGGAACGGGGTGGGGCATGAAGATGGCTATTGTGGCAACTGAAGACATGCAAAAGAACCAGAAGTAAAAAGGTAAAATGTTCCATACAAAACAAATGATTCCAGCACTTGGGGGAAGAGGGATGGAGATGGTATTTTTGCAACTGAAGACATGAGAATTTGACCATAAGTGAGGAAAAGAAAGAAAACTAAACATATATAAATAGGAGTTTCGTCAATGTATTTGGCCCCAAATCTCTGACTGAAGATAGAGTTAGTATCTTACCTCGTAGTTGGAAGAGAAACTAGAATAGATTCCAGTCCACGATTGAGCTTGTCGGGACGTCATTGGTAGTCCTTTGAGATGTGAACTTCCAACTATTACTGGACCAGGTTTATGCATCTGTAGTTAAGGAGCACAAACAGATCATTACAATCTACAAAAAGAAAGAGTAAAGACGCTCATGAACATATTCATCACAATTATGAATGAATGGGAAAAGCCATCTGAATTAACAAAAGAAGATCATATTATTGCCAATAATTTATCCTCAGATTTGAATTTACTGCAATAGATGATTGCATATGAACTATGAAAGATGTAAAAATAGAAGACTACAACATAAAAGAGAACATTTTAATCTAATTGAATCTGCACGAACAGAAGCATATAAAGATAATCTGCAATACCTTTGGTTTTGTTGCATCTTGCATATCGTAAGGATGATAGCGAGAGCCTCCTAACCTGTCATTTTCCTTTGAAGAAGAGGTTGATATCCCCAAGTTCAGATCAAGATCATGTTGGCTACCTGCATCATAGGCATCACAAATGAGATCGATCCAGATATAGATACTGCACGGTTGCTAGGAATTAGTCACATGAGTTTGAAAATAAGTACGAACTTTTGAGCAAACCCTCACTTTGTGGTTCAGATATTGTCTCCCCTTCATATGCACTTGGCTCAAAGTTGGTAACAGCCTCCCTTCCGCTAGTCTTAATTGCCGCCTTATCATAAGCCCTAACTTGCAGAAAAATAAAGGAGATACGGTTGGATGGTGCATAATTGAAGTGGAGAATTTAGGATAACAGTTCGTTATCAAAGAGAGGGTAATTCAAGATCATTAGGACCTTGCAGCTTCTACTTCGCTGTCGAATAGCCCAAGATATATATACCTGCAATATAACCAGTGCATTCCCCACTATGAATATTGCAGTACTAATCATTTCTTCTTCAAATACGCATGTTAAACATATATATGTCCCATTTTGGACCAACTACTATCCTAAGCTGTAATCTACTTCTTCAAGAATTTCAATTAGTTTGTTCCTTCCTTACTTTTTTCCGAGGAACTGCCCCATCCGGGCCTCCCATCTGCCACATTTATGTAGTGTCACTCCTCTGAATTTGGAGCTCCCTCTTGAGAAACCATTGCTATGGCGTCGCAGCAAGTGCACAAATTCTTCTTTACCAAGGTTTTTCATCTGCATTAATTAAAACAATGTCCAAACAGTTCAAAACGCATATATATATGATTCATATAATTGATCCCAATTATGAACCCATAGAACATGGTTTAGACAAGGGCTCAACATATTTGCGCAAACTGAATCTTTGCATTTCTAACCTGTTTCATATCCTCCTCGTAATCACTTAAGCTAAAGTTGATATCAGCATCAACACCCCGGAACTTAATTGCAGCTCTATCATAAGCTCTATACAATGGTAAAGAAAACAGATACAATCAAATCAAACGTAAAGTTGAAAAATCTGACAAAATGTCTGATATTTGAGAACTCTATTAACTTTTACTTTACCTTGCCGCTGTATGAGCAGTATCAAAACCACCTAATATAAAAGCAACAACAAAAACCAATCAAAATTTACCAAAAATAGTACTTTACCACCAAAATCCACAAAAACAACGAAATTAACCCAAAATGTATGATTAAAATAGCAATATCCATACCCAAATATACTTGTTTCCCGCAGTCCCTGCATCAAATAATAGTTATATTAACAAAATTACCAATAAATCACGATCCAGTCAAAAAATTTACAGCTAAAAAACTAACCATATATGTGATTCCCATCTACCAGTTCTTCTGTAAAACGTAACACCTCTATACTGTGAACTTCTTGACCTTGGCCCTCTCCTACTCTTCTTCACTTGCTGCTTCACTTGCTCCGGTCCAAAACCGGGTCGACCGGAGGAGAGAATGACCCGATCGGTCTGTTTCCGGTTCAACTCACCGCTATCAACCGGAAACAACTGCCGAGTCACGAACTCGGAATGACTAACAACTCTCTGATCCTCACCATCGTTGTTCATGTTCCTGCTAGTTTCAGCTCCTCCTCCAACTTTGAGGATACCGAAATTGAAAGCGAACAAGTCACCGGCGCGTGTGGAACACGAATCACCGTCGCCGGTACTTGTTGCTGCCTCCGCATTTCGTATGGATGAATTGGACGTCCCTGATTCATCAGGTACAGAACCTTCTGGAAGCTCACTGTAGATTACCTTTACATTGAGATCCAACATCATTCTCTTCCACTTCCAATTACACAAATCACAAAACTATATACTATTTGTATATATATACTATTTCTCAGCTAAACAAAACAATTTTCCAAACTATTAATGAAAAATGACGTTTAACAGCTTTAAACGTCAATTAAAAACATTTTGCTTCAACTAACAATGAAAAATGCAGAAATTATACAAAGGATTAAGCTGATCAAAGAAGAGTAAATTGTTGATCATGTGAGGATTAGATGAATTTCATTTACTTATATAGGGTAACTATAGTATACTCCTATATGATATGAGGAGTATGTAGGGGGTAGGGGTAGGGGTAGGGGTAGGGGGTAGATGCGTAGGGGTGGGGGAAGAAGAAAGATGGGACGTGTGAAGAAACTTTTATGTGAGTTGTGTGACTTGTGAGGGTACTTTTGGTTCCTCTTATTTTGGGGAAGACTATGGTTTATGTGGGAAAATTACAGTATCTTTTTTTCATTTCTAGTATCTCTTGCTTTTACCAAAAACAGAAAGGGGGGCCCCTGTCCTCTCCATCCCTTCCAAGGCCTTTTCATTGTGGGGGAAGTTTTATGAGTCGTTTGATCATGAAAATTAAAAATATATTTATTTTATTTAAAAATTTTAAAATTGAATATAGAATTGGAGTTGTGAATTAGAATTTTATGAAAATGAGGTTAACTTATGAAAATAAAAAAAAAATAGGATTTTTTTGAAAAAAAAAAAAAGAAATTAAAAAGTGAAACCAAATATTGTGAAAACACCTCTTGAGGTGTTTTCTAAATTTTCAAATACAACTTCAAGTTGTATTTGATTTATTTATAGTCAAACAAGTATTTCAAAATAAAGTGAATACGTATTCAAAAATATAGTGAATACAATTTATGGTCAAATGAATCCTTAGCTTGCGTGCATAAAGCATATTTTATCAAAAACGATTTATAGTTAGGATTTAAATTTAAAATCCTAATTACAAATGGAGAAATATTTACCTCTCCACTACAATATTTAGTGGTTTATGCGTGTATATCATTTGCATTTGTTTTATCTTTTCATTTTACATGTGTTCACAACATTTTGTTAGATAATTAACTGGAGATATATTAACTAATGACATTATATATTACACTAATGAACCAATTAGTAGATTACATATCTATCCCATTTAGGAAACTCAGAAAATCAGGCAAGGACCTTTTGTGCAAATTAAGAAGCATTGGGTGCTCCATTATTAAATACTAATTCTATTTTATTGTTAATGGGGTCTTTGTTCTTGTAAATTGTTAACGAATAATGGATTCCTTGATGGGTCTGAATGAATACTAACAGTGTTACCCATGCATGTGAGATACTATAAAAATAGTTGCTGATAAATGGAGTGTTAATTAGATGGAGCTGTTGGAATATATGACTTCCATTTTACATTTTTATTTTTGGTTGGATCTCTTCATTAAGCACACGAGCCTTAGTATTCAAAGAAAATAATACTCGTATTTCCTAGGACCACAAGCTACCACGTTTCTCGACATTGTGGCCCTCTCCCATATTTTCAGTGCCCGCATATCTTAGACCAATTACTTTATGTATAAAGAAATTACATCCCCATATCTTACTACTTAGAAGGGGGAAAAAAAATGTTGTGCCAAACAAAAGTTTTTATATTTTTTTTTCCCAAGTCAACTAGAATAATTTTTGAAGTTAAATTAGCATAATATTAAGTTAATATTTAAAATTTAACTATGTAAGAATTATATAAAAAATATTATAAATTGTAATTTTTCTCTCATATCAATATAATTAAAAAAAAATACTCCCTCCATCCCATTTTATGTGTCGCTATTTCCTTTTTGGTCCGTCTCAAAAAGAATGTCATCTTTTCTTATTTGGCAACAATTTAATGACATCATCCCCATTTTATCCTCACTGGATCCCACTTAATAATAAAAGACAACTAAAAGAAAAACATTAAAGTGACTTTAATAGGGGCAATTTTGTAAACTTTACAAAATCATTATTTATTTCTTAAACTCCGTGCCCGGTCAAAAGGCGACACATAAAATGGGACGGAGGGAGTACATCTTATATAATATTGATCAAAACTTATATAGTTTAATTCTTAAAAAGTAAATTGTGACAAGTATTTTGAAAAGGAGGAAGTAAAATTATGGGGGAGCTGGGGGTGGGGTGGAGGGGGGGGTGGTTGAAATTTGTTTCACATTTTGGGATTTAAGTCCCATTGCATAATAGGTGTATGTCTCGATCCCTCTTTTATGTTGACTAAGACATTATTGTTGCTTCACCTTTTTTCTCCCTTTATTTTAGATGCATCCTTTCCATATCTATTCCAATTGTGAAAAGGGGAAAACAAAACAAGGTGGAGGAAAATAGATTCGTTTTTCATGGGGGAGAATTAGAACTTTATGAAATTAATGAGAAATATGATATCTCAAATAATATTTGACCTTCACAAAAGAAATGTGACAGAATTTCAACGTGGTACTTAATGTTTGGCACTACTTTTTTTTTCTAGTACTAAATTAATTGAAAGATGATGTTTTTGGAATAGTTTCTTCTAGTTATATTGGTTGAAAAAGGTGTTGTGGTTTTGGAATCGTTTCTTCCAGTTATATTGGTTGAAAAAGTTTGTTGTGGTTTTGGAATCATTCCTTATAGTTTTTAAGTGTTTGAAGAGTCTTACATGGGATAAAAAAGAGATGGATCGGATAGTCTTCCTAGATGGTCTTGAGCAATCTGCTACTCTTGAACTAACTTTTGAGGTTGAATTAAGTTTAAGATTCATAACATGATATCGCAGTTGGATGCGTCCCAATTCTTTATTTCTTGATGTTAGAGACCCCAATATTAAATTATCCACACTGCAAATGTTCAGTTCTGGTCGTGAGGTGGATTTTGAAGAGCCTGATCATATAGGATTAAAAAAGAATGAATGGTCTCCTTATATGGTCTTGAACAATATCTCCTCCCCTTGAACTAGCTTTTGAAATTGAGTTAGGTCTAACATCTATAACAATAACTGTTTTTTTTTCAACTAATCTAACAACATTTTCTTGAGACTGGCCGTTGATCATGAAATAATCATTTTTTTCTGAATAATTAAAGACGAGCAGTTTAATTAGATTATCCAATATCTGGAATCATTAATTAGAAGATTTATGTATATGTACACTAATCAAATACTTAGCTGTTGGATAAGGATCGGAGCAACAATTACTTAATAATATCAATAATTGTCACAAACCTTACATTCTTGAGCATTTTAAGAAGTATTATCCTAGAATAATATATAACATGAAAATTCAGATACCATCTCTCTTTAGATTTGAACCTTTCTCTTAATTAAAAAAAACAAGAGGAATAAGTTCTAAACTCTGGTAAGTGGTAATTAAGTGCATTATTTAGCTGTGCTAACACTTTTGGTGTTAGAACAATGAGCAGTATCATTAATATCACGTACTGTTAATATTGAAAATAGCAATAAACACTGCAAGGAGATAATGAAACCTTCAAAATTTACAAACAGTAATTTAGAAATAACCTCTCTACCTGACCTACAAAGATATAGATAAGGTATGCGTAAATTCTATATCCTTTTCAAGTACTATCACTTATGAAATTACAGTGAATTTGATGTTGTTATAATTCTTTCAAGCAATTCATGTATATTCTGATATTGCACTTGTTCAGAGTTCAGACAAGATATGTTTGTGAGTATGTCACGAAGAAAAAACCTTTTTTTTCTCTAGAATTAATATAGATTTAAATAATTTTTCCATTAAATTTATTTTAAATCATAAATTTAATGTATAGACATAACATTAATTCCTCTGACTATGTACGTATTATCACACATGTCTATTGTCCTTTGCCTAACCCCCTCAAAAATCAAAATAAATACTACTCCCTCCATTCCAAAATAATTAAATTGTTGAGGTAATGCACACATATTAAAAAAAAAAGAGTAAGACATAAATTAATCATTTTTTCCATTTTTGCCCTTTTTAGTTAATTGTCAAACTATTTTTGAAAAGTAAAAACATTAATCATCAAAACTACTCCCAATACTCACTTATGTGATCAATTTATTCTTAGTGCAAAATTCAAAATGTGGCTCTTAGAATGACTAAACGTCTTAATTGAACAAATTTTTGGAGGTAAAACCTTAAAAATTTAGATTGAGCCAAATTTAAAATTTTAATTTCCCTCTAATTTTTTAATTTTTTTTTATAAAAAAGGTTTACTTTAACATGATTCTTAGTTAATTTAACATGGCTACAATGCAATTTGATCTAAATATTCTATTTGATACAAATGAACTTCCTGACCTCAATGTTGAAGTAGATCACAATGTTGATGAAAATTCAGTCATATTAATGTAAGAAAGTTCCAAGAAAATTAAGTTTTTTGGAACTCATAACCTAGAAAATTATGTCCAAAACATTAATCAAGAAAATTAAGTTGTAAATGAAGGGTAAATATGGAAAAAGATTTAAAAATTCTCTTGAACTTTGAACAATTCAATTATTTTAAACTCTAAAAAAAATCTCAATAATTCAATTATTTTGAAATGGCGGGAGTACTAGCTAGTAATTAATTATGTGGGGCTAAGGGTTCACATCAATTTATTGAATGACGAAAACGAGCCATTATATGGCCAAAGTGACCAAAATAAGCCACTAGTTTATTTTGTTACCAAAATAAGCTAAACGCTATAAATTATAGCGTTTTATGAAAAAAACTTAACGGTACCGTTAACATCGCCGTTTTGAAAAATTATTATAAAACGCTATTTTAAATAACGTTTTGTGAAATACAAAACGCTATAATTTATAGCGTTTTACTAAAACGACGTCGTTTCAGTAAAACGCTATAAATTATAGCGTTTTCTTTATAAAACTTTTACAAAACGCTATAATTTATAGCGTTTTACTAAAACGACGTCGTTTTAGTAAAACGCTATAAATTATAGCGTTTTGTAAAAGTTTTTATCTATAACAAAAGAGTTGTCATCCCTGCAATCTCAATCCAACAAGAAATAGTGGAGTTCGAAAGTCTTTACAATAGCCATCCATTTAAGGTTGAATAATAAAGTCCTTTGAATATGTTAACTATGTACAGGAAATTTAGATAGTACTTGTTGGATTGAGATTGCAGGGACGACGACTCTTTTGTTAAAGATAAAAACTTTTACAAAACGCTACAATTTATAGCGTTTTACTAAAACGACGTCGTTTTAGTAAAACGCTATAAATTATAGCGTTTTGTAAAAGTTTTATAAAGAAAACGCTATAATTTATAGCGTTTTACTGAAACGACGTCGTTTTAGTAAAACGCTATAAATTGTAGCGTTTTGTATTTCACAAAACGTTATTTAAAATAGCGTTTTACAATAATTTTTCAAAACGGCGTTGTTAACGGTACCGTTAAGTTTTTTTCATAAAACGCTATAATTTATAGCGTTTAGCTTATTTTGGTAACAAAATAAACTAGTGGCTTATTTTGGTCACTTTGATCATATAATGGCTCATTTTCGTCGCGACTTCATAATTTTGTTGTAACATTTCCTTTTATGGTACTTTTTAATCTTTTCACACCTCGTATTTGTCTTTTACTTTCCAATACTTTCCAAATCATGCAAGTTGTAAGCTGTAACGTAACGTACCCTCTTAAGTATTCAACTGGTCCTCCCTATGGACCTATATGCATTAATCTATATCCCCATGAGTTTCATACTAGCTTTACAATTATGACTACTCCCTTCGTTTTAAAAAAAATAACCTACTTTTTTTTTAATTCGTTTCAAAAAGAATGATTCTTTCCTTTTTTGGCAACACTTTAATTTCAACTTTCCACGTGGCATGTTTAAGACCACAAGATTAAAGGGTATTTTGGTACATTTGTCATAACTTTAATTTAAGACCACAAGATTCAAAAGTCTTTTTTATTTTCTTAAACTCCGTGTCAAGTCAAACTAGGTCATTCTTTTTGAAATGGAAGGAGTATATCGTATCAACGCTGTTAAAAGTTTTCAAAATTTGTTTATTTTATCATTAGAGTCTAATTTTGTTGTGTATTTTCGAATAAAGAAGACGATTATCGCATTGAATTAGTTATTCAACTAGTTGCTCGTCCAATACCTTTTGCATGTCTCATATGCATAGAACCTCACTTTTTCAGGTTCTAGCCTCTCCCTCGAATTCATAGGGAAGGTATGAGTGAGAATAATTTTATTTTTTTAAACTTTTTAAAAGCTTGTCATAGACTAATTATGTCCGCGTTTAGGTTAGCAATATTTAATACTCACTCCGTTTCAAAAAGAATGACCTACTTTCTTTTTTAGTCTGTTTAAAAAAAAATGACCCTTTCTTTTTTTGGCAATACTTTAATTCCAACTTTCCACGTGACATGCTTAAGACCACAAGATTAAAGGGCATTTTGGTACATTTGACACGACTTTAATTTATGACCACAAGATTCAAAAGTCTTCTTTATTTTCTAAAACTCCATGCCAAGTCAAAATAGGTCATTCTTTTTTAAACGGAGGGAGTATGAATTAACGTTATAGAGTATATAGTGAACACGTAAATATGAGCGGTGTACAACGCTGCATCCCCTCCCCTTGACATCTTATCACCATATAACCTAATTATATTAATTATATATAACTCATATCGTTTAATTTTGTGTACCTATAAACATAGAACATATATATATTGGGTAACCTACTATGTAACAATTAATAAGGTACCCAACTTCTTTATTTTCCTGTACCAGTAAGTTTGTGTGTGCTGGCTCATTATTATAATGGATGACTTAATTATAAGTAGGCGTTCCCCACAAGAAAAGTAAAGATTTTTTTTGTTCTCCAGATTATATATCAACCCTCCATAAAAAAAAAATAAACTGAAAATCTATTATGTGTCCCTAGGAAATCTCTGTGTGACCCAAACTTTTGTCTTCTCGTAACTATGCTAGATTAATGTAATAATGCTATATGATATATGATGCAACAACCTCGACAATAAGAATAGGAATAACATTTTAACAGTAAAACTAATAGTACTAATCATTGAGATATATAGTTACGATAATTGAAAAAGAAGAAAAATAAGCTTAGTGTAGTTGAATATTTTACTTTGTTGAGTTCTTTCACTAGTGATGCTTTAACCAATCAGCCATGGATGCAAAAGGATTCAGCGAGTGAAATAAGTTTTGGTATTCCTCTCGAGCTTTTATTTCTTCCGTTAAAAAAGATGGAATAGGAAGAAGTGTTTCCAGAACGAACAAGATACGGGTTGATAAGAGGGAGTTAGCAAAATTAGACAAGATTGGAATGAGCATAGGAACATGTATTGATGTACCAGATCAACAGTTTCTAAAATATATAGTCTTATTTATGCTCCCAGGTTGATGCAATGTATTTCACCAGTTGACTGAAGATTTGATTATTGATATGTCGATGATGCTTAGATAACGTTGAGTAAATTTTTGATACTATGATATTTAAGTAAAATCAGGTGAAATTTACAAAGAATAAATTTACAAAGAATAATTGGTGATTAAACTCTGTTTACATTTTAATTAATTTGTAAACAAGGCATCTCCTCTCACTATCACACAAAAAGTTTTTGTTTTGGTCCTATTGGAAAATTATAGTGGTACCAATTCAATCATGGCCCAAGTGGTTTCGTCTATGCCTAATTAAAACCTCCTCTATGTTACTCCATCTAATCATCATTACTTATCAGAATTACTAAAAATAGATGTTTAGTAGTACTTATTTAGTTTAAAAAATTAATGGATAACTTATTATTTTCTATCCATTTTATCTTTGGTATTAAATACTACTTCCTCCATCCCAATTTATATGAGGTACTTTGACTTGGCACAAAGTTTAAAAAAAAAAGGAAGACTTTAGAAATTTGTGATTTAACATAAGTCTAAGATTTTTGTGTAGCCATAAATCATTTCATTAAGGAAAAACACAGGATTTTAAAGTTAAATTATCACTAAATATAGAAATATGTCATTCTTTTTGGGAATGACTAAAAGAAAAATTGAGTCATATAAATTAGGACAAAGGAAGTATTCATTATCCAAAATATTTACCAAAGAATTCAATTTATTATTTTTAAAAGATGATATAGTAAAATTATCCCTATTATTTATTGTTTCTTAAGATTTATGTCGAGTCAATAATAAAGAAGTATTGTTGAACGGAGAAAGTAAATGAAAATTATTAATTAGTGGGACCTAAGAGTTCACATCAATTTAATTCGAGAAAACGAAAGAACATAATGATTTTTCTTGTGACATTTCTTGTTATAGAAATACTCTAATCTTTCACACCATTTGTCCGTTCCCACCCACTCTATATTCCAAATCTAGCAAATTTCAACAGCTCTTAGGCCCTACACTTATTAGTACTTTGTATGCCTTTTCTTTCTAATTTGTTTGACTTTGATTTCGAGTTAAATTAATTCGTGTTCCGAATAAATTCAGATATAAAATTTTCATTTATTAAAATAAATTACATAAATAATTATAAGTTATAATAATTAATATTTTTAAATATTTGAGAAAATTATGATCGAAGATTTGACCATCAAAATAGTAACTAAGACTAGCAAATTAAAATGAATAAAGTAGTATCTCTAGTTGTCGTTTTAATTTATATAATATATTTCTCTTTTTTAGTCCATTATAAAAAAGAATATTTTAACTATAAATAGTTATAATTAAATATTAAAAATAATTTAACTATAAATTTATAATTTTTTATTTTACATTTCCGAGATGATTTATAATAATATAAATATAGATTTTTTTGATTTTTTTTTAAATTTTGTACCCAATCAAAATATTGGCATAAACTGGACGGAGGGCTTCACACCAACTTTTGCCTATTATTACTTGTGACCACCGGTTGCCAGCAGAGTCTAACGTTATCTCTTAGGGCTCTGTTTGATATGAGCAATAAAGGATAACTAATTTTGAGATTAATTTTAGAATAAATTTATCTTATATTTGATTAGAATAAAATAATAAGATAATTTATTCTGAGATTAATTATCCTGAAATTATAATGTTATTTTTGTCCCATGTTAAGAATAAGATAACAATCTTGGAAAAATTTATCCCGAGATATGTTATTCCTCAAACAAACAAGCCCTACTCTATCACCAAATGCTATCTTCACTGGTCCACCTCCAAATTCCAATCCATATCTACCACGTATTCTGTTAAGCCCCCCTCTATCCTAGAAATTTCTACCATGACTTATTGGGTTAAAGGAACAAAAACACATTTCAATTGGTAAATTATTAAATATAAGGGGGGTTCTGTGATCCCTATAAACATATTACTATACCTTTTTAACAAATTATTTGAGGTTGAGATGGTTTGGTCATGTGATGAGGTGGTATATGGATGCCCCAGTATGGAGGTGTGAGAGACTTGCTATGGATGGTTTCAGACGGGGTAGAGGTAGGCTGAAGAAATATTGGAGGGATGTGATTAGGCATGACATGGAGCAGTTATAGCTTACAAAGGACATGACTTTTGATAGGAAGGTATGGAGGATGCGGATTAGGGTAGAGGATTAGTGGGTAGGAGTGTGTCCTTACTAGTAGGGAAGAGTATTTTGTTTGTCGATATATCTGCAGTCGTAAGTGTTTTGCATATGTCTTGTAGTTGCTTGTTCGTGGTGTTTTGAGGATGTTTGTGATTTTGGATAGATAGTTCATAATATTAATCTGTGGATGTTTTATTTCTTTTATTATCTAGTGGTGTGTTACCCTTTTTTATTGTTTATTTTTATATTTTTTGCGTGTTATATTGTTATTTGTCCTGAGTCAGAGGTCTATCGGAAATAGTTTTTCTACTTCATTTGAAGTAGTTGTATAGACTGCGTACACTTTACCCTCTTCAGACCCCACTTCGTGAGAAATGGAAATACACGGGTATGTTAGTTGTATTTGATGAAAAATAAGTGAAAGCAGAGTTAGTGTATAAATATGTGCTTATTCAAAAATTAAAAAAAGGGTCTTAATGCTTTTTGACACAAATGATTGGACTCTCACTCTCAAACCCTTCATCCTCTTTCTTACATTGTTACCATCTCCATCTCCTTGTTTAATTTTTTTTCTTTTCTTTTCTGAATGATCACTTGATCAAATTATTGCTCTTTATAAATGGGCATCCAGCCCGACTTTAATTTTGTAAAAAAAATAAAAAATTATCATTCTTTATTATCTTTTTGTACTCAAGATTATTATTTGCGATTGTAATTTTGTCAAGGCAGTGGGAAAAGGAGGATGAAGGGTTTAAAATGAGGATGATGGTTCGGTACTTCGGTTGTTAGATTAAAAGAATCAAATAAAAAAGATATTAAAATTTGTTTTTAAAGTTTTGAATATGCGTGTATTGCACATATATCGTTTTAACTTATTTTCTTTATTAAGTACTTAGTGAAGAGGATAAACAATATGAAAAATAAATTTAGGAGGTAATAGAAACCTACATAGTTTAAATACTTACTTCGTTTATTTTTACTTGTCAGATTTTGACTTGACACACCCATTAAAAAAATAATTATTAACATGACTATGTTAGCATAGTGTCCCTATTAATTTATTGTTACTATTGTGTCTTCAATTAGTTTAGAGAATAAACAATTAATGTTAAGGGTAAAATAAGAAGAAGAAAAAAAAGTTGTCCTTCCTTGATATGCCTAAAGGGCCATTTTTTTTAAGTCAAAATGCCAATGGGGCCGCTCCTTTTTCAAAAAAAAAAATAAAAAAAAATAAATCGGACTAAACACTCAAGGTTCAACGATTTATCCTTTTCCTGCTAATTATTTTATTGCAAGTTACTGACTGCACAACGTCTTGTAAGTTGCTGGCTGCTCAGCGTCTTGTAAGTTGTTGGCCGCTCAACAACTTATAATTTACAGGCTTCTAATCAATTTCCTTCCTTTATCTGCAATGATCTTTCACACATATTATTAAGTGTTGTTTTCCTGCAACTTCTAAGCTCTATATAAGTTATCAGATTGAGTTAGTTGTATTTTTATTTTTTTTTGTATTCATACTAATGCTTTCTAAGCTCTATATAAGTTTCTTCGTGGTATCAGTTTGAGTTAGTAGTATTCTTTTTTATGCTTTCTAACCACTAGAACGTTCAAATGACAGCATCCATGTCAAGCCTCTTTAAGTTAATGTGATTAGCAAAAATATCAACAGTACTTAGAAATAAGGACACGGAATCATCATTCCAAATACAAGTCTCACTGTATGTTGTAACTCCACTGGCTGAAAAGGACGTTGGATATATATTAAAAAAATTTGATAATCGTGGTGTCCTGGCCAGCTTGTGCGCACCTCGACTTATTCCACGGGATACCTTCCACCTCCTACCAACAACAGGTACCAAGTACCTCTGTCCACCAAGGCTAGAGCAGATGGGAAGAAATCACCTAGTGTTTGTCTCTGTTGGGAATTGAACCTGAGACCTCATGGTGCTCAACCCAACTTCATTGAACCACTAGGCCACACCCTTGGGTCCAGTCACAACCACTACATCTTCAGGATCAGTTATACCCATTTTATTCCTTAATAAGCGTTGCAGTCGCATTTATTTAAGAGATAGTGGAAATACTTGTACCACTACAGGTCGTCGATTATATCTTATAGAACCGACTTCATATAAAACATTACCACCCTAATATAAATTTACTCTTACTTTAGCCTCATTCATTTTGATTAGTATGAAAAATAAAAAATACTACTAACTCAACTTGGTACCTTGAAGAAACTTAGAAATTAAAGCATTAGTATGAATACAAAAAAAAAAAACAAAAAAAAAAACACTTAAACTGACAGCTTATTATAACACCCAAAATTTTAGAACCTTCAAGAACCCATATATTTATATGAATTAAGGGAAAAAAATCTGATTTTCACGGAACCGACCCACGTGACGTCGATTGACCTACGTGACGTGGGTGAATTTTCACGGAATCGTGGATTCAAATCGTGGATCAGATCCTGCAAATTGAAAAATCAATCTGATTTTCATGACATGGACCCACGACACGTGACCTGTTCCACAGCCCGTAGGTCAAGTCGTGGACTGAATCCGAGAAATTCTTTTTAGGGTCATCCTAGGGGTATTTTGGTCATTTTTTCATTATTAGATGCGATCTTTCATACTTAAAACACCTCCCAAACCCTAGAAACGTATTTCTTTCCCCAAAAACATACTCCATCTCCTCTCTAAGCACAAAGGGAAAAATCAACTAGGGTTCAAGCTTCAAGGTCCAAAAATTAAAGCTTTCTTCAAGTTCTTTCTATCAAAAGGCATGTTTGAACACTCCCTATTTCAATTACTATTCTAAATTTGAAAATAATGAACTATTATGTCTTGAAGTTTGAATGTCAAATTGATATATGTTTAGCCATGATTTCTAGTCTCTTGAAAGCTTTGAAATTTTGTTATTCAAATGATTTGGAATTGTTATGGGAATTTCAATTATGATTATGTTTATGATTTTAAAGGCGGGTTTTTGAGTCAAAAGAATGTTTAATGATAATGATTTGGCATGATAAGAGTGACTTGCAAGTTCTTGGTATGACGATACCAACATGTTAATGCCTTAATGAAAGACTCCATAATTGAATGTAATGAAAATGTTTTAATTGGGCTTAAAGAAAAGTATGTAGTTTACCGAGAAGATGTAGTCCCTGTGACTAACACTGGAAACTGCGTTTGCCGATGTTGGGAGGTCTTATCCTGAAATATGGATGATTACTATATACTTGCCTTGAGCAGCTGTATGCAGCTATGATTATGTTATGATTTGGTCAACTATGCTATCTCAGTCCATGCGGCTAACATGGATTGAGGCCCCACCAGTTGGGAGTACTGGACCCATATTGCCTGTGGGTTACTTAATGTCGGTGTAACTACATAGTTCAGATCTAAAGAATTTCAAGTGATTGATTTATTTTATATTTTAAATGTTCTTTACTTCGTACCTCATTTATGACAGATCTATATTGTGAAGCTTTTCGAATTTTAATTATTATTATATTATATAAATTGTTTTGGATTTCCTTTCCTCGGGTTGCATGCCAGTACTCATCGTACTGACCGTCCCCGGACGCTACATCTTTTCATGATGTAGGTTCCGAAGCACTTACCCTAGATTTTGTCCCGCATTAGGATACATTCAGGGTTGCAGCTAGCCTGTGGTGAGCCATCTATCTTTCGGAAGGCATATGTCTTAGATTTATCTCTAGTTGAATCCAGACTATTTGGGTTTTCTGGTATTTTCGGGGCCATGTTCCGGCTAGAATTTCTATTCATAATGTTAGAGGCTTCGTAGATTCAAGTTGATTATTGTTTTGAGGTTACATTCCAAGATTTTGGACTTTTGTTATCTTTTAGTTGAATCTCTTATTTTATGGGTCTATTTTCCGTATTTTTATTATGACAGGGTCTTCTTGGACCATCACTGATTTGAGAAGCCCGTCACAACCAGGGCCTCAGTTCGGATCGTGACACTTTTATGGAGCTCAGAAGTTGCAGGAAAACAACACTTAATGTGTGAAAGACCATAAAAGAGAAAGGATGGAAATTGCTTATAAGTTGCTGAGCAGCCAACAACTTACAAGTCGCTGAGTAGCCAGTAACTTATAAGTTGTTGAGCAGTCAACAACTTACAAGAACAGAAAAGGATAAATTGTTGAACCTTGAGCGTTTTGCCCGATTTGTTTTTTATAAAAAAGAAGTGGCCACTTTGACATTTTGACTTAAAAAAATGGCCCTTTAGGTTCCGAATTCTGTTAACAATATATCTACGGCTCGGATGTAGTCAAATATTTCTCAAGGGTAATGATTAGTTGTTTACTACTCCTTCCATTTGCTTTGACTTGTCACTTTTTGACATGACACACTCATTAAGAAAACAATTATTGATATGACTATTTACCATTCTACCCCTATTAATTGATGTTTAGAGTAATATGTCTTGAAAATGGTTTGAAGAATAAGCAATTAATGCTAAGGGTAAAATAGAAAAAATTCTTTTGTCTTTTCTTGATATGTCAAAAGTGACAAATAAAAGTGAAAATCCAATTAGGAAAATAATGACCAGTAACAGCGAACGAAGAGAGTATTTTCATATAATTAATACTACGAACTATGGAGTAATAATTTGGTATGAAAGATTCGTGAGTACACAACACTAGATAAAGTATTTTTATTAAATTATATTTAATTTAAATTTTGTAAAAAGAATTATGCATTTCTCAAGTATTAATCATATAAACAAGTTAATAACTTCAAATATTTCACCTTATTTAATTATACGCATAAAATTTCAGATATGTTTCAGTTGAGGCTGTGAGTATAAGTAAATGAGATAACATATCATATGTGGTAAATTTAACTAGTTAATAAACGTTGTGAACACAAGCAATAAAAGTTCAACAATTTGTAACCAAAAATATCTAATAAAAATATTTATCATGTATCAATTGAAACCAATCAATGTGTATTAAGTGTATATATGAAATCTATTTACAAGTTTAACCGGTGTGATTTTATGCCCCAATGAACTTCTAGTTTTATTGCAATTAACTCATCCAGTGATTTTATGCCCCAATCTGTTTCTAGTTTTATTGCAATTAACTCAGCCATTTTATTTTTTTTTGTTATTCATGTCAAAGAAGGCGTCTGTTTTATTATATAGTATATTTTTATTTTCCTTGAGAATTTTTTAAAAAATTCTGCTAAGGCCACTTTTTTGGCTTCATAGGGGAATATAACTATGGTGGGAGCCAAGGGTAGCTAATTATTTAAAAGTTCGGTGAAACCTAGACATCAACTTGCTACTATAGGAAATAAAAATCGCATCGATCTTATTTATTTGAAAGAAGAAATTAATACTAAACCTAGATATCCACTTGCCTTTCAATAAAGACGGAGCTAAAATTTTAAATTTATGAGTGTTGTATTATGTTATTTTTTTTTTAAAAAAACCTTACCAGATTTCGAATAAATTATTTATATTTATTAAGTCAATCATTATATAACATAAATACGAAATTTAAGAAGCTATTGAATTTAGTCAAATTCATAAATTGTAGTGCCCCTTCACCACTACCTCTGAAGTAAAGATAGTCATACTTTCGTACATTGGAGAAAACCTAAAGGGGACGTTTCGTAGGTGGGATATAAAATTTAGAATTAACTTTATCTCATATTTGACTTTGATGTGAAGTATTAATTAATTTCAAGATTATTTTATCTCACTATTTGTACTAAAATAGCGGGACTATCCATATGGAGAGTGGATAAAATAGTTTCATTGAATATCCTTACTTATATTCGGTGTAAAGAGCGACCCCAAAGTGTGTACAAATTAAATGTAGAATAATGTTAACTAGGCCATGAGGTCCACGGCTTACAATGTCACTCACGTACATTACAAACAATTTTTAAGATATATAATTGTTGATGGGTATGTGCAATTATTTGTATTCTTGTATAGTACTTGAATCGAGTACTTTTTCATAGCCAGAAAAAAAAAAAGAATTCCGAGGAGATTAAGATGCCCAAAATAAGAATAAAGAGGGTGGCACGCCAATTCATCATAGTGGAATCAGAAACATAGACCCAAATATTATTATATTTATTTTAATTTAAATGTCTTATTTTTTTTAGAAAAATATTTTTAAAATACCTTTTTTAATTTGGTAACTCTTTAATTTAAATATTTTATATGGAGACATTTTAATCATAAGATTTAAAAGATAGTTTGGGTCATTGCATTTTGGTTTAAAAGTGAGTTTAAAAAAATAGTTTTTGGAACTTAAGGTTGTGGTTGGATATGCATTTTACTTGAAAAAAATCTAAAATTTTGTGAGTGAAAGTGAAATTTGATCAAAAAAATTATGTGGGTTAGTTTATGGAACTTAAAAAAATTTTAAGGATAAGATTCAAAAATTGGCGAAATTTCTTAAGTAAATAATGTTTTAATTTTTTTTTTTTCAAATCTATTTTCAAAATCTATGATTAAACAGGAACTTAATTTAAGATCATAATATACACGAGTTTCCTTTATTTTTTTAAATTTTGTATCTAGTCCAATTTAGACTGTTAAATTGACACAATAAGGGTATTAATTTTAGTCTCAATGTATTCTAAAAGTTAAACAGGTTCACTTAAATGTAAAATTGTATTATTTTTTTTTTCCTGTTTCCTATGTTTATCACATGTCAAAGTCAGAAACATTGGCTACTTGGACAAATCACTAAACTAACATTTGATCCTGTGTCCATATGAATATTGGAAGAAAAAAAAAAGGAAGATGAAAACAGAAGGAAAAGGGAAAAGAAACCTTAAAAGTGAGTCAATATTTAACTTTTCTGATTTTGTTTAAGTAATCACACAAATAATCTACTTTTATATTATTATCTTAAATAGCTGCTGAGAACAAAGGAAGACAGTTGACAGGTTATTTTCTTTAATTTATTGGAAGTATTAATTAAATTCAAGATCTTTTTTTCCACTTGGAGAAAGATCGATATGATTTGGAATCGTTGAGGACAGAGTGCATGTTAAGTATTCCTGTTCCAACTTCCAAGGTTTCTGACTATATATTATTTACAATTACATATAATTTACACAAAAAGGTTGTTTGATTACCTAAATAGATCCATAGTAAAAAGTATAAGCCTTAATACTAGGTGGATTGTCACATGCCATGCCAGTGTGTCTACGTACTGTCTGCTAGATAAAATTGATAATTATATTAAACTTGTCTCTAATTGATTGACAAAGAAGTGATAGGGGTTACTCAAGTGATAAGCAATATTCTCCACCTTCCATAGCCATATGTAGTTATAGGGTGTCAATTTGGCACAACTTCGTTGAAGAATTATAATAGTTAGGTAACAAAAAATTATGTATACGTATAGATATTACATGTTGACACCTAATTTTTGCCCTCCCCAATTAAATTTAATTCTGAGTTTCTTCGATTTTAAATAAAATTAAAATATTCATCTTATTCGGATACATGCTTTCTAAAATATTTATTTGGATTAGTTTTTGTCATTTAAGTGACGAATTATATATTTTTGTATTCATGGATACGAGATCGTATAATTTCGATCGCTTAAATAATTATTTTATCAAATATTCAAGTTTTAATCGAAATTCTGTCTTGAAAATTAATTCAAATAGGTAAAATCTTGACTTAAATATATTTTGCTTTTAATAATTTATTTGGAAAATATTTATTTGATTTTGTGAAATCAAGAAGCTCGGGATTAAATCGGTGCCTACTTCGTGTTAGATTGCGATTCAATTTAGCCAAACCCATTAATTTGGCCTTAATTGAAATCAAATTGGCCAAAATTGCAATGCAATTGGCCAATTGATTTTCAATTTGACCGAAATTCTAATGAAATTTGGCTAAACCCTAAACTAATTGGCCATTTGCTAAAAATTACTAATTACCTAATCTACCCAGCCCACATCAGCACCTACCAGGCCCAGACCAGTCACCAAAACCCGACCCGGTCCATAATCCTTATAAATCCTCTTCTCCTTCTTTACCCGACATAACACCCACAACAGCTACAACAACAATCCAACTCGAAGGGTAGCCAAACAACGACACCAACAACATAGCATGCTCAAACGGCCAACCCTCAATTCGATTTCCCTCTATTATTCGAAAATCCGTATGAAGCATGTGATTATCACGCGAGAATACGTACCTAGGTGTCACCTCCAACGTTCGTTTTCGCCGAATTCGGTGAGAACGCATCAATTTCGTACCCAATAGTACGTACGTGGCCCTAATTCTATTGGTTCTTGAATAAATTGTGATTTTCTACCAAAAAAATCTGAAATTAGTACAAAATCTAGTTGTTACCTTATCCTCAATTTGAAATTTCAAAAACCCTTTTAAAAATTCCCACATTTACCCCTTCGTTTTCCCCCCAAAACAAAACCCATTTTTTCCTATAAAAAGAGAGTGTGAGATAAGGGTTGGAGGAGGATTTTTGGGGAAAAATTTGGAGGTTCTGGAGGCGCATGCTTCTAACCTCACGTAACCAAAAATCCTAGAAGGAACACACTTGAAAAATTAATTCCGATGAAAAGTTAAAACTCCGACGAGTTGGAATTGAAACTCCGGTGGTGAAAGTCCGTCCTCAAGGCTCGTAGTCTCAAGTTCGTTGCTCCGAAACAGGTGAAAACTTCATCTCTTTTTGCATTTTTTTTCTCCTGTTTAAATATCGTCAAAAATGTGAATCTCACAGTGATTGTGAATTTGGGACTAGTCTTGTTTGAGGTTTTATGTGGTACTTACGACTGATTTGTGGAAATTTCGGATTGAGAATTAAAACTTGTTCGTAAAGATAATGGTTTAAGATATGTTTGCTTATACTCTCTTCTCCGAGTTTGATTAAACTATAAACTGAGTGTCCAGTGATTTAATTTCTTGACTATGAATAATAATTAAAGTCTGGATAGTAATGGTTCGATATGATTTATGTGGTGTTTGACTATGTTTTGATGTCTAACAATGGCTAAAAAATAGATTTAGGCTTAATATGGCTTTCGTGTTTCTCTTGAGTGTATATTTGATGTGGGAGAGCTCCACTTTAGTTTATTCAATTTACAAAGTCATCACCCTAAGGTCTGCGAACCCAAGTGATCCGTGTTTAGTTTGTGGTTTATTTCTTGTGCTTTCTTTACTATTTATGTTTGGTTTTCGAAACTTGCAAAATACTTCCAAAAATGCTCGTCTGTCCATTATTTTGTTCATGGCCTGTCCATTTATTTGCTTTTCACTTTTCCTATATGTGGTAGAACATGAGTTGTGTTGAAGTTATCTCATCCTTGATAATGTTTGATCATCTTTTGTAGCTATTTAATCATCTTTTGTAGCTATTTAATGATTAGTGATATGTTGTTATATTGAAAGAATTTTGGTGAATGAGTCATTAGCAAATGAATAATTGTTAGTTGTTGTTGCTAGATCTTGGTACATTTTTGTCATTTTTATACTCCTGTTGGGTGCGCAAAAATGATTGAAGGATAAGATAAAGAGAGCTTTGGTGATTGATTGTCCAGATTACTTCCATAAGGCCTTACCACTATTTTTCTCATCCTTTGTCATTAGATTTGATGTCTTTCAATGCGAATACTTATTCATTCTCTTTGTTTTATTGCATGGATACTCTGTCCGAGTCCACTGGACTTCTCCACTGCACACTCTGTTTGGGTCAATGAGGCCCAATGTCTTTGAGTCAACCTCATGCCGAATCCTCCAAAAGACTGATTTGTAGCAGTATACATCAAATATTCAGCAGTATACCAGGGATATACAGCGAAATATGAGAAAGGGAAAAAAGCATGCAGACTTTGGAAGCTAGTATACAGATTTGCACGCTAGTATACAGTGTGTATACACCCCAAAAACGTGAAGGAAAGAAGCTGATATACAACTGTTATATGCAGCTGAAAAGGGCCTGAAAAAGTCCATAAAAAATTAGTCCGAAAGCTGGCCAGATCTGATGGGCCAGAGCAGGGGCCCAAACTTCAACTCTTTTCTCCTTTTACTTATGTAATCCATATTTGAATATTTATGTGGATTAATTCTTAAATTTGGTTAAATTGAAATAAATTTCCCTTCGAATTGGCATTTTGCTTTATCTTTTTATTTTTATTTTTCTTCATTTATCACATAGTTTAATATCTTGGAAATAGTACTCTTTATGAATAAACCTTTTTAAAATAAAGAAGACGTTTATTTTTGCTCATATGTTGAATTGATTTATTTAAACGAAAGAGAATTCTCTCCAACATAAGAAACTATTCTTCTTGTTAAAATCAAAATCTTTCATAATTAATCAAAAATTTCTTAACCTGTTTGAAATTGATGTTTTCTTTAAAAAATTTCATTATTCAAAAATTGATAATTCTAGTAAAATCACCTTCTTTCCCTTTATGAAAATAATTAGTTTACTCTTAAGTTGATAAAAAATTGAATTTAATTTAACTTTACTTTTTGAGAGAATTTTCCTTTAAACTAAATAAATCATTTTTTCACTTGAATAAATTAAATGTCATGTTTGCAATTAAATCAAAATTTTACAAAGTTAGTCATGTTTTCAAATTTGGTCATTTTTACAAATCAGTCAAATTGTCTTTTGGTCAACCGCTTTCGCGGACGCTTCTTGAGTGCCTTAAATACCTTCTCAAGGCGTTACCAGAATCCTTACCCATTTTCTCTAATTTTAAAATTTTGTTTCTGTTTTCGAGTCTTTAAAATTCTTTAAGTTTTTTCTTGATGTTTTCTTTAAAAAATCAAGTGGCGACTCTGTATTTTTTAAAATTATTTCAAAATTTTCTTTAAAGTTTTGAAATAGTTTGAAAAGTCAAAGTCAATATTTTTTTTCAACCCTTCGAGCCTAAAAAGGGATAAAACATTACATATTGACATCTTTTGATTTCTTTGAGAATTTACTTTTTTATATTTCGACCTCCCTTAATGAAAATTCTGGCACCTTTACTGTCTTTAATCCTAAGATTATGAGTTCAAATTACCCAAAAAATAAAAAAGGTGAAAGCTCCTAACAAGGTTTATATATAAGACAAGGAAGCAATCTAATCAACAACTCAGTACTTTATCCTCAAGTGATATGAAGAATCTAATAATAACAATCAATTTGGACAAATTAAAACAGTTGCTACACTAAACTCTCAAAATACTTCGTTTTATATTAGGATTTTAATTTTTACTTTTATTTATATACTGAGACTACAATTTTTCTATACCATCATAATTCATGTATTTTAATTTGTTGTATCAAGTAACTTATTTTCTTGGTTATAATTTGACTTATCATTGAGGGGTATTTGTAGTTAATTTTTTTTTTAGCAAGTGATAGTAAACAATTTTATATTTGCTGTTACCCTGTGTAGAGGATACGCATGATGTACCTTAGTATATGAGTCAAGATCTGATTTCTTTTGCATGTAGTAATTATGTAACGCAAATTGGATTTGCCAACTTGCTAATTTAAAAAATACTAATCTTAGTCTTTTTCGAGAACTACTTAAGCTTGACATTTCCGCTATACTCTTAATGGTTTAACTTGTTGGGATCCTAATCACCACTCATTTAAAATGATAAAAACATGTGAAATTATCACAATCACATTTTTTTTTACAAAAATATATATATATATATTGTAAAATTAGGTCTTGGGTCTAACTCACACCTCAAAAGCTAGCTCATGAGGGGAGGATTGTCAAATCAATATAAGGAGACCAAATACCCATCCTTTTTCCGATGTGAGACTCTTAACATTCCCCTGCACGCCCCGACCTTGTTAACTGAAGCCTGAACAATATAATATGGGGGCCCAACATCAGTGAACAAAGAATTGGGATGGGTCTGACTCTAATACCATGTAAAATTAGGCCTTGGGCCCAACTCACTTCCAAAAGTTAGCTCATGAGAGGATGATTGCCCCAATCCATATAAGGAGACCAAGTACCCATCCTTTTTCGGATGTGGGATTCTTAATATATATATATATATATATATATATATTGGTTCGTGGCCAAAAGTATCTTGGAATTATAATCCTTGTAATCCTAGGACTAATTTATCCCACCTGGGAAGTAGATAAAATAATACCAAGTTGGATAAGCTAAGGTTGAATATCAAGGATTAAGGCTGGAATTAAATATAAGTAGCTCAGTTAATTAACTACCTAAACTTTCACCTTCTTGATGATGGTTCGATTCTCCACCTTATAATCCTCTCCTCTATTTCTCATTCCCCCACCTGCAATTGAAAGTAGGGTTCTAAATTAACCTAGTTAACGGACAGTCTGGACAACGTCATAGACGCTGATTATCAAACCCAACCCATTATCTAAGCCCAACTACATGGGCCACCCAGCATAAGAGAAATATTATGGATAAGTTGTTTAGGTGCCAGGTGGCATGAAATGAAAGTTGAAACCCATATGCAAGACCTTATTATATAGTTTAAAAATACATACCTTATACTGAATGATTATGTGTAATTATACATTGATAGTTGGATGGAGCACTCTAGTTATTAGACTTAATTATGTTTTTTTTTCCTCAGTGATACATGAGTTCATGATTGGTGTGGAAATGATGAAAAGATAGAATTCTGGATCCAATATACATCATACATGCAATATCATCATGATATAGTCAAAACTCAAGAGTCAAGACCATTTGTTAGATTTCACTAACTTCTTATCAACTTAGATAATGCTGGACCAGATAGTACGAATACATGATTATATATAAATATTGCGTAAAAGTTGTAATTAGAACTTTTGACTAATGGCTAAGAATTAAGATATCAAATGTTGCATATTCCTTTGACCAATAATGGCTTGAGATGATGATTAGCATGAAAGAGGTAAGCGTATGTTTAGAGGTGAAACTAGAATTTAAAGTTTGTGCCAGAAATATAGTGTTTTTAGATTACTAAATAATGGGCATGGATGTGCATAAAAATTGCATTTTTTCCCCCTTAAATGGGTTGCTTTAAAATTTTTGTCCTTTAAATTTGCTGGGTTTTTTTGCGCTTCAAATGAGCTGATTTTTATTTTTTTACCCTTTAGCAGTCAAATTTATCCATTCAGGGCATAAGCTCTTTAGAATCATGTTGGGCATAATTTATGGAATATTATGATATGAAAATATAAACTTTATGCCTTGTAAAAATTATTTATTACCAGGAGCATGAATTAAAGATCAACACAAAATAAAAATAAAAAGTGTAAATGACCCATGGATATGTACTTTGGGACCATCTATTTTGAAATGGAATTGATATTTTTTGTGTGACACATTAGTGCTGAACTATATGCGAATTAATAACTTACAGCCAATAACTACTTAGTGATCTGGTCAATTTCATTGTATTAATTAGCCTTTTCCACAAACATTGTCTTCTTTCCAATAATACCAAAACTTCCTGTTTAAGTTAAATATCATCTCATTTCAAACTTACTTTTCTGCAGTTTTGCTTACAGCCAATTATTTACACGTGGTGCTTATAGCAATCACTTAGATCAGCCTGCTGTACCAGCATAACGAGAATGAAATTCCACATGCATTTTCATGTTGGCCGACTAGGCCCCATAACGAGAATGAATGAAAATCCCATAAGCATTTTCTGGGAAATTACTTTATAATCTTACTTAGGGGAATATTTCTTATGGGCCCATGTCGACACTCATGTAATTGGTTCCCCTTTAAGCTCAAGGGCCCCAAAAGGAATTTCATATTCTCACAGACTAGGGTTCAACTATACACGTAAACCACAAAAATGTTGGAGTCTTAGATTATAATTACAGGGCGCAATATAGATTTCAAAAAATTACATTATCTATCGTGTATTTCAGGTACATCAATTGAGATCGTGTATCTGTGTATTTTCAGATACACGTTCTATACAAGAAAAAAACATATATATCATATTTGCTATGCTAGATATTGTTAGAACATATATATCCGCGTATCTCAAGATACGCATTATTTTGTAATTTTTTTAAAAGTTAAATTTGGTTTATGTAAATTAAATACTGATATTTGTCTAATTCCGTAATTTTGCCAAATTAAAAAACACAGTGTCGGTACTTCATCTTTTTGGTTCTATATAAACTCCTCCTTTCTTTGTTGGTTTTCATATTCTCATTTATTTAATTTGTTTATCTTCTATTCTCTATTTAGTTGGAGATCACGTTTCAATTAATGGCTACTTCTAGTCCAACTAACACCAAGAGACAGACAACAATCTACTTTTCTCCAAGAAGGGGTCAAATTAAGGCTAAAATATTTGTGAGTTTTTGGAAGACAATATGGTCAATGTCATCAAAAGCAGGGAAATTCTTGTTAAAATCAAGAATAGAAGCAGAAGAAATGCCAACAAAAACTCTGACTCTACATGTCCATCAAGTTCATACGCTTCTGTTAACTAAAATGTTAGATTATTACAAAAATGGTATATATAATAGCATGCCTTGAAGTGAATTTTTTTCCTTTATTCGTAGTCAATAAATAAATTAAGGTATGTTGGTAAACATGTGATGATAAGTTTTAGTTAACCGTACCGTACCGTGTAGTATGTATGATAATACAAGAGCCGCTAGAGACTTCATGTTATTTATTTTGGACAGATTTAAATTAAATTAAACGATATGAATAACAATGAGTCATGCAGCAGACTTCAGCTATGCGCTTCTCTCAATGAATTATGTAGTTCATAAGCAAAAATTGGCCACTAATGACATGAGCCCTTTTAGTTTAATCATTCTTAGTAAGTCTAGTGCTCGTAGCACTTTTTGGGCTATTTATATAATGTAATTTTTAATAAAAGGAGTTTGGATAAATCCATTCAATAACCTAAATCCGTACATGCTAGTGCTCATAAAGACTCTAGATGATATATGTTGTTGTTGCGCCTTTAATTTGACTTGGACTAACGCACCAAGTCTACCAAATATTTTTACCTTAATCTTTAAAGAAAGATACAGAGTATCATGAATAATTCGACATTATATTATGTGATCATTATGATTAGAGTAAAATCTGATTTGAGTTCTTCAATCACTATGGAATTATTAATAAGCTTTGACAGTTATGTCCACTTCTGCACTCAATATTTGTTCTTTACTTAACTTCTTTATAGAACTTTCCATCACATGTAAGAGAAAATTTAAATAATCAGAAGCTCTCCAATCAAATGATAATTTTTATTTACCTACCTTGTTTTTATAGTGGTTGACAAAAAGAAACTTTGAAAATTAAACCATATGCATTTCTGTTATCTAACCAAAACTTTCCAACAAATTAACTATCACAATCTTTTTCTATTCTATCCTATATTTTCCACGGTTTATGTCATTTTAATTGCATAGTTGTCATGAATGTGACTGGATTTGGACGGTTTCATCAATGGACACCGTTACTAGTATAGTGAGTAAAAGAATAAACACTCAACTCTTGTACCTAATGAATATAATGAAGAAGTCAATCCTTTCAAAGTTGTGCCTTTAAGCAGCTCATAATACTGTTAAAATCCTTTTGAATTTCCAAGATTCTGGTTTAAAACTAGTACTTGTACTCCCTCTATTCATTTTTGTTTTTCATGTTTCACTTTACAAAAGTCAAATTGACGAAACTTCTAGGCTAAGTTGAAGTAGTTTAACTAATATTTTAAAATTTTAATTTAGTTGCTCGAAAACTATATGAAAAATGCTATAAGTTGCAGTTCTTCTCATATTAATATGATGAAAATATATATCTTAAAATATTGATCAAAGTTCATGCAGTTCGACTTGCGAGAAACGAAAGGTGACAAGTAAAAATAAACGAAAGTAGTATTACTTTTGGGAAATTAACTGATCGAGACTTTGCTGTGGATCAATTCAGTGGAAGAATGACCTTTAATTTCCACAATGCATTAAGTCAACTCCCACGTCAATATTATATCAAGAGCTTCATTTTAAACAATAAATCACTGTAACTATAGTACACCAAGAATACTGATGATATTGATTTTCTTTATCCTTAATTCTACTTTCTCCCTTAAATGGAAAAGAGCTGTTACGAAAGATACAGATCGATTGGCGGTGAGTTAGAATTATATGGATGCATTTATTATTATATGCAGGATTTTAAGTTTTGTTTTTTTTTATAGGTAAACTTTTTTTATATTATTCGTGAAACTTATCTTATGATAGAGGTTAATTACCATTTTTATTAGATTATTAATAATTAATATTTATCAAAAAACATTATCTGTTACTTAATAATGATCAGATTGCATAATATTTTGCAAACAAAGAATTTAACTTATGAGGTCGATCGTTTGGTAGAATTTATTAGAGAAAATAATTCATGTACGGCGTATTAATTTTGGCATTATTTAATACCTTATTTGATAGTGTTTCAATTTATGTAAAAGTGAAATATGTATTAATTATGCGTCATATTTAGTATTAGGGTATATAACTAATACATACCAACTTGTTAATACTTAATATGTAGATAAACACGGTCAAAGGCAGAACTTCCCTTGAATATATATACATCAGACCAAACGATGGAGCTATAATCTTAACATAGTTAATTCCAACATTTACTAATATATCGTATTCAATATTATTTTTACACATCTCATCAAACCACGTTTAGTATTAACTTGACGCGTTTGAGGCCGCCACGCATATGCTGAGCTTGATTTGGACATTGAAGAGTGCTGCTATATAGACTCATAAAGACCGCTTAGTAAATGAATTAATTAATATTACATTGTTAATCAAATTACTTGGTGTAATATAATTAAGTTTCAACAACCTTAAATAGAAAATAAGACCCGTACGCGTTGCAATTTGCATGTAGAGGTGTATGTGGTTTGATTTGAATCGATTTGTTTTCCGAATAAAAATCAATTCAATTATGTTGATTTGTTAAATCTATCCACAAACCAGAACTAATATAAATCAATTTCCGCTCTCAATGTCAATTTTATGATCTTTTTCATCTCGTACACAAAATACTCATATATAATTCAAAAGTTTTATTGGATATTTGATATTGATAATAGAAAATAAAAGACTAGTATTAAAATATATTTAAACAACTTGCTCGACGTCAATTTTCCCCCCTTTGCATTCTTGTAATTTCTTGTCACGTCTCCCTTTTGCTACGCGGAGTTTGGAACTTTGGATGGACCAATAATGGTGTATATGGCAAATTTTATTTGATGTTTTCTACATGTCTTTATATTTAGAAATTAGAATAGAAAGACAAAGAAAGAAAAGAAATTGACTCAACCCAAAGCTTTCATGCACTTACACTCTTACATGTAGGGTTATATATTAACCCATTAATAATATTTAGCGCATGGGACCCTAAAACACGTTAGCTTACATGGACAGTTAACATACATACCATCCAAAACAAGATGGACTCTTTATTTATTTATTTATTTATTTTTGGGGGGAGGGGGGAGGGGTTATATTTTTATTAGATTTAAGTTATATACGTCGAAAGAATTAAGTTAAAGGATGCTAATATAGTGTAATATTTTCTTTTTTAATATTATAAATATAATTTAACTTATTATAGCATATTACTTGTATCATTCATTTTAGGTTATGATCACGAATTAAATAGAGTTACTTATAATAATTTTTAATTTTTAAATTATGTGATGCATGAATAAGTGTCACTAATAATCCATGCATAAGAGTTAAAACTTATTTTTGTTTTGCTAGAGACTTGACTTCTTTTTTTTTTATTTTATTATTTTTTTTTATGTTATGAAAACAAAGTCAACGTTTTATGTTCGTGGTTGTTGTCCGAGCCTGATGCTTCGGAAGTTCTCAAAGCAGAAAAGGACATGCCAGAATAAATGATTTGACTTTATATTACTAAAGGATGTGGTGAATCGGATGGAATTGCTCCTTTTTAATCACTAAATTTGATTTTGAGTCTTAAATATGACAAAATTCTTGATAGAAATGATTTAGTTGATTTTATGTTGAGCGAATTTAAATTAATCGAACTTCAATGGAAATATCGAACGACTTATAAAGAACAAAAAAGAAGAAGAAAAGCTTGACCTTATTGTGTGTAGACAGCTTCCAGAAACAAAGGGTCCTACATTGGACCTTTTTTCTTTCTTTTTTTTTCATTTTGTGTTTTATCTTCATTATGCACGAGGATTGATTTTCTCGGTCCTTTCGGACTCTTTTATTATGAAAATAGAAGTGAACGTTGAATATTTGTGGACATTGTTCGAGCAGGGTCCTCTGTTACACATTCGTTAGTCGTGATTTTGTGACGAAGTAGAAGTGGAAACTGTTTGTTTAATGGTTATCAAACTTATCACTTTTAGTACGCAAAATATCATCTGCTTATATTTATAAGTGAAGATTGAAGATATTTGTTGAAGGCTAATAAAGTCACGATTAGATATGTCTTGAGGAAGACAAACTATATATGTGTGTGAATTTTATAGCAAATGAAGGACATAATCATGAACAAGTTTTGATACTATATATGGAGTAACACTTTTAAGGACATGAAATTTTTTTCTTCTAACGGATTTATGCCGTGTTGCTTATGAACAATTTAGAATCTTTATTTAGTTTATTTTTTGTTTTCTTAATGCATGAAAATAGTCTCTCTACCTACAAAAATAAAATAAGGCCGTGTTCATATCACTCTCTTCAGACTTCACTCGCTTCAGACTTCACTTGCAAGACTACACCGAACGTGTTGTTGTTTTTAAATGTAACCACAAAAAAAAAAAAAAAAAAAGACAAACTTTGCTGGCTAAGTTATTGCAACTCCAATTTCTTCCACTATAAAATTCACTCCTCTATCTATCTTTGCCTTGCGTCACACTTTCTTTAATCTCCACAAAGCCTTAAGAATTTCCATGTTTTCCTATTGCTTTTTCAAAACTACTTAAGTACTTAACCACCCCTGCTCCAGCCAAACTCCAAGCTCTGTTTTTGCTCTGCAATATTTTGCTTTCAAGAATCCTTAATTCACAAAATCAGGTCGAATGGAAATTCCAGCTTCGAACAATAAGATGAACATACGGAAAATAAGAGTCCCGCCGAGACGAGGAGAAGTTAAAGCGGCGATTTTCAAGAAACTGTTGAAATCGGTAGCTTCGGTTGTCATGATGATGATAGGAAGAAATTGAAATTGCTTTGGTCCGAAACTCATTAGCCCAGATGAAGCTCTAGTGGATACTTCTCAGAAAGTTAAGCCTAAACGTTGATTCTTCTCATTTCCAAAAAATATTCAACCATATTTTGTTCATTTCCAGATACCAAACAGAGCTTAAAAATGGAAACTCTCTATCCTATCTCACAATGTTAGCTCGCTTTAGTTTATTTTGTTTTCTAAGCAGAGTATATCATAATGTTGTATCACTGGTCTGTTTCGTTACTGTTATGCTAGCAAGAAATAAGATACTTTTTTCTCGCTTTCTGTCACTCTCTTGTTATATTTTTACTTGTCCATTTTAACAAATTAAACAATTTTTTTTTTTTAAGAAATATTATCCTTAATATTAATAGTGATCAAATTTAGAGTCTTAAAACATTATCATGTAATATGAAACGGAGAAAATACATTGATTAACTTATATACTCTCTCCATTCATTTTTACTTGTTACTATTTTACTAATTGAATTTCTATTTTTAGTTGTCACTTTTGAGATATCAAGAAAAGACAAAAGAATTTTTTCTATTTTACCCTTAACATTAATTATTTATTCTCCAAATCATTTTCAAGATACATAATACTAAATATCAATTAATAGGGTAGTGTGGTAAAATGCACATATAAATAATTATTTTTTTAATGGATGTATCATATCAAAAAGTAATAAGTAAAAGCAAACGGAGGAAATAGTAAGTAGAGCAGTAAATTTGACATTTCACTCATTTCTCCAAATTTGTTGAGTATTTGTTCAACACACAGTAGTCAGTACTACTCAGAAAGTAGAATAATTTATATTTTTTTCAAAGGAATTCGAATATCCTTGTCCGAATTCACAGTGATGTTTGATCCAGTGTTAACTTATAGTTGAGAATTTATCACAAAAAACCTCTCTATCTTCATAAGATAGAAGTACAATTGCATGCACATCTTCCTCAAATTTAACTTATGAAATTATATTAAATATATTGTTGTTATCATTTGATCAAGCTTTACTAGCTAGTCATTTTCTTCTCTCTTTTTTTTTTCCCCAATAGGAGTGAAAAATAAAAAGCGATTATTTTTTTTAGCTTTGTTGGTGTGAACTAAGATGACCAAAATGTGAGTTATTGCTTTCCTTATGTTGATGTGTGAGTAATTTTCCAAAGAAACTTCCTTGGACTTACCTAGTCACTTTTGTACTGAAAAACAAACAAACAAACATTGGTTCAAAGTCAAAAATCCGACGGGGACGGTGAACCTTATAGTCCATCCGCCGTGGCAACATAGCACATCACCATGATACGACAAGATTGCTTAATGAAATCGAACCGTCAAGAATAACAAGACAAAATTGTTTATTCTTTAGTAATTTGGAGAAATTAATGGAGTAGCACAGTTTTCCAATTCCGGACCTTGCTGGCGACCTCACTAAATCCGGGAACAACGTGCATAAAATTTCACAAGTGAGGTTTGAAGAGGATAAAATATATGTAGACCTTATCACTATCTCGGAGAGATAGAGAGACTATTTCAGAAAGACCCTAGGTTCAAGTGTTGCAAATCCAAGTACAAAAAAGTAGAAAACAGTAAAAAAAAAATATGACAACTAACAAGGAAACAGTGTAAAATCTACCAGAAAAATAATAATCTGCCATAAAATAATACAATAATCGAAACACAATAAACAACAACGATGATCGATATCTACAACTAAACCCTAAGCTAACATACTATGGTGCACAATAATACTCCTACCTGACTAAACTTCTACTCTAATATGTGTCCTCCACACCCCCTATCTAAGGTCATGTCCTCGGTAACCTGAATATGCGCCATGTCCTGTCTAATCACATCATCCCAATACTTCTTCGGCCTACCTCTACCCCTCTTCGTACCCATTATATCCAACCTCTCACACCTCCTCACTGGAGCGTCTGAACCTCAACTAACGTAGCCCATTTTAATTCGCTTAAGGTAAATATATAGTCCAAGTTGATTAATGAAAAACCTTATCAAAATATTATACTTTAAATATACTCCCTCCGTTTCAAAAAGAATGACCTACTTTTCTTTTTAGTCTATTTCAAAAAGAATGACCATTTCCTTTTTTGGCAATACTTTAATTCTAATTTTCCACGTGGCATGTTTAAGATCACAAAATTAAAGGACATTTTGATACATTTGACACAACTTTAATTTATGATCACAAAATTCAAAAGTTTTCTTTTATTTTCTTAAACTCCGTGTCAAGTCAAAATAGGTCATTTTTTTTTTTTTAAACGAAGGGATTAATATAATAATTACAAAAGAAATTATGAAATTTAAATTCGTAAAGAGTATGTCATTCATTAGTTAATCAGTGGCAGCAATAGAATTTTCTTCAAGGAAGTTCAAAATATAAAAAAACAAACAAATGAAAATTACAGATTAAAAACCGAGCTGGACAGAAAAGGATAAAATTAACCTTAACCCACTAAATTTAACTTAGTCTTGTCAATGCCTAAGCCAAGCTAAGCTTCTAAGCTATTTCATAAATATATTGTGTAATTTTCCGATCATGAAAATTTACATAAACCTCCTTCTTATCTAGATCCGCACCTGTCATTAACTTTTTGGTATGAGTAAATTGAATCCGTTAATCATGTGAAACCATGACAATAGACAATAGCCAATTAATAAAAAAAAATTGTTTACGTAGGGATTAGAATGAGTTTTAATTATATTTACGTAG
Organism: Capsicum rhomboideum; assembly: GCA_031232105.1. NCBI lineage: Eukaryota > Viridiplantae > Streptophyta > Magnoliopsida > Solanales > Solanaceae > Capsicum > Capsicum rhomboideum. The sequence continues at coordinate 4,230,599 of CP124713.1, read as the reverse complement.
CACTTCAATTTCAAGAAATGAAATTCAACCATAGAAGTTAAGTTTATGAGGTTATCGACCAAGATCATGTAAGAACTCATTCTCTCAATGTATTTGGAACTTAACATTTCTTTACATGTCCAAATTAAATAATTGGAACATGAATAATATATCACGAGAAATTAACATTGCAAATCAAAATCTATTAGGATCGAATTAATTATTATGATATTACGAACATTGAAAACACCCAATTAACATAACAATGGCCTGTTTTTATTGTTAAGAAAAATAATTATAATTACTAGAACTAATTAATCACAAAAATTAGCTCATAAAAATAAAACCGCCCTCAAGAAATGTGAAACTCAATTAATAGGTTGTTTGGCCAAGATTATTTTTTTTCAAAAGTGCTTATTTCTAAAAAAAAAATGAGTTGTTTGGCCAAACTTTTGAGAGAAAATAAGTGATTCTAGGGGAGTAGCAGAAGTTGTTTTTCATAAGTTAAAAAAAAATAGTTTCTTCCTAAAAGCACTTTTGAAATAATATATTTAAAAACACTTCTAAAAGCTAGGCCAAACCCTAATTGCTACTCAAAAGTGTTTTTTAGATTTATTAGTCAAACACAAACTGTGTCCAATCAAAAGTATTTTTTTAAAAAAATACTTTTAAAATAAAAACTTTTCAAAATAATTGATTTTAGAAGTTTGACCTAACATAAAAAGTTTTTTATAATGTTAAAGATGGAAGTAAACGTAACAAGCTCTTTGGTCACTTGTTAGAATGGTTTTCAACTAAATGGACCTTTACAAATTTTGAACCTTCCAACTCAATGAACCTTTTACGCCCAATTCAACAATATGGTTTTCACTCCTATTAACAGTGTTATTGTCACCAACTTAACATATGGTTTTCAAAGCTGAACCTTTCAGCAATATGAACCTTTTAATCTTTGAACCTATTAATACTCAATTGAACAATATGATTTTCATATCTATGAACCTTTCTTCTTCTTTTTCCAACCCAATGAACCTTTTCAGAATTAGTACTACTCTCCCTCCTAATTAATTAATACATGTAGCATATTTTCCCTTTTCGTTCATTCTCAAAAGAAAATTATTTTTTCATAATTAAAAATAATTTAACTTTGAAATTCTTCTTTTATATTAGTAAAATAATTTATAGTTTGACAAATGGTCAGGCAACGTTTTATACCATAAATTTCAAAAAATTTTAACTTTTATTTATATCAAGTCAAACCTTTTCACATAATTTAAGACAAGGAACTATTACTTAACGTGAAAAACAACAGGTGTCAGCTTTTGTAGTTGGAGTGGACCATTTCAGTTTCCACGTAAGCAATCCAAGAATGCAATTGTTCAAAATCCACTTCACAGCCTGGGGAACCAAGTCAAGTATATGAATTTTGCAATTTGGTCCTTTTTTGAACAACTATAAAGGTGCCCACTCTTTAACCCATTTCATCAATCATCAGCTTCTTCATTTTACCTACTCTCTAATCGATATCCAATCCCAAAAGCTCTGTTTTAATCTGTCCTGCACAAAATCCCCTTTCCTCTTCTTAACCAAAAACCTCTAAATGGAAAAATCTGCCGTGACCAAGTCAAACCAGGAACAATGGCTTCCTCCCAGAAGGGGCCAAGTCAAGATGAGGGTCTTGAAATCTATGGTGAAATCAGCTGTTGAATTGGCTTCCTTAGGGGGGAGATCAGGAAGGAAGAACAGAAATGGAGGGTCCTCGACCTCGACTCCATCATTAGGAACTCCTAGTGGCTACGATTCCGGTGCTGATTCTGATAGCTGACTTTAATCACATGATGATTAGTTCGATCAAATATTTGCAAGTACTGGGAAATTCAAATACCTTTGGTATCACGAGCTATACAGGTTGCAGGTGGAGGCGAGTCGCACACTAAGCATAGCAATTACATCAAATGGTCAATCGAATTAGGTGGCTTTGTCTTGGATTATTTGTTTCGATTTTATTTTCACTACGTTTGAATTTGCTTATGTAATAGAAGTGAATCTCTATCTCCACGAGGTAGGATAAAGTCTGTGTATACTCTACTCTCTTTATACTTCACTTGTTGGTCTAATGTAATAGAATTGCAAATGAGCTTGTATTTGTGTAATGAAACTTTTGATTATTTTTTAATGATTGAGCTTGGTCATTTATTAAGGAGATTGAAATTTTGCTTTTCTCGTGAATAGTATGAAGGCTCTTGGTTCTTTCAGGTAATGTCACTATGTCGCAATTCAGTAATTTTTCTGATTTTATACTTCTTTCAGTAACTTGATTGTCTATCCTGCTTTAGTGAAATGCGAAGTGATTAGCCAATCGATTTCCACTCTGGATTAATATCCTCAATATGTTTGGTATGACTGAACGAGAAAACCAATCTGGTCACTTTTCATTCTGAAATTTAATTAGGCCACATTAATTGAGGAACCATCCTCTTACTCTTTTTGAGATGCTATTTATTACAGGAACCTTTATTATATTAAAGTAATTAAAATTTGCCTCATATAATAAATAAATCATAAAATAACATAACAATGACAATTTCTAGTCAGAAAAATTTATTCATTGTAACAATGAAATCACTTAGGTGAATAGATTTTATCATCGTAATTAGTAAACTTTAGTGACTTCAGCTATTAAAATATTATGGGTGAAATTCAAAGTAATTTCATTTTGTGAGACTACGATTGATAGGTGGTTGTTGAGGTGAAATTCAAAGTACGATTTTTTTTATCTCAGTTTGATATACTTAGCAACTTTGCTGTTACAATTTTATGACTTTCTAAAAGGTCCAATCACATAGTAAAATTGACTCATTGCAAAAGGAGTAGTTCCTTTTTTTTTTTTTTTTTTTATTTTGGCAATATTTTTTTTTTAGGTGAGAAAAGATTACAACATAGGAATTGAACTCTCGTTATATTGTGAAAGTTCAAGTAATCTATCAAGCTACTAAGATTCTTCTTGATAAAATACTTCTTTCCCATAATATTTAGAAAAAAGTTTTCAATTTTTGGAACATACAAAAAAATGTAGAAATTAAAAAGTTAAAGATTTAAGACCCATTTGGCAGGAGAGATAATTAATTTGGAATTAATTTTAAAATGTGTTTATTTTATGTTTGATTGAAATAAAATCACAGGATAATTTTATCTCGAAATTAGTTATTTTGACATTATAGTGTTATTTTTCTTTCATATTGATTACGAAATAATAATTTAGGATAACTAAATTGAAATAAATATTTTTAGTAAGAGTGCTAATTAAAATGAAATCAAAAAATTAAATAATTTTATCTTGATTTAATAAATTAATAGATAATTTGAGATATTATTATTAGTAAGATATCAACTAACATGAGATGGAGGGAGATAATATATTATGATAACCTGTTCCCCAACCCAAAAGAGGAACTGTACATTTTATACTACAGAAGCCACGTGTTACAATCCGATTAACCATTCGGGTTTTAGTGTTGGAAAGATTCAGGGCAAAGTCGAAAAGCCGGGTATAGGAGCATCTTCTCCAACACTCCCAACTTTCAAAGATGAGAATTCTGCAGATCTTAACAAGGAAGCTCTCTTCTTCGCAGATTCGAAGCACAGCTCCTTCACTAGCTTCAACTTTCTCTTACCGTCAACTTCACTCTTCCTCCAATCCGTACTTATTTTCTTCCCTATCTCTTAGGGCTCGTTTGGCACTAAGGAGAAGGGATAGCTAATTTCATAATTAATTTTAGGATGAGTTTACTTCTGGTTGGAATAAAATTCCAGAATAACTTATTTTAGGATTATAGTGTTATTCTTATCCTATATATTAATGATAGATAATTAATTCTGGGATAACTTGTTTCCCAATCAAACGAGCCCTTACTGTATGCTTTCTCCCAATAGTTATATGAGAATTAATTAATAGTCTACTTAATGCAGAGCGTCATTTGGCATTGCATTCGACATTGACGGCATTTTGCTCCGCGGCAGCGTTCCTATTGGCGGCTATCCACGAGCTCAAACGCCTCTATGATGATTCCGGTACGACGTCGTTTCGACTATCACTTTTGAGGTTTATCTTTTGTTCTTATTTTATTTTTTAATAGGAATTTATATTGATATTCGTAATCATGGAATTGAAAATGAAATTAAGAATCATACAAGCTAGAACTTACGAATTTTAGGTGACTACTTATTTTGAAAATACTGAGATAACAATCTATTTATATGTATAATGTAAAATGTGTTCTGGATGTGGTAAAATAAAGAAGTATGAAGGATAAATTTTCAATCTTTGTTTTTGTTTTAGCTCCTTCGGAAGAAATCTTAGTAATTTCCATGATCTTATACGCCCTCAGGGTTGATGCAAGAGGAAATGAGAATGATGTTCCAGCAAAAGCTCTGGCCACTCACATTTTTTTCTTCGTTTATTACTCCTGAACTTAATATATTTAGATTAATTGTTGGAGTATTTGGCATGACAGAAAATGTTGGAACAAAGTATATTTCTTGATAAAATCATTTTTCAATGTTTGGTTATCAAGAATTTTCCCAAATGGGGGAAAGTGAAATGCGCTGGAGAGTCATTTTTCCTTGCAAAATATCTGATATCACATGCTTTAACAATATTTGGACAATGTTATCAATCTTCTGATATGAAGTTGTCCTCTCCTCTGTGATGTTCTGCATTACCTTCTAAATACAGCTGATTCATACTTTTACGGGCTTGGAGCTATGTATATGCACTTTTTGTTGGTAATTATAAGCATGATTATGGAGGTTAACTTCAGTAGCTTTTGATTGTACAGGTACTCTGAAGGTTCCCTATGTATTCTTGACCAATGGTGAGTAGTTGATGACTTGATGTAACCTGTCCGTGTCCAACATCCATTTGGTGGCATTGCAACTGTTTTTTGTTTTTTAGTTACTTAAAGTAACAGCTCCGTAAATGTAATTTCTAAGTTATACGTTGCAAGTTCTGGAATAGGATAGATCATGTCATTTGAAGATATATATCTCAACACATTTACTCGATATAATATCTCTTTCATGCCAGTAGGTGTTATGCTCTGAGAACATGTTGTAATATTATATGTGATTCCTAATTGTTACCTGAGGTTGAGGTTGAACATTTCCAGACGTAATATGAAAGCAGAGGAGAACTTATCAGTTTTCAAAGGCATGGACTGGGGTATATAAACATTTAGTGGCCTGTAATGTTAACTGGGGTTTCACAGACCTATTTTTTCCAAACCTTCATGCTTAAAAGTAATATGTGGGTGGTAGGAATCATTGTTGAATTGAGATAAGTTGGTCCGGTAGAAGGGAACTTTTAGGTTGTTGAAATTGTTGATACAAAATATCCATTAAACCGTTGATGATTCATAGGATATTAGTTCTCTCCCCAATGAAAATATCTTAGACAGTTGTATAAATATATAAAACCCAGTGTCACACTATCATCTGGTAGTATTTTGGTTCCTATTATCATGGGGAGATGGGTGCGGGGTTTGCTTAGAAAGATCTCTTCGATGAGGACATTCCAAAGTCGATCAGCTCCCTTGCTGATTCTTCATACGTACTTTCCTTAATATTAATAATAGTCAAATTTAGGGGTAGTTTGGTAGAGTGTATTAAAAAAATTAATGCATGCATTAACTTTGTGTATTACTAATACCTTGTTTGGTAAACCTTTTCATCCTATAAATGTATTACTAATACTTGCATTCGTTACATACTATTTTTGGTATTAAGGAGTGTATTACTAATGCATGGAAATCCATGGTGTTAGTAATATAATGGATCTAATGCATGCATTAATATGATTAAAGTCACAATTGTCCTTCAAAATCTTTTTCACATCCTTTTCACCATATTTATGGAGGGTATTTTTGTAATTTTCTTTTTAAGAAATTATGCAATTAATGTTATTTTTAATACACGAAATCAAACACTGCATAAGAAAAATACAAGCATAATTAACGCAAGTATTACTAATACACTATATTTTGTACTATTTTTATATATACCCTACCAAATGACCTCAGTCTTAAGACATCATTAATAAAATTAGCAAGTAATATGAAACAAAAAGAATACATTGATCAACTTATATAGTAAGTAGGGTAGTAAATTTGACATTTTACACCTTTGTCCAAATTTGTTTAGCACTCAGAACTATTCAGAAAGTTATATAATTTATATTTTTTCAAAGGAAATCGAATATCCTTGTCCGAATTTACACTGAAGTTTGATCCAGTTTTAACTTTAGCTGAGAGTTTATATTAAGTATCACTTGTGAAATTATATTAATTATATTAAGTATGTTGTTTTTTGATTCAGCTTTACTAGCTAGCCATTTTCTTCACTCCTTTTTTTCCAATAGGAGTAAAAACTAAAAAGCGATTATTATTTATTTATTTTTAGCTTTGTTGGTGTGAACTAAGTTGACCAAAATGTGAGTTGTTGCCTTCCTTATGTTGTTGATGTGTAATTAATTTTCTAAAGAAACTTCCTTGGACTTACTTTAGTCACTTTTATACTTGAAAGAAAAAAACATTGGCTCAAAGTCAAGATTTCGATGGGCACTGTGAGCCTCAGCATAGCATATCACCATGATATGACAAAGATTGCTTAATGAAATCGAACCTTCAAGAATAACAAGACAAAGTTGTTTATTCTTTAGTAATTTGGAGAAATTAATGGAGTAGCACAATTTTCCAATTGCGGACCTTGCTGGCGACGTCACTACATCAGGGAACAACGTGCATAAAAATTAATTCATAAAAATATAATTTATTTAAATTATTTAAGTTTGGACGAACTTAGTCTATTTTAATTTGCTTAAGTAAGGTAAATATGTAATTCAAATTGATTGATAAAAAACTTATTAAAATACTTTTTTATATGTTAAATATAGTTATAATAAGAAAAAAAGATATTATATTGATGATTAATAATAAGAAAAGAAAAAAAGCTATTAAGATTCACAAAGAATAGGTCATTCATTCATAAATCAGTGACAGAGATCGAATTTTCACCAAGAAAGTTTAAATTATAAAAAAGTAAACATAAAAAAATTACGGCATGAGAAACGAAGTGGGGCTGAAAAGGACAAGAAACCTCCTCCTTCCTATCTAGATCCGCATCAGTCACTAACTTGTTGGTATTAAATTGAAGTATTGAACCTAACTTGCTCCTCCGTTAATCATGTGAAACTATGACAATACACAATGGCCAATCAAAAAATTCGTTTACGAAGGGATTAAAGTGAGTTTTAATTACGTTTACATGGCACTTCAATTTTAAAAAATGGACTTCGAACATATAAGTTAAGTTTATAAGGTTATCGACCAAGATCATATAAGAACTCATTTTCTCAATGTATGTGGAGCTTAACATTTCTTTACCCACCCAAATTAAATAACTAGAATGTGAATAATATAACACGAGAAATCAACATTGAGAACACAAAAACTATTAGATTCAAAATAATTATTATGATATTGCAAACATTAAAAACACCCAACAAAAACAGGACTTATTTTTATATCATGTTAAGAAAATAGATACTAGACCTAATTAATCACAAAAATTAGCTCATAAAAATAAAACCGTCCAAATACCATATGAAGAAAACCGCAACATAGTCCCTCAAGAAATATGAAACTTTACATTAAAAAAATTTATATAATGTGAAAGGTGGAAGTCAGCGTTACAAGCTATTAGGTGACTTTGTCAATATGGTTTTCAACTAAATGAACCTTTATAAAGATTGAACCTTCCCAACTCAATGAACCTTTTAAATTTTGAACCTTTTATACTCAATTCAATAATATGGTTTCATCTCTATGAACCCCTGTCTTGTCACCAACTTAACATATAGTTTTCAGATGCGAACCTTTCAACTATATGAACCTTTTAAATTTTGAACCTTTTATAATCAATTCAGTTCAACAATACGGTTTTCATCTCTATGAACCCTGCCCTGTCTTGTCACTAACGTAACATTCGGTTTTCATGTGAATCTTTCAAAATTTGAAAATCAGTACTCTATCCGTTTCAATTTAATTATTTTAGTTTGATTTGACGTAAAACATTAAAAATAAAAAGAGATTTTTTAATTTCTTAAATATGAAAAAAAATCACTCTTTTTGAAACAAACCAAAAAAAAGTGACATATTCAAATTAAGACAGAGAAAATACGAAATTAACGCGAAAAGTAACACATGTCAGCATGTGTTTCATGCTTAGAATTGTACAATAGTTGAAGTGGACCATTTTAGTGTCCACGTAAGCACTCCAAGAAGCCAGATACGCAATATCCACTCCACAGCTTGGTAACCAAGTAAATGGAATTTGCAATTTGGTCCTTTTTTAAACTGATATAATGGTGCCCTGCCCTCCCTTTAACGCATTCCATCAACCATTAGCCTCTTAATCCAACTCCAGAAGCTCTGTTTTACTCTGTCCTGCACAAAATCCTCTTCCCTTTATCTTGAGAATTGATCAGAACCAACCAAACATCTGTAAATGGAAAAATCTGCCGTGACCAAGTCAAGCCAGAAGCTGTGGCTTCCTCCAAGAAGGGGGCAAGTCAAGATGAGGGTCTTGAAGACTATGGTGAAATCAGCTGTTGAATTGGCTTTCTTTGGGGGACGATCAGGAAGAAAGAACAGAAGTGAAGGGTCCTCCTCCTCGACCTCGACCCCATCATTAGCAACCCCTAATGGCTACGATTCCGGTGCTGATTCTGATAGCTGACTTTAATCACATGATGATTAGTTCAAATATTTGGAAGTACTGGGAAATTCATTTTCCCCTGTTTTCTCCACCAGCTTCACGCTGCTTCAGCTTGAAAATACCTGTGGGATCACGAGCTATACAGGTTGCAGGTGGAGGCGAGTCGCACACTAAGCATAACAATTATATAATGATCAATCGAGTTAGGTGCCTTTGTTTGATTTTTATTACTGTTGAATTTAAAGCTGAGGGCTATATATGATGTAGTGATTCGTTTTCAATTTCTGTGTGTAACATATCGTGCACCCTCTACTCTTCTCAGACCCTATTTATGGGATTATGTTTTATATGTTGTTGTTCTAATGTAATAGAAGTCAAATGAGCCTGTATTTGTGTAATGGAACTTTTGATTATTTTTTAATGATTGAGCATGGTCATTTATTAAGGACATTGAAATTTTGCTTTTCTCCTGAATAGTATGAAGGATCTTTGTTCTTTTGGTAAATGTCACTATGTCACAATTCAGTAATTTTTCTGATTTTTATACTCTATAGTATTGTCTGTTTCAGCAACATTGCTATCATAATTTTATGACTTTCTATAAGGTTCAATCACATCGTAAATTTAACTCATTGCAAATTCCTTTTCTTTTTTTGGTATTTTTTTATGGAGAAATTACAAAAAAAATGCAACTAGTAATGTTATATTACCAAATATAGCTTATTCTAAGTTAGGTTACCAAATATGACCCAATTGTATAGAAAAAGAAAATTACTTTACATTCTTAGTCAAATTATTACTCTCTCTCTCTCTTACATCTCCCATCTTCATCTTACAATACAATATACATACGTATAAAGACGAAGGGGGTACTACTAGAGGTGGATGTGTGTTAGTGAAGTGGTGTCGCACGACACCTTAATGCTTTTGTCGAAAATGTTGTTAAACTAGTGTAAAACCAAAGGTATCAAAATAAATATAAATTAAACAAAAGGATAAATAAATATAAATTAAACAAAAGGATAATATAGGTCACTGTGTGATTTGATGGTTTTAAACGTCATTTTGAAAGAAAAACAACAAAAAACACAATGAACATGAGTCGAACTCGAGACACCTTGCTATCAGGGAAGCACAAGGTTGAGTGTTGGACCAGTGAACCAAATCAGCATTTGTGCTTTAGGGTGCACAATTAAATTTTTGTTCGCTATTCAGGCATATAAATCTACGTAACTCTATTGTGTATAACTGAACTTCTGAAAAGCAATCCATAGCAAAAGCATGACATTTACAGACATACTTCTCAAGCATATCAGTTATTCTTTTCCTAGTAACTGGAGAGACCACCAATGTGATTGCCGTTTTATGTGAAATATAAGATGCACTTCAATAAAAGTCTTAACATATGAAAGCTTAGGCACAAGAAACCAAATCTCAGCAAGGAAACTATGAAAGATTACCATAATCCAGGCATGGGCAATATCGATGGTTCTAGCAGTCGGCGTCACAAAAACAGTGTCACATCCCTACAATTTCCAGGCATGAAATATAAATGCTGAACACTAATGTAGTTTGCTATTTTCATCAACCTATAGTTGTGGATTTTTTTTTTTTTTGTATAATATTGTATATGAGTATACTATACACCTCTTATAATTTTGCATAATGTTGTATATTAGGTGTATATATACAATTATACAATAATATACATAATTATACAAATATATACATACATATATATAATGTTTAAACAATGTATCTACATTATATAAGTGTGTATAAAATAGAGAGGAGGAAGAAAATCACCGAAATAAAAAAGACTGTATTGTATATACACCAATATACAATACAGTATACAAATATATACAACAATATACAATACAGTAGACAAATATATATATTGTTGTACCAAAAAACAGACTTTGTCTTCTTCCTCGAATCCAAGCATCAAATTCATTCATAAACATCTAGAAACTACACCAAATCATCATCCAAAATTTCAGATTTGGGCAACTCAATGCATAACCGATCTTTTATAACTATACCCACTCAAAACAGAACTTATTTACGAAAACATCGGAACCTCAAATTGTAGAAAAAACTAGAAACAATGCTGAATTTTTCATAATTTGTTTGAAGTTGTTTGGGAGAGAATTGGAAAAGAATTGAAGTGAAAACCGTGAAGAAGAAGCTAGGAATTTGGTATGAGAATTGTTGTTCACTATATAACAAGAAAGAAAAGTTAGTTTACAGTGAATGACCAAATCAGATTTTCGTCTATAAAGTTTAAAGTATATTTTTGGCTACTTAAATGTAAAGTATATTTGCTAGTTGTACTTTTGTGTAATTATCCATTTTTTTTAGGTGGGGAAGATATTATGACATAAGAAATCGACCCCTCGTTATATAGTGAAAATTCAAGTAATCTATCAAGCCACTAAGATTTTCCTTGATAAAATAATACTTTCAAATTTTTTCTATAATTTTTTGGACAAAGGTTTTTCAATTTTCAGGGAACATACGAAAAAATTAAGAAACTGAAAAGTTAAAGATTTAGGACTCGTTTGATATGAGAGATAATAGATAACTAATTTGGAGCTTAATTTTAGGATGAGTTTATACATTCTTCCTCCGTTTCATATTAGTTGATCATTTTTACTTTTGCACACTTCTTACGAAATTATAAATAAAAAGGATAACTTTATTAAAGGGATAACTTTATGGCTTCTGACCATTGACCAAACTTATGTGGCATATCTTTGCTGACTCAGATATAGTGCATGATATCACCTATTTTTAAAGCACGTGAATGTAATAAATTTAATTAAAAATTATTAAATTTATGACGAAACAAATCAAATCAATATATATATATATATATATATATATAAAGCACAGGGGCGGCTCAATATACTTGGTGGCCTAAAGCGAAACTTTAAAGTGAGGCCTTAATTTTAGTTTTCAAGAAAAGAAAAAAAAAAGATTATATAGTATATATTTTTTATTTGAAGTCTAGTTTTATGTTTTTTTAGGTGTAAAGTAATGACTAAATTTATTTTATAATCGATTTCTCCTAATAATTCCATTTCAATTGATATTATATTGATCCATCCAATTTCTCTTGAAACGTTGTTGATCTTAAGTAATATTTTATCAATTTTAATTTTTAAAAAGCTTTTGTCAATTGAGACATTGATATAGGAACTCCATAAGCAATATATGCATTTGAAAAATAATAAAATTGTTTTATCTAATTGAAATATTTCTTCTACTACCTCTACCCCATTTTAACTCTTGTTTTAATTCTTTCACGTTCATTAAGTACTCAATATTAATCGTTAATATTAATGAAAAAGTTGAAACAATTGTCAACTTTACTCTTGAATTTTTAAAGTGATAATATTTTTTGAGCTAACGGACATTAATTGGAAATGAAGAAAATATTAAAAAGTACTCAATATTTTCTAAAAGAAAAATTCTAACTATAAACCTATAATTGCTAAAAAAAAAAAAATGGGGCCCCAAAAAATTGGGGCCTAAAGCCTTTGCTTGAGAGGCTTCACCTTGAAGCCGGCACTGATAAAGCAGAATGTAGACTTGCCTACGTGACACCTCTAAGAAGCCAGGAAATGTATTTATCTTTTACCACAATTTTTTGCAATTTTCCTTTAAAAAAAAAAGAAGCTCTGCGGAACAAAAAAAAACGCTTCCTTCTCTTTTCCGTAAAATAACGTTTTAACTTAACTCTGCAATGAAGGCGTGTTCCACGATTCTATCAAATAAAAAACGTTTGCCTTTTCAATTTCTCCATTCTTAGACGTGCAGGGTATTGTATATATGGAGACGTGCAGGATATTTCTGAACGACAAGTTGAACTGCTACGAAATAGCGGGATGTTGGAGAAGAAATTAGAGAAAACATTAGCCGAAAAATTGTCGGAGGATGCACCGGCGCCACCTATTTACGGTTTTGAAGATGATTACGAGGAACGGACCGACAAGATGGTGCAGATTGTGTGAATATTGAGGCAAGGTTTTCCATACAAGACAGGATGAAAAATACGACTACTAAAGAACTGCTTCGTGCAACATGTTTAAATTTACTTGGACTGCGGCAGAAAAAAGAAAGCTCTTTTGACATTATCACTAAATTAGATTAGATTAATTCTAATTCCAAAATTCTAACTTTGATATTTGATCACTCTATCCAAAATTTTGATGTGAAAATAGACTCATATTTAGGAGAAAGGGTACTGATAGTTTATTCAAACTAAAATTATACTCCCTTAGTTCACTTTGGACTCCCCTTGAGAAACCGTAATTAATATGACTATCTTACCACAATACTTATATTAATTGATGTATAGTGTCTGATCTTGGGAAATGATTTGGGGAAGAATGGTTACTATAAGGGTTTATTCAATAAAATGAACAAAGAGGACTAAAAGTACTAAATTGGGCACCACAAGTTGAAATCTTGGCCATGAATCAGCAGATGCACTATTGAGCAATTGTGGTTGGGGTTCTTGAAGCACTCACTAATAGCATTCCATTAATTAGATGGCAAATGGTACCTGATCAGTTTCTTAATGCTAAGTTCTTGGTAGAAGAAATTGGTGTTTGTGTGAAAATGGCTAGAGGGACAACACTTAATGTAAGTTATGTGGACATAATTGAAAAGATTGAGTTAGTTATGGGTACTAAATGTGAAAAAAAGCAAAAGATTAAGGGGTAAAGCTTGTGAAGTTAAAAAAATGATTAAAGATGCTGCTAGGAATGAGGATGATTACAGAGGATCTTCTGTTAGAGCTATGGCTGAATTTTTTAATTTGCTGATGAAAGAAAGGATTGACTCATAATAATTGACTTCTTTTGTAAATAAAGAAAGAGAACTCTAGAAGAAGAGTTCAACTTCTTCTTTTACCTTTTTTTGAAAAAAAAAAAAATGAATTTAAAAAATCTATCACTCATCACTATAACAGGAGGCATTATTTCCTCTTATCAAACAAACAACAAGAATAAGATAAGTCATTTTTTTTCCTGAATTTTTCTACACAAAGAACACAAAAGCAATTTTTAGTAGACACATCTCATCTCAAAAAGGTTGAAATAAATACACACATCAAGCTTCTTGTGGATTGTTGATTTGAAAGAAATTTTTATGATTTGAATGGAGTAATATATGGTGTGGTAGAAAGAAGTCAGAAAGAAACTTGACTATAACATTGAATTTATTATAGGAATTACTATCCTCGGCAGAAGGATACAAAACTAAGATTATTTTTCTTTATGGAGATTAGTGATTCAGCCCCAATGTATTCCTCGCTACCAAGGTAAATCTTCTCTCCTTTTGAGATTTTAGGACTTTTTTCCATATTTGATTGATAATCCGTGTATCTTTATATTTTATATTCTTGATTTCCTTCTTCATTTGTTTATTGTAAAATTAAAATTGCATATTTTGGTTAATTTGTCTCTCCCTTTGAGAGATTCAGTTAATCTTGAATAGAATATACAAAAATATACATTTATATCTCGCGAATCTCCTATTATGTTTGTGATAACAACATTCATCCTTTGATAGGAAGGGGACATGTCAAAGCTTGTATCTATCTCTTTTCTCATTCTTTTTAGTTAGTTATTCTCTTTATTTTATCTCGGAATATATGTCGATATTATATGTGAATATTTAAACTTAAAATCATTTAAATAGTGATTTTAATTTATTATAATTTCTCAATTAAAGAGAGATCATATGTAAATATACAGCTTTGTGGTGTTGATTTACATGCAAACTATACTCTTAGTAGTTTATTAATTTACATTCCTTGTGTTGTTGTTTTCAGTTGCCTCCCTCTCTATTATTTCTCACATCTATTTATCTATTTGAACATGATATTGTTATCGAGCAAGCATTGTTCATTTCCCTTTTTTGCTTTCTGATGCCATATTGTGACTGGTGACGGAGACTGAAGTATATATGAAGTGTATCAATAGATTGGAGTTCATTTCTAGAATGTGGTAAAATAAGCTGGTTGGAGAGTCTGCATTTGGTTATGTAAAAGGAAGTCGGGTGCTTATTTGGTGATGAGTAGAGATAAATAGATTGTATGAAGTGAGTGGGAAGAGAAAGAGGAGCCAACTTGCAGAGATTGGTGAACAACCAACTTAGACATGCTGATGAATTCGAGGTCAAGATTGAGCTGTAAATCATTTGTAATCCAATCACTTCTAAGATGTATCAAGGTGGTGTTGCTGGAGCTATTATGGATGAATATGGTCCACCGTTTGTTATGTTTCTGGAAGTTGGAGCTTTGTTACGTTGGACCAAAAATTGAAGTACATTAGCAATATTTGTTTGAATCGTCTATTATGTGTTTGTTGTTCAAATGTGTCTCTTCTCATTTTTCATGAGTTGGAATTTGTTAGCCTTTAATTTATATTCAAGCTGTCAACTTTACCTTTATAAAAAAAAATTGTATTCAAGTTGTTTACTTTTTGTACTATGTGCATTGAAAATTATACTACCTTTTTATGTGATTTGATTCGACAGCAATAAACTATACACAGTTCAGTGCATTTTGGATCAAAGAGATCTGAACTTACCAATTTTATGAGCTATTAAGTGTCTGATTCATTCATAGTTGCATAAACTTGCATTGATAACGTGTGCATCATATAAACATTATTCTACTTTTAGAATTTGTGACGCAAAAAGAGTTGCAGTCAAGTTTACTACAAGATCATATTTAAAAATCAATATCGTCCTTTATGATTCTACATCTGTACTGCTGCAAATTATTTGACATGATAACTCACCTATAGTTATTTTGCTCTTCATTTCTTAACGTTACTTTGAAAGTGCCAATGTAGATAAGAGGAATCAATGAGGTGCCGGGTAATTCTTGATAACCTGGGTATTTTTCCAAATTTTGAAGAATGATTTGTTCTTGTATTCTTTTTAGGGAAAAGACTCAAATATGCCATCGAACTATTGAAAATGGCTTATTTATGCCATCCGTTAAAAGTTTGGCTCATTTATGCCATCACCGTTACAAAAAAGTTCATTCATGCCATTTTTTTTAACGGAGGTTTTTTAAAAACAGCTTTGCCACATGGCGTCTTACTAGAGGTCCATGTTATTGATCAAATATGCCATCGAACTTTGAGAAAAGGCTCATTTATGCCATCCGTTAAAAGTTTAGCTCATTTATGCCATCTTTTTTAACAGTCCGGTTTGGTGGTTTTTTGCAAAACCATTTTGTATACGTGGTCAACAATAATTCGTTCACATCATTAATTAAAGGGAAAAGACTCAAATATGCCATCGAACTTTGAGAAAAGGCTCATCTATGTCATCCGTTAAAAGTTTGGCTCATTCATGTCGTTTTTTTTAACAATCCAATTTGGGGGGGTTTTGCAAAATCATTTTGTACACGTTGCCAACAATAATTCTTCCACATCATTAATTAAATCAGCCAAAGAAATTTTAAAATTCCTAATAAGAAAATATCGACTTCTCTGGTCAAAATATTTCTATGCATTTTGTAACTCCTTTATAGGCACTGTAAAGAGTTCATCCATTTTCAATTTCTTCGGAATCGCCGAACACAATTCTGCAAATCTCAAGGCCAATTCAAGCCCGAAACAGACATCAACTATTTCAAACAACGAATCAATTAGTTACCGAAACACAATTTTTCAAATTCTTAAAAAATTGTACTTGAAGTAAAAATCAAAAAAATTCTATAATCGGTGAAATTATAGAGAAGAAAAGAAGAATATTTCAGCAAAATCAAATTAAAATCAAAACTTGAAGATTCTAATGACTTGAAGAATCAGATGTACTAGAAATTTGTGAGTCATGGAAAATAAAATTTTAATTTCACCTTTTAGAAGAAAGTTCAATTTTTTAGATTTTTTATTTGGCTAATTTAATTAATGATGTGGACGGATCATTGTTGGCCATGTGTACAAACTGGTTTTGCAAAAAATCACCAAATCGAACTGTTAAAAAAAATGGCATGAATGAGCCGAACTTTTAATGGATGGCATAAATGAGCCTTTTCTCAAAGTTCGATGACATATTTGATCAATAACGTGGACCTCTAGTAAGACGCCACGTGGCAAAGCTGTTTTTTAAAAAATCACCGTTGAAAAAAATGGCATGAATGAATTTTTTTGTAACGGCGATGGCATAAATGAGCCAAACTTTTAACGGATGGCATAAATGAGCCATTTCAATAGTTTAATGACATATTTGAGCCTTTTCCTTCTTTTTTATTTAACTCCAAGAAGTATTCTTTTATAGCTTTTGATTTCAATTGGTTCAATTTACCAAGTAGATGACTGGACTATACCACTGTTACATGAGTCAGTTGTAACTTTCCATTCACTCTGTCCTAATTTATACTATGACTCACTTTAATTTTATTCAGTCTAAAATAAAATGACACATTTCTATATTTAGTATTCTCTTTATTTATTTTTACTTGTCCATTTTCCTATTGGCACAAGGATTAAGAAACAGTAAATGATAGGACTAATTTTATCATATTACCCTTTGAATATACTCCTTCCGTCCCATTTTAGTTGGGCACATTACTAAAAGTATGTGTCACATATTAGTTGATCATTTATTAAATCAAGATAGAATTAATTATTTTTTTTCATTTTACCCCTACAATTAATTACAATTCCAATGTTCATTCTTATGCCCAATGAATATCATTAATATGGTAAAATTCATCATTCCATTTATGATTTCTTAATCACCATGTAAATGAAATGTGCCCAACTAAAATGGGACGGAGGGAGTAATAAATTTAATGCTTTGGAAAATGCATTAGATAATGAATCGTATTTAATGATTAGGATAAAATGGGTAGAAATAAGTAAATTATCCATTGATTTTATAAAGTGGACAAGTATTGTTAGACATTCTAAAATAGAAAAGTGGACAAGTAAAGATGGACAGAGGGAGTAACAATTTAATTTTAAAATGTCCATTTTACTGAAATTATTTATAATCACACAAACATCTTCACAATTTTTTTTAAAAAAAATTCTTAAATTTCGTACCAAATAAAATAAAGTCACATAAATTGAGACGGAGGGAGTATTCATTTCCTGTCATCAATTAATTTTTGAATCACTTGACATATTTTCATTCAACATTTTTTCCTTTTAATTTCTTCCACAGTGATTCACCAAGAAATGGCGTGCCCTCTAGCTCCCATTTCCCTTTCACCCACAATGAAAAAGAAACGAAAATTTTCTTCTTAACAGTAGATATCATCTTATAACTTGAAAATTTAACGGGTTCTAAACTTAATGCTCCTTCCTTTCGGATTTACTTGTCACTATTTTTCTAATTTAATTTCTATTTTTACTTGTCATTTTTGACAAATCAAGAAAAGACAATTTTTTTTTTCATGTTTTACCCCTAACATTAATTACTTATTCTCCAAATCATTTTCTAATAACTATTACCAAACATCAATTAACATGGGCAATATGGTAAAGTCACTATACCAATCATTATTTTCTTATTGGGTGTGTCTTATCAAAAAGTGATAAGTAAAAGCGAACGAAGAGAGTACATTAAAGTTTGAATCCATAGAACTAAAATTCTGAATCCACCTCTACGAAAGTGATTTTCAACGCACTGAAGTAGTAAAAAAAATAATTTTATCTTCAATATTAGGGGATTGGCGTTTACTTGACATTTCAAAGACTCATTGTGCGTGTGCCATCTTTCTGAAAATTACTGTAAAATTCTCCCTTCTCTGACTTTGGTTCCGATATCAATCAAAAATAAACTAAACATGTCCACCCATTAATCTTTAGTTTAAGGATGTACTCAATATGTCTGAGCCTGCCCCAATGATATATTAGAAACATTAGAAGTGATATCTTAGGATTTATAAGGTTAAATAAATTGCTTTTGCTCTACAGAGACTGTGTTGATTGTAACAGATGTGAATTTGTCTGTCTATCAACAGATTTCTTGGGTGTCGAGTTTATTTATGACATGAAACAACTCACAGTTTATATTATTGTTCGAATAAAGTTGCTATTATTACTACTTAATCTTTCAAATTTTTTATTAAAGAATGCTCGAAAGTCTTATAAATTTTTTTCTATTTTTTTTATTAATGTGAGAAAGTATTCCTGGAGTCTCAACTATTACTACCGGGAAAAAAAATCATCTTACAATTATTTTATTCTGTGAGTATGACGTTGTAATTTTTTGAGATTTTAATTTTCTAGATAAGCTTTTGTTTCAAATGCCTAAAGATTCAAGACTAACAAAGATGTGATTTGCTCGTATTTTCTTTTAGTGACCTTCTTCTTTGTATTTCTTACTCCTTTTTATATTATAAAATGACATTTTCTTGGTAGAAACAAACTAAAATGTAGAGATTTACACCTTTATTTTAAGCTATTACTCGATTCATGCGGATCTATATTTAATATAGTAGCTCTGCCTAATTTCACTTAACAACGAATTACTGAAGAATTTGATTAGTTGTGATTATCTAGTGTGATCCAAATTTATAGGTTAAAAAGAAAAGTATTTCTAATTTTCAAACTTTTTAAAAAAATAATCCGATATTTAAAGAGGTTTTCTTAATAGCCGTGCAAAGCGCGGATAAGTTCACTAGTAAAAAAGATAAAGTTGAAAAACTTCTCCAACCCCTCCCTCTTCTTCAACATCTTTTCCCTTTACACAACAGCATCCACCCACCCTCGACAGTAACACCCCCCCCTTTCAACCCCCCTCCTCATGAACTCGAGATCAAAATGAGACACAATAACTAAAAAGTGACTGAAATAAGCCACTGCTTTAAAGAGTAACCAAAATAACCTACCCGGATCTTTTTATTTTGTTTTACTAAATTTAGTTAACGTCTCCGTTAACCGCAAGGAACAGTGAAAAAAACTTTTAAAATGGAGTTAAAAATGACGAGTTATAACTCGGAATTAATAACTCTATTTTATTTCAAAATATATAATCCGTAGTTATTAATTCCATGTTATTTAAAATAAATTTTTTTATTGGAAAACGAAACTAAAAGTTCCGAGTTCTTTAAATTTCTTAAAACCCGAAATTAAAATTTCTGGGTTATAATTCTTGTCACTAACAATTCACAGAATCAATCTCTGCTGTGCTATTAAACATGATTCGAGAAAGTATTGTCATATTATTGTCCACTTCTGTTGCAGTATTTCCTGTCTGCCAATTGCTTTCTTTAGATTGGAACAAAAGCTTTTACTGAACTCACATATAAGCTTCGAGGAAAAAAATATCTGTTTTCTGTTTTTTTTATTGAATGCACTCTCTTGTACTCGGATATTAGCTTCTTGATGTGATGAATAATACATATAGTCATATAGCATAAATTTCACTATGAAGTCTTCTTTTTGCTTTCTATTTGATTTACAGGTAACCTTAATTGCACAAGGAGATGTCCCGCTATCAATAGTGATGACAGCGTGCACTACAATTGCTGCAGTGCTTCTCACTCCCTCCTTGACTAAGTTTCTCAAGATAAAAGTAGTGACAAGAATTATAAATCGGAATTTTTACTTCTGGGTTTTAAGAAATTTAAAGAACTCGGAACTTTTAGTTCCGATTTCCAATTAAAAAAATTTTATTTTAAATAACTCGGAATTAATAACTCCGTTTTATTTCAAAATATATAACTCGGAGTTATTAATTTCGAGTTACAACTCGTCGTTTTTAACTCCATTTTTTAAGTTTTTTTTTACTGTTCCACACGGTTAACGGAGACGTTAACTAAATTTCGTAAAACGGAATAAAAAGATTCGGGTAGCCTATTTTGGTTACTCTTTAAAGCAGTGGCTTATTTCAATCACTTTTTAATTATTGTGTCTCATTTCGATCGCGAGTTCCTTCCTCATTGTCCCCCCCTCCCACTGTCGCTTCCCCACGCTCCCACCCCTTCCCATCATAAAGAAAAACACAATATTTATCACCATTAATGAAGAAATGATGTTCTTCCATCTTCATAAATTATATGACTAAAAATCAATCGTAAGATAGGGATTTTAAGTAGTTTAGATAAGTTAAGTTATGATATTAGGTAATTTTTCCTTAAATTTTTATCGTTCAAATTGGCTGGTCTTTAATTTTTGCGCTTCAAATAAGCTGATTTTTATTTTTTGCCCTTTAGCAGTCAAATTTATCCATGCAGGACATAAGTTCTTTAGAATTGAAGTCATGTTGGGCATAATTTGTAAAATATTATGATATGAAAATATATTTTTTTTTTTTTTTTTTAGTTGAAGTTTTTTT
Source organism: Capsicum rhomboideum (assembly GCA_031232105.1). Lineage (NCBI taxonomy): Eukaryota > Viridiplantae > Streptophyta > Magnoliopsida > Solanales > Solanaceae > Capsicum > Capsicum rhomboideum. The sequence continues at coordinate 4,209,527 of CP124713.1, read as the reverse complement.
TTTTTTTTTGGTTAATAGGGCCGATGGGCCTATTTTATTAATAATCAATATCAAAATAAAAGGTCTGCAAATTGGCCCAAAAGGACCAGCCCACCAAACAAATAAAAAGCAAAATTAAACAGAAACAAAGTACATAACAAAAGCTATCTGAAAATGCTGAACATTGCAGTGACTTTCCAACTCGTTGTCGGCTCCAGACCCCAAAACAAAACGAAACCAAGATTTCTTTGTGTACTGTATCGTGTAGCCTTTTTGTGTGATTTTTCATCTGTGAAAGCTTCCGCATTTGTGAGCAAACACTCTTTCTCCCTTTAGAAACAGACAGAGATGGTTGATGTGTCTTCAAGTTTTTCCCTTCTGCTGATACTCTGTGTGACAAATTATTCTTGTAGCTGTAGATGTAAGACTTCTGATCTAGTCGATTTTTATTTGTCAAAATCAAGTCTTCTGTGGTTTCTGAGTGTTGAGCCAAGTTGTTTCCTGTTTCAAATCTTGTGAATTCCCCAAGTTTCATTATAAGGCACTTTATGCATCTCATTGAATAATGATATAATGATCCTCTCCCCTGTAGTTACTGTGTGTAATTTCTTTAGACCGAATTCTCAAGTTGGGTATAAGATGCTTCTCTAGATTAATAATCTTTCTCCCCTTGCTTGGAAGTTCAAGGAAAGTGGAGAAACAGTGTTTTCCAACCCTCTCAAATGCTATATTAGCAATATAATCTGCTAAAGTGTTCCCTTCTCTAAAAACATGTTGAAGTCTCACTTGACATAACTGGGATAGAGCCTTAATATCTCTAATTATAGTAGAAATCTGCCAAGGAATCTCCCAAACTCCAGAGAGAATTCGAACCAAAACTAAAGAATCAGTCTCCAAAATCACCTTATTGAGGCCCATAAATACACAATGATAAATGGCCTCCTTGATGGAAATTGCTTCTGCCTCAATGTTGGTGGTCTCATGAATTTCCTCCCCTTGAGCATAAATTAGATCCCCTTTATGATTCCTCAAACAGTAGCCGTAGGAACTTCTGCCGGGATTGCCTCTAGATGCCCCATCCGTATTACATTTAAGCACTTCCTTGTCAGGTGGTTTCCATGTGATAGCTAAAGAGAACAATTTAGGTTTATAGTTTTGTAGCAAAACCACCATGTCTGGCCAAGATATGAAAATATAAACTTTATGCCTCGTAAAAATTATTTATTATAAGAAGCATGAATTAAAGATGAACACAAAATAAGGATAAAAAAGTGCAAATGACCCATGGATATGTATTTTGGGACCATCTATTTTGAAATGGAATTGATATTTTTTGTGTGACACATTAGTGCTGAACTATGTGCCAATTAATAACTTACAGCCAATAACTACATAATGGTCTGGTCAATGTCATTGTATTAATTAGCCTTTTCCACAAACATAGCCTTCTTTCCAATAATACCACAAACTTCCTGTTTGAGTTAAATATCATCTCATTTCAAACTTCCTTTTGTGCAGTACAGCCAATTATTTACACGTGCCACGTGGTGCTGTTAGCGATCACTTAGATCAGCCTGTTGAACCAAGCATAACGAGGATAAATGAAATCCCACATGCATTTTCATTAAGGCCGACTAGGGCCCATAACGAGGATGAATGAAAATCCCATATGCATTTTCTTGGAAATTACTTTATAATCTTACTTAGGGGCCCAGTCGGCCATCATGTAATTGGTTCCTTTAAGCTCCATAATTACAGGAGCAACATAGGTATTAAAAAATTATATTATCTATCGTGTACCTCAAATACATCGACTGAAATAGTATATTTGTATATCTTCAGATACACGTTCTATGTTATCTGAAGATACGCACTATTTTGTAATTCATTTTTAAAATTGGATATGGTTATGTAAGTTAGGCATTAATATTTTTCTAATTCTCTAATTTTTCCATCTCACAGACAAGGGGTTCAACTATACATTTATAAAAAAGTCATGTGGGTACTTGACCTTTTTGGTTTTATATAAACTCCCTTCTTTCTTTGTTGGTTTTCATATTCTCATTTATATAATTTCCTTCAATTCTCTGTTTAGTTGGAGATCACATTTCAATTAATGGCAACTTCTACTCCAACTAACACTAAGAAACAGATAACAAGCTACTTTCCTCCAAGAAGGGGCCAAATTAAGGCTAAAATATTTGAGAGTTTTTGCGAGACTATATGGTCAATGTCATCAAAATTAAGAAGGGAAATTCTTGTTAAAATCAAGAACAGAAGCAGCAGAAATGCCAACAGAAACTCTGGCTCCACATGTCCACCAAGTTCATACACTTCTCTTAGCTAATTAATGTAATAATCTTAGATTATTGCTACAAAGATGGTATGTATAATAGCATGCCTTGAAGTGAAAAAATCTTTTGTTTATTCATAGGTAGTGTTCAATAAATAAATTAAGGTATGTTGATAAGTTTTAATTCTTCGTACGTGTAGTGCCCCTGAAGTACGTTTTCCGTGCAGTATGTATGATAATACAAGAGTCCCTAGAGACTTCATGTTATTTATTTTGGACGGGTTTAAATGGAACGATATGAAGGGTAGCATTGGAGTAACAGTAAAGTTGTTGTCCTATGATCAAGAGGTCATGAGTTCAAGCGGTGAAAACAGCCTCTTGCATAAATGCAAGGTAAGGTTGCATATAATAAACTCTTGTGGTTTGGTCTTTCCCCAGGCCCCATGCACAGCGGGAGCTTTAATGCACCGATCTGCCCTTTAAATGGAACGCTATGAATAACAATGAGTCATGTAGCAGACATCAGCTTGCTTAATCAAGATTGTTGTTAGTATAAATCAAACCCGGCCTATGCGCTTCTTGTAAAATTAGGTCTTGGGCCTAACTCACACCCCAAAAGCTACTTCAAAAGGAGGAGGATTGTCTATCCAATTAACCATCAATGTGGGATTATTTTTTTTTCTTCTTTAACACCCCACCTCACGCCTAGGACCGAACATCTGGTGCGTGGGCAATTTTTGATTTGGGGGCCCAATATTGGGTGAGATGGGTCCTGCTCTCATACCATGTAAAATTAGGTCTTGGGTCTAACTCACACCTCAAAAGCTAGCTCAAAGGAAGGAGGATTGTCCAAGACTTATAAAGAGACCACCCATCTTATTAACCACCAATGTGAAACTTTTTTTCTCTTCTTTAACACTTCTCTCAATATATATGTAGTTCGTTCATAGGCAAAACTTGTCCACTAATGATATGAAGCCTTTTAATTTAATCGTTCTTGATAAGTCTAGCGCTCGTAGCACTTTTCTGAGGGTATATATACGATGTAATTTTTGATAAAAGAAGTTTGGATAAATCCTTTTCGATATCCTAGCTAGCTCCATCCATGCTAGTGCTCGATCACAAAGACTAGATGTTATATGTTGTTGCGCCTTTAGCTTGACTTGGACTAATGCACCAAGTCTACCAAATATTTTACCTTAATCTTTAAAGAAAGATACAGACTACCATGAATAATTCGACATTATATTAGTAATTTATATGTTACCATTATGATTAGAGTGAAATCTGATTTGAGTTCTTCAATCACTATGGAACTATTAATAAGCTTTGATAGTTACGTCCACTTCTGCACTCAATATTTGTTCTTTACTTAACTTCTTTATAGATCTTTCTATCACATGAAAGAGAAAATTTAAATAATCGCAAGCCCTCCAATCAAATGATAATTTTTATGGACCTACCTTGTTTGTATAGTGGTTGACAAAAAGAAGCTTTGAAAAATTAAACCATATGCATTTCTATTATTTAACCAAAACTTCTCAACAAATTAAATATCAAAATCTTTTCCTGTTCTATCCTATATTTTCCATGGTTTATGTCATTTTAATATAGTTGTCATGATGGTCACCGTTACTATATAGTAAAAGAATAAAAATTCAACTCTTGTACCTAATGAATATAATTAAGAAAATCCTTTCAAAGTTGTGCCTTTAAGCAGCTCATAATACTGTTAAAATCTCTTTGAATTTTCAATATTCTGGTTTAAAACTAATCCCTATACACCCTCTGTTATTTTTGTTTGTCACGTACTCACGTTTCGTTTTGCAAAAGTCAATTTGATTAAACTTCAAAACTAAATTGAAGTAGTTTAATTAATATTTTAAATTTTTAATTTAGCTGTTCGAAAACTATATGAAAAATGTAATAAGTTGCAGTCCTTCTCATATTTAAATGATGAAAATATATATCTTTAAATATCGGTCAAAGTTTATGCAATTTGATTCTCGAAAAGTGAAAGGTGATAAGTAAAAATGAATGGAGGGAGTATTACCTTCGGGAAATTAACTGATCGAGACTTTGCTGTGGATCAGTTAATTAGTCAGTTGAAGAATGACCTTTAATTTCCACACTGAACATATGTCAACTTCCACTTCAATATTATAATCAAAAGCTTCATTCAAAACAATAAATCACTGTAGCTATACACCAAGAATACTGATGATATTGATTTTCTTTGTCCTTACTCCTTAATTCTACTTTCTCCCTTAAATGGAAAAGAGCTGTTATGAAAGATACTGATCGATTGGCGGTGAGTTAGAATTATATGGATGCAGACATTATTATATGCAGGATTTTAAGTTTTTTTTTAAAAAAATATATATTAGTGTAAACTTTTTTTTTTATATCATTCGTGAAATTTATTTTATGATAGAGGTTAATTACCATTTTTATTAGATTATGTTATCGGTAATTACTTAATAATGATCTGATTGCATAATATTTTGCAAAGAAAGAATTTAACTTATGAGGCCAATCGTTTGGTAGGATGTATTAAATAAAATAATACATGTACGGAGTATTAATGAGAACAGAGATCTGCAAATCAGGAAGAGATTTTGACATTATTTAATACCTTGTTTGATAATGTTTCAATTTATGTAAAAGTGAAATATGTATTACTTATTATGCATCATATTTAGTATTAGGGTATATAACTAATACACAACAACTTATGATATTAGTAATACCAGGTTTATTAATACATAGATAAACACGGTCAAAAGCATAACTTCCCTTGAATATATATACATCAGACCAAACGATGGAGCTATAATCCTAACATAACTAATCCCAACATTATATTATTAATACTTATCGTATCAATATTTGTTTTATACGTCCCATCAAAGCCTATATGGCCAAGCTTATTTTTTCCCAAAAGATTTTTTTTTTTCAAAAGTGCTTATTTTAAAAAATTGAGATGTTTGGCCAAGCTTTTGGGAGAAAATAAGTGCTTCTGGGGAGTATCAGAAACAGTTTTTCATAAGCTAAAAAAAGTAGTTTCTCTCCAAAAATACTTTTTAAAAAATCATTTTTGAGAAAAATACACTTAAAAAAAGTTTTTTAAAAGTTTAGTCAAAAACTAATTGTTATTCAAAAGTACTTTTTAAAATTTATTGGTCAAACACAAACTGATTCTCACCGAAAGTATTTTTTTGTAATAACTGTGAAAAATTACCATTGATAACAAAGAATATACAAAGAAAGAGCACCTAGGACCAACAAGAGCAGATCACTAGGCCTCAAGAAAATCCGTACATCACAGCATCACCACTATCCACAGATTCTATGAATTAAATCCCTATACTTATAAATTCGCTTTGAGTCTTTCAAGCCTCCTAATCTATTCCTCATATCCTTCTGGGTCTATTCTGTAACAAAACTACTGCTAACAGTGGTATTTCTATACAATTTCTAGTTCCTAGCTTGCCAAAGATTATAAATCATGGCACCCCATAAGGCAGTTACTAGCTCCTTCTTGATCTTTGGCCAATGCTTCCTCTGTATCCAATTCATGTGTGGTTTAACTCCTAACTGTTGTAAAGGCAAGCCTAACCAGGTACACAGACTTTTCCTCACCTCAACTGCCCAACTACAAGTAGTAAACAGATGGAGTTGAGATTCCACAGCACGTACATCACACAAGCAACATGTTAAGTCTGCAACATGAAAATTCAGTCTCTGCATCCTCGCTTTTGTAAGCAATCTGTCCCGATTGGCAAGCCACAAGATAAACCTATGCTTAGGTTGCATCAATCTAGTCCATATCAGCTCAGCTTCCTGCAGTCTCACTTGTGTTCCCAGCAAAGCATTATAACTCTTAGTGATAGAGTATCTCCCATTATGTGTAAGCATGTACTATGTCCCCTGATACCACTGATTCACGAGGGACCTTAGTGCAGTCAATTTCTTCTAATATGGTGCAATGGATGAAACTATTTTCTCTTAATCAGTAATCTCGGTATTAAGTCTTATGTGTAAAAAATTTTTTGATAGGAAATGATTCTCCTAATTGAGCCTTATGCTAGGTAAATTTTAACTAGTTGAATCAATGTTAATATAGAACAGTGAATAAAATAAAAGATTGACTTTATAGTGTGTAGATACAAAGGGTCCTACATTGGACCTTTTTTTTCTTTTTCTTTTGTGGTTATCTTCATTATGCACGAGGATTGATTTTCTCAGTTCTTTTGGACTCTTATTGTGAAAATTAGAAGTGAACGTTGAATATTTGTGGAAATTGTCCGAGCAGGGTCCTCTGTTCCTCGTTCGTCTGTCCTGATTTTAATACGGCGTAGAGGTGAAAACTGATTTTCTTCATGGTTGTCAAATTTAATTTATCACTGAAACGGACATAAAATATCATCTGCTTATATTTATTATTAAAGATCGTAGATATTTATTGAAGGTCAATAAAGTCACTACTAGACTTGTCTTGAGGAAGACAAACTATGTGAGCGAATTTTATAGCAAATGACGGACACAATCATGAAGAAGTTTTGAAATTTTGATACTCTAGAGTAATGGTTTGAGTGGTCGTTTGGTAGAGTGTATTGAACACAATAATGCATGCATTATCTTTGTGTATTACTAATGCCATAGTTGGTACACTTTTCATCCAATGTATTACTAATGTTTCATTAGTTATACACTCTATTTGATATTAAGTAGTGTATTACTAATACATAGAAATTCATGGTATTAGTAATGTAATGAATTCTAATGCATGCATTGGTATGATTAAAGTCACAATTGTCCCTCAAAAAAAATTTCACATCCTTTCCATCACATTTATGGACCGTATTTTTATAAAAAAAATATTTTTTTTTAGAAATTATGTTATTCATGTTATTTTTAATATACCAAATCAAACACTACATAAGAAAAATGCAAGCATTACTAATGCAAACATATTTTGCATTGTTCTTATACATCCTACCAAACGACCCCTTAAGGACATGAAATTTCCTTTCCTAACGGATTTAAGCCGGGTTGCTTATGAATGATTTTAAAATCTTTATTTAGTTTATTTTTTGCTTTCTGATTGAATTGAAAATAGTCTTTCTATCTTCACAAAGTGAGAATAAGATTGCGTATAGATCACTCTCTCCGGACCACACTCGCAGTGAGTTTGTTTGTTGTTGTTGAATGTATCCCCCCCACTCACCCCCCCCCCCCCCCCCGCCAAAAAAAAAAAAAAAAAAGAAAGATAAACTTGCTGGCAAAGTTATTGCAACTCCAATTTCCCCCCTCAAACATTACTATAAAATTCACTCCTCTATCTTTACCTCCCCTCACACTTTCTTCAATTTTCTCAAAGGCTAAAAAGTTTTTTCCCATTACTTCTTCAAAACTACTTAACCACCCCATTCCCCTGCTCCAACCAAACTCCAAACTCTGTTCTTACTCTGCAATATTTCCACTTTCGAGTATCCTTAATTCACTAAATCAACACGAATGGAAATTCCAGCGTCGAACAATAAGATGAACATACGGAAAATAAGAGTCCCGCCGAGACGAGGAGAAGTTAAAGCGGCGATTTTCAAGAAAGTGTTGAAATCGGTAGCTTCGGTTGTCATGATGATGATAGGAAGAAATTGAAATTGCTTTGGTCCGAAACTCATTAACCCAGTTGACTAGTGGGTAGTCCTCACAAAGCTAAGCTAGCCTAAATGTTGAATCTTCTCATTTCCAAAAAAAAATAAAAAATCAACCTTTCTTATTTCCATATCCAGCTAACGAACAGAGCTTAAAAATGGAAACACCTTTTCTTATCTCACAGTTTTAGCTCACTTTAGTTTATTTTGTTTTCCATGCAGAGTATCTCATAATGTTGTTCCACTTGTCTGTTTCGTTTCTGTTATGATAGCAAGAAATATGATACTACTATTTTCTTTTTTCTCGCTTTCTTTTACTCTCCCGTTTTATTTTTACTTATCCATTTTAACAAGAATTTTATTAATTTTTTTTCCATACGTACTATCCTTAATATTAATAGTAGTCAAATTTAGGGGTCGTTTGGCAGAGTGTATTAAAAAAAATTAATGCATGCATTAGGTTATGTATTACTAATGTTTGCATTAGTTATACACTCTTTTTGATATTAAGGAGTGCATGAAAATTCATGGTATTAGTAATACAATAGATCTAATGCATACATTAATATGATTAAAGTCACAATCGTCCCCCAAAAATTATGGATTGAGAATACACAAAAATGATGACTTAACATTTCTTTACACACCCAAATTAAATAACTGAAACGTGAATAATATAACACGAGAAATCAACATTGAGAACACAGAAACTATTAGATTCAAAATAATTATCATGATATTGCAAAAATTGAAAACACCCGACAAAAACAGATCTTGTTTTTATATCATGTTAAGAAAATAGATACTAGACCTAATTAATTATAAAAATTAGCTCATAAAAATTAAACCGTCCAATACCATATAAAGAAAACCACAACATGGTCCCTCAAGAAATGTGAAACTTTACATAAAAAAATTTGATAATGTGAAAGATGGAAGTCAGCGTTACAAGCTGTTAGGTGACTCTGTCAATATGGTTTTCAACTAAATGAGCCTTTTCAAAGATTAAACCTTCCCAACTCAATGAACCTTTTAAACTTTGAACCTTTTTATACTCAATTCAACAATATGGTTTTCAAATGTGAACCTTTTATACTCAATTCAACAATATGGTTTTCATCTCTATGAACCCTGCCCTGTCTTGTCAGTTGTCACCAACGTAACATTTGGTTTTCATGTGAACCTTTTAAAATTTGAAAACCAGTACTCTTTCCACTGTCCAAAAAAAAAAAATACTCTATCCATTTCAATTTAATTGTCTTAGTTTGATTGGACATAAAACATAAAAAAAAAAGAGAGATTTTTTAATTTATTAAATATGAAAAAAATCACTCTTTGAAATAAACCAAAAAAAAAAAAGTAACATAGTCAAATAAGGAGAAAATTAACGCAAAAAGTAACACATGTCAGCATGTGTTTCATGCTTAGAATTGTACAATACTTGAAGTGGACCATTTTAGTGTCCACGTAAGCACTTCAAGAAGCCAGATATATCCACTCCACAACTTGGTAACCAAGTAAATGGAATTTGCAATTTGGTCCTTTCTTAAACTAATATAATGGTGCCTTGCTCTTCTTTTAACGCATTGCATCAACCATTAGCCTCTTAATCTAATTCCAAAAGCTCTGTTTTACTCTGTCCTGCACAAAATCCTCTTCCCTTTTTCTTGAGAATTGATCAGAACCAACCAAAAATCTGTAAATGGAAAAATCTGCCATGACCAAGTCAAGCCAGAAGCTGTGGCTTCCTCCAATAAGGGGACAAGTCAGGATGAGGGTCTTGAAGTCTATGGTGAAATCAGTTGTTGAATTGGCTTCCTTTGGGGTACGATCAGGAAGAAAGAACAGAAGTGAAGGGTCCTCCACCTCGACCTCGACCCCATCATTAGCAACCCCTAATGGCTACGATTCCGGTGCTGATTCTGATAGCTAATTTTAATCACATGATGATTAATTCAAATATTTGGAAGTACTGGGAAATTCATTTTTCCCTGTTTTCTCCACCAGCTTCACGCTGCTTCAGCTTGAAAATACCTGTGGTATCACGAGCTATACAGGTTGCAGGTGGAGGCGAGTCGCACACTAAGCATAACAATTATATCAATGATCAATCGAGTTAGGTGCCTTTTGTTTTATTTTTAGTACTGTTGAATTTAAAGCTGAGGGTTATATATGATGTAGTGGTTCATTTTCAATTTCTCTGTGTAAAATATCGTGTACCCTCTACTCTTCTCAGACCCGATTTGTGAGATTATGTTGCATATGTTGTTGTTCTAATGTAATAAAAGTTCAAATGAGCCTGTATTTGTGTAATGAAACTTTTGATTATTTTTTAATGATTGAGCATGGTCATTTATTAAGGACATTGAAAATTTGCTTTTCTCATGAATAGTACGAAGGATCTTTGTTCTTTTGGTAAATGTCACTATGTCCCAATTCAGTAATTTTTCTGATTTTTATACTCTATAGTATTATTTGTTTCAGCAACATTGCTATCATAATTTTATGACTTTCCATAAGGTTCAATCACAACGTAAATTTAAATCATTGCAAATTCCTTTTCTTTTTTTTAGCATTTTTTTTAGGTGGGAAAGTGATTACGGTATAGAAAATTGAGCCCTCGTTATATAGTGAAAATTCAAGTAATCTATCAAGTAAGGTTTTCCTTGAAAAAATAATACTTTCAAAATTTTTCTATAATTTTTTGGAAAAAGGTTTTCAAATTTTCAGGGAACATACGAAAAAATTGAGAAACTAAAAAGTTAAAGATCTAGGATTCGTTTGATATGAGAGATAATGGATAATTAATTTGGAGATTAATTTTAGGATGAGTTTATGCATACTTTCTCTGTTTCATATTAGTTGATCATTTTTTCTTTTGCACGCTTCTTACAAAATTCTAAATAAGAAGGATAACTTTATTAATTTATCTTTTACTCGCTCCGTTTCAAAATAGTTGACCCTTGTTGATTACACACTTTTCTTAAGAAAAAAATTATTAGGGTTTATTTTATCAAATTAGCCTTATTAATTATGTTTTGAGAATATAAATTTGAATATATACACTTTGTATAGTTATTCAATGATAGAGGTAGTATTGGAAGAACATAATAAAATTTTATTAATTTCATAAATGGGACAACTAAATTGAAATAAATATTTTTAGAAAATGAGCCAACTATTTTGAAACGGAGGGAGTAAGATACTTTTTTGTAACTTTACAAACTTATTTTTACACTTTCAAGGAGTATTAATTGTAGGGATAAATTGAGAAAATTTTACTCCCTTCGTTTCAAAATTGTTTGCCCTTGTTGACTTGTCTCTCCCCTCAAAAAAATATTTATTAGGAGTTTATTTTAATTATGCTTTGAAAATATAAATTTAAGTATATATATACTTTATGTCATTTAATGATAGAGGTATTATTAGAAAAACTAAATAGCCGTTTGGCCATGGGAATTTTTTTTATTTTATTTCGAAAAATTATTTCACTTTAGTGAAAAAAAAGTAAAAATAGTGGTGTTTGGCTATAAGAATTATTTCACTTTAGTGAAAACTGTTTTTGGAAAAGTGTTTCACTTTTTTCACTCCTATTTCTCTCACAAAATTTTAAAAACAATCCAATTTATATCAATGATCAAACACAGCACCAAAACCAACTCCGAAAAATTATTATTTTCATGTCTAAATGGGGCCATAGTAAAATTCTTTTGATTTCAGGATAACTAAATTAAAATAAATATTTTTAGTAAGAGGACCAACTAAAATGAAATCGAGGAAGTAATTAATTTTATCTTAATTTAGTAAGTTGACATGTAATTTGGGATATTATTTTTAGTAAGATATCAACTAATATGGTACGGAGGGAGATAATATCGCATGATACCTTGTTCCCCAACCCAAAGAGGTACTGTACATTTTATACGACAGCAAGCCACGTGTTACAATCCGATTAACCAGTCGGGTTTTACTGTTGAAAGATTCAGGGCAAAATCGGAAAGCCGGGTATAGGAGCATCTTCTCCAACACTCCAACTTTCAAAGATGAGAATTCTGCAGATCTTAACAAGGAAGCTCTCTTCTTCACAGATTCGAAACACAGCTCCTTCACTAGCTTCCACTTTCTCCTATCGTCAACTTCACTCTTCCTCCAATCCGTACTTATTTTCTTCCCTATCTCTTATTGTATGCTTTTTTTTAGCGATAGTTTTATGAGAATTAATAATCTATTTGATGATGCAGAGCATCATTCGGCATTGCGTTCGACATTGACGGCGTTTTGCTCCGCGGTAGCAGTCCTATTGGAGGCTCTCCTCGAGCTCTTAAACGCCTCTATGATGATTCCGGTACGACATCGTTCGGACTGTCGCAATTATATATTACGTGGTCAAACTTCTAAAATCAGCTTATTTTGAAAATTGTTATTAAAAAAAAGTATTTTTGAAGAAAACAGTTTGTGTTTGTTCAAAAAAATATAAAAGCACTTGGCGTTTGGCCATGCTTTTTCAAAGTGATTTTAAGTGCATTTTCGTAAAGTGCTTTTGAAAAAAGGTGTTGTTTTAAGCTTCTGAAAAACAGGTTCGGCTTCTCCCAAGTAACACTTATTTTTCTCGAAAAAGCTTGGCTAAATACTTATTTTTCCAAAATAAGCACTTTTGACCTTCCAAAAGCTTCGCCAAACATGGTACAGTATTAGTTTATCTTTTGTTCTTATTTTATTTTTCTAATAGAAATTTTAATGATATCTTAGAAGCTAGAACTTAGGAATTGTAGGTGCCTACTTATTTTGAAAATACTGAGATAACAATCTATTCATATGTATAATGTAAAATGCGTTCTCGATGTAGTAAAATAAAGAAGTATGAAGGATAAATTTTCAGTTTTTGTTTTTGTTTTTGCTCCTTTAGAAGAAATCGTATTAATTTTTATGATCTTATACGACCTCACGGTTGATGAAGAGGAAATGAGAATGATATTCCAGCAAAAGCTCTGGCCACTCACTGTTTTTTTCATTTATTACTCCTGAACTTAATATATTTGGATTAATCGTTGGTGTATTTGGCATGGCAGAAAATGTTTGAAGAAAGTATATTTCTCGATAAAATCATTTTTCAATGTTTGGTTATCAAGAATTTTCCCAAAAGGGGGAAAGTCGTATGCTGGAGTCATTTTTCCTTGCAAAGTATCTCATATCACATGCTTTAACAATACTTAGACAATGTTTTGAATCTTCTGATATGAAGTTGTCGTCTCCTCTGTGATGTTGTAGCATTACCATCTAAATTCTGTTGATTCACTTTTACGGGATTGAAGCTATGTATGGGCACTTTTTGTTGGTAACCATGATTAGGGAGGTTAACTTTACTATCTTTTGATTGTGCAGGTACGCTGAAGGTTCCCTATGTATTTTTGACCAATGGTGAGTTGTTGATGTAACCTGTTCTTGTACAACATCCATTTGGTGGCATTGCAACTGCTTTTTGTGCTTTAGTTCTTTAGTTACTTAAAGTAACAGCTTCGTAAATGTAATTATCTAAGTTATAAGTTGCAAGTTCTGGAATAGGATGGATCATGTCATTTTGAGATATATAGCTCAACGCATTAACTCGATATACTATCTCTTTCATGCCAGTAGGTGTAATGCTCTGAGAACGTGTTGTAATATTATATGTGATTGCTATATGTTGCCTGAGGTTGAACATTTCCTGACGTAATATGAAAGCAGAAGAGAACTTATCAGTTGTCAGAGGCATGGACTGGGGTATATAAACATCTAGTGGCCTGTAATGTTAACTGGGGTTTCGCTGACCTTTTTTTCCAAACCGTCATGCTTAACAGTAATATGTGGGTGGTAAGAATCGTTGTTGAATTGAGATAAGTTGGTCCGGTAGAAGGGAACTTTTAGGTTGTTGAAATTGTTGATACAAAATATCCATTAAACCATTGATGATTCATAGGATATTAGTTCTCTCCCCAAAAAATATCTTGACAGTTCTATAAATATATAAAACCCAGTGTCATACTATCATCTGTTAGTATTTTGGTTCCTAATATCATGGGGATATGGGTGCGGGGTTTGGTTCAGAAAGATCTCTTCGATGAGGACATTCCAAAGTCGATCAGCTCCCATACTGATTTTTCATTTGCGTTCATTTTGTTTTGGGTTTCCACTTCTTATGCCCAACAAATTTGAGTGTAATAAAAAGTAATGTGCCATTTTTTTTATGTGTTTTATGCATCAGGTGAACATAAACTAGGTCTAAGGATGAACTTATTTTAAAAAAAAAAAAGAATTAGGTTTACTGATCGAGCGACCCCACTTGTGGATTACACTGGGTATGTTGTTGTTGTTGTTGTTATTGATGGAGCTCTTTTATTGGATCTAATGATAGAGACTGAGTGAAAAATAATGCCAAATAGGTGGAGTGGTTTCTTTCACTTAGTAGAATTACTGTAAATATTCATCCATCCTAGAGTAGTTCTCCTATCTAAGTAATTTATTTTCCTTCTGTTTCTCGTTGATACAACCTTATTGTAGCCTACTGTTCTGAACTTTGAAGTAGTAGGAGTGCATTTTGAGAGCCTATTACTTATCAGAAGAAAGGAACTTAATGTTGTCTTTTATACTCAATAGGAGGTGGTGTTCCTGAATCTAAAAGAGCAAAGGAGTTGGGCAGATTGTTGGATGTTAATATCCTACCTTTACAGGTATATAATTTGTGAGAGACATAGTGGTGAGTATTTTCTGATTATCCAAAATTAGTGTTGTCTTGATCATAATCTGCTCTTTTTCTTCATCAATTGGATCTTTCCACGAGTTGGTAGTCCTATGATGTGCTACTTGCTCTATGTCTTAAAGCCTCTCATGTAATTTGCTTACTTGAATGAATCGCAGGTTATACAGGGGCACACACCATTCAAACAGTTGATGAGAAGGTAATGTTTTGTTTGTTAGATCTTATACCCCACTCTCCCCATTCAAATATCATAAAAAAAAGTTAGCAGAAGAAAAAAAAGATAGCTATTGCCTTTGTGCAGGTGTACTTATATAAAAATGTTAGCAAAGGATGTGCCTTCTTCTGAACTTCATTAATAGAAGTAAACTTTGGAAGCACCTAAAGAGCATGTGGCGTGATTACCACCTACCAGTATGCCAACACCACATATTTTAAAGTAGGACATAGCTTAGTTGATAGAAGTCCAAGCAGGTCTTTCATAAATTGATTACTTATGAATCATAATATTACTACAGTTTACAAAATGTTTACCTTATTTGAAAAAAAAGAAAGCATAGAAAAAGCTTAGCAAATGTTATCCATGTAATTAGTCTTCTAGAGCTGATTTTGGAAGTGCACGTAAAATTTTCTCCTGTCCCAAGTTAGATTTCCAGAAACGTTTTAGTGTGGACATTCAATTTGAAATGAAGAAATAATGTCTTCAACCAGAAACTATTTCTCTCATTTATTATGTTCTTATGTATTGATTTTAATGACCTGCTAAAGCTAAAAGTGTTGAAGTTCCTATTGTGTGTCTACTTGAGTGTTTGTCAGTGCATCCAGCATTGTGTATGAGAATAGAGAAGTGTTAGATACAGACACAAGAACCAAACTTAAGAGCCCAGACTGTAAGCGTGGGGCTCAACCTATGTACTACAAATATAGATTTGCAGGATGCACAATAGGGTTACAAGGGAAAGATCAGCTGGAACTAAAGCTGTTTACGTTAATTAGAAATCAAGTTTGAAAGATAAAAGTTTGCTTTGGTTGGCTTATCAAGTTAAGTCCATGTTAACAGATTTGAGAATGAGCTTGTTGTAGCTGTTGGAAAAGGAGAACCTGCTGAAGTGATGTCTGAATATGGTTTTAAGTAAGCTCCCTGGTTTTGCACTTTGTGAATGTAGGTTGAGAGTGCATTCTTCAAATTATTAACAATTTCAACAGTGATATACTACTATGCTTTAAATTTCAGAAATGTTCTCTCCATAGATGAGTATGCATCTTATTTTGACAACATTGACCCATTGGAACAATACAAAAAATGGACAGACAAGCAGGATGGTAATCAGAATAGCAAGCCTAAGCATATAGCTTTGAGCTATGATCCGTGCTCACAGAGAGTGCAGGCAGTCTTTGTTGTTAGTGATTCTGTTGATTGGAGCAGGGACATCCAGGTATTCTTCTTTATAATCTAATAGGCTTAAGCTTGCATTTACCTGGCAGATTAGCGCTAAAGTTACATGTAAAGAAACAAAGATTGATCAACACTTCCATGGTATACTTTTTTCTTCATGCTTACTCTTTTTTCTTGTCTCCTTTTTCTTTTCTTTTTCTGATTTGGGGTTGGGATTAGGGTAGGCTCGTTGATGAATTTTCTCAAATAAGATACACATTTTATCACAATTAATATCTTTTGGGCGATCCCCACCTGGTGGGAATACACTGGGTATGTTGTTGTTGTAATATCTTTTGGGCGATGGAGGGATCAAATAGTATATAGTGGATTTATTGGTAGCTTTAAGATTAAAAGCTTGACTATTGCTTTCCAATTGGCTGTTTTTGCATTAATTGCTACTTCATTAAGCAGTATTCCTCTTCTTGTACCTTTGAATCTAGAACCACTTGATATATAACTTTGTAGCTTGCAACTAATTCAACCAGATGCCAAGTGTATTTGGCTTTGTGGATTTCTAATAAGGAATCAGTGATTTGCAGATACAAATTGTCAATCAGATTCCTTCAATATATATGGCTAATAAACTCTTCTCTAATATTTTGTTTTTCGTAATCTTTCTTCCCTTTGATTTGTGAAGTCTTACTTTAGAGTCCCAGTCAGGTTCGTCCAACTTCCAGAATTCTTGTCTGTTCCTCTTTTTTCTTGATTTATTTGTGCGTTTGCATGTATCTCCTTGTCTTACTTCATGGAATTAATGTGCTCAAATTTGCTTTCACTCCACCTATTGAAGTTCTGCAATTTTAACTAGAGAATTCAATTTTAGGTTCTCTGTGACATTCTAAGGACTGGAGGGCTGCCAGGAAAAGAGATTGCACACCAGCCACCGCTCTTTTTTGCAAGTGATGACCTTGCCTATCAGGTTTTTCAATGCTAAAAAGATCCGACTGTCCTTGCTTTCCTCAACATATTCATAGAAAATGTAACCTTTCCTATCGAACTTTTGACTTTAGGCCTTGTTTCCATCTGAACGGCTTGGCATGGGTGCTTTCAGAATTGCATTAGAATCCGTCTTCAATGCGTGAGGCTCATTTATTTTGAGACTTGATATGATATCTGACAATTGAGAATGCAGCTTGCATGTAGTTTCATTAGCTTGATCTGATTATATATTAGCATAAATCTAAATATTACTGGAAATACACGTAAGATGTATATAGAGATGACGTAAAAGAAACTGAACCTTGCTGTCATGCACTTCTGAGAGACTGAGACCAGTTTTTGTTACAGTATCCACCCTGTTGCTCTGAAGTATACGTCATATGGGAAACCAAATCCTTTTGTTTTTAAAAATGCGGAGACAGTGCTGATGCATGTTCAACCATCATGTCACAATAACCATCAGTTTGATGGCAGAAAGCAGTTTTTCAAAACCTTATATATGATTGGTGATAATCCCTCTGTTGATATCAAAGGAGCTCGACAGGTTTGTTCTCCGACTTATTTAAGCTGCTACTCAGCTATTTCATACTTTGAACTATATACAAGTCTAAATCATCTTATCTTTTAGGCTGGAATTCCTTGGTTCTCTATTTTGACAAGGACTGGTGTCTTCAAGGGGAAAGAAAATCATGACGAGTTTCCAGCAGATCTGGTGGGTCAATGGTATCTTTGACTGCATCATCTTTTTCCTTAAACGATAATGCATAACTGCTTTCTCTTTAATTCCCTCTGCAATCACCCAATCGACCTGGAATTTTTTTTTGTAAAGCTGATAAGTGGATTTATGGTATCCACTCACATATTTACAGTATTGTCCATGTCATGACTTCCATTAAGCAAATATAACGATGTTCACTAAGGACAAATTGCCCAATCATGATTTTCATTTGGTGCAGGTTGTTGACACCGTGGAAGAAGCTGTAGACTACATTTTGAGCAAGGAGTGTGTCTCATGATTCACATCCGGTAAAAGTCTCACCATGTTTTAACCTTATACATGTTAATTAGACTAATTTCCATGAGGAAGATTTGGTGGACCTCCTGGCTTTGCATATCATCATTTATATGCCTCTTTTTGGTGTGCGGAAAGAAGAACAAAATTTGTTCTTATTGCAATATAAAGCATTGGTTAGAGCTCTGCACCTGTTGAAGAAACAAGTGCCGTGAAGCTGATTCTTAAATCTGAGAGAAAAAGTACATGAACATTTTAGCATGTCCCTCCCAGTTGATTCCTTGCCCGGATCAATTCTTGTAGTAAACGATCTTCCTATCTATTATTTCTGAATGCCATTGTTAATTCAAATGACTTTTTTATGGAGTAAGCTCCGGCTTCTTATATGATTTTACTTCACAAGTTATCACTTATGTGATAGATTGAGTTTTACTCCATTTGGTTAACCGTTCAGTGACTGTTAGACATCCCAGTTACCATTTTAGGACTTAGGATGGAAAATTTAAACATCTGATCAAAAATATTTCGTGGGAATAATAGACTTTGCAATGAATAACCAACATTTAAAAATGAAGATAATTTGGATTTAGATGGGAATGACTGTGCATCCTCTGCATCATGAGAAATTTGTCAAAATATAACTGTATAGTGTATACTTCACGAACTGTATTTAGTTTCGTTTTGTAAAATAATGTCTGCAGCAAAAGCTCAAGCAGTCCTTCAGATCGTATGTTCTTTTGAACTCCGACATAATTAAGGGGTTAAGTTAGCTAAGTCAGGTAATTTTCCCTTAATTTTATGACTTCAAATATTGGAGCAACATATACTCGTATAGGTAGGCTTAAAGATCTTTTCATAAGCTTAGAATTTTCTATCTTAGAATAGTAATTGACTAGTGAATATGTTTGCGCTTCGCGCGATTATAATAAATATTTCATCTTACAAAGATAACAACATTGATTCCTATATTCAACTTAAGACACTCATTACCACCAAAATATTAAGAGCAGAACATATAAATGTGTAAAAAGTAAACCTAAATCTACTTATCTCCCAATTAATTAAAATAAAAAATAAAAAAATATTTACGGAGATGTAAGATAACGTTCAAACAATAAAATTGTTGTTGCAAAATGAATACTCCGAATAAACAACGCTATATTCAGATGTGGATAATCTTATAATTTAATATTCCTAGTCATTTCAGGTTGCATCATTTGGTTTTGGACATCCAATTTCGCTAATATCTAAAAACTCATTTATTTTTTATATTATTCTTAAATTTTGAATTGTTATCATAGTAATCACTTAGGTCTGGAATTCAATTTCACCAAATTTTCACCTTTTTTATCTTTTCCTTCCTGCTCCAAGCTCGGAAAGATATGGAAGACAGAATAGGTAAGAAAAAAAAAAGCATTATAATAGAATATATTTCTATGTAATCCCTTGCTTAGTGAAAAATTACAAACCATAATAACAAACATATATAAAAAAAAGGAATAAATACTCTATGGATGCTAATAACTTCTAATTATCAATTCATGTGCCTTTCTCATCATCTTTTGTTGAAAAGTCCCAGAGTGTAAAATATAGTACAGTCCCATATTGAGGGTAAAATATCATAGTCAGGGAGACTTAACTCAGATTTTTTATTAAGAAAAAGAATTATTTATCACTCTATCACAATCCTTGTTGGTACCTTTTCCACAAATAGACTGATTCTTTCTCCAAATAATTCTTCTTGCTTCCTATAAATTCCTCAATTAGAACAGTTTCTTTTTCTTAGTACATATCTCCTCTTGAGAGAAATTATAGTGCAACATCTTCTCAAAAAGACTTTTATGTCGAAGAAAAATATTCATCACGTAACCTTTGTCATTACACACAAAATTTTCAGAAGGACCATGAGATAGAAATTAGATGCATGCATGATGTTGCGGTTAGCCAAATCTAGCTTATTGAGGGCAATGAGACGCCTTTTCCCAGAAAGCATTGGGTGCAAGTCTTCATTCGCCGACGACAACGGTATCTGCACACACATTTATGGAGGAGAATAGACAAAGTTAAGGAGTCCATTGTTGGTTACAAACTTACAATACTCAAATTTTATTATTTTATATACTAAAAAAATTAACAGTTTTGGAAATGAAAGGATTTTGGTCTTTTCATCTTCCTATTACTTGAATGTGAATGAATGTCAACGTAACAAAGGGACGTGACCGTTACTCATCAGTAATTGGGTTTAATTACTTATATTTTTGTAAAATATAATCAATAAATAAAATTAATAGAAAGCAAAGATAAAATGTCAAAACAATAAGTTGGAATGGAGGTCATAGAGGTGCCACATCATATTGTTTGTTTGTTTTTGTATTATATATATAGATTACTCATTCTACATATTATTAAATCGTTAGCCATTGTTACTTTTAATTGCTCACAAGTACTTAATTAAGAGATGTGAATGTAAAACTTTTTTAATCTAGCAAATATTTTATTAGAATGAGAGATAACCCAAAAGAAAGCAGAATATATATAGAGATTCATTTTCGCCAATAAAAATCATACCCGAAATGATTAATTCATTGTTTTTGTCTCCATATGATAACCAATCCTGAAAGAAAAGAATACTAAAAATTCAACCAAAAGCAAAAGCAAAACAGACTAAGCAAGCTATATGAAAAAGATCCACTTTCAATCTATATATAACACAAAATATCTATAAGAATAGAAATCATGTAATTAAATATTTTTTTGTCAATAAAATCATACCCAAATTAATCAACGCGTAGTTTTTGCTAGGTTTTATCCATATCATATTCTATAAATAATCAACTCTGAAACAAAAAAAGAATATCTTATTCTAAAAATTTAATAAAAAACAAAACAAACTAAGCAAGCTACAATATAAAAAAGGTTCACTCCCAATTTATATATAGTACTCCCTCCGTTCCATTTTACTTGGTATTCTTTCTAAATATGTTTGTTTCAAATTAGTTGTTCATTTTTACAAATCAGAAGTATTTTATTACTTCTTTCCCGGGTGAAAATTGTTTACACCCCCAACTTCGCTTTAAAAATCAACCACCCCCCTCAACATTGAATAATAATCATCCTTCCCCCTTTTTCCTATATAATGTCTATCTTACCCTTAACATTTTCAATCTTCTATTTATATAATATATATATATATATATATATATTTTTCATAACCTAGGTATTTACCATTTTTATTTAAATTCATTAATATTATTAGTAAAATAATTCTTTTATAAATTAATTACAAAATCTAATGTTATTTTTTATGATTCAAACTTTTATATTATATGTATTAAGTATGTATGTATATAATTATTTATATAGATGCATGTTTTATTCTCACTTATTCTCTAATGTTTATATAGATAAAACGAGTTTTGGTTGTCAATAATGAATTATTTTTTAAATTATAATTTAAAATTCATTAACAATAACCATTTGATTTGTTATAAATATACCTCTACAACAATACTATACCCAGTGAAATTTCATAAGAGAGGTCTGGTGAGGGTAATGTGTATGCGAACCTTACCACTACCTCGGGGAGGTGGAGAAGATGTTTCTGAAAGACCCTCGGCTATTAATTAGTTTTATATTACTTGCATTGAAATATAGTTATAAAATTATAATTACTTATTATTTTCATGTATAAATAGATATTAGAGTTTTGATTTTTAGTAAAATTAATTTTTATTATTTTGCTCATTTATTTTATTATAGAACGTTATTAACTTATATACTCAATTAGTATTTTCACTTTTCTTTTCTCATCTAAAAAATAACTTTTAGCTTTTAATAGAAAATATGTTATATAAAAAAAAAAAAATTGTGTTTATAAAGAAGTTTTTTTTTTTTAAAAAAAAGATACAAATGTTGATATAAATACAAGGGTAAAGTAGGCATTTTGAAAAATCAAATAGAAAAAAGGAGGAGAAAGATTATTGTTTAAAGTTGAGAGAGGTGTTTGATTTTTAAAGCAAAGTTGGGGATGTTTGATTTTTAAAGCAAAGTTGGGGAATGTTTGATTTTTAAAGCAAAGTTGGGGATGTAAACGATTTTCACCCCCTTCTTTCCCATATTACCCTCAATATTAAATAACTAAAGAAAATAGCAATAGTTAGATTTAGAGTTTCAGAACATCATTAATAAAGTTAATTTTATAAAATACACTTCTAATTAATGTTTTTTTAATGGGTGTGCTAAGTCAAAAGGCCAAGTAAAATGGAACGGAGGGAGTACAAAATATAGAGTATGAAAAGACACAAAATTAATATAATTAATTCACATTAAACCCATTTGAGCAACGGTTGATCACAAAACCTTATACTCCCTCCGTCCTATTTTAGTTGGACACATTTTATTTTATACGATAATTAAGAAATTATAAATGGAGTAATGATTTTTACTATTTTACCATTTACCCATAATTAATAGTATTCATTGGGCATAAGAATAAATATTGAAATTGTAATTAATTGTAGGGGTAAAATGGAAAAAAAAATAATTAATTTTATCTTGATTTAGTAAGCGATCAACTAATATGAGATATTTATTTTTAAGAAGATGACCAACTAAAATGAAACGAAGGGAGTAGAAAAATATGTGAGAGGACATAGTGATTAGCATTTATTTTGGGCTGATAATGGAATGAGATCAGGGCTTTATTGCTTTATCTTAAAATCTTGACTATTCATATGAGGGCTTTAATGCATTTATTTTGGCCTTAGAATAGAAATAGTGATCTTAGAAGCATGTCCAGACTTATATCTTTCCTTTATATGGCGAGAGATTGTTGACCTATGCTTTGATTGTACCAAATCTGACTTTTTTATGAAAACTAGATAAGGGTGCTCGTGCTCCGTATGGGTGTCTAATGTCATTATTTTCTCATCATACGTAAATAATTTTTGACTTGATAATTTTATGATGTAATAAATGTAAACAATGATATCCAAGCGAAAGTGATAGAGATGAGTGAGAAAGTAGAGAGCAGATTGGGAGTAAAATAAAGTAATATGTGAGCAACACGTGAAGATGCAACGCGTGGGTAGTATTAGCTCTTATAATATCTAATCTAGTAAAAATATGATTAAAAAGTACGTGCATACATAAAGTCAATTGTAAAAGCACATGAAATCCATCAAGTATAATCTTCCAATAATTTGTTTCATTTTTCATTCTCCCTCTGTTTAAAAAAGAATTACCTATTTTGACTTGACACAGAATTTAAGAACTAAAAAGAAAGTAGATCATTCTTTTTTAAACGGAGGGAGCATTACTTTGCTGACGTTTTGGAATACGCGGAAATCAAAAACTGTAACTGGTGGAGAGCATTGAAAGGATATTGAAAAGACAATTAGTTATTTAAGTTGATAGACAGTCGATCAAACTTTTGTAAGATTTTAAAATATTTCAATTTGTTGATTATTCTGATTTATAGTACTAATTTTATGTCTTTCAAATAATATATATTACCGTTGTCCTAATTTATGCGATACCGATATAATTCCGAGAGTCGATCAAATTTTTTTATGTTATTTAAATATTTGAAGCTGTTAATTATATTACTTTTTAACGTAATATAATTTATCATTTTGTGTCTATTTTACTTTTTTTAATTAAATATTATTAATTTTCTAATACTTAAACGACTTATAATAATTAATTAGGGGTGATATAGTAAAATCACGGGGTTGAAGCAGGTGGGTTGACCCCTTAATTTATCATGTTGTATTTATTTACCTTTTTAAATTAAATATTATTAATTTTCTAATACTTAAATGAGTTGAAATAATTAATTAAGACCAAGAGGTGGAGGACTGGATAAGATCCGTCCGATCAAAGGCCGTGGACGGCAGAGATCTTTTTGGTCATACCAAAGACCCACACTTATTAAAAGGGATAATTAAATATTATCAATTTTCTAATACTTAAACGACATATAATAATTAATTAGGGGTGATATAGTAAACTCACCGGGTTGAAACAGGTGGGTTTGTCCCTTAATTTATCATTTTGTATTTATTTATTTATTTTAATTAAATATTATTAATTTTCTAATACCTGAATGAGTTAAAATAATTAATTAGGACTAAGAAGTGGAGGAACGGATAAGATCCGTCGGATCAAAGGGGGAAGTGGACGACCAAGATCGTTAGCTGTTAATTATATTACTTTTTAACGTAATGTAATTTATCATTTTGTGTCTCTTTTATTTATTTTTTAATTAAATATTATCAATTTTCTAATACTTAAACGACTTATAATAATTAATTAGGGGTGATATAGTAAAATCACCGGGTTGAAGCAGGTGGATTTGTCCCTTAATTTATCATTTTGTATTTATTTACTTTTTTAAATTAAATATTATTAATTTTTTAATGCCTAAATGAGTTAAAATAATTAATTAGGACGAAGAGGTGGAGGAACGGATAAGATCCGTCGGATCAAAGGGGAGGTGGACTGCCATTTTGTGTCTATTTTATTTTTTTTAATTAAATATTATTAATTTTCTAATACTTAAACGACTTATACTAATTAATTAGGGGTGATATAGTAAAATCACCGGATTGAAGCAGGTGGGTTCGTCCCTTAATTCATCATTTTGTATTTATTTACTTTTTTTAATAAAATATTATAAATTTTCTAATGCCGAAATGAGCTAAAATAATTAATTAGGACCAAAAGGTGGAGGAACAGATTAGATCCGTCGGATGATAGGGGCACGTGGACGGCCGAGATCCGTTTGGTTGACCAAACGGACCACCACTTATTAATAAGGAAATATTATTAATTTTCTAATACCTAAATGAGTTAAAATAATTAATTAGGACCAAGAGGTGGAGGAATGGATAAGATCCATCGGATAAAGGGGAGGTGGACGGCAACGGATAAGATCCGTCGGATCAAAGGGGGAGGTGGACGACCAAGATTGTTTTTTATTACTTTTTAACGTAATGTAATTTATCATTTTGTGTCTATTTTATTTTTTTTTAATTAAATATTATCAATTTTCTAATACTTGGGTGATATAGTAAACTTACAAGGTTGAAGCAGGTGGGTCCATCCCTCAATTCATCATTTTGTATTTATTTACTTTTTTAATTAAATACTATTAATTTTCTAATATCTAAATGAGTTAAAATAATTAATTAGGACCAAAAGATGAAAGAATGGATAAGATCCGTCGGATCAAAGGGAGGGGAGATGGACAGTGGAGATCCTTTTGGTCCACCAAGAGACTCACACTTATTAATATGGAAAAAAAAAAAGATTATGGAGCGACAAAGCTGCAGAAGTCATAATCTTGGTCGGAGAAAAGTCTAGATGGAGATAATATAATACTCCCTCCGTCTCATTTTATGTATTGCTATTTCCTTTTTGATCTGTCCCAAAAAGAATGTCATCTTTCCTTATTTGGCAACAATTTAATGACATCATTCCCATTTTATCCTCACTGGATCCCACTTAATAATAAAAGACAACTAAAAGAAAAACATTAAAGTGACTTTAATAGGGGTAATTTTATAAACTTTATAAAGTCATTATTTATTTCTTAAACTCAGTATCCGATCAAAAGGCGATACATAAAATGGGACGGAGGGAGTACTATTAATCCATGATAAGTCATAAGACATTTGGAGTGTTACAAATATCTCCTAAACCTATAAATACGTAACACTACAACTTAATATTTATAAGCATGGCGCAGCATATGATTAGGCATTTTTGCATTTAAAAGTTTGATGATAGTTGTGAGTCATTTTCATAAAAACAGACATTCCATTTGTTGCAACAATTTTCTCTCTATATATTTTGTTTGACTAATGCCCACCAGCTTTGCTAACGTTTGAAAAAATAAATAAAATTAAGGATCACCTTGTTTCCATCTTAATCACAACTGTCTATTGTTGATTAAGAATTTGTAAGCTCCACGCAACTATAGGAGCACTCTGATTTGTCACTTCATTAACTAGTAGTTAATCAGTATTAACATTAATCAAATTTCTTTCTTTAATATGTGAAAGTGTTGAAAAATTAAGAAACGATTATGTTTTCTCCTAATTCAACTACCATTGTATATCTTTTGGGTGTCTCACTTAGTTTAATATGTTGTTTAGGTGATCACTTTCGATACCAAAAGAACACCAAGTGGGGTACTACCACTGCTATTTAATCACTAGACACGTGGAATTTTGAATCATGTTATGTTATTTTTTTAAAAAAGAAAAGACTTATTCTAATATTTAAAATTTTAAAAATTATTAGGAAAAAATTCTGATCTCACTATATCTGCATGTATTGCATTAATTTGTTTTTACATCTTATTTGAACTGCAAAACATATATGTTAATTAAATATGCACGCGATTATTTGTTTGTTGTATGCATTAGGCGCATACAACTTTTTGAAAATAGTGAATTAATATTTGGATTTGGTGGATCAACAGAGACGTATGGGATTGAATAGTATTTTTATCTTTAATTTATCTCTTTCTTAGAAGAATATTTTTATTTTACAGCTGGGCGGCGGGCGGCGGTTTTTTTTTTTTTCTATATTAATATGGTAATGTACGAGTCTTTTTCTTGACAAAATAGAAAATGAAGGAGTACAGTTGGTAGAGAACATTCCAATTATTTATTTATTTTTAAAATTATGAGAGCAAAATAAATTACTAGAAAGAACAAAATGGCGTACGTTCATTTGAGTAGGGGTATTGAAGATAAACCAAAAATACCAAATCGAATCATAAAATAGAGTAATTGAATAAAAAATTGTGTGGTTTGATTTAGTAGTGAACTTTAAACTAAAATTTGGTTTATTATAAAATGTTTTTTAAAAAATCGACGCTTGCGCCGCTCTTTTTCAATTTTGCTTATTATAGACAAGTACATTTTGGTAATGATCAAGTTTACTTTTTTCCCTTACTGCATGAATAATTCCAATTCTGACGTATTGATTTATCTAATTATCGCTGGTGAACTTATGTTATTAATTCTATGCTAATTTCTTACTTTTTATTCCTCTCTTTGGGTATTTTCTTTGAATTTTGTTCCTTTCCCACAACATTTAGTCAAATTATAGGTTTTCGTCAAAACTTGACCTACAATTAATAGCAACTGAGTCACTGACAGGTTTCAATCTTACTATTCGTTTGGTTTTAAAATAATTAATCCTTATTAATTTAACACACCTCTTAAAAAAATATTGATGAGGAGTTTATTTTATCAAATTATACTTTAAAAATAAAAATCTGAGTATAAACATTTTAAATAGTTATTTAATAATAGGAGTAATATTGAAAAAATATGATAAAATTCTCTTGATTTTATAAATAGAATAACTAAATTAAAAAAAAAAAATTTAGCAAGAGAGCCCACTAAAATAAAACGGAGGGAGTACGTCATATACTTCACTTGGTTTTGTTTACCAAGCCAAATTATGTTCTTATTAGCTCTTTGGCTCCACGAGTTTTACCTTCACTCCTAGATAGAAAGACAATTATATTTTTCCGTAGCAGTCTAAAAAGAAAAGAGCTCACGTAAATCGGGATGAAGTAAGTATTGATGACAAATAAGAAAAAATAAAATAACATAAGAGCTAAAAAAATTGCTAAAAGATATTAATACTACTAACAAAAATATTTACACAATTACATAACTTAATAAAAATTACTATGTACCCCTGATTTTATCGATAAATATCAGTAATTTACTATAATATTTAAAATTACACTTAAAGGGTAAAAAAAATTAGGTTGCTAATACATACTGAGACATTTTTATTTTATTTGATAACTTTTGTCAGTAATTCATTTACAAAGAAGATATGAGTATATATATTTAAAAATAATTTAAATTTAATCTTTATATTTTTAATTCAACAATATACCCCCTTTTAATCATAAAAGTCTGATAAAAAGTTATAATTATTTTTTTCTTAAATCTTTATGTGTACAGTAAAATTATATCACATAAATTATATGTTCTCAATTTTAATTTATTTGTCTTACTTTTTTTTAAAATTTGTTTAAAAAATTTCTCTTAATTTTAAATTTTTTACATGGTACATCTAAAATCACAAAATTAAAAGACATGTTTATATATTTTATATAACTTTATTTTGAAATCATAAATTTTTTTCAATATTTTTTAAAAATTTTGTGTCGAATCAAAATTAGAAGAATAGAGGGGGAAGAAGACACAGCAATTGTCACGTAACGTTGGTAGACATTA
The DNA here is from genome assembly GCA_031232105.1 of Capsicum rhomboideum. NCBI lineage: Eukaryota > Viridiplantae > Streptophyta > Magnoliopsida > Solanales > Solanaceae > Capsicum > Capsicum rhomboideum. The sequence goes on along the minus strand of CP124713.1, from coordinate 4,181,199 downwards.
GGTAGATGAGTCAGTTATGACAACAAGATATATTTATGTGACTTTGTAATATGAATTTGACCAAAAAAAAAAAATCTAAGCTACTATTACGTGGCATTTAATTTGAGGATCAACTGTACCAGAAAAATATATGTTACGCATTTGCACCACAAACACAAAACCCCAGAAAATGACTACCCTTTTTTTTTTTTCAATTAAAGAGGGGAAAAAACGTATATAACAAAGGTTATAGCTATGTGTTCCCTCTCTCCATTTTTCTCTTTTTTCTCTCTTTTAAGGCAAAACTCGTAGTTTTGTAACTCTTAAAATCATTATTATTAGTATTTCATTCCAATTAAAGAAGAAAAAAGAGAGAAAAAGAGTTTAGTAGTAGAGATATATTATATTAATTTATCAGAGTTGTGTGTGGCTTATAGATAGTTAAATTAAAGAAATTAATTAAAGTGATCATGGGGTGTTTCCCTTGTTCTGGAGAAGGTGATACATCAGTGAAAAAGCCACAGGAAAAGATTTTTCAAACAAGTAATCATAATCATCAATATAAAAGGGTTGATAAGTCACAGCCTAAACAAGGTATATATGATATTTTTACGCGATTTGATTTGATTTTTTGTAGGTTATGTTTGATTTTGTTAAATGAAGGGATTTTGGATTTGGAAAGATTGTTCCTTTCTATTGATTGTTGGAATCTGATGAAATGTTGAATTTTCCCAATCCAATTTTTGTTTTTGTGTCCTGTTTAATGGATATTTGGTGGGTTTCATTTAATCTTGAATTATTATTGTTGCATGCATGTATGATTTGGTTAATATTTTTGGATGTGTAGTTAATGCTTTGATGAAAGATTTTATGCTTCTTTCCCATCCATGAATTTGTTTGGTATATTAAAGCCATTTTCCAAGGAAATCTTCGAAAGAAATTTTCGATAAAAATTGACTTCCATCGTACCAAACATACCCTTTTGCCTTTTGAATTTCGTTTCACGTTTGCAAATGGCGTCTATTTATTTATGTGGCTCTCTCTCTATGCGTATTTCTTTCTGTCATGTTTATACAGGGGTTCGAAACTTTTGATGTTTTTTGAGATATTCTAATTTATTTTTTTCCTGATAAGAAGGTTGAATATTCTGATTCGATAAGAGTGGTTACTCGCATGGTAAGCACTCTCCACCTTCACCTCTTCAAGTCACCAAAAGAGCAGAAAACGTGGGAGCTCCTAGAGAGGAATAAAAAACTTCTTTTAAAAAATGATCTGATTCAGGTGTTGTCTAGTGTAGCGGATTAGCTGCAATTTGAGAACATTTCTTTGTTCTTTGGACTTCTCTTTGTATGTGTTTGATCTTTTTGAGAACTTTTGGTCCTTTTGTATGAATCTTTTTTTTTCTTCTTTGTGTACTACGAATTTGAAATCGTGCAGGAATCAGTATTTTGGCTTTGTCCCTACTTCATATAAACTCCATCTTTTTGGTGCCTCTTGATTTTTTTTGTCCCCTAGATGTGCCGGTGGCTCGTCAATTTAAAGTTGTGAAGAGTGAAGAGGCTAAAATTGCAAACCGATCTATGTCTAGGAAAGAAGGGGGTTATAGTAACATCCCTCCTGCAGATGGAAAAACAGGTGGTGCTACGGCACAAAGGTTTAAATTCGATCAATTAGTAGCTGCAACAGAAGATTTCAAGGAAGATTACTTCTTGGGAGAAGGAGGTTTTGGCAAAGTATATAAAGGTCATATGGGGAATACTGGTGAGGTTAGCTCGACTCCATTCTCGTAATACTTGTCATTCTTCTTTACAATCTTCAATAAACAACGGGATTAGTTGAGTATCTCTCCTCCGTATATGAAGTTATATCCCCTTCAATCTTTGCAGGGTCATTTAAAGTAAGTGGGTGGTTTAACATCAGGAATAATTGGTGGCCTGAGTCTGTTTTTCTTTTCTAATGCAGATTGTAGCCATCAAACAACTCGATCCAAATGGATGTCAAGGAGTTAGGGAATTTGTTGTTGAAGTACAGACACTAAGTAAGGCTGACCATCCTAATCTTGTTAAACTAATTGGTTGTTGTGCCGAGGGAGATCAGAGGCTATTGGTGTATGAGTACATGGCTCTTGGTTCACTGGAAGATCATCTATTTGGTATGTTATAATTGTCTACTTCATGTTACGTTCTTCCAATCTTAAGCCTCGTCCATCCTGATAAACATGCCTATTTCTTTCGACTCTTTGTGACGAGTTCATTTGCTTTGCTTCTTTCAACGTATGCAGACGCCTGGCCAAATCAAAAACCTCTTGATTGGAACATTAGAATGAAGATAGCTGCAGGTGCTGCAAGAGGCCTGGAATATTTACATGACAAGATGACACCTCCTATAATTTATCGAGATCTGAAATGCTCCAATATTCTGCTTGGTGAGGAGTACCACCCAAAATTATCTGATTTTGGTTTGGCTAAAGTTGGTCCTAGTGGAGACAAGACTCATGTTTCCACCAGAGTGATGGGAACATATGGATACTGTGCACCAGATTATGCTATGACTGGCCAGCTAACATTCAAGTCAGATATCTACAGCTTTGGGGTCGTTCTTCTGGAGATAATCACAGGCAGGAGAGCGATTGACTATACAAAATCTGCCGCTGAGCAAAACCTGGTTTCTTGGGTATGTTTCCTTTATCTCTTATTGTTGCCATGTGATAAAATTTATTGTGATTATAGTGTGGTAAGACCTGATTTTTCTTTGCCCCTTAGCTACTGAATTAACCATCTTTCTCATTTCTACATCTAAGTTTATCCAAGAAATTGATGTCACTAAACTACTTCCAATCATTGCTTTTTGGGACAAATCTTTTGGTCATTGTTAATCAGAGTGGAGGTTGTCTGTGGTTTAAGACGATGAGATAAGAGGTAGGGCCATACTTTTCCTTGAATGGCATCTTGGCCTATACATACTAGTTGCAGTGATGTGCAGGTGCTTCTATTTCTTCTGATGAGTAATTAAAGAAATACAGTTTAACAAAGACTTGTAAGGATAAACATAAGAGTGTATTTCAGAAGGTATCAGCTAATGTAGCCCACGTTTTTTTGGGACATGATTATTTAGTTAAGACATTGCGTTTCTCTGGCTGATATGCATTTTGCTTCTGGACCATAGAAGTATCTACTCAGTAGGTCTTTGAAGTCTCCTCAGATTTGACTGCTACATTTTGGTTGCCGTGAAAGAGGTAACAAGAGAGTTTGCAACATCCACAATGTATCTGTTATCTTTCATCAGTTAATTTATGACATTATTTAACTGCCTTTTTCTTTTAAGAAATGATGTTCACCCTATAATAACTCGATAATACTTGGAACTCAACCATGAATAAAGCAAATCCCACTTGAACAATGCCATGGACTTGTCAAGACACCTAAAAATCACGTAAGTTCCATAGTTGAGTTTCTTTCATGGTAAAAATTGTACTAGATGGTTAGAAAGGTGAATAAGCGCACAGCGCTAACAAATCTTCCATGGGTCATACTCTTCAAAAAGTTAAAAGAGTGCTTAGTCTAGTAATTGTACAGAGCTCCAATTTAAACTAGAATACTGCTTTAAGGACTAAAAATCTGTTAATTTAGTAAACATGCATATTCCTATCTTGCCCACTTCTGGACCTGGCAACAGCAGAGAAACAGCTGAACTAGTAGCAGTGGCAGCAATTTAATTTTGTTTTGTCGGATGATCAAGCGGCCTGTTTCAAATGATTATGCTGCTGTCTATATGTTTGCAAATCGAATTATGCTCTTCTCCTGATAGAAGAAACTGCTGGCGAAGTGCTTTGTCAACATTATGACACCTTTTCTAGGTTTGAGATTAGTCAGGATTGAACTAAGCCAGCCATATTGAACTTGTATAAATGTTATTGAATCGTCCTTTGTCTGCTCTAGTACCATGTCAAAGTGTGTGACCACCTTATCTAAAAGTTTAAGCTGTTTAGAGACTGCATACTTTTATCTACTTAATTATAGATTCAACAAAAGCCACTGTCTTTTGCAGGCAAGACCATTATTCAAAGACAGGAAGAAATTCTACAAGATGGCAGATCCAGCACTTGATGGTCACTATCCAATTAGGAGCTTATACCAAGCTCTTGCAATTGCTGCAATGTGTGTCCAGGAGCAACCTACTATGCGCCCTCCAATTGTTGATATCGTCACAGCTTTGAACTACCTTGCCTCCTTAAAGTATGACCCTGAAATCGAGCCTCCTATCCGGAAGTCATACAAAAGTCGATCTTCTCACAAATCTATAAACGATGAAGATTCCTGGTAATGGTGATGGAAACGATACAACAGAGCTTGAGGAGTAAAATAAGAACTGAAACACACAAATACATGTGGTTGTCAACTTTCTTGTGTCACATATGTGTATTACAGGTGCAGCTTAAAAACCATATATTGGACATAATAATAATAAAAAAGCCTCCTTTGCATATCTAGTGCAGATGCAAGCTCCAGTGCATAGTATAATATAATATGTAAAAGCTCCACGCTTCAATGATATAATGAGAAAAAGTAATCAGCGCAGAAGCGCTAGCAAGAACTAATTAAAGCCAATATACACATATTTTCTACTAACTAGTGCTGTATAAAATGCTTGGCGAACGCAAAAAGCTATGCAAAAGAGGCCCTTTTGCCAAACCTCATGGAAGAAAAACAGCTTCTAAGACAGCAAATACCATTTAATGTCACACTTGACGCTTTTGAATGTTCTTGATGTTATTTCCAAAAAAACGAAAATTTTAGCGTAAAGTCTGGCAATTTCACTTGATAGAAGGAAGAAAAATCCTACATTCTGCTAGCTAAGCTAATGAATGGAAGAATCAACTTTGAAATTTTGACAGAGAGATTTGAGACGAGAAATGGAAGAATAATTATACTCAACCACATTCCTCTGTACACGAACGATAGCCATCTTGATTATATAATTGTAGGAATCATCAAAAAATGTTTTGTTTGTTATTTTTGCTTGTTGACACTGTAAATAGGTATCTGTTATGGTGATTTCATTCAGAAATAGTTGTTTGGAGTTTCATCATATTTTTTTCCCAACATATTTACTAAGTAGAAAGTATTGTTTCAACCAGAATTAATGGGCAATGTTTTCTCAAGCAAGTAAAGATTTTATACTTTCTAATGATGATTGCAACTATACTTAGAAGTCATTAATTCTCTTCATTTCTGTATTCCCTTTGTTCCTAATAATCCTTCTTAGTTCCTAACGTTTACAGTTTTTGCTGCCTGCTGTCGTTATATTTTAACTTTTCGTTAGGGGGATTGGGGCGAAACAAAGTAGAGTTTTTATAACATGTTTGGTTGCTCTTAATGTAATTCTATTGACTGTGAACTTGTACATAACTGATGGAATTGAGATAGAAGAAAAATCTGGCTTGAATTGCATATGGATCATTCTCTCGCGATGAAAAATGGAGGATTAAATTACTGCAGCCGGTAAAAATTGTTGAAATAATACATGTTTTTGTGTCTATGCTTTAAATTTTGATAGTGTTTTCGAGAGCATTTGCTGGACATGCTTCGATAAGAAACTAGCTTTTCATGTGGTTAACAGAACTTTGCAGTGAAAAGAAAGAACCACTATTAGTCTAGACTCTAGTAGTAGTACCATTTCTGCAAAATTACTATGAATCTTCTGTTTCTCAACTTTTGAATATAGATTCTTCCTTTACTAATCAAATCTATTGATACAAAAAAAATAGAAGGAAGTGAAAAAACTATAGCCTCCTTCCAATAGTTACATTTCACTCGTTTCGCCTGCTCTGCAACTGCCTACAGAAATGTACAAATAGGAGTTGTTTGATGGTAGAACTTTACAACAATCCCTTCTTGCTGCCTGCAAAACAGAATAATATCCACTTATTAATAGTCCTTTGCGGATCAATAGTAAGAGATGGAGTTGTTTGAACAAACTTACCGACTGCCAACGGTTATTATCAGGGCTTTTCAACACAACAATTGCATTGATATTCTCAGGTGACTCAATTTTCCATCTGCAATAAGGGTACGACTCTCTATGACGATGGTAAATCCCAACAATCTGATTCTTGCTTCGATCATATTTGGCTGCACTTATGTAGTATATGAAAGGCTTCTGGCACGGGTGCTTTGTCACAGGCCTAGTGTTGAATGCATAGGCTGTGTAATCAGCTCTTTTGTACCAGTTAAGAAATGTTCTTGTGGGCATTTCTAATTCTCTGGGCGAGATATTACCCCTTGTGATCTGAACCACGTAGCCCCACGATACTGAAATAGACCAATATTTTTGCTTGTCGTAGCAGATTGACTGCTGCATTATGCTTGCAGTGTCGTACTTCATAGATTCAAAAAGGCGTCGGAGTCCATCAACTCTGCTCATCCTTGGGATTATAGGATCCACTACATCAAGATGGTGAATTGATACTAGAGGTGTTACAGGATGTGCTCCCAATAGGCCTAGCAAGTTCCCATACACATCATACTATACTACCACAAAGAAGAAATTCATCAAAATCCAGTCAGAAGTACTTTTAATTGATAATAACAAAGTAAAATAATACTCCAATAGTTATAACAATTTTCATGGCTCTTGGACTAAAATATTGTAGTAGCATAGCACTAGTAATGCATGGAACTTTGGTTATTTACAAAATTTTGACTAGAACGTATTTTAACATGTTGTAATAGGTCAACGACATATCCAGTGTAACCCCACAAGTGCGGTCTGAAAAGGGTGATGTGTACACAGCCTTGCCCCAAAAGGTAGGGAGGCTGTTGTAACAAATCGTTGACCAGATTTTCTACATTACTTGTCTCACCTTTTAATGAACTGTTACCTGTAATTATCTTTTAGGTGACTATGGATTTAATTTCAGGTTACTAACTAATCTCACTTCTAACAAACTTTACCTGATGAAATCCAGGTTCTCGTGTAAGGGGAACTCCAAGCTCAGCCATGCAAGCTTGAATTCTGTCATCACTACCGTATAATCCAGGATATCGCTGAATACATCGATCTTGAATCTTCTCCAATTCTTTTGCCAATGGATAACTAATAGCAAATCCACCTCCACCATAAGCCATAGCATATGAAAAAAATATATTCTGAATATGACTTTCTGAAGAACTCCCAATGTAATAATACTGTTTATGATCATACTTAGAAAGAACTCTAACAACATTGTCCACATTAAACACGGTATCATCATCTCCCATTACGAACCATCTCACATTTCTAGGATTCAACCTTATTGTCTCCGAAACAACCCTGGAAATCCTTAAAGCCGATCTGTTCCCCTGTCGATTCGTGTACAAGAACCTAGTTGTGTTCTCCGAAATTCGAATTTCAGGCAAACCTTCATTTTTATTTATTGTAACATTTTTATCTAACCATACAACACCTCTCATTTCCCCTGGCCTCCACCATAATTTTATGTACTCTTTTCTTTTATCCCACAAGTTCGTAGACCCGGCTATACCGAATACAATGTGTTTCAGGCCTGTTTCAGGTTCCCCTGGATTTTCTTGAAGAGAAAGGGAAGTTGAGTTATTGGAATTATCAGAAGGTTGAGTTGCAGGGAATTTCGTGGAAAATGATTCTTTCGCGGGTAATTCTGAGGAGGAAGGCAATGTATTGGTACATTCAGGGGAATCCTTATTGATAATTAGATTAAAAGAGTAAATAAGATAGATGATTAACAAGGTTATGAATAACCACGTAACAGTTTTGCGAAGGTTGCTGAGGCCAAATGTGGGTCGTTGAGAAGAAGAAGAAGTCATTATTATTAAATATTATTATTATGGATAAAACAACGAGTCATTAAGTTTGGCTTCAAGAGAATGATTGGGGTTCCTGCAAAGTGGAACCATGCAGTACCAGACACGAGATAGATCTATTTGTTTTTTTCGAGTTTCTAAGTGTTATGGTGGTGCATGCCATGTTTCAGTACTAGAGATGAATTGCGGTAGAGTAGGAGGAAGAAAGAAAGTGAGTGATGGAGAAAGAAGTTGGATTGAGAGGAAAAGAGGGATTTTCTCAAGTTTGTTTGATATGAATTACGATTAAGTTTTATGTGCTGACGATATAAAGAGTAGTATTTACACAATTAAGTCATTTCGAATATAATTATAGATAAATTTTAATGATAAACATGAATATTGGGTGTCCTGATAAAAATGTTAATATACCATCAATGTACTTAGGATCTTTTCACTGGCTTAATCAATTGATTCAATTGTCTCATAGATTAAGCTGCATTTAAGTATTACTAACATATAGAATTTTGGTAAATTTTGTATGGGAGTGATTCTGTAGGCAATTTACTGATAATTATATCATACGATTTAATTAATTGCGCGAATACGTTTTACACCTTGGAAATCCTATCTATGATACACACTTGCACAGCAAAACTAGCAAGTAGTAATACTATCTATATGTCTTGGCTGATCTAAGATTTATAATTAGGGAATACTATAATGTAACAATTCTATCACTTAGACTTAATTACCAATTACCATTCGTCTTTCAAATTATAAAATAGTTTGATAGTAACAATTAGGGGTAGTTTGGTTGTTTGTTAGAGTTACGCAAATAGTAAGGTAGAGTGAGTTGTTTGAGTATTAGTTATTTCATCTTTTGTTTTGAGTAAAATAATGTACTTATTTTTATGAGATACACTTGTATATCATATAATGATACTTATTTTTTATGATATACACAGGATATACAAGATTGCCCGATGCGACATTGTCAAAACTGAAAGAAATATAAATAATATTATAAACTATAAAATTTAAATACTTGCTTTGTATGTAATTTTTTTAAACTCTTGTTATTTAACATAGATATAGGGCATATGTTTACTCTGCCAAATAATTTTTGGCAAAATTTCACATATAGACAACTTAGAACCCTTCTAACTAACTTTTAGTCTAAGTTTTACTAATTACAATTTATAGGCAGCAGTTAGTGAAGAAATGTATAAAGACTCATTTATACAAATCTATTAGTCATTTTTTTCTCAAGAATCGGTTACAAAAAGAATAATCCATCCATTTAAAAGGTAAGAGAGTGTAATTAAGACCCTTAATTATCTCCAATCTCCCACAATATTCTCCTTCCATATATTATCCTTTTAAATGCTGAAAAAAACTAAGAAAAAGGGAGAAAACAACATCAAAAATTCATAACAAGTATTGTGTATATATATATATGTACCAAAGTATACATGCAAGATATGTATACTCTTATAAAATACATAAAACGAAAGTATATAAAGATTGTATAAATAGATTTGATACAATAAGTATAATAGGATGGCAACAAAAGTAAATTATTCAAATATTCATATGTGTAGCTATTATATATTGTACAAAATATTCAACTATACATATGAACATATACGTATATTCAATTATTTAAATATTCATATGTATATCTAAATAGATATGTATACTCTTGTAAAATACATAAAACTAAAGTATATAAAGATTGTATAAATAGATTTGATACAATAAGTATAACATGATGGCAACAAAAGTAAATTATTCAAATATTCATATGTATATCTATTATATATTGTACAAAATATTCAATTATACATATATGTATAAATAGCTTTCATAGATTTCTAAAGATTGTATAAATAGATTTCAATACCTCTCGTCAATCTCCTAAATGGGATTTTATCAGCCATTCAAATAAAGCAAATTGATTAATGGGAAAATCCTAATTAAGATTGTAAAAATGGGGGAAATGGAAGGAAAATAATGTGATTAGATGAAGAAGAAGATAAAAGACTAAACAAAAAAACAAAGGAAATCAAATATACACAACAATTGATGGATTATTCCAAAGGAAATCTTGTGCGGATGTTTAGGGATCATAATCTCGGATGAATAGGGAAAAATATTTCTGAAATCTTCTTAAGCTTATCTATTCCTTTCAATTGAAAATCAGCCGAAAAAGTAGTCAATTAGGTGAGCTCCATAATTAATTAATCTCTATTACCTTTTTCTAATTTAAATTAAAAAGATGTATATATTGCTTCATTTGTATATGAGGACCCACATAATTAATTACTTTTCCAACTATCTTTAACCATAGAAAGTAATTATTTTAAACATTAATCATGTGAGGTAATTATGATTTAAATTTATCTATGCTGTGTAATTTTTTCATAATAATTTTTTGCGTATGTGGTCATGTTATATGTTTTACGAAATATGTGTAGAGTCCATTTAAACTGGGCCATGGCCCAATAACAAATTCCTTCTGGTAAGCTCATTGCCAAATTCGAACCTCTTCTGTGGGAGAAATGGTTTATAGGCTTATAGCCTTAAAAATTATTTTTAGTTTTATAATCGTTTTAGATTTTCATATTTTCATATAAGAAATCTTTATCTTTTTCTACATAAAAGATTTGGAAGACTATATTTTTTTTTTTTATTCAAATTATAAAAGAGCAAAAGATCTCATTTCCTCCTCCTCTGCCTTATTAATAGGAAAAAGAAAGAATGGTGTCATACTATGCATTCGAGTGCACATACACAGAGGTCCTTTAAAACTAGTTATGGCTGCACAGAGCTTTTTCTGTATAGAAAAAAGGTGTTCGGGTACACTGAGGAATTTACAGGGTTTCATCATTGCCACTTATGAGGTTAATGCCTCGATAACTCTTTGTTAAAAATCAACTATAATTGTATCATTTACTTTCATAACCACAAAGTGGCAGTTATTTTCTCATCTATTTTGAGTTGTTATAATTATTATTATTGGAAGTGCAAAGTAATTCTTCCAATTTTAATGATTGGAAGTTAACAGAGTTCTCTGTGTATCTCCTTACGTTAATTTCTCTAGGATACTAAATTTTAATGCGGCTGTGTAGTACTGAATCTCGTTATATAGAGCTTACTGCCTAAAAAACTCAAGCTAACTGTGTACAATAACATAGTGTAATTTCACAAATGAAATCTCTAAAGGTAGAATGTACGCAAACTTTATCTCTGTCTATAATTTCCGGGGTGGCCTGTTGCAAATAGATCCCCGGCTCAAAACAAATATAACCAACGCATAAAAGTATGAAAGAAAATAGACAACAACATAACAATGTACAAAACAAGTGTAACAACATATATTAATACACATTGGAGAAAAAGAAACTACGTGATATCTAAATCATACTACTAGAAGTACGACAACCTTCAACTGCCTACTACTCCATATTTTTCTATCTAAAGTCATGTCTTTAGTCAACTAAAGCCGAAGTGTCCTATCTGAGCACCTCCGCAGTTCTTCTTTGGCCGACCTCTACCTCTTCTAACTCCTACAATAATCAACTTCTCACACCTCCTCACTGGCATATTCCCGCACCGCTTCTTCACTTGTACGAATCATCTCAGTCTCACTTTCCTCATCTTGTCCACTATGAAAGTCACTCCTACCTTGTCCCAAATAAATTTGTTCTTAATCATATCTTTCCTAATATATTCACACATTCATCTGAGATCCTCGTCTCCATTATCAATTGAAGCTAATTGTACATATAACTTAAACTTTTAATAATTAAATAACTATATGTTTAGATTCGGAGATTTTATTCTTAAACAGAAATTAAAAGGATGGACTTAAATTGTTTTATATAAGATGTATAGTACAGTAACCAGTGATTTATTTATGCCGCAGTTAACGTTTTACTGAACTTCAGAGCAAGGACGACGTGCTTGTTTTAGTCCTTTACAGATCAGCTTCTTCCTACTACTCCTACTCCTCCTTTTCCATCTTTCAATCTTTCGTCATTTGGTAAATATTATCAAGTATAAATAATTTTTTACACTGTCATATTAATTAAAAGATATTTAAAGATATTTCTCTTTAAATAGCGGATTTAAAATCTTTAAAATAATATACTATTTGTCAAAAGAAATAAAATTACCGAACAGTAGAAAAAAAAGAAGGCAGCCCGGTACACTAAAGCTCCCGCTATACGCAGTGTCCGGGGAATAGCCAAACCACAAAGGTTTATTGTACGCAGTCTTTCCCTACATTTCTGCAAGAGGCTGTTTCCACGGCTTGAACCCGTGACCTTTTGGTCACATGGTAGCAACTTGACCAGTTACTTCAAGGCTCCCCTTCCAAAATAACCGTTAATATAAATTCATATTATTTAAACTCATTTTGGAATTATGCGTACGCTTGACTAATTCAATGGTGGTTGCATATTTACGACTGAGAGAGAGAGAGAGAGTGAGGGTTCATGAAGCTGAGCCTGCCATATTCACGATGCTTTTATGATATATGTCGTGTGTATTTGGTACAAAGGATATCCTGCATGCATGCCACAACTTGTGGTGGCAAATATTCGTCATACATCATCAACTACTCATATGATGATATCACTCGCAATGATTTATACTGAGTAATAAAGAAAATATCCTTCATCGAAGCTTGCATAGTGATATTTAGAACAAATTTAAATGGGAATTTTCGGGAGAGTCAATTTGATTAATTTTCGGAACGAAATTGAATTAGATTAATTTAATAGTAAATTTTAGATTTAGATATTTGAAATCTATACGAAAAATACTATAAGTTGTAGTCCTTCTTAAAATATGGTGAAAAAATATATCATAAAATACTGTTCAAAAGTTCACACAATTTGACCCTCGAAAAGCGAAATTTAGCAAGTAAAAATGAACTAAGGGAGTACGTTTTTACTTTACCTTTGTGGAAGTTTTATTGGAAGACAGTTGTTCTAACAGGACAGACATATTTCACAATCTGCTCTTCCTTTCTTGAGCAAGCTAAGCATGCTAGCAGTACGGAAAATTTTCAGGAAATTTGATGTTCATAGATCATAGACATTCAATAGTCTAGCACAAGTTCCTATGACTGCTTTACTTCACGGAATTTCATGATTTTCTTAGTAAAAGTTGCTTTGATGATGAATGATATATGATTGATCTCTGCAACAAAAAGAAAAAAATCTAATCATTCTTTTCTGAGCTAAAATGAGAAACTTGTTTCTTTCATATTAGCTAAGTTCTTGATTTACACAAATAGGATTATTTGAGGCTATTGTGTATATGTTTTGTAAGAATTAATAGTCTTTGGCAACATACCGGAAGAATAAACATATTGGTACGTTTCATCAATAGTTTACACTGTGTAATATATGAGTGATCATGATTGTTCTAAAGTTGTTTGATTGTATCTTTTAATCTTCATTCTACTCATATTATTAAATTGTTTGCAAGTTTTGTCGATGGCAAATCATGGTCATGTTTGTTCAATGGCATCAGGATGCTCAGTTCTTAGACTGGCTCCCATCAAACGCGTAATAAATTCAGTAAACTATAATGTTGATGATTTATATATAGGAGAAGAAGAGTGCGTGGAGGTGAGGTGGGGATAATGAGACTTAACTATGTGGGTGGAGCATAATATTTAGTGAGCCGTGTAATAGAAGATCATTTTACGCAATTTAGGGGCATTTGAGTCGGTCGAAGCCAAACAACGTCTTGACCTCATCCAATTTTTAATTCCTCTTTCGTACTATCAAAAAATGAAATTCTTGCCGAATTCGAGTTTGCAAGGGTGCGGGGAGACAATTAATATAAAATGGAGTATCACTTATAAAAATTATAATGTTTATTATAACTTTCATTAATAAAGTCATTTTCTTTGAAAAAAAATTATCTTTTAAATTTTTTTAACGATTCAAACATTGAAAATTTGGAATATAATACATCTCCCTAGCTATCAAACACAGTACTCGTTATACCTACCTTTCCTGGCAAACTAAAGATGTTTTTTTACCTGGGGCATTCTAACAATAATAAATATCTCTGCATATAATATGTAAAGTAAATTGGCGATGGTACACAATATCATCGAAGTAAATTGGCCATGGTACACAATATCACCTTCTTTCGTCTTAATTTTTGTTTTTATCTTATATGGTAACCTTAATGGCCCAACGGGCAAGGTGACAAATCCAAAATAATATTACTTCAATTCAACCGTCTTTTAGCTGTCTATCTGTGATCAGCTTTCAATGCAATTCTGCCCAATACTAATCTCTTGAAGCATAGCAGCCTCTTCAATAATGTACAATATAAAATTGATGGTACGTACACAAATCAGAAAACAAGAAACCAACCATATTTGTCGCCACAACAATTACTCATTTGCGCCTAACTTAGTAGTTAGTACTACTCTCTATTCATTTTTATTTGTTAACTGTATGTGTACTGTGTTTCGACAATCAAACTATTTTACTATTGTTATTATTTTTTTCCTGTAGATATTGCATGGTTTCCTTATTAGTTGCTATATTTTTTTCACCGTTTCCCTTTTCTTGGTACATGGATTTGCTGGACTTGAGCCGAGGATCTTTCGAAAATAGCCTCTCTATCTCTCCGAGATAGTGGTAAGGTCTGCGTATACTCTACCCTCCTCAGACCTCACTTATGAGATTTTACTTGGTATGTTATTGTTGTTGCAGTAGTAGAAGCAGAAAGATAAAAAATAATTTATCACTTAAATCATAATTATCCTTATTATTAACTATAGTCATTTCCCTAAATATTAAATTTATTATATTTAAAGATGATACAGTAAAATTATGGGTTTATTTTTTTTTTAAAAAAAAATATGTCAAGTTAATGCTGAACAATTAAAAATAAGAGAGTACATTATGATTGCGGAAAGGGAAAGGATTACTCCCCACTAGCTAATTGATCACTAGTTGAGCCAAGTCTATAGTTAATAGTTACATCATCTTCGTCCAAGACAAAAAAAAAAAAATTAAGTTAGCGCTTGGCCATATATCCAGTTAGAACTTTTTAAAAAAAAAAATGAGTTTTTAAAGTTATTTTGAAAAATATTTTTTGAAATTTGAAATTGTGTTTGGACATGTATTAAAGTTGAAACTTTTTTTAAAAAGTTTTGTGAGTTAAACTGAAATTTCATCCAAAAACTGATTTGGGCAACTTTTTGAAACTTAAAATTTTTTTGAAGATAAATTTTAAAAGACTGATCAAATTTAATGAACAAATAATGTTTTGAATATTTTTTTATTTCCATAAAAATGTTTTGAATATATATATATATTGGAAATCTACACTCTCATAATCTATAACCAAACGAAATCTAAATGTGTTAAGAGTTTGAAAACTTTAGAAGTAAGGAAACTTATCACACTGGTTTCGAGTTCAAAATTATAACACAGTGTGCTGAAGTGATCCGAAACTTTTTAAAAATGTATTGGAGTTTGAAACCACTTCTCAAATTTGCTTTCACTCATTTGAAAACAACAAATTGCTTTATACAACAACAACATACCCAGTGTAAACCCACAAAGTGGGGTCTGGGGAGGTTAAAGTGTACGCAGTCCATACCACTACCTTAGAAGAAGTAGAGAGGTTGTTTCCGATAGACCCCGGCTCAAGACAAATAACAAATTGCTTCATCTAAAGCTAAAAGTGATTCGAGGAAATTTTCAATCGCCACAATTCAAACTTTCAGCATAGAGTTTAAATTTAAAACTCCATGAAAACTATGAAAAAAAATTACTGTTGAGAGGAAGTACGTACTTTTTGGTGGATAATGCATGGTTGTACGTTCAGCTTCTAATTGATCTTGCCTGTGTATTAATCATCAACTCATGCTTTGGTTTTAGAGAAGGATTTGAGACATCTTAAAGTTTCACTTGTAAAAGTTTTGAACATCCACCTACGATTTAAATTCCAGTATATTTTCATGGAACACTGTGATAGTTCAAAACTCCATTAAAATTCCAATTTGGTTTTCTGAAGTTTGAACTGGTAAATGTTCAAACTTCAATAGTTTCTTTTTAACTTTTTCTATATTGTGGCTCGGAATATTTTTGTTTAAATTGTATTCTTGCATTAAAAAATTGATTAATTTTCAATTATATTTCAAATAGTGGTTGCCACTCCTATTAAGAGGCAATAAATAGAATAATAATTTTACTATATTAGTTTTTGAATATGATTCAATGTTTTAGAGAATATATAAAGAATTTATTATAATTAATTGTAAGGATAAATGAAGATGTAAGTGATATCTCTTGATTTTTTAAACAAAATAAGTAAAAATAAACATCTCATTCTAATACAGTGATGAAGCATATTATACTGTAGGTCGTATTAATATGATGATGTAAGAAATTTACAGAGCACCGTCAGCATAATAATGACATTGTCGTATTCAATTCGTTAGTCTATTATATAATATTCTGAAGAAATATGTCCATATGTTATTGGCTATAGTCTCAAAAGCATTCAATTTTCACCTCACCAACCGTACAAACCCTTCAATTATGTGTCTCCCCTGCTGGTGTTTATTTAATTTTACAAATCTTAAATCAATCATGAAGATATAGCTATTAGTACTACTATAGAAGTAGTATTAATTTGTTGGGAAATCACATTACATATATCTCACGTAAAAACCCGTCGAAATCACTTTATGGCATTTTCGGACTTAGTTTAGTTATTTTGTATGCGGGAGGAAATAAATAAAAATATTTAATGAGATTGTTAGCATTTTTTATCCTATCAATCAATGTGGATAAGAAAATCATATTTTATTCCATGGATGCTATACCATCTTGCATACCTAAATATCTTTTTGGAGTTCTTCTTTTTTCTTTTTGTAGAATGGAGTTCTTTTTTTTTTTCGTATGATATTATGTTATTTATAATGTTCAATAATAGCAGGGGCATTTTAATTCTATGATTATTTGGCTTAAAGTTGATTCCCTTACATTATTCTTCATGCTTGTATGGTTAATCCAGATTTACAATTAACATTGCATATTATGAGTAATTAAAATTCTCTTCCAATCCAATCAAAAGCTTTGATCATCTCCCTCATTTTCAATTTATATGATATTTTTTTGTCTGTTCAAAAGAATATTGAAATATTTTTTAATATTAAAAATATTTTAATTTTAAACTTTTCATTTTAATCTTAATTATAAATTGATTTATAACAATATCATTATATATAAGGGAAAAGACATCAAAACCATCCTGAACTATATCCAAAAAGTCGAAGACATACCTAAAGACCTATTACCATCTCGTTATTTTTTACGGAAACTAATACGTACCACCCTACCAGCTGATGTGGCAAATAAATAAATAAAAATAAAAAAAGAGCGAGTGGGAGTTAAAATACAAGATCAAAAATAATAATAATAAAATGAAAACAAAAATATCTTTCCCTCCTTCCCCCCCCCCCCCATACCCCTTCTTCAACGACCCACTCTTCTTCTCGCTATCTCTCCAAAATCTAAAAGATTTTAATTTTCTATATTCGAAGTCTTAAAGGAACAACAATGGAGGACTTATAAAAAAAACTCATCTTCCATCTTCTCCAATCAATAATTAAAATACTAGATAGATTCAAACTCCAATTAATCTGTGATTGGTTGGAGTTAAAAAAATTTGTAAGAAAAGTCTGATTATTTTTATGATTTTGGGTGGTGGAATGTGTGAGTTTGTGTTCGGGTTGGTGAATTTAGCAATGGTGCTATAGCCGGCTTAATGGTAGTGTGGCGAATTTGGTGGCGGGGTAGCAAAATTTGTTGTGGTTATGATTATTAGTAGTGAAAGATGTGAGTATGGTGATGGTGAGGCGGTAATGGTAGTGGTCTTGTGGGAGATGGTGATGGATTGTTAAGAAAAAATAAAATGATGGCATGAAAAAGAACATTTTTTAAAATCTGATATTGTACTGAAGATGTAGCAATGTCGTGACAATGACATGAAGTTGAGTGTAAAACACTCTCCATTATGCAACTGGTGCTATCGATGGTACGTAGGGTGGTATTAGTTCCACAAAAATAAAGATAAAGGGTGTATTAGATCGCTGAAGTAGTTTAGATGTATCTTTGATTTTTTGGATATAGTTTAGAGTGATTTTGATATTTTTTTTCCCTTATGTATAACTAATTGTTTTACACCATAAATTTTAATACTATTTTTTTCTTGAAAAATACATTAAATACACCTTGAAATTGTTTCAAAAAATTGAGCTCATACTCAAACGAATTTGATAATGTATTAAGTATATCCCATACATATTAAAAGTGAATTTGATTTTCTATATTTTATAGACCAAATTTAGAAGCGTTTGCTCGATATTGGAAGGGGTAGTAAATACGTAGTACTGTATTGAAAAAGTTGCTGAATTTATGGAAAAATTTTATTCCGCCTGAGGTACAACTACTATTAGTTGTATGAGGATATTATTTAATTGATTTTATAATGTGGAACCATATTGAATTAAGGGTGACCAAAAAGTTTGAGAATGAAATTGTGGTGACTCAAGTTTTAATTATTGAGTAGGGGTGACAAATATTAGATTAAGGATTAAGGAGTTTGAGGGGTGTGTGGGAGTTGCCCTCAAAGTTTTTTTTTTTACACTTTGGTCCAACTTATAAAACCCTAATTATAACTAAAAAAAAGAGGGAAAATAATTGCCTCTTCTCCCATTTTCTCTCTCCTCCTCCTGCGCGATTTTTTTTTCTCCATTGTCGTTGGTGCTTCTTCTTCTTCTTCTACTTGTTCTTGTTGTTGTGGTTATTGCTGCTGCTACTGCTTCTTCTTCTTCTTCACCATTGTTATTGTTGTTGTGGCTACTACCTCTTCTTCTTGCTTGAAATTTTGGACCAAATTTTGTTCGTATATAACTGGCATTACTTCATTGGTGATTTTGGTAAGTAAAAATAATGATTTTTAGTTCAATTTCTCATCTGGGTATATCTGCTGTTTTTTCAACAATTTTCTGTAGCGTATCCAACAGCTGTTGTATTCATTTACAACAGCTGTTGGATTGTTTCCACTACTGTTAAAGTAGTTCCAACAGGTAGGTCATCTGCTGCAACAGATGAGTGATCTGTTGCAACAGATTACCCATCTGTTGCAGCAGATGACTAACCTGTTGGATTGAGCTGCTGTAACATGAATCCAACAGGTAGGTCATCTGCTGCAACAGATGAGTGATCTGTTGCAACAGATTACCCATCTGTTGCAGCAGATGACTAACCTGTTGGATTGAGCTGCTGTAACATGAATCCAACAGGTAGGTCATCTGCTGCAATAGATGAGTGATCTGTTGCAACAGATTACCCATCTGTTGCAGCAGATGACTAACCTGTTGGATTCATGTTACAGTAGCTCAATCCAACAGGTAGGTCATCTGCTGCAACAGATGAGTGATCTGTTGCAACAGATTACCCATCTGTTGCAGCAGATGACTAACCTGTTGGATTGAGCTGCTGTAACATGAATCCAACAGGTAGGTCATCTGCTGCAACAGATGGGTAATCTGTTGCAACAGATGGGTAATCTGTTGCAACAGATCACTCATCTGTTGCAGCAGATGGACTACCTGTTGGATTCATGTTACAGCAGCTCAATCCAACAGGTTAGTCATCTGCTGCAACAGATGGGTAATCTGTTGCAACAGATCACTCATCTGTTGCAGCAGATGACCTACCTGTTGGATTCATGTTACAGCAGCTCAATCCAATAGGTTAGTCATCTGCTGCAACAGATGGGTAATCTGTTGCAATAGATCACTCATCTGTTGCAGCAGAGGACCTACTTGTTGGATTCATGTTACAGTAGCTCAATCCAACAGGTAGGTCATCTGCTGCAACAGATGAGTGATCTGTTGCAACAGATTACCCATCTGTTGCAGCAGATGACTAACCTGTTGGATTGAGCTGCTGTAACATGAATCCAACAGGTAGTCCATCTGTTGCAACATATGGGTAATCTGTTGCAACAGATCACTCATCTGTTGCAGCAGAAATCCTACCTGTTGGATTCATGTTACAGCAGCTCAATCCAACAGGTTAGTCATCTGCTGCAACAGATGGGTAATCTGTTGCAACAGATCACTCATCTGTTGCAGCAGATGACCTACCTGTTGGATTCATGTTACAGTAGCTCAATCCAACAGGTAGGTCATCTGTTGCAACAGATGAGTGATCTGTTGCAACAGATTACCCATCTGTTGCAGCAGATGACTAACCTGTTGGATTGAGCTGTTGTAACATGAATCCAACAGGTAGGTCATCTGCTGCAACAGATGAGTGATCTGTTGCAACAGATGCTCTATCTGTTGGATTGAGCTTCTGAATCTGAACATGCACCCAACAGAAAGGTCATCTGCTGCAACAGATAAGTTATCTATTGCAACAGATGACTCATCTATTGCAGCAGATGCTTATCTGTTGGGACAATGATAGTGCATTTAATTTTGTTGTTGTACATAGCCACTCAAATTACTATCATTATTAAATTTTTTAAACAAATTTCTTTAGGTACCATTAATGGAGGATTCAATAACAGTAGGTGTTGATTGTCATGGTGAGTGGATAGAGAAGAACAATCGATTTATTTGGCGTTGGAATGATGGTGACATGTTAGAAACGATAGCGATGACAGTCCAAAGAGATGTATTGTATGATGATTTTGTGAACTTAATCATCAGCAATTGTGGACTTAATTGCCAACCAAAAGATCTTGTCATCAGTTACATGCACAGCTCTTTTGAAAATCAGAAGGTCCTGCCTTTTAAGATAAGCGATCAGGTTCGTTTGCGTGCTTATCTAAGTGATGCAGTACGTGGTTGAAAAATCAATAGAGAATCAGAGTATACAACAAGACCAACAAGATATGTTAAATGATGAATTGGATGGTGCGGACATGAATATTCCAGATGATGAGAGTGGAGATGAAGAGGAGGAGGACCAAACACCTACACCCGTTGTTGCGAGCAATACAGTGGGCAGTTCTCAATCAACACAGTCGAGCAATCTTCAAGATGATGAAACAGGTTTTTACAAGGGAATGACATTCAAGAACAAGGAAGAACTAGTCACTTCATTGCATATTGCTTGCTTGAAAAAAGATTTCAGACTCAAGAAGGTGAGTAATTCGCGTAGTGTGTATTGTTTCAGATGTGCATATTCGGAGTGCAAGTGGTGGTTGAGGGCTGTGAAATTCATAAGTTCTGACAGATTCTGTATTAGAACTTATGAAAAGTATCACACATGTGGTTCGGAGCATATTACGAGCCATAATCCGCACGCCACGGCAAAGGTCATCGGTAAATACTTCAAAAATAGCTTCCCCAATGGTAAAGGCCCGTCTATAAGAGATATGGCCAATCAACTCCGTACAGAATTGGGTTGTAAGGTGAGTTATTGGAAGATTTATAAGGGCATGGAGATTGCAAAGTCTTTGGTTAGGGGAACACATGAGCACGGGTATGCAGTGCTTGATGCGTACCGTTATATGCTTGAGTCCGCAAATCCAGGAAGTAAGACGACATTGCAGGTTGATGAAAATGGAAGGTTCAAGTACTTTTTTGTAGCCTATGCGGCTTGGATTCATGGTTTTCAACAAATGAGAAAAGTCATAGCCGTTGACGGAACATTCTTAAAGAGCAAGTATGAAGGAGTATTGCTATCGGCGGTGGCACAAGATGCGGAGAATCATATCTTTCCGGTGGCTTTTTGTGTAGTGGACAAGGAATGTGATGCCTCATACCAATATTTTTTTGAACAAATGAGAAACTATGTAGATGATACGGATGAGTTGTGCATAATTTCTGATAGGCATCCAAGTATAGGAAAGATGGTTTCGATTATCTACCCTTCAGCTCATTATGGTTGTTGCATGAGGCACCTTGGAGAAAATATTCGAAACAACTTTCACAATTCAAAGGTCGTATCTTATTTTTATAAAGCAGCGAAAGCGTACGATAGAGGTGAGTTCTATGACCATTTCAATCAAATAAGGGATATGGTACCCAAGGCAGCCGAACATCTCGAACGTGTCGGATTCCACAAATGGAGCAGGGCATTCTGTCCGGAAAATAGGTACAATATTATAAATTGAGTGTAATTGTCTTGTTTGAGTTTATTGTAATTCTATGTCTTACTAAGTTTTTTTTTTTTTCTATAGGTATAATATTATGACGTCAAACATTGTTGAGTCGGTGAATGCAATGTTTGAGGTTGAAAGAGAATTTCCCATTGTCGCTCTATTTGACGAAATAAACTTAAGGTTTGCAAAAATTTTCCACGAGAGGCGTATGGAGTTGACCAACTCACCAAACAGACTTGTTCCTACAATGGAAAAACAAATATCAAAGTACATCAACTTGGGAAACAAGTTATTGGATCATCAAATATCTAACTACAAGTTCACTATCACCGGTCATGGTGATGTTGCCACGGTCGATCTTCAAAAGAGAGCTTGTACATGTAGAGTTTTTGACTTGGATAAAATACCTTGTCCACATGCTATGGCAGCGCTTCGAGTCCAATATGGTGCAGATTTTGGAAACAAGATTTATGAGTACGCATCTCCATATTATTCGGTGGAGAAGTACATAATTGCATATTGTGAGGAAATTAATCCGATACCTCCCGAAGATTCATGGATTATTCCTTTGGAGATTTTACAGAGAGAAATACCTCCTCCATATGTTGACCCAAGCAAACCGGGAAGAAGGGCTAAGAAGAGGAGGCGTGGAGTCGGAGAATCATTTCCAATGAGAAAAAATAAGTGCTCCATATGTAAGACGATTGGCCACAAAAGAACTACATGTCCAAATCGAAATGCTCCATAATTAATTATTGTACAGTCTTGTTGTTGATTTTGTGGACTTGATAATTTTAACTCATATTTTTGTTTAGTTGGTGATGTAATGTATGTTATTTATTGTATAAAATATATTTTTGTTTATGATCCAACTTCTGTAGTATGTGTGTGTTCATATTTTATTGCAACAGATTTATCCTTCAATGAACATTATCAAACAGATATTCACATTTGTTGTAACATATTGCCATCTGTTGCAACAGGTTTGTCATCTGTTGCAGCAGATGTCTAATATGTTAGATTATTTCCAACAGACTCTACACCTGTTGCAACAGGTGACCCATTTGTTGGACACAATCAAACAGATATTACCATCTGTTGCAACAGGTTTGTCATCTGTTGCAGCAGATGTCTAATATGTTAGATTATTTCCAACAGACTCTACACCTGTTGCAACAGATGACCCATCTGTTGCAACAGGTGACCCATTTGTTGGACACAATCAAACAGATATGACCATCTGTTGCAACAGGTTTGTCATCTGTTGCAGCAGATGTCTAATATGTTTGATTATTTCCAACAGACTCTACACCTGTTGCAACAGATGACCCATCTGTTGCAACAAGTTATAATCTATCGTAATAGGTTATGTAGTTAGTTGAACATGTAAATGATATTAAATTCATTAAGATTGTAATTGAACTTGTTATTTGAAAGCTAATTATGGTTAAATAACCTTTTTTTTATTGACAATCATGATTCAATGAAGCAATTCACATCAATTTAGTCGATTGATCACTCTATTTAGGACGAATACAGTCAGTTGAACATGTAAATGATATTAAATTCATTAAGATTGTAATTGAACTTGTTATTTGAAAGCTAATTATGGTTAAATAACCTTTTTTTATTGACAATCATGATTCAATGAAGCAATTCACATCAATTTAGTCGATTGATCACTCTATTTAGGACGAATACAGTCAGTTGAACATGTAAATGATATTAAATTCATTAAGATTGTAATTGAACTTGTTATTTGAAAGCTAATTATGGTTAAATAACCTTTTTTTATTGACAATCATGATTCAATGAAGCAATTCACATCAATTTAGTCGATTGATCACTCTATTTAGGACGAATACATTCAGTTGAACATGTAAATGATATTAAATTCATTAAGATTGTAATTGAACTTGTTATTTGAAAGCTAATTATGGTTAAATAACCTTTTTTATTGACAATCACGATTTAATTTAATGTCTGTTGGAAATAATCTAACATATTAGACATCTGCTGCAACAGATGACAAACCTGTTGCAACAGATGTCTAATATCTGTTTGATTGTGTCCAACAAATGGGTCACCTGTTGCAACAGATGGGTCATCTGTTGCAACAGGTGTAGAGTCTGTTGGAAATAATCTAACATATTAGACATCTGCTGCAACAGATGACAAACCTGTTGCAACAGATGGTCATATCTGTTTGATTGTGTCCAACAAATGGGTCACCTGTTGCAACAGATGGGTCATCTGTTGCAACAGGTGTATAGTCTGTTGGAAATAATCTAACATATTAGACATCTGCTGCAACAGATGACAAACCTGTTGCAACAGATGTCTAATATCTGTTTGATTGTGTCCAACAAATGGGTCACCTGTTGCAACAGATGGGTCATCTGTTGCAACAGGTGTAGAGTCTGTTGGAAATAATCTAACATATTAGACATCTGCTGCAACAGATGAGCATATCTTCTTAATAATCCAAAATTTTCAAATCTAAGTAAAAAATATAATTCATGACATTAAAAACTGTACATTTATCAAACATAAAATATTGTTATCGCCAATTACATAATATAATTAACTAAAGATACTAACAATAAAAAATTGCTATGTTGTCTAAAAATTACACTGATATGATAGAAATTACAACCCACATCAGGGCTCCAAACTCTTAAATGCCACCCCAGCAGCCCAAACCTCTTGCATCCTTGAAACTGAGTTATCGTTCAATAGAGTCTTGGGAGTTGTAATACAAGTGCCGGTTATCAAAAGCTCAATAAATGCAAGCGAGTAAGACCCGCAAGCGGCACCAGTCTCATTTTTGGGAATGTTCTGTTTTCGACCATCAAAAGCCCATCGTTCGTTGAGCAACTTTTCTGGCAAGTGATTCATTATGCCACTTTGCTTCAACAATTTTGGGAACAACTCCAACAAAGGCTCCATGCAAATCCAAAATTGCCAATCTTCAATAACTGGTATGTTGCAGTCGTAAACATTCATGACTCCCTCATTCATAAGGATCTCAACAGTCACAAAATGTTTTTTCTCCAAGTTCAGGACTGCGAGAATCCTCTTTGCCTCCGTCCAATCCATGGCACCTGGATATGCCCTCTTTCCTCTACAGTAATCCAGCATGTCCTCATCCCATTCAAACTCAGTAAGTAACTCCTCAATTTTTCTGCCACCAGGAGTTGTCGCTTCTTCACTGAGTTTGTTGTACCTACTTAAAAAGTAACTGTAGAAGTTGAGGTCCATGATCCTATCCCCGAGATCATAGTACCCAGTGAATTTGAGATGCCTCTCCCGCATCAGGCAAAGAATTTCATCAACATACTGACATAAGAATACAATTTAAATAAGTTAGTAACATATAATAATAATTGAAAATATACAACAGATGGGTAATCTGTTGCAACAGATAACTCATCTGTTGCATAAGTTCTCTGAACCTGTTAGTAGATTACCCATCTACTGCAAACTAATGCAACAGATGGGTAATCTGTTGCAACAGATGATTTATCTGTTACAACAGGTGGATAATCTGTTGCAACAGATAACTCATCTGTTGCATAAGTTCTCTGAACCTGTTAGTAGATTACCCATCTACTGCAAACTAATGCAACAGATGGGTAATCTGTTGCAACAGATGATTTATCTGTTGCAACAGGTGGATAATCTGTTGCAACAGATAAGTCATCTGTTGCATAACTTCTTTGAACCTGTTAGTAGATTACCCATCTACTGCAAACTAATGCAACAGATGGGTAATCTGTTGCAACAGATTACCCATCTGTTGCATAAGTTCTCTGAACCTGTTAGTAGATTACCCATCTACTGCAAACTAATGCAACAGATGGGTAATCTGTTGCAACAGATGATTTATCTGTTGCAACAGGTGGATAATCTGTTGTAATAGATAAGTCATCTGTTACATAACTTCTTTGAACCTGTTAGTAGATTACCCATCTACTGCAAACTAATGCAACAGATGGGTAATCTGTTGCAACAGATGATTTATCTGTTGCAACAGATTACCCATCTGTTGCATAAGTTCTCTGAACCTGTTAGTAGATTACCCATCTACTGCAAACTAATGCAACAGATGGATCATCTAAATGAACATACTAATGAAATTTAAATAAATAAAAGATTAGAAGAAGTAACTTACCCAGTCCTCGTACCACACCTTCATATTAGTCATGTTTTGGAAGTCTTTTGCACTAAATTGATGCATGGAGTACTCTTCTGGGGCCTTTTTTGATTTCATCAGGGCATTCAGCTTAGCCTTTCTTGTGGCATTCACCAACTTGTAAACATTCACCTTCTTCAGCTCTCCCTGTTCTCCTATGGCCCTTGGAAGTTGCTCAACAGTGCAAGGAAGAGGAGTTGCAATTTTTCTTGATTTAATATCTGATAGTACCTTGGAAATTGCTCTTTTCCTCCTCTTAACTTCCAATGGAGTGAATGGCTCTGTAATCTTCCTTGATGGAATGACACCCCTCTTAGATGTCAATTCCTTAACAGCAACAGTCAGAGCATCAATAGAACTAATCAAGTTGTCATGTCTGTCCTTGCATTCTTGGCATTTGCATGCAGAACATGAGCTTGAAGAGGGGCCAAAAGAGGTGGTATGCCCACTGAAAGGGGTGAATCCACCATATCCACCACCAGTATGACCATCATCATGGTCAACTCTTTTTAAAAAAATTTTCATGAGCATCATCAACATGCTCATCACCATCATCTCTGACACTAGCATCACCAACACCATCACCATCACCACTACCACCACCAACATTAACACCAACACCCAAATCTGTTGCAGCATCACCAAAAACCTCAACAGCAGGCTCAGCAAGAACAATCTGACCTTCCTTAGGTGCTTCCCTTTTGATGGTTGTTGCTCCACCCAATTCTTTTTTTATCAAATCCACCTTAGGGTCTGGTTTTGTTTGAACAATCCCTAGAGTAAGAAAGGCAGGCATCTCCAACTCTTGCTCAGTAGGGACTATCCAGGGATGCACAACCTATAAATAAAAGTAGATATATTAAAATCAACCCATAATTTGCAACAGATGGGTAACCTGTTGCAACAGATAAGACATCTGCTTCATAGAACTACAACAGGTGACCCATCTGTTGCAACAGATGACCCATCTGTTGGAATAATTTTTATGATGTTTCAAATAGATTACTCATCTGTTGCAACAGATTACACATCTGTTGGAAGAAATTAACCCAGTAGCAAGACTATTTTGATTTCTTCCAACAGATGATCCATCTGTTGTAACAGATGATCCATTTGTTGCAACAGATGAGTCATCTGTTGCAACAGATGAGTTATCTGTTGCAATGCTTGTTAAAATGAGTAAAGTTATTCTATTTAAAAAAATACTTACTGCATCATCAGGAGGGTTGAAGAGATCAAGGGGATTCATCCTTGAGTTATTCTTGGCAGACAACCACCTAATGATCCTTGGATGAGAAACCTCTTCCGAATAGTCCTTAACTTGCTGTCGAAGGTGAGGAATGGCTTCAAATGCCCACGCCTAAAAATGTAAACATGATGCAAATAAAAAATCAGAATAACTAGTCAATAATATAACCAAATGAAACACTAAGGAACTAGGAGTGAAGTTTACCATGAAAGCCCAAGGAAAGCCGTATAAGCTGATCGTCTTTGAAGATAACTTTGTCAACAAATATTTGACAGTCAAGAAATAACTTTCATATCCCCATGGATAATTATTGAATGCCTCCAAATCCTGAGAAAGCACCAACAGTTCAGGTTCTATGACTTTGTTGGTGTCTCTGGCCCATAAAATGGAATGCACAAACCAAACTAAGCACAATGGCTCCTTGTGCTTCTTCAAAAACCTTTTGTTTTGGAGATCAACTTTCAATTGCTTGGATTTATAGCTAGGTCCAACAACAGCCAACAACTCATTTATTTTGTCTTTGCCTTTGTTGGTTTTGGTGGGTGTCTTGGTGGGTGTCTTGGTGGGTGTCTTTCCTTTCTTGGCTGATTTAGATGGCTTGCTTGCCTTTGGCTTTTTTAAGGGTGTAGCTGTGGGAAGAGGTTCAGATGGAGGGTGGCATCTCAGTCCAGTCACTATGGCAAATTCTTTCATGCCAAAACAAACCGGCATGCCACAATAGTTTATCCAAATCTCATCCATCTTCTTTTCCTCATCCTTCAAAGTTGTATCATCACCCATATACTTGATCCTGCGCTTGAGAAGACCATACGCCATGGTCATTTGAAAGCGTACATTGTTATCCTCCGGTAGATCAAGAAAGTGTCCTAAACAGCTGGACTTAAAGTAATCCTCCAATTTTTCATCCCTCAATATCTTCCTAAATTCATCAAAACCTTTACCCATAACAGATTTAACTACAAAATCACCAGTCAAATCTGTAGGGTTATCTATAGGCATCTCAACTTTGAACTTGTCAATACTAAAAGTTTTGACAAGATCATGCTGGACTTTCGATCTACGTTCATGAGAGATCAACGATATCTCAGCATCATCATCAACTCTTTCATTTTCCTCACTTTGCCTTCCATCTTCTTCCTCACTTTCTTTTTCCTCCTCATCACCTTCATCCTCACCTTCCAGCTCATCTCTTTTATCACTTTCTTTTTCTTCATCATCTCTATTCCCACCATCTCCATCTTCTTCCTCATTTTTATTTTCATCTTCCTCCTCTATAACTTCTTCCTCCCCTTTCTTTTCTACATCAGCTCTAGAACTTTCAACTGTTTCTTCTTCATTATCTCTTTCCACATTTTCATTCTCTTTCTGTACATCTTCATTTGTTTGTGAAAGGGCTTGTTCAGCAAGGTCTTCTAATGGTGTTTGTAATTTAGCTTTTTTACTTGTGTTGTCAGAAGTTGATCCACTCTCTTTTCTTTTGGGAGCCATTTAATCTACAAACAAGATAAAAACAAAAAATATTACAATTGATTTGTGCATCATTAAAAAAAGGGTAACAATAAATTTAATAAATACAACACAAAACAAAATATTTCCAACAGATGACCCATCTGTTGCAACAGATGACTCATCTGTTGCAACATATGGGTAATCTGTTGAAACAGATGGGTCATCTGTTGAAAGAAATCAAAACAATCTTGCTACTGGTTTTATTTCTTCCAACAGATGACTCATCTGTTGCAACAGATGGGTCATCTGTTGGAAGAAATCAAAACAGCTATTCCAACAGACTACTCATCTGTTGCAACAGATGGGTCATCTGTTGGAATAACTGTTTTGATTTCATCCAACAGATGACCCATCTGTTGCAACAGATGAGTCATCTGTTGGAAAAAATCAAACCAGTAGCAACATTTTTACCACATAATACATATATTAACAAGAACAACACCAACATTTATCAATACATCAAACAAGTCATCTGTTGGAAGGAATCAAACCAGTCTTGCCACTGGTTTTATTTCTTCCAACAGGTGTGTCATCTGTTGCAACAGATGGGTCATCTGTTGGATGAAATCAAAACAGTCTTGCCACTGGTTTTATTTCTTCCAACAGGTGTGTCATCTGTTGCAACAGATGGGTCATCTGTTGGAAGAAATCAAAACAGTTATTCCAACAGACTACTCATCTGTTGCAACAGATGAGTCATCTGTTGGAAGGAATCAAACCAGTCTTGCCACTGTTTTGATTTCTTCCAACAGATGATCCATCTGTTGCAACAGATAAGTCATCTGTTGGAATAACTGTTTTGATTTCATCCAACAAATGACCCATCTGTTGCAACAGATGAGTCATCTGTTGGAAAAAATCAAACCAGTAGCAATATTTTTATCACATAATACATATATCAACAAGAACAACACCAACATTTATCAATACATCAAACAAGTCATCTGTTGGAAGGAATCAAACCAGTCTTGCCACTGGTTTTATTTCTTCCAACAGGTGTGTCATCTGTTGCAACAAATGGGTCATCTGTTGGATGAAATCAAAACAGTTATTCCAACAGACTACTCATCTGTTGCAACAGATGAGTCATCTGTTGGAAGGAATCAAACCATTCTTGCCACTGTTTTGATTTCTTCCAACAGATGATCCATCTGTTGCAACAGATAAGTTATCTGTTGGAATAACTGTGTTGATTTCATCCAACAGATGACACATCTGTTGCAACAGATGAGTCATTTGTTGGAAGGAATCAAACCAGTCTTGCCACTGTTTTGATTTTTTCCAACAGATGACCCATCTGTTGCAACAGATAAGTCATCTGTTGGAATAACTGTTTTGATTTCATCCAACAGATGACCCATCTGTTGCAACAGATGAGTCATCTGTTGGAAAAAATAAAACCAGTAGCAACATTTTTACCACATAATACATATATCAACAAGAACAACACCAACATTTATCAATACATCAAACAAGTCATCTGTTGGAAGGAATCAAACCAGTCTTGCCACTGGTTTTATTTCTTCCAACAGATAACCCATCTGTTGCAACAGATGGGTCATTTGTTGGATGAAATCAAAACAGTCTTAGTCTTGCCACTGGTTTTATTTCTTCCAACAGGTGTGTCATCTGTTGCAACAGATGGTTCATCTGTTGGAAGAAATCAAAACAGTTATTCCAACAGACTACTCATCTGTTGCAACAGATGATTCATCTGTTGGAAGGAATCAAACCAGTCTTGCCATTGTTTTGATTTCTTCCAACAGATGACCCATCTGTTGCAACAGATAAGTCATCTGTTGGAATAACTGTGTTGATTTCATCCAACAGATGACCCATCTGTTGCAACAGATGAGTCATCTGTTGGAATAATTATTATGCTTTTTCCAACAGATGACTCATCAATTGCAACAGATGGGTCATCTGTTGCAACATATGAGTCATCTGTTGGAAAAAATCAAACCAGTAGCAACATTTTTACCACATAATACATATATCAACAAGAACAACACCAACATTTATCAATACATCAACACCAACATTTACCAATACACCAACACCAACAACACCAACATTTATCAAATCAATACACCAACACCAACAACATGAACATTTACCAGCATTTACAAATACAACACCACCAACAACACCAACACACACCCCAACAATAACAACAAACAAATTTCAAGAAGAAACAGAAACAAAACAAACACCAACAAAATCAACAATTGTTGGATTTGGTCACAACAGATAAACTCCAAAAAAAAATTAAAATTCAAGTTTCACTATTTTTACAACAATGTTCGAGAAAAAGAACTACAACAACAACAAAGAATCATATTTCACTCAGAAAAAAAATACCATTTACATTTACATCAACCACCACAGTAAGAGAAGAAATACCATTTGTTGTGTTCCCATTTCGTTTTTAAGCATCAAATACTAAAATTGTTAACCCATACTAAGAAGAGAAGTTAACTCAAGTTCTTCTTTTTCTTCATAACTAAAAAGACCTAATTTTTTTTGAAAACAAAAAAACAGAGAAGCATTTACGTGTGAATAGAGAGAAATTGACTGTTGAAAGTTAAAAAGCAACGATGAAGAACTCGAATCTGCCGTCGCCGGAGGTTGAAAGTGGCCGGAGGCTGCTATCGCGTCGATCTGTTGTCTGTCAGTTCCAACAGTTGTTGGGTTTGAGAGAGAGAGAGAGGTGAGACGTTTGAGAGGAGAGAGAAGGGAGTTGTGAGATATAAAAATCTGATTTTGTCTTTTTGTTTTTTATTTTAAAATGGTTGTGGATTATTTTGTATTTTTTAAAAGATTAAGAAGTTTTAAAAATATTAATTGGGTCCCCAATTAACTTAATTTGATTTTTTAAACTACTTTGACCCTTACATTTGGTCAAGGGTCCCAAAAGTTAAAACAAGACTTTTGGGACTCCTTTCGTTAAATTTTCTCCACTTTCCTCCCATCCACCTTTTTTCTTTCTCTTTCCTAGATCTTCTCTTTCATCTCTTTTTCCTTTTACTTTTCCTTTTCTTCTATTTTCCAAGAATCTTTAAATCCAATTATACCATAATTTTTTAATAAAGTTCGTTTATTTAATTTTGAATTTATTACATATTTTTTATTATATAAAATCATCAAATTTTAAAATTTATCTTGCAATTTTTTTTCTTAATTTTTTCACCTAAAAGTTATTCAATCAATTTATCACACAGAAGTTATATTTCTATTTTTGTCACATAAAGACATTCAATTTTGATTAAATTAATTAAAAACTCGTTGGTCAAATTATCACTAATAACTTTTAAAATAATATGATTGACTATTTTCTCCTTATAAATATTCTCATTTGTGTAGCAAATTTCATATACATTAAAAATTAACAAAAAAATAAAATGATTTTCATGTCATCTTAAAGTTAGAACACTTTTATGTGATAAAAAAAATATTTTTTGATAATAAATTTTAAAGTTACATGACTTTTACTCTGACTTTTATGTAACAAAAAAAATAAAAAAGTATTTTTTGGTATGATAAACTCAAAGTTGAGTAGCTATTGATAAGAAAAATTTCAAATATTCTTCAGTTCATCATTCACTTTTTCAATTTCTTCTACTTTTACCTATGTCAACTTTTTTTCAAATTATTAAAAAAATAGAAGAAAATGATAGCAAAATAAAGATTATTCCCTCCTTCTCATTTTATATGGCATCATTTGACTTGACATTATATTTAAATAATAAAGAAAGACTTTTAAAATTTACAATTTAAAATCATTCTTAAATATTTATGTAATTATAAATCATTTTATTAAGATTTAAAATATAATTTTAAAATTAAATTATTTTTAATTATAATAAAATAGAGTCACATTTTTTTAAAAACAGATTAAAAAAAATATCTCACAAAATGGGAAGATGGAGGAGTATTTTTTTTTAAACAAAACCAGTTGCTCAATTTCATAATCATAATAAAGAGAAGGCAATGGAGGATGACAGAGGAAGGAAGGACATGAGTGTTTGAAAAGTGAGACCTACTGCAAGTCATTTGTGTACAAAAGAATGCTTCATATAAATATGAGTTGGCATGCCTCATACATATTAAAAATTTTCGAAGGCGGAATATATACGCAGATTCCTAAACTTGTTGAATTTTTTCGTATTGGTACCTTAATTAGGGTATGATCCTATTGAATTCCTGAACCTTTCATAAAGTGTACCTATTAAGCACACTCACTAACCTGACACAACATGTGGAGTACACTCTCCTTTGAGAAAGTGAAAAACCTTAATCTTTCTAATTTATTATCTTCTTCAACCTCAATTTACAGCCACCATCTCACCTCTTTCACCATTGCCATCACCTCTAACAAAAAAATAATTTTTCCTTCTATCTCCTTTAATTCTTCCTTTCTCTTTTCCACCACCTCCAGCACCATAGCCGCTACATCCACCACCAGCATAGGGCAAATTACCCAAACAAATATCTCTTTATCCCAAGTCCACAACCAAAGAACAAACCACCCAAACAAACATCTCGCCATCCTCAATTTTACCACCACACCGTGCCTCATTATTCCGTTACTACTGAACTTTCTGCTAGTGCCCTGCTAGTTTTAGAAATCAGCGGAAAAAAAAAATTATTACCTATGAAGAGAAAGAAAGAGATCAAAAGAAAGGAAAAAAAAATCAATCTTCAAGCATGATTTCATCTGTCATTTTTCCCTTTCCTTTTCCTTTCTTTACACATTCAAAAAATTGGAGAATACTTTGAAAAATAAAATTTAGATTCAACCATATATTATAACACTAATTCTTTAATTAGCTCTGCGGCCATAGTCGATTAAGTTATGCGTCTGATTTGAAGGAATATTGAAGAAACAATTGTCTGATTTGAAGGAATAGAGCTTTTGAATTTTTTTTTTATCATTTTTTCAAAATATATATATTTTTTTATTATCAAAATCTACGTGTCTTTATCTCATTGGTAGTTTTGCTATGTCAGTCGCGTGTGAAATATACACATTTTATTTTTTGATTATCTCAAAAAAATATATCTAATTGAAATACTTTTAAAATAGTGTAAGTGTTCAATAGACGTTAGCTTAAGTTTAGGTATCTAAACGAAAAAATCAAATAATTTTAGGGGGCCACGTATTTGGCCTTTTTCGAATTTATGGATTGCATGCCCAGATGACGCCCACTTCAGGTACGATGACCACATGACATCCCTTTTTTTGTCATTCATTACTCATGTCATGTATCTACTTTATTAATGCATCTGCCACTTGTCGGCATATATTATTTTCATTTTCTTTTCTTAAATATTTTAACTTCAACAAATATTAATGCTATATATAATAATTCATGGATTATATTTGGAGTCTAGAAGTAAAACTTAAAAGACTAGAAACTTTAGTAGAATTGGAGTAATCAAACACCTAAAATATTAATGTTAGTCCTGTTTGATCAATCTTTTAAAAAGTAAAAAAAATATTTATTTTTCTAATTATTCAAAGGTATTATGTTCTAAATAGGCGCTGCACCTACTTATTCTTTGTCTTATTGTTGCCCTCTTTTCTTAGAATGTGACTCCTTGAATTGACTGTTAACATGCTTCAAAGACGATTGTTGGTCCAAGAAGCAACTCAGGTTATTCAACCGTTGGATATCCATGTTCAACATTGCTTTAATTAGAAAAGAAAACCACATTAATGATGCTTTGGCTAAATGGAGCTGTAATGGCGATAGCTGCTCCCTCTGTCCCAATTTATATTGCAGAGATCGAATTTCGAGAATCAAACGGTTTAATTTTGATTGCGAATTCGGTCATGGGATTTTTAAATTTTTTGAAATTAAACTTACATAATTGAAAACTATATAAAAAATATTATAAGTGACAATAATTGACAATTCAAAATATTAAAAGATATATGAAAAAAAAATGGTAAAAAAAAAAAATTGTTTGAATCTCAAAATTCAAAAAATGCCACACAAATTGAGACGAGGGGAGTATTTAATTCTGGGCCATAAGGATCTTCCGAAAGCAGCCATAAGACCCTACAAATTAGAATGGCTTCTTTCATATTCAAGACTCTCAAAAGTTCATTTATTTGATCTTTGATGCTTAAGTTGTACGTACTCTTCTTTTCATCTTGATGTTGTTTTATCTTATTTTGTTTTGTTTTTGGTGAAAGTTAGGTTTATGTCCTCAATGTATCCTTTGTCTATATTTATATACGAGGTAGGGGTTAATGCCTAACACCCAACACAACGGTGAGTATAACAGGTGTGGGCTTTGAAAAAATAAAGTATTTATATTTCTTAAAAAATATTTATTTTAGGAGAAACATAAGTATTTTGAGAAGTAGCAGAAGTTATTTTTAAAAGCTAAAAGAATAGTTTTTTTTTTCCCTTAAAGCACTTTTGAATCATTAGCCAAGCAAAAAGTTCGCACTTATGATACTCGAACTCATGTCTTATTGAGCAAGTTATCCCATTTTGAAATTGGTTTATTCTGCAGTTTCTAGATTGATTAGGCTTAACCCAAACTACTATTTTTTAAAAATATTATTCAATTTTGACAAAAAAAAAACATTATTCAATTTTGACAAAAGACACTTTTAAACATAAACAAATTTTAGAAAGTTTGACCGGATAGACTATGTGTTTGAGATAAGGCTCAGTACAATTTGCCTATCTTTAGCATTTTGACAGGAATGATGCAATACAAAATTCAGCTTAGGTGTGATTGAAATTGAATAATTTCAATGATTAATTTAGGTAGTTAGACAATTTGTTGTAAGTTGGATTTATGTTTTTTACCTACATTTCTGATGAAACAGTAATAAACGAATGTATTATTTACTGAGTATTTAAAATGTGATTTAATACATGTTGTACGGTAACTGAATCCAATTGAGTACATAACATAATGAAAGCCAGCTGTAGTTTTTTTCCTCTACTAATTGATATTTATTTTTTTTTTATTTTTTTTTGGCTTTTGAAAGGATTTGCAGTTAGCAAATTAGTACTACTACAAACATAATGAGCCGCCTCAAATAACTACCAAAGGGCGGCTTGATGCAAAATTTGCTATGCAAAAGTTGTACACAGCAGTAATATATAGGCGTGATTGAATTAGTACTAAAGTTCAGAAGTGAAAGAATTATGGACAATATTCATAAATATCAACTGTTTAGGAGTATATAATTACACCTTATTCTTATTTTTTTCAAAATTACATAAAATCTCAAATTTTAAACTGGACGGATACATTACTTAGGGTCACGATATATTACTTAGCCGATCCCGTGTTGTATCCGGATACATTATTTAGGGTCGCGATACATTACTTAGCCGGTCCCGTGATGTATCTTCCCAGCCCCGTGATGTATTGCGACCCTAAGTAATGTATCGCGATATAAATTAAAATTCAAGATTTTTGTAATTATTTTAAGGGATTGGGATTTTAGGTAATAATGATAAGGTGTGGTATTATGTAATTTGCCCAAGAATTATTGGCTTAACAATAATTAGCTAGAGTACTCCTATAATTATTAGAAGTCGACTATGGGTAAAAAAAGTTTACAGTGAACACTAAATGTGAAAAGGTAACTCGTAATAAAGGAGTTTTCAGTTTTCTTTTGAAGGTATTAGGAGTAAACATTACATCAAGGGTGCTTCACCATAGACAATTAAGCCTTTGTATTAGAGTAAATAAGATAATTATGTAATCATAGTCCTTATATATTGGAGTATGAGAATTATAGGGCTTAATATGTTAAAGTTAGCACTGTGGACCTAGTGAGTGTTTTTTTTTTCTTTTTTTCTTTTCCATCCGGTGTTCAGTACGTGAAGCCCCGATTAATTCGAATCGTGCACTACAACTTGCAGGATCCATTCTAGGATGGCGCTCCCATCATGATTTTATCCATACCCAGGGCTTGAACTCGAGACCTCTGATTAAGAGGCGGGCCTAGTGAGTTAGGATTAATTAGCAGTTAAGGCGACTATTACCTTGTATATAAATAAACTATATTGGTAATGAGAAGACAAAAAATTCTCCAAAAATATTATTTTCCTTTGTTATCATTTTTGGTCTTCGAAGTTAGCATAGTATTAGAGCCCTAATAGCAAGGAAAAACAACGAAACTTTAAACAACGTAACTATGGCCAGAGACTATGGGAAGAATATATCAGAGGGGGACTATCTCTCCATATGAACTTACGTCGAATGAAAACCCGATAATTATGATAACAATTAACACAAGTCACATTGAAAGGTGGAAAATTTGAAGAATGAGCAACGTCCACGTGGACAACCCTAATATATATATAGCTACTGAGATTTTGAATTGATTCATTTTAATTTATGGGGTCATAGGAATTGGGATTCCTTTCTCTTGAGGTAGTTCATATTTCTTAACAAGGAAAAAGGCTTAAATATGCCATCGAACTATTAGAAATGACTCATCTATGTCATCCGTTAAAAGTTGGGCTCGTTTATGCCACTGCCGTTACAAAACAAGCTCATCCATGCCATTACTTTTTAATAGTGATTTTGCAAAATCAATTTTGTCACGTGGCCTCCTAATAGTGGTCCACGTCACAAAATTGGACCCACTAAAAATCTAACTTAAAAAAAAAAAAAAACCCCACCCGAACCAGGAAAAGACCGTAGGGAGTAATATCTAATAGGCCTAGCTACTAAACGGTCCAAATGAAAAGAAATGGATCTAGGCCCACAATTTAATTAAGTTTGCATGATTCTCGTTAATAATAAGGTCCATAATGCAGAGAAAACAACAACCAACCTAATTAAATGACTTGCCCCTAGTTCATTTGGATTCTCTCTATCATGACACCAGCATGACTACTTATTTCAGTCCACTTGACGTCTACCCTGCCCTTTACTTCTTATCTATTTATAGTACTACTTCATAGTCTCCCCAAAAAACCAGACACATTTTTACTACTTCTTGGAATTAAACTCCTCAAAAGGGAAAATCAAGAATCTTTTTTGTTAGTTACCAAAAAAAAAATAAAAAAATGGCTAGGGCTAGGTGGAAACCAACTCCACAACAGTTGATGATCTTACAGGATTTGTACAAAAAAGGGTTGACGAATCCAAATTCATGTCAAGTACAAATGATAACTGCACATCTCTCTATGTATGGAAAGATTCAGTGGAAGAATGTGTTTTACTGGTTCCAAAACCATAAAGCTAGAGACAGGCAAAAGATGAGAAAACAGATGTTTCAACAAATGCAGAAATACACTAATGATGTGCAAAATAACCCTCCTTCTCCTTCTTCTTCTTCTGCTTCTGCTGCTGTGAATTATCAACTATACCCTAACTCTCCAGCTATATTTCTTCAGCAGGTACATTAATGTTTGTCTACAGCTTCTGTGTGCATATGATGTTTCGTACTATAGTCTGAGTGTTTTGACTGACGTGCATGCACGTACATGCAAAATTAAATACTCCCTCTGTCCCAATTTATATGACACACTTTCCTTTTTAGTCAGTCCCAAAAAGAATGACACATTTCTATATTTGGTAACAATTTAACTTTAAAATACCCACTTTATCCTTAATGAAATGATTTACAACCACACAAATATCTATGAATCATTTTAGACCACAAGTTTCAAAAGTCTTCCTTTCTTTCTTAAACTCCGTGCCAAGTCAAAGTACATCACATAAATTGGGACGGAGGGAGTACTAGCTAGTAGCATAATAATCTCAACGTGCTCTTGTTTTCGAGAATAACATATATATCTGGAGACAGTCGATTTAGGATTTGAAGTTTATGGGTTTTAATCGTGATCGCAATTTAGTTCACACATAAATATTTATAGATATTTATTTAGTGGATTTTCCTGAGCCGGGAGACTATAAGAACAACCTCTCTACCCCACAGAGATAGGAGTAAGGTCTGCTTACACCCACCCTCCCCAGACCTCACTTGCAGTGGTGGAGCCAATATTTTCACTAAGGGAATTTAGGCCCCGTTTGGCCATAAGATTTTTTTAATTTTTTTCTGAAAAATTTCTTCTTGTTTTCACTTTTTTCACTCCTACTTCTCTCACAAAAATTCAAAAAAAACTCCAATTATATTATGGCCAAATATAACTCCAACTCTAACTCTAACTCCAACTCCAAAAAATTGTGATTTTCATGGCCAAACGCCTACTTAAACTATGAAGGAGTAAATATACGAAAAAGTCAAAGAGGGTTCAACATCTACTATATATACATAAACATATTTTTAACCATGTATAACCAGTATAATTTTTCGCTCAGATGAACCCCTTCAGCGCTCCGTCCCTTTCCACTTGTGGATGATACTGGATATATATATATATATATATATATATATATATATATATATATATATTCAAGGTTTAAACAAAAGTTTCTGAATTCACGTGAACCCATAAGTAGTTAGTACTAAAAAGAAAGAGTTTTAAAATTATACATATTGTCTTTTAAAATCTGTGGTCCTTTCATGTAGGTTGAAGGAACAGATGCATCACCTAAGATGATGAGGTACCTCTGGGAGAATGGCATGATGAGAAGCAAAGGTAGAGATTGGCTGTTGATGAAAGATCAGGAGGGTACTTCTTCTAATATTGTCCATTGCAGCAATAGCAGACCTCTAAAAACATTACAACTTTTCCCTGTTGCAACAACTGGCTTCAAGGATTAGAACTTCTCCTTAATTTGCTTTATATATCACTAATAATTACTAATTAGTAGCTAGTACGTACTATATTATTTGAAGTGTACTTTGTTTTGATTCGTGTATTGTGCGTGTGGTAGCTTTTGTTGTTATGTGAGTTGGAAAACATCTTAGAATTCTAACTTTCTAATATTTGTACGTATGGGTGCATATATGCTTTGTGTTATAAACCAAACGGGAGAGCCCAACCCAAAAGACTAGTCTAATAGGTGGGAGAACCCATTTGACTTATAAACCCATTAGCATTTCTCTATTTGTTCAATGTGGGACAATTGGTTCATAACAATCGCCTCCGCTTGAGAACCAACGACCTCGTTGGTCACGGTTGAGCCCAGTTGGTCACGGCTGGCAACCCCTTGGGTCCAGGCCACCACTCCTGGCACACAGGCCACCACTCCGAGTCGCGGCTCCACGCGTGGATCGAACCTCGTTGGTCACGGCTGAGCCCAGTTGGTCACGGCTGGCACCCCCTTGGGTCCAGGCCACCACTCCTGGCACACAGGCCACCACTCCGAGTCGCGGCTCCTCGTTGGTCACGGCTGAGCCCAGTTGGTCACGGCTGGCACCCCCTTGGGTCCAGGCCACCACTCCTGGCGCACAGGCCACCACTCCGAGTCACGGCCCCACGCGTGGGACTCTCAATGAAAGCACCAATGTTATAAACCAAACGGGAGAGCCCAACCCAAAAGACTAGTCTAATAGGTGGGAGAACCCATTTGACTTATAAACCCATTAGCATTTCTCTATTTGTTCAATGTGGGACAATTGGTTCATAACACTTTGGTTATTTGATTTGATTTGATTTTCTCCTAAAATCTATATTGACTATAATCAAGTCGTTGTGTTGTGTTGGGGAAAGATAAGACTCGTCGCCTAATTTAACTGGAAAAATTAGTTTAAAGGAAGGATTGCTCATTAATGTTTAAGATTATATAAGACTATAAGTTGATTACAGCACTCATGAGCAAATGTAGGAATTAATTAACACTCCCTCACTCGCTTAAGACTCAACCGTAGCATGATTAGAGGGACCAACATGACAAACATAACAAAGGGAGTATAAAAGAAAGATTTGATCGAGGTTGTCTAGTGGCAAAGCACCTCCACGATTAACGCTGGTTAAAATGTAAAAAGTAAGTATGAAACAATATTGTTGATATTCTATGTGGGTAAGAGGTCTAAAATTTATAGATGGAGAGGGTAAAAATTTACTGGCATCCAATATTTATAATAAAAATATGCACAGGTGTCTTTTATAAACATGATTATGACGTATCATGTCAAGTATATGATTAAACTGGAGTTCGGAGCCTAAAGGACAATTTTTTTTAATTCAAAATTCCAAAAGGACAATGAGAAATTTAAAAATGCCTAAAGGGCAAAGGATAAATAAGAAAATGGGAGAGAATCTAAAAGTTGATGGTTTTGCTTTGATTGAAAAAAAAAAAAAGATGTTGAAAATAAAGCATTATACAAGCGAAGAGAATCACTTGAATCTCTACAACTAAAAAAATTAGGAAAGCATTGATAGCTAAGATGAACACTTTATAGTTGGGTAAGCATTGATGGAATTTATTCTCCTTTGAACGATTTGCAGCTTTGTCAGGTGAGATTGATGGAAGAAGGAAGGCAGGTGACTGATACCGCCTTGTAAGGCAGGCAAGGCATCCCGCCTTACCTTTAACCATTTAACTGACACCATTAAATGGTTAAAGATAAGGCGGGATGCACTGCCCGCCTTTGCCCTTTTGGCGTTTTTCAATTTCCCATTGCCCTTTTGAAATTTTGAATTAAAAAAACTGCCCTTTAGGCTCCGAACTTGACTAAACTGGTTGATTTGACAGTCGGGTGTAAATATTTATCCTACGAATGTTAGGGGTTGAAAAGTAAGGTGTAATAACTTATTGCGCTCAATATTTACGTCAATTTAATGAATACATGACACATTTTTTTACGTAGCATTATTATCGGTATACGTTATAGTTAATTAATACACGTGTTCACCTTATTTTATGAGTTAACATGATAAATTAATTAAACCAATTAATCATTAATCCAAGTTTAAGCCAAATTTGACTTTAAGATCATGTTTATCTCCAAATTTCATATTTATTTTCCCATATAGTGGTTGCGTCTGTCTTTTGGAGGAAACACTCACAATTTGTTTAACTCAAATTTGTTGATACGTTTTAATCTGATTTTCTTTATATTTATTTTTCACTTTGAATATACAAAATGCTTAGTGTGCTATTTAAATATAAGTTTTAAAAATATTCCTTTCTTTTTAAAATTTTGTGTTGAATTAAACAATGTCATATGATTTGAAATGGATGAAGTACTTGCATTTTTTCACATGATCTAAGAATTGAATTATTTTATCTTAATACAACCAGCACGGAAGTTTGGAAATCATTAACCAGACAAATATAGGACAGGTAAAAATTAGTAAAAGAAACTGAAAGACAAAAATGTTGATGCTCTGTCTTATGTACATAAATATCTTAGGGATTAGATTAAACTTGTGCATAAACTTAATGGACCATTTGGACTCTTTTTTTTCTCCAATGAGGTACATCCAATAAATAATTTAAAAAGTTTTTACACTATCAGCCATACAAGTTAAATCCCAAAGATGAAATCGGTTAATTTCTCAAAGATGATCGAATTGCAACATTTTATACATGAAATTATTAGAATTCACAACTCAGTGAAGTCACAGTATGTGAAAACCACTATAAATATCTAGAAATTTTCTTTGTGGAAATTGAATCGTGTGGATGAATTTAAACTAAATTCTTGACACAGCCTTCTAAGTGGTTTTGTAAGAGTGGGACTGCCGCAGTAAAATACACCTGCAATTTATATATCATAGGTTAAAAGTGTTTTTCTTTTTACAGTAAAATACACCTGCAATTTATATATCATAGGTTAAAGTTTTATTTTTTACATATATAGTAAGTTCACAAAGAAGTTATTTTTAAAGGCTGGAATATGTACTTTTTACATATATAGTAAGTAAGTTCACAAAGAAGTTATTTTTAAAGGCTGGAATATGTACTTTTTACATATATAGTAAGTTCATGATTATGCCTTACCAATTCGAGAAGATGGATGAGCTGCTGCCAACCGAGAGAATACCTTTTTCCAATTTGGCCTTGCAAAATGTGTTCTTATCTGTTACAGAGTAAGTGTTAAGGACAAAAACTTAAGTTACATATAGTGACTGTGACGACTGTAAAGATCTTTTTAATCAGTGTAATTTAACCTATTATAGCAGGTGATGCCTATATTAGATTTATAGCATGTTTGGACAAGCTTATTT
The DNA here is from genome assembly GCA_031232105.1 of Capsicum rhomboideum. Taxonomy (NCBI): domain Eukaryota; kingdom Viridiplantae; phylum Streptophyta; class Magnoliopsida; order Solanales; family Solanaceae; genus Capsicum; species Capsicum rhomboideum. Next base: position 4,138,212 of record CP124713.1, on the reverse strand, counting down.
TTTTTTAAAAGCGTTTATTTTTTCTCCGAAGTGCTTATTTTAAAAAAATTGAGGTGTTTGACCAAACTTATGGAAGAAAATAAGTATTTCTAGGGAGTAAAAAAAATAATTTTTTATAAGTTAAAAAAAGTAGATTTTCTTTAAAAATACTTTTTGAAAAAGCACTTTTGAGAAAAATATATTAAAAGTAGTTTTAAAAGCTTGACCAAACACTAATTGCTGCTCAAAAGTGTTTTTTAAATTTATTGGCCAAACACAAACTGCTTCTCACAACTTTTTAAAAAAACACTTTTGAAAAAAAGTCTTCTAAAAATAAGCTGATTTTAGAAGTTTGACCAAACAGGCTATTAATTATATTTTACTTTATAAGGTCCTCATGATGCGATTGTGTATAATACTTTTAGATAGACGGTGCACACCGGTGGTGGATCCACCGTTACGGTATCAGGTTCATTTGAACCTAATATTTTCTATGCGAAGCATAAATTTATGTGTAAAAATTCAGTAAAATTGCAAAAAATGAGATATATACCCGACTGTCGGAGACAACATCAACTCCATTTTTAGCATGTTGTAGTGATTGTACCATTGCAATAAGTGCAGATCTAGCATCTCCTTCTTCATAAACACTAGTCAAATAGTTGTGCATTTCTATCATTTCCTGCGTAATAAAGTACTATATCAGTTAAAATTATGTTTTTAAGTGAGGAAATTGCACAACTATTGTGGGTAATTCATGTTATTGAAAATTAACTCACATTATGGTCATATTCAGCAATATCATCCATAACACCCTTGAACCAGTCAAATGATCCTTGTTCTCTTGTCACCCAGTAGAAGTATGCTCTGTGAGGACCTCTCTTGTTACTTGATTCACCAAATTGCTGATTCTGCAGTAATTGGATTTCGTTATGTTTACCTTTTCACATTGCAACTCATTCTTAATTAAAAAAAGTGTTCAACTTTTGTACACTGATAGTATCGAAGAATTTTTACATCAAGTCACGTAGAAGATAGCTAAATGTAACTTGTCTATAATAAGTAAGAAGGGCTCATAAAATTCAAAACTTGAGAAGTAAGGGAATTGGAGACTTCCCCAATCGGAGAGAAGAGGAGTGACCTAACCACTTAGGAAGAATCGAAACCATAGAAAACAAGTAGGCAGAGTGCTACAATAGGTTAAAGTATACTGTTAAACTATCAATATATATAAAGGGAAAATTACAGCCCAATGCCTTTGGATTATCTAGTTGACAAAATATGTAGACAATATATAGGTGAGGGTATACACTATATATACATATAATATACAAAAAATACCTACACTATATATATAATATACGTATCTATACACAACATATACAACTAAAGTGTATATGTAGTGTATACTTCAGCCATGTTGGTAAACTTGATGGTCGAAGGGTAATTTAGATAAGTTTCCCTAGTTTAAATCCTTAGCAAAAACGTAGTTTTGGGATTAGGAACTTACAGATTGAGATTCATTGTTTAGAAGGTCCTTTAAAATGCTGATGAATGGTGTTGCTCCTATTCCCAAGCCAATTAGTAGAAGGATATCATATTTCTTGTAGTTCTGAGCTGGTGCGCCATAAGGTCCTTTGATCATGATCTTAGGAAATCTGCATCAAAAAGATAAGAGAAATTTAAGATCCATTATGGTTCATGAACATGAAAATCAGTAGAGGTAGAAACATCGTAACGTACTCGGATTGAGACTGTTCAACATCTGAATATGCTTTAGTTTCCATTCTAACAAGGCTTCCCTTCCTTGATTGTGCTGTTTGAGGCTCACAGGCCTGCGAAAGGGAGCTTATTGAAATCAGACAAAGCAAAAAAAAGTAGAAGAAAGAAAATTTGATCTACTTTATGAGCCGAAACTCAGTAAAATAGTGAAATTATGGCCTTAAAATATGGTAAGTAACCTTCTATAGTACGTTAAATTGTACTTATAGTGAAAAAAATTTGCTAGACAGTCGGTGGATATAAGTTAAACTCTTCGTGAAGCTCATGACTGAAATGCAGATTTTCATACTATATAGTGATTGAGTTTCAAAAAATGATATGGATGGATCACCAATTTGACGAATTTTTTTAGTGTTAGCTCATTAGACTTCTAGAACTCATCGAATTGCATATGAAAGTGATCTGGAAACGCGAGTTTAACAAATTTTTACCTTTTCAAATCTGATTTTAAGCTCTGTAGTCCAGTCTCCCAATGTGCGTATATGGACACTTAAATAGTCGTCGTCTGGTGCTGAAGTGATTGAGAATGGGTGCCTGCAAAATTAATAAAGTTCCTTAGTATAAATAGACAGCCGGATCTGTAAATGATTGTTGCATAGTTTGAGTTCTTTTCATTTACCATTCAAAGGTTGATATATCTGGACATTTAACAAAAAGGTACATTCCACTCTTATACTTGAATCCTGGAGGTTTACTCATGTATAATGCTAGTACATTCCCTGTATATGTGACAGCCTGCAATTTTTTGGCATCAAATCAAAGCTAAATTCAGCAAGTTTTTCAGTTAATATAAGTTGATGAATTGACATAAAGCTTGTTTGAAGCTTAAACCTTTATGATATTGACATGGTAGCTGTGCTCGTAGACGATGAGAGTTCTTTCCGTAGCATATGCAAGTAATGGAACTGCAAGATACATCCATGTCTGCAAAGCAAAGGTATTTTTGATTTCTCAATCATCACTACTTTGATTAAATTGATCTTAAAGTCAACAAATTAAACGTCCATAATCATATCAAAACAACATGTTTGATGTACATTTTTCAAGTTATGCAGTAGGATTTCTCCTCTCAACTGCAAAGTTGGGAATGTCATAAGGTTTTCGAAATCTAAGTGGTCATACCGTCTTTTTGTACCATTCTTTGGTAAGGTATATGAAGTAGCCGTGGAGGATCAAGAGGATGTAGACGAGGACCAGAAGATGATGTGCATACCAAAACGCGTTAAATCCTGCTAAATGATGGAATGGCCATGGCAATTTGATGACATTTCTTCTGAATGAATGTGTAGCCAATGTGAATGAGAAAAGCATAAAAAGTGTCATCAGAATGCCTGTTACTCCTGGAATAGACGCCACCAGATCCAGATAACTCGGTTGGTGGTAGTCGAAGTTGCTTCCAAGAAATGTCATAAATTTACTCTGAGGACATGATGTTAGTTTCACAAAATTGCAGCTGGTATGGAAAAGTGCGTGAATAAACGTTGCAATAGCAATTCCCAATGCAATTATCTTGTGGAAATTGATGTTATCATCAAAAGGAAATATTGAACCAAGGAAAGTTTCTCTTAGCTTAGTAAGAGTTCTTCTGCATACAGGAAAAAGAACCAGTGCCATGTTGAATTTAAGAGTCTCCCCTGCACCTTTAGCGATGCAAACGCAGTAACCCATGATCTGGAATGCTGATTTTCTTTTAAATTGCTGGAACTTCCAAGTGAAGAGTATCATGTTAATGCACAACCATAATGTTAGGACCCATATTCTTTTCCAGTTTTCTTGTACTTTTTCTGATGTTTTGTACAAGAATTTGCTGACTGGAGTTCTGTATTCTTTCGGGATCATGGTTTTTGCTAGTGTTTGTGATCTCTTCAGTGTTTTTTCCCCTTCTTCTGAACCCCCCACCATGCCTCGCAGTAGAGCTTCAAGTTGCCACATCTGTTAAGTAGAAAATGAGAAATTAAAGAAGAAAGCTATCATCATCCATTTTAGTTTGACACCCTGCAATGAAGCTCTTTCTCTAAAACAATTTTCATAAATTCTTATGGCTGAACATGAGGAGATTTATCGTCAATATGATGATTGAAACGGAAAGTTGGAAACTAGAAGCATGATTGGTGTCTTCGAGTTGCAAGATAAGCAAACCATAAATAACAGTAAAACGACAGCAACTTCTTAGTGTCATCCTTACCTCAATATATCCCAAATGATCAGGGTCCAGCTCTTCCATGATTAAAGCAGCGTATGTTGATGCATGTTGCTTGAATTTTGACAATTTGTTTGCCGAGGCACTCATCACTAGAACCTTTTTGTTCAGAAAAATACATATTAGGTAGACAGACGTGCGAAAATTGAAGGAAGAAAATTCTCCAAGAAAAGTTTTCTCACCTCCTTTACCTCTTCCTCGGATAGTTTCCCATCACCATTCTTGTCACACCTGTGAAAATTCACCATCATTAGTCATTCAGAAAGACGGATTTTAGCTTTCTTCTCCCATTGATTTAACCTCTTACATGTCAAAGAAAATATGAAGCCTTGCATCAAGTGACTGAGTCGATATGTCTTCCCAAAATCCTCTTACTTCATCTATTGTTATACCATCTTCTGTGTTGATCTTCCTGCGCCTTGCCAATGTGTCGAATAACTCTCCAGCAAACTCCTTGCTTTCTCCCATTCCTGTTATGCAAAACATAGAAATGTTGTCCTACTTTCTTCTCTACTGAAACAAGTTTATGCAATGCATGCTTGTATAGAAGTTTGACGAAAACATACCAATACAGGTTCCAAATTTCTCTCTGAAGAGCCTCCCATTAACTGCATTTTGCTTGAATCGTTTCTCCACACTTCGCCAGGCATCTCCCTCCTTCCCTGTATCACATAATTCAATATGGTATCAAAACAGACGGAGATCCCTGAGTTCAAATTAAACGGCATTCCATTATCAAAAGGGAATCTTTAGAATCAGGCTGGCATATGAGTGGGCGCGTTGAAAATATAATAAAGTAATAAATGCATACTCTAGTTTAAGTCTTTAGATGAGATGGTCACACAATTCAATACCTGTAGTTGTTCTGTCAAGAAAGCGCAAGCTCTTGAGTCCTCTAGAAGCTCCTGATTGCATCCTCCCCATTTTCGGTACAACGCCATTTCTTCTTCTCTTGAAAGATTTTTGGTTTGCAGATTCTAGTGAGGAGACTGCACCGTACCTATTATCCTGGACATCGTTCATACTATCTTTTTCAGCATTTTCAAGAATCCATTTCACTGAATTATCTCTAGATAAATCCCCATTGTCAATGGGCACCATTACTATGTGATTCTCTTCTTCTTTTACAAAAAATCTGATGAAAGAGAGGAGAGTTCGTTAAGTTAGTTGTTGGGAAAATACAATGTTTTTAAAAACTTTAGTGTCCCCCACTAAAACAGCAGCCAAAATATACATTTTATTTATTGGACAAAGTCTTATTTCTGTTCATTTGCTTTGAGTTAGGTGAATCTGTTGACTGGATTTATACATAAGATACTACAATTTGTTCATTATCCATTAATGTGAATGCAATATTTAAATTGTAGGCACATTCCTAGCAAGCTAGAGACAGATCATATGATTAAATTTGTTCAATATTCTATTAAATGTTGCAATGTTTGCTTAGGACAGAAATTCTTGGGAATCAGAATGATTGGGGAAGCCTGCATCTTTTAGACGTGGTTCAAATTCTTTAATACAACAAGTAGTCATTTGTGATCCTTACTTGTAAGCACGTCGTCGTCCACCTGATTTTTGCATTGTTATTTTTTGAAAAAAAAAAATTGGTTGTTTTTGGTAATCTTTTTCTTTCTTAAGCTTTCGGGTTTTGGAATTTTTAAAAACAAAAAACAAATCTCAACTTCAACGTGGTTTTGACAATTCTATAGACTATAGGCAAAGTCGGAAAATTGGATTGGCTTGCCAGTCTTTGGATCTGCATTCAAAGTTAAGTCACTATTTGAAATGTAATGGAAAAATAATTTAACAAAAATATTCGTAGTTATAACATGAAAAACTAGAGTTTGAACATAGTTCTCCCTGAAAAGCACAACAAATGACGGGATATTTAGGGGTAAAGCATTGTTTCGGTGCAGGAAACTGGAAAACAAATCCAAATCAAGGCAAACTTTGAATATTAGACATGACATCAAATAATTGTGGTGCCTTTATCAGTGCGACACTAAGTTTGTAAGAATATTATTTCGAAGCAATCTCAAAGTTCTTGCTTATTTGAATGGTTGTGCTAGAAGATAGGATTTCACATTGTACCCAAGAGCTTAATCGAAGCTTAAGATGAAATTTAAACACTGGATATTTTGCATGTGAATCGTGATCAACATGTCAAGCGATTAACTAATAAATATCAATTCACGCAAAAACTTAACGGTATAAGATAGCAGATTCAGTTAGCTTTATGTTTCGTTCATTTAGTGTATTTGGGTGCTCCGCAGCCTTTATTACCAGACTATAAAGACTTCCAGTTCACTGTAGTGAAGTTTGACCTCACGAATGTCACAGTGAGCCAATTCCTCAATTGGAGTTAGAAACCCAAAGCATTTCAGGATATATAAACTTACCAGTGAGAAGATAATTAGAAACTTCATCACATCAAAAGAGACCTCAAAACCATTCATTTACTATATTCTGTCATTGTCAGGTCAAAACAAATGAAACTCTTCCCAATCACTACAAATAATTTAAAGAATAGGATACACTAACAACAATTACGTGTTCCTGTTTTCCTTTTTCTTCTTTCTTGGATATGGTAACCTACATTCAAACTCCCCCTACTCAAGAAGCCTAACAATGGCTTCTTCCACCTTGCTCCCTTGATGACTCGAATTGGAGGTGGAGGGCCCTTACCGCTAAGCTATCCCTCACTCGTCCATGTAGGTGAATTCTTATGTACAGCTTTTCTTCCATAATCCTATAATGTCTAATTTCTCTAGTCCTAATTAATAGTAGTGAGAGGAAGTCTTGAATCTCTCAATGAATGAGCGTCCTCTGCAATATGTTTTATATCTCCATTTGCTTGCTTCAGTGATTTTCCATCCCAAAATGATTTCAACAACTCCTCGAAAGAAGGAGTCTTGAGCTCTTCAATGGAACCAGCGCTTGGTATACTAAAAGTTCTCTTTTTCGGTGTAGAGCAAGATGGTTCGTCGACCTAGTACAAGTGACATAGATTTGGACATGAACATAATGTCGTAAGTACATGAATAATGTCATTCCAAACAGAATAGACACAGATTTTCTGTCATATGATGGAATGTCCTTACCATGTACTCTTGTGAAAGACATTGTCCTGCATGATCTGTAACCTCAACAACCTTGTGGTAGTGTCCACTCTTCAATTCTCTCAGCTCTCCACAACAAGGAACAATCATGGAATCAAGGTTCCCACAAGCATCACGGTCAAGTTGTAAAGAATCTGCAGTATTTAATTTAGTTAATTGGATGATACCAAGCAGCCAGCTTAAGTCATTAATATATGTGTCAACAACTTGATAACGTACGGTCAATGGAACTTAGAAGGTTTTTGCTGGCAACATCAGTGTCTTCAAGAGTAGATGACGCCAGATGAAAACTGTGCACGCAATGCTTCATTGGCATTCATTCCTTCACTAAAAAAATGTACAAGCTCACAGTAAATAACAAGTGAGATATTGGAAATATGAGATAGAAGCCTTGAATAGCAAGTCAATCAACCAACCTAACAATTTTATCCACAAACGCAACATTTCTTTCCTCTAGACTGATCAACGAGCGTTGGGCATTCATCCATTCTTCAGCACCCAATTTTGCCTTTTGCAGACTGCATAGTACATATTCAAGTAAGCAGAGCGGCCAAGAAAAATTTCATACAGCCGAAAAGAACACATAAGTTCTCTACAGAAGTGATATGACATATGCTAGGAGGACATACCAATTCTGTAGCACCTCCTCCATCTCTTTCTTCCTCTTTTCCACAGAAGCAGTATCCTCAAGATAATGGCATTCAGCCTTTTCCATATAGTTGGTCCATTCTGCTTTGACTGAAGTAGTTGAATCTTGCATGGTTGACATCTCTTGTTTTATTCTGCTGGTTCGGTTGTAAGCACTTTCTCGGAGGTCATTGATTGCGGTTTGAACCTAGAGCAAACCAAGTAAAAAATCCAATTAACTTTCGCAGCCTAAAGTAGAAAAAGTAATAAGTCAATGACTGTCGTCCTCCCGGACCCACAATGCACTCTTCTTGTCACTTATAAATGGATTACTAGCGCTAGAAACAAAATTCAAACATAAACTAGGCAAGGTAAAGGAAGGCCACACATTTATATAAAGAGTCATTGTTGTTGTCACCCTTGTTTTGCTCGCTTGACTAAAATAAATGCATCTTTTTTTTTTTTGCCATATTCATAGATCAATGAAGTTACTATCGTTTTGACTAGGTTTAGGCATAATGAGAATTTTATCCGCAGCTGTATGCCTTACTTCAAGTGGTGAAGCAAATTATGATGCATGCGTGTATATGATTAATAAATGACCATACCAATTTTTTCTTCCTAGCATGTGATCCTTCAAGAAGTTCTGCCACTTTCTGCAAGATTTGCCTCTCCTCATTGGCAGCACATTCCTGTAAAAGGCAGATATACATATAAAACTGGGCTAAAAAGCATATTGACCTTCATTAGGTGAGAGATATGCACATTGATGACATCAATTACCTCAAACTTCTTTTCAAGTTCCGAAAACTTCTGGTTACTGACGGTCTGTGCATCTTCAACTATATCTCCCAATTGGGAGACATGCATATCCAAAGTCTTAAAGAAGTTGCCAGTAATTTGAGAAAATGACCTTGATGTTGTGAGTGTCCTGCCGTGAGCCTATAAAAGCATCCAAACTTTATAATCCAAACTTGGGAAGGAAAAAAGAGGGATATATAGAGGGGAACTGAGGGGAGAAGGGGAAAGAGCTCACACAAATAGAAATACTGTTACCTCACGTTGTTGTGCTGCAAATGCAAGTAGTTTCTCCTCCTGGCTGTGAAGACTCTTTTGAAGATCATTAACCAAGGTATTGGCCTTAAAGGCAATCTTCTCAAAAAGCTACATTTCAAAAAAAAAGATAGAGATAAGCAGAACATACTACCTGGAACTTCTCAGAGATAAGATAGAGAATTAAAGAAGGCATACCTCTCGGAGAGCAGATGAATGGTTTGAAACTTCAGTGTTTAAACGGTCAAAAGTTGAGTGGGCATTGCCATCGAGCTCCCCCGCCAAACCATCTAAAGCTTTGATACCAGAACTAAACATGCTTTTCAAATTGTCTAGGAGGCTTCGAAGATCCTCCATAGCCTACACCAAAACCCTTACTGATCAACATGAGTACAAAACTCTGAAGTACATAGTTTTGAACGTGTTTTAAAGAAGTGCTTCTGAAATTTCTCAAAAAGGATCTATACGGGGTGATATTGCAAAAGACCATTGTCTAGCCACTATTGCAAAAGGCCAATGCTAAATTTAATAAGTCAAGGATGCCTAATGCTAAATTTGATAAGTCTTGAAAGTAATAAATTCCGTAGGAGCAAATGTAGAAGTATATTTTAAGTCTTTTCCCAGAAACACTGTAGAGTGTCTTCTTTAACAGGTATACAAAGTCAAGCATACCTCAATCTTGGTAGCCACAAAGGACTGCATGTCTTCCTCCATGTGTTTGAGTTGTTGCTCTTGTTGTGTGGCTGAGGAAGCAACACTCTTATGCAAAACTTCAAGTTGTTGAGTTAATTGGGATTGGAACTTTTGGATGAGAACTTTATTTTCATGTTCTATTTTGTCCTTGCGCTCTGAAATCAACCATTATCAGTATAGTGGGTGTAAGAGCCTTTATTTTGAGAGAGAAAATCATTACGGATTCAGGTCTTAAAAGCTGTTGACCTACCAATCTTTGCAAACAAGTTAGAGACATCTGATGCAGCATGTTCCAGCTCAGCTCGAAGTTCAAAGGCCTGCTCAACCAGTGATTTTTCTGGTAGAATACATATTTTTAAATATCTCACACAACTATTATATAAGGTAATGATTCCAAAAAAAAACATACTCCCAAGTCCCATATTGTCTCAGGCTCTCAGCCCAATGAATTTGGTAATTCCTTTAATAAGAGAGATATGATCCCCCATCCCAAAAATTGTTTATAAAAGAAACACTAGAACCTTGCACCCACCCCCAAAAGTGTTTACTACACTTAAATCTTGAATTAGCCCCCGTCCCTGTAAAAATATAAACCTCCCAAAGCTGGTCCGTAGGAAAAACATGCAATTTCAGCAGAAAACAATTGCAAATGACATAATCAAAGAGTCTGCTTTGACCATGTGCTTACCAGACTTAAGAAGGTTCGTTATCAGAAATTCCTTTTCTCTAATTGTTGCAATTGCCAGCCTGTGTTTCGCATCAAGATCAGCCAAAGTATGCTGAGTTTCCTGAAGCTTTTTCTGAAAGACACAAAATTATAGCTAATCTCCATGAGAAAGAGTAGAAAAAAGAAAGCTATTGAAATTAGGTGGGGCCCGAACTCCATACCTCTGTCTTGTCAAGTTTGTCACTCAATTCAGTGATCAAAAACTGCTGAGAATTGTTCAGTTCCTGAAGTTCCATATGTTTCTGTTTGCAGTAGGCAAAAATATAACGAGTTACTAGTTCTGGATGATCAATAAGATCTAGTTGAGTAATTAATTAGTAGCAAACCTTGTCTTTTGATTCTGAGTCAAGTTCCATCCGTTCTATCTTTTCAGACATTGCCTGACAGAGGAGAAAATTGGCCATACATAAGAAAAGATTACATGACAATTCCAACCAATCAATGGATCAGTGAGCAGGGCCTAACCTTTTTCTCTGCTTCCTCTTGGAGATATCGGTCTCTTGGTATGTAGATACCATTCTTCTCTCTTGCAGCATACACCTCTGTTGGCATTAAAATGGGAAGTTATGTAATCAAAACATTTAATAATTTAAAGCAACTACCATTCAAGATAGAGATTTATGTACAAAGAAGAAGAAAGCAGTATGAAACCTTGCTTCAGCCTTTCAATCTCAGAATATAAGTCCTTCATCAATGCAGATTTCATCATCTTCTGATTAATCTAAATAGCAGCAAAAGAAAAGTTAAGGACGGATAACTAAAAATCTTTTGAGAATGCTTGATTGAGAGAAAACTGACCTCTGGCTTATTTTTTATGTTTTTGGCACGATGAGCATAATCTAAAGTGCTGAGTGTCTCTTCCATCGAGTGAATGGAGGGTGATATTGTCGCAATTATGCATGTCTTTGTTTTCCCTCCCAATGAATCCCTCAACAACCTTGTTATTTTGCTCTCCCTGACAAACAAGTAAATGTTTCTCAGGGTATGTAAAAAGCTTTATACATATAATATAGCCTTATATAAATATGGATTTTTTAAGCACCTATATGGGACATGACCAGAGTGCTCAACTAAAGCATTTATAACACGACCAAGTGTAAGCAAACTTTTGTTGATTTCACCAGCTTCCCTTGCCCTACCCTGCAAAAAAATAAATAAATTATAATCTAATACAGCTTAATACAATATGAACAGAAAAAACAAAACAATCAAAGTGGGCAAAAGAACCAAAAAGAACTTGAGAAGTCTCTTCCAGGATAAGTTGGCATGAAGAAGGTAAATTTATGACATTGCTAAGCAACTTTTGCACACTCGTTCTTTTGGTTCTCTTTACTATTATTTCTTCTTTTTCTTACTAATAAAAAAAAAAATCACTGGCTAATGAATTACAGAAGTTTAATGTCTCACCTCTCTTGCACCAGAACGTGAAATGTTTTCAGAACCCGCAAGGTCTACAAGATTCAGTTTGCCACATTTAATCATCTCTTCCCCTTCTGGAGTATATTCCTTGATGTGAATTGTAATAGAGAATATAGAATGGGAACGACTGCTCTGTTTGTTAAGAAGAGTTTCTGCTGTACGCCTTTTAGCGGAACCTTTCTCCAAGATATTATAAATTTCATTTGCGGAGCTTACTAACTCCTCTTCCAGGCCTCTAACAAAAACTCCACCCTTACCATCTTCCATCAGAGCTAAAGGTTTCTTGGATTTGTCGTCTGTAAACTTTGTATTTTCCTCTGGAGCTAAAAGATCGGATATTTCCTCATTATAAAGCTCCAAAAATGTTACTTTCACGCTATATTCAGCACTTTGAGCTTCCAATATGTCAAAGATTTGCTTAATAGCTCGTGGGATAACACCTGCATCACTTGGAAATTCCCCATTCTAAACGGGGTGAACTGTAATGTATTATTATAAAGAAGAAAGGAACATAAACAAATTCATCTCTAACAGACACCAACCTTCTTTCTTCCCCCTCCCTCCATTGTATAAGTTTTCCCTGTTCCTGTCTGCCCATAAGCGAAAACGGTGCAGTTATAGCCCTCTAGAACTTCAAATACAATAGGGCAGATTGCAGAATCATACAAGTCCTTTTGTTTGGACAGAGGACCAAAGACCTGGACAGCATTATCCAGCAGAATGTTAGTGTCAGCTCAAGAAACACCAGATGTCTGATTCACAACCCTTATTTACTTTTTCAGCAGTACCAGAAAGATTCCTTTTGTACCAGAACTCAGAAGTATGGCATTCAGTTTCAATCAATTAAAAAAAAAAAAGCGGCCCGGTGCACTAAATCTCCCACTATGAGCGGGATCCAGGGAAGGGCCGGACCACAAGGTCTATTGTAAGCAGCCTTACCTTGCATTTCTGCAAGAGGCTGAGCGCTTGAAATCAATATGGCCAGCAAATACACCCAATCCCCAAACTAGTTGGAGTGAGTTAATGAAATACTCATATCCATTCGGCTCTAAACAGGCAATGTGTCCGAGTTATTACACCAAATTAGTACCTTTTTTACCTATTCACTCTATTCTTCTTTTCTTTTTCCTTTTGGCTCAGTATCGGAAACGCCTCTCTACCTCACCTCTGAGTTAGTGGTACGGACTGCATACACTCTACCCTCCCCAGACCCCACTGTGTGGGAATTCACTGGGTATGTTGTTGTTGTTGTTCTTTTGGCCCCGTGTTCTTTTTTCCTATATCTATTTTAGAACCAATGCTGTCATCATATAAGGATAGATCAAATAAAAGAGATTCAAACCTTATCAAAGACAAATGTTTTGTCAATCTGCTTATTAGCTATGTTCTGCATAGCAGAAATCTCTCTTCTTCCCTCATTGCAGGAAATCACTGCTGGTGTATTCAATCTCATCTCGTCCTCACTCAATGGCCTGCATATTTCACAACAATTCCATCAAATACAATCAATTCAATTCAGTAACTTACACTAAATCTCCAAAAATGCACTAATTCTACTAACCTGCAACGCACAATAACCTGCACATTAACACCTTTATCTTTATTATCATGCTTTCCACTCATATTCCCTTCTGCCAATCGCAGATCTCTAACCGCCTTTTCACTAGACCTCGGTGTCTGTGAAGGTGATCGCGAAACATATCCTCTCCTCTGTTGCTCCATTTCAAAAATGATCTCCTTATTTCCTCCAATTCTCTAATTCAATTCAATTCAACTCGATTCACCAAATCTGAGAAACACAAACTTGATATAGCAAAAGAGAAGCTTCCAACTCCAATGCGCTGAAACAATTTAACCGTCAAATTGAAAACGACTAATTGATGCTAGAGATTCATCATTCAAATAAACAAAATCGTGAAAAGATAACATTCGATAAAAAAGGAATCATTCGATTGATGCATATACGTAACATTTATACGTAACGATAGAGAACAATGACGAGGAAAATGTGTAGACGTACCGACGATCAAATCGCCTGCTTGCCGGCCGGCCGTTGAGAAATTCAACAATGTGAACAACAACAACAACAACGGCGATATTTTAGAGAGAAGATTTTGGAGAGAGAGAATATAGTGATTTGAAAAGAAAGAGACTGATAAATTTGGTGAATTTATTTTCTTTTCTTTTTTTTCAAGATATAAAAATATAGAAGAGCTGTATACAAATGAGAGCGTGAGGTGAGATAAAGTAGAAGAGAAAAGCACAGATTTTGTGGCTGTTACGGGGTATTTGAAATTGATTTTTGACCGTTGTAACATAAAAACAAAAAAAAAAAGAAATTTTTTAAATATAATTGATCTGGATATGAGATAGGGCGTTCTTTTGCTAATTATTACATGAAATGCCACGGAGTTTAATTACAATTTACAAAGCATATATACAAGTATACAACGACCTTAATTTCATGGTAAGTAAGGTGAATCGCTTATATTTATTCTTTTTTATTTAAAATTCTATTGATAAGGTAAAGCTATGAAATTTCTTATCTCTTGATTATTAAGCATATCTGTTAAAAAAAATAAAGAGTTCATTAAGAATCCTAGAGTTAGTAATGATCATAATTTCATAAATAAACAAGAATTAAATACTTACTCAGAAATTAATGTAAAGACAAGAAAGAAGGAGAAAAATAATCTAGAAATTCAACCAAAAAATAAAAATGATTAATGGCGACAATACATAAAAGCGATAAAGAAGGTGAAAATGCTAAAATGTTGCTTATTAATTTGTGTGTTAACAATGTGAAAATAGCTACTAATAATCCACTTTTCCAAGTTAATGACTATTTAGGATACCCAATAATACAAGCTTATGAATTTTTCATCTTTCCTTTTGTCGTTTTCGTTTAGATTTGCATTAATATACGTTTTCTAATCTACTCAAGGATGTTGATTCAAAATTCAAATGATGTATTCTGTTAAAAATAAAAATTTGTATTTTATTCGAGAAAAAAAAGTTTCTGATATTTTTTATTATGAATTTGGATATCAAGGGTGTGTCTAGCGATTGATGTAACTAAGATAACTCAGGATTATGAAAGATCAATGCTCAAATAGTTAAATTTTAAAATTGACATTATGAAATAATTAGGTGATCTTTTCACTTATGTCTAAGCTTTCTAATGGATAATTCACTGTATTTCACTGATGAAACGTATAGATAATTGACAAATATATATATATATATATATATATATATATATATATATATATATATATATATATGCATACTGTGCGTGTAAATTGGTTCAGAAAATATTATTTTTAATTTTGGTGATGTTTAAGCAAAGTAAGAAAATTAATTCAGTCTAAATTTCTCTCTCTAGAAAAAAAGTTGTACTATTTCTTAAGACCTGTAAAATGCCATCTGATTTTTCTGATAAGGCTAATCAATGAATAAATTCTGTTATTTTATTAAATTCTAAAATATTCAAAGTAAGAAAATGATATTTAGATTAAAGAAGGTTGTCATCTTAAATTTATTGACTAGAACTGAGCTTACCTTATCAAAATATTCCAATAAAAATTATGTATTTCTTCAATCTTCATTATGCTCTTGAAAAGACACTATTTCTTATTTATAGTTGCACCAAAAGTCTGGACCACTTGAATAGACTCCATAATTGAGCTGTTTAGGTAATTATCAAAAATGAAATAGCCGTTACTATATTTCCTATCTAAATTCAAAAGTTTATTTATATTATAATAAGTGTAATTATACATAGATTCTCAAAATTTAATAATTTTGGTAGAGATCATGTATATTGACAAAAATGATCTACTAACCAGAATACACAGTTTCCATTAACATGCATTGACAATTCTGTTACATTGTGAAGAGGAAGGAATGAACTAGAGCTAAGATATTTTCTGTATGAATGCACTAGAGGAGGAGCTAATCCACTTATATAGTGGTAGCACTGATAACCGACTCTAACAACCTTGAGACAAAAAAGACTATAGAGCCCTCAACATGTGTAGGAAATAACCAACATGCCCTCAATCACCTATACCTCTAATACTCCCCCTCAGGGTGGTGGGTAATAAACATCTAACATACCCAGCTTGGTCAAGAGAAAATGATGTTGAATACTAGTGAGCCCCTTAGTAAGCAAGTCAGCAAGTTGGACCTTTGTAGGGATATAAGTAGGTGTTATAAGACCATTTTTAATTCTTTCTCTGACAAACTAACAATCTATCTCAATATGTTTGGTCCGCTCATGAAATATGAGATTGTTAGCAATTTGCAAAGCATTTTTGCTGTCACAAAAGAGCTGCACAGAAGAAGTAAGATGAACACCAAGTCCCTTAGTAAACCAGTTAACCAAATGATCTCTGCAGTAACAGGAACCATGCTTCTACTGCTTCTGTAGAACTCCTGCTAACTGTATGTTTTTTTTTTATTTTTAAGACACTAGAGAATCCCCTAGCATGATCAGATAACCAGTGAAAGATCTTCTAGTGTTAGGACAAACACCCCAATCAGCATTACAATAAGCTCTTATAGTTGTGATGTCTCCAGGAGGAAGAAGAATTTCCAAACCAGTAGCACTCTTTAGATATCTTACAATCCTCAAGGCACCATCCATGTGAGACTGCTTTGGCTTTTGCATAAACTGACAAAGCACCTGAACTGCAAAACAAATATCAGGTCTAGTGATGGTCAAGTAAATCAACTTTCCAATAAGTTTCTGATAAGCCAAAGAATCTGCTAATATAGGATCATCTGAAACACCCATAGCAGCATCATAATCTACTGATGTAAGTTTCTTGTTCATCTCTAGTGAAGTCACGGTAGGCTTACTACCACTCAATTTAATTTCTGAAATAAGCTCCAACACATATTTTCTTTGATTAAGTAGAACACCATTGTGAGATCTCTCAATCCCTACAAAATATCTTAATTTCCATAGGTCTTTGACCTTGAGTGACTTATTCAAGGTAGCTTTGACATGCTGAATTAAGGAAAGATTACTTCCTGTGATGAGAAAATCGTCCACATAAACTAAGATCACAACAATATCTCCACTAGACTCCTGTGTAAATAAAGAATAATCATAAGAGCTTTGAGAATAACCAACATGAATCAAAGCATTGGTGAGTTTAATATTTCACTGCATGGATACTTGTTTAAGTCCATATAAGGACTTTTTGAGTTTGCATACCATATGTTCCCCCTGTTTTTGAAACCCCTGAGGTAAGTGCATGTACACATCTTCATCAAGATCACCTTGGAGATAGGCATTGTTTACATCCATGTGAAACAACTCCCAGTTCTTTGCGGTTGCAATTCCAATGACAGTTCTCACAGTAACTATTTTGGCAACTAGTGAGAATGTGTCATGGTAATCTAGTCCTTCTAGTTGATTGTACTTGTTTGCTACCAACCTAGCCTTATATCTTTCAATATCTCCATTTGCCTTGTATTTGATTTTATACACCCACTTAGAACCAATGACATGTTTACCAGAAGGCAAAGGTACAAGATCCCAAGTGTGATTATCCTCCAATGTTTTGATTTCCAACTGCATAGCATCAATCCATTTCAAATTTGTTGCTATCTTCTTAAAGCATTTAGGTTCCATATGAGCTGAAAAAGCTTGAATGTAGTATTGATATTCATCTGATAAGCCACTGTATGATAGCACCTTCTCAATAGGATACAAAGAAGAAGCTGCAGTTTTCTTATCTTTCTTTTCTGTAACATAATCTTTCAACCAAATGGAAGATTTCATATTTCTTCCAGTTTTTCTGGCAGGCAACACAAGTGTAGAGCCCTGTGGTGGAAAAATATCTTCTACAGTAGCTTCAGCTGCAGGTATAAGATCAACACCAGGAATAGGGACTATATCATCATTTGAACCTGGTAGTGGGGTTGAAGCTGGTATGGGATGTAAAGCATATGATGGAAGAGAAACAAGTTCAGGCTCAACAGTACCAAACACATCCTCAACCTCTCCATGTGTTCCTTGAAAATGGAATATGTCTTCCCTAAACACTACATCTCTACTTACTAAGAAGGTACCTGACTCTAGATCAAAAAACTTATAGCCTTTTTGTGTTTCTGAGTATCCTAATAACACTGACCTTCTATCTCTAGGCTCAAACTTAGCTCCCTTAGGAAGTGTAGAAGCAAAGCACATGCATCCAAAGATTCTTAGATGATCATATATTGCGGGTTTATGATATAGCAACTCATAAGGGGACTTACCTTGCAAAAGAAGAGTGGGGAATTTATTGATTAAATACACTGCAGTCTTCACATACTTACCCGCTAAATTATTAGGAACAGAACTTTAAAATTTAAGAGATCTAGCTACCTCTAAAATGTGCCTAGCTTTCTTTCAACCACCCCATTTTGTTGGGGTGTGTAAGCACAACAACTTTGATGAACTATATCCAAAGAGGAGAATAATGTAGAATATTGAAAATTAAAGAACTTCTTACCATTATCTGATCTCAACACTTTAACAGTAGTACCAAATTAATTATGCACCTTTATTAAAAACACTTCCAAGACAACAATCACTTTTGATTTATGTTGTATCAAGCACAACCAAGTGTATCTACTATGATCATCCACTATAGTGACAAAATACTGCTTATTATAAGGGCCCCCAAACATCCACATGGATTAACTGAAAGATAGTGCTGGAATAAGAACTACTAATTGGAAACTTGAGTCTAGTTTGCTTAGAAAGTGGATGAATCTCACAAACTTTATCTGCATGAGTAGTTGTATTAGTCTTGATAACTGAAATTAGACTCCTGACACTATCAGATGGATGTCCCATCCTCAAGTGCCAAAGGTTATCATCTGCTTCTCTATGTACTGTGGCTCCTGCTAAGTATGTTGTTACTGAATCATTCTTCAACAGATAAAGACCATTATTTTCTTTATCAATTCCCAAGACTCTGTTAGTGTAGAGATCCTGAAAAACACAGAACTCAGGATAAAAAGTAACTGAACAACTAAGATCTTTAGTCGACTTAGAGACTGACAAGAGATTAAATTTGAACTCTGGCACATAAAGCACATTTTGAACTCTAGAATTTCAACACCACTATTTCTTTATGTGTTCATTTTAGCCATGTCATCTAGACACTCTCTATATGAAATGTGATGTGATGCTCCTGAATCAATTATCCAAGTGTTTGAAAATGAATTGGACAGAAGAGCAAGTATATCTGCCATATGAGCTTGGAATTCACCTGAAGTGCTAGCTTGTGCTCCCTTATTCATAAGTTCCTGGTACTATTCTTCAAAGATGTATCTTCCTTGAGGCTTTCCTGTACTTGATCTTTCTGCTTTTACTACATTACTACTAGCATAAGGTTTGGATTGTACACCTTCTTGCCCCAATGGTGTCTTCTTCTTGCTTTGAAATTCAGGAGGATAACAAACTACTCTGTAACAATTCTCAGTGTAATGTCCTTTATATCCATAATTATCACATATAGTCCACAAAGGTGCTGAAGTCTTTTTAGACTTGAAATTCTAAAATTGTTTTTGATGATTGTGCTGATTCTGATTTTCATTAAAAACCTTCTGATGTTGATTATGAAACTTCTGATGATCATTACCCCTTTGAACTCTTCCAACCATCATAGACATAGTTGTCTTACTGCCATCCACAACTCCTAAGCCTCGCTGATTTTCCTCTTAAATGACTAGTGCATATGCTTGATTAACAGTAAGAACAGGTGTCCTAAGTAGTATAGAACTCCTAACATGACTAAAAGCTTCATTTAGTCCCATAAGAAACTGCAATAAAAGTTGATTACGCAATAATTCTATCGAAGGTCTAAAAGTTTCACAGTTACAGCTAGTATGAGAAACTAAGGCATCCAGTTCATCCCAATAATCCTTCATCTTAGAGAAATAAACTATAACAAAATTTGTACCTTGAGTCAATAAAGTAATATCCTTCCACAATTGATAGATTCACGTAAGATTAGACTTGTCAAAATGTTCCTTGAATTCATCCCAAACAATTTTCGAATCTGAAGCTTATACAATACTCAAAACCAGCTTTGGTGAAACAGTAGCTCCAATCCACGCTAATACAATAGCATTACACTTATCCCATAGGCTAGCTAAACTTCCACTATACTGATTTCTCGAACAAGTACCATCAATGAAACCATGTTTATTCTTTCCAAGAATACACGGCGTACTGATTTGCTCCACAAAGTGTAATGTGCCGGACCAGTTAGCGTGATTCCTATCAGAGCCAGGCATGGAGAATCATTTGGTTGAAGGTAAAGAGGATGATGAAAATCGAGTGTATTACTCGTCTCTGCATTTCTACTGCTTTCGCTATTCTGAGTTGTCGTCATTGATGAGCAATCTCAAAGCTCAGCTTTCGAGAATTCAATGCTCGATTTGTACGAATTGAAGAAAATTTTCAGTAACCTTACGATCTAAGCTCTGATACCATGACAAAATTGATCTACTAGTCAGAATCCACAATTTCCATTAATATGCATTGACAATTCTGTTACATTGTGAAGAGGAAGGAATGAACTACAACTAAGATATTTTCTGAATGAATGCACAGGAGGAAGAGCTAATCCACTTATGTAGTGGTAACACTGATAACCGACTCTAACAACCTTGAGACCAAAAAGGCTACAGAGCCCTCAACATATGTAGGAAATAACCAACATGCCCTCAATCTCCTATACCTCTAATATATATGCATTTAAAATATCACTATATTAGTATAAATGACAATTTGAAGTTTTGAACCGATGATAGATTAAATTCGAATCAAGCTGTAAAATGAAGTTTTGAATTCAGCTCTACTATTTTTTGTAATCTCAAAATAATAATTAGAGCAATCACAAGGAACACGAGATTGATCAATTAGTAGACAAAATACTCCCTCCGTTCCAAAATACTTGGCCTTCTTTCTAATTTTGTTTGTTTCAAATTACCTGTCCTACTTATAAAATCAAGACTATTTTGAGTATTCATTTCCAGTTTTAACCCTAATATCACACCAATTTCAAGGCTATTAAATGAACATAGAGAGCCAATTCTTGGTTTCTACTCTCATCATAATTGTTTAATTATTAAAGTACAAGGGTAAATTGATAAAAATACACCTTCAATAATTAAATTTTTAAAGGACATGCCAAATCTAAAGGGGTCAAGTATTTTGAAACGAAGGGAGTATAAGATAAACAGGAAAAGCAAGACAATAGTGGGGTTAATATGTAGTGCCCAAGGCGACAAGATGTGAGTCCTCACATGCATTTAATTTAGTATTAAACTGATAATGATAAGAGATACCAAATTTGATACTCCCTTCGTTCTATTTTACTTGACCTCTTTTAAATTGGCACATCTATTAAGAAAATATTAATTAAAAGTATATTTTACAAAATTAACCCTATTAATGATGTTTTGAAATACTAAATCTAACTATTACTACTTTCTTTAGTTATTTAATATTGAGGATAATATGAGAAAAAAGTAATAAAACACTCTTGATTTGCGAAAATGGACAAGTAATTTGAAACAAACAAATTTAGAAAGAAGGCCAAGTATTTTGGAACGGAGGGAGTATGTTAAATTACTGAGTACTACAAACTTTGTTTAAATGGATGGCTAAGAATATGACACTTTGCAAATTGAACATTAATTCTTCTCATAAATTGCTCCTTAGATGGTTGCTGTGAATGAAGAATGTTATATGTCTATTGCTTGTTACTTAGGGCATACTCAATCGTATGCTTTACTCCTATTTTCTTTTCCATAAGAATGCTCCTGCACTCACGTCACTGACACCAGATTTTGATAAAGATCTTACTCGTCTATATCTAACGAGAATTGTGATGGGATGGATATAATTCTTTTATCCTTAATTAAAAGTTTCATATTTGAGTCATGTTTATGAAGAAAAAAAACTTATTAATGAGTGTTTTCCCCTTAAATGGCCTTATACAGGCGAACCCGATTATTTAATCGAGGATCCAATATAGGTATCATCCACCAAGAGGAACAATCCTACGTACAATTTCAGCAGATCTCAACGTTCTGATTTAATTTCTGTCTATAATTCTTTTAGTCAAATGCGGATCTAGTTCAAGTTAAAAGTTGCACGTCTATTAGATTATCCTTCCTATATATGTACATCTATTTGTTTTTTATTTAATAAGTTGCAACTAACATTATACTTTTGCTCTATGCACCCACCAGAAAGCACATGCTAGTTTGTTATCAAGTCACAGCCATATCCAAACTCCAAATCCACAATTTGTGGATCGGAATTCTACATTTAAATCCACGTGGAATTCTAGAGTGTGAAGGAACAGACAATAGAGTATGGTCGAACTAAATAAATGTGTCGTTTGCAATACAGTGCATGCACGCATAAGTTACTCCACCATAAAATTAAGGGTTGTAAAATGTAAATTTATGAATTTTACGAGATTTAATTTCAATTCATGAGTGTATATGACTAATTTTACATTGGTTGACTACCGGCGCCTGGTTTCCAGGTTTGGGACTGACAATGTGAATAGCTGACACAATCGGAGTTCATGTAGCCGACATGAAGAGAATTCACATAATCAACTTTAATTTATTTAAAATTGAAGCATTGCACTAGTACTCCCTCCATTCCTATTTACTTGTCACCTTTTTAAGTTGTACGTTCCTTAAGAAAAGCATTAACTAGAAGGTAATTTGACTAAATTATCCTTATTTATTACTCATCTTTATTTAATATCTCTCTTTTTTTACACTATATTAATATCTCTCCATATTTATTTCTAAGGGTAAAAGTGGAAACAAACAATTAATTATGCCTCCCTCCGTCCATCAATAGTTGTCCACTATTGACTTGGTACACATGTTAAGAAATAGTAAATGATTAGGGTAATTTTACAATATCACCCTTTGAATACAATTAATTCAATGTTTTGAGAAATGTATTGAATAATGACCGTAATTAATAATTAATGGTAAAATAGGTAGAAATGGGTAAATTATCCATTGGTTTTTCAAATTGGACAAGTATTGTTGGACATTTATTTTTAGTATAATGGACAAGTAAAGATGGACGGAGGGAGTATTAAGGAATATCTAATTTTAGTAAGGACGACAACTAATTATGAACGGAGTGAGTATATGACAATAAAGCCTATAAATAGAGTGACCGCAAATTAATTTCATGTTTGTTCCAATAGTGCATCAATTTTGGCTACGAGGAAACAAAAGATAAAAGTTGGATTTGTACAAGGCCCAATTCTAAGGGAATCGAATTCAACAGCACCCATGTATCGAGACAACTTTGTTTTTAGAGAAATTTTCGTATGCCTTTAATAGTGAAGCATTGCGAGATTCTATTTAATTATGAAACGTAGTAATATTTTGGTTTCAAAATATAGCGGAATATATTGTATTCGCACACATAATCAAAGCGAATAAGATACTATACTCGCGCGTATACAATATCTCTGTAGTGGAATACACGTTTTCATGGATCAAAATTAGGCATCATCATGGATCTATTTGGGCTGATAATTTATGATGGGTTAACTTGGCCAGCCCAAACTAACCTGCTCCAACCCAAGCCCATTAAAATTTGGGCATGTTCGATGGGTCCGGCTAGTTTTGCCACCCCTAGGCAGAGTTATACAGTATGATCCGGAGGAGGTTCAATTGATTCTCCTTCGTTAAGAAAATTATATTATGCGAATAAGGTAACACAATCTTTTCTTTGACATAAATGCTCTAAATTGCGGTTACTGTTTTGAATCCCAACTATGATATTCTTGTATTTTCTGAATTCACTTTTCAAAATTTCTGATTGTGCTACTAACAACAAGACGACTATTCTGAAAACAAGCTACATCAGCCACAGAGGGTCACAGACTCACAATGCCTTAATCACTCTCTGAACTTCACTAGATATATTAACAATCATTTTGTTCCTTTTGTTACAAAAATGGTGCAACTTATAACACACTTCTCGACAAAGGAACATAAAGACAGATATGAGAGTTAGTATTCTCATTGAATTGTTATTTTAATGAAGGTGGCCATAATGTCAAGGAACAGCTCAGAATCTAGAAATAAGAAGTAGAATCTGGAAAATGAAACAACATTTTATACTATAACTACCATACCCAGTGAAATCCTAGCCCACAAGTGAGGTCTGAGGAGGGTAAAACATACCCAGACCTTACCACTACCCCGGGAAGGTAGAGAGGTTGTTAATGTCAGTATATATAATTAGTTAAATCTTCCGTTTTTTATTTGAATTTGTCGATTTCTTCGTTTGCTGGAGTAGTATGCCCGGACGTCTCAACCTACAGCTTTGATGTATATATCCTGGAAATTAAATACGGCACCTATTCCACAAGTAAAGTTCTTCTACATAGAGCACATTCAAAGTGATTACCCTCCTGACAGAAAATTAAATGTTAATTCCTTAGGGGTCATTTGGTAGAGTGCATTGGAAAAATAATGCATGCATTAGTTAATGTATGTTACTAGTACCTTGTTTGGTACATTTTTTAGCCTATATATAACTAATGAGGTACTAATACACACTATTTTCCATGTATTGGTAATACAAAAACTTTCAACACATGCATTAACTTGATTAATGACAAAATTATCCCTCAAATCCATCTAGATCATTTCCCAATTAGTCCTTTTTCACCGTATTGGGCCTCTCTTTTCTCTATATTTCACCATGGAAGAGCCACAAGTTCCAGCTATATGAGTTTACTTTGGAACAAAAACTATTTGTTATTACAATTTGTTTACCAAAGTATCTGTCACCAAAGTATGACATTTTAATGGCGCCATGGGTATACTAACAAAAGGACTCAGCTATTTGTTTCACAGGTGCGAGGTGTTGTTGTAAGGCATGCTCTTCACACGACAAACTGCCCAGAATGTGATGAAGCAATGCTAATAATTATTTAATTTTATTTTGGGGGGAAAAAATGAGCCAATAAAGTTTTAAAGGTAAAAAAATTTTATTGCAAAGAAAGTGTACAAAGCTAAATGAGGATATTTTTGTGAACAAACATTTTTTTTTTATGGAAATTATGCAAGAGATGTTATTTCTGATACATCAAACCAAACAATGTATAAGAAATAATGTCAGCATTACTAATACCAGCACAACTAATACTAACATTACTAATACAAGCATTACTAATACATCATATTCTGCATTATTCTTATACACTCTACAAATGAACCCTTGGTTCATATGAACTTCTACAAGCACATAAGAAGAAATATTAATTAATTCAACGAATCACATTTTTATCTTTTACCAAAAACTGAAAATCTTCCCAGCTATTCAATGGAAGGAGGGACGTATACCTAGTATAATTAATTGTGTGCGCCTTGACAAAGTAGTGCGACATAATGTCATAAACTACAAAAAGAGTACTAATATTTAGAACAATTCATACGTAATCAATATTAGTTTCTTCTTTTTGCTGGAATGTCTAAGAAAAAGTCAAATAATACTATTCATATCCAGTAACCCAAGCAAGTGAAGCATACTACATATGACTAAATTTCACTATGCATGAAGTCTAGAGTCTAAAGTCTGGGCAACTAAAAGAAAAAAAAGTTTTGTGTATGAAACATTCTGCTTTCACATAAAATTTAGGGAAAGACATCACATTTCTAGGGAGTATAATTTAGACAACAAGTCTAATTGATCAATTTCACAACTCAAACACTACAAGTCACGATAGATAATTTTATTGTTGCACTATAGCTCCCTTCATCCTTGGAAACTAATAAAGAGGAAAGAGATACAATTTAAGTTAATTGCACTTTGCCTTTAAAATATTGAAAATACTATACAGTTGTCTTCCAGTATTTGGAATGATGCCAAATTATTGCATATTTTCACCACCTACACCCTACAGAACCCACCAAAACAAATGCATAAAACCATGAAGGAAAAATAATCCAATCACTCATGAATCTCAATATATCTTAATGATATCAAAATCCTCAGCAAATTAAATAAATAAGTGGTGCTATAGCATTTTCATTTATAACAGTATAAAATCTACTTTAACTAAAAACTAGAAAAATCATTTTTAAGGATATCAAATTTGCGAGTTGAACTAAATTTAATTAGTCGGTCAAAATAAACTGAGTTAATAAATAGGAGGATCAAAAGTCACTCGGGCTGAAATGAAATGGATCATAATATACTAAACAATGAGTCACCATCTAATTCAACCCAATATATAACTATTACTCCCACCAACTTTTATTTTTTTTGTTTATTTTCTTTTAATATATGCTTAATTAATTACCTAATAATACTTTTTATCTTTACTATAAATGATTTCGTATGACATATTAAGCAAAAAATTGACAAGCTTTATCCTCAATCAATTTGGATTAATATCATTCCAACTTTAAATATAGGCTTAATTGAATAATTAGTCAAAAGTACCCGCCAAAATTTGAGAGGGAATTAACAATCACATTTTCATGAGTTAATTTTGTCAAGTCTATCTATTCCAACTTTAAATTAATCTTTTTAACACCCCAATAATAACATGACTCCCCTCACCCCCACCCCCTCCCTCCCTCCTCCCTATTAGTATATATAATTTCTCCTTCACAAAAGAAAAACCTCATCAATATAAACAAAAACTTCTCTTGAAACATAAGCTTCTTTGTCTCTCCACTGCCTCATCGTACTACACTCGCCTGAAAATCAAGAACCATGGCCTCCGCTTGCATTTCATCTTGCGTTAACGACGTCGCCACGAGAGCAGCACCGGTAAGAGCTACATACACAAACCTCTATAAATGGCCTGAATCCGACGCCGAATTCATAAGGTCCGTTAGTTCAAGAATGAACCATGTCAACAACACTAAGACTATTCATCATCCAAAAGTGGTGGACAGTATTTCATGCAGGCAATTATACTTAAGAAGCTACACTTTTTCAAGAGAAGAAGAGTTGTTGAATGACAAGACATCAATGAAATGCTATGGAAGAAAGAAAAAAGGTTGTAGTACTACTAGTGGTGGCCGGAGAAGTAAAAAATGTAAAGGGCTTAGAAAGGCTAAAGAGATATCGTACGTTGCTTTTGCATCCATTTTCCGGCGATTATTATCGTGCACCGTCAAGGTTGATGTGGTTGGTTAATTATATTAGTAATGAAATTAGTAGTGGTAAGTTAAAGTTTTTCATATCTTTTCTTAAATTTCCATGTTTCATTTCATCGACTTTCTCTTTTCTACTTTGGTTTTTCTTTCTTTCTTTTTTTTTTTTTTTTTTTTTGGTTTAAACAACTAGCATGTTTTAATTGCATATATCGATTCGAATATTATGGTAATGTATGTGGCATATTATATTGGTCTTCTTCGATTTCTCATTAGCATCTCTTATGATTTGTAGTTGAATTGTTTTGTCACTTTTGTCCTTCCACACGATATTTCTTTTCCATACTTGCTTTAAATTGCTTTATTTGAGCCGAGGATCTTTTGGAAACAATCTTTTTGTCTCCAAATAGAGGTGAGATTGTGTACACACACTTTAGTTTTGAAAAATAAATTAAATTGACTTTTTAAAAAGGAAAACATGACGACTAAACAATATTAGCATCATCTTGGTTAAAGAATTGGAGAAAAAGAACTTTAATTCTTAAAATGAGAAGCGTGTCGACTTGCATATACATATTGCATAGTAAAAACAATATAAATCTCAACTCTTTTGGAGCTAGTTACTTACTATCCCAATATTTTTTAATATTACTAAAAATTCCTGATTTAGTCCACACGGATACATTACATTTTTTCGAATACAACACTTAATTTTACATGGACACATCACATTCTTCCGCATACATCATTTAATTTTACACGGATACATCACATTCTTCTGTGATGTATCCGAGCTTTTAAGTAAAATCATGAATTTATGTAATTATTTAAATGGGTAGGAATTTTAAATAGTTATAATAAGTTAAGTAATGCCATAATGTTATATTTCCTATTACATACGGAGTACCTTTTTTAGGAATGCCAAAAGTTTAAAAGTCTAATTTTCTTAGTGGGCTTTTCTTTTGCCATAAAAGGAGGGGAAAGGGACACCACATGGCCCATCAAAAAATAAATAACCCATATTTGGGTTATTAGACATGAAGTGACCAATCGATCCAAACTAATTCCAAAAAATAGTCAGTCGGCCCAAACTAATTTCAAAAATGGTCAGTCGAAACTGTATCAATATGGTATATGGATTGTATCAATATGGTATAAGAAGTGTATTAATATGACACATGGACTATATCAATATGGTATAAAAATTATATCAATATGGTATATGAATTATATATGCATATGCTTTTCTGTATAAACTATATGAATATGGCATGGGGACTGTATCATTATGATATATGAACTGGAAAAAAAAAGGCACTAGCAGCGACAAAAAGGCCTAAAATGGCTACCTTTTGGAATTGCAAAACCAATGGCTATTTCGTGGAAATAATTTTGAGCGAAGTAACATTTATGTCTTTTCCCCTAAAAGGAGTCATCATAAAAGGTTCTTTTTCTTGACTACAGATATTATTAGTGATCGCGTAAGAAATTTGATTATCAATCGTATACCTTTTTTTTTTTCTTTACAATTATTTACTATAAAAGCAGAAAATTGCGTCATTCTTATCCCGTAAGATAATAAGATATACCATATGATATGGTCCATATCCATTTTTCTCAAAAGTACAAGCCATATTCACATAAGAGATTATCCACATACTTCCTTTACTAAAAAGAATTCTCCTTCCGTTTGATACGTGGAATGAGATAGATAACAATACTTTATAGATGGGGATGTTTCATGTGATTAGTTATCTCTCCTTCTATATAAAGTTGTTAACTAGTTAATATCCATAATCAAATTCCGTAAATATTATCCTTATCCTACCAACCAAACGTAACGACCCCTTGTAATTTCCAATTTAACGACTTAAAATTCTAGTACGTTACGTTCTTGAACTCAAACATTTGTCAACTTCTTCAGAAGTTCACTTCATCTAATTAATCGTATATTGTTTTATTATCATTTATATATTTTTCTTACACTTAATAATTACTTCGACAATATTATTCGTTCTGTTAATTAAAGTCATGTGCTTACCTGTTCCCATATAATAACCACTCATATCATATGTAGCACTTTATACTTGGAAGGAAAAAAAGGAACTCGGTGGAAAGTATGATGAAGAGAAGAAGTACTCCAAAAGAAAAGGAGAAAAAAGGGTATGGACCAACCAGAAAAAAGGATAATTATAATGTTTTTAGTGATTGGAATTGGAAAATAATGGAGCTTAGAAAGCAAGTTTCATGTCATAATTCTGTGTAAATGTTTGTGTCACTATGTAATTATTGCTTAGTGCACGCAATCGATCCATATTATAAAGAAATGAAAACCTTTATATAATCTCTAATAATGTTTAACCATGTATGTGTCTGAATCAGCTTTTACACACCTCAACTAAATTCATGAATTAGTTCATGAGATACCTATAATCTCTCTGATTTCTGTCGCACTATTAATCCATCCAATTTGTGCTGAATTTTAATTTGCAAGAGATGTGAGTGGAAAAAGAGTATTTATGTGTATTATGCTTTTATAGAACACAATCATGTACATAGGTGATAGCACTGAATTAACCATGATTTCAATATCCTGCTGCCTGTCAACTGCTACTCTTTGTGCACACTTGTCTATTGCATGATGAAATGCAGAGCAATATTACATGCTTTAGATTTAAGGACTTGATATTAAATGAAGCTCAATTTAGATGTACCGTTCGAAGTAATCATATATAACAGACATACAAGATGCTATGTAATATTGATACCTTACGTACTATATACTAATATACAGTATATCAGTGGCGGATCTAGAATTTTACACTAATGGGTTCATTCAGTAAAGAGAATGATGATGATAGCCAATAGTATAGTCTTTTAATTTATTTATTCTTTTTTATTGGTAACGTAACATCAAAATAGGATTATTTAAAAAAAAAAAAAAAAAAAAAACTCGGCACCTTTTTTATTTAACAGAGTTGAGCAAAAAATTAAAAATTTACAAAGAACCTATTAACATTTATTTAACTAACTTAAAGTAAACTAACAAACTATATGTAATTTCAACCAAAATAGTTGCATGTTTTAGCAAAAAACTATGAAAGAAAGTACCAAAATTCAACTAATAAGAATTTAAAATGTTTTTCAAGCAAAATAGATTCTAAATTTTTATTGAATTTGAGTAAGAAAATAAAATATATAGGGTAAAGTTAAAAATTAAAAAGAAATAAATATAACCAAAAGCAAATATACATGGTACAGTGATATACATAGTGAACCATACACATTGAACCAAAAGAAGCAAAAATCAAATGTGCAGATGAACCCTTTACCGCTGCTCCACAGCATCTCAATTGTTTCTTGTGGGTTCAATTAATCCTTATATCAATTTCACAATATTTTTTCCTATATAAAAACACTAAATTTTCGGACGAAGTGGATTTAATTGAACCCATTTGATACCACGTGGGTCTGCCCCTGCAGTATATAGTGGTAAAGATTCGGAGGCGAAATTTGAACTTTTAGTTAATGAATTTTGAATCAAATTTTTTAGCTAAGAATTTTGCGGAACCATAACTTTACTATGGTTAGTTTCTCTTAGATTGTTCACTTCCTATGCTTCTTTGATCTGTCATGCGTATGCTTCATTTAGATTTTTCACTTTCTATGCTTTTGTCTTAAAAAAAGAAAAGGATGAAGATAGTTAACCATCTCAATAATATTATTTCTTCTCAAGAAGTCTTTTAATCACAGTATATTCCAATAAATTTGGAATAGTATTTTATAAATTTACCAAAGCATCATTACGTATAGATTTGGAATAGGCAAAATTTCACATATAGATAACTTAGAACCCTTTTAACTAACTTTTAGTCTAAGTCTTACTAATTACAATTTATAGACAGCAGTTAGTAAAGAAATGTATAAAGACTCATTTATACAAATCTATTAGTCATTTTTTTTCTCAAGAATCGGTTACAAAAAGAATAATCCATCCATTTAAAAGGTAAGAGAGTGTAATTAAGACCCTTAATTATCTCCAACCTCCCACAATGTTCTCCTTCCATATATTATCCTTTTAAATGCTTTAAAAAACTAAGAAAAAGGGAGAAAACAACATCAAAAATTCATAACAAGTATTGTGTGTGTGTGTATATATATATATATATATACCAAAGTATACATGCAAGATATGTTAATATATATATATGTACCAAAGTATACATTCAAGGTATGTTTGCTCTTATAAAATACATAAAACGAAAGTATATAAAGATTGTATAAATAGATTTGATACAATAAGTATAATAGGATGGCAACAAAAGTAAATTATTCAAATATTCATATGTATATCTATTATATATTGTACAAAATATTCAACTAATACATATGAACATATACGTATATTCAATTATTCAAATATTCATATGTATATCTAAATAGATATGTATACTCTTGTAAAATACATAAAACTAAAGTACTCCTATATAAAGATTGTATAAATAGATATGATACAATAGGTATAATATGATGGCAACAAAAGTAAATTATTCAAATATTCATATGTATATCTATTATATATTGTACAAAATATTCAACTAATACATATGAACATATACGTATATTCAATTATTCAAATATTCATATGTATATCTAAATAGATATGTATACTCTTGTAAAATACATAAAACTAAAGTACTCCTATATAAAGATTGTATAAATAGATATGATACAATAGGTATAATATGATGGCAACAAAAGTAAATTATTCAAATATTCATATGTATATCTATTATGTATTGTACAAAATATTCAATTATACATATATGTATAAATAGATTTCAATACCTCTCATCAATCTCCCAAATGGAATTTTATCAGCCATTCGAATAAAGCAATTTGTTTAATGGGAAAATCCTGGAAATGGAAGGAAAATAATGTGATTAGATGAAGAAGAAGATAAAAAATTAAACAAAAAAAACAAAGAAAATCAAACATACACAACAATTGATGGATTATTCCAAAGGAAATCTTGTGCGGATGTTTAGGGATCATAATCTCGGATGACTAGGAGAAAATATTTCTGAAATCTTCTTAAGCTTATCTATTCCTTTCAATTGAAAATCAGCCAAAAAAATAGTCAATTAGGTGAGCTCCATAATTAATTACTCTCTATTACCTTTTTCTAATTTAAATTAAAAAGATATATACATTGCTTCATTTGTATATGAGGGCCCACATAATTAACTACTTTTCCAACTATCTTTAACTATAGAAAGTAATTATTTTAAACATTAACCATGTGAGGTAATTATTGTCTAAATTTATCTATGTTGTGTAATTTTTCCTTTGGAATATGTACCCTAGTTTCCTGTTAAGCAAAAAACAAACCAATTAAGCCGAACCATATTGATGAAACTTGTCCGTTACCTGGACCAAACTTACACCAGTGAGTTGGGCCAAAACATAGCTGGGCCACGAAAACATTTGGACTGAGAGTTGGGCAGGGCCCCTTGAACGCAGGCCCCCATTACCACAAATTATGACGTAGACTCTATCAATTGCACGGATCTTAGGTGAGTGCCCCTCCAAAGTGCAATGAAGGTCACCAACCTAGGCTATGGGCGTTCATGATCGACTATTAACCCCGTTTAGGTAAGTATGGATTCATGTTGCACTAGCCTCTTTTATTATGCGGCTTCAGCTTCTCTTTTCTTTTGCTATCAAGCGATGTGGTACTAATCATACAAAATGCCACAAACAAAGATTGCAAGCAAATATAACAAGCCTTAACTATCTCAAAGATCTCACCTTTTTATTCTGGGAAGTTTACATAACAGAAAAGGAAAATTACTTCCTATGTAACCTTAAACAATTAAAATTCAAGATAATTGATAGAGTTCAACATTTTAAAGATAATTAACTATCTAAGGAAAGATAATCTTTAATTTTCATTTCTTGTTTACTGAACTAAAAGAAGTGTTTCATTTAGTGAGTATTCACACATTTTCTAAATTGAGTGAGTATCCACTCTATTGTTATACTTTAAACGAAACGAAAAAGGGGAGGTAGAGACTATCTCTAACAAACGTATATTTTTGAGTCTAGATTTTCACTATACTATTACACTTTCAATCAAACGGAAAAAGGGAAGCGGAGGTCACTTCTAACAAGTGTAGGTTTTCGAGTCTAGATTTTCACTATACTATTACATTTTAAACGAAACGAAAAAAGGGAGACAGAGATCAGCTCCAACAAGTGTATATATTTGAGTCTAGATTTTCACTTTATTATTACACTTTAAATAGAAGTGTTAAAGGAGAGGTGGCAATCACTCTATTAATTGTATGCTTTCGAGTCTAAATTTTTATTATATTATTTACACTTTAAATTTAAATGAAACGTTAAAGGAGAGGCAATAATCACCTCAACAATAATATATTTTGGTGTCTAAATTTTCACTATGTTATTACACCACACTCTATTCACATTACATAAATATATATCACATAAATAGTCATTGATAATAATCTACTATATAAATCAAATTTAGTCAAATATATTCATTATATTTCTAAAGAAAAATAAATGCTCCCTCCATTTCAAAAAAAATGATTTATTTTGACTTGACATAAAATTTAAGATAATAAAAAAGACTTTTAAATTTTATGATTTTAAATTAAAGTTATGTCAAATATATCAAAATACCCTTTAATTTTGTGGTCTTAAATATGTCACGTGGAAGTTGAAATTAAAGTATTATAAAAAAAAAGAGTAATCACTCTTTTTAAAATAGATTAAAAAAAAATAGATTATTCTTTTCTAAACGGAAGGAGTACCTGTGATCACTTGTGTTTTAGCACACTCCAACTGTCTAGGGGCAAAAATGGACAAAAAAGATTACGTCAATCAGTCCTACGCGTCTCCATCCCTATTGCCTTTCGGGGGCAAACAGCAATTATTTTTTGGGCTTTTTAGATTTTGGGATGTTTTCGGGCCTTTTCCAAACTTTTATTCACATTTTTTGTTCCTGTTTATTCGATCTTTATCTCGCTCCACTCTCAAACATCACTGCACAAATCTCTTCTCACAGATCTCTGCCCTTTTTTCGCTCTTTCTCTACTCTGGTAATACCTTCGTTAACACCATTTCTCTCTGTTTATTTATTAATAATTAATTTATCTGGTTTTTTTTTGAATTCATATATATATATATATATATATATAGCTCTCGATTTTGTGTATTACTTTATGTTTTTTTTTTTCGATTGATATAAGTTGTATCTAATGTTTTACTTGCTTGTATGTTTTTTTTTTCCTATTTATTTTTGCTTCGGCGATAGGTTTTAGGTACTTTAAGTGTGGAGGAGTGGTAATTGTTGTGGTTTTGAGTTTGTTTTTGATTGATGTTGATATGTTTTACTGTTTTAATTTAATTGGAGTAAGTAATCTGAAGCTTTTTCTTTTCACTTGTAGTAATGTGTATGAGAATCAGTTAAAGAAAAAAGAAGTGTAAAAGTCAGTTTTTTTTTTTTTTGGGTGGTTGAGTGGTTCTATGGCGATAAAGACTATAAATAATGCGAATGGTTTTATTTAAGTAGTGAAGTTTTAGCATGACAGTGTAGGCTGGTGAATGGTGATGGTAATTTTTTTAAATAGTTTAAGTACATTGCTGGTTTGCATTAGTGCTGGTAATTTAGCCCATGACCCTCCCTTAGTAAAACATATCAAAATTGCCTATTTATATAAATAAAGGTTCAACCTTTAATAAAATGGATCGAATTTGAAATGTGTTAAAAGCAGTCAAGTGCTCATTGGAAACAATTCACTGCTTTTGGATTCTCTGTTGAAGTAAAAAATGATGTGCATTGAAGTATTACTTCAATGCACCTAAAGCCTGGAGTTGTATTGCTAGTGCCAAATTTACATCTTCTTTGTGGCTGAAATTGAGACCTTGCCATTTCAATTAATGTGTGCAAGTATCTCAAGCAATTTACTATTATTGCCTTAGATAGGGATAAAATCTTCATGGAGTTTCTTCCGGTGGAGCGAAATAGTAAATGCACACAATCAATGGCGGTTATTTCTTGAGTTAATGCCTTGATCCCGATACTCGTCTTATTAAAAATGGAAATAGAGAAATTTAGGTACCTACTGGATGCTTCCTAATTTTATAGTAGAATATGTTATTGAACAAAAAAATGTAAGAAGTGGACAGAGTTACCTGGCACCCGGTGGGAGTATTCCGTGGAATTAGTCGAGTGGCAAAACTGGCCCGGACACCACCGTTATAAAAAAAAAAAAAGTGCAAGAATGAAAAATCTGAGAATTTAACTTATACTAATGTGAACTTTTACATTTACTCATAATTCTATTTGTATGTCATCACCAAAATATACTACTTTTCCTTTTATACTTGAGACAAAAGAGACGGAAATCGTCATACTCAATGTTTTAAAACTTAATAAGTTGTACCTTTTTAAATGACTCCCTGTTTGTTTAATTTCTCTCTCTTTGCTACAAAATTAGTGAAATTGAGCTCGATTTATCAATTGTTCTAGAGTTTATTTTAAGGACGGACTGGTTTAGGGTAGAGATAATACTCCACTGCTCTTATGCACTGACGTCTCTTCTCTTGTATGAAATGGAAATATTTTCAAGGTGAAATTGAGCTCTTGTAATTGGTTCAATATATCAGTTGTTGTAGAGTTTTACTCTAAGAATGAACTATTTTAAGGCAGAGTCAATGCTTTACTATTTGCACACTTAAGGTATGTATTTATGTGCTTGGTGCTTGTTTCAAGCTTTGTGGTTTTTCTCCCCTTTTAATGTGTTACGATTTTTTCTTCTTTCAATAGTTTTGATGGTAAAAATTATAGTATTTTTTGACTGCCTATTCCATTCACATTGCTTTACAGATAATCAGTAATTACACATTGGAAAGGCTTCAAAAACATTCTCCCAAAACCTTTCCGAAGAAAAGGAAAAGGAAGCTTCTGTACGACAAGGAAAATATTCTGCATGACCTCTTGACATTTCTGCAATGTCAGGGTTACTCAATGTATTCATCTTTCTACACAGAGTTCATTGTATTTTGATACTCATGTTCCTTTTTTGTATTTGATGCTTTTTCGGTTGGGTTCTTTTTATCACTTTCCTCTTTTTGGAAGAACATATTATCCATGTCTATCTACCTTATCTCTTGAGTGTTCAAAACTATTTCTATGTCACTGTAAGGGTAAAGATTTTATTTGTGCTATCAATTATACTTTGTTTGTTTTGTTAATATTTTTATCTGTGATGAAAATTGTATTTTGTTTAAGTTGATTAACTTGTACTCTATGTTCATTATTTTAATGATGGTATTGTTAACGGTGCTAGATCATTCTTTTTTTCAAAAGCTATAATTATGATTCAATCCCACACTAGTTAAGGTTATACCTTAAAGTTAATCCTTGTAATTTATGTTGAGCAATTGATCAAATAGTATTTATCAAGACTTATTGGGAATTATTTTAATACACATTAACCTTGTTCAAATTTTCATCCCTCTGGATCGTGTTAACTTATATTCTAAGTTCTTTCCTTGAGCTTCACTAATAAACATTTTAGCTTCTTTACCTTTAAAAAAAACCATATTAGCTTCTTTATTAACTCTCTTATATTCTTTAAAGGATTCTTTTGCTGTTGCTAACATCCTTTAGTCCCGTTGTGCTTTAATAGTTTTTTTTTTCCTCATTCTACCCCCAAGATCTTTGTGGTCATGATGCGGACTTTGCACACCTAAAACTTCATTATTACTTTCTCAATGCAAGTAGTCATTTCCTTCCAATGCATCAGTTTTTAGTCCCGTACTCGCTCCTTCAACATTGTGTCCATAAATGCTAGTTTGTGCTTTTTAGTGTCCGTCATTGAATATTTGGTTGCACTGTTCTTTCCTCCTCACTCGTTCTCTTCACATCCAGGTATACTAGTTCGTGTTGGGTGGGTACGGCTTCTTTTGGTATATCATTGCAGTTCTTACATTTGGCCATGTCATTTCTTTTGATAAGAACGAAATTTTTATTTATAGGTGTCACGTTTACCTTATCACAAAAGAAAATGTTATGTGATTCCCTCTCGTTACACTAGGCGTTGGCTAAAACTAAATCACTAGGTGATACAATCTCTGAAGTATTCCTTCGTTCATTCCTTGCACGAGAACCATATTCTAATATGCTTAGTTGGATCTGTCACTATATCTATCCATATCTCCATTTAGGCCTCCCCCAATAAACATCAGTAAATATCTGGTGGTCATTCCGGATCCTCTGAACCACGTTACTCGTATCTTCTGCGAACATAGTTTTAGTTATCTTTTTTAATCCTATTTAGGGAGCATAGCTTTTAATCCTATTTAGGGAGCATAGCCTTTTTCATCCAACATAAGTTTTTGAGGAAATCCCACATTTTTGTAGAAATGCAAGGTAAGGATGCTTACATAGATCCAATATGGTTCGATCCTTTCCTGAATCCTGCGCATAGCGGGAAGTCTAATGCATCAGGCTGCCCTTTTATCAAATTTTGAATGGACATTTTGATTTAGAACGAAGATATAAGTATCTTTGTGGAGGCAAACTAACGTCAACTATTTGGTAAAGAATAGAGTTTCATTTTATTTCCTTCTAATTTCCTCTGGAACAAAGTATGCATATCTTTCCAGAGTTTAGATTTAGTTACGCCGTTTAGTCATATTTGTGGATTATAGAAACTAAACAATAAATTCTTTCATCTAAAATTAATTTAAGAGGGGAACTTTGCTATGGAAAAAAATGCAGATTGTAAGTTTCTGAGGAACTGACATTAATTGTTAGGTAAAGGGACAATATGGAGTGTCATGCTATTTTCCTGTAGGTTCACCAGAATAGGCCGAGGTGCTGAGCTCATTGGAACTTCTAAAATGTGGAGTACCTTTTTTGGCTGTGTTACTACCAAATCATGATATTTGATTTTGATGGATCGGGGCCCCCTGGCATTTTGTTTTCATGACACTTCAGTAATGCAGTTCTGATGTACAACAACAACAACATACCCAGTGTATTCCCACAACGTGGGATCTGGGGAGGGTAAAGTGTACGCCGTCCATACCACTACCTCAGATGAAGTAGAGAGGCTGTTTCCGATTCTGATGTACACTTTAGTTAAATTAAATATATGGCCAATTTAGGCAGCTCTTTTTTTCGTAGAATATCTTGCCTATCACACTACAAGAAGCCATGTTGCGCCAGAGGAGTACTGAAAACTCCAATTACATATTAGACACGGTCAAAGTTTGTCATTTTTAAGCGTGTGGTTGCATGTTGCAACATAAAATCATGAACCTCTTCTAGGTATTATTTGTTTCCTTTTGACTGAAGAATTAGATATTCTTGTTCGCATCAGTTTTAGATGGCTCGTTAATGCATGAAATGGGTATTGCTGATTGCTCTTAATATTTAGTGCTCCACACTCAAATTTATTCGATTTGGTTGTAGTCATCTCTGAATGGTTCAGCGTCAAATCTTCCCGACAACACCGGACGCTCATTTCCTTCATCTTTCTCTCCTCAATCTGGTGCAGCCTCCCCCCTTTATCATCACTCTGGTGAGTTGTTTTCTGTATTGTCGTTGCTTTCTGATTTTTTCAAGCAAATGTACTAGAAAACTACTTCCTTACAGGAAGTATTCAGGGCCTTCATAACATTCATGGGAGTTTCAATGTTCCTAACATGCCGGGTACACTTGGTTCAAGAAATACAGCAATAAATAATGTCCCTTCAGGTGGGGTCCAACAACAATCTGGGAATAGTCTCTCTGGTGGTCGTTTTGCATCAAATAATATTCCGGTAGCCCTTTCACAGGTTTGTGTATTTCTATTTCTTTTTGTTTAGTAGATTACCTAAATAATGGAAAGATAACAGACTATATCCCTCTAAGATGATACTCCCTCCGTTCCGTTTTAGTTGTCAGGATATGGTTTTGCACAAACCTTAAGAAAAAATTAATTAGGAGTGTGATTTGACTAATATATCCCTTATTAATTTTTTAATCTTATCTATTCAGGTGCCACTTAATTCTAAAAGAATAATTAATTCCTTCTTGATTTATTAAATTGTCAATTATTAAGGAACAACTATTTTTAGTACATATGACAACTAAAAAGGAATGGAGGGAGTGATTTTTATACTTTCTTAGTGGGAAAGAATATTTGATTTTGAAATCTTGTACTATGATTTTGGAAATGGAGATTCTAGAGAAGCTCTTGATAGACATACATCTAATATTTGTTTAAACCATTTCAAGCATCGATTAGAATTAGTTTCTGAACTTTTCCTGTTTCTGTCTTTTTTCCCCCTCTTTTCTCATTCTCTATTCACGCGCACTCACAAACTCTAGAACACACCGTCATTGGGTTGCCTATCTGTGATACAGATGTCCCAGGGAAGTTCTCATGGTCATTCTGGCATTACAAGTAGGGGTGGTATGAGTGTTGTTGGTAACCCGGGATATAGTAGTAACACCAATGGTGTTGGGGGTTCTATTCCTGGGATTCTTCCAACCTCCGCAGCAATTGGTAATCGAAGTTCTGTTCAAGGCCTTGGAATGTCCCCACTGTTGGGAAATGCAGGTCCAAGGATGTCAAACTCAGTTGGAAATATAGTCGGTGGAGGCAATATTGGGAGAAGCATCAGCTCTGGTGCAGGATTGTCTGTGCCTGGTCTTGCTTCTCGACTAAATTTGACTGCAAACACTGGTTCTGGAAATTTAAATGTTCAAGGATCTAATAGGCTAATGGGCGGTGTTATGCAGCAAGGTAAATTAACCTAAAATGTTGATAGTTTCTCTTCTAGTTTTGCTAGTTCTCTTCATCGTGCTGTCTTTTCTTGGTTTTAAAATCCAAAACTTTCTCTGACGTTATTTTTGTACTTGATAGAGGCTTGTCTAGTTTTGTTCTTTCTTGGATGAAGTCCTAATATTAAATATAGACAGTTATTTAATAATCTGCTTTTTGTATCTTCTTTTGGTCTATTTCCTAAAATAGATGAACTCAAATTTATGTAGCTCTAACTTGAAAAAAGAATAGGATATTCTTTGCTGGCAGTGTTATTAAAAGTGCTCCCTTCAACACTTGAAGTGTGAAACAAGGTGACGCGACGGGTCAAGGGCTTTTGTCCCTTGAAGCGAGGTGAGATCAGAAAATCTCTCGCTTCAGCAGCAGAAGAAATGAGAAGCGAGTTGAGGCGTGAGTGTTGCTTTTGCGAAAAAAGCAATATTTTTTGAAATTTAATTGAAACAAGGGTTAATTTTAGGTCTAATTTTGAAACAATTGCCACAGACATAAGAATCTTCATCGCTGCTCTTCTTCTCCTCCAATTCTAGGGTTTCAAGGTAAGTTCTCCTCTTATTTTTCTCCTCCATTTCTCATTCATTTTCTCTTCTTCTTCTCTTCGGCTTTTTATTTTTGATTTTTTTCTCTTCTTTTCTCCTTTGCTTTCTATTCTTTTCTCTTCTCCTCTTTTTCCGATTTGTTTCTCCTCTCCTCTCTTGTTTCTATGTCTTTTTCAAGTTTTTTAATCTAGTTCTAGCATCCATTGTATACTTTTTAATTTAATAATTGAAAGATTTGCTTAATATACTATTTCAGTTGAACAAAGCGTGCTCTTGGCTTCACGTTTGGGTGAAGCAAGCCCTCGTTGCTATTTTCCACTTCTTGCTTTCCAAAACACTGTTGCTGGATAGCTGGTTATAGATAGAAGTTTTTTCCACATGAAAAGTCTTCTATTCCCTTTTCCTGAGGGAGCTACAGCAACAACATACCCAGTGTATTCCCACAAAGTGGGGTCTGGGGAGGGTAAAGTGTACGCCGTCCATACCACTACCTCAGATGAAGTAGAGAGGCTGTTTCCGATAGACCCCCGGCTCAGGACAAAAAAAATAGTATGAAAAGGCATAATAAAAACTAAAACAAGACGTTATGACACACCAATAGAAAAACCCACAGAGTAGTACTAGGAACTATCTATCCGAAATCACAAACATCGTCAAAACACCGCGAACAAGAGACTACAAGTCACACGCATAGCACTATGACTACTGGCATGACTACCAACAAAGTAGCTCTTCCAACTGGCAAGGGCGCACTCCCACCTATTAACCCTCTACCTTAATTCGTGTCCTCTACACCTTCCTATCTAGGGTCATGTCTTTAGTAAGGTGTAACTGCTCCATGTCATGTCTAATCACCTCCCTCCAATATTTCTTCAGCCTATCTCTACCCCGCCTGAAACCATCCATAGCCAACCGCTCACACTTTTCTTGAGGGAGATTAGATACAAATCATTACCCTTAGCTTGGGGTTTGTGGTACATAACCTTCTTGACCTTTTAAAATATATACATGAGTACCTCATTATGAACTAAAGTGGAACTGTTTGTACGCCATTTCACCTTATGAGAGTGGGATTGGTTCTAAACTTACTCTTCTTGAAAAATACAACAATGAAAACGACCCTCCCCAGTCCAAATTATGACAAAGATAAGAGAAGTTATGTAAATTTTAAAAAAAGGATAGGTTGAACCAAAGTAAAATAAGAGTATTACTGTCATTTCCCTTTTCCTCACTTTTGTTGCTTGGCACTAATTAGGGAAAGAAGGAAAGGAGGGGGAATAAGGAAAAGAGTAAATATGGGTGTATATATGTTCATATGCTAAATTATGTACATATGGATAGTAAATCTACATTTTCACTTTATTTCCTTAACAATTAGAAGGTTATGCTTATATCTACAGTGGCTGGTTGGTTTATGTACTTCAAGCGGAAAACTGCGGAGGATAATCCCTTCATTTGGATTAAAATAACTGAGAGAATCCATACACAATTGTATAATTACAGATGCTAGGTGGTTTATGTGCCACTAACTGTATTATGAGGGAGAGAGTCCTATTTAACCTTTTTCGTCTTTTTCTTATAGCCCTAACAAACTAGTAAATCAGATTTTCGCATTAAGCTAGTTTTAATTTTTTATCATTTCTACTTTGTTCTTCATTGACCTACTTATTGGTTATTGGCTATTTGAGCCTTTAGTTGGTTTTCTTCTCCTCATTTGATGAGTTTTTTAATCCCCACCATAGACCTCAAGTTGAAAACCTTTCTAGGACTTCATCATTGTTTATGAGACATATTATCATTTGATTTTTTTTTTAAAAAAATGAGTGTAAATTCATTTTGATGAAACTTACTTTTAGCTGTTTTTGCCATTAATTCTGCATAAAGTTGTTATTTGTACGTTTTGAGGTGAACTAGGCGCCTATGTTATATATCATGTTGTAGGTTGACCTTTCTTCTGTGCTAATGGTGCCATCTGGATTCAGCCTCTCCGCAGGTAATGTCTATTTTAGGTAATTCATATCCTACTGCTGGTGGTCTATCTCAGAACCATGTTCAAGCAGTCGGCAACCTTAATTCCATGGGAATGCTGAATGATGTGAATTCAAACGATGGATCTCCGTTTGATATCAATGATTTCCCCCAGCTAAGCAGCCGACCTAGTTCTGCTGGAGGGCCTCAAGGACAAT
This sequence comes from Capsicum rhomboideum, assembly GCA_031232105.1. NCBI lineage: Eukaryota > Viridiplantae > Streptophyta > Magnoliopsida > Solanales > Solanaceae > Capsicum > Capsicum rhomboideum. The sequence continues at coordinate 4,095,842 of CP124713.1, read as the reverse complement.
TGGGTAATCAAAGTGCCTTTTCTTCCTGACAAAATGCAGAAGTGATTTTATTTGATTATTCATTCAGAATACTGAGGAAGGAACAATCTCAGGTTCATTGCGAAAACAAATTGCTCAACAAAATCAGGAATTCAGCATTCAAAATGAAGATTTTCCGGCCTTGCCAGGATTTAAAGGTGATTATATGCATACTCAAAGCTCTTGTCATGCTTTCTTAAGTTATTTGATAAACCACTCCTCCCATATAACTTTGGTGTGACACGTTGTTCGGTGGGGTCAGCAAAAGGAAAGGTCGGCAGGTGGGGTCAGAAAAAGGAAAGGTGGGCGGAAGAAAATAGAGGAATATGAGTCTTTTCCCTGTTTTGTTAGGAAATAGCCGAGGGGAGCTGAAAGTACAAGTTTGTTTACCTCCGTGAGTTTTTCATTTTCTTCAATTTTTTTCACCAAGAAGGAATCTGATTTTTTTCATCGCTAAGGAATCTGATTGTATTTTCATCGCAAAGGAATCTGATTTTATTTTCATCGCAAAGGAATCTGATTTTATTTTCATCACCAAGGATCTGATTTGATTTTAAACATAGTGTTAACGGATGGACATTCTCCTGATTAAAAAAAAAAATGAATGAACATTCTCAGTTCCTAGTATGAGGTTGGTGGTGCACCCTACAAGCCAACCTTGCTTCTAAGTCCTGGACTTTATCTGGGGTATAGCGCTTTCTTCTCCTGGCAGTGCTAGGAATTATGATTTGAGCATGTTTATGGGGCTTTATTCTTTAGTTGTTTCCAGGTCTGAGTTTCTTTGTTTGTTTGTTCTTTTTTCAAAAAAATCTGCTTTATGTATAACAAAAGAGAAGAGATTAGAAAGGGATATTGTAAGAGGGTTCAGAGTTGCTTTTGTATTTTAGGAGTCTACTAAATGGAATTGCTCTCATATTTGCTTAGGTGGCAATGCTGATTATGCTATGGATCTACACCAGAAAGAACAACTTCATGATAATACTATTTCTATGATGCAGCAGCAGCACTTCTCTGTAAACTTAAACTTCTGAAATACTGGATACTTATTTTAATTTTGTGATTAATTGTCAATGCTTTAGCCTCATGACTCTGCCATGTATTTCTCATTATCTAATGCACAGATGGGCAGATCTGGTGGTTTTAACTTGGGAGGAACATACTCATCGCTTCGCTCACAGCAGCAGCAGCAGCAACATGCCACATCAGTGAGTAATAGTGGTCTCTCTTTTTCAAATGTAAACAACCAGGATCCGCTACATTTACATGGTTCAGATGTCTTCCCGTCATCACACTCCAGTTATCACCAGCAGGTGCATTATCTTTATACATTTTTTTCTCGCTCGTATTCATTTTATTTTTTTCTGTTTGTCTTTCTCTATTATTTGAGGTTGGTGCGGTATGCTGGTGTTGGGGGGGTGGGGGTGGGGGGTGGTTTTTTTTTTACGGAGGTGAGATATGGATCACATTCACTCCATATAAAGAGATGATTGAGGCCCTCCTTTTCTGCGACTTCCTAATAAAATTTTAAAGACATGTTTCCCCTTCGTCTGTTTCTAATTGGAGGTTTCTTTTCCTTTCTTCTTTTTACTTATTCTTGTTTCCGTCGGGTTGGGGGGAGAGTTGAGATTGGTATACCTTTGTTGCTGAGTACTTGTGGACATTGGCTGGTTCCAAAAACAGAAATTTGATTTTACTATAAGAGCCATTTGCTTTTGAATAATGACTGGTTGAGTTATGACAGAAAGCTAAGAGTTTTTGTTAGTATTATGGTGAAGAAGCTTTATACATGCATAATTTGTAGTGGCTACAAGGGCCGTATTCATACAGCTGTAGGTGATAATTTACTCACTTTACTCTCTATTTGATTCAGTCGGGTGGACCTCCTGGTATTGGGTTACGGCCTCTTAATTCTCCTAGTTCTGTTTCTGGTATTGGCTCATACGATCAGCTTATCCAGCAGTATCAGCAACAGCAACAGCAACAGCAGACTCAATCCCAATTTCGACTGCAGCAAATGTCCGCTTTAGGTCAGCCATACAGGGACCAAGGCATGAAATCCATGCAGGCTCAAGCTGCTCCTGACCCTTTTGGTATGCTTGGTTTGCTAAGTGTAATAAGAATGAGCGATCCGGATCTGACTTCTCTTGCTCTTGGAATCGATCTAACCACTCTTGGATTGAACTTGAACTCTGCGGAAAATTTACACAAAATGTTTGGTTCCCCATGGTCTGATGAGCCTGCAAAGGGTGACCCAGAATTTACTGTACCGCAATGTTATTATGCCAAGCAACCACCTCCTCTAAATGTGAGTGACCTCTATATTCTTGTTTATCTTTCCCGGATCCCAAGCATAACAGGAGCTTTAATGCACCGGGCTGCCCTGTTTTTTAAAATGTATTGATATGTTTTGAATTGGTTGCAGCAAGCATACTTTTCCAAGTTTCAGTTAGACACTTTGTTTTACATTTTCTACAGGCAAGTCGCTCTCTAATAAGACAGTCCAGTGGTTCTTGGCCATGAAATTTGAATGTAGAAATAACTCAATCTGTTGTTTTTTGCAGCATGCCAAAGGATGAAGCGCAATTATATGCTGCTAATGAATTGTATGTTCTTTCTTTTGTACAAAAATTGGTTTTATAGGGAGCTTGTTCATTCTACTGTAGTTCCTTATAGCAATCTAGCTTTCTATTGCTTCTTCGGATACCACATACTACATATTAACGTATTTGGCTTGCTTTTGTTCTTAGTTGAATCTATTTGATAACATTATTGCATCATTTCATACAGGTATAACCGGGGCTGGTTTTACCACAGAGAACATCGATTGTGGTTTATGAGGGTTGCCAACATGGAGCCTCTTGTCAAGACCAATGCCTATGAGAGAGGATCTTATATTTGTTTTGATCCAAACACATGGGAGACAATCCGCAAGGTATGGCTTTCATTTTACATTTTTTTAATTTATGTAAATTGTAGGACCTGAGGTTCTAGTTTTCTGATTTCTCTGCAATTCCAATGCAGGATAATTTCGTACTCCACTACGAAATGTTGGAAAAAAGACCTGTTCTACCTCAGCATTGAGGAGATTATGTTCAGTTTACAGTTGTACATTTTTCACAGAATCCCATTTTCTAGGAGCCAGCTAGTTCTCACCTGTAGTTTTCAGCTCAATTGAGCTTTTTGGCAGCCAGCCAATGTTACTGTAATGTTTTCTCAGTTGTTTATCCCTTGTAACTTTAGATGCTGCAAGTTGAAACAAAAAAAAAATCCAGTACAGTTCTCTGATTTTCCCTGTCAGCTAAACTTTTGTCGATGGGAATGACATTTTTGAGATAATTATAGAAATATAAGTGACTTGTTGAAAGCCTTACTGTTTGTGGCCTGTATGTCCAAAGCTTCTGGGAAGCCGAAGTGTTTTTTTCAAAAGGTGTTTATTCTAGAAAGTTGAGGTGTTTGCAAAGATTAAAGGGAAAAAATAAGTGTTTTGAGTAGCAGAAGCAATTATCTTTTTTCAGAAGCTAGAAAAAGTAGCATTTTTGGAACATGGCCAATACATGTGAAATCTGGCTTATTCTTCGACCAGCCAACTTCATTTGTCCGTTGCTGCAGGAAAAAAAAGTTTTAATGTACTTTTGTCCCCACTCCACGACCCAGATCCCACACAAACTGCACGTTTGCTTCTGCAAGATTACACGCGAGGGGCATGCGTTTACACCAGATCAAACAATTTAATCTGAAGTGAGAATACATATTTCAAACAATGGTGAGTGATAAATGTGTATATGAAACAAATGGCTTGCATCTATTAGTTTGGTACAAATACCTAGTGCGGATAAGCTTTTTCACCTTAAGGACCTATAATCTCCTGCCTGCTTATTCCGAAAAATACTTATCTGCGCTCATGTTTACACCTAATCATATAAACTTTTCTTGGTTAAGTGACATGGTGAAGTGAAATTTTGTTTAGTGCAGAACACAACAAACAATTACATACCCAATGTAATCTTACAAAGTGAGGTCTGGGGAGGATAGAGTGTGCACAAACATTAGGGGAGGTAGAGAGGCTGTTTGTCCAGAACACATCTTATCATTTATTAATTTCATGTAAATTACTAGGAGAGGAACTCCAGATTAAATCCAGAAGTGAACAAGTTATCCTGTCACCTCAGAGAAGAAAGATTGGCTAGAACTTTCATTTTTTAAAATTGACGATTGGCTAGAACTTTAATGAAGTAGAGTAACTGCCTTTGATTCAAGAGTCTACACATGAAGGTAAGTAAAGCCAATGATCTATTACCCACAAGACAAAAAAATTAAATACAATTTGGGGCAGGATTTACAGAATTGCTATTTTTTTTAAAAAAATTATATAGCATACATTTTCTCATTATTTAGAACATCTGTATCTGAGATTACTGATGCAGACCAGGACAAGGACCTGCTGGCCAGAGAGTTTTTTCGAATGTTCCTCTTGTTGGAGGACTCTATCCTATGCATTATGACCCAATAACACATAGTCCCTAGAGTTGTAACTAATATAGCTGTTCCTATAATAGTCACTACAATAGCCAACCACTTCTCATTTTTGCCAACCACAACATAAGACAGTGCCAAGAAAGCCACTGAAATTAGCACACATGCTAACCACATAAGCTTGTTTATGATTGCCATCATTTGCTTCTTTGCCTTGCTTTCGATTACCACGATCGATGTCTGAACGATCACAACTGCAAGAGAGATAAAAAGGGCAAAAGAGTCAAAGATGAAGAAAATCAGAAATGAGGGACTTGGAGCTATATTTGCTTCTCCGAGGGAATGGCCTGGCGGGACATCTTCTGGATACTCGATATATTGGCCTGGTACGGAGAAAATTGCTGCGAAGGCAACTGTGGCGATGAGTACAGCTACAACTGTGGTAGAATTGATGGCGTTGTTAAGGCCTTCAGCGTGCATTTTGTCTATGCGCTTGGCAATGCCATGTATGCGTTTTCTTGTCTGTCGCGTATGTTCCATTTGATAGTGCACTTCATGTTTTATGTCACTAACTGTTTGTTTCAACTGTCTTGCTGGATTTGTAGTCTGAGGCTTGATGGTTTTGGCGCTTTGTACACCAGCTTCCTGTAGGATGACTGCAATATTGGCCTGTCCCATTTTCTCTGCAGTGTCGAGGGCAGTTTCCTTTGATCTATTGACTGCTTTAGTGTCTGTGTCTTTCTGCCCAAGCAGAAACTTAACAATCTGCATATGTCAAAGGAAACAGTTAGTGACAGGTAACATATTATAGCAATTAGCAGTAACCTGCCTTATTTTTCGGTCTACTAGTCTCACTTTTTGTGAACTGTTATCTGTACTTTATCTTTTACGTGACTTGATATTATAGAAGAAATTTAGATTCAAAGTCAATATACAAACTCCTACATATATGCTAGAAAACAGCATACCTGAGCTCTTCCTTTCCGAGCTGCAATGTGCAATGCTGCATTGCCCTTCGTGTCAACGATATTTATCAACTTAGCATCTGCTCTAATCAGCTCCTCCACAACCTCAAGGTTTTGTCCTTTGACAGCCATGTGAAGTGCAGTCTGCCCCTTTTTATCCATCCGGCTCGCTATCCCTGGTTCCTTATTCAAAAGGGCCTTCACCACTTGCACATGTCCATTTCTTGCAGCAGAATGAAGGGCTGTTTTCCCATTACTTTTAGCAATCGTGGCCAAACTACTCTCTGCCTCCAATAGATAATTCACCACCTGGATATGCCCTTGGTTTGCTGCACTATGCAAAGCTGTTGTATTTGCAACATCAACAGTCATTGAGAGCTCGGGATGTACTAGCATTAGTACCTTCACCACATCTGCAACATGAGCAAATCAAAAAGTTCACCGGAAGTCTACTAGAAAACTAGATTCGGAGAGTAGAGAATCATAATTGAGATGCTATACTACCATCAACATACCCAAATCCCCTTGTTTAGCAGCAATGTGCAACGCATCAAATCCGTTCCTTGCTTTGATTCCAGCAGCAACAAGATCATAGTACTTGATCATCTCCTTAACTAACTCACAATAACCATATTCTGCAGTAACATATAAAGGGGTCTCTCCAGCTGAATTTTGCTTTACCAACAACTCTGACAATTCTTCTTCCCCTGTGTTATCGATAATCCCTCTTATTTCAACAAGATTTCCAGCTCTAGCCAATTTATGCAAGACAGTGTCCTCACGTTTCCCCGTTAGTTGTTTCTTCATCGTTTTTCGGGGCATGGATGCCTCCATCCTAGTCAATTCCTCCACAAAGTTCACCCTTTGGCCTAATGTTAATCTTTAACCAAAATCCTCTTCTTCTTTCCCTCAAACACCCAAATCAGCAACAACATTTTTCAACACCAAGACAGATTCAGTAGCCAAACGAGTAACTTTTTTTTATACCTGAAGCATCCTATGACAATCATACACTGCTGGACTCTTCAAAAGACATACACCTGATTTTCAAGAAAGTCAGGTGAATGGTGCCTATACGTGAAAGCATCAATACATTAGGGGAAATCATCCGCTTCAGTGAAAAAAACAAGAAATCAACATTTTTACAGTAGCTAGGAGAAGGAAAGGATAAGTATGGATTAGTCGAAAGAAAATCTTAACTATGTATTTTCTATACAAAGAACATCATTCATTATAACCATTTGTTTTGCACTATGTAGCTAATTATTCCTGTTGTCTTATCCTTCCTCTTTAATTAATGTATTACAACCAAAAAGATTGCCATCTAGATACAGCAAAATACAATAACATTACCTGGATATGAAGAGAGTTTCATACTTTTGCTCTAATTTGTCATTAAATATCCAAGAAGTTAAGAAGCCACTAGTATAAAGAGCATATATGTGATGAAAACAACCTGTTTCTGGGATTTTTAGAGATGGAAGAAAAGCTCTAAAGTTATTTTTGGCTGATATAAATTTGAACAAGTTGAGAGAAAAGTTTAGAGAAACAGTAGAAGGTTAAGAGGGAGGGAACATTAAAGGCACATGTATGCAAATGCAACACACAAACTTGACATACACATGTATATGTAAATATAATACTATATGTCAATCACAGACAGAGCTCTTAAACTCAAAAAAGAATAAAAAAGATTCTCACTTTTGTAAAGTTGGTTATAATGAATATGATGGTGATGGTTTGAAGTTTGTATATTGACTTATTGAGAAGAATCAAAACTAAATATGTGTTTAATTAGGTGGATTCCCTTAGACCTTAGTTATAATTTTCTACATTACATATTCTTTTCCCTTTATTTTAGAACTTCATTAGGTAAACTTGTTATTTTAACATGAATGCTTATGTAAGTTATGTAAGTATGTTGTATAATGTTCATCTTTTAGGATTAAAGTATTTTCATCATTAAGGATTAAGGATTATGGTGAGATGGATATAATCCCTTCAGTTTCAATCAGAAATTTCGAATTTGATTGGTAGGAAACGTTTTCCCCTTCAAAAAATCATAAATGTATATATATATATATATCTTGGCAAAAGTAATCAATTTTTCGATATTTTAATAACGGCTAAACATATCAAAACATGTTCGTGAGAGTAATGCAAGATATGACCTTCAAGTTTTTTCTCGAATAATTCAGTTATCATTTTTGAATGATATTCACTAATGATACAAATTTCATCATCCCAATCATGTCCAAAAGAATATATCTGGATGTTTATTTATTCAATTATTATTATTTATTTATTAATTTAGAAGACTACATGCTGAGAAACATCCTAAATTATGTCTACCAACGGAATATATCCATCTCAAATCTCATTAATTTGTTTATGTATGGAACTTGTATAGCCAAACGGATTGCCTTTTATGATTCTCTCCACTTAGGTACCTCAGCTAATGGTAAATCCTAGTTTGGTCCTCAAGACATTTAACCATGTGATACACTTTTCATCCTTTTTGCTTGCGACTCTTCATAAATTTATCAAATTGTCAAACGCTACAACATTAAATGCCCCGTGTAATATTAATTATGTATTGTTGCTCAGTATTTAAGGGTAATATAGTTCTGAAAATAATATAAAGATAACATATTTTTTATGCAAAATAAACTAAAACACATGTTTTTATTAATTAATTAAAGATTTAATATGTTTAATCATATGTATGATTATTGGAGGAACATTTGGTCAAGTAGTGGATCAAATAATGGCTATGAATGTTAAAATCAACACATAATAATTTTTGGGACATGAAAAGCAAGAAAATGTTTATGTTTTGCTTAGTGATGAAGACTTGGGTAGGCCAAATTATAGTGGGATGCAAAAAAATAGGAATACCCCACAGAATCAAACTTTAAAGTTAGATGCATGTGGGCTTTCTGTAATCCACCCCTTTTCATTTTTTCAATTACACAAAAGTGGGGTTCAAGAATTCATATCCCATCACCTAATATACTATTAATTAATTGGAATAATATGGATTCTTATATCTATGATTTGAGATTTATTAGCGTAAAGACAATTCTCTGAAATCTCCTTTAGATCATCTAGAAACCCACGAAAGGGAACATGTATTAGCAATGGCTTAACTCTAAATTTTCCTCAAGTGATATTCGTTTATTCTCTTGGTGAGTTAGAATTAACGCTAAGAGAATTTACTATATACGTAGTAATTTTCCGGTAAAGAAATTTATCTAGCGAAGAGGGGTTAAGTTGTATCCTTGCAACCCCAACTCTGAGCATATACCTATTGTCATAATTCGGATCATAAGTATTTCTATATGAAACCCTAGTGAGTTTAAGAATTTACCTTACGTCGCAAAGTTATTGTATTTGTTTTATGTTATTTTCAAGTAGCATCGACATAATGCATATATCTTCTTTTTTTTTTTCTTTTTTTTTTTTCCTTTCTGAAATGAAGATAAGAAGGATGAGCATCATTGTTCTAAATAAGTAACATGATTAACAAATCAATTAGAACAAATCACCCGACAATTACTGAAAACCTTAGAATAAAACAATAGATTATAAGAGTCCGATTCCTCTTTATCCTAAACAAACATATATAGTACAACAAAGGAATTAATAAAAAAGAGGTATAGATTTATTTTGTTCTCAAACGGCTGAAACTAACAAGTAAAAAACCATGACATAATTAAAAAATATAAATCCATCTATATACCTGACAAATAATTTTAGAATCTGAATAATTTATATGTTTATATCGGACAGTGGGTGGAAAACCAAAAAAAAGAAGAAGCATGTATTGTGCGTAGCTGCTGATTCAGCTATGAGATGCTCATTGACCTTGTACCTTGTATTAGCAAGTATGTCCAACAAAAAATCTACAACATAAGACATCCCCAAAAACAACCACATAAAAAGTATAAAAATAAGGTGAGGCTTTAAAAAAGTAGTAGCAAAAAATACTAAGTAATAAGTAAATAGACTAGACAATGGCTGACGAAGCAAATGATTTTGGGTTAAAAAATGATAACGTGCATATTTTTACAGTCCTATGACTTCATTTGAAATAAAAAATGAGGGAAAATGATGTGTACTGATAAAAGAATTTCCTAAAATAAGTCGTTTTCAGAAGTTTGAACAAATTTGCTCTGCATCTGCTTGACAAGCTAAGTCAACTCGAGTAGGGGTGGATGCAATAGTTACTTTGACATGGACAAGTGTGTATTGCGAGTCTTAATATATAGTGATGGTCCTGCCTGAAGAAAAGAGCAAAGCAAACGAAGCATGCCCAAAAGTAAACCAACTCCTTGGACTGCTACGAAAGACACCATCCAACCGATTCAGTGAGGAACTCTCGGGTAAACACCATTTACTAATAAGAGTCATATCATCTAACTTCATTCAAAAATGAAATTTGAACAAAGAACGATTTTATCAAGATGCATGAATAGATTGACTTTGAAACAACAACGATTAATTATGCTATAAAGCAAGATAGTATTTTATCTTTGTTACTTTTCTCAATAATGAGAAACAATTTGCTGTCCTGGGCTGAGCTGAGCCCAATTCAAGGTGCCATACTTCTTCTGGTCTTAATCCATCTAAATGTCCAACGCCAAGCCCAAGCAAAGCTACTAGCTCAACATGATAAACTTGTAGCACACTATATATGTTCTGCATACAGACCCAGAATGGTCCTGTCCCGGGCTGAGGCCAATTCAAGATGCCATAAACCTCTATTCATGAAGAATACTTACTATTGAAAAAGTATGTGAAAAATAAAGTGAAATTAATATAAGAAATCATATAACTTATCTTACTTTATTAGCTTGAGATGTCGTTTATTGATGATAGGGGTGTCAAATGAGTGATTGGACTGATTTTGAACAGGTCAAAGTGTGTTAATTAAATGAGTAGGTCATTGATCCGCCCAAAGGTTATTTGAGCTGAAATTGACTATGTAAATATGAACTAAACAATGGGTCATAGCTCACCGTCTAACTCTTATCAATTTTTGATTTATTTGTTTGTTTTCCTAAAATCTATTTAGTTACTTAATCAAACTTTTTTTCTTTATTATGGCTATTCATAACAAATCAAACAAAAAAAATTAGTACGTATTTGCTAAAGTTTCTCATGTGTTAATCTAAATTGCATATCAATAGCTAATTTATAGATGGATTGATTCAGATAGATCAAAATGAACTGTATGCGCCATTAACCGCTCAAACTTGAACGGATTGGGCGAGTTATAGCTAATTTTGACACTCTATGTTTGGATCAATCATGTAAATTAGCATTAGATTTTTGTATGTGATGATTATCACAACTCACAATTGTTATCGTTCCGTAATAGAAATATTAACAACTTTTGATGGACAAATGAAACTGCAAGCAGGATATATAATAGTGTTAATTATTTGACCTGCGTGTATATAATATCGGAACCCCACTTGTACCAGCCCTTTTCAGAAAGCCAAACGTAATACTCAACTTTTATTGTTCCTGTGAATGGTCTACAACTCAGACAAACAAACAACATATGCGTTTCTTGTCGTAATGAACCAAGTTGCCTACATTGTGGGTTTCAAGTTTGTGACTTTTTCAATTTGCATTGACATCGAAATCAAATTACAGTAGACAAAATAATAGCCACCAGAAAGCATTCAAATCAAACTATAGTACGTAGAATCATAATTTGACTCCGATTCCTCGTCGGAGTTGTTAGTAGGAGCCTGCCTATTCATGTGCAGTTGATTCTCTAATAAACCAAAGAATGATATCGACTCCCTCTTTTAGGTAGTAGGCAAGGCAAAGAGAATCAAGAAAAACTATTGATTCCTTTAGTGAATCCCTTCATCATCTTTTAATTTGGATTGCAAAGAAAAATACGAACTAAGGAAATTAAAAAAAGAAAATAAAGTCTTTCTTTTCACGATCATAAATCATATATAAGTCCCTGAGGGAGAAATTTTCTACTTATGAGTTGGATATACAAGTATAGAACTAGTAGGCGCGCTTGGTTAATATTTTGAACATGTTATTTTATGTTTGCTCTACTATTTCTTAGTATTAAAAATGAGGCGATTTTTCTTTATTAAGGACAATGAGTCTTGATGTATTGACATTGGTTTAGTTTATGCATGGAATAAAGAAGGCATTGAAACGATCTTAGCTCCTCCATACTCAAACATCCTGTTAATGTAGGTATTTTTATCTTTAAAGTATCGTTTCCAGTTCAAATAAAAATCATAGAACAGGTAGCTGATAATTTAAACTTAGAACTAGCACACATTATTTATGATTTCAATAAAGCTACTCAAAATAAAGAAATAACCCAGCCTTATTCTGATTAGAAAATATAGAACCAAGCCGTTGTCATTTCTGAGTACTAGGCAAAATGAAAAATGAACAAATTTTGTTTCTTATACACAAATGACTGAACACTTTTGGTCTGCATTCTATACAATGCCTTGTAGGAGTAGTCTCCGATATTCTCAAAATTTCAAGGATACCACATAGATTAAGACAGAAAAAATATTATTTATTAACGACCACGTGTTGGCGAGGACCACGTTGAAGTCGACCGTGAAGACGACCCATGCGACGTCGTACTTCCATTTTCCGAAAAACCAGTTCCATAAAACAAATCGGATAAGTAATTTTGCAGATCGTCAGGGGCAAATCTGACAATTGACTCCACTCCGCCACCACTCCCAACGTGCTTCTCGTAAAATGGCCGATAAGCGGAAACAATCTTCTTCGCCAGTGAAATTTTGACTTCATCACGGAGTTTCGGGTCGGGTATTACCCATGAACTCTGTTTCCGATACGCCTCTTCGAAACCCGAATTGAATTTACAGAAGCATTCCATCACTTCCGCCGGAGAAATCTCAGCCGTTGAATTCTCCGGCAGTGACGTCATCACTTTATTCCAACCCATTCTCTCGTAATTTGCCATGTATTGTTCTACTTTGGCTTCGTGAGTTGGAAGCCAATCGGATCCTAACAGGAGCTTCAAGCTGGATTCTCGAACCTTCAAAACGACGTAGTTTAAGTTGTTCGCTAAGAACAAATAGGATAACGGCACGTCACCGTAGAACCCCGCTTTGCCGTCAAGTTTACAGAGAAGAACAAGGATAAGCCATGCAAGTCTAACGGAAACGGTAGAAGACCGTGAGTCTCCGTCGTCGGCGATTGGACTCAAGAGGTAAGATTCCGGCAACGGTGACTTTACCACCGCCGGCCAATCAGCGATGATGTCGGAGATGGGTCCACTGTAATCACTGAGGAAAATAAGGTAGTTCATGACGTAACGTGTTAGAGGATGGATGCCGCCACCGTTCACTACTTTTGATGAGTCTTTCTTAATTGCTGATTCAAACTCCGAGAGCATAGCTCGAGCTGCTTCTCGGAGTTTGTTCATAGCGGTCATCGCTTGAGATTTGACAACCGAAGTAGAATCAAACCCGAATATCATTTCGATTTCACTCCATAGTTCAGAAATAGAGTCATACAGGTCGAGAATACGGAACATTTTCTCCAGGGATAGCTTCTTGTACTTCCCCACCATTTCGGGGAAAGTGAACAGCATTAGAGCACTATCTCTAGCAATCTCGCTGAAACAAGTCTCTCTGATGTTGTCAGATACAGAAAATACTTGATCACAGAGAATTCTCTCGCCGTAAAACAGCGTACTGACAGCAACCTTAACAGCATTCAACCAGATCTTAATTTTCTTCTCCAATACTTTCCAATCCATTTTCTGAACCGTTGAAGAGCAAAGATTTTCAATACCTAAGTAATACAATGTCTCATCAATGACTGATTTTCGATTAATTTCGTAAATCTTGGCGCATTCTCTTCCATATCCAGCTTCAATCATACAATCAGCTATAGCTTTCAGATCCATCGCCACAGAAACCTTTTCACCTTCATCAATTGAAACCTCGGCAAAACGAGCTTCAATCTCAGCGGTATCATCTTCAGAACCTTGATCTTCATCCGAACCACTGGACCTTGTGGATCCTCTTGACACACTTTCCGTCTCCAGGAAGTATCGATTTCCAGACAAAATGGTGTGGAACTCTTTTTGAAGTCTCTTAATTGCGACTTGCATGAGATTTTGAGCTCGAACAAGCAGCTGTGAGCTGGAACTTTCTTTGACAACAAATTGCATAGCATGTTGTAAGTCAATTACAGCGTCAAGAAACTGCTTAACTTCTGCTCTACTATCTTGGAAGAGATTAGAGCTGGACCCATCAAGATCCCATCTTTGAATAATTGGTTCAACGTTCTTTAAAGTATCCTCCATTAAAGTCTCACTGAATTTATGAGAAGAATGTGGAGGTGATGAATGTTTGGATGAAGAGAAAAACCCAGTCATCTTTTTTCGTGTCAAAGTGAAAAAACTCAGGAAGAAGCAGTGATTCAAGTTAACAAGGAGGTTTTTTTAATTTTAGTTTATTGTGTTGAAAGAAAGATAGAGACTTGGGGAATGAAGGAAATTGAGTCAGATGGGGATATGAGTGAAAAATTAAGAGTATTTATAGAAGTAAGGCTGAGAAAAGATGGAAGAGACATGGAAATAACCGAAAAAAGAAAAAGAATTTGGCAGGTACAAGGGGCTGTTTGACCATGAATTTTTTATCAGAAATTTATTTCACTAGTGAAAAAATAAATTTTTGTAATATTTGACCATAAAATTTATTTTTTTCCGAAAAAGTGAAAATAAGTAAAACTTGTTTTCACTTTTTTCACTCCTACTTCTCCCACAAAAAGGCAAAAAGAACTCTAATTTTTTCATGGACAAACATAACTCCAACTCCAATTCTAAAAAATTTAATTTTCATGGCCAAATGCCTACTAAAACTAGGATAAATTAAGTAGGCGTTTGGCCATGAAAATTAAATTTTTTGGAGTTGGAGTTATGTTTGGCCATGAAAATAAATTAGAGTTCTTTTTGACTTTTTGTGAGAGAAGTAGGAGTGAAAAAAGTGAAAACTTGTTTTCACTTTTCCGAAAAAAAAATTCACTTTAGTGAAATAAATTTCATGGTCAAATACCACTTGTTTTCACTTTTTTCACTAAAGTGAAATAAATTTCCGAAAAAAAATAAATTTTTTTATGGTCAAACGGGTCCTTAGTAATACCACACTTTAATTTACCATTATTACTTAAAATTTCAATCCTATAAAATAATTACAAAAAATTCTTTTCTTACTCTCTTTCTAAAAACATCTAGATACATTAGCAGATCATTTAGTCAATCTTATCCAATACAAGACTATACATCTCGTCACTGCTTCTGCTCTTCTACTGTGCTAAACAAACAAGCAACAAAGTTTTCAGAAGGCCGTGGACGGAATCAACGACCGAAAAAGATAATAGCACTGTTCTCTTACCGATTCATTTTTTCGGTTGGATTTTGCCGAAGTTTAGAAGCGAAGGCTGATCGGAGAGAGTGTTTTCCGGCGGATTTTTGCAGGTAATGCGACGCTGGACTGAGTGGGGGTGAGGGTATAGATATGTGGTGGTGTAAGAAATTGAGTTGGGGTCTATTTGGTGTCTCGCCAGTGAGGGTTTACTAGCGATGGTGGTCTGAGACATAGGGAGTTGGGGGTGGAGTACAGAGGGAGTTCGAAGATTCGTCAATAGAGGTTGAAGATGATGATGTTAATGGAGATATATAAGAATGGTGTATCTTTTAAGGGAGTTCGGAAATACATAAAAATAATGTATCTGATTGAAAACGACAATAAGATACATCATGCGACCCTCCATCAAATGTACAAAAATTATTTATCTTTCTGAATATTAGGTTACAGATACATAAGAGAAGATGTCTTTGGTTGAAAATCTAACAAAAATCATGCATCGAAATGCTTTTTATGTTACTGACACATAAGATTTATGTATCTGAATGTATCTTTGTGATATTAATACATACTTCCTCCGTCCCATTTTATGTGTCGCTTTTTGACCAGGCATAGAGTTTAAGAAATAAATGATGACTTTGTAAAGTTTACAAAATTGCCTCTCTTAACGTCACTTTATTGTTTACCTTTTAGTCATTTTTTCTTATTAAGTGGGACCTGGTAAAGATAAAATGGGGATGACGCCATTAAATAGTTGTCAAACAAGAAAATATGACATTCTTTTTGGGACGGACTAAAAAGAAAATGACGACACATAAATGGGACAGAGGGAGTAAGAATTATGTACCAATACTTATATATCAAGAAGGTTAAAATCTGAAATACGACACATATGTATTCGAGCCTCAGTAATGTATCGTGAAAATTAAAATCTGAAATTTTATATAATTATTAAAAGAATGGAAATATTGTTATAAAATAGAGACAAAATATTAATATCAAACTTAAAGAAAAGAGGAAACTTTAGAGAATTTTGGTAACACTTTTATTTTCTACTTGGAACTATATCTCAAAATGTACAAAAGGGTGGCTATTTATAAGCCACCAAACTTGCTCCCTAAGCATGTTAAGCTTGACATCAAGTTGGCAATTTGGCCAATTAACTTTGATGTTCAAATCCAATTTGAACAAGTAACTCTGGTATTCAAATACAATTTAAATAAGTAATTCTTGATGTTCAAGTTCAATTTATCTACTAACTCTTATCTCTCATTAATGACATTCACACATATATATGACGTCAGATGACATCCCTATTACATAACAAATATAATGTAATTAGATTCTAAATAGTTGGGATTTATGAAAGTTGTGCAGTCTACACTCTACAGTAATAAAGATCTTTCTGTAATTATTCATTTCTTCAATTAATTTTGATTCCTATGGTCCCACAGTCCACTAAATATAATAAAGGGGAAAAAAAGGCATAAGTGTATAGCCTATAGGAGTTGTAAATTTTTTTTTGGGAGATCTTATTACCTCTTACTCCTTCTGTACCAATTCACACTTTTTTTTTAGTCAGTCTCAAAAAGAATGACATATTTCTATATTTGGTAACAATTTAACTTTAAACTACCCATTTTATCCTTAATGAAATGATTTACAACCACACAAATATCTATGACTCATTTTAGACCACAAATTTCAAAAGTCTTCATTTCCTTCTTAAACTTCGTGCCAAATCAAAATACATCACATAAATTGGGACGGAGGGAGTAATATTTTTTAAAATGAAATCAATATCATCCTGAAATTAGATAACCAGATTTTTATAGGAGAGTGACCACTGCCAACTTTCTGGGATCCGGCTCCTCTCCATTTCCTCCCTCTCCATTTTCCCCAAGTTCCTACTTAGATGGAAGCCATATGTCATAATTAAGAATTAAAGATTGAGATTTAATTATCTAAATCAAGGTTCTAACCATGATTAGAATAACAAATTATTAATTTATTTACTTTTTAAAATTTTTCAATCCCACAATTCTAGCCAAAAATTATCTCATAAGTTTATTTTGAAATTCACCATTTTCCATTTTTTACAAGTTTTTTTTGGAACAATATATTTATCATGTACGAATTCTTCTTTATTTTTTTCCTAGTTCTTGTTTATATCCCCGTCAAACGTCAGACAAATAGTCATATGCTTAGTGGAAACAGTTTGAACAAACTAAATCAAACGTATGATGCTAAAAACAAAAAAATAAACATATATGATGCTAAAAATAAAATGAATATTTGCAAATTTTAAATTAAACAAATTAGCAACATATTCTCGTAACCAAAAAAAAATTATTAAGAAGAGTTCTAATAAAATGGAAAAAAGTGAATTTTTGAAATAAAAGTACGAGATACTTTTTAGCTAGAACAATGGGATTGACAAATTTTAAAAACTAAATAAATAATTTATTATTCTAATCATGGTTAGGATCTTGATTTAGGTAATTAAATCTCAACCTTTAATTCTTAATTATGACATGTGGCTTCCATCTAACTAGGGACTTGGGAAAAATGGAGAGAAAGGAAATGAAGAGGAGCCGGATCCAACTTTCTGTTTGATCTATTATACTCTTTAAATTAAGATCACAAGATTTAAAAGTATTGTTTAGTCTCCCATCTCAATTTATATGAGTTAGTTTGACTTGATATAAAATTTAAGAAAAAAAAGACTTTTGAAATTTGTAATCTAAAATAAGTAATAAATATTTGTGTAGTTAGCTATAAATCATTTATTAAAGATAAAATATGTATCTTAAAATTAAATTAAAATATTAAATATAGAAATATGTCATTCTTTTTAAAACTTGACCAAAAAGCATAATGAGTCATATAATTAGTAGGACAAGGGAGTACTTTTTATAAATTTACTTTTTTATCACGCATTTTTTAACAAAACTAATCAAACACGTTAATTCTCTAAAATGAATATTTTTAGCTGTAAGAAAACTGGTCTAGCCGGCCAAAAAAGTTTTGCTATATGCTACTACTTGAATGGTGACTCATTAGTCATTTCCTATACGAGGAAAACTACAAAGCAAGCTGATAAGATCCGTTACTCGTTTGATGTTGATGTTTTGACACATAAAGGAAGTTAGGTCGAATTTTCTTTTCTTAACAGATTACTTCTGCGGTTTCAAAAAGAATGATCTACTTTTTTTTTAGTCTGTTTAAAAAAGAATGACTCTTTCCTTTTTTGATAATATTTTAATTTCAACTTTCCACGTGACATGTTTAAGACCACAAGATTAAAGGACATTTTGGTACATTTGACACAACTTTAATTTATGACCACATGATTCAAAAGTCTTCTTTATTTTCTTAAGCTCCGTGTCAAGTCAAATTAGGTCATTCTTTTTGAAACGGAGGGAGTATAAGTTTAAATGAGACTCCGTAGAATTTGAATGGATAGAAAATTTCAGCCAGCCGTTTGTTGATGGTTTTTTTTTTTTTTTTTTTTTTGGAAAAGCAAAGATTTTATTCATAAACAACTAGCTGGTTAGTACATCAGAGTGGATAACACTGAGGTTACCCAAGATAGCTAGTCCATCACATGCATTACTCGATATTTTCCTACCCAAGATACACTACATATACTAAACCTAAAACTTGGTACTCAAAAAGGAAAACTCATTGAATTATTTTGAGAACCAAATTGATGGCCATCAAAAATATTTTAGTGGGAAATGACTATTCAATAGTTTTACTAGTGAGAGATACTAGATTAATTCAAATATTATTCTTTAAAAAAAGATAAATGTTGAGTGTTGTATTAAAAAAGAGATAATCAGCTGTAACAGTGTTTTTTTAAAATTTAAAATAAGTGATGTTTTAGTAGTCTTTTAGCTAAATCCATCTAAAAAAAAGAGAATGAGGAAAAAAAAAGGGGGGGGGGGGTATTTGAGAATAGATGAAGAATAGTTTAATCAAGTAATTCATATGATTATTACTAAATAATTTATTAATGTGCGTGACAATACCGCAAATGACACTTATTTTAATCACATGGAGCATTTTGCTTGGCACAGTGTACAATTCTCTAAAAAGTTACGTACGTTAAACAAATTATAAGCCCCATCATAATGTTGTTAAATAACATGAATTTATGCGAAGAAAAAGTAGACCAACTTAAAATATTGCTTGGAACTTGGAAGAGTGGCTATGCCCAAGTTGAAATAGCAGTAATACTCATCACTATATAGTAAAAAAATATAATATTATTAATTTATGTGAAAGTAAGAACCGTAACTATAAGATTACGCACTTCCTCCAATTGATTCCATATATTATATATACCACGAAAATTCTTACTTTCATCTTAAGAAATCATTACTTAAACTCATTTAGCTTGAACTAGAGAACTTGTTATTGTGTCATTATTGCACCCTCATAGGAGTGTATATAATACTATTAGGATATTGTTGAGTAGACCACTTCAAAGTTTTAGACTTTGCGTATTTTTTAATATCATTCCGTCCAATAATATTTATCCACTATTGACTTGACACACACGTTAAGAAATAATAAATAATAGAGGTAATTTTATTATATCGCCCTTTGAATATAATAAATTTAATGTCTTGAAAAATGCATTGAATGATTAATACTATTTAATAGCAAGGATAAAATGAGTAAAAAATAATAAATTATCCATTAATTTTTTAAACTGAACAAGTATTTTTAGACATCTAATTAATCAATGAGAGTGATTGTTATCATATTTTTAACTCTACCATTTCTAGCAGGTCAATGTTGTGAACGCCGTTACTCGTAAAAAAAATTCAACATCAACTAAATTAATAAATATATAGAGATAAATGCCCTTTGCCAGTGCCCAATAACCTCTCAGACCTTGAACTCATAATTTGTAGTAATACAATAATCGGAAGTGGAGCTAAGTAGGGTCGAGAGGTTCATCTAAATCTTCTTTGACAAAAATTATAGTATTATTTATAGATATTTAAAATTATATATATATATATATATATATATATATATATATATGGTAGACGTTGAACCAGGGAGGAGCCAGCTTGAGGCTAAGGGTTCATCTGAACCCCCTTTTACGGAATATTATACTATTTATATATAGTTAAAATTATTTTTTTTATATATATAGTAGATCTTGAACCCCCTTGGACTAGTTCGTGTGTTTACTTCTTCATATTTTGAACCACCTTAGTGAAAATCCTGATTTTGCCACTTTTGAACCCCTTCTGCTTCTTCTTGTGTTTACTTCTACATATTTTGAACCTCCTTAGTGAGAATTCTTGCTCTGCCACCGTTGAACCTCTTCCGCTTCTTCTTATGTTTACTTTTTCATATTTAGAACTTCCTTAGTGAGAATCTTGACTCTGCCACCGTTGAACCTCTTCCGCTTCTTCTTATGTTTACTTTTTCACCGTTGAACCTCTTCCGCTTCTTCTTATGTTTACTTTTCATATTTTGAACCTCCTTAGTGAGAATTCTGGCTCTGCCATAGTTGAACTTCTTCCACTTCTTCTGTTTAATTTTTCATATTTTGAACCTTCTTAGTGAAAATCTTGACTTCACCACTAACAATAATTAATTAAAAATATCAACAGTTAGCTTGTTTTTAAGCAAGCAGAATTAAAGATTTATTGATCTGCTTAAAAAATTTCGGCTTGTCCCCTGTTAATTATAAATCTGCAAATAATTTGTCTTGGTTGTAAATTATAAACCAGCCCATATCTAGAAAATCAGTTGGATAATATATGTGAAAAGTGAAAACATGAATAATTTTAATTTACCGGGTATACTATCGAAGAATTCTAAAGTCGGTGCTAATAAATAGTGCAACATCGTCGTTCAAGCATGAAGCAAAAGGCAAAACAAATATAGTGTTTTTGTCTCTACGTACGTACTTTTGTCTTTGTTCTACCAAATTAAGCATACTATCCATATTTATTACAATGGAAGGGAGTCTTGGAGTGACTGATAAAATTATTATCATGTGATCAAGAGATTACGAGTTCAAGCCATGAATTACAAGTTGAGGCTGCATACAATAAACATTTTAGTTCGATCTTTCTCCAAACCCCATACATAGCAGACACTTTAGTGTACCGAGCTACCCTCTAATCCATATTCATTGTGATAATAAAACTTAGAAACATCACTACATATTTCTACCTTCTAGATTGCGATAAAACAATCTGCCGACTACCGACGCAGAGGATCTAACTCACGTTAGTTAAGACTAATGTTTCCAAATGTCTAAAACAAATTCGATGAATATAAAAATATACTTGTTCTGTAACAATTTATATGACTCACTTTCCTTTTTAGTCAATCTAAAAAAGATGACACATTTATATATTTAATAACAATTTACCTTTAAAATATCTATTTTACCCTTAATAAAATAATTTACTTTCAAACTAAAACTTATATAAATTGGGACATTGGGAGTATACTACTAGTACTATTTACCTCTTTCTTAAAGACCGACCAATGAGGAGTAAGTGTCGGAACAACCAATAGTGTTTTTTTTTGCAAGGAAATATAGTTTTATTTTCTTTGTTAATCTTGCAAATCCTAAATAACTAGCATGTTAAGTGGATCTGGTGCCTTCTTCCCATTTCACTAACATGTATAATAAATATTTCAAATCGCTAATTTTCAATGGAAATCTTAAATTAATTTGGTTTGTCGATATCGTTTTCGATAGATTTTTCATCGGAAAACCTTCACTGATTAGCCAATTTCCAACGTGAATATTTGTTGGAGATTAGCGATTTCCCCGGTAGTGTGCCAACGAATGAAATAATATGAGAGGTATTCAGAGGCGGATACAAAGATTTGAAGTTTAGGGTTCTTACAGTAACTTCAAGTTAATATGTATACCCAATAATAACTAAGTTCATAATCAAATATTTACGTCCTATACTTTTTAGGAAATGATCTTTTTAACTTCTAATTTTTTTTATTTTTGTTTTTATTTTATATAATGTTAGTCTAGATGATTTTATACGAGGAAAATAGTTGAAAAGATTTTATAAGATCGATATTAACTTATTTAGAATCGATGCATAGCAATAATAGTTGCTGTTATAACAAAACGACTAGTCCTCTCACGCCACACCAAATTAAAGAACCAGAAAGAGAAACTGTGAACTACCCATAGCTCATCAACTTGTAATTTTTTTAGTATCAACTTGAGATTGACCCATGTGAAGAAATCTTAGATTATTAATTAACTTGCAATATTCCAATTTGAGATTGGCATACCAATTAAGTTGACTAATTAAAACCCAAAATAAATAGGAAGAGCTAATTAAAAAGGAAACAAAAACGTGGATATTTGTAATTTTGTATTATGCAAAGTTTATTGACCAAAAGATAAAGCCACATAATTAAGTTCATTAACAATGCTATACTTCCATTGACCAAAAGATAAAGCCACATAATTAAATTCATTAACAATGCTATACTTCCAACAACCTAGCTAGTTATCTTATTGTATGTTGACTTGACTCGTTCAAAAACTTATGAAACACACAAAAAGTAAATCAATCAGTGATCATTATTTGATCATTCATCTTCTTAAATATGGCTAATTAGTGTTTGGTCATAGGATTTGAGAGTCTTATTTGATGTTTTGATTTTAAATAAGTGTTTGTTTATGAATTTTGTACAAAATTTCAACTTCAACTTCAAAACATGATTTCAAATATATCAAATTCTCTAAAAAGTAGGATTTGAAATTCTAAATTAATGTTTACAACCTTTTAAAATGTAAAACTTAATCCATAAATTTATGTTTACAAAAAAAAATACCATACTTTCAAATTTTACAAAAAAAAAAAAAAAAAAAAAAGAAGAAGACCCTATCTATGCTCATTATGTTTGGTACTGTGCAATAATGGTTGTTTTTCATTTGGAATCAAGACAAATAAACTAATCATTTTTTAATCTTATCACTTTGATTCGAAACTCTTCCCGCAATTGATTTTCGCTTGATTATTTAATATTCTTTTCTGCAATTCTTTTTAAAATGCAAAACATTATTTATTCTTCCCTCTAATAATGTAGAGAGGTTGAATGATAATTTGCAAAATAGTAGATTACAAGTTTAGTTTGGACTTCTAAAAGTTTTTAAAAAAAAAAAAAAAAAAAAAGACTTTCGGAGAATGTAATCTAAAACCATACTATTTACTCTCACCCGATGATTACATTGAAAGCAACATCTAAAACAAACTTGGCTTATTTTTCAAAAAGTCATTTTCGAATTTACTTTTTTAGGAAATCGTTACTCCAAAACTTTTCAAAAAATTATATTCAAATTTTCTGTAAATATGATCAGTTATACACTTATACGTTGATTGTCAACACAATTCTTTTTAATGTTTTTTTTTTTGCTTAGACTTTTTAATGTTTTTTACTCTAATCTCTATAATTTCCTTGCAACATAACTAAAGAACTCTTTTAGCTTGGCCTCCATCGCTGGCATATTAAGTGGATCTGTGCCTCCGATCCTTAGGATCCTGTTATATATGTATTATTATTATCGAACAAATAATGACGTATTGATTTATACATTGATCTCCAAGATGCTATTTAATCATTTTCCTTTTTTTTGAAAAAAATTTATATATTATTCTCCCATATTCAAAAAAATAATAACCAAGAAACGAACAATAAAAGAAAAAGATACATATGGTCGACCTATATATCAACAACAACAACAATATAGTAAATGTATCTCCATAGATGTGGAGCTTTTGGAAATAGAGATGTTGTTTCGAAAGATATCACAAGTAACGTATTACGGATATCAGATCGACCATAAATCATCAACTTTAAATGTATTCACGTGAAGAGATCTTTGATCTTAATTAACCTAATAACGAGGTATACCAAGTTGACTAAAACCAAATACAACAGGTGGAACAACAAGAGAACGTAAAACGTGATACATTTTGTATGACGCATAGCTAGATAAATTTAGACACTTAATTAAGTTCATTAATTAAACGCCATCTACTTCCTACTTGTGTTACTGTTGATTTATTATACAACTCATGAGATTACATATGAAAAACGTAAATATCAAATTAATCCCATTGTTTGATAACATGTTACGGGTTAAATGTTGCTAATTTGCTATGTATATTTTTTAAAGTCTTTTAAAGTCGTAGATTAGAATTTTACTTCGTATTTGTTTAAAATGATCTTTACTTCAATACAAACAGCTTCATTATGAATAATTTTCCACTGGACGTCAATTCATCGTGATTCCCATCACTCTGTGGTTCAATTTGTTTATCTTATATTTTTTTAGTTCATTAAAAATGTCACTTTATGAGATTATACTAAATATGTTAAAAATATCACTTTATTAGATTATACTAAATATGTTATTGTCTGTTTTAAAAAAAAGTATCTCTTAAAGACATCTTAATACATTTTACAAATCTTTTATTCAAGACCACAAGATTTTAAAATCTTCTTTATTTTCTTAAACTTCGTATCAAATTAAAACCAGATAAACAAATTGAAACATACTGCTTTGACACGTGGTATGTGATTTTCTTACACAAACAAAATGAGAAAAACGTGATATGTTATGGAAGCAATTGTTTATTTTTGACCAATTCTTCTCAACAACTCATAAAGCCAATTGCGTCAAAGCTCTTCATCAATGAGTGGTTACATTATACTCAACCTTCATACCAATTTCAATGAAAAGGAAAAGAGTTGGAATTTGGATACCCAATTCATTAACTCATCTAACCTGCAACATGACAATGAGCTGGAAGTCGACAATTTTGGCTGAATCAGTGCACAAATTGCATAGACATTACTTCTAGATCAAAAAAGGGAACCTTAGTTAAACAGGTACACCAAATAAACAAAAGTTTCCGCTTCATAACACAATGTTTTAGGAAGTAAAACAAATCAGTTTACATAGATCCACCATTCTGCGCGGGAAGTGCTAATACCACAGTAACTAAGTTCGATGAATTTAAACCTTAATGGCATACTTTCTAAGTGGAAAGTACATTTCTTTCTTCTTCTCTCTTTCTGTCTTCAAAGATGCCTGCACGTTAAACCACAAGTATGTTATTAACTGAAAGTAGACTGGCAAGTGCCTCACCTGTGCAGAGTAGAGGGAAACAAGTCAAGAGGCAAAAAGGACAATGCCACGGTGATATTAGGTACCCAAAGAACAATATTATGAGTTCCAATGAATTAATAGGACACGAAAACCTAACAGCCATTTCTTTCCAATATAGCATGTGTTATTTACATGAACATACACTAACAGGAAGACGAAAGAAAAAAGACATCAAAAGTGAAATTTAGGTAATCTTGAGGACAGAAAATTTATTTATACGAATTCATAGGACATGGCACACCTAAATGCCATTTCTTCAAATAAAGCATGTAGTGATTACCTGGACATACACTATCAGAAGGCCAAAACAACATCACCAGGGTAAAATTAGTTATTATTCAAAGGGAGATGCGATTTGTTTCACAAATTCAGATCAGACTTCAAAGGACATGGAAGAGACATATCTCTCAAACATAGCACGTGGTATATACCTGAGATGGCATAGCTAGAGCTGATAATAAATAGTTCTGCTAAGACCAATTAGATTCAAGCCATAGCGGCAACAAAACAAATCACAAGAATACCTACTTTGTAATTTGAATCTTGGGTAAAACTATCAATGCCAAGCAAATGATAAGAAGAGCAATAAAACAAATACTTCTCAAGCATGATTACTGAACATAATTTATATTCAATAGTACGAGTTCAAATTTTCGGAATATTTCAATTCTCTTGGATTATTTAGTTAGATAAAAGGGTATAAAATTCAAAAAGACTACCGATTCTTGTCAAATTAAAATGTTATCTTTTGATTCAAAAACTTTATTTTCAATTTAAATTAGATGTTACTATTATAATTATTATCCTAAAATTTGCCAAGTGTAGCTTGTAACTTGGCTTAGAGTCTGTTCGTATTGGCTTATTTTAGGTGCTTTTAAGTGCTCGTTTTTAAGCCAAAACCCATAAGTTACAAAGCCACTAGGCAAATTTTAGGATAACATTTAATTCAAATTGAAAGGTGGGAGGTGGCAGGTATCCCGTGGATTTAATCAAGGTGCGTGAAAGCTGGCCCGGACACTACGGTTATCAAGAAAACAAAATTGAAAGATGAAAGTTTTAAATTTTAAAGATAAAGACTTTGAATACTCCTAAGGAAAAACGATACAGGACGAACTAAGATGAGCTGAAGGTTCCTCTTGTAGGTGATCAAGATAATCAAAATGACTTATGGCCAAGGAACAAAAACCAAAAACCACCAGACATGACATAATTTGAGCATGAGAAAAAGAAGGCTGAATAGCCTAACAAACATTCATACATGCACCGTTTTGACATCCCGCCCCTACTACTCCACCGATTTTCATCCAGACACCTCAACTTGATCAAAGTAAGTCTTCTAAATGCCTATATGAATGTGTGTTCCTCACTTGCTCTGACGTGGATGACACATTAAATCCACCTCACTTGTCCATTAAAATAAGATGAAAAAGTGGGAATAAAAAGGTAAAGTTCAAAATATTATTCTAAAAAAGAAAATATCCACTTCCCTTCCCCTCATTTTTCTCTCTTTCTCCCCTCCCCCTTCCCATTCTTCCACCCTCCTCCCTCCTTTCCCTCTCTCTGTTTCTCTCTCTTCTATTCATCACAGAAGAGCACTGTCATGGTGCCACTCCCTTTAGGATTTTCTTCTCACCTACCATCTTTTTCGTATACACCTTTTCACTCACATGAATTTTTTCTTTTACAACTGTAATCTTAAACCCAAACAACATCAACTGCCTCACCATATTCAACTCAGCAGTTAAAGCAATTAATCTCGCAAGCGGTGTCTCTTTATTAATTACAATAATCTCAAATGGATCGTTCTGCACTTAAATTACCCACAAAGTTAGAACTCTCCACATGGATTTTGCTAAATTGACCAGAAGAAGCCAGAAGGCGATGAAGATGAAAGCTACTGTTTATTACCATTACCATTATAACTTATTTAAGTGTTTGAGGAAGTGTGAAAGGGGTTTTGAAGGTGGTGGGGCATGGTAAAGCAGTGATAAAGGTGACTTGAAGATGGCTGAGCACGGTTGGGATTTTTGAACCTCTCTTCCAACCACCACCTATACACTGCCCACCCATCTCCTTCCTTCCCCTGTCATCCATTTTCATTTTTCTTCCACCCGCCACCACCAATCCTTCATAAAGTTTCAGATTTAAGAGGAGAAATTAAAGAAGCGAAGAAGAGTGGGGCTTTTGCTCTTTTTCTTTTTCTATTTAAGTTTATTTGGTCTTTATTTTAACTTTTGATTGTGATTTTGATATTTTTTAAACTAAAATTATCACACTTACACTCCTAATATGTGTATCACCTGCATTTTGTCCAGCTTACTACAATTAACGCCATATATACTTGGTCATCGGTCAGAAACATTTATGCTTTCTGCGGATGATGTAGTTCTGATTGACAATACTCGTGGAGGAGTTAATGTTAAGTTGGAGGTTTGGAGACACAACCTGGAGTCTAAAAGGTGTAGTTTGAGCAGGACCAAGACGGAATATTTGGAGTGCAAGTTCAGTGAGGTGACACATGAGGCTGACGTGGTAGTGAAACTTGATTCTCAGGCCATTCAGAAGAGGGATAGTTTCAAGTATCTTGGGTCTATAATCCAGGAAAATGGAGAGGTTGACGAGAATGTCACTCACCGTATTGGTGAAGGGTGGATGAAATGAAAGCTCGCATCCAGACTCTTGTATGATAAGAAAGTGCCTCCAAAACTTAAAGGCAAGTTTTACAGAGTGGCGGTTAGACTTGCTATGTTGTATGGGGCGGAGTGCTAGCCACTAAAGAACTCTCACGTCCAAAAGTTAAAAGTGACGGAGATGAGGATGTTACGATGGATGTGTGGATTTACTAGGAGAGATAAAATTAGAAATGAGGTTATTCGAGATAAGGTGACAGTGGTTTCGGTGGATGTCAAGATGTGGGAAACGAGGTTGAGATGGTACAGATATGTGATGAGGAGGTGCACAGGTGCCCAGTGCAGAGGTGTGAGAGGTTGACTATGGATAGATTTAGGCGAGGCAGAGGTAGACCGAAGATATATTGGAGGGAGGCGATTAGATATGACATAGAGCAGCTGCAACTTACCGAGGACATGACCCTAAATAGGAACGTGTGGAGTATGCGAATAAGGATAGAAGGTTAGTAGAAAGGAGTGCGTCCTTGCTCTGGTAGGAAGGAGTGCTTTGTTTTGGTATTGGTGCTAGTAGTCATAGTGCTATGCTTGTTGTGCCTTGTTTGTGGTGTTTTGTAATGTTTGTTGTTTCGGATAGATCAATTGTAGTATTACTTGATGGTAGTCTTGTTTCTGTTACTACTTGTTGCGTACTTGCGTTAATAACTATTGTTCCTATATTATGTCTTTTTTTGAACTGTTTTTTGTCTAGAGCCGGGGGTCTATCGAAAACAGCCTCTATACCTCACCTCTGAGGTAGTGGTACGGACTGCGTACACTTACCCTCCCTAGACCCCACTGTGTGAGAATATATGAGTATGTTGTTATTGGTAAGAAACTTTTAAAACATATGTTTTGATCAAGTCGAGGTGTCTGGATAAAAATACGGTAAGTAGAAGGGTGGTAGGGATGTCAAAACGATGCAAGTACGTGCGTCTATTAGACTATTTGGTCAAAATAGAATGAGAAATTGAATATAGTGTCCTTATGGCTACAATCACTACCAAAATAACTGCAACATACATTTCAAGACGCGATTAGTACAAAACGGGCTAGCACACAAAATACATGAAAGAGTATTTGGTTTATTAAGACAACATCAAAAAAGAGTACAAATCAAAACAATGGAGCTCTTTTTATTAAAAGATTCCTTGTTTTGTTTCAAGAGCGAACGAGTACAAACCAGCAGCAACACAAAACCCAATAACAGAGTATTCGGTACCAAATTACTACAATGCAGATTTTCACTAAACAGATAAATGATTCGACTCCAGCAGAATAACACAACAGCATGATCACAACTCACAGAAATTCAAGAGGTCCAAATATAATAAAGTACCTGGTGCTTCGTGAGACGTTTACGAATAGCTCTAGTTTTCTTAGGACGAAGGTCAAGAGGCAAATACTTCTTGTTCTTATACACTTCCCTCAGTGCCGACTTCTGCTTCTGCGATATAACCGTCAACACCTGTGCAATCGACAACCT
Organism: Capsicum rhomboideum; assembly: GCA_031232105.1. Lineage (NCBI taxonomy): Eukaryota > Viridiplantae > Streptophyta > Magnoliopsida > Solanales > Solanaceae > Capsicum > Capsicum rhomboideum. The sequence goes on along the minus strand of CP124713.1, from coordinate 4,066,635 downwards.
CACTACCTTTCTGCATTAACCCATTTCAATTTAAACATCAATTATATGTACAAAGATTTCAATAAACTGTAAATGGTTTTTTTTTTAAAAAAAAGTTTACATCTTTGAGAGCTTGTTGGGGGCACCCCCAGTGACTTTAGCAACACGGAGAAGAGCAAGCTCTGCTTTCAGGTCCTTTAGCTGAGCTAAAAGCTCAGTCTTGGACTTCTGCCTCAGTTCGTGAACTTTGATTCTTGCTACAAAACCAGAACAGAGTTATCAGAATCACAACAACAACAACAACAACATGCCCAGTATGGTCCCACAAAGTGGGGTCTGAGGAGGGTAGAGCGTACGTAGTCCGTACCACTACCTCTCAGAGGTGAGGTAGAGAGACTGTTTTTGATAAACCCTCGGCAGAATTAGCAAAGACAAAATTGGGCTCAAAATGTAGAGAATGGAATCTTTAATTACCCATGGTGTGTATGTCTGTCTTCTGATAAGGTTGAAACTTGGAAACCCTAATTTGCGGGAGAGAGAAGACAACATATAAGAGTGTTGCCTGTCTATATTTCGGATGTGGGTCGAAATGATATGGGCTTATGGACTTTCAAGGCCCAAGTACGACAACTCAAATCCAATTAACTGTCCAAATCCTAGTTGGGCTTTTTCGCTTTACCACACATGAGGAGTCCAAAATTACTGTTGCCTGTCCCATATGGATAAATTACACAAATCATCAAAATTAAGGGTTATTAATGCTAAAAATTTCATATCTTTTAAAATATTTCATAAAATCCCATATTTATTTTTTTCCTCTTGATACATATCTTTCTCTCCCCTCAATCGCATACCACTTCGTCTATGACGCCCCAAATCTCGCCATTCAATTTTTCAAAAATTTTCACATCTAAATCCTTTCCACAATTGAGTTTCCATCACTTTATCTTCAACCTCCAACAGCTGACCACATCAAACAAGTTGAAGTCAATTTGATTTTAATTTTTTTCTAATTTTTTCGAGAGGTGAGTTGATTGTTGAAGTAGATTTTAAGTAAATCATTTTTTCTTTTTCAAAACACATCTTATTGTGGTGTTATTATTTTGTTGGTCCTTTTTAGTGGTTTCAAATGATTTACCCTCATTCAGTTTGGGTATTACCCAAATTGAAAATAACATTGTTGGTTCTGCAATTGATGAAGTTGTGGGTTTTGTTTCGGATATTTTTAATCACACTTCAGACGATTTTCGCCAAAATAGATCAAAACTTCACAATGACCCCATAAAGATGGAGAAGATTTGAGAAGATTATGTTGCAAGAACTGATACCACAAAAATGCAAATAACGAATCAGGAAGAAGCAGGTGCACAATACCACCCAAACGTAACATGGTAAAAAACCATCAATATTTTCTTTTGATACATTTGGTCTGTGCACCTTTAATACATTTATTTAACACATTTCGTACGACAGAAACTGTTTGTGTAATAGTGTTATAATAGTTTGATGCATTTTACATATGTATCAACATAATTATTTTATACATTTGATACATATCAGAAAATAGTTTAATTAATGTTGTGTGTCCAGCCTACCTTATTTACCTTGTTGGATATGTAAGTCAAATTGATACATATGTCGTTTAAGTCAAATATGAATCATAAAAATGTATCACCAACATAAATACGATTCATAAAAAAAAAGTTGAAGACCTTTCTGGCGCAGTGTCAGATTTATCAAAAGAATATAAATCATAAAAATGTATCACCAACATAAATTTTCAAGGTACATGCATGACTCATACATATATATCACACATATGCAGAAATGTATAAAAATAAGACAAATTTATTTTTCATGAATTGTTGAACATTACGTATGTATCCATGAATTATGATGAACATCTTTTTAAATAAAAAAAAAATATAAATGTAGAAAAATTATTACTTGATACATATAAAAAAAAATATTAATGATTATAACTGATACATAAAATATAAGTGATGCATATAACTACATTGTCCTACTGTTAACATCAATACAAAATGTATCAATCCAGAAACATAACTTAAATTTTTCCTCATAATCATTGATCTATGTTTTCAAATGCATCAGATAAATGTATCAAAACGATATATATTCAAAAAATATTTTCAGAAACACAGTTGTTCAGGTTATTTTAATTTCTACTACATATGTATCATCTAAATTTTACAAATCCATAACGAATTACGATAACAGTTATATAAATTTCAGAATCTCGAAAAAAAACTTCACGCCCATATCATTATGAATCTCCATTGTTGTTGAATTCCCTTGAACAATGTATTTCGCAAGAACTTTTTTCAGATATTTTTAAATTTTAAGTTGAATTGATATTTCAAACATTAAATCTCGGTACGATGCTTTTTCATGAATCACAATTCCGTCAATTTTATATGCCTCGTACCTGATCTAAGAAAACCAAAGTCTCGAATGTCGTAACAACACCGAGACACTCGACAATGACGATATTAGATTCAAACTATCCTAAAATTGAAAATTTGAGGGAAAAAAAAAAGAGAGATGAAGAAATTTAGCCAAATTGAAATATGAAGTTCATATGAATTTGATGGATGATTTTGATTTTTCTGTTATGCTTTAGATATTTTAGTGATTCTTTCCAAAACGGCTGAAACGTGATTCACTCGCCCAAATTAATGCGATTCTGTTACTTTCTTATTCAACTAACAGATTAGTTGGAAATGTATCAAATCAAATATGTATCACGACTAAAAAAATGTATCAAAAAATATTTATTATGGGATATTATGTAATTAGGCAAAGATGTGGTAAGAAATGTAATTGACTCCTAAACTTATGGGATTTATGTAAGTTACCCGTCCCATATTGAGCTCAACAGAAGTTGGAGACTTGGAGAGGCCATTTCTTTCTTGGAACTATTTGTTTGGTACAAGAGGTCGTTTCTTATCAAAACACAAAAGTTAGTATCCCCTCAGTCTCAATATATGTGATACCGTTTGATTTGGTATTCAGGTTAAGAAAGAAAGAAACACTACCGGCACACTCCTTACCATCAAGTGGCTTTCAACTTTTTTCCTTCGCTACTAGGGAAACTAAGCAACTTTCATTAGCACTGGAACTTGAGTTGAATTGATCATGTCATGTGCAACATCCATCATACAGTAAAAGGAGAATTTTAGTACTAAGTTATTTTTAATTATAGAAATGTGACATTCGTTTTTGGACAAACTAAAATTGGGAGGGGGGAGTAATACATAAGTTAGGTTAACATGATTTAAGTTATTATAGACGATAGTATGAAGAGTTTTTAAGATTATTATTATATTTACGAGTGAGCTTATGTAATATTTTTTATATCGTCGCATAGAAATTAATGTAGGAGTATCCGTCATAGAAAAAAAGTTTAGTTAATTCATTGCTTGAAAGGAAACAAAACCAATCCAAATTGGAGCTTAAACTTATAATTACAACAAATTTTGATCAAGAACACAAAGTTACAATTTTTTTTCATCCAATCACTAAGCAAAACACACCAGAATTACAAACAAATCACAAATTAAACACACTAATAAGCAAGATACACAGTAATATGCAACACAGTTTCCACACCATCTGTCTCTTGCAGCTGATTAGTAGCTGGAAAAGTCTTAACAGTAGCAAATCCCTTAGCATTTACATACTTCCCAGTACCAGCCATAACAGCAAGATGTGATTCCGAAACTCCCATTCTATGAACACCAAAAAAACTCAAACTATCAGAATAACTTCCACTTTTAAACATTACAGTAAATGCCATCGTTTGACTCAACCCGTCTTCCGAACTAGCAACGTAAAATCCTTGAGCTTTCCCAATTAAACCCGAATTAAGCTCGTGTCCTTCGGTTAATTCATCGTCGAATACAGTCAATGTACCGAACATTAGCTTCTGGAAACTAATTCCTGATCCTAATTGCTGTAAATTTATTGCTGGCAAACCGTTACCTCCTCCAATTATGTTGTTTCCATTAATAAAATTAGATGTTGTGCCACTTAGGCCTGTAAGGAAAGGGATGTTGTTGTTGCTGATGATTCCGCTGTTGGCGTTGTTAGTTGGGACACCGTTGTTAACTGCTAAAACGGCTCCGTTTGGTTTTGCAAACGGGACTTGACCGCTCACTGCGGGGTTTGTTACAATTCCTGTAACGGCTATAGCTGAAGGATTTGATCCTCCGAGGATATCGTGCATGAAAAAGGAAAATGTATGATCATCTTCAGCACCAGCACCAGCACCAGCTCCACCGGCTACAGCAGCACCAGCTGCCGTAGCTGTTGGTGCCGCACCTACTAGAATATATAGAGGGTCAAAACAAATTTTCTAAAATCGTTAGATAAAAATACAGGCAAATCCCTTCAACTTACCACATAACAACAAAGTGGTTACTGTAAATTTACTTAGCCACTTTTTAATTAAGGAAGACACGAATTTATAGAGCTAACTAACGCTATTTAGAACTCTCATCTTAATTAATAAATGTATGTATTCGTTTAAATATATATTTTAAATTTTGAATTTTGAATTCATGTTTTAAATAAAGTTGAAAATGCTATTTGAAAATTGAAATATACTACTATTACAGGCTATATCTAACAGCAACCGTACCAAATTTTGTGCACATAATTATGTCACTGTAGGGGCGTGGATATAATATACTCAATTCAGTAATTAAAATGTACTCTCTTTAATAGTTGAAACATTTAGATTAGTTGGTCACACAGTTCAATAAATACCTGCAGCTGCACCACCTCCGGTTGCCCCTGAAACTGGTGCCTGATCTGTAGGATCAGGATTTTCTGGTGCTACGACGGTAGGGGTGGCTACTTCTTCGTCAAGGATTCGACCTGCTGTAGCAAAAGTTATTGTGAGAGATAGAATGAATAGGGATGAGATAATGGCTTTGAGTGGAAAATAGTTGTAATTTTGAAATGCCATAATTGGTTGAAAAAACTGATGTAGGAGATAGAGAGGTTGTTGTTTGTGATATATTTTCTCAATGAAGTTGGTGGATAATCAAGAACATTGATAAGGGTATATATATGTGACTAAAATGGAGAGAAATTGAATACTTCATTGGGTATATGAGAGGAGTTGATGAAATGGATTAGGTATAAACCTTTACACCCTAAAAGTGTATTAGTTGAATGGTTGCAAAAATAATCTGCACAAATAACAACCAAGTATAATATCAAACACTTTCAAAAAAGAATGAATTTTTTCTTATAAAGTTGCACCTGTTTGCAGTGTTGACCATCCAGATTGTCAGCCTAGTTTTCTTGGGGTCAACTATTCGATAGGGATATTAATTCATAAAGTTGGATTGGGGCATATTTGGTCCAAAAACCAAATAATCTGATAATTGGACCTAAAGTTATGTTACTTGAATCTTAATTAAGGAGCAGCCCACTTTACGCTATGCTTGATTACTCCTATCAATATTACTATATTTCATTTGTCTCATACACATACATAATTACTCGTTTTAATTTTGAAAGAACTTGGACAGCTGGTTCATCTTATACTATTTATAGCATGACTAATACTCCCTACATCCTATATTAGTTGATCATCTTACGAAAAATAGTTGTCCCATATTAGTTGTTCACCTTACTAAATCAAGAAAGAATTAATTAAACTTTTCTCATATTACCCTTCCAAATTCTTTTTGAAAGTGTTCACTTGTTTGTAAAGTTCCCAATAAGTTTTTTAAGGGTGAATTAGTAAAATTACTTTTTATTTATGATTTCTTAACATTCGTGTAAAAATGGAAATGACCAACTAATATGGGACGGAGGGAGTAAAACACTAAAATTTTAGCATCTCTTGGCTTGAGAAATTAACTCTTACTAGATCCCAGTGCTAACTACTAATTACTGCATGACGTGAATTTCCATTTTATGTGGTTCATGAAGCTTAAATCTCCTTAGTTAGGCTGCTATTCTTATAGGCTGTTCATTTTAATGAATAACTGGTTCATGTTTGATTCACTATGCTATAACTAAAATCAGTAACTATTGTAACAACCTCACAGACGTACACATAAAAAGTAGTACTCTATAAGTCCTTAATTCAATATATTAAGCAAACTTGTAGCATCAAAAGAAATTGTACAGCAGCTTTTGACCATTTTATGTAAAATTCTAAGTTACAAGAGACGGTACACTTTTATATAATTTTTTTTTATGGGGGTAGAGAAAGGTGAATTGGGAAAGGGGATTAGCGAACCATAATTAACAAGGTGAAAGTTTAGACAGTCAATCAACTGAGCTATTAAAATTCTCACACATTTTATTTAACCAATAGCTACAACATAACTCCTCAAGTACCAACGATTATCCTTTCTCCAGTGATATAAAATTATTCTTCATAATAATGGTAGCAAAGAGGCTGAACTGAAAAACTGTGTGTACACTGATACCATGCATCAATTCAGAGGCGACGATTCATGAATCATACAAGGCACATCAACTCGTGGCACCAATAAGCACATCATTTCATGGATTCTTGGAGCTGTTAGTCCAGGTCGTTCAGACATATCAACTCCGTCACGTATTATCTCTCCATTTGAATCCATTGCTTTCCATTCGAAACACTGAATTATAGTTGAAAGCACAACATGTAACTCTCTCATGGCTAGAGGCATCCCAGGACAACCCCTTCTGCCAGTTCCAAAAGGCAATAACTCAAAGTAATGCCCTTTTGCATCTATTGGGCCTCCCTCTCTGGGCTCTAAAAATCTTTCGGGCCGAAACTCCATTGGGCTCTCCCAATACTTTGGATTTCTCCCAATGGACCACATGTTCACAAACACTAGGGATCCACTAGGAATCTGATATTCTTCCACATTGCAATCTTCAACTGACTTTCTTGCAAGTAAAGGAACTGGTGGGTGAAGACGAAATGTTTCATTAATAATTGCTTGGATGTATGGAAGATTTGGGCCGTCTAATTCTCCTACTATTCGTTGCTTTCCGATGACATTGTCAATCTCTTGTTGGGCTTTTTTGAGTACTCTTGGATTGTTGGTGAGCTCCGCTATGGCCCATTCTAGAGTAATTGCTGTTGTATCTGTTGCAGCAGTGATGAAATCCTAGCCAAAATAAAATAAAATTGTATTAGGTATTTTTTTCACCATTATATATTTCGACGAGAAATGGAATTTCCATTTCTTTTAGGAAAAATAATCATATTCGAAATTATTTGCGCTCAATCAAATGAGTTGAATTTCATGCTAAGTTGGTAAGGTGCATGGGAGGGAGGATAAAAAAGAAGATATTATTCGTAAGCTTATTAGAGCTAGTCTATTTAATTTGAAGATTAGGAGTTCACAATTTATAAGGATGTTTGGCCAAGTTTTGGGAGATAAAAAGTGTTTTTTTTAAACACTTCGTAAGCTTAGAGCTGGTCTATTTAATTTGAAGATTAAGAGATCACAATTTTAAAAATGATTATTTTAAAAAGTCAGGTGCTTGACTAGATTTTTGGGAGAAAATAAGTGTTTTTGTGGATAGTAGAAATGTTTTCAGAAGCTAAAAAAAATAGTTTTCCCTCAAAATTAATTTTTTAAAAAAACATTAATTACACTTAAAAGCACTTTGTAAAAAGTTGCCATAATTTAATTACTACTAAAAAATATCTTTTAAATTGATTAATTTGCTAAGCATTAACTTGTTTCTCACCAAAAGTATTTTATTATAATATATTTCAAAAAAAAAAACATTTTTAAATAAATTGAGTATTATTTTGACCAAACACGCTATTAATCTCATACTTGAACAGTTGAACTACTTAAAGTCAACATTGCAGGGCACACTCTACAGTTTATACCTGCTCAATTTGTCCTTGTAATTAAACTATTCATTAGTACAACCGGTTGGTGTCCAAAATTTACCACAGAAGATAAGTTCAATTAGATGCATTCATTTAGTTACTAATGATTAATGCTTGAAACTAAGCTATAACACCATATCTGCCCCAAATTAATTGGCGAAGTTCAAATCCAAATGACCATGCAAAACTTACGTGCAATGGACCATAAATTGGAGTTTCACGAATAACAATACTTCTTGTAGCACATCCTTCGTCTCAATTTACGGAGTAAATTTAACAATAATAACATATCAAGTGTAATCTCACAAGTAGGATTTGAGGAAGTTGGAGTATGCGCGAATATTATCCATATCTTGTGGAAGTTGAGAGTATTTTCGAAAGACCCTCGGCTCAATAGCATCAAAGAAAGCAGTTATATATGAAAAAGGAAATACGACAATAGAGAAAACATGACATCTAAAAAGGAGATCAATATAGAGCATTCAGAGAAAGAAAACAGTAACACCAATAAAATAATGTGAAACAGAAGTCAAAGAACATGAAACTGCGAGAATAAAGTTAATATTATAACAGACACAATGCTCCAAACTATCATAAAACCTATCTCACCGAAAAACGAGACAACATTCAACTATTTAATAATCTTGAGCCCTAATCTGTGACCTCCATACCCTTCCATCTAATGTCATGTCCTCGATAAACTGAAGATGCACCATTTCCTCCCTAATCAGCTCTGCTCAATCCTTTTTCAGCCTTCCAACCTCTCCTCATACCCACTACTGTCAATCTCCCACGCCTCCTTATTGAGACATCTGCACATCTAATCTTCACATGCCCAAAACCATTTCAGTCTCGTTTTCCTGATTTATGACCACGTATCTCACTCCCTCCTTGTCTCAAATATCCTTTTCTTTATTTAAGAAATAAAAGGAATACTTTTGAAACATGTGGTTTAATCACAAGACATAATTATTTACGACGTGACTATAAATTAAATCATTTCACCAATATGAATTAGTTTAAAGTTTAATTATTTGTAAATTTGACATTTTTTCTAAGATAAAGATTAAAAATGAAAAAGTATACCACATAAATTGAGACGGTATGTATGGGAAGTCTGGGAGTAACAATATGCAACAGTAAAGTAGAACTTACTAAGATCAATGCCTTAATGTGATCTTCAGTTATTTTCACCTCAGTTACTGACTCACTCTCCATAATATCAAGCAACAAGTCCAGCAGGTCCTTTCCTACCTCCTCGTGATCTTTTGATTCTTCCAATTTCCTCTTACTTCTTAATTTTTTCCTTCTTGTTATGAACTTCTCAAGCAAAGCATCATATTTTTTATGAGTAATACGTGCCCTCTTCTTTATCCCTTGAAGATCAAACCATCCACCAAACCCTATAACATCAGCAACATCAAACATTCCAAAAATCTCCGTTACCTCGGACACGACTTCTATGATCTCCTCAGCTTCCTTATCGTTCTCCGAACACCGAGAACTCATCATCATCCCAGAAATAATATTGCTCGTCAATTTCGACAATTCCTTCCTCAAATTCACCGTAACGCCACTTTCCGCTTTATTCATCAGCGTTTGTACGAATCTCCTTATTTCTAGCGCTCTAAGGGGGAGAAAATAATTCAAATTATGCGCGCTCAAGAGCTCGCTTGTGGCAATTTTCTTAATGAATTTCCAGTAGGATCCAACGGGCGAAAAGGCGAAAGAAGCATCATACGTTAGTAATATCAGAGCGGGTGAACACATGCGAGATGAAAAGACGAGTTCATTGTTTTTGTAGAATATTTTGGCTAGTTGAGGTGTGGAAGCTACGAAACATAATTGACGTCCGATATAGAGTTGGTATAATGGACCGTAACGACAATATAATTTGTGAAAACTACGATGAATATTCGAACTTAGGAGATGGAGATGTCCGATTACGGGCAAAGCCAGAGGGGACGGCGGACGACGGCGGAGGTTATGGTGATGTTTTGCTAATAATTTGGAAATAATGGAACGTAAAATGAGAATTGAAACGAGAAAGAGGATGACGTAGGAAAATATTGTACTAATTGGTAGCGCCATTTTAGCCAATTGTAGATATTCACTACCTTGCTCACTTGCTGTGCATGGTTCTAGCAAAACCCAAATATATATACTGCTTTAATTTGGTTTGTTAGGTATAGATCATCAATTGATGACTTTAATGCAGTTTTGTTAAAATAAAGTTTAAATTTGGTGTACTGTTAGTGTACAAATTTTTTTACACAGGTAGTTTTAGAGGTAAAGTTAAATTTTTATTAAGTTTTATAAATTGTTATTATAATTGAAAAATATTAAGGGAAATTATAATCTTAATTGTACTTTGATTATGACTATTTTCTAATTTTAAATGTATTTCCTTTCACCTTCTTCTCTCTTTGATGTTGGCAAAGTCATAGCAACAGCAGAAAATAGCTCCGTCCTTTTTGTTCCATCGATTTCTTTTAGAAACTTTCATGTCGCTTTCTTGTTTCATGAAGGCATAATCGCTTACAAAATGGAGAAATTAGGGCATTCTTTTTCATCGTATGTTTTCTCTTTCGCTAACAGTCCCCAAAACATTTAATAATATTCATGGAAAACTACCAATAAATATTGGTAACAAACCCAATATTCGAAAAAACTTTCATGGTCTAAGTAGACTTTGAATTTTGAACTCCTCTTGTTATTTGTAGTATTTTATTTTATTTTTATTTTTAAATTATTTTTTATTTGACCCACTGCCTGAGCCCAACCCATATTACTCAAATCCGACAGACTTAGCTCAACCCGTAAATTACCGGTAAGTTTCATATCTAAATTTACTGCTGAAGAGAAATTGGTGGGCTACTGATGAGAGACAATGGTACCTGAAGCTTCACATGGCGTTGCTTACTCTATTAAGTATTGTCAAGTATTTAGAAAATAAATTTACAATTGAAGAACTAACGTACACGGATTTGGCTCATCTCCATTACACCTTCTCTTCATTTCCTCAAGTGCACATTTAGATGAGTGACACTTGTCATATTTAAAATTTAACGGCTTAGATCAAATTAATTTAACAAGGCCTCTTAACCATAGTTAAAGATTAAGTTAGGAAATAATTCATCAACCAATTTGGTAAGAAAAATCTCAATATTTTCCACAAATTTTAGCTCCTCATTAATATCTTTCTGAATTACTTTAACATATAATGTTATATTTTTTTCTTTATTTTTCATTGAAATCTGGTAAATTACCTTTGATAGAAAAAACTAAAAATCCAACTTTCATTCAGTAAAAAGATTAGTATTTAATAAAATTACATCAGAAATGAAAGAAAAATGGAGAGGAAAGAAAATATTGTGTAGTAGTATTTGCAAAAAGTTTTAGAATATTTTCTGTTGAAAACAAAGTTAGTCTCTTTTTTTTTTTTCGTGAATTATTTTACTGTTTCTTTACCCCATGTGTGATCTCACAACACCTTTATTTTTAGTTTTGTTTGGTTAAATAATTAAAAAAACGGAGAGTATTCTTAGTTAAATTTGGATTATAAAAATGAAATTAACGGGGATGTAAAACAAATAAAAATAATGATATTAATGAGGAGCTAAATTTTGTGGAAGATATTGAGATTTTTCTTACCAAAGTTGATGAATTTTTTCCTAACTTAATCTTTAACTATGGTTAAGAGGTCTTGTTAAATTAATTTGATCTAAACCATTAAATTTTAAATATGACAAGTGTCACTCATTAAAATATGCACTTGAGGAAATGGAGAGAAAGTGTAATGGAGAGGAGCCAAATCCAACGGACACCCTTAAAATAAAATCCGCAAAGGATTATTGATGCCAAAAAATTGAAGGAAGGACAGGTATTGTAGTGTGAACATGCGCTATTGTGCCTTTTTGGGAAAAAGTCACAATCTATTTGGTATGAAAATGTGCTATTTAAATTGCATCTTTTCTCCTGGTGAACGTGAATGACGAGTTCAAATGGAATAAACTTGACTCTAATATCATGTAAAAATAAGACATGTGAGTTTAACCAAACTCCAAAAACTAACTAATGGGGAGAGAATTATCCAAAGTCCATACAAAAGTCTATAATTTCCTTATCCCATCAACGTTGGACTTAACAAGTTGACTAATAAATAAAGAGTTTAAGTTCTATGCACCGCCAGTGTACAAATTTTTTTTATACTATGGATAATTTTGAAGGTAAATATAGTAACTTTCTTAAGTAAATATGTTTACCTTTTTTAAAATTAAATTGTAAGAGTCATTAAAATTAAGAAAAGTTGAATCCTATTTGTACTCTAACCGAAATGAGTTCCTAATGTTTACCGGTAACCAAATTATTTGTACAATTTTGACATTTTGTCTCTCTTAAGATTATTGTTGAAGTAATTCTTTAACACTTCAAACATTATTAACTTTGTAACAAGTAATATTCTCTAAACATATTATATACTCTGAATTTTGGGAAATTTCTTCTTATTCAACAATAAGGCCTCATTAATAAATTTTTGAGTTCGTCTACACACTCATTTGAAGGGTTATTGTGCCTTTAGGTTGCTAGAATGGAACTCTAGAAATTGAAATTTTATAAATACTTAATGTTTTAACAATAAAAATTAATCTATTACTTTTCAATAAGTGTTGGTAAAAATTGTTACTCTAATTGTGAATCACCATTTAAATCAAACCAGAGAAAGATTTGAATGAAAAATACAAACTTACGATGGTAGAAGAAGCAAAGAAAAAAAAACCCGATCAACTAATTATGAAGACAAAGAATTTGAATGAAAGGGAATTAGACATCTGAAAATAAATCAATGTCTAAATTTTAGGGGAAAAAATAATAATTAGAATAAAATTGGTAACCTGCTATAGCAGATTAATATTACTTGATAGATGCATCAAACTTAAACTCATAAATAAAACCCAAAAGGAATAGGAGCTAAAATAAATAGGAAACAAACACGTGGACATTAGTTTGTTGCATGCAAATTAAAGTTAGATAATAGCCACATACTCCAACCACCTAGTTATCTTATTGCATGTTGACTCGTTCAACAACGTATGAAACACACGAAAAATAAATAAATTAATTAATTGATGACCATTATTTGATCGAGGATCTTCTCGGATATTTGCTAAATTTCAGTCAAAAGATAGCGACGGAATTCTAGGATTTAATTTGGTAGTTCTGAATGATCAGTTCATCGTTAAAGCTCGTCTGACGAACTGGACCTGCATCATTTAATTTTCTTATCCAATCTGAAATAAACAAGTATTACTCTTTCCGTCCATCTTTACTTATTCACTATTAACTTGACACACATACTAAGAAATAATAAATAATAGAACTAATTTTACTATATCACTCTTTGAATATAGTAATAAATTTAGTGCTTTGAGAAATACATTGGATAATAAATAGTGTTTAATAACAAGGATAAATGGACACAAAATGATAAATTATCTATTCATTTTTCAAATTGAACAAATATTATTGAACATTTATTTTTAATATACTGGACAAATAGATATTCACTACCTTGTTGTGCATGGTTCTAGCAAAAGCCGAAGGGGTCGTTTGATAGAGTGTATAATAATAATACAAAATATGGTGTATTAGTAATGCTTGTATTAGTAATGCATGTGTTAGCTATACTTGCATTAGTTATACTTGCATTTTTCTTATGCAGTGTTTGGTTTAGTGTATTTAAAATAACATGAATTGTATAATTTCTAAAAAAAAATTTTTTTTTTACAAAAATACCCTCCATATATATGGTGGAAAGGATGTGGAAAAGATTTTGAGGGACAATTGTATCTTTAATCATGCTAATGCATGCATTGGAATCCATTGCACTATTAATACCATTGATTTTGAGGTATTAGTAATACACACCTCAATACACAATAGAGTGTATAACTAATGCATTAATTATACATTGACTAAAAAAATGTATCAAATAAGATACTAGTAATACACAAGACTAGTGTCATGCATTATTCTTTATAATACGACCCCTAATATACTCCATTTCCTCCGATTGGGCCTTATATTGCTTACACATGTCCTCTCAAAAAATGAAGGGCCTGTTTGGAAAGCCACCCTGGTAATTGAATTTGGTGTAATTGGATGTAATTACACTGTCTGGCATGTTTGGTTGGCCAGGTAATTACTTGGTCAGCAAGTAATTGGTGTAATTGGCAGGGTGTAATTACACTCTCCAATTCACAGGGGGGAGCTGTGAATTGCAGGTAATTACATGGTGTAATTACAAGCTGATTACTTTTTAATTTCTTCCTTTTATTTCTATTTTTATTTTTTTCGTTTTAATTTATTTTAAATTTCTATTATTTTAAATTCTTTCTATTTTTATTATTCTAATATTTTTTAAAAATATTTTTATTTTTTATTATTTATATTTTATTTCTTTCTCAATTTTTTGTATTATCTATTTTTTATTTATTTTATGTTTATTTTTTTCATTTAACATAATTTAGTTAGTATTCTAATTTTTAAATTAAGTAGAATTCATTTTTGAATAAAGTTATAGACTTAGGTGTTCCTTTTCTTTTAAATCCTATTTACGTTATGTTGAAATTTGACATAAGAGTATTTTTTTTTTAATTTTGAACTTATGTTATATTTTCAGTTTCTATTTTTTTTTTTTTACTAGTATTGACATGATATTTCACATTGCAAGTCATTCATTTTTTAGTTAGAATTGATAGATTATCTTTTAATCAAATGTTTTAATAATTTTATGACATTATATTTAAAATATTAATCTTTTTGTTAAACATGCATTTCATGATGTTCTTAAAAATCATGTATTTTATGTTTTTATGATTAATTTAATTAAAATATAACAGTTTGAAAAATATAAATTGATTATTTTTTTATAAGAACATGTGTTTATCCATTAATATATTTCAAAAAATAATATATATATATATATAAAATCTAATATCATTTATAAAGGCACTTATCTGTCTAATATAATTTTTTAGTTTTTGATAATTAACTTTTATTTTAAAAATTGAATATAACCATGTAATTACACTTGTGCAACCAAACAGTACACTTGTAATTACACTGTAATTACACTGTGGCAAACAAACAGGTCGGCGTAATTACTAGGCTGCGTAATTACTAGGCTGGTAATTACTACCCTAGTAATTACACCAATTCTAATTACCAGGTGGCTTTCCAAACAGACCCTAATTGATCAGATTAATTTATTTAACTAATTAATTTTAACCATGGTCTCTCCCCTCTTCTTTTCTTTTACACGCATCTTTTACATATTCTTACAGAGAAAGAAAAGAATAACATATGTAAAAATACTCTTGGATTGTTATTCTTTCCTTGCTATGTAAAAATATGTAGTATAAGTATGCGTGTAAAAGGAAAGGAGAGTGGAGAGACCATGGCTAAAATCATTTAGTTAAATAAATTACAATGGTGAATTAAGTTTTTGAGAGGACAGGTGTAAGCAATATAAACCCAACTAAGCGGCGATTGAGAGATTCATTAATGATTTGTGGTTAGGTATAGATCATTAATTGATGATTTTAATTCGGCACACTGTTAGTTTTACACTATCAAATAATTTTAAAGGTAAAGTTAATTTTTGTAAAGTTTTACAAATTATAATTATAATTAAAAATATTAAAGGCAATTATAATCTTAGTTGTACTGTAATTATGATTATTTTCTAATTTTAAATGTATTTCATTTCTCAGTCGACCTTCTTCTCTCTTTGATGTTGGCAAAATCATAGCAGCAGCATAAAATAGCTCCGCCCTCTTTATCAATCGATTTCTTTTATAAATTCCAATTCATGTCATTTTTTTATTTCATGAAAATCTTAACTAAAAAGAAGCCCGCTTCATGCTATATATGCTTGATTGCTCCTATATCAATATTACTATTTCTTCTTCATCATCATCATCATATATATATATATATATATATATATATATATGCACGTTTACTTGTTTGGATTTGACATACCATCTCTTTACTCCACGTCCACAAAGTTTCATCTAAACACCTAAAATAAACTTATTCAAAAGGATAAACAATATAAATCACATCACTTTAGGAGATAATTACTCCTTATTCCAACACTTTTTAATATTACTAAAAATTCTAAAATAATTTTACATGATACATCACTGTCACTCGGATACATTACGACTCCGATACATTGTCATACTCTGATATGTATCATATCTCATTTTACATATGTGATGACATATAGTTTTTAATGTATCATGGCTAATTAAGTCATGATACATACGTTATTAGTTTGATTGTTATGTGTTGTGCTACAGATACATACAAGTAATATGAGATTCCATTACAATGTATCATAATCAAATCTCACGCATAATGTATCATGAACAAGATTTGTTTGTGTATCAGTAACATTAAATCAGTTTGATATATAACTTTAGTAAGATATATTAGTATATGTATCAGCAATATGAAAATCCGTCAGATACATAGATTTCGTGGAATTCTCCAAACGGACGAAACAAACGTTTTCGACCAGATCTGGCCGGATCTACACCTGTATCGTCGGAATTCTACGACATTCGTCGGAAAAGATGAAGCTCTGGGAGGAAACAAATGTTTCCGACCAGATTTGACCAGATCTGAAATTCTCCGAACGGAGGAAACAAACATTTTTGACTAGATCTGAAATTCTCCGAACGGAGGAAACAAATATTGCCGACCAGATCTGGCCAGATCTCCACTTATATCATCGGAATTCTCTGATATTCGTCGAAAAAGATCAAGTTTTGGAAGGTTTTCGTTTTGGTGGTGGTTTACTGGTGATTTTTTTGATTGGAGATGACCGTAGATGGAGAGACATGAAGGTGGAGTGAAGGAAAGGGAGAGAGCGGCGGGTTTTGGTAGTGGTTGGACGGTGGGAGTCATAGAGATGGAAACTTTTTGCCGCCGTCGGCGATGCTTTTCTGACGAGAGAAAGTGAGAGAAAAGGAGAAGTTGAGAGAAAGGTGAGGATGCAGTTGAAAAATGATAGAAATTTGGAAGATCTGAGAACAATGGAGAGGGAGCTCTGAGGAGATAAAAATAAAAATATGATGTATCAAGTATAATAGAGAGAGAATTTAAAATATGGGATGGATGTAATTAAATAAAAGAGTAGAAATTTTTAGTAAATATGATAAGTTAAGAAAATTAGTATTTTAAGCCACCTCTAATCGTTGACCGAGTACATATATGTGGCAACTTGGTGATGAGTGGATAAAGTGTGTATTTTCGCGCATATAACGAGCATCAATACGAAGATTCGACCAATAAATGTTTAAAATAAAAAGAAAAGGCGAAGTAAAAATGAAATTACAACATATTAGTAAAAAATAGTACTTGTCAAGTCCTTAATCCAACATAGTAAGACAACTTGTAGCACTAAAAGAAATTACACTTTTATTTGATTAACATCTCCGACATGACTCGTCAAGTGAGAATCTCATGATCTTTTTGCATGTTACAGCTATTTGACAATTCTTCTTCTTGATAATGAGAACAGAGAACTCTGCGTAAACCGATATCATGCATCAATTCAAAGATGATTCACGAATCATACGAGGCAAATCAACTCGTGGTACCAAAAGGCACGTCATATCTTGAAGTCTTGGAGCTGTTAGTCCAGGCCGTTCAGTCATATCAACTCCGTTACGTATTATCTCACCGTTTGAATCAATTGCTTCCCACTCGAAACACTGAATTATAGCTGAAAGCACAACAGGTAACTCTCTCATGGCTAGAGGCATCCCAGGACAACCCCTTCTTCCAGTTCCAAAAGGCAATAACTCAAAGCAATGCCCTTTTGCTTCTATTGGGCCTCCCTCTCTGGGCTCTAAAAATCTTTCGGGTCGAAACTCCATTGGGTTCTCCCAAAACTTTGGGTTTCTTCCAATGGACCAAATGTTCACAAACAATAGTGATCCACTAGGAATTTGATATCCTTTCACATTGCAATCTTCACGTGATTCTCTTATGATCAAAGGAATGGGTGGGTGAAGACGAAATGTTTCATTAATAACTGCTTGGATGTATGGAAGATTTGGGCCGTCTAATTCTCCTACTATTCGTTGCTTTCCGATGACATTATCAATCTCTTGTTGGGCTTTTTTGAGTACTCTTGGATTGTTGGTGAGCTCCGCTATGGCCCATTCTAGAGTAATTGCTGTTGTATCTGTTGCGGCAGTGAGGAAATCCTAGCCAAAGAAAAATGTATTAGGAACTTCAGACAAGAGCGGGTTGCTTGGATGATACGCACCCTCACTTTCAACCCGGAAATTATAAGTTCGAATCACCAAAGAAACAAATGGAGTGAGAGCTTCTAGGGAGGGGTAAAAAAAATTATATTAGGAGAGGAAAAACAATCACTTTCGAAATGATTTACGCTCAATCAAATGAGTTAATTTTCAAGCTAAGATGGTAAGCTGAAATTAAAGGGATGGAAAAAAATAAGAGCCAGTCTATTTGATTTGAAGATTAGGAGTTCACAATTTATAAGGGAATACAGTAATGGAGAAAATGTGACAACTAATATATAAGAAAAGTAATACAGAGTATTCAGAGGAAAATAACAACAGTAAAATAATGTAAACAGAAGTCAAAGAACACGAAATTACGAGAATAAAGTTAATATCATGACATACACAATGTTCTAGACTACCAGCAAACCTGTCTAACTATCTCGCCAGAAAGCGAGACAATCTACTCTAATTCGTGACCTCCATACGCTCTTATCTAAGGTCATGTCCTCAACAAACTGAAAATGTGTCATGTTCTGTCTAATTACTTCTCTCCAATATTTTTTGGCCTACTTTACCTCTCCTCATACCACCACCTCATGGAGGCATCCTCTTTACATGTCCAATCTATTTCAGTCCCGCTTTCTAAGGATGCCACTTCGCCTTGTTCTGATTTTCTTTTTATTTAAGAAATACAAAATATGAGATGTGTGATTTATTACAAGCTATAGACATTTGTGTAACTATAAATTAATCATTTCACTAATGGGAATTAGTTTAAAGTTTGATTATTTACAAATCTGGCCATCTCTTTTCTTTTTTGGCTAGAGTTTAAAATTATAGTATGTAACTTAAATTGAAACAATACTGAGCATGGAGTAAAGTGAAACTTACTAAGATCAATGCCTTTATGTGATTTTCAGTTAATTTCACCTCAGATTTTGTCTCATTCTCCATAACATCAAGCAACAAGTCCAAAAGGTCCTTTCCTGCCTCCACTTTTGATTCTTCCAATTTCCTCTCATTTCTTAATCTTTTCCTTTCTGTTATAAACTTCTCAAGCAAAGCATCATATTTTTTATGAGTATTACGTGCCCTCTTCTTTATCCCTTGAAAATCAAACCACCCACCCAACCCTATAACATCAGCAACATCAAACATTCCAAAAATCTCAGTAACTTCCGTTACGACTTCAATGATCTCCTCAGCTTCCTTTTCGTTTCCAGCACATCGAGAACTCATCATCATTTGTGATATAATATTGCTCGTCAATTTCAACAACTCTTTCGTTAAATTCACTGTGTGTCCAGATTCCGCATTTTTCATCAAAGTTTGTAAGAATCGCGTTATTTCTGGCGCTCTAAGGGGCCGAAAATAATTCAAATTATGCGCGCTCAAGAGCTCGCTTGAGGCAAGTTTCTTAATGAATTTCCAGTACGGCCCTAAGGGCGAAAAGGCGAAAGAAACATTGTACGTTAGTTTTGTAATGGCGGGGGATGTGTGACGATATGAAAAGACTAGTTCGTTGTTTTTAAGGAATTCTTTTGCTAGTTGAGGTGTGGAAGCCACGAAACATAATTGATGTCCAATGTACAGTTGAAATAACGGACCGTAACGGTGATAAAATTTGTGAAGAGTATGATGAATAGACGGACTTAGGAGATGGAGATGTCCGATTATGGGCAAAGCTAGAGGGGACGGAGGACCACGACGGAATAATTTGGAAAAAATGGGAAGTAAAATGAGAATAGAGAGGAATAAGAGGGTAGCATAGCAAAATATTGTACTAATTGGTAGTTCCATTTTAGCCAATTGTTGATATTCACTACCGTAGACTATTGTGCATGGTTCTATCATTTATATATACGGAAGTTCCCTCCGATTGAGTTTGTTTGGCCTATTTTGATTGATACGGAAACTCCATAACGGAGTTTAATAACGTGGAGAAAACTTTTGAATTTTGCGGTTTGAAATTTAAAAAATGTTAAATGAATCAAAATATCATTTAATCTTGTGGTATTAAACATGTCTTGAAAGTTAAAATTAAAGAATTGCTAAAAGGGTTATTTTTTTTTTAAATAGACTAAAACGAAATTAAGCCAAACAAATTGAAACTAATAAAGTACTGTACTCCCTACTTTTCATTTTACTTGACCTTTAATTTATATATATTAAAAAAATGTTTTCATTTTACTTAATTATTTTAGCAAATTAAGAGTATTTTTCAGATATTATTCTTAGTATTCAATAACTATATATATAGTATTAGATAAATTAATTTAGAATTTCAAAGCATTATTAATAAGACTTATTCAGTAAATAACTCTAATTAGTTTGTTTTTTTAAAATGTGTTTATGAACAGAGGAAGTATACTGCCTTAATTTGGTTCATTAGGTATAGATCATTAATTAATCACTTTGATGAATCTTTTTTAGATAAAAGCACATGAAAAAAGACTTTACTTTACTGTACTAGTTACACGAGGTCTGCGCTAAGCCTAAGCCTAAATTCAAAATGTAATGATGATAATATTTTAATTAAAAACGTCCAATGTGTATTGTAATTTCTTACTCAAAATTAATATAATTTTTAGTCATGTTATATACGTATTGTTAATAAGTCTTCATAATTATATTATTAAAACTCCTTTATCACCTAATTAAATAATTCATTTTTAAATATAAATTATTTATGAGAAAAGAAGTTTGGCATTAGACTTATAAAATACTAAAGAAACACAAGCGACTCGACATTCTATAAATTAAAATGATTTAAATTATTTAAAATAATTATAACTCAGCGAAAATCATAATCTCACAAATATGAATATTTTTATGGATTTGTGAATATATAATCTTTATTTATAGATAGAAATAGATTTTTTATAAGTTTTTATTATGTATAATTTCACTTATAATATTTCATGTTGCATGAATTTATGTTAATTAAATATAGTGATTTAAGTTTAGTTTATAGATGAAATTAAGGAATAAAACTAAATTCATTTAATCTTAAGAATTTATTTAATTCTTCATATATAGTTTATATACTTAAAAATTATTTTGATTTAAAAACATCTAGAAGGAATCAATTCAAACAAGATCTTACAAAGTTAGTGGTAAGTTTCATATCCAAATTTAATGGTGAAAGTGAAATTGGTGGGCTACAATGGCACGTGAAGCTTCACAAGTTGCTTACTCTATTAATTATTACTCCTTCTGTCCAATTTTTATGTGGCACAATTCTTTTAAATTGGTCTGTCTCCCAAAAAAAGGTCATCTTCCATAAATGGAAATGATTTAATTTTTTAAAATTCGCGTTTTATTCTTTCTAAAATAGTTTATATATTTACACAATAATCAAAATAATATTTTAAATCACAAATTTCAAAAAGTGACTCGAGTAATCATCTATGAGTTGAAGCAGAAATAAAGAATCAATACAAGGTAAAAAAATCTTTTTGTTTAAAAGAAAAATAACTATGTAAAATCAAATGGTGTCACATAAATTGAAACGCAAAGTGTATCATACAATAAGTATTCATATATTCCCTCCATTCCATTTTATTTGTAATAGTTTCTTTTTAAGAGTCAAACGTTATAAACTTTGATCAATATTTTAAAATGTAGTTTTTCCTTATATTAATATGAGAAAAATTATAATTTATAGTACTTTTCATATAGTTTTTGAATATCAAAATTTTAATTTTAAAATATCGAACTAATCTAATCTAATTTAGCTTTAAAAATTAATTAAATTGATTCTTGAAAAATAAAACGTGACAATTAAAAAGGAACTGAGGGAGTGATAATTTACTATTGAAGAACAACACCTACTTTTATACGGACACCACAAGGATTGATGGTTTTGATGCCCCGTATATATACACTACAAGACAACTGTGATTTACCTCATTGCTTGAGAATTTTTTTCGCAGATTTTTCTTACTGATTTTCGTGAAAAATTCTAAAATTCATGAATTTAGTATATTTTTACCTGTGAAAATTAATTTCTCAAGAGCCATTTTACGCAAAAATATTACCTAGGGAATTATATGGGAAATTAATCCGTAGAAATCGTTTTCACATGTAAATTCGCAAGTAAATGAATAAAAGAAACTCCTTTATTAATTCACAGAAAAATCCCTAGATAAGACTATCTGCGGATTTATTTAGGGATAGTTATATGAGGATTTACCTGAAATTTTTGTACATGGGGATTTATTTGAGGATTTTGATTCTGCAAATTTAGTTGGAAATCATTTCTTGGGGATTTACCTGAGGATTAAATTATCTGAAAAATTACTTGGGAGTTTTTTTTATAGCGAATTCAGCTGAAAATTTCTTCTTGGGGATTTACTCGAGAATTTTATTAAATGAAAAATTACTTAGGGATCTTTTTTCTTGCAAAATTAGCTTACAAATTTTGCTTGGAATTTTTTTTGAGAATTTTATTACTTGAAAAAATACTTGGGAATTTTAGTTCTAGAGATTTAACTTAGTACTTAACTTTAGGGAATTTATTAGTGGATTTTCTTACAAGAAAATTATTTGAGATTTTGTTGTGCGAATTTTAAAAGCTTTTACAAACTTTTAAGGTTGTTTCAAGAAATATTAATATCGTTTATTTAATATCTAAGTTTTAAAAATAATAAAATATCTAGGTCATAAAATAAATTTATTTAAACTAAAAATAATACATAAATTTATTTAAAATACAAATATCTAGGTAATAAAATATTATACATAATATAAAAATTTACTCTCTGGTTCGTTTTATGTGGTATCCTTTCCTTTTAGTCCATCCCCCCAAAAAATGTCACCTTACTATAATTAGAAATAATTTGGCTTTAAAATTTCTCTTTAACCCTTAACGAAATGATTTATAGTCAGACAAATGTCTAAGGATTGTTTTACACTACAAATTTACAAGTCTTTTTTTTTTTTTTAAACATTGTTTTAAGTCAAATGATGCCACATAAAATTGGACGAAGTGACTAGTATTATATAAATGAAGAGTTAAAAATGTCAAGGGTAAGATAGATATTGTACCGAATACGGTGGAGAATCTTTTGTTATTTTAGGAAACAATGAGAAGTTAAAATTAAGTTGAGGGATATAAATGATTTTCACCCATTTATTGGAGAATCTTAGTAGCTTAATTGGATATAAATGATTTTCACCCATTTATTTATTACTTATTGATAGCATTGTCAAGAATATTTTATTAATTTCTTTAAAGTTGACTGTAGGTAAAATTCAGTCTCACACCAACTTTATTTTGTTTCAAACAAAAAAGACTCTTTTTTTTTTTTTTTTTTTTAACAATTAATCTAGTGAATGAAAAACTAGGAAAAGAATTGCAGCCATGGTTTCTCTGTACCACATCGGATACAGACAACATTATATTAGACTTTATATTGAGCGAATTTTATACACATAGGCATAAGCACTTTATAACCAAGGACGTTGATTTCCCTTACACAGGAATAAAAGGTAATTTGTGTGTTGTGTGTGTATATTTGTAGGTCATTGAATGAATTAACAAAATAGTTAATATAAAAAAAAATGAATTACAAGCCAAAAAAATGAAAATGGGGTGGGTTGGCTAAAATAGACCTGAAAAGGACTGTATATATAGTCATCAATCAAAAATAAAAATAAATATGAAAAAAGTGAATTAAAAACAAATTAATCCCTCTTTTCCACATTTTTGTCAAAAAATCCTTAGGAATTTACTTGCAGATTTTTTCATATGAAAATCCTCAAGAAATAGCCTTTCTTACACGAAATTTTACCCAAAAATTCTTGCGAACTTTAAATATTTATTTGCGGTTTTACAAATCCGCAGTTAATAGTTATCCACAAAGATTTTACCATCAGATTTTCTTTAGTAGGAAAATCCACAGAAAACTAGATTATCTGCGAATTTTCATATATAATCCGCAAATAAATAGTTTGGATTTTTCTAGTGGTGATATATCAACGTGGCCAAAGGGCGTACATGGCTTTGCCCTCAATATTACTATCAAAAATTAACTTCAGCACCAACCAAAAGCCTGTCTATACAAGTAATCACCCTTTCATGACCCTTTTTCAACAACTAGAAATATGTTTTAGTCACGCTAATACATTTACATTAGATTCTCTGTGTTAGTCTATGTGAGTTTAAATGAGAACATCATCGATAAAAATTCATATAATCAATCTTAATAACATAAAATAGTCCCTCACCACCACCACATCCACCCCACGCCAAATAAAAGAATCAAAAAGAAACGAAAAGAAGAAATTCTTTTTAGTATCACCTTGGGATTATTGACTCATGTGTGAAGAAATTTTGATATTAATTAATTAACACCCCTACTTCACGTCTAGACTCAACTGGAGCATGGATCAATAGTCCAAATAAAGATAAATCTGACTATATTACTATTACCATGTAAAAGTATGATACTTAAGAAGAGAATTATCTAAATCCATGTAAGAGTTCATAATTTCCTCATCCCACCAATGTCAACTCAACAAGTTGACTAAATCAACCTAAAAGAAGTAGGAGGAGCTAATTGAAAAGGGAGTAAACACGTGGACATTTCTACGACGCATGGAAAGTTGGATAAAGGCCACATGTTCCACCTACTTAGTTCTTGTTGTATGTTCACTCGTTCAACAACGTATATGAAAATTCTCTTGGCTTGAGAAATGAACACTTACTAGACCCCAGTATTAATTACGGCATGGCATGAATTCAATTCCATTATTATTTGGTTCATGACGCATAAATTTCGTTAGTTAGGCTGCTATCCTTTCCATTGACTAACGGATTCATGTTTGATTCTGTTTGGGCTAATACAGCCTAAAATCATTCTTATATGATGTGATATTAGGAAAAATTATTTATTTGAGTATATTTTATAAAATATTTACTGTTTTTAAATATTCTTTTTATTTATTACCTAAATATGCCATATTTGAAAAATATTTACCATCTATAGCAACTGTAATATGTATTAAAAGTGAATTAAGTATGTAATACATGTATTAGAAGTGTATTAGAATATATTATACTTATTTTGATTTTAAAAAATGCACTATATATTAAAAACGAATTATGCATGCAATATAGATGTATTACACTCTGTACTTAAAGTGAATTATGCATGCAATATAGATGTATTATAAGTGTTATAAATGTATTGCGCTTGTTTTGGTAAAAAATCTATAATATGTATTAAAAGTGAATTATGCATGTATTAAAATTCTATAGCTATAAATGGTAAATATTTTCTAAAAATGATATATTTAGGTAAGTTTTCCGTGATATTATCTGTTTTAGGCCAAGCCCGTATGGTTTTCCTCAAAAAATCTCACACCATTAAGAGATTCGTACACCTTATATGTGGTTTCTCAGTCCTTTCAGCTATCAATGTGAAACTTTAGTTCGCACACCTAACAATATCTCCCTCGAACAAGTGGCAGACCCAGAATTTAGGGGTTGTGGGGCTTGGGGAGGTTAGAACACATATTGACATTCGAAGCCTTAAGGTTCCATCTGAAAACCAAAGCACCCAGCTATGTTCTTGGTTTTCTGGGTGCTTTGTTGACTCGTATGCCAATTTTTATTTATTTCTTATATAATTATACCTAGTTTACGTCAGATTAACGGGTGTCAGAGCACCATAAAAGTGTACCTAGTCTACCACTCCTCGAACTAAGTTCCACGTGGTCCATCACCACGATCCACTGGTCAATTTCCGAGATTTACTGTGCGCCACCCACACTCAACAATCTCCCCTTGAACTAAGTCCCACGTGGCCCAACACCACAATTCACGGGTCAATTTTTAAGACTAACTGTGTGTCACCCACATCGTCTAAGTATTTTATGGCAACCGAAGCCCACAATTAGGTTCTTCTTGTGTGTGCATCTCCAAGCTCGTAAGGATAATAAATCGAGCCCTGCATGCACTCCATCACTCCACCACATTAACATATTCATCCCGTTGAACCTGGGTTCTGATATCAGTTGTTGGGCTAAACCAGCCCAAAAACACTCTTATATGGTGTGATATAGTCCGATTTGGGTCAATTCCGTACGGTTTTCTCCAAAAGACCTCACACCATTAAGAGATTCGTACACCTTATATGTAGCTTTCCAGTCCTTTTAGCTACAAATGTGGAACTTTAGTTCACATGCCCAACATATTCCCTATGGTATAATAACTAAAATCAGGAACTACTGTAACAACCATCACATACACATAGAAAGTAGCACTTCTCAAGTCCTTAATTCAATATAGTAAGCAAACTTGTAACAGCGAAATGAGGAAGGGGCAGGCGAAATGAGGGAGGGGGTTACACGATGGGGAATTGTACCTTTATCAACAAGGTGAAAGTTCAGGCAACCAATCAATTGAGTTATTAAAATTCCAACACATTTTATTTAATTAGTATCTACGACACAACTCCTCAAGTACTTGAAATGAGGGAAGGGGATTACAAGATAGAGAATCACACCTTCATCAATAAGGTGAAAGTTCAGGCAACCAATCAACTGAGTTACTAAAGTTCCAACACATTTTATTTAATTAGTATCTATGACAACTCCTCAAGTACGTGAAACGAGGGAGGGATTACAAGATGGGAAATCGTACCTTTATCAATAAGGTGAAAGTTCAGGTAACCGATCAACCGAGTTACTAAAATTCCAACACATTTTATTTAATTAGTATATACGACACAACTCCTAAAGTACGAATTTGATCCTTTTTCCTGTGACATAAATTTCTTCTTCTTAGTAATGGCATCAACAAGAATTAAACTGAAAAACTCTGACGTACAATACTGATTCCATGCATCAATTCAAAGATGACGATTGATGAATCATACGAGGCAAATCAACTCGTGGTACCAAAAGGTACATCATATCATGAAGCCTTGGAGCTGTTAGTCCAGGTCGTTTAGTTATATCAATTTTGTTACGTATTATCTCTCCATTTGAATCCATTGCTTTCCACTCGAAACAGAGAATCATAGTTGAAACTTGAAAGCATAACATGTAACTCTCTCATGGCTAGAGGCATGCATCCCAGTACAACCCCTTCTTCCTGTTCCAATTGGCAATAGCTCAAAGCAATGCCCTTTTGCTTCTATTGGGCCTCCCTCTCTGGGCTCTAAAAATCTTTCGGGCCGAAACTCCATTGGGTTCTCCCAATACTTTGGGTTTCTCCCCATGGACCGATTGTTCACAAACAATAGAATTTGATATCCTTCCACATTTCAATCCTCATTTGATTTTCTTATGATCAAAGGAATAGGTGGGTGAAGACTAAATGTTTCATTAATAATTGCTTGAATGTATGGAAGATTTGGGCCGTCTAATTCCTCCACTATTCGTTGATTTCCCACGACATTATCAATCTCTTGTTGGGCTTTTTTGAGTACTCTTGGATTGTACTTTTTGCCTTCTTGTATATTTCAACAAGAAATTGTTTCCATTTCTTTTAGGAAAAATAATCATGTTTGAAATGATTTGCGCTCCATATATAAAATGAGTTGAATTTAAAGCTAAGTTGGTAAGCTGGGAGGGACCAAAATCAATCGGTCTCGATTTATGTAATACACTTTCTTTTTAGTATGTCGCAGAATGAGTGTCACCTTTTTATAATTAGAAATAATATGATTTCAATTTTTTCTTTTTATCCTTCATGAAATAACTTATCGCTACACAAATTAAATTGAAATGGAGGGAGTAAGTAAAAAAAGATATTATTATTATGGACAGAGCCAATCTATTTGATTTGAAGATTAGGAGTTGAGAAACTAATCTCTTACTTAAACTACTTCTGGGAAAGTCAAGATTGCAGGTATACACCGAATAAACAATACCAAGTTAAGAGGATCCCGAAGTATTATGCCAAACTTTAAAGAAGAGTTCTATCATTAAAACAAAATTAGAAGGTTAATTTGGATGTGCACGTGATTCGCACATGTTAACTCAATTGCAAGCGTCTCCTACTCTCCTTTGTCAACGGATACCTTATATTTAACGGCTAGTTTTCTCTCAAGTGAACCCCTTTCACTACTCTCTCTCCGGCGAGAGAAAGTAACTTTCTTTTTTCCTCTTTTTCCAATATTAATACTCACTTTCTTGGTGATCAAAGTATCAAATTTTCAATTGAAAAAAAATAAATAATGGATCCATAATATTACTTTACTATTTTGAATAAAGTGTCTCAAAGTTCATTTCCAAGAATTCAAAAACCAATTGTGAATCAGAATTTTGCATTTTCTTGCAATTTGTGATAAATAGTTTTGTGGGTTTATCGTAAGAATCCATGTGGAGGAATAACGATAGGTCTCCGGCGAGGGGTTTCTTGACCCCACCGCCGAAATGGGGATCGCCGGCGTTGGAGAAGAACCAGAGATGGCCAACATATGCACAGAGTGCTAAAGCTGATCTTTTTCATGTTATTCATAAAGTTCCTGCTGGTGACTCTCCTTATGTTAGGGCCAAACATGTTCAAGTTAGTGCCTTTTCTTACTTTCTTTTATTTTTCGGAATATTTTGATAATTTCTTGTTGTGAGTTTTAGTTGATCTTTAAATTCTTGTTATTTCTTCTTGGGGTTTTATTAGTAATTTGTTGGTAAAATAATATTACTACTATTTGTTGTGATTATAGTATCACGTTATGGAAGATTATTGATATCATATTAATGAAGATTTCATGGGCAATTATGCAGATGCCATTTTCTGATATCTACTGGATTTCATATTAGATCGGAAATTATGGAGGAAACGGGTTAGGACAGAATGTTAGTGGTTAGTTGAGTGTTGCATAGCTTATTCTGTCATACTAGTAGTACTACTTAGTAGTACTCTTGTAGTTTCTTTTATTTCTTGTACTTCGATTATTGCCAAATTTTGTTGTAGTTAATGTTCGTTTTAGAACGCTTTGGCATGTTCAAGTAGTTTACTATAGCTTCCTCCTTTTCATGAACTGCTTCGTTATGCTTTCCTTGAGCCGAGGGACAATCGGAAACAACCTCTCTACCTTCCAAGGTAGGGGTACGGTCTGGGTACACACTATCCTCCCCAGACCCCTCTTGTGGGATTATACTGGGTATGTTGCTTTTATTGTTGTTGTTGTATAGCGGATTTTACATAATATTATTGTGGGGTTTTATTAGAAAATTTGTTTTTGAATTTATTTACTGTGCAATACACCTCAATAGAATTAAGTGCTTAACTTGAACAAATCTTTATTTTGGGGGTAGTTTCACCTTCTTGACAAGAAATGTGTTCATTTCTGTTTTGTGATTTAATAAGTTGGTACTAATCCATAAATGGCAGTTAATTGATAAGGATCCAAGCAAGGCAATTTCATTGTTCTGGGCAGCAATTAATTCCGGTGACAGAGTTGATAGTGCTCTGAAAGACATGGCAGTTGTAATGAAACAGTTGGATCGTTCAGACGAGGCAATCGAAGCAATAAAGTCATTTCGAAATCTTTGTCCCCCTGAGTCTCAGGAGTCCATTGACAACATCTTGATTGAACTCTACAAGGTAAGACCTTATCATTTTACAAGAATTTGTTTTGTATTTGAATGTTGCCTAATGACATGTATATATCTTGGTAATCTCTGCCTACACCTTTTGCTAGATCATATTGGCTAATATAGTTTGTGTCTAGTTATTGTAAAGAATAGTAGTTATCTGTCCTGTTTAAGGCCTAATTTCTTCCAATTTTGACCAACATTTGCCTGACCATTTCCTAGTAGTTCACATACGCTAACATAGTGTTGTGTGACTGTAATTGTAAAAAATAGTAGTTATCTGTCCTCCCGTTGAAGGCTTAATCTATCCGACTTCAAACTACGCATTTTCCCTGATTCATACAAAAGCAAATTAGATGCTATTCACTGCAAAAACTCATCTATAAGAATAGATGTAATGGCATCTCTTTATAAAACTATCGAGAGTCTATATTTGGTACGCATACTCTAAAATTTGCGGAACTAAATAAATGAAAGAGGAAAATGAAGAAGGAAAGGAAAGAAACTGTATCAATAGGAACAGTTTTGTCTTAGAAAATATGTACAGGTAATCCGCAAGAAATGATGAATTTACACCACGCATATAGTGGTTTTGAACTCTTGCTAGGTCTTGCTCTCTCCGTCTACTGATCATAAAAGATATCTATGAAGTGGAGTTGTTATGAAAATCTAGCAACCTATGTTTTCTACAATATGAGGATGCGGCTCTAATGATTGTTTCTTTATCTCGCGACTATTTTGCTTATATTTATATTTCTGCAGAGATCTGGTAGGCTCGAAGAGGAGATTGACTTACTTGAACTGAAATTGAAGTACGTTGAAGAAGGCATAGCCTTTGGTGGGAAGAAGACTAAGATTGCTAGATCTCAAGGAAAAAAGGTTCAAATCACAATTGAAAAGGAGTACTCGAGGTTGTACCTGCCATTGTTTATCTTCAACTTCAGCATTATTTCTTGCTTGTCTAACATAAACAAATTCTTGTAACTTTCAAAATAAGTGCAGATTGTTGGGGAACTTGGCATGGTCACACATGCAACTGAAGAACTATAAATTGGCAGAGGAGTACTATAGGTAATAATCACCAACTAAAACAAACTGAGCACTTGGAGGTGTGGCTTTATTTGGAGAAAAATTGCTGACATGTGGAAATTATTTTAATGCAGAAAAGCACTCTCTCTCGAATCAGATAAGAACAAGCAAAGCAATCTGGCAATCTGTTTGATGCACATGAACAAGATTACAGAAGCTAGGTTTCTGCTTCAAAGCATAAAAGCTTCAGATAGACGGCAGATGGATGAATCATGCACCAAATCCTTTGAGCGTGCCACTCAAATGCTAGCTGAGTTAGAATCTCATGGCCCTCGGAACTCTAAGGAACAGGAGGAAGAGATAAAAGAGGTGAGGATTGGATCGTCCACATCAGATGGACATAATCACAGGGGACACGAGAGGACACAATTACCTCCATTTTCTGCTTCTGGACCTCCAAAGCACTTTTTTACACAACCAAGAAGATTTTCATGTTCACTCAATGACGACAAGTGGAACACTAAGGATTCTGTTAGTGCCTGTAGTCGAAGATTGCTATTTGAGCAAACAGCAAATAATGAGAATGTGCAGTCAGTTGTGAACCATAATTTCAACAAGCTCATTTCTGCCAATGAGATGAGTAAAGGAGGGTCCTTTGTAAGTGGACAAGTGTTCTCTAGGTCATGGGAAAATGGCGCTAACGTGGAAAGTGAATGTGATACGCAGCCACTTCACTGCAAATGGAAAAACAACACTTCCGGGAATTATGGATCTGATAAAATTTCCCTAGAGTTGTCTAATCCTCCCACAGAATCATTGGCTGATAATAATACCAG
Organism: Capsicum rhomboideum; assembly: GCA_031232105.1. Taxonomy (NCBI): domain Eukaryota; kingdom Viridiplantae; phylum Streptophyta; class Magnoliopsida; order Solanales; family Solanaceae; genus Capsicum; species Capsicum rhomboideum. The sequence continues at coordinate 4,035,019 of CP124713.1, read as the reverse complement.
TGCAAGAAAATTTTCTGAAGATGGGGGTAAAGATTGTCGGAGTTCCAGTTTGACTTTTAGAGACATGGTAACGTTTACAGATACCAATGAACACTTGGAGAGTGCAAACTTGAAACCTTTAGACTTTTCTGCAAGTAAAAGCAAGAAGAGTTGGGCCGATATGGTGGAAGAGGACGAGCTAGGTTTGCAATTCCATGGAACGCCAGGCAGATATTCCGATGGCAATGAGAATGTTGATTCCAATATTATTAATCTTAGCCAAAGCATTGATTCACTGAGTCTGAGTGAAGGATATCATACACAACCTGGACGAGAAGTGAGGCGTTCCTTATGCTTTGATCAGAATGACAGAAAAGAAAATTGTTCATCTAAATTTCAGGGGAAAGAGCTTGAGTTTGGAAGCTTGAACTCCTTGCCACCTATAGGAGACATTGCTGATCAAACTCCAGTCAAGTTGATTCGCAGGAACAGATTGCAAGTATTCAGAGATATAACTCCTGAAAGTCCTAAACCTTGAACTATTATCATGTACAGAAATAAATAGTCATACTGTAAATGGAAATGCTTTACATGATGCTGTTATTTTGGTGACTGCTAGTCCTAAACCTTAAGTTTCTGTGCCGATCTTATGATGATTGTTTGGATGACTGCTAGACGTAGCACGCTAGCCTTGAGAAACATGTTTTGGTACTGTATAAAATTTTTCTTCTATATCTTATTTTTCTTGTACTTACCAATTTTGCCTCATTACTTGTGCTAGACTGACTTAGTTGCTCAAAGTTTGGTGATATTCTAGCTGCCAGAAGCTCTCTGTTCTTCTCAATCATTAATTGTGTACTCTTCTTGCTGCCTTTATTTATTTCCTCTTAACAAAATTATGTGTCTTTTATCACCAGCATTCGATTGGAGTCAAATGTTTGTGATCTTTAGAATGCGCACTGCTTAACTTTCAATTCGCTCTTTGAGAAAAGGGGCAGGAAGCCCATACTGTCTGGGCCATACACCACTAGCATTGATTATTCAAACTGGTTTTCAGAGGGGTTTTCCTTCCTAATATTGTCCAATTCTTGGAAACAAAGCAGAAATTTACATAAGATCTTTAGTCTTATCAGGATAAAAACATGCCATAGAACATAGATCACTTACATTTTTCATGCTTATTATTGAGCAAGAATTAAGATGTTTTTTAAGGTTCAAAATCCTTCTTTTGTTTCCAGAACTAGAACTTGGCCTTGGGTGTTGATTGTCCACATGAGAAATCAACCTTCTCTCATGAACACGTCAGATATTTGCCGAGCAGCCAAATGTATAGCTTCCCCTAATGTTAATGCAACCAACCAATAATATAAAATACACGAGATCTTTGTAGGATTATTTTCGTCTTTTCAATTGTAACGAGTTATTTTGTACCATTTCCTCAAGCAGTGGAGCAGCATTGGCTATCTGTTTTTTAAGTGTTCTTACTAGTCATTCTAGAGGATCAGTTGATTAAGCACTTTCATTTAACTGGTATTTCATCCCAATAGTATCTAATACCTTCACATATTTTCCCAAGAAAATACTCGCGAAGATGAATTTGTTTTTTGGCCAAAAGATAGTTAAGAAGGCAGTTTAGAGGTGTCACGACCCGAACCGAGGCCCTAGCCGTGACGGCCGTCCCAGACCAATAAAGGTCCGAGAAGACCCCTTAGCATTACATCAAAAGTATAGTCAAATAAAATGCGGAAATAGACATATAATAGGAAGTTCAACTGAAAGAATAAATCAATCCAAAATTTCGAATGAAATTTCAAAACCACATCCAACTTAGTCTACGAAGCCTCTAACATCATGAATAGAAATCCTAAGCCGGGACATGACCCCGGTAATACCATAAAACCAAAATAGAGGTCTAAGGAAATAAAACATAATGCCTTCCGAAAGATGAAGGGCTCACCACTTACGAATTGGTGTCCTGCGAATATCCTACTACTGAACCGGGTCGCGAGCAAAGGCTTTGGAACCTACATCATGAAAGGATGTAGCATTCGGGGACGGTCAGTACGATGAGTACTGGCATGCGACCCAAGGAAAGGGACCAAAGCAGTATAATAATAATAATATAAAATTCTAAAACATTTGCATCATCAGGTCAATAAGGAAAATCAGAGTTAAACATTTATAAACCATAAGACCCACGATGTAACTTCCAAGTGTAAAAATCATGATAAGACATTGTGTGATAAAACATAATTATATCTTCAAAAAAACTTTACGTTATGGACTTTGCAGTTTCACCGACCTTAAGTAACCCACGGGCTGATATGGGTTCGATATTCGCCCAACCGGCAGAGCCTCAATCAATGTTTGTCGCATGAATTGAGATGAACATAGTGAGGCCATCATAACATACCGCACTCTTAGAGGTGCGTATCAAGGTCGTCTCATTTAAGAGAGAACCATCCCTATGTCGGCAAACATAGGTTTCTGGCGTTGGTCACAAGGACTACACCTTCTCGATGAACCACGTAATCCCCAAGTACGCCCCATTAAACCATTTTTCATAAACCATTATCATTAGAGTCTTTCATTATGGCATTTATATTTTAGTACCGTCGTACTAAGATTTGCAAGTCATCCATACTATGCCAAATCATTATCATGTAACATTATAGGCTCTAAATTCCGTCATTAAATTCATAAACATAGCCATAACATGATTTTCATAAGAGTCATTTAAACCTTTCATCGTTTCATATCATGTGTGGCTCAAAAGACGGAATAAACATCATGATTCTCCATTTACAACAAGCTTTTCAAAAAGGGTTGAGAGTTTTAGTGCCATCTTGCATGACATATAACTTTACAAAATCCATGTAATCAAATTCACCCTTTAAAAAGGAATGTTCAATTATCAAACCCTCTACTAGTAGTTAGAAAACAATTTGTGACAAGAGGAAATTCCATATTAAACCTTTCACAAACAAACTCCTCAACCCTAGTTTTCAAATCATCAATTTAATATACGTAATAGTAAATAAATTAACATATTATAATCATGATTGAAGTAGGGAGTGTTCAAACATGCCTTTTAATGGAGGAACTTGAGAAAAGCTTGATTCCCTTGCTTGAAACTTGAATGCTAGCTTCTTGACTTAGAGAGGAAGAGAGAGAAAAGCTATTGATATTCATTTAGGATGAAAGGAACTTGGGCAAAACGTATTAAAGTAGTGGGAAACGGTTTCCATAGAGAAAGGACCAAATTGCCCTTAAAATAGTGTTTTAAAACGGAGTCCCGAAAGGCAAAACAGGGGGAGTGCGGCGCACACCCCATCGCGCAACCCCCATCCATACGGCGCGGCCCCATCTCGAGCCAGGACCCGTGCGGCTCGAGGCCAACACGTGGCCGAGCCAGTAGCCTCCCGCGGAGTCCTGTACGACGCGGGGCAACTCAGAGCCCTAACCCGTGCGATGCACGGTCCTTCTCCTCTCCCAAATGCTACCAAACTCGTCCCCAATCGATTTATACTCGCTCTAAGGGTCATATGGGTTCTTTTTTAAGCTCTAAAAAGGCCTATAAACTTACGGAGCGTTACAAGAGGTCATCATATAATTTGAAAACATATATGGAGTAAGTGAAAAGGACAGCCCTGGTGCACTAAAGCTCCCGCTATGTGCGGGGTCCGGAGAAGGGCCGGACCAAGGGTCTATTGTACGCAACCTTAACAGATTTCTGCTAGAGGCAATTTCTACGGCTTGAACCCGTGACCTCCTAGTCGCATGACAACAACTTTATCGGTTATTCCAAGGCTCCCCTTCGTATATGGAGCAAGTAACATTACATAATCTCTTAACAACCACTCAACCAGTTCTTCATTAGCTCTTCTTGTCAAAACTGGAAAAATTCATAGATTGACGAAGAGGTTTAATTAAGCTTAAAACAATGCTAATATTCCTTTGAGAATGTCAATACAAACAAGAAGGACCAGCATTTCTTGAACAAATTAAACAAAGTTGTTAGCTTAGCCGCCCAAAATAATTTAACTAGTACTCTAGAAGATAAGATAGAAATATAAGAAGGTCCAAATCTTAGTTACTTCTCTATAAGTATAATTATCAGAAGATATAATAAAGTAGTGTTTTAATTAGTGCATTTGGTTTGTTAAATAAAAAGGCTAATTTTTCTTTTATCAAGTGGTAAAGCACCAAGTCCACTATTATGTACCTACTCAATACTATTATTGCACTTAACAGCTCATTGGCCCTCAATTTTTTCATTAATCCATATTGGAAAGCATCTGAGACGATTCATACCAAATTTAAAATTTTTTACGGCAGAATAACTTTGATTATCACATCATAATTGCAAGCCACCACCTTTTCTCTCCTTTTTAAACAAATTAAACTTGTGGCAGTCCTTTTTTGGTCGGAATTAATAATTTATAGGTACTATTTACTATCCCGTCTGTTTTTACTTGTCCACTATACTAAAAATAGATATTCAATTTTATTTGTCTAGATGAAAAATCAAGAGATAATGTATGATTTTGTACTTATTTTACTCTTATTATTAAGTATTAATCATTTTCCAACATTTAAATGACTTATTAGGTGTGACCTAGTAAAATTACCATTCCTTTATTGCTTCTTAAGAGGCGTGGAAAGTCAAACATGAATGGAGGGAGTATTATAACTCAGTATAGTGTTTTACTTTATTTTTCAAATTTTCGGTCTGGCTGGACCAATGTTGGCCATTAATCTCCTTTTGCAATTAGTGATGAAAAGCTGTTTTTTCTTAATTACAGAATTACAATAAGAGATTAGAACCGTATAGAAGAAAACGTTAAGAGTTGTCTCATGTTGATGTCACTCCATAGACCAGAAATCCTATTTGGTTTAATCAGATTGATCTTAAAAGCTTATTAATCAATATTTTACAAACTTATATATCTAGGTTCGACATAAGATCTAGCTAAGCTTGAAACCTAACACTCGGTTAGTAGACACAACTAGGCTACTACGATTACATCATAGGTGTCCCGATCTAAACATGCCAGGTTTGGTTGACAACAAATTGAGTGCATAAGCCTCTGAGGTAACTGAATGAGTATAACACGAGCTCACAAATAAAGTATGGAACGAGTCTAAGTAAAGTATGAAACGAGTCTTATTTATGAAACAGAGTGACCAGCAAAAATGATCCTTCAAATAACATAATAATGTCCATAAATTAACAAATTAATCTCTATTAAACACAAATGATATGTTGATTAAGTGATGCTGCCAACAATTAACAATATAATCCATATAGCTGACTATGGTTGTCTCCATCATAGATTCCATCGTCGGTAAAATGGTCGGTTCGATCAACAATCATATTCATGGACCCTATTATCACTTTTCTTATTTTTGGTCGGCTGTAATACATCCTAATTCCATTACTTTTGTGTCGATAAAAGATAAAATAACTAATATTTGTATAACTAATATCTACATAACTCTAACCAGCTTTCAAACGACCCTTAGTATGTATCGTATTCCTAAAATTAACTCCTTTCTCTTCAATCAACCAATTCCAACGGCTAGAATCCAATTATAATGCCATGTGTCAGCACCCAAATAAATTGGAGGCAAGTCTAAGAGACAATGACAGGTGGCTTCCAACCCAAAGGGTGTCCTCTTATTAGTCCACTGTATTATTTAAGGGGCACTAACTAGCTAGGAAATAAACAAGAGTAAAAAATAGAGCTTTTCTTATTCCTCAAAGAAAAACAAAAATAGTAGTAATAATAATTTTGAGAAGAAACGATAATGCCGATTTCAAGAATTTCCCTTGGAAGTTTAGCAGAGGCTAGCCAGCCTGATGCTCTCAAGGCTGCAACAGCTGAGTTCATTTCCATGCTCATTTTCGTTTTTGCCGGCTCAGGCTCTGGCATGGCCTTCAGTAAGTATATGCGCTGACAATATAAAGATATTTTTAACTTGCAATAATAACTATACTGAATAATATTGGTACTCTTCATAGGTAAGCTAACGAATGGTGGAGCAGCGACGCCAGCTGGACTTATCTCGGCGTCCATAGCACATGCCTTTGCTCTTTTTGTGGCAGTTTCAGTAGGAGCAAACATTTCTGGAGGACACGTGAACCCTGCAGTTACATTTGGTGCCTTTGTAGGAGGTCATATTACACTTTTCAGAAGTGTCTTGTACTGGATCGCTCAATTGCTTGGATCTATCGTGGCTTGTGCGCTCCTCAAGTTTTCTACCGGAGGATTGGTAAAGCCACTCTCCTCTTCATGCTATAGACTTTTTACTAAAAATCAAACAGAACATTGAATGACATTCACTAGCAAGTGACTTATAACGTAATTACACGTAAATATCTATGATAAATATTAGTGAAAATCATAAATACTCTGCTATCATATGTTAAAAAGCACTATATTATATTACTAAAGTTTTAGTAATCAAATTTATGAAAAAATGATGCAGGAAACATCAGCATTCGCACTCTCAAGTGGCGTGACACCATGGAACGCAGTTGTTTTTGAGATAGTAATGACTTTTGGCCTTGTTTACACTGTTTATGCGACTGCAGTTGACCCCAAGAAGGGTAACTTGGGAATCATTGCCCCTATTGCAATTGGTTTCATTGTTGGCGCCAATATCTTGGCTGGTGGTGCCTTTGACGGTGCATCAATGAACCCCGCGGTGTCTTTTGGTCCAGCTGTGGTTAGCTGGACCTGGAACAACCACTGGGTCTACTGGCTCGGCCCATTTGCAGGTGCTGCTATTGCTGCTCTAGTATACGAAATCATCTTCATTGGTCAGAACACTCACGAGGAGCTCCCTTGCGCAGATGATTACTAAGAATGGATTTAATTTCCTCTTTTCTTAATTTCTCCAAAACCAAATGTTGCATAATCAATGTTTCAAGGTGGTTGTAGTTTGTTTTCCTGTTCTCTTTGCTATCTTTCAAAACTTGGTAAAGTTTATTGGCTTCTCTCAATGGTAAATAAAAAATCGTGGAAGAAAAAAAAACAAGAGATGCAAGAGTGGAGTTGACTTACCTTTGATGCTTGCTTGGATTAACTATAAAGTATTGGTTAATTGCAGACAACTAACGTTAACAACTTGGTAAATCATCAGGAAGGAGTGCCAATATACTACTACTTGCAATTAACTTTAGTATATAATTTTACGGATATAAGTTACATATACTGCAAGTATAAGCACAACTTAAGTAACTTGATTGTATAAATATTTTCACACAATCGTACATATAACTTGAAGTTCGTTAGAGTGACAATGAAATTCAATCCATTTTGATCCGCTCAAATTCTACTCTATCCACCTATTTGACACCTTTATATATAGGTAGTAAAATTATCTGTTTGAAATCCTCTGAATTAATCAGAAGGCTGTAATCAGTTTTCTGGAGGTATAGTAGAAGTGTGTCAGTTATAGTTCGAAAACCAGGATTTTATTATTTGATATGAAATCTTCTTCAGATTTCTGTCTATTTATACACCTCTAGAAGTAGGTATCAAACAGTCTTGCTAATATATATTGACACTCTGCATTAAACCTAGCTCCCCTTTGATTGAATTTGGTGTTGGCTAATTGCGCGGTGTGGTTAATTTGGACATGTCAAAATGGATTGAATTAATAAATAGTCATTGCATAATCCTGTCCTTAACTTAGTTGGGATAGATCAAGATAAGGCTAAACAAATGAGTTCTAACTCAACCCCCAACTCATTCAAAATTTTATGTTCTTATATTTTGTTTATTTACCAAACAAAATTAATGGAACTTCATCCCTTCATCACCAACCATCCATGTTGAACGTAACCTGGCATAAACACATCGCGAATGGTACAAATCTTCCTCCAATACCAACAATAATCAATTGGTGCTTTATACTGCCTCCAATCAGTCCCTCGTAAGTACACATGATTCACCCCTTTAACCCAAAGATTATCTCCTTTTTGTGCTATATTCCAAATATATTTGGCTATAGCAGCCCCATTCCATGTTATTCACTCCGTGATCCCCAAACCACCCTCTTTTGTGGGTCTACATACAAGGTCCCAAGCTACCAGAGGTGTGTTTGTAGTAGCTATCTTGCCATCCCACAGAAAATTTCTACAGATCGCAGTTATCCCTTTCACGACCTGTTTAGGCAGAATGAAGATGGATGCCCAATAACTATGGACATGTAGAAGAACAGCGTTGAACAACAATGCCCTACGAGCACAAGAAAAATGCCTTGTTCCCAGCTATGCACGCGAACTGTAAGCTTTTCAATTAGCTCCTCACAGTCCCTCTTTGAGATTTTCTTAACTGAAATTGGTACACCTAAGTACCTGAATGGTAGGGCACCTTTAGCATACTTAGTTAATTCACATAGATCAGAGATATGTTGCACTGGCATTGAATATGTTAGATTTTGCAGGATTGGTCTCTAATCCAGATGTCTTAGAGAATGTGTTCTTAGGGCTCGAATCTGACGCCTCTAATTAATGATGGAGGGAGTTTAAAAAATAAGTGAAGATTTTGTTATGTTTACTAATATACCCTTATTAAAGTTACTTTAGTGATGCTTTTTGGTTGACTTTTCTTGTAAAATGGGACCCAACGAGGATAAAATGGAAATTGTGTCATTAAATAGTTGTCAAATAAGGAAATATGACCTTTTTTTTTGGACAGATTAAAAAAAAAGTATGTCACATAAATTGGATGGATGGAGTACAATTTTTTGCTTAATATATGTTCATTATTGGAGATCTAATTAAGTGCTACATGTTTCATCCTTTTGAAATATCCTAAAGCAAAAGAAATTTATGAGAAAAGGACTAATTGTTTGATGGTTTGATTAAGCACTTAAGAATTAAATATTATTTAGTTGATAAGAAGTCTGCTTAAGGATAATTTTTTACAATAAAATCTTAAATTTGCAAATGAGTTTTCACTCAATTGAAAATGGCTAATCGTCAGATGTCATTTAGTACCGTTCAAATGAACATTAAACTAATCAGTTGAAAAGCCAACATTATGTTAATCATGATCTTTGAGAAACAAAGAGATATTCTACAATTATTCATAAAATTAAGGGAAAAGGGTCAAAAATATCCCTCTACTTTGATTAATTGGCTAAATATGTCTTTCGTTATACTTTGGGGCTATTTATACCCTTGCCGTTAGGAAACTTATCGTATATACCCTCCAAACTAACGGTTTCTCCCAAATTGATCAAAATTACCTGATTTCATCTTTTAACCCGACCCGACCCACAACCCATCCAATTTAACCCTTTACCGTTACAATCCTCTCTCTTTTCCCTCTTCTTCACCTCTTCCACCCTTCCAAATTTCCAACGAACCTGCCATGGCAATACAAATAAATTTGGAAGGGTGGTTACTAGCATTTTGCTCTGTAATTTATTTGTATTGCCATGGCAGATTCATTGGAAATTTGGCAAGGTGGAAGAGGTGAAGAAGAGGGGAAAGAGAGAGGATGTAACGGTAAAGGGTTAAATTGGATGGGTTAGTCGATGGGTTGTGGGTCGGGTCGGGTTAAAAGATGAAATCGGGTAATTTTGATCAATTTGGGGGAAACCGTTAGTTTGGAGGGTATATGCGATAAGTTTCCTAACGGCAAGGGTATAAATAGCCCCAAAGTATAACGAAGGACATATTTAGCCAATTAATCAAAGTAAAGAGGTATTTTTAACCATTTTTTCTAAAATTAATTTTTGAACATATAACTATCAACAAATAATAGTACAAATATTGATATATTACAAATTACTAAGAGCCCATTTGCCTTGGCCGGTTGAAACTGGGTTGATAAGCATTAGGTGCAAAAAATTACATTTTAATGTTGAAACTGTTTTTCTCATTAGCCGTATTTGAATGAAAGTGTTGGAACTGATGATAATAAATAGTTGAAAGAAATTATTATAAGAAAAATAAAACAAAGGACGAAAATGGAATGGAGATAAAGTTAGAAGTCTATTTTGGGAAGTGTGCTATTTTGAGAAATATTAGGGATAAAAATAGTAAGTAACACTTATGATTTTTGGCTAATTTTAATTTGTATATAAGCATTTTAAGTATTTATCAATTGTGTATGTAAACAAATAAAAAAAATGTGCATATCTAGCTAGATAAACTTAACTTAATCAACCATGATCTAGTTTAAGTTTACATACTGATTTCGTCAGGCTGTCACTTACCAGCAACAATCCACAATTATATTGGTGTGGGGTAAATTATTGGTCCCTTCGCTTCGGGGACATTCGATAAAAAAAAGTGGGGTAAATTATTGTAAAACCGTGATTGGAGCAATTTTTTATTAGAGGTGTCGTTACTAAAGCTTTTATGTTGATTTCGCAACCCCGAGGGGCGGCATCCTCTCAGGGGCGGAGCTAGCATACAATGAGGAGTTCATCCGAGCCCCTTCGGCGGAAAATTATACTATTTATACATAGTTAAAAAACAAAATTTATGTATATCTAGTAGATGTTGAACCCCCTTTCGCTAGTTCGTGTGTGCACTTTTGAACCCCTTTAATAAAAATTCAGACTCCGCCATTGCATCCTCCTATAGTAGTTAGCAGTACTGAACAAATGAGTCATTGATCCGGATAAGCTTATGCACACCTCAATTATTTCATTGGGTGACATTATATTCTATCAGCACTGCACATAGGTACCAAATAACTTTGTCCACATATTTTAGAAGACACATGAAATGAAATCACCTAGTATTTTTGTCGCATATGTGATTTGAATCTAAATCTCATAGTTCTATTCCCTCTTCCTTAACCACTGGGCTACGCCCTTGAATATAAGAATATGAAAAATTTGCATTCACTGGTATTTGAATCTAAGAACTCATAATCCTGCTCCCACAAAATTTTTTGACCTCTAGGCCATACCATATCTCTAATATTGTCGAATGGTTTATATATGGAAATGCAACTGGCGAGAAATTAAAAGTGTGAAATGCTCATTAAAAATAAAACACACACAGGAACGTTCAATTAGTAGTAGTAGTAGAAGTAGTTTACATGGAATTAGAGGTAATTAAAGATCTTCATAAGATATGACATGTTGAGTAGCCACACAGAAAGACTTATATATACTCTACTAATACAACTAATTAAGCCTCAGAAACACTACTAACTACTTAAACAGAGCATAGCAGAGCGCCTTCTGTTCATGGGAATTTTTAGATCTTTACCTATATACAAGAGTGATAGCTAACTATTTTCTCACAAACCTAAATACCAATTCTAATAGAAACAAATATTTTTAATGCCTCCACGAGATAAGGGTAACGTCTTCATGCACTCTAGAAATATTTTTAGTTTTCTCCACGAGATAGGGGCAACGTCTGTGTGCACTCTACTCTCCTTAGATCCTACACATGGGATTATACTGAATATGTTGTTGTTGTTGTTGTTGTTCCTCACCAAATTAGCCAGTAAAAAAAGAGAAATCTTGAGTATTGTCATAGTAATAATGATCATGAGTCATCCATAATGAATTTGGGCAATTATAATCCCACGTGGTTGATGCCATAACTGGTAAATCATTCGGTGTTTCAATTTCTTGTGATGATTCAACTTCTTTCCAAATTTCATCCATGGAGTAAATCATCATGTTCTGATCCCCTTCATACATTTTATTATCTCCAACAACTTGCAGCAACTCGTTTTGTTCGGTACTGGAGTCCACAGCAGGACTGTTGGCAGAGGAAGAGGAACAATTGGAGACGTTGGATGAAGATGGAGAAATTGAAGCCTTAGTAGTATTATTATTCTTCTCATCTTGAGCTTGCTTCCTCATGTGGGTTCTCCAGTAATTCTTGATTTCGTTATCAGTTCGTCCTGGTAATTTTCCAGCTATTTTCGACCATCTGCACTCAGGATTTTGGAATTAGCAACAAATTTTATTGTTAAATTCTCAGAGTGTTAACATAATTTTTTGATAATTTATCGCACCATGCATAGATTTTACTGTTTAGCTATAGCTACAGAATATATCTGTCGCTATAACCAGTTCGATCTTTTAATACTGAATCTTGGATAATAAGCCAGTAGAAAATATTGAGAACTTCTAATAGTAGTACTTTTGTTCATTTATTTGTGCATTTATACAATATCGGGCGACAAAATCTGTAAAAATTTATATAGTCAACTCAACTTGCTTGAAATTGAGACGTTATTATTATTTTTTGCACATAGAAGGAAGCTTGAATTAATTATATGAATAATTGAAAGGATACCAAATAAGAGAGAAATTGAAATGAAACACAGACCTATTTCCATATTTGGAGTGGAGTTGAAGAACAAGACGTTCTTCTTGAGGAGTCATCTTGCCACGTTTGAGATCAGGATTCAAGTAATTAACCCATCGTAATCTGCAACTCTTTCCACTTCTTTTCAAACCTATAAATAAATTAATAACAAGAAATGGAATGCAGAAGAAGGGGTTATTAAAACTTGCTCCCTTATTCACTAAAATGTCATATTATGCCCAAAACTAAGCCTATTTATACCTAGTTTATTTTTCTCTCCCGCCAACCAACCTCAAACCTGAAACTTTTGCCAGAAAATCCCAGCGACGATCACCAAACATCTTCACATAAAATACTAGCTGAAGATCTTCTTGTTCAGTCCATGGACCTTTTCTTGTTTCTTCTTGCAACATTTTTTCTTTAAAAAAAAATAAAAATTCTATCAATTGCTAGAATATTGCTTTTTTTGTGAGTGCCTTAGCTTGTTGAATTGGTGATTGATACTAGTGTACACGAGTGATATTTATACTGGGAATATTTGGCTTTGAAGGGGGTATGTCCTAATTTTCTTGATGTTATTATATTTTGGAATGTGTCTACTAATAAGTGGTATGGGAGTGGTCATTTTAATTTTAGTGGCAGAAAAAAACCCAATGTTGGCATATGATGTAAGCCATTAACAGGGAGGACCCAAATGATGATGATAAATCTAGATAAGAGGTTGATATGTTGATGTGATGTAACTTTATTAATTCTTTCATAAGTTGCTGCCCATTTCGTAGTTGCATTCTTTTTGGAATTTCTCTTATTTCATCCCCATCTCTAGGAAAATTATACGATTACTGAGGGTTAGTTTATTAGCTGGCCGTTTGAAGGTGAGTTATATATGTATTAAATTTTGAACAAGTAATATCATATTTGGTAATTGGTTAAAAGTAAGTTATTCATGTATAAAATTAATACAGTGTTTGTTTTGCAATTTAGAAATCAACACAACTAATACATGCAATAAGTTATGAAGAAATTTATGTATTATCTTATGCAGGATAAAAGGTGGAATAAGTAATACATATATAACTAATCTCTGCATGACTAAAATAACACATAGATTCTCTCATAACTAATTCCTGCATTACTAATAGCATAGCTCTAACTAAACTTATCACAATATTTCTTGTAACGAGCAATTAAATAAATATTTCATTAGAATCATTTGATAAAAGTGCTTATTGCAACCTGTTAAAAGAGGAGTTACAATTCTTCAACATTATTACTAGTTATTACAAGGCCCTTATAGTGTCCCTTGACTGCAGGAAAGGCCATATATATGTGTGTGTTACAGAGTTTACATTGAGAGACACTAGCGGTTGTTAATTAGCCTTTAGCTCTGGCTACAGTCACACTCGTTAATTAACGCTGCCTAATTTGAATTATATATGCCGTTTAAATTTTTTATAAAGATAGTTTATTAATTACTCATTAGTCTTATGGTTGATCGATGTTTGATTGAACATGATGTTTAAGGAACAAAGGCTTATGATACATAACTTAATTATATGCAGACGTACGTACCAAAATTGTCTTCACTAGCTATCAGCAATTAAGAAATGATATGATGAACTCCAGTATTCCACATACCATTGAAAGTCTATCATGGCGACTTGAGTCATTTCGAAAGATTCTTCTACTGTAGCGATCATTTTTATTCGGAACACTTCTCTATGTGCTTGTTTTTTTTTGTTTTTTTTTTTTGTGCTGATCTTAGTCGCTATGCACAAAAACAACTTAAGATTCGAGTCAGATCTAAAGATCCGCTTATGAGTTCACATGAACCCATTTTTCAGAACCATTGCTACTCTTCTGAAGCATCACCTTTTGGCTATAAATACCTGAATTTTTCTTCAGGTATAGAGACGAAATTTTGAAGTGAAAAACATCTTCTTATTCATAAAAACTCAAGTGTGATTTACGAATCATAATCATTTTATCCTGGGAGGAAAGATTCCATAACCTCGGGTACTTGAGGGGAATAAATTCCTTAAGGACACACCGTGAATTCTGTAGACTTGATTCTCCATTTCTGTCTTCATCTTTTTCTTACGGTTTTGCTATTTTCCAGAAAAATAGTTTGAACTTCATTTTTGTTGATGTTCATAAGTTGGGTTGAACCTATTTTGAGGTTCAAAGTTGTGAAACAACTTCATGTGATTATTCTTATTTACTTTAAACATGTGATTGAAGTTATTGTTGGAAAATACAGATTTTACTAAACCCGAAATTCAACAATCTTAAGGAATTTATATAAGTACTTGTTAATCTGTATAGTGTCTGATTTTGTGGAGATTAAATCTTTTAATTTCTACTCCTTCGGTTTAAAGAATATAAAAATTTTGCTGAGAAATTGGACTGTGAATTCGGTTCGAAGAATATAAAAACTTCACCGATTCGTTGAACTCCTTGTATTAGTTTCTAGAGTTTAAAATCTATGAATTTTTACTCTGTTTGAATTTGTGTTTGCTTTGAAGAATATAAAAAATTCTTCAGATATCAAAGTTCATTCGATTGATAATTTGAAGACATAAAAACTTCATTGTTGATTAGAAATAAGTGTTTAAAGATTAAAGTCTTTATAGTTAGTATTCTGAAATACTAAAGTGTTTGTCAAAGTTTGACAAGGAAATAATGAATGAAACTGAACAACGAATTGATTCGGTTGTGATTGGTGTTGTCCCAATGGCAACCAATGTTGCATCATTAATTCGTTCAAATATTGTTGAAGCAATGGAAACGATAGAGAAATCGAAAAAATATTCTGGTGTGAACTTCAAAGAATGGCAGCAAATGATGTTCTTTTGGCTGACCAAACTTGAAATGCAAATGTTCACAAGTAGATATCCTCATGTTCCAGAAAAAGGAAAGTTTGCAAATCAAGTGTTTGGTTTAGAAGATCTTGTGATTCGTCTCAAGATAGAAGACGACATTAAGCTGAGTGAGAAATCAGCAACAATGTGTGTCAATCTTATTAAAGATAATGTACATAATATAAGGAGGAAGAATTTTTCTAGACAAAAGAAAGAGCAGAACAAGAAAAAGTTCAAAGGCAAGTGCTACAATTGTAGTAAAGTTGTCCACAAAGCTCCAAGTTGTCAAGTTCTGAAAAGGGATAAGAAAAGAAATAAGATAAACATGTTGGAAGCAACTGAAAAGATTGAAAATCTGTGTGCAATGATCACAGAATATAATCTAGTTGGAAATCCAAATGAATGGTGGTTAGATTCAGGAGCCACTAGACATGTTTGTGCGGACAAAGAGGCTTTTGTTATGTATGATACCACTGGTCCCAAAGAAGTGATCTTCATGGGAAATAATTCAACAGCCAAGGTTGAAGAAAGTGGGAAGATATTCCTAAAAATGACTTCTGGCAAGGTGTTGACTCTCAACAATGTTCTCCATGTTCCTACTATTATGAAGAACTTAGTGTTGACAACACTACTCGTTAAAAATGGGTTTAAATGTGTGTTTGTTTAGAAGAAAGTTGAAATAAGCAAGAATGAAATGTATGTAAGAAAGGAATACCTCAATGAGGGCCTTTTTAAACTTCATGTAATGACTGTTGAAATGAACTTGCTTGAGTCAAATGAATTATGGCATGAACATTTGGGACATGTCAATTACAAAACCTTGCGAAAACTAATGAATTATGGCATGAACATTTGGGACATATCAATTACAAAACCTTGCGAAAACTGATTAACTTAGAAGTTTTGCCTAACTTTGAGTGCAGTAAATCAAAGTGTCAAACATTTGTTGAATCGAAGTATGCTAGGCATCCGTATAAGTCTGTTGAAAGGAATTTCAATTCCTTAGACTTAATTCACACAGACATTTGTGATATGAAGTTGACACCACCTCGTGGTGGGAGAAAGTATTTCATAACTTTTATTGACGACTGTACTAGATATTGTTATGTCTATTTGCTGAATAGTAAGGATGAGGCAATAGAGGCATTTAGGCAATATAAAACTGAAGTTGAAAATCAGTTGGATAAAAGAATCAAAATGATAAGAAGTGATAGGGGTGGAGAATATGAATATCCTTTTACGGTGATATGTAGTGAAAATGAAATTGTCCATCAAACTACTGCCCTGTATTCACCTCAATCAAATGGGATTGCGGAAAGAAAAAACCGAACCTTGAAGGAAATGATGAATGTCTTACTTATAAGTTCAGGTTTACCGTAAAACTTGTGGGAGGAATCTATCCTTACAGCTAATCGAATACTCAATAGAGTGCCCCATAAAAAGACGCAATCTATTCCATATGAGAAATGGAAAGAAAGGAAACTCAACTTGAAATATTTTAAAGTGTGAGGGTGTCTAGCAAAAGTCCAAATTTCCATACCCAAAAGGGTGAAAATAAGATCAAAGACTTTGGACTGTGTTTTCATCGGATATGCTACAAATAGTAAAGCATGTCGATTTTTGGTTCATAAATCCGAACATTCGGATATTCATGATAATACGGTAATTGAATCAGATAATGCTGAGTTCTTTGAACACATTTATCCATATAAGACTAGACATGAGTTGTCGAGTGAAGGGTCTAAACGACCTAGGGATGAACCAAGGGAGAATGTACTTAATGAAGAGATCCAAGGCGTAGTAAGCGACAAAGAACGTCGACTTCCTTCGTATTAGATTTTGTAACATTTATTCTTGAAAATGAACCTCTAACGTTTAAAGAAGTGATGTCGTTTGCGGACTCATCCTTTTGGAAAGAGACTGTCAATAGTAAGATTGATTTAATCTTGAGAACCATACTTGGGAGTTGATTGATCTTCCTCCAGGCAATAAACCTTTAGGTTCTAAATGGATCTTCAAAAGGAAAATGAAAGCAGATGGTACTATTGACAAATACAAGGCAAGACTTGTAGTGAAGGCTTTAGACAAAAAGAAGGTCTTGATTATTTTGACACATACTCGTCAGTAATAACGTTAACGTCCATTCGGATGTTGGTTGCATTAGCTGTTGTATATGGTCTTGAAATCAATCAAATGGATGTGAAAACTGCATTCTTAAATGGAGAATTGGAGGAAGAAATTTACATGGAACAACCCGAGGGTTTTGTGGTTCCTGGTAAAGAAAAGAAAGTGTGCAAACTTGTTAAGTCACTTTATGGACTAAAGAAAACACCCAAACAGTGGCATGCAAAGTTTGAAACAAGGATAAGACTTAAGGTTGGAAGTCTTTTAATGGTTTCTAAGTTTGACAGATTTGACCAAATATTTTGATCTATAGGATTGAAATGTTTAGGAATCACCTATGTGAGGGTGAAGTGGAAGCCGCTTCAAGGAGAATGATAGTAAAGGCCTATTCTCTACGCACTCATAAAACCAGGTCGTGTTCATGGTTGAAACAAACAAAATCGTGAGAATCATAAATGGTAAAAGACTGGTTGTGTGACTTGTTGTCTAGGTATACACTAAAGTTCGACGGTTCAAAGATATCACATCTACCGATTGACCGAGTGCATCCAATGCAAGTTCACTACGGAAAGTTTAAAGGGAAACCTACTTTTCTAGATGCAATTAGTCTTTGCTTGTAGATCACGCACTTGTCCGAATATTTTTAAATGAAATAGTCATTCCCCATTCATGTGGGGGATTGTTGGGATCTAGTGATGAAATGTGAATAGAAAATAAAGGAAAAAAGTGAATTATGTTTTCACTTTAAAGAAGAGTGTTTCTCCCACATTGGTGGGAGAAAGGAACTTTCTTATGCTTATATTGAAAAACATTCCTTCATGTGGATAGTGAGGCAAGAACAAGTCAAGCCTCGCGCCGTAGTCGTCGTTGCTCGCTTGGCTCGATTTTGGCTTCGGCTTCAGATTCGGATTTCAGTAATGATCGATCGAGAGACTATCTTTTTGGAAAAAATTCATTTGAAACTTGAGAGTTAATGATCCAAAAATTCAATCTGAAATTTCTCCATTTGCGGACACACATGACGAAGTGCTGGCGAAGATGCCAACGCAGACGCCTGCGCAGGTCAAAGAAAGTTTCTGGTTTTGGATAATTAGCAACTTGCTGGCTAATTAGCAACCTGCGGACGCAGGTGGGCCACCTGCGGGTACAGGTGGTCCCGACGGGTCCGAAACAGTGCAATTTTTCAGAACCATTGCTTCTCTTCTGAAGCACCACCTTTTGGCTATAAATACCTGAATTTTTCCTCAGGTATAGAGACGAAATTTTTAAGTGAAAAAAATCTTCTTGTTCATAAAACTCAAGTGTGATTTACGAATCATTGAGTGCATTCGTTTTTCGGTAGAATTTGAGGTACCACTATTCTACTGAAGTGAATCATTTTATCCTGGGAGGAAAGATTCCACAACTTCGGGTACGTGAGGGGAATAAATTCCTTAAGGACACACCGTGAATTCGGTGGATTTGATTCTCCATTTCTGTCTTCATTTTTTTCTTACGTTTTTGCTATTTTCCAGAAAAAATAGTTTGAACTTCATTTTTGTTAATGTTCATTAGTTATGTTGAACCTATTTTGAGGTTCAAAGTTGTGAAATACAAAGTTACAACTTCATGTGATTGTTCTTATTTAGTTTGAACATGTGATTGAAGTTATTGTTGGAAAATGCAGATTTTACCAAAGCCGAAAAACAACACCAAATATCATAAATATTTGAGTGTGAATTCAGATATAAATATTGTTGTATTAATTGACCTCTGCTTGGAATCACCATGAATAAGTTCTAAAGATTGAACATTTATTATCAACCCCATGGTTGCCATAATAATCTTTGTGACAACTTTTTGTAGCTTCTGTCTATAATATCTAATTTCTTGTAGTAAACTTTGTGGTTTTCTTTGGCGGCTTAATATCTTAAGTACAAAATATACGTAGAGTCGCCAACAAATAAGTTTTATACATTTTGGACATTTCTCAACGACCTACGAGTTTCCAAAAGGCTATTTCTTGTACTAGTTTGCAATATGGGGACAAAATGAATATCAGGTTCCTGGCGTTTGAGTTTATGATCATGGAAGCCACTCTTCATATGAATACCTTACCACTTTTCTCTTGTTTCCTATTTTGTAAAATTTGCATTGCAAAGGAGGTAAGTGACGCTACCCAAAAAACAAAAACGATAATTTCTGATGGAAATTTCCAACAAAATTCGTTGGAAGGCCCTTCAGTAATGCTCCTAACATTTTATTCCTCACCTACCAACGAGCCAAATTCCGACAGAACATCCGTCAAGTATGTTCTTAATAAAATAGTATTTGGCTTGTGGTCGGGCAAATTCCTTTAAAATGCAGCAACAATTATATTGTCCTAACAATATTTAGAACATTATTTAATGGAGATAAGTAAATAATGCAAGTCATGTTCATCTTTCTACGCATCAAAGTTTCTTCACTTGTGGACTTATTATAGCAGCCTTCACTTATTTAAAATATACTTGTTATACGGAGACCAAACATGGTTACGTTAGACATATTATATAGACAAGTCCACTAACAACGATATGAAAATAGAGTAGTATTTAAAATTAGATTTACCATCATTCGTGAACGCTTTACAAAAATAGTATATATGGTGGGGTGATTTTGAACTTTTGACTCCACATGTCTTATGGACCAAATTTTAAGTCTAACAAGTTTCACCCATATTTCGAAGGTTTGCCCATGAGGTAAATCGGATCAAAAGTTTAAAATCACCCATTTTCAAGATCAATAGATGTAATTTCCAACCATGTACAAATGTTATTTAGGCTAAAATTAATATGATGGGCTAAATAATGGTTACCATAGCTTAACCCACCCAACTCATTACTAAAATTTAATTTATTTATTTGATTTTTAATAATTTATTTAATTACTTAACATATAACTTTCTTTTTCTTTGTTATGTCTATATATAACATATCTAACAAAACATCCTTTTTAAGAATAGTGACAACATTTTTCACGGGATATGATCAGCTCAAATTAAAATAGGTTGATCAAAATAGTCTGAAGTAATAAATAAGCAATTTATTAATCCGTCCAAACTCAGAAGGGTTGAGATTTGAGAAGATCATATTTGA
The DNA here is from genome assembly GCA_031232105.1 of Capsicum rhomboideum. NCBI lineage: Eukaryota > Viridiplantae > Streptophyta > Magnoliopsida > Solanales > Solanaceae > Capsicum > Capsicum rhomboideum. The sequence continues at coordinate 4,014,632 of CP124713.1, read as the reverse complement.
TATGTGCCATTTACTAGATTCCACTTTCTGATATGATTTATTTAATTTATTTTTGGTTGGTACCGGAGTATCCATCACTGGAGAGGCACAGTCCATAAAAAGAAACAACGAAAGCAGTAGGGCCTTGTTTGGAGGAAAAAAATAAAAGAAAAAACCATATATATTAGTGATGATGTGGTTGTCACTATTTTTGTGGTCAGTCCACTTATAATTTTATCCTTTCCATCTTTTTCACAAGTGTATCATAAGGAGCATTATATTTATATGCATATTTTCTGAGGGCCATCTCCATTCTTAATATAGGAGATGCATGCTACGCATTACAATTAATATTGTTGCTAATACAAGTTATGATTTTGCAATTTACTTCTAAATATATGAATTCTTTTTTTGATCCAAAAGATTAGGTGAGTTACTTCGATCTAAATTTTGGGATTAAATTTATTCCATATATTAGGTGGGATAAGTTACACAAGTTATAGCTTTGTATTTAATCTCCATATTATAATTTTGAAATATCCCCATTTTCAACCAAACAATCCCTGTTGGTGAAATATCTTGTCAAAGCTGCAACAGGAAGTTCCTAATTCCTAGGTTAGTGGGGTGTTACTTCAATTAGTTTTAAATGATTGCTGATTAAGGTTAATGTGTTTCTGGACGTAAGAGAATTTGGTCAATGTGTTTTCTTCTTTTTTCCCTCTTGGGTGGGAAGTAAAGTTTTAAGTAGCGTAGTGTTGCTAGTGTATAAGACTAAGTATTATTACACAGATAACTTATAAGATAACTAAATATAACTAGTTATAACAAGTGAAATTAATTAATTAAAACTAAATTATAGTAAGATTAAAACACAATTGATGCATGTTGGCCACTTTCACTTGTTATTTTGGTCGGCATTTTTAATACAGCCTCTCAATGTGGACAAGATCTCGAGATGTAATTTTCAGAAAGGTCAGGCTAGTTTCTTTATTTATTTTAGGGAAATGGGCCTAAAATGCCCTTCAACTATGTGAAATGGTGCAAAAATATTCTTCGTCTACCTATTGGAACTGAAATATCCTTTTCGTCTATTTATTGAGTCTAAAATATCCTTCTCGTCTACCTATTGGGGATGTTTTGCCCTTTCATTTAACAGCTGACCACTGACCCCACTTCATTAATGACGTGACATATTTCTATTGACCAACTAATATTTAATTAAAATAATTAATTTCTCCTTTAAAACCCCGACCTGCCCAAATTAATTGAAACGGACTAAAAAGAAAAGTAAAACAAACTAATTGAAACGGAAAAAGTATTTTTTTTTCTTCTTAAGCTCGAAAATACAGGAAGAATGAGACATGGCAACTCTGCCTATAGATGTTGAAAAGATGGAAGCTTATGTGAAGTTCCTAGTATATGAATATCAATATGATTTACTCTTTAAGATGTCTCCCTAGTATATAAATATCAATATGGTTTACTCCTTAAGATATTTTGACTAGTTTTAAGATGATAATAAAATATATCAACAATTAGGTGTGGCGGGTTATTAGGTTGGGCGGGTTGAATTTTAAAGGAGAAATTAATTATTTTAATTAAATATTAGTTGGCCAATAGAAATATGTCACGTCATTAATGAAGTGGGGTCAGTGGTCAGTTGTTAAATAAAAGGGCAAAACAGCCCCAATAGGTAGACGGAAAGGACATTTCAGGCCCAATAGGTAAATAAAGGGTATTTTTACACTATTTCAAATAGTTGAAGGATATTTTAGGCCTTTTTCTATTTATTTTATTAGTATTAAAAAAGGAATAAAATGTGGAGGGTCCAAGCTGGATAAATTAATTTCATTTTTCAAATTTGCTAAAGTAGATTCGTCAGATTCTGAAAGCAAAGGCCATTAACTTTACAAATCTAGAAGATGTGTATATTTATTTATATGGTGCTAGAATTTACGGGAAAAAGTATTTATGACGTCAAATAGTTTGGACCAGCTTTAAAACTAGTGTAATACATTCTTCGTTTCATATTAGTTATCATGTTTCGTTTCTCGAGAACCAATATAATATTTGGAACTAGATTATATTAAATTTATTTAGTATTTTGAAATTAAAATTAAAATATTAATTTAAAATCTATACAAAAAATGAGATGAAAAGAAACTAATTAAGATGTTTAGTGGTATAAATTTGCCCAAAAAGAAGAAGAAGAAACCAAGATGTGTAAATCATATACTATAAAACTTGAAAATACAACGGTATGTCGAGTAGTATTATTTAGATGATGATGTATTTGTGAAGGAGTTAAGTAAGTGTGTAGATGTGTCTTGATTAATCTACGCAGGTTTACAGTTAGATGCTTAATTATGTAGAGTAATTAGTTAGTTACATAGTTAGTTAGTTAGTTAGTGGAATGGGGATTAGTTACAGTTGGTTAGTGGTGAGCTGTGCATGAGCTGACATTCTATTGTGTGTGTAGATATAGCTGAATAGCTAGAATAGAACAAGCAAGCAAGATATTTTTCTTCATCTCTCTCAAGCGGTTACTCTTGCTTCTCTTTTCCCTTCTCTAAAGTAGTGAGATTTCTCTAGAATCACAACTAAATTACATGAATTTAACTTGGTATCAGAGCCACTAGTGTGCGATTCGAAGGAATTCTTCTTCATTTAGTGAAAAATTTGACGGATAGGAGCACAAATTGTGGTTCTATAGACTCGCACTCCAGTGTTAATATGTTTTTCTTTTGGTAATTTTTCTTTGTTGTTATCATTTTCATGGCTGTTATCGGACCAGGCACCGTGAATGTTGTACCACCAACTGTTATAGATCATCTTCATCTTCTGTATTTGCATCCTCCAGATGCACCAGGTTCGTTATCAGTGGGGATACAACTCACTAGAACTGACAACTACACCCTGTGGAGTAGGGCTATGAAATTGGCGCTATTAGGGAAGAATAAATTGGGTTTTGTTGATGGAATAGTACTGAAGAGAGGTGATTATAATGGAGAATTAGTTCGACTTTGGGATCGATGCAATGCAATTATTGCTTCATGGATAATGTGCAATGTAAGTAAAGATTTGTTAGGAGAAATACTTTTTTGTTCTGATACGCATTTTATCTGGGAGAATTTGAAGGAGAGATTAAATAAAATCAATAGTTCATGCACTTTTCAGCTGCACAAAGAGATTTTCACTTTAGTTCAAGGTGTTTCCTCTATTTCTGTATACTATTCTAGACTCAAGGATTTGTGGGATGAATATGATTCTATCATGCCCCCACCATCATGTGATTGTAGAAAATCAAAGAAATTTTCTTAACATCTGCAGTACCAAAGGATGTTGTAATTCCTTATGGGACTCAATGATAACTATAGTCAAGCTCGTAGTCATCATTATATGCCATGATTAATCAGGATAAGAGTCAACAACTAGTTGCAGGTTCTGGATGACTGATGAATGAACACATGAATGCTATTGTTATGTACTCATCTAGAAATGACAGTCACTCATTTAGGGGTGGTCATAATGGACAAAGGCAAAAGAAACCATACAATCCAAATGCTTTTTGTGATTTTTGTCAAATGAAGGGACATTTGAGAATTGGTTGTTGTAACTTGTTAAAGTATGATCATTGTCATAAAACTGGAAATGTTGAGTTAGACTGTTATATTCTCCAGGGTTATCCACCTAATATCAAAGGAAAGAAGGACAAAGATGTAGCTGTTCGGAAACACTGGTTATACTGATAATTATCACAGACAGGACAAAGTTGTAGCTGGGAATTCTATTTATGTTGATCATTATTAGAAGCAATCAGAGTATGAAACTTATAGACAGCCTATTCATCACAGTCAGCAGGCACACATGTCTGCACCAATGTTCACACCAAATCAGCATCAACAATTGCTTAAGATGATTGATAAATCAAGTATTGGTGAAACCAGTGGTAGTGCTCACATGATAGGTAAACTTCTTGCTACTAACATGGATTTTTTGAAATGGATAGTGGATACAGGTACCACTAATCATATGATAGGTGATCCTAAACATTTATTAGATGAAGCTCTAATAGAAAATACAGGCCAAGTGCAGTTGCCTACAGGAGATTCAGCTAATATTTCACATATTGGAAACTGTCAACTAGGAGGAAGTGATATTTTAAAGAAATTTTTGTGTTCCAATATTCAAGTTCAATCTTATGTCAGTTTCTCAAGTAACAAAAGACTTGAATTACTGTGTCACTTTCTTCCAAAAATGTTGTGTATTTCAGGATATCTCATCTAGGAAGGTGAGGGAGATTGGTGAAGAAAAGGAAGCACTCTACACTCTATGTATACAACTAGCTGATTCAGAATCACAAAGATGCTATGTAGTAACACAGAAAGCTGATGCAACTATTTGGCATCAGAGGTTGTGCCACACTCCTATGAATGTCTTGAGAAATATTTTGGTATTTCACAGTTTAGGTCATGCTTTTACTTTGAATAATTGTGATATTTGTCCTCTTGCTAGATAAACTAGACTTCCCTTTCCTCATATTACTAGTAGAATTGATTGTGCTTTTCAGTTACTTTATATGGATGAGTAGGGTCCCTATAAAATAGAGACTTTTTATGGAATGACGTATTTTTTTACCATTGTTGATGACTATTCAAAATGGACATGGGTTTTTCTGATGAGACTTAAATCTGATGTGATTACGTTGCTAAAACAGTTTTTTGTAGAGGTTGTGACTCGGTTAACACTAAGATTCAAAGAGTTAGATCATACAATGGGTCTACGTTCTTTAATCAACATTGTAAAACATTATTTCAGGCTCATGGTGTTATACATGATAGTTCTTGTCCATACACACCACAATAAAATGGTGTGGTGGAGATGAGACATAAACATATTCTTAAAACAGCAAGAGCTATTAATTTTTAAGGTGGATTAATTGATAGATTTTGGGGATTATGTGTTCAGGCTGCAGTTAATGTACTAAATAGAATTCCCTCTACTGTTTTAGCTAATAAATCACCTTTTGAGGTACTGTATGACAAGTTTCCTTCATTCTCTCATCTGAGAGTTATAGGATGTCTGTGTTTTTCCACAGATCTTACTAGAAAAGATAAGTTTAGCCCAAGAGTTGTGAGAGTTGTGTTAGTTGGCTATGGTACAACATAGAAAGGTTATAAATGATATGACTTGGAAAATAGATCATTTTTTATTAGCAGAGATGTGATTTTTATAGAAATAGTTTTTCCTTTTAAGGGCATTATTGATGGTCAATAAGCTCATTCAGAATCTCATTCCCATTTTTTCTTTGATGATCTGGTTACACCTCCAAGTATCACTCTATCTACTCCTCAAGGGGTAATTTCACCTACAGTTACTTAAAATTTTGCTAATAGTTTTATTGCCTGTTGTGGTATATCCTCCACTACTGAGGAAGTCTACCAGAGGGACCAAACCTCTCATATGGCATAGGGATTATGTCACACAACAGGGATCTTCTCAGTATCACTATTCTATTGCATCTGTTATGGACTACACTGGTTTATCTGCTGCATACCAAAATTATGTATCCAAGTTCTCAGAAGAAATTGAACCTGCTTTTTATTCATAAGTTGTTCATGATGAAAACTGGGTGTCATTTATGAAGGATGAAATTCAAGCATTGAAAGCCAATAAAACTTGAAAACTAGTTGATTTGCCTAACGACAAGAAGCTAATTGGGTGTAGATGGGTGTACAAGATCAAATACAAAGTTGATGGTGAAGTTGAGAGGTTCAAGGCTAGGTTGGTGGTCAAGGGTTACAATTAAAAGGAGGGTCTAGATTATCAGGAGATATTTTCTCCAGTAGTTAAAATGGCTATAGTAAGGTCTGTGATTGTTATTGTTGCATCAAGACATTGGCCTATTCATCAGATGGATGTCTACAATGCCTTTTTGCATGGTGACCTATATAAAGAGGTGCTTAGGACTGTCACACCTGGTTTAAATAACAAAAAGGGATCACATAAAGTCTGCAGATTACTCAAGTCAATTTATGGTTTGAAACAAGCTTCAAGACAGTAGAATATCAAACTCACAACAGTTTTAACCTCTTCAGGCTTCATTCAAAGTACAAGAGATTATTCTCTTTTCACTAAAAGAAATAAGGATAAGATAGTAGTTGTTCTCACATACGTTGATGATTTGCTGCTCACTGGTAATGACAAGGTGATGTTACAAGAGACTTAAGAGGCTCTGCAGACAGCTTTCAAGATTAAGGATCTTGGTGATCTTAAATACTTTCTTGGGCTTGAATTTGCTAGAAACAAGGAAGGTATTCTCATACACCAAAGGAAGTATGCATTAGAGCTTATAGCTGATATGGGACTTAGTCAAGATCCGAAACTACTCCCTAGTCGTAACACGATGCTTAAAGTCAAGAGTGACCCCAAGGTAACACATGGCATGGCATGACATTAAAAATACTAAAAATAACTAATATAATATTATGCGAAAGCTAAACTAAAATTTTCATCATAATAATAAAAGAGGAATCAATACTGGCTATCAAAACTAAGACTGTCTGACATAAATAATATGCTGAAAATCTAACTGTCTGTATGAAAGCCTCTAAATCATATGAGTTGTTGGGACAAGCCCCAAACTAACTCCAACTATCTGAAACTAAATAGTACTGAAAAGAAAGACTGATGATTGGCCCTTGAATGATAAGGACTCACCAACACTGCTGCTGATATAGTATGGAATCGTACTATGTGGTCCGAATGTTGAACGTCTGCACCTATATTATAAGACAATATAGCGCAAAAGAAGGTATGCGATCAGTACTTTGAATGTACTGAGTATATGAGATGGGAAAATACTGATATAGCCAAAACATGATGCATGTGACATGGTAAACTGATGCAAGACCGAGTAATAAACATGTACTATATGATAAGCTGCACAATTAAATACAAGGTCATGCAAGTATCTGAATCTAAATTATGAACTGTGGACTATGGGAGCTACCGGTAACCAACATACCCCAATCTAAACTAACCGGGTTCCAACCTGTAACCCCAGCTGGAAGAGTGTTCAGTACCTTGCCAAGGGTACAAATACTGACTGACGTGGATCCACTAAACTGATGTCCAAAAGGACTAAGGTATCAAGCCTAGTCTGACGGATGACCCTGTAGAACCTACGGTGGCACCGTAGTTCTGGGACTTAGGGACTTCTACTAAAGGTTTCAGCCTAACTAACGAGTGAGCCTTCATCTCTGCGTCCGCTCGGTACTAAGTACTACTCCCAACTGAATGACACTGATAACTGAAATGCTTAATAATAGTAATATTCTGAAGACTGAAAATAAATGCATTATCTGAGAGCATTCAAACATGTAATCTGGAGAATATAAAACTCATAAATATATGCATGAAATCCTAGGTCATCAGGTATTCATAACCCGCCATCTTTGAAGAATGCAACTATCATGGAGATTTCTATAAACTGAATAAAGTAAGGAATTTCATGGCTCAAGTTCAAAATTCATGGATTTAACAATATAATTAGGGTTCATAATTTAGGACATGTAATAGTACTGAAATTCATGGTAAAGCATGGATTACAACTCATTAATACCAACAGAATGAGATATCAAGGAATTTACAACCTTCGTGAATCCTAAGCTCTGAAGAAAGAATTAAACTTGAGAAATTAGGTTAATTTTGGGACTCAATGGGTGAAAAAAAAAAAACCAAAGATGAAATCCCACATACCTAGAGATGAAAACCCTGAAGAAATCCTTGAACTTGGGAGCTTGAAGTTGAAAACCCTAACCCTGCCTTGGAGAAAGAAAAACGCCTCTTCTGCTTTGAAATTTCTAAGTGTCGATTGTTTTCTATGTAATGAGAGCTTACGGTAATATTAACCTTAGTAATCAGCTTTGGGAAGACTTAAACGGCGTAGTTTTGATGTTAAAAGAGTGTATAAAGACTGAGGTACCCTTATAAAACCGTACTGAAAAAACTGTTAGGAGGAACCCACAAGACCTTTCCACGATCGTGGGTCCTACCTACGATCGTGCCTTGGTTCGTAGCTTGGTAGTTCAAGTCGAATCAAGTTTTGAAGTCATGATCGTGCCTTTAATCTTGGTTTCAAAGCACGGTCGTGGTTTTCTCTCGTGGTTGGAAGGTATACATGTCAACTTTCAGATTTTTTGGACTGTTTTGATCATACGGGATCATGGTAAGATCGTACGTTGTAACCACGATCGTACCTACGCTCATATGTTTCTATTGTTGGACAGTGCTTCACTAAAATAGTCATACCTCTTAGCTCCGACATCGGAATAAGGTGAATCTGGATGCGTTGGAAAGTCAATTCAAATATCTATAATTTGGTGGGTCTTGAGATCAGAAATTCATCATAACCTAGGAGTTATGCTCATTTGAAGTTGACTATAGTAAGATCGTTCACAAGAAAACCACCGGTAGGGAAGGTTTCAACTTGTCTATGAGCTAGGAGTTACTTGTGGCCTTAATACATGTCTAAATCACATATAATACAGCTGAAACATGAAGTTTTATTTCACATGTACTGGAAGCATGGTCCTAATTTTAGCTTGGAATTTTCGCGATGTTACAGACTTGCAGGTGCTAAACCAGTTTCTACCCTCATGGAGATGCATCTCAAACTCACATCCACTGAGTTTGATAATCACATTTATACTATTCCTACTGATTCTCCACATGATGATCCTGTTGTTTATCAAAGGCTCATTGGAAGGTTGATTTATCTTACTACAACTAGGCCAGACATAGCCCTCACTGTACAATGTTTGAGTCAGTTCATGCATTCCCCTAAGACATATTACATGGAGGCAGCACTGAGGCTAGTTAAGTATATTAAACAAGCACCTTGAGACATCTCACATGGAGGCAGCACTGAGGCTAGTTAAGTATATTAAACAAGCACCTTGAGACATCTCACATGGAGGCAGCACTGAGGCTAGTTAAGTATATTAAACAAGCACCTGGTTTGGGTATTTTGATGTCATCTGCTGCAAGTTCAACTCTCAATGTGTTTTTGCATTAATAGTAGGAGGTCTATTACTGGTTACTTGGTATTGTTTGGATCTTCTCCTATCTCTTGGAAATCCAAAAAGCAAATTACAGTCTCAAGGAGCTCTGCAGAAGCTGAATACAGAGCCATGGCTTCTTCCACAGCTGAGGTTGTTTGGCTTACTGGTTTATTCAAGAACTTTGAGTGACCATTCATCTTCATGTTCCTTTATTTTCAGACAGTTCTTCTACATTATAGATTGCTTCTAATCCTGTTTTTCATGAGAGGACAAAGCACATTGACATTGACTGTCATTTTATCAGAGAAAAGATTCAACATGGTCTCATTCTTGCCTCATATATTCCTTTTGCTCACCAGTCTGCTGATGTCTTTAACAAGGCTCTTGGAAAAGGTCCTCATTGTCATCTCATGTCCAAGCTAGGCATGAAGAACAACCTCATAGCACCTAGCTTGAGGGTGTGTGTGAAGGAGTTAAGCAAGTGTGTAGACGTGCCTGGATTAATCTATACAAGTTTACAGTTAGATGCTTAATTATGTAGGGTAATTAGTTAGTTACATAGTTAGTTAGTGGACTGCGGATTAGTTAGAGTTGATTAGTGGTGGGTTGTACATTAGCTGGCATTCTATTGTATGTGTATATATAGCTGAATAGCTGGAATAGAACAAGCAAGCAAGATATTTTTCTTCATCTCTCTCAAGCAGTTACTCTTGCTTCTCTTTTCCCTTCTCTAAAGTAGTGAGATTTCTCTAGAATCACAGCTAAACTATATGAATTTAACAGTATTACTTGGCACGTAATTTAAAAAGAAAATTGGCTGCACAAATTTTTTGAAATTAAACTTATGATTTAAAATGTTATGGATACTTATATGGCTATTAATTATTCTTGCAATATAATTTACTAATACTGGCATATCTTCACTAGCTCGAAAGGGCTATTACTTCATAACCATGATATATTATATTGCTGATCAAAGTTTTTATGTGCTTTTAATAAATGTGACGAGCATGAATAATATTCGTCATATCAAATGATTAATTTTGGCCACAAATTAATCACCTACTTATGGTCTAAGTTGCTTCATATCATAATATATAATATATCCTATCTTATCTTATCATTTAATTAATTAATTTCTGTGGATAGACGTGCACTTAAAGAACTCAGACGACAAGCCTCAATTGCAAATTAGCGAAAACCACATGGACATTTCTTATTTGCATTTTTATGGCACTTTAAAGCACAGAGACAAAATAAAGAGTTGTTTTCTAGTAAATCCATGATCATAATCCAGAAAATTCAAAACAAATGTAATCGTATTGTGTGTATATATTAATTTTTAAGACATTGTATATAAAAGTTTAATAACATATCCCGTTTAATTTTATATGTTTTTCTGAGGAAAATAAATAATACACAGATCTTAGGATCATGCTTGCTAAACTTTGAGAATAGTAATTAGTGACGAAAAAAATTACTTAATATAATGATATTCAGTTAAACTCACAGAATTTGTCTTAGATTTGGCTCCATATCTAATCGTGGTAGACAAAGACTCAATTGAAAATGTGCGTAATCTTATCTGAGGGAAGTCCATTTAATTTGTCCTTTGTGATTTGAAATTTCGATGGCACAAGTGAGGGATATGAGTAGCTGCAATTATTTCTCAACTATTTTTTGTTTTTGTTTTTTTCCTTCTGATTAGATTTAAGATAACTCCCTTATCATGTTCGTCATTAATTGTTCATCTGCTTGACTATGTATACAGATACCTACGTGTCTTACAAAAATAAGCAGCCAGATCTTGTCACCTTCTGATCATATTCTAATTAATTGCGACGGCCACTATATTGTTACTATACTCTTTTTTCTTTTTCACTTTTTTTGCGGGAGTACAACATTGAAAAAGTTATATATACGATCGCTATCAAAAATAATTATAATCACTAGTCATACATCCTATATACTAACTATATATAAAATATATGTGTTCTATAAAAAATATGTATTTTTCAATTATTATTTTGGTGGGTGATTATACGGTATAAAAATCGAATAAATAACATAAACATATACCTTAACTTACCATATTTATACAAAATCTCCTCCTTACAAAGTAATTACAAAAATCTTAACTATTTCTTTCTCTCTCTAAAAAAAATCAATACATAACACTACCCCCAAACTCCAAATCCAATTCATTTTTTCCCTCTATACCAGCTACCCCAAATCCCAAATCCAATTCAAACACCCTTTTCCTCCTCTGTCAAAATATTTGTTTTCAGTTTCTAAAGAATTTTTAGCAAGATTTCTCGAATGGAGGTTCCATCGACGCTGAGGAAGGCCACCGCCGCCACTGAGAGGACAATATGGTTGAGATCCAAAAGAACAAGAGAGAAGAGAGCTTACTTAAGAAGCGCCGTGAAGGTCTTCAAGCCCGCCAACAATAGTTTCCTTCTAATCTTCAAACTTCCACCATTGAAAAGAAGTTGGAAAGTCTTTCAATGGAGGTTGAAGATGATGATGTTAATGGAGATACATACGAATGATGTATATGTTAAGGTAGTTTTGAAGATGATGATGTTAATGGAGTTACATACGAATGATGTATTTGTTAAGGTAGTTCGGAGACACATAAGAATGACGTATCTAATTGAAAAAGATAAGAAGATACATCACACGACCCTACACTAAATGTACAAAGTTATTTATCTTATTGAATATTAGATTACAGATACATAAGACTTATGTATCTGAATGTATCTCTGTGATATTAATACATAAGAGTTATATATCGGTACTTATGTATTAGATGGTGATATATCACGAGTTTAGCTATGTATCGCAATAATGAATTAAAAATTGAGATTTTACGTAAATATGAAAACAATCAAAATTTTATGTAATTAGGTACTAAACTGTTGGGATTTATGAAAATTGCCCATAAAAATGCCGACAAACAACATTAGCAATTGGATCAAACTCATGGAGGCTTGCTAATTGCTATTGCAACATCGGCCTGCTATTATTGATGAGGAGCATTTTACATAACTATACAATCTTAAAAGGCATATTGCAGAATTTTAACATTATTCTCAAAATTACAGTAATAATCAGACAATAATTATAGATTAGCCAAATCTAATCCTAAATAAATTCTCATTTATTCTAAATCAATTCATTAAAAAAAAGAAAACAGTTCTCATTAATGAGAGAAATTAATGTAGTTGGGTAATTGTTTTTTTACTTCTTTCCCTTTTTATTACCTCTTTTTTTTCGTTTCTATATTGACAAAATAATTGTGTTATTTTTTTTGCAATTCAAGTTTGAATAATTATTTTATTTTAAAATATATGTGATAATTATATATTATCAATATATCTTTAATATTGTATGAATGTAAATTTTATGTTTAAAATAGTACTGCAAATATAATTATTAAAATTGTATTATATAAAATTAATATATATATATATATATATATATATATATATGATATAATATAATTAATATAATATATAAAATTAATATATATATTTTATTTATTTATTTATATATTATATTTATACAATTTATATTTTGATAAAGTGTATATTTACCGTGTATGATAAATGAGAAAAAATTGATTGAATAAGATGAAAAATATAAATATAGTGTTAAAAATTAAATTTAAGATACTAAAAGTATATGTTTATATTATATCAAATGTATTGTATAAAAAATTATATCTGGTATGCTTATATAAGATATTTCCATTATATAAAATATTTAATATTAAAAAATATATTTGACATATAATAAAAATATATTTGACATATAATAAAAATATATTTTTATTATGTCAAATATATAGAATAAAAAAAAGTAAATATGTGAGAATAAGGAAATTGGTATCATTTATAGGAGAGAAAAATTAGAATAGAAAGAAAGACATAAATGTGGATTTTTAATTTGTGGATTCTTATTTAACATATTTACTTGAATAATAAATTTGTAGATTTTTATAGATATGCTAAAAATAATATAAATTATGCTAATTATAAAAAAAATATAAAAACTGTGTTACTTATATAATTAATTATAATAAATATATAGTACAATGTAAAAATCTCATTGAGTGGAGTGCTCGGCCCAAGCAGCCTGGACCCAGTAAAGGCTGGGATTATTTGCACCCTATGGCCTCTTTGGAACCCATTCTTTAAAGTTTGTCCATCTTGTTAGTCTAACTAGTTACAAATACCCGTGCTGTCACGGGCCCAATAATACTAATTTTTAAGTCGTAATTATTAGGTGTAAAATGTAGTACTCCCTATGTCCTCAGTTATATGAATTACTTTCCTTTTTAGTCAGTCTCCCAAAAAATGACATAATAAGATAATTTAGTAGCAAAAACTAACCCATATAAATTGAAATTGAAAAAGTAATATTTTATTAATAATAACAAAATAATAGAAAAGGTAATTAATTATGCAATAATTTCTCTCCATTTTAGATCATAATCTAGTCGAACTATTTCTCATTATATTTAAATTAATAAAGCTGAAATTGTGATTGATTGTACTTTTTATTAAAAAAAATATTTGGAATAATATCCATATTTTAATATACTACTCTCTCCATTCCTTTTTGTATGCTCTTTTTTTTTAGAGTCAAACAATACAAATTTTGATCAATATTTTAAGATGTATTTCTTAGTCAAATTTGAAAAAGAAAAATTTTAAGTAATTTATAATACTTTTTATATATTTTTGAATATCTAAAAAAATTAAATTAATCTAATCTAATTTATTTTTAAAACTTAATTAAATTGATTCATGATAAATGAAGGGAGCATATAAAAAGGAATGATGAGAGTATAATTTTAGAAGCGAATTCGAAAATAGACTATAAATTATTTTTACAAAAATATACAATGGGCGCAAGATGATATGACGTGCCAGTCACTACTGATGCAAACAAAGGATGAGAGCATAATTTTTTTTACACGTGGCAGCTCAATGAATATGGGAATTGGGATACAAAGGTAATAGAACGAAAAGGTGATGGATTTGCTGTTATTATGTTCAATGTCCCATACAAATAAAGCAAGAGCTATGTCTTTACTAAGCGAACAAATTCGATAAAATGTCAAAAATGCCCTTGAATCACCAAATTGTACCTGTAAGCTAATATGTTGACGGAGAGGTGCTTGGTTGATGCCAAACTCGCTCTTATATATAAGGTAAGGTAAAATACGTCAAATTTCAGATCTCCTAGCGTAATTTTTGGGTGTAATTGAGAATCACATTGGAATCACTAATTACTATGATAGTAATTACATAACATAATAATTATATAGTTGAAATTTTCTGACGCTAATTCAGATTATTTAGATTATAAAGTAAGTACAACACACGGAGTAAAAAACAAAAAGAGTTCTAGAAGTTGTGTTCTTGGATCCAAACAACAACAACAAAATACCTAGTATAATATCACAAAGTGGGGTCTAAAGAGGGTAGTTTAAGCAGATTTTATCTCTACTCAAAGTTAGAGAGATTGTTTTCAATAGACACTCTCCGTTCAAAGATGTCAAAATAGTACTAGAAGTACAAAAACAATAGATAGTAACAAAATAATATATTAGTCGAAGTAGAAGTTAAGAAACAAATAATAAAAGAAATCGAAAGACAAAAAACTACATGAACAATACCATAAATACTAATATGAACAGATAACAAAACAACTCATTCTACCTATTAATCTTCTATCCTAATTTGTATTTTCTACAACCTCCCATTTAGGATCGTGTTCTCGAATCACGGGAAGCAAGTTATTTTCAAAGCAGTACAGAAGACAGATATTAGAAATGGCAAAAATGATGGGGCACGTTGCCGGTGCTACAAATAAATACTCCCTCCATTCCAAAATAAATGAATTGTTGAGACTTTTTTTATAGTTCAAAATAATTAAATTGTTCAAAGTTCAAGAGAATTGTTTGGACCTTTTCCATATTTACCCTTTGTTTTAATGATGTTTTTAACTACTTTAAATTTTTCTAGGAGAATAAGTTAAATAATCAAAAAGATAATAGTAAAAAGTAGCCTTAAATTTATGTCCTTAATTAATTTTCTTAATAGATGTATATTACTCAATAATTCATTTATTTTGAAATGAATGGAGTACTGTTTTAGTAGTAGTAGTCGTCGCCTTAGTAAATGCTTTGATTATTTTCGTCAACAAACCATGCGAAATTGGGCCTTTCTAGTCTGTTTGTACTTTGGACTTTTTGTCCTTTTTGTCGACCAACACACGCACACACAACAACACCCTCCAATAAATACTTATATAATTCTCATGAGAATGTTTGACTAAATTGTGATCTAAATATATCCACATTACATCAGTAATAACAAAATTAATTTTATACAAAAATATCAAACTAACAATGCAAAAAGATAAATATTTGTACTGGACAAAAAATGTTTTGTTGAAACAATAAATAGCAGCATGCCAAAGATATGGACACGTCAAATATTAGTTTTTTTCTCGTAAGCTTTGACCAATCTACTCAAGATCTCATTCGTACCGTCAGTCTGATTGGTTTTATAAATTGTTTCATTTGGATACATTTATTAGAGATTCGATGGACGGAAGGGGCAGCATGAGAAGGTAATAACTTAAAAAAATATCCGCACACAAACTTACCTCAAATCAACAAATGCACATTATTTTGTTGTATGTAATTTTTTATTACTTGATCGTAACTATAAATTAATAGGCATTTTATTCTTATTTTAGTTATTTTCTTTTATACAATAATATACTTAGTGAGATTTCACAAATTGGGTTTGAAAAAATAAAATATACATCAACCTGATTCCTAGATGCATTACTAATAGTAGTTTCCCTTTAAACTTGATAGTAAGATTGCGTCGCTCCCAAGCATCCATTACATAGTTTTATAAAATATGTCACTTCTTTCGTTATACACGTCAGCTTTAATTGAAACAAGCCTTATGTTTTACAGCTTATTGAAGTCAATCTTTACGATTAAAGAGTTGATATATATTAAATGATTAACTTATACACATAACATAAAAGTTTTGTCATGTATTCAGATACTCAATCAAACTATGTTATAATTCGAATAGTGATTAATTTAAGAGACTAGCAATGTCTTCGGTCTAATAATTTCTCAATGTAAGATGTAGGACGATAGTATTTTCAGGGAAAAAAAGAAGAAGGTGTCACATATTATTGCCCGGCTCCAGATATCTTGTTAAGATATCTTGTTAAGGTCTCTTTAATGTGGAGGGGAAGTCGTATAAACATATCGGAAAATTCCGCGTGAGTTAACAAAACAATTCCAAGTCAGCTCTCTTTGACTGATTCTCAATTTATTCCCCCAAAAATAAGCAGTGTGAACATTTGACCTCTATTTCTCTTATCAGCCCCTCTTTCTAGAACGCCAAAATTCTCCAATAAAAGATTCCTAATTAAAAGCCCAAAAGTAGAAGAAAATAAGGGTAATATAAATGTTATATAATTAAATAAATGTGTTATAGTAACATGCTGAAACATACTACTCGTACTACAATAATATATTCAGTGAAATCTTACAAGTAGGAAAAAACTGGGAAAATGTGAAATTTTGTAACAATCACTTTAAGCTCCAATTAACTTTATGATCCTCTACTTAAGGACTTGTATACATAATTTTTTGTATTATAATGTTAAGATATATTATCTTACAGAAATACTATCGTTCTTTGAAACTTCTTATTTCTGTTTTTTGTAATCCCCTAGCAACGTTAAATTTTTTAATAAAGTAAGACTATTTATTAATTAAACATGATAAAGTGCTCTAATGATTTGGTATAAGTGCCTTGTATGGATAAATTTTTACCCTTAAATTAATAGCGGAACTCACTGGGGATGAGGCTTTATTGCCTGTCTGTTGTAACATCGTTCCCATCAACTAATCTTGCAAAGACGTTCTACCATATTTTACGTTTTAGAACGGGCATTTCTCAATTGTCATGATTAAAGTTAATTTGACAGTCAAGCCATAATGAACAAAGATTACTTATAAGGCATAATGAGCAAGGATTACATAAATACAGATATGCAAAATTATTAGAATTCAAACAATCCTATATTTTAAATTGAGAAATTTCAAAAGTATAATAATGTATTTAGCAGAAAAAATTCAGAAGTTGAAAACAACAAATTTAATTTTTAAATTCATTTCTACTCATGCTTTCACCTACAAAGAGGATGTTACGAGTCATTAAGGCTCCTTTGGTATGAGGGATAAGAGATAGCTAATTTTAGGATTAATTTTAGAATGAGTTTTTCATGTTTAGTTGGAACTAATCCCAGAATAAGTTATCTCAGATAACTTATTCCCCAACCAAACGAGCCCTAAGAGTAAAGTAAAAGATCACTCTGGTCTTTGGGGGAAAATAGGAAGAGGAGGAATCATGGTAGTACAAGTTAAAAAAAAATTTACGCATTACATGTTAGAATTAGTGTTTTATAAAGATCGTGTCCCGTTACTATCTACTAATGGGAAAATTTGTTCAGAAAGAAATGCTTTTTAAAAGAATTCAAATTAATTATTATCGCTAAATATTAAACTATAATTAGCAAATTGCAAAATTATGCGTGTGGAATATTTATTGTAAACTATGATTTAACAATAAAAATACAATTAAAGACCTGTTGTGTATCTTTTAAGTAGGTGTAAACTATAAAGAAAAAAAAAAGGAGTAGTTTAGTGTACTCAGTTTTCGCAATGTGGGAATCTGGAAGGAACGGACCATAATATTTCTGCAATTTTTGTAGAAGACTATTTTTACTATTTAAATTCATGACCTTTCTGTGAACAATAATTTTACCAATTAAACCAAGCTATCTATCTTATTATATTCTGTGATAGGGTAAAGTTTTTTTCTACTCCAATAGAAGTACCCAAAAATAACTGAAATCAACGAGTTGGCGGAAATTTGTCATGTAGCAATAGACTGCCCGCGTCCTATTTTTGAAAACTCTGCTCCCTCTCTCCTTCTTTCCTTCCATCCACCGTCCAATTCCAAACTCCCACACCTCACCTTATAAACGTGAACCCCCGCCATTCACTCTCTACAATTCTCACTTTCCACACCTTTCACTGAATCTCAAGCTTTCAATCCAAGGAAGAAGAACAATGTCGGTGACGACGTCGAGGACGACGGAGCTCCAAATGCATAATAAGAAATGGAAAGGCAGAGAAACAAGCCCTGAACGTACCAAAGTTTGGACTGAACCTCCTAACCATAAGCTTAATAAAGTACCCGTTGTTTACTATCTATCTAGAAATGGCCAACTTGAACATCCTCATTTCATGGAAGTTCCTCTTTCTTCCCCTGATGGTCTCTATCTCAAAGGTACGAAAAAATTTTCATACTAAAGAAATTCATATAGCATATGTCCGTAAAATTTCAGGATTCAGGATATTAAAATTTTCCATAGCTGAAGAAATTAACATAGCGCGTGTCCGTAAGATTACAAGTGTACTGATTTTTTTTGGAATTTTATTCAGATGTGATCAATCGCTTGAATTGTCTTCGTGGAAAAGGCATGGCGTCTATGTACTCCTGGTCTGCTAAGAGGTGACTTACTTTTCGTTTTCTATTTAAATTTCAGTGATCGCGGAACAATAGACTCCCGTGGTCCGTCCCTTCCCCCAAACCACGTACAGCGAAAACTTTAGTGCATCGAACTTTCTTGTTTTTTATCACCGTGTTTATCAATTATCCATAGGGAGCTGAAAGAAATTTTTTACTCTTTTGGACAATTCAGAAGCTATAGGAATGGATTCGTGTGGCATGATTTGACGGAAAACGATTTTATATATCCAGCACATGGTCAAGAGTATGTACTGAAAGGATCAGAGCTTCTCGCTAACGCATTGCCTTCACAGCCCGATGAAATCGCTTGTTCTAATTCTGGAAATCCGGTGCCGGAAGTACAGAAAGTGAGTGAAGATCGTGAGTTTCCAGTGATTGCAAGGCGCCGGAATCAGTCCTGGAGTTCCTCGGATTTCCACGAGTACTTAGTTTACAAGGCTGAGTCCACCGGCGAAGTAATCGAAAGATCGGCTTCCAATGCGTCTACACAGACAGACGATAGACGACGCCGGCGAAAAGCAATGCGAATCGTCGTCGAAGAAGAAGAGGAGTTGAGAGAAGACCGGACCATTGAACCGGACTGTAAAGAACCGGACGAGGTTGAACATAGTCCAAACCGGTCAACGGAGTTTAACAGAGGTGAAATTTCACCACCACCGTCTGATTCAAGCTCTGAAACACTAGAAACGTTGATGAAGGCGGACGGAAGAGTGATCCTACGGCCAGATACAATCAGTGAAGATCAGACGGTTAATATTCAATCAAGCGGAAAGAGTAAAGCATCTTCCGTTCTGATGCAATTACTCCATTGCGGTTCGATGTCCTTCAAGCAACGTGGGGCCGGTTACGGGAAGGAAAATGGATTATCCTTAATTTCACAATATAAATCACTGCTGCCACGTGGCAGGTGTACCAATCAAGTGGTGAAGGATGTAGAGAGTCCAATGGTGGAGTATCATGGAAGTGAAGAGAAAATTAAGCTGGAAGATAAAGAGTACTTTAGCGGGAGTTTAATAGAGATGAAGAAGGAGAAATTTCCAGGTCTAAGGAGATCTTCTTCATACAATGTGGAACGGTGCGTAATTTACCTTAGTTAGGCTAAACTGAACGCACGTTATGTGTTTACGCTAAATTAATAAATACATGACATGTGTTTGATAAGTTTTATCCGTTGTTACTATGTAGTGGTGAACTTTTTGTTTGTGCCTTCAGCATCTGTGTTATGTTTCTTTGTGTATACTCTGTAGCTTAAACAGTTACTTTTTATATCTAATTAAGCATCTTAATTGAAAATGAAGATTGAATAATTTGGTTCATCAACACGTCTTTTAACTAACAAGCATCATAACGTATTGAACTTTCACATTAAGTTAACACACCTCTAAATAGTTTAGCGGAAGAGGGATATTTGATTTGTATTGTGCTTGTTGGGTAACGTCAATATACTGCTTATGGCAAGACCCAAGTGATTGGCATGGGATGACTTGGGTTGAAGTTATGCTCGGAAATATCGTTGACTTGATGGGCTTGGTTAAGAAATAAAGTTTATTCATCTTGCCAATGGCGCGGTTCATGTGACGGGCCTGGAATTTGGGTGGGAATCATGATCGAAATAAAGTTGTGTCCTTGCTATTTTATCTTTTCTAAGTATCATTATTGCTCTACAAGGAGGGGTGTGGTAGGTAGATGAAGGTTCCTTGCCGTGGTAAATTACACTGCAATCTGCTGTACTATTGACGTGGGGATCCAGCTATTCAATTGTTTTTCTTACAGAAAATGATAGGACTGAAAATAGGTTCTGCAGTTCTTTCTAGGACAATTGGGTATTTTTCTCTCTTCTACGTAAGCAAAATACTGCATTTTATCAGCTTATTCATTACAACTGTAAGACAATAAAATTCGCGATCGAGAAAATAATAATCGGGACAGAAAAATATTGCAACAATCGTTTATTGATTTCAATATGTGAGTGTTACAATCTCTATGAATCCTCTGAGCTTTTGAGCTTGATCTTGAATCTTCGTCTTGATCTTCAGTTGTTTATGAACTTGAATGTTTGAACTTGTAGCTTGTAGAGAAATTTGTGGCGTTTGATCCACGAGCTCTTTATTGCTTCTTGTTAGAGTTGTTCCCCTTTTCTGAATTATGAGACCCCTATTTATAGTTGTAGGAAGGAAAGAGTCATGGTGAAGATGAGCTTCTTTTGGCCAATCAGATTTAAGTGACGTGGCGCATTCTTATGGGCTTTTGATTTCACTAGGCTTGCTGCATCATTTTGACATGTGGCACGGTCCTATTAACTCCTTTACTTGACTTGGCATGCCACGTCATTTGACATGTGGCGCCAAATTGGGCCTCTAGAATAAGATGACATATTGGGCTTAACCAAGTGGGCTCATTATTTGTAGCCCAAATTAATGGACTAGCCCGATGAATCTTGGACTTTAATTAAATCCATATTTATTGGACTTAAATAATTAATCCAATTATATTAATCCACCATATTTATTTGGACTAATATATTTAAAATTCATATGATCACAAATGCCCTCACTTCGAGACTTGTCGGAGATATTTAATCTTTCGAAGACTAGGCTCGAAGTATTGACTTGACTTTTTTCTTGTTTGCACGTCTTCAGGATACTCCTTTCCATTTCGGGAATGAAATTCTTCTACTCCATAACCAATCATTCTCCAATTAGAATTAGTATGTCTATATTCCTACAAACTTGCACTGTCCCAATTCCACTCCAATTAGGAGTATGCCACCTCCTTAAGGACTTGAAAACTTCTCCTAGTTTTATTTCAACAAGGAGACTATTAATGTCTTGCTGCATCTATAAATAGATGGATGCTCTCTATTATTTTGATATTGCAGCATTGGGAGTCACTCAAAGGAGAACAACGCCGGGTAATATATTCTTCTCTTTTAATTTTCGTCACTTTTTTTCAGCCCAGCATGTTAGTGGTAGAAAATTCATATCTCATTGTACAAATATCGAAATCCTGAACGGTTTAACATTCCAGAAACTAGACTTCGAGATCTACAACATATCCAAAATTCATAATTAAACTCCTTCAATTTCGTTCTATACAATTTCTTGAAACTTAGGTTTAAATTCTGTCATGCTGAGAATTTCAGATCTGCATATCTTCACCAAAACTTGCATATCTTGATGTAGGAATGAAGAAATCACAAGCCGCTTGATTCTTCTGAAACTAGACATCCAGATCTATAATATATCCGAAATTCATAATTTAATACATTCGGTGTCTTTTCAGATGTTATCCCGAATTCAACTTTGGATTTTGGCGCACCGGCAGTTTCAGATTTGCGCGACGACACCAAAAAAATTGTTTATCAATGTGAGAGTACCGAAATCATGATCCGTTTAATTCTATAGATACCATAAACATGCAACTATAACATATCCAAAATTTAGAATTTAACACCTTCTGGATCATTCTAGACAAATTTTTGAAGTTGACCCTAAATTCTGTCTCGCAGAGAATTTCAGGTTTGCATTGTCTCACTAAATAATTTATATCATGATGTCGGACCATCACCATCAAAAAGGTGTTTTGATTGATGGAAACCAGAATTTAAGGGATTCATTCTCACCAAAACATCTTGCCTCAAACCTATCCGCGTTGGTGATGTATGGCTTCCGAGTTTGAAACGTCTTGACAGGTAACAATCTCTCTTCTTCTTGTGCCTTTTTTTTTGTGTTGTCTTTTCCTTTCTTCTTTTGCAGGATTGAAACAAATAGCATTCATGAAAGTTCAGCTTAAGGTGCGAGAGTTTAACTTCGCCTCCGTCACCTTGAGACCTGACAAGTTCGGCTTTAAGTATGGTCCCTTTCAACAGTCAGCTTAAGGTGCGAGAGTTTAACTTCGCCTCCGTCACCTTGAGACCTGACAAGTTCGGCTTCAAGTATGGTCCCTTTCAAGTATGGTCCCTATGCAATGGTCAGCTTAAGGTGTGAGAGTTTAACTTCGCCTCCGTCACCTTGAGACCTGACAAGTTCGGCTTCAAGTATGGTCCCTATGCAATGGTCAGCTTAAGGTGCGAGAGTTTAACTTCGCCTCCGTCACCTTGAGACCTGACAAGTTCGGCTTCAAGTATGGTCCCTTTCAAGTATGGTCCCTATACAATGGTCAGCTTAAGGTGCGAGAGTTTAACTTCGCCTCCGTCATCTTGAGACCTGACAAAGGCAAATGAAATTCTGTGGTATGGTATTGTATATAAGAGAAAGCTTGCTTTTAGGAGTGATCTCACTGGAAAGTTAGGTCAACAGAAAAGTTCCATCCTCCAAGGAATATCGTAGAACAGCCGAAAAGCGAGATATCTGAGATAGCTCCGTAAACTAATAACTTCTAATAGACGAGCCCATTATCCTTATGTTCTGAACTTGCTTTGCATGAACATCTCAATGTCCAAGATAAAAGGAACGAGGGGAAGAATCGACGAGGCGAGTGTTCTCGAAGAGAAAATCGTGACTCAACAGTGCTTTTCGAGGCTCCACTCTCCCCCCTGAATAAGTAAGGCCCCGTTAAGCCAATTAATTCATTATTCTATTATGTCTTTCTTTCTGAAGGGCTTGCGGTTTATTACACCAAAGGCTTTCAGTGAACTATTGAAGCTATCGAGAGAGTACCAAATGCTGACGGTGACGGCTGGAAGGAATCAGACAATTCCACACTTATCAGAGTCTTCCAGAACAGGGTAGGAGAGTACTCATCCTAGATAAGGCCCAGGTCCCTACTAATTGATTCTATTTTGCAACCTTTGTGTTTTGTCTAACTTTCTAACTTTTTATTTTCTCTGAATTATTATATAGACCCCATGTATATCTTGCCCTTAACCCAACAGAGAAAATTGTTTAATGAAATTTTGTATGACTAATTGTCAATTTTGAGCGATGCAAAATAGGTTCAAGTATGGTCCCTATGCAATGGTCAGCTTAAGGTGCGAGAGTTTAACTTCGCCTCCGTCACCTTGAGACCTGACAAGTTCGGCTTCAAGTATGGTCCCTTTCAAGTATGGTCCCTTTTACCGATGTTCCTACGCAATAGTCAGCTTAAGGTGCAAAGGGACAAATTTTGTCCACCTTAAGGCATGGAAGTTTAAAAGGCCTCAACTTGAAACTTGGAGGTTTTGATGGTTCCACCTTGCAAACTTGGCGAATTTGAAGACTTCAGCTTGTAGACTTGGTAGATTTGAGATTTCATCTTGCAGAATTGCTGAACTTTGACGACTTTAGTATGCAGATGTGGTGAACCTGAGACTTCAACGTTACTGACTTGGTGAATTTTGACTTCAACAAGCGCGCTTCAATTCGCAGGCTTGGAGGACTTACAACTTCAACTTGTAGGCTCGGAGAACTTGAGGGTCTCAAATCCTATTGCAGAAGCTTACCTTTTATGTGGAGCTCTGCCCTCATTGAGTCATGAACATTCTGTGTAAGCCCAAAGTTTAATCAGAATATTTGCAGACTTAACTTTCGTATGGCGGATCAAGCGGGAACATATATTTTTTTGACACTCATGCAACTGAACTTAGAATGAAACTTCTAAGCGCCTACGTACCTCGGTGAAGAGGATCAAGTCACAACGTAGTTCTGGAATAATGATTTTTTTTTTATTTTTTTTTTTGAGTCCTAACTTTTGTCTAGGCCGCCTCTTTCGAGATTTTCAACCTAGCGGACATTTTTTTTTTTTTTTTTGAGTCCTAACTTTTGTCTAGGCCGCCTCTTTCGAGATTTTCAACCTAGCGGATATTTTTTTTTTTTTTTTTTTTTTTTTGAGTCCTAACTTTTGTCTAGGCCGCCTCTTTCGAGATTTTCAACCTAGCGGACATTTTTTTTTTTTTTTTTTTTTTTTGAGTCCTAACTTTTGTCTAGGCCGCCTCTTTCGAGATTTTCAACCTAGCGGACATTTTTTTTTTTTTTTGAGCCGTACACAGTTTATACTCTTGCGGGCCAGGAGTGGACATGCAGTTTATGCTCGTGCTTTAAGGAGCGTCATCTTCCCTCAAGGATAGTACTTCTTCAAGAATTTGGCGTTGATAGGACCAATTTTCACGCCATCTGCATCGACAAGCTTGTAAGCGCCATTTGAATATGCCTCTTGTATGACATATGGTCCATCCCACTTAGAGGTGAATTTGCCCCCAGATTTATGAGAAGTGATAATGGGTCTTCTTACTGCTAGAACTTGATCTCCAACTTGGAAACACCTCAAGCGAACCTTTTTGTTGAAAGAACGAGATAGACGGGCTTGATAACATTCAAGATTTTGTTGAGCCTCCAGCCTCTTCTCATCAAGAGCTTCTAGCTCCGCAAGACGCAACTTAGCATTTTCTTCTTCGGTGAGACCTTCTTGAATAGCAAGTCTTAAAGAAGGTATTTGACGCTCAAGTGAGTATGGGGTTGCTTGCGTCGGTGTGCGGTGAGTCATCCTATATGCCCACAAAGCTTCTTCCATTCGTTCATGCCAGTCTCGTTTGGATTTGGATACAACTTTCTTCAACAGGTTGCATAAAGTCTTATTGAATGCTTCAGCTAAACCATTGGCGGCAGCATGGTACATAGAAGATTTACGCTGCTTAAAACCAAAGAGATCACAAATCTTGTTCATCAGCTTGTTATCAAATGGCTTGCCATTGTCAGTTATTATGTAATGGGGAATTCCAAAGCGGTAGATGATATTTACTCGGATGAAGTTTGCAACATTCTCCTTCTTCACTTCTTTGAGTGCAACAGCTTCGGCCCATTTTGAGAAGTAATCTGTCGCAGCCAAGATGTACAAGTGTCCACCAGAAGATTTTGGTAGTGGTCCCACAACATCCAATCCCCAAGCATTGAATGGCCAAGATGCGATAGTGGGGTGTAATATTTCAGGAGGCTGATGTATGAAATTAGCATGAAATTGACAGGCCTTGCATCTTCTAGCATAGTCCAAGCAATCTTTCACCATCGTTGGCCAATAATATCCCATCCTTTTTATGTGAAAGTGGAGCTTCGGTCCAGATTGATGAGATCCACAAACTCCCGAGTGTGCTTCCTGCAAAGCTTGAATTGCTTCTTCCTCTCCCAAACATCGCAAGAGTACTCCTTCGAATGACCTTCTGTATAGCGTGTCCTTGTAGTAAAGGAAACGAGGTGCACGACGACGGATGTCAGTCTTTTTCCTTGGATCTTCAGGAAGTATTCCATAACACAAGTAGTCAATAATTGGTTGTCGCCAATCTTCCTTTACGGCTTCAGACACAGCGACGAGATGCTCAAGTTTGTTTTCTGTACATTCTTCCTCATCCGGTGGTGGTACCACCCATTCTCGGCGGATAGTAACTCGTGTTTGATTTGGAAGAGTTAGTGTTGAAGCTAAAGCAGCCAATGCATCGGCCTGCTTATTTTCCTTTCTTGGCACGTGTTGGAGGGTAACTTCTCCAAGCCATCCTATCAACTTCTGAGCATAACTATGATATGGGCGTAACTCGGGCTTTTTGACTTCATAGTCGCCCAAGAGCTGCTTGATCACCAATTGGGAGTCACCAAAGACTTGCAATTGTAGTTGCTTCATGTCGACGGCCATTTCAAGTCCAAGTATCAACGCTTGGTATTCAGCGACATTGTTAGAGCAACATTGTGTCAAAGTAAAGGAGTATGGGATAACCTCTTCCTGCGGAGTGACAAACACTACGCCAGCACCAGCTCCACCACGGTGTGCCGCACCATCAAAGTACATCTTCCATGGAGGTCGAACTTCAATAACCATTGCATCCTCATCAGGAAGTTCATCAGTTAGCTCCCAATTATCTGGTATTGGGTGGTCTGCCAAAAAGTCTGCTAATGCCTGTCCCTTTACGGCCTTCTGAGGGATGTATATGATCTCAAACTGTTGAAACTGAAGGTACCACCTTGCAAGTCGATCACTAAGGACTGGTTTCGACATTACAAACTTGATGGGATTTGCTTTAGACACGAGATGAACAACATGAGCTTGAAAGTAGTGCTTCATCTTTTGGATTGAGAAGACCAACGCCAAACACAACTTTTCAATAGGTGAATAATTCAGCTCATTTGGCGTCATCATTCTGCTCAGGTAATAAAGAGAGTTCTCTTTATGGCCTCTATTTTCTTGGGCCAATAATGCTCCAACTGACCTTTCTTGTGCAGCGATGTAGAGAATCAACGATTTTCCAGGTATAGGTGCCGCAAGAACTGGAGGCTTCATCAAGTAAGATTTGATATTTTCAAAGGCCTTACTACAAGCTTGGTCCCATTTGAAAGGGGCACCCTTCTTCATGAGATGGCTAAATGGTTGACATTTTCCCGCCAAATTTGAGATGAACCTCCTTAAATATGCTAGCTTCCCTTGAAGACTTTTTAATTCATGAATGTTTCGAGGCTCGGGCATCTTCAAAATTGCATCAACCTTATGTTGATCAATTTCAATTCCTCGGTGTCGTACAATAAAGCCAAGGAACTTTCCGGAAGTAACTCCAAAGGCGCATTTCAACGGATTCATCCTAAGCTGATATCTTCGGAGCAACTCAAATACCATTCTTAAGTCTTTCAAGTGGTCGTTCTTCTTTCTTGACTTTACCACTAAATCATCCACATAACATTCAACATTTTTATGGAGTAGATCATCAAAGATGTTTTGCATAGCCCTTTGATAAGTGGCACCAGCGTTCTTCAAACCAAAAGGCATCACCTTGTAGCAATAAATACCTTTAGGCGTACGAAATGCAGTGAGCTCTTCATCCTTTGGTGCCATGCGAATTTGGTTATAGCCGGATGATCCATCCATGAAAGACATTGCCTCAAAACCAGTAGTAGCATCGATCATCAACTCTGGAATAGGGATTGGAAACTCATCCTTAGGACATGCGTTGTTGAGATCCCTAAAGTCGACACAAACTCGAATTTGGCCATTCTTCTTCCGTACTGGAACAATGCTTGATATCCATGTGGGGTACTTAACTTCACGAATAAAGCCTGCTCCAATGAGTTTGTTAACCTCATTTTCAATCAATGGAACCAAGTCGGGTCTGAAACGTCTTTGGGCCTGCTTAACAGGACGAGCTCCATTCTTGACTGCTAACTGATGAACTGCTACTTTTGGATCTAAGCCAGGCATCTCCTTATAACTCCAAGCGAAAACATCCCTATATTCTTTGAGTAAGTCCATGTAAGCAATTTCTTCATCCATTTCTAGAAAAGTGCTCAGGAAAGTTGGTCTTGGGTCTTCATCAGTGCCAAGATTAACTTCCTTTAGGGGATCTATTGTCGTCTTTACTCCTTCTTCAAGTTCTGACGGAGCATCTCCAACATCTTCCTCTTCTTGAGGATCATTGTCATTGACAGATATATGGCAACACCAGGAAATATCTTCCAACTCTTCAACCTTTATTAGAGATGATGTATCGTACTCACTCTGGGTTGTAATATGATATGAAGAGCCTACACTCTCTTTGTCATCCTCATGTTCCTTGGTATAAACCACAGTATGAGTCTTTGCCTTTAACACCTCCTTGCACGAAATCACAAGCTCCGTCTGTCGCCTCATTCTAGAAGGAATCAAACTTTGAAAATCCTTTTGGATTCTAGGTGAAGAGTGTGTCATAGTGCCTTGATAACTTCTCCGAGGCTTGTTACTTTTCTTTTTCTTCAGTGGACCCAACCTCTCAAACACAGAAGTTCTTGTGGTTGGTTCTCCAAGTCGATCAAAGACAGAAGGCCTTTTGCTGGAAGTAGTAGACTCCTCTTCCACAGTGATGTAGTCGCTAGCCACCCTTCTAATAGAGATGCGCACCGGCGGTGGCGGCATGTACCCTAAGCCTTCGCGCGTTTGCCTGGTTGTGGCTTCTGATGAGATTTTCCCCAAATTTGATGGCTCATTAGGGTTGTATCCAGCCTTTACAAATAACTTGTAAGCGTTTGGATCAAAACCTTCTTTCGTACGCTTTGAAGGGAGTGTCATATCTCGCGATGAATTTTGAGCCATAAATTTCCCAAGTGGCTTTGAGGGCCAATTTATTGTATCCATTCGCTTTACCGGAAGAGTTAGTCCCCCTAGTACATTACCTTGGACATCGGATGAGTGTCGTACTTCTTTCCCCACTTTTGGTACATAGCGGAGCACAGGAGTTTCCTTCTTCTTTAAGTCTGCGACATTCCTTTTATTCGAAGTGGTGGGAGGCTTTTTAATGACAACACTTTCAACAGAAACCTCGACCTTCTTAGTTGCAAGATCATCGCACTTGGTTGATGTGACATCATCCACCTTTTTCTCCTTCACGACATAATTCTTCAAGTAGAATTTTGCATCTGCGAAGTGTGATTCAGCTTCAGTGAATGGCTTATCATCGGCCACTATCTTTCTCTCCACTCCATTTTCAAGATACTTCAAGCATTGATAGTAGGATGATGAAACAATTTTGTTCTCGTGTACCCAAGGCCTACCAAGCAATATATTATATGAAGTCTTGGCATCGATCACATGCATCAATACATTTGATCGTAAATCGTCCATATTGATTTCTAACTTGATGGATCCTATGGCTCTCTGACCTCCTTGATTGAACCCTTGGATCATCAAATGGCTTTCAGTAAGTTCATCAGTTGTGATGACCAGTTCCTTCAGTGTGCGAATAGGCAGGATGTTTACTCCAGACCCTTCATCTATCAGGATTCTATTTATCTTCTTCTCTAGAACATAACCTACCATATACAAGGGACGATTGTGTAGTGTTTCACCAAAAAGGAGATCATCGTCTGTAAATGTGATTTTTGTATTACATACATGTGCTTCTTGGTGAAGAGATTTAGTAGGATTTTCAGGAGAAGGAGGTTCCATTAATAGGCTTTCGCCCTTTACTTCTTCTTTGTCAGTATTGAAACAAGATGCCTCAATGTTGTCTTCAGTAGTCTTGGCGCAGAACCAACTTGGAAAGAATTCTTCCAAGGTCACAGGACACCGTGGTTTTTGGTGGTGATGCTCCACTACACTAGCCCTCTTTGGCAGCTCAACTAGCCTCTGTTTCCTCGGTTTCTTCACCATTCTCCTTCTGGTTGGCTGCTTGGATGAGTCTTTTCGTAGACTCGTCATATTGTTGCGTCTTCGCCGAGTCACCAAAGTCCAACCTTCATCATCACCTTCATCAATTAGAGACTTGTCATGCTTTAATGACTCCTCATTACGCTCTTTGAAGTTACATATTTGGACCGAATCGAGTGAACCAAAAGCGATGGAGATTTGATGAGAACTGGCCTTCTCATCATCAAGCACGATCTTTTTCTCATTAGCCAGTTGCATGATTTTATCCTTGAAGACAAAACATTTCTCCAAAGGGTGACCCACAAGCCTGTGATACTTGCAATAGTTTGGGTCATCAGTTTTTCCAGCTTCATCGGGCCGCTTCATTTCTGGTAGATCAATGAGCTTCAGCTCAAGAAGTTCATCAAAAATTTCGGAAACGTCAGAATCAAGGAATGGGTATTCTTTTTCTTGCATCTCCTTGAAAGTCAACTTCTGGTTTGGACGCGCTTGAGAAGTAGTCTTTACGCTTTGCTTCTTGCTCACCTTTGTGGTGAGCTTCACAGGAGACACGTTGACATTCATGGATTCTTTGTTGTCGCTTTTGGGGACAAACTTGGTCCATCTCCTGGGTTCCTGTTTGTCCTTTCCCTTTCGAGGTTCATGGATGGGTGCTACTCCTTTTCCGACAGAAGACATGCTCAACTCCATGTCGTGAGCACGAGTAGCTAACTCTTCAAAGGATTTTGGCTTAATTCCTTGCAAAATATAGAGAAGCTCCCAGTGCATTCCTTGGATAAACATCTCTATTGCGGAAGTTTCACTGAGCCTATCTTTACAATTTAGGCTAGCATTCCTCCATCGATTGATGAAGTCAATAACTGGCTCATCCTTTCTTTGACGAGTATTTGTGAGTTCTACCATGCTCACTGTACGCCTCGTGCTATAAAATCGATTTAGGAACTCATGCTCCAGTTGCTCCCAGCTATCAATTGAATTGGGTTCGAGGTCCGTATACCAATCAAAGGCATTTCCCTTTAGGGAGCGGACAAATTGCTTGACGAGATAATCACCATATGTTCCGGCATTGTTACATGTCTCAACAAAGTGGGCGACATGTTGCTTTGGATTTCCTTTGCCCTCAAATTGTTGAAATTTGGGGGGTTGATAGCCTGCAGGCATCTTGAAGCTATCAATCCTAGCAGTGTAAGGCTTGGCATACGTCAGGGAAGACTTGGTAGTAACGTCGTACTTGTCCTTAAGGGTCCCTTCAATGAACTCCTTCAATAGATCAATTGGGATCATTCCGCCAGAAGCGACTGGCACCTCCTTAGTAGGCGGTGTCTGTTTGGTAGGAGGATCTATCTCTTGAACTTCTGGAGCCTTTCCAGGTGCATGGCTAGAATCTCCATCTATTAAGCCTTCCATTCGATCCATCAACTTATCAATCCGAGTGTCTTGAGTTTGCACATACTTGGTCAAACCTTCAATAGCTTTCGCCATATTCGCAAGTTGCTCCTCCATGGATGAGACATCAGTTACCATTGTTTGCATGATTATTGGAGACATCGGAGAGTAGCACGGATTGTCACATAAGTTGATCTCTGAAGTCCTTGGCTTGCGTGGAGTAAGTGGAGATGAAATGTTGGTTGAATGACCATCATTCTTTGTCCCAGAGTTTTTTGAACCAGAGAGATCAAGTAGAGCCAGAGTTTTCTTGATTTTCTCTGCCACACTGCTTCCTTCTTCTGAAGCACTTGTAGAGGACCTTGTTCTTTTTGGGGTTGAAGACCCAAAAATTGGAGTTGATGTCGTCGACACTCGATATGTTTGTTGCTCCATCATGTTGGCCTTGCTCCTTGTGACAGCCCCAAAACTTCCAAAAGTAACATCAACGATGCTTTCTACCTCGGCGGAGAACTTGGAATTAGCAGCCTTAGAGGTAGTGAATTGAGAGTTGACCTTCTTGGAAGTCATTTCGGTATTCTTGAGCTTTGAAGTTGGAAAGTTGAGATGAGAGGTAGAGATTGTCCCACTGGGCGTGCCAGAATTTGTAAGACAATAAAATTCGCGATCGAGAAAATAATAATCGGGACAGAAAAATATTGCAACAATCGTTTATTGATTTCAATATGTGAGTGTTACAATCTCTATGAATCCTCTGATTCGCCTTTCTAAATATAAATTCAAGGGCTTCGAGCTTGATCTTGACTTGTGAATTTGGATTCAAGGGCTTTTGAGCTTGATCTTGAATCTTCGTCTTGATCTTCAGTTGTTTATGAACTTGAATGCTTGAACTTGTAGCTTGTAGAGAAATTTGTGGCGTTTGATCCACGAGCTCTTTATTGCTTCTTGTTAGAGTTGTTCCCCTTTTCTGAATTATGAGACCCCTATTTATAGTTGTAGGAAGGAAAGAGTCATGGTGAAGATGAGCTTCTTTTGGCCAATCAGATTTAAGTGACGTGGCGCATTCTTATGGGCTTTTGATTTCACTAGGCTTGCTGCATCATTTTGACATGTGGCACGGTCCTATTAACTCCTTTACTTGACTTGGCATGCCACGTCATTTGACATGTGGCGCCAAATTGGGCCTCTAGAATAAGATGACATATTGGGCTTAACCAAGTGGGCTCATTATTTGTAGCCCAAATTAATGGACTAGCCCGATGAATCTTGGACTTTAATTAAATCCATATTTATTGGACTTAAATAATTAATCCAATTATATTAATCCACCATATTTATTTGGACTAATATATTTAAAATTCATATGATCACAACAACACGTCAATTAATTACTCACAATGGCTTGGAAGGAAACTCATTATTGATGGTGTGTGTATTTTTTTTGCCAATTTTATTTCTCTCATTCAAGATTTTGAAAGATAACTTTAATTCACAAATCCTGTGAATATATATGTATCTCATGTCCTGCTTTCTTGGTTGAAAATTGAAATCTACAAATGCTACATATCAAGTATCAACATCCATTTATGTAACCTGTTAGAAGTTCCATAAAGGGTCTTTTTTTCACCTGGAAAATTTATAAAAGAGCTCTCAACTTTATAGTCCTATATGCACTTATATCCTATTAGTGTTGGGTTCCTACAATTGATAGTTTTTTGTCCTTTATGAATATCTCCATGACGGATCTTTTCCTCGGTGAATATGTTATCTGAATCTTGATTCTTTTGTCTGCAGATGTACAAAATTGGAACTGACTGAGAAACAAAGAGAAGTGAAAACGAAATGTTATCTGAGAAAGCAAAAGAATCATTCGACCAGAAAGGAAGGAAACAGCGACTTGTCTAGCGTCTTGGCTATTAAGTATTTTTGGCAATACTAGCTAATGGTTGTAAGATGAATAGATGATAGTGGTTAAGTAGTAGATTAGGAAATAGTCGAAAAATTCGTGGAGACAATTTCTCCTGATCTCAGTTGTAGTTTTGTAAATTAAGTCATGAAAAATGGAAAATGAAAAGGAGCAAAATTGAACGATTTGACCATAAAAATGTTCTTTTTAGGAATTTGATAAAGCTTGTTTTTGTTGAAGACATGCTTTGCATTTTTGAGTTTAGAGCACAGTGTTTCTTTAAAAAGTTTTTTTTTTTTTTTGGGGGGGTGTTAAAGATAAAACTGCATTTACTAAAATAAACGGTTACAGGGAGATGGCCGAAAGGGTGCAACATTGTTTTAAACTATTCTAGAACAAAAAGTGGTTACTGACATTGTAGCGGGAGACGCACTACAAGCTTCCCTAGTTAGACTCAGATGTTACATGCGAAGGAGTTGCAAGGCGACAAAAAGAGGTGCCTAAACTATCTGCTTCTAGCGTTGATTCAGCAAAAGGAGGTGGATGATCAAAAAGTGTGATATCTAGCAAGGCTTCAGTGTGTGCTTCATACTTAGATAGACTATCCGCTACTTGGTTTTGCTCCCTGTAAACGTGAGTAACTACTGGATCATGGATTCGGCGGAGAGCTGTAGCGTCCAAACATACACTCAAGTGTACGCGGTCATACAAGTAATATAGTTGCTCTTTGAGAGCAGAATGTCGAACCCACAAGAACTTGTCATTTAACTATTCACTCGACTAAACTAGTTCTTAATTATTTATTTAAGCGGTGAAATATAGAGATATGATGGTTTGAAAGTATAAACTAACTATGAACTAAACTAATAACTGGGGATATGAACAATAACAAGGAGGATTCTAGGGTCAAGACATACTTCACAATCATGCATAGTTATGGTTTCTAGCCGGTGTTGGTGTTTATCGTGATTGTTGATCTCCGGGGTTGATATTATAACTTGGGAATGGTCATCCTCTAAGTCATCTACCCTAATTAATCTCACAACTACATCGTTGAGCGGGGATATGAGTCTTTAATTCGGATGCATTAAGATATCTTCCCGTTTCATTAACCAAGTGGGACGTTTAGGTATATCTCTATCCTAACAGCAAATCATCCTTTAACAATTAGCCCCTGACCGATTAAAGATAAGATCCACACTCCCTACGTTCTTTGTTCCATCCCTCAACTTCTATGGTCAATTCGTTTTGAGACTTGGATTTATCCTAAAGTTCATGACTCTTTAGAATAGTAAAGCAAGAACGCAAGAACAATCACATGACATGATAAACATATAAATCAAACTATAAAACCATAATTAAGCAATCATGTTGTAGCCTCAACCCAAGAAAGAGGGTGTTTAGCCACTCATAGGCTTACAAATAATCACCATTA
Organism: Capsicum rhomboideum; assembly: GCA_031232105.1. Taxonomy (NCBI): domain Eukaryota; kingdom Viridiplantae; phylum Streptophyta; class Magnoliopsida; order Solanales; family Solanaceae; genus Capsicum; species Capsicum rhomboideum. The sequence continues at coordinate 3,980,141 of CP124713.1, read as the reverse complement.
ATGAATTCATAAAGTAAAACTACAAGGAAGAAAAGTTAAAGAACAAAGAACCCTAGTTTGAGCTCCTTGATGTCTTGTCTGCTCCCCAATTCGTGTGTGCCGCCAAAGATGTGTGTAAATGTGGTTAAGTACTCCTTTAATATCCCAAAATTTCGTCCATAATCAGCCCCACGTGAAAATATACACATCGACCCCTTTGCCCTCACTTAAAATAGGTAGAAAACCAAATCCTAATGGATTTAGGAGTGTGTGTTAATTTCGTGTTGTGGACTGCCCCTACGTGTTGCCCACTCCTTTGCAGTGTTTTAAGATTTAGAAACCAGTGATTTGTGTATTATCTGAATGAATGCCTTCCATTTGTACAATTTGCTTTTATAGCAATTAAAAGGAGAATAACTACTCGGCTAACAGCTTTTCCCGCCAATCCTAACTAACAAATGGACATCACTAAGCCAACTACTGCCTAGGTGTCTAACTAACTCCAGCTGATGTGGCATTTCATTATTTATTTAACTGGTATGTAACAGCAATGCGTGGCTGGTTGCTGAGAAATTCCAGTAGCTCAATCAAGCTAGAGGGGCCGGGCATGGCTGGGAGCCATGGATAAGCTGCGCGGCGGAGAGGAGACATCAATTCGGCACAATTTTACCCGATTTTGTCCCTTATTGCCCGTCGAACTTCATCTTTGTTCCATCATCCATTGTAGCTCATTTGCAGCTTCAAATGTCACCCAAATAACCTCCATTAATTTCTTGCACATGTTCATATCAACCATTAGAGAGTACAATGGTTTAAGCTCATCGAAATCACTCGAGAATAAGCACAACTCAAGCTTGGTTTGACTAGCTAACTCGTCTTGCCTTGCCTTTGTTGTTTTTACTCTAGAATTGATTCAAATGCACCTTAAACCACCTATACATGATTATTAGCACACAAATACACCAATATCACTAATTATTCACATAAACACGCTAAGTTATCCTTAAAACTAAGCTAAATGCGCGTAGATAATGACACTTAGGTGTATAAATGCGCCTAAGATCTAGAGCGGACCTGCAATCAAACAAAAGATTAGCATATTTTGTATTAGGAGCAGAAAGTAACGTGATTACCTCATGTGCATAAAACAAAAAAGTAGGTTGTGCTATCTGCTCATAAAACAACTCTAGGGTTAGAGTAAAAGCCATTAGATCCAGAATTTTCATATATACGTGTTAAAATCTGACTTCACCAAATATTGAAACCTCATCTTTCCCCACAACAGTCATCCGTGGCTATAAGAAAACAAAATAAAATTCACTAGCATTGACTGTCAAGAAGCCGCATTTCTTGAGACAGAGACAAATGTATATCTGTTGCAATTAAGGTAATATATCTCTGACAGTTGACTTGCTTCAAGATACAACAACAACAAAAAAAAAAAATGTAAGAAGTTCAGTGTCAATCGCTATGTTCCAACCTGAAGTAAGGGGGAAAAAGAATATCACACAACTATGAATTAGCATTTTGTGAAGTATGAATTCTGATTCTATTCAGAAAGTGTGCATCTTTCTGCATTTTGATCAGAATAACTAGGCTATCAATGTCTGCATTTTCATCAATATTATCTATTCCATCAGACAGTTGAGCTACATCTTCCTTGGTTTCGTTGGCAGGCTTCCAACTTGATCACGATTCTGTTCATTAGCATCTTCATCTTGATCTGCATTTTGCTCATTAGCCCCTACATTTTGTTCATTAGGAACCTGTTTATTAACTCCCCCATCTTGATCGCCCCCATCTTGATCATTAGCACCTCCAACTTGATCATAAGCGCCTACATCTTGTTCATTAGGAACCTGTTCATTAACGCCTACATCTTGATCATTAGCACCTCCATCTTTATCAGCATTAGCGCCTCCAACTTGATCAACATTTTGCTCATTAGGAGCCTGTGCATTTGCACCTCCAACTTGATTATTAGGAACCTGTACATTAGCGCCTCCAACTTGATTATTAGCAGCCTGTGCATTAGCATCTTCAAATTGGTTATTGGGAGCCTGTACATTAGCGCCTCCAACATGATGATTAGCAGCCTGTGCATCAGCGCCTCTAAAGAGATATTGACGCAACGTCACACGATTCCGGTACATAAGCAGGTCCCTGCCACAAAATACTCATTTGAATTAACACCTTGCAAGTCATACCGGGTATGTGTACAGTCTCAATTTGCGAATTTGTAATGAGAAACTTACACTTTCATAAAGAATCTTCCTGCAACAAAATACTCAGACGGTTTGGTGCTTTCAGCCTGAAGAAATCATAAATTCTGTATTTTAAGAAAAAAGGAGCAACAAAATCGTCTTGTTCATGAAAATCCAATGCTCTTTAATATTAGCATCTTACAATTTTCCACCCAAGCAGCACATTACATTGCATACAGTAAGTATTGTATCTGACTAGTTGGGTATTTCCATGCAGATGATTAGTCGGTTGTTCTATTGTAACAGTATTTCTCCTGCATATAATACTTAGACCTCAGAAAAAAATTCTTAGGTAAATAATAAAATTACAAGATTTTCGAAATTGCAAGAGACTTACAAATTAGTAAAGTACCCTCCATACTCTAAGTCTTGCGCCTGGACAAGAAAATGAACATAATAAGTTTGTTCTGTGCTTATTCAAGACATAACAGAAAAGGCACGAGTACAAGTAGCTGGGGATTAAATCCTCTTTATGAAATGAGTAGCAATTTCATCAAAATATACTTCATCCTAAACGAATGATTAATTACAAATTAATTCCAAAATTGGGGTATCAAAGAAAACTATTTTGTTCACAAGAAATGATGGGAGTGAGAATCCTTACATTACGAATGTATTCCTCGACACGTGCAATTCGAGCCTCGCAACAACTGCAAAAGATATGATGATGATAACCATAAATTTGTGGATCATGTACCAAGGTTCTTTGCATTGTATCAACTTTGTGGATCAAGAAGCAACAACTCCTGTTGCAGAGCAAAATTTCTTCAATAAAGAACAAAGTGGAAGAGAAAAAGACTAACTGATTATGAATGTAACTTGGAGCAGAGCTGGTGGAAACTGAGAATTCAAGAAAGTAGAAAAATGCACAACACTGAGAAGAGAATGTTAATTAGAGTGTTTGTCCTAGTCTTTAGGAAATTAGAGTATGTTAGAAAATAAAATGCCTATCTGTTATGTTTGTTCTAGTCTTTAGGAAGTAATTGGTTGTTATCTAGTTTTTAGGAGAGAATCTTATGATGTAGTTCCTAAGTTTTAGCTTAATTTTTTGCTATGTATTTTGCTTATAAAAGGACTACAGTCGCAGCATCGTTTTATCCTGTCAATAAGATTCCTTCACTTATATTGCCTCTCTCTCTTCTCTATCGTCTTTCAACTTACACATCTATATATTTCTCAATAGGATTCCTTCACTTATATAAGCTAGTGTGTACGATTACGGATTTGATCGAATTTAGTAATTTTGTTTTAAATTTCGTATCTGTTTTAAGAAATTCATCGGAAATGTTTAAATTATTAAATTAGAACCACTATTGTAAAAGGACTAGAATCTCGAATACATAAGCTTCAAATGCCGACTCAATCTCTAATCATAAGTTTTTCGAAAAAGGGTATAAATTATCCCTAATATATTAAAAATTGGTAAATTTTTCCTTCTTCCAAGTTCCACCTATTGGATTGCAATTGCCCTTTATATCAATTTTCGAGTTAAAACTTGCCCTTCCTTCCAACAGGATTATGAGATGACATATGTGGAAGTCTTGAAGTAACGGGTAAGAAGGGGAGTCAAACAGATTGTTTTTATTTTATTAACACATTGGGTTGGTGGCCAAGAAGGGGAGGCTTGGAGTAACTATAAAGTTATTGCGATGTGACTCGGAGGTCACGAATTCTTGCAGAAATGCAGGATAAAGATGCGTACAATAGACTCTTGTGGTTTGACTCTTCCTCAAACCCTGAACCCTGGATATAGCCGGATTTTTAGTACATCGGGCTGCCCTTTATCGTGTTTGCGGCCAACCGCAATCTTCCTAGCGTTATAATTCGGCCCGATTGTCAGGACTATGACCAGCACTCATTCTCTTCAGTTGGTTTTACGAGTGAGTTCAAGGAGAAAATAGCACTCTTCAATAGACTCTCGAATAGTTTAGTTTAATGTTTTAAATTTGTCAAAATATGGGAAACAACTTTCAGAGGCACTTCAGCTATTTAATTTGGTGTACTTTTCGTGTCTAATATACTTTTTAGACACAGGGAAAAGTGACTTTCTGAGAGAATAACTACATATTAGTTGAGTGAAAAAATCAACTCCAATTTAAAAGGTTTTATTCCTATTTTTCAAAATCAAAAATGGTATATCCCCCTTATATAATGGGAAGTCTTAATACACAAAAGCAGGTCAGTCTATTTTAAAATATTTGAAACGAAAAAATAAAAAGCAAATTAAAACAAAACATGAGAATTCCAATACAGTATATTAAAATTGTCACATGGCATGCTGAAAGTACAAGAAAGTCAAAACGATCAATTTTACTTATTCATTATTGACTTAACACAGCCTTAAGGAATAATAAATAGAATAATAATTTTACAATATCATCTTTTGGATAAAATAAATTCTATATTTCAAAAAATGACTATAGTTGATAAAAAGGTAAATCAAGAATTTAAGTGATATATAATAGTCCACAGCAAGAATATGATTTGTTTCAACTCTTAAGCCTTTAGGCAGCTGTAGACTTCAATGCTTGTGCACCCATCATCTTTATTCTGGTGGGCTTGCATATCAGTAAATTAATACTCAAAAAGCTGTAAATAACAATGTGGTTTTAACATTTTCTCAAACATTTGCCACATGCTAGAACATCATCACACATATCTGTTAAAATCTAACTTCACCACATACTAGAACATCATCTTTCCTCACACTAGGTCATCCACATTTTCAAAGAAAAACAAACTAAAGTTCACTAGAATTGCATAGCAGTTTCAGTTAAGGAAATACATCTCTGCAAGTTAACAGATAAACTAAGCAGCATCTAAAATGTTCAGTGTCAATTGCTTTGCTCCAACCTGAAGTAATAACATATACTGTAATCCTAGAATCAAAAGAGAACAAAGAATATCCCACAATTATGAATTAGTATTTTGTAAAGTATGAAGCCTGACTCTATTCAGAAAGTGGGTATCTTTCTGCATTTTGATCAGCATGAGTAGGCTATCAATGTCTGCAATTTCATCAATATTATCTATTCCATCAGCCTGTTAGTCTACATCTTCCTTCGTTTCGCTGGTGCGCCTCCATCTTTATCATGATTCTGTTCATTAGCATCTTCATCTTGTTCATTAGGAACCAGTTCATTAACGCCTCCATCTTGATCATTAGCTCCGCCAACTTGCTCATTAGCGCCTACATCTTCTTCATTAGGAACCACGCCCCCATCTTTATCATTGGCACCTCCATCTTGATTAGCATTTTGCTCATTAGGAGCCTGTACATTAGCACCTCCAGCTTGATTATTAGGAGCCTGTACATTACCACCTTCAACTTGATTATTAGGAGCCTGTGCATTAGGGCCTCTAAAGTGATAATCACGCAATGTCATAAGATTCCAGAACATAAGCTGGTCCCTGCCACAAAATACTCACTTGAATTAACACCTTACAAGTCATACCGGGTATGTGTGCAGTCTCAATTTGCGAATTTGTAATTAGAAACTTACAATTCCATAAAGAATCTTCCTGGTACAAAATACTCGGACGGTGGGATGCTTTCAGCCTGAAGAAACCATAAATTCTGTATTTTAAGAAAAAAAAAAAAAAGAGCAACAAAACCGTCTTGTTCATGAAAATCAAATGCTCTTTAATATTAATATCTTACAATTTGCCACCCAAGCAGCACTTTACATCGCATACAGTAAGTATTGTATCTGACTAGTTGGGTATTTCCATGTAGGTGATTAGTCGAATTTTCTATTGTATCAGTATTTCTCCTGCATATAATACACAGACCACAGAAGAAAAAATCTTAGGCAAATAATAAAATCACAAGATGCTGAAACCACCCAATTTTCGAAACTGCGTTAGACTTACAATTCAAAAAAGTACCCTCCATACACAGAGTCTTGCGGCTGGACAAGAAAATAAACGTAATAAGTTGTTCTGTGCTTAGTCAAGAAATATAACAGAAAAAGCAAGAGTACAAACAGCTGGGAAATCCTCTTTATCAAATGAGTAGCAATTTCATTAAAATATACTTCTTACTAAACGAATGATTAATTACGAATTAATTCCTAAATTTGGGTATCAAAGAAAACTATTTAATGCAAAACGAGTTGATGTGTTCACAAGAAATGATGCAGAGAGATCGATGGAGTGAGAATCCTTACATTACGAACATAATCATTGACCCGTGCAACTCGAGCGTCGCAAGAACTGCAAAAGATGTACTCATGATGACTGATAACTTGTAGATCAACTACAAAGTTTTCTTGCATTGTATCAACTTTGTGAATCAAGAAGCAACTCCTGTTACAGAACAAAATTTATTCACTAAAGATCAAAGTGAAAGAGAAATATGAACTGCTGAAAGAATCAATGGAAAAAAGACTAACTGATTATGAATGTAACTTGGAGCAGAGCTGGTGGAAAATGAAAATTCAAGAATTCAAAAAATTGCAGAAAGAAGACTGAATTTAATGGGAATGAGGAGAATGTTAATATAGAGAAGCCACTTCTTGATTCTTGAATCCAAGTTCTGTCTTGACCGTTAATACAAAAAAGGAGGGAAATTCAACTAACTTCTATTTTATTTTATTTTTGATATAACAAGATTTTACAATTTACCCCACCAAACTAGTCATATTGACATTTGACTTTGTCCCTTTAACCATATTGCACCGACTTAAAAATGTATAATTACCGTTATGTTTTCTTTTCTGAGAAATAGTTATATTTCAATATATAATGCTACTGTCATGTGAATTTTGATCTCAAAAATCAGAAACAGATAAGGGGTTGTGTATTATTGTAGTTCTGTATGAACCTTCTAGTAATTTGGGTCGAATCACATAAATTGGGGCTAAGCTAGCATGTACGACCACGGATTTAGATATACTTAATAATTTTTTTTTCAAATTTAGTATCTATTTTAAGAAATTCATTAAATATGTATAAATTATTAAATTAAAATCCAAAAGAACTAGAATTCCCAGTACATAAGCTTCAAAATCTGAGTCAATCTATATTCATAAGTTCATCGAAAAAGGAGGGGGAAAATACCCCTAATGTATTAAAATTTGGTAATTTTTCCTTCTTCCACCTATCGGACCGTAATTGCCCTTGATATTAATTTTCTAGTTAAAAATGTTCGTCCTTCCATCTATTAAACTCCAATTACTCTTTACGATTTAAAATATCCTTCCTTCTAACATTATTATGAGATGACATACGTGGGAGCCTTGGAGTAACTAGTAAAAAAGGAGTCAAATCGATGATTTTTATTTTATTAATTCATTGGGTTAGCAGCCAAGAAGGGGAGCCTTGAAGTAACTTGTAAAGTTGTTGCAATGCGATCTGAAGATCACAAGTTCAAACTATAGAAATAGTCTCTTGCAGAAATGCAGGGTAAAACTGCTTATAATAAACTCTTGTGATTCGCCCCTTCTTCGAACCCGGCGCATATCGGAAGTTTTAGTACATCGAACTGCCCTTTATTGGATTAGCGGCCAACCGTTGGCCCAATTATCAGAACTATCCAGGACCCATTCTCTTCAGTTGGTATGTCATCGGAGTTTTCTGAGTGAGTTTAAGGAGAAAGTAGCAAAAATGATCCCTTATATTCTGGGAAATTCAAAATTTGTCTCTTAAATAGACTTTCGTGTAGTTTAATTTAATTTTTTAAATTCGTCAAAAGTAAGCATTTTTAATTTCCAAAATATTTGACGAACTTTGTCGGTTAGATAAGACCGAAAATATGATTGAAAAGGATTTACGGAAACAACTTTCGGAGGCACTTCTACTATTTAATTTGGTGTACTTTTTGTGTCTAATAGACTTTTTCCTGATATTTCTGGTTCAATCTTAAAATATTTGACCGAAAATCTAAAGTGTTCACTTTTGATAAACTTAAAAAGCCAAAATTGTTCAAGAGTAAAGTTGTAGATTGGTGTACTTTGTTGCATGCCAACGGTAGACCCATAGTGGTGTTGAGGCAAAGTCAAGTAACTTAGGCTTAAATCTTATTTTTGTGTTGAAAAAATTATTTAATATATATATATATATAAATAATTCATTCAAGTCGAGTAAACAGAGAAAATTACTCTCCAAAACTTATAAGCAAAAATTTTAGCTCTGCCTCGTCACATTCCACAGGCCTCGAGAGAAGCATCAATCGTCCAGTAAAAGAGGTTACTTTTACATATGAAGTTCCTATGTAAGTTCCTGTAAATTATCCCTGAACTTACATAGGAACTTCATATGGAAAAGCAAGGCTTACACATCAGTAAATTACAATCAAAAAGCTGTAAATGGCCATCCCAAGCAATGCCATATTACAAAATAACAATGTGGTTTTAACCTTTTTCTCAAACATTTGCCAACAGGAATGAACAAAATGTGGATTGTGCTATCAGCTCATAAACTCCAGGGTGATAGTAAAAGCCATTAGATACACAATCATCATACATATCTGTTCAAATCTAACTTCATCACATACTGGAACATCATCTTTCCTCACACTAGTCATCCACATTTTTAAAGAAACACACACTAAAGTTCACTAGCATTGTATAGCAATTGCAGTTAAGGAAATACATCTCTGCCAGTTGACTTGCTTCAAGAAATTAAAAGCTAAACTAAGCAGCACTAAAAAGTTCAGTGTCAATTGCTTTGTCCGAATCTGAAGCAGTAACATGTACTGTAATCCTAGAATCACAAGGGAAAAAAGAATACCACACAATTATGAATTAGCATTTTGTAAAGTATGAACTCTTGACTCTATTCAGAAAATGTGCATCTTTCTGCATTTTGATCAGCATGAGTAGGCTATCAGTGTCTGCATTTTCATCGATATTATCTATTCCATCAGCCGGTTGATCTACATATTCCTTCGGCTCCATCTTCATCATCATTCTGTTCATTCGCATCTCCATCTTGATCAGCATGTTGCTCGTTAAAGCCTAAATCTTGTTCATTAGGAACCTGTTCATTAACACCTCCATCTTGATCATTAGAGCCCATCTTGATCATTAGCACCTTCAACTTGATCACTAGCTCCTCCATCTTGATCACTAGCACCTCCAACTTGATCACTAGCTCCTCCAACTTGATCACTAGCGCTTCCATCTGGATCAGCATTAGAGCCTCCATCTGGATCAGCATTAGTGCCGTGCCTTTTCTTGATCAGCATTAGCACCTCCAACTTGATCAGCATTTTGCTCATTAGCAGCCTGTCCATTTGCACCTCCAACTTGATTGTTAGCTTCTCCATCTCGGTCAGCATTAGCACTTCCAACTTGATTATTGAGACCCTGTACATTAGCACCTCCAACTTGATTATTAGGACCCTGTACATTAGCCCCTCCAACTTGATTATTAGGACCCTGTACATTAGCGCCTCCAAAGAGAGAATCATGCAACGTCACACGGTTCTGGTAGATAAGATGGTCCCTGCCACAAAATACTCATTTAAATTAACACCTTACAAGTCATACCGGGTATGTGTACAGTCTCAATTTGCGAATTTGTAATTAGAAACTTACAATTTCATAAAGAATCTTCCTGCTACAAAATACTCGGACTGTGGGGAGCCTTCAACCTGAAGAAATCATAAATTCTGTATTTTAAGAAAAAAAAAGAGCAACAAAATCGTCTTGTTCATAAAAATCAAATGCTCTTTAATATTAGTAGCTTACAATTTTCCACCCAAGCAGCATATGACATTGCATACAGTAAGTACTGTGTCTGACTAGTTGGGTATTTCCAACTAGTTGAAAATTCGGTTGTTCTACTATAATAACATTTTTCCTGCATATAACACACAAACCTCAGGAAAAAAAAATCTTAGGTAAATAATAAAATCACAAGAAGCTGAAATCACCCAATTTTCGAAATTGCATGAGACTTACAATTCAGTAAAGTACCCTCCATACGCTAAGTCTTGCGGCTGGACAAGAAAATGAACATAATAAGTTTTTCTGTTTTTAGTCAAGAAATATAATAGAAAAAGTAAGAGTACAAATATAGCTGGGGACTGAATCCTCTTTATGAAATGAGTAGCAATTTCATCTAAATATACGAATGATTGAGTAGAATTCAGAAGAAATTAGTTCCTAAATTTGGGTATCAAAGAAATCTATTTTTTGCAGAACCATTTGGTGTGTTCACAAGAAATAATGCAGAGAGATGGAGTGAGAATCCTTACATTAGGAACGTAATCCTCGACATATGCAACTGCAGCATCGCAAGAACTGCAATAGACGTACTCATGATGATCGATAACTTGTGGATCAACTACAAAGTTTTCTTCCATTGTATCAACTTTGTGGATCAAGAAGCAACTCCTGTTACTGAACAAAATTTCTTCAATAAAGAACAAAGTGGAAGAAAAATATGGAAAAACATGAACTGCTGAAAGAATCAATGGGAAAAAAGACTTGACAGATTATGAATGTAATTTTAAGCAGAGCGGGTGGAAAATGAAAATTCAAGAATTCAAAAAATGCAGAAAGACTGAATTCGATGGGTCCGATGGGATTGAGAAGAGAATGTTAATATAGAAATGCCACTTCTTGATTCTTGAATCCTGTAATAACCTAATTAATTTTTAATGAAGGGTTAATTGGTAATTTTAACCAATTATTATTATTAATTAAGAGAATTTAAAAAGAGTGGGCCACACCCACTCCATTGTTCAGTTTATCATGATTCAGTAACGAGAGGAGTAGGTTATTAGGACTTTTTAGTTCCATTATTTTTGAAAGAGAAGTACAAATTGATTGGCAAAGCTTCTGGGGAGTTCAAAAAACGGCAAAAGCCATTTCAAGTGAAAAGCTACAAATATGTAGAATTACTTCTAATTGAAAAGTGTTATGTGTTATGGTTGTATATATAGGCGACATGAAAATTGCAGGGAGTATATAATATTCCTTCTACCTATACAAAAGTTTTGAGTGAAAAGCAATTGGAGCAATTAGTGGTCATTAGTCAATGATGTAATAGTGACTAGGAGACAAAATTATTTGGCAATGATTAGGGAGAATCTTATCAAATTGTGCAACCTTAGCCTCGGTTTGGACGCTACTGGCTCACATAGTCTTTATTGAAAATTCTTGGTTTTCACCTTAGGTGTCCTAGATGCAGTTGGGCATTATTATTTTGAAATACGCATATTAACGTCTTGAGTAGGAGTTTTCATCAGTTAAGTTGGATCTGTGATAATTCCTCTCCTTTTATTCATGGATTATGGTGTGAGATATTAGGTTTAGCTTTAAGCTTGATAAATAGGGATATTGAAATTTGACCCCGAATAACATAATTGATATTGTTATTTAACATTTTTGATAGATTGAAGCCATTGGAAGTTGTTTGGTTGGTGTACGCATTGCAAGGTTGTGGAACTTGTTGTTAGCGAGGTAAGTGAGACTTTAAGCTTTGGTGCTTGCTTTTTTAAATATGCATTATAAAAGAATGTATTTGTCTGCCTAGTCCATGTGTTGAGACAAGCGTGTGCTTGGCAGAATAGGTGGTCTTTGATCAACCGTGGATATGTATTTTGTGAAGTATACTGAGAATCATATAAGGGTAAGTTGTGAGGTGACGTTGGGGCGTTGAATATTTTTTCTTCGCTGCCGTAATATAGTCTCTAGGGGCATACATAGCTGACGTAATATGTTAGGGGCATACTTATGCTGCCGTAATATGTTAGGGGCCTTGTACATGCTACCGTAGTAGACTTTTGGGGCATTATTATATGTTGTCGTGGACTTGTCGGGGTGCTAGGTGGATCACCTTCACTGCCATTTATGACAAGCCGTGAGAGTTGTTTGAGTTGAGATACAGAGTGGCTTTTCGAACCTTCATTTGGATCTTACTAAGCATTATATTATAAGAGATATTTTGTGCATATCATTTATCTATTTGTTGTGCCTTGTATTTTCTAACACTTATTCCAGGGGTATTAAAGTAGCGGGTCGAGAATCTTACTGGGTTATATTTATATATAGCTCACTCCTTACTTGCATGTCTGCAGATATTGTTGCGGAAGGTCAGACTAGTGGCCGACGGTTTGTTCGTGAGGATTCTGTTGTTGAGGTGAGCCTTTGCATTGTTCGTGGAAGTTTTCATGTCAGCTCTAGCTATTTTTAGATTATATTTCTTTTCGTTGGGTTTGCATGCTCGAAAGTTGAACACATGTAACTCTATTTAGATGCTCCACAGTCTTAGTGTGGGATTCGGGCTAGAGATTTATCATTTAAGCGATGTTTGTTTTCCTAAATCGATATACGATATTTGGTTGGATAATTACTTTTGCTTTAATGACTATTTTGGAGTTGCACATGTTTTATCTCAATGCTTTTAGACATTGTGAGTGTATGAAAGATTGGTTCTCCCGGCAGGTGGTGCTAGCGGGTGCCATTCAAGTCTAGGGGTATTTTGGGACGTGACAAATCCAAATTAAGAAAAGTTTTGTATTGACGGTTAATTCGAACAGGAGGGAAATTCAACTAACTTTTTTTTGGGTTTGGGTTGTGGGGGGGGGGGGGGGGGGGGGATATATGTAACAAGATTTTACAATTTACCCACTAGTCGTATTGACATTTTACTTTGTCCCCTTAACCGTATGCAGTATGCACCGACTTAAAAATGTATAAAGAATAAAATACTGTTTTCTTTTCCTTTTCTGATGAGAAATAGAGTTATATTTCAATATAATGCTACAATTAAATTAGAACCTAGTAATGTAACAGGACTAGAATCCCGAGTACATAAGCTTCAAACTCCGACTCAATCCTATTCATAAGTTCATCAAAAAAGGGTTAAAAATACCCCTAATATATTAAAAATAGTTAAATTTTTAGTACTTTTCCCTATTGGACTGTATTAAATTTTAAGTTAAAAATGTCCCTCCATTCATCTATTGAACTCCAATTGTTCTTTACGATTTAAAATGTCCTTACTTCTAACAAAATTATGAGATGACATATGTGGGAGCCTTGAAGTAACTGATAAGAAGGAAAGTCAAATCGATAGTTTTACTTTATTAACCCATAGGGTTGGCGGCCAAGAAGGGGAGCCTTAGAATAATTAATAAAGTTGTTGCGATGTGACCTGGAGATCACAGTTCAAACCGTAGAAACAATCTCTTGCAGAAATGCAGAATAAAGCTACGTATAATAAACCTTTGTGATTTGGTCCTTCCACAACTCATATACAAAAATTTTAGATGTGCCTCTGCACATCCCAAAGAAGGTTACTTTTACATATGATCACTGAATTTCTATGTAAAGTTAGTGTGTGAGAGAGAAGTTCCTATGTAAGTTCAGGGATATTATCAAGTCTCTTCTTATTTAATACTCCCAAGACGTGTGTGAATATTCGTTATTTTAGAGAGACTGTGTGTAAAGGAAGCTATTACTATATTTATTGTTCTCATTAACGTTGAAGTTTCGTTATTGACATCTTGACACCCCTCACAAGGCACACGTCAGATCAGTACAAGTTGGAGTTTGGACCAAAAAAAAACTTTGTAGCTAATAGAATTGCCCGAGAAACAAGGAGTTTTATATTGAACAATTTACTCGAAATATAATCAGCTGTACACTAACCAAAACTGAGTTCAACTTGGCAAACAGTCTTGCAGTAGCACAATCCTTCTCTCTTTTCTTTATTCACAAGAAATTAAAATTTAAACAAAGTGTAATTCTTAGGTAAGTCATACGAGTATAATTTAGTTACACTTCATGTCATCCAATTTTTTCAACAAAGAAAGTGACTTTGTAATAAATTTTATTAGTTAAGTGGACCATACGAGGAATCAACTCCAACTATAAAAGGTGCACATGCAAGTGACTAGTGAGTCATGTTTTAGCTGGGATGTTCAGCGTAATTTACCTTAAATTGTATGTGTCGATGTAAAAGAAAAAAGATTTACACAGACAGTAATTCACTTATAAGGTAATAAATTAATTACTTAATAACTTAACAAAAAGGGTAATTGTCCTTAAAAAGAAACACAACAAATACTTTGAGGCTGAGAAGGAAAAGTATTAAATTGACTATAGGTCTAAACAAACCTATTATTTTATCCATTTACACGTAGTACTACTATAACTTCACGAAACTAGAATTAAATGGCATAATACATAAATGTGTCCTTTAACTTGGCTTCAACTTTCATCTATGCCCTCCAACTTTGGGTATACACATGTAGGCACTTAAACTTGTATAAAATTAAATAAATAGACACATGCGTTCTATGTGGCGTTCTACGCGGTCAATTCATGTCCTACATGGAGTCCTACGTGTATTATGCCACATAAGACGCGTGTTCTGCTTGTTCAATTTTATACAAGTTTGAATGTCTACTTATGCATATTCAAAGTTGGAGGTCATAGATGTAAGTTGAGACCAAGTTAAAGGACATAGATGTAAGTTTAGACCAAGTTAAAAGGTATGTTTATGGATTATGCCGAATTAAATTGACGCGGAAAAATGGTCCTTAGCCGCATTAGCTCAATCCTTCTCTGTCTTTACTTAGGGCTCAAGAAACTTTATTTACTACTCTCACTATATATAAATCTCACACGCCATTATACAACTGAAAATTCTCCATACCATTATTTATTCCCAAGACTTCAATTCTAAGTTATATTTAATTAATTATATAGTCTTGCCATGACGATAAAGAGGAGCAGAGAAGATGAATTAACAGTGGAAACATTAGCAATGGCTAATTGTGTCAGTATTTTAGAGAAGAACAGTTCATTAGCACGTCGATTTTATGAGTGCAAAACTTGTAAGAAGCAATTTGAATCGTTCCAAGCTTTAGGCGGACACAGAGCAAGTCACAAGAAACCAAAACTCGTAAATGGTTCAGATTCAATTAAATCTAAGACGAAGAAACATGAATGCTCTTATTGCGGCGAGGAGTTTGCACTTGGACAAGCGTTGGGTGGACATATGAGAAAGCATCGCGACAAATTAATGGAGAAACAGAAAGAGAAAAATCATACTGAATGTAAATCTGCTGATTTTTTGAAGGCAAAGGAAACGTGTAAATCGAGTAGTGAAAAGAAATTGTTCTTAGATTTGAATTTGACGCCATATGAGAATGAGTTGATGTTGGGAATTATCCCAGCCTTTACAGTAGTTCATTCTTTGTCGTAGAAATTCTTAATTGCTTGTTTTCCCCCCTTTTGGTTAGAAAGGTATAGATATTATTAATTCAGTTTTTTATTTTTCCTTTGCGTTTCTGTTGATTTTTGGCTATTCTGTATAGAAAAATAGATAGAAATTTTGTCCAACTTGTTAATTATACACTAAATGCAGGATTAGTTTGTTGGTTTGTTTAATTATTATTGTTTTCATTGCTCAACAAGGCTGCGGTTCTGCAATTCGAATCAGTAACTTTTTGTTAATGGATTTGTAAATGTTATGATATTATTGCAAGGGATGAGACTTGAGTCCCACAAGGGTTAAATGAGAAATTGATGTGGGGCTTATATAGTCTGGGGCTCTCCAACCTCAACAGCTAGCTATTGGGTTGTGGTTCTCCTAAGATTGTATCAATAGTATCGGAGCCACCCAACACCCTCTGTGCCCACCGTACCTGGGATGGTGACGTTGGTGTGACAGTGTTCATCTGGGGCTAGAAAGGTCTAGCGCACAACTGTGAGGACTTGGTTAAATGAGAAACTAATGTGGAGCTTATATAACCTGGACTCTCCCACCTCAATAGCTAGTTTTTGGGGTGGTTCTCCTTAAGTTGTATTAGTGAAAGAGTTTTAAATTCTATACGTTCACTATGATTAGTATCAGGGTTCATAAAAAAGTATTATGGATAACTATCTATGGAGCAGGGATATCGGAAACATCCTCTCTATTTCACCTCTGAGGTAGTGGTATAGACTCCCCACTTTGTGGAAACACATTGAGTATGTTATTGTTATAGTTCTAACCGGAGTCAACGATTGAAATTCACTTAGAGTTAAAAATACTTTTATACGATTAAAATCTGTATTAATAAATACATCATAAAGTAGAAATAAATTCAAGTTCAGCTTGGACTAATAAAAAAAAGAATTCAGGTTGTTATTAGGAGTAAAAAGGAATTTAATAGCCATAAGTAATTTTTTAAAAAGCTAAAAAATGTGTAGTTTTTCCTCAAAAGCACTTCTGGATAAAAAAAAAATACTACATAGTACTAAAAGTATTTTTTAAATTTATTAGTCAAACACAATCCTCACCAAAATACTTTTTTTTAAATCACTTAAAAAAGGTGTTTCAAAATAAATTATTTAGAAGTTTGGCCAAACAAACGAGAACCATCGTACCAATGATACTTCCATTACTTTAGAATCAGCAGGAAGTTGATTAAAGACTCCTTTTTTCCAGCGGACAAGAAGTCTTTTGAGTTTTTGCTGATTAAGTGTTTTAAGGAAAATCCTGAGCAATTATTAGTGCCCATATATTATTTCACAATCAAAGGAAACTCAATATTCCTTTTTCCTTTTTCTTTATTTATTTTTATTTTTTACTTTTGAGCTGCAATAGTGGCTAGTTCTGTATTTTTATGTTATAATCCTAATTGTACTACGATAAGGCAACATGGAAGTATTAGAGGATCCCTAGTTCCTATTGGTTGTAGATGACTTCTTATTTCTAACAAGTTCTTTAACTTATATGTTATAATTAATATCAACTCAAAATGATTTTTGATAAAGCAAAAAAATATTATAAATTAGAGAAAGATATCTTTACATATAATATTAAGTATCAACTGTTTGTCTTATGGCAAAAGATTTTAGTGTGAAAGATGAAGCTTCGAACTCATGAAGAATGCGGCTTATAAGGTGGCTAATTTGTATGAACGTAAGCAGTTGAGTCATTATATTCTACTTATATATATTAAAGCAGAAGCAACAAAATCTTAAGTACGAAGGAAATTAACTAGTATATTATAATTAGAAGGGAAAAGGCTCAAATATGCCATCGAACTATTGGAAATGGCTCATTTATGCCATCCGTTAAAAGTTTGGCTCATTTATGCCATCGCCGTTATAAAAAAGCTCATTCATGCCATTTTTTTTAACGGTGGTTTTTTAAAAACAGCTTTGCCACGTGGCGTCTTACTAGAGGTCCACGCCATTGATCAAATATGCCATCGAACTTTGAGAAAAGGCTCATTTATGCCATCCGTTAAAATTTTAGCTCATTCATGCCATTTTTTTTTAACAGTCCGATTTGGTGATTTTTTGCAAAACCAGTTTGTACACATGGCCAACAATGATCCGTCTACATCATTAATTAAATCAGCCAAATAAAAAATCTAAAAAATTGAACTTTCTTCTAAAATGTGAAATTAAAATTTTATTTTCCATGACTCACAAATTTCTAGTACATCTGATTCTTCAAGTCATTAGAATCTTCAAGTTTTGATTTTAATTTGATTTTGCTGAAATATTCTTCTTTTCTTCTCTGTAATTTCACCGATTATAGAATTTTTCTGATTTTTACTTCAAGTACAATTTTTTAAGAATTTGAAAAATTGTGTTTCGGTAACTAATTGATTCGTTGTTTGAAATAGTTGATGTCTGTTTCGGGCTTGCATTGGCCTTGAGATTTGCAGAATTGTGTTCGGTGATTCCGAAGAAATTGAGAATGGATGAACTCTTTATAGTGCCTATAAAGGAGTTACAAAATGCATAAAAATATTTTGACCGGAGAAGTCGATATTTTCTTATTAGGAATTTTAAAATTTCTTTGGCTGATTTAATTAATGATGTGGAAGAATTATTGTTGGCAACGTGTACAAAATGGTTTTGCAAAAAACCCTCAAATTGGACTGTTAAAAAAAATGGCATGAATGAGCCAAACTTTTAACGGATGACATAGATGAGCCTTTTCTCAAAGTTCGATGGCATATTTGAGTCTTTTCCCTTTAATTAATGATGTGAACGAATTATTGTTGGCCACGTATACAAAATGGTTTTCCAAAAAACCACCAAACCGGACTGTTAAAAAAAAAAGCATGAATGAGCTAAACTTTTAACGGATGGCATAAATGAGCCTTTTCTCAAAGTTCGATGGCATATTTGATCAATGGCGTGGACCTCTAGTAAGACGCCACGTGGCAAAGCTGTTTTTTAAAAAACCACCGTTAAAAAAAATGGCATGAATGAACTTTTTTGTAACGGCGATGGCATAAATGAGCCAAACTTTTAACGGATGGCATAAATGAGCCATTTTCAATAGTTCGATAGCATATTTGAGCCTTTTTCCTAATTAGAATAAAAGAGAAAAGGAAATTCTCAATCTTGCTTAGAGTATGTGGAGCAACCAATATGATGTGATCCTGTTAAATTGTCAACCAAGTTAGAAAATTCTTTTTGGAAGTATTAATTAGACCTTGAAAAGAACAAGTTGATTTCATATGTTTATAATACATTTGACAACTCGAGGTTGAATAGCAAGTTTTTAAGCTTAAGCTTCTTTCTACTTACTCCTTCCGTTTCAATATAGTTAGGTCTTGTTGACTTGACACTCCCCTTAAGAAAATATCTATTAGGGATTTATTTTACCAAATTAGACTTATTAATTATATTTTAAAAATATAAATTTGAGTATATACACCTTGTGTAGTCATTTAATGATAGGAGTAATGTTGAAAGAACATAATAAAATGCTCTTGATTTCATAAATGAGCCAATTAAATTGAAATAAATATTTTTAAAAAGAGTATTAACTAAAACGAACCAAAGGGGAGTATAATTTACTACGGAAAGAAAAAAGTGCAATTCCATAAATGGGTTTGGGGAGGATAGTGTATAGAAATGCTTACCAGTCGTAGAGAGACTATTTTTGACAGATTAATTATTAATTACTTTCTCTGTCTCTAATTGTCATGTTTTTGTTTCTCGAGAGTTAATTTGACTAATCCTTGAAACTAAATTAAACTGTATCAACTCGATATTTCTAACTAAAATGTAGATATTTAAAAATTAAACAAAAAATACTACAAGGTGAAACTTTTTTCATTTCCTTTAAAATATTGATTCGAAACATGAAACTATTTGGAACGGAGGGGGTACCGTTTAGTCATAAATTAATTGCATAATATTCAGCTGTAACATTATATTGCCTCATTTCATGATCTAATTTTGTCACTTGTTCATTAAATTACAATACTACATGATGTGTTACGAGAGACATAATTTTGTCTTTTGTAGAGAAAAGTTCTACAACACATGCAATTGTAGAGACCCACTGCAATGCAAAACCGATGTTGTTTCATGGTCCCAATTAACTTGGGTGCCAAGTTACTACTCATTCCGTTCATTTTTAACTATCATGTTTTATTTTTTAAAAGTCAATTTAATTAATTTTTAAATTCATCTTTACTTATTCATATTACTAAACATAGATGTTCAACAAGTACAGTTTGAAAACTAATAGATAATTTATCTGTTTGTGCTTATTTTATTTTTATTATTAAATATTGAATTTATTATATTCAAAGGTTGATATAGTAAAATTATCATATTATTTATTAAGATATGCGTCAAGTTAACAATGAACAAATAAATAAAAATGGCTATCCAGTAAAGATGGTCGGAGGAGTAAACCCTGTATTTGACCAAGTCAACCAAATGTAAAATCGGAGAATCATTGTGGAAACTTCATGGAAGCTCACTTTATGGACTCTTCTTTCTGCCTTAAGCTTACATGAAAACTGCCTGAAAACACACATTCACATTCAATGATTGCGAATAAATTACGCGGCGAATTTTCTAACCCCATTGTATTACTTAATCCGAATCACTGAATCACTTTACGTACACACTAGCATTTTGTTACAACTAGAACGTCATTATCCAATCGAACGCGCAAACTTCCACTAGAAACACTGACTTATCTATATATATATAATTTGTGAAGCAATACACACAAGTATCTAAATTCCAGAAACATTTTATTCATCAAAAATTTCACATCTTTTGTATACAATGATGAAAAGAAGCAGAGAAGACGATGGTCAAGTGGAAACACAAGCAATGGCTAATTGTTTAATGCTTTTATCATCCATTGATCGAGATCGTCGCATTAATTCATTTGAATGCAAGACCTGCAAAAGAACATTTTCATCTTTCCAAGCACTTGGCGGCCACATAACGAGTCATAAATCGCGCCTCAAATCATCATTGATAGACGACGCAGGAAAGTTTCTGAAAAAACGTAAGGTGGTACATGAATGCACAATTTGTGGAATGGAGTTTTCAATGGGACAGGCTTTAGGTGGACATATGAGGCGTCATCGTGCAGGCCCTGTTAATGAAATTGAAGGATCGAAGGAGATCAGGAGGATACCAGTATTAAAGAAATCGAATAGTAGCAAGAGAATATTATGTGTGGATCTTAATCTAACTCCTGATGAAAATGATGATTTTCAGTTATGGCACACGGCACCTGCTCCTGTTTTACGCTGCTTTTTCTGATTCCATCACACTTCCATTAATGTTTTCCTCTTAGGACTAGCTAGAAGATGTTTTCCTTTTTTCTGTTTTCTAAGGAACCATGCATCATCCATTTTGTTGTGTGTATATATATCCACAATTTCTGTTATCTTGAAGTCAGTAGTGTACGCAGAATTTTTTGTAAGCAGTGTCGATATTTGAAGAAGTTAATAAATGAACAAATAATTATAACATCATAATAAATAATAAAGAAAATAAAAACACAATTCAAATTATATGAACAAAACATATTCAAATACTCTTTCCATTCCTTTTTACTAGTTCAATTTTTTAAAAAGATTTTACTTTGTTTGTTCGTTTTATCAAATAAAGAATTATTTTTTTTCTATTTTAAACCACTTATCATGTAATTATTTCCCAATATTTATTAGAATACTACTCCCTCCGTTTCAAAATAGTTGGCCCTCTTTCTAAAAATATTTGTTTCAATTTAGTTGTCTCATTTATGAAATCAAGAAGAAAAAAAATTATGTTCTTCCAATACTACCTGAATCATTAAATGACTATATAAAGGGTAGAAATTCAAATTTATATTTTCAAAGCATAATTAATAAGGCTAATTTGGTAAAATACACTCCTAATAAATATTTTCTTAAGGGGAGTGTCAAGTCAATAAGGGTCAACTATTTTGAAACGGGGGAGTAGTAATCAAAGTGATTTTCAAATCCAAATTAATGTGTATAGCTTAGTAAAATTAGTGTGTTCATAAAAGATTTTTCAAAAAGAATACAAAGAACTGGAAAATATCAAAAGTGTTATAAAATTAAGGCTAAATTAAAAGAAAGTGACAACAACAACGGATAGAGAGGGGGAACTTCTTATATGTAGTATTAATATTCTTCACTGTTTCGTATGTAACTACAATATGTAGAAAGGTTATATTTATAAGCCAACTTAAACTTGGCTATTAAGTTGGTACAAGGCGGTGGGAGTACTTGGGCTTCAAGCTGCCTTGTGCTCTTCACATGGCCTTATCCATACATGTGAATAAATTCAGATATTGTATACATGTAGATATATTTATTATGCACGTGAATGCAGTGTATTCACTATCAGAACATAAATATTACATACATGTGAATATAATGTATACATTTTATTATCTCTCGAAAACAAAATATTGCTATATTTTAAAATTAAGTAAATTTTCGCTATTTACGAATTTTCTCCGAGATCATTATGAAAATTTCTCCTATTAGTAGATGCCAATTTATATATTATTATTGATTGCATAAATAAATTTGTACTATAACTCTTGCATAACTATTTAAACCAAATTACCCTAGCTCGTCACCAAGACCCGAAAAGCCCAAATCAGGAAACCAAAAGCCACGGACGGTTAAGATTAATCAGATCAAACACACGTGTACGGTGAAAGAGGCGGTAAATGTGTAATCTGATAGAGCAGGTTCATTCACAATTCTATCTTCTCTGCGAGAGCCGATCGTCTGCTCCTCACTCACCATAACAATCCCAAAAATAAAAATAAAAATAAAATAAATAAAAATTAAATCTTCTTCAAAAATAATCGCCGCCGTTGATGCCGCCGGGAAGTTTACCTGGCCGTTCCTAGTATCTACAAAACGTACGATCCTCTCTTTTCTATTTCGCAGTTCACAATTTAGGGCTTGTTACTGATTCAGAATTTTTACTCAGTTCAAATTATTGAAGGGTAAAAGCTTGTGATTTTTGAGATGATAATTTGTTGATTCGTCTTGCATTCTGTTTTTGGTGAATTTGAACTGTAGGTGATTGTTTTATGAGCATTTGTAGTTGTCAGATTCGTTGAAGTAGACGCTGCAAGATGGTGAGTGTTTCTAGTATTCATTACAAGCTCCAGAACGTGAGTACTAACTACTCCCTCCGTTCATTTTTACTTGTCATGTTTTGCTTATCGAGAGTCAACCAGCATGAACTTGCATCTTATTAATATGAGAAGAATGACAACTTGTAGGATTTTTTATATAGTTTTCGAACATCTAAATATTGAATTATTCTAATTTAATTTAGCTCTGAAAATTAGTTGAATTTACGTTCGTGAAGCAAATTGTGACAAGTAAAAAGGAACGGAGAGGGTTTTTGGTACCTTAATTTGATACTCGTTTTATTTCGGTATTGTGAGTTATGCTATTTTATGGGATTTTCTAGAAAAAGCTGTTAGCTTCCCATTTGCTAGTTGTATTGAATTGCACTTTTCTTTTGTCTTTATAAGCTTCCATTTCACAGCTGGACGTGATATTTAGATAGGAAACTTTTAATTTGCAAAATTGCATTTCAACTTTGAACTTTCGTGGTACTTTACTAAAAGAAAATTGTACTCTCTGTGGCAAAATGAATGGATGGTTTTGTGGTGCAAAGGTTAACATTCCTGATTTTCAATATAAATTCAGCTATTCTCAATCTTTTTAACACCTCGTGGTGGTCAGGAGCTGAGCAACACCCTTAGGCCTTAACATTTCTTAATTCTTATGAAATAAGTTTACACATTTACAAAGAAGATAGCATCGTAAGGAAATTGTTTTGACTTCGATAGTAAGAGTGTCATCCTTTTCGAGATAGAAGGAGTATTAATTTTCTTTGGTATTTCAGATGTCCATTCAGTGGATCGATCCAAATTTTTTCTCAACGACTGGGATTAGCTCAGTGGTGAAAGGTGTAGTTTTGCCAATTTCTGCACAAATCTAGTCCATTTCTTCAAGCTGAAATGTCAATAGGGATCAGTAGCAGTGTCTATATCATAAAAAAGTTGAGTAAAATGTGATCTTGGTGAAATCTTCCATCTAATGTGTCCATACTTGGTCTTTGCATCAAGTTATCAGATATCTGTTCCTTGTGTTGGTATTGCTAAGAAATTCTTGGCAGACCATTGTGCTATTTCCACACACGCGCATGCCTTCTGTACTCGTTTATTTTCACCTGCTTCATTGCAATTCGCAAACCCTTCCCACCATTCCTGTTTCTGGTTAGAGATTTATACTGTGATGAATCGAATTTATCTAGTTCATTCACATTAGATCTTTTCCAGTCTTTCCATGACAAGGACTTTTGGATACCGAAATGTGGTGGTCATCTATCTGATGGAGAAGCAGTTTTTGATAGCTCATCAAGAATTGATGTGAAACGTGCTCACCAATTGTTCTCCAGTGCTGCTGAACCAGAGTTATTTCCTAACAAGAAACAAGCTGTCCACACTTCACTCGGCAAATCAACTTCGGGAATTGCAGTGACAAATTCCACATGTTGGGAGACTTCTTCTGGTCTTCAGTCAGGGGCAAACCAATTCATTGATAGGCTGTTTGGAGTTGATACCACCAGACCGGTCAACTTGACCGAGAGAAGCATATCTCCTGGTAACACAGGGAACTCCACTATAAGGAAAAAAGTGATTGGTGACCAAATTGGAGATGATCCATTAGTTGGTTTATCAATGTCTTACACTATTGAACTACCACGGATATGCATAAGCGACAGTAGAATCAGAGAAGTTAATGTTAATCAGGTTGAGGATTCTGAAAATGCTTTTCATTCACCAATCGAAAACAACATTAATATGTCTATCAGTCATGTTCATAATAATAGGGAAAGTGAAACATCATTTTTATCCATGGGTCAGGCATATGGGAAAGAAGGTGAAAGTCAGGCCTACAATCCTGGGGCTATAAGTAGTAGATCCATCGGATTCAATGTTGAGAAAGGTCTCAGCACTACACCAATTGCTGACTCCTTTACCAAAGGGGATTCCGACACAATATTTGGATTTGAATTGGTGTCTGATATTGATGCTCTGGCAAGGCCAATTAGCAGTTACGATTATTTACATTATCAATCGTCAGTTCACACATCAGAAACTCATTGTGACAAGCAGCTGGATGAATCACATGCTAATGCAGTTGATATCTCCTCTCAGACGTCAAAACCTAGGACTGATTCCATGCCAAAAAACAAATCAGAGTCTAAACCTGCACATAAAGGTGCTCCTAACAGCTTTCCTTCGAATGTTAGAAGTTTGTTAGCAACAGGAATTCTTGATGGGGTACCTGTAAAATACGTCTTGTCCCGGCAGGTACATTTCTCTCTGTTCAAATTTCATTAATTTTCCTGTCTGCACCTTACCTGCAATCTTCCGGTGTGTTATAAGGAGCTTCGTGGTATTATAAAAGGTTCTGGCTACCTATGCGGCTGTCAACCATGTAACTATTCAAAGGCAAGTTATTCACTTTGCTTTTTCATTCATTTATAATTATATTTTTTCCTGTGTGATAAGTTTGCAATTATATACACAATTGAAGGTGCTTAATGCCTATGAGTTTGAGCGTCATGCTGGTTGCAAGACGAAGCACCCTAACAATCACATATACTTTGAGAATGGAAAAACCATTTACCAGATAACCCAGGAGCTAAGGAGCACACCACAAAGTTTGTTGTTCGATACAATTCAAACCGTGACTGGTTCTCCCATCAATCAAAAAGCTTTCCAGATATGGAAAGGTAGTCATATTACCGATTATTCCCAACTCTCTCTCTCTCTCTCTCTCTGTGTGTGTGTGTGTGTGTGACCGTTCATTGACTATTTGATACATATGATTCATATTGAACTAATTCTCATGATCAGAATCATTTCAAGCTGCAACTCGAGAGCTCCAGCGAATATATGGGAAGGAAGAATTGAATCTGTAAGTTCAGTGTTGGTGGATCAATGGTAATATAAAGAATATCCTGTCCGTGTAAATAAGACGCAAATAATTTCGTTTAGTCGGTCATTCTGTGTAAGGAATGTGATGTAACATATGTTTACTATATGCTTTGGCAGTTGTAATTTAACAGTGCAAACGTTTATGAACAAATTTGTGGCATATGATAATAGCAGATTGCAATGGTAGCGTCGATGTTCGATTTTCTCTTTCGAGATTGCATCAACAAAATTTGAAGTTCTCTTCAGCCCCATTTTACTAGTGTTTCTTTTCACTTCCATTATGTAATTTTCAATTATAAGAACAAAAGGCAGCTTTTGACAAACCCCACAACCACGGACATACATTAAGCCAAAAGTGAAAAATATGATATGCAAATTGCCAGCTCCATCCAGAAATTAATTAATTCCACGTAGGCTTGATCAACCTATCTGCAGCTAGATGAAAGATACATCATTGGTGCATTGCTTATTAATACGACAAGAAAACAAAGACAAAAACAATTGGTGCATCCTCATCCTCCACTACACTATATGTATGAGAAATTTGAGAATAATGTGTGACAATGCGTTGTCCTAATTAACGACACCACGTGTCATCTAAAGTAAAGTATGTACTTATTAAGACATGGGTTTTCACTCTTCATGGAAAACCTATAACAATAAGCATTGTTGTCTAAAGATGAATTGACTATTCTTGTCGAACCTAATAAGGCACAAGGACAAGGTTTATCCCATGTCGACATTATGATAACATTTGCTTAACATTTTTTTAACTCCAAATAAATTAAAAGGGTCCTTAAAAAAACATTAATGGGAATATTCATGGAACATAAAGAGTACATATGGAAGCCAAATTACTAGTACGAGAGGGATTGACTTAATTAATTGGTTGATTAGCGAACAAATGTTGATTTGTTTTGAATATGAAAAAGAAAGGTTAAAAAGGTGGAAGCATATGCTTAGAAGATCCTCTCTCCACCAAGTAGCTACTCACTTTTTTAAAGTTCAGAATAATTAAGCTCTGAACTAATTTCTTCTCTTTTCTTTAAAGATCCTCCCCTCCTATTCTTTCTCCTTCAGTTTTTTCCCTTTCTCAGTTCCCACAACAATGGAAAATCAAAAGGATGACGATGGTGATGGTGATAATGATGACGACAATGATGATGGTTGTTCATGATGACGCATCATCAAGTATGTTTTCTTGGGCAACTACTAAACCCTTTGGCAATGCATTATTATGCAGTTACAAGATATAGTACGTACTGTACCTACCAGTTATCAAGATTCAAGGCTCTTTTCTTTTCAGAAAACATAGTGTGTTTTCTTCTTTTCTGTTAGAGGAGTGCTTTTCTTTCTTAAATAGTTTTCTGCTTTACATTTTTGGTGTATCCAAATTTAGCTGAAATTAATGGGAATGTAAGTCAACAGTACTAGTATTCACTAAGAAGTTTTCAATTATTTCCTTCGATCTTGTACTTTCTCGATAAATATCTATCTGCACTATTTGATATATTTCTAAGTACTAATTAAGGTGTTATCGCGGGAGTAGATCGATTTGTATTCTTGAAGACGTATGTTTGCTTTCATTACAGAAGTAGACTTCGGCGCTAGTAATTACATCGCAGGATAATTAACTTGGCCCATTTTCAAGTTACAGTAGTAATTAATTTGTCCAAAACAATGAAGTCATGACATTCGTTTGATATCTTACCGATCAGAATCTCTCAAACCACGAATGTTAATTTTCAACTAGTAATACAAATCCTTATACATATCAAGAACATTAATATCGTTAATTTACGCACTAAGCTCTGTTTAGTAAAACAATTCTAATGATTTAATGTCTTTTGATTTCGGAAGTGCCAAAGCACTTTTTCATTACTAATGAACGGAAAGGTTTCCCTTAGATCCCAAATATTAAACAAACAAAAATTTCAATGTCAATTAGTTATTCTTATAATCACAAATTACACCATGATACAGTCCTATTTTCTTTCCCATAATTAACTCAAAATTACCCTACAAATGGTTCACGTTGAAATCATAGGGGGTGTTTTGTTTCTCCATCCAAAAAGAAAAAGACTTGGCTGCGTTAGCAAGATCAATGAGTGTTTCCTCCTTGAAAATGAGCTAAAAGTCATGGAAATGCTTCATGGATGCTTCAGTATGCTTACTTACAAAATGATGTGGAACCAATTTGAACCCAGGGAAGGAGCTTACAAAACCGAAGTTCAAATCAAATTATTAATTAAGCCTGTGCCCATACTGTTGGGTTCGAAAATAGAGAGGGCGTCATGCGGAAGCTATTAGTTGCAAACCATTTGACGATAAATCGGATGACAAATAAAAACATACTAAAAGCATAACTATTGTATGGTTTGGCCAATTGGCCTACATATAAAAACTAATATAAAAATATCATAAAAACTATGAGAGAAAAATCTCCCCATAAACAAGACTCTTTAATGACTACATTGTGGATGCTATTGTGTTATGGTATGAGAAGAGGGGTCTTCTATTTATAGAGTTTCAAAACATTTCCTACAATAAAGAGGTTAACCAAATATGGA
The DNA here is from genome assembly GCA_031232105.1 of Capsicum rhomboideum. Classification (NCBI taxonomy): domain Eukaryota; kingdom Viridiplantae; phylum Streptophyta; class Magnoliopsida; order Solanales; family Solanaceae; genus Capsicum; species Capsicum rhomboideum. The sequence continues at coordinate 3,952,102 of CP124713.1, read as the reverse complement.
AGAGTTTTATATTTTCCTTTTAAGAAAAGTAAAAGTAATTATGGTATTACTTTTATTTTCCTTCAATAGAAAATTAATACTCAAATTTGATAAGAAAATCAGGACAAAAATCCTAACACATACTGGAGTATGTATTGGAAGTGTCCTCCAAAAAGTGAAAGCCAGTGCGATGCATTGTGTCAACAGATTGGTGCCAGAAGCCCAATGTCAAATGCAGCGTTTTGGGCTAGGAAGTGTGTATATAAGTAACGTATATATAAACTATAGAATTGATTGTTATACAATATAATGTGGATATACACTTACATTACACCCCAATTTCAACACTAGTTTTAGTCCTAATTAAGAAGAAGAAAAGTAATGTAATGTTGGAAATATAAGGGGGCTTGATGATATAGTAGGGCACAAAGAGGATGGAAGAGGGAAATAAACATTAAGCTCACTTCATAATACATTACAAGATCATAAAAAGGATTTATATACAGGTACCAATAGATAATTCAAGACTATATATAATCTATATTTATAATGGCTAAGAAAAATAAACAAATACTCCTTCCGTTTCATATTATTTGACCCGCATATTCAAAATAGTTATTTTAATTTACTCGTTCAATTTATAAAATTAAAATTATTTTATTATAGTTTTTCTTCTATCATTAGTATTAAATAAATATATAAAATAGTAGTAGAGTCTCAAAGTATCATTAATAAGATTAATTAAAAAAATTACATTTCTAATTAAAATTTTCTTAGAGGATGTGTAAAGTCAATATAGGTCAAGTAATGTAAAAGATAGGAATAAGTACAGTCACACCTCTCCATAGTGACAACGTTTGTCTGAAAATTTCAGAGTCGCTACAGTGAGGTGTTGTTATACATGTATAGTGACATTTGACGTTTCTCATTCAACTGTAATAAACAAAAGTATGCAAAATTAGAAAGATGAATGTAAAAAAGGAAAATATGAATAACCTTATTTCTCGTGAAGTTATGACCATAACTGATGGACACCATATAGATACAATTTCTCTTTTTAGATATTAGTACTTGAAATTTACTACTCCCTCCGTCCATCTTTACTTGTTCATTTTTTTTATTTTGGAATGTCCAACAATACTTGTCCAGTTTATAAAATCAATGGATAATTTACCTATTTTTACTCATTTTACCCTTGGTATTATATACAATACATCACTCATTGCAATACCCCTCTATTTATTGTTTCTTAAGGTATGTGTCAAGTCAAAAGTGGACAATTATTTATGGACGGAGAAAGTATGTGCATAACATTACTCATATTATTATAAATGTTTAGTAATTTATTTATACATAATATATTTTCTTACAAAATATTAATATTACACAATATTTGAATATGATTGTTATAGAGTGATATTTTTATAAAGAATATACTGCTATAATGAATGTTGTTGTTATTATAGATAGAATATTATTACAAAAAAGTAAAATAAAATATGAAAAAAATCAGTTTTAAAAAAAATCAACCGTTATAGTGAAATACCGCCGTAACGAAGGCCACTATATGTAGGTATTACTGTATGCTAGTAATTTGTCTAAAGATTCCTTTTAATTTGCATAATCCGCCAAAATTTCATGAATTTTAGAGAACCGCCAACCTCAAAGGCGCGAACCGAAATTGTCCAATTTCTCCTTCCACTCTTTTATCCCTTACAGAAAAAAGCGCAAAAGTTTTAGTCATCTTCACCGCACATTTATCCTCACACAACAACACATATATCCGACGCTCCAAATCACGCCAGCTCATCAATCCGCGCACCTCCCAAACTAACCAATCAGATTTCACCTCTCACCTCTATATATACATTGCACCAAACCACAAACAAAACATCAATTTTCATATTCTCATATTTTCTCTCTCTGCAACACACACAGTTCCAATGGCACCAAAGGCAGAGAAAAAGCCAGCAGAAAAGAAGCCGGCGGAGGAGAAGAAAACCACCGTCGCCGAGAAAGCTCCGGCGGAGAAGAAGCCGAAAGCCGGTAAGAAGTTACCGAAGGACGCGGTCGCTTCTGGTGAGAAGAAGAAGAAGAGGGCAAAGAAGAGCGTTGAGACTTACAAGATCTATATCTTTAAGGTGTTGAAGCAGGTGCATCCTGATATTGGAATTTCTAGCAAGGCGATGGGGATTATGAACAGCTTTATTAATGATATATTTGAGAAGCTTGCTCAGGAATCTTCTAGATTGGCTAGGATTAACAAGAAGCCGACGATTACTTCTAGGGAAATTCAGACTGCTGTAAGACTTGTGTTGCCAGGTGAATTGGCGAAGCATGCTGTTTCTGAGGGGACTAAGGCTGTTACCAAGTTTACTAGCTCTTGAGTTTTCTGATGGGTTAGGATAGTTTTGAGTTCGTTCTGGTATTTTGGGTTTCTATGGTTGCCTAGAATTAGGGTTTATTTGTATTAGATTTTATTTTGTTTTGTTGGTGAGCTTGTGGATCATCTCGATCCGTTATGTGTAGTTCAGATATGGAATGTTATAATCGTTTAGTGGTATGTTTCAGTTGTCAAATTTTGGTTTTGTTGCAAAACTTTTATGCTTTATATCAATGCTTGTAGATTAATTTAGCCCCAAGATCTATGGTATGAATATTAATTGGTAGCTTCGATTTATTTGGTATGCAAAGATAGTTCATTTTTTGATTGACAAGGGGTTCTAATGGCTTTTGTACCTAATTCTGCCTTTGAATAGGTAAATAATTGAAAGTTCTTTGCTTTGAAGAAAATTAAAGTGCATTCTGTTTGATGAAAAAAGCTAATTGAAATTACAAACAGCACAAGGTTTAGTCTACTGTGAGCATTTGAGAATCTAAAATTAACCAGAATCCCTTGTTAATAGATTTGCTTTGAAAAGATTAAAGTGCATTCTTGAATTATTGTTGAACTGTTGTTATAGCTGAAATCCCCCAACTCATCTTGGGTTACCAAGATGTAGTGTTTGATGAAAAAATGCTAATTGAAATTACTAACAGCACAAGTTTGAGTAGCATTTGGTTGATTCTGAGCATTTGAGAATCTAAAATCAACCACAACCACTTTGAATTTGATCCTGTTAATTCGTAATCAGTATCTAGACGAGTGGATTAGATGGAAAGATTGATCCTACTAATAAAGAACTATCCTTATTATTAGTCAAACTAGCGAGCCAAATGGAATTACTAGTCATACTTTCACGAAGATAAAAACACATAAGTAATGATGCATGACAGAAAAATATTGTCAAACCCCAAACTCCTAATCTAGTCTAATTTCTAATACTAGAAAATCTCCCCTTTTCATCAAGAAACTGCTTTCCTGAGGCTATATATAGTTCTCTTCATTATCCATTGCATACTTGCATTCAATATTTTAGGTACCTTTATAGAACAAGAGTCCATTGAGATCATAACTCCTCCTTGTTCCCTGTTCTCTTAAAACTCTTCATCTGCCTTTGATTATCCCCACTTATAAGTTCGCGTGAGTTACATTACCCATCTCTGCTTCAAATTTGTTCTACCATAAGGAAGTTTTAGGGATGGGGAATTTGTTTCTCCTTGAGTTTAATGTGTCTGATCGATTCTACATGTGCTGTATCTGTCAAAACCACGTCGCTCTCCGCCAAGATTTCAGCCTCAACTACTCGGTAATCTTTTTCCCTTTACCCTTTTCTCCTCTTTCTTGATAATTGTCAACTACTGTAATTTTAATTAGGCAATTCAGATACGTAATGTGCATATTTATCATATTGACGAGATTGCAAAGTGGATAATCTTAGTCTTCTCTTGATAAATGACGGCTGTGATTATTAGATAAGTTTTTAGGCTAAAATGCATTTTATGCACAGAGAACGTTAGCCGGTATCTTTTCAAGAAAGTGATCATAACTCAAAATTGTATATGCATTTCATCATTTAGGATGCAGAAGTATTATTATTGTAATGCCCGATTTATCGGATTTTTAATCGACGTCACAAGTTTTCTATGTTTAATCACAGAGTAAGTTGCGTGCTACTACTATACTTGACTGGGTAGACTCCGTTACCAACTGGTTCAATGGTATGTTATGTAGATAGAAATAACATTCTTACTTCAATTGTCTCACTGTACCGTGTTTTTCAGCCTGTGACGGGGGTGACTGGAGGTGTATTTGATAAAGTGTAAGGCTTCTTAGTACTATTTCTTGTAGTTCAATAGAAGTTGTCTATACAGGCTTCTTAGTACTATTTCTTGTAGTTCAATAGCAGTTGTCTATCAGGTCGAACTAATATGCACAATGAAATATGCAGGGTGAATGTGTATGTAAACGAAGCAGAGAAGCAGAGGCAACTTGGTCCTCACACAGTCGCAGATGTCTACTGTAACAAATGCGAGAATCTACTGGGATGGAAATTTGTATGATAAAAAAAAATCCTAAGCCCCAAAGTTGTTAAATTCCATCAATGAGCAAAATTATCTGACATGATCCCTTTTTTTTTACCCCTTTCAGATTGAAGTAGTTGAAGAGGATCCAGTCGCAAGAAAAGACATGGTTATGTTGCAAATGTGAGATTAATATGCAACAAACTCATGCTTTCATGTCACACAAAGTAGTTAATATTAGTTTTTATTTTGTCCTTTCGCAGGGGGAAGCTGCAGCAAAAGAATTGAAATCAAATAGAAGCAGCAGTGGAACCTGGAGCAAATACAGCAGCAGGGAACGCTAGTAGCTGAAGAAGTATAAACCTACCACAAAATTCTTGCAAGGAGATCTCTTGAAGAAATCAATTGAAAAGAAACTTCCAATGCCCTTTACTTTGTATTTTTTCCCCCCATAATTTTCATTTCATATGCTTTCCAGTTTCTATTGCTATATGTACCCTAACATGGCACTGCAAAGATCCTCTCAATTGAACAAGAAAAGGGATTCATACACTGGTTTCTTTTTGCTAAAAGGTACACAAACAGTTATACACCAGTTTTAATGTACTGACAGACAATTCACCAATGTTTTCTATTGAAATTGTGATAGTAGTTTTATCAGGCTTCACGATTGTAGCCTCCGGAATCTGAAGTTCACTCATATACTCCATAACCAGAATTACCCATTAGAGTCTATCCAACTTGGCTTTATATCCTTATATCTACCCCAGTTTTTGGATATTGAATCACTATGTTATATTTTTCTTGAACCTGATGAAGCTCCAAAACTGTAAATATACTGCTCCGTCATTAAGGAACAACCTGGCTCATAAGCATATTTTCCTGTGTTCCCACCAGCTTCTTCAAATAAATTCTTTTTGATAACCGAGGAGAAATCTGGAAGATGAAAGCAGCATAAATGAGGATTCTTAGATGGATGTGTGGGCATATCGGGAGAAACAAGATTTATGGGACAAGGTGGGAGTGCCTCAGTGGTGGACATGATGCGGGAAAGCGAGACTGAGATGGTTCGGCATGTGAAGAGGAGGGGCGCCGATGCACCAAAATGGAGGTACAAGAGGTTGGTAGTGAAACCTAAGGAGAGGTAGAGGTAGACTGGGAAGAATTGAGAAAAAGGGGATTAGACAGGACATGACACACCTTCAGTTCATCGAGGACAATGACACTAAATAGGAGAACATGGAGGACGAGGATTTAGAACGTTAGTAGGTAGTCGAGCGATTTCTCTATTTTTTATGGAAGAACATGGTTCTAGTTAGAGCACTTATTGCTCCCTGTTCTACCTACTAGTATTATTATCATTATTCTATCATCATCTTTTCTTTCAGTTTTAGTACTATTGTTGTTTCCTTTACTTTGGATATCTTTACTATTTTATAGTCAGTATGTTTCTTTCCATTGGATATTTTTATCATAGCTTCTTTACTCTTATATTTTTCAGACCTGTTTTGAATAACGTTTAGTTTTAAGTCGAGGGTCTACCGGAAACAACCTCGCTACCCTGCAAAGTAGGGGAAAGGAAAGCGTACAACCCACCCTCCCCAGACCCCACTTGTGGGATTACATTGGGTGGTTGTTGTTGTTGAGAAATCTATCTAGAGCCACATAAATACTGGAAAAGTTCGCTTGGCGCATGGCTCAAACTTGTGATCTAAGACACAAGCCTTCGTCAATTGAGCTAACCACCGAGGTAAAGTGTGTATAATTAGGCAGCCCATCAGGTGTTTGGACTTGGAGAGCACCGGTCAATTATTCTTCCAGTGCATAGAGGAGCCTCAGTCAAATAGATTAACAATAGAGCCTTGTATTGGGGACTTTGGGGTTGCTTGAAGTCGAGCACTTCTGCATCTTAGTACTAAGAATGACATCTCTCCACTAGCATCACTCGTGCACTCTAGCAGTTGTTCAACAAAAAGGTAGTCAACTGATGAACACCGGAATCCCCTCTCCTTTCCATTCCCCACTAATCAAAGGAAGATAGGCTGTTAATTGCAGAGCTTAAATATCAGTGTTTCAGGCTGAGCAGGGCAGATTTCCCATAGTTTTCTATCCTGTCCCTCTTTAAAATATACAGAACAGAAATTGTTTACAAGTCAGTTTCTCAAACTTAAGACAATAAATCAAGGCTTTCCTCCTGGAAGTTACTAAAATGAAGATCAATGTCATCTTCCTGAAGGAGAATTTTGTTTCATTTCTACGTAGTAGTGCACACGATTGGAGTTTTATATGCTAAAAGGAAGTGAAGATATAGCTACCAGCTCTTCATTTGCCTACGTGCTATCTCTTAGCACAAATTAGTCAACTTCGCATTATAAGAGTTATATACATGGCATACGCTGGGAGTACTGATTAGTTGATCACCGCCCATGATAAACTTGATAAAATCTCAAGTGTAACAGGATTAAATGCACAGAAGGAATAACATTAAAGTTCTAATGTTAACAACAGAGAATTTCAAACATTTGCCTTCCAACATTAAATAAAAGCAAAATATCCAGAGTAGCAACTTTATGCACGGTTGGTTTGATTCATGATAACTAACACCAAAAGATTATTTTAGAAAGCACAATGCGAGGACGGAACTCTACAAAGTGCTAAACGCAAAGACATACAATTCTGCAGATCCAATGTCATCAAGATTTAAGGGATGCCCCTACTTTACCAAGGTCCTCAAGTGCCTTTGCGATCTGCTCCTCCGTTAATCCCTCCAGCCTGATGCCCCTTTCAACTCCCAGGTCTATTAGAATTTTAAAAAGAAAAATCCATGAATAGAAGGTCAAACCACAGGAACAGGGTAAATATCGCTTAAACAACTTGACTATTCCAGATTTGAAACGAACTTTGTCCCTAAAGAAAACCTAAAATAAAAAAACTTCATCGAATCTGTCCATAGAAGAACAAAGCAAACATCACAATGCGGGAAGGACATAAAAAATTATAACGGATTGAGTATTATTCATGAGAAAACAAAAAAAACTACATGCCAAGGAAGCCCAACACTGTGAGGTCCAGTCACTTTACTCAAATCTTAATCAACAACAACAACAACATATGCAGTGTAGTCCCAGAAAGTAGGGTTTGGGGAGGGTAGAGAGGCTGATTCCGATAGACCCTCGGCTCAAGAGAAGAACAATTCAGAAATCTTCATCACTTTCACTAAATCCATAAGATTTGACATCATAGAATATGTCTTCACAGTCCTTATTCTTTTGATGAACTCACTATGCAATTTCCGAGTCAGATTTCTATCAATCCCTAATCAAATGTCAATAAATCATTTGCCAAAAATCTACTTATAAGTTTCAATTAAGCTGGAACATAAAGGAAAGTCTACTTAACAAAAACAATAAGAATGTCATCTAAGCTCACGAAAGAGCAGCTAAATTTAACAGTCAAATGCAAAAGAACGATTTTTTTGTGAAGTATCAATTCAAAAGCTCAATACACAACCGAAAGATGCCTAAAATATTAATCATTCATCAAATCACTCAATTAAGCGCCGATTAGAAATTCAATTAACTATAGGAAACTATTACGAAAACAAGGAGAAAACCAAATAATTACCAAATCTCGCCCAAAGCTGAGGCTCAATGGAACTGGCCTCACGAATCAAAATAGGTAATTTGGGGTTGTGGGTCTTGAGATCTCTGTAATTCTTCTCAATGAACGACCTACATAAAAAATGAAAAAAATACTCGGGATTAATTCATCTATTACAAAAAAAATTCGAGTATATAATAATTTCGTTTTGCGTAATTGGAGCTCATTTCATTGCGCTACTTGTAAATTACTTAAATAAATAAAAATAAATAAAAATTGTAAGAACCTAGTGGCAGCACTTTCAGCTGCCGATGGAGAAAAGAGGATGCGAAGCTCTTTGAGATTCCGAGAGAGATTTGATCTCCACGCCATTGTTGCACAATTTTCACCTTCAAGCTTTAACTATTTTCTAGGCTATACAGAAAAATTTCTCTTATATAAATAAATCAAATGCTTAATGAGTTGTGATTTATACCAAATGTGGACCAGTTTTTCTGAATCAGTCCATTGGGCCAAGTGTGGCGGATCATTACACAAATTACCGATTAGATTCATTGTTTACTTTTTCTAGCTAGTTTATATAGATTATACACATATTGTACATATATTATACATCATTCATCTAGTTTAAGTTCATGTAGTTGAGTCGACAGTTTTTTAGGCTAATTCTTTCTTTCATTTTGGGATCATTAATGGTTAGGAATAACTAGGGCTGCTTAACGGGAGGATAATTATGCTTAACGATTAGGCTTATTGGCTATCGATTTTTAAATGTACTAATCCGTTAGCCAACCGATAAGATAACGATTGGTTTGTTATTGGATTCTTAATTAGCGGACGGTTATCGAGCGGTGTAACGAATAAATCTAAGAGACAATGAAATATCGAGCGGTTATTGGAAGGTCCTCCATTTCTTCAACGACTAAGTTGTTTATATATACTATGATTCATCTATTTATCAATCTTTTAGGCTTGTTGAGTTTTATTCGTACAATTTTTTAATTGGCTAAATCATAGAATCAAATGAGAATTTTCTTCTAGACCTAAAACGTATATAGAAACATTTTAAATTATTGGGTCGACAGAAAAATCAAAACTTTAATATGATTTGAAATTTTTCTGTTTTATCAAACTTCGTGAAGGACACATTGGGGTTGATTTAATTTTTTTGCGGTTCATAATTTGTGTTTTAGTTTAAGAATTAATTTCAAGTTTCGTTTATGTTTTAGGGAGACTAACCGCGTTTTATGGCTAAATGTCACAAGAAATGACTTGTTATTTTCTAAGCTAAGAAGTGAATAAAATAATGAATGGAGCTTTAGTTTTTGGGTTTACGAAAGATACTTGATATATCTAGGGGTAAAAATATAAATATGATAATTCCTAACGGATTAACGATTTACCCAAAAAGAAAATTGAGTAATCCGCCCCCGCACCGATAAGCCATTAACTATAAAATTTTAATCAATTCTTCAACCGTTAATCCGATAACCCATTACCAATAAGTCAATAAACTAATTTTACGGTTGGGTTATCGATTACGGTTCGGTTTTGAACACCCCTCAAAATAACTCATGATTAATTCTTTTTCTTCTCCATTTAAAGAGTTCATTATGTTAAATGGTCATGAAAAAATGATCAAATATATTAATTCTGGCTCAAGTGATATTTTGAATGAAATAGCAAAATATAAGTGATTTTTCTAGTATAAAAGAAAAAAATGACTTTGTTCATATATTATCAATAATTCGATAAACGTTTAAGCAATGAACTGTTGGGATTTGTCCCGAATTTCCTAGTTTACTTGAATTTTACCATAATTGTGTTTTACTTCAAAAAGGTTTTCTTTGTGGAAAAGGTTTCCTAATAGGAAAAGATCTCTTCCATAATTAGTTAACCTCTTTCTTGGAGGAAAGGTTTTTATAAATAGAAGACCCCTCTTCTCATATCACAATACAATAATAGCATCCACAATGTAGTCATCAAAGAGTCTTGTTTAGGGGGAGATTTCTCCCAATAGATTTTTATGTTTTTTTTTAATATTAGGTTTTCATATGTAGGCCAATTGGTCAAACCGTATCAATAATATGTTTTTATTTGTCATCCAATTTATCGCCTTGATGGTTTGTAACTTTAAGCTTCCGCATAACGCCCTATCGATTTCGAACCCAACAAGTGGTATCAGAGCCTACGGTTCAAAGGTCCAATGGTTTGGTGAAACGAGATTAAAAACAGGTTCAAAGTGGCTTCAAATCAAGTTGCAACAAATTTGATGATAATGAAGATTTTTGTCTAGCTACATGTGGAGAAGAAGTTTCAAACAAATTTTCAACAATCCTGCTGCTAATCCATCTTTAAAATCAAAATCAATTTTCAACCCATACTTGCTTTAACGCATGGGCTCCAACTTTCAACCCTCGCTAACTTTTATGCTTGGGCTCCTTTCAACTCATGCATATATACTTTTAACGCATGAGCTCCACTTTTAACCTGTGCTCACTTTTAATGCACAAGACTTCAATTTTCAACCCTACACACTTTTAATATAGGGTTTCAATTTTTAACCCATATCAACTTTTAATCATGATAAGCAGCAGTGATATATGAAGATTATGTGAAGAAGAAGATGAAGATCAATCTTGCTAGAAAATTCAGGCCAAGGGGAGATTTGTTGGGATTTGTCCCGAATTTCCTAGTTTACTTGAATTTTACCATAATTGTGTTTTACTTCAAAAAGGTTTTCTTTGTGGAAAAGGTTTCCTAATAGGAAAAGATCTCTTCCATAATTAGTTAACCTCTTTCTTGGAGGAAAGGTTTTGAACCTCTATAAATAGAAGACCCCTCTTCTCATATCACAATACAATAATAGCATCTACAATGTAGTCATCAAAGAGTCTTGTTTAGGGGGAGATTTCTCCCAATAGATTTTTATGTTTTTTTTTTAATATTAGGTTTTCATATGTAGGCCAATTGGTCAAACCGTATCAATAATATGTTTTTATTCGTCATCCAATTTATCGCCTTAATGGTTTGTAACTTTAAGCTTCCGCATAACACCCTATCGATTTCGAACCCAACATGAACTTCATTTTATTCAATAAAACGACTTTGCTCATCTATTTCCAATAGTTTAGTAACCATTTAACCAATGAATTTCCTTTTAAAGAAGTAATTTCATATACCATTAAATTTTTTTTTTAAAAAAACTACTATTAATAAATAACCATTTTTTGGTCAGTTAAGTATTCTTTTTATTATTACCACAAATTAGTATAGGAAGTTAATTAGAATATTAAATATTCAGAATGAATGATTATTATCCTATGACTATGAAATTTTCTTGGTTCATAAAAAAATGAATTATTGGTAATTTAAAGTGTCGTTTGACTGTCACAATATATATTGACTGGATACTCATGGTCCACGTCCAAACTCTTCAAAAGACCTTTTAACTATTTCAATTTACAAACGGTCATCGTCATTGAATGATGTTCTGCTTCTACTGTAGAGCGAGAAACAATAACTTGCTTTTTAGTCTTCCAAGATACATGTGAATTTTCGAGTGTAATAAATCACCTTCTAAGAGATCTCTGAGTCAGTGAGCATCCCACCCAATGTGAGTCGCACCATTTGTACAAATGAAGTTCACAATCTATCAGCATCACAATTCTTTGTCCAGAGTTCTTCTTCAAATAACGCACCACCCATAGAGCCTCATCCAAATGTGCCTCTTTACGTTGTTGCAAGAACTGAGACGACACATGCTCACAGTATGACAACTTAAGTAGGGTGAAACAAAGATATATAATGCAATCCATATGATGCAATTTCCAGTTTCGAGTTTCAACTGTGACCAACAATATCCGAACAGTTACCATTTTAGCAACCAGAGCAAAGGTCTTGGTGTAACCAACTCCTTTCACCTGAAGGTTGCCGAAGATAACCAACCATGCTTTATATGGCTCGATGGTACCATTCGGGTAGTACTTGACCTTGTATGACCAACCTGCGACTAAATGCTTTATTATCCGGAGTCAATGTCTCGGTTGGTCATGTTTCATTATCTTTCAATGCTTGAATCTCTTGTTGCATTGCTTTACTCCACTGTCTTTCCTTCTCGAGAAACTTTTCAGCTCATTTTCCATGGTAACAACGACAAGACAATTTCTATGCCGCAAAGAAAATTTATCACAAATCACATAATGAGCTAAAGAATAAGATGCACCTTAACGCTGGGTTGACATAGTCGCAACCTAACCAATTCCTGTTTCCGCCATTTTCCACAGCCCATCTATTCCTTTATCGGGACTTCGGTCAAGAATTCCTCTGTATGAACTTCTTCCGCATATTCCATCTGTCCTATCTCCTTCTGATTTGTCATAGTAGACATTCAAGACCTCCCTTTCCACAATATCTCTATTTTTTGGTGACTGCTTATTTCCAATATGTTTGGACAATTCTTAGGCAAACGGGGAACTTGGTCTCGTAGAAGTGTGCATCAAATTAGGCTTTGGACCTAACCCACTCCAAAAGCTAGATAAAAAGGGGAGGATTGCCCAAACCTTACTAGGAGTCCACCGATGTGGAATTGTTTCCATTCATCACCCCCTATTCACACCCAGATGCAGACATTCTTTATTTAGGGTTCCACTGTCTGATCTCGTGCTTGCACATTCATGGATCAGATCGAGTCTTTCTCTGATACCATGCTAAAATGGAAAGAACAAAAATATGATGGAAATACGACCTCCTTATATACAAGTACGTAGTCACCTTAAGCTAACCCTACCTAATAGGACTACTATATTCCCTTAGCCTAATAGAACTACAATTCTGATAATATCACAAATTACCATTTTACGTTTATTAATTAGATCGAACAATTATTACTTTTAAATATAAATTTGACCATAATCGCCAGACTACACGTGCGAGGCGCACGTATGCTAAAACTAGTATTTTTATAATCTGTTTTTGATTAGTGAAATCTTCGCAAAGTCACAGAATTAACTTGCAACTGTGTTTGTCATAAGTAAGTCATAGTTGAATTTAAGTCTATTTTTTTCACTCTCTTGAATTAGGTATATTGTTTATCTCCCTTGATTTTCATCAGTGAATAATCTTCGATCTTTCTTCTCCATCGATTTTCAGCAGTGAATAATCTTTGATCTTTCTTCTCAATTGATTTTCAGCAGTGAATAATCTTTGATCATTCTTCTCCATTTTGTTCTTTGTTGAAGTAATTAAATTTGTTTTGTAACAGGTTTCACAAGTTGAAGAAACTTGATCCTCGATTGACAAGTTGATACAATGGTGGTGATTAGTTATCAGCATGATCAAGTTCGAGAAGAGGATTTTGTTCGTTGTGGTGTCTGCAAAATGCAAATGCGATTTGTCGAGGATCACCTTGACATCGTACAGTTTTTCTCATTACTCTCTCTGCATCAGTTTTGTCTTTCCTTTTGGAATGTTCCGAGTTTTCTTGCACATCTTTTATCAACTTCATTTCTTTATGCTGATTATTTGTGATTGCTATACTTTCGTTTCTCCATTAGAAAAAATAACTGTTTAATCATTTATTTTGCAGTCATTTCCCTTTTTTCGTGTTGAAATGCCACTAGCTTATTTAGTAAATACAATCTAGACACAAGTAAAAATTCATATTTAAGGATTCATGTTAATGTTGAGCCAAGGAGTACAGACAGCAGAAACTTGATTTCTGAAGATGCCAGCTTCTCAACAAGAGGACCCTGACTTCTAAAGTCAGTTTGTCACATAAGGGGAAAACTTCTGAAAACTGAAAAAAGAACATATCAGAAATGGCTCCCTCAGACTCGAGCCCGCGCAGACCTCGTCAATTTGACCTGGTCCGTCACGCTTTGGACATTGCCAGTTTGCCACCGGGATCGTTGAGGCCCCATGAAGACGGCTCTACTTTACTGGGAAAACACGGTGCTCATTAGCGAGCGTCTGGTGACCAGCAATTCCGGATTCCCCTGCCTTTCTGCCATAGTCTACACTTATGTGTCCAAATGGTCAACCTTCAGTGTATTAGACTGACGTGATGACTAACTACACCAGCAAACCTTGGTGCCTTATCCAATCCTGAATTCTCTTTAGACCTTTCCTCAACGATTCCGGATTCCCCTGCCTATCTTATTCTTCAATAGTAGTAGTACTACTGTTGTTTCCTTAACTTGGGTATCTTTTACTACGAAGTATTTTTTATGCCATACTTTGATTTTCTACATTATTTTCACTATAACTTATTACTCTTATATTTGTGTAACCTGTTTTTGAAAATATTTTTTTTTGAGCCGGGGGTCTAACGAAAACATATCCCATAGGGTGTATCTGGGAAAGTTAGTGTACGCAAACCTTATCCCCTACCTCTCAGAGGTAGAGAGACTGTTTCCAAAATACCCTGGCTCAACTCTGTCTTCTCCATGAACAAATATGTGAATTTTTACGGGTAAATTACTTCAATAAATAAAAATTGTGAAATAGTGAAGAGAAGGAAGAACCTAGTGGCAGCACTTTCAGGTTCCGAGAGAGATTTGATCTCCACGCCATTATCTCACAATTTTCACCTTCAACCTTCAACTATTCCCTAGGCTTTACAAAAAAAGTTCTTTTATATAAATAAACCAAAAGCTTCATGAGTTGTAATTTATGCTTTAACACCTGTACTCAATTTTTTTGATTGATGAATTTAACCTTACACCAAACGTGGACCAGTTTTTCTGAATCTGGACTTTAAGTGACAATAAGTCCATTGGGCTATGTGTGTCCCTTTTCATTTTGGGATTATTAACTTCTTAAATGGGAGTATTAATTTATTTTTATTCTACATTTAAAGTGTTAATTGTGTTAAGCAGTCACTAAAAAATGATTAAATATGTTAATTCAAGGCTCAAGTTATTTTTTGAGTGAAACAACAAAATATAAGTGACTTTTCTAACTTATCATATTACATAATTCCCATATTTATGTTTATTAATTATATTTAATGATTATTACTTTTAAAAGTAAATTTGATTTAACCGCCAGACTACACATGCGAGACACACGTATGCGGAAATTAGTATACTTCTAATCAGTTTTTGGTTAGTGAAATCTTTATCCTTAAGTTGCAACTGTGTTTATTTATCATAAGTAATTCATAGTTGAATTTCCATTCTCTGTGTACATATGGTGAAAAAGTGAAATGTTAGACGGTTCAGATTTCTTCCTTCTCTGTTTTAACGAAAGTGTAATAGGACTACAATATTCCCTTACCACTACAATTCCTATAACATTATGAATTACAACTACATAATTACCATCATTACGTTTATTAAGAACGATTAGTTCTTTCAAATTGACGTAACCGCCGGACTACAATGCAACACACACAACAACAACAACATACCCAATAAAATCCCACATACGACAACAACACATGCGACACCCACGTACGCAGAGGCGAACCCAGAATTTGAGCTTGACGGGTGCACCTCTATATTTAAATATAATAATTAATAGTGTCAAAGTTCGACATACAGTTCTTTGAAAACTTATTAATTATGGTATTTTATAAGCAAAATTCTAATATTATTGAATATCATTAATTAGATTTAATATGACAAAAGTGTGTTATCCACCGTACTTGAATTTGATGCACTTTTATATTTTGAACAATAATAGAAATTTTTTGAAAAATATGAAATCCCGAGAGATTTGTTTCCTAGGGGAAACATTTGATTTAAGTCTATTTCAAACTTTAAATTGCTAGTTTTTTAAATAAAAAATAAGTCAATGATTAAAAGATAAAAGTAAAATAAACATTATACAGTATAAGATAGGGAGAATATCTACCTTTTGAAGTTGAAGGGGAACTTGTATTTTTGAAATAAAAGAAAAAATACGTAAATAATGTCCACAATATATACAAGAAAAAATAAAAGATGTAAAATAATTGACTACTAAGTACGGAGTTTTTTTTTTTAATCAAAGGATATATATATATGCACTTAAAATTTCAATAGATCGAAAATTTAAAATATAATGTAATTAATGTTGTTTGAAGTGGGGAAACATAAAAAATAACAATAATGCTGCAGTAGCATGTATTTAGAAAAAGGAGCAATAAATACTCCCTCCGTTCCATTTTACTTGGTCTCCTTTCTAAATATATTTGTTTCAAATTAGTCGTCCATTTTCGCAAATCAAGAGTGTTTTATTACCTTTTTCCCATATTACCCTCAGTATTAAATAACTAAAGAAAATAATAATAGTTAGATTTAGAATTCCAAAACATCATTAATAGGGTTAATTTTGAAAAATACACTTTTAATTAATGTTTTTCTTAATGGGTGTGCCAAGTCAAAAGAGGCCAAGTATTTTGGAACGGACGGAGTAATTGTTAAGTTATCACGCAATAAGGGAGATTTTAGGCGACATGCTCAATTATCTCGCCTGCCAAGCCAGTTGTTCTTGCGGGTGCACTACATCTATTTAACTAAACTCCATGATATATATACAGATATACAAACTATATATACCGAGTTTTTCTCGAGGCTAGCGGGTGCACGTGCACCCCCTACTGTGAATGTAGGTTCGCCTCTGCACGTACGCGGAAATTAGTATATTTATAATCTGGTTTTGATTAATGAAATCTTCATCATTAAGTTGCAACTTATTTATCATAAGTAAATAATACAGTAATAGTTTAAAAGGTGAAATGTTAGACAGTTACATTTCCTCCCTCTCTGTTTTAACGGTTAGTTACTCAACTCAACTTGGTTTCAAGATTCAATAACTGATTTTTCCAGTATAAAAGAATCTCTCTTCAGTCCCATTAATTCAGCCAAAGCATTTGAGAACTACGCTCTTTCTCTTGAAAAAAAGGTATATTGTTTATTTGGTTCGAAGCTAGTCTTTCTCGATTTTCAGCAGTGAATAATCTTTGGTCTTTCTTCTAAATCGATTTTCAGCAGTGAATGATCTTTCGTCTTTCTTCTCCATTGATTTTTAGCTGTGAATAATCTTTGATCTTTCTTCTCCATATTGTTTGTTGAAGTAACTGAATTCGTTCTGTAACAGGTTCTTGATTGACAAAGTTCATACAATGGGACCGGTGATTACTTTTACGGATGATCAAGTTCCAAAAGAGGATTTAATTCGTTGTACTGACTGCAAAGCCCAAATTTCATTCATCGAGGATCATCTTAAAACCGTACAGATTTTTCTCATTACTTTATCTGCATCAGTTTTGTCTTTCATTGTTGAATGTTCTGAGTTTTTCTTGCATATCTTTTATATGTACACCTAAAGTTGATACAATGAGAGTGGTGTTTATGGTGTTTACTGTTAAGCACGAGTCTTTCTTGCTGATCTTTTATCCATTTCAATTCTTTATGTACATATTAAATGGTTACCTGGGATACAGTTATTTTCTTTGAAAACTCTGCATGTAGGATAATCTTGAATTCGTTTAATGAATTTTACAGTTATTCGATCACGGAAACTTTTCCCTGTTTTTATCTTTTGATGAAATTGCTACTGAGTTCATAATGATGATATGTGATTGATTCACTTGCTTAATTTCAATAGCTATCTGCTTCTGTTATATTTCTTGACTAAGCACAAAACAGTTTAATTTGCTAACTGTTTTTTTGTCTGGTGCATTTTGCAGGTGCAAAATGGTAAAACAGGGATCTTTAGAAACGTGTAAGTCTCAAGATTTCATGAAAATTGAGTAGTATATATTATTCAACTGAACTTTTTTCTGGGGTCTGAAGCATGTTAGATAAAAACGTATTATATATAAGACTATATGTTGTGTATATATGCAGGTTTAATGTAGAGGTACAAGACATCCTGAATTTTTCTTTTCTTAGAAAAGTAAATGGCAATGTTGTAGCTGATGTTAACTGTGGTCGATGTGGAACGTTGCTTGGGTTGAAACTTGTAAGATCTAAATTACCAAATTTCTTTTTCATGAACAAGAGGATTTGTAGTTCCTTTTCTCTTAACAGAATTTATTCATTTCTCTAGATTGATGTGCCCCGTCCATCCTTGGATATTCGTGAAGGACGATTATTGATGAAGTTGTAAGTTTCTACAGATATGAAAAATTGCAACTCTACCCCTATATGTGATATGACTTGTAAGGTGTTAATACAAATAAGTGTTTTTTGTTGCAGGTGCAAGCTTGTTTATTGCAATGATGATTCACTGTTTCTTAATGAACAAGAAATTAATGATCCACAAGATGGAGAGGTTGATATTGACCAGTTTCTTAATGAACTAAATGGAGGCGCTAATGTTGAACATGTTCCTAATGAACAAGTTGGAGAAGCTAATGTTGAACAGGTTCCTAATGAACAAGTTGGAGGTGCAAATGTTGAACAGGTTCCTAATCCTGATGATCAAGATGGAGGCTCTAGTGAACAGGTTCCTATTGAACAAGTTGCTGACAAACATGATGGTGGTGCTAATATTGAGCAGGTTGCTAATGAACAAGATGGAGGCGCGAATAAACAGGTTCCTAATGATCAAGATGGAGGCGCTGATGAACAGGATCCTAATCAAGATGTTGCTCAACTGGCTGATGGAATGGACAAAATTGATCTGAATCTACCCATCTGAATCAACTATTGATGAAAATGCAGACATCGACAACCTACTGATCAAGCTGATCAAACTGTAGGACCAGCTTATTACAAAAATAGTTCCTTTACTGAAAAACTAAGTACTTGGTAGAATTTACATAGTTTTTGTTTCTGCTTGAAGTGAAGGGTGGTTTATCCCTTGTCTTTGAAAATTAAGTACTTTGAAGGGTGGTCTATCCCTTGTCTTTGAAAACTAAGTTCTGTGAAGGGTGGTTTATCCCTCGTCTTTGAAAACTAAGTACCGTGAAGGGTGGTCTATCCCTTGTCTTTGAAAACTAAGTACTGTGAAGGGTGGTTTATCCCTTGTGTTTGGAAACTAAGTACTTCTTATATGATTGAGCTTTATGGTGCCAATTGCTTTACCCTAAACATTTCCTGTATTGCAGTAACTTTCTGAAAGCTATAAAGTTGAACAGTTGCTTGGTAGAATCTACATAGTTTTTATTTGTGTTGGTTCTAAGTTTCTGCTGAAAGCGAAGGGGGGTTTATCCATAGGCAACCATTTCCTCAAAAGTGTGTAACTCGTCTATCTGATTCATGTCAATTTTTTAGGATGGAATTGGTATTTGCTGAAGTCTTCTGCATAAAACCAGGGAGTTTGTTGTCTTCTGATTTCACACATTGTGAAGTTTAGAGTTTGACAGAAGAATTTCCTGTCTATTTCTATGCTGATTACTTGTGACTGCTATACTTTCATATTCTTCGTTAGTTGGAAAAGATGATTCTCACTTGCTCTGTCATTTCCCTTTTTTATGTTGAAATGCCGTTAAGCTCATTTAGTAAATAAAGTGTTTTGAAATCTGGGCAATGTAAAGGTGTGAGAGCTAATACAAATCTTGTTCTTGTGCTGGACTAAACTATCATTTTGTATATACACTTGAAATTTTTCTTGGAATGTTATTTATAGCAAAGTATTCCTTTTGGCAAGTTGCTATTGCAATCTAGACATAAGTAAAATTCATATTTAAGGATTCATGTTAATGTTGAGCCCCAAGGAGTACAGACAGCAGACCCTTGATTTCCGAAGGATCCAGCCTCCCAACAAGAGAACCCTGACTCCTTAAAGTTTTAGCACCAGTCCCGTTTGGCACATGAGGAAAACCCTTGATTTCCGAAGGATCCAGCCTCCTCCCAAGAGGACCCTGACACCTTAAAGTTTCAGCACCAGTCCAGTTTGGCACATGAAGAAAACTCAAAATTGCTGATTGAGAGCACTGAATTTTATTGCTGCCAAAAATGCATAAGAGCTAATACAAATCCTGTAGTCCTGTTTGCCGTGAATTCGTAGTAGCATTTTCACCAAAGCAAGTCTCAACAAGAGGATCCTGGCTTGTTAAGTAAGTTGCAGCACCAGTCCAGTTTGGCACATAATGAAAAGTAATGAAAACTCAAAAAGATAAAAAAACAAGATCAGAATTGGCTTCGCCCGGACTCGAACCGGAGACCTTCAGTGTGTTAGACTGACGTGATAACCAACTACACCACGAAACCTTGATGCCTCATCCAATCCTGAATTCAATTTGGAGTGACAATTTGAGGAAATAACTCCTACTACTGTTTCTTTTATTTGGGTTATCTTTACTATTTTTTTTTGGTCGGTACTTTTATTTTTTACATTATTTTCATTATAGTGTTTACTCTTATATTTGTCAACCTGCTTTTGCAAAAGTTGTTCTTAAGCCAAGTGTCTAGTCGACAGTCTCTCTCACATGAGGTAGGGTAAGGTCTCGTATACCCCACTCTCCCTAGATCTCACTTGCAAGATCACAGTGGGTATGTTGTTGAATCGTGAATGAATTTCAAAGGACTCATATTGTGATGAAGACATAAACCAATACTACAAAGACCAAACTGTTGAGACAGCTTCAAAAATTAAGAAAAGGAAATAGGAGCCTGGTGAATGAAATGCAATCTCATGCTACTTCATGTTTTGTGGACATATATGTTGAGGCAATATAGTGCAGTTTCTCCAAGCTACTACAATGTGATAATGTAATTAACCAAATTTCCAGATCTTGAAATAAAAAGATGTTTAACTCTGCAGATATTCTTATGAAGCTGCATCTTTTCTGCAGATTTCTTTTTCCTACTTCAGAGAGGCTGCATTAGAATTTTAAAAAAAGATGCAATCCATTGAAAAATCAAACCATCATGCGAAATACACTCAAAAGCTAACATGCCCAACTATCCAAGTGGAAGCAAAGCAATGATGCAAGCTAACATATACAACTGCAAATTATTGTCACGAGTAACAAATTGCTGAGGAAGTAGCTACTAACAGACTTAAAATTCTAGTCTTGCCACATTTTGTATTCTGTTATATGAAGAAGTCTAGGTATGTTGCTGTAAGACCTATGCATCACTCAGCTGCCCACTTATATAATCATATAGCACGCAGTTAACTCATTCCACCAATTCAAATACAGGGTAAAGCAGACATATATGTCTAGGATAAGAGCACCATAACGCAAACCAAATTCAACGTAATCATGCAAATCTCCTAAAGATGACAAACCATGAAGATTGAAGGAACAAAGCAAATTCGAAAAATAGCTCAACAACAACAAAATTCAATTTGACATGAACCACGATTCGTGGCCTAAACCCATCCCGTATATTTTAGACAATTAAGCACGTGAAGAGGATATTCACAAACATCTGACATTAATCAATTCCTCCCTCAAATTGTGCAAAGCAGAACTATCAAGCTGCAATGAGAAACTTCTACATGCAGTGCTCTCTCAGATGAGGGTCAAGACTTTGTTAAAGGGAATCATACAACAAAGGTTGCAACAAATGATCAAAATAAGCTAACTAAAGTAATCAAAGTTCGTAATCTCACTCCCTCAAATGCAATGCACCATTTCCTTTTCCACCTAAATGATGGGAACTATATGTAAGCAGGAACCACAAACTATATATGATGTTCGGTCTCGTCCACAAGAGTCCATAGACTGCAAGTTTGATAAGCTGCTACAATGCTCCAAGTGCTCTTAAATCATATTCATGACGTTTCTCACATGTGCCTCTACATCTTCATTGATAGATAATATAATCACCTTCGAAAATCATGAGGAAATGGCACTCTTTAACAACATACTCTTCAATCAGTAGTTTAGAAAATAGCAAAAGTCAACAATCAGCTAGTAGAACAAACTACAGTTAAACGCACACTCTAGCCATTCAAATTACCAAAAATCTACAGAACAAAACAAGTGGCCATAAAAGATTAAAACATGATCCTCTAGTTTGAATCTCTCAAGTACAAAACTTAAATACTGTGGCCACAAAGTTAATGCTTATCCGGTATTCACCATTCAACTTTCTCAACAACACAGAAAAGGAAGGAACTCAAATGGAATGAAAATGCCTAACCTGCAGTTCCAAATCAGGTTCTAATTGAATTTGTTGACAATGGTGATGTTCATCTCAAGAACGATGAAAGAGGAAATGAGAAGTGTTCCGACAAGACTTCGGAAGCTTCTAGGTTTATCTCAAACTTATCTCAAACAAAGATGGATCAGGCCAGAGTAAATAAAAGATTTGGGCCCAACAGCACATTGGGCCAAGCTTTCACGATGACCCATTCAGCTCAACAGCCCACAAGTTCATAACCCGGTTACACTACATGGTTTTGTCATTTTAATTGTACATAGCATAGTATTCCCTTTTCATAGATTCTTCTAGAAGTTGTATAGGTGTACAAAATCAGTTACAAAGTTGTTAGTAATTATTTTTATTTACAAATTAGTCCACTGTAATAAGCATAAATGGGACACTGTTACATCAATGAAAAACACTCAGAAATTTCTCAACCTTCTCTTCGTTAGTTCACTAATTTTCTACATGGTATCAGAGCTTTCTTGAAGATCCATTTTTCAAGCTTCTTTTACTTTCCCTTCAATGGCAAGTACCACCTCTGAGTCACTTTCTGCCTCTGCTGGATCCAAAGTATTGGATCAAAGCAGCCCTTACTTCTTTCATCCATCTGATTCACCAGGCATGTCCTTAGTCAACTCCATTTTTGAAGGAAAAGGCTATGGAGGATGGAGAAGATCCGTCCTCATTGCTCTCTCAGCTAAAAATAAGCTGGGATTTACTGATGGAAGCTGCAAAATTCCAGCTCCTAACAGTCCAGATCTGCAATCATGGACCAGATGTAATGACATGGTCACCAGTTGGTTGCTGAATTCACTCTCCAGAGACATTGCTGACAGTGTGTTGTATTTCAAAACAGCTGAAGAGCTGTGGAAAGATCTTGAGGATAGATTTGGCCAACCTAATGGGGCCAAATTGTATCACCTGCAAAAAGAAATGAGTGATCTGTCACAGGGCTCATATAATGTTGCAGCTTACTACACCAAAATCAAGGGGTTATGGGATGAGTTGGATACTTTGAACACCAAAAACACCTGCTCTTGTGACTGTAATTGTGGTGGTAAAATGAAAATGACTAAGGCACAACAAGATGAAAGACTCATCCAATTTCTTATGGGACTGAGTGAGGCCTATGCTGCCGTAAGAAGCAACATCTTGATGATTTCACCCCTGCCTTCTGTAAGTCTTGCCTACTCTCTTCTCATTCAGGATGAGAAACAAAGAGAGATTTCTGTTTACTCTAACCCTGCAGGAGATCACTCTTCATATTTGGTTGCTGATAACAACAATGGACCTCCTCAATACCCTCAAAGTGGACTGAGGAATCACACCCCTGAATACAGATCTAAGAAGGGTAACACCTCTTTAACATGCTCTCACTGCAAGAAGGTTGGACACACCGTGGACAGATGCTACAGGATTATTGGGTTTCCTAATGATTTCAAGTTCACCAGAAACAAAAGGGTGCAAAACACTGTGAGGAGCAATGTTATCCTTCCCTCTGATTTACCCTGCTACCCTAGTTCTCTGCCTAACCTTGCAGGTCAAGTTGGAAATCAATTCACTACTGAACAATTCTCTCAGTTGGTTAACCTGTTAAGTCAAGCCAAGGTTTCTCACCCAGATACTTCACTTTCTGACACTGCAGCTACAGCTGCTTGTGCTGGTAATGGTTCAGTTTCCTGTTTACTCTCTTTAAATTCTAACCCCTGGATTCTAGATTCAGGGGCTACTCAACATATGTGTTTTGATTCAAACATGTTTGTTACTCTCACACCTCTTAACCAAGCAATTAACATTACTTTACCTAATTCCTTTAGGGTAAGGGTCACTCATTCAGGGACTGTTGCTTTGTTTCCTGATCTCATTATTCAAAATGTTCTTTATGTACCCTCATTCAAGCTCAATCTCTTATCAGTACATAAAATATGCACTCAATTGGATTGCCTGATCATTTTTTCATCTACCAAATGTATTTTGCAGGCCCCTTCAGTGAAGAGGCCTCTGGTTCTTGGTGAAGCAAAGAGTGGTCTCTATCATCTATTCCCTTCAAATCTCCAATCCAAGAGTCCTCTCAAGACAGCTGCATTTTCTTTTTCTAGTTCTAGTTTTTCCTCTTGTAATTCTCTATCTAGTTCAGTTTCAAGAAATGAAAATTCTGATTTTCATCTATGGCATGTAAGACTGGGGCATCTGCCCAATTCATCAATGAACAAGTTGGTTTCTTTTAATTTCAAGTCTGATTCCAATTTTATTTGTGATGTCTGCCATCTTGCAAGACAAACAAAATTACCTTTTTCACTTAGCCATATCAAGACTAAATCACTTTTTGAGTTGATTCACATTGATACATGGGGTCCTTATAAAAATTCAACCTACAATGGATACAAGTATTTTCTCACCATAGTGGATGATTTTAGTAGAACCACTTGGACATATCTTTTGAGTACTAAGGCTAATGCTTTCCCTATGCTAAAACAGTTTCTATCCATGGTTCAAAGACAATTCAATCATAAAGTCAAATCCATTAGGTCTGACAATGCCTTAGAGTTGGGTAAGGGATCTGTTGCCTCTGAATATTTACTTTCTCAAGGCATTTTACATCAAACATCCTGCATTTCTACTCCACAGCAAAATGGCATAGTGGAAAGAAAGCATAGACATCTTTTAGAGACTTCTAGAGCTTTGTTGTTTCAATCTAATATACCTATTTCTTATTGGGGTGACTGTGTTCTTACCTCTACTTTCTTAATCAATAGATACCCCTCCAGAGTCTTAAATGGTAAATCCCCATATGAAGTATTATTTGGTTGTCCTCCCAAGTATCACTTCCTCAAAGCTTTTGGTTGTCTTTGTTATGCTTCCACCTTGACACACAATAGATCAAAATTTTCACCTAGAGCTATCCCTTGTGTGTTTCTTGGCTATCCACCAGGACAAAAGGGTTATAAATTGCTATCTTTACAATCCAGAAAGATTTTTGTTTCAAGGGATGTTCATTTCCATGAATCAGTTTTTCCTTTTAAGTCAACTTCACATTCTACCCCAATTTTTCCCCATCTACATTCAACCTCTACAGATTCTTATACTACTTCCTCTGATCCTACTCTCATACCTACCTCCTCACCTCACTTGGATCCTTCATCTTCTCCCTCATCATCCCAAACACCTATTCCTTCTATTCCTGATCCTGATACTTCCTCTCCTATCTCTTACCCTATTGGTTCTTCACCAGGTCTCACTACCTCTTCTATTGAACTCAGAAGATCATCTAGGACCCATAAGCAGCCTGCTTATTTGGATGATTACTATTGTAACAATGTTTTTCTCACTGATCTTACTTCTTCTTGCTTCTCTTCCCCCATCAGTCCACCTGTTTTTCCTTTCACTGCACTCTCTTCTACCAATCAACTTATAGTTAACTCTCTCTCTTCTATCACTGAACCTAATACCTATGCACAAGCTGCGATGCACCCAGGTTGGCAAGCTGCTATGGATGATGAGATTAAGGCTTTAATAGCTAATCAAACCTGGGATGTTGTGGACTTGCCTAAAGGCAAAAGGGCCTTACCCTGCAAATGGGTATATAAGGTGAAACATAGGTCTGATGGTAGCATTGAACGTCTCAAAGCAAGACTAGTGGTTCGAGGTGACATTCAAAGGGCTGGAATTGATTTTACTGAAACATTCTCACCTGTGGTGAAAATGACAACTGTAAGGTGTATTTTGGCTATTGCTACAAAGAAGAAATGGCCTCTTTTTCAATTGGACGTAAATAATGCTTTTCTCCATGGAGACCTCACTGAAGAGGTCTACATGAAGTTCCCAGCAGGGATGGATTCTCCTAGTCCTACTCTTGTCTGTCGACTCAAGAAATCTCTCTACGGTTTAAGACAAGCTTCACGTCAATGGTTTGCTAGATTATCGGCTGCACTTCATTTCAAAGGATTTCACTCTTCACTTAATGATTACTCACTTTTCTACAAGAACTCCGGTGATCTTATTACCATCATTGCTATCTATGTCGACGACATCATTATCACAGGAAGTGACCTCTCTACTATTGCACAATTGAAGGTGTTTCTTGATGCGGAATTTAAAGTTAAAGATCTAGGTGACTTACATTATTTTTTGGGTCTTGAAATCTTCAGGGAGGATAATGGGTTGATTGTTACTCAACGAAAGTTCACCCTCGAGCTGCTCACTGAATTTGACTGTGATCATTTACCCCTGGTTTCTTCTCCGTTAGATCCATCTGTCAAACTATCCTCCACCTCCGGCCAACTCATCACTGACCCCACTGCCTATCGTCGCCTCATTGGGAAACTCAATTACCTAACACATACTCGACCTGACCTTTCTTATGCTGTTCAGCATCTTTCCCAGTTTATGCAACAACCCCGTTTGCCCCA
The DNA here is from genome assembly GCA_031232105.1 of Capsicum rhomboideum. Lineage (NCBI taxonomy): Eukaryota > Viridiplantae > Streptophyta > Magnoliopsida > Solanales > Solanaceae > Capsicum > Capsicum rhomboideum. The sequence continues at coordinate 3,925,674 of CP124713.1, read as the reverse complement.
TTTTAATGCTGCGCTCCGTGTTCTTCGTTATCTACGAACAAATCCAGGTCAAGGTTTGTTCTTTACCGTTGACCCTTCATTTTCCCTTCTTGGTTTTTGCGACGCCGATTGGGGTTCTTGTGTCGATTCCCGTCGATCAGTCAGCGGCTTCTACATCATCCTTGGTGGATCTCCTATTTCTTGGAAATCCAAGAAACAATCCTCCGTATCTTTGTCCTCTGCTGAAGCAGAGTATCGTTCCATGAGGCGCGTGGTTGCAGAACTCACTTGGCTAAACCGACTCCTTCATGACTTGGGTGTACCCCCATCTCTTCCTATTCCTATTCACTCCGACAGCCAAGCGGCAATCCATATAGCCAAAAACCCCGTCTTCCACGAACGCACCAAACACGTCGAACTTGATTGTCATTTTGTTCGACAACAATTTCTCGCCGGCTTAATCTCTCTTTCTTTTGTTCCAGCCTCCTCCCAACTCGCCGATCTACTCACCAAACCCTTGTCTGGACCTTCACATCACTCCCTATTAGGCAAGTTGGGTCTCGCTTCTCTCCCCTCCAACTTGAGGGGGGATGTTGACAATGGTGATGTTCATCTCAAGAACGATGAAAGAGGAAATGAGAAGTGTTCCGACAAGACTTCGGAAGCTTCTAGGTTTATCTCAAACTTATCTCAAACAAAGATGGATCAGGCCAGAGTAAATAAAAGATTTGGGCCCAACAGCACATTGGGCCAAGCTTTCACGATGACCCATTCAGCTCAACAGCCCACAAGTTCATAACCCGGTTACACTACATGGTTTTGTCATTTTAATTGTACATAGCATAGTATTCCCTTTTCATAGATTCTTCTAGAAGTTGTATAGGTGTACAAAATCAGTTACAAAGTTGTTAGTAATTATTTTTATTTACAAATTAGTCCACTGTAATAAGCATAAATGGGACACTGTTACATCAATGAAAAACACTCAAAAATTTCTCAACCTTCTCTTCGTTAGTTCACTAATTTTCTACAGAATTGCACAGATGCTAAAAGTCATTTCAATCAATTAAAAACAATAATAGTAAGCTGGAGGAAAACCATTGTAATTTCTAGAAACCGAACGCTTGTTCATTGATTAAGTAATGAGAAATTACAATATCTAGAGCTTAAGAACTAGAACAATAACCAAAACAGCAGAAATTTCCAACAGATCTACATCTACTACATAACAACAGATCTAAGCAACAACTTCCACAATCTAACCACCAAATCCATAGAGAGTCCTGCCCTGTCTCTTGAGGGCATAAACAACATCCATAGCAGTAACAGTCTTTCTCCTAGCGTGCTCAGTGTAGGTAACCGAATCACGAATCACATTCTCCAAAAAGATCTTGAGCACTCCACGGGTCTCCTCATAGATCAGTCCGGAGATACGCTTCACACCACCCCTACGAGCAAGCCTACGAATAGCCGGCTTCGTAATTCCCTGAATGTTGTCTCTTAGCACCTTCCTGTGCCTCTTAGCTCCTCCTTTGCCCAATCCCTTGCCTCCCTTTCCACGACCAGACATTTTCACAAAGAGAAATTTGAAGAGGATAAGTTTCTAGGGTTTTGAATTTGAATGAAAAATGAAGAGGATGGTGGTGGGTATTTATATTCGATGAGATTTGGGCGACGTGAATTTCGCGGTTTGAAATGTGGCGGGGCGTAAATCGTAGCCGTTAAATATTTGGGGATTTACTTGGTAATCGACGGATAGAAATGTCGATCCATGTGAAGGGCGGAAACTGAATATGATTGGACGGAGATACGATCCATGTGTAAGAGCCTTTGTTTTTCCTTTCTCGAACTAATGGTAATCCAAACTTCTATTGTATAAGAAAAAGAAATTATGGGCCAGTTAGAACTTTCATAGTACGTTACCAATTACTCCCTCTGTCGTATTTATCAATTTACAAAATTAAGTTAGAATTAATTAAAAGTTACAAAATTAAAAATGTTCTTTTTATTTATTATTTTTAAGGGGCGTGTAAAGAGAAAAGTAGACAAGTAATATGTGACGGAGGAAGTATGTATTAAAAGACAAAAAAATAATATTTGTCATATTACAAACATGTCAATGAGAAAGGTGAGCCTCTATTTCATTCACCTCGCTTCAATACAATGTGTGACATCATCATCAATTTCTCCATTTTCTTGTATAATTGATCCAAGATACAATCAAACCTCGTTATAGTAGCAGCAGTTGTCTGGAAATTTCATGGCTAATATAGTGAGGTGTTGTGATATGTGTATATTATCATTTGACGTTTAGATCTTTTAGTTGCTATAAACAAAAATACGCAAAAAATTAGTTTAATGATTTTGTGTACTAAGAAGAAGGAATGTATTTGTCATCCAATTTAACTTTAGAAAGTAGAAAGAGTATGAACAAAAAAAAAACGATCCGTCAAATCTCCAATTTGCTCAACTTAACCCTTTAGGCTCTAAAGTTAGGCTCTAAATCTCCGATATCTACATATAACATACATTGGGAAACTTCCCCTCAGAAATACCACGTTAGTTCATTCATCACCATGACAAATAAAAAAAAACTAAGAGCTGAACCGTGGTGCAACCCTGTCAAAATGGGGAAGTGCTTCTACTCTCCTTCAATTGTCTTCACTCGAGCCTTGACTCCGTCATGCATGTCCTTTATCACCCTAATGTAAGCTACATGCTCATTTTTATCCTCCAAACATCTCCATAGAACCCTCTTAAGGACTTTGTCGTGTGCTTTCTCATGATCGATGAACACCATATGTAAGTTAGACTTCCTTTCTCTATATTGCTTGATCAATCTCCTTACGAGATGCATTGTTCTATAGTTGAATGCTCAGATATGGAGCCAAATTAATTTTCGGTAATAGTGCACACCTTGTTGCACTCGAATCTCTGCCACCATCTCCTAGATTTTCATACGTAAGTCAGTCTTCCTCTCTAAATGCATTAATTAGTCGTGGTTAAATATTATACCAAACATTTATGTTTGGTGTAAACACTCGATACAACAAATACATTTTTACCATGAAATTCACTCAACAATAACATTATTAAGATATTAAACAACAATAACATTGTAAAACAACAATAACATTATTAAGATATAAACTCTATTTCTCGTAAGTAAAGAAAAAAGAAAGGGAAACAACAATAACATACCAATGTATTCTCACAAAGTGGGGTTATAAAAAAAAAAAAAAAAAGAAAGGGAAACATAATAGTATTCTATTCTCTAAACAATTTTAATTTTTAAGTCGGTGCATATGTTTAAAACTGTTAGGGTTTTTGCCCTGATTTTCTTACCAAATTTGAGTTTTATTTTTCTTGAAAGGAAAATAAAAGTCATACCATAATTACTTTTACTTTTCTTAAAAGGAAAATATAAAACTCTTCCATAGTTGCCTAACCTCTTTCTTGGAGAAAAGGATTTGAACCTCTATAAATAGAAGACCCCTCTTCTCATATCACAACACAATAACATCCACAATGTAGTCTTTAAAGAGTCTTGTTTAGGGAGAGATTTTCCCTCAATAGTTTTAGGTTTTAATATTAGTTTTCATAATATGTAGGTCGCTTGACCAAACCATATTCAATAATATGCTTTTTAGTTTAGTATTTTTGTTATCTGATTTATCGCATCTATGGTTTGCAACTACAAGCTTCCGCATGACGCCCTCTCGATTTCGAACCCAACAAGTGGTATCAGAGCCAACAGTTCAATGATCTGATGGTTCAAATTGAGGATAAGTTATGATGAAAGTTGCAACCAATTTGATGATAATGAAGATATATGTCCAAAAAAAATTACATGTGGAAGAAGTGTCAAACAGATTTTCAAAAAATCCTACTGCTAATCCATCTTTAAAATCAAAATCAATTTTCAACTCATACTTGCTTTAACGCATGGGCTCCAACTTTCAACCCTCGCTAACTTTTATGCTTGGGCTCCTTTCAACTCGTGCATATACTTTTAACGCATGAGTTCCACTTTTAACCTGTGCTCACTTTCAATGCACAAGGCTCCACTTTCAACCCTGTTCACTTCTAACACAGGGCTCCAATAATATTAACCAATGCTTTTATTTTTAACGCATAGGGCTCCAAATTTTAACCCATATCAACTTTTAATCATGGTAAGCAACAACGATATATGAAGATTGTGTGAAGAAGGAAGATCAAGATTATTTTGTCAAGAAAATCAAGCCAAAAAGGGGAGATTTGTTAGGGTTTTTGCCCTGATTTTCTTACCAAATTTGAGTTTTTTTTTTCTTGAAAGGAAAATAAAAGTAATACCATAATTACTTTTACTTTTCTTAAAAGGAAAATATAAAACTCTTCCATATTTGCCTAACCTTTTTCTTGGAGGAAAGGATTTGAACCTCTATAAATAGAAGACCCCTTTTCTCATATCACAACACAATAGCATCCACAATGTAGTCTTTAAAGAGTCTTGTTTAGGGAGAGATTTTTCCTCAATAGTTTTAGGTTTTAATATTAGTTTTCATAATATGTAGGTCGCTTGACCAAACCATATTCAATAATATGCTTTTTAGTTTATATTTTTGTTATCTGATTTATCGCATCTATGGTTTGCAACTACAAGCTTCCGCATGACGCCCTCTCGATTTCGAACCCAACAAAAACACGATGAAATTAAAAAGAAAATAATTTTGGAGGTAAATTGTAATACTTCTTCTTAAGGGGAAAAATAAAAAAAGAAATTTTATCGTTCAAAAGTCCCTCTTTTCTGAATGACTGAATTAACGTAAATACAGAGCTTGGATCCAATAATCAAGAACTGACTTTTCTATATTAGTAATATTCTCTTCTCTGCATTTTATCGTTCAAAATTCCCATTAAATTCAGTCTTTCTGCATTTCTAATTCCCAGCCATTTTTCACTTTCTTGGATTCTCGTTAACTCTTTTCTGGTGAGAAGTTAGTCTTTTTTTGATTGATAAACTCGATTTTATGATATTTTTCTTCCACTCTGTTCTTTGTTGAAGCGAATTTGTTCTATAGCATATCTGTTAGGAGTTGCTTCTTGATTCAATAAAGTTGATACAATGAGAAGACTTTTCTTTCAATGCAATTATATCCCTCCTCAATATTTCATCTACTGTCGTCGGTGCAGAAATCAAGTTGCACTCGTCCGGGATATCGTTTTTATCTCAGGATTCTCACTCTCTCTGCATCTTTTATTATAGTAGGAGTATCAATTTGTTTATGAATACACCAAATGGTTAACAAACAAATTGAGGACAATCTTGAATTAATTTCTTCTAAATTGTTCTTGCCGTAACTATTTGTTTAGGAAAAACCATGTTGTATCTGTTGATGAAATTACTACTGATTTCATAAAGACGATATGTAAGATTCAATGGTTTAATTAAGCATATATGTTATATTTCTTGATTAAGCTCATATTCTTGTCTTGTACACTTTGCAGGTGCTATCCCGTTTTCCAAGAGGGATCTTTAGTAGAATGTAAGTTTCATGATTTCATGCAATTCTGAAAATTGAATATTTCGTATGATTTCAGCAACTTGGGATATGTATTATTATTGCATACGTTACAAACCTGTGTATACATGCAGGCATGTTTAATGTTACAGTATCAGACGACGTGATTAATCATCCTGTGCTAATGGACTTACCCTAGCCAAAACTAACTGTGTCAATTGTGGAATGCTGCTCGGGTGGCAATTTGTAAGATACTAATATTAAAGAGCATTTGATTGTCATGAACAAGACGAATTTGTTGCTCCTTTTTATTAAATACTGAATTAATGATTTCTGCAGATTACAGTCCCCCAACCATTCATGTTCATTAGAGAAGGAAGATTCTGTATGAGATTGCTTCTATTTAAAAATATTCAAATTGTGACTGTACACATATGCAGTATGACTAGTAAGGGTTAATAAAAATGAGTATATTGTGGCAGGAACAAGCTTAGTTTCTGTAATGATGTACCGTTGCTTCTTTTAAACGGGGAACAAGGTTTTGACGTTAATGAGCAAATTGCTGATCAAGATGGAGGCGCTAATGAGCAAAATGTTGATCAAGATGGAGGCGCTAATGAGCAAAATGCTGATCAAGATGGAGTCGCTAATGAACAGGTTCCCAATGAACAAGATTTAGGCGCTACTGAGCAAAATGCTATTCAAGATGGAGACGCTAATGAACAGGGTCCCAATGATAAAGATGTAGGTGCTAATGAGCCTAATGAGCAAAATGCTGATCCAGATGGAGACACTAATGAACAAGATGTAGGCGCTACTGAGCAAAGTACTGATCCAGATGGAGACACTAATGAACAAGATGTGGGCGCTACTGAGAAAAATGCTGATCAAGATGGAAACACTTATGAACAGATTCCTAATGAACAAGATGTGGGCTCTACTGAGCAAAAGTCTGATCAAGATGGAAACACTTATGAACAGATTCCTAATGAACAAGATGTGGGCTCTACTGAGCAAAAGTCTGATCAAGATGGAAATGCTAATGAACAGGGTCCTAATGATCAAGATGTGGGTGCTAATGAGCAAAGTGCTGATCCAGACGGAGACATTAATGAACAGGGTCCTAATGATCAAGATGTAGGTGCTAATGAGCAAAGTGCTGATCCATATGGAAACACTAATGAACAGGTTCCTAATGAACAAGATGTGGGTGCTACTGAGCAAAATACTGATCAGGATGGAAATGCTAATGAACAGGGTCCTAATGATCAAGATGTGGGTGCTACTGAGCAAAATGGTGATCAAGATGGAAACACTAATGAACAGATTCCTAATGAACAACAATTTGAAGCGATCTCAATTGATCCCTCGTTACTGCTCAAAGGAGCAGAAATAGGTCGGGATGACAGGATTTGAACCCGTGTGGGCGCTACTAGAGGTGGCAAAATCAAACCCAACCCGACCCAACCCGTTCAAGTTTGGGTTGGTTATTGACCCGCCCATTTATTAGCTCAACCCATGTCAACCCAACCCATTTCAACCCGTTAAAATTTGGGTTGATATGTAACCCGAATTGAATTTTGAGAAATCTTGTTAAAATATTTTAAAAAAACTTTTTTTTTTTGTTTGATATGTTATATATAATCATAATAAAGAAAAAAAATAATTCTATTCGGTATTAAAAATTTATAAAAGAACAAATAAAACAATTAAAACTAAGTAAAAATTGGGCGGGTTGGGTTATAACCCATTGCCTAACCAGTTTTGACCCAACCCATTTTGACCCAAACAAGTTTGGGTCGGGTTGAGTCTTGACTTGTTTGTTATCTTGACCCGTTTTGACCCGCCCAAATTTGACCCAACCCGCCCAATTGCCACCCCTAGGCTCTCTACTGAGCAAAATGCTGATCAAGATGGAAACACTAATGAACAAGATGTGGGCTCTACTGTGCAAAATGCTGATCAAGATGGAGATGCTAATGAACAGGTTCCTAATGATCAAGATGTAGGTGCTAATGAGCAAAGTGCTGATCCAGATGGAGACACTAATGAACAGGTTCAACAAGATGTGGGCGCTACTGAGCAAAATGCTGATCAAGATGGAAACACTAATGAACAGATTCCTAATGAACAAGAAGTGGTCACTAATGAGCAAAATGCTGATCAATATGGAGATGCTAATGAACAGGTTTCTAATGAACAAGATTTAGGTGCTGCTGAGCAAAATGCTAATCAACGTGAAGACGCTAATGAACAGAATCATGCTCAAGATGGAGGCACCCCAATGAACTGAATGAAGATGTAGATCAATTGGCTGATGGAATAGATAATATGAACCAACTAATGATGAAAATGCACACATTGATAGCCTATTCATGCTGATCAATATGCAGAAAGATATACACTTTCTGAATAGAGTAATTAGACTTCATACTTAGGCAAAATGCTAATTCCATAATTGTGTGATATTCTGTTTTGAGATTGCAGTACTACCATTCTCTATATGCTGCTTAGTTTGTTTTTAATTTCTTGATACAAGTCATCTGTCAAGCATTTGGGTATAATCGACTAGTTAATAGTTACTACTGGATTACTGATATATTTCCTTAGATTTTGCTTGACAGTAAATGCTATTGAACTTTAGTATTGGGAAAGATGATGTTTTGCTATATCGTGAAGTTAGATTAACAGATATGTTTGAAAATTGTGGATCTAATGGTTTTCAGTTTTCACTCTCATCCTGAAGTTGATTTAAGAGCAGATAACATAATCCATTTCTTGTTTATGTTTGAGATGTGTCAAATGTTTGAGAAAAAGTTTAAAACCATATTGTTATATTGTAATATGGCAATGCTTGGTATCTGTTTAATTTGAAATCACAGCTTTTTTGAGTTGTGTGTATTAAGTAGTAGTATAAATTTACTGATATGAAACAGCCTCTCTACCTATGAGGTAGTGGTAAGGCCTGCGGATGCTTTATCCTCCCCAAAACCCACTTTGATGGATCCAATAAATATGAAGGGCGCACAAGCAGTGACGTTTACTGCTGCCTAAAAGCTTAAGAGCTAGTTAATACAAATCCTGTTCTTGCAATAATTCTTAAGAGATAACCATTCCTTTTGTCAAGTTGTGAATACATTTGCTGGACCAAGCAATCATATTTGGGTGTTTATGTAATTATTTGGTATCCATTTAACTTGACATCTCCAAGTCTGTTATATGGAGCATATTTACAGCTTGCTGAGTTGTGTGATGTATGTCCAACAACTGCTGTGCTGATTGAGAGCACTGTAGTTTATCGCTGCCTAAAACGCCTAAGAGCTAATACAAATCCTGTATTCCTGTTTGGCGTGAATTTGTAGTAGCGTTTTCCTTTCACTGCAGTAAGTGTGATACATGTATTTTCTGAAGATACCAGCCTCTTAGGTACGTTGCAGCACCAGTACAGTTTGGCACATAAGGAAAACTCAAAAAAAAAAAAAAAAAGAGACTAGAAATGGCTTCGCCCGGACTCGAACCGGAGACCTTCAGTGTGTTAGACTGACATGATAACCAACTACACCACGAAACCTTAGTGGTAGAGGATTCTCCAGTTTGCCTATTTATTTGTCATACGTGTGAGTTAACTTCGCCAATCAATAAATACTCCAATACTTATAGAAATAGTTATTCGAATTCCCCAGATATATTTTCGTATTTCAATGATTTTGATGCTGATTATTTTATCTAGTGTACATGGTAGGGAAAGGGGTTCCTTGACCAGCATCAAGCTAGTCGGGCCTACTACGGGTGTTTAAAATGTACAAAATTTACTTGAGGTGTCTTAGTGAAAAGTCGTGCTAATTTTAAGTGTTTGCCGAGGGTTTCGCCTTTAAACTTTTATGAAAAAAGAAATTATGGGCCAGTTGGAACTTTCCTAGTTCGTTACTACGAAATACTTCCTCTGTCTTAGTTGGCTCTAGACCAAAATAGATGTTTCATTTAACTTGTCTATTTTAGCAAATTAAGAAAGTTTTATTATTATTTTTTTCATAATACCTTAGTAAATAACTATATAAAATAATAGTAGTCAAATTTAGAGTTCTAAAACATCATTAATAAAGTTATTTTGATAAAAGACACCTCTAATTAAAAATTTCTTAAGAGATGTGGCAGATAAATAAGGGTCATGTAATATAAAACAGAGTAGCATTAATTTTGTAAAAGAAAAAAAATAATCTTGTCGCAGTTTTACAATCATGCCAAATAGCTAAATTCTAATAACATGCACTCGTGTTCCAAATTCATTAAAAAGATGATATTGTTACTTTTTGAGAAGTAAATACTTCATAAATTTCCCAATTTTTTTATGTACATGCTTTGAATCAAGACGTAATTTAAGAAAGCAAAAGCAAGTATTATTGACACTTGTGATATCAATTGTGTTATAATATTTGTGTAGCTATAGGTTTTTTAAAATTTTAATTTTAAATAAGTTATAATATTTTTGTTCCCATAAAAGTTTTCACTAAATTATTTAATTGAAAAGTTTGTCTTTCAAAATGGTTGATCTTGAACTTTCGTCCTGGGCAATCGAACTTATGCCTAGCTGGGCATTAGTTCTCTAAGGCCACGAGGCATAATTTGTGAGATTTTATGATGCAAAAATATAAATTTATGCCTTGTGAAAAAGTTATTTATCTTGAAAGACAAAAATTAAAGAGGAACGCAAAATAGTAGCAAAAATGCAAATGACCCAAATGAGAAGTGTAAAGTTGATTATCTATTTTAGTTTTTGTATTGCTCAAAAATACTTTTAAAATGATGTGATATTGTCAATTTTGATCCACCTTACAATTTTCCCCAAAAACTATCACACTTTATAACTATTTATAACTAACTTACCCTTTTTTTTTTTTTTCTATTATCAACGTGGGACTTGGTTTACATATATCCAAACATGTAAAATCTTTTTAAAGTAAAATTTCAATATGACTAGTTTCAGAGTTGTGGAGGGTAAATTGTAAAATCTTGTCAAAGGGATAAAATAAGATATAGTTGAATTTCCCTCCTTTTTGAATTAACGGTCAAGACAGCTTGGATTCAAGAATCAAGAAGTGGCTCTATATTAACATTCTCTTCTCAGTGTGGTGCATTTTTCTACTTTCTTGAATTCTCATTTTCCATATTTCAATTCCACTTTGTTCTTTGTTGAAGAAAATTTGTTCTGCAACAGGTTGATACAATGGATACCATCCATTGCTGTTCTTGTGAAACTCGAGTTGCATTCGCCGAGGATTACGTTGCTAATGTAAAGATTCTCACTCGATCTCTCTGCATCATTTCTTGTGAACTCACAAAATATTTTCTTTGATACCCAAATTTAGGAATGAATTTGTACTTAACCATTCGTTTTGGAATGATACCCAAATATATTGTAATCCTACTCATCCGTTTAGAAATTAATAATTTTGATGAGATTGCTACTCATTTCATAAAGAGGATTCAATCCCTTAATTTCGACAGTGCTTTTTCTGATATATTTCTTGGCTAAGCACACAGCAACTTATTATGTTCATTTTCTTGTCTTGTACACTTTGCAGGTGCACGACATAGTGTTTGAAGGGTACTTACATAGAATGCAAGTCTCATGATTTTGAAAATTGGATATTACATATGATTTCAGCATCTTGTGATTTAAGCTTTTTTCTGAGGTCTGAGACATATGTGTATTATATGCAGGCTTCATGTTTTTGTATTAAACAACAGGAAATATGAAGAAGTAGATGGAAATATCCTAACCTTAGCCAATACTTGCTGTAAGCAATGTAATATGCTGCTTGGGTGGAAACTTGTAAGATACTACGTAATATTAAACAACATTTGATTTTCATGAACAAGACGATTTTGTCGCTCTTTTATTAAAATACAGAATTTATGATTTCTTCAGATGGCAGCCGCCCCACCACCACCACCAACATACCCAGTGAATTCCCACACTTGGGGTCTGCGGAGGGTAGCCGCCCCACCGTCCGAGTATTTTATAGCAGGAAGATTCTTTATGAAATTGTAAGTTTCTAGTTATAAATTTGCAAATGGAGACGGTAGACATATGCGGTATGACTTGTAAGGTGTTAATTCAAATGAGTGTTTTGTGGCAGGGACGAGCTTATGTACCAGAATGGTATAACGTTGCATGATGCTCTCTTTGAAGACGCTAATGTACAGGCTCCTAATGATCAAGATGGAGGCGTAAATGGACAGGAGTATGATCTAGATGTAGGCGTTAATGCTGATCAAGATGGAGGCGCTAATGCGGACCAAGATGGAGGCGCTAATAATCAAGTTGGAGGTGCTAATGCTGATCAAGATGGAGGCGCTAATGCTGATCAAGATGGATGCGCTAATAATCAAGTTGGAGGTGCTAATGCTGATCAAGATGGAGGCGCTAATGTTGATCAATATGGGGGCATTAATGAGCAGGTTCCTAATGAACAATATTTAGGCGCTAATACTGAGCAAGATGGAGGCGGTAATGGTCAAGATGGGGGAATTAATGAACAGGTCCCTAAAGAACAATCCGTAGGCACAAATAAGCAAAATGTTGATCAAGATGAAGATTCTAATGAACAGAATGATGATGAAGATGGAGGCGCTAGTGATCAAGTTGGAGGTGCTACTGATCAAGATGGGGAAGTTAACAAGAAAAATGTTGATCAAGATGATGACGCTAATGAACAGAATGATCAAGATGGACGGGGTAATGAACAGGATCCTAATAATCAAAATGGAGGCGCTACTGATCAAAATGTTGATACTACCATTCTCTGTTTGCTGCTTAGTTTATCTTTTAATTTCCTTAAGCAAGTCAACTATCTAAGCGTTTAACTATACTTCCTTGGATGTTGCTTTACAGTAAATGCTAGTGAACGTTTAACTATACTTCCTTGGATGTTGCTTTACAGTAAATGCTAGTGAACTTTAGTTTGTTTTTCCTTAAAAATGTGGAATGACTAGTATCGGGAAAGATGATGTTCTAGTATGTGGTGACCTTAGATTTCAACACATATATTTGAAAATTGTGCATCTGATGGCTTTTATTACCACCCTGGAGTTGATTTATGAGCAGATAGCACAATCCACTATATTGTTATCTTGTAATATGGCAATGCGCAAACAATTCCTGAGAATCTCAGGCTGAGATGCTGGAAAGGCTCTCTCTATGTGCCTCGTTGCTAAGGCTAGTACTGGAGGGTGGAATTAGGAAAAGGCTATCTGTGTATCATTTAGTTTGACATCTGAAAATCTGCTATATGGAGCATATTTACAGTTTTTTGAGTTCTGTGTAGTACTCTTTTTTAAAACAAAGAGAGACCAGAAATGGCTTCGCCCGGACTTGAACCGGAGACCTTCAATGTGTTAGACTAACGTGATAACCAACTACACCACGAAATCATGGTGGTAGAGGCTTCTCCAGTTTTCCTATTTAGTTGTAATAGGTATGAGTTAACTTCGCCAATCGATAAATACTTCAATACTGGTAGAAATAGTTAGTTATTCAAATTTTCCTGATACATTTTCGTATTTCAAGGATCTTGACGCTGATTATTTTATCTAGTGAGCATGATGGGGAAAGGGGTTCGCTCAACCAGCATCAAGCTAGTCGAGCATACAACATACTATGGGTGTTTAAAATGTACAAAGCTTACTTGATGTGTCCAAGTAAAAAGTCGTGCTAACTTTAGGTGTCTACCGATGGTTCCGTCTATAAACTTTTATGAGAAAAAGAAACTATGGGCCAGTTGGAACTTTCATAGTTCGTTACTACGAAATACTTCCTCCGTCTTACTTGGCTCCAGACCTAAAATAAATGTTTCATTTAACTTGTTTATTTTAGCAAATTAAGAAAGTTTTATTAATTTTTTCTCATACTACTGTAGTAAATAACTACATAAAATAGTAGTAGTCAAACGTATCATTAATAAAGTTTTTTTGATAAAAGGGCCAAGTAATATGAAATTGAGGGAGTATTAATTTTGCAAAAGAAAAAAAATGATCTTGTCACAGTATTACAATCATGTCAAATAGCTAAATTATAATAACATGCACTCTTGTTCCTATAATATTTGTGTAGCTATAAAAATTTTAAAATTATAATTTTAAATAAGTCATAATATTTGTGTTCCTATAAAAGTTTTTGACTAAAATATTTAATTGCAAGTTTGCCTTTCATCTGAGGTAGTGGTATGGTCTGCGTACACTTTACCCCCCAGACCCCACCTGGTGGGAATACACTGGGTATGATGATGATGATGATTTTGCCTTTCAAAATGGTTGATCTTTATCTTTTGTCCAGAGCATTCGAACTTTTGCCTAGCGGGCATAAGTTCTTTAAGGGCACATGGCATAACTTGTGAGATTTTATGATGCAAATTTATAAAGTTATGCCAAGCACAAAAATTACTTTTATTTTCAACTATCAATGTGAGACTTGATTTACGTACATCCAACATGTAAAATCTTTTAAATGTAAAATTTCAATGTGACTAGTTTCAGAGTTGTGGAGGGTAAATTGTAAAATCTTGTTGAGGGAAAAAATAAAATATAGTTGAATTTCCCTCCTTTTTTGTATTAACCGTCAAGTCAAAGCTTGGATTCAAGAATCAAGAAGTGGCTTTTCTATATTAACATTCTCTCCTCACTCCCATTAAATTCACTCTTTCTGCAATTTTTTTGAATTCTTGAATTTTCATTTTCCACCCTTTCTGCTCGAAGTTAGTCTTCTTTTCTTCCCATTGATTCTTTCAGCAGTTCATATTTCTCTTTCACTTTGTTGTTTATTGAAGAAATTTTGTTCTGCAACAGGAGTCGTTGCTTCTTGACCCACAAAGTTGAAGCAATGCAAGGAAACTTAGTATATGATCACATCTATTGCAGTTCTTGCGAGGCTCGAATTGCACGTCTCAATGATTACAATCATTATGTAAGGATTCTCACTCCATCGATCTCTCTGCATCATTTCTTGTGAACACACCAAATCGTTCTGCATTAAATAGTTTTCTTTGATACCCCAATATTGGAATTAATTCATAATTAATGATTGGTTTAATAAGAAGTATATTTTGATGAAATCGCTACTCATTTCATAAAGAGGATTCAATCCCCAGCTGTTTGTACTCTTGCTTTTTCTGTTACATTTCTTGACTAAGCACAGAACAACTTATTATGTTCATTTTCTTGTCCAGCCGCAAGACTTAGTGCTTGGAGGGTACTTTATTAGAATGTAAGTCTCATGCAATTTCGAAAATTGGGTGATTTTATTATTTGCCTAAGATTTTTCTTCAGAGGTCTGTGTATTATATGCAGGAGACATGTTATTATAGGAGAGCAACGGACTTATCTACAACATGGACATACCCAAGTAGTCAGATACAAAACTTACTGTATGCAGTGTAATGTGCTGCTTGGGTGGCAAATTGTAAGATACTAATATTAAAGAGTATTTGATTTTCATGAACAAGACGATTTTGTTGCTCTTTTTTTCTTAAAATACAGAATTTATGATTTCTTCAGGCTGAAGGCACCCAACTGCACCAGTATTTTGTACCAGGAAGATTCTTTGTCCGAATGTAAGTTTCTAATTACAAATTCGCAAATTGAGACTGTACACATACCCGGTATGACTTGTAAGGTGTTAATTCAAGTGAGTATTTTGTGGCAGGGACCAGCTTATGTTCCGGAATCGTGTGACGTTGCGTCAATATCTCTTTGGCGGTGCTAATGTAGGGGCTCCTGATAATCAAGTTGGAGGCGCAAATGCAGATCAAGATGGAGGTGCAAATGCACAGGCTCCTAATGAGCAAAATGCTGATCAAGTTGTACCTGCTAATGCTGAGCATGATGGAGGCGCTAATAATCAAGTTGGAGGTGCAAATGCACAGGCTCCTAATGAGCAAAATGCTGATCAAGTTGTACCTGCTAATGCTGGCGATGATGGAGGCGCTAATAATCAAGTTGGAGTTGCAAATTCACAGGCTCCTAATGAGCAAAATGCTGATCAAGTTGTACCTGCTAATGCTGAGCACGATGGAGGCGCTAATAATCAAGTTGGAGGTGCAAATGCACAGGCTCCTAATGAGCAAAATGCTGATCAAGTTGTACCTGCTAATGCTGGCCATGATGGAGGCGCTAATAATCAAGTTGGAGTTGCAAATTCACAGGCTCCTAATGAGCAAAATGCTGATCAAGTTGTACCTGCTAATGCTGGCGATGATGGAGGCGCTAATAATCAGGTTGGAGGTGCAAATGCACAGGCTCCTAATGAGCAAAATGCTGATCAAGATGTAGGAGCTAATGCTGATCAAGATGGAGGTGCAAATGATCAAGATGGGGGCTTTAATGAACAGGTTCCTAACGAATGAAGATGTAGATCAACTGGCTGATGGAACAGATAATATTGATGAAAATGCAGACATTGATAGTCTACTCATGCTGATCAAAATGCAGAAAGAATACACAGTTTCTAAATAGAGTTCATACTTCACAAAATGCTAATTCCTAATTGTGTGATATTCATTTTTCTCTTTTGATTCTAGGACTACAGTACATGTTACTGCTTTAGGTTGGGACAAAACAATTGACATTGAACTTGTTACATATTTGAGCTCTGGTACTACCGTTCTCTGTTTGCTGCTTAGTTTATCTTTTAATTTCCCAAAGCAAGTCAACTATCTAAGCATCTGAATATACTTCCCTTGATGTTGCTTGACAGTAAATGCTAGTGAACTTTGTTTTTTCTTAAAAATGTGGAATGACTAGCGTGGGGAAAGATGATGTTCCAGTATGCGGTGAAGTTAGATTTCAACACATATATTTGAAAATTGTGTATCTGATGGCTTTTACGATCACCCCGGAGTTGATTTATGAGCAGATAGCACAATCCACTATATGGCTATCTTGTAATATGGCGATACGCAAACAACTCCTGAGATGCTGGAAAGGCTCTCTGTATGCTTCCTCGTTGTTAAGGCTGGTATTGGAGGGTGGACTTAGAAAAAGGCTATCCGTGTATCATTTAGTTGACATCTAAAAATCTGCTACATGGAGCATATTTACAGCGTTTGGAGTTCTGTGTACTGCTCTATAATTTACTGATATGTAAGCCCATCAGAATAAAGATGAAGGGTGCACAAGTACTGAAGTTTACAGCTGTCTAAAGGCTTAAGAGCTAAAAAAAAATCCTATTCTTGCTCTGGACTAAACTTTCACTAAATAATTCTTAGAGAAGTATTCCTGTTAGCAAGTTGCTATTGTGAAAATATCGTCAAAAAGGATAAGTACAAGCAAGAGGGCTAGGCGTTACCTTACCAATCCTAAGGTAATGAACCTGTACTAATTAACAAGAATGAAGAAAGTACTACTACCACCCTGACTTCTTAAGAGTTGGCATTGAAACTATATGCAGGTTTAATGTAGAAACACCATAAACAAGTACGTAAATGGCAAAACCATAGCTGATACTTACTGCGTCAAATGTGGAATGTTGCTGGGGATGAACAAGAGCATTTGCAGTTCGCTTTAATTGTTTCTTTTCTTCAGTTCTCCAGATTGCAGCCCCTCCACATGCATATGCTATATGATTTATAAAGTATTGATATGAATCCTTTTTTGTTTTGTGGCATGAACAAGTTTGTTTATTGAAATAATGGCTCAATGTTTGATGAAGAATTTAACGATGGAGGCGCTCAATGAACTAAATAAGATGTACATTAACTGGTTGATGCAATATTGCTCTAAATACAGACATATGAACTAACTAATGATGAAAATGCAGATGATTTTTCTAAATAAATGTCTTTTAAATCTTAGTGAAAAGTTTGGCCTACTATGATATACTATACAATGTGTGATCACTGGCCATCTTAGTGATCTCCTCCGATCCATATCCCAGATGAGATGGTGCAGTTAAATAACAAATGTGACAGAGTCTCATTGGCATTATGACACTAAGGGCAAGTTGCATCCTTAATAAGTCCCCATTGTGCTAGTTTGTCTCTGGTTTGCATATAAAGGTGTCAAATGTGCGGGTCGAGCTAAATTCGAGCAGATTAAAATGGATTGAGTTAATAAATGAGTAGGTCATTGACCCGCCCAAAAGTTTCTTGGAATGAAATGGGTTAAAATGCGGGTCAAAATTCAATCCGCTCAATACATACTGTGTTTTAATTGCTTTATTTGTTTATTTTATAATTTTTAGTGTCTAATAAAATTATTTTTTTCTTTATCATGACAATATATAACATATCAAATAAAAAAATGTATATTTGAAAATATTTTGACAAGATTTATCAAGAGTCTGTTTAGGCTAAGGCCATTTCGAATGAATTGAGTGTGTTATATTTTCATGGCTAATTTTGTCACCTCTAATTGCACCCGTAACTTATCTTTCGTTGAGCAAATTTTCTGATTTTTTTGAGATCGAAATTCACACAACAATAACATAGGTTAAAATACACTACTTCTTCTTCTTCTTCTTTTTAAGTGAAACAGAAATAAAATTATTTCCAACTGTATTTCTCGTAACTCGTAAGGAAAAGTAAACGCAACGGTTCTCTATACAATTTTAAGTCGGTGCATTATATGTGATTAAGGGGGCAAAAGTAAAATGTCAATAAACTAATGTCAGAAAAATTTAAAAATATATAATTTGGAGGGTAAATTGAACAATTTTCTTAATGGAAAAAATAAAATAAAAAAAGAAATTGTTCAATAGGGGTTCATATATTTCAAATTTCCCTCCTATATGAATTAACGTAAATACACAGGTTGGATTTCAAGAATGAAGAACCAACTTTTCTATATTAACATTCTCTTCTCATTTCCATTTTGAACTTTCTTGAATTCTCAATTTTGATATTTTTCTTCCACTTTGTTGAAGAAAATTTATTGTGCAACGTAACAGGTCCTTGATTCACAAAGCTGATACAATGGGAAGGCCCTTCATACTTGAGTACGACGAAATCCAGGCTACTGATTGCATCTTTTGTCGTAGGTGCAGAATTCCCGTTGCATTCATCGAGGATCACTTTGCTATGGTAAGGATTCTCACTCTCTCTGCATCTACATTTGTAGTATTTCATGTTGAATGTTCTGAATTTTTCTTGCATTTATTATCAATTTTCTTTGTGATTCCACATATAGGATAATCTTGAATTGTAATTTTCTGAATTGTACAGATTCAATTGTACATAAAAACGTTTTGTATCTTTTGATGAAATTGCTACTGATTTCAAGAAGAAGATATGTAAGATTCAATCCCATAATTTCGACAGCTATTTGTATCACTAATTGTGATTAATTCAGCACTCTGTTCAATTTTCTTGTCTTGTACGCTTTGCAGGTGCCATCCGTAGTGCTACAACTGGTCTTAATGCTACACGGGGTCTTTCATAATGTGTAAGTCACATAATTTCATCCAATTTTGAAAATTGGGATTTCTGTGGTCTGAGGCATATGTGTGTGTGTATGCAGGTTTAATGTTGAGGTACCAGAGGAAGAGCCATATCATGAAGTAGTAGATGGCAAAACCAGAACCGACATTTACTGTCTCAAATGTGGAAACTTGCTCGGGTGGAAAATTGTAAGATGTTAATATTAAAGAGCATTTCATTCTCATTAACAAGACAATTTTGCAGTTCCTTGTTTGTTTGTTTTGCTTATACAGACTTTATCCTTTCTCCAGATTGCTGTCACCCAACCGTCCAGGTTTTATAAAGAAGGGAGATTCGTGATGAAATTGTAAGTTTCTGAAAATTTTACAAAATGAAACTACGCATATGTGATATGGTTTATAAGATGTTACTAATACAAATGAGTATTTTGTGGCAGTCACGAGCTTATTTACTGGGATGAAGTAACATTGCTTCAACGTTACCAGGAACAAGTTGGAGGCGCTAATGAACAGGCTCCTAATGATCAAGATGGAGGTGCTAACGAACAGGTTCATAATGAACCAGATTTAGGCGGTGATGAGCAAAATGCTGATCAAGATGGAAACGCTAATGAACAGGTTCCTAATGATCAAGAGTTGGGCGCTAATGAACAAAATGCTGATCAAGATGGAGGCGGTAATGAACAGGTTCCTAATGAACAAGATTTAGGTGCTAATGAGCAAAATGCTCATCAAGATGGAGGAGCTAATGAACAGGTTCCTAATGAACAAGAAGGAGGCGCTAATGAACAGGATGGAGGTGCTAATGAACAAGATGGAGGCTTTAATGAACAAGTTCTCAATTAAGATGTAGATATCGCTGAAGGAATGGACAATATTGATCTAAATCAAAACATTTGAACCAACTATTGATGAAAATGCAGACATGGATAGCCTACTGATGCTGCAAAACCAGCTTATGATGATTTACGAAGAATACACTTCCATTGAGTACAGTCACTAGAGTTCATACATACAAGTATTAATTCATAATTGTGTGATATTCTGCTTTCTTTTTTTGGTTTTGGGGGATTGTAGTACATTTTATTACTTCATTTAGGAGAAAAGCAATTGACAATGAAGTTTTTACATGTTTCAGCTTGGGTAATTCCGTTCTCTATATGCTGCCTAGTTTGTCTTTAATTTCTTGATGAAGTCCTCTGTCAAGTATACAATCATTTGACAATAATCTACAGGTTAAAAGTCACTGAATACTATGCAATTGTCTTTGTTTCAAGAAGTGTAGTTGCTTGACAGAGAATGCTAGTTTGTTTATTGTATATCCAATTGAAATAATTCTTAGAGAAAGTCATTTCTTCTATCACAGTATTCCTTTTCGCAATTCCTGTTCTTATGCTGAACCAAGCAAATCATGCTAATGTTAAGCCAAGGATAAGAGGAAGCAGAAAATTGATTTCTGGAATAAAGAATCGGCTTCTGACTTCTTAAAAGTAATCCTAAAGTTGCAGCTTCAGTCTTGGTTGGCTTAGTAAAACAGTATGGCGTTGCCTGGACTCAAACATGAGACCTTCAGTGTGTTAGATTGACGTTATAACCAACTACACCACGACACATTGGTGCCTCATTCAATTATATTTGTCCGTTCACAAATTTTAAATTCACTTAATTTTACAAATTTGAGATTCTTTAGTTCATTTGAAATAATTAATTATATAAAAAGTAAAAAACTCGTATTGCAAGAACAAGTACATCTAAATATCCAAATGCAAAACTGTCTTACTCTTTGCTCTTTAGACACGGCTATTATAATGAACAAGAGAATTTCCAAGGCTAGTAAAATGTAGTCCATTTTGGCATTTTTCTAGATAAGTGATTATGATTTATTAGCTTGTTTACGTTCCTTTTAGATTGATTATTAACAAAAATCATAATAAGTTCCCCTCTTATTGTGATTGACTTCCGATCCTATTAACTGATAGTGGTGTAGTTCTTATCCGCCTTTCAGAATAGCTTTGAGGTAGTTTGATAACTTTTCTGTTATATCCCTAATAAAGGCAGAAAAAATGTTCAATTCTTTAGTTCGTGTGAAGTTATAACAAATGTCACTCAGCTGAATTCAAGAATTGACTTTTCTATATAAACATTCTCTTCTCAGTCCCATTAAATTCAATCTTCTGAATTTCTACTCTCTTAAAATTCCCACCCATTTTTTTACTTTCTTGAATTCTCACAGTAAATACAGAGCCTATTCTTGGTTCGAAGATAGTCTCTGTCTTCTTCTTTTTTTTTCCAATTGATAAACTTGATACAGTAAATTCTTGCATCTTTGATAGTTCTCTTCCACTTTGTTCTTTGTTGAAGTGAATTTGTTCTGTAACAGGTGAAACATATCTATTCGGAGTTGCTTCTTGATTCAACAAAGTTGATACAATGGGAATGCCCTTTATAGTTCAGTACAATGAAATCCCTTCTCAAGATTGTATCCGTTGTCGTATCTGTGGAACTCGAGTCGCATTCGTCCAGGATTACGTCTCAGATGTAAGGATTCGCACTCTCTCTGCATCATTTCTTGCAATTTATTTTACTATCAATTTGTTCGTGAGCACACCATATGGTTCTATGGGCTACAGATGTTTCCTTTGATACCTAAATTGCTATTGATTTCATAAAGAGGATACGTATGATTATATTTCTTGACTAAGCACAGAACAACTTATTATGCTCATTTTTTTGTCTTGTCCACTTTGCAGGTAAACGACTTATTTTATGGTGGGGTCTTTTATAGATTGTAAGTCTCATAATCTCATGCAATTTCAGCATCTTGTGTGTTTATTATTTGTCTAAGCTTTTTCCTGAGGCATATATGCAGGGTTAATGTTGAAGTAACAGAGGACGAGCGATATCATCAAGTAATAGATGACAATACCCTAGCCCATATTCACTGTCTCCAATGTAGAATGCAGATCGGGTGGAAACTTGTAAGATACTAATATTAAAGATCATTTGATATTCATGATAACAAGACGATTTTGTTGATTTTGTTGCTCTTTTCTCTTAATCTAAAGAATGTGTGATTTCTCAGATTGCAGTCCCCCGACCGACTAGGAATTTTAGAGAAGGAAGATTTTGTATGAGATTGTAAGTTTCTAATTAAGAGCTTGCAAATTGAGACTGTACACATATGTGATATGACTTGTAAGGTGTCAATTCAACTGAGTATTTTGTGGCAGGGACAAGCTTATTTACTGGAACGATGTAACATTGCTTCATTCTCTCTTCGGAACTGGAGGTGCTAATGAACAGGCTCCTGATGATCAAGATGGAGGTGCAGATGAACAGGATCATGACCAAGATGTAGGCGCTAATGAACAGAGTCCTAATGATCAAGAAGGTGGCGCTAACGAACAGGGTCCTAATGATCAAGATGGTGGCACTAATGTGCAAAATGCTGATCAAGGTGGAGTCGCTAATGAACAGATTCCTAATGAACAAGATTTAGGCGCTAATGAGCAAAATGCTGATCAAGATGGAGACGCTTATGAACAGGTTCCTAATGAACAAGATGTGGTCGTTAATGAACAAAATGCTGATCAACATGGAGTCGGTATTGAACAGGTTCCTGAAGAACAGGATGTGGTCGCTAATGAGCAAAATGCTGATCTAGAATGAACAGAATCATGATGAAGATGGAGGGCACCAATTAACTGAATGAAGATGTAGATCAACTGGGTGATGGAATAGATAATATGAACCAACTAATGATGAAAATGCAGACACTGATAGTCTACTCATGCTGATAAAAATGCAGAAAGATACACACTTTCTGAATAGAGTTCATACCTTACAAAATGCTAATTCATAATTGTGATATTCTTTTTCACTTTTTGATTTTGGGATTACAGTACGTACTATTATTTCAGGTTGGAACAAAGCAATTGAGACAGAACTTTTTACATGTTTGTTCTCGCAAAATCAAACCCAACCCGACCCAACCCGTTCAAGTTTGGGTTGGTTATTGACCCGCCCATTTATTAGCTCAACCCATGTCAACCCAACCCATTAAAATTTGGATTGATATGTAACCCGAATTAATTTTTGAGAAATCTTGTTAAAATATTTTAAAAAGACTTTTTTTTTTATTTGATATGTTATATTTTTATTTTTATTTTTAAACAAAGACCACATGGGTCATATTTTATTGGAAAAAAAAATTGACATGTTATATATAGTCATAATAAAGAAAAAAATAATTTTATTCGGTACTAAAAATTTATAAAAGAATAACTAAAACAATTAAAACTTAGTAAGAATTGGGCGGGTTGGGTTATAACCCGTTATAACCTCTTACCTAACCTGTTTTGACCCAAACAAATTTGAGTCGGTTTGGATCTTGACTCGTTTGTTATCTTGACCCGTTTTAACCCGCCCAAATTTGACCCAACCTGCCTAATTGACACCCCTACTAGTTTATCTTTTAATTTGTTTAAGCAAATCAACAGTCAGAGATGTATTTCCTTAACTGCGACTGCTATAAACTTTACTTTGTTTTCTTTTAAAATGCCGATGACTACTGTGGGAAATGATGATGTTTCAGTATATATTTAACACATATGTTTGAAAATTGTGGATCTAATGGCTTTTACTCTCATCCTAGAGTTGTTTCATGAGCAGATCGCACAGTCTACTTTTGTTTATTCATGTTGCTTTCTGCATCTGGTTAAAATTATATATTGTTATTTTGTACTATGGTGATTTAATGTTTGGTATCCGTTTAACTTGACATCTCCAAATCTGCTATGTGGAGCATATTTACAGCTTCTTGAGTTGTGTGTTCGGTAAGTATAATTTACTGAAATTTGCAAAGCCACACAGAAGGAATGTTTATTCATGGGGCTTTCGGGAAACTGTTTTAGTAGTGACTACCTAGTATCTGCTAACTAAGGTGCCAGTGCTCAATGCTCAGATTATACTAATTTGGGTTTCTGCTTTCTGCTGTTCAATTGTTTAGTATATTGCAAATGAGTGACCTTCTGAAATCTGTAAACTTGAACAGATGTAAGCCGTTTTTTTCTAGCAAAGTATTCCTTTTGTCAAGAGGCTATCACAATGTAGATATACACAATTGCTGTTCTCTTAGCCGTTTCTTTTGTTTTGTCCGGCTTAGAAATGATCCTCAAACTTTAACTACTGAGAAGAACGATTGGGAAAAATCAAAAGAAAAATTAGTAAAAAGTATATGGCGTCGCCTTCAGTGTGTTAAGACTGACATGATAACCAACTGCACCACGGCACCTTGGTGCCTGATCCAAGGGCCGTTAATTACTTGTCCAAATAAAGGCTCTAATTAGTTGGTAAATACAGACATGTTTCAAACTGCAGAAGTGAAGAAGCTAGTCCGAATGAACTCAAGAGGGATGGTTATATGTTTGTTGTTGCCTTGTGTAGTGTTGCTGTATGTCCAACAATTGCTAATTGAGAGCACTGAAGTTTATCGCTGCCTAAAACGCCTAAGAGGTAATACAAATCCTGTAGTCTTGTTTTGGTGTGTATTCGTGGTAGAGTTTTCCTTTCACCACAGCAAGTGGGATACATCTATTTCTCAAGATGCCAGCCTCTCAGATCTCAACAAGAGGAGCCTGACTTCTTAAGTAAGTTGCAGCACCAGTCCAGCTTGGCACCTAATGAAACTCAAAAAAAAAGTTCAAAACTGGCTTCGTGGGATACATCTATTTCTCAAGATGCCAGCCTCTCAGGTCTCAACAAGAGGAGCCTGACTTCTTAAGTAAGTTGCAGCACTAGTCCAGCTTGGCACCTAATGAAACTCAAAAAAAAAGTTCAAAACTGGCTTCGCCCGGACTCGAACCGGAGACCTTCAGTGTGTTAGACTGACGTGATAACCAACTACACCACGAAACCTTAGTGACAAATGAAGCTCCAGTTTTAGAGTTTACACTTTATATGTATTGCAGCGGCCTATCAATCATTAGTGGAGTACTTGTAAATCTAATAGTCCATTGGTTTGCCTGTTTATCTCTCTTCCTCAATCTCATGTGAATTTACTTTGATATATCTAATAGTAATTGAGAAACCATTTATGCTATAGTAACCAAGAATAGGGTCAAGATGCTGGCCAAGCAGCATTAGTAGAAAATTACAAATACGACTTTTTAAAAAATGGGGGGGAGGGAGGGGGGGTGGGGGGTCGTGTGAAGCTGTTTCAAATTTCCCTCCTGTATGAATTAACGGTCAACACATAGTTCATCTCAACTTGGTTTCAACAATCAAGAACTGATTTTTCTTTATCAACATTTTCTTCTCAGTCCCATTAAATCACTCTTCTGCATTTCTACTCTCTTATAATTTCCACCCTTCTTTTTTACTTTCTTGGTTCGAAGTTAGTCTTTTAATTTTTTCCCGTTGATAAACTCGGCTATTTCAGCAGTTCATCTTTGATATTTCCGTTGAAGTGAATTTGTTCTGTAACAGGTGAAACAAATCTGTTAGGAGTTGGTTCTTGATTCAACAGAGTTGATACAATGGGAAGGCCCTTTATACTTTACTATGACGAAATCCCTTCTCAAGATAGCATCCATTGTTGTATCTGCAGAACTCGAATTGCATTCATCAAGGATTACGTTCCTAATGTAAGGATTCTCGCTCTCTCTGCATCATTTCTTGCCATTATTTATAGTATCAATTTGTTTGTATACACACCAAATGGTTCTTTGATTCCCAAATTTAGGAATTAATTTTCTTCTGAATTGTACCTAACCATTCGTTTAGGAAGAACTGAACTATATTGTATTTTTTGATGAAATTGCTACTCATTTCATAAAGAGGATATATAAGATTCAATCCCATAATTTCGACAGCTATTTGTATCATTAATTGTGATTAATTAAGCATGGAATTCCCCTTATTATGCCCATTTTCTTGTCTTGTACACTTTGCAGGTGCACGACTTATTGTCAGGAGGGTACTTTCATAGAGTGTAAGTCTCATGCAATTTTGAAATCTGGGTATTACATATGTGTATATATGTATACATTACTAACCTTTATATATATGCAGGTTTAATGTTGAAGTACCAGAGGACGAGAGACATCATCAAGTCGTAGGTGGCAAAACCTTTGCAGATACTTACTGTGTTGAATGTGGAATTCCTCTCGGATGGAAACTTGTAAGATACTAATATTAAAGATCATTTGATTTTTATGATAACAAGACATTTTTGTTGCTCTTTTTTTTTTTTTTTTTTTTTTTTTTTTTTTTTTTAATTACGGAATTTCCTATTTCTCCAGATTGTAGTCTCCCAACCGTCTAGGTATTATAGAGAAGGAAGATTCTATATGAGATTGTAAGTCTCTAATTAAGAGTTTGCAAATTGAGCCTGTGCACATGACTTGTAAGGTGTTTATTCAAATAAGTATTTTGTGGCAGGGACAAGCTTATTTACTGGAACGATGTAGCGTTGCATTATTTTCTCTTTGAAGGCGCTAATGGACAGGCTCCTGATGATCAAGATGGAGGTGAAGATGAACAGGATCATGATCAAGATATAGGCACTAATGAACAGGATCATGATCAAAATGGAGGCGCTATCGAGCAAAATACTGATCAAGATGTAGGCGATAATGAGCAAAATGCTGATCAAGATATAGGTGTTAATGAATAGGATCATGATCAAAATGGAGACGCTAATGAATAGAATGACGATGAAGATGGAGGCGCGCCAATGAACTGAAAAAAGATGTAGATCAACTGGCTGATAGAATAGATAATATTGATGAAAATGCAGACATTGATACCCTACCCATGCTGATCAAAATGCAGAAAGATATACACTTTCTGAATAGAGCCACTTGAGCTAATACTTTACAAAATGCTAATCAGTTTTGTAATAGGTCCATATAGAACAACCAAAATACACAATCCTTAGTAACAATTTCTGATTTTTGAGATTGAAATCAAGTTGGTGGTGTGTGGATTAGGAGTAAACCACGGTTTCGACTCTGCAGTAGACAAAAATATTGTATTTTAGGGGAGAAGGGTAAAAGAACGGGCCTATTATTTTCCAAGTTTCAAGCCTTGCACCACTTGTCGAGGGGGATTTCTCGATTAAAAGAAAATGAGACACAAAAATATTCGGACATGAGACACAAAAATATTCATTTTCCGATGTACGAGTCAAACATGACAAAATGAAGTAGCTAATTTAGAGAAATCGAGTTGAAATTAAAATGTTAAATCATCAAAAACGTAAAAAAGAAATGAGTATAGAGGAGGAAAGATAGATTGAAGAGGAAGTAAATACCCTAT
Organism: Capsicum rhomboideum; assembly: GCA_031232105.1. NCBI lineage: Eukaryota > Viridiplantae > Streptophyta > Magnoliopsida > Solanales > Solanaceae > Capsicum > Capsicum rhomboideum. The sequence goes on along the minus strand of CP124713.1, from coordinate 3,898,443 downwards.
TTAATTTATTAATTTAATAAGAGAGAAATTTTATCGTTATTTACCACTCATATGTACAACACTACAACCTAAACCAAATTAACGAAAATGTTTAAAATTGAAATTTCTTATTAATATTAGCAACAATTTCGTAAATTATATGCTATATATAACAATGTAGGAGGGCCGGCCTTTAGTATTTGGAGGCCTAAGATCTTTATTTTCCATACCCGCATCAGGTGTTTACACCAAAAAAATTCAACATATTTTGATAAAAAGGAGAGATCGGGGGAAGGACCGCACCTAAGGGGTGTGGTGTAGATAATCTAGCCTGATTACAAGCATTAGTCGTTACTTCCACGGCTCGAACCTTTGACCTACACAAAGATAATTTTACAGTTGCTTCAAGGCTCTTCTTTGATTTAATATAATAAACATATGTAATCATGCATCTATCTTTTAGTGTAAACACTCAATACAAATAAGTTTTTACCATCGAAATTTACACAACAATAACATTATTAAGATATACATAGGAAAAGAAAAAGAAAAGGAAACACAATTGGTATTTTTTTCTCTATAGTACAATTTTAAGTCGGTGCAAAATAAAATGTCAAATATGACTAGTGTCAGAAATTAAAAAGAAAATAGTTTCGGAGGTAAAATGTAGTAAAATCTTCTTACGGGGCTAAACAAAACAAAAAATAACTTTGTAGAATATAATTAGTTGTTTAGTTATATGAGGACTCTAATATTATTACTTCTTATTTTTAGCAAGAATCTGGTACTAGCAGGAGTCTATTTTATTGTTTGCATCTCTCCGAAAATCATATTTCTCTCTCCAAAAATCATAACAGGTCTTTTATATTTCTCTCTTCGAAAATCATAACAGGTCTTTCACATTTCTCTCTCCACTTTGTTCTTTTGTTGAAGAAAATTTGTTCTGTAACAGATTGATCCACAAAGTTGATACAATGTCCTTTATAATTGGAAATCATCTAATCAATGTGCGTGGTTGCATCCTTTGCTGTTTTTGCGAAACTCGAGTTTCATTCGTCGAGCATTACTTTCCTAATGTAAGGATTCTCGCACACCAAATGGTTCTTTGATACCCAAATTTAGTGTATATTTTGATGAAATTGCTACTCATGTCATAAAGAGGATATATAACATTCAATCCCTTAATCTCTTGACTACGAACAGAACAACTTAATATGTTCGTTTTCTTGTCCAGGCTCAGGACTTAGTGTATGGCGGATACTTTAATAAAGTGTAAGTCTCATGCAATTTCAAAAATTGGGTGATTTCAGCATCTTGTGATTTTATTTTTTTCCGAGGTCTGAGGCATATGTGTGTTATATGCAGGTTTCATGTTGTTGTACCAAAAAACGTGAATTATCGTCGTGTAGTAGATGGAAATACCCTGGCCGATGTTTACTGTATCAATTGTCGTATCCTGCTCGGATGGGAACTTGTAAGATACTAATATTAAAGAACATTTGATTTCCATGAACAAGACGATTTTGTTGCTCTAATTTTCTTAAAATACAGAATTTATGATTTCTTCAGATTGCAGTTGCCCAACCGTCCCAGTATTTTATAGTAGGAAGATTCTTTATGAGATTGTAAGTTTCTAATTTCGAAGTTGCAAATTGAGAAAGGACACATATATGCGCTATGACTTGTAAGGTGTAACTTCAAATGAGTATTTTGTGGCAGGAAACAGATTATGTGTCAGAGTGGTGTAACGTTGCATGATTCTCTCTTTGGAGGAGCTAATGAACAGGCTCCTAATGGGCAAGATGTAGGCGCTAATGCTGATCAAGATGGAGGCGCTATTGATCAAGTTGGAGGTGTTAAATGAACAGAATCATGATGAAGATGGAGGTGCGTCAATGAAACGAAGGAAGAAGTAGATCAACTGGCTGATGGAATTGATAATATTGAATGAAAATGCAGACATTGATAGCCTACTCATGCTGATCAAAATGCAGAAAGATGCACACTTTCTGAATTAAGTCATAGTTCATATTTGTTTTTCCTCTTTTCGATTCTAGGACTACAGTACATATTATTACTTCAGGTTGGAACAAAGCAATTGACACTGAACTTGTTACATATTTGAGCTCTGGTACTACCGTAATTATAATTGCTATACAGTAGTGCTAGTGAACTTTAGTTTGTTTTCTTAAATATGTGGATGACTATTGGGAGGAAAAATGATGTTTCAGTATGTGGATCTAATGGCTTTTACTCTCATCCTAGAGTTGATTTATGAGCCAGATAGCGCAGTTGCTTTCTGCAACTGGTTAAAACTATATTGTTATTTTTTAATATGGTGACGTTTCGTATCCCTTTAACATGACATCTCCAAATTTGCTATATGGAGCATATTTACAGCTTGTTGAGTTGTGTGTTGTATGTCCAACAAAACGCCTAAGAATACAAATCCTGTAGTCCTGTTTTGGCGTGAATTCGTAGTAGAGTTTTCCTTTCACCACAGCAATTTCTCGAGATGCCAGCCTCTCAAGTCTCAACAAGAGGATCCTGGCTTCTTAAGTAAGTTACAGCACAAGTAAAGTTTGGCAGATAAGGAAAACATTTTAAAAAAAAATCCTAAATGGCTTCGCCCGGACTCGAACCGGAGACCTTCAGTGTGTTAGACTGACGTGATAACCAACTACACCACGAAACCTTAGTGAAAAAGGTAGCTCCACTTTCTATATTACACTTTACATGTATTCCATGAGTTGATTCGCCTATCAACCATTAGTGGAGTACTTGTAAATCTAATACTCTCTTCCTCAATCTCATGTGAATTTAAAGTGTAATATAGAAAGTGGAGCTATATCTAATACTCCCTCTGTCCCAATTTATATGACACATTTTCCATTTTAGTCAGTCCCAAAAAGAATGACACATTTTTATATTTGATAACAATTTAACTTTAAAATACACACTTTACCCTTAATGAAATGATTTACAACCACACAAATATCTATGACTCATTTTAGACCATAAGTTTCAAAAGTCTTCCTTTCTTTGTTAAACTTCATGTCAAATCAAAGTACATCACATAAATTGGGACGGAGGGAGTAGTATTTGAGAAACCATTTACGCTATAGTAACCAAGAATAGGGTCAAGATGCAGGCCAACCAGCATTAGTAGAAAATTACAAATATGACTTTTTATAAAAATTATTAGAAATTTTGATTTTAAATTAGTGTTTGTTTATGAAATCTATATAAAATTTTAATTTCAACTTCAAAACATGATTTCAAATCCCAAATTCTCCAAAAAGTAGGATTTAAAATTTCGAAAGAAAAATACCTATTATTTTAAACTTCTCATGTGAATTTTCTTTGCTATACCTAACAGTAATTGATCTAGCTTGCGCTTCAACATTTGATAGGAAGACATGATTTTAAATTTCATATGAAAAAATGGACTCATGTTCGGCCCGAAGATATTATTTGTACCATGTGAAAGGATTATATCAACAAAACGGAAATATGTGATACCTTTGGATAGTCCGATACTGGGGGCGGATCTACTAAGGCCGGTGAGGGTGCCATGCCACCCATAAACTTCGACGGAAACTCTATATATATAGGTAATATATTTACAGAATATGTATAAATAATAAACTTGCCACCCAAAGAACTGAAGTGGCCCATGGTGCTAGTGCCAGAGGGTCATTTATTCCGCCCAAGGTCTGCAGGTTCAAAACCTGCTAGCAACTTAATTTTGATAAGTTAAATTCAGTTGTGTTTCTTCTTTGACTTTTTAAAAATTTCTTATTAATTAGTATTTGTTTAATATAAATTTATGACTTTTCTTTAACTTCTTATTAATTAGTATTTATTTAATATAAAATTAAAAGATGAATAAGTTTTGTTCTCTCTCTAATCAACTTTTAATAAAACTCTGTCCATTCTTCTTCCTAAACCGGCTCAGCCAACAACCCCATCGCACTTCTTATTTCTTCTCTCGTTCTCAGCTCCGCGGAATTTCTTTCTCAGTCACCATCACAGTCTCATCACTCCACTGCTTTCTCAATATCCACAACCCTTTGTAACTTTGAAAGATATTTTTGTTTTCTCTTCTAGAATAAGTAAAAAGTTGATGCAGTCAAAATTAAAAAAAGTAAACACGCGAACTAGTCGAAGGAGGTTCAATATCTACTATATATATAAAAGATAATTTTAATCATGTATAAATATTATAATTTTTCACGGCTATAAGTTGGCTCGCATCTAGAATTTGGAGTCTCCAGTTGATTTAATCGACGAGTCTACTTGGCACCCGGAGACTCCAAATTCTGGATCCGCTATCTTGTTTATGAACAATCGTTTGCTCATTTAAGACTTTTGATAGTTTTTACGACTTGTGAGATTTTTATGTTTATAAGTGAAAATAAAACTTAAGAAATCCAAATTGAATATAAAGGTGGAAAATTTATTCAATTGGGTTCGTGTGAAGCAATTTCAAATTTCCCTCCTCTCAGTTAACAGAGCTTGGATTCAAGAATCAAGAAGTGACTTTTCTATATCAACATTCTCTTCTCGGTTTCATTAAAATTCACTCTTTTGCATTTCTACTCTGTTATAATTCCCACCCGCTTTTCATTTTCTTGAATTCTCGTTGATCACAAACTCTTTCTCCTGTTACATTTGTTATCTGGTGAGAAGAAGTTAGTCTTTTTTCCATTGATAAACTTTAAGACTTTTTCAGCAGTGCATCTTGATATTTCTCTTCAATTTTGTTCTTTGTACCGTAACAGGTGAAACATATCTTTAGGATTTGCTTCTTGATTCAACAAAGTTGATACAATGAGAAGACAATTTTTATATCAACGCAATGAAATCAAATGTCGTAGCTGCGGAACTCGAGTTGCATTCCGCCGGGATTACCTTCTGATCGTAAGGATTCTCATTCTCTCTGCATCATTTGTGAACACACCAAATGGTTCTGTGGGCTACAGACATTTTCTTTGATACTCGAAATTCAGGACAATCTTGAATTAATCTTCTTCTGAATTGTTCATACGGAAACTATTCGTTTATGAAAAACTATGTTGTATCTTTTGATGATTGCTACTGATTTCATAAAGACGATATGTAAGATTTAATGGCTTAATTTCAACAGCTATTTGTATCATGAATTGTGATTAATTAAGCATATATGTTATATTTCTTGACCAAGCACAGAACAACTTATTATGCTCATTTTCTTGTCTTGTACACTGTGTAGGTGCTAAACTATATTCCAGGAGGGATCTTTGATAGAGTGTAAGTTTCATAATTTATTTTGAAAATTGGATATTACATACGATTTCAGCCACTTGGGATTTATTAGTTGCCTAAACTTTTTTCTGCTGTCTGAGACATATATGTATTATTGCATAAGTTACAAACCTTTGTATATATGCAGGTTTAATGTTGAAGTATCAGAGGACGTGAACAATCATCGTGTAATAGATGGAAATACCCTAGCCAATACTTACTGCTTCCAATGTGGAACGCTGCTTGGGTGGCAATTTGTAAGATACTAATATTAAAGAGCATTTGATTTTCATGAACAAGACATTTTGCTGTTCCTTTTTATTAAATACTGAATCAATGATTTCTCCAGATTGCAGTCCCCCATCCGTCACCGTCCATCTATATTAGACAAGGAAGATTCTATATGAGATTGTAAGTTTCTAATTACAAATTTGCAAATTGAGACTGTACACATACGCCGTATGACTAGTAAGGGTTTATACAAATGAGTATTTTGTGGCAGGCACGAGCTTAGTTACTGGAATGATGAACCCTTGTTGCATGATTTAAACGAGGAACTAGATGGACTCGCTAATGAACTGGTTCCTAATGAACAAGTTTTAGGCGCTAATGAGCAAAATGCTGATCAAGATGGAAACGCTAATGCACAGGTTCCTAATGAACAAGATTTAGGTGCTAATGAGCAAAATGCTGATCAAGATGGAGGCGCTAATGAACAGTTCCTAATGAACAAGATTTAGGTGCTAATGAGCAAAATGCTGATCAAGATGGAGAAGCTAATGGACAGGTTCCTAATTAACAAGATGTGGATGCTAATGAGCAAAATCCTAACCAAGATGGAGACGGTAATGAACAGAATCATGATCAAGATGGAGGAGGTAATGAACAGAACCATGATGAAGATGGAGGCGCCCCAACGAAGCGAAGGAAGATGTAGATCAACTGGCTGATGGAATAGATAATATTGATGAAAATGCAGACATTGATAGTCTATTCATGCTGATCAAAATGTAGAAAGATGCACATTTTCTGAAGAGAGTCAGAGGTCATACTTTACAAAATGTTAATTCATAACTGTGTGATATTCATTTTCCTCTTTTTGATTTTGGGATTACAGTACATATTATTACTTCAGGTTGGAACATAGCAATTGACACTGAACTTATTACATTTTGAGCTCTGGTACTACCATTCTCTGTTTGCTGCTTAGTTTATCTTTTAATTTCTTGAAGCAAATCAACTGTCAGAGATATATTTCCTTAACTGCAACAGCTATACATTTGCTCTGTCTCAAGAAGTGTAGCTTCTTGACAATCAATGTTAGTGAACTTTAGTTTGTTTTCTTATAGCTGCGGAGGACTATTGGTGGGAAAAGATGATGTTTCAGTATGTGCTGAAGTCTGATTTAACACGTATGTTTGAAAATTGTGGATCTAATGGCTTTTACTCTCATTCTAGAGTTGTTTTATGAGCAGATAGCACAGTCTACTTTTTTGTTTATTCATGTAACATGTTGCTTTCTGCATCTGGTTGAAACTATATTGTTATTTTGTAATATGATGATGTTTGGTCCATTTAACTTGACATCTCCAAATCTACTATACGGGGCATATTTACAGTTTTTTGAGTTGTGTGTTTGTTAGGTGTAATTTACTGAAATTTGCAAATCCACATAGAAGGGGTGTGAATGCTAGCGTCATCTTGGATGGGTTTCTGTTTTCTCCCCTTTTTCTAAGGATGGGGATTTCAGAAAACTGTTTTAGTAATGACTGCTAAGTCAAGTCACAGTGCTCATATTATACTAATTCGGGTTTCTGCTTTCTGCTGTGCAATTTGTTTAATATATTGCAAATGTGTAACCTTCTGAAATCTGTAAACTTGAATAGATGTAATCCGTTTCTTCTAGCAAAGTAATCCTTTTGTCAAGAGGCTATTGCAATGTAGATATATACAGCTGCTGTTCTTATATATGTTGGACCAAGCAATCATATTTAAGGGTTCATGTTAATGTTAAAGTTGCAGCTTTACTTCTGAAACATTCCTTAAGTCTTCTGTCTTGTTTGGCTTAGAAATGATCCTTAGACTATACTGTTCAGTGTGTTAGACTGACATGATAACGAAACAATACCTTGGTGCCTGACCCAAGGGCCCTTGATTACTTGTCCAAATAAAGGCGCTATTAGTTGGTAAATACAGACATGTTTCAAACTGCAGAAGTGGAGAAGCTAGTTGGAATGAACTCAAGAGGGGTGATTATATACATTTGTTGTTGCCTTGTGTAGTGTTGCTGCATGTCCAACAATTGCTAATTGAGAGCACTGAAGTTTATCGCTGCCTAAAACGCCTAAATTCAAACCCTGTAGTCCTATTTGGCGTGAAGTCGTAGTAGAGTTTTCCTTTCACCACAGCAAGTGGTATACTTATATTTCTGAAGATGCCAGCCTCTCAAGTCTCAACAAGAGGATCCTGACTTCTTAACTAAGTTGCAGCACCAGTACAGTGTCACATAAGGAAATATGGGTGCTGACTCTATTAGCTACAATGCGAGTTATGAAATTAACTAAAATTTCAGATCTATGAATAAATAGATGTTGAACTCTGCTGATATCTCTTGCTCATCTCAGCAAATTAAACTTGATAGACAACATATGCAGTCCTTTTTTAAGACAAATCATCATGAGCAAGAAACTGAAAATTAGCATGCCCAAAATTGTACAAGCTTATGCACAACCGCAGATTTGAAATCACTAGTTATAAATCGCCCAAAAAGTAGCTAAGACTTGAAATATTAATATTCTAACACTGTGTAATTGGTCATATAAAGGGGTAAGGATATGCTGCATCACTCAATAGCTGCAGTTACAGGGTCATATGCACAAGTAAACAATTAATATCTACATCAAGGCAAGAAGAACGTAGGAACAGAGTTACAAGTTGAACAAGGTATTTATTAAGATAATAATCTAATTAGCTGCTGAAACAAAGAAAAACGTAAGATTAAACACACGCTAAACATTCAAAATTAAGATAACAATACTCTTTTGAAGGATTCTTCACAGAGAATAAGTCATCAAAGATCAATTGATAAACAACAATAATAATCAGCTAGAAGTTCTAGAAACTGAACATTGTTCCTTCATTATGTAATGAGAAATTACAATCTACAGCTACTACAATTAAACCCACGACAAACGCAATGTGAACTCCACAATCTAACCACCAAATCCATAGAGAGTCCTGCCTTGTCTCTTAAGAGCATAGACAACATCCATAGCAGTAACAGTCTTCCTCCTAGCGTGCTCAGTATAGGTAACCGAATCACGAATCACATTCTCCAAAAAGATCTTTAGCACTCCACGGGTCTCCTCATAGATCAGACCGGAGATACGCTTCACACCACCCCTACGAGCAAGCCTGCGGATAGCCGGCTTCGTAATTCCCTGGATGTTGTCCCTCAGCACCTTCCTGTGCCTCTTGGCTCCTCCCTTGCCCAATCCCTTGCCTCCCTTTCCACGACCAGACATTTTCACAGAGAGAAATTTGAAGAAGAAGCAATTTCTAGGTTTTTGGATTTGGGTGAAATGAACTCCTTTCGGTGGTGGGTATTTATATTTGGCGGATTTGGGCGCCGTGAATTTCGCGGTTTGAAATGTGGCGGGGCATAAATCCTAGCCGTTAAATATTTGGGGATTTACTTGGTAATCGACGGATAGAAATGTCGATCCATGTGAGAGGCGGAAACTGAATACAAGCCGTTGATTGAAAGGGGAGCGATCCATGTGAGAGAAGATCTAGGGATGTTAATTGATCTTCTTCTAAGAGCATTTGTTTTCTCTTTCTCGCACTAACAATTATTTGGTCATACGGAATATTTCTTTGTTTCGTTTTAGTTTAACCTTGTTGACTTATTATTCCCCTTACAAAAATATTTATTATGAGTTTATTTTACTAAAGTATCCCTATTAATTATGATTTGAAAATATAAATTTAAGTATATATACTTTACATTGTCATTTGATGATAGGGGTATTATTGAAAAATTATATTTTCTCCCTTTCATTTTATATGACCTACTTTCTTTTTTGGTCCGTCCCAAAAAAAATGTCACATTTTCTTATTTGATAACTTTTTGAAGGCACAATTACTCTTTTACCGTTATTGGTCCCGCTTAATTAAAAAGTGAATGCATTACTTTTTATTTTTTAAAGGACAATATGGTAAATATTATTAAGTCAAAGCTTATTTCTTAAACTCCGTGCCCAGTCAAATTAGGCCACATAAATGGGACGGAGGGAGTAATAAATTTCTCTTGATTTTATAAATGGGACGACTAAATTGAAACAGATATTTTTAGCAAGAAGGCCAACTAAAACGAAACGAAGGTACTATTACAACTTACAATCATGTCAAATAACTAATTGTTAGTCTCTTCATTAAAAATGATATTTTACTTTCTGAGAAGTTAAATATTTCACCCTTTCCAATTTTTATGTTCATGTTTTGAATCAACACTAAGTAGGCGTTTGACCATGAAAATTAAATTTTTTGGAGTTGGAGTTGGAGTTGAAGTTGAAGTTGAAGTTGAAGTTGGAGTTGGAGTTGGAATTAGAGTTATGTTTGGCCATGAAAATAAATTTGACTTTTTGTGAGAGAAGTAGAAGTGAAAAAAGTGAAAACAAGAAAAAGTTGTTTTTACTTTTCTAGAATTTTATTTCACTTTAGTGAAAAAAATTTCATGGCCAAACACCACGAAATTTCACTTTTTTCACGAAAGTAAAATAAAATTTCGGAAAAAAGTGAAAAAAATTCATGGCCAAACGGGCCCTAAATTTAAGAAAGAAATAGTAAGTATTTTTTACACTTATTATAATAATTATTAACTAAGTCATAATATTTGTGTAGCTATAAAAAATTTAAAATTATAAACTTAAATGAGTCATAAAATTTGTGTTCCCATTAAAGCTTCTCACTAAAATGTTTAATCTCACGATTGCCTTTCAAATAGGTTGATCTTTAATTTTTATCGTTAGCAATTGAACTAATGCCTAGCGTTCCGTTAGTAGGCTATCAAATTGTGTATCTTTCTGCATTAGAGTTGCATAAGTTGTTTAAGGGCGTGTGGCATAACTTGTGAGATATTATGATGTGAAATATAAATTTATGCCCATGAAAAAATTACTGTCCTAGGAGACAAAAAGTAAAACCAGTATAAAATAGAGACGGAAGTGCAAATTACCCAAATAAGAAGTGTAAAACTAATTATTCAAGTTCAAAATGAGTATCTATTTTAAATCTTGTATTGTTGGGCTAAAACAATCCAAAAACCTCTTAACATAGTATGATATTATTTACTTTGATTCAAGCTCGCATGGATTTCCGCAAAAAACCGCATGCAAACTAGCTCCAATGCCAAATAAAGGTTCTTCCTTTAACAATGATGGATTCTTAGAAATCTAATATCAACAATTATCAAACGAATAAATTCAGAAGGATCGAGTTATTTATGGATTGGGTTCAATATTTCATGTGGACCAATAAATCAGTATAACGTATTTAATTAAAGCACAACATATATCATCTCATAATTCTGTTAGAAGAAAGGATATTTATAACCATAAAGAGCAATTGGACCAAAATTATCAAACTAGCTCTGCACCAGTTTATGTGATTCGAACCAAGTTACTAGAAGGTTCATACAGAACTACAATAATACTCAACTCCTAATCTGTTTCTGATTTTTGAGATCAAAATTCACATAACATATTGAAATATAACTCTAATTCTCAGAAAAGAAAACATAACGGTATTTTATTCTTCACATTTGTAAGTCGGTGCATATAGTTAAGGGGGCAGAATAAAATGTCAATATGACTAATTTCAGAGTTTGGAGAGGTAAATTGTAAAATCATGTTATAGGAAAAATAAAAAATAAAAAAAATAAAATATAGTTGAATTTCCCTCCTTTTTTGTATTAACGGTCAAGACAGAGCTTGGATTCAAGAATCAAGAAGTGGCTTTTCTATATTAACATTCTCTTCTCACTGTTGTGCATTTTTCTACTTTCTTGTATTCTCAGTTTCCACCAGCTCTGCTACAAGTTACATTCATAATCTGGTTCGAAGTTAGTCTTTTTTTTTTCCATTGATTCTTTCAGCAGTAGACTTTTCATATTTCTGTTCCACTTTGTTCTTTGTTGAAGACAATTTGTGCTATAACAGGTTGATACAATGGAAGAAAACGTTGCAGTTGATCCATGTGATTACGTCTATTGCAGTTCTTGCGAAACTCCAGTTGCATTCATCGAGGATTACGTTCCCAATGTAAGGGTTCTCACTCCATCTCTCTGCATCATTTCTTGTGAACAAAATTGTTTTCTTTGATAACCCAATTTAGGAACTAATTTCTTCTGAATTCTACTCAATCATAAGTATATGTTGATGAAATCGCTACTCATTTCATAAAGAGGATTCAAGCCCCAGCTATTTATACTCTTGCTTTTTCTGTTATATTTCTTGATTAAGCACAGAACAACTTATTATGTTCATTTTCTTGTCCAGCCGCAAGACCTAGTGTGGGGAGGGTACTTTAATAGAATGTAAGTCTCATGCAATTTCGAAAATTGGGTGATTTCAGCATCTTGTGATTTTATTATTTGCCTAAGATCTTTTTCTGAGGTTTGTGTATTATATGCAGGAGAAATGTTACAATAGAACAAACGACTAATCGACTAAGTGGAAATACCCAAGCAGTCAGATACTATACTTGCTGTATGCAATGTCATGTGCTGCTTGGGTGGAAAATTGTAAGATACTAGTATTAAAGAACATTTGATTTTCATGAACAAGACGATTTTGTTGCTTTTTTTTTTCTTAAAGTACAGAATTTATGATTTCTTCAGACTGAAGACACCCAACCGTCTGAGTATTTGGTACCAGGAAGATACTTTGTGAGAATGTAAGTTTCTCATTACAAATTTGCAAAATTGAGACTATACACATACCCGGTAGGACTTGTAAGGTATTATTCAAATGAGTATTCTGTGGCAGGGACCATCTTATGTACCGGAATGGTGTGAAATTGTGTCAATATCTCTTTGGAGGCATTATTGCACAGGCTCCTAATAATCAAGTTGAAGGTGCTAATGTACAGGCTCCTAATAATCAAGTTGGAGGTGCAAATGCACAGGCTCCTAATGAGCAAAATGCTGATCAAGTTGTACCTGCTAATGCTGAGCATGATGGAGGCGCTAATGCTGATCAAGATGGAGGTGCAAATGCACCGGCTCATAATCAAGATGATATAATGGACTTTGGATTTGGAAATCATCTACTCGATGAGCCGGATTGCATCCTTTGCTGTATTTGCAATAATCGAGTTGCATTCATCGAGGATTACGTTCCTAATGTAAGGATTCTCTCTCTGCATCATTTCTTGTGAACACACCAAAAAGTTTTCTTTGATACCAAAATTTAGGAATTAATTTGTACTTAAATCATTCGTCTAGGAAGAACTGCACTATATTGTACGTATATTTAGATGAAATTGCTACTCATTTCATAAAGAAGATTCAATCCCTTAATTTCGACAGCTCTTTTTCAGTCTTATTTCTTGACTAAGAACAGAACAACTTATTATGTTCGTTTTCTTATCCAGGCGCAGGACTTAAAGTATGGAGGGTACATTAATAGAATGTAAGTCTCATGATTCCAAAAATTGGGTATTTCAGCATCTTGAGATTTTATTATTTGCCTAAGCTTTTTCCGTGGTCTGAAGCATGTATATATTATATGCAGGTTTGATGTTGTTGTAGAAAACAACGTGAATCATCATCATGTAGTAGATGGAAATACCCTAGCCAATATTTCCTGTATCGATTGTGGTGTCGTGATCGGATGGGAACTTGTAAGATACTAATTTTAAAGAGCATTTGATTCCATGAATAAGACGATTTTGTTGCTCTATTTTTCTTAAAATACAGAATTTATGATTTCTTCAGATTGCAGTTGCCCAACCGTCGGAGTATTTTGTAGTAGGAAGATACTTTATAAGATTGTAAGTTTCTAATAATAAATCTGCAAATAGACTTCACACATATATAAGCGGTATGACTTGTAAGGTGTTAATTCAATTGAATATTTTTTGGCAGACACCTGCTTAGGTACCAGAATGGTGTAACGTTGCATGATTCTCTCTTTGGAGATGCTAATGTGCTGGCTCCTAATAATCAAGTTGGAGGTGCAAATGCACAGGCCCCTAATGAGCAAAATGCTGATCAAGTTGTACCTGCTAATGCTGAGAATGATGGAGGCGCTAATAATCAAGTTGGTGGTGCAAATGCACAGGCTCCTAATGAGCATGATGGAGTCGCTGATCAAGTTGTAGGCGCTAATGCTGATAAAGATGGAGGTGTTAATGAACAGGTTCCTAATGAACAAGATGGAGACGCTAATGATCAAGTTGGAGGTGCTAATGATCTAGAAGGGGACGTTACTGAACAGGATCCTAATGATCAAAATTGAGGCGCTAATGAGCAAAACGCTGATTAAGATGGAGATGCCAATGAACAGAATCATGATGAAGATGGATGTGTGACAATGAAACGAATGAAGATGTAGATCAACTGTCTGATGCAGATAATATTGATGAAAATGCAGACATTGATAGCCTACTCATGCTGATCAAAATGCAGAAAGATAACACAGTTTCTGAATAGAGTTCATACTTTACAAAATGCTAATTCATAATTGTGTGATATTCTTTTTTCTCTTTTGATTATAGGATTATAGTACATGTTATTACTTCAGGTTGGAACAAAGCAATTGACACCAAACGTTTTACCTATTTGAGCTCTGGTACAACCGTTCTCTATATGCTGCTTAGTTTATCTAACTGATATGATTAGAATTGTGGGTTCAATGGCTTTTACTCTTATCCTGAAGATGATGTATGAGCAGATAACACACTTTTTGCTCATACCAATTTCTTTCTGCATCTGAAGGTTCAGCATGTGGTAAATATTTGACAAAAGGGTGAAAACAATATTTTCACTTTGTAGTAGTATGTGAGGCTTGGTATCCGTTTCATTTGACATCTCTAAATCTGCAATATTTGGAGCATATTTATAGGTTTTTGAGTTCTTTTACCTGAATAAATGTGAATGCTAATAGGCATCTCGGTTTCTGTTTCCTCCCCTTTTTCTTAGGATGGGGCTTCTGAAGAACTGATTTAATAATATGCTAACTCGAGTTCCTGTGCGCTCATGTCATACTAATTTGGGATTCTGCTTTCTCTTGTTCAATTGTCTAATGTATTGGAAATGTTTAACCTTCTGAAACCTATAAAGTTGAACAGATGTTTGATAGTGAATCTATGTAACTTTTGTTTCTGTTTCTGGTTGTGACTTGTTGGTAAAAACACTTTATGCCTAAAGGCTTAATAGCTTATACAAATCCTGTTCTTTCTGTGGACTAAAGTATCATTTTGTAGATCCAATTGAAATAATTCTTAGAAATACATTTATTGTTCTTATGCTGGACCAAGCAATCATATTTGAGTGTTCTTATTAATGTTAAACTAAGGAGAAGAGGCAGTAGAAACTTGATTTCTCAAGTAGTGAATCCTCAACAAGAGGAGAGGACCATGATTTGTTAAAGTAGTCCTGAATTTGCAGCTTCAGTCTTGTTTGGCTTTGAAATTATTCTCAAAATTTAACTACTGAGAACAACCATTGAGAAAAACTGAGAAACAAACTAGTACAATAGCATGGCGTCACCCAAGAACCGGAGACCTTCAGCGTGTTAGATCACCATGGTGTTTGGCAAATTCTTACCCTTCTTTTATCATTCTTTAATATCCCCGGTCCAAATTACCTGTCGGTTTTCGCTTCTCGAGATTCAAGTTGTAGATACATTTGTTCTTATACTTGGACCAAGCTGAGGAGAAGGGGAAGTAGAAACTTGATCAAATGCCCTTAACGTATTAGAAATGACTCAAAAATATCATTTTTCTGATTTTGGAGATGAAAAATCATATACAACTCCTTCGAAATATAGAACTACAATAATACACTTAAAAAAAGAAAAAAAACTACAATACTCATTTGATTTTGGACATGAAAATTCACACAAAAGTAACATAATTATGAAGACATGTATTTCTTATAAGTTGAAGAAAAGACGAGAAAAAAAAGGAAAAAGGAAACATAACTGAAAAAAAAAATTCCCTCCTATTTGACTTAAGGGTCAAGATATATATCTTCCCAACTTGATTCATTCAAGAATCAAGAACTGATTTTTCTATATCAATTTAGTCTCGTCATTTCAGAAGTAGGCATCTACTCTATCAGAGTATTAATCACCAGCCATTTTTTTTTACTTACTTGAATTCTCTTCTTTTACATTCATAATCTGGTTCGGAGTTAGTCTTTCTTCCACTAATTTTTCAGTAGTTCATCTTTCATATTTCGCTTCTTCTTTGTTTTTTGTTGAAGTGAATTTGTTCTGTAACAGGTGAAACATATCTATTAGGAGTTGCTTCTTGATTCAATAAAATTGATACAAATGGGAATCCGGCCTTCTCGTGATTGCATCCAATGTGGTATGTGCGGGACTGAAATAGCATTCAACGAGGATCACATTGCTAATACTGTATGGATTCTCACTCGATCTTTCTGCATCATTTCTTGCAATTTATTATCAACTTGTTTGTAGACACACCAAATGGTTCTATTACCTGGACATTTTCTTTGATACTCAAAAGTAAATTATTTAATTTCTTCTGAATTGTTCTTAACTGAACTAGTCGTTTAGGAAAAAACTATGTTGTATCTTTTGATGAAATTGCTACTGAATTGTGATTAATTCAGCACTCTGATATATTTCTTGATTTAGCACAGAACAACTTGTTATGCTTATTTTCTTGTTCTGTACATTTTGCAGGAACCCTTTAATATAGGGATCTTTGATAGTGTGTAAGTTTCATGAATTCATGTTTGGAAATTGGGTTTTACAGATGCTTCCACCATCTTGTGCATACGTTCCAAACCTTTATATAAGTGCGTGTATGCAGGTTTAATGTTGAAGGACCAGACGACGAGAGATATCATCAAGTAGTATCTGGCAGAACCCTAGCCGATACTTACTGTGTCAGATGTGGAATGCTGCTCGGGTGGAAAGTTGTACGATACTAATATTACAGAGCATTTCATTTTCATGAACAGGATGATTTTGTTCTTTTTTAAAAAAACAATAATAATAATTTACAGAATTTATGATTTTTCCAGATTGCAGTCCCCCGACCTTCCATGTATATTAGAGAAGGAATATTCTATATGAGATTGTAAGTTACTAATTACAAATTTACAAATTGAGACTCTACACGTATGTTGTATGACTTGTAAGATGTTATTACATATGAGTATTTTGTGGCAGGGAAAAGATTATTCACTGGAATGATGAACAAGGTCAAAATAATCAAGGTGGAGACGCTAATGAACAAGGTCCTAGTAATCAAGATGTAGGCGCTAATGAACAGGTTCCTGATGAACAAGATTTAGGCAATAATGAGCAAAATGCTGATCCAGATGGAGACGCTAATGAACAGGTTCCTGATGAACAAGATTTAGGCGATAATGAGCAAAATGCTGATCCAGATGGAGAAGCTAATGAACAGGTTTCTGATGAACAAGCTTTAGGCGATAATGAGCAAAATGCTGATCAGTTCGATGGAATCCCTTCTTGCGATTGCATCCATTGTGCTACGTGTACAACTCGAATTGCATTCATTGAGGATCACATTGCTAATACTGTATGGATTCTCACTCGATCTCTCTGCAAAATTTCTTGCAATTTATTGTCAACTTGTTTGTGAACACACCAAATGGTTCTATCATCTGGACATTTCCTTTGATACTCCAAAGTAAATGTATTAATTTCTTCTGAATTGTTCTTAACATAACTCGTCGTTTAGGAAAAACTATGTTGCATCTTTTGATGAAATTGCTACTGATTTCATAAATTTCAACAGCTATTTCTGTCATGAATTGTGATTAATTCAGCACTCTGATATATTTCTTGACTAAACATAGAACAACTTATTCTGCTTATTTTCCTTGGCTTGTACATTTTGCAGGAACCCTTTAATATAGGGATCTTTGATAGAGTGTAAGTTTCATGATTTCATGCTTTGATATTGGGTTTTGCAGACGATTTCGCCATCTTGTGCATACATTCCATACCTTTACATATGTGTTTATATGCTGTATGCAGGTTTAATGTTGAAGTACCGGACGATGTGAGATATCATCAAGTAATATCTGGCAGAACTGTAGCCGATACTCACTGTGTCAAATGTGGAATGCTGCTCGGATGGAAAGTTGTAAGATACTAGTATTGAAGAGCATTTCATTTTCATGAACAGAACGATTTTGTTCTTCTTTTAAAAAAAAAAAAATATTTACAGAATTATGATTTCTCCAGATTGCAGTCCCCCGACCTTCCATGTATATCAGAGAAGGAATATTCTATATTAAATTGTAAGTTCCTAACTACAAATTTACAAATTGAGACTGTACAGTTTGGTATGACTTGTAAGATGTTATTACAAATAAGTATTTTGTGGCAGGCAAAAGCTTATTTACGGGGATGATGAGCAAGGTGGAGGCGCTAATGAACAAAGTCGTAATAATCAAGATGGAGGCGTCAATGAACAGATTCCTAATGAACAAGATGGGAGCGTTAATGAACAAGATGTGGGCGCTAATGAGCAAAATGCTGATCAAGATGGAGGCGCTACTGAACAGGTTCCAAATGATCAAGAAGGAGGCGCTGATGAGCAAAATGAAGCTGAAGGTGCCAATGAACAGGTTCCTAATGAAGATGTAGATCAGCTGGCTGAGGGAATTGATAATATGAATTTAAATCCAGATCTATGAACCATCTATTGATGAAAATGCAGACATTGAAAACTCATTGATCATGCTGATCAGAATGTAGAACTAGCTTACTAGAATTTAAGCATTTGGCAATGATGTTGAATTGATGAAAATGGACTTTGCTGTAAAGTAGTAGTAGGTCTATTCAAATTACTAGTATCTGATGTCTCTTCTTTCTAGTAAACAATTGAATCCCTTCAAATCTCATATTGGTATAGCAAACAACTTGTTTTGCTATACCTACGAGGGGACAGCTTCCTGTTCACCTAAACAGTCGAGGCTTTTCTAGTTCCCCGGTGTAATGGTTTAACTTCTGTTGAGATCAGGTGTGATGGTATCTTAATTAAAGAAGAGAAACCATTTATGCTTGTGTAAAGTAAACCAAGAACAGGGTCAAGAGGCTAGCCAAGCAGCATTTTGACAACCCAGAAATAGAAAGGATAAAGCCTGAGTTTACTGATAAAAATTTTGTTTTTTTCTATAATTTGTTTCAAAGGACTAAAACTGTGATGAAGACTTAATGCAATACCGCGAAAACCTAGCTTCAAAAATTAAGGGGGGAAAGGGAAAAAAGGTAACCCTCCTGAATGAAATGTGACACTCTATTTACTTGCTATTTTACATCATGTCTGGGTCTGTGTGAGGCATTACAGTACTGACTCTACTGATTTGCCATTTCACGAAATATTTGTTTAGACAATCGATCAATATCAAGGTAATTAGCTGCTAGAGAACAAAGAAATACTTACATTGAAAACAGAATAACCATTCAAATTAACAAGAACTAAGCGAGTTGGCGGTCAAAATTAAGCCATGGCACTGGTTAGAATCTCTCAAGTTATATGAAATCTTAGACTCTCAGCCAGGGAAGTGAATGTTCATCAACCAATAAGCTTTTCAAAATCTTCATGAGTATGACTTGGATTCTCTCAATTGTAGATACATTTTCTGTTCTTATACTTGGACCAAGCAATCATATTTGAGGGTTCATACTTCATAATAATGTTAAGCTAAGGAGAAGAGGAAGTAGAAACTTGATCAAATGCCCTTAACGTCTTAGAAATGAATCAAAAATACCATTTTTCTGATTTTGGAGATGAAACACCATATACTACTACTTCGAAATATAGAACTACAATAATACGCAACTCCTTATCTGATTTTGGAGATGAAAAATCACACAACAATAACATAATGGAAGACCTGTATTTCTCATTAAAAAAAGAGGAGGAAAAGAAAAGGCAACATAACTGAAAAACAAATTTCCCTCCTATCTGAGTCAACGGTCAAGACATAACTCTTCTCAACTTGATTCATTCAAGAATCAAGAACTGATCTTTCTATATCAATTTAGTCTCGTCATTTCAGAAGTGGGCATCTACTCTATTAGAGTATTAATCACCAGCCATTTTTTGTACTTTCTTGAATTCTCATTTTCCACCAGCTCTCTTCTTTTTACATTCATAATCAGTTAGTCTTTTTTCCACGAACTTTACAGCAGTGCTTCTATTAGGAGTTGCTTCTTGATTCAACAAAGTTGATACAAATGGGAAGATTCTGTTTAGTTGGATACGATGGAATCCCTTCTCGTGACTGCATCCATTGTGGTATATGCAGAACTCGAATTGCATTCATCGAGGACCACGTTGCTAATTCTGTATGGATCCTCACTCGATCTCTCCGCATCATTTCTTGCAATTTATTAACAACTAGTTTGTGAACACATCAAATGATTCTGTCATCTATGGACTTCAGAAATTTTCTTTGATACTCCAAAGTAAAATGTATTAATTTCTTGTGTATTGTTCTTAACTTAGCTAGTCGTCTAGGAAAAACCATGTTGTATCTTTATATGAAATTGGTACTGATTTCATAAACTTCAACAGCTATTCTATCATGAATTGTAATTAATTCAGCACTCTGATATATTTCTTGACACAACTTATTATGCATATTTTCCTGTCTTGTACATTTTGCAGGTATCCTTTAATGTAGGGGTCTTTAATAAAGTGTAAGTCTCATGATTTCATGTTTGGAATTGGGTCTTTACAGACGATTTCACCATCTTGTGATTTTGTTATTTGCCTAAACTTTTTTCTGCGGCCAGAGGCATATATGCATATGTTACAAAATTTTATATGTGTATATATGTTGTATGCAGGTTTAATGTTGAAGTACCAGACGACGTGAGATATAATCAAGAAAAATCTGGCAAAACGCTAGCGGATACTTACTGTGTCAAATGCGGAATGCTGCTTGGGTGGAAAGTTGTAAGATACTAATATTGAAGAGCATTTCATTTCATGAACAGGACGATTTAGTTCTTCTTTAAAAAAAAACCTTTTTACTGAATTTATGATTTCTCCAGATTGCAGTCCCCCAACCTTCCATGTATATTAGAGAAGGAATATTCTATATGAAATG
Source organism: Capsicum rhomboideum (assembly GCA_031232105.1). Classification (NCBI taxonomy): domain Eukaryota; kingdom Viridiplantae; phylum Streptophyta; class Magnoliopsida; order Solanales; family Solanaceae; genus Capsicum; species Capsicum rhomboideum. The sequence goes on along the minus strand of CP124713.1, from coordinate 3,877,823 downwards.
GTAAGTTTCTAATTACATGTGTGCAAATTGAGACTGTACACATGCGGTATGACTTTTAAGATGTAATTACAAATGAGTATTTTGTGGCAGGCAAAAGCTTATTCACTGGAATGATGAACAAGGTCTTAACAATCAAGAAGGAGGCGCTAATGAACAGGTTCCTATTGAACAACATGTAGGCGTTAATGTGCAAAATGCTGATCAAGATGGAGGCGCTAATGAACAGGTTCCTAATAATCAAGGAGGAGGTGCTAATGAGCAAAATGTTGATCAAGATGAAGATGCTAATGAACAGGTTCCTAATGAAGATGTAGGTCAGTTGGCCGAAGGAATAGATAATATTGATCTAAATCTAGACCTATGAACTAACTATTGATGAAAATGCAGATATTGACAACTCGTTGATATGCTAATCAGAATGTAGAACCAACTTACTATGTAGAATCTAAGCATTTGGCAATGTTGAATTGATGAAAATGGACTGTTGTAAAGAAGTCTTTTCAATATCAAGGCTCTTTTAAATTCCTGATGTAATAGTTTAACTTCTGTTGATATTAAGTGTGGTGGTATCTTACTTAAAGAAGAGAATCCACTTATGCTTGCATATAATAAACCAAAAACAAGGCAAAGATGCTGATTGCTGGCCAAGCACCATTTTCAAAATCCAGAAATGGAAAGTTAAAGCAAAGCCAGAGTCTACCAATAAAAGTTCTGTTCTTTTTATCCAGCATATTTTCGAAAGACTAAAACCATGACAAAGACTTTGATGCAAAACTGTGAAGATCTAGCTTCAAAAATGTCTACATTTGTTTGTAAGACGATCAATCAATCAAGGTAATTAATTGCCAGAGAACAAATAAACTTAAATTGAACATAATATAACTTTCAAATTAACAGGACCTAAGCAAGTGAAAATTAAGTTATGGAACTGGTTAGAATATATCAAGTTAAATGAAAGATTAGACACTACCAGGGAAGTAAAATTTCATGCTCATTTCACACCATTTCTTCCAACTTTAGACAGTTAATAATAGTAAAACTACTCCAAAAAAATGGAATAGAACATCAAGACAATGGAATAACAAGTAACGAATAACGGGGGAGAAATGTGAGCACTTCACATCTATAATCTATAATGACATTAAAACAAATAAAAACAGAACACCAGAAGGATTGCAAAGAGAAGTCATTCAGATCTATCAAACAACGAAATAAATCAACCGCTGGAAGACCAATATATAATTACTAGAAAGATAACTTTTGTTCATTGACAATGTAACCAGAAATTACAACCATCTAAACCATAAGACCAACACTAAACAGAACCAACCAACACAGCCACAAAAGCAACATAAACTAAAACCTACAACTACTACTTACTATCCATTACCCCCAGCCTAAACAACACCCAATCTAACCACCAAATCCATAGAGAGTCCTTCCCTGCCTCTTAAGAGCATAAACAACATCCATAGCAGTAACAGTCTTCCTCCTAGCATGCTCAGTGTAGGTAACTGAATCGCGAATCACATTCTCCAAAAAGATCTTCAGCACTCCACGGGTCTCCTCATAGATCAGACCGGAGATACGCTTCACACCACCCCTACGAGCAAGCCTACGAATAGCTGGCTTCGTAATTCCCTGGATGTTGTCTCTTAGCACCTTCCTGTGCCTCTTGGCTCCTCCCTTGCCCAATCCCTTGCCTCCCTTTCCACGGCCAGACATTTTCACAGCGAAATTCGAAGAAGAAATTTCTAGGGTTTTGAATTTGAAGTGAATGAGAAATGTAGGGGATGGTGGTGGGTATTTATATTTGGGGGATTTGGGAGACGTGAATTTCGTGGGCGGTAAAATGTGGCGGGGGATGAATCGTAGCCGTTTAAATTTTGGGGATTTACTTGTTAATCGACGGATAGGAATGTCGATCCGCGTGAAAGGGGAAAAATGAAAATGAACCGTTGATTAGAATTGAGATCTACGGTATGGAGTGGTTCATTGTGTGGTGTCGCGGATTGTGCTTTTTCAGTGAGAGAAAAACAGGGGGGTTACGAGAATCTAATCTTCTGACTAAAATTTTTGGATAAGTATTTACTCGGGGAAAGCAGAAAAAAAGAACAGGATAGTCTCTGACGATCTTCTTCTTCTTTTTTTTTAAAGAAAAAAATAAAAAATAAACTATTGACCATTTAGAACTTCGCTTGGTTGTTAGTATGATTACTTAAACAACATGTCAAGAATTTAAATTCTAAAATTATTCACGTTGTTCTAAGTATTAATTTTATTAAGAACGAGACGCCTGAATTTAAATAGATAACTGAATATTAAGATGAGTCGAACGTCTGAATCTAAATATATATCTGAACATTAAAATGATATATTAAGATTTGAATATTAAGACAATTTTTTAAAAAAAAAAGTTAGTACAACATTGAAGTTATAGAATTATATCAAATTAAGTTGGTTCGGGTGTTTTAAAGTTTGGGTTTGATATTTTGCAGTGCGGTAAATCATAACTATAATTTGTTCAACTTTGACTTACATATACTTAAATAATAAAAAATTATAATTTTGACTTTTCAAGAAAACGTCTCAATTATATCATACTAACACCTTACATACGTTGAAAACATTCAAAGAATACAAGCATGCAATTCTCTTCGTTAATCAAATACACACAAAAAAAAAAGTCATTTCAATCAAGATAGAGTAGTCAAATGTTTTAATATTTCGGTATTCTTTTTATAAATACCGTATCAACTACCAAAAAAATTCAAAACGAATAGCAAATACCATAACATCAAAACTATTGTTATCAAAATTTCACTATGGTACTTGGTATCTAGCGTACAATGTCCACTCCTATCGTTGGGTGTCGAGTAGTGATGATGGTATAAACTGATGATGATGGTTGTAGATAGCAATTAGTGGTAATGGTGAAAGAAACGATCAATGATAGCAGTTGATTAAGAGATAAATAGAGTTGTATTTATAAATATTCATCAATAAATTAAATTCTCCATTTCGTCGTATTTTGTTTGCGATTGCAGTCAATTTCGTCACTTCAAATTTATTGCAAATAGATCGACACGCCCTATCTGACCAAATTTGCTCTTCATCACAATCAGATTTGTAAAATCTGGAGTCAAAAAATCACAAAGATATGGAGGCTCCATTTTTATGGGTACTTCAAGTCCCATCTTTGAATTTCAAAAAGTCTACACTGCACAAGCCTTGAAGAAGGGGCATATATAGATATCAAAAATTTATTGGATTTAAAATAGGACTCTACAAGACGAGTTCAATCTATCTTCAAACTCTAAGATTCGTTTGGATATCGTGAAGATTACTTTACCTAGACCTTATCTCACGTCAATAACACGGAACGCATTTACTATTGAAGAGGCATCTTAAATATCCCACAAAAATCTCAAGTATTCATAAATAAATTAAGATATTGCCTCTCGAAATTCCATAAACTTCAGGGATATTCACAAAGAGATCATGACATCAAACATTCTCTCTCAAAGGCGTTGTTTGAAGTTTTTGACGATCAAATATATCACAAGGAGGTCCATATATATCATTCTACGTTCGAGGAAGATATTACATATTACTAAAAAACCACTGAATCAAGAACAGTATTAAGGAGAGATAATAGACTTGTACTCACAAATGTGCATCGATAAATTAGTATCTCAACTTTTTTATATTTTATTTGTGATTGCAAACAATTTGCATCACTTTTTAATTTGTTACAAATAATTCTAGAGGTGTCAATATGTGTGGTTGGAGTTTGACAGGTCAGACTGACAGGCCCATCATTTGATGGGCTACAAAAGAGCAATCCTAACCTATCACTATGTGGGATGTGGGCTCTGATGGGCCTACCCGCTTTTTAAAAAATAATATTTTTTAATCTTAAAATGTTGACATAAATATTTACAAGAAAATATTAGTATATGGTATTACTACTTGCTAACCAAGTCTCAAATTCAGAAACAAAATAATCCTAATAATGCTTATAAAGTTTGACTTCAAGTAAATATTTATCTGTATTGCTTCAATCTGAAATCAGTGTCATAGAAAATAATCTTGTTGGTCATAAAGTTTATGTGAAACTAAATAACCTTTGACATAATATCACTCGAACCAAATAGAGATATTAATAAGCAAAGTAGAAAACTAAATAGTTAATGAGTAATAATATAATTGGTTAAATAGAAATATTAACCTAATTTTGTTCAAGTAGATCACAACAAAATACCCAAGAATAACAATATTCTATCCATTAAAAGTAGAAACGAACTCCTAAAAAAAAATTAAAAAAATCATGGCCCATGGATCGACCAACCCTCATTGCTCAAGCCCTACGAGCCAAAGGGTTTATACAGGCTGGACTAAAAAATCCTATTCTTAAATGGGCTCAAAAAATCATAGCTCAATCATATCAAATTCCGGGCTATCCCAACGGGCTTGCAAAATATTGACGGCTCTACAAACAAACATGAAGTTTAAAATAAAAAGAAGACCTTTTGAAATTTGTGATCTAAAACAAATCTTAAATATTTATGTAGCTATAGATCATTTCAGTAAGAATAAAGTGACAATTTTAAAATTAAGTTATTTTTAATAGTAGAAAGATGAATTTCTTTTCGAGACAAATTAAAAAGGAAAAAACGCTACATATTTTATAACGTGGGGTCAAAGGAGTATTAAAAAGTGGCTAAATATTGAATAATTTTGAAATATTGACAAAAACTTACTTAAAGGTCCAAAAATGGCTGTGTGACAATTTCGCCCTTAATGAAACATTTTTGCTGATACATGATACTTCAATTTTAAGTTTGTTCTTTTAGTACATCGTGAGTAGGAAAATTGAAAACTGAAATTGGAAAAGAGATTACAAGATGGGAAATCCAACTCTCCGTGATATTAATCAATCATTTGAGTCACTAAGATGCCTAACTGCAAGCTAAATAAGCACCCAAAGAAAAAGTGCAACATCTGCAAGAATATAACTAGCAACGAGAGAGCCTGTTAGATTATACTCCCTTGGTTTGGATTTACTCGTCACATTTTGACTTGACACACCTATTAAAAAAATAATGATTGGTGTAGTGACCTTACCATATTACCCCTATTAATTGATGTTTAGTAATATGTATTGAAAAATGATTTAGAGAATAAGTAATTAATACTAAGGGTAAAACATGATTTATTTTTTTTTGTCTTTTCTTGATTTGTCAAAAATAACAAATAAAAATAAAAATTAAATTAGAAAAATAGTTACAAGAAAATCCAAACGGAGGGAGTGCTTTGAAATCTATAAGCCTCGATTATCTTTCTGTAGAAGCAATGGGCCTAGTGGACAGGAGAGGATTGGCCTTTATGGATGTCATGGACTGATTTTTCTCAAATAGCCTATTGATGTCGTTCTTTCTATTTTGTCTTTGCTTTATGAAGTTTTACAAACAGTTGACAATTTTAGCTCTATAGTCTAAAATTTGATCATAATTTTTCTACCAGTAATTTAGTTTCTTTTACAACTTCAGCATAATTCTACAAATTTGGTTATCTATTTTTTAATGTCAATGGTGAAGTTGGTGCAATTAGCCAGTAAATTACCTATCAACTTAACAATTTAATGTGACAAACTACGAAGAACTAGAGATTGACATAAAGGAAGTTTTAGTAACTTGAAATTATGAGAAACTCATTTTTTAGCTATTTAGTAAAATTTGGATACCACTGTTTAATAGCTCAAACACATATACTCTGCATGATAATAAACCCCGAATCAGAAGAAGCATAACCAAAACATGATAGAAAGGATGATTTATAACTAAAATAAAATGTATGTGTGATCATATAAATTTTGAATATATTAGTCCAAATAAATATGGTAGATTAATATAATTAGATTAATTATTTAAGTCCAATAAATATGGATTTAATTAAAATCCAAAATTCATCGGGCTAGTACATTAATTTGGGCTACAAATAATGAGCCCACTTGGTTAAGCCCAATATGTCATCTTATTTTAGAGGCCCAATTTGGCGCCACGTGTCAAATGACATAGCATGCCAAGTCAAGTAAAGGAGCCAATAGGACCGTGCCACATGTTAAAATGATGCAGCAAACCTAGTGAAATCAAAGACCCATAAAAATGCGCATGTCACTTAAATCTGATTGGCCAAAAAAAACTCATTTTCACCATGACTCTTTCATTCCTACAACTATAAATAGGGGTCTCATAATTCAGAATAATAAACCAACAACTCTAACAAGAAGCAAGAAAGAGCTTGTGAATCAAACGCCGCAGATTTCTCTACAAGCCTCAAGTTCAAGTTCTCAAGCATCCAGTTCATTAAGATTCAAGATCAAGCTCAAAAGCTCTTGAATTCAAGTACAAGTCAAGATCAAGTTCATCAAGATTCAAGATCAAATCCACCAAATTCAAGATCAAGCTCAAAAGCCCTTGAATTCAAGTACAAGTCAAGATCAAATCCATCAAGTTCAACAACATTCAAGATCAAACTCGAAGTTCTTTGAATTTATAGTTGGAAAGGTGAATCAGAGGATTCATAGAGATTGTAACACTCACATATTGAAATCAAATAAAATGATTGTTGCAATATTTTTTTGTCTCGATTATTATTTTTCTCGACTCGAATTTTACTGTCTACAGTATATTCATAGCACTAATTGTAAAAATCAAAATTCTCAAGTTGTTTGTTGTTAGATAATTATCTACTATATCAGCATTTTCGTTAGTCAGAGACTCAGAGAGCGTCGTCTTAGTCTTAACTATGTTCTTTTCTCTTTGAACGTAAATATTAGTCAAATATTTTGTAGAAGCAGGCTCAACATAAACGTAAGTATTAGTTAAATATTTTGTAGAAGCATGCTCAACATAAAGTGGCTGTAGTTTAGTGGTAAGAATTCCACGTTGTGGCCGTGGAGACCTGGGCTCGAATCCCAGCAGCCACAAATATTATTTTTTTCTACTCCATTTTTCATTTGGGTTTCATTCTGAACGTCAATTAGGGCCAGTAGTTCTTGGCCCTTGAACAATATATCAGCCCAATTTTACTAGTATCACCTTTTGGGGGATTTTAACACTTTTTTGTGTTTTTGAATTTACACTACAAGCAGTCCAGTAAAGTTCATAACAAAAAATAATACTGATGTTAAATTTTTAAATAAAATTTAGCTAGTATGCAGTGTATAATTACTGTATAATCAGCATGTAATATTTACACATTAATTACATTTTACTTGATTATACACTTGTCATACTCCGAGTACAACTGTTACATTAGGTGGGTGAAAACTAGCAACGATTATAAACTGTTACATCAGGCGGATCACGGGTGAAGTTTTTTTTTTTTTTTTTCTATAAGCTTTCATCAACCCAATTTCAGTGCTTAATTACTATAACTTATTTTTATTGCTAGCATCCAAAAGGTATGTATGTTCCTGTTCCTATGATTCCCCTTTCCTTCACCGGCCTATCAGAAAAGCTTATAGTAGTATAACTTTAGTCGGCGTCATAGTTAATTTATTTCAATTTTTAACTATGCGGCGCCTAGCAAAAGCCATAATATATTTTTCTGGGAGACAAGAAAAAAGTTTTGGATTTCTTAAGGTGCGCAATCTTGACTTCGTAAAAGCTTACAAAGGGCATATATACCATTATGTTCTGTCGGAAAGAATTTTAAGAGAAGTTTCCTAGTTGGTAACTAAGACAACAAGCATAAAGAGAGTTAATAACTCAAATGGTCACTTAATTATAAATTTTTATTTGAAAAAGTTATTCAATTTTGATTTTTATTCCAAAAGCCACTCAACTGTCACATTTTTATTCAAAAATCACTCACCCTATTTAATTGTTTTTAAAATAAAATTTGCTTATTTGAAATTTTTATTTAAAAATAAAATTTTAAAAAAATAAAAAGTATCTCTTTAATGACCCTTTTATCCTTATTCTCCTAAATTAATGTCTCTCCATCCTCTTTCTCATAAAAAGTAATTTGAAATGCCGCTGTGAATTTTCTTAAAATCATATTTTACACAATGCATGTCATTTAAATGATGAGTTTAGATATTTCACATGAAAATGCTCCTATCATGTTAGTATAAATTTACCTTTGATGGCATTGCTGTCTATTATTACCTTCACAAGATGAAATTTTGTATATGAAGTCACTTTTGATAAAGCACTTTATTCATAAAGTGAAGTTTCTCAGCATGAATTTGACCAAATTAATCAGGTTTTAAAACATGTATGAAACACCGAGAGAGAAACAATTTTTATTTTTTTTAAAGAATATTACCTTAAAAAGTGATGCACATTGGGAGCGCTTTGAGAAGCCATAGCAAAGCACTACTCTCTCTCTCTCTTTCAATTTCCATGACATACTTTCTTCTTTAATTTATTTTAAAAAATAACAATGCCCTTCTAAACTTAAAAATAATTAGTTTTACACTAACCTTTTCACACTTTCTTCTTTTCCCGGAAAGCCATGCACCATGAGATGGTGGACGGTTAGGCCAGACCCCAACCTGTCCACATCTCATTTGATCAGAAATACAAGATTTTAATATTCACATTAATATTATGATATATTTAAAATTATAATATTTAAAAAATTTATAACTACATAAATATTATGTCATGTTTTATATCACAGATTTTAAAAGAAAGTGAAAAGGAGAAGAAAAATGGCAAAGAGGAGGGTGAGATATTAATTTAGGGGAATAAAGATAAAAGAGTCATTAAAGGGATACTTTTTACTTTTTAGAATTTTATTTTTTAAATAGAAATTCCATATAAGCAAATTTTATTTTAAAAAATAATTAAATATGATGAGTGACTTTCTGAGTAAAAATGTGATAGTTGAGTGACTTTTGGAATAAAAATCAAAGTTGAGTGACTTTCTGTAACAAAAGTTCATTATTGAGTGATTATTTAAGATATTAACTCAGCAAAAAGAACAAAGTTTGCTCTTTTGTTTATGAAATTTAAATTAGTTTCAAATAAAGAGTTAATTCATCACAGCTGTGATAAGTAAACGAACGTAATAACATGAATCAGTTTTGACCCACTTTTGAACTTTCGGTTTATGTGCTTAATCCACTAATTTTATCTTTACATTATTGTGCTTTTAGCCTTTGATAGTTTGATGAGCCGGAATTAACCAAAAGGAAACATCAAACTCTATGCATTACTTAGTGCACATGAATGCTGTTCGGAAGGGAGAGCTTTGGAGCAATTATAAAATTATACATATTTATATAATATATAGGTCATGTGCGTGTTAAGTCATAGAATGATTAGTAATTGATACTTGCGTTACTATAACTTGCGGTTTTCCTCCAAGTTCTATGTAAACGCGTGAATAATTTATGTATTAAGCTGGCCTTTTTTTGTTTTTTTGTTTTGAAAAATAGATATATAAGTGGCTGCATAAGCAGTCACCAAAACGATCTGTGGCCAGCAAGATGGCTTTACCTTTTCATTTTGCTTAGTATATATATGATGTATATATGTTTTTCAGTTTTCACTATTCATGAAACAGAAGAAAAATACTACTTGTAATTTATTTTATATTAACTCATATTTACATTGTAATAAATGGCATGATAGAGTAACATGCACCACCAAAACGTACAATTTGAAATGTACTTTGCACTTTGAGCCTTCAATTGAAAAAGTTCATGGCTGCATGCCTAGATAGGACCAATATGCAGCCACTTAATCTATTTTTCAAACTTTGCTGCACAGAGACAACTCACTGCTTTTTAACTAGACATGCATAATAAACACATACTCCGTATTACACATCTATATATCTTCCCCAACCACATCCCAAAGGCCAAATATAATCCTCCCGAAAGCAAAGATTTATGTCATTATTATATTAGCCCTTCAAATTTTTCATAAAGTACTAGAAGTCTAGAAGGTTCTGTTATATAGTTTGTAAATTGTAACAATTACTTCTAAAATAGTTTGGATACCATCACCGAAATAGTTTGGATACCATCATTGAAATAGTTTGGGTACATTATTGAAATAATTAGTAAAAAGTACTTCTCCGTCTTATATTACTTGGCATATTTATTTTTTGCACAACTCTTAGGGAGAGATTAATAAGTGGTGTAAATTGACTAATATGACCCTATTAAACTCACATTAAATATTGCCATTACCTAGTAGAGTTAATTATTCTTCTATTAAATTACTAATGGTAAAGTTAGAAAAAAGGTATCCAATTATCTCTTGATTCTTTAAACATGCCAACTATTTTGAGATTTTTTTTTTTTTTAGTAAACATGCCAAGTAATATGAGACGGAGGGAGTATTATAAGAAAATGATTGTAATCTTTTGAACAAGTAAAATTTCAATGGCTTATATTTTAAAGACGTCAATTACACCATATCTGTCATTTTTAATTCAAGTGATAATAATGACTTGTTCCATCTTGAAAGAGTTAATCCCATAGACAGATAATCACTCTTTTGATGAGCTTAAGCCTTTCCTTCTTTTTTCTCTTTGTTTACTAATTTCTAACAGATTCATATAATGTCTGATGATTGCGGTTAATTGGCCAAAGATTTATGGAAAACATGAATGAAGAACTTATATGATCATTTAGCTATAACAATTTATCCACTATTTAAGTCAATAAAAAATATTTTTTAGTAGGCGCAAATATGAAATATGTACCTGAATTGGCATATTACAAGCAAATGTAAATACCATAATTTGCAGGTGGTAAATCCACAGCTTCTGCACCATGTTTTTGATACATCTAAGATAAATTTTTTTTTTAAAAAAAGATGTTTATAAAATTAATTGAATAAGAAAATAAAAAATATATGGTAAAGATAAATTAATGAAATTATATTTTTATATTAATAATAATTAGGTTAAAAAGATTATTCCAAAGAAAACTAAAGTAAGGTAAGCCCAATATCATAAACCATAAAGAAAGTGTTACAAGCCAAATTTGATAAATTTTCTTCATTATTCCAAACAAGAATTATGCCTGTAAGATGGAACATCTATAGATATGTCATATGAATTCACATATAAATAGTACAGTAAATTATTTTCACAATTGATAATTACAAAATATGATATAATCAAGTATCATTAGTGTATTATCTTTTACTAATTTGCTACAATATTTGCTAAAGCCCTTACTTTACAAGAAATGTCATGCAAATTAACATGGCTTGAAGGATTCTCCCACTGTACAAGTTCTTTTATTGCCTTCTCAATTTCCTTAGTTTCCTTCACAAGTCCATCCATGCAAAAACCCAATGCACTCAAACTTAAGACAACTTGGCCCTTTAACTCCTCACCATTGACAATTTGGTCCACAAACTCTTTTGAATGTTGAAAATAAGACCTGAAGTTTTCATCAATCTCCTCTTCACTTGCTGACCTTATTATGTTACAATAACTACTTTGTGATGTTCCTAATTCAACATCAACTGAAAGTTTCTTCTTCTCAAATTCCTTGTCAAGTATTGCTAGTGATTTGACCAAACTGACCTCCTCAAAACATTTCATGGAAGAGCCAATAAAATCTTTGAAAAGCTTGATATCACCATCTAACTTATTTACAAAATTGTCAATTCCTCCAGATTCTTGTTCAAGTAATATAAAAGCTTGTGACCCAAAATGTAAATACTCCACCATTTTTGATAATGATCCCATTAGCTTAGTATAACAAACACCATGAAATGGCACAAACCAAAAATTTGGCTCTGCTTCTGCTTCCCCAATAAATTTTCCCATCTCATTAACATGGAATATTAGTTTATTTTTGCTTTCAACTAAATTTCCCAATGATCCAAAGCTTATTGACCCAATGCATTCATGCAGGATTTTAAAGTTCTTGGAAAGTTGCAATTTTGCCAATGTAGTAGCTCTTGTGGGCTGTAACAAAATTTCCACCATGATGGAACAGGACAATCCAATAAATGTCTCAGTTATTCTTGCTATGGCAAATTCACTAGGTGGACCAAAACCTTTTCTACCAAGAATTAGTACAGCCCCAATAATAGCTGAAATCCCACCAGCTTGGCCATACGTTGTGCTTTGTCTCAAAAAGCAGCTGATAATGAACCATGGGAGAAGAGACAAGAATCTAATTTGCACGTATTTTTCGAAGACAAAACATCCTAAAATACCATATATTGTTCCCAATACTGTCCCCTGTGCCTTGACATTTGCGACTTTAAACGTTACTTCTCTTGATCCTGCTAAGCTAATTGCAACTGGAAGCCCTGCCCAAAATCCATTTTCCTTACTATAGATTGATCCAAAATATATAGCAAGGCCTAATGAGAGTGAGCATTTGAAAGCTGCCATGAACCTTTTGTTATTTTTGGTTATTGACAAGTAATTGGTCCATGTATTTTTCAAGAACCCTTCTTGATTTTGTTGCTTGGGATTAGTGGACCCTTCTTTGGGTATTGAATTGGCAATTGGTTTGTTTAATAGTAGGTTCAAGCAAAATAAAAAGAATAAAGAGGGAAGATCTTTTTTTGTTGGTTGAATTGTATGAAATGCTTGGAAGAACTTTTGGGTATTTTCTGGATTTGACTCTGGCACAGTTGTTGACTCAAGGGACATGTTCTTGATTTGCTCTGAAATGTGTTCACCTAACATATGTACACCAGATTTTTGCTCTGAGTTGAGAATCCCAATTGGAAATGGAGGTGAATTATCCAAGGCAATTTCCATCCCTCTTAAAGGTGTTTGAAGATCTTGAAATTTGTTCCCAGGGTTCTCTCCATATGGTCTTAAAAACTTGAATGGAAATTTTTCCCACTTCATGCTTTCCTGGTATAATTTGTACCAGCAAAATGGATATTAGGAAACTATTAACCAAATATAAGAGAAATAATTAGTCATGGAATTAACTTGTATGCATTTATCAGTCTTTATAACATGTTGTAGAAGGTTATTACTGATCTTATTTTTCAGGTTATTAATTTCACTTGTTACATGAAGTAGTTATCTTTAGGTGACTTAATATTGTAACCTATCAGTTCTTTACACTGTTAGTGTATAGAAGTTAAATGCTTTTATTTAGTAAATAACATGTCAATATTTCATGGGACTTACTTGCTTGGTTTTAATGCCTTGGAGAAGTTTGGATCCTGTTTTGACTAAGGACTTGGCTTGAGAAATGAAAGCAAGTGAACAACTGTTGTCTTCAGCAGAAAATGCCTTCACAAACAAGTTAAACCTCTCAGAAGCATTTTCAGCAAAGAGCTTGCAATTATGTTTCACCTGAAAACAAATAGTAACAATCTGGTTAATTATTCAAATCATTACTAGTGGAAATAATATTCTACACCCTTCAGTTACCTAGTTATTTATCGTTCAAAAGTTTTAATCGTGTGAGGGTTTTGAGTTACATGCATTAAGTTAAACAGATTTACGATGTGGAAAACTTATACTAATAGTACTAGTTTATACCACCATCCAACAACTAGCGGTTAATGAAGTGGGTGACTAAACCATATAAGAGAACAAAGTTTAAATTAAGATACAAAAAATGCTATTAAATGATCTTTTTTCTCTGTGTCTAAGCTTTGATAGACAGAACTACTCGATATGTACGGTATGTGTTTAATGAAAGATAGCAAGTTTCTAGTGGAATAGTCAAGATCCACAACTATAAATAAAATTATACATATAGATATGATATATACAGAGACATACCCCAGTTTAGTAGGAAAGGTGCATGCTTATAAAGTTTGAAAATGTGTGGAGTACTATAATGCGTTACACCATGAAATGCATGTTATAACAAAAAGGTGGTGCTTAATTATATTAAAGTGTACCAACTTGATGTAGCACAACTATTTTATTTTCAAGCAAACCATGCACGAGAAATTAAGGTGTATCAAAGAATTAATTCTCACCTCGCAACATGCGAGGCTTGGGTAGGGAAAAATCATGGCCAAAACACAAGCCAAAACTCCAAGCCCTGTGCTAGCCGCAACATGAACCGGATGCATAATGGTTTCCGTTAGGCCACCATTAATATAAGCTATGCAATAAACAAGAACAATTTGGCCTAGCGCGATGCGCTTTGCTATCAAGTGAGTGCTTTCGGGTAGAACCACCACGAAGGAGCTCATAGCCACAGCGATAGAGGTAGTGCTGGCTGTGAGCCGGGCTGGCCCGATTAACCAAAGGCTGAGGATAGCGGGACAAATGCCCTGAATGGTGGCGTAAAGTGCAAGCCAGCAACCACGAAATGTGTCACCTAAAGTTGCATCGGTCACAACTAGGATAACCGTAACGTAGGAAAAGGCTGGAAATACGACTTGCTTCTTGATATATTGTGGGCCAAAAAGGGTTGCAACACCAACTATGGTGCAAGCCAAGGCGGTTCGAAGGGCGGATAGGAGGCAAGTCCGCCACACGGCTCGAGCTCGGCTCGATTCAAAGGTAGCCATTGTGAATAACCTTTTTTTTTTTTGGGGCCGCGTCTTAGCTAATTAAGTTTTTAGCTAAGGCTCGTGTTGCGTCCCTAAAGTCTCAATAAGAAAAAGTGGGATGTGCATTTTAGAGGTAGGAGGAAGGTGTTTTATAGAGGAAATTTGATTTGTAGAAGTGCACGTGAGACTTTAGAAGGACCCACATATGAGAATGGGCCAGTGGCCTAGTGGACACAACACCATCCAAGAACATTAGGAGTATAAATTAGAAAGGAAAAATTATATAATACCACAACTTATTTTTACTAAACTACATAAAATTCCTATCTTTTTTATTAGTTACCTAAATCTCTTTTTTTTTTTAAAAAACAGTCGGATACATCCACAAATCCATAAATTTTCGGATACATAATTTTAACTATATATGTATCTCCCTTTGGTTTAGTTAATGCATTATGTATCTCGATCAAATAGTTTCAGAAATGGATGTATCTCAATAATCAAAATTATGTATCCGGATGCTAATTATGTATCCGAAAATTATAAAATAAGGGATTATTTATAATTTAACTAAGAGTAGGGATAAGAAGTAATTAGGGGTAAACTTGTTGGGATTTATGTAAGTTTTACAATTAGAAACTACGAGGAGATGGGTGGGGGGTGGGGGAGTGGATTAATATATTGATAAGTATAATTAAGTAGGTTTTTAAACGACTTAACAAAGATCCTCCATTAGTTATTTTACTTAGAGGAGTCCGTTGAGCTAAAAATGGTGAATATGAATTAATCTGGATTAACCAATGATTCAAACGAGTGAACATTGGTTGTGAAATGTTGATCAAACCCTAGTGCATGTCATGCATGAAGTGTTAATTAACAATTTGACACATTGGTGACAATTAGGAAGGTTAAGGTGCTAGGTACGAAAGCACTGATCTGACGGGCCAACACTATAATAAAGAGAGACAAAAATTGAGGGGAGCGGGGGGGAGGGGGGGGGGGGGATTAGATACCCAATAATCCGAGCCGTAAATGATGATGGCAAAATATACATAACGTTAGAGTTAAGAAAAATCTTCCTTGAATATTAGTATACTACTAATGCAATGTGGTATTGTGCAATATCACTTTTGGTCTCTCCGTTATTAGTAAATTTTGATTCTGGTCCTTAATTATGATATATGATTAGGTGTAATCTCCAATTAATTAAAATATGCAATTTTGATTCATTTACTTTTTAATATTTACAAATTTACTATGATTATAATTGTGCTATAACTTAATTACTCATGCTACGTTAAGTTTGTACTATCACTGATCTCTATATATTTGATGGTTATATAGTCCTAAGATAATTCAAATATAACATATTTTCTTATGAAGAAACAAAAAAACACAGATTTTAATTAAAATGTTAAATATGTTAACTCATAAGATCTAAATCAAGATATACTACTAATAACTAAGGGACCAAACGTGTTATTTCCCCTTTTATTTATTTATGCAAATAGGAAACACAGAGAGAAGACCCGCAATATAAACACAAATTGGAGTAATTTCTACTTTTCATTTTAATTCAAGTTAGAAATTAAAGATGTCAAAATTCACAATTTGGACAAGACATTACAATGTAAATAATCATAATTCATGGATTTAATTAGACCATTTAATACAGTATTTTATATGGAGCCTACCAGTAGTCACAGTCCCTAATTACCGTACAGGTGACATGGTACTTGCAATTGAAAGCTTCAATATTAATGATGTTATGATAACCTCCATTAACAACAGTTGCCATCACTAGCAACTCCCATTCATTTTCCATTAATAGCGTGCTACTTGGTAACCTAAAGAAAAATAAAAAGAGATAACAATCAAAAAAACACTTGAGCTATAGTTTTTTTCGAGTTTCATATCCTATAACTATCAATTGTTATTTCTTTTTTTCTACCTGAACTATCACCATCTATGTATTAAAATTTAAAACACACCTAGTGAATGGTGATAGTTCATGTAGAAAAAGGGAAACCACTGATAGTTGATCTAAGCAACTTTGACATGTGTTTTAATACAAGTTCAGGTAGAAAAAAGAATTAAATAGTTAATGATTGATCGAGATGTGATCAAGGTAAGCTCTATTTTCAACTTTCAAAAATACCAAATAAAGTAAATATGTATTTTATTTTCATGGTCAAACGGGTCCTTAATATCTTTCTTTTGTGTATATCTTGATTTTACTAATAACATTTGGACTTTTATCAAATCAACTACTGTAGAGAGAATTCATTAATTAGCGTCTTGTAGATATACTAATATCTTTGTTTCTAAGCTAATTTAGTTCTATCTTAAATGGCTTAATAGTAATTATCTTTGCATAATTATAACTTAGAGCACAAAATAAGGCTAGCTCATTCTTTTTGAAGACGACAAATAGAGAGATTTTAAAGATATACTTTATGATTCATGAAATTGTTTAACCTATATCTAAAGATTTAGAATCTTTTACTAATATTCTACCTAGATCTCAATTGTCTCCTAGTATCTTTGTACTAAGAGTTTTCTGTAATTGGTTGTTAGCATTAATCGCATGGGCTAGTTTAATTATTCTAACTGCACAACGTCCTAGTACGAACAAATAAAGATGGATATACAATCTACTCCCTCTGTCCCAATTTATATGACACACTTTCCTTTTTAGTCAGTCCCAAAAAGAATGATACATTTCTATATTTGGTAAAAATTTAATTTTAAAATACCCACTTTACCCTTAATGAAATGATTTACAACCACACAAATATCTATAACTCATTTTAGACCACAAGTTTCAAAAATCTTCCTTTATTTCTTAAACTCCGTGCCAAGTCAAAGTACATCACATAATTTGGGACGGAGGGAGTAATATTTTATCATGCACTCAGTAGAAAACAACTATTAGAACCATTTACACTTTAATTACTGATCATGATCAAAATAAGTTAGTATTAGCCACAAAACAATACAACGCCAAACATGAAACAATTTTACCATTGGACTTAAAGGGATTAATGTGCTAATCATCCAATTAACTGCTAATTACAAAGAAGATCAAGAAACTAATTAGGACCCATTGGCCATAAGAATTATTCACTTTTTTCCAAATAGTTTTTCACTACTTTTGAGAATCAATGTTTTTCGATGAAAATTTCAAATCTATCTTGAAGTTGAATTTCCCAACTTAAAAAACAACTCATTACATGTTTTCCAACTCCATCTTCATATATCCAAATAAAACACCCTCTTCTCTCGTTTACAAAGAGTATAACCAAACGCAACTACATAAATTTCAAATAATGTAATGCCTAAGCTTGTCCTACTACTTCGGACAAAAAGATATAGGAGTACTTAATTAAGTGAAATAACAATACTAAAAAAAATTCTGAAATTTTAAAATCACACAATTGATAAAATGCATTCTAAGGATCGAACCTTCATCTTTAATTACTATGGATATATTTCTACCACTAGACCATCGGTGTCTATTGGTCTATATGTTTTTTAAATTTATACTTGTAGATTTATTTTTTTTGTGAAAAAGATTGCAAAAACCGGCCTCCTGATCAGGCTGGTTGTCATAATTATATATTTTATTAAAGAAATCAACCTCAGGAGGTCGGTTTGCATTTTTCAGGTTTTTGGAAAAAAATCGACCTCCGATGGTCGGGGAGAGGGTGAGAACGTTTCGTTTTTTTTTTTTTTTTTTTTTTAAATAAAAAATACGATCGCCGTTGGTTTTTTCTGATTTTTTTGAGATAGATTTTTGGAGGTCGATTTTGACCTTTTTTTAATAGTGAAAGATATGAAATAGTACTTTATATTTTAATAAAAGAATTGTATGTGTAAAATAAGAGTGCTTTACCCTATAGGATTTCCACTATATTAATAAGTTAGGTTATATGCTTCCTTGAGTCTGTGAAATGATCTTTGAAGACGTGAAAGGGTCAAATCGGATTAGGCAAACTAAAACTCCAAGAATATTCGTAATAGTAGTAGCTTTAATTTTTAAAACATCACACCAAGTTAGTTAAAGCAAAAGCTGCTTATCGTATTCTTCCTAATATATATATTTAATTTTCCGTGGATAGAATTCTATAGAGTAACTATTATATATTGTTAGAAAACTACAAAGAAATTTCCAGCAATTAATGTGTATGTGTCAAGTAACGACAAATTCATTTTGTAAAGCAAAGAGTTTGTCTAATCTTCTTCTACGTCATGACATTTTTCCATTTAAAAAAAAGACTAAAGATATTTTGAAGTGGTTTATAAAGTTTTATTTAGCGTTAGAATACATATGAGTTTAAAAAATATTATACTATTAAAATTTTGTACAGAGACAAGGTGCGATTATAGCTCATGTCATATACATGTATAAGCTTTATTTGGTAATTGGTGGAGCATTGCGCTATATTAGTGCAAATAGAACAAATTAAGGCAAAAACATAAAATAAAAAACAAATTAAAGCATATATATGTGACCTAACAACCTTCTTCTAACTAACAAGCTGACATCAAAAACGAAAAAATGTTTATATATACTTCCTCAATTTCATTTTAATTGATCCTTGTTGATTGACACACCTCTTAAGAAAATTTTAATTAGGAGTGTATTTTATTAAAGCAAGCTTGTTAATGATACTTTAGAACTCTAAATCTGATTATTAATATTTTATATAGTTATTTAATACTAAGGATAAAAGGGAGAAGGGAGTATATCTTTCCCTTGAAATTGGTATGTGCCAGCTTAACAGTAATTATTTTATGATTTTAATGGTAGGTTCCCATGCAACTCTATTAATAAAGTATAGCTAAAATTGATTTCCTTTTTCCTTCCAAATTCTTGTCTTCATAACAAATATGATCACAGTGCTGTCTGTGTGGCTTTAGATGCAGAATTTACTAGGTTTTGTTTTGTGTTTTTTGGCAATGTATTTTATGAAAAGCCCTTAACCTTCTATCGTGTTTCTCCAAATACGACAAAGCCGATTGAATTCAGCAGACAACGTATATAAATGAAGTCATATATTTCGATTTTGTTGTCCTGTAAAGGTTATAATCTCAAAGATTTCGAAATATAGGAAGAACGCGTTGCATATTGAATCATATTATCATAGCTTGATTAAAATCGAATTTGTGCACTGCAGGGTCTATTTTTGAAGATGTCGCTTCCAACAATATTGTGTTGGGTTCGAAATCGAGAGGGCGTCATGCGGAAGCATATAATTTGCAAACCATAGAGGCGATAATTCAGATAGCAAAAAATATACTAAAAAGCATATTATTAATATGGTTTGGTCAAACGACCTACATAGTATGAAACTAATATAAGAAACATAAAATCTATTGGGAGAAATCTCCCCCTAAACAAGACTCTTTAGAGACTACATTGTGGATGTTATTGTGTTATGATATGAGAAGAGAGATCTTCTATTTATAGAGGTGCAAAACCTTTCCTCCCATAAAGAGGTTAACTAATTATGGAAGAGATCTTTTCCTACAAGAAAACCTTTTCCACAAAGAAAACCTTTTTGAAGTAAAACACCAATTATGATAAAATTCAAGTAAACTAGGAAATTTAGGACAAATCCTAACATATTGCTGGTATTACTAGAACAGTTGCATCTAGCAAATCTGACTTAGCACTAAACGAATATCTTTTTTAGACTAGAGTATTCTAGGACTTATATTTTTTGAAATTGAATTGTCCTGTTTGATGGCAGATTCATGCCATGCCAAAATTCCTACTATATGTATTGAGTTTCAACAGCTTAAAAATATATATAATTAGAAGGCCCGATAGAGCTAGGAATTTTACTAAGAATGTTTAAGAGTATTAAGGTTTAATATATAAGTATAAATTATAATTAATTATCCTAAACACCCTTGTAATATGAATCAATTTCGAGAAATACTTTTTGAATTTTAAATCACATACTTGCACCTCTTATACAGATAAAAATATGATAGTATAAAAACTGTTTCACTTGTAAAAAAACTGAAATTAGCTAGGAACTTCGTCACTAATTCATCGCTAATTTGCTCATAGCTAACATAAATCAATTGCGAATTTGTTGCTAAATAGAATTAGCGACGATTTTTGTTGTTTAGTTACACAATTTGTGCTCGCTAAATCCTGTTTTTTAGTAGTGTTTGTACTGTCAGTGTGTATAAATTAATTTTTTTCTATTAAATTTAATTAAATTCTATGCATTGATTATATGAATGATATTTACACAATCAACCTATCAGACCAGTTAGAAGATAATTACAGATAACTCTATTTAATAACCATTCCTTGGTAAGCAACCTATTAATTATAACATGCATGCAATGTTGGAGCAAAAAATCATTACACTATCAATACATATACTTGAAAAGATGAATGAGGGACTACTATGTTTCTTCTGATACGATAAATACCATATTGTTCTGTCCATTTCATACAGCAGTGGAATAAACAACCATCGACCGGAAAAGGAAATCAAAGGAAGTGAAGATAAAGATAATGGCAAAAGTAAGTGTCATTTTTGCACTACAAAACAAAAGAAAAAAAAGGACCCAAAAAAACACCAAAAGAATTAATACTGTACCACTTTTCTTTTAAAGCACATAATGCGTTTGTCATGAAAATACTTCAAACAGTTCTACCAAAAAAAAACAAAAAAAAAAAACTCCCTGCAAGTAGCTAGCGCATGAGAAAAATATTTTGCACTAGAGAATCGAGATGAATATCATTTTCCTTTATTTTAAATGTACGTCAAGGCTGTTGGGATTTTGTCTTGATTTTTTTATCAAATTTAAGTTTTATTTTTTTTTTTTGAAGAAAAATAAAAGTAATACCATAATTACTTTTACTTTTTCTAAAAGGAAAAGATAAAACTCTATCATATTTGATTTATTTCTTGCTTGGAGGAAAATTTTTGGAACTCTATAAATAAAAGACACTTCTTCTCATAACAGAACACAATAGCATACACAATGTAGTCTTTAAAGAGTCTTGTTTAGGAAAAGATTTCTCTCAATAGGTTTTATGCTTTTTCAATATTAGTTTTTAATATGTAGGTCGTTTGACCAAATCATATATTTTTAGTATGTTCAGTCATGGGTTGAAGACAAGGTCAAGGCGATTTAAGTTATAGTTGCAACCAGTTTGATGATAATAAAGATTTTTGTCAAAAGTCCAAAACACTACATGTGGAGACAAATGTAAATCATATTTTCGACAATTCTGCTATTACATATTTGAAAATAAAGCTCATTTTTAACCCAAAAGGGCTACAATATTTTTAACCCAAAAAAACTCTATTTTTAAACATGTCAAGCAGCAGCGATGAAGATTATATGAAGAACAAAAATCATGCACATGATATGAAGAATACGGATCAAGTTTTGTCTAGAAAATCAAGCCAAAAGGGGAGATTTGTTAGGTTTTTTGCCCTGATTTTCTTACCAAATTTAAGTTTTACATTTTTTGGAAGAAAAATAAAAGTAATACCATAATTACTTTTACTTTTCTTAAAGAAAAATATAAAACGCTACCATATTAGGTTTATTTCTTGTTTGGAGGAAAAGTTTTGGAACTCTATAAATAAAAGACACTTCTTCTCATAACAGAACACAATAGCATACACAATGTAGTCTTTAAAGAGTTTTTTTTAGGGAGAGATTTCTCTCAATAAGTTTTTTGCTTTTTCAATATTAGTTTTGAATATTTGACCAAACCATATTAATAATATGTTTCTAATGTGTTTTTATTTGTCGTCTGAATTATCGTCTCAATGGTTTGCAAACTATTAGATTTCGTATGACGCACTCTTGATTTCGAACCTAACAAAGGCCTCTACTGTATTATATCACTCCCTCCGTCACAAAATACCTAAGTGTTTTTTTTTATTTACATATCCTTAAGAAAACATTAACTAGGATTTAAGAGGGATGTTTGACTATTTTACTCTTATTTGTGTCTCAATATATATTTCTTTATTGAATATTTACTTTATTCATGTGCCATAATCGAGACACGAAATTGAGTTATATATGCTATGCTCCAAAGTTCATTTCTTTATTACAATAGAATCTTTATTTTTTGTGATTTTTGACGTCAGTATTTGGAGATGTGCAGGATATTGGTTCCTCATTTTATTTATGGCGAGAGACTATAATTAACATTAGTCAACTTTCTAATCATTTGTTAACATTGGAGAATTGAAAAAAAAAAAATAAAGGAAAAAAAAGTTCAATTAGATCGTCATATTTATGAAATTAAAAAATAATAATTAGAAACAGCAAATGTTTTTTTTATTTTTTTTCATGTGAGCACGATGGTGACATATGCAGTTAGGACATGGGCAAATATTGCTCGTCGCACGTATAATGCAATATTGCCCGATTAGTTGCCGGAACTTGATGAGGATGCAACTTAACACCAATAAATAAACTATTTTTTTCTTGGAAATAATAAGCTATTTTATTAGAGTACACAACAAGAAATAAAAATGAAAATGAAAAAATTGAAAAGTTCGGTTTTGTATGATGGAAGGAGGATTATAGCTTATCAATACAGTGAAAGGTCACCCAAGTTCATTACTACTTATTGACTTTAGTTAATTTTCTTGATGACTGAGGAAATCTTAGTGCATGGTTGGTAAGCACTAATATTTGAATATTCTTTGACATTAGCTTAGCCACCTTTATTCTTTGACATTAGCTTAGCCACCTTACTTTTTATCTTTTCTTTTGCTTTTTAGTACTACACGAACATTCTTAAGTTAACTAGCCACTTCAAAGTTATTAGTGTAATTAAATTGTCTTTCCTTGAAATGAAATGTATGTTAATGGAAACGCTACCTTCACCCTCATAGGCCAAAACATGATAAAGCAAAATCGAGGAGTTTCGATACAAAATTCTTAAAAAGTGTAATTGGAGTCGAACAAAGTGGATGACCTTCAACTTGCGCAAAATATGGACAAATTAAAATTTGCGTCAAAAGTATACAATATTTGAAGTTTGAACTTAAACACAAGAGAATTGCAACTCAACTACTACATGACTTAGGTGTAAGGTTTCAATCTCGGAAAAATTCATAATTTTTGTATATTAAATTCAATATGTATTATGAGAATTCATTATGAATTAGCAAGTTTTACGTTGGCCGTCAATCTACCTCAAATTTAATATCAAATTAAGGGAAGAAAAGGTGAAAGAATATTGGAAGGAGTTTATTACTTAGGGACGCCATATAAGAATATTAGGCGTCTAGAACGCTTCAAACGAATTCATATTTGTGGTCATGGCACTAGTATCATGTCACCTAATGCTAAAAATATGAAGGGAACACCTAATGATAGTTGTGGTCTAGAACGCTTCATATTTTTGATATAAAGACCTTTATAAATGATATTAAATTAAATATTTAAGATATATATATTTACTTTTGAAAATATATTAATTAATAAACATATGTTTTTAACTAATATTTATTAAAAAAGTTGATTTTTATTTTTTAAAATAGTATATTTTAATTAAATTAATCATAAAAATTAAAAGTACATAATTTTTAAGAACATCGTGAAATACATTTTTGACAAAGAAATTAATATTATAAATATAATGTGATAAAATTATTAAAGCATTTAACAAAAAGATATATCTATCAAGTCTAACTAAAAAATGAATACCTTGCAATGTGAAATATCAAGTCAATACTAGTAAAACAATTAAATTGGAACTGAAAATATAACATAAGTTCAAAATTTAAAAGAAGAAAGTTAGCATAATACTCGTCAAATTTCAACATAACGTACATATATATGATTCAAAAGAAAAGGAAAATGTAAGTCTATAATCTTATTCAACAATAGATTTTACTTTAATTTAAGAATTAGAATACTAATAAAATTATGCTAAATGAAAAAAATAAACATAAAATAAACAAAAAAATAGATAATACGAATAATTGCATGAAATTGCAAGAAGTAAAGGTTGGGAAATAAGAAGGAAATGAAATATAAATAATATAAAATAAAGAATACATTTAAAAAAAAATTAGAATAATAAAAATAATAGAAATAAAAAATAAATTAAAATGAAAAAATAAAAATAGAAATAAAAGAAAAAAACAAAAAGTAAACAGTTTGTAATTACATCATGAAATTACCAGTAATTCACAACTCCCCCTGTAAATTGCAGAGTGTAATTACCACCTGCCAATTACACCCAATTACCTGCTGACCAAGTAATTACCTGGCGAACCAAATATAGTAAACAGTGTAATTATACCAAATCCAATTCCAGGGTGGTTTTCCAAACATTCTCAACTAGCTACTTCAAAGTTGTTAGTGTAATTCAAGTGTCTGTCCTTGAAATGAAATGTGTGTAAATGGAAGCGCCACCTTTGCCCTCATAGGCCAAAACATGATAAAGAAAATTCGATTCAAATGTCTTAGAAGTGATTGGATACCTACTGGAGTCAAATCACAGTGGATGACCTTCAACTTGCACAAAATATGCACAAATTAAAATCTGCGTCAAAAGTATACAATATTTGAAGTTTGAACTTAAATACGAACGAAATTGCAACTCATCTCTGTATCACTTAGGTGTATCGTTATAATCTCAAAAAGTATTTCTCTTGAGCCTCGATCATTTTTTTTCCCCCACTAATCACAAAAACGAAATCTAAAACACAAAATGTATGTTAAATGACACTTCAATTTTTCATTATTTTTGTAAATGTATGTTAAATGACACTTCAATTTTTCATTATTTTTGTATAAGTATTATATTCATTAACACGAGTAGAATATTAGGCCTCTAGACAGCTTCAAACGAATTCATATTTGTGGTCATGGCACTAGTATCATGTCATCTAATGCTAGAAATAGGAGGGAACATAGACATGATATTACTCCACTGAATTATGTTGCAGCAGGACTATAGAAGCAAAACGAAAATGTTGAATCAATTCCTTCCAATTTTGAATACTTCTACATTTAAATGAAAAATTTCTCTCACTTCATTTTTACTACACATGAATGGGGTGAAATGTTATTTCGTTTTTCAAAGGTGGGGATGGGAATGGCCTGTGGAAAGATTTTTATATTTTGTGGTTTCAGGGGGTTCGTCTGAGAGAGGAAGGTTTTCATTTTGAGATAATTATACCATAGTGATGTCCATAAAGTTACTTTACATAATTTTGCATCGGAATTAACTAGTCGTTATAATTTAAAATGAAGAAAGGAGGAAGGTAAGATGAATTAAATTGCAACTCGGGTTCCACCTATTTGAATACTCCCTCCATTTCTAAATAAGTGCATGTTTTGAGTTTGACACACGTCTTAATAAACTACTAACACCTAGAAAATAAAATTTAATTTTACCAACCTACTCTAAATAAAGTTAATACCTCTTTCCAAGTTGCCATTGATTACATTTAAAATGAAGAGTTGGACATTAATGGTACAAGGGCATATTAGAAAGATTATGATCAAAATATTCTTGAAGACTTAAACATGCACTTATTTAGGAACAAAATCAAAAGACAAAACATGCACTTATTTAGGAACGGAGGGAGTAACTAATACTCCTTCACAAACTAGTTGAAATCTTGTATAAATGCTTATTACTCATTGTACTCCATTTTAACTCATTTAATTCCAATTCTCTCTTTGGGAAGGTTAAGAACTTCAATCTTTGGCAGATATTTTAAATGCCACTTCAAATACCATGAAATAACAATAACTAAACTTCAGTCCCAAAAAAATTAACATCAACTTATAAATTCCCATTTCTACATTTAAGCTCATTTCATATCCTAACCATACTAAATAAAATAAAAGTGAAAGTTAAGTTAAATGTACTGACAAGAAAGAAAAAGGACACCTACATACAGACCCCAATCAACTCTTCATACTTTTGAGGCATTTTGTCTAAATAAGAGGGGAAATGATGAGACAGACACTATAAATTGTGTGAACTAACATAAAGGACACTGGAAATTTATGCACTTCAGTTCAACTTTCACACACATAGACTCACGTTTCAACTTTCAACATCTTCCTCCATGCGCACCTAAATACAAACAAATGATGGAACCCCACATACTTGACAATGCTTCAACCAGATGAAGATGGTCTTTCCACTACTTTGTTATTGAATAATTTACACTGAAAACTGTCTAAATTTCAGTTTCCAATGAGAAAAATTTAGATGCATAAGAAACTTTTACGGAACAAGCACTCAAACATCCCATTCCAGTAAACAAATATTAGATTTGGATAGGTAATTGCCATTACACTGTGGCCAAAACTAGCTACACATGCTATTTTCTATAAGAATAGACGTGATGCTGAGCTCAAGGAGGTAAAATGGGACGACTTTCTGGATCATATACTCCAGCAATGAAAGCAACCAAGACCCAGAGCAAAAGGATACCTATCACAGCCTTTCTTATGACCTGGTCACAGTTATAACTCGTTGGAATTTCAGTCTGTTCACCTGAATGGAGCGATGTTAGATCCAGAGGATTGTTAATAATTTCAGTTATCGCCGTCTCTTGATGGTCATTCATGCGAGTGTTATCCATCTTGCTCATGTCAAAATTAGCACATCTTGAGCATGTGCACTGCCCACCAAGATAAGACGGGAGTGTTTGCAAACACTCAGAAAGAACCTTTTGGTACATTTCCCCTTCAAATCTCAATTTTTGCCGAGTGGCCGGTTTGAAAACCTGTGTGTTTGTACAAGAGTAGTTAAACACTTGAGTTTACAGAAAAGGAGTTCTATGCGGATCAAGCTGGCCCGACTTCCAATAGTAAGAATGAAGCAGGAAAGTGAACAAAATAATAATTAAGAGTATAAAGCTTACTTGCACAAAGGTTTGTGCGACAACTCGAACAATAGGTGGAAGGCGTATAATGAATAAACAGCCTAGACGGTTGGGGAAGTGATCTTGCAAAAGAGTAGAACAGGATCTCAGCATTTGCATGGGAAGTCTCAGTGGAGATAGTCCTTCACAGTCTACCAAAACAGTAATTTCAGAATTTTGCGGGTCCACCAAATGAAGAACCCCATGCTCCACCTGAGATACTTCATAAAGAAAATATCCATTGTTTAATAATTTGTTTAGCTATGAACTAGCAGCATAGAGAAGCCCACATTAGAAGCTGATTGATTAAATGTCTAAACTACTATCCAACTTGATAGGTGTAACTCATCCTTTTCCTGATCATTTTCTCTCATGATTTATTTATAGGAGAAGCTTCCTTTCATGATGTTCTTGGCTTAAGTTCTTACAATGGAGTTATTACTTTGATAAACACGTGTCAAGTTTTGCTGCCTCTAATATTGAGCAGTAAAGCTAAACCGTACCTCCGGTGTTGTTTTGTTTCCAACAGAAGCAAGCATGCAAAGGAAATGCATATATTCAACATAAACAGCTAACAGAAGTGCTTTAAAATTATTCAGCTACGGAAAACGAAGTGCTATTTCCCTATTCTTATGTCGATGAACGAAAATCAGAATAGAATATTCAGGAAAGATATACATCTAACACTGAAGTAAACACGGGAATCATATAAAAAATTAGCTAGAAATTAAATGTACAAGTGGAAAAGCATACCAACTGCCTGAGCAAAGCAAGGTCTGTCACGAGATGGCAAGCTGATGCATGCTAAGCCAAGACGGACAATGAGGCAGGGTCGATTCTGCACATCAAATCCATGCCAAAAGACCATATTTGACCACACTTCAAGTTCTTGTCTGGAAAGAATTCTGTATGTCTCCCTCCAGCGAATTGTCTTCTTCACTGAAGAAAGTAAGCGAGTAAAATCTCCATCTGCAGCAGTAAAAAATTGATGGAGTTCGTCTTCATCAATTCTGCATAAATACTATTGTGTCATGTTCACTGCAAGAAGAAAAACCAATAAATTTTACATATATATTTGTGCAACAAATTTCTAGTGGCATCTATATGCACCACTTGAGAAGTTTTTGAATAGAATGAAAGCATTCAAGAGCTTTTAGATCAACCTGACGATTGAAGGGAATGAGCAATGAAAGCTCATATGGAATGAAAACAAAGAAGACGACAGATAAAACTGCAGAACGAAACAAAATAATGACAGAACACTAGTCAATAACTGTTCTCGGCTACAATTCAAGCACCTTGTGAGACTAAAAAAGAAGTTAAAATGCCATCGGGATTCATTATCTACTCAACTACTTCATCTAGTTTCTACATTTATTTGATTTTAATCAGAGGAAGATCAAAGCTTAAACTCTATGTCATGGAGGTTGGCCTTTAAGATCAAATTGAATCGAAATCCGAAAGAATTTTTTGCGTTATGAACTGTCAAAAGAATATGTACACTAAAGCTGTTTAATCATCTGTATGAAAGTTAATCTGAGACAAACCTAACATACAAAATAATAGTTTGATCACCCAAATGATAAGATTTAAGCAGTCAAATGCCTTAAAAATCACCTTTGAGTATGTCCCTACTTTCTTTTCAGCCAGTAGTGCCTAAGTCTAATGTAATAATGAGTTCTGCAAAAATATCACCAACTGGGCCTGGGCTCAACATTGGTGCTTTTTACTATTTCATAAGATAAAGCTTTATTATTTACCTGCAAGGAATACCTTAGCCACTGACATATACTTAATACGGGAGGTGAAAAAATCAAGGAAACTAGCAGAATAGTAAGTAGGAATATATGAAACATTATGTTACACTGGGAAGTTCAGTAGAAAAGAGATCTTTCTACTGCAGTTTCTGCGAAGGAGGAATTTTGTCATTTCTCCATAGTATTCGTGAAACATTCAATGCATGTGCATCGTGTGGGTTAGGCACACATCACTGGTTCAAACCCTGTCGCTGACAAAATGCTGATAGTTAAGTGGAAAATGGTAGAAAGGCCCATTATCCACAGAGTCAAGAACCTTGCGCCATTGGCCCTCGGTAATTTCTCAGTTATCAATGAAAAAATATTCACTTTAAGTACATATTAAAAATATTCAAATTGGATAGCAAAGAAAAACGGATTTGAATTTTTAAGAATTTTCATACAAGATAAATAAAACTAGGTAAGAATAGGAGATAATTGGCTAAAAATGAAGAGGAAAGTGGAGTATTGTTAGAAAGTGAGCTCTAGTATTTCTAAGTAGGTTATAGGTATAGGTTGGACATCAAGAGAGACCAAGTAGTCACTCTAGGGTATTGATGCTTTATTACTAGTATAGACAATTCTGCTCAATGGGTATCTAGAGAAGCTTGAGCACAAACTCTCTCCATTTTCTGTTAGGTCTTAAGCCATCCTTATGGTTGAACTGGTAGCCTTGACATTACTTTAAAACTTATGGAGTGGCACAATTCTTGTACTTGAACATCCAACTCATGATATTAGAAAAAGTAATGTTCTGTTATAGATACCTCTCTGGCAAGAAAATTCCTTGCTTTTCCAGATCTTTGTAAAGAAGATGCAACCAACTTGCAGAACTAGAGGAAGACAGACTTTGAGAAACTTCATTGTCAACCCTGCAAAAGCACGAAAGTTGTACAACTCATCAATCACCAATTCAGTATCAAAACCTTTCTCTGAGTTGGGTTAGTTGCTTATGTCTCGGGATAAATCCAACAATGATTTATATAAATAAATTCAGAAGCAATTGAAGAGGAAGCATGTAATTTGAGACAGCACACACTAAATCCCCTGTATCAGCCTAAAAGTTGGAAAGAAGTTCTAGCATATTAATGAATACACCCGAGTATATCAGTAACATATGATTGCTTTCTTCTATTCCAACATAAAGAAGCAAGAAAAAAAAGACCTGTCTACATGTATTAGTTATCCACTTAATAATTTCTATGGTGTTACACTTACAATTTCAGACTTTTGTTTATTGGACTGGTTGGGTCCTGCTTCAGGTTGAATTATAGCTTTTGCACATACAGATCGAGACAGAACTGTAGTAATTGTTCATTACACTTCGAGCAATATATCAAGTTTGTACCTTTCACTTGGGATAGACTGCTCAGAAGAGACTTCTAGCTGAGATTCTGAATCAGCATGTGAATCATTGGTCTCCGGGGAAACTTGAGTGCTGTCTGAGGTATCATTATTGAAATCTGAATGGTCAGAAAATGCTGTAGCGATAGATAGCACTAGCAGTGGCCGCGATAGGATCTAACCATAAAGACATGCTGTAAGTCTGTAATTGTACAACTTCCAAAAGAGACTTCGAGAGTATGTAACAGTGACAGTCATATTCCCAAATTGAGCAGGAAAATCAAACAAAATGCATGAAATTGACAATATATGGATAAATTCTCAAAACTCTTTAAGTTACAGTGCATGTGTAAGCAAGTTGTAACTATAAGACACCACGTTAATTACTGGATCTGTGATTCATTCTATTTAATTTTCGAAGCATGTTTTTCTTTTATAAATTAGATCAGACACTATATAGAAAAAGAAACTACACAGGGATGTTCCTCTTGATATTACTTTAACAAAAGGGAAAATAAAAAAACTAAAAACTTGGAGAAGCCTGGGAGGCTACTTAAAGATGTAAGATATTTCTACTGCTTGCAGAGAAGCTGTTGCATACATAACACAGGTATGTCATATGCTCATGCTCTTACTGTAGAAACATCAACTTAGGGCTGTAGTTCAACTTCACAAGGAAGAGGATCACTTTAAAATGGGTTCATGGATTGAATAACAAGGGGAAAGAAACACTCGTTCGTTACATGAACTTTCTCAGGAAATGGAAAAAATATATTTAGCATTCTCTTTACTGAGGCGGGACCAACTACCTGACCCCTGGGATGCATGCACTGAAAGAAAGGTAAGTTAAGTTTTATTTAACTGTCTCCACAAATATACTGATGCATGATAGAAACAGAAAAAGAATATATTTCTCTCTACATATACATCTGTTCTTTATCAACTATATTCAATTGATCCTTAATAACATAATATGGCCTCAAAGGACAATTTTTAAGTACTAAATTAGCTTTCCACTTGGATATAGTATCATGGCACATAAAGACTACTGCTACTCGCAATATGCTACAGTTAACATTCCGTCATAAAATACATTAATGTTTTACAAGCATAAATCTTTATACACACATAACTCTATTTTGTCTTATGGTGTTTCTCTGGACTTGGTGTATAAATCCACAAATGAAAAGCAGCAATAGATATTCCCCTTATATCAGATGATATGGGATCATATACTTCTTTCACAAAAAGTTGATGCACCCATTGACACAGG
Organism: Capsicum rhomboideum; assembly: GCA_031232105.1. Lineage (NCBI taxonomy): Eukaryota > Viridiplantae > Streptophyta > Magnoliopsida > Solanales > Solanaceae > Capsicum > Capsicum rhomboideum. The sequence goes on along the minus strand of CP124713.1, from coordinate 3,846,034 downwards.
AAAGACAACATTTTCCAGAATGACTGTATGCACCTAGAGAAGTTCACGAGGCTCAACACTAGTTCTTTTGAATTTGATAACTGCATACTAACCTGCATGCCTTCAACCAGAACCCTAAAAGGATTCCACCTTTGCATCCATTTAATTGGGGGGTAGCACACAACTTGCAGAGCTTGCAGGCCAGACCATACCAATGGACATTTGGACCGTGAGATCCTCCGCACAGCCTCCAAGGCAGCAACTTTAACCAGAAAGAAAACTAACTGATTACCACGTCCCCTTCTCTGCTTCCCATATTTTATCAGATCAATCTTTCTTACATTTGCAAAAGAGTTCGAGCCAGGAGAAATGATGTGCTGTTTAGATTCATTTTTGGTGGTGATAGCAGTTGTGACCATAGACTTTGTCCCAGGGGTGGGTTTAAAGGAGTCTCCCATAAGATCTTGATGAGAGATTGGCACAACAGCTGGAGGGACAAATGCTAAATATCAGTCAAAATTTTTACCAAAGATATGTAATGGTAAAACCACATCTAGTGGACGTTTAAGGGAAGGGATAAGACAATGTCGTGGCCAAATCTTGGAAGATAACGTTGCCTAATCTTTTGAAATAGAGCCCATCAATCCAGCATATCCCTGAAATAAAACATGAAATGGATGACAATTTTAACCGAGAATATATCACATAGATGAGAATTCTAAACTCATACCAAGACCACAATACAACAGCTAAAGTCCAAGAAACAAGTAAATATAGTTAAGCTCCCTTTTGCTAACCAGCAAAAGTACAAAAAATAGAAAGACCACTCCAGTTCTCATCTCATAAAACTTTTTGGAAATAGACCACCCTGTTAATATAAAGGAAATATAATGCTAGTCCTGCATGTCCAAGCAAGCAACTAAGCCTCAATCCACAGTAGTTGGGGTCAGTGATATGAATCCTCTCCATATTCCGCTCAGTTCGAGCTCATTTCATACTACTCCCACCATCCCAATTCAAGTGTCTTACTTTCCTTTTTCAGTATTTCCCAAAAAGAGTACCTCTTTCTATATTTAATCAGTTTTTCAATTCCAACATCCCGCATGGAAAGTTTAAAGATTTAAAAAATTACACATACCTGTAATTTAAGACCACAAAATTTAAAAATCTCCCTTTATTTCTTAAACTCTGTGCCCAATCAAACTAAGACACTTAAATTGGTATGGTACAGAGAGAGTAGTTCTTAGCTGTTACAATCACAAATTTACAACAATACTGACAGCCACTTTGAACAAAAATCACGACTAGAAAACCCCTCCACTTTTTGAAACTGCAATCTAATAATAAAAAAATCAAGTAAAAATCAAATTCAGATTCTGCTGTAAAAATCAAATTCAGATTCTGCTTGTGGGAGGTGGCAGGTATCCGTGTATTGATAGATACTGCTATAACTCGATCTTTTTATGTCAAATCACGTTAACAAGTATGAAATGAGACAATATCTAAACAACATATTCACGTTACATGCTAATTACATAGAAATCAAAATCATATTTACAGGAGACAGGATTAAAAGCAGAACAAATCAACTATTACCTAGACGAAATAGGCAGAGAAATTCGATTTCTGGATCTCAATTTTTAGAAGAAACTGGATTTTCGGCCTCTGTCTTTATGTTCAGTTTCCCCTCGATCAGTTCATAAAAAAGAGGCTACTTTATGTGTTTTGACTATTTTGATTTTCACCTTTTCTGTCTTATTTTGCAGGAAAGCTACTTAAATGGGACACTAATAAACAAGTACTGAAAAGTGTGTTGCGGAGTCTATGAGCCCCGACCACGTGAAGTTCATTAATAATTTTATGGTTGGGAAGTTTGGTAGATGTCATTTTTTGTTTTTGAAACATTAAATTTATTAAGTATATTTTTAAATAAAATAAATATAAAGTACTAAGCTCTAGCATATTTTTATTTTCTTAAAAGAATCTGATTTTTTGTTTCTCCGGTTGATCATATATCTAGTCTCAAATGAATTTTTACATTTTCTAGTGTCTTAGTCAAGGCGATTAATGATTAAGTTTTTAAAAAAATTGTGGCGGTGATTCGCACAAAAGGATACTTTGGGAGGATATTTGAAATTTTTAAAATAAGTTAGACAATTCTAAAGTCTTATTTTTTAATTTAAAAAGCACTAAACTTAAATTTATTTTAAATTTTGTCAAACACTCTAATATGATAATTAGTAATGCTTTTTTTGACAATTAAAGACTTTATTAATCACCAAGTAATTTGTACAAACAAAGGGGGCAAAACCTATACCACCCTTCTCAGCAGAAACAAATAAATCTTTACACCAACTTCTATCTATTCAAACATTTACAAGAAAATTATAACTAATTAGTAGCTCCCTATATGATCAGCTAGTCTCTTGTTGCCTTGAGCTCTGATGCACAGTCCCAACTTGATCTGATGAATGATAGTCTCACGACTTGCAGCTTTGTTTTGAAATACCCTATTATTTCGCTCAATTCAGATTTTATATACCACAGCAGCAAAATTAGCCTTCAGTATAACTGCTCTAGCACTTCTCCCCTTAGTTTCCTGTAACACCCAGTTTCTCTCATTATGCCATGTAGAGATGCTTCTCTTCCAGTGTTGCCAATCTAGTAAAGATTGCCATATCTTCCTTGTGAAAGCATATTCAAAGTACAAGTGGTTTGCACTTTCAGGGATATTATTACAGTACACACATGTAACATCTATATTTAGTCTCCATTTCAGCAGAATATTTTTAGTCCTCAATCGACCATGCATTTGTAGCCAAAGAATGAATACATATTTAGACTCTGCACAATTATGACATTCCAAGTTCTTCCAGTTCACATTAGTGATGTCCCCCCTCAATAGATTGTACACCTTTGATAGCTTGAACACACCCCTATGCAACACCTGGTTATAGTGTCCAAGAGTTTGTTCATGTTTCCTCATACTTAAAATTTTCCTTAGCATCCAGGAAGCCTGAGCAGGTATAACTATAATCCCTATCTGTTGCTTCTTTATGTAGTAAGTATGAGTCCAAGCTATCCATAATTTCTTCTTTTGCCTACTCAGTGTCCATAAAAGTTTACAAATAGCTGCAGTGTTCCAAATTTTCAGGTCCAAAAGATTCAAACCTCCAGCTCCTTTTGGTAATAGATTGTTTTTCAGGCCACAAGTGCTCTCTTAGTGATAGTAGTCTCCCCATTTCAGAAGTAGCTCCTACAAGCTGCCTCAATCATCTTCATAACGTTCTTTGGTAACAAAAAAAGTTGAGCCCAATAGGCTTGTACACCAAACAATACTGCTTTTATCAACTGTACCCTATCTGCATAGGATAAACTTTTAGCCATCCAAGAGGTTATCTTGGCAATGATCTTGTTGACAAGGGGTAAACATTGCATAACAGTCAGCTTTTTTGTAGATAAGGGTACACCCAGGTATTTGAAAGGTAGATCTCCCTTATCATATTCTATGATGTTTAATAGTTTCTGCTGCATGTGTGTGTTTACTCCTCTAAAAAATGCTTGACTCTTTGCTAAATTTGCCTGCAATCCTGATGCTGCAGAAAAACTCATAAATTGTTCCTTTAGCAGCTGGACTGATCTCTCATCCTAGCAAACATCAAAAGGTCATCCGCAAAACATAGGTGTACAATACCTAGTTTCTGACACCTTGGATGATAGTTAAAATCAGGGTTCAAATGAAGTCTACTTCAACACCTAATAAGATATTCCATCAGTACAACAAAATAATTAGTAATGCTATTAATTGTTATGTTTGCATTAGTTATGTTGAAATTTATTTTTATGCAGTGTTTGATTAGTTGTGTTAAAAATAACTTGTATTGCATATTTCTAAAGAAAAAAATTGTTTATAAAAATATCCTCCATAAATATAATAAAAATTGGTGTGGAAAAGGTTTTGAGGGGCTATGTGTCTTTATCCATGCTTATGCATGCATTAACGTCCCTTGCATTGTTAATATACCATGATTTCTTATGTATTAATTATACATAGCATAATACCAAATAAAATATTTAATTAATGCATAGATTAAAAAAATGTATCAAACAAATTTTAATAAAACATAATGCTGCATTATTTTTTTTTTCCAAACGACCACTAAAAATTAAAAATAATTTGAAAACAGTTTTGAAGCCGCCCGTCCAAACGGACTCTTAACACTCTCAAAAAGAGTCAGCTACCTAATGAGATCATATGTGTTCCAAAAGTTACACGTGTCCTGAAAGTTTCAGCTCCAATTACCACGTATGTTGTATCATATGTCCTCTTGGCAACATATAAAGGCAACCCAATAACGTCTATTATGGATCTGCTTGGAAAAAAAAAGGCCTAAAAGAGTGATAGACAAGAGGAAAAATTAAAACAAGAAATAATGGCATCAAATCTTGGGCCAGCATTTGCTTATACAGTGGTGTATTGTAAAGATGTTGCTAAATCTGTTGCTTTTTATGCTAAAGCTTTCGGCTACAACGTTCGTCGCTTGGACGAAAATCGCAAGTATGTTTTCTGTTCGCCATATATATATATAAGCCAAGATATCCGTTTGATTTTGTGAGTTTTGATTTGATTTTAGGAGAATTGCTACGATCGATATTGGATGAAATTGATTCTATAATTTGAGCGTTTGCTTTTATTTTTAAAGGAAAAACATACATAATTTGTTTTCCATTTGATAGATGTGCGAATTGGTACTAGTAATATAGATTCACCATTGACGTGTGAATATCTGGAAGATATATAGTTTCTTTCAACTTTTTGAATGCCACATGCAGCAAGCTGCTTCATAATATCAGTACATAGAATTTGATACTTGTAGTTTAATTAATACTCTAATATTATAGTTTATATGGTTCATTTTCTATTAGATTATTTTGATAAGTAACTGGACTTTGGGCTAATTCAAACACAAAAGAATGTTGGGTTCTGATATCATAATAAGAAAAATGAAAATGAACCAAGGGACTAGCTCAACCTCATGAAGCTAGTTCATGAAGTCTCAGGTTCAATTCCTAACAGAGACAAACACTAGTGCTAAGGTTATAGCTAACAACCTTAGCTTGGTGGACAGAGTTATCTGGTACCTGTACCTGGTGGGAGGTGGCAGGTATCTCGTGTAATTAGTTGAGGTGCACGCAAACTGATGTCCTCACCACGGTTATAAAAAAGAAAACTAGTTCATGAGGCGAGGATGGTTCAAACACCATATTTTTAAATTCTAACTGATGTGGGACACTTACATATGAAAATTGTTAGTTTACATTATGTGTAAATTTAATTAACTTATTTGGTTATGGCTGGTTGGCCTAAGATGGGGAGAATTGGAAAGTGGAGCTACAACAATAGCATTCACGCCTATGCACCAACACGAGACAGATGACATAACGGGTCACGTCCAGACCCTTCAATCCCGGGGCGATAGACAACCCATTGAACTTTGCTTCGATTATGTGGACATTGATGCTGCCTACAAGGTAATTACTATTTTAATAGCTCCATTATTGATCACTTCAATTTGTAATTGAGGCTGTTGATTCAATTTGAGGTGTTGTTTTTATGAATATGATTAGAGGGCAATTGAAAACGGGGCAGTTGCAGTTAGCCAGCCTGAGGAGAAGAAATGGGGACAGAAAGTTGGATACGTGAGAGATCCGGATGGTAACATCGTTAGAATGGGAAGCCACGTCACATCCTAAGCCGTCGTACTATGACTACTCATCAACGAATATATAATTAGATAATCTTAGCTTTTCGAGTTTGTTAATTTAGCTGTGGAATAAATTGTATCCGCGTTGTGTAGTAGTAATTCAGGACTAAACAGAATATATCTTTTTTTAAGAAAAAACAAGTTGGATCTTGTAATCTTGTAGGCTAGCTGCTATGATTTTATTGTGTTTTATCTACCAGAGCTAGTATGTTGTTCGATATTTTTTCTTTCGACTAGAAGGGAACTCATCCATGTAGGTGAGCTTATTGTTTATGCCTCATTTCAAAAATAAATAAAACTACAATAAAAGTACTACTATGTGACGCATCTAGTTGGACCTAGAGTCCACCCCTACCTCGTAGATTAATAGGGAGGGACGTTATGCATAATTTCTCCAAATGAGTTCAATTCTTCAAAACCATTTCGCGCATAAAAAATTACGCTAAGGGTAGGTAGAGAGGGCTTCTCTGTTGGGTTCGAAATTAAGAGGGCGTCATGCGGAAGTTTAAAGTTGCAAACCATAAAGGCGATAATTTAGAAGATAAAGAAAAACATACTAAAAAGGAATATTATCAATATGGTTTGGTCAAACGATCTACATATTATGAAAAACTAATATTATTGAAAAAACATAAAATCTATGGGAGAAAAATCTCTCCCTAAACAAGACTCTTTAAAGACTACATTGTGGATGCTATTGTGTTGTGATATGAGAAGGGGGTCTTCTATTTATAGAGGTCCAAAACCTTTCCTCCAAGAAAGAGGTTAGCCAATTATGAAAAAGTTTTATATTTTCCTTTTAGGAAAAGTAAAAGTAATGATAGTATTACTTTTATTTTACTTCTAAGAAAAGTAAAACCTAAATTTGCTAAGAAAATCAGGGCAAAAACTCTAACAGATCTTCTTTTTTTGGCTTGATTTTCTTGATAAAATTTGATCTGCCTTCTTCACTTGCATATATGATCTTTGTTCTTCACATAATCTTCATCACTGCTGCTTGCTATGGTTAAAAATAAGGTTTAAAATATCATGGTTAAAAATGGGTTAAAAATTAATATTTTGTTTTTATTTTTAAAAAAGCAGCAGCAGGTATATTGAAAATATGGTTGAAACTTCTTCTCTACATGTAGTTTGACAAAAATCTTCATTATCATCAAATTGGTTGCAGCTTGATTTGAAACCGCTTTGAATCTATTTTTAATCTCGTTTCACCAAATCATTGGACCTTTGAACTGTAGGCTCTGATACCACTTGTTGGGTTCGAAAGGACGTCAGGCGGAAGCTAATAGTTGCAAACAATAAAAACGATAATTCAGATGACACAAAAAATATACTAAAAACATATTATTGAATATGATTTGGCCAATTGGCCTACATATGAAAAACTAATATTGAAAAAACATAAAAATCTATTGGGAGAAAATCTCCACCTAAACAATGTTTAGACTCTTTTAACGACTACATTGTGGATGTTATTGTGTTTTGATATGAGAAGGGGGATCTTCTATTTATAGAGGTCCAAAACCTTTCCTTCAAGAAAGAGGTTAGCCAATTATGAAAAAGTTTTATATTTTTCTTTTAGGAAAAGTAAAAGTAATGATAGTGTTACTTTTATTTTACTTCTAAGAAAAGTAAAACCTAAATTTGGTAAGAAAATCAGGGCAAAACCCCTAACATTCTCTCCTTTACCATTTGGATTTGCTTTAGTGGTAGCTTTCAAGCTTAAAAATACAAAAATGCGTCATGTGAAACAACTTTGGATTCTTTAAACTCTGAAATTTTGATACTGCAATTTGTCCATCCAAACGTTTCCTATTTGGTTCAGCTAGCATTTCTTCCAGATCAATGTAGTACCAAAAATTCTTCATTTCATGCTACGCTTTTCACTCGCAATGTAGCGCTTGCACGCACCTCTCTAGTGTATCAGTCCTCCTAATTCCTTCAATGAGTGATAGGAAATTACATGGTGAATTATAATTATTGAGGATTCATTAACAAGAAGTTTTGAAATCCAGTTCATCAATCACTTTTTTAACAAAATAATTCCTGATGTACAGTCCAATCCAGTAGCTAATTTAAGCCAGCAGCTTGTAAAATCTCTACGGGCTGTTCGGGTATGTTTCCCACTCCGTTAATTTTGAGCATCTACTATCAGAGCTAAAGTTTCATAAATCTCCCGGCAGGGTACTGCCAAACAACTTTAATTCATGACCTGATTTTGGGCTTAACATTGTCAACCAATTCAATTAAATGAGCCCAGAAATATTGAGATCGATGGAGTTAAAACTGTTCATGTGGTAAGAGAAAGACGTCGACAATCATGGAAGGGTTTGGGCCTGGTATTAAACAGAAGTTTTCTTGGGCCTCTGGTTACTCTTGTATGACATTTGGGCCTCTACCTCTTGGGTAACATTTGTTTGTATATAGCGGTGTTAAATGGATGGATTGAGTTGAATTCGACTGCATTAAAGAGACATGAGTTAATAGACAGTTAGGTAATAAATCTGTTTAAATGTTACTTGGCTGAGATGGGCTGATAAAATAGGCTAAATGATTTTTGAGTAATGTGCAATTTATAATAAGGAAAAGGGCCAGAAATACCCTTCACATATTGAAATTGATTCAAAAATATCCTTTGTTTACCTATTAGGTCAAAAATACCCTTTTATCCACCTTTATGACTCAAACATACCCTTATAACTAACGGACCTTTCTTAAATCATAATTAAATTTTTATTTATTACGTATCAGCTTTCTATTAATTGCAAATTAAATTAATTAAAATGTTATTATCTTATAATAACTAAATTCGGACCCAACTAAAACTATCCGACCCAACCTATCTTTACTAGCAAGTCTCATTGGCAGTGAGAACAAGAAATAGTTTGGTCTATCAAACAAGAGTACATAGAGGGTAAGTTTGTGGCGTGAAGTGGTCTTGCACGGGGAATACACTTGCTAGTGGTGCCAATGATAATCTGGTGTACATAAACAAAAATAGTGACAACTATTTAGGAACGGATGAAATATTATTTTTGGTACAAACTAGATATGTCATGTAAAATGGGATGGAGGTAGTAATAAGATAGTGTTGCCTAGGACGTGGCATAACCAAGGCCTCTAGCATCCCTGGATTGATGTTTTAACTTAAGTACACCCAAAATACTCCAATAAATCAGTGTACATACCATCACTCACTCCTCTGCATGTTTCATTCTCTATAATATCTGGCAAACCAAAAAGAAAATACTACTTGTAGAGATGGTTGGTGCTACTAGTAAGATACTACTAGTAAAGATAGGTTGGGTCGGGTTGTTTTAGTTGGGTCTGAATTTGGTTATAAGATAATAATATTTTAATTAATTTAATTTGCAACCAATAGAAAGCTGACATATAATAAATAAAATTTTTAATTATGGTTAAGAAAGATCAGTTAATTGTAAGAATATATTTGAGCTATAAAATTGAATGAAAAAGTATTTTGGCTCAATAAGTAAATAGAGTTTTAACCTATTTCAATACTTGAAGGAATTTCTCACTCTTTTTCGTTTATAATATTAAAGTGTATTATTCTTGTCATGTTAGTGGTTATTATTCTTTGATGTGACGCGTGCTATGATCTCTTATTAATTACTCATTCAATTTTAAATTTTATAACCACCCATTGATGACTTCCTCCGTTTAAAAAAGAACGATCTACTTTCCTTTTTAGTTTGTTTAAAAAAAAATGATTTTTTCATTTTTTGGCAATACTTTAATTTCAACTTTCCACATAGCATATTTAAGACCACAAGATTAAAGGGCATTTTGATATATTTGACACAATTTTAATTTATGACCACATGATTCAAAAGTCTTCTTTATTTTCTTCAACTCCATATCAAGTCAAACTAGGTCATTCTTTTTGAAATGGAGGGAGTATTATTATTCCACTGATCGACTTATTATTTAATCTAAGAAAAATTTATACTTATTTAGTGTTATTTCTTCCTTGTGATGTACTAGTATTTAGTGAGTATGGATTTATATATACTCTTTTGGATAAATAAACATTTAAGTAATCACACCATTCAATTTTTTAGAAGTATGAGTTTCAATAAATAATATTAATTTAATTATAAAAAATTTATACATAAAATATCTAATTTAGCAGAGAGACTGTGAGCTCCCATGCACAACAATTTTTATACTAAATTCGCCCTTGATGATACAATAATTTTTATACTAAATTCGCCCTTGATGATTTGGTATGAAAAGTGTGGGAAAATATTTAGTATGCGTGAGAAAAGTGAAGTTGACGTAGTGAAACAGAAAATTGAGAAAAGAGAAAAACGCAAAGTCTCCAATTTATTCGTTATAAATGAAAATATTTTGTTGATAGAATAATGTGGGTTTATTGGTGGAGCTTTGGAATAAACAACTAGGTCTCAAAGTTGTTTTTCATAAGATGTTTGAATTATCTTGGAGTGGACAAGTTAAGATCGAATGTTATTGTTAGATCGTTGAAGATTATCGTAGTAGATGTGAATCTACTTAAAAAGAGCGAGATATCCACATCTCAACCTGAATAGTATTTATTTTGTCTTCATATTTATTTTTATTTTCATCGATAATAATATAATTATATATATATTTTCACCAACACAATTGCATCATACTCAACCCATCCATCTCTTACTAATATTTAAGTTTTTAAATTTATTTAATCATCGAATAATTATTATCTATTTATCTATAACATATTAAACTACACTATATAATTTATATAATATAATCCCTTTTTTTTTTTTAAAAAAAAATGGGTTAGAGGAGAAGGGGATTACAAGGTGGGGAATCCAATCTTATTAACAAGGTGAAAGTTGAGATAGTCAACTAACTGAGTTACTCAGATTCTCCATATAATATATTCCCTCCATTTCAATTTATGTGTTTTTAGTTTAACTGTTACAAAGTCTAGGAAAATAAATATAGTAATGGTTTTGATCGAGTTTTATGATTTTAAACTAAAGATATGTATATTGAACCAAAACATCTCTTAGTCTTATGATTCTAATATCATATTGTGGATGTTGAAATTAAATAACTGTCAAATAAAAAAAAAGACATTCTATTTGAAACAAATTAAAAAAAAAAAAGTAAAATAAACAAAATCAAACGAAAAGAATATATATCATATTATAGCGGCAGGTAACATATATCCTATATTAAAAACTTATCACAATTTAAGGAAATAAAAATTATCCATGACCAAAGGACTAAGGGGTCATTTGATTCACCAAATGGGATAAGTAGGGATATCCCATGATTTGGGATATTTCATGGAATATTATCCCACTCTTCATATGGAATAGTATTTTCATCGTTTTATTATAAATGGTTGAATAATATAATTTTGGGATCATACTGAATAATATCTCATATCAAATATGAAATAAAGTTAATTTTAAATTTTATTCCGAAACTATTTTTCTTATTCCTTGTACCAAACGACCCTCAAGGAGGTATATACAATGACAAGAGAGTAGAAGAGTTGGATTGGTTAGTTGAATGAAATTTCCAAATTCCAACAGACGCGAGGAGAAGATAGCTTGCTTGCTTAGGTAGTCAAAGTTCCAAAGCAAGGCCAAAAAAAGCAGCAGGGACTTTGTTTCTAGTCTGTAGATTCAGGTGAATATTGATCTCTCAAACTTAGAATGTGAAGAGAGAGAGAGAGAGAGAGAGCTGCGACTTTGTCGAATTTGGTGCCGAAAAGAAAAACCTGAGGCAGAATTGGATGGGATAGATAGAGTTGAATTTGGTCTTCACGATACGGCGCCTGATAGGTCCCTAGTCGGTCGGTGTTACTCTCTTGTACTTATTTGGTTTGCCCTACATGCATGTATTCCCTTGCTTTACATTGTTTTTTTAATAATCGTGGTGTGCGGGTCAGTTTGCACACATCTCGACTAATTCTACGTGATATCTAACACCTCCCACCAGCAATAGATATCAAATAATTCTGTTTATCATGGCTAGAACAGATGGTGATGATGCTGATCAACCCAACTTCATTGAATTACTAGGCCACACCCTTAGTGCTATGCCCTTGCTTTACATTAAAACTTGCTTTGTTTCTTCTGTATTATTCATTTCTGTGATATATACATTTTTCTGATCGTAAATATATGACTAAGATATTATTTTGTTTAATTTGTCCTTGATTGTAGTCCTATTTTTACTTGAATTTATCTAGAAGAGACTTCTATATAAGTAATAAAAATAGAATCTGTCAACCTAGTTGTCTGATTGAAAAGTACTCTTAAATCTTGCAGCAGTGATCCTTATCCAATATGAGGTGAATCACAATAATAATGTATTCAGTGGAATTTTACAATCGAGATTATTGTAATAAATTAATATGGCTTTAAAATAAGGTGTTATGTAAATTAGGAAATGGTAAAAAATAAAATGGAGAGAAATGAATAAAGGAACTTTAATTTGTTCCTTACTGAATAGGAAGAGGAATAATTTTGTGCTTTTATATTAAGGCACACATTCTATCTCTTAAGAGAGTTGAGAACAAAATCTCCTCTCATGCCATCGTTGTCACTCGACTCGATCAAATGATTTGGTTGATATATTTTTTATTTCCATTATTTCTTTATTCATTTTTTGATATTATTTTCACGTAAATTTTAACTTATAATTCTCGATCCCAGTGATCATTTTCTAATTTAAAATTCGTGACCAAATAGACACCTTTGCAACAGGTATCATTGCACCTGTTCATCATCTCCAAATGTTGTTATAATTTTTCATAGATTTCGCCTCATTTTACACACAGAAAATCTGAAAAACGTTTTCTCTTCTTTTGTGTCATTTTCAATAAAATATTAAATGTCGTGTGATTTTTCTGTCATTTACATTCATCAGAGTATCGTAATTTTCATTGCTCGTTCTTTTCTGAGAGAAAGTAACCAAAATCCTTGACTAATATAAGGTTAACTAGAGAGTATATATTCATTTATCCAATGTCAGATCATCTTACGCCAACTCCCATTTTATTTTTTACTATACTCCCTCCGTATTAGTTGACCTTCTTTCTAAAAATGTTTGTTTCAATTTAGTTGTCCAAGTTCTAAAATCAAGAGTATTTTATACATATATTTCCCATTTTACCCTTGATAGGAATACTAAATACATCCATAGTTTTTAAAATTTTTGAATGGTGCATGAATGATCTCAATTCTCAAAACTAATATTAAATGATTATTACTAGTTTCAATTATAAATACTCAATGTTCTAGACGTAATGCATGGGATGAAGTAATATGTATCAAATTTCAATGTTTAATCATTGCATTGGTTATTGGACTTTAAAAGACATACAAGGGTAAATATGTAAAATGCATTTCTATTTATTAGTTTCTTAATGGGTGTGCCAAGTCCATAGGGGCCAACTAATACGAAACGGAGGGAGTATCAAATAACTTTTTTTTAAACTTCAGAGGGATAATTAATTAATGTACTAAGGAAAATGAAAAATAGATAACGGAGAGAACACATATGCAACATTCAGATTTAAGTATCATTAAATGGGACTAATCTACTTGTCTTGAAAATGCGCTTAAATCTGGGGAAACCAATTGTCTAGCAAATTATTATGAAAGTAGGGCAGTTGATCAGCATGCATAAATATGAGGATTAATTATAGGGTGGCGGTGATAATTAAATTTTAGTGAAGTTACAAAAGTAAAATGTATAGGGATTTACAAACATTAACAGTTCTGCCAGTAAGATTTGTTTTCAAAGTTCAATCGCATAAAAGATGCCCCTATAAATGATATAGTAATTCCACTTAAAATAAAATTAATTGAGATATCTACCTCCATTGACCAATTGCATCTAGCCATCTACTCCCTCAGTTTCAAAATAGTTGACACTTATTGACTTAACACTCCTTTTAAGAAAATATTTATTAGGAGCGTATTTTATCAAATTAGTCTTATTAATTATGCATTGAAAATATAAATTTGAGTATATACACTTTATGTAGTTATTTAATGCTAGAAGTAATATTGGAAAAATATAATAAAATTATCTTGATTTAATAAATGAGACAACTAAATTGAAACAAATATTTTTAATAAGAGGACCAACTAAAACGAAATGAAGAAAGAATTTTGTTCATGAAATGAGTATATAATTTGGCACAACTCATTTTGACACAACTAAATGTAAATTCCCAAAAAAATAGAATTTTTTTTTTGAGTAAATTCCATCTTTAACTTTCATAACCTTTATTAGTGGTCGGGAAAGAATACCATCAGCACCTTGTAAATTGGACTATCCTTCTTGAGCATTATTTTTAGTTGAAAGTTAAGAAATTTAATATGCGAAAGAAATTTTTTACTCTTTTTTCTTTTACTTGTTAAGGTATATCAAAAATTATTTTTTATTTTAGGAGAAATATTTCTTTTCCAATTTTATTTTTATTATTAAGTAACACTGTACATTAGTAGTAGTAACGCTTTTTACTTGTCCAATATATTATAAATTTGTCTAACTTTATTTGCCCAATTTGAAAATCAAGTGATAATTTGTCATTTTATGTATATTAAATATTGTTGATATCGTAAAATTAGGCTTTTTAAAATTATTTCTTAAGGGGTGCATCAAATTAAACATGAACAAGTAAGAATGGGCGGAGTAAGTATAAGACCGAGGTAAATGCCGCTATATGTATAGGAATGAAACATTTATTAAAAGACAAAAGAGGAAGTGATCATTAAGTGGACACGAGATCATATAAGAAGATGCAATCTCACGATTATTTCTTACATTACCAACGTCCTCATTCATGAATTCCCTAATTGTGATTTCGTCTTTCCTCAATACGCCACTCACCACAATTCAAAGAGCCTCCTTTATTGGATTTCACACTAAATTCAAATTTATATATACGGAACATAATTCGACTCTTATACTTCAAATAGTCTCACATAAAATCGAACGAATGAGTGTACAATAACTTATACTCCATCCGTCCTATTTTAGTTGGTCATATTACTAAAAATAAATGTCTCATATTAGTTGATCACTTACTAAATTAAGATAGAATTAATTAATTACAATTAATTATAATTTCAATGTTCATTGGTATGCCCAATGAATATCATTAATATGGGTAAAGGATAAAATAGTAAAAAACTATCACTCCATTTATGATTTTCTTAATCATCGTATAAAATAAAATGTGTCCAACTAAAATGAGACGGAGGGAGTACAATAATTTGATTGTGAAGCTTTTAAAATAAATTGTCAATATTGGCTCTTTTATTTGTGCTTTAATTTCTTTTCCATTTGAATTATTCTCTCAGTTTCAAAATACTTGGTCTTTTTTGAGTTGACACACTCATTAAAAAAATATTAATTAGAAATATATTTTATAAAGTTAATCTTATTAATAATGTTTTGAAATACGGAATTTAACTATTACTATTTTCTTTAATTATTTAATATTGAAGATGACATAAAAAAAATAATAAAACACTCTTAATTTATAAAAATAAATAAATAATTTAAAACAAACAAATTTAGAAAAAATTATTACATTTTTTTTTGGCTCTGGCAGTTTCACTGTAGGTAAACTACACTAAAGAAAGAGCCTGCAGAGCCCCTCTAACTAACTACAATTCCCAAAGCCTAGCAGCCCCTACACCTTACAACCCAACCGGCTGTCTTTTGCCATAATTACCTGAATTACCCCTACATATCTTCCTCTGGACTCTGTCATTTTCCCTAACATTTAGTCATTTCTTTCCTTCCCGAGACAAGTCCAATATAGGGGTAGTTTCGTCTTTTCCTGCATGCACACATTCATACCAAGACGAAATCCCTCATCTTGGCCATGTTTTCAGCACCAAAAACAATACGCATGTCAATCCCTTCTCTCCCTTTTGTTAATTTTTTGACTCTCTCTCTCCCCCCATTATTTTTTTCTCATAATTTTTTTATATATATATATAAGTCTAAAATCCATGCAGAAATATTAAGAATAGAGTAAAATTAAATATTATTTCTCTCTTTATTTTAGTTTTTTGAGCGTTGAAAATGAATGATAATATGAGTAGTGTGGATATGTTAACGTCTGGTGGGACTCCAGTAGGGTCGAGGTGGAATCCAACAAAGGAACAAATTGATTTACTTGAGAGTTTATATGGGCAAGGGATAAGGACACCAAGTGCTGAGCAAATACAGCAGATTACTGGGAGGTTAAGGGCTTTTGGTCACATAGAGGGCAAAAATGTCTTTTATTGGTTTCAAAATCACAAGGCAAGGCAACGTCAGAAACAGAAGCAAGATAAATTTGCTTATTTCAATCGGTTTCTTCACAGGACTTCTGTTTTTCCACCACCTAATTGCTCCAATGGTAATTAAGTTTCTATTTTTATTTCTGCTGTCCCGTTTAGTGTGAAGGTGTTATTGTTTTGGGGAGTCTAGCTTTTTTTTTTTTTCTTTGATTACAATTTTTCGAACTTTTTTTTTAAAATATTTTGAATCGTTA
Organism: Capsicum rhomboideum; assembly: GCA_031232105.1. Taxonomy (NCBI): domain Eukaryota; kingdom Viridiplantae; phylum Streptophyta; class Magnoliopsida; order Solanales; family Solanaceae; genus Capsicum; species Capsicum rhomboideum. Next base: position 3,829,744 of record CP124713.1, on the reverse strand, counting down.
GCTGTGTGAAGTTGCAATACATTTCATGCAGTTTTTAAATATGTAAATTTTATTTTAAATTTTTTGATGAATTCATAGTGAAAGGTAAGTGTTTTAATCTTTGTACCTTGATTTTCTACATATAAATTGGGCAATATGGAGTAACACTTAATTTTTCTATACATCGTATAATATTATACATAGATTGTTCATATAGCCGAATACTGAGTCAAAATGTTCTGTCTTTACTTATTATTATTTTGTAGACTATGCTTGGATATGTAGTTCTTTATCTGTTGATTTCTTTTGTCCGGATGTTTTTTTTTTTTTTAAGAAAGTGAGGTTCTCATATATGATAATCATCTGTACGGGACTGTATGCTTCAGATTGACAGTTTGCTTAATTTTTTTTTTTCAGATTATGTTTTTTTTTTTTAGGAAGTGTTCAGTTTCTCTCAGTTTCTGGTAGCATATATTGTCTCTTTGCATTTTGCTGCGTTCACTTGTATGTTCACACTAACTATTACTTGTCCCCACTGGGTAACTTATTTTTCTCTCACTATGAAAGTGATTTTTTATAACGTTTAAAAAGTTATTTTCAAGAACTGCTACAACTATTGAGTTTATAATTTCTCAACACAAATCGTTTGTAATTATTGTGTGGTAATGAAACTGAACCTAGGACCTCTTTTTGTTTTGAAACCAGATTAAAGTTGTAACCATCGCATCTAAAAGTCGACGTAAGCTATTAGAATAGTACACATTTATTTACTTAATTATGTCTTCAACAACCTGTAACAATCTACTTATAACATACACTTAGTAACATGTTTTTACAATATATATTACTCCTATAAGTTAGATCTATATATATTGCTTATAATTATACTAGTACTCATTACAATTAGGTTTTGTAGTTGTTTGCAACCCTTATTACACACCACAAAGCAATCTAGGGTTTTATCAGCAGTATCCAGTAGTTCCCAGTGTGATCCTCCCAGGACCAGGCGGTTTCAAAAGGAGAGCAACTTGTGATAGTACTGTATACAACATCGATGCGACTTCTACTCATTGTCAAGATAACAGCAACATGGAATATGTCATCCCAAATGTCAGGAAATTTAATCAAGAAACTTTGGATCTTTTTCCACTGCACCCAACTGGGGTTTTACAAGAAAAGACTACAACTTCTTCGTTTACTCATGATCATCAGTCCAGCGTTACTACTACTTGTTGTCCTACTGATCTTGGAATTGGTGCAGCTGATCATCCTCCAGTCTTTAACTTCCTATGTGGAAATTAAATTGTCCTTGTGAGAGCCAGTATTGAGAGTGGTGATGTTTTGTTGGCACTGTGTTTCATCTGGTTGGCTTCTTCATCTTTGTTTTTGTTAGGTTTAATTTTGATCTCAAATAGAAGTACATGTGATCATGTTATCTTTCATCTGAGCAGTACAATATGTTGTGAGTGTAATTGTGAAAGACTATTATGACCCTTCTGAAAAATATTCACCTACCCTTCTTTTTTTCTCAAATTTATTTCATAGCTGGCGGTGGAATCAGAATTTTCGTACTGATTTAAAATGAGAAGAAATATATTTTTTGAAGAAGTATGTCTAATCTTATATGTACAGTGTATTTTTTCGATGAAAAAGATTTGAAAGAATCTGTTACGCCCCTAGTTTTGCCTCATCTCATAGCTCGCATACGTCGTATGGTGTTATTCACAATGTTATTACTCTCGATATATGTATGATTCTGGTGGTCGTATATAATTTGGTTTTTCTTCGTAGGGTTTTTGAAAATCATAGCATCAAACAGTATTTGTGTGAGTTGGTTTTCTTCAATATCAAGAACCTTAAAAGTACAGACTCTTGTAACTTTTTTGAAAGGGTTAAATGAGTTTTGGGTTCTTTGACTTAGAATTTGTCAGTTCTATTTTCCGATGAGGCGATAAAGGGATATAACTCAGAGGTAGAGTGTCACCTTGACTTTGTGAAAGTCATCAATTCGAGCCTAAATCCCAAAGCGTACTATGTGCTTTTCTAGTTAAATTTGCTCCCCACCGTCGTTCAATGAAAATGGATAAGAAACTCATGAGATTGATGAGTTATGACAGAAGAAACAACTAAGTTATGTCAATAAACTTGTACTTATTATGACACCCTAATTCACTAAAAAAAAATTGCTAAATTGCGGCGTAAAGTATAAATGGAAACTACACCAAAATTTGTGTGGATTAATTTTATTTTTTTTTTAAAATCAAAGTTTGGAGAAATTTTTTTAAAAAAATTATTCGCGTAAGTATAGCAAGGAGCTGGATCGAAATTCCTATTTGATCAATAATTTTATGAATAAACAACGTTTTATCTTGTTTTTAAAATGAAGATCATAGGTAGATCTTTTTATGTATGGTTATGAATCCTATCTTCTAGGAAATATAATAAAATACATATTTGGTTATGAATTTTCGAAGTTAATTACTATCACTTTGGTAGGGGCGACTCAAGAACGTTGAGGGCCTAAAGCCAAGCTTTATTAAGAGGCTTCAAATTCAACTAATGTTTTGTACAAATTCAAACACTAAATCTTCAATTTTTCGAAATAAATATTTAGAAACTACATAAAAAATATTATAAGTCACAATAGTTAAAAAGTTGGAGTATCTAAAAATAAAAATAGAAAAATCATGCTCAAAGAAAATGTTGGTTGATTCTCCAAATAACAACTAAGACACATAAATTAAATCGAAAGGAGTATTATTCAAATATAAATCAACTATCCGTGACTATATATCACATTGACTAAGTAATTTCTTTTATATAAATATCTTATACTTTTTTTACATAAAATTCAAAAACAAATTGATACTTTTCAATCTCTTTAAAACTAATTTAAACATTAAATATCATCTTATCTCTAATGTGATAATTTATAACTACATAAATATTTATGACTCAATTTTGATTTCTATTTCAAAAAAATCGTTATTTGTTAAATTTTGTATCAAGTCAAACTACATTACATAAAATAAGATAAAGAAAGTATTAATTAAAAAAATGAAGCCTTAATTTTTGGGGGGCCGCAAGCCCTTGCTTCTGTTGCTTGACCCTTGAGCCGGCACTACACTTTGGTATAACTAAGAGTGGTATAATTAAATGGTATTCAAGTTGAGATATTTCGACAAAATTATGCTTTATTTTCAATATACAAGTGAAACCTTTCTATAGTGACAGCGTTTATCTAAAAATTTCATGGCTGATATAGAGAGGTGTTGTTATATATGTATACTGACATCTGACGTTTAAATCTCATTTAGCTGTTATAAATAAAAGTATGCAAAATTAGAAAGAGTATGAGTATAAAAAGGCAAACATTAGTAGCCTTTTTCCACGTGAAGTTATGAAATAACTGATGTGCACCATTTAAATACAATTTTTTCCTTTTAAATTAGATATTCGTATTTGAAATTTACTGTGTGCATGACATTAATGATGATTACCATAAATATTTTGTTATTTTATTTTGTTCATAATATATTTCTTACAAAATATTATTACATAATATTGGAGTATACTGTTATAGAGAGGTAATTTTACAAAGAGTGTAACGCTATAATAAAGGTCATTGGTGTTATAGGTAGAATGTCATTATAGAGAAGTAAAGTATAACATAAAAAATTAATTTCGGAAAAAATAAGACCGCTATAGAAAAATACCGTTATAACGAGGTGACGCTATAGGGAGATCTGACTGTATATAAGGTATACTGCTTACAAAATTCAAATCCATATTTTGTTGATAACCCATAAATATTTTCACAAGGATGAGACCATATGGATACCAAACATAAGCCCAAATTCCTTCAAATTTATGAATGATAAAATGTAGAAATAGTTCCACTCATCACTTTTTTTTATTCGTATGAAATTTCATGACGGTGATTGTTTTTCAATTATAGAGTGAAGAGAAACTATTAGTGAATTTCACCGATAAAAGTGGTAAAAATTAGTAAATGATACTCGCTTTGTTCACGTTTACTTGTTCACATTATTTTTTTTTAAAAAAATATTAATGGATATTTTAATTATCTTACACATGCTGGATATTTTAATTATTAGTGGAGGAGAGTCTTGGAGTAACTGGTAAAGTTATTGTCATGTGACTAGGAGGTCATGGGTTCAAGCCTTGAAAACAACCTCTGACAGAAATACAAGGTAAGACTGCGTACAATAGACCCTTGTGGCTGGGCCTTTCCCCGAATCCTGTGCATAGCGAGAGCTTTAGTGCACCGGGTTGTCCTTTTTTTTGGGCTTTGTTTCAATTAACATCTCTAAGTGGCTATTTGTGAAAACCATCTGATAAAGTGGACTAGAACCCGAACTCCAATTTGGCCCATTTTGAATTCTAATTTCTTCGTCCCAACTTTCCCTCGGTCGTGAACCTTCTCCCCCGTGGCGAACTCACTCGCAATCTTTTTCTCCAGCGAAATTGGAGTTGTAAGTTTCCTTCTTTACATTAATTTTTACACTTTAATGTGCATTTGTATTTGCTTCTATGTGAGATATTGTTATGATCCTATTGCAAGGTATGGGACTTGAGTCCCACATCGGTTAAATGGGGAGCTGATGTGGGGCTTATATAGCCTTGGGTTCTCCCACCTTAATAGCTAGCTTTTGGGGTGTGGTTCTCCTAAGGTTGTATCAATGGTATCAAAGCCACTCATCACTCTCCATGCCCACCGTGACTCGAAAAGGGCTACCTGGGAAAGAGCTACCTACACAAGTAGAGTGAAAGCTACCCAGAGTGAAGCCGTCGAGGACGACGGATGCGGAGCGTGGTGGTTTGTTATGATCCTATTGCAAGATATGGGACTTGAGTCCCACATCGGTTAAATGGGGAGCTGATGTGGGGCTTATATAGCCTTGGGCTCTCCCACCTTAATAGCTAGCTTTTGGGGTGTGGTTCTCCTAAGGTTGTATCAGATATTGGCTATGAGAAATTTGTGTTATAAAACATGATTTTTCCACTCATTTTCCACCGAACCAGCTCACCTGGAAAATGCAGGGTGAGTAGCAGAAAATAGATTCTCATTTAACTCACTTAGAAGCTTCCTAATTTTTTCGTATGAAAATAGTATTATATTTTCTTTTCTCACTAATTCAATCAAAATATATGCGGGGAATTGTCACTGGTCATTTTTTAGCAGGGAATGTCAATGGGAAAATTGTGATATTTTAGTAGTGGAGAATTGATTTCTAAGGCAACCTCGAATTGTGTTTTTATAGTGCTCTGGTGTTCATACTTGTTAGCATTCAGCACTGAGATGAAAGTTATAAAATTCAATGTCATGATTCTTCAAATGGCTGATTTTATTTTCTGGTCATCTCAAATTTAATAATTTTACAGGATTGAATTAAAGTAAGGGTCGACCCGGTTCATACCTACTCCGTAGGTGTCGGGGAGGGAAGACCTACGCGTCCTCACCCCAGCTTTGCTGGAGGGACGTTTCGAACCCACAACCTGGCACACTACGGTAAGCAAGCTTACCGCTGAGCCAAGGCTGGCCCTCACAGGATTGAATTAAAGTACCGCCTTAAATAAAATCGTTTATTCATAAAGGTTATGGAGTTAAAAATAGGACATTAGAGGCTCCCAGGGTTATGATAAAAAAAAAAAAAACCCTTAAAAAAGCTTGATGAAAATTATGATCAACTTAACTCATTTTGTTATGCGTGCATGTTTTTAGACTGTTTTTATTTGTTGAGAATTACTTGTTTCGCAAACCTTAGTGAAATTCTTATTCTCTGCTTTGTGAAGATATAGTTCATCATGCTTCTGTCGCATTCCTTGAAGAATGTAATCTTATATGACTACTCCCCTAGATGCTTGCATTTACCTGTTGATTTTCTCCTTTTAACCCCACTGCAGATTTTATTTTCTGCTATACCAAGTCTGATCTTGTCTTTTATACTGCATAGATTGTACTGGTGAAGGATGGGCCGCAAAACGGGAACCTTATTCATAAACCCAAAGAACTTCGGAAGTCTCCAAAAACCTTGCGTGAAGGATATGGTTGCATTTCTTAATTGTCTGACTCTAAATCATAACAAGGACGATAAATGCAGCAGGCAAAAATTACTTTTAAGTGCATGCATGGAGGCTCAGTTATATATCCTTAATTCCTTTTTACATTCTATTCTTCATTGTCATTTAGGAAAATATGTGGTTCTATTCGTTTGCTTGCCACAAATAGTACTATTGTTTAATATGCTCCAACATTAACATTGACAAGTGATGGACCTTTTTTTTTACAGAGTGGCAAAAACAGAAAGCCCTGGGGTAGCATTAATTACCACCTTCAGAGGCTTAACAGGGGAAGGAGGTAGTTCGTATCAAATTGCTTGTGTATAACATAAGCTGCAGTATTGTGCGTTGGTGTGTCATCTTTTCCAGTCAGTTGCTGAGATGGCTAGCAAACTCGTCACTGAGTTAGTCTTTCTAATTTTTGATGAAGCTTAACTCAAGACTCAACAGGCATTCGACTTAATAAAAATCTTTACCATGTCTTGCTGTATTTGGAATGTATCCGTGGCCTTTTCATTTTTAGCTTTAGAGAGCTGACTATGACTATATTTTAACTTTTAAGACTTCCCCTACTCTCCCGGGAAGTTTTAGTGCTTTGCTTCTGATGAACCATCAAATAATGTAGGCAGGACGTGACTTTCCTTTTCACTATGGATAAATATATTCTCTCATTTGATCTTCTTGTATTACAGATAGTTGACGACGGAAACAGCCTTGCTACTTCTTCTGAGGTAGTGGTATGGACTGCGTACACTTTACCCCCAGACCCCACATTGTGGGAATACACTGGGTATGTTGTTGTTGTTGTATTACAGATAGTTGACATGTTTTTATGTCAGCGGCTATAAACTATGTATCAAAGTGAAGGATTCTGGGAACATGAGCCCCAGTTTAGTAACGTACTTCTAACAATTTTAACTAAATGACTCCTACGTTGTTTCCTCAGTAATAATAAAGAAGTAAAAGCTGAAACCTTTAGAATGTCCGGCAGTGATGGCACTGTAAACTTTGATGTGACGTTCACAGTTTTCTTGTAAATTAACTACTCCCTCCGTTTAAAAAAGAATGACCTATTTTGACTTGACACGGAGTTTAAGAAAATAAAGAAGACTTTTGAATCTTCTGGTCATAAATTAAAGTTGTGTCAAATGTATCAAAATGCCCTTTAATCTTGTTGCCTTAAACATGCCATGTGGAAAGTTGAAATTAAAATATTACCAAAAAAGGAAAGGGTCTTTTTTTTTAAACGGACTAAAAAGGAAAGTAGGTCATTCTTTTTGAAATGGAGGGAGTACAATATTAAAGTTGAAGAGTTTTCTGTGATTGTGTTCCGTCTTTTATTTGGGTGCTGGGAAGTTTAGGATGTTGTCTACATTTGGAAGAACTCTCAAGAAACTGTTGCTTGGGGTATAGCTTAGTACCATCGTGGTTATTATTAACATCAAGAAATTTGTCCATGATCTCAACTCATATGCCTTTGATTTGTACTTGAATTGCTTATTCAACGCAATAGTGAAAAAAATGGAGACGTAACAAAAAAATATGTGAACACAGCAGGCTTACTTTCTCACACTCGAGACAAATTTCTGTTTCAAAATAAGGTGAAAAATTTTATCCTGCAAATTTTTCTAGGTTGTTGCTTTTGTTTTGATATAGTTTTTTGACTACATTTTCCTCCAAAACTTAGAAAAATTGAATCTTTTTCCTGAATTTATTATTAGGATTTATCACTCGCCTGCGTTTGTTTTAGAAGCCATCTTCGCAAATCTAATAGTCTTTTCGGCCAAAGGTTAATTTGTTCCTGGTTACCGACTACTAGGCAAGAACTTAAAAGTTTAAGCATGAGTAGACATTCAAAAAAAATATCAAGTAAACAGCTACCTGCAAGACATTGCCAACTTAAAATCGCTATTTAAAAATACCAACAGTAATGGAAAAATACTAGTATAAAATTCTCAACATAAAACTTGCAAATAAGAAGAGCCAGTTCAAAGTAATCTACTACACTATGCTAATGAAAATGAAAATAGTATTAATCAACCACTTAATCAACTTCCTCGATCTTAGGTCCAGCACTGCTACCACCAGCTGGTGGAGCATCATCATCCATAGGTACACCTGCATCACCACCAGAACTCTGGTACATCTTTGCGATGATGGGATTACAGATGCCCTCAAGCTCCTTCATCTTGTCCTCGAACTCATCAACTTCTGCAAGCTGGTTGCTATCTAGCCATGAAATTGCTTGATCGATGGCATCCTCGATCTTTTTCTTGTCATCCGAGCTAAGCTTAGACCCAATTTTCTCGTCCTTCACTGTGTTCCTCATGTTGTAGGCGTAGTTCTCCAATGAATTTTTGGCCTCCACCTTCTTCTTGAGTTCTTCATCCTCTGCCTTGTACTTTTCAGCATCCTGGACCATCTTCTCAATTTCTTCCTTTGACAGCCTACCCTTGTCATTGGTAATTGTTATCTTATTCTTCTGTCCAGTGGTCTTGTCCTCAGCGGAGACATTCAAGATACCGTTTGCATCAATGTCAAAGCAGACCGTGATCTGAGGCACACCCCTAGGAGCAGGGGGAATACCAGAGAGCTCAAATTTACCCAACAGATTGTTGTCTCTGGTTCTTGCCCTCTCACCCTCGAACACCTGAATCAATACTCCAGGTTGGTTATCAGAGTACGTGGAGAATACCTGCTCTTTCTTGGTAGGAATTGTGGTGTTCCTTGGAATCAAGACAGTCATCACACCTCCTGCTGTTTCTAACCCAAGAGAAAGAGGTGTGACATCCAAAAGGAGCAAGTCTTGGACCTTCTCATTACCCTCTCCGCTGAGAATGGCAGCTTGCACAGCAGCACCATAGGCAACAGCCTCATCTGGGTTGATGCTCTTGCAGAGCTCCTTGCCATTGAAGAAGTCTTGCAACAGCTGCTGCACCTTGGGAATTCTAGTGGATCCACCTACAAGAACAACATCATGAACAGTGCTCTTGTCCATCTTGGCATCCCTTAAACATTTCTCAACTGGTTCCATACACTTCCTGAAGAGATCCATGTTCAACTCCTCAAATCTGGCACGGGTAATGGTAGAATAGAAGTCAACTCCCTCATACAGGGAATCAATTTCAATTGTCGTCTGAGCAGTGGAAGAGAGAGTTCTCTTAGCCCTCTCACAAGCTGTCCTTAATCTTCTTAGAGCTCTTGGATTACCACTAATATCCTTCTTGTGCTTCCTCTTGAATTCCTGGACAAAGTGGTTCACCATTCTGTTATCAAAATCCTCACCTCCAAGGTGAGTGTCTCCAGCTGTGGCTTTCACCTCAAAGATACCCTCTTCAATAGTAAGGAGGGACACATCAAAAGTACCACCACCAAGATCGAATATAAGCACGTTCTTCTCACCTACACTAGTAGCCTTTTTGTCCAAACCATAGGCAATGGCAGCCGCTGTAGGCTCATTAATAATACGCAAGACATTTAGTCCAGAAATAACCCCGGCATCCTTTGTAGCCTGACGCTGTGAGTCATTGAAGTAGGCTGGCACAGTCACCACTGCGTTTTTCACAGTAGATCCAAGGAAGGCCTCTGCAATTTCCTTCATCTTTGTCAGCACCATAGAAGAGATTTCTTCAGCAGCAAACTGCTTCTCTTCACCCTTGTAGTTTACAACAATCATTGGCTTATCACCAGGTCCAGGAACAACCTTAAAAGGCCACAATTTCATGTCTTCCTTTACAGATGCATCACTGAACCTCCTACCAATAAGCCGCTTTGCATCTGCCAATTGAAAGCACAATAAGCACTAGATAACAAAACAGAAATCATATAAACACACAGCACGTCTAGCAGTGATATCCTTCCATATAAAAACAATGGCAAAAATCCCATGATCTCCAGTACTCTAAGCAACCAAGGAAACAAACGACCAGTGCCAAAATATCAAATTCAACATCACCAAAAAGAATCAACATCTGTCACATCAATGACCCGACCTACATTACAAATTACAAATCCAAATAAATTCAGACACCCCAATACACATTGATGCACTCCATTAATTAAGTCAAATTCTCACGATGTATGAGGCAAATCCGTCTTGTTTTATGATCAGATCAGCTTGCCAACACTTCGACTAATTCACCAGACAGATTATAGTATGTATCCATATTAGATTTTTCTAAGTGCTTTTGGACTATTAATCTCGGTCTACTTTTACTTGTCATGTTTCCCACGACTAATTCATCAGACATATTATAGCATGTATCCAATATAGTAGATTTTTATCCATCCACTTCTACTTGTCATGTTTCTCTTCACGAGAGTCAGATCTATAGTCGAGCTAAATTGAATTAAAGTAATTTTAATTCAATATTTTAAAATTAAGTTACAATGTTTCTCATGTTAATATGATTGAAAAATAATGATCAAAGTCCATGCAGCTCGAGAAACGAAATTAAACACAGTGAGTAACAACTACTAATATAAACCAAGCTAAACAAATCACATCAGGTCATTCATCAAACTTGATCTCGCAACAAATCAAGAAACATACAAAAAATTTACCACTCATTAACAAGGATAATGCTTCCATATATAAGACATAACTAGATCGGAAAATTGAAATCTTACCGAAGACGGTGTTAATCGGATTCATGGCGACCTGATTCTTAGCAGCATCACCAATGAGACGTTCACTGTCAGTAAATCCAACATAAGACGGCGTCGTCCTGTTGCCTTGATCATTCGCGATAATCTCAACACGATCGTGTTGCCAAACGCCGACGCAGGAATATGTAGTCCCTAGATCGATTCCGATCGCCGGTCCTTCACCTTTTCCGGCCATTGCTTTAAACGACGACGTATAGAATATCGGAGAAGAAAAAACAAAGAGAGCTGAATTGAGCTTTGTGAATACGGAGAAGAAGAATAATGAGATGTGAAGAGAGGAAGGAAGAGGAGGGGTATATATGGCTTTGGGTTAAGGCGTTTTTTGTGCGTGTTATGGTTTCTAGAATGTTCTTTAATTTCTAAATCTGACCAATCAGGGAATAATTTGAACGTGTTTTATGGGGTTCTCGAAAGTTCTGTAGACGGGGTATTACTTAGCCGTGTTGGACCGACCTACCACACACAACATTTTTGTGGATTCTATTTTTGGATTAATAACTTATTCCAAGTATTTTCTAAGTTTAGAATAATTTTAAATACTTTTGTAGTAGTTGAATAAAATTAAAAAGATATTTTTAAACACTTAGATTTAAAAAAAAGAAGAAGCTAAAAGTAACAAGTTAAATTTTGAACTTATGACTTTTGATTTATCTACAATATATTAAAAGTGTGAAAACCCTTAGAAAATTAATTCAAACTTTTTATCCTTCATTAAAAGTCTCTGTTTTAGACAAAATCATATTTTTACTATTTTTCTTCAATTATTATTTTATTAAATTAGGACTCCTAAAATATATGGGAAGAATATAAAATAAATATATAAAAAGAAATAAATATATGAGTCCTAAATATACCATAATTAGAATTCTAAAATAAATACAGTACTTTACCTTATTGCTTGTGCACTTGATAGAGTTAATTACTCCCCGTCCAACAATTCATGTTAATAATTACATGCATCATTTAATTACATGAGAGTTCTTAACTGACCAATATATACTCCGCCTCGTACAACATAGTCGCTCTAACCATTACTCGGTAGAATTTATCTTTAAGTTTTGATGATACGTTTTATCACATAAGACTCTAGAGGGGAACCTCCCTTTCGTCCACCCCACACTAATATGATGTGGGACATCATCATCGATCGATCTCCCTATTACCTTAGATTAAAGACCCGAGACACTTGAAACATCCTCTCTTGGGGTTGACTGCCTCATTTCTATGTCAACCTCATGCATTGCATCATCGAACTTGCGCTACAAGTATTCTGTTTTGGTCCTGCTCAACTCAACCGTTTAGACTCTAGGGTCTATCTCAAAATCTCCAACCTCTCATTAACTCCACCACAAGTCTCATCAAATAATATTATGTCATTTGCAAATACAATTATTCGATTGAATATAAATTTTTCAATTTTTCTAAAAATAATTTGAATCATTACCTACTTATATAATTTTTATGTAATTTTTAAATATTTGAAGAATTTATATACTTATATGTTTTTTTTGACGTTCGTGCTTTGAACACCATCACATAAATTAAACAGAGGAAGTACCATGTTTAATAGCATTATATTTAGTTGCTATATATAAAATTTAGCATTTCAAATACTTATTTAGTTATTAATTTACAATTTTGCATAACTAAATATAATTAAATATTACATAATTAATTCCTACATAATTCTAACTAGCATCCTAAGTTGTTATCTGTCCCTTTCAATTGTTTATGTATGTACGTGGGATAATTTCTTGAGATCTTGGAGTTTCTTTTCCAATAAGCTTTTACAATTGATTTTAAAACTATTGTTTAAGCAATATGGTTTAAGCATCTTTTGCAACAAAATGAAAAATGATTCTCTCCACAAATTAAATGCTCACAAATCTTTCAAAAGAGAGAGAAAAAAAAACTACAATCACTCCAAATTATACTCTACTTTTTTGTATAAACTTTTTTTAAAAAACAAAATTTTGGAAAACCTCAACCCAATTGGTTTGAGGTGGAATTTTGTGTCAGACTATATCGTCTATTTTTCAACTTATATCCCCCTCCTAATACAAGAGTTGGGTTAAAGCATACTTTTATTTTTGTCAATAGAAAATGTATATAACTTCTAATTTAAGGATAGAGAATATAATTTATTGTATTTTGAAATAAGATGGATTTAGATAAACACAAAGTAGATAATTAGAAATCATAGAATGGAACTAATTTGGAATTAAGCCTTATTAGTTGTTGTTGTTGTAGTAATAGTATTTTTAATATACTTGAATAATTTTTTTAATTGAAATAAGTGAAACGGATATACCTATCACTTGATAGAGCACTACAAAAGAAAACAAAGTAACGAAGGACAAATTCTGTCTCCAAATTTAAAAAGCTATTACTAATCTTATTTAGTGACGAATTATAAAAAAAAATTATTTAGCGGCGGAATATTTAGCAACAATCTAGCAACGGGGATCCATAGCTAATTCTATTTAGATATAGGAGATTAATCGGTCAATGTCACAAACTTACTGCTAAAATAAAACCATGGTTAATAAACTATCTCAGTCAAATGTCACAAACATCACTTCTCAAACACAAACAACTTGTGCAAATTGTTCAATTAACTAAAACCATTTTGCTCAACGTTATGACCCTAAAATGGTCCATTAACGAGGCTTTGGAACGATTTGTTTGGAATATTTCAACTTTCTTCTAAGATTTTGATGTACTTGTATCTATCTTCGACGTTTTCTCATCATCTGTATTAATAGGATCAGGATTACACTGAATAGGCGAATCGTTGTGATCATTATCTGACACCTGTTCTGGAGAATAAGACGGATTATCTGAAAATTTTTCACATCCTAAGCTATGCTTCAAATACTCAACAAACTCTTGTGCTTCATCACAAGAAGCATTGAACAATTGCAAACGTTGTTGGAAACTTTCAAGAGATGGATCCACACCTTCTGTTTTTTTTCCACCATTAGTTTCTCTTGTCTCTAGCACAATGGCTGCTGCTGTTACAAATTCTTGATATGTCTTGTCCAATGAGTCCACTATGGCATCCATTTGTTACCTCTCTACATAAGAAGAATATATAAGTCTAGAATAGGAGGGGTAAACAGGCGGGTCAGATTGAATATGAACAGGTTAAAAATGAGTTGAACAAAAACGAATAAAATATTATGTAGACATATCTCTAAAATAAATAACAATGGCATGCCTCCTTTCATTGCTAAAAGAAATTATCTATGAAATTCATCATTAAATAAGACTAGCGACAAAATTTTTGTCGCTTAAACAGAAACTACTCATTGCCAATCCATTTTCTTTTGATAGTATTCCTAATTAGCAACAAAACATCCACCATCATCTTTATAGATAACATACTTTTAATATAACATAACATGAAGATCGATTGCACAGAAAAAATGATGTTATGTATAGTTAAATATTATCATTGTTAGGGTTTTTGCCCTGATTTTCTTACCAAAATTGAGTATTAATTTTCTATTGAAGGAAAATAAAAGTAATACCATAATTACTTTTAATTTTCTTAAAGAGTCTTGTTTAGGGAGAGATTTTCTCCCAACAAGTTTTATGTTTTTTAATTTAGTTTTTAATACGTAGGCCAATTGGCCGAACCATATCAATAATATTATGTTTTAGTATAATTTTATTTGTCATTTGATTTATCGTCGATATGATTTGCAATTATATGCTTCCGCATGACGCCCTCTCGATTTCGACCCCAACAAGTGGTATCATATATTTTTAACCCCAAAAGCTCCATTTTTAAGCATGCCAAGCAACAGTGATGAAGATTATGTGAAAAATGAAGATTATGCAAGTGAAGAAGGCGGATCAAATTTTGTCAAGAAAATCAAGCCAAAAAGGGGAGATTTGTTAGGGTTTTTGCCCTGATTTTCTTACCAAAATTGAGTATTAATTTTCTATTGAAGGAAAATAAAAGTAATACCATAATTACTTTTAATTTTCTTAAAAGGAAAATATAAAGCTCTTCCATATTTGGCTAACCTTTTTATTGTAGGAAAGGTTTTGAAACTCTATAAATAGAAGACCCCTCTTCTCATACCATAACACAATAGCATCCACAATGTAGTCTTTTAAAGAGTCTTGTTTAGGGAGAGATTTTCTCCCAACAAGTTTTATGTTTTTTGATTTAGTTTTTAATACGTAGGCCAATTGGCCGAACCATATCAATAATATTATGTTTTAGTATAATTTTATTTGTCATCTGATTTATCGTCGATATGATTTGCAATTATATGCTTCTGCATGACGCCCTCTCGATTTCGACCCCAACAATCATACCCCTTAATAGCTTAGTTGGTTAGTTACCAGAACGCCACCTTGTTGGTGAGAGTTCGATTCCCACATTGTAATCCCCTCCTCCATTCCCCTTCCCCTACCCACAATTTTTTTTTTTTTAAAAAAATAATAATATTATCATACAGAATTACTGTTCTAGAAAGTTATTACTGTATCTCAATTGATGTTCAAAGTCCATGACTATTATCGAGCAAACAAGAAAAACCAAGCTATTTTGGATCTTGTTTTTTCTATTTGTATGAAAGATTAATCTACAGTATATGAAAAAAATCAAATTATTCACAATGGAAACATGATTTTTTTGGCTCAAATTAAATTACAAGTTAGTTCAACCCTACTACTAAAACCTAGATCAAGATTAATTATCTATAACATTTTTCTTCGCTGGAAAAAGTTGGCTAGAAAATTGATATATCAAATTCATGGACATGACATCATAAATGTTTGCGGCAAAACTTTTTTTTCAAATTGAATTTCAAAATTAAATTGAACAATTGAACATGATTTATAAATTAAATTACACACCTAAACCAATTTTACATCACGCAAATTAATCATGCATGTATAAACCCTAAAATATACATTCACCAATGAAGACTTCCAGAAGAAAAAAAAAAGATCAACAAAAAGAATCAAGCTTACAAACAAAATCCCCTCTCTTTAATTGATGTACTCGATCACTAATCAGTTATTGGGGAAAATTCTCTTACGAAAATTCTATAAGAGAATTATACAAGTAAATGTTTTGTTATAATGAAGAACATTACAGATACAACAACAATAACAAATTCAGTGTGTAATCTCATAAATAGAATTCGAAAAGCTTAAGATGTATGTAGCCTTATCCATACCTCTACGGGGCGGAGAAGCAAGAAGAAAAAGAGCGAAGGAAAAGAAAAACTTACGGGTCGAACGGTAATCCTGGAGGCTCCACAGGAAAAAATGTACAGCTAATTCGGATCTTGTTAATATTTTTTTTATTAAGAAATAAAAGGGTATAATACTATTTATGGTGAATTATATTTATCAAAATACACATTGCATTTTGTCAATACAAATCTGATTAATAAATGCATTTAATTAAATTCCTTTCTTTTTTTGCCATTTCTACTTTCAATTGTAAGATACTCATAATAAACTCAATCTTTTTTTTTGTCCATTATTTTCACTCTTTTACAACTTGCACCTTTTCTATTACTAATCTATGGGAGCGTGTGTTGCTCGTTTATCTCAAGTTATTTAATACAAAAATTCAATTGCTAATAATACATTTTAAATGGTACATATATTTTTACAAAATAAAAATCAAAATAATGCAAAAAAAAGTAACAACTATTAATTCAAAATCAAAGTAAGAAGAAACTGTAAAAGTAGAATAAGCCGATTGTTTATAAAAGAAGAGGAAAGTCCTAAATCTATACAAAGTAATATGTACATAAACATCAACTGGAAAATAAAATTTATTGAGTACCTGTTAAAGGCTTAATACTTGCGACAACTGGAAAGCAAATCACCATTCTCATAAAAAATAGTTGAAAAAGAAAAGAGATTGATAAACCTTTGATTTTTTTGGCTACTTAAAGAATATCTATCGATGTAAGCGCAACTTTCTTTATAAGACTATCTTAGTTATTATTTCTCATAATTGACAGATGTTTTTTTTCCTCCCCTCTTTCGGTTGAATTAATTTTGATTGATTCAATTTCAATTTGTCTCGATTGGTTTTTATTAGTAGATATCCAAAACTTTTGCCCTGTCATTAATGGGGGCATGTCTCATACCTCAACTTTGAGATTTTCTACACATAAAAAAGGAAATAAACATGTAAATATTGTTAGTTGACTTGGTTCTACGAACTGCAGAATTTATCTTTATAGAACACCATAATTATTAACAGTTTAACCCCCCCCCCCCTTCCAACCCCGGTCAACTCTCCCTCAAATCAAAAAGGTTAAAACAGAAAAAATAGAAAGAGCACTATAACCTATTTGAACCAGTATATAAACTCTTCCATCGAGCATGTCCTTGAAACATAGTATCATATATTAATGTCTCTAGGTTTTAGTCTGATATATTCAGAGCATGAGTATAAATTTAGTATATTTTCTTTTGTAAATTTTCCATGGTTCTTTTATATAATCTATCTCCTTCTACTTCTACTTCTACTTTTCTTTTTATTTTGGTTGTGATTCAATTGTCATCACGCATTCCCGCCCATTATTCTGATTTCGAATCAACCAATATCTTATCGGTTGGCTAGCGGATTAGTAGATTTATAATCCGATAACCTATAAGCCAAACTGTTAGGTGTTTTAGACGGTGTTTGGGTTGACTTATTTTTAAGTGTTTTTGACTTTTAAGCAATTTTTATTTTTTGAGGTGTTTGATAAAGACAAAAAGTGTTTTTAAGCACTTTACTTTAGACTTAAAAAGTAAAAAAAAAAAAAAAAAAAATGTCAAAAGCCAAAAATAGGTTACTACCTACTTTTGGCTTTTGTCTTTTGTCTTTTAGCTTTTAAGTCACTTAAAAAAAATCTATTCAAATGTGCCCTTAACCATTTGATCCGCCAGATAATCCGAACAAAGCATTCAGATCACTCCACTGTCCTACACAACTTTAAAAGCAAAATTGTACTTCATTCCACAGAATACACATAGGAAACGACCCTATGTCGCTGGAACAAATTGTTAGGGAACGGTTAACCCCTAATTTGAAACTTTTCAACACGAATTCAAATTTAATTAAGATTTAGTACGAATACCAAACACTTGTTGGGAAACAAAACAAAAAAAGAATTGCACAATTTATCTCTAATGTGAGGAATTTGAACACATCGTCTTCCTAACATAAATTACATAATTTTGGTCTCTTGGTCCCTAAATGGCTCATCATACACAAATCTTGTAAAAGGTAAATTTCCATTCATTAAACAATAGGATTTAGGATGAACACATTCTAAAAGAAACTAAATGAAAAACAAAATACACCCACCTTCAGAGTACACGTAAGAACGAGGCTCTTGAAGTTCACAAATTGAAAACGTAGGAAGCAGCTTTTTCTTCATTATTACAGGTTTTCCAAATAAATTTTGTTTGTTGGATTGTTATTTTTTTTTTTACTTAGTATTAAATTTGGTTGTTTCGATGTGAAATTGAAGTTTTTTGAAGTTTGTTGTTATGTTTTTTTCGTAATCATGTACGTTTATCAGTATATCATACAGTTGAAGGCAAAGAAAGGTTAGAGTTTTTATTGATTTACCTAATCTTATTTTTTTTAAGTTTGTTGTTACTTTTTTTGTCGCAAAGAAAGGTTAGAGCTATTTTTGAGTTACATAATATTGTTTTTTTGAAGTTTGTTGTTACATTTTTTGTCGTAATCGTGTACGTTTATCAGTATATCACATAATTAAATGCAAAGAAAGGTTAGAGCTTTTATTGATTTACTTAATCTTATTTTTTTAAGTGATTGGTCGATTTTGGTATGGTAAAGGGAAGACAATGCGAATTACATGGTGGTGACTGGTGCATTGAGAGGTCATACAAAAGCAATACTATGCTTGATCAACGTTAATGATTTGTTGTTAAAGAAAGGTGGAATTCAATTATGACAGTACAAAAAATGTTAAAATTAAGAAATATGGATGCTTTTATTTTTTTTTCCTTATTTTAATATTCTTATGCAGGTGCAAGAAGATTCCATAGAACGTGTGAATGAGATTTCGTGTCGATTACGAGTGAATTTGAAGGCAAATTTTTTTTTTTTCCTGAATTTTATTTTTCGTTCATATTGATGTAAATTTTTTTAAGGTTCTCCTTGAAATATTTTTTGTTTTACCTTATAAATCTTTTTCCTATTCTTTCGTTGTTAGTTTGAATTGGGTTATTGACAAGTTGAAGATCCTTTAATTTTTAAGATGATTTTTTCTCCCATAATGTTAAATTCTTGAATCAACTTTTGCATAATGTTAAATTCTTGAATCAACTTTTGTATATAAGTCATTATTGATTTATTTTTAATATTCATGCAGGTGAAGAAAGATTTACGTGAAACGTGTGAATGAGACTTAATGCTGATTACGAGCGGATTTAAAGGCATTTTTTTTATATATATAAATTTTATTTTTCTTTTATATTAATACTTTACGCTGATAAAGATTGTTGCAACTATAGATAATTTAATTTTATTCATTGTATGATTTTTTTAAAAATTTTTTTAACTACATGCAATTGTTTAATTGTAAATAAATCATAAGATTTAGCATATTCATTATTTAAAAATAGGCTCTAGTGTTTTTTTTCTTTTGCTACATGCTCAAATTATTATCGTACACACAGAATATGATCAAACAGTATTTGTAGAGGTAATTTCATTTTTTTTTATCAATTTAAATAACTATCTTTCTCCATTAGATAAGCTTTGCAAGCATGTTTTTCATCTAAAGTAGTTCAAAATTGAGATAAATCTATTTTCTATTATTAGTTATTTTTATTTTTTTGAGCAACTTAATTAGACACGTAGGGTACCTAGAAAACTTTCAGCAAAGGAGTTTGTTCGTTGTTTGCCTTTTATATCTGTATAAATGCATTATATGTTGGATATAATCGTAATTGTAATCACTATTTTGTTGGTGGAAAAATAAAAAATTGATGTGTGCTTACTTTTAGGTTTAGGATTCTTTTATTTTTTCTTTATTTGGAATTCTTAGTACCAATTAGGATTCATTATATGTTTAAAGTTTTGTTGACAATTAGATTTTATTACTGTGTATGTTCTTTAACTAGGTTTAGGTTTAACATCACTTTAGGTTTGATTCTTTTATTACTAATAGATGCTTATGTTGTCTTCGTGTTATATATCAAGTGTGAAGATCCTTAGAAAAGTGCTTCGGATTTTTTGCCCTTCATTAAAACTCTTCTTTAGAAAAAATCGTCTTTTACTATTTTTAAAAATATTTTATTGTTTAATTATTATTTTTATATTTAGGACTTAAAAATTAATTAAACTCCTTATTTGATCTGATAAGAAATCACAATTTTAACATTTATAAATTAATTAGAGTTTTACCTTATATAAGAAATTTCTATAATTACACTACCAAAAACGAAAAGGAAGAACAAATATGTTAATAGGAATCAAATAGTCGTAGGTAAAAAATAAAACAATAGGAAAATAGGTTGTCTTTGGTATATGTTTACGTGTCTTGGGATTTTTATAAAAAGGGAAAAAAAGTCGTAGGTGAAAAAATAAAATAATAGGACAAGTAGTCTTTAATTGGTGTAGTTTATTTGTCTAGTTTTTTGTTTGTTTGTTTGTTTGTTTTTAAAAAAAAAAAAAAAGACGTCCAAATGGGTGTAGGAATAAGTATGATACTAGGATTCAATTTTCTGGTTAGCTAATTTATCTATCAACCTATTCTTCAAGAATTTAGACCTAAAGATGAAGTGAATAATGTTAAAATTAGTTGTTTCGCATCTATTCATTTTTAATTTCAAAGCATGAACAGTTAATAGTCTCATTTTTTAAAATTTCATGGTGAGTTATTTTGCAATTTTTCATTACATCATATATAATACGTTTAGTACTTTATATATGTTTAGCCGTTTTCTTGTATTCGTTATCATCATCATTTTTCATCTTTCTGCCGCCGCAGAGAAAACCTATGAAATATAAAACAAATTAGTTTGTATGAAGTATGATCTTTAGTTCTTATACAAAAGACAATAACATATTTGATCTGTAATATTTATTTACATTATTTAAATTATATAAATTTAGTTTAACGTCATTGCTATTAATACTAATTTTTTTCATTGATGCAAAACACACGTGCAAAGCACACTAAACTAGTAAATCAAAAGATATAAACCCATCCAAACAGTGTCAAAGTTGGGACACTTTGTTTTATTTTTATTTTTCCCTTTCTTGTGTCCAATCTCTGTACATTTCCCAATTATCATGTTATAGTTGATATGGAACAGTTTATGATTATTCCAAAACCAAGCACTCTAAATGTTTAATTCTTGAAAGTACAGACAACACTATAGCATTTAGCGATATTAGAAGGATAATAAGTGCACAAAATAAATTAACTTCAATAATCCTCTTAATTTGGTAAATCTGCGACTTTTTCTTTGTGTATTTTGGCCTCGGATTCCTACTTCCCAAGCATAAGCGACAAGCTTAGGAAGGCTTTGTTGGACGAATTTAGACTTTCTTTGGCAATTCAACCCATTAAGATGGGCCTCAAGGATAATCATCACTGTAACAAAGGTCCAGTTACAAAGGCAAGGAAAGATTCATAACCCGTACAACCTAACAAGAATTATTTGTTTGGATTTAGGCCCATACTTTTCACTTTGGAGTTTTAAAGCCCAAGGTCAATCCAAAATCTCCTCTATTTTTGTGAAGCTTAAATCAATATGAATTTGATAAAACCACCATAGGATAGGATGTAGTACAATTGATGAGGCTACTCCTTTCGTAATCAAAGGTATCATTTTTGAGCATTGAGTATATGGAAAAATCTTTAGCAGGGAGCGCTTCTCCCGAGTGGACAATATGCAGTGCAAATTCAGATTAATAGGGCTCCAATGCAGCTACTGAACAACAGATAGGAAACCAAAACAAAAATAATTTGAATTGATAAATGTTCAAACTTTATGAATTCTTTTTGGAGTTGAATTGATAAATGTTGAAATTCCAATTTCCATGTTCTTCAGTATTTTAGCTATGATTATTTTGTTTCAATTTTATCTTAGCATTAAATTCTAGTAGTTCAATAATTTTGAAACAATGGCTAGATGTTAATTAACGATAAGAAAAGTGGCCATTTGCCCATTTCTCCCTCTATTATACATGGGACATCACGCCAGTATAGTACTATATGATTTAATCTTTTTCATGCAACACTATGACAATTACTCTACACACTAAAATATTGATTGATCTATTCTTCTAGCATCATCGGATAGATGAAATATGATACCACCAGTCTCATGTTAGTTGAAAAATAACAAATGATTACGTACAATGTCTCACTCAAAAAAATTAGTTGATACTAAAAATGTTAGAAAAAGTGAACGAAAGGAATCCTAGTGTTTCAACACCAAGGAGAGAGGGGGTATGTAGATAAAGCGAAAGGTGAATGAGGGGATACAGAATAGCAAAAAGAGAAAACATATCACGCTTATCCATGCCCGGAGGTGGGCCGCATAAAAAGCACAAATTCATGCCTATATATTAGTACAATACATGCATTAGCCTTTACTTTGTTGGCTTTGATTTTGTTACGTCCATAATTCCAATGCATGTAGTAATAAATCCCCACATTAGAACCCAAGCAATTGAAACAAGTCAACCACCCATCCCTCCAGAGGCATAATTCTAATTTGAAGTTTATGAGTTCAAGATTCTAGCTTAAGATAAATACAAGATTTGAATCAAAGTTACTAATTGAATCTGTAATCTACACTCTAGCTCCGGCCTTGTCTCCTTGATCTGCCGTTTCCAACTGCTAACTTGATGATAATACCTTGAGAAGAAAAACGTTTAAAGGGTTTCATAATTCTTCCTTCTTGGGGTGTCTCTGTTTGAGGATGGAACATGAGCCATGCATAGGCGAATATGCTAGTAAGAATACTAATCTTAGCTAGTTTATTACTCCCTCCATCCCAATTTATGTAGAAAGTTTTAAGAAGGAAGAAATAAATAAATATATTTTTTAAGCTTGTTATCTAAAAAATGTTATTTGTGTGCCATTAATTATTTCGTAAAGGATAAAATGAGAAATTTAAAGTTAATCCCACAATTATTTCTTAGATATATATACATACAAAAAATTACTTAAATACTCCGTATCATTATATATTTGACTTTGAACTCATATTGTCAAAACACAATGAATTCAAAAGTAAGAAAATAAAAGTCTCATCAAATTTAAATTTTTGAATCAGATTCTACGTGAAAATAATAAAGATGAAGTTGGGGTAAACTAAAGCTTGCTTTATTTTTTTGTGATAATATATAGTATCAGCTTTATATTTTTTTTCCTAAGGGGTTAACTGTCGAGCGCGGGGCCTTATCGCTTTATTCAAAAATCAAAACCCTCGTTGCTCGAGATGTAGCATTGGCCATTGCAAAAGTAAAAAATTCTTCCCTCTGAACTTTCCTTTATCTTTTTAGACCACCAACTCTCGTACTCCCTTCGTTTCAATTTGTTTGTCTTACTTTTTTTTTTTAGTCTATTTAGAAAAAGAATGTTTCTTTCCGTTTTTAACCGTTTAAGACTACAAGATTAAATGACATTTTCGTACATTCTACATATCTTTAGTTTTAAGACCACAAAATTCAAAGATTTTTTACTTTCTTAAACTTCGTGCTAAATCAAAACGGGATAAACAAATTATATTGAAACGGAGGGAGTACTATGTTTCTTTTTCCTGTTCATGTAATTATGAATCTTTAAGATTATTTTGCTTCAAACTATCACTTTAACATTAGTCAAGCCAGTGACAAAGAATAAAAGGGCTTTGACCTATAGGTAGCTAGAGTTAATTTTGCTGCATGAATGAATGAATGAACGTGGGGGGTGATATCATGTCAATGATAGTATTAATTCTCCTCTTCTTCTTCTTCTCATTTAACGGAAAAATGATGATGACACTCAGATTATTATGAGAGAATCCTCCTTTTCCTTCTTTTGAGTTTTCTGTGATTAGATTTTTCTTGTGTTTTGGGTAGACATTTGCATGGTTTTTAGTGGAAACTTTGGCGTTTTCTTTCTTTGACTAATGCTTTTTTCATCTCTCTCTTTAATTTTTTTTTTTTTTTCTGTCCTCCTTTTGTTCGTTGCTAAATCTTGTCAAGCACCACTTATCCCACTCACAACCGACAAGGAATCTCACTTCTCTCTATTCCTATTCTTATCATATAAAATAATCATTTGTATCAATCAAATAAAACACCATGCAGAAATTTTAGAATTTAATCCAACTACAGTCTACATATATACAAAAGTAGCACCCTAGCTAGCTAAGAGAATATCACCATATATAGCTACAATTGAAAATCAAACTGTTCATCATACTAAATTCTGAACTTATGATTATAGAAATGCAATTAGTTCAATGACGAACATGTAAAAGTTAAATCCATCTCATGTTAAATGTTAGATTCGAATGTGGTTATATATTAATTAGAAAAAGAAAGACTATGGTTATATGGAAGATCATATCATGTTGAAGAGGAACTCACAATTACTTAACCTTGATCACAAGATTAATTTGAGGAACCAATATGGGTTGTAGTGGGATGGTTGAGATCTTTCCATCCTTAATCAGACCGCCACCTCCTGAAATGGCCCCCGCAATGACCGAATTTAGTCGGGCCCCAATGTGAATACCAAACACCGAGTGGAACACCAAAAAGAAGACTAATTTGGGAAGAAATCAACTATGTTACTTAGACTTTCTAAAAATATAACTGCACCATTTCAGATTCTTCAAAAAATGCACTAATTTTGGAGGATTCAACACCCACATATACCTTTTTAAGAGTCCAACCAATAGCAAGTCAATGATAGACTTGAGCATTAGTGAGTAAGATTGAAATTGAAATTGTACATTTCGGATAATGAAAATTGAAATTGATGAAGTTATACAACTCCATCAAACAAGAAAAATAAATGTAGTAGTATATATACTTTTTACTCAAGGGATACAACTTCATACACTGAGAATTATCACTGAACTCAACAAAGAGACATTGAGGCAGATAGGGTAATTAAGTGGCTATATATAGGGTAATTGATGAGTTATATTATCAGAAATTAAACAACAACATATATTTCATAGATTAAAATGTCAGAACCCAAATTAAACTCACAATACAAGTTCACACACCTAGTAAAAGAACATCCAGTAAAATTACAAGTGATTACCAAGGATACAAAGACTTAAATATGCCCCCCGTATACTATATGTCTAATTTAGACCCCCCACCCCCAACACATACAACATTTTACCTTCAGTCAAGTACACAAATAGACTTACATGAATGAAGCTTAATTATCAAATCAAAGGAAATGGCTGGCTGAAGAAGAGGAATTGAGTCCAGCAAACCCTGTCCATGCGTTTCCACCCCAATAGTGATTAGTATTATTTTCCATAGTCCCCAAAAACTGTTTTGTCGAACTTAACCCTTGATCATC
Organism: Capsicum rhomboideum; assembly: GCA_031232105.1. Taxonomy (NCBI): domain Eukaryota; kingdom Viridiplantae; phylum Streptophyta; class Magnoliopsida; order Solanales; family Solanaceae; genus Capsicum; species Capsicum rhomboideum. The sequence continues at coordinate 3,804,455 of CP124713.1, read as the reverse complement.
ATGAGCAATGCTATTACCAGATGATGATTCAATTCCTTCACCTTGATGAAAAGGGTACAAATTTGTGTTGGCCGCCAAAGATGGCAATCTCCACTGATGATCAGATACTCCAGAGGGCGCAGGTAAATTGTTTGTATTACCTATTTGAAATCCCATTTCGTGATGACCAAGCGCGGCTCCTTGTGTTGAGACCAAAGGTGGAGACTGAAATCCGCCATAGTGATGATTTAGGTTTTGAAAGGCCGCCATGAGGGGAGTTAATGCTGTCGATTGCTCGTGTGGAAAGTGATGGCGTCCAGTAATTATTTCCGTGTTGCAGCTTGAAGGACTTGCACTTGTTGAAGTACTGGAAGCATGAGTACCTATTTGTCTCGGATCAACAGTAGTACTATTGACATTACTTCCAGCTGTCTTTGAGCTGTTGTTATTACTGCTTTTGGTTCTCTTGTTCCTCCGGCATCCTCCTCCTACAGGGACGCTTCTCAGGGCACCCCCTCTAGTCCAGTATCGGCGACAGGTCTTGCAGAAGTGTCTTGGTTGTGAAAGGTTGTAGTTGTTGAAGTAGCAGAACTTTGTGTTTGTTGAATCACACCTTGGACACTTTAGTCCAGCCTCCGGTAGTGGAATCTTAGCTAGCCTGGCTCGATCTACCATGGAACCTGGTCTGATCGAGCCTGGACTAGTCCCCACCTGCACAGGTGGGGGCTGTAGAGTTTGAAGCTGGGGATTCTCCAGCCCAGGGTTTCCAACTTGTTGATGGCCGTCTGGCTGTTGTAACTGAAAAACATCAAGAAGAGGAAAAAAAAAAAGAAGCGAAGTTAGGGAATTTAAGTACTCAATACTCTATGTATATAAGTACTCATCTAATTAATACCCCAGTATATTCAAGAACAAGACTAGTAGAGAATATGAATATTACTCTCTCTTTTCTTTTTCTCTTTTTGGTTGAAGAAGATCTGTATGATGAGTGGCTAGAATTAAAGATTTAAATCCATACCTGATGCAAATTGGGATGATCTAGATACACAGGAAAAGATGAGAAAACCATGATTTTCTTTCTTTGATCTCTTTGATCTTTATCTCTTTTATAAAAGGTTGATGAGTTTTTTGGAAATATGTGGTGGGAGAGAATCACACTAAAGAGAGCAAGGGAATACCATAACCCCAATAAAAAGAAAGGAAAGGAAAAGAGAAAGAAGATGAAGGGAAAACATAAAAGGGGGAGCTAGCTAGCTATAGCATATTATAGAGAACTTTAATTTAGTTTAATTTTCTTCTCTTTTTGTTTTTACTACTATATTTTTAGGGTTTTGTAATTTGAGTGGGGGAAAGTTCAATTCCTTCGCATCTAAGCTTTCTTTGTTGATATATCCTTTGGACTACATACATAGGAGTAATATTATTAGTGGGTGATAAAAAGAATAGTATAGTGACTCTCTATTATATATCAGCTATAATACGTAGCTTTTTTATGGTGGGATCCTCTCTTACGTATTTGAAATTCTAAATGGGGCAGTCAAATGGATCATTGCTCCTCCACAGTGATATTCTTTGGATTGACCCTCACTTTTTTTTGCTCGGTTGAACTTTTTTCGCTCGGTTGAAGTTCAGTAGGAAGTAGCGTGTTGTCTTGATGTCAGTTTATATTAGCAGGTGTAGTATCGTCTCTGTAGCTTTTTGTCCTTCAATTTCTGTTATTATCTATTATTCTTTACACCTCGATTATTGTATTGTTACTGTAGCTTTTGGTGTTCAGTTACTATCGGTTGTTTTTACTATTATTTGTTGCTTTTTGTACTTTCGTTACTTCTTATTCGAGACTGCTTTGGATTTTTTTTCCTCTGAGCCGAGGGTCTTCGGGAAACAGGCTCTCTACTTCTTAGGTAGAGATAAGGTCTGCGGACACTCTACTCTTTCCAAACCCCATTTTGTAGGACTATATATACTGGGAATGTTGTTGTTCTTTGGTTCAAGTTTTTGGGATAGATAATACTGTTAGCTAAGAAATGTTACTGCTTTTTATGGTACCTTGGGGTAATTAGCCCAACAGTTAGGTCTTCTCCTCTTTTCCTGCTTTTTGCTCTTGTCTGTTTATATCTTCTAAAAAGTTTATGGGTAGCTTTCTTTAATCAACCCACATGCAATTTGATGTCACACTTAAAAGTAATCAAATTTGGAGATACGTTCTAAGCTCAAACATCTCATGAAAAGTAAATCTTAATTGAGTTAAACTTCTACTTCCTTTGTTTTAATTTATTTATCTAGTTTTGACTGGACACGAAGTTTAAAAAGCAAATCAGACTTTAAAATATTGTGGTTTTAAATTAAAGATAGGTAGAATATACCAAAATATTTTTTAATCTTGTGATCTTAAACATGTCATTTGAAAAATTAGGATTAAAGAATTGTCAAAAAAGGAAAGTGACATTCTTTTTTTAAACTGTGGGAGTATGTGTCAATGGTATAAATAAATTTTTACATTATTCTTAAAGACATTTATAAGTAATCCTTTGTCTAAAAGTGAAATTTGTGATCTTGAAACTCTTTTCAAGATCACAAATTTCACTTTTACACCACCAGTTACATTTGTCTGATGTATCAGAAATTCTATCTTATTCTCAAGATTATAAATTCAATATTGTAAGAAGTTGGCGTGCATGTAAATCCTGATAATGTATTTACTTAAATTTGATAGAAATTAAAGTAAGATAGTTTGTGTTACAACATGTAAATATACCTGGTACTGTAAATATTCTTTCCACTATCGGTATAATAATAGTTAAAGTAATCTTAATTTTAAGTTTCAGTACCAACTGAGCATTTGTGGAGCTCAAACATCACAGAACTGGTCTAGGGTTCCCAGTAGATTATGGTGAAGAAGAATGTATTACTTTAATCAAATAAATAAAGAGCAGTCGAAATATATATAACTACTCTTTTTGTAGGTAATATGACTAAAGAGTTGTCAACTTTTGATATGAGAAATTGGAAATTTCTACAATTAAGTTCAAAGTGAATACTAAGCTAGCGTTTGGCCATAGATTCCCAAATATTTTTGGCAAGTCAATTTTGGGTGAAATTTTACCATGTGTTTGGCCATAGTATTTGGGAAACATATTTCATTTGTAAAAGTTTACAAAAATTGGAATTTGACTCAAATACTAATATTTTCTAGTATTTGGAAATTTGGATTATTTGTCAAAAATATTTGCCAAATAATAGCAAATTGTGTGGCCAAACACTATTTACCAAGTTTTTTTTCCAAAAAGTACTTGGAAAATCTATGGCCAAACGGTCCTTAAATTTTCGAAAGCTTCAATTGCTTTTTAGATAATTCTCCAGAATTGTAGGAGGGTAAAGAATATCAATTCTTTATTTTCTAAACAATTAACTAAATATAAAACAAAGTGTTGAAACAAGTGACATTACTCCATCAGTTTTTAAGAAAAGTGTTCAAACATCTCAATTCTGACCGTAAGTGCATTTGACTAAAAGAAACAGCTTTGTTGACAACAAATGGACGTTGTATCTTTACTAATACTTCCAATGTTGCTGTGACACTTTTCCTTTTTAGAGTAATTTATTTTTAAAAGAATGGATGGCTCTGTTTTATACGCGTGGAAACAATTTTACTTTGAACTTTTAATTTTATACATAAGGCACAATTTTATAATTACACAAATGTATATGTCATGTTTTCAAAAGTTTATATTTCATGCTTTTGATTTCGTATCTAATCAAACACCCTCACAGGTAATAAACAGAAAAATTACCGTATTGTTGTTAAGAGCACTGCTGGTTTTAGATGCAAATTAGAATATCATGGCTCGATTTTCTATACAATCTCAATAAGGTAATTATTGTCCCTAAATCGTGGTACTAATCGAATTATGATAATTAATATGCCGACATTACCTGCGGAAAATCTGTTCTATGCCATTGATATTAATAGTCTTTTATGAGTTTACCAAAGCTCATACCGCTATGAGTTCAGGTTTGTGTTCTAGGTGAAGCGTAATCCACTTTTAGAACGTAATTTCATTAGCCTAATCAAAATTGAGCAAGGATATATTATTGAGGACATCTTTGCAATGAGCGTCTAAATATGTGCAGAATTAGTGTACGTATTTTCTAGCAGTTGTTCATATGCCTAAAGTACCCTTACTAACAAGAAGGAAATCTATTTATCTAGGAAATTATTCCTAAATGTAATATTCTCTTTGTTTCAACTTATTTATCTTAATTTAACTGAACATGGACGGTAATTTTACAAGGTAAAGATAAAGTATGTGTACGCACCACCCTTTTCAGATTATATATATGAAACTACACTGGATATGTTATTGTTCTAATTTGACTAAACATAAAGGTTAAGAAGGTTTTTGAATTATGTGATCATAAACTAAAGTTATATGTAATGTACCAAAATGCCATTTAAGTTTGCAAGAAATGAAATCTCTTGGCCTCTTACAAATTGAATGAAAGAAAATGACTTTTTTTTTATCTCTTATGTGTAAAAATGAAGATTTCTTATTTTCGTATGTGTAAAAATTAAGATCTCTCATAAAAAGATTATAGAACTAAACAAAAAATTGTAAATGGCCTGCAAAATTAATTCTGCCATTAGTGGTCTTAAATATGTCATATTTGATGTTGGAATTTAAAGGTTGTCAAATTAGAAAGAAAAAAAAAATTGAAATAGACTATAAGAAAATAAAATAAATAAATTAAAACTGAAGGAGTATTATTTAATACCTTGCCGTAATTAGCTCAAATCTCACTTTAACAGTTAAAGTTGAAACGTGTCTAATTTGAATTCGGTCAAGATATAATGCACTACTCCTACTACTTTATTCTCAATTTCGGGTCAAATCAAATTGAACTGTAAAAAGTACTGTTTATAATTTTTTTCCAAACCGAATCAAACGTTTAAATTCATAGACCAAATTTTATTCTTAGAAGTTAGTTCTATTTCATTTACAAAATGAATCATATTTTGCACATTTTAATGTCTTTATGGGAAAAAGTTTTGAAGTGTCGTATTTTAAATATTTAATCATAGTAATATTTTTGTTCCATTTTATATATCACTATTTTCTTTTTAGTCTGTTTCAAATTAAAAAGAATAAATTTTTTTATTCTTAATGTATCATGCCATGCTGATGCTCTTTTAGTTACAAAATTTGAAAAAAAAAAAAAAAATGGAGAAAACATACTAAAATTACTTTAGAACTTATAATCTTAAATATGTCATATTATTTTCATGGTTATGGGAGTACATTATCTTTCAAAGTAAATTAAAATAAAAATTTTGAAGTTACAAAATATTCAACTATAAAAACATTTCATTCTTTTCACAACATATTAAAAATAGTGTGTGACGTAAAACATAATATGGAAAATGGTGACTTTAGTTTTTGTTTCACCATCATAACCTTTTATTATTATTATTACATAATTTTCCACTTGATTAGTGTTGTTTGATACTCATTTCGGATCTCAACTAATTTAAATTCACGTCGTATGAGGTTGATTGTGCTGATTTTATTCTCAATACTATAAATCTGAAACCTCCGATTAAAAATGAAATGATTCATATATATATATATATATATATATATATATATCAATCCTTCCATTATGCATGACACATGGTGGTCCATCATGAGCTATTACTTGAAAAAATGATCAAACAATGATAATATACAATTAAGGAAGGAATAGGAGAAAATAATATAAATAGAATAATATAAATTGAAGTGGAGAAAACCGTGATTATATGGAATTAGTAAAAGCTAAGAAACATGCATATACACGTTATTGGTTGAGCAAAAAAAGGTAAGGGTGAAAAGAAAGATTGTGCCTTGTGGGGTGACTTAGCTCGTGAAAGCTATGGGGGGGCAAGAAGGCACAAGGGTCCCCTCAATATAACGACATGAACGCAGTCTTACATCTATACATCATTTTCACCAGATTCCTATTATATTTGTAGATCTAATTAAGTAGAGTTGGATTCAGAATTAAGCGTGTGTTTCATATATCAAATATAGAGGTAGTCAGAATTAAACTAGTTTTTGTTTCTCAAGTGAAGACGAATTTAGAACTAAATATATGAGTATTTTGTATGTCAAATATATAGAGAGGGGTTTAGAGTTAAACTAATTTTTATATGTCAAGTAGTACCTAATTCAAACTAATAAGCGAGTGAATTATCTTAAAATCGGCCATGGAATTCGTGTGTATTATCTTGGCAGTGGTTGTGGAGAAGAGAACTACTCTGCATTTGATCTTTTTTTTTTTCTTTTTGGAAAGAGGTGTTAGGGTTTTTGTCCTGATTTTCTTATCAATTTAAGTTTTACTTTTCTTGAAAGGAAAATAAAAGTAATACCATAATTACTTTTATTTTTTCCTGAAAGGAAAATATAAAACTCTACCATATTTGGTTTATTCTTGCTTAGAGGAAAGGTTTTGGAACTCTATAAATGGAAGACCCCTCTTCTCATACCATAACACAATAGCATCCACAATGTAGTCGTTAAAGCGTCTTGTTTAGGAGGAGATTATTCTCCTAATAAGTTTTTATATTTTTTTGAATTAGTTTTTAATATGTAGCCAATTGGCCAAACCATATTCAATAATATGTTTTAGTTTAATTTTCTTCGTCATCTGAATTATCGTTTCTGTGATTTGCAAATTATATGCTTCCACATGACGCTCTCTCGATTTCGAACCCAACAAGGCGGGGGCTGCCTTAATTTTTTGGCAAAATATTATAGAACATTCACTTTGATATAGGTGTCAATTGAATGAAATTTTGGTTTGGTTTTAGTTATAGGGTACAGTATATATTTGGATGACTTTGTTATTAGACAAATATTGATATACAATGATAGTTTGCCTTCATACCGTATTAAATAAATTTAGAAATTCTACTACAAGTAATTGACACCTAAATAGCTCTTTCGAGAGTTTAATTTCTTACAGCTTACTCCTTTTTCTTTTATAAAAAAAGGGGGCTCGATTTAGGCTCCCCGTCTAATGGGTAGCCGCGGTAGTAGGTACTATGAGCCCTACCTTCTGTCCAATGCATCTAAGTTATTATAGATTCGATCTCTTACTCTTTAACAATAAGCTCAACAACAAAAAGTTCTCCTCTCCGAGAAAGCAGTCCTGATTGTTGCGAACCTGATCAAAACCGAGCTTCCCAAAAGTTTCTTCCTTCCTAGAAATTAATAGCACTCGAACTATCAAATTTAACCCATCTCCTTGCAATATTTGTCTAAAATACAATAGTTGTTTTATTGTATTTTAGATGGTCATTCAAAAAATTAACTCTAATCTAACCTGTTGTATTAGGTAACCTATCTTATATTCTAAACTATTACTCCAATTTTATTTGAATTATCACGTGTAATTATCTTATAAATTATAATATTATAAAATTTCTTTTATATTGTCTATTTATTAAAGTCAAATTCACTCTACCGGTGAATATAACAATTCGAAAGCAGCTAAAATTAAAGCATGTATGAAATGAAATTCATGCATTTGACGTCCGATCGACATTTTAATAAAAGATTGCGTACATACTAAATTAGACCATGTAACGTGCATGTATATCAAAGATTTATTTATTTATTTATTTCAATAACTTTCTGTATTTAATTAAAATTTGGGAAATCTTAGTAGTTTAGTTGGTTAGCTACCTGAACTCCCATCTTGTTGGTGAGAGTTCGATTCCCCACATTGTAGTTCCCTTCCCCTACCCCCAATTTTTATTTTTTTTTGGGAATTCAAAGGAATCGTATAATCAGACGCGTAATTATCTGGCCTGGGAAAGAAAAACATTATATTAATGCATGATTATGAAGATGGGATCTGCCAAAATTAATTAATAAAAAAACATTTGGTGGTGTTAGAATCTAATTCCCTTCACAGACATATGGGCTTTTCCGCAATTCCACGCAAAAAAGCTTACCCCTTTCATGAATTATATTGCAGACATATATAGTTGGAAAGCTAGTCCTCTTGCAGCTTTACTATATAAATAAACATATCACAAAAATACTAACATTATTAGCTTGTTGCAAATTAGAATGAGATTTTATGTATATATTTGTATTTCCCTTAATTAAATATTCCGTCTGTCTCAAAATAGTTGTCACATTTCGCTTTTCGAGAGTCAATTTGATGTAATTTTCAAAGCTAAATTAGATAGATTAATTGATATTTTAAAATTAAAATTTAGCTATTAAAAAGCTATACGGAAAGTAATATAAATTATACTTTTTTCTCAGAAAAAATATATCTTAAAATATTGATCAAGTTCACATTATTTGACTTTCAAATAGAGAATTGTGACAAATATTTTGAAATGGAAGGAGTATATTTTAAAAATTACTCTACTTTCTAGAAGCAACTTTTAACATCACAAAGAACTTGAATCTATGATTTCTTTGTTCTTTTCTTAATTATTTTTCATAATGAAATATACATTGGGCTTTATTACTCAACTTCCAAACCTAGTTTAAACCATCAAGGTGCGACTTATTACTCAACTTCCAAACCTAGTTTAAACCATCAAGGTGGGACTTTAATTAACAACCATCGCACGTCTAGGACGGGATATCTAGAGTACTATCAACGATATTGGACAGTATAAGACGAAGCCCAAAATCGGGTAAACTAGTTGGAACAACCTGACTCTAATTAATACCATAATAAAGAAATGAATTTTGAGTCTAATCAATCATTAAAGCTAGCTCGATAGGTAAGTATTAATGTCCAAGACCATACAATTAGGTCAAGTAACTCTTAACCCACGTTGTTAGTTTATTCAGGAAGTACAATTTCATGTTGAAGTTTCACATCAGAATATTGGAGTAAGGTTGAAAAAAAAAGGGGAACTAAAAGAAAGAGTAAAATCCTATCCAACTTCTTTCTAAAAAGAAATATCCCTTTTGTTCTGCCCTATTTATTTGGACTGGACAGTTACCTGTAAATAAGGTGGGGGGAATTGGTAAAAATATGTTAAATGCAAAAGAGAGTTACTATACTTTTTTGTCCTAATGGAATTGATTCTGTCAACTTATATAAGTACCCTAATTTCTCCTCCTTTTTTTGTTCATATTATCTTTCTAACAACTGCAAGACTAGAGTGCGATGCCGAAATTATCAATTGTATAGTGATTTATTTTTGCTCGTTAATAATATTCTAAAATTTTCAATAGTTACACTTTAAACCATATTACTAAATATTGAGCGTAATGTTTGTAAAATTTACCTTATATCGACATAATTATATTTATATTATGTAGACTATGTTGGAGTTAAGGGTGCAGATGTGAATGGAAAATGAATGGAGTGTTATGTAATATGGATGTCATGTGACATATATATGTGTAAATGTCATTAATGAGAGATAAGAGTTAGTAGCCAAATTGAACTTGAACACCAAGATTACTTATTCAATTTGGATTTGAACTCCAAAGTTACTTGGTCAAATTGCCAAGTTGTTGTCATGCTAAACATACTTAGGGAATAAGTTTGGTGGCTTATAAATAGCCACCCTTTTGTACATTTTGTTATATACAAGAAGTGAAAACAAGTACTACTATTTTCATTCTCAAAAGTTGTCTCTTTCTTTATTAGTTTAGTTTGATATTTTATCTTTATTTTATAACACGTTATCAGCACGAGACTCTGCCATCTCGAGCAAATACTTTTTCAGGTAATAAAGGTAAGAACTTATTTTTCCTAATATAATGTCAAATCTATCTAAACGTGAATTATAATGTCAAATCTATCTAAACGTGAATTTGTTGCCTTGGACATATCGGGCAAAGCCTACTTATCTTGGGCACTTGATGCCGAAATACATTTGAATGCGATGGGTCTGGCAGACACCATCCAAGATAAGAACCAGGCTTCAAACCAAGACCGTGCCAAAGCTATGATATTTCTCCGTCATCACCTCGATGAGGGATTGAAAATGGAATATCTCACTATTAGGGATCCTCTTATACTGTGGAATAATTTGAAAGATAGATATGATCACCTGAAGATGGTCGTTCTTCCACAGGCACATTATGAATGGACCCATTTGAGATTACAAGATTTTAAAGATATAACTGCGTATAATTCTGCTATGTTTAGAATTAAATCACAGTTAACTCTATGCGGAGAAAATATCACAGATCATGATATGTTGGAGAAAACATTCTCCACCTTCCCTGCCTCGAGTATGCTCCTGCAGCAGCAATACCGAGAAATGGGATTCAAAAAGTATTCTGAATTAATTTCGCATCTCCTTGTTGCTGAACAACATAATGATCTTTTGATGAAAAACCATGAAAGTCGACCTCCTGGTACTGCTCCATTTCCTGAAGTAAATGCAGCAAATTTTCACCAATCTAGGCGTGAAAGAGGTCCTGGCCCCAGTCGTGGTCGTGGCCGTGGTCGAGGGAGAAATTTCAATCATGATGATCGTCTTGCACTGAATAATAACCCTCAGCACCAGCAGTGTACAAAGAAGGGTAAAAAGCCTGAAGCGGTGCAAAGGACAAATACAGAAACTAGATGCTATCGGTGTGAAAGAAAAGGGCACTGGTCACGTACCTGTCGTACGTCAAGGCACCTGGTTAATCTTTATCAGGCATCCCTCAAGAAGGTGGATAATACTGCAGAAGCAAACTTTATCTCTGAAGATAATGTTGAGCCTATGCAGTTAGACGTTGCAGATTTTTTTGAAATCCCTGAAGGAAATATAGATCACCTTGTCGGTGACGGATCTGCAATAGTCTAAGTACTTTACTTTTTGTTAGTTGTGTCAGTTTACGTTTCTGTTAGTAATGTTTCTCTAATCATGTAAATAAATAAAGTTTGTGTAAATACGTTGTTTGCTAGTAATACTATAATGTTTACTTTGTTTATATTTTCATCTTGAAGAATATATGGATACTCCTCAAATTTTATTTGGATCAATAATCGACCGTGAGGATATTTGTGTAATTGATAGTGGAACAACGCACGCCATATTTAAAGATGAGAAATACTTTTCTCAGTTGCTTAGGAGAAAAGCCAATGTTACAACAATTTCTGGTAATTCAAAATTAATTGAAGGCTCCGGAAGAGCTACTATATTTCTGCCGAAGGGGACGAAACTTGTTATAGAAGATGCACTATTCTCTTCTAAATCCCCGAGAAACTTATTAAGTTTTAAAGATATCCGCAGAAATGGATATCATGTTGAGACAATAAATGAAATGAATGTTGAATATCTTGGCATTACCAAGAATATCTCAGGCCAGAAATATGTATTGGAGAAATTGCCAACTTTGTCTTCTGGCCTATATTATGCAGAAATTAGTACAGTTGAAGCACACTCTATCGTAAACCAGAAGTTTACTGATTTGAATACTTTTGTGCTGTGGCATGACCGAATGGGTCACCCTGGATCAATAATGATGAGACGAATCATTGAAAATTCAAAAGGGCATCCGCTAAAGAACCTGAAGATTCTTGCAAGTAATGAATTTTCATGTGCTGCTTGTTACCAAGGCAAATTGATAACTAAGCCATCACCACTGAAAGTTGGCGTCGAATCCCCTCATTTTTTAGAACGTATACATGGGGATATATGTGGACCTATTTACCCATCCAGTGGGTCATTTAGATACTTTATAGTCCTAATAGACGCATCTTCAAGATGGTCTCATGTGTGCCTCTTATCGTCTCGCAACCTGGCGTTTGCGAAATTATTGGCACAAATAATACGATTAAGGGCGCAATTCCCAGATTATCCTATTAAGGCTATTCGCCTAGATAATGCTGGAGAATTTACATCCCAAGCTTTTGATAATTATTGTGTATCAGTTGGGATAAAAGTTGAACATCCTGTCGCTCATGTTCATACTCAAAATGGCCTTGCTGAGTCATTTATTAAGCGCCTACAGTTGATAGCTAGACCACTACTTATGAAAACGAAATTGCCCACTACTGTTTGGGGTCATGCTATCTTACATGCAGCATCACTTGTTCGTCTCAGACCGACTCATTATCATAAATACTCTCCGTCACAATTAGTCTTGGGTCATGAACCAAATATTGCTCATCTACGAATTTTTGGTTGCGCTGTATACGTGCCAGTAGCACCACCACAGCGCACTAAGATGGGCCCCCAAAGAAGGTTAGGAATATATGTTGGGTTTGAATCACCCTCCATAATTCGCTACCTTGAGCCGTTGACTGGAGATTTATTTACTGCTCGATTTGCAGATTGTCGATTTGATGAAACAAATTTCCCGCAATTAGGGGGAGAGAAACAGGAACTCAAAAGAGAAATTGCGTGGAAAGTTTCGTCATTATCTCATTTTGATCCACGTACCCCTATATGTGAACATGAAGTCCAGAAGATCATTCACTTACAGAAAATATCAAATCAAATGCCAGATGCATTTACTGATTTGAAAAGGATAACTAAGTCACATATCCCTGCAGTGAATGTGCCTGTCCGAATTGATGTCCCAAAAGGACCATCCGCTAATGTCATAGCTTCTGAATCCCAAGCACGCCTGAAGCGTGGTAGACCATTGGGTTCAAAGGATAAAAATCCTAGAAAAAGAAGCACGAAAAATGAGAAAAGTGACACTATAAAAGAACCTCATGAAGAGGCTCAAGATCTGATTAATCCTGATATTCCTGAAGAAATCAGCGAACCCGAGATTCAAGTGAATGAGGAACTTTCAAAAAGTTCCACCGGTGATGAGATAAATTTAGATCGATCGAAAATTATGGTGGATAATGTTTTTGCATATAATGTCGCACTGAACATTATGCAAGACAGTGAGGATCTTGAACCTCTATCTGTCGAAGAATGTCGACGAAGAAATGATTGGCCAAAATGACAAGAGGCAATTCAATCAGAATTGAACTCACTTGCTAAACGTAAGGTTTTTGGACCTATAGTCCAAACTCCTGATGGTGTAAAACCAGTTGGCCATAAATGGGTCTTCGTGCGTAAAAGGAATGAGAAAAATGAAATTATAAGATACAAAGCACGCCTTGTCGCACAAGGATTCTCTCAAAGACCAGGAATTGACTACGAAGAAACATATTCACTCGTTATGGATGCAATAACGTTTTGATATCTCATCAGTTTAGCTGTACATGAAAACCTTGAAATGCATCTAATGGATGTGGTTACAGCTTATCTTTATGGTTCACTTAATAATGAAATTTATATGAGAATCCCAGAAGGATTAAAAATGCCTGAAGCATATAGTTCAAAGTCTCGGGATATGTGTTCAATCAGATTACAAAGATCGTTAGATGGTCTAAAACAATCAGGGCGTATGTGGTATAATCGCATTAGTGAGTACTTGATAAATGAAGGTTATATAAATAATGTCATTTGTCCTTGTATTTTTATTAAGAAAACAGCATCAGAGTTTGTTATACTCACTGTTTATGTTGATGACATAAATCTCATTGGAACTCCAAAAGAGGTCCAAAATGCAATTGAATATCTAAAGAAAGAATTTGAGATGAAAGACCTTGGAAAGACAAAACTTTGTCTTGGTCTGCAAATTGAGCATTTAGCAGACGGGGTCTTCATCCATCAATCTGCCTATACTAAGAAGGTTTTGAAACGATTCTACATGGACAAAGCACATCCATTAAGTACTCCAATGGTTGTCCGATCACTTGAAGTGAGTAAAGATCCGTTCCGACCTCCAGAAGAGAATGAAGAAATTCTTGGTCCTGAAGTACCATATCTCAGTGCTATTGGTGCACTTATGTATCTTGCTAATGCTACAAGACCAGATATAGCATTTTCTGTTAATTTGCTAGCAAGGTATAGTTCTTCCCCTACACGTAGACATTGGAACGGAGTTAAGCATATATTGCGATACCTAAAGGGGACTATTGATATGGGTTTGTTCTATACTAACAAAGTTAGTGCAGATCTTGTTGGTCATACAGATGCAGGTTATTTATCTGACCCACATAAAGCTCGATCTCAAACAGGTTATGTGTTTACATACGGAGGTACTGCTATATCATGGCGATCTACAAAGCAGTCTATTGTTGCTACTTCTTCAAATCATGCTGAGATAATAGCTATCCATGAAGCAAGTAGAGAATGTGTATGGTTGAGATCGGTGATACATTATATCAAAGAAAGATGTGGACTGAAGTGTGATATCAAGGTACCCACAATTCTATTTGAAGATAATGCAGCATGCATAGCGCAACTAAAGGGAGGATTCATAAAAGGAGATAGAACGAAGCACATTTCGCCAAAACTTTTCTACACACATGAACTCCAAAAGAATGGTGATATTGACGTGCGACAGATTCGTTCAAGTGACAATATTGCTGATTTATTCACTAAGTCTCTACCAACTGCAACTTTCGAGAAGATGGTGCACAAGATTGGGATGCGAAGATTCAAGTCATTAAATTAATGTTCTCATCAGGGGGAGTTAATACGCGTTGTACTCTTTTTCCCTTACAAGGTTTTGTCCCACTGGGTTTTCCTTGTAAGGTTTTTAATGAGGCAACACTGAAGGCGTATTACAAGATGTGTGTACTCTTTTTCCTTCACTAGGCTTTTTCCACTGGGTTTTCCTAGTAAGGTTTTAACGAGGCACATTATCTATTAATGGACATCCAAGGGGGAGTGTTATGTAACATGGATGTCATGTGACATATATATGTGTAAATGTCATTAATGAGAGATAAGAGTTAGTAGCCAAATTGAACTTGAACACCAAGATTACTTATTCAATTTGGATTTGAACTCCAAAGTTACTTGGTCAAATTGCCAAGTTGTTGTCATGCTAAACATACTTAGGGAATAAGTTTGGTGGCTTATAAATAGCCACCCTTTTGTACATTTTGTTATATACAAGAAGTGAAAACAAGTACTACTATTTTCATTCTCAAAAGTTGTCTCTTTCTTTATTAGTTTAGTTTGATATTTTATCTTTATTTTATAACATGGAGGAAAATTTGAAGCTAAGTTCATTTTAGATAGGAACTTTCTTCTTCATTGGTGATGGAAAGGAAGAATAAGTGTTCTTATATTTAGAACTTAGAAACACTTCTTTTAGCTAATAAAGAGTTGAGAAGAAAGTCCTTGCATTGTCATCGTCGCCCTAAACAACTCCAGCCTGAACTTTTGGCACCGTATATCTAAAGTAAGTTATTCTGACGTAGATAGATTTGCAAATAGTTCTAAAAACTTAATAGAGAATTTTTACCTTGGTACTCTACCTCTAGAGCAACCTTCTTTGTCTATATATTGATGCTATTGACTTATTGCTAAGAAACATTAAAATTTAATAAAAGAAATTTTAAATTTTGTCAAAATTAATCGAAAACCTTTTTTTTTCCTCACTATTTTCCAATTTTTCTGTTTGTGAGGGTCTATGAAAAATTTGTGGGCATCGATGCTCATAAAAGATGGTACTCAAACTGATAGATATACAGATTAGAGAAGATTTGAATGATAGGATCAACAGAAATGAAAATGTATGAAAACATAAAAAGCAAACTATAATAATTGCACATGCTATGGCATTTACGATAGACACAACACATGTAAGTACTACTGGTCACTTTAATATGTCACAGTGCAATAAATCACATTTTGATAATATAAGAAGGAATCAGTTAAAGTGAATTTTCAAGCATCTTCTGATTGGCTGTGAGCTTTTTGAGAAAGATCGTTCACCCACAGGTGACCAACTAACCTTATATATCTACTCTACATTGCATTGAATTGCGTGCCTGTGTATAACTTGTAATAATATCTTTAACAGGGTGCATCATGTGTGAATCGAATTCTATTTATGGACCAGTCATATAATAAATCTTTTTATGGAAGGCTTTGGCGAGTCAACTCTTGATTTTGATGTTTTATTTTTCTTTGATCATTCTTGACTTTGCATATTGGAGTATTAAATTGATATTATTTTACAATTATAATTATGTCTTGAACTCATTGTTGGCATTGAAGAATAAGAGAAACAGAGAGTAGGCTAGCCCCCTCCCTCTCCCACATAAGGTGGGACAATACTCAGTCCTACTACCCTTCTATCTAAGCCTCCACCTTCACACCTTCCAGTCTATGATCATGTCCTCAGTAAACTGAAATTGTGTCACAACCCATGTAACCCCCTCACCCTGTTCTTGCCTTGGCTCAAAACTGATTTCGGGAATTATGAATTTTAACTGTTTCCAGTTGAACAGTTGAATGTGGAACAGGTTCATAAAGCAAGTAACAATCTGCTAAAGTGGATTTTCAATTATTGTGAACTGATTCTGCTTCCAAGATAGCTAGTTGAACAACAAAACACGATATATTTGCTGTATTGCTTTCAGTTTTGACAATAGAAGAAAGAAAATACTAATGATTTCTTATTCTATCAAGAATTTGACTAATCAAGGAAAACAATGGGACAAGGTTATGTTTGTCTAGTAGAAAAGCATTCCCTTCTATAAAAACTGAGGAAGATTTTCACTTGTACATGTGTTGTAATGGTACACTTGACATTAAATATTGTCAAAGCAATTTGTGTTTTCTCAGTTTTTCCCCTCAATCCTTGGCCTTTTTTCTCATGGGAGTATACACCTCAACCCCAGAAAACAAATGAATGATGGAGGTATCAGGTGATCTTCCACCTTTCTCCCACATATCTAAAACCCGTTTCTATAATCAATCCTATAACAAACCAAGAAAAGCCAAACATAAATAGAGAAAGAAGAGCATACGGTCCAGGAGCAGCTTAACTGGAGCGGCGTGGATCAGCGAGGATTAATATAACTGATCCCACTTGCTTAGGATTGAGGCATAGTAGTTGTATTTAATCAGCTGTCCAGGGCATTCGCTGATGATGGTGGTGACTGCGAAAGCTGGTTATGAATTTGGGCATGAATCGGAGCCTCGGATTCTGTCTGGGCCTGTTTTTGCTGCTCAGCATATCTGTTTATTCGTTCAAGCAACTGGGTTGCCTTTCGTCTGCCCCTTTCAGTGCCATTTTGTACTAAATCCAGCAACGGTCCCATTACTCCTAGCTCCTGAACCTCCACTAGATGATGTTGGTCCCCGGAGCAGAGGTGTACCAGAACTGCAGCTGCATTTTCTTTGTTCCTAGGAGACCCATTTGTGATCACATTTACCAAAACAGGAACTGCCCCTGCAGCTCCAATGGTTGTCTTCCCTTCTGGATGACTAGACAATATCGCTAAAATGGCAAGCGCTTCATCAATCATACCACCTTGAGGTTCCGTAAGCAGCTCCATTAGAGTGAGCACAACTCCAGCCCTCACTGCCTTGCCCTTGTTCCCTTGATAAATGCACAGATTGAAAAGAGCAGTCGCTGCGTCTTTCTTCCCTCTCTGGGTGCCATCACTTAATAATGTCACAAGTGGAGGTATTGCTCCATAGGTACCAATTATGACCTTATTTTCATCTATAACTGAAAGGCTAAATAGAGCGGCCGCTGCATTTTCACGTGCTTCTGTGCTCCCCTTCTTAAGCACATGGACGATACCAGGCACTGCCCCTGATGTTACAATGCTCCGTTTGTTATCCTCACAAATAGAGAGGTTAAGTAGTGCTGTAACAGCATGCTCTTGGATCCGAGAATCGGGTGTGGAAAGAAGGTTGACGAGCAGAGGAATAGCACCTGCTTCAGCTATTGCAACACGATTATCAGCATTGCGCTTAGCAAGTAGGCGGATTTCACCTGTGGCTGAGAGACGATCTTCAGGGCTGCCAGATGTGAGTTTTCTCAGGAGAATTTCTATCTTCGAGCGCTCGGCAGGCGTGCACACAGATGCTGATTTATTGGGTAAACTACCTGGTCGTTTGGGCGGTTCTACTCCATTCACTTCACACCACTGTTCTATAAGGCTCCGCAACACATAGTTTGGAGTGATAGCATTGCTTGTGAGGACTTGTTGTGTCTTGGGACAAGTGCTATGCCCTGCTTCCAGCCACTTCTCAATAGAAGAACGCTCATAAGTCTGCAGTGGAGGAAACCATTTAATATTGTTAGCAGACTAAGATATGGAAATGATAACTACAGTTCAAATTTAACCTACCAACACGAGACCATATCTTCCATTGCCCTGAGACCTATAAGGCATGTGCATTCTCAATATTTCAGTGGATAAATAGAGAATTAGAATAGATGCCACATAAATCATGTATCACGATTTTGACATAATATATAGCTTCTTAATAAATAATCTCATAAATCAGCAAGGACTGCAGCAACACAATAACTGCATAACCTAGGAATACAACTCCATAAGAGTGAGAAAGTACGGGGATAGAAAGAATCACACTTCCGCATATCTGTCTAAACTTTTTCCGCATATGCATCAGTCTACATTACCCTAAAATAAAGAATGAATTACTTTCTACCTTTCTCCACTTTCTCTATTTGAAAGTGATGTAAACGATTTTCAGAGTCAGAGAGATGAACCCACACAGCTAAATAGCTGCATCCACTGCTGAATAAACATTCTAGTCTCGCTAGTAGATAGGTTCTTTCTTCCATGATCATTGAGGCTATATTTACTCCATTTACGGAAGAAGAAAAGAAGAGGTAGACCAGACAATAGAAGATTTGTAGCACTTGACTAAATGATTAAGGCCTGGTTTTGACAGTCTGACTAGCATACATGCATGCACAAGGCAAGATAATTATGCAAGATAGGAGGAATGGAGGGATTCTGTTGTAACATCTTTTGCTTTCATGAGGGAGCAAGAGAAATGGATAATGATGCGGCCAAGTTTTAACCAAAAAAGCAAGATAAAGATCCAAAAATGGTACCTGGCCGGATGAAACGATGACAGGATCTTTCATCAGTTCCAGGGATATAGGACACCGAAAATCATCTGGTATTACTGGGGCCTTATGAGTTGCATTGACAGATGCTTGTCCACTACAAGTCGAAGACATCTCCCTCGAAGAAGAATCAATCTCCGGAGTCTCAGTCAGCACAAAGCCCTTAATTTTCCTCAGTATTACTGACATCTTCTCTATCCTCTCCTCTGGATCTTCACCAGAAGCAGCGACCATTTCATGCAAAGCACATGATTCTTGTGTGAGATCATATATTCTAGTCAGCTGTAATTTCTCAACCAATTGCCTTAGGACAGCTTGATCTATAGCAGCATCATTATTGCTGTAAAGAGACAATAGATCCTCATGTAGTTCAGGATCAGGTGTATCAACCCTTCCTTTGGCTCTTTGGAACTGAGAAAGGACAAGCTCTACCTGGAAGTCAAAGCCACAGATGGAAAAGAAGAATTGCACATCAAGAGATGTACCCATCCACGACAAATGAAGACTTAATAAGGTGATGTCTTTTACCTGCTCTTTAACTTCATCAGATATGTCAAGCTCTTCATAATGAACTCCACCCAAAGCTTGTTCTAGCTGGTTTGTCACTTCGTGAAATTTATTCATTATCTGCTCCCTTTCTAACACCTGCAAAGAGAAATTCCTAGAATTGAACTTTACTCTGTTGGCCTGAATAGTCCTGATGTTTCAGTGAACATACAGTGTTCTATGAGGGCTAAAGTTAATCATTCATAGGTATAGGGAATTATTTGCAGTTGAAATAGAAATTTTCTCTATGAGAATCATTTTACCATGCAAATGCTTGAATTAGTAGATGTCAAAGCGGCACTTCAGGGAGAAGAATGAGGAGTTCAGACGTCTTGATAACCTAAGAGCCGTGGATCAGGCAGGCTATTAAAGGTTCACTTTAAGCAGAAATAATAGCTTCCAAATCCATTAGAGGCCCATCCCTAAAGAAAATAACTACTCCATAAATAGTTATAACATAATTCCCCAATTGGGAGATACTAAGTACTAACCAAAGTAAACTATAAACGGTTGAGAGACCAGTAATGCTGCTGCTGGGCCTCTAACACCCAACTTGTCCACAACATGAGCGCCAGTAGAAATGCAGATATTAAACTGATTGCATCATATAAGATTAGACAAGATTAGAATTGATCACATTTGATAGAAAAGGTACAAGTAGCAATTTGAACTCCTCTCATCCAGCAACTTAAGACTCTTGTCGACTCCCTTTGTTACAAGATGAAGAATCTTGACAAGGATGGTATAATATTGCTACATGGCAAGGCATTGTGAAGAATTCAAATAATAAAGCCGTAGAATCTTTTAAAATGATAATCATGCCAATGAGACTAGAAGTTGCAGCATAGAGGTCAAACAAATAAACAACATATAACACTGATCACTAATCAGACAGATCCATTAATGATAGAACACTTATGTCCACCCCGAACCTCAATGCAACGATCTTGTTCCAAAAGCAAAATGAATTGTACATTTCGGAATTTAGATAGCTCGGTTCTTGATTATATAGAAAGATATAGACTTTCTTGAAAAATCTTCCGAGTAGATTGGATATGCCCATTATTCATCTAGACATATACATATAGCTTTATATACCTCCTACATACTGGATTTAATTTACAACCATGCAGTTTCAATCATTCGATTAAACATGTCTCGATTCCAAACTAATTCAGCTCAGCAATAAAAAAGGGCATCGCGGTGCACTAAATCTCATCCTATGCACCGGGTCCGGAGAAGTACCTGACCACAAAGGTCTATCATTCGTAACCTTACCCTACATTTCTGCAAGAGGCTGTTTCTGCCCGTGACCTCAAAAATATGAATCAAATAAATCAAATACGATTCTGAAAATAAAATAAGATCGAAAAAGCAGAAAATATTAAATACAAACTACAACAGTAACACTCACCAGATAAATCTTGCTTCCTTCGCTACCAAATTTGAGCAATTCCTTGGTTGATTCAAGAGCTTCTTTCAACGAAACCAAAGCTTTCATCGAGTCTTCAGGAATTTGTTCTTTAATATCCCGAATCTCTTCGAACATTGGAATCAACAACTTAAGCCTCCTAGCCAGATTGCAATACTCTTTCTTCACTGAAATCCTAAAATCCGAAACGCCTGATATTTCGTTCACTATATTAATCAGCTTTTCCACTAACACTCCTCTTTCTTCCTCCATTTGCGCTCAACAGTTCAAAGATCCACAATTTCCAAATAAAAATTAACAGAAAATTGGAAAAAAAATGTTTGAAGAACTTATAAATATGAGGTGACAGATATCCGGTGAATTTAGCGGGTGTGCAAAAAGCTGGCCCGGACACTGCAGTTATAGAAAAATGTATTTATAAATATGAGCTGATGCTCAGCTGCTAAATTTGACCAGAAAAGCTCGTTATCGGCTCCATGAAAGAAGAGAGAAAGAGAAATAGGAATGAAAATGGTGCGAGCTGCACGAAAGCTGACTGGATACCAATGTTGAATTAGGACTATAAGAGAGAGTATTGTTGTGGCTGCGCGGCTTTAAAATTGGCTTAAACGGCTTAAATAAGGTGTTAATGGAGTTTAACGGCGGAGTATTTGTCGGTAATTGTTAACGGCGGTGAATGGAAGTGGGGTTAACTGGATCTATGAAAAAGAAGAAGAAGACAGCAGCTCTATTGGTGGGGGTTTTCAGTAACCGTTTGCCTTGTCTGTATGAGTGAAACGTTAAATAGACGATGAAATGTAAATTCTTCTATTTCACTCTAATATCACAGTGTCAATTTTAATATTTTATAATCAAAATTTCAATATTTAAAATTAGGCTAATGCGAGCACAGTAATTTTTTTCATGTTAATTTATAAAATAATATATTCTAAGATTTTGATCAAATTTATATAGTTCACTCTAAAAAATATATACGATAATTAATATGTGACAGGAGTAGCGCAAATTTTCGTGTTATACATCTAGTAAAAATACTTAAGTAGATCAACATTTTAAATTAATTTATTTGATTTCGAAAACTTATTAAATGAATACTCATATTATTTGTCCTAATTTATGTGTTACTTTTCTGATCTGTTTTTTTAATATGTTGTTTTATTTATTCTTAACAAGATAATTTGTAGTTATATAATTTTATATGATTTAATTTAGATAAAAAAATTCAAGTTGTTTTAAAACTACATGTTTAATCCAACATCGCATACAAATTAAGACAGGAATAATAAAATCAAACTTCGAAAAATCAATTGACTAGTGAAACATTGTTTAGTGCATAATTTAGAGACTGTTTGGATTGATTTATTTTAGATATTTTAAAGTAATTTTATAATGTTTGAGTAAAAAAAAAAAATTATTTTTAAACTTTTATTTTTAAATCAAAATAACAAAATAAGTTTTTTTTTAAAATCCTAAATTAAAATTTTAACTTTCATAAGTTATAAGCTCATCCAAACATACTCTTAGTACTCATTGTTTATGTGAGTTGAGCATTTTCATTTTTAATCACGAAAGAAATCTACACAAAAAGGAAAGAGGAAATGGCTTTCACATGGTCATTTCCTCATTCTTGTTTGTTACTTTTCCACGATTATAAAACTATTTTTGGATTTACTCTCATTTACATGAATAAAAACAAACTTAGTAAATTTTTATAATAGTACTAATTACATGATTTCAGGCTATTGCACAATAAAGCCTTTCGGGGGTGAAACATACATTTGTCACTTTTTCCTACTTAAGGTGAAACATACATTTGTCCAAGTCATCAAAATAAAGCCTTGCACAAAAACAAACTAAGGGGACAAAATAATTATTGGTAAATTCAGAAAAGGATAAAAAGAAATTGTCTTGAATATTTGCTGAAAATTAAATAACATAGAGAAAAGTTGTAGCTTAATGATTAGGCACATGAATGAAATTCCACTCCCTCTGTTTCAATTTACATAAAGATTTGAACATGAAATTTAAGAAATAAAAAAAAATTGAAATTTAAATTCTAAAATAAATTATAGATATTTTATATTTATATGACCGTAAATCATCTCATTTAGAATAAAATAAATATTTTAAAAAATTAAATTATTGTTAAATATAAAAATAAATTATTTATTTTAAAACTAATTAGAGTATATAGATAAAGCAACTTAATTAAGTAGGAACTTGGACAATATCTTGTTTGACATTAAAAAAAGTGTACTTTGAAGATCGAGTTAAAACGAAATCATTTGAAAGTTAAAGTCATATTAGAATATGAATTTTATTTTTTTAAAAAAAAAATACAAATTTATGGATAAAGATTATTATTTTCACTTGAACTAGTGACATATTTATGCATGACTAAATGGGTCTGCTTTTATCATGATTAGTTCGACAATTCCACCTAAATGACTGCTATAACGACAGCTTGAAAATATTATTTTAATTAAAAGTTACCCTGTTTATTCCTACCTGTGCTTAGCCTAAGGTGGGGGGAAAGACTGTGTAATCATGTGAGCCTGCCTAAGCTAAGCCATAAAATAACTTAGCTTCTTAGAACTATTTAAATCATCATAAACTTAAGATAATATAAAGTAGTAATATATAGACCTGCTTCGATAACTTTTTTTTTTTTGAGTTAAGGTGTCTATAAAAACATAATTGTTCTATCCAATAAATGTAAGGCCGTTGCCTGTAGGGGTAAGGGTATATTCTAATATCTTCCCTCTTTCATCTTCTTCAAATATTCCTTTGTGGAATTATACCGAGGGTCGTTTGATAGAGTATTAGAAAAAATAATATTTGTATTAGTTTTGTGTATTATTAATATCTTATTTGATATATTTTTTCATCTTATGTATTACTAATGTTTGCACTAGTTATACATTTTATTTGGTATTAAAGAGTGTATTATTAATGCATGAAAATTCATGGTATTAGTAATGCAATAGATTCTAATACATCCATTAGTGTGGTTAAAGTCATAATTGTCCCTCAAAATCTTTTTCACATCATTTTCACCATATTTATGGCGGATATTTTTGTAAAAAAATAAAAAAAATTAGAAATTATACAATTCATATTATTTTTAATACACCAAACCAAACACTGCACAGGAAAAATGCAAGCATAGTTAATGCAAGCATAACTAACGCAATCATTACTAATGCAAGTATTATTAATACACAATATTTTATACTATTCTTATACACCCTATCAAACGACACCTGAATGTGTTGTTATTGTTGTTAGTATTATATATAGGAGTTGTGGAAAAGGGTAAAATGGGCATTAACGAGGACAGCTTTTGATGGTTTTGCTAGGATTTTTTTGTCCACTAAACCAAAACATTAGCATCAAGAATATTGAAAGCATGTGCCTCATAATTGACCAAGATATCTTAAGACAGATCAATCTGTCCAAACTTTAATTATTTGCATAGCAAGTAGTAGATGAAACAGACTCTGAAAAGGATTTAAGGGACATTAGTCAAAGATAAAGAGAATATTATTCGGACCATAAGCATGTTAGTGCATTGTTCTAATTAATGAAGCTGCTAATTGATTTTCCGTGCACATATAAATGATTAAGTGACGCAAATTTATATGAAAGATGAAACAAACTAAATAACTAGATCAGCACAATTCAAGGAATTACAGGGAATTTACGAATTGAAAGGGAAATTGCTAAGAATGAACATATATAGTAGGAAAAAAAAATAGATAGAAGAAAGGGATGACAAGAAGGACTCAGAGAAAGGGATGAGGAAACACAAATACTCCATAATAATTTGTATAACCTTTCTTTCAAACTCAGTCCTTTTTCATAATTGCTAATTGGGACGAGAGTTCAAATAAGTCTCTACAACATTTTTACTTGATCCAATAATCTCAACTGAATTAATCATATTTACCACTTCTAACCCTAGGTCCTTATGAAGTCAGCATGGTTCACGACAACAAACTCTATATTTTGAATTAACAACGGGATTGAGTGAACATTTGTCGAAAATTAGCTCCAACTATATGCATGCACAAAGATTATATCAACTTGACGCATGCACTAAGTCAATAAGCATATGTCATGTATTATTTACATAAATCTTTTAAGACCTATCCAAAATCGAACTATGTAATTTTCACTAATGAAAAGTCTAAAAAAGCTAAAATGCTTCCAAGAATGACACGAAATAATACCTAGATGGGTAGATTCAATTAATCGAAATTGAGAAAATGAAATTTTACCTTCCAAGATTAAGGGAAGAAATTGATGACTTATCCATAATAAGAAATTAAAAGAGCTGGTTAAAAAACTTAATAAAGCACAAACGGATAATCGCCTAATAGATGACAAGTTTTCTAATCCACTATCTTGAATGTCTTGTGATGTAAAGCAGACAAGAGTGCTAATTAATATGAACAATTGACATCCAATCTAAATAAAGAAAGTAAAAAAGACACATCAAATTGATAATCCATTTCAACATGGGACTGCAAGTGTGTCTTTATGGGGAATTTGCAATTATAGACCAACAAATGCTTACTGTTTCGTAACAGTGTTGGCCTTGATGATTGTAGGGACTGGCTCACTTGCCCCCAGCTGCGGTCGACCTTGAACTAGTGGCGTAGCCACATATAGTTTAGGATGATCGATCGAATTGACATTCTTCATTGAAAATTGTATTGTGTATATGAAGAATTATATGAAGTATTAGGTCAAAAATTATTTTTCGTACTTATATATACATTCTTAACGAAATTTCTGATTTTGCCACTGTCTTAAACCTTAGCTTTTTGGTACTTTCTTTTAAAATGTACGGATCAATTTGTGTACGATTGTTTGATCAAATATGTGTTGTATTTTCTATCATGAAAATTATTGAATAGTTTTTCGTCTGGCGATAATTGAAATTTGATTTTTCATAATTTTCATTTGATTTTGTTGACCATTTGACCATATCCTGAATGCAATTTTTTGGCTATTATACTTCAAATTAAATATGAATTCAAAGATTAATTAGGTCTAGAAGATTCCATGCAGTTTCATAGAAAATTAAATCATGAATGAAGTTGGGAGTTATTTTGCAGGACCACTGATGTCCCAAATCACGGTTCAAGCTATGGATCATCCCAGTGTTCTCACAAGGATTCAGGCTCTCAACAATCGTATTCATGGTTGCCATTGAATTCATGGTTCATTATATATATATATATATATAAAATGTATTTCCTACTTACAAATATAAAATCTAAATAAAAGTTATTGAATCGTTATACACATCCGTCTCCCATAATATTTTTCTAGATTATATATATACATGCTTTGATAATAACATTTTTTGCTTAAGTATAAAACACACACAAAATCCACATATTTTTCCACGCAAAATATTTCCTTTGTACCGAACACATCCATAATCTCTGATGATTCGAAAAGCCAAACAATTGGGCAGCGAGAAGACCATGCAATTAGTATCATCACATGATACAGAATTAATGCGAATTGTTATGAGCAGTGAGGATCAATATAATTGGGTGGCCGATGTACCTATATTGTTGGTGGATTGTCAATCGAAGCATCAAAGACATGTTACATTTACATCAAATATCTGAAGAAGTTTCCTAAAAGCTTCCTTGGTTGTTTGTATGACT
The DNA here is from genome assembly GCA_031232105.1 of Capsicum rhomboideum. Taxonomy (NCBI): domain Eukaryota; kingdom Viridiplantae; phylum Streptophyta; class Magnoliopsida; order Solanales; family Solanaceae; genus Capsicum; species Capsicum rhomboideum. The sequence goes on along the minus strand of CP124713.1, from coordinate 3,777,924 downwards.
TTTTCGTTTTTTTAAATTAAATTTAGTTTACATGTGCGATGTTTAATTGATACATATGCAGTGTAATGGCTCAATTATGGGCTAGAAACTGTGAAAATACCTCCAGTACAATGATTCAATGGAGAATAAGCAATGAAACTTTCTGTGGTTACTAGGAAATAGGATGACATTTTTATTACTACGTTTTAGCCGTAAATAATATTTCATTCAACTATTTACACTGATGATCAAGCCATCGTTATTTATAAATACCGAATTTCAAGATTTGACATGCTAATGAGATGTTGAAAATCATATGTTCAGAGTATTTCAAGTAAAATGATAAGTAATAATTTCACGAATATATCTTCGATTTTTTTCTTTTCTACACATAATTAATTTGAATTTCTACATACTAACATCAATACAAATACTCTTTTTCCCTTCATTTGCGACCAAATATTGTTCAAAAACCTTGTTTCTATGATTTTCTATCTGATGTTCGATATCCTTATTAGGATCATATCATACCAGATTCATAAGGGTAAAACTCTCTGTACCAAAAGTCCTAAAATTTAAAAACGTAAAATCTCAGATTAAAAAATGAAGAAACTTTTTGTATATATCCAATGAAGAGATTTTATCCATATCACCATTTATACATACACCTACTGGCTACTTCAATACAAATATTAACTATGTAAAACTATTAAAAGTCTAAAGTAAATAAAACCAAGAGCTAGGGAATCATCGGATCAAAAATTACACACATGTTTTATTAAGGAAATGAATGTTAAACCTAATTCAATTTCAAATACTAACTTAAGATATAAAAATTGCACAAATCATAGTTAAAAAATCACTATTTCGTTAAAGGATCGACATGAAACTCTTCTAAAAGTATCTTCTCAAGCCAAACAATCGAGAGCCGTCAAGAGCATAGTTTGATGTATTAAAACTTTGATATGTGTGGGATCTAAAAAAAGTCAAATCATAAAAAATTATTAACGCAATCTAACCTTACATTTCTGCGAAAACCGGGAGCAGGGGCGGAGCCACCTTTCATTTAGGGGGTTCGTCCGAACCCCCTTCGAGGGAAAATTATACTATTTATATATGATTAAAATTAATTTTTATGTATATGTAGTAGATGTTGAACCCCCTTCGATTAATTCGTATGCTTACTTCTGAACCCCCTCAATGAAAATCCTGGTTCCGCCACTGACCAGGAGGATTAGTTATGAAAGGGGGAGCTAGTTTCTTGGGAAATTCTGTGTACCGCGTGCCTGGCCTACCAAAGGGAAACCGCGGCACATGGTCGACGTGTGAATCGTACGGTGGATTCGACCAAAATTATCCATTTTCAGATTTTTTAACAATATAATAATAATATTATATTCTTCGCCCTTTCATATCATGTCGTTACCCATTTCGTGTCTCATATTTCCTCACGTCAACAACAATAATATTCGCAGTATAATTTTACAATTGGTATCAATTTATAAACTCATACTTTCGAAGGAAATACTGTACTTGAAGAATAATCGAAAATCGTAATCCCACTTCACCAATATGCAGCATTAACAATGACAGAGTACTCAAGTATACTAACAAGAAAATTCAAAAAAAAAATACTTTTTGGAACATTATAATTCATGGAAAGAATTTATTTTTCTTATGATAAATAAATTACTATACCCCTCTTTTATGAGTATCTGATGAGCTCTGTTTGGGCCTATGCTTAAGGTTCATCGTTATGTTACGTCCAAATGTGGATTACTAAAGTAGACCTACATGCACATTTTATAACGAGAACGAGATAGGCCCAGCCCAAACTGAATGAAATAAGCCTAGTCCAATAAGAAATTATACAAAGTTTACTACTTTGAGAATTTTACATGAATATACTATTTTAAAAAACACATTACATATTTTTAGCCTTATTTTCAAAATAATAACGGAAAAAGAACAAATATACCTCCGAACTATGATAAATGGTATGTATATACCTTCCGTCATACTTTGGGTACACATATGTCCCTACCATTAATAAAATGGTACGTATATGCCCCTCACACTAACGGTAGAGGCATATGTGTACCCAAAATATGACGGAGGGTATATACGTACCATTTATCATAGTTCGAGGTTATATTTGTCCCTTTTTATTTTAATTTTTTTATCCCAAATAATTAACCCAAACCCACTACACGATCTAATAAACCCATCGAACTCGATTTCAAACCAACTCAATCCGACCTCTATTTTTTGTTTCAAACCCGATACTCCCTTTGTTTTTCTCTTAAACGTGAACCTCAATCAAATTTCGGTGATCGGTCGTTGCTGCTAGTTGGTGTTTAATGGTTGGAGGGAGTGGAGATTAGGCCGGAGGTGGCTGAAGCTAGGGGTGCAGTGATGGTTCGTCAGTGGGGTGTTTTCGGTTCGAAGGAGAGAGTGGCTATGTGGTGTGGACTAGTGTGGGTAGTGCTTTCCTGACGGAATTTCACTGGAAATTGAAACGTGGGGGGTTCAATTTTTTTGGTGTTGTTTTTGGGTGTTATGGGTTAATGGTTTTTTTAAAAAAAATTGGTAGTCGTGGGTGTTACTATATTGTGTGTGTATATTGTTATAGGGGTGGGAAAAACACGTCTGTTAGATAGGCGTCTCTTAGGTTTTAATTGGGACATTTTATTTGGGATAAAAAAAATGAAAACTGAAAAGTGATAAATATACCCTCAAACTATGATAAATAGTACATGTATACCCCTCATCATACTTTGGGTACACATATGCCCCTACCATTAGTGTGAGAGGCATATACGTACCATTTCATTAACGTTAGGGGCATATGTGTACCCAAAGTATGACGGAGGGTATATACTTACTATTTATCATAGTTCGAGGGTATATTTGTCACTTTTCGAAAATAACAATAGTAGCCAAAGAATAGTTACATATTTAGCCAAAATTTAAAGCTAATTAAATTTCCTTTTTCGTCTAAAATAATTCATTAAAAAAAAATAACAAAAAAGATGAAACGATTGCAATTAATTAAATAATGATAAATTTCTACTAACTTGTTGGGGCTTGCATTGATGTGGCTGAGCAATTATTACTTTCCTTTCTATAACATTTTCTTTTATTTTGTTTCTACATTGATAAAATACTTGTTTAATTATTTTAATTTGTTATAAATTTGGATATTGATGCTTATATATTTTTTTTTGTCAACAGTATATGTGGTAAATCTATAATAGCAGTATATATCAAATATTATATGTATGTGAACTGTATACTTGAAATAATTCTGCAAATATAATATTATTAGAGCAATATATATTAAATATTGTATGTATGTATGGTATATTTTTAAGGATACAACAAATGTAAATGGCATAGTAGCAATATATGTTAACTATAATTTTATCACAAAAAATATATCAGGTATAATGAAATATTTTAGTTATATTTATTATTATTTTTAAGTCAACAGATATATATTAACAATGTATATTATTATTATATACATTGAATATAAACAAAATAAATAATATAAAATTATTTAGACAAGCATATTGTGAACTATATAACAACATTGTATTATATGAAAAGTAATAGTATATAATGTTATATTGTTTAATTATTTAGCATATGATGACTATAAATGGTGTACATATATTATTGAGAAAAGGAAAGAAAAAATTACTAAGAAAATTTACTAAAATCATGGAACAGATATTTATGGTAGGAGAGAGAAGTCAGAATAAATAAGAAAGGTAATAAATTTAAATTCAGATTTTATGGGATCTCATTTAGTTATTAGCATATTAATTAAATTTTATACATATGCTAAAATTAAAATTAATTATGCTATTTATAAAAAAATGTAAAAGTAGGCCATTTATGTCATTAAATTCTATTAATATATTGCACAATCTAAAATTCTCTACTACTTTCTTCAAAATAAAAGCCATTTCCCAATTATGTTACATCTACTTAATTAATTTCCACGAGGCATGCATATTCTTCTTCAGTATTTATACACACAGATAGAACTAATATATGCACAATATATTTAGAAGAAAAAAGATGAAATAAAGCTCGGTAATTTAATAATTAGACACACGGGTAGCTGAAAAGAGGAAACAGTATATTTTTTATAAGGACCTCAGGTTAATTAACTAATGTTAAGCAGATGACCTAATCAAAAGCGTGTTTATAGTTATCTTAGTTTGATTAAATAAAAGAATTAGGTGCAACTAAATGTATATAGGGAAACTCAGAATTAATCATTTTCTTCCTTCATCTGAATATACATAACTCGTTATGTTCCCACGCTCTTCTTTTGACCAAATAAAATAAATCAGTGGTGCTTCGTACCTTGTTTCTATAAGATCATAGACTTCATTAAAAATATTAATTTACACCGACAAGTCGGGTGTTAAGAGTACTAATTTTTTGTCTGAAATACAAAAAGAGAGAGAGATTTGTTATTTTATTATTATAATGAATAAAGCTCAGTGATGATCCGTAAAATTAACTGAAAGTATTCCCAATTGCCATGAGACAAGATAGGTTATTGCATTTTAAAACCATAAATGTTAAGCAATCTGCTTTGTACACCAACAATAACAACATATCGAGTGTCGGATCTATAGAAAATAGTGTGTATGTAAACCTTACTCTGAAAGATAGATTAATTTATTTTAAACTAAAAAAAGGTAATGTTTTATAATAGACGAGAACGAATTTACTTGCCGTAAGTCCATAATCACCCTTTATTCTATTTTTTTTGGGTACCACATATTGTTCTTGTTTGCGTAAAAACGAAATGGCATCAAGCATTTGCTATACTGCTAACTTTGACAAAAACAATATACAGCTAAGAAATTTGCTTACGCTTTCAGCAATACCTCAAAGAAGCTCTTTGACTTCTTTTTCTAGGTATAGGTGGGGAGATAAAGTAATAAGGCGGGAAATTAAAATATGATCATTCACTTGGAAGCTTAGATAACTAATCAATTGAATTATTAACTAACTTAGACCATCCCTCTTAACTAACTTTTTAGTTTAAGTTTTAATAACTATATTTTATAGATTTCAGTTAGTGATTAAATGTATTTAAGATCCTAATATACAAATATTAACTAACAAATTTTGTTACTATTTCATTTACGTTTAGAGATAAAAAAGAAAATGGGAGTGATTCACTCCCTTTATTCTCTCCAACATCCCCCATTATTCTACAGCATCCTCCATTATTATTGAGTATTAAAATCCAAATTCTGAAGATTACGTGTGTGAACAAATATGAGCATCATGAATGCGTTGATACCCATTCTAATTTGTAATACACAATGTATAAAAATCAACCTATATATATAGAAACAGTTATACATATTTGTATATGCATATATACAGATAATGCACAAACACAGAACAGATGTATACACATATGTATATGCATAGTGTATATATGAAAGAACACATAACAAACGTATATACATATGTATATGCATATTTATATGTGTACCAACACAGAACAAACTTGTATACATATATAGTTATACAAACGCATACATATATACATCAAAAAACATACATCCAATACATTCATATGTATATATAAATATACAAATGAAAAAATACCTTTAAATTAAGTTTTGTCGGTCATTTGAATCAAGCATAACAATTACTTGAAACCCTAATTAACATTGCAAATATGGAGAAATTGGACGAAAATTAAAGACAATTTGATGAAGAAGAAGTTAGAAGATACAATAATCCCCAAAGAAAAGAATAACCATGTACACTACTTTTAGATGAGAGAGGTGAAAGAAAATCTTTGCTTTTAGTTAGGTGAGAGAAGTGAGAGAATTTTTTTTGCTTTTAATTAGGTGAGATTTTTTTTTTTGGTTTTAATCAGGTGAGAGGTGAGCGAAAAAAAAAAAAAGTCAATTAGGTGAGAGAATTATTCTTGTTTTTAATTAGAATTGATGTATATGCTACTTTTATTTGTATAGGAGGATCCACATTAAAAAATAATTAAAGATTTTTTTTTGAACTATATACAGTAATTAATTTAAATATTGACCATAACAAATAAATATAGAGTCTTTTTATCCACACCACATAATTTTTCCATTATTAAACATATCACTAATAAAAACGTCAAGTCTTAATTTTTCCATTATTAAACATATCACTAATAAAAACGTCAAGTCTTTACTTATTAAATTTTATTTATCGAGAATTAAACTATATCGAGAATCATGAAAGTTTATTTTCCATCGTGAAACGAAACATATCTAAAAGTGATCGAAAATAGTAATTTTCTCTACCCTTCAAGTTTTTTGTAAATGTGGAAAATTCTGATTAATTGACCGCAGACCAATCACCAATGAGTAACAGTAAACATTTAACTGGATCATCCTCATACATCACACAACGCCAGAGATATTTTATACTCCCTCCATTCGGTTTTACTTATCACAAATTAAAATGACATATTTATTAAAAAAATAATTAATAACATAACTATTTTATCATAATATTTCTATTAAATAATATTTACATTGTATCTTAAAACTAATTTAGAGAAAAAATAATTAATGCTAAGAATAAAATAAGAAAAAAAAGATGTCTTATCTTAATATATCAAAAATGACAAATAAAAATAGAAATCTAATTAGAAAATTAATGACAAGTAAAAGTGAAACGAGGGAGTAGTATAATTTGATAATCTAACCTGCCCGAAAAGTAACTATTGCCCGTTCTCTACTCTACTTTTTTCGTTTCAAAATAATTGGTCTTTTTGACTTAATACTCCCTTAATAAAAATTTATTAGGAATTTATTTTATTAAATTAATCTTATTAATTATATCTTAAAAATATAAATTTGAATATATATATTTTATATTGTCATTTAATAATAATGATAATATTAAAAAAAATATACTCCCTTCGTTCTATATTAATTAGTCATTTTTTTTATATGTATGTTAAGAAATTATAAATAAAAAGATAATTTTATTAATTTACCCCTTAAAAAATTTCTTAAGAACTTTATAGATAAGTGTAAATATTTTTAAAAGAATTAATTATAAAGGTAATATGAAAATATTAAATTAATACTTTTTTAATTTAATAGGATAAACAACTAATATAATATAATTTTTTTTTTAAATAAGATAATCAACTTATATAGAATAAAAAAATAATAAATTTTTCTTAATATCATAACGCTAATTAAATTGAAATAAATATTTTCAGCGGGCACCAACTAAAAACAAAGTTCACAGCTGCCCGTTCTTCCCCGCCGTCGCTTTTCGGGCAGCTTCCAAACTTCAATATTCACACATCCCACCTCCCCTTTTCTTCTTGAACTCCATAAATATGCAAACTTCCACACTCTCACAATTCCCAATTCTCCCACCACCACCAACCACCATCACCACCGCCGTCCACGGTGGTGAAAAGGGTCCTCCACTCCTCCTCATAGGCAGTGGCTAAGTCAGAAATTTCGATAACGGTGATCAAAGATACTGAAGTATATTATATATGTATGAAAATAACATTTGCCTTATATACTAGAATAATTTTTTCACTGAAGGGTGTTCGACTGATCACCTTTCGGTATACATAGCTACGCCTCTGCTCATAGCCGCCGCAGCAGAATAAAGTTCAGATTTTTATTATGGGTCAGAAACTCAGTTGTGGAACAAGTGATGAGCATGAACTCTTTTCTGCTGTTCAGTGTGGTGATTTGGAGACTGTGAAGGCTCTGCTTGAGAGAAGTCCGAGTCTTGTACATCATTCTACTGTTTATGATCGACAGTCTGCTTTACATATTGCTGCTGCTAATGGCCAGATTGAGGTGGGTTTCTTGGAAAAAGGGGATTTTTCTTGAAGAATAAAAAAGATCTTCTTTTTGGGTATTCGTTTTCTTGAAAGTTTTGTGTTTTTTCAGGTTGTTTCTATGCTTATAGATCAGTCTGTCAATCCTGATTTATTCAATCGGTATAAGCAGGTATGATTATTACATTTTTCTTCTTTATTTGTCTAGTCAATTTTTTTCGCTCTACTTTGTGGTTATTACTGTTCCTTTCGTGAATGCTCTGCACTGCTTTCCGTATTAGTTGCGTTGTTTTTTCACTCTCATTTTCTCTTTCATAACTACTTTGATTTGTTGCACTTAAGCTGAATTTCCTTCGGAAACAGCCTGTCTACCCCAACGAGGTAGGTGTAAAGTCTGAGTACACTTCTTTACCTTTTTTCTAGACCCCACTTGTGCGATTTCACTAGGTATGTTGTTGTTTGGTCGATTTCCCATTGAGTGACAAAACAAAAAGGTTGAACTTTCATTTTCATAAATTCCTATGGAATTGATAGTTTCTTCTTGTGGTTTTCTGATTTCTGACTGTGTTGAGCAGCTGTTAAGTATTTTTTTTAAAATAAAATTCCCCTGATTTTGTTGTTTATTGCTTTAGACTCCATTGATGCTAGCAGCAATGCATGGGAAGATCTCTTGTGTGCAAAAGCTTATTGAAGCAGGGGCCAATGTATGCAATACTGAACACATTAATTTTTGTTTTCTAAAAAAAATCTGCCCACTGCCTTGTTATTTTCTGCAAAATTTATGGATCTAATTGTTGAAATATAATCAGATTTTGATGTTTGATACACTGAATGGGAGAACATGTTTGCACTATGCTGCCTATTATGGGCACTCTGATTGTCTCAAAGCAATTCTTTCTGCTGCTCGGACATCACACATTGCGTTTTCCTGGTATACCTCTTTGAGGATTAACTTGTTTTTCTACTTTCTATGATGTATCTATCGATTTGTAAGTCAATTGTGTTGGAATTAAACTTTTAGGGGATATGCCCGGTTTGTGAATGTTAAAGATGGCAAAGGAGCAACACCTTTGCACTTAGCAGCCCGTCAAAGACGACCTGAATGCGTTCATATTTTACTAGACAATGGTGCTCTGGCTTGTTCTTCTACTGGTGGATATGGGTAACTATCCCCCAAGACGTAACTTTCCTTTTTAATTATTTGCGCTTTCATAGTAATTTTATACTTATAGCAGCTATTTTTCTTTTATTTACACAAAAACAGTTTCCCAGGTAGTACACCACTTCATTTGGCTGCAAGAGCTGGTTCTCTTGATTGCATCCGTGAGCTGTTAGCATGGGGAGCAGATCGATTACAAAGAGATGATTCAGGGTATCATTTTTTCCCTCTTTTAAACTTGCCAAGTTTTGTAGAACAAAGTATAGTCATGAACTTTTTAATGATCTATAAAGTTTCTGCTACTTATATTTTCGTGATTTGGGGAAGGGCTTTCCCTTTGAAGCTGATTTGCTCCGAATTTATCTTGCTTACTAATTTTGAAACTGAATGTACTCTCTCGTGAGTCCACAATTGCCTCATTTTCTTGTCTATCTAAAATATGCAATGTGGTGGTTGGGGTGCAGGAGAATACCATACACAATTGCTTTTAGACACAAACATGGTGCATGTGCGGCTTTGCTGAATCCTTCATCTGCAGAGCCTCTTGTCTGGCCATCGCCATTGAAGTTCATCAGTGAGCTGAATGAAGAGGCAAAACATTTGCTAGAATGTGCCCTGATAGAGGCTAACAAGGAGAGGGAAAAGAACATCCTTAAAGGAACAACTTATTCGCCACCTTCGCCAACCAATTCTGATAATGAGATGGATGACAACGTCTCTGAGGTAATTACCATTTACCGTTCAGATATCTATGAAGATGACTACGAGACTAGTTTTAGCTTAAGAGCTATCTGTACATAGCTTCAAGTAAAATACCTAATCAATATTGTCTAAGAGATGTAGAGTCTCATATTATCTACACTTACCTAATGCAGGTCAGTGATACAGAAGTTTGTTGCATTTGCTTTGATCAAGTCTGCACTATTCAGGTCCAGGACTGCGGGCACCAGATGTGTGCACATTGCATACTGGCCTTGTGCTGTCATAAAAAGCCTAATCCTACCACAACCAGTCCTACTGCACCTGTGTGCCCATTCTGTCGTAGCAACATTATTCAATTAGATGTTATTAAGCGTGAAAAGGATGATGGCACGAGCCACGATGTTTCCTCCTCAAAGCTTAGGAAGTCTAGGAGATCAAGAAACTTTAGTGAGGGCAGTAGTAGTTTTAAGAGCTTATCTGCAGTAAGCTCTTTTGGCAAAATGGTTGGTCGTGGCTCTGGTAGAATTGCTGCTGATAATGAATACATTGATAAGCCAATTATTCTTGACTGATGGCAGAATTTTGCATCAAGGCTTCCAATTGACATGGATTTTAAGAACATCCTAAATGGTATATATCGAAAAGATCTTTCTCTCCAATCACTTGATAGGAAGTAAGCGAAAGTCAAAATGATTTGCGCGCTTGGATTGGTCAGTAGTATATTGTCTTGTGTGAGTGCAAGAAAACTCACAATATTGCTGTTAAATTCTGTTTAATTGTGGTCGATGAAGGACGGTATCTTGGGCCTAGTTGTAACTTGGAATAGAAAGAATTTGTTACAATTGCCTCATTTTTTTCATTCTGTTTTTGTCCTGGCTGATGAAAATTCAACGTTCTTCCCTCGTCTGAATTGCTTAAAAAGTGCAATATGTAACACTAGTGAAGATAAAAGCAGTCTCTAGATGTGTAATGTAATATGAACTATCCATAATACAAATGTGATAGTGTAATAATGTGTGTGAATGAAAAAACCAATTCTTGCCAGTGATCATTTGATCATGGGAACATATTGATTATCCGTTAAACAATTCATCTGATGGCCTCATACAATCAATAAGTTGATAAGATTGGTGAGGTTTAGGTGGAGAATGGAGATATAAAATCTGTGCTAAAGAAGGGCACCTAATGCATGACTTTTTTGGTGGTAAGACCATATCGCGTGTGATGTATGAATTAGATACAAGTTCGAATTTTGCTATTTTGAGGAAAAACCATTAGCCAGAAAAAAATAGAGGAGCGAGTTCGTTTTCCAATTACGCGTAAGTTGGAGAGGAAATTTGTCGTTTTCTTTATCTTTTCAAAGGAAAAATAGGCAACTAATTTATTGTTGTTTGTTGTTATGTGTTTGGACTTTGGAGGAGTTGACGTTTCTTGAAGGTGAAAACAAAACAGCGACTCTGTTTAGGACACTGGAGTGGACTTTTTCCCTAGTTTCACATGCAACAACTTGTCCACGAGAACAAGGGTGGATGCAACATGGCACATATCGGGTATTCGGGTTCATCTGACCTTAATATTTTTAATGTGAAACATTAATTTATTTATTAAAATTATAATAAATAATAAATATAAATCAATAATTTTACAAATATAATAGATTCAATATTAAAAACTTTAAAGATTGAATTCATAAAATTTAAATCTTGAATTTCTTCTATCCGAAAGGACGGGCGAATAGTGCCCATACAACCTTTTCCCTTTTTGGAGGGTCAAGGGATAAGTGCCAATATTAAAGGTTCTTATTTTTCTATTCCATTACAAGATCTGTTGACTTATCAAAAGAGAATTGTTTAATGGGGATAGAAGTGGGGCTCCCGTGGTCCATCAAAATTGTCCGTCTTCCTCTTGCTTGACAGCGCCACCTTTTTTTTTTTTTTTTTTTTTTTTTTTTCTCTATAGTTTTTTGAGATAGGATGAACTAGTAAATAGTAGAAAAAAATACTTGGTGAGAATCGAACCTATACTTTTGTGATGAATGATGATAAGGGATCCTACCCCTTTATTTAGTCCTTCCATCTGTGTAGTTTGGACTTCATTAAAAATAAAAATTTCAAGTTTTGGACATCATTATTCGGTATAATATAAATTCAGCCTATATTATTTAGTTTCAAACTCTAAATTGTGTCTAGTTATGTTGCATATATTTTGGAAAAAATAACATAAACATACACCTTAACTTACCATATTTACACAAATCCCCACTCTTACAAAGTAATTACAAAAAATTCAACTAATTATGTATCTTCGTTGGATGTATCGGGAGCTAATCATGTATCTCGGAAGACCCAAAATCGAAAAAATGTATCGGGAGCTAATTATGTATCTTTACAAAGGAAAAAATGTATCTTCGTTACATGTATTATGTATCTCGACAGACCCAAAATCGGAAAAAATGTATCGGAAGCTAATTATGTATCTTTACAAGGAAAAAATGTATCTTCATTGGATGTATCGGGAGCTAATTATGTATCTCGACAGATCCAAAATTGAGATTTCAGTAATTATACAAAATATTGAGATTTTCTATAATTAAGCTTCAAACTGTCGGGATTTATGTTGTTTGCCCTATATTTTGTTCCCAATCCAAGTCCTCCAGTCCAACATTTCAATGGGCTTCATCTTGGGCTACACGCGATAAGCCTCTTCTGTTGTATAGAAATTGGAATGACTAGCCTCTTTTTGGATCGATATTCCATAGCCATTTTTTAACGCGGCACAAAGATATCTCTGGCTAAAACACAGAAAAAAAAATAAAAAATCAGCCCAATATGCTCAAATTAGAATCATTTACAATTGAAACTCCAACAAAAAAGGCTAGAGAGTTTCACAAATAAAAGTTCAAAACTCAGCCGGTGCTGGAATTTCACATAAAATGGAGTGCTTCGCACTAATGTAGTAGATAGCGTTTCACTTGCAAAGTGAAATTTCCCAGTATGAATTTCAATAAGTCGAACTCCAAAGTGAATATCACATATCGGGTGATAAACAAATAAATTCATGCGACAAAAGATGAAAATGTCATGATGAGCGCAGGTAAGTATGGCCAGCCAAAGAAACAACTGTAGAGAATAGTACTATTAAATTAGTACGTATAAAACAAAGATGTAAATTGTTCAGCATGTATGCTTCATGTTTGCATCTTGGTGAAGTCAATTGCTGTCTGTGTTTCTCCATCTTCATCCCACATGACAACAATTATGCCTATCATATGCTTCTTTCTTTTAATAAAAAATTACCAACAGCCAAAAAGAGATGTGGCTAGGTTGTTGAAATTGGCTGGCCATTAATGAATAAATGAGAATTAAGTTTAAGTTATTTACATCGTTGGTGTAATTTTACTTTTTATTTTCTTACATTGTTAGATCATGATATATATAGATAAGCATTCATAAAATATGGGATTTGTGACATTAAAAATAAGATAGATTACTAATTGTTACAACAGATAAATATAACCTGATTGATGATGTAAATATTACTTACACACTATCATTGTATATAACTTAAACTCAATGAAAATTATAATGTGGAAGAGATGACAAAGAGCTACATTATTATCATCAGGTAAACTAAATGAGATACACTTTAGCGACAACATAGATTAATTAATGTTGTGAAACATTGGAAAGATATGGAGTTCATCATGTCAGAACATAATTAAGAGGTTAATGACATACACAACATACTAATTAATTAACACCTACATCACAAAATTGTACTTGTAGCTGTGCTGATTTTCTTGATGAGATCTGCTAGTAGAGCTGGAGGAAAGAGTAATTCAACTTCATCATTGTAAACATCAAAAAACATTTTTCTCTTTCTCTTTGTAACACAATTAGTAGCTGCAACCACTGATATTGACTTGGCCTTCCTAGGAGCTTTCGGACATTTCATTGGAATTCTATGTTCCTTTGATGTTGGAGTTCTCCATCCATCTTCAACTCTTTTTACTACTTTCTTGTGATCTTCTTGTTGTTGTGTTTCTACAACCATGACTGAATATGAGTTAAATTTTGAGCACATAAAAGTGAAATGAGAGGAATAAATATAACAACAATTGGAGAAAACAAGAGGAAAAAAAAAAGAGAGAGAAACAAAGAGACAAGAAGAACCACCAACCTAGTTAATATGCCGGCGCGATTACTAATAAGAGAAATTAAAGAAGAAGATTCCAAAGCATAAATTGGCAGAGAAAGGAAACCTAGAGAGTATTATATATCCTACTACTATAAATTAATGGTAGGATTTAAGTTGTATGCTATTTTTATTTTTTACCCATAGTGTAGTTTGGTCTGTATTACTACTATTTTAATGAAGTATTTATATATTTTTATAAGCTTATCAGTTTATGCTTATCATAGTGTTTTCATATAGTAAGTGGTGTTACTATATTTATCTATAGTTTAATTAAGGAGTGCGACAGATGACGCACTTTTATTTTTTAAATTTATGTTTTAACAATAACCACTATATAATTAATTACATAGGCGTGTAAAAATTTCTATCGCTAATTAGTTAGTCGACTCGAAAATAGCTTTTCTACCTTCATAAGATAAGAGTAAGGTTGCGTAGGTTGAAGTGTGTGATCATCTCATCTAAAAGTTTAACCTGTTAGAGAAAGTAATTTTTTATAATTAATTGTATTATCAACAAGCTCCCTCACGCATAAGTCTGATTCTTTTTTTTTTTTTTTTTTTTTTTTTTTTATGTATAAGCATGTGAAAATTCTTTTTGATAATAATTAGCGGTGGAACGGTCACACACTTCTAACAACATATACATTAATACTATCTTTAGACTACAGTCGTGGAATATCGATTGAACCGAGTATGTTGTTATTGTTGATTTGAAATTAAGTTTTTCCAATATGGTTTAGATGTATGTTGTGAGAGAGAGAAGGTGGAAGTTGCTTCTTTAGATAATACTACTAATTTTTGATCCTTCGGCGAAAGATCCAATGCAAAAACATAGACTGACGTACACATGTGGGTGTGGTCTTTCAAATTTTGGATTGAAGCTATTTTTCTATTTAGAAAATGTCGTACTCGAAAACCTCTTTTGGTGATTTCCACCAACTTTGATGAATGTATGCACGTGCTTGTCAACTTAATTAATTAACACCATCCATCATTGTCCTGTTAGATCTACATCTACTTTCTTGCTTCTGCAGTGTAACATTTTCCTCGTATTGGTACTATATTCAAACTAATTGACAATGGCACGGCTAGTAAGAGATGAGGAATCGACGAGAGAGTTGCTCAGATGATAAATATTCTTCATCTTCAATTTTAACACTAAGAGAGCAAAAGAATGAGTAAAAATGATTTGTGTTACTTAACCGAATATTTATCAAAAACAACCTTCTACCTTCATAAGGTAGTTAGGTATAACGGTGCTTACACATCCTCTCTCTAGACTCACTTGTGAATTACAATTGTTATTGTAGTATATTGCTTTTAAATTCTGTGTTCTCCTTGAATTTATCAGGACTTACAGCTAAAGTCAGTTTCTAAAAACATCCACAAACTGTGTCCCAAAAAAATCACCCTAAATCAGATTATGCAAGTTTCAATTCATACTCACAGCTGCAGGAAATAAATTTTATAAACCAAGATTTTATACAAACTCCAGATCCAATTATGACAGGGCCTCAGTCCAGGCAATATTATATCATTCTTTTTGCAACAAATTTATAAACTAAACAAATGTATTTTTAATTAATATAAATATAGCAATGGTAGATCTAACCACCGGTTCGCTGTGGTGCTGCTGAAACCCATGACTCGTGGTCAAACGAACCCTATGTATATACACAAAAAATTAAAATAACTGTAGATAGAGTTACCCATGCATTTTATAATTCACATTCACAACACAATCCGAAATATTTAAATTTTGAACCCAGCCAGATGTATATCAAAATTTAAAAGTAAATAAATGTAAGGTACGCAAACAGAGCCATAGCTATAGAGGACATGCACAAGGGGGTGGATGATGATGAGTTGTTGCTGGCGCGGGGAGCACCAGCTGGGGCTGCTGGGACGACCCATGTATTCTTGGTTGCAGTTCCACCGCGACTAGACTCACTACTAGCCTTGGTTCCACCACTCACGCCCCGCCTAGCAACGGTAAGTGTTAGGAGGACGCACATGATGATAGAAATTACAAACACAATCTTCATAACGTATTTCATCTTTTTCTTTTTTTTTCTCCTGCTTGTTATATGAGCTAATTAAATTTAACTTATACGCTCCGATAGGCGACAACCTTTCTTCTTGTTGTAAGAGTCTCTCTCTTTTAGATAATTGGATAAACAACAAGCTTGTCTCTTTATATTGGAAATTTGCATGAATGGGTAGTTTTATCGATTCAATACACAGTCAATTTGGTTACAGAAGAGTAGAAACTTTCTTTGATACGGTCTGAAAACTTCAACTACTACTAGTACGTAGAAGAGTCAACAGGAAATTGAAAAAAAAAAACAAAAGAAACTAATTCTTACATAGTTTGCCTCGTGTTTTTATTAGATTTCAAAAAGAAAATATTAATCTTGACATGTATAAAAGGTGAAGACGCAGGAAACCAATTTTGAACTAGATTAATATTTAGTACTCCCTCCATTTCAATTTGTGTGTTTGATTTTGACTTAGACTCGAAGTTTAAGAAAGTAAAAACTTTTAGAATCTTGTGTTTTTAAACTAAAGATGTGTGAAATGTACTAAAATACCCTTTAATCTTGATCTAAAACATTTTTTAGAATTAAAATTGTAACAGGTTACGCCTAGCTAGTTCCTTGCTTATTGAATTATCCTGCCGCTTAATTTAGTCCTTCCATGTGTGTAGTTTGGACTTCATTATAAAAATCGAAGTTTTGAACCTCATTCATCAGTATAGTATGAATTCAATCTAATATTATTTAGAGTTTCAACAACAACAACAACAACATACTCAGTATATTTCCACCACGTGGGGTCTGGGGGAGTAAGTGTACGCAGTCCATACCACTAACTCAAAAGTGAGATTATTTAGAGTTTCAAAGTCTAAATTATGTCTAGTTTATGTTTTGAATTGTACATATTTTGTTCGCAATTCAAGTCCTCCAGTGTACCATTTCAATGTGATTCATTTTGGGCTAAACGCGATATGACCCTGCCTTAACTGTTGTAGAAATTGGAATGGCTAGCCTCTTTTTGGATCGATATTCGATAGCCATTTTTTTAATGCGGCACAAAACTATCTCTAGTTAAATTATGAAAAAAAATAAATTCAGCATAATATGTTAAAATTCGAATTATGTACAATTGAATTTCCCACACACACTGTTAGAATTTCACAAGTAAAACTTCAAAAACTCCGGTGCTGGAATTTCACATAAAAGGGAGTTCGCACTAATGAAATTTCCTAAGATAAATATATTAGGGGTGTGCAGGTTCGATTTAGTTTTATGTATTATCAATTCTATTTATCGATTTTTGATTTTTAAATATGCTAAATCAATAATTAAATCAATAAGATATTTTTATATCGGTTTTCAGTTTATCGATTTTTGGTCCTTAACGGTTCAATTTTTGATTTAACCAATAAGAAAATACTCATAAAATAAATATATGAATTTTTTTCCTTCTGAATAATTATATACTATTCTGGATGTCAATGTTAGTGTGACATAAAACAAGAGTCAAT
Source organism: Capsicum rhomboideum (assembly GCA_031232105.1). NCBI lineage: Eukaryota > Viridiplantae > Streptophyta > Magnoliopsida > Solanales > Solanaceae > Capsicum > Capsicum rhomboideum. The sequence goes on along the minus strand of CP124713.1, from coordinate 3,760,483 downwards.
AAGTAAATGTAACCGACTATAATTAAGTAATTCAAATTAAACAGGCTTAACAGTATGTACTTTTGGGACCAAAAATCACGACTCTAATAATAGAGTAAACTAATCTTGACTAATCCAATCAAATAAACATAAAAGTTTCTGTAACTTTTAGCACAAAAAGAAATAAGAGAATCAATTTTCACATATAAGAAAGAAAATGTCTACTGTATGTCATCATCTCTCAAGATTGAGCAAAGGCAAGAGAAATAACACGGTTTGTTGGATAGTAATAAGTAATATATATAAGTAGGGATAAAGTAGTAATTTAGTATAGTCTTAATGAGTTATCGATTTACCTAATAACCTACTATTAAAAACAGAAATAGAACCGATAACCCGATAATTTTTTTTTTTATAAAACCATTAAAAAATTATTAACCCAAAAATTCAATAGCAATAAATTAACAATATTTTTTTTTATTCGGTTTATTGGTCATTCTATGCACGTGCTTGTCATAGGGTGAAGCCATCTCATGATCATGTCAACTTAATTTATTGGCACCTTCCATCATTGTCCTTTTAGATCTACATCGCAAGATGCAATTTAACATTTTCTTCGTATTGGTACTATATTCAAACTAATGGGAGAAATGGTTTTCTAGTCCTTAATGGCAATGGCGTGACTAATTATAAGAGGTGAAGAATCGACAAAAAGGAGTTGCTCATATGATTAAGTATTCTTCATATTCAATTTTAACATTATTGATTTGAGTTAGCAAGAAAGCAAAAGAGTGAATAAAAAAAAGGAATTGCTTTATTGAGCTGAATGTGTATCAAAAACGACCTTCTACCTTCATAAGGTAACTATGTGTAAGAATGCGTATACACCACCATCTCCTGACTTCACTTGTAGATTGCAGTTTTTGTTGTAGTATATTGCTTTTAAATTGTTCTCCTTGAATGTATCAGGACTTAGAGCTAAAGTCAGTTTCTCAAAACATTCACAAACTGTACAGGAAATATTCAAAACCAAATTTTATACAAACCTTCAGATTCAATTATGACTTGGCCTCACTCCAGGCAACAATATATCTTCCGTCTTTGTCACAAATTTATAAAGTAAACAAATGTATTTCATACAAACATATATATTAACAATGGCAACACATACATTTTACAATTCACACTCACAACTAAAAAAGAAAAAAAGAAAAAAGGACAACACAATGCATTAAAGCTCCCCCTATGTGCAGAATCCGAGAATATCAAACTATGAATCCCCTAGCCCAATGTATGTATATCAAAAGTGAACAAATGTAAGGTAAGCAAACAGAGCCATAGCTATAGAGGACATGCACAAGGGGGTGGATGATGATGAGTTGTTGCTGGCGCGGGGAGCACCAGCTGGGGCTGCTGGGACCCATGTATTCTTGGTTGCAGTTCCACCACGACTAGACTCACTACTAGCCTTGGTTCCACCACTCATGCCCCGCCTAGCAATGGTAGGTGTTAGGAGGACACACATGATGATAGAAATCACAAACACAATCATCATAACGTATTTCATCTTTTTCTTTTTTTTTTCTCCTGCTTGTTATATGAGCTAATTGAATTTAACTTATACGCTCCGATAGGCGACAACCTTTCTTCTTGTTGTAAGAGTCTCTCTCTTTTAGATAATTGGATAAACAACAAGCTTGTCTATTTATATTGGAAATTTGCATGAATGGGTCGTTTTATCGATTCAATACACAGTCAATTTGGTTACAGAAGAGTAGAAACTTTCTTTAAAATACCCTTTAATCTTGATCTAAAATATGAGATGTGAAAAGTTAGAATTAAAATTTAACAGGTTACGCCTAGCTAGTTCCTTGCTTATTGAATTATCCTGCCGCTTAATTTAGTCCGTCCAAGTGTGTAGTTTGGACTTCATTATAAAAATCGAAGTTTTGAACCTCATTCATCAGTATAGTATAAATTCAATCTAATACTATTAATTTTGTTCACAATCCAAGTCCTCCAGTGCACCATTCCAACGGGCTTCATTTTGGGCTAAACGCTATATGACCGTGCCTTAACTGTTGTAGAAATTGGAACGGCTAGCCACTTTTTAGATCGATATTCGGTAGCCATTTTTTAATGTGGCACAAAACTATCTCTAGTTAAATCATGAAAAAAATAAATTCAGAGCACTATGTTAAAATTCGAATTATATACAATTGAAACTCCAACCCACAGTGTTAGAATTTCACAAGTAAAACTTCAAAAACTTTTAGCACTAATGTAGTAGATAGCGTTTCACTTGCAAAGTGAAATTTCTTAATATGAATATATGCACGTGCTTGTCTTAGCGTGAAGCCACATCATGATCATGTCAACTTAATTTATTGGCACCTTCCGTCATTGTCTTTTTAGACCTACATATACTTTCTTGCTTTTGTAATTTGACATTTTCTTCGTATGGGTACTATATTCAAACTAATGGGAGAAATGGTTTTCTAGTCCTCAATGGCAATGGCGCGGCTAATTATAAGAAGTGAGGAATCGATGAAAGGGGGTTGCTCATATAATAAACATTCTTCATCTTTAATTTTGACATTATTAATTTAATTCATTAAGATAGCAAAAGAGTGAGTAAAAAGAATTGCTTTAATTTGAGTCAAATGTTTATCAACAACAACCTTCTACCTTCATAAGATAACTAGGTGTAAGGGTGCGTATACACTACTTTCTTCAGACACTACTTGTGGATTACAGTTGTTGTTGTAGTAGTATATTGGTTTTAAATTCTGTATTCTCTTGAATGTTCAGGACTTAGAACTAAAGTCAGTTTCTCAAAACATCCACAAACTGTCCCAAAAAATCACCCTAAATCAGATTATGCTATTTCAATTTCATACTCACAGCTGCAGCAAATTTTTAAAACCAAATTTTACGCAAATCTTCATATTCAATTATGACTGGGCCTCACTCCAGGCAATAATATATCTTCCTTTTTTGTCACAAATTTATAAAGTAAGCAAATGAATCCATACAAATATATATATATATATATATATATATATATATATATATTAATTAACAATGACAGATCTAACTACGCGGGTTCACAGGTATGGTTGAAACACATGACTCGTGTTTAAACGAACCTTATAAACAAAAAAATGATTCTAGATAAAATTACACATACATTTTACAATACTCACTCACGTATATATATATATATATATTAATTAACAATGACAGATCTAACTACGCGGGTTCACAGGTATGGTTGAAACACATGACTCGTGGTTAAACGAACCTTATAAACAAAAAAAATGATTCTAGATAAAATTAGACATACATTTTACAATACTCACTCACAAATTAAAAAAAAAAAAGAAAAAAAGAAAAAAAAAAAGCGGGGGAGGGGGGGACAACCCAATGTACTAAAGCTCCCCTATGCATAGAGTTCGAGGAAATCAAATTATGAATCCCCCGGCCCAATGTATGTATATCAAAAGTAAACAAATGAAAGGTAAGCAAACAGAGCCATAACTATAGAGGACATGCACAAGGGGGTGGATGATGATGATGAGTTGTTGCTGGCGCGATTAGCAGCACGGACTGCTGGGGTCCAATTGGTTGTGGTTGAAGTCCTTCCACTGCCGCGACTCACACCACTCCTAGCAGCGGTAGATGTTAGGAGGATGCACATGATGATAGAAAGCACAAACACGGCCTTCATAGCGTCCTTCATCTTTTTTTCACAATTGTTGATAGTTATACGGGCTAATTTGATTTAACTTGTACGCACAAACAACCTTTGTTGGCCTCTTTAAGTGTCTTTCTCTTTAATTAGGTGTAAGAGTAAAGTTTGGATATGCAGAAATTAACAAGAAGCTTGTCTATTTATATTGGAGTTTTGCATGTACGCGTCGTTCTCTCGATTCCATACAGAGTCAATTTGGTTAAAGTGGATAGGAACTTTATTTGACATGATCAAAAAACTTCAACTACTACTAGTGTCCAACTTGACAAGTAGGTTGAATAGTCAACAGGAAATTGAAAAAAAAAAACCACTAATTCGTACATAGTTAATTTGCCTCGCGTTTTTATCAGATTTCAAAAAAAGAAATATTAATCTTGACGTGTATAAAAGATGAAGACGAAGGAAACCAATTTTGAAGTAGAATAATATTTAGTACTTCCTCCGTTTTAATTTGTTTGTCATTTCGACTTGACTCAAAGTTTAAAAAAGTAAAGAATTTTGAATTTTTTGGTCTTAAACTAAAAATATGTAAAATGGACGTACTAAATGCTCTTTAATCTTGAGGTCTAAAACGCATCATGTGGAAAGTTGGAATTAAAGACATACCCAAAAAAAAAAAGACATGTATTAAAAAGAAAAATAAGAAAAGCACATTGAAACTAATAGCTTAATAAATGTGTGTTCCAAGAAAAGATTTGAAGGGATGATGTAAGAGGAATTAGTATCACATGAAATATTTAAAAATTAAGTGGTGAGAAATTTTAAATTATCAGGATAATTTGAAATAATCTGAAAACACGTTCAATTATTAGAAAAAGAAATGTTGTCGACCTACTACTTCAAAAGTTCTGAAATTCAAATAAATACTTCCTCTTTATTTATTGTTACTAGTATATAATACTACTACTAATATTTATGCTGGTGTTCTATATTGAAAGTCTAATGTGGGACAGTGTTAATCCAATTTTACAAGTTGGAGGCAACCATCAAAATTAAATTTCTTAAAATGACTAGTTAATTTACCGCGCCTTGTGCAGTCTAATAGTATATTTGTAGAACATTTCTTGTAAATTCAATTTTCATCTTAGAAAAAAAAAATGTTCGAAAATAAGTGTTATTTTAGAAATTCAAGACAAAACTCAGTATGTTTTTCCAATTATATTCTTATAATTCATCTTCTTAGTAGTGTTAAGTTTTCAAGAGAGATTTTTTAAATAGGAATAGTTTAGTAGGCTACGCATTTTGATTGATTTCTCAATGGAGGTGATTTTTGATAAGGTGACACTTATTTTGATACGGAGGGAGTACTTGCAAAACTCTGAAATTCGAATAAATGTTTTCTCTTTATTGTTGCTAATAATGTTTAGGATGGCGTTCTAATTTTACAAGTTGGAGCACCCACCATCACTACAGTTGCAATCAGATATTGACAGACTATTGGGTTATTTAAGTACTATGTCCTCGATAATTACTAATCTGAAAATGAATTTTCCTGAAATGGTCTTTGCTATTGATCCACATTAATCCGGGATGTCAATCCATTATATAAATGACTAGTGAATTTGCCTTGCTCGTGCAATCTAAGGTATGAGTTCTGAGTCTTGAACCTATTTGGAAAGTGAAATAAAGATTCATGGATTTATTAGATCTAGCAGTTGTACCAAGCTTCAGATATGGCGAACAGTGTAGTGCTTCTCATAGTACAAAAATGTAACATCAATAAATTGATTCATGATAATGACACTGCAAATTTCAAGTAGTCGCATAAGCAAGAACAAACAAGAGAGTTTTGGGATTTCAACTTGTTGCATTTTTATTGATTCTACAGGGGAGCAGCTCGAACACACTAATACTATGGATAATAATGCTCGCAAATGTGCCATTGATCACATAATAGAGGTTCAACAGAAGGGAGAGCTCGATGTCCTTTACAATGTCGAGAACATTAATATTGATATGTGTTCAAAAAGTTCCAAGTTTTGTTCTTTAAATCCGTTCCATTTTAGTTACATTAAGTTTTGGCATGTTTTTCTGTCCAAATTGTATTGTCACAACTGGATTGGCATGTGTTTGTTTTGAATGTCCTTTTGCACCTTCTCTTCTTAGTTTATTTCATTTACCTACATGTTCTGATCGCAGTTGCTCTTAATAAACTGCAGCTCTACTTCAATCAATTTTCCCGACTCCAAATTCAGCCTCATATTAATTCCAGCAGCATATAGTCAATCAAATGACAAGATAATTTAATTTTAAAATCAGATTTTATACAAAACTCCAAAGGATTACATTATGACATGGCCTCGGCGCACCAGACATTAATATGCTTTCCTTTTTTGCCACAAATATATAAAGAACAACAAATGCATTTTATACAAATATATAATTACAGTTTCAAATCTAACCACGGGTACGCTGGTTCCGGAGAAACCCGTGACTCGTGATCAAACTCCTATGTGTACAGCAAAAACAATTGTAGATCGATAGAATTACATATACATTTTAGAATCCACACTCACAGCTCAACCCGTAAAATCTAAATTCTGAAACCTCCTGCCCGATATATATATATATCAAAAGTAAACAAATGAAAGGTAAGCAAACAGAGCCATAACTATAGAAGACACGCACAAGGGGGTGGATGATGATGAGTTGTTGCTGGCGCGACCAGCAGCACGGACTGCTGGGGTCAATCTGGTAGTGGTTGCAGTCCTTCCACTGCCGCTACTCGAACCCCTCCTTGCAACGGTAGGTGTTAGGAGGATGCACATGATGATAGAAAGCACAAACACAACCTTCATAACGTTATTCATCTTTTTTTCACAACTATTGATAGTTATACGAGCTAATTGGATTTAACTTTTATGCACTGAAAACCTTTGTTCCTCTTGCAAGTGTCTTTCTCTTTTAGGCGTAAGAGTAAAGTTTGGATATGCAGAAATTAAACAAGAAGTTTGGCTATTTATATTGGAATAGGCATCGGTTGTTATCTCAATTAAATAGAGAGGCAAGTTGGTTACAAAGGACCACGAACTTTCTTTAACACGGTCTGAAGAATCTGACAAGTGTCCAACTTTGACAAGTACGTTGAAAAGTCAACAGGAAATTGGAAGGTAAGCTGGAGGAAACAAAGAAAACTTAATGGTTGGGTTTTTTTAAATTAGATTTCAAAAAGAAATCTTGACATGTTTTTTTTTTAAAAAAAAATGAAGACGCGGCAAACAGATCTTTGAACTGGATTAATATTTAATAATTAATGTTTTCATCAGTTCTAATATCCCTTATTTTTCTGTTATTACATTTGTGTTACAAGATCAACCTGAAAAGATTTGAAGAGATGGTCAAATTAAAAAAAGCTAGTATCACAAAAAATATTGTAAAAGTTTAGTGCTGAAAAAACTTAAATGATCAGTATTTGAAATGACTAGTGAATTTGCAGTGCTTCACAGAAAACGTTAGCATTTTAATCGGGGTGGGGGCCTTAAAGGTAAGGTATGAGTTCCAAGAAGCCTTGCGCCTCTCTGCCAAGTGATTCTTTTGAACGTTGAACAATTTGGAAAGTGAAATAGAGAATCATGGATTTATTAGATCTAGCAATTGTACCCAGTTTCAGATATGGCTAGAAGTGTATGTGGTGCTTTCTCCTAGTACAATAATGTAATACCAGTATATTACTTCATTTTACGTCAAGCTTTGAGATAGTCGTAATAATGTAACGACAAATTTCAAATAGTTGCATAAGCAAGCGAAAAACAGAGTTTTGAGATTAGAATTTATAGCATATTTATAAGTAGGGAGCTCGAAAACACCAATACAATGGACAATAATGCTCTCAAATGAGCCATTGATCACATTCTTGAGGTCCAATGGAAGGAACGTGAAAAGTCCCACATCAGCCCTTTCAGAGATCGGTGGTCTCTTTGATATAGATTTGGCAATCCTCACCTCTTAGAGCTAGCTTTTGGGGTTAAGTCAAGCCCAAGATTCATTTCTTAACAAGGGAGAGATCAATGAGGATAATGTCCTTATACAATGTCGAGAACATTAATATTGTTGTATGTTTGACAAGTTCCTAGTTTTGCTTTTCTGCATTAAAATCTGTTCTAATTCAGTTACAATAAGTTTTGGCATGTGTTTCTGTCATAATAAATTTAAGTTTGGCTGGTTAACTGGATTGGCATGTGTTTCTTTTGAAAGTCCTATACACCTTCTCTTCTTTGTTTATTTCACTTACCTACAGCTACTCCAATAAATTTTCCCAACTCCAAATTCAGCTTCTAAATTCCAGCAGCATATAGGCAATCACATGACAAGAAATTTTAATATCAAAACCAGATTTTATACAAAACTCCAACAGATTACAGTATGACATTGCCTCGGTACACCAGGCAATAATATACTTTATTTATGCCACAAATTTATAAAGAACAACAAATGAATTTTATACAAATATATAATAACATTTCAGATCTAACCATGCACGGCCTGTGACTCGTGGTCAAACTCCTATGTATATAGCGAAAAACAAATGTACATCGATGGAATTACATATACATTTTATAATTCACACTCAGAACTCAACCCGTAAAATCTTAGTTCTGAAATCTCAGGCCCAATGCATGTATATCAAAAGTAAGCAAATGTAAGGTAAGCAAACAGAGCCATAACTATAGAGGACATGCACAATGGGGTGGATGATGATGAGTTGTTGTTGGCGCGATTAGCAGCACGGACTGCTGGGGTCCAATTGGTTCAGGTCGCAGTGCCACCGCGACTAGACCCACTACTAGCCTTGGTTCCCCCACTCACGCCCCGCCTAGCAACGGTAGGTGTTAGGAGGATGCACATAATGATAGAAAGTACAAGCATAACCTCATTGCCGGCTCAAGGGCCAAGCAACTGAAGCAGGGGCTTGAGGCCCCCAAGAAATTAAGGCCTCATTTTTTTAATTAATACTTTCTTTATTTTATTTTATGTGATGTAGTTTGACTTGATACAGAAATTAAGAAATAAAGATTTTTTGAAATTGAAATAAAAATTGAGTCATAAATATTTATGTGGTTATAAATCATCTCATTGTGGATAAAATGAGATTTAAGGTTTAAATTAGTTTTAAAAAGATTGAAAAGTATCTTCTTTTTTTTTGAAATTTTATGATAAAAAAGTATAAGATCTTTATATAAAAGATTTTTTTTTTTAAGCCAAAAATTATATAAAAGAAATTGCTTAATCAATGTAGTTGATAGTCATGACTCATGGATGGTTAATTTATATTCGAATAATACTCTTTTTGGTTTAATTTGTGTTTTAGTTATTATTTAGAGAATCAACATATATATATATATTTTCTTTGAGCATGATTTTTTATTTTTATTTTTAAATATTTTAAATTGCTGACTATTGTGGCTTATAATATTTTTTTTAGGTAGTTTCTAAATATTTATTTTAAAAAATTGAAGATTTAATGTTCTAATTAATACATAATATTAGATGAATTTGAAGCCTCTTAATAAAGCTTGGCTTTATGCCCTCGGCATTCTTGAGCCGCCCCTGCATAACCTTCATAACGTTCTTCATCTTTTTTTCCCGCTGCTTGTTATATTAGCTAATTACAACCTTTCTTCCTCTTGTAAGTGTCTCTCTCTCTCTCATGTGTAAGATAAAAGTTTGGATACGCTGAAATTAAACAATAAGCTTGTCTATTTATATTAAAATTTTGCACGTTTTTTCATTAAATAAAGAGGCAATTTGGTTACAGAGGACGCCGAACTTTCTTTGACACGGTCTGAGAACTTGAACCAACTTGACAAATACGTTGAAGAACAAAACAACAATAGTAATATACTCAATATAATTTCACAAAGTAGGTCCGGAGAGGATAAATTCCACGCAGACCTTATCCCTACCTTGGAGGTAGAAAACTTGTTTCCGTTAGACCCTTGGCTTAAGAAAACAAAAACAGTGCATATCAGTAATATATATAGAAGTGAATAAGTCATTGCAAAATACTAAAAACAATATGACAAATCATCACGAACACTAATCACAACAATATATATAATACGATAATCGAAATACAGAAAACAATAGATAGTAACTAAACTCAAAGAACACGAAACTACAACTGTATTACTACAATTAATAGTAAAGAAGAAAAAGTAAGACAATACTTAACTGTCTAATTACAGTGAAAAAAAAAAAAAACTAATTGTTCCCTACATAGTTTGCCTCGTTTTTTTAAATTAGATTTCAAAAAAGAAATAATTTTGACATGTATAAAAAATGAAGCCGCAGGAAACCGATCTTTGACTAGATTAATATTTTATAACTCATGTCAGTTTTGATATCCCCCTATTTTTCGAGAAAATATTTGATGATATCCTCCTATTTTTCTTTTATTACATGTTTGTTACAAGAAAAGGTTTGAAGGGATGATGTAAAAGGAACTAGCGTTGAAAAGTTCGGATCGGATAAAAAGGGACGGGTGATCTCGTCATATGATCTTGGACAATTCATCTCTTATGAGCTGTAGTGTTTGAATTGAGTTATGTCTCAAATTCATTTCTTTACAACTAATACCACAAAAAAAATGAAGTGATGAGAAATTTTAAATGATGATTTAAAATAATCTGAAATCACGTTCAATTATTAGAAAAAGAAAGATTGTCGACCTTAACCTCAGAACTTCTGAAATTCAAATAAAGATTTCCTCTTTATTTATTGTCACTAGTATATAAAACTAATGTTTATAACTTTATGCTGGCGTTCTATGTTGAAAGTCAATATATAGTGGGACAGTGTTAATCCAATTTTACAATAAGTTGGAGTCACCCACCATTACTACAGTTACAAGTTGGAGGCACCCATAAAAATTAATTTTCTTGAAATGATAAGTGAATTTGCCGCACTTAGTGCAGTCTAATACGTTAGTGTATTTAGAGAAAATTTCTTGTAAATTTAATAGGATAGAAAGAATAAAAACTTTTTTACTGTATATCCATAAAATAATTAATGGTCTAAATGGATCAAATTACAAATATAACTATACTTTTATTTGAATTGGAGTTTTGAAAAGAATATTTTCTAAGAATATAACACAGGTAAAACCAATTTAGTAAAGCAAAAACCTGTATTGCCTATTAACACTAGTCACACTTCGGCATATTGACGAGATTTTATTCATTTTTCCCTCTTGAAATTTTTACTTGGATTTTCCTTCTTCTTTGCATGTCCCACAAATTTCTCTCTTATTTCTTTTTGTTTAAAATTTATGAGTGTAAGGGAAATTATGGACGCTTTTTTTATTAACGATAACGGAAGTGTAAACCGCGCCAAATTGTATAATGATTCTTCCTTTCGTAGTAGATGTCGAACTTGTTGTGCTCCATCGACTAAGAAGGAAGCGGACAAACAACTACATATGAACCCCTTCCTTTCAATTATTGTCAGCACTTTCCCGGTCCTGACTGAGTCGGTAAACAGTGACCTACACAATTAAACCACGGTCACTTGACCCTTTTTTTTTCGGTAGTGGTTCTATACCTATATCTTTCTCAAAGTAGGGGTAAAGGCTACATATACATCACCCTCCAAGACTCCACTTGTGAAATTACACTAGTTATGTTATTAATAATAGGCCTTTTTTCATATTACCAATTTCACTCATAATGAAAAGTTACCTCAAGTTGCCCTATAGATAATTACCTTATAATATAAGAATTCTTTTACATACTGTGTATAGAAGTTAAACTCGCTGTAAATATCTTGTTATTTACAAATTATTATAAGTTAGCAATGAACATATATTAGAAGTTAGCGGTTATAAATGTATGAGGCCTGATTAGTCAGAGGAAAATGAGAGGATAGGCAAGATCATAGACAGCAAAAAATGCGGTTAATTTCCACCAATGACTTTGCAATTATAACCAATTTCTTCTTTAAAAGTTTCAGCTTTGGCTCCCTATTCTTCCTCAGTTTTTTTTCCTTTTTCTTCTTGTGTATATTGGAATTTCCAGCCTACTACTATTCCAGGACCTCCCCCACCCAAAAAGATTTAAAGTAACTCTTTATTTTCCTATGATTTTTGCATGTCATTGTCTTTATGTTTGAATTTTGTTCAATTTTTGATTTGAGGTTTTAAATTTTGGTGATAGGTGTTTGATAAAAAATGGCAGATGGTGAGGATATCCAGCCACTTGTCTGTGATAATGGAACTGGAATGGTTAAGGTACGAAATACTTGACACATTTTAAAATTTCCAAACATTCATTAAAATTCAATACTATTAAGTAATTCTAATGGATAAAATGCCATTCTAATGGAATGAATGAACTACGAACAGTTAACATAATATGGTCATAGATCTTAGGTTGTAACTTGATCATGAGCGAATTTGTTGGGGGCACCTTGCACGTATTGGAAAAGTCATGCTTTGTGTATGAAGTTATTGGCCCATGGTCCTCATAGTTTGGCGTACAAAACTTTAGCTATATATGGGATTCGAAGGACACATAAAGGATACTTTGCCTTTACATGAATTTACATCGGGTGTCTTCGGGAAGACACATTTTTTCTTTTGGCTATTTTAACAAAAATGTGTTACTAAAATTCTACACAAGTTTACGACGACTTGCCAAAATTATTAGGATTTGATGGCCAATTCTGGCGATCGTACAAATTTATGACAAGGCAACCTGATGAAGTGTATGGCGATCCACCACTATCGTCAAGACTTGATTGCCAACTTTTGGTGATCGTCAGGATTTATGACATAACAACCTGATGAATTCTAAGGCGATTCTGCCAAAATTGTGAAGATTTGGTGGTCGATTTTTGGTTGCAAATCTATTTTTAAAAAACATTTTAAAATAAGGTAAATTCACACGCGACAACTCTTATGGTTGCTCATAAAATGCCATTGATTTCCCAATTATACATTCCTTTTTTGACTTGTGCTCTGTCATTTAATAGGCGGGATTCGCTGGAGATGATGCTCCAAGAGCTGTATTTCCTAGCATTGTTGGTCGCCCTCGTCACACAGGAGTAATGGTAGGAATGGGGCAAAAAGATGCATATGTAGGAGATGAAGCTCAATCCAAACGTGGTATTCTCACATTGAAATACCCAATTGAGCATGGTATTGTTAGCAATTGGGATGATATGGAGAAAATTTGGCATCATACATTTTACAACGAACTTCGTGTGGCTCCAGAGGAACACCCTGTACTACTAACTGAAGCACCTCTTAACCCGAAGGCTAATCGTGAGAAGATGACTCAAATCATGTTTGAGACATTTAATACTCCGGCTATGTATGTTGCCATTCAAGCTGTTCTATCCCTTTATGCCAGTGGCCGTACAACAGGTAACAATTTCTCATATTCATCATTTTCTTTCTTCTGTATCTTGCGTTAGAGAGTTCCATCATCTAAAAAAAACTATCCATGTAGTTGGGATTAAGTTCTAATCATGTTAATACTTTTACTTCAGGTCAATGCTGTCTGCGAGTACTTCAGTCTTGTCATATATTTATATGCTAGTGCAAAATATAGAGACTTCTAATGTTGTTTACTTTTATTTTATATAATATTGGGCTTTAAATGGAGTGACATAAATTGTGAAGATTCATAAATAGTTGATGCCTATTTGTTCGAGATTGAAGTGCAGTTGCTGATGCATTCCATTCTTATCAGCTGAGTGAACATTTATTTTTCACTTGGCACGAAGAAAGTAAACAAGAAAGTTGAAATTTTGTTTTGCACAACCTTTTGTCAATCCTAAACTGTTCTAAGAAACATGGAGGACCTTGTCATAACATGGAGGACCTAGTTCTATGACAAAAAATGGATTCATTTCTTCTTCCTCCTCTATATGTTGTCGTGTTTAGTTTTTGGTTATTCTGCTATGACGTTGAATTTCATATGTAGGTATTGTCCTGGACTCTGGAGATGGTGTCAGTCACACTGTCCCAATCTATGAGGGATATGCTCTTCCACATGCTATTTTACGTCTGGATTTGGCTGGTCGTGACCTCACTGATCACCTAATGAAAATCTTGACGGAGCGTGGTTACTCATTTACCACTTCAGCAGAAAGGGAAATTGTGAGGGACGTGAAGGAAAAACTCTCATACATTGCTCTTGATTATGAGCAAGAATTGGATACATCAAAGACTAGCTCTTCTGTTGAGAAGAGCTATGAGTTGCCTGATGGTCAGGTTATTACGATTGGTGCTGAGCGTTTCCGATGCCCAGAAGTACTTTTCCAGCCTTCCATGATCGGAATGGAAGCTGCTGGCATTCATGAAACGACATACAATTCGATCATGAAGTGTGATGTGGATATCAGGAAGGATCTTTATGGAAACATTGTACTTAGTGGCGGTTCAACTATGTTCACTGGAATTGCTGATAGAATGAGCAAAGAAATTACTGCATTGGCTCCAAGCAGCATGAAAATTAAGGTTGTTGCTCCACCTGAAAGGAAGTATAGTGTTTGGATTGGAGGCTCCATTTTGGCTTCTCTAAGTACCTTCCAACAGGTTAGTAAAAACTTGAAAATTGACACAATTCAATTATGTTTATCGTCATTAGTACATATAATTTCAGTGTGTTTAAGGTTTTTGCCATATCTTAACACTTCTTGACATATATCAGAATCTTGTAGACCTGTTTCTTATTCTATGTCATAATTTTAGTTCCTAAAGTATGTCAACAGGGCTAGTGCTCGTCACTGTTACAAGTGCAAAGTTCAGTTACATCCAAAACACGTCTGATTTAGCAAGTTTCAGCTGTATATAGATGTTCTGTTTCCTCCTATTACTCTTTGTCTCACTGTTTTTTTTCTTTTGGCTCATCATAACACTTGTTGACATGACCTCAAACCTCTCTATAACGGCATCGTTTGTCTGAATATTTTTTGGTTGCTATAGCGAAATGTTGTTTCCTCCTATTACTCTGTGTCTCTTTCTTTATGTTCATTTTCCTGATGAAGCGCTGTACATTTTTTTTCATTTTGTAATGCAGATGTGGATTGCAAAGACAGAGTACGATGAATCCGGTCCTTCTATCGTCCACAGGAAATGCTTCTAATTGTTTAGACATGTAACTATAAGTTACTTTGTTATTATAACCAAGGCAAAGAATTTTTCCAGAGTATACAGATTTTCATGTTGTGAACCTTTGCCCTTTAATTGTAACTCGAAATGCTTCTGATGATATCTGTATATTACATGCAGAAATATAGATATGACATCCTGTTTCATTTTACCACAACAACAATTTGGTCAAATTTATAATAGGCAATTGTAGTTTCGCATTTGTGCTAATAAGTTAGCTTGTGTTTGGACGAATCTGTTAAATATTGTGTCAAAGACGACTACATAAAAAGGGCAGCCCGGTGCGCTAAAGCTCCCACTTTGCACAGGGTCTGAGGAAGGGCCCGACTATAAGGGTCTATTATATGTAACCTTACCTTGCATTTCTGCAAGAGGTTGTTTCAAAGACGACTACATAAGAAGATAAAATATGTGAAGTGTTAACTTTAGCTACTCTTTAAGCTCCATGGTATCTGCAATGCCCAAATATTAGGCCCAATACCGACTTAGGCCTCTACTCTTTGATCCGAACTCTCTTTTGTCAATTACCTTTAAGAATGTCAGGATCTGCGCGTGAAGGGGTGATGGAATGGAATTGTCCGATATTGGTGAATGAATGCAACTTTGGGCTCCTTATAAGGGTTGAACAATCCTTTTTTCTTTGAGCCAATTTTTGGTGTGTGATTGTGTGAGTTAGGTGAAGACCTAATTTGATAATTCTTAAGGCGTCGTTTATTAGGACATATAATACATGTACTAATAAGCATGGGTCGCGAATATACACTCTACCAAACAATATTTCCAAATAGGGGTGTGTAAAAAATAAACCGAATAGATAAAAAGGTTGTTGATTTATTGGTATTGGTTATTGGGTTAAAGGTTTTCTAAAACTTTTTATCGGGCTATCGGTGCGGTTTTAAGATTTTTGTTAATGGTTAAATCGATAACCCAATAAAATTATATTAAAATTATATTTTAATTCTTGATTATATAATAGTGGTTTTAGATTTTAAATACATACCTTATTATCTTTTACATTTTATAGTTGTTGTCTTGGTGCGTATAATTTGTGTAGACTTTATGCATGAAGATAGTGTAGAACAAATGAAAATAAGAGAAAGTAAAAAAAAAATAGGAGAGTATTTTCTTATCGGTTAAACCAAAAATCGAATCGATAAACAACAAAAATCGATTAACCGAAAATCGATAACGAATATTTTATTGGTTTGGTTATCAATTTAACAGGCTTACAAATCAAAAACCAAAAAACTGATAAACCGAAACAATAACACTAAAAACTGAACCGAACCAACCGATGCACACCCGGATTTCCAAACCAAAGTTGGAGTATTAGATTTGCTTATACTTTTTCACGGCAAAATACTTCTGGTTCTCCAGCCAAACCCCAGGGTTTTTTTTTTTTCAAAAAGTAAGTCATTTTTATCCTTAAATTATTCAATTCCATTACATTTGGAAAGAGATGATTAATACAATTATGCATATTGAAAATATGGATATACTTATTATCATCCACGTAAAATGCTTTTTTAATCAAGTGTGTCCAGCGTCATCAATCTGTTGAATTTTGAGATACTAAAATATTACATGTTTTTAAAATTCAATAATCATTTTGACTAATTTTTTTTTTTTTAAAAAAAGTAATTGCTACAAGCCTACAATTGCTATAATTAAAATCGTTGTCAAGATGCTTCAATGTTTACAGTATTTCTGAATTGTTATTTTCTTCTATAAAAATGTAGACTAGATATATATATATATATATGGACCACATATGTGTAAATTGTTCATCCACAAAATCCCATACCAAAATTCCTATTTTTTCAACATTTAATGGCTTGGTTTGCCCTTCAAATATGGACTGTTCTTCTTTTTTTCCCCTATAAATTGAATTTATGTCTAACCGGGAATAAAAAGTTTATTGCCTTAAAGGATAAAAATTAAAGACCGACACAAAATAGAGATAAAAGTGCAAATGACCCATTTTTTCAACGCACGCATGATTTATCATAAGTTCCCGAAAAGAAAAATCAAGGGGTTTTGTTGCATTTATTTAATGTGAGGAACTGAATTTTGAAATTTGGTCTCATAAGTTTCAGTAATGATCACTAAAGTTGGCATCTACGTACCTGAAATGTTGGCCCCAAAATTTATGACAAAATGACAGGTTTTCTTATTTATTGTTGATGAATTTGATACTCCTAACTTCTTCTTCTACTACTACTACTACTCAACTTTCCCACCCAACTTTTTTTTGCATTTACTACCCAAATTTAAAAGATTGGTTAGTAGTTAGCCATAAGGGATGATTTCATAACCCAGAATAGCTCAGAATCTTGGCCACTCCTGCTTCATGCAGGCTTGGTGGTTATAGAAGCTCAGGAAGTCATAAATACATAAGTAACGGGTCAAACTTTGGAGATCAGGGTCCAAATTCTAACAAAAAAAACGTTGTCATACCAGTGTCACCATCCCAAGCACAGTGGGCATGGAGGGTGATGAGTGACTCTGATTCCATTGATACAATGGTAGGAGTGGGAGAGTCCAAGGCTACATAAGCCTCACATCATTTTCCCATTTAACCGATGTGAGACTTAAATATCATTTCTTGCAACAATAGCATAACATTCACTCTTCCCTCTCAAAACTTCACTTTGTGGGATTGTACTGGGTATGTTTTTCTTGTTGTTGTTGCCTATCTACGTAAGCTTTGGTCTTCCGAATAACTTCTCTTTTTGAGCCGAGGCCTATCCAAAACAATATCAATATCCCACAAAAGTAGAGATAAGATCTACGTACCTATCCAAAACAATATCAATATCCCACAAAAGTAGAGATAAGATCTACGTACATCTTACCCTCCCAAGACCCCACTTATAAAATTATATTGGGTATGATGTTGAATAAGCTTTGGTCGGCAAAATTATCCAAAACTTGTTAATGACAAATAGCAGGTCATAAGTAAAATAGTTGAAATATGTGCAAAATGAACAGATTATTTACCAAAAGAGTACATACGTAGCAACCTTAAAATATCAGGTACATATAATTTGATACACGTAAGAAAGAAAAAAATTATAAAGACGAAAACATGAGAACAAAAAAGCAGATAAGAAATTGATTGCATGCCGCATTCGTTAAGAGTAAGAAGAATTAATTGATTTGACTTACTTTAGGTGCTGACTTAATTGCACCAGGTCATTTAAAATGATTAAATATATGCCTATTGAATAGAATGAAAGAAGAAAAAATAATACTCTTACCAAAAGTATATGTTTGAACAGAATTCTGTTCTCATGAAACACGGGGAGTTAGTAATTACACGTCTAATATTTGTCAAAAGTTGAACAACCAAGCATTAGAAAAAGACTTCAAATTGGAAGACTTTGAACCTTGTTTCATTTGATCATTAGCAAAGTCAGAATTTTCGTTAAGAGATTCAATTCAATGCAAGTAATATAACTTAAAAATTGATGTAGTATATACAATGTAATCTTCCGACAAAGAAGGTTGGATGAACCCCTTGCACTCCCCTACCTCCGCCCTGGCATTGATTGGTGGCAAATCAAATTACATGCAGAAGTTTGATATATGATGCTGAGGAGAAAATGTTGATCTGAGTACATAATTATTTTTTTGAACAGAGTTTCTTCTTAGAGATTTCATTTATTAAAGAAATTACACTTTATATGACAACTTATAAACTGATAAGGAGTTGATCTAACACCTTTACAATCCCATAATCACCCAGTACATTTTACAACTAAGTAAATCTGGTTCCAGGGCTTAGTTGCTATTTACAAAATGGTGACTTAGGAAAGAACAAAAATTGGATGTTTGATTTTCATTTTTTTTTTCAATAGGTCTATAACTCTCTTTTTTTTTCCCCTACTTACGCACTGGATCTCCATATTCTTCCCTCCAAAGAAATAACAATTATTGAAACATCATCATGGTACCGGCGTCGATCCCCTTGTGGTATTTCAAGCAACTCATGAAACTCCATACCTGAAAATAAAACACAATCACACATTTCAGACAAATTCTCCTAAAAATTACTACTGCTACATATTTTTCCCCGTTGAAGCAATTCGAGCATTTTGCACAAGTAAAAGCAATACCTGCTTTTTTTGCAGCGCGAAACAATACTTTCTCAATGAGATGTTGTGCTGGATCTCCTTCTGGTGACCATGAGATGAAATGCTCGACTTCTAATACAGCTTCTTCATTTGTGAAGTACTGATACAGTCCATCGGAGGACAGTATCAAAAACCTGTCTCGTGGCCCTAACCTATGATGATGGAGAGATGGAAGACAACTGATGTAGGGGGAAGTTCCAATATAGTCGATTCTGAACATCTCAAGAAGTGCATTGTTCCATTTAGGCTGTAGGAGATTCAGTAGTGAAAGTCAATTATGCATTCGAGCATTTTTTAGTAAGGAAAAGAAAAACAAGGTCTCAAAAACAGAGCATATAATTATTGATTCAGCAATTCGACGCCTAAATTAGCCATTGCTTTAACATGAAAATGGTGTTTGACAAACTATAAGCCTGTTAAAAATAAGACGGCTATTCTTTTGTACGTTTATAGGTTCTCGAAACAGTATGAATATGCACAAGGAGTGCCATCATATTTGATAGTAAACTTCCAAAAGATCCTTAAAAGTAAAGAACATTGAAATTTAGATAGTTAACAGCAAAATGTTGATCATAGGAACAACATGAGGAAGCCAACAAGTAGCATCTAGTCCAATATGCCTTTCAACTTAGAGAGAAAAGTAGTTTTAGCCATGTGTTGAAAAGGTTTATGAAAAAGCATAAAACTTTGTTCTCAACAAGATATATATCAATCCATATATGGATTTGATGAATAAAGCAAGAATTCTTTCACTGGCACAAAGGGAATCAAAAGGACTTGTTTTTTTTCCCTACAATATTCTCAAGGGTTGACTTGTAAAAAAGCTAAAAAAGCAAATATTCCAATAGTACCTGTTTGAGGAAACCAGCACCAAAAGCCCTTGTGACCTTCAAAGAACCTTTCACCCGGTCATTCATCAGGGCACATGCATCATCTGGATGTTCACTTTTTATTCTTTGAACCTCCTGAAATACAACACATAACAAATCAAGTTAACTAATTGAACCAACAAAAAAAAAAAAATCATTAGCCTCTACCTCTACTAGGTAGGGGTAAGTTCTACGTCTTGCGGGATTACACTGGGTATATTATTGTTGTTATTATTGTTAGCCTAAAAAAGACATCTAAAATCAGAAACTAGATTGGCATACCTCTTCCACAGAGGTACTATGATCAGTACTAAGCTGAAAAGCAGTTAAATTAGGCATACAATTCGACTCATCGCCATCGAAAAGCTCAAGATCTTTCAAAGTTTCTTCATTGATCCTCTCCAAATCTTGGCTCCAGAGATTAGGCTCTTTCTTCTGAGCTAACACGGCTCTACTATCGCCTATATTCATCACATAAACATCCTCTCCTTTCATCAACATCACAAGTACACAACTACCCATCAAAGCCAATTCAGGATTCTCCATATTCATCCTATCAGCTAGATCCAAATAAGCTTCCTCTGTCTTCTTCAATGCTTGAGAAAGAGCTTTCAATACATCTGCATGATTAACTGATCCTGATCCATTTGAACCATTTCCATTCAGCTGTTCCTTCAATCGCCTGTCAAGTTCTAATCTTTCCCTGTCCCATTCGCATCGCCACCTCCTTTGATTCTCTTCCCATTTCTTTGATACTCCTCTGTACCTGTTCTTTGAACCCTTCCCCCTCTTCTTCTTCAACCGCGAATCGGAAGAAAGATCCTCTCTTGCTGAAGGATAACTCTCTTGCTCAACAGAACAACCATCTACAGTCCTATACCTCGAGAATTCATCGTCAAGAATCTGATTAGATTCTTCCACTGCCAAACTCGGAGTTGGGATTGTAACAGAAGAATCATTATTATTACTATTATTGTCATCCCATAACAATCCTTTGAGCTCTTTGTGAACAGCTGGGTACAAATTGGATACCAGGAAATCAGGTGCATCAGGACCATTGAATCCATCATAAATCCCGACAAAAACCCAACCATGTTCCTCAGAAACTACAACATGAACACGATCTTCACCAGCTTTCCCTTGAGCCCACTGAAGATTCTGATTTTCTAAAGAATCATCATCATCCAAACTACACTCACTGCTGAAGTTCACACTACTGATAGTCAATTCATTCTGCTTTTCAGAACCCACAACCCAATCACTTTCCTTAACTGAAATCGACCCTTTAATTGGTGCAACAACGGAATTTTGACCTCTTGATAACGTCTTCGATATAGCTCTTTGAAGAACCCGAAAGAATGACCCTTTTCTTGATCTGGATCGAAGTGCAAAACCATGTGAGTAGCTTCTTTGGAACTGATCAGAACAGCCTCTTTCAAGAGGGCCCGAATAAAGACCACGATCAAGCGGGCCGGATTGAAATCCTCTCTCAATCGGGCCGGACATGAACCCACGTTCCATCGGGCCCGAAGCCTGAATAAGGCCCGAAGTGAAAAGCGGGCCGGAGTGAATTGAAGCATTTCTCGGAATAGGCTGAAGAGGTATAGAAGCAAAAGAAGTAGACCCTTCAAAAGCCGAAGACCTATCAATACTATTGTAAGAATACAGATCGACAAACGACGTGGAGAGCGGCGTAGAAGTGTTGGCGCTAACAGAGGCGCCGGAGATGGACCGGAAAGTTGTTGTCTCCTCTGAGTGAACTTTGGAAGATGAAATCCGGGTCGGGTCGGGTCGAACGTAGCAAAAAGAATGACCCAAATCTTCAAGTGGGTCGGATATCATCACCGGAAAATCCTTCCGGCGACGACTCTCCACGGCGGCGCCGCTGGTAAAACATACACTCAGCTTTCCTACACCGTTTCCCATCGAAACAAAACAAAACAAAAAATAAACCTCTGAAAATTCAAAATAATAAAAAGGAAGTTCCTTTAAAAAAGCTAAAGATTCATTGCAGAGTAGAGAAGTAAATGGGAGAAATGAGCAAGAACAAGTAGAGAGAGAGAGATAGGGGCGTTGACTTTTGGGTGGGGGTGTTATGTTTGAAATATAAGTTGGAGTAATAAAAGGAGAGAGAGTATATATTTCAATTCGTTTGACATTATTTTCGAAAAAAATGACCATTATTCTTATTTTATCAATTATTTAATTTCAACTTTCTCCATGGTACTCCATCTATTTCAATTTATGTATCTCCATAATACTTCATGTGTTTCAATTTATGTAAAACCTTTCACTTTTTGAAAGTCAAACAGTATAAGTTTAACTATAATTTTGGACACAAAATTTTCAAAATAAAATTTATATAAGTCACAATAACTATCAATCTAAAATATTTAAAAGATTTATGAAAAAATTATGATCAAAGTTAAACTTATTTAAATATCAAAAATCCAAAAAATACTACATAAATTAAGACGAAGAAAGTATATATTTAGGATATAAAATTAAAATATATTTTAGTATATTTAATACGTATATTTTTAATTTAAAATAACAATATTTAAATTTTTATTTATTTTTTTAAATAATATATCAAGTTAAATAAGTCAATCATTTTAAAATAAAGGGAGTGGTATAGTAATATAGTACAGTAGAGTAACAACTTTTGGAGTTCGGTCATTTGTTTGGGTTATTCTAACCTATTAAATGTGATTTTATTTTATTTTTTCCAAATTACTTTCGGCTTTTAGTGTGTGTGAGGCGTTGACGTTAAGCTTTAGATAGTAGACCCAAACGTCACCTTATTCCATTATGCCCACAAATACAATTCATTACTCCCTCTACCACGTTACTCGCTAGTCGCTCATTCGTTTCGTCTATTCACTTCTTACGGTCACCTTTTGCTTCATCATATCAATTTAATTATTTATTAGTTAAAATTTGCATAGTTTGATTATTGAAAAGCAAAATATGTGATAAATAGAAATGAATAAGTAAAATCTATTTTAAATTCATATGTGTTATTTTAATTAAGTGTGAATTTAACGAATATAGCTTTATTGAACTTAAAATAACGAAAAATGTTGAAGTAACTTTCTAGTCGATAAAATGTATATAACATACCAAAAATATGTGTCAATTTGATGTTTTTGAACATTGTGCTATTTCTATATACGAGTGTTGATTAAGATTAAATTAAAAATATTGAAACTGTGTAATTTGAAGGAAACAAACAAAGACAACACATGTGAATTAAATTAAAAGGATACCAGACTCGATGTGTGTTTGTGTGCAGGATTAATTTTTGAGATGATCACTATCTCTAAATTTTGGATCTACTTCTACTTACTCCATTAGTCCATTGGCTTCTAGCTAAAGGTTTTATTTTCTTTATGCAAAGTGGCAAGATTTAGTTATACAAACACATTTTGGCATAACATATTTTTAAAGTCAATCAATTAATAAATAATGTTTTAGTCTCAATATTGGATGCATTCAGCACTCTTTCCACTTCATTTAAGTCTATTCTTTACTAAGTGATTCAATATAAATTTAGTCTATTCTTATGATAATTTTTCATTTACTTCAATTTTTCTTTTCAAAATATGGACAAAATACTTTAAAATACTTCCCTTGGTTTTGAAACACAATTATGGATGTAAATTGTTTGTAAACTTTACATAAATTTGAAGTCCAATTAAAGAACATGAAAAGTGATACTATTGCTTTTCATTTTGTAACTTTATGAATTGAGCTTAGAGTAAATTTGACCAAAAACGAAAAAGGGCATAGAAAAGGGACCATTTGATATTTTTTCCAACTTGTATAGGCTGTTGATCTTTGACTGCATATTATTTAATTTTTATAAAGTCAAATATAAATTTTCTAAAATATAAACTTATATCTTCATATATGCTTTCCAAATGTTTAACTTATCCATGAACCTTTAGCTCAGTCCAGATCGGATTACAATCATACAATATGTCTTGAATAACCTGTAATTAATATCTATTCCTATACTTATTTTGTACTATTTTACTATTTCTTTTTTTCGTATGACTTAAATATCATGTAATTTTATTTTCTTGATGTGTATTAATATCTGTTGTTATATTTATTTTTTATATTATTATTTTATTATCTTTTTTATCATACTTTTATGAGTTAATTATATTTATTTTAAGCCGAAGGTCATCAGAAATAATTCATACCACATAAAAATAGATTTAAGTTCTATATATATTATATCCTCAAACCTCACTTGAAAATTACATTATGTATGCTATTATAGTTGCTGCTTCGAATTACTTCTAAGTTTTGGTAAATATTCTTTTTCCTCATTAAGTTCAAGTTCTGAAAATACATTTACAAGAATCGTATTTGCACAGACAATTGTTCGGTTTATTCTAGTCCTAAAACTTTTGAAAGTATTTTTAATAAATGGTTAAAATGCAAAGTGTAAAGCTTCTTTAAGCTTATTTAAAAGAAGAAGTCCAAATACATAGTTACAAAAATATTTATTAAAAAATACATTGTAAGAAAATATAACTTCTTACTTAATTCTTTTGTAACTGTGTCCTTTCAATTCTTCTTTAACGGGTGAATTCATTTGGTGAGACAATTCTTGTTTAACAGATAAATTAATTCATTCAATTCACCATTAACTCACTCTTGTAATATTCTTTATTCCTCACCTATATAAACCACTCCTTTTGTGAACAAAAGACACCAACAAAAGTGAAAGAAAAACATCTCCCTCCTTTCTTCCTAAGTTTCTTATTCTGGGCAATAGTTTTGAGCAACCTCCAAACTTCCAGCCACGAGTGCACGTGTTTGGAAGTAGCTGTGGAACCTTAGGGAGATATCGGCTAAAAGGATTTGCACCGGAGTTGGACCGAAATCGCTTTCAAGGCAGTGGCTTGCCACGACACAGTATTTGTGACTATTTTCTTATTATTATTTAATTCCAGTTCCATATCAATATTGTAGTATTTTTTCCAACAACTTTTACTCCCTCTGTCTCAATTTATGTGACATATTTCACATTTTGAGATTCAAATAATAAGTTTGAACATGAATTTGGACATGAAATTTTCAATTTTCTTGAAATAAAATTTATATATTTGAAAACTACATAAAAAGTATCATTAAGTCACAATAATTGACTTTCAAAATACTCCCTCCATTTCATTTTACTTGGTCTTCTTTTTAAATATGTTTATTTCAAATTAGTTATCCATTTCGCAAATGTTTTATTACTTCTTTCTCATATTACCCTCAGTATTAAATAACTAAAGATAATAGTTAGATTTAGAGTTTCAAAACATCATTAATAGAGTTAGATTTGTAAAATACACTTCTAATTAATATTTTCTTAATGGGTGTGTCAAGTCAAAAGAGGCCAAGTAAAATGGATCGGAGAGAGTATTTGAAACATATATGAAAAAATTATGGTCAAACACACATATTAAGAAATAGTAAATGTTAGGGATAATTTTACCATATTACCCTTTGAATATAATTAATTTAATGCTTTGAGAAATGTATTGGGTAATGACTGTAATTAATAATTAAAGGTAAAATGGATAGAAATGGGTAAATTATCTATTGATTTTTTCAAACTGAAGAAGTATTGTTAGACATCTATTTTTAATATAGTGGATAAGTAAATATGGACGAATGGAGTAAAAAATTTTGCCACAAAATAGTTGGCATGTTTAAAAGATCAAGAGATAATTAATTATTTTTTTACAACTCTACTCTTATCATTAATTATTCTAAAATTAAAAGACACGTAAATAGATTAAGATTAAAAAATTAATAATGAATATATTAGTCAAATCACAATCTTAATTAATTTTTTTTGCAGGAGTTGTGGAAAATCTAACCAAATCGACTAGTTTGAGATGAAAAAAATACTCCCTCCATTTAAAAAAGAATGACCTAATTTGATTTGACACGGAATTTAAGAAAATAAAGAAGACTTTAAAATTTTGTAGTCCTAAATTAAAGTTATGACAAATGTATCAAAATGCCCTTTAATCTTATGGTCTTAAACATGCCATGTGGAAAGTTAGAATTAAAGTGTTGGCAAAAAAGGAAAGGGTTATTCTTTTTGAAACGGACTAAAAAAGAAAGTAGGTTATTTTTTTTAAACGGAGGGAATAATAATTGGGAGGGGAGCGTAGTGCTCACGTCGTAACGAGCGAGTGAGGTGACGATGCAACTTATATGTGAGAAATCTTAAAAGTCAAAGATGAGCAGCCCCAGTTAATGTGTCTCGGAAAATGTGCACATGATCAGCTTTAGATCTTGAAGTATTACTGTTTGAGCCTTTGAGGAAAACCATTTCTTCTTGCAACGTGGCAATCCACGGTTTTCACTATCCGCATTAAAGTTTTGATTAATCTGAGTATCTAACTCACGTACATTGTAATTCATCCTGTTTGATATTTTATCCGCATTAAAATTTGACTAATCCAATTCACGTACATTAAGATCCATCCTGGGTGTGATGCTCCCAATAGAACTTTTTCATCTGAGACCTCCGATTAAAATGGAGTATTCCACCACCACATTATAACTCATGTTGATTCTTCCTTCTACTTCTTATATATTCTTTTTAAAATTATTTTTCTCATCTCAATAAGCCAATATATGTTTAAAATAATTCGACGAATGAACATGATAATAATTTTTAATAACAAAAGTTCTTATATAATTATTAATTAAATAAATTAATCATTAAATAATTTATTAATATATGATTATCTTTTAAATTAAAGTTGAGCTACTTCAATCCTTTTTCTTTATTGTCCAAGTTAAAAAACAATTACTTATATTTTTTACCCATGTAGGGAGGGTTAAAGTAATAAAGACGATTGGGTCTATATTTATTTTTTAAAGGTGGGGTGGTTGCAAATACAAAAGGCAAAGGCTACTAGTAGTAAAACATTTATTGTCGGCTTAGTGTTTTAGGTGGACTTGACTAAATATATTACTCCTCCGTCTCAAATATTTATCGTATTTTTCTTTCACATATTCATTAAATGATATTGATTAATAGAAATTTTTAATTATTTTTATTTTTTATTGATTTCTAAACATTTATAATATTATTTCATAGTTGAGATGTTTGTAATTTTTAAGAGTAATTACTTCTAAACGATATTGATCAATAGAGATTTTTTATTATTTTTATTTTTTATTGATTTCTGTTTATAATATCATTTCATATTTGAGATATTTGTAATTTTTAAGAGTAATTACTTCTAAATGCTAAATGGAAAATAACTAACTTATTTTATTTTAAAATAATAATAAATAATTTAAGATAACTATTTTTAAAAATAATAATAAATAATTGGAAGGAAGGGAGTAGCAACTCTTTCCATTTAGGGCTGTTTGATAGGGTGATATAAGAATAATGCAAAATACAATATATTAGTAATGCTAGTGTTAGCATTAGTTATGTTTGTATTAGTTATGTTGAGATTATTTCTTATAAATTGTTTGATTTGGTGTGTCAAAAAATAACTTGTATTGCATATTTCTAAAAAGATTATTTACAAAAATATCCTCCACGAATATAATATAAATAATGTAAAAAAGATTTTGAGAAACAATTGTATCTTTATCCATGCTATTAATTATGCATAGCATAATACACAACAATATCTAGGTTAAAAAATATATCAAGCAAAATATTAATAATATATAAAATTAATATATATATATATATTTTCTAATACATTCTACTAAACCATTCCATAATGATATATACAAATTAAATGCCCTTTTCAGGATTATTCTGAGCGGGTCCTAAATGAGGTCGCAGTACCTAATTTTAACCATTCAAAACTCAAAAGTCAGCTGTTTTTAATGCAAGTTACTCCCTCAGTTTACTTCAACGCATCCATTATTTCAAAAATAATTTTTCATTTTTCTACTTATCACCTTTAACATATTAAAAAAGATATTTTTCTATATTTTACATTTAATATTAATTATTTATTTTTTAAATTATTTTCAATAACTTAATACCAAATACGTTCTATTAATTAATGAAAATAATATAATATAATATTTATATTAATTATTATTTTCTTAATAGGCATATCAAATTCAAATGTAACAATCTAAATCTTCTTTTCCTATCATTAATTACCTCTCAATCGAGTAGTAGCAAATACAGTAGCACTTTGACTTTGTGATAAGACTTCAACAAAATGATGTTTGTACCTACTAAATGCTCTTAATAATGAATTAATGCTATTTGCCTCTATTTGCTTTTTGTTGTGTTCATATTCCTTTTTTTCTTTTTTTTCCTTATCTTATCAACTTCATTAAAAGAAAAAGGCTACTCCCTCCGTCTCATATTACTTATCATTTTTTATTTTTTGAAAGTTAAATTATTTTAATCAATATTTAAATTATATTTTTTTATCACATTGATACAAGAATAGTTACAACTTTATAGTACTTTTTGTGTAATTTTTAAATATTTATATTTAACTTTATCTGATTTAACTTCGAAGTAGTCAAACAAAGTATTAAAAAGCGAAATGTGACAATTACGGTAGGACGGAGAGAGTAGTATTTTTTGTCACTCTGTTATCATTAAATACTAATTTTAGTTATTGTGATAGTTGACTAAAAATATTTAATAGTCATTTACTTAAAATGTATACTTTGGATACTTTTATTGTAGATATTCAAAAAGACTTCTAAACGGATCAAAAAGCACACATTTTAATTATTGAAAATTAAATATATTGATTCATATATCACAAAAAATAAATTATAATTTATCAAATAATTAAGGGATCAAAGTGCCATTATTCCTTAAATAACATTAAACTTTAATATGCTGGATAACTGTTCATGTGCCTTTTAAAAAACATTTGGCATGGACTTCGTACGGCATTTCTCAATTATCACTTCTTTGCCGATAATTTATTTTTCTCACTCGATATTCATTACTCGTATTGGGGTTCAATTAGATCCGAATATTATAGAATTTTTTTCACTTTCAACGGCTCAAATTCAAGATCTTTAATTAAGGATAAAGACATTCCAACTATCTCACCATAATCCATATTGGTTCTCGATAATTTGTTTGATACTATTACTATTTCGGATGGAAGAAGTACGTTATTTTTCATTAGAATGGAATAAGTGCCAAAATACGATGTTAAAGAAAAGGCACTACACATTGCCATTGATTGTTCTTGATATGCAATTTTTCTAATGTTATTAATTTAAAATAAAATCTTCCATATTTTAAGTCAACTAGTGCTAGATAAAATAATATTTTAACTGCAATGATACATTTAACTTTAACCCAAAACACTTTTTTTTTTCAACTTTAACCTAAAACACTTCTTTTTTTTTCTACTTTAACCTAAACCACTTCACATAGTAAAAAAGTTGGATGTTGACAAGGTACAACATTATTATAAGGTCAGTTGATGACATAATTAATTAAAAGATGATATAATTAACAAGAACCTAGGTTTATTAACGAATTAAAGAATAGCAAAACTTAAGTTTCCACTAGAATTATAATATTATTAATTAAATTAAGAGTTCAAAGTTATAATGATTCAAAATTGCAAGTGGAGAACCCCCTCCTAACGCACCTTCTCCACAATCTCTTTGATGATGATCCACTCATCACCCCTTTTGTTTCCCTTTTGCCTTTCATTAGTATTAATGGATGGTCCTCCTAATTGTCTCAAACTTCATAGTATATAGTTTTATCTCCTAATTGCCTTTCATTATATATTTGTTCTGATAAGTATATTAATAAAAGACTTTGATTTGGTCAACAATCTTTAATATACTCCCTCCGTTCACTTTTAGTTGTCACTTATTTCTAAAATAAATTTCCTTTTTTTTCTCATCACTTTTAACATATCAAGAAAAGATAAAATAATTTTTCTTGTTTTACTCTTAACATTAATTGTTTATTCTCCAAACCATCTTCAAGACATAATACTATAAACATCAATTAATAGGGGTGGTAATTAGTATGGTAAAATAATCATATCAATAATTATTTTCTTAATGGGTGTGGCAAGTCAAAATATGACAAATAAAAGCGAACAGCGGAAGTATGAAAAAGAAAAATCTACATATATCATTAGCTCTAAATCTACTAATAAGAGAGGTTTGAATCGCGTGAAAAGTAAGTAGAAATACTACTATTTGATCCTTTGGAATTGAAGCATGGACGTATAAAAAGAGAGGGAAAATGATTAAACTTGTTCATATGTTATTTTGGAATCGAGCGACTTTACCGTTCGTTAAAACTTTTATTTGAATTGAACCTACCCCATAGGCCATAGTAATTAAAAAATCTTAATTTTGTATTTGACCTCTCAATGGAGCTCTACTATGAAGGTAATTCTAAACCTTAGCTAAAAATTGAGGGGTAAATTTTGATATTTTTTCAAAGAATTTGGACACTTGAAGTTTATTCATTTCAAATTGAAAATTTGTTTACATTATGAAAGTAAGTTGATTTTTCAGATAGTAACTTTCATTGTTCAAAGAAATTGAAATCAAGAAGAAAAGTAATTTTCTGAGATAGCTATCATATGGGAAATCTAAATCAAGAACAATCTCTTGTCAAAGATCTTTCAAAATTTTCTAGAAGAAATATAATAATATATAGTTTCATAGCCTTGATGTATAAACAAATTTTGTACTTAGATAATTAATGTTTGGGATCATTAACCTTGACTTCATTTGATTAATTATTATTATTATAATATAATCAAACACCACTCGATTGATCGTGCCCTCAATTTCCTCCACTTATTTTTTGAGTCTTCATCACAACACACACGGAAAACACACGTACAAGTATCAATAGTCAAACAAATATATATTCTATTGAACTATTCTCTTCTGAAAAAAATAAATTTATACTATACTCTTAAATGTTGTCTAACTTAAGTTTGTAAACTTTCATTGAGAGTCAAACAATGAATAATATTTTGCCAATGTTTTCTTACTACATAGTTTAGAATTTATTTTTTTAAAAAAAGTTTTTTACTACATAATAGTACCTACTACTTTTCATATACTTTATTTTATTTTGAAAAGTAAGTGAATTATTGGTCCATTTCACATAAAAAACATTGGTCGAATATGACCCTTTGTTAAAAAACATACAGATTTGTCAAATCTCTATTTCACGTTTTGTCCCAGACCAATTTCTTTTCTTACACGAACTGAATATATGTACCCCTTCCTCAAAATAAACTAGCAATTAAGTTCAATAATATAATAATTAAGACCAAGACTATATATAATATTTGTAAGACTTTACATTGGTGCTGAGATTGAAGGCTGCTCAACCCATCTATCTATACTTTGCTGAAGTTGAACTACTATTGCAGAGTTAACCAAAAATTGTCAAAAGAATTTTAGTCAACAAGATTTACCATCAAGAAACATTGGGGTGAAACAGATAGGATTCCTCTATCCTTAATTAAAGATTTTGAATTTAAACTTTGAGTGTATAAAATTAAGGCAGATAGGGTGCCATTTCCCTTTTAATGAGGCTCATGTGACGCAATTTCAAATCGTGTCAAGGCTTTAATATGAATATGATACCGAACGCTGAATAGAAAATGTAAAAACCAACTTAACTTCAAGAAAATTTACAGTTCAAAAAATTAACCAAAAATTATAATAGCAAAAATTATTTGACAGATAAAATATCTGTTAAAAGTGTAGTTCAGCGAATAGATTATATTTTAATAGGAAAAATTATAATAGCAAAAATTTGGTGCACTTTCAGTGTACAAAATTCTTTACACCATCAGGTAAATTAAAAGATAATTACTCAGCTTATAATTAATATTTAGCAAAAAGATATTGAAAAACAATTAGAGTCCTACTTGTACTCTAATTAAATTTATTAGTATTAAGTATATTTCCTTTTATGGGGTAAATTAAAATCTATGTCCCTTGATAGCTTTAATCAAAATTTTAAGTTTTCATTTTTTTACAAGATCGTCACTATTAGTGAAATATTCATTCAATGTGTTAGATATTGTGAAGATTTTTTCAACCTTGATCTTGAAGAGTTTCTTTTGCTTTAAGGATTCACTAATGCAAGTAGTTTTTTTTGTACTGCTATATAATATACACCTGAACTATGATAAATGGTACGTATGTACCCTCCGTCATACTTTGGATATACATATGCTCCTACCGTTAATGAAATGGTACGAATATGCCCCTCACACTAACGGTACAAACATCTGTGTGCCCAAAGTATGACGGAGGGTATATACGTACCATTTATCATAGTTCGGAGGCATATTTGTCTCTTTTTTGTTTTAATTTTTTTATCCCAAAAAATTAACCCAAATCCACTACCCGACCTAATAAACCCATCGAATTCGATTTCAAACCAACTCTATCCGACCTCTATTTTTTTGTTCCAAACTCGATACTTCCTCTGTTTTTCTACCAAACGTGAATTGCAATCAAACTGCAGTGATTGGTCGCTGCTGCTAGTTGGTGTTTATTGGTTTGAGAGAGTGAAAATTAGGCCGAAGGTGGCCGGAGCTAGGGGTACGGCGATGGTTGGGGTGTCTCCGGTTCGACGGAGACGGTGGCTATGTAGAATTGACCAATGGTGGGTAGTATTTTCCTGACGAAATTTCTCTAGAAATTGAAACGTGAGAGGTTCAATTTATTTGGTGTTGTTTTTGGGTGTTATGGGTCAATGTTTTTTTTTTTTAAAAAAATTTGGTAGTAATGGGTGTTACTGTATTGTGTGTGTATATCGTTATAGGGGTGAAAAAAATGCGCCTGTTAGATAGGTGTCTCTAGGGTTTTAATTGAAACCGGATCGGGTAGTGGGTTTGAGTTAATTATTTGGGATCAAAATATCAAAACGAAAAAGGGACAAATATACCCCCAAACTATGATAAATGATACATATATACCCTCTGTCATACTTTGGGTACACATATGCCCCTACCGTTAGTGTGAGGGGCATATACGTACCATTTCATTATAGGGGCATATGTGTACCCAAAGTATGACATAGGATATATACGTACCATTTATCATAGTTCAGGGATATATTTGTCCCTTTTCTGTTTTTAGTATGGTCTCATAGTCATACAAACCCCCTATTTCTGGTTTACTCGTTGATGGGCTTCCTATATTCATTTCATATTGTCTTCGCTTCAAATGTTCAACTTTGAGCGTATTAAGTGTTAGAACATCCCTTAATAATTGTTAAAGTAAATATAATCTTGAACAATTCTCGTCTCATGAATTAGTTTCTTAAAGTTAACTTAGATGTAAATTTTATTATATTAATCGAATGCTTTTAATGATTATATGACCCATTACAATTAGTCAATTAGTATCACAAAATTTACAGAAGATCTTTATGTTAACTCGTAGAAAATTAAGGTAATATATAATACAAGAAATAATTTTAAAATTATTTTATTTCTATTCAAGCTATAACTGACTAATTTGTAAAATATCTAAAAAGGTGATTTTCTTTTATTTCTCGATATTACTTTTAAAGAAGCATAGTAAATGACATAAAGTGAGTTAACATAAAAATTGAAGCTATTAATTCGAGTGATGAGAAAATGGGGATAATGGTCAGAAAAAGTCGGTGTATTGATAGCCATCAGCAGCACCAAATCCACCTCAACCACTACTACTTGCCTGCCTTGTCTTCACTCTCCATTTTTGCCAACTACACTACTTTTGTTTGGATCTCCTCTCTCTACTTTTCCTTGTACCTGTATTTGTCGTGTTTGAGTTGAGAGTCTTTCGAAAACAACCTTCTTATCTGCTCGAGGTAGTGGGAGGATCTGCGTACACGCTACTCTTTTCATACTTCACTTATGAAATTTTACAGGATAGTTTGTTGTTGAAACTTATACGCTTGGTTATAAGAAGATGAGGAGTACTTACTACTCACATGATGTTTTGTGGGATCTCCTTAAATTACTCTATTTGTCAAACCCAACTAGTATCTCAAGTCAAATCTTCGTTTTGTCAAAAATTATATTCACCTCAACACTAAAAAACAATGCATTAGTTGATCTACTTCTCCTTCTTTATGTTATTGGGTTCACTATGCACATGGTGAATAAGTTGAAAAAGACATGTTCTGCTAGTTTCCCTTTAAATAAACAAGAAACAAGATGTATATCTCATTGTACTTGATTAAATTTTTTAGAAAGAAAGGAGGAGTTAGACTTTTCTTTTTCTTATAGTCAAATTAAGTTAATTCGAAGTTGCAGACGTAGGATATCAGAAAGTTACCTACTCACATTTTAAAAATAAAAATCTGTCTTTGCAATAGCGGATTTTAGCGAGAATGTTGGTATAGTTTATGTTAATTAGATTAAAAAAATTAGAATAATAATATTAGGATGATTAGATCAATCGAGGATAGCAATACTTCAATAAATCAATTGGTAAATTGCCATTCGTGTACCAAACACGTGATATTGCCCCCTCTATCATTAATATATGAGCGCAGTTAATCTTACGTCGAAAAATAATACTATACGAACATAATAGAAATATATTTTTATATGTATATAAGCTATTGAATCCCCTTTAGATAAGTCTAATTAAGAAGGATAAGTAAATGTTTAACTATAAATGGTGTGATTAACACATCAGTAACAGTGAATTTTGATTAATTAAATATAAAAGATTCGATGTTAGGTAGATTGAAGAACTTACGAATCCTTTATTAATAAAAAAAATATATAGTTGCAATTTAGAACTCAAATAATATATATTCTGATAGGAACCAAAGATTTTAAAAACTGCACGTCTTCGACGAAAGTCTTTTTGTCTTTAATTAGATAAACCAATAATCGAAGTTTAAACCTTGACTATTAAGTTTCTCTTCTGAAAGGTTTATTTATATTTCCGTTCACTTTTACTTTTCATATTTTGACTTGATATATTCATTAAGAAAATAATTATTAACATGATTATTTTACCATAATACCTCTATTAATTGATGATTATTATTATATTTTGAAATTAGTTTAGAGAATAAACAATTAATGCTAAGGGTAAAATAAAAAAAAAAAATTCTTCCTTGATATGTCAAAAATAACAAGTAAAAATTTAATTATAAAATAAGTGACAAGTAATTCTGAATGGAGGGAGTATATAGAGATTACAATTCAAAGTTCAATAAATTGACAATTAACATTGAATTCTTTTGTTCTCCATTCATGCACCCAAAAAAACAGTTGTTTGATTGAAAAAATAAAAAGGAAGAGAAATCAAAGACAAAAAGAATGTAAAAGCATCGGTCACATACGTCATATGTTCTAGATGAGAATGGGACAAACTCTTTTATTTTTTCTTTCCTTCTTTATAATATAAGAAATTATGTTGTTAATAAGAAATTAATATGCGTCGAACCTTTTCCTTTCTTAACAAGGTAATTCATAGTCATTATTTTTCAAATGCGCTCTAGATAAATTTCATTTTAGTATAATAACACGCAAATTACATAGAAAATATAATTCGTAGTAGGCTCGATCGAGAAAATCCATTGAACTTGTATGCCAAGAATATTACTTTAATATAATACGACGAAAGCTAAGATGAATTATCAAGTAGACGCTAGATGTAGCATGAATTAATTACTAGTACCTATACCACCAACATTAATCTAGAAACTCAAATCGAACAAGAAATTTTACGTGAATCAAAATAGCCCACAAAGTGTAACAAATTCAATAAATGGCACATTGACACATTATACTTAATAGCTGAGGTTGTTTATGTTATGTATAGTTAATATATGAGATAATAAAATTTGTTATCTTGCAAATTTTGTATAGTATAAATTAATTTTATTTTTCTTGGTATGCTTGGAATGTAATAAATTATATTCTGAATTATGAATTCTCACATTTTTTTTTGGCGGGGGGGAGGGGGAGGGTGAGTGAGGGTGATTTATAGGCACATGGGAGTTACTTTACCATAACTCAATTACTTTTAATCTATTTAGTGCAATAGACTAAAAGTGGGATAGGTGAAGTTATTGAAGAGACGTGCATGTCAAACTTCAAAGAATAGAGGAGGAAAAGATGTTATGCTAATTTAGTCTAGGTCTTGGGCGAAGTATATTAAGTAGGAGTTTGAACATGGGATTTTTTTCTTCTTTTTTGAAAAATTATTTCACTTTAGTGAAAATAGTAGTGTTTGGTCATAAGAATTATTTCACTTTAGTGAAAATTATTTTTGAAAAAGTGAAAATAAGTAAAACTTGTTTTCACTTTTTTCACTCCTATTTCTCTCACAAAATTTCAAAAACAATTCCAATTACTCCCTCCGTTTAAAAAAGAATGACCTAGTTTGACTTGACACGGAGTTTAAGAAATAAAGAAGACTTTTGAATCTTGTGGTCCTAAATTAAAGTTATAGCAAATATACCAAAATGCCCTTTAATCTTGTAGTCTTAAACATGCCATGTGTAAAGTTGGAATTAAAGTGGTGCCAAAAAAGGAAAGGGTCATTCTTTTTTAAACGGACTAAAAAGGAAAGTAGGTCATTCTTTTTGAAACGGAGGGAGTAATATTCATGGCTAAACACAACACCAACTCCAACTCCAGAAAATTATTATTTTCATGGCCAAATGGGGCCTAACTCCATATTTGGGCCAAACAGGAAGCAAGTACAGAAATGACCTGTTATTACAACATATTACGTACTACTAGTAGGTTAAATCAAGACTGGACCTGAAAGCTACAGCCTAACGTTGTCGTCTAAGATTTGTGGATGCTTTTGGTGAGAAGAATAACAAAGAATCTCTTAAGTATGCACGGAACAATTTTGGTCCTTTAAGTTTGTTAAATCCATCAAATAACTGTGTCTGTTAGATTAGATAAGAACGGTGAAAAAACAATAGTAGGTAATAGGTATATAATGTTGTGTTGATGAGAAGTAGTAGATATCCAGTAAAATAGTGAAGGTGCACACAGACTAGCTAGTCTATACACTGCATCATAAAGAAACAATTACAAGCTTGAAAATAGCCAATTTTCAGCCCATGCAATTGAAAAATAGACAATTTCATGAAAATTTAAGTCAGGTGATTTCACTCAATTAAAAATTTATAGCAGTGACTATTTTTCAAAGATATGAGCAAAAGTGACTCTCATCTAAATTTTCTTCCCGCCTCAACTTTAAGAACCCGTCAGTGATGAGCCCAAAGAATGAAATCAATAGAAGCCCAAATTGTATTTAGTAGAACATAGCCCAGACAGTGAATTCAAGAGTTAGAAAGCTGGAAAATCAAAGGATTGATACACAAGTCATCTGTAAGAGAGGGGGCTTCAAATATTGGGTCAATAATCCCAAGAAATGAGGAGATCGATGATGAAATCACACATCGTATTGAAACTGAGTGGATGAAATGAAAGTGCTCGCATCTAGTGTCATATAAGATGAGAATGTGTCACCAAGACTTGAAGATAAGTTTAATTTATAGAGTGATTGTTAGACCTACTATGTTGCACAACATTGATCAATCAGGAACTCTCATGTACAAAAGATGAAAGTAAATGAGGATGTTTATAGATTGATGTTTGGACACAATATGAGAAACATGATAAGGAATGAGGATATATGAGGCAAGTAGGGAGTGACCTTCACAGTGAACAAGATACGATAAGAGAGACTGAGATGGTTCAGACATATATAGGAAAAGGAGGAGCATAGACGCCCTAGTAAGGAGGTGTCAAAGGTTAAAAATGATAGGCCTACGGAGAGACAAAGATAGGTCAAGGAAGAAATGAGAAGAGGCGATTAAATACAATGTGACACATCTTTAGCTCACCGAGGAAATGACCCAAAACATGAAGATCGAGGAGGGTAAAAGATTAGTAGCTAGTCGAGCGATTTATCTTTTCTGTGGGTGAGTAAGATGCTAGTTTAGAGCCACCTTATTTGCTTCCTCTTCTCCTTACCAGTATTATTATTATTGTTTCATCACTATCTCATGCTTCAATTTTAGTACTACTGCTGATTCTGTCACTTTGTTATTTTTACTATTTTTTTGGTTAGTATTTGAACTTAATCAGAGTTCATATGATTCAGAACTGTGTTTATGCAAGAAGGTGCAGAAGATAGACGAAAACAGGAAGAAGAAGATGATTCACAAAGCTTAAACTTAACATCCTAACTGTCTAATTAACTGCTTCCTAATTATAGTTGACACTTCTTTCCGGAAAACAGTTAAAACTGTTTAGCTCGACAGTTTTCCTTTTCTTCCTTCTTTCAGCACTATTTTTCTTTTCTTTGATATTTTTACCGTAGATTCTTTATCCTTGTATTTTTCAAACCAAAAAATATTTTTCTTCAACCGTGACTCTATCAAAAATAACTTTTCTACCCCACAAAGATGAGAATAAAATTTATGTACTAAAATATTTTTCTTGAACCGTGAGTCTATCTAAAACTTAGATTAGTTCTTGAAAGTTCTTTTTTGCGTCTGTACTGTGTCCCTCCCTTAGATTAGTACGGTAAACTTTAGTCCTTTTAATTTGTCATTTTTTAGAAAATATTATTAACAAAAGTCCACAGGGTGATTTATTTTGTTAAAAAATTCCATGCCATATACTACAGAATGAGAAAATCATATCCAGCCCATAGGAAAAGATGAAAGAGCCAGCACACACGGTCGCTAATGTCCAGATCAAACCTAACACTGACCCTTTAAAATATGTAAGGCCAAGAATCTACAAGGGCATATTAACTTTTGGAATTAACCAATCTATTACTGCCATTGCAGCTAAAGAATCAAAGAACCTTTTTTTTTTTTTTTTGGTTCCCACCCAATACCACATCGAATCGATCAAATTTGAATTTGCGTCTAAATCTCATATTGAGTGCAAAACAAGGTACTAAAAATCGATTAAACCTGAGTTCGCATCTAAATCTCATATTGAGCATAAAACAGCTCCTAACAAAGGCGATTATGTACTCAAAACCAAAGAGCCTTTTTGTTCAACTTTCACCTATAATAACCTACAACTATGCCAATACAGTCCAAAGTGGATTAATTCTATGTCTTTCTGGCACACTTATTTTTTTGATTAAATAATAGGATCGTCCCTCTATCATTCTTCATTTAAATATCAGTCTTTTATTCGTTTTTTAACTTAAATATCAATCTATTATCCTTCTTAAGCGCTTGATGTGCGTCTAATCCACATATTACGCGTCACTGCACCACCGAACCAATGTCATGTGGCTAATTAATAGTAGCTGCTTTTGCTGCCGGAGCAGCACAGATTGGGTACTACATTGCTGAGTGCAAGTGAATACAGCTAAGTACATTTCTACAATAAGCTCGTTCCAGAATGTAAGTACATTCCTAGAGATTTTCTTTTTCCCTTTCTAGTTTACTAAATTTAATAATGGAAAATCTAGTATTTTCCGTTAAATGTCCAATATTTCAACAAAGACTAGAAAATCTTCTCACTGTAATATTCAGCTTTTCATATAAATCAGTATCAAAGTGGAATAATATATTTACCTGAAAATCAGCTGAACTGTGGTGCTTGATGACACATTTATACATGATCTGCAAAGTGCAAAGACGTCCACTTTTTTCTGCAATCAGTGGCACAATGAATAGAATAGAATAGAATTTAATAAACAATTCAATAAACCCTATCGTTACATAAATCATAAATATACTCATCGATTCAATGTAGTGAAGAAAAAAAAAATTGGACCTTTACAGATTACAACAACAGAAATGACTAACCTAAATGCAAGGTGGAAAAAAAAAAATTTGGTACTGCCTAACCTAAAATTCACTTTCACTGATACAGAATTTAAAATTGGCTGCTTTCTGGTAGCATCCAATTTAAATATGCCGTGTAAAAAAGGGTGAAATAATGGCAGCACAAAAATAAATAAATTTAAACCAGTTCAAACCGCAGAAATAGTCCTGCAGAAATATAATATGAGGCTGTGCACAATAAAACCTTTACATCCGATCTTTCCCCAATTTTGCACATAGCGAAAAATTTTAGTATACTGAGCTGTCCTTTTTCGAGAATTAATTAATGGCCCACTAGTAGGTAGAAGAACCCTATGCAGCATAAAAAGATTCCTTTTTTTCTGCTCGCCGCCGATGATACTACTGTATCTAAAATCGGCGGCGAAGACAAATGGCTTGGTGGGCCATAGATTTCCGGCGAATTTTTCGGCGAGAGGGAAATCTCCGGCGGTGAAGCTACTCCACCATTACCAATTGGCTTATTCACTACAATTGGATTCTTCCCAAAAAACTCTTGAGGCAACAATACTTTCGATACACCGAAAATCGCCACCGGATTCTGATCAAACACCGTTTGAGTCACCGACGCTTGAACAACTCCGGTGTTAATTCCAACAGACCCATTAACTCTAGAAATGTTCAGTGTAAAACTGCCAGCACCATTTTGCTCTGTAGCTAATGTTGGTTGAACTGGATTCACTATAGATTCTAATGAACCTAAAGGATAATACGAATGCAAAACATGGAACCTTAATACAACAGCTTTTTTCTCCGCCGGTAAAGATTGGAACTTCATCGATGATGACATATCGGAAAATGCTTCATCTGTTGGAACAAAAAGTGTTAATCCAGCACCACCTTCATCTCTCTCAAACTCCTCTTCTACACCTGAAGCAGTAAGCATTGAAGCTGCAACATTAAAATTGTGACCATCAATTAACGTCTTCGTAATATTAAGACCCAAAGGAGGTCGAGTTTCCGAAGCCATAAGATCAAACCCATTTGGCACCAAAAGCGAATCTACTGTAAACACAGAGATATTGTACGGAAGAGTCTTCAATAGTCCCAAAACCGTAGCATTGGAGGTCGGTGAATGAACTGTAACGGAATTGGAGTTAACATTCCGGGTAATGTTAACCGACCCGAAATTATTCGGAGCACGGCCGGTGGTCTGGAACAAAGTGGTGACGAGTTTTCCGGTGGGTGGTATTAGCCGGAGGTCCGGCCAAGAGAAGTACTCAAGAAGAACATGGTAACGGAGGACATCGGCGAGATTAGTGGAGGAGGACGGTGGAGCACGGCGGAGGAAGGTGTTAGGGACGATGAGGAGAGTAATAGAGGAACGTTGGTCAAGATCGGCGGCGACGGAAGTGGTGGAAAGGAGATTAGCGAAATCGGAAATTTGAGGGTAAGAAGATAGTAAATTGGTGATGTTAATGGCGAAAATGGGGAAGTGGCAAGTGGATAAAAGAAGAAAATAGAGGAAAGTAGTAGGGGTAAAATGGGAAAATGAAATTGTGACAGCCATTTTTGTGAAGATTGAAGCAGAGAGAGTTCTCTCTAACTCTCTCTCTCTCTCTCAAAGTAGAGTGATGCTCCTTCGGTTTCCACACACATTTTTTTCCAACTTGGCCTTGGTGGCCCTATCTTGGTTTTGATGTGATGATTATAGTCCATCATAGTGATGCAAAAAATTATTACATTCATATTCCTTCATACTCACTACTCTATATATTATCCTTTTAACAAAAATAATTATATAGAGAGTAAATTGTGATAGGTGTGTTCATTTGTGTCAAAAATAAGTTCTTTAACTAATTTTTGTTGTATAGCTTAAAGGAAATTCCTTCGGTAGTATTGGTTCTGTCGAGTCTCACATCGGTTCGATGAATGAGTCTTACCTTACACAATTTTATATTAATCGAACTTTAACGTAGATATGTAACAATAAATAAGAAGACAAAAAGACAAATTCAAGGCTATTTATTTTTCCGGTTTTTATCTCTTTAGTGAGTTTTTATTTTGGTTCTTTATAGTTTATATCCCATTAGTGAACCATCCAACGTGAATCAAATTAGTCTGTTGTGAACTATAATAACCTTTTGAAACAGCTTGATTTTTACTGTAATCATGTTTATTCTTCATCTTTTAACGGCAACTTTTTCAGGTTAAACTAGATGCTTTACATTTGATGAACACATTATTCGTCTTTAGATTTTGTAAGGATGTAAAAAGCTGCTAAATCTAATTAAATAATCTTGAACACTTAGTTTGTGAGGGACATGACTCGTACAGTGGTGTTGCTAAGTTGATGGGATGGTGTTCAATTGAATTTTCTCCATAAAATTATATTATACAAATAAAATAAAAACAAATATTTTAATTTATATATAACTAGTTAATTTCGCACGACACGATAAAAAAAAATCTAGTAAAGTAAAAAGGGGATTAAAAAATTACTCGAGGTCTTAACTTAAGATCTCAGACGTTAACATTTCAGCAACTTTTTTTTTTTCGAGTACTCTTAGAATAGAAATTTCTAGCTCCGCTAAATATCAGACGTGTGGCAAAATTATTGATAAAGTAGATAATGAGGCTTGAAGAGGAAGCTAATGTGGAAAGGAATTAAGAGGGAGAGGCAGCAAAGAATGAAATACCAATAATTAACCAAACAAACAAGAAGGCAATAGGAAAGAAAAAGATGAAAAAGTGGTTGACTTTCATGTGTGTTTGTTTCTTAAAGAGGTACAATAATTAAAATTAATTATTGTTCATTTGTTTGTTAACAAAAAGAGCCTCATTCTTATCTATATACTTTGATCAAGTTGGACATTTCTAAAGTCTTACTTATGATTATAGAAACGGATGCATTAATCCTTGTGACAAATTAGTTCTTTTTTTGTTTTTTGGTTGTGTTTTTAAAGCTGTCATGAAATGATGCTGCATTTA
The DNA here is from genome assembly GCA_031232105.1 of Capsicum rhomboideum. NCBI lineage: Eukaryota > Viridiplantae > Streptophyta > Magnoliopsida > Solanales > Solanaceae > Capsicum > Capsicum rhomboideum. The sequence continues at coordinate 3,717,855 of CP124713.1, read as the reverse complement.
CTATAAGGTTAAGACGGTCGGAGTTGGGTGGCCAGGACAAAATACACCTATGCTGGGACCCTATTACACAAGCTGGATTAACAATATATATTATTTTTTTTGTGCTTTCTGGAAATAAATGGAGCTCTAAGATTCACATTGAATAAGTAAAAGTTATACAATAATATAGGAGTAATAATATTCACAGAGTTGCTGTTATAAGTTTGGAAGTGGTTAATGTTGGGTTCGAAATTGGGAGGGCGTCATGCGAAAACTTATAGTTGTAAATCATGCAGATGATAAATTGGGTGACAAATAAAAATATATTATTGATAGGATTTGATCAATTGGTCTATATATGAAAATTTAATATTGAAAAAATATAAAAATCTATTGGGAGAAATATTCTCCTAAATAAGACTCTTTGATAACTACACTGTGGATGTTATTATGTTATAACATGAGAAGAGGAGTCTTCTATTTATAAAGGTTCAAAACCTTTCCTCCAAGAAAAAGGTTAATTAATTATGGAAGAGATCTTTTCCTATAAGGAAACTTTTTTCACAAAAAAAACTTTTTAAAAATAAAACACAATTATTGTAAAATTCAACTAAACTAGGAAATTCAAACAAATCCTAACAAATCTCCCTTTGGCCTGAATTTTCTGAAAAAATTGATCTTCATCTTCTTCTTCATATATTACTACTACTTACCATGATTAAAAGTTGATATAGGTTAAAAATTGGAGCTCTATGCATTAAAAATAAAAGCATGAGTCAATATTATTAGAGCCCTGTGTTATAAGTGAACAAGGTTAAAAGTGAAGCCTTGTGCATTGAAAGTTAACACAGGTTAAAAGTAGAGCTCATGAGTTAAAAGTATATATGCATGAGTTGAAAGAAGCCCAAATATTAAAAGTTAGCAAGAGTTGAAAGTGGAGCCCATGTGTTGAAGCAAGTATGGGTTGAAAATATATTTTAATTTTAAAGATGGATTAACAGCAGGATTGTTGAAAATTTATTTGAAACTTCTTGCCCACATGTAGTATCTTGACTTTTTTTTCTCTTTTTTTTTTTGACAAAAAAACTCTTCATTATTATCAACTTGATTGCAACTTGCTTTGAACGTTCAATCTTGATGAACCATTGGACTTATAGGGTCATTAGCTCTAATACCACTTGTTGGGTTCGAATCGAGAGAGCGTTATGTGGAAGCTTATAGTTGCAAACCATGTAGACGATAAATCAGGTGACAAATAAAAACATACTAAAAAAATATTATTGATAGGGTTTGGTCAATTGACCTACATATGAAAATCTAATATTGAAAAAACATAAAAATCTATTGGGAGAAATCTCTCCCTAAACAAGACTCTTTGATGACTACATTGTGGATATTATTCTGTTATGATATGAGAAGAGAGTATAGAGGTTCAAAACCTTTCTTCTAAGAAAGAGGTTAACTAATTATGGAAGAGATCTTTTTTCCTACAAGAAAACCTTTTCCACAAAGAAAACACTTTTAAAGTAAAACACAATTATTATAAAAATTCAAATAAATTAGGAAATTCAGGAGAAATTCTAACAGTTAAATGAATCAAAAGGAGAAACTAATGGTGTTAACGAAAATAAGTGAAACATTAGTAGAATCACTGCTAGTATTCTTTTTAACATCTTGTGCCAGTACTTTAATTTCAAACAGTAGCGGAGCTAGATAGGTTCAAGGGGTTCATTCAAATTTATTTTAGCAAAAAAATTATATTATTTATACATGTTTAAAGTGTATATATATATATATATATATATATATATAATAGATATTGAACTTTATTTATCTTCTTCATGTGTTTAGTAATTTTTATACTTTAAACCTCCTAGTGAAAATTCTAATTCCGCCACTCGTTCTAACACTTGGAGAGAAAAGTTTTGTACGTTGAATAGACTAAATTCACTTCATGCAATATTCTACGAATGAGTGTATATATGTCACAGGATCTCTCTAATTTATTCACTTCTTGTTCTTCTATACTAGTAATATCTATCAAATTCCATTGTATATGATTTTGACTCCAACATTAAATTCAGCAGTTAACTAGAAGAACAAGAAGTGTGGAAAAATTATTGATAAAATAAATAATGAGGCTTGAATTTTGAAGAGGAAGCTCTCTGGAAAGAAATTAAGGGAACGAATAAAAGATGAATTATATGACTACCAAACAAAGAAGTGATAAGAAATAAAAGATTCAAAAGTGGCTAGCTTTTATGTGCTTGTTCCATAAAGAAGGTACGTACAATAGTAAAAATCAATTATTGTTGACAAAAAGGAGCCTTTTTCTTATCTATATTTGATCAAATTGGACATTTCTAAAGTCTTACAGAATATTATTTATTTATTTATTTTGTTTTTGTTTTTCTAAAGCAATCTTGAAAGGTTGCATTTATAAGTTAAGATGGTAGGAGTTGGGTGGCTAGGACAAAATACACCTATGCAGGGACCCCATTACACATGCTGGATCGATTTACATGAAGCAAAAGTTCTACTCGCGCTGATGTAAACGACAACGTTCAACTTGATGCAAAATTTCAGAAGGAATTTTTTTTTAAAAAAATTTATGGTCGAAAATAAATATTATGCGGTTATAATAAACTAGAAAAGATAGCACGTCACGTAAATTGAGTCAAAGGGAGTAGTTTTTTGTTTTTTTTTAACTTTCTGAAAATAAATGGAGCTTTAAGATCCACATTGATTAAAAGTTGCAATGTACTATGAGTAATAGTAGTCACAGAGTTATATGCCATGAGTTTGGAAGTGGTAAAAGGTATATTAGGAGGAAAATTGGTGCTGTCAACTCACGAAAATAGGTAAATCATTGTTATTCGTTTACCATCAGCTTGTACTACGTACCTTATGACTATTTGGAGAGAATAATAGCTACGTTGAATAAACTAAATTCACTTCATGCAATATTCTACGAATGAGAGTGTGTTTCAAAAAATCTCTCTAGGTTATTAACCAACGTAACTATGATTACTGGTGGAAAAATGGGGTGTAGGGAGGTTCAATCAAACTCCTTTATTGAAAAATTACATTATTTACAATGTATATTATATAAGATCACTTTGTTTACTTACACATATTTATTAAGTCTTGAATTCCTTTTACACATATGAACTTTAGTTCAGAGGCCGAAGGGCATAATGTTTAGCTCATTGTTGTAGGTTTGAGTCTCGCTGGAATTATATATATATTTCTTTTATCTTTTTGAATTCTCTTGTCAAAAGTTCTGATTCTACCCTGACTATTATTACGTAAGAAAAAGAAATTCTATCAAAAAATCAAGTACCATAAATTTACTGTTGATGCTAACATCATATATTTAAGTAAGCTTTTACGATCTTTGACTCTAACTTTTCATCATGCTTTAAATAAGTTGTGTGAATGTAATCCTATAGTATGGTGGATCATCAGAAGTTTCTAAATTTTTTTACCACATTATGCTTCAAAATTGATTCAACATTCTGATCACTCCCAATAATTTTCAATAACTAGATAAATTTCACTTCAAATCTTTAAAAATTAATAGACCTACTTAATTTGTCACCTCGACATAAAATTTAGTTATATGCATGTGCACATAATTTACTGCAAGAAGTAAAATAAGGGGGTGGGGGTGGAAGAGTAAGAAGAATATGATGATGGAGAATGAGGAAGAGGAAGATTAAAAGGAGGAGGAGAAACATAAAACATTAGCTTTACAGAGGACAACCCATGAAATTCAAGAAATATCTCCAATGATCAGGAAAAAAATGGTTTTGAACTTTTGACCTTCGCTTTCCTTATGGCCAAACTTCCAAAATCAAAAATTAAAACTTATTAAACTTGATATTTTTCTCATAAAATAAAATCGGGGTTAAAAATTTAAGACTAACACACCTCAATGGTTATTCTTGTAAACCTTTGATTTTTGGCTCAAGAGGAGGGCTACGTAAGATTGTGCAAACAACTAAAGCCCAACATTCTTGGGCTACTCTTCTTCTCACGTGTAGCCTCGGGATTTTTTCGTTTAATTACACGATTTATCCTTTAAATGAGCTGATATTTTTATTTTTTAAATGACTGATTTTTAACTTTTTCCCCTTTCAATGGGCTAATTTTATTTTTGTTCTTATCGGTCAAACTTATGCTAGTGAGGGATAACTTCTTTAAGAGCGAGGAATATAGCTTCTGGGATATCAATAATGTAAATATAAACTTATGTCCAACAGTTTATTTTTTTTTAATTTTTTTTAATTTTTTTTAATTTTTTTTTTACTTTAAGCGGCAAGAATTAAAGACTAGTATAAAATAGGGTAGAAGTGCAAATGATTCGCAAACTTCTCAGTCCACCCCAACCACCACAAAGGAAAAAGAAAAACAAACCAAAAGTACTCTATAAAAGTTCTCTGTCGTCCCATCTTACTCTTGCATGTTTCATCAGTACTTCAACTTGGTTTCTTTATCTATATAAATATTTTTATTTATGTAACCATCCATCAGTTTACTTCTTTATAACCAGTGGTAGCTGTTAAACCAAGTTTTGGTGAAACGTGTTTTTCTTAATTCGTTTTAAATGTCAATATTTGGTAGTCTTCACATCAACCTAATGTCCTGTTTGGCCACGTGAGATGAAATTATGATATGAAATCATATAAGATGAAGTTAAAGTTTTGTTTGGACATGTAATTTGGGATTATTAAGTTGTATTTTTTTCTTATAAATATAAAAACCACATAAGGTTTGAAAACTATCAAAATTACTCCAATTCTTCATACAATCTTACCAAATAAGCAAAAGTTTATAACAAAAGTATAATACACTATTACAAAGATATTCTTAAAAAAAATAATACAACATTTATTGATTAAACTTTAGCTTAAAAATTAAGTAAAATTGAACATGTGATGGAAATGAGATAGCTTTGTGTAAAGCTATGAAGTTCGTAATTTGATGTTATAAAAAAAAATTATGTTGGTGAAAGTAATAGTTATATGACATATAAATGGTTTAAAGATTGATAAAGTAATAATGGTGGGACATTTTTTACAAAATATAAACTTGTGGGCCAATTTATGTATAAAAAATTTTCAAATCATGATATGAAATTCTAAATCACACTTTTTGGAGAATTTAGGATTTCATATCACGCTATGAAATCAGGAGATGAAATCAGATGTCCAAACACTGATTTCATCCTGATGAAATCAGATGTCCAAACACTGATTTCATCTCATGATTTCAAATTACAAACTGCATATCGCATGTCCAAATGCCTACTAAATATATACTAAAATTGCATGATAAAGTTATGAGAGCTAAATAAACATTTTTTAAAACAAACAATATGTATGGGTTGGTAACTACAATTAACAACAATAACCCCACGAACAGTACTTGTATGTTTCATAAGAAAGAAATGAAGGGACAACAACCATATATGGGAAATTGTAATACGATAAGGTTCTGATAGAACTGTTCAACACGAGGACCACTCTACATATATATGTCTCTCTCTTTCATTTTCTTTCTCACGTAGATATATATAAAGATCAATTTAAATAATATATTCTGTGTAAAAGAGGTTTACCCAGTCATTGTAGATTTACTTCTTGTGATATGCTACGTACTTATAAAAAAATTGCAAGTGATTATTTCTCTTATGCTATTTTGCCCATTTTATGCGGTATAACTTTCATTGCATGTAGCTCTCCCACCGAAAATTATGGGTGTATTTGTTACGCAAATAAGAAAAAAGTTTTCTTGAAAAATAGGTGACACCCTCCAGTTCAATTTGTTTGTCTATTTTTATATTAGCACAAAGATTAAAGAAGTCAAATGATTTTTATATCTCGTGGTCTTAGACAAAAGATATATATGTAGAATGCCGCAAAATGTCTTTTAATCTTACGGTCTTAAATATGTCATGTAATATACAGTTGGAACTAAAGAGTTGCAAAAAATAGAAAGAAACATTCTTTTTTAAACGAACTAAACAAAATAAATAAGACAAACAAATTGAAGTAGAGGAAGTATATATCTCATAAAAATGTATATCTAATCTAAGCAAACAATAAGAGGACGGGGTGAGATGAAAGGGGGGAGAGGTGGTTGGTTTAGGTATAAGGAGTTTGGAGAAGTAATTAGTGTTTTTTTTTTCTTGTTGAATTGGGGTAGCAAAAGGGGAAATAGGGGAGACGGATTACAAGTAGGGGTGGATCGATTAAGGCCCGTGAGGGTGTCACGCCACCCGTAAACTTCGACGAAAATTCTATATATATACTAAATATTCAAATAATAAACATGCTACCCATAATACCAAAGTGACATCTGGTTTCAGTGGTAAATGGTCAAGTTCGCGCCCCAAAGGAGGTCGCGGGTTCAATTTCAGTTGGCAGCATTCTTTTGTTAATTTAATTTTAGTCAATGAGTCAATTGAATAAGTGGCTACCAACGTATAAGTATATTTCATTTACTTAATTTTATATATGTTGACTTGATATGTATTAATTAATAATTATTTTTTACTTTTCTTTTATTTCTCATGTAATCACTCTGTTTCAAAATAGTTGACCCTCTTTCTAAAAATATTTATTTCAATTTAGTTGTTCTTTTTATGAAATTAAGAGAATGTTATTAATGTTCTTTCAATAGTATATTTTTGAATTTATAGTATATGTAAAACATAAATTGTCATCTTATTATTTTTCATTTTTTGCTGAATGATTTGTCACATAGATCGAAAAGACGAATAATCCGATTGATTCAATCGATGAGTTTACTTGATACCCGGAGAGTTCAAATTCTGAATCCGCCTCTGATTACAATGTGGAGAATCGAACCATCATCAGTCATCACCAACAAGGTGAAAGTTTAGGACTTTAGATAGTTAACTAAATAAGCTAAACTTTCCCCGACGCTAGTGTTGAATACCATTTATGAAACTTATTTTCTCTATTCCTATTAGGAAAGTTATTTTTATGATTTTTACGGACTTTGTTTTAGTAGAAATTTGACCAACTAAATACCGAAAAGTTGAAAGAAAAAAAAAAATCGGAAAATAGTTTCCCCTTTCCAATCACACCCCGATATGAAATTGAGTTTTAATTTGTATAGTATATATTAGTTGAACTCTATAAAAATATGTCAATTATTCTTGTGTGGCGTCTTAGATATTTTTGTTCTTCCTTTTTCTTTTCCTCATTTTCTTTTTTTTGTGTGTGTGCCTGTGTGGTTTCTAGAAATACCCAAAGATGGACTTCAACGCGGCATCTTATAGACTAAAAACTTGGACCAATTTGAGGTTTCATTTAATACAAGTCAAGTGTTCTGACACTATATATACTATTTTCCAACTCTTTTAGGCAGGATTTATACACCAAAATCACAATCATTTATTTGGCAGCAGCTTATTACTTTTCTGTTGTCAACAACTACTTGCTAAGTATTTTCATTTCAACGAATAACTACTTTAACAAACAATCTGCCCCAAAACCAAGCTTTGATTTAGTCCAATTTGTAGCCTAAACTAAAGCTATAAGTTGATAATATTAGATGTCACAGTCAATAAAGACATAAAAGCAAGGGATCTATGTTTAGCACATCATGGATTATTTTAAGAGCAAATTGTGAATTAAGATAATTGCACTAGTCAAAAGTCCACACCGCCCACTTTTAAGACTTGCAAAGTAGTCCGCAATAGTCTAATTTGGATGCATTTTTCAACACCGTTGAAAAATAAAATGAGATTTACAAACCTTTTGTTACTGATTATTAAATGGCGAAGCTAGCCTTGTTTAGTAGAATAGGTTGTGGAATATACTTAATTAATTAGAACTATGTTTTAACGGATAATCTTGACGCAACTATAATAATTGTTATTATTTGATCAGAAGATTATCAGTCCAAGACATCAAAACTAGTCGTTGGAGTCACACGCACGAAGAGGAGTTAATTAATTGAATGGTCTTTGTTGAAAATCTATCGGTGTAAGCAGGATAAAAACAAAACTTTTTATACGTTTTGAATTCCCTTAATATAAGAGAAACACAAGCTTAAATTCTCCATATTCCCTTGTCAAAATTTTATGGCTCACGAGTGACAACATATTTCTCTTGAAAAATTCAAAGTGATAGTATATTTGAGTATTTTAATATTATTATATTAATATGGCTCATATGTATTGAAGTGTCATCATATTGCTTAAGTTACAAATGTATTTTTTTTTTAGCATTAGTTGCTTAAGTTACAAAAAAGAAAAAAAAAACTATTTTCTTTGCAGCATCAATTCTCACGTTACTTTGTCTTAATATGCTGCATATAACGATCACTTAAAGGTGTAAGGACGTGGTCTTTGTTGGTGCAGTTTCATTTTGACTTAAGTGGGATTATATGCCTTCTTTAAAATTGTCTCTTATTGTTGCATATTAATTCTCATTATGCATCATTTATTTCTTAAGTTTTATGGTGGTTATAAGTTACTTTTCTTTGTCAAATGTTGCACCAACGTTAGTAGCAGGGAGTGACTTTTTGTTTTTCTTATAACTCCTAAAACTCATGTGGCCACTTAGTCCTTATAACTCATGCGACCACTTCACATTTTTACTTCCCATTTCTTTTTATGGATGATTTCCTCACCTATAAATGGTGAGGGTTTTGCATATTTTTCAATGAACAAGAAAAATATAGAGTTCATTAAAGTTAGTAAAAAAGAGAGTTTATTAGTTGAAGGGAGGGGACAAGTCAAGAAGATTACTGCTGGACCAGTGAAAACATTTGTTGCAGTGGGCTTGAATCTCCTTAAAGAGAGCGAGATATCCATGCCTCAGTCAAGAAGAAGATATTTTTATTTTCTTTATTTGTATCTTTTTCAATTGTAATTTTATTGTAATTTCACCATCACAAAGTAATACTAGCTAGCGGTGTAGATTCAATATGGTCCGACCCTTCTAATACAGACTATGCGAGAGTTTAATTTTAAGGGGTTGTGGCCTGTGGGGGTGGGGTTGTTTCTTCTAAAGGATGGTCCTGTTTGTTGTGAAAAAAAAAAAAAGAGGAAACAAAAACAAAGAAGAAAAAGAAACGTAAGAGAAGGTACATTCCAATGTGTAATGTGGTCCTTGGTAGCTACATAAATCAGTCTTCTCAGAGTCTTAAAGATTCGTCTAACTGTTGATTTTTCCATAAATCAGTTTGACTTCTGTCGTACAAATGTACAAATCATACAACGACAATGGAGCATACATGCAATTACTCTTAATTATTTATGTATACCTTTTTCTTTTCCAAGAAGGTGTATGTTTTTTTTAAAAAATACAATAAAATTGGGGGTATGATAAGGAAAAGGAGGAGGAGATTACAATGTAGGAAATCGAATCCTCATCAATAAGTTAAAAGTTCAGATAGTCAATCAATCGAGTTACTAAGATTCCCAAAAAGAAGGTAAATGTATGCTAATTGCTACTTATAACCATTAAAATGGTCATTGGTAGCCCGAGTAATACGTACAAGGTATGTCACATAGTGAAATTCTACACCAATCCAAGAATATTGTGGCATTTTAAAATGAGATTTGTTGCTACTTGCAAAGTATTAAGACTTATCATATACTGAGTTGATTTTGCCAACTGTACCAAGTAAGCCTATGGGTGGTTTTGATTTTCGAAGCTTAGTGGCTAAAGTGTATTTGTGTGTTAAAAGGGGTAAGCGAATTTGGGCTAGCAAGGTGATTTGCCTTGGAACTTCTATACGATTAGATTTTTCGTTTTATCACATGTTGGCTTTACATATGGTCACTTAGATTGAATTTTTATTTTATGAAAAAATTACATTATATCATTACTTAACTTATCATAGTAACTTAAAATTTCAATTCTTTTAAATAATTACATAAATTCTTGATTTTACGTAAAAACTCGGATACATCAAGAATGTGTTGTATGCATGTAAAATTAAGTGATATATACGGAAGAATATAATATATTCGTATAAAATTAAGTGATGTATTCGTGTAAAATTAAGTGATGTATCCGGAAGAATAGAATGTATCCGTGTGGACTAAATCAGAGATTTTTAGTAATATGAAAAATAGTTGGGATAGGTAGTAATTAACTCCAAAAGGGTTGAGATTTATGTTGTTTTTACTTATTTTATTGCATTAAAAATACTAAATTATTTTTGTATATGAAAAAAAATAATTCAATTTTACTCAAATATCACAAAAGTCATTACTATACTTTTTACAAGAAAAAAAAGAGTATTTTAGTTTTGCTTAAGAATCACTATACGTACAAACTTTTCAAATGCACGGAATGAAGTGCCGTATTTGGTTAGTGTATAATACTTACTCTCTTCTCGTAGAAAGAATGACAAAAAATCATTTTGCTTCCATGACTATAATTTTTCAAACATTCTAGATATTTTTAATTATAGAAGTTGTGATTTATACAATATTTTAATACAATTTTAACTATAAAGATATAGTTTTGGGAGAATGGAGAGAGTAGTTTTATAGACAAGGAACATCCAACAACTAACCAACTAAATAGTGTTCCCTTAAAATTGTGCAGCTCAGCACTAAATCAGAGCCAAAGTGCATAGCTAAAAAACAATATAGCTTAAATGTTGTTGGTCTGACCCCTATCTTCACTTCTTTTTCTCATAATTGTTTTAATAATTACGCGGTTGGTTATCTAATCTAAGACTCTATCTCTTTCACTCACCCCTCATTGACCTTTTCTTTGGAAGTCTTGGCTTCTAATCTACTGTTAAATACCTTCACATATAATAGGAAATTGTTTTGGTCATGAAAATCAAAATATATTCACTTGATTTAATATTTTTGATGTTGAAAATAGAGTTGGAATTGTGTTTAACCATAATATTTTGGAAATGAGGTATTTTTGAAGTTAAAAAAATATAAAAAGTGAAAATAAATTTTTTAAAAATATAGAGTTTTATGAATGTTGGGTTATTTTATGAAAATAAAAAAAAATAGATTTTTTTGAAAAAAAATAAATTAAAAAGTGCAAAAAGTGAATCCAAAAATAGTGAAACACCTCTTTGAGGTGTTTTTCAAAAATTCAAATATTGTGAAAACATATTTCGAAATATTTATGGTCAAACAAGTATTTTGAAATAAAGTGAAAACATATTCCGAAATATTGTGAATAATATTCATGGCCAAACGCCTACTAGAATAAATAATGAAGTACTTATTAGTGAGCCCGCAAGGGCATGGTTGAGTGGTTGAGAGGTGGGTCCTCCCATGTGGGAGACCTGGGATCGAATCCAGCCTCTGTTTGTCGCTCAGACAGCCATGAGCTCGTCGCATGAGACTTGCCTAGTGCGGTTTTACATCTCTTGTGTGGTTTGCAAGCTATTGCACAGTGAACAGGTTACCACAAAATGCTCACCCAATGGGCAGAATAAATAATAAGTACTTATTAGTAATACTCCCTCCATTTTAGAATAATTGGTCCTTGTTGATTTGACACTCCCTTAAGAAAATAATTATAGGAGTTTAATTTACCAAATTAGCCTTATTAATTATATTTTGAAAATATACATTTGAGTATTATATACTTTATATAATTATTTAATGATAGAGATAGTATTGAAATAACATAATAAAATTCTTCTGATTTCATAAACTGGACAAATAAATTGAGATAAATATTATTAATAAGAAGACTAAATAAAATGAAACGGAGGCAGTAACTATAGCAGGTTATATGCTTTATTTCCTAAATTACTGATTATATATATCATAAATAGTTAGGTATAGTTATTTTTAAGTGAACTATAGTCTAAAAATTCACATACGATAATCGCTATGGGAGAGTTACGAGGCGTAAAAATTCCAATTTCTTCGTCAAAATGTTATATTAATACAAATAAAGACAAAATTAATTTACGCATATAACATATGGTGAATTCTCTTAGTTTTTTTAAATATTTTATTTTTAGATTTTGTAAAATCATGACTTCACCACTAGTGTACAAAAATGAACAGAAGTAGAGATAGTTTGACGGGTAAAAAGGCGCCTGAAATAGAGGCTTTGGCGTCTGTTTATTTTGGTCCTATTTGAAAGTGGTTGATAAAAACTTGGACCTTTTCCCCTCTTCTTTCTCCTCTTCCTCCTCCCTTTTTTATTCTGCCTATTTTACGTTATAGCCTTAGGCAGTTTCATAATACTCATTTCTGTTACTTACTTTAATTCTAAACCTCAATAAATTTCTCATCTTTCTCTTAACTGATCCTCCAAATATCAGCTGCTTTTAGGGCCTGGCCTTTGTTATAGCTTTCAACCTCTGCTTCTTAGCTCAAAAGGTGAATGAAACTAATTATCAGTTTACTTAATCTTTTTTTCCTTTAAGATCATGGGGTTTATTTAATTTGTTAGTACTGCAAATTTGGTATTATTACAGTAGTATTTGTAATAGAAAATATGCAGTTTTTCCTTATGGTCTTTTCCTACTTAGAGAAGGATTTTCAGTTTGATCTATGCTTTTAACATTTGAATTGGTATTAGCAAAGACTTGTTCCTCCACTTGATGAATATATTATTGTGAGCAAAAAAGAAAGCATATTTGATTCGATAATATTTAGTTCTTGATTTCTTGTCCCGTTTTTATCTATGTGAGCCTTGTTTGACATCAGCCATGGAGACAGGATTTTCATCATGGAGTTCATTAAAAAGTATTAACCATATATATACTGCATGTTTTTCCAGCTAAGAGGTTCAGATAAACTCCTTCCGCTCCAGGTAAGGCTAAGGGGTTCATGCGAACCCACCTTGGAGGTCAATTATACTGTTAATATATATATAGTAGATGCTGAATCCCCTTTGACATCGTGTGTTTGCTTTTTCATACTTTAAACCCCCTTAGCTGCCTATGTTTGATATTGAAAAGGAAACAAGAAACGGTTACAAGATCAAGAGTAGCTCCATGAATTCTGTGTCTATGAAAATATTTGCACTACCAGGAATTTCCTGCATATAAATGCTAATATGTTGAAGAACTTCATTGGTTTTCTTGATTTTCAACCTCTTAATTTTCTGGGCAATGAGTTTGGTTATGTGCTAGTCAAGAAATTTGTATTGGGATTTTTGAATATTGAATGGTTTATTCTTGTCAGGCTAGAGAAAACAGATAAGCAAAATTTACACTATGGGAAAGAACAAGTGGAGTAGGCATGTAGATCATGAAGATGAGGATATTCATCCAGGTTGTATGTGGGGATTCGTACATGCTCTTGGCTACCATAGCTGGCACTCTCGCGTAAAGAGGAAATCTCTGCCGCGTATAAATGATGGAAGCAGCCATATCAGAAGTAGGTCATTCTTGAATATGAAAGATTTAAGTTATATAAGCTGACAGTGTAAAGAATTTTGACAGTTGCATGTTATTGCTGGTAACTTAACGTGATGGTGTAAAAATATTGAACTCCCCATCTAAAATATGTGGTTTTGTTCAATTTAGTGCCTAACAGATTCTTACATTCTCCTTTCATAGGCATTCATTCTTCCAAAGAAAAATTGATTGTCCAAGATTCTAGTGAACTAGAAATGCTTTTGGATGATAACGAAAGTCAGTTTTTGGTAAGTATTCTTGATTGCTTGATAAACTGTTTGTAAATTAATCAGTGTACAAATGTTTCAATTTTGATAAAGACTAATGTTGTCATATTCTTAGGTTGATAAGGGCACCAGAAAATCAAAGGGGTCGAACAAAAAGTCTCTAAAAGCTAAAATAAAAGATTTAATTGCTGAGGAGTTGCATAAGGAAAAGAAGAAGTCCAAGCAGAAGAAATTAGGCTCTTCTGATCAACCTAAGCTCCAGAGAACTTGTTCAATCCATCATGTTGAACCTACCGAACATGATCTAAATGAAATATGTAGTGACAAGAAACATACTATTAGTTTGGTTCCCGCGAATGTGAAGAATGGAGAATCACCAGATAAGAAACAGATGAATACCATTGATGCAAATGATACTTCCACTGATAAGAGTGCTCTAAAATCTCAGCTTAAAGATCAGGCTGAGTTACTTTTGGAAATTATAAGGGAATCAGAAGCAGGATATCAGAATTTATCCCGCGGTCAGCTGGCTTCAAAGAAAAAGGCAAGATTAACCAAGTCAGGATCATATCCCGTGTCTCATTTGTCGCAAAAAACAAAATTCAAACCAATTAAGCTTGAGGACAAGAAGAATGAAGTTTGGTCTTCTGCAAAAGGAGAAAGACTGGTAGGTGTTACTCGAACGAGATCTTTGTCTAATTATGCAAAGACTATTTTCACAAGTTTAGGCCTCCTAGATGATGATGGTGGGAACTTGAAGCTAGACAAGTCGTTGAGCTTTGCCTGTCATAGTACCAAGGGACCAGCTGATAATAGAGAAAATAATGAAGAGCTCGCCGATGTAGAAGAGGTAAATAAGCAGGGCTCTACTCATGATTTATTTGATAATTTGAATGGAGAACTTCATGAAGAGTATCAGGTGGTCACTGATTATGAAAGTAAGTCTAATGAATCTTATGAAATTGATGGATTTGACATTAGCAAAAATACAAAGATGTACAGGCGAAGTTCCTCTCTGAATGAGTCCATGGATCGATATACTAAATTATTTGAACATGGTTTTAGAAAGGAAGTGAACTTAAATCCCTCCAAGAGTTTGAGATTGACTAGTGAATATGAGATACCACCATCAATGTCATTCAGAAGGATCCGTTCTCTATCTTACTCTGAGTCTTGTTCTCTTCTACCAAACGTGGTGGCTGGTGATGCTCAATTTTCAGAATGGCTAATTAAGACCGTAGAGGAGAGAAACTCACATATGAGAGCTGAAAGTGAGAAAGAAGAGAAGTCAATATACACCACTGAAAGGACTGGATGCAAAATTGAAAAAGTAGAAGGAAGTGAGGATATTAAGACAGTAGAACCTGTAACAAGCTTAAAACCAAAGACAGATGAAGCAGATAATGGAGAAGTCGAAGACCATTCAGAGACCATCGATGAGGTAAAGGTGTTCAAAGGAAACTCCTATGAAGAACAAGAGATAAAATGCAACGAATCAATCCCAAGTGATGTCGTTCCAAATTCAGAAATTTGTTCTATAGAAGACATTTCCAGCTATGCAGAGTTCCAAAATTCAGAAAGTACGTTTTTTTCCCTCATTAATCGTCAAATATTTCTAGTTTGTTTCTTTTTCTCTTTAATAACTACCTTCATTAGGTTATTCTAGGTGTAAATTATAGTTAATTTGTTTCTTTTGGCTCAGGTCTGGCTCTTAAACAGAATGTTGATGTCAATATTCTTGCAAAAGCAGATCATTATAGCCAATCTTACAGAAAGGAAAACGCGGACATGTTTTATGTGAGGGATGTTCTTGATCATTCAGGTTTCTCAAAAAACTTCTTCAAGACAACATGGTACTCACAAATCCAAGTGTTAGACCCTTCAGTAGTTCGAGAACTTGAGTCCTTGTGGCATGAAGAACAAGAATGTTGTCTAGGGGATTTCGACTTCTGCTGTCATCATCAGCTACTATTTGATTTGGTCAATGAGGTTTTAGTCCAAATGTATGACAGATCATTCACATACTACCCTAAGGCCTTATCGTATAGTTCTCGCGTTCGTCCATTGCTAGAAAATCGAATGAATGAAGAGGTGTGCAACAATGTTGGTACAGTGTTGAGTTTGAAACCGGAGCAAGAATCAATCGACAACATTGTGGATAAAGATTTGAAAAAGGATGATGGTTGGATGAATCTTCAGTTAGAAAGTGAATGTTCGGCACTTGAACTAGAGGATATGATTTTTAATGATCTTTTGGAAGAACTAAGATGTTTTTGAGTCTGCAGTGTTGCTTGTTTTCGGTTTGTTTTTTCTCTTGATTAATTTTTGTATATGAATTTTGGTTTTGCTCAATGTATATATATATATATATATTTACACATGTTAAGTTGAGTAGTATGAAGTGTTTCACCTATTGAAAAAGTAGATAGTCTAAGTGATCTTGGCCAATCTTTGTTAGATTTTTCAAGTTTCATAGAGAGTTAAAAATGGCAAATTTAAATTCATTTCCTTGACAGCTTCCCAGCTTATTAAATCTGAAAAACACTTCATTTCCTTGAACTCGAATTTTCAGGTTATCAAATTCTTCTTCATTCATGACCCTCACTTGCCAGAAAGTCGGGCACATTTATTCGCCTCCTCCAAATATGTTTAATAGTGCCTTGTTGGTTTCCAACGGATACGTGCAGTCTTCAATAATAGCCACTGTAATGCAAAAAGAGGAATTGTGCCTTAAAGAACCATTTTTGGGGTCAAAAGCTAAACCTGTTGTAGATATAAAATTCACAGTCCTGAGGTCTAATATAAATAACTTCTCTTACTTTAGTTGTAGCAATTTTCTTGAGATGTGTCTAAAATTGCAGGGACTATTAGTAGAGCCCATGCATATTATGGGCTTATCACACACCATTGGACCAAGGGAATAAGTTGTTGTCTGTAATATAATCTTAGGCCACTACTCACTTCATTAGCTATGTTGTTGAGTTAGGCCTAACACCATGCTTTTTGAACATAGCAACAGAGAGAAACTCAATTCTTTTCTTGGTTTAGCTAATATTGTTTTGTAGCCTAAGTTACATTGTTAATGCTCCATATGTCCAGCTTTATGCGTGTGGCATTAGATTTAGAATATTATTCCACATTAATTGAGGCCTGAGGATTAATTGGACTAGTTCTTTTTTTTTTTTTTTCCATATATGGTCTTGGACAATTTAGCTAGCTTTTAAAGTTAAGTTAGGTTCAAGGCTTGTCGGTCATACTTGTTTGTGTTCAACTCGTGTATACATAGACACACAATATATGTGTGTTGAGTTATGTATTCGCTAAATCTAAATAAATCAATGTTTGAAGTCCTAGAGCTATAGAGGGACTACATACAAGGGGTCGATTTCTCAAATGATCACTCAATAATAGTTAACATTTCAGAAAGTCACCTTTCTCTTTTGTTCCAATTTTCTTCAACATAAAAAAATGACGAGGTAACAATTATTAGTTAAGTAATCATATGAGAACCGAAAGAAGGTCTAAGGAAGTTCATCAATGGTGGACAATAATACATGACGAACAAATAGAATAAAAAGTTCTTTATTAGTGATGATGACTCTTTTTTTTTTTCTTTTTTCTATGGCATCTAGTCCTACCATGACTAGATTATAACTTTAACTAATAAAATATGCACTCTTTTTTTTTCTTTTTTCTGTGGCATCTAGTCCTATCATGACTAGATTATAACTTTAACTAATAAAATGTGCACATTCTTTTTCAACTGAAATATGTGATACCCATTCACCACAATATTTTAGCAAAACTTTACAGAGAAGATATTATCAAATTGTATTTGACATTGGTATAATATAAGCTGCGCAAACCTTTGGGGTTAGCACGCCAAGCCACTCACAAGTAATTAAAAGAAAATGGTTGTTTCATTTTCAGTGATAAAAAACAATTTGATAATATCGAAAGACAGATCTATAATACATACGAAATACTTCATGATGAAATAAGCATATCATATAGTTAAAATTATAAGTTTCTCCATCAACTCAAAGCCAATTTCATATTTAATGGTAGAGATGTCGATAGGCTTCGTTTTTACGTCTACCTTCCCATTCTTTGAATTATGTCATGTCATATATGGAGCAAATAGGAAACAAATTGTGAAACTGCAATGGAATTATCCTAGCACTGCTGGTAGTGTTTGAAAATAGTGATATATATGCTTTTCTTTTTCGTAAAAGATAATTGAAGCATCTTGTTCTCAGAATTTTAAATAGTTAAAAATGAATGGGGGACGTATGTAGCCTAAAATGGAGCCTGTGCTTTATGAAGTAGAAGTAGATGGATGATCAATGACTACTACATTGGATGGTTGGAAATAAAAGTACAAAAAAGTCACTTTCTTATTTTTCATTACATAGAAAATAGGAAGAGAAAATAATACTTCCTTTGTCCCATTTTATATGACACACTTTCCTTTTTAGTTAGTTTCAAAAAGAATGACACATTTCTACATTTAGTAACAATTTTACTTTAAAATACTCAATTTATCCTTAATGAAATGATTTACAACCACACAAACATCTATAACTTATTTTAGACCACAAGTTTCAAAAGTCTTTCTTTCTTTTTTAAACTTCGTGCCAAGTCAAACTACATCACATAAATTGGGACGGAGGGAGTAACATTTAACAATGATTAAGAACAATACTAGATATATCCGAACTCATATCAATGTAATTTCCACAGCTTGTTAATTAGCGCCTAAAATATATTAAAAAATGATTAGTGCTTCTCTTTACATAAATATGTTTTTGTGATATTCAAATTTTTAGGATCATCCAAAATGCCAACAACCACCACCATGCATACAGCACTCGAGTACTAAATATGGCACATCAATTAAGTTATTCCCATCAAACCACTTGATATCTTGTTTCTCAATTGGTAGAAGATGTCTTGTCCCCCAAGTTTATGACGAAAATATACAATTCCAATTTTTTTTTTTTTGAGGTTTTCAATGTTATCTACCGTTCAATAAGAGCACCAGCACCAGGATGATTTACTCCTATCCACACAGGGTTCTGAGATGAAGCTTAACTTGAGGCTCGGTTTAAAATGGGTCAGGTGATCAAAGTGTTGGAGTGATGACTTTAAAAACTAGGTGAATCTATCTAGCTCTCTGTTTAAGTTTTAGTGAAGAACGTTATTTCATGCCAACATTGGTGGAATATAATTAACAACACTTGATAAATTAATCAAGACTACCAAGATGATTCGGATATCACCATTATTAAAAAAAACACTGATGGAAACAGCATATGGATATGATCTTTCATGAATATTTTAGCAATATCTTTTTATAAGCAAGTGCAAGTTGCATCAAAAAAGAAATTCGCTTTTGACAATATCCTTACAACATGCCTCCAGCTAGATATCTAACATATATAATTAAGTATATATATAACAACGTAATATTATATTTAGGAGAGCAAAAGTCTACGAAACTTGAGATTGATGGGGAAATACACAAATGGAAATCAATGTCACAAAGAAAAGTTCACCTGATTTTGTGGACTAAATGAACATAATTTCTTCTTCAAGGACCCCACATTGAGAATGTTAACATATTATATGGTCGGATCAATTCTCATACCCTTAGGCTTTAACAAAAATAAATTCATAGCACTCAAGCAAGTTTCATGCCTTTTTTTCTTTTCCCAGGACTTGCTCTTCAACAAAAATATAAGTTGGACAATAATATATTTTTTATACATTTTAATATAATTAGATGAGTTTATAAGGACATGATATTAGATAAAAGCTTTGGGGAGGACATGGATAGAGATAGAACGTTAGTAGTTAGTAGAACATTTATCTCGCTTGTCCTTTCCTACTAGTATCCGCAGTATTACTCTCATAGTTTCATATACTTCACACTGGTAACGAGGTATCGCTAATAGCACCATGCCATCACCCATGACCCATATTTGTTTTTTATAATCTGGAATTCGAATTAATTGAATAAGTGAATTTCTCATACGAATGATTAAATAAACAAAGGTTGATTGAGTACAACAAATCCTTGTGATCCAGTTCTTTTTCAAACTTCACACAATATAGCGGGAGCTTTAGTGCACTAGATTGTCTTTTGATTGAGTACCAATTTATGATGGATAACTTATAAATTATATTCGTTTCTAAAAGTCCAACAACCCCATTATTTGTCCACGTGTCAGGTATATGATCACATAATCACACCAATAGGTCTCCTCAATGCTATAAAATCCCATACTCAGCTTCAGCATTCATCACAATTAACAACTACACAAGAAATTAAACTTGTTTTAGTTATCACTCCTTTTTTTTCCTAAGAAAAAAAAAAAACATGTCTGGCTGTAGCTGTGGATCTGACTGCAAGTGCGGCAGTGGCTGTGGGTAAGTTCTTAATAAATATTTACGGAACATATATACTTCTATCGAAGAGAAGCAAATAAAAGACTTTCATAAAATTTCTCGTAGAATTGAAATCATCAAGTTGACAGTTTATTTTTTCCTTTCACTAAATTTAATTGTTTCTTGATTTTGATGAATCAATTGCAGATGTGAGATGTACCCCGACATGGAGGGCACCACTACCTTTACCATCATTGAGGGTGTTGCACCTATGAAGAAGTTAGTCTAATTTTATCTTTAGAGTTTTCTGTATTTTGTTATGATCACTTTAACTTTTATACACTGCGAATATATATTAATAACTTTTAGAAGTTGTTTGGGTAAGTTTATATGCAAGTCTATATATAATAAAATAAAAAAAATTAGTTTAAAAGCATTATTCTTGACTTATCAGTTTAAACATTTTTATCTAAACTTATAGCTGCTTATCTATAAAATCAGCTTCAGTATCTAAAAGTGTTTATTAGCACTTGATGTTTATCATCAGTTACTCTCTTCGTCCCAATTTATGTGAAGGTGTTTGGATTTCAAGTGTCAAACTAGTTTTTCTTTGATCTTGAATTTTCATGTCTTTTAAATAATGTGAATTATTAATTACTTATAGTACTTTTTATGTAGTTTCCGAATATGTAACTTTTAATTTCAAATAATTTAAAGATCCTAATGTCCGAAATCACGGTCAGAATTAAAAAGCTTGGCTGTCGAAATCTATACTATGACAGATAAATTGGAACAGAGTAAGTACTTTTTATCTACTAATCCAAAGGAGCTCTTATAATATCAGGCCGCCTAAAGGATACCTACAAGTAAGAATTCACCAAATGTTGAATTAGTAATACTGAAACAAGGAGATTACCTTCTGCACACAGCATGTTAAATTACACTGATAATATGAAATTTCATTACCCTACATGAATTAATTGCAGCTATGGAAAGGTTGAGGTATCTGCTGAGAAAGCAACAGAAGGAGGAAATGGCTGCAAGTGTGGAGCAAACTGCAAATGTGACCCTTGCAACTGTTGAGACACCAAAATGTCTCTTTGTTGTACTAATTACTATGTGTTTTAAAACTTTAATTTGTGTTATTAATAAGACTACATAGCCATTGAACTGACCATCTATGCAAATCTTTTTGACAAAGGTTTGTCTGATGTTTGTTTCATGGTTTTTATGTTTGGTTTTCTTATCTGATTATGTTTGTATGATATATGAAGGAAGTTGATTTGGGCTGTAACACTAAACTTTATCACTATGAAATACAAGTTGGCTCCTCCTACTTTTATTATGTGTGAAATCTGTCTGTTTTTGACACTATATATGTTCCTTCAATTTTCTTTTACTTTTATTCTACAACCATATACATATGATAGTAGAGAAGATTTTGCACTGAGAGTGTAAAAAATATTTATACAAGTAGGTTAATTAAGAGATAATTACAAGTAACATTATTTAATGAAAAGCGCCTAAATAACATGTTATAACAAGCTTAATGATATTAATAATATAAAATTTTCATTTCATTATCAGTATATACAACATAAATTCACGTTTAGGCAGGAAAGTAAAAGTTTATGAAGGTTAGGTAAATGTCATTGCTTTTTCTTTCGTGCAAATTATCGAAGTTGAAATATTTCATTTGCGTGTACGAAATCATCAACAAATTAATAATAGGCCCTGAATTCCGTATGATTTACGCAATTATAACTACCATACCATTAGTCCATTATTACTCCATCACCATCACCTCTAAAACAACTTAGCTTTACTGCTTTATTAACACAAAGTAGAAAGGTCACATTTTCTAATCAACAACTATCATGAGCGTCAAAAAAGTGGACCAATTGTGTTACTCATTTATGACGGAAAAAGGTCCCATTTTCTTAATGGGAAAATAATCAAATATCTTTCATTAGAAAAAGATTTTTTCGAGAAATGCTTTCTGGTATTTAGTTAGGTCTATCAAAAACAACATTCTTACCTCCAAGAATAAGATCTTCCTACACTCTTACCAACTTAGTGAAATTACACTTAGTATGTTGGGGCTTTCCAGCATTTAGTTAATAAGCAGAATTATTATTTTTTTAAAGCAAATACATATTAAAGACTGGTAAAAGTATTAACAAATCGAGAATGTTTTAATGAAATTTACGGGTACTAATAATAATGTTACAAATGCTAATTGGAGCAAAGCCATAGTTTAATGGGATCAGACTTTCAGATTTGCCCAACGTAAAATCAAATCAAATTTTACCTAGTATCCAACAAACAAAAATGTTATCACGCCCCGGACTAAATCAGATCCAATTCAGGCTGACCAGAATCTATCCATGTCTTAAACTACTAACGACATTAATGACCAATATTCAAAAAGAGACGAGGAATCTGAAGCCAACACAATGAATTTCACCTGAACAAGAATAAGATAATAGCTACTTTGGCGAGAAAATAGCAATACTATAGCGTTGTAGTCAGCCAATAAAGCAACAAAATATTTTGTACGATAGTTTGGATATGAACTTGCAAAATTCTACACTACTACAATAAGGATCTGAAAAATGATTATTTGTGATGTGTGCAAACGCTGTGTTCTCCTATGCACGGATACCCCTGTTAAGACTCACCATCCGAGATCCGTCCATATTATGGCTTCCCCTGGCAGCTGCATTTGTCTGGTATCGTGAACCTTGACCACCATGAGTTCGGGCCTGACCAGTCCTGTCCCTTGATGCAAATCTACCGCTGGCATTATACCCGGTTCGGCCTCCACTGCTTCCCTGCCTGCCTTGTGAGAAGGAGAATTCCTGCCACTTACCAGCTGCAGCTACAGCGGCATAATCCTGGCCATCCCTGCGCTTCAGTGGAAGGCCCTCCAATGAACCCCCACCGATCCTAGACTCCATAGCTCTTTCATTAGTTTCTGATAGAATTGCCAGCTTTTCTGTCAACTGGAATGCCAAACCCTGCAATCTTGTATGCTCAACATCATGGAAGACCACACAGCTAGTTGGTTGATCCCAGCTTGCATGAAGCTCCTCACTGCTAATCATTTTGTTCACAATGCTATGAACTTGTGAATCTGAAAGGTCAAACATCCCTGCAAGCTGATCCAAACTCAGAGAATTGTAAGAAGAAGAATATGTAAAAAGGTAGGTCCTCAAGGCCTCTTCCTTGATTTTGGCTCTAAGCATCTCAAGAACACTATCTTTGTCCTTAAGAAGCCTCCACATATCAAGGGACTTGATCACATCAAAGGCCTTTAGGAAATCTCCTTGTCTGAGGGCACGTGTGGCTGCCATTACGTGGTCCCTAACATTTTCAGGTGGGCCTGTGAAAGTTTGCCTCTCACTAATTTCAAGCAATCTCCGGAAGTTCTTGCTTATGACCCTGCGCTTTGCGTCATGACTATTGGCTGCCATGTTTGGCACCTCTAGTAGCATGGCACATATCAGATGGACAGACTCAAGAAGCTCAAGATTTATATGCATATGATATGGCATTTGACGTCTTCGTTCCATCCTTTCCTGCCAAGCATCAATGTGTAGATTTAATGCTAAGACAGACTCACAATGAAGGAACAGCAGAAAAAAATACCAACATGAATAAGTAAGTAAAACAGATGATCATCTGGCTTATTTACAATGCAGTTAAGAGTTAGTAAGAATATGGCTGAACCCCTTGCCTATTTGCAACCCCCCATTCAATTTGTTGTATTCCAACCTTCATAATTCACTTTAATACAGTCGAAGGAGATATTAAATTTGAGTTGTCCCATCTTGCATCATTCAACTTATGCTTTCCTTAATATTCCATATACTTATCAAAAAGAAAATATTTTATATACTTAAAATTATACAACGATGAAATTCTATGAACCTTCTCACTGTAAGGTTCATGCTTCCTGATATCTTTGAACCCTCCATCGATAACTTTTAACTTCTCTCAACTTGCATTAAACTTATTTAGTTCCCTTTCTTCCGTGGCAGCCTAGTTAATATCAAATTTTGAATTATATTATAGACACTATACCAGGTTTTAACTATCCATGTACTGTACTGATGGTAGAATATCAAATCCAAAAACCTCAAAATACAATTGCAGGATTAATTTACAGCAAGGCAGTAATAACCTTTTTTGCGTCTTAACATGCATTACAGGAAGGAGTCCAAAGAGGGATTGTGACTGAGTAAACAGCACGGGTATTAATTGATACGAGCATGGTTAGCATGGGGAATATTAGGATGGGCTTTCTATATATGGATGATAGCTTGGAGCCCGGAGGAAGGAATGAAGAAACAAATACACAAGGTCATGGGAAATCAAGATGCCATTTGGGATATCGATTTTAGTCGCTCGATTGAGATCGTTATCATTAATGAAGGGAAAGCAAGTACAGAACTAGACAACCTTACCCAGCAAAAAAGAGCAAGAACACTTTGGGTCCTACTATTAGTAAGACAAAAAAACACATAAATACCATTTCAATCATTAATACCCATGATCGTCCACTCTTTTTTTCCCCATTATAGTACATATTATTGTGCTTGGCACCACATTTGGAGAACGTGACAGAAAGAAGCTACAAATTGCAATTCTGAAGCTCGATAAAGTATGAATTTCAACACAACAATAAAGTAACATATGAGATGCAAAAAAAAAAAAAGAAATATCTTGCTTAAAGGAGCAAATATATATATATATATATATATATATATATATATATATATATATATATATATATATATACTGATAGCCGTGGTGTACGAGCCAGCTTTCGCGCACCTCAACTAATTCTACGGGATACCTGCCACCTCCCACCAGCAACAGGTACCGGGTAACTCTGTCCATCAAATATATGACATAAATACGGCCAAACAGCAAATATTAAATACCTGTTCCGGGGTCTTCTCATGATATCTGCTTTGGGAGACACCTTGTGCAAGTAATTCCTTCACCCTGCCAGCAGAATACAGTTCAGAAAGGCAACCTTGTGCTTCTGGAACGAGTCCCACTCTGAATGCACAGAGACCAAGCTGAGCCATGGCTCTGTTAAAAAGTATCTGAGTTGAAATGTCCATGTGCTGGATATTATCCTGCAAGTGACTCATTAACAACAAGTCACGGGATACTGAAAACTCATCAAAGAGAGCATGATTGTACATGTCACAAAGCATTGCACGTGCCTTGGTCCGCTCATCCCCATGTTTGTAAATGAGCGAAACAAGGACGTCCATCAATGACCTGCTGCTCTCTTCAAAGGCAGGTTTCCTGGGCACAAGCTCAGGAGTCGGAACAAATGCTAGTGGACCTTTACTCTCCTCAACCACCTTGTTCTCTTCAGTCTCCTCTCCTTCTCCTTCTGCTATTTCAGCCAACTTCCTCATAGCATCATACACCTCTTGCGGCTTATAATAAATGAACTCAACCTGTTTAAGAGCCACTTTTGCAGCAGCCCTGTAGTCCCCCCCACGCACTAAATAATCTTGGACATTTTGAGCAAGAACCAAGAACAATGGCTCATCCCTCAGCCTCTCAACATATTCACGAGTGTGTGGATCAATGACCTGCAAGCTCTTAAAGAATTCAACATCTATCCTTTCAACAAAGGCTACCAAGTTCCCCCAGATCCTTATTGTTCCTGCATAATCTGATCCTTTCTGGGTTTCATTCTCATCAGGCTCCACACTGTCATCAACTACAATATTAGGGTACTGGGTCAACATGTCAAGTATGGTAAGCATATTCTGCACACACTTTTTCCATACGTTTACAGGCATGTGCCCACTGAGACTTGGATTAACATCAAACTGGGCAGAGACAACACTGAAAAGAATTTCAAGCTTCTGAGCTGGGGTCTTGGCCACCTTGGTCAAAAAGGTGAGCTGCTCAACCAATTCAATCCTTCCGGTCCCCTTCCTACCCCTCGAAGCAACAATTTCCTTGAACTTGTTGTTGACTATATCCCACGTGATTTGACTTGGGTCCTTGAACTGTTTATCCATTAGTTTGTCTTTCTTGCTCAGCATTATGTTCCACCCTCCTATACCAGGTAGCTCATCCGGACCTGAAAGGTCATCACCGGAGATCTTAGTAGGGTCCTCCTCAAACACATCTTCGTCCTCATCTTCATCCTCATCCTCTTCTGACTCTTCATCATCCCCACATTCATCCTCACTTTCAGGAGGATTCTCCCTATATCTGTTGATCAACTCTTCGTACTGCTTATTATTTTTTTTGAGCTTTTGTTTCATTGAATTCAAGGCTTTGGCATTGCTACTACTCATCTTCTTCTTTGCCTCCTTATTGGCCAAAGCCTGAGTCAAAAAATCCTCCAGCATCACTAGAGTTTTGATGTACAGATTTGGAGCTCTAACTGACTCTGTGATGCGCATGACCTTCTCCAGCTGCTTATTGATCTTGTCAAAGCTCTCTTGCAGACTGACCCAGTCATTGATCTTCATGGCATTCTTCATCTGGTCAACTGTAGCTGACAATTCATCAAAACGCTTGTCCTTGGCTGAGCGGACAACACGCTTCTCATCCTCTGAATTTTCACTGTAACTATCATCCGCTGCAAGATACCTCGATCCACCCCCTGGTCCGGTGGGCTCAGCTGGTCTCTCAACCAGCTGCTCAATATCACTCCCCACCTCCGAATCAGTCTCAGAGTCAGTCTCACTGTCACCCTGTTGACGACCATGAAAATTAGAGATCAGGTTTCACCTACTTAAAGGGGCAGTTTAAGCGGAATGGAGCATGCACATGTCTAAGATTAAAAAACTTAACGTTTATGATAAATAAACTCATGCATGTTAAGTAATCCAATTTCAAGGCTCCTCAGAAGAAACAGTTGAATTAATATCAATTATATAAGTTGTGTTTGCTACGGATGAACAATTCTACAGAGAAAGTTCTCCACGAAAACAGTTTTTTCTTTTAATAATTCAGTGTTAAAAAAAATAAAAGCAAATGACATACTGCAATCGTATAAGGTGAGTGGAGCATTCCAAATAACAAAAAAAGGTTGACATAATGTTTAATCTGAAGTTTGAAGCACATAATATTAAGTAAAAGTTGTAATATTTGTAAACAAAAATTGTTTCCGCGTGTTTTGTTTTAGAAAGAAAAATTGTTTCTCCCTGCTCACCCAACACAACTCATTCTCCCACTTTCCGTAAAAAGTACTTCCAATCTTTTTTAATAATTCAAGACAATCAAACAATGAGCAAATATTTTCATCAAATAGAATGAATTCAAACATGTTCCATTCAATACCAACACACACCCCATATTCCCATCAAACAAAATTACTTTTCATAATAATTTCTTTCAAAAAAAAATAAAAAAATTCCACTAATTCAGAAGAAACATAATCACTATAATCTAAAGGACTGATCCATAAAGTTATTAAAAAACCCTCTTACATCCTTAAAACAAAAAGGGAACAAATAAAAATAATATCTTTTTTTTATAACCATGGTGTCCGGGCCACCAGCGACTAAATCCACAAATAAAAATAAAATCTTTCCTCCAACAAAAAGGGAACAAATAAAAATAAGATTTCAAAGCAAATTTTAAAAAAGACAAATTAATTACCTGAGTCCAAAAACGCGAAGCCATCTTGTTCAACAATAAGCTATTACAATACCAGAATTATGAAAAACTGCATTCGACAAATCAAAATATAAATTAGAATTATGTATAAAATAAATCTACCACAAAAAAAAAACATATATTTAATTAAATCATAAATAACCTGCAGGTTAAGATCGCCGAGAGAGTGAAGTTGGATGAGGCGGTTTCGATTTGAAACCCTAAGGGCACTGTTGGGATAAAGATGAGTTTGCCGTTTGGATTTGGCTGTAAAGAACTCGATTGCCTACTGGAGGTTATAAAGCTTGGGCTACCTAGTTATTAGGCCCAAAAATGTTTTGGGGGAGTATTATTGGTTTATTCCTTTTTATTACTCCTTTTATTAAGGGGATATAACTTAAAATAGAACGATAAATTGAATCAGTTATAGCATAAATTTTTCACTTTTTCGTTTAAGTGGAGGTTTGACCATGAAAACTAATTTTTGAAATTGGAGTTGGAATTATGTTTGTCAATAAAAATAAATTGAAATTTTTATTAAATTTTTATAAGAGAAGTGGGAGCGAAAAAAGAGAAAAATACAACTCCAAGTTGTATATGAAATTTCCATAGCCAAACACCAACTTAGAGTTGTATTTAGAATAAAATGAAAAAAAATTCCAAAGAAAGAAAAAAATTCTCATGGCCAAATGGGCACTAAGTTTATTTCATATCATCGTCATAAGAAATAAAACAAAAGTAAAAAAAAAAAAAAAATAACAATAGAAGTTCTCTAACAAATTTAAAATATATCCTCAACTAGTAGCTATCAAGTTCCTTTTTTTTTTTTTTTTCCATTGTACATTATTTTTAGATAAGTGCATTGATACCAAATATTTGTAAGTCTTTCGAGATAATTTTCTTTCATGTGATTTTAGTTTTACCCCATATTCCCCTTTTAACACCTTCACTTATCATAATTCTATACCTACGTACCCATGCATTTGTAAATCGATGCAAAAACATGTCTGAACCATCTCAAACGACCTTCTCCGCAATGTATGCTGCTTGCTCATGCTGACAAATATGGTCATTTTTATTATTAGTTTATCTGATATGACATTACAACCATCTTAGAATCAACATAAATGTAACACTCATCTCGTGGATAAGTTGGACTTTAACAACTCAACATTCACTACTATATATATATAACATTATCGGTCTTATAATTATTTTATAAAATTTATCTTTTACTTTGATAGGCATTCTTCTATCACGCAACACTCCAATAGCACTTCTCAACCATCTAGTTTTAATCATATGAGTGACATTTTTATCTACCCTTTCATTTTCTTTGAAACGACAAGATATCTAAATTATTTATATTTTGACACCACAATCCCATCTAATCTCACCTCAACTTCTCACCTGTCACAGATTCATAGTAATCTTTTTGGGTCCACATTTGAGAAATGTGAATTAGGATAAGCAATTCAACTCAATAGTTAGGTGTAATAGTCAAAGTGTAACGAAGTCAAGTAGTAACCAATTTCTCCACTATATTAATACGACGAAAATTCAATTACAATTTTAGAAAATAAATGTAATAACTTAAAAGGTAAAAAAAAAAAAAAAAACTAACGAAAATGTAGATATATTGAAAGTAAGAATTAGGATAGATTGAAGAAGGAGTTGAGGAACTAGACTCAGAGAAAGCAAGATGAGAGACATAGATTTTGCCAAAGCATGATCATAATTGCATAATCCTTTCTTTCCAATACCCAGTCCTATTTAAGTTGTTTCTTGTTGGGCCTGGATCCCAAACCAGTCTTTGTGAAGGTCTTTTGGTCCTATTGTTACTTCTCAGCTCAGTAGTTGCTTTTGTGACATCTGTATTTAAATTGGGTCGGGACTGATTCATAACACAAAGGATCTAGTAAATTATACTAGCAAAAGTCTTCGTAGCGAATTCTACTCTCTCGTAACTTCAATATGGGATGCTAATTACAATGTACACATAACACATATACAACAAATTATTTTCTCCAAATACACATTGTAATATATTGTCTCCTGCTATCACTAAGAATATATTGGGTGGAATGATATATACTTCTCAGTCTTCTTAATGAGTTTATATTTATTTAAGTAAAAGTAAAATATTATGGACTTCAGAGTGGAAAATGTACAAGAGATAGTATATCCAAGATGTTTGCACACCTACTAAGCTACTACTGCAACAACTACAACAGAAAAATAAGAAAAAAAATTAAAAAACTCAGTATAATTTCACAAGTGAAATTCGGGAAGGACTAAACGTACGCAGACCTTATCTCTACTACTATATATAACTTAAATCCACAAAAAAAAAAAAAAAAAAAAATCGTGCTAAACATTTGCTTGCACAGCTACTACAAGTCATATTACGAAGCTACTAGACAAAGGGGAGTTTTCTTGTGCATTGTGAGCCCCAAAGCTTCTTCCCTATCAAGATCCTTATCTTTCATCCCTTCAGGAAGTGACCAATCATAATGAAATAATAAATTAGCAATTGCAAGCTCAACAAGTGGTATAGAAAAATTAATTCCTGGACACCCTCTTCTCCCTGCTCCAAATGGCAAAAACTCAAAATTTTGTCCTCTATAATCAATCTCCTTATTCAAGAATCTCTCTGGCAAAAATGTCAAAGGATCTTCCCAGTATTTTGGATCGGTCCCAATTGCTGTCGCGTTGATGAGGACTCTTGTATTTGCTGGGATTTCGTAGTCCATTATTTTGCAACGAGAAATTGTGACTCGAGGGACTAGTAATGGGGCTGGTGGATGAAGTCTAAGGGTTTCTTTGATGACCAATTTCAAGTATTCAAGTTTGTATAGATCAGTTTCGTGGACATTGTTTTCCCCCTTAGCAACTTGTCTTACTTCTTGTTGAACTTTTTTCATGACTCTTGGATTTAATATGAGCTCTGCCATGACCCATTCTATGGTTGTTGATGATGTATCTGTTCCCGCTATGAATATATCCTGTCCGTAAATAATAATGTTTAGTTTATAAATTAAGAGAAATTTTTTAAAAAAAAAATTAATGTTATCGGATTACATTTACATGTTAGAAAAATGGAAGATGGAGAATCTTGAGGTGTGCGAATGAAATAATTATGTGTATTTCCCAAATTCAACATGCTTTTTCTATTATAAATTGAAAGCAAAAACACCATAGTTATATTTAAAAAAGAATATCCAAACAGAAGAGATATGGAGGAATTAGAAAATTATACTACTCAGTTCTATATACTAATATGACAAAGTTAATGTGATAGTACTAGCTAGTTTTGACAAATTCAAGGTAATCTATTTTATTTTCAAGATTATAAAGTCTTTAACTCTTTATAAAAGATTACTTTTAAATACTTCTTGAATAACTTGACCGCATAATTTTTGTTATACTGTTATGTATATATCATGTATAGTATAAGTTAAATCCTTATTAAAGAATTAAAAAGGAGAAAGAACTAGAAAAGACTAGAGGAGAAATAAAGGACAAACTTACAGCAAGAAGGCCTTTGATGTGACTATCTTGGAGAGGGGCATCTTGGTTTGGATCCTTCTTGATTCGAATCAACACATCAACAAGATCTTCATCATCTCTTTGTTTAATCCAATTTCTTGAATCAACATGATCCTCTATTACTTTGTCATAGTACTTATCTAGTTCTCTAAAATTCTTTCCCAATCTTTTATCTAGCCCATTAATTTTGTTAATCCATGCCATCTTAGGGAAATAATCAGCAACATTAAACTCACCCAATAATTCTTGTGTTTCATAAAGAATTTCATGAAACTTTTTCTCTCCATTATCTTCTCCTCTTTCATCAGTACTCCCTTTTCCAAAAGCCACACGACAAACAACGTTATTCGACATGGCTAGTGCCAATGAACTTATGTTAACAGTTGAGTTCAAAGAATTGCCAACTTTTTGAACCAAACGACTCACTTCCTCGTCTCGAATTGATGAGAAACTTAGTACTCTCTTTGCGCTTAGCAACTCCAAGACTAGAATTTTCAGAACCTCTCTCCAGTAATCACCTGTTGAAGACATAATTAAGTAAACAAGATATGTATTCTCCAACGATTTTATCTAAAAAACACATGATTCGATATGATATCAGAACATTCATAGATCTTGAATGATTTAAATTTAAGTCTTACACCCACTCAGGGGCGGATCTACTACAGGAGTATAGGGTGCCACACAATCTGCAAATTAAACCTCACTAGAGGAACTCATATACTCTATATATATCTTGAAGAAAATACACATATACGGATATACTAAATGATGGCACACGAATTAGTAAACATTTAATTACGAGGTACCACAAATAACATTTATCTTCAGAAATGGTGCGGCACGTGTGACCTCTAAATCCTAAATCTGTCTCGGTTGCCACTCATTGTTAAATATATTTGCCCATATAAAAGAAAATGAATCACGACCACACGTAAAGTGGTATGTTAAAGGACATATAATTAAATAAATAAAAGCATACCATACGGAGCAAAAGATACATTACAACAATTATAGCTAAGTTTTCTTGCAGCATATAAGGCGGGACGGCCAGCGAAAGCAACATCATGTGTTCTAAATATCTCTTTGGCAACATCAGCCGAGGAGACAACAAGAGTTGGGATAGAACCTAATTGCAAGAAAATGAAATCCCCATATTCATTGGAAAGTTTTTGAAGTGAACGATGAGGCAATTTTCCAAGTTGATGAAGGTTTCCTATAATAGGGAGTTTGCTAGGACTTGGAGGGAGCTTTTTTCCTTTGTTTAATTTCTTCTTTGTGAATGAAACTATTATGAACAAAAAGAGAAGGACACAAGCTAACATCTTCAAGAACACAAGGGGACTC
This sequence comes from Capsicum rhomboideum, assembly GCA_031232105.1. Classification (NCBI taxonomy): domain Eukaryota; kingdom Viridiplantae; phylum Streptophyta; class Magnoliopsida; order Solanales; family Solanaceae; genus Capsicum; species Capsicum rhomboideum. The sequence goes on along the minus strand of CP124713.1, from coordinate 3,685,324 downwards.
ATTTGTATTTGGGGTTTGTAAAGGATACCATCCATCTTATTATAGATGAGGAAATTAACAAAGGCCAGTTTGGCACGTAATTTACTACGAGTCAGAGAAAATTACTTTGACTTATTAGCTGGCCAAGTGGACCAACGTGAAGAGAGAATAAAATTTACAACTCGCATTTTTGTTTACGCGTCTTAGTTTGATAGGATACGAAGTTTAAAAAAATAAGAAAACTTGTGAATGTTATGATTTAAAACTGAAGATGTATATAATGTGTTTAAATACTCACTAAATATCTTGATCTTAAATATATCATATAAAATATAATATATATTTTTTTTAATAATTGAGTTGTGTACACCTAGCTAGAGTAATTTTATAAAATACTTGTCACCTCTCACCACTAACATATATCAAGTAATTCGATTTACCAAGACTAGAATAAATAGAAAAAAATCACTTAAATCCTAATGTTATGGAATAATTTAGCCGCCTTAATGGATAAGGAAAACTGAGTCGTTGAAGATATTGTTTTATACTCCTTCTTCATTTTTATTTTTTTCCAGTATTGACTTGACACACTTTGAAGTAATATATAGGAGACAATTTTACTATCTTTTAAAAATAATAAATTTAATATTTTAAAAAATAATTATAATTAATAATAAAAATAAATAAATTATTTGTGATAAATTATCTCTTAATTTTCTAAATTAGACAAATAACAATGGACGGAATGAGTATACAAAGAAGTTGCACCCCACGTGTGGAATAAAAATTCAAGAAATGTGAATAGTGCAACACACATGTCTCGCAAATTCAAGAAATGTTAATGGTCCTAGAAAACGATTGGAATGCTGAGAAATATCTCTACATCTATACGACTTACTCCCTCCGGTCCAAAACAGAAAAAAATAAAATTTTGATGCTTTTTTATGATTCATTATGGATGAATTTTTTAAAGCTTAGAGATATATTAATTATTTTTTTTCAAAATTACTCTTCTTTTTAATGAGTTCTTTTTTTTTTTTTTTTTTTTTTTTTAACTATCTCTAGCTTTAAGAAGAATTTGAAAAGAAGCAAATGATAATTTGAGACAAATTATCCTATCACAAAATTTCAATATTTCCGACTGGAGAGAGTAAGCAGAGATATAGTGCGACTAGTTTTGCATGAAATTTATTTAAAATATGATCGATTGTTACTGTTAACAGTTTGATTCTATAAAGGTCAAAGTATGCCAACCACCTAAAGGTCATTTGGTAGGGTGTATAAGAATAATATAAAATATTGTGTATTAGTACTTGTATTAGTAATGCCTGCGTAAGTTATGCTTGTATTAGTTATTCTTGCATTTTTCTTATGCAGTGTTTGGTTTGGTGTATTAAAATTAACATGAATTGCATAATTTCTAAAAAAAAAAAAAATTACAAAATATCCGCCATAAATATGGTGGAAAGGATGTGGAAAAAATTTCGACGGACAATTATGACTTTAACCATACTAATGCATGCATTAGAATCCATTGCATTACTAATATCATGGATTTCTATGCATTTGTAATACACTCTCTAATACTAAATAGAGTGTATAACTAATACGAGTATTAGTAATACCTAAGATGAAAAAGTGTACCAAACAAGATATTAGTAATACACAAAGCTAATGCAAACATTATTTTTTCTAATACACTCTATCAAACGATCCCTAAGAGTATGAGTTGTGAATATGAGTTGGAATTTGGGAAGGGGATGTGTTGTTTGACATATTTAAATCATTAACTAATTTTTTATATCAATTTCAAGTCGATTTTTTGTTTTGTTTTGTTTCTCATTCAGTGTCCGATATTCATATTGGAGCATGACTAAATTTGAATTCGCGCTGGGAAGTCCCACATTGGGGGGTAAAGCGCTTCCTAACAAAGGCGACTCCGTACCTAGAGAGACTCGAACTCGAGACCTCTGGTTAAAAATAAATGAGTATTTACTGTTGTTTCCGGGTACAACAACTATTTGTATTTAAACAGCAGGAACTTCAATTTTAAGTTCAAGAACAACCAAGAAGTTCAACAACTTCAAACACAAGTTCAACAACAATGAACTATCAAAATGAAGTTTCTACTATTTTCTGGAAAATAGCTAAACCATAAGAAAAGAGATGAAATAGAAATGTAAAATCAAGTCCACCAAATTCTTTGTGGGAGCTTTTTTCCTTTGTTTTTCTTCTTTGTGAAAGAAACTATTATGAACAAAAAGAGAAAGAAAGAAGCTAACATCTTCAAGAACACAAGGGGACTCATTTTTGCTTGAGGTTTCATGTAGAGGGGTAGCGATCCCTTTCTTATTATAGATGTGGAAACAGCAGCCAATTTGGTACACTCTTCCGTCGCATTTCACGTGGCATCCTTTCTTTTTTTAGTTCGTCCCAAAAAGAATGTAATATTACTATAATTAGAAAGAATTTAGATTTAAAAATCTCATTTTACCCTTAGTGAAATAATTTATAAATGGCCACACAAATATTAAATATTGTTTTAAACCACAAATTTCAAAAGTCTTTTTTTTTTCTTAAATACCCTGTCAAGTCAAATGATGCTACATAAAATGAGATGGAGAGAATATTTAATTACTACCGAGTTAAAAGCTTGGATAGTCACTTAACTTTGGGTAATTGGCCTCCAAAGTCACTCAACTTTGTTCTGTCATTCCAAAGTCACTCAACTTTGGGCAACCCGCTTTTATAGTCACTCAACTTTGTTTTGTCTTTCAAAAGTAGTCACTCAACTTTACCAAGTTAGCTTCTATGGTCATTTTTCCCAAAAATATAATTTTCAATAGCTATTTAATGATATGATAACAATAAATTTTAAGATTTTTTTTTAATTTTTATTAAAATTAATATTTAATTATTAAAATAGTTTTTTGATTACTGTTGCTTTGATGTCATAGGGAGTTCATTTTGTTCAACTGTTTTGGTTGTAATACCAACAGAGTTTTGCCTATGTACAGAATGTTAACACTTTTGGCAATAAAAATATAAGTTGTTTATTTACCAAAAAAAATATTTACTTATTAAGTTCTCATATTTAATAATTTAACATTAATATTATGATATTAATATTAATTAATATGATTACATATTTAGTTATTAATATTTACTAATTTAAGAATATTGTTTCATTGATCTTAGTAAATTAGTATTATGTGTTAATCATATGTATACACTATACACTATACACTATAAAGAAATAGGACCACCTCTTTAAAAAATATATATATAAAGCATCCTATTAAATAAAATCCATATGTATCAGAATGCTAATTTCAACAACACATTGCCAAAATTGAAGTAGTTGTAATTCTCACTGAACATCAAAGAACGAAAATAAATTTTCCAAAAATTTCTTAGCTCTCTAATACTTGAATACCAAAATAAGCAGGAGGTGCTGGCGTGCTGTTGCTTGTTCCTTGGAGCTGAAAATGTAATTTTTATTAATTAAATATATGTAATCGTATTAAATATTAAATCATTTAATATTTAAATATGTAATGATGTTAATTTAAATATGAATTTTAAATTATAAATATGAGAACTCAATAATTAAATATTAATCTGTAATTTTTTTTTTAAAAAATAACAGATGTAAAGCCATTAAATAGGTATTGGAAATTATATTTTTGAAAATAATGATCATATAAGCTAATTTAGTAAAGTTGAGTGACTTTGAAAAACAAACAAAGTTGAGTGACTATGGAGGCCAATTATTCAAAATTGAGTGACTTTAGAAAGACAAAATAAAGTTGAGTGGCTATAACAGTTAATTACCCAAAATTGAGTGGTTGTCCAAGCTTTTAACTCAATTACTACCACTACTAGAAACTTCGAATTATTGGTTGGCCAAGTGGACCAACTCGCAGAGAGGATAAAATTTACAACTCCCTCTGTCTCATTTCTAATTTGTGTTAATTTGACTGAAAATAAAATTTCAAGAACTTAAAATTTTAAAAAGTAAAAAGAGCATACGATTTTTATGATATGAAATTGAAAGTGTAGGTAATACAACAAAATGCTTATTAATTTTATGATCTTAAATATATTATATATTATATTTTGATTAAAAAATTATTAATTATATAAAAAAAAACATTTTATTTGAAATATACTAAAAAGAAAAGAATGAGAGGAGCAATAAATAATTTAGCCGTCTTAAAGGACAAGGAAAGGCAATATATTTGTCTGTTTTAACCAAAAAAGAAAGAAGGTAATATATTATTTTAATATTACAAAAGGTTGAACACCAATGTGGAATTAAAAATTCAAGAAATGCCACACGAAGATTTTCTTCTTTTTTTTTTTTTTTTTTTTTTTTTGTATCCAATCACTTGTATTAATTATTACTACTAAGTAGGGAATTAAAGCACCACAACTAAGCTACATCCTAGCTTGCTGTTCTAATTCAAGTTTCACCAGTACAGCAGGTCCTATTCTAGAGCTATAAAAAGGACAACCTAATAAAAATTCTAGCTGTTGTAACACTTCCTGCATCTTCTTAGAAGCTCTAACATTACAAGTGCATGCTAATTCTCTTGTGATTGAAAACTATATTATTCCTTTCTATCCACAAGGCATGAACATGTTCAGTATACACTATCTTCAAGATTATAATCCAGCTTGGATTGACTACTACTCCTTGGTCTGTTTCCATATCCATTCCCTCATTTCATTTCCATTTGTGACTCTAGTAGCCCTTCTCTCAACCATTGTATTAAGATCCTTCCCCACAGGCTTAATTTGAGCATAGGTGCACTGTTGAAACAGATGATCATTTGTTTCTGCTGAATTACCATACAGAACACAATTTGTATTAATATTAAGACCCCATTTTGATAATCAATCCGATGTACATGAGGATTTTCTTTTTAATTGGTTTCAAATATATATATTTAATGACATTAGTAATATTTTAGTTATGTTGGATTTCATATATTTGGCAAAATATTCACAATGATGTGCTCTTCTATTAAAAAATTGATTTATTTTAAGATTAGTTTTAAAGTTTCACAAAGTTTTCGCATGTTTAAATATTAATCAAAGTACATTACATAAATTGAATCGGAGGAAGTATGATTTTTTTACTCAATTTCTTCTCTTTTTTTTATTTTTTGCTCTATATATATTTGTTTTGATCCGGAAATGATGATGATGTGTTGGTAGTAGTGTCAATAAAAGAAAATGCTTCAGATAAGTAATGTTTTCGGGTCGTTTAATAGGAGGCATAAGGTGGGATATCTCATGGGTAAGTTTGAGATATCCGATGGATAAAAATTATATCATATTTGGTTGATCGTATATATTTATCTCGGAACTAATTTATATCATCAACCAAACATGGTATAAAGCTCATACCAAATTTAGTTTTGATATAACCCATCTTATCCTATCAACTATGAGATTATTTTATATCATCTTCTCTATGATATAAAATAGTCCAAGAGAGTTACCTAGTTAGATGTGTAAATGAAGAAGACCAAACAAAAATTCTTCAAATGGCATGCTACATAATAAAAACAAGTTTCGATTTACTGTTCCGATTATCTTTTGGTTTGTTTTGAAATAAGTTGTGTTTTCTATAATAAAAAAGATATGTACTTAGTTATTCTCTTTGAAATTTATCCAAATTTAAAATAGTAGGTTCTAATTAATTAGGGATAATTTATAGCTGGACAATTAAAAGATAGAGTTTCATTTTGACAAGTAATGCAAAGATAGAGTTTCATTTTGACAAGTAATGCAAAAGGCTATTAAATTAAGTTAATAAGATCACTTCTTTATCTTTCGGGGTTTAGATTCTAAACTTTAGAAGGTTGCAAGTAAAATTGAAAATATATGTTTAAAATACTAAACGAGTAAAAATAAATGGAAAAAGTATCTTTACGCCTATAATTAATTGACTTATTATTAACATGAAATTTATTTATAAAAAAATGATTGTTATATGTCAATGTGACAGTTTAGTTCTGGAAACGTCAAAGTATGCCAACTGCGTAAATAGAATGAGGTTGCACTTCAAAACACTTTCAACTTACTATTTAATTGGCCTAATATATGGGGTTGTTCGTTTCTTAACCAGTATAAGATTTGATTTTGAGTTCTAGATATGAAATTTTTTTGACTGAAAATGGTTCATCTAAATGGGCCTTGTGTACGCAATACAAATTTGAATTAATCAAACTTCAATTTGAATACTGAACACTAAATGAAAAATCAAAAAAACTTTCATCTTGGTTTTGGTGTTGGTGAGGGTGGGGGTGGGTGTTGGTTGACGTACTTGAATCACTAACTAATTTCTGATATGAATTTCAAGTCGAGTTGTTGGATATCGCCCCTCTAAAAATTATTCTGCACCTATGTTTATTATCAAATCATATTACTTTATTATGATCAACTCAAAATTCAGGTTAAAATTAAAGTTAAACTATGTGTCATGAGGTAAACACAAAGTGCGGATGAATTTTTAACATGCCCGTCGTGAATAGCCAATTTTAATGCACATAAGTCTGTAATACCATTGTATTGCATATACTTGATTCATGGAAAAGTATTGCACATCATTGAAACAAGTAAAGGACGGTGGAGGCTAATTGATTTGCCCTTTGAGAATCACCAAGTTCGAATAAGAGATACCATCCATATGCAAAATTAACATTGAACTCTTCAGGCTTGAAAATAACAGAAAGTTACAGCATCACAAACCATTGGACTATGCCAAAATGTATACTATCATATTCTTTTAAATTCTAAGCGAACTGCCAACTCCTTATATAGAATGTAGATCGACACATTCAATGTACTGTCTAACTCCAATGCATGAAGAGCCTTACTAGGCCCTCATTTGCCACTTTAAGCAGCATACGTACATTCTTCATAACCTGCATTCATGTGCATAAATTATCACACAAGTTATACTTTTCAATACTGAACAATTAGTAATAGAGAAAAATTCAACTGATTAGTATTAGTTATTAAAGTCGTAACCATGCAATTTTGTCAAGAAAAAGTACTTACTAGGATCATAGATTGTGACAACACCGGTATTAATGAAGTTACAGTCATAATCGTTACCACCATTTGCTTGATAATAAGCATTCATCGCGTAAGAAGCATGAGCTCTAACAGTATTAGGCTCGTAGCAAGGGCCACCATCTTTTATAGGTTGACAATCTATTCCCCAACCACAGACGAAGTCTATGTTCGACTGTAAAGCTACATCACTAGCATCTGGCCTCGGCACGCACCATTTCTTCCACACTTGAGGTGGCATAGCAGGAGGAGAAGCCTGAATTTCCAATTTTAAGTCAGTAAATACAAAGTAACGCAACATCCATCATACGTTTAATTGGACGTACATATTATAATTACGCCTAACGTGAGCACATACAAGTACTCATTCCGTCCCAAAACAAGTGTCGTTTTACCATTTACACACTTAATAATATGTAGCCTTTGAATGGGGATCGGATCCACCCATGACTAGTAATTTATTCCATTCAAGAATCGGAAAGATCAAATTATGAAAAAGTGCGGGAGATTTCTTGGATCAATAATCATTCTCGGGGATTATCTAAATTTTCGAAAATTACCTGTGAATTAAGCAGAATACCCACGTCGTAAACGGGGCTGAAATCGGGTCGGAACAACCCGAAATTACGCTCCGACGTACCAGGCTTAAGGTCTTCATTGAACAAGGAGAAAACGTACGTCTCAAAGGTCCTGTTTGGCATCAATGGCGTACCCACACCTGAGTTTACATGCTTCACAAGATTCACATTGTACGAAATAGCATTCTCCAAACTGACACCGGGTTGACCCGGGTCACCCGCAGAAGGCCAACCCGTTTCCGCTACAACGATATCCACGTCATCATAACCCAAATCCTTCATCGCTGAATACACAGAATCAAGCTGTGCATCAAACATGTTGGTATAATTCATCCCAGTAGCTTCGTCGTAAACGCCATTATTAGCCTTAAACAAAGCATAATCCAGAGTTTTATCGTTAAACCCCAAAAACGGATACGGACAAATCATGAATGGCGATTTCGTTTCACGGTGAAATTCAAGCATCGGGGCGAAAATGACCCGATCGTAGACACTTCTGAACCGACCCGAACTTGGTGGTTCGGAGCGGGCCATGATACCCATTGAATGCGGTGTCGAAACTTGAATGTCATGAATTCCAGCTGCTAACAAAGCTTCATGAATCGCTTTCATGGCGGGGACTAAATGGGCAATAAGATTCTTATCACCAGAAGCCATAACTTCATTTCCAATACAAATGCGATCAATTCTGGTACGTGGAAAGTACGGAACAACGTTTTCTTCAACCCACCATTGTGCACTGGTAGGTTTAGAAACTGATAGAATATCTCCGTTAGGTACCGTAATGGTAACCCAAACGCCGGTATCAGCAAAAGCACGGATGATATCCCCGTTAGCGTCAAAGATTTTGATTTTGTTAATGGTAGTTTTGTCCCTGATGAAAGCGGCGACTTGGGTCGGCGGTGGAAGGTTGTTAGCGACGGTGCCGTAGTTGATGCCGATGAGATAGTCGCCGGTAACGGCGTTAAAGAAAAGGAGGAAGATAACGGAGAGTAAACGGAACTCCGCCATGAACAGTTACTGATGCTGAGTAGGACAAATGTGTACTGCAAATTTTGTGCAATGAAGCAAAAGGGACGTGGGTACTTAAAGGGGAAGAAAACGTGGGAGGTGATAGTGCTAATTGTTGTAATATCAATATGCCAAAATTCTTTGGGGTAAAAAAACAAAATGCTAATTTGGAATTTTGAGAAAAACAAATTTTGATTTTGACCGTATGGAAAGAAGTTTGAATTTCGATGATCTCTAGAATCTAGATTGTTGTTTAAAATTTAAATTCAATTTGATGCAAATTAAAGAGTATTTTTTAGGTGTTAATTTATGTGATTTTGTTTGTTTTTCAAAATTTAAATTAAATTAATTTTGATGAATATTTAAAATGTATATTCATCATTTTACATAAGAAATATTACAATTTATAGAATCTGTGTACATTTTTAAATATTCAAATTTTAGTTTTAAAATATTAATTTGATCTAATTCAATTTAAATTTGAAGATTTAACTCACAATAAGCACCCTCCATTTCAAAAATAAAATAAAATTTACCCACATTTATTTTTAGTCCGTTTAAAAAAAGAATGACCTTTTTTTTGGGAACACTTTAATTTCAATTTTTCACGTGTTATGACTACAAGATTGAATGACATTTTGGTACATTAAACATAACTTTATTTTTAGTCCGTCCAGAAAAGTGTCACATTTTCTTATTTGACAACTATTTAATGTATCATCCCATTTTATTCTTATTGAGTCACACTTAACAAGAAAAATCAAACTAAAAAGTAAGCATTAAAGTGATTAATAAGGTTAGTTTAGTAAACATAACAAAGTCTTCTCTCATTTCTTAAACTCTATGCCCGATTAAATGATGTCAGTCTAGAGCCATCAATATGGGTCAGGCCCGTTGGGCTGACCCGACCCAGCCTGTAATTTGATAGGGTTGGGCTTCAGTTTTTGCAACCCATTTAAGAACAGGGCTTTTTAGCCCAGTCCAGATAAGCCCGTGGCTCGTGGGGCTTGAGCAATATGAATTGGGCCGGCCCATGGGCTGACCCATGAGTCAAATAAAAAATAATTTTAAAATAAAATAGAGTCCTAAAAATAATTAAAAAGTCCAAAATCCAAAATTCACACTCAAAATCTGTTTAAATTATTATAAATATTTAAATTTAATTATATTTATAAAATATGTAAATAGCCACAATCTAAATTAAGTAGTACTAGGTTTAAGCAATTAAACATTAAAATATTAGTTATATTGTTACTCATTAACTATTTAGATTGCTTATTAATATTTTTATTTGGTTCGAAGGGTATCATGTCAAAAGTTATTTAGTTTCGCTATTAGGATTAGTTTTTTTGGTGTATTCGAGGCTTAATTAGCAAGTAGTAACACTATGTAATATTGTCTTGTAAATATTTATGTTTATTTACATTCTAATATTAAATTATAAAAATAATATTTTTTAAAAAATGGGTTGGCCCGTGAGACCCGCAGCCCACAGAGTGATGGTGTGGGCTTGATGTTTTATGGCCCATCATCTTGATGGGCCAGCCCGGCCTGACCCTTCAAACTCCAAAGTTCGTGTGGGCTATCTCAGATGGGCTGGGTCAGCCCGTATTGACAGCTATAGATGCCACATAAATTGAGACGGCGGGAGTATCAAATTACGAAAAATGACAAGTATCAATGCATTTTTGAAAATTTGAGGTGTTGTTGGCCTCCTAACCGCTTGACCAAACAAACTCTTAATCTTTTACTAGAGTTAAGTTTCATTTGTTTACACTTATGTTTAAATCTAAATGGTTCAGACCAATTGAACCATTAAGTACATTAATTTATACTGGTTTTGGACACATGCTTTGCACGTATGTGTCTTATGTCAACTATTTTAAAAAAACTTTTGAGGTATGGGGAAAGGGAAAGGAGGGAGAGGAATCCAACCGAAAGAAACTAGTACTAATCACTTAGCTTAAGGAGTCAAGTTTCTTAAGGTCAGCTGAAACAGTAAAGTAAAGAACACGAGATTTACTGTGGAAATTTTTTTTAATCAAAGAAATAATAATCACGGCCTACAATGTGTACGATGTCCAATAACCTTCACAAACTTCAAAAAAACGATTTCATATTACAACTCTATAATATAAGGAACTAACTTTAATATCTTACTTACTATAATTAATACAACTCTATAATGTAAGGGACTAACGTTAGTATCTTACTTACTAATTGTTAACTCTAATTGTTCTCATTCTCTCCAAGAAAAATTATTTTCTTGTTACAAACCTTTCACACTCACACAGTACGACAATTAACATGAAAGTTATAACTCAATAAAACTCATATTACAAACTTGATGACAACAATCCTAAATACTAGTTCTAGGATTGTTACTACTTCATTTTTCTCCATGAAACACCGTCGTTTATTGTTAGGATTTTTGTCTTGATTTTCTTACCAAATTTGAGTTTTACTTTTCTTTGAAGGAAAGTCAAAGTAATACCATAATTACTTTTTCTTTTTCTAAAAGAAAAATATAATTCTCTTTCATATTTGAGTAACCTCTTTCTTGGAGGAAATATTTTGTACCTCTATAAATTGAGGATCCATCTTGTTATTTCATAACACAATAACATCCACAATGTAGTCCTTAAAGAGTTTTGTTTAGGGAGAGATTTCTTCTAATAGATTTTATGATTTTTCAGTATTAGTTTTAATATGTAGGCCGTTTGACCAAACCATATTAATAATATGCTTTTTAGTATGTTTTTCTTTATCGTCTGATTTATCGCCTTTATGGTTTGCAACTATTAGCTTCCGCATGTCGTCTCTCAATTTCGAACCCAACAAGTGTTGGGATCGAAATTGATAGGACGACATGCGGAAGCTAATAGTTTGCAAATCATAGAGACGGTAATTCAAACGATAAAGAAAAACATACTAAAAAGCATATTATTAATATGGTTTGGTCAAACGACCTACATATTAAAAACTAATATTGAAAAACATAAAACCTATTGGGAGAAATCTCCCCCTAAATAAAATTCCTTGAAGACTACATTGTGGATGCTATTGTGTTTTGAAATAAGAAGAAGTATCCTCAATTTATAGAGGTACAAAATCTTTCCTCCAAGAAAGTGGTTAGCCAAATATGGAAGAGAATTATAATTTCCTTTTAGGAAAAGTAAAAGTAATTATGGTATTACTTTGACTTTCTTTCAAAGAAAAGTAATACTTAAATTTGGTAAGAAAATCAGGGCAAAACCCCTAACAAATCTTCCCTTTTTGGCTTGATTTTCTTGACAAAAGTTTGATCCGCCTTCTTCATGCATAATCTTGGCTCTTCACATAATCTTCACGCATGGGTTAATATTATTTGGGTCATGTGTTATAATTGAACAGGGTTAAAAGTGGAGCGTTGTGCATTGAAAGTGAGCACAGGTTAAAAGTGGAGCTCGCGTTAAAAGTATATGCAAGAGTTGAAAGGAGCCCAAACGTTAAAAGTAAGCAGGGGTTGAAAGTTGGAGCCCATAAGCATGGGTTAAAATTGAATTTGTTTTAAAGATGAAGCACCAGAATTATTGGAAATATGATTGACAATTGTCTCCACATATAGTTTTTGAACTTTTTTTTTGGACAAAAAACTTCATCAACGCCAAGTTGGTTGCAACTTTGATCTTAAACTGTCCTTAATTGAACCATCGGATCTGATACCACTTGTTGGGTTCGAAATTGAGAGGGCGTCATGCGGAAGCTTATAGTTGCAAACCATGTGACGATAATTCAGATGACACATAAAACTATACTAAAATGGCATATTATTGATATGGTTTGGCCAATTGGCCTACATATTAAAAACTAATTCAAAAAACATAAAAATCTATTAGGAGAAAATCTTCCCCTAGTCAAAACTCTTTTAATGACTACATTGTGGATGCGATTGTGTTTTGAAATAAGAAGAAGGATCCTCAATTTATAGAGGTATAAAACCTTTCTTTCAAGAAAGAGGTTAGTCAACTAAAGAAGAGAATTATATTTTTCTTAACATGAAAGTTATAACTCAATAACCCTCACATTACAAGCTTGATGACAACAATCCTAAATACTAGTTCTAGGATTGTTACTGTTTCATTTTTCTCCATCAAACACCGTCGTCTATTGCCTTGAGAAAGCTTTAGTTCTTGTCTGTAATAGCTACTTTGGTTTGGGCAGGGCCCAGGAGCGGACGTACCTTATGACAAGGGATGTCACCCGACGCTGCTTTATCAAAAATTTAGCCAATATATCTATATATAAAAATCTGAAAAACCAGAATATACATACATGTAACATGAAATGACACTACTTAACACAATGTTTCATGGTAGGCTAGTTAAGCGCCTGTCTTTTGGGGAAGCCCCAAGTTCGAACCTCCACTCAACAAATTTGTTTGATTTTTTTCAAATTTCAAGCATTTAATTGCTAAAAAAACCTCTTAGCTAGACTTAAACCCCCATATGTTGCCCCCAATCAAACAAAATAAATCATTCAAATCCCGCTATTACATCGATGTTACACATTAAATTATTTAGTCGAGTTAGATTTAAAATTCTAATGTTAAAAATTGTTTATTATCCCTCTAATTTGTTTGATTTGTTCTCTTCTTCGAATATCAACATTGCTTACGAAAAATTCTGCATACGCCACTCAATTTGAGAGTTTACCTTAAATAGGGGAATAATAAGGGTTGTTGCTACACAACCTAGAATTATTCCAATAAGGGTTTACACTCCTTAAATACTGCTGCCTTAATTGGAACCCTCATAAAACTCTTTCCTTCTATGAAATATTCAACTGCTTGCGTATAGGACTCTTTTCTTAGTTCTCCTCTATCTTTGTTATTATTAGTGTATGTTCTCTCTTGATTTAGTGTTATTGCAAAATATAGACATAATACCAAAAAAAAAAAAAAAAAAAGTAGTGGGATTGAATTTAAAGGGGTATTATTCATTTTCCTAAAGAAAAGTTACAGTTAAGGAAAGAAGAAAATTTTTTTACCTTTGTTTTCAAAATTTTACACATATTTTGGCTGAGATTTTTGACTTTGCTCTTTATTTATCACGAGATTTCAAATTTCAAAACCTCGACTTAAGTCCAAGAAAGTTTTATATTTAAATTTCTACATGTTATGGTTACTTTATATTTAAATTTCTTCAATATCATCTATTAGAGAAAGCATATAGGAGTACAAATAAGAAAACAAATAATATAAATATGACATATTTAAACACCATTTTTTTTTTTTTTTGGCAAGTTATATGAAAAGATATAAGTGAAAGAAGATAAATTACATCTTTAGTTGCATACCACTGTTTCAAAGGCTAATATAATGTCTAAAACAATACGACACCATCTCCCAATTGAAATAATCTTTTTTAACAATTGAAAATTAAACAAAAAATTCATCTCGACAAAGTCTCATACGTGCCTTTTAACGGCCTAAAGGACGACTATATATACAAATATTTAATGTCAACCAAAATTATAAATTTGACAATATCAATATTCCTTCCTTTTAAAATTATGAAAAACTCAATAAATTAAATTTAATATTAGCAAAAGACAATCAAACAGGAAATCTATGAAAATAAAACATACTTATCTTGCGCTAGTTTGGTGCAACAAAAATCAAAAGTGACCTTGAGATGTGTTTATGTATAATAAAATAGAAAATACATCAGGGACAATAAATTTAAAATCACACAGAACAAGAAAATGTGTAGAAGAACAAAAAGGAGACACAAATTTACAAAATTTGAAAGTCGATGATGATCAGTTTTTTATGAGTGATCAGAAACAAGAAAAAAAACTAGTTATGATGCTCAAAAAAATGATCATATAAGAAAATAATATAGAACTACAAAAAAGAGACACATATTTGAAAGATTTGAAAGACGATGTTGATTAATTTCATATGAATGATCAAAAACAAGAGAAAGAAGTTAGATATAATGATCATAAAAAATATGGCCATGCAAAACGATGGTGTAGAAGTACAAAAAAAATGGGATTGATTTACAAGATTTGAAAGGTGTTGGTGTAGAAGTTAGAACATGGGACAGTTACAGCTTACCGAGAACATGACCCTAAATAAAAAGATGTGGAGGATGCGAATTAGGGAAGAGGGGTTGTAGGTAGGCCCGTCTATAGGAGTGTGTCCTTGCTAGTAGGTAGTAGTGTGTTGTTTTGTTATCCGTGCTAATAGTCGTTGTGCTATGCTTGTAGTGTCTTGTTCTTGGAGTTATGGTGATGTTTGTGGTTTTGAATAGATCGTTTGTAGTATTACTTTGTGGTAGAATTGTTTCTGTTATTATCTTACTACCTATTGTTTCTTGTTTTTATATTATGTTTTCTAGTATGTTTTTGTTTTTGGGCTGGGGGTCTATCGAAAACAGTCTCTCTACCTCACTTTTGAGGTAGTGGTACGGACTGCGTACACCTTACCCTCTTTAGACTTTGTGAGAATATATTGGGTATGTTATTGTTGTTGTTTTCGTCTAAAGGTGATGATCAGCCAATCAGGTTATAAAGGGAAAAAGCGAAGGTCGTGCAACCTAATCTACTAATGAGCCATTGGAAAGGCTACTAATCCACCAAGAGAATAAATTAGAAAAATATTAAAGAAAAAACATTGCAAATGTAAAGATTGATTCTAAGGATTTCACTTTACCTAATTATTGGATAATTGAAATTCGTGTTAGCAAAAATGAAAGCACTTCTAGCCATGAAAATATGGTAAATTAATAATTAATATCCTCTTAATTTTCTCTACTTTTATGATAATGAAGGGTTTGATTTTGGATTTGAACAAGAAGTTTAGGTACACTTTGCATGCATGACTATTAGATTATTATAATCGAATTCTATCTTTAATTTATTTTTAATTATTATTATTTAATAATCAATATTTGTATGTATACCTCAGACCATATCATCAATTAATTAATTTGTTCCATTACTATAGGACATAATTCCCAATCAAGGATAGAAGTCCATAGATATTTAAAATCCAAGTAAAGATATGTAAAATTGGAAAACTTTGATTATTGATATAATTAATTACTCCCTTCATTTCTTTTTGAATGCTCCCTTCGTTTTTCGTGAGTTAATTTGACTAAATTTCAAAGCTAAATTAGATTAGATTAATTTAATTTTTTTAAATTAAAACTTAGATATTCAAAAACTATATGAAAAACACTATAAATTGCAATTTTCCCTTTTTCAATTTAATTAAGAAATATATCTTAAAATGTTAGTCAAGGTTTGTATCATTTGACTTTAAAAAAGAAAAGGGAGCATATAAAAAGGAATGGAGGGAGTATAAGATGTACGATTAATTAATACTCGACTTCTGCTATAGATTGAACTAATTTACGACTAAGTTTACAATTGCCACTTAACTATATTGTTGGTTGATCACTCAATTAATAGTTTTCATCTTAAAAAAAGTCATATTTTAAAATAATAATTATTAATTAAATAATCATATAAAAAATCAACTCACTCTATCGGTGTCACCCTTTTACTTTACAATGTTATCAAAGTGTTTGTATCCATATAGTTTACAGGAGGAAAGCCATGTTCAGCAAGGACAAAATCGAGGTCAAATAATTGCAAGAAATTCTTCCCTCTATCTATTCTTCTTGAATATCTAAATTTTTGAAGTAGTGATTTTTGAATATTGAAATTGTCTTTGGATATCAAATTTACTAGGAAAAAATTTAAACTATTGCAAGTGAATTTCAAAAATTTAGAAATTGATTTGGATTAGTTTTTGAAACTTGAAATATTTTTTAAGACAAACTTTTGAAATCTAATCCAAAATTTAGGATCAAATTCTTTCCTCTATCTATCATAATTCTATTTTTGAATTTATCTTAAAATAGAATTTTTGAAACAATTAGTTTTATGAGCTTGATTTTGGATCACATCTTCAGTTTGTGTTAAATAGTTTTTTCTTCTTTTTTTTCTTACTCTTTTTTTTTTTTTTTTTTAAATTTTTCCCTCTATCTATCTAGCTTAATACGAAGTGATGGATAATTATGAATATGATGACATATTTTATAAGCTTGATTCACTTTTTGAATGTGATAAATGAGATCATCAAACGATGTCAACTAATCAAATTTACAAATAAGATGATATCCAATCTTATATGAATGATGAACAGAACCAGGAAGTAATTAATGGTGAAACTGATTAAAAAATGGTCATACAAGAAGATGGAGCAAAAGTTAAAAAAGATGAAACTGATTAGAAAGATTTGAAAAGTAATAATAAGTATATTTGTCTTAGCATCTGTTCACCACAGATTTTGAAGCTAATTTGAAAATTTATTCTTTTTAAAAAGTGATTTTTGAATTTTTGAAGTTGTGATTGGATATCAATTTTACTAGAAAAAAAAAAATTAAACTTTTGTGAGTGAAAGTTTCATGAATTCATGAATTTTGATTTGGACTAGTTTTTGAAATTTGAAATATTTTTTATGATAGATTTTTAAAATATGATCCAAAATCTAGGTCAAATGCTGTCTTAATTAACAATTATTTCTTTTTTTAAAAAAAAAAATCTTAAATATTCTCTCTGTTCACTTTTACTTGTCACTTATTTCTAAAATGGATTTCTATTTTTACTTGTCACTTTTGACATGTCAAGATAAGACAAAATTTCTTTTCATGTTTTGCCCTTAGCATTAATTGTTTATTCTCCAAATTATTTTTAAAAATAATATTAAACATCAATTAATAGGGATAGTGTGGTAAAATATCCATGTTAATAATTGATTTTCTTAATAGATGTATCAAATTAAAATGTGATAAGTAAAAGTGAATGAACAGTAAAAATTTTAAGAAGAATTTTATTTTATAAGAAAAATAGTGAGGGACCATTGACACGCTTAAATTGAGTTCATTAAGTAATTATTTGGACATAAGACAAAAGTAACGGTGTCATCATCTAGATTCTCATCTATACTCAAATAATCTCTCACATTTATGTTTCATATTGAAACTTCTTTTTTTTCATTTTTTTTTTTTTTTACTATTTTCACCTCTATTCACATTACACAAAACCAACTATTTCACTTCTTCAATTGTATCGAATTTTTTTTTTCTTCTTTTTTTTTTAAATTTTTATCTCTATTTCAAATAAAAAATTTAAAAATACTTTATTATACTAATTTCAGGGCACGTGTGTTGCACACATGTTCCAATTCTGTCAATATAAATTTTTTAATATGATAAATTCTTTTTTTTTCTTACTCTTTCTTTTCTATTTTCTTCTTAAACTCTTCCCTCTATTTATTTTCTCACATCTTTAAATCATACCGAAAACTATTTTCTCATCTTTTACTATTCTGTACAAAAATTTTCACTTCTTCAATTTGTATCGAATTTTTTTATCTCTACTCCAACACTTTCTACTTATCACTCATATCTTCAGTTTGTGTTAAATAATTTTTTTTTTTTTTTTTTGCTCTCTCTTTTTGATTTTCTTCTTAAATTCTTTCTTCTATCTATCTAACTTAATACAAAGTGATGGATAATTATGATGACATATTTTATGAGCTTGATCTATTTTTTGTAGATGATGAATGATATCATAGCACGAATTCAACTAATCAAATTTACAAAGATGATGAAGTTCAATCTTATATGAATGATCAAAAGAGCGATAACGAAACTAATGATAAAATTGATCAAAAATTATCATACAAAAAGATGGAGCACAAGTTGAAAAAGGTGACACTAATTTGAAGGATATGAAAAGTAATAACAAAAATATTTACCTTAGCATTTGTTCATCATAAATATTGAAGTTAAAGTTGAAAATTTAAGTTTTTGAAGTAGGTATTTTTGAATCTTAAAGTTATGTTTGTCTATCAATGTAATTAGGAAAAATTTAAACTTTTGTGAGTGAAAGTCTAAAGAATCTAAAAATTGATTTGGACTAATTTTTGAAATATTTTTAAAACAAAGTTTTAAAATCTGATTTAAAATTCAGAGTTAAATGCTACCTTAATTTTTTTTTTTAGTCTTAGAATAAAGTTTTAAAAAGAACCTTATTATATAAAGAAAATAGTGAGGAATCATGGACACGTTTAAATTGAGTCAATCACAGAAGACAAAAATTAACAGTCATCATCTCATTTCTCTCTTATACTCAAACAATCTCGCACGTATCTGATTTATATCGAAAACTCTTTCTCATTTTTTTACTATTCTTAAATCTATTCACTCTACACAAAACAATTCTTTCACTTCTTCAATTTGTATCGAGATTTTTTTTGTCTTTTTTAATTCTTATCTTTATTTCAAATCAAAGTTTTAAAAAGAACTTTATTATACTAATTTCTAGACACGTGTGTTGCACATGTGTCCCAATTCTATTAGTATAATTTTTTTAAAACGATAATTTCTTCTTTTTTTCTCACTCTCTCTCACTTTTATTTTCTCCTTAAATTCTTTCCGCTATCTATTCTCTCACATCTTTAGTGTATATTGAAAATTATTTTCTCATTTTTTATTATTCTTATATCTGTTCAAACACTTCACAAATTAACTTTCTCACTTTTTTAGTTTGTGTCGAAATTTTCATAATCTAATATCTTCATCAGTTTGTATCTAAATTTTCACAATCTCATATCTTCATCAGTTTATATCAAAAGACTTCAACTGATAAAATCTACAAAGACGATGAAATCTGATTCAAATAATCTCTAGTCAAATATTTCACAAAATCATTCCGTCACATTTCTAGTTTATATCAAAAATTCCTTTCTCCTTTAAAACTTTTCTTATCTCAATTTAAACACTTCAAAAATTAACGCTCTCACTCTTTTAGTTTGTGTCGAAATTCTCACAATCTCACATCTTCTTCTATTTTGTATCGAAATTTTCACAATCTCACGTCTTCATCTTTTTGAATCAAAATATATATATGTTTTTTTTTTTTTTTGCTATTCTCACGTATAAACACACACTTTCTACTATCATCTTTAACATCTTTACTCTATATTAAAGAGTGTTTGCTCTTCTTTTTTTTTTTCTTACTCTCTCTTTTTTATTTTTTTCTTACTCACTCTTTTCTATTTTTTTTCACCAATTTTTTCCTCCCTTTAATCTGGCTAAATACAAAGTGATGGATGATTATCATGATATATTTGATGAGCTAGATCCATTTTTTGAAGGTGACGAATGGAATCATCGAAAGGCTTCAACTGATAAAATCTATAAATACGATGGTGCACGATCTTACATGGATGAACAAAAAGAAGAGAAAGAAACTAATGAAAATGATCGAAAAATGGTCATACAAGATGATTGGGCACAAGTACAAAAATGTGAGACTGATTTAAAAGATTTGAAAAATAATTATAATAATCTTTAAAAGCTGATTTAAAATTCAGAGTATTTCTTTTTTTTTTTCTTTACTCTTTTCTTTTCTATTTTCTTCTCAAATTCTTCCCTCTATCTATTCTCTCACATCTTTAACGTATATCGAAAATAGTTTTCTCATTTTTTAATATTCTCATCTCTATTCACTCTATACAAAACAACTCTTTCACTTCTACAATTTGTATCAAGATTTTTTTTTAATTAATTCTTGTCTCTACTTCAAATCAAAATTTTAAAAAAACTTTATTATACTAGTTTCTAGACACGTATGTTGCACGTGTGTCCCAATTCTATTAGTATAATTTTTTTAAAATGATAATTTCTTCTTTTTTTTTTTCTTACTCTCTCTCTCTCTCTCTTATTTTTCTTCTTAAATTTTTCCATCTATCTATTCTCTCACATCTTTAGTATATATCGAAAATTGTTTTCTCATTTTTTACTAATCTTATCTCAATTCAAACACTTCACAAATTAACGCTCTCACTTTTTTAGTTTGTATCAAAATTTCCACAATGTCACTCTTCATCAGTTTGTATCAAAATTTTCAAAATTTCATATCTTCATCAGTTTGTATCAAAATTTTCACAATCTCTTTTTCATGTTTTTCTTAGATTCTTCATCTATTTGTCTAGGTTAATATAAATTAATGGGTAATTGTGACAATATATTTTATAAACTTTATTCACTTTTTAAAAGTGATGAATTGGACTATCGCAAAATTTCAATTGATCATCCACAAGGACCATGATGCTCATTCTTATATGAATGATCCATAGAAAAAGAAATTAATGATGAAGATGACTGAAAAATGGAAGAGAAGTAGAAAAAGGTGAGATTAATTTATAATAATAATTTTTATCTTTAGCTCCTATTTCACCATAACTTTTAAAGTGAAATATAAAAATTTGAATTTATGAAATAATGATTTGAAATTTGAAGCTGTCTTTGAATAGGCAT
The DNA here is from genome assembly GCA_031232105.1 of Capsicum rhomboideum. NCBI lineage: Eukaryota > Viridiplantae > Streptophyta > Magnoliopsida > Solanales > Solanaceae > Capsicum > Capsicum rhomboideum. The sequence goes on along the minus strand of CP124713.1, from coordinate 3,664,284 downwards.
TTTACTTGAAAGAAATTCAAAGTTTTTTGTGAGGAAAAGTTTCAAAAATTCAAAAATAGATTTGGACTAATTTTATTTTTTTTATTCTCATCTCTACCCAAATATTTTCTACTCATCTCTCACATCTTTAGTTTGTAAAAGTCTTTTCTCCTTTTTTTTCTTAAATTTTTAAATATTTTTTAAAAAAGAATTAAAAATGTAAAAATGATTTGTGCAATTAGTCATATGTATGTTGCATGCATTAAGTGAGTTTTACTTAAAAAGGTAAAATCAGTTGGGTGGAAAAACTTTCAAATTTTGCTCAGAAGCACACATTTTTTTTACCTCATTTGTTGATTCCTTTTTGTTGTTTTATTACCTCAGAACTATCGGCGGTTTCAAGTTCAAAACATCATCTGACTAAAAAATTGTGAAACCAGAGTCTTTGCTCTTTTTTTCTTCTTACTCTCTTTTTTTGACTTCTTAAATTCTTAAAAAATTGTGAAATCAGAGTTTTATTGCTCTTTTTTTTCTTATCTCTACTCCAAATAAAAGTTTTGAAAAGGACTTCATCATACTAGTTTCTGGACACGTGTGTTGCACGCGTATCTCAATTCTATCGATATAAATTTTTTAATGATAAATTTTTCTTTTATTTTCTTACTCTCTCTTTTCTATTTTCATTTTAAATTCATCTTAAATTTCTACAATTTCACATCTTCATCAGTTTGTATCAAAATTTTCACAACCTCACATCTTAATCAGTTTATATCGAAATTTTCACAACCTCACATCTTAATCAGTTTATATCAAAATATTTTTTTTTTCTATTCTCATGTATACGCACACACTTCTACTCTTTACTCACATTTTCACCCGATATTATAGAGTCTATTCTTTTTTTTTTTTTTTTTGCTCTCTTTTTTTTTATTTTATTAAATCCTTCCCTCTATCTATCTAGGTAAATACAAAGTGATGGATAATTTTTATGACATATTTTATGAGATAGATCCACTTTTTTAAGGTGATAAATGGGATTATTGTAAGACTTCAACTGATAAAATCTACAAAGACAATGATGCTTGACCTTATATGGATGAACAAAAAAAAAAAAAGAAAAAACTTATGATGAAGATGATCGAAAAATGATCATATAAGAAGATGGTGCACATGTACAAAAAAGGTGAGACAGATTTAAAAAATGTGAAAAATAATTATAACAATCTTTATCTTAGCTTTTGTTTTACCATAGATTTTAAAGTGAAATTTGAAATTTTGAGTTTTTACAATAGTATAATAAGTATTGGTTCAAGAAGTACTAAAAAAAGTGTTAATGGCAGTGGGATTCCTACATGTAATAAGAAGCTTAAAAAATGAAGCCCTTGCTTTGTAATCTATTTTGAAAGTTGAAACTATGTCTAGATATGCAATTATTTGTAAAAAATTTAAAACTTTATGAGTGGAAGTCCTAAATTGTATAAGATTCCTTTTTTTTTTTTTTTTTTTAATTTCTTATCTCTACTCCAACTAAAAATTTTGAAAAAGACTTTATCATACTAGTTTCTGGATATGTGTGTTGTACGCGTGTCTCAATCCTATTGGTATAGATTTTTTAATGATAAATTCTTCTTTTATTTTCTTACTCTCTCTTTTCTATTTTCTTTTTAAATTCATCTTAAATTTCTACAATTTTACATCTTCATCAGTTTGTATCGAAATTTTTACAATCTCACATCTTAATCAGTTTATATCAAAATTTCCATAATCTCATCATAGCTTCATTCATTTGTATCAAAATATTTTTTTTTCTATTCTCATGTATACACACACACTTCTACTCTTTAAAGTGAAATATGAAATTTTGAGTTTTTACAATAGTATAATAAGTATTGATTCAAGAAGTACTAAAAAAAGTGTTAATGACAGTGGGATTCCTACATGTAATAAGAAGCTTAAAAAATGAAGCACTTGCTTTGTAATCTATTTTGAAAGTTGAAATTATGTTTGAATATGCATTTATTTGTAAAAAATTTAAAATTTTATGAGTGGAAGTCCTAAATTATATATGATTCCTTTTCTTCTTCTTCTTCTTTTTTTTTTCAATTCTTATCTCTACTCCAAATAAAAGTTTTGAAAAGGACTTTATTATACTAGTTTCTGAACACATGCGTTGCACGTGTGTTCCGATTCTGTCACTGTAAAAAAATTTAAATGATAAATTCTTTTTTTTTCTTACTCTCTCTTTTCTATTTTCTTCTTAAATTCATTTTAAATTTCCACAATCTCACATCATCATCAGTTTGTATCAAAATTTTCATAATTTCACATCTTCATTAGTTTGTATCAAACTATTCTTCAACTTTTTGCTATTCTCAATTATACTCACACACTTTCTACTCTTCTTTCATATCTTCATTTGATATCAAAGAATCTTTGCTCTTCTTTTTTTTCTCTTACTCTCTTTTTTTTCTTCTTAAATTCTTTCATTTATCTATCTAGCTAAATACAAAGTGATGGATAATTATCATAATAAATTTTATGAGCTTGACTGACTTTTTGAAGGTGATATATGGGATCATTATAAGACTTTAACTAATAAAATCTACAAAAACGATAATGCTCGATCTTATAGAGATGAACAAAGAGAAGAGAAAAAAATTAATTGTGAAGATGATTTGGAAAATGGTCATACAAGAAGATGGTTGTCACGTATAAAAAGGTAAGACTGATTTAAAAGATCTGAAAAATAATAATAACAATCTTAAATCTTAGCTTATTTTTCACCATAGATTTTGAAGTGAAATTTGAAAAATTGAGTTTTTGCTTACAATAAGATATTAACTCAAGAAGTATTTAGTACTAATGACAATGGAGCCTGTAGGTAATAAGAAGTTTAAAAAATGAAGCCCATTTTTTTGTAATTCCTTTTGAAACTTGAAATTATGTTTGAATATTCATTTATTTAAAAGATTTTAAAAAAATATGAGTATAAGTTCTAAAAATTCAAAAATAAATCTTGACTAGTTTTTTTTTCCATTCTCATCTCTACTCAAATATATTTTACTCATCTCTCACATCTTTAGTTTGTAAGAGTCTTTTCTCCTTTTTTTTTCTTACTCTTTTTTTTTCTTCAATTTTTTAATTCTTAAATTCTTTTCTTTGTCTATCTAGTAAGATACAAAGTGATGAATAATTATGATGGTATATTTTATGAGTTTAATCCACTTTTTGAAGGTGATAGATGGAATCATTAGAAAATTTAAACTGATCAAATTCACAAAGACGTGATGGCGAATTTTGTATAAATGATCAAAAATAAGTGAAAGAAATTACTAAGGAAGATGATCAAAAAATTATTATACATGAACATTGTTCAGAAGTAGTTGTAAGTGAGACTGAATTAAAAGATATGAAAGGCAAGAGAAAAGTTTATGTTTCCAATCTACTAATACATCAGTGGTAGAAAGAAGAATAACCTTACAAGGGCTCATAAAAGTGATGCTAAACCTCCACAAGAGTCAATTAGAGAAAATCTAGAGGAAAAAAGGTGCAAACGTAAAAGGATTAATGCTAAGGATTTCATCCTACCTAATAGCTGAAAAATCGAAGTCCATGTTAGGAAAAACAGAAACTCTCCCAACAACAAAGATATGATAAATTAATAATTAACATCCTCTTTATTTTTTCTACTTGTCATAAAATGTTCAATTAACTAATTTGCCAATTTCAGATTCTTCATTTTGCATGCAACAATCTTTATCTTGTTTCATAACAATTAAGTGTTTGATTTTAGAGTTGAATCAGAAATTTTGGTACACCTTGCATGACTACTAGATTATAGTGATCGAATTTCATCTTTAATTTACTTTCAATTATTATTATTATTATTAAATAATCAACATTTTTATATATACTTTGGATCGTATCATTAAATATTAGATCTGCCAAAATATTTAAAATATCACGATGACTAGGATTTCTTATACATTTTCTTTATTTAATTTTTTATAGTATTACACTGAGATAAGCACAAGAAAAATTTGTCGATCAAAGATAGAAGTCAGTGAATATCTACAACCCAAACAAATGGTATGTGAAATTGAAAACTTTGCTTATCTATATATAAGTTGTATCTCCACTTATTTTATAGATTGTACTGATTTATGACTTAAGTTTACAATTGTCAATCAATTATATTAAAGGCTGATTACTCAATTAATAGTTTTCATCTCAAAAAGTCTCGTTCTCAGGCAACAACTATAAGTAGAGTGGTCATTTAAAAAATTAATTTACTGTATCGATGTTACTTTTTACTTTATGACGTTATCCATGTATTTCTATCCATGCATTTTTCAGGAGGAAAGCCAAGTTCAACAAAGAAGAGATCGAGGTCAAATAATTCAGATTACAATCTACTGGAGTAACTTTTTCTTTTTTTCTTTGACATGTGTTGACTATTTAATTTAAGTATTGTACATCTTTTCTCTCATGTACTTTTGAGGATAGTATCTTTAATTTTTTATGTCAAATTAGTTAATTAAGTTAGTATCATTAAATTCTCGTTGATCTCTTGCTCGTAGCTTTTCTGTGGAGTAGTTCATAATTATTATTGAATGTGATAGAAGCTAAACTCATAATTACTATTCCCTCCGTTTTTATATTAAGCGGTATTTTTATCTTGAGCACATCACTTAAGAATTTTATTCACTTCTAAAAACAAAAAAGTGATTTAATAACATACTTTTAATTAAATAGTAATTACTCCTCCGTTTATTTTGTTTGTCCACTATTTTACTTTTACTTGTTCACTTTAGAGAAAGTTTTTTTTTCTTTTCTATTTTACCCTTAAAGTTAACTACAAAATTGTCAAATCATTTTTCAAGTTTTTTTTTTGAAATGCTTATAGTCATGGGTATTTGAGTAAAATATGCACTTCATTTATTATTTTATAAAGAAAGTGCTTAGTCTTAGACGTTAGTGACAAACATTTTTAAAAAAAAAATAGGCTTGATACATAACCTGCTCCTAAATTTTTTTAGAATATTTCATATAGACACCCGAGCTAAGTCTTGTTTCAACTGAACACCTCAACTCCTAATAAAGTATTCCGATAGATACTTCGGTTCAAACTTTGAATTTTTTGTATGTATCTCATTCGTATATTAGATGGTTAAGTCAGCCACATAAAATATGTCATTTCCTTTAGTTGTACACATTTGCCTCAATAAACCCTAAAGCCCCAGGCTTTTTTTTACTTGAAGTGATGAGTATAATTAAAGGAGATGACATATTTTATGTGGTTAACTTAACTATCTAATTGATAAATGAAAATGTGCGCAATTTTTTTTTTCAAAACTTAAATCAAAAGTGTAATTGAAATACATTATTAAGAGTTGAGGTATTCAATTGAAACATACTTATTTCGAGTATCTAAATGAAATATCACGATAAATTTAAGGGATTGATTATGTATTAAGCAAAAAAAATATACTCCAGTCAACATAATTTAGAGCTAGGATCGAACATGCCACAATATAGATTTTTTGCGACCCCTCAACCGCTGCAATAACTCTTGAATATATATGTCTGTCAACCACTGGACTTAGAAACCAAACAAGTCACTTTAAATAGATTAACTGGCACACTTTTGCACTCACTAATTTTAAACTTAATGTGAATGGACCTGTGTTGAACAGTTCATTGGGTATTGGCGGGGTTTTCCTTGTGGTTGGATCTTTGGATTAACAACCACCCACTACTAAAATTGGGTCAAAACCGACGTCTGGGTCAATTCTTAAGGCCTCTTCCTAAAATTTTGCTTTAGGCCACCATTTTGATTGAGCCGCCCCTGAATTTGTGTTATCCTAAATCTGCTAGAAGGTTGAATGAACGCATGCAGACCTTTACCCTAACCACGTGGAGATAGAGAAATTGTTTCTTAATTTGACATCGCACCATGCAGGTAGATCTATTAAATGACTTAACCAATGAATATCTAGCTATTAATATCAGAATACAAAACACTTAATGAAGCTCCTATCTACCTTTAATCACCAAAGAAAAACCGAAAGATAGTGATCAACTTTCAAACAAAGTGAATTCAAGGGCAACATAGTTTTTGCAGACTTTAACCTGATAGTACTGTTTGAGCTTGTCTACTAGAACTAATCTACTAATGACAATCAAAATTTCTATGCAACATTTAATCTTGGCTCTTTTTTAACTCCCCTTAAATTTCACTTAAATGCTCTAGGTACTTTTCATCTTATGCAACAACTTCCACCTTTTCAATATTTGCTCAACCCCTTCTATGAATGAAGCTGTTCTTTTTTCCTTGTTATTCCACAATTCAGGTACTGGGCACCTACCACTGAGGTCATACTGATTCAACTCCTTTTAGGCTATCACCACAGTTTTATGTACTTCTTCACCATACTCGGCCCTTATTAGACCCTTCAACTTCTCATCCTCTTCATCCACTACTTTATGAGAAATCAAAAGTTTTAAAAAATTGAATAAAAAGTAAATGTAGAAAAGAGTAACCAAAAAGAAAAGACATGAAAGTATGTACCACTGTAATTAGATCCTTTTGGATAACCTTAAGAGGATGCCAATTTGGATTTCTCAGTTAACCGTCGTCCCATAAAGAATATAGTTTCATTGCTTTCTCTACAGCTTCTTCAGGTTTATAAGCTCTTTTAGTAACATAGAATGACTGTCCTTTAAAATCTGTGACAATATACATATCGAGCATAAATCAAAGAGAGGAAAGTGAAAGAACATGAAAATGTCACATTTGTAGGTCTGTAATTTTTTATGCTCTAGATATTCAGTAATGTAAAATTAAAGTTATAACAGCTTGATACTATATCTATACTTATCTTCAGATGCCAACTAAATGCATAAATTATCTTCAGATGTCACTGTAGACATCGAAATTTTGTGGAACTCTACAAGAAGAATCCAAATTCTGTTAGAGTTCTTGGAGGCTACTTTACCCTAAACCTAGCTTGGAGGCTACTCTACCCTAAACCCTAAATTATGCCTATTTAAAGGGTAACATATTCCCTTAACAAGGCATCTCGAATATCTCCAATATCCCACAAAATCATGGGATATTCACAAAGAGATCATCCTATATTCGAGAAATACGCTACTAACGACACTCGAATTACAGAGAAAATCAAGAGAGAAGAATCAAGGGAGGAACAGAATTGTACCCACATTCTTTATCAATAAAACTATGTTTCATCATATTTTGTTTGTGGTTAAAGTTTATTTTCCATGAATTAAAATTTGTTGCAAACAGTCACATTTGTAGGTCTGTAATTTACTATGCTCTATAATAATATTAGCTGAAGAGTATTAAAGAAAGTGCTAATGGCAGTGGGACTCTGCAGGTGATAAGAAGCTTAAAAATGTAGTCTTTTTTTTGTAATTCTTTGTGGAACTTGAAATTATGTTTGGATATGCATTTATTTGTGAAAAAATTAAAATTGTATGAGTGAAAGTCCCAAAAACTGATATGAAATAATTTTTGAAACTTGAAATATTTTTGGAGACAAATTTATAAAATCTGATTCAAATAATCTCTTGTCAAATATTTCACAAAATCATTCCGTCATATTTCTAGTTTATATCGAAAGTCCCTATCTCCTTTTTTTACTTTTCTTATCTCAATTTAAACACTTCAAAAATTAATGCTCTCACTCTTTTAATTTGTATCGAAATTCTCACAATCTTTCATCTTTTTTTTTTTTGCTATTCTCACGTATAAACAAACTTTCTACTCATCTTTAAAATCTCTACTCTATATTAAAGACTGCATGCTCTTTTTTTTTTCTTACTCTCTTTTCTATTTTTTTTCTTCTATTTATCTAGCTAAATACAAAATTATGGATGATTATCATGATATCTTTGATGAGCTAAATTCACTTTTTAAAGGTGATGAAATGGGTTCATCGCAAGACTTCAACTGATAAAATCTACAAAGATGATAATGCACGATCTTATATGGATGAATAAAAAGAAGAAAAAGAAACTAATAAAAATGATTGAAAAATGATCATACAAGAAGATGATGCACCAATACAAAAAGGTGAGATTGATTTTAAAATCTGTAAAATAATTATAAGAATCTTTATCTTAATTTTATTTCACCATAGATTTTGAAGTGAAATTTAAAAAATTATGTTTTTACAATAGTATAGTAATATTAGCTGAAGAAATACTAAAAATGGTGTTGATGATAGTGGGACTCTGCAGGTGATAAGAAGGTTAAAAAATGAAGTCCATTTTTTTGTAATTCTTTTTGAAACTTGAAATTATGTTTGGATATATATTTATTTGTGAAAAAATTAAAATTTTATGAGTGAAAGTCCCAAAAACGGATATGAAATAATTTTTAGAACTTCAAATATTTTTGAAAACAAATTTATAAAATCTAATTCAAATAATCTCTAGTCAAATATTTCACAAAAATCATTCTGTCACTTTTCTAGTTTATATCGAAAGTCCCTTTTTTCTTTTTTACTTTTTTTTTTTATCTCAATTCAAACTCTTCAAAAATCAACACTCTCACTCTTTTAGTTTGTATCGAAATTCTCAGAATCTTACATCTTTTTCTATTTATATCAAAATTGCCATAATCTCACGTCTTCATCTATTTGTATCGATTTTTTTTAATATTCTCACGTATAAACACACACTTTCTACTCATCTTTAACATCTCTACTCTATATTAAAGAGTGCTTGCTCTTTTTTGTCTTACTCTCTCTTTTATATTTTTTTTTCTTCAATTTCTTCTTCCATTTATCCAGCTAAATATAAAGTGATGGATGATTATCATGATATATTTAATGAGCTAGATCCACTTTTTGAAGTTGATGAATGGGATCATCGCAAAATTTCAACTGATAACATTTACAAAGATGATGATGCGATCTTATATGGATCAACAAAAAGAAGAGAAAGAAACTAATGAAGATGATCGAAAAATGATCATACAAGTAGATAATGCACACGTACAAAAAGGTGAGACTGATTTAAAGATCTGAAAAATAATTATAATAATTTTTATCTTAGTTTCTGTTTCACCACATTTTTTGAAGTGAAAGCTAAAAAATTATTGTTTTACAATGGTATAATAATATTAGCTGAAAAATATTAAAGGAAAGTGCTAATGGCAGTGAGTCTCATGTAGGTAATAAGAAGCTTAAAAAATGAAGTCCATTTGTTTGTAATCCTTTTTGAAACTTGAAATTCTGTTTAGATATGCATTTATTTGTGAAAAAATTAAAATTTTATGACTGGAAGCCCCAAAAACGGATATGAAATAATTTTTAGCACTTCAAATATTTTTGGAGACAAATTTATAAAATCTGATTCAAATAATCTCTAGTCAAATATTTTACAAAAATCATTTTGTCACTTTTCTAGTTTATATCAAAAGTCCCTTTTTCCTTTTTTACTTTTTTTTTATATCAATTCAAACTCTTCAAAAATTAACACTCTCACTCTTTTAGTTTGTATCGAAATTCTCAGAATCTCACATCTTCTTCTATTTATATCAAAACTGTCACAATCTCACGTCTTCATCTATTTGTATCGATTTTTTTTTTTTAATATTCTTACGTATAAACACACACTTTCTACTCTCTTTAACATCTCTACTCTATATTAAAGAGTGTGTGCTCTTTTTTTCTTACTCTCTCTTTTTTATTTTTTTCTTCAATTTTTTCTTCTATTTATCGTGCTAAATACAAAGTTATGGATGATTATCATGATATATTTGATGAGCTAGATCCACTTTTTGAAGGTGATGAATGGGATCATCGCGAGACTCGATCTTCAACTGATAAAATCTACAAAGATGATGGTGCACGATCTTATATGAATGAACAAAAAGAAGAGAAAGAAACTAATGAAAATGATCGAAAACTGATCATACAAGAAGATGATGCACAAATACAAAAAGGTGAGACTGATTTAAAGATCTGTAAAATAATTATAAGAATCTTTATCTTAATTTTGTTTCACCATAGATTTTGAAGTGAAATTTAAAAAATTGCGTTTTTACAATAGTACAGTAATATTAGTAGAAGAAATATTTAAAAAAGTGCTAATGATAGTGGGACTCTTCAGGTGATAAGAAACTTAAAAAATAAAGTCTTTTTTTTTATAATTCTTTTTGAAACTTGAAATTATGTTTGAATATGCATTTATTTGAGAAAAAATTAATTCTTTGTGAGTGGAGGTCCCAAAAATTGATATGAAATAATTTTTGAAACTTGAAATATTTTTGGAGATAAATTTATAAAATCTGATTCAAATAATCTCTAGTAAAATATTTCACAAATATTATTCTGGCACTTTTCTAGTTTATATCGAAAGTCCCTTTTTTCTTTTTTTCTTTTTTTTTTTAATCTCAATTCAAACAGTTCAAAAATTAACACTCTCACTCTTTTAGTTATTTTGAAGTGAAATTTAAAAAATTGCGTTTTTACAATAGTACAGTAATATTAGTAGAAGAAATATTTAAAAAAGTGCTAATGATAGTGGGACTCTGCAGGTGATAAGAAACTTAAAAAATAAAGTCTTTTTTTTTATAATTCTTTTTGAAACTTGAAATTATGTTTGAATATGCATTTATTTGAGAAAAAATTAATTCTTTGTGAGTGGAGGTCCCAAAAATTGATATGAAATAATTTTTGAAACTTGAAATATTTTTGGAGATAAATTTATAAAATCTGATTCAAATAATCTCTAGTAAAATATTTCACAAATATTATTCTGGCACTTTTCTAGTTTATATCGAAAGTCCCTTTTTTCTTTTTTTCTTTTTTTTTTTTAATCTCAATTCAAACAGTTCAAAAATTAACACTCTCACTCTTTTAGTTTGTATCGAAATTCTCAGAATCTTATATCTTCTTCTATTTATATCAAAATTGCCACAATCTAACGTCTTCATCTATTTGTATTGAAATAATTTTTTTTCTTTGTTATTCTCACGTATAAATACACACTTTCTACCCATCTTTAACATCTTTACTCAATATTAAAGAGTGCTTGCTCTTTTTTTTTCTTACTCTCTCTTTTCTATTTTTTTTATTTATCTAGCTAAATACAAAGAGATGGATGATTATCATGATATATTTAATGAGCTAGATCCACTTTTTGAAGGTGATGAATGGGATCATCGCAAGACTTCAACTGATAACATTTACAAAGATGATGATGCTCGATCTTATATGGATGAACAAAAAGAAGAGAAAGAAACTAATGAAGATGATCGGAAAATGATTATACAAGAAGATGGTGCACACGTACAAAAAGGTGAGACTGATTTAAAGATCTGAAAAATCATTATAATAATTTTTATCTTAGTTTCTGTTTCACCACAGTTTTTGAAGTGAAATTTAAAAAATTACTTTTTTACAATGGTATAATAATATAAGCTGAAAAAATATTAAAGGAAAGTGTTAATGGCCGTGAGACTGTGCAGGTAATAACAAGCTTAAAAAATGAAGTCCATTTTTTTGTAATCCTTTTTGAAACTTGAAATTATGTTTGGATATGCATTTATTTGTGAAAAAATTAAAATTTTATGACTGGAAGTCCCAAAAAAGGATATGAAATAATTTTTAGGACTTCAAATATTTTTGGAGATAAATTTATAAAATTTGATTCAAATAATCTCTAGTCAAATATTTCACAAAACCATTCCGTCACATTTCTAGTTTATATCTAAAGTCCCTTTCTCCTTTTTTACTTTTCTTAGCTCAATTCAAACACTTCAAAAATTAAAGCTCTCACTCTTTTAGTTTGTATCGAAATTCTCACAATCTCACATCTTCTTATATTTGTATCAAAATTGCCACAATCTCACATCTTCATTTATTTGTATCGAAATATTTTTTTTATATATTCTCACATATAAACACACACTTTCTACTCATCTTTAACATCTCTACTCTATATTAAAGAGTGCTTGCTCTTTTTTTTCCTACTCTCTCTTTTTTTTTTTTTTTTTCTTCAATTTTTTCTCCCATTTATACAGCTACATACAAAGTTATGAATGATTATGCTGATATATTTGATGAGTTAGATCCACTTTTTGAAGGTGATGAATGGGATCATCGCAAGACTTTAACTGATAAAATCTACAAAGATGATGGTGCACGATCTTATATGAATGAACAAAAAGAAGAGACAGAAACTAATGAAAATAATCGAAAAATGATCATACAAAAAGATAGAACACAAATACAAAAAGGTGAGACTGATTTAAACATCTATAAAATAATTATAAGAATCTTTCTATAAAATAATTATAAGAATCTTTATCTTAATTTTGTTTCACCATAGATTTTGAAGTGAAATTTAAAAAATTACGTTTTTACAATAGTATAGTAATATTAGCTGAAGAAATACTAAAAAAAGTGCTAATAATAGTGGGACTATGCAGGTGATAAGAATCTTAAAAAATGAAGTCCTTTTTTTGATAATCATTTTTAAAACTTGAAATTATGTTTGAATATGTATTTATTTGTGAAAAAAATAACTTTTAATGAGTGGAGGTCCCAAAAATTGATATGAAATAATTTTTGAAACTTGAAATATTTTTGGATACAAATTTATAAAATCTGATTTAAATAATCTCTAGTCAAATATTTCACAATAACCATTCCATCACTTTTCTAGTTTATATCGAGAGTCTCTTTTTCATTTTTTTACTTTTTTTTATCTCAATTCAAACAGTTCAAAAATTAACACTCTCACTCTTTTAGTTTGTATCGTAATTCTCAGAATCTTACATCTTTTTCTATTTATATCAAAATTGCGGCAATCTCACGTTTTCATCTATTTGTATCAAAATATTTATTTTTTTTCTTTGTTATTCTCACGTATAAACACACACTTTCTACCCACCTTTAACATCTTTACTCCATAATAAAGAGTGTTTGCTCTTTTTTTTCTTACTCTCTCTTTTCTATTTTTTTTCTTCAATTTTTTTAAATTTTTCTAGCTAAATACAAAGAGATGGATGATTATCATGATATGTTTAATGAGCTAGATCCACTTTTTGAAGGTGATGAATGGGATCATCGCAAGACTTCAACTGATAACATTTACAAAGATGATGTTGCGCGATCTTATATGGATGAACAAAATGAAGAGAAAGAAACTAATGAAGATGATCGGAAAATGATCCTACAAGAAGATGGTGCACACGTACAAAAAGGTGAGACTGATTTAAAGATCTGAAAAATAATTATAATAATTTTTATCTTAATTTCTGTTTCACCACAGTTTTTGAAGTGAAATTTTAAAAATTATGTTTTTACAATGGTATAATAATATTAGCTGAAAAAATATTAAAGGAAAGTGCTAATGGCAGTGAGACTGTGCAGGCGATAAGAAGCTTAAAAAATAAAGTCCATTTTTTTGTAATCCTTCTTGAAACTTGAAATAATGTTTGGATATGCATTTATTTGTGAAAAAATTAAAATTTTATGAGTGGAAGTCCCAAAAACGAATATGAAATAATTTTAGAACTTCAAATATTTTTGGAGACAAATTTATAAAATCTGATTCAAATAATCTCTAGTCAAATATTTCACGAAATCATTCCATCACATTTCTAGTTTATATCGAAAGTCCCTTTCTCCTTTTTTACTTTTCTTAGCTCAATTCAAACACTTCAAAAATTAACGCTCTCACTCTTTTTGTTTGTATCGAAATTCTCAATATCTCACATCTTCTTCTATTTGTATCAAAATTGCCACAATCTCACGTCTTCATCTATCTGTATCGAAATATTATTTTTTTATATATTCTCACGTATAAACTCACACTTTCTATTCATCTTTAACATCTCTACTCTATATTAAAGAGTGCTTGCTTTTTTTTTTCTTATTCTCTCTTTTTTATTTTATTTTTCTTCAATTCTTTCTCCTATTTATCCAGCTAAATACAAAGTTATGGATGATTCTCGTGATATATTTGATGAGCTAGATTCACTTTTTGAAGGTGATGAATGGGATCATAGCAATACTTCAATTGATAAAATCTACAGAGATGATGGTGCACGATCTTTTATGGATGAACAAAAAGAAGAGAGAGAAACTAATGAAAATGATCGAAAAATGATCATACAAAAAGATGGTGCACAAATACAAAAAGGTGAGACTGATTTAAACATCTATAAAATAATTATAAGAATCTTTATCTTAATTTTGTTTCATCATAGATTTTGAAGTGAAATTAAAAAAATTACGTTTTTACAATAGTATAGTAATATTAGATGAAGAAATACTAAAAATGATGTTGATGATAGTGGGACCTGCAGGTGATAAGAATCTTAAAAAATGAAGTCCTTTTTTTGATAATCCTTTTTGAAACTTGAAATTATGTTTAAATATGTATTTATTTGTGAAAAAAATATTTTTTTATGAGTAGAGGTCCCAAAAATTGATATGAAATAATTTTTAAAATTTAAAATATTTTTGGAGACAAATTTATAAAATCTGATTCAAATAATCTCTAGTCAAATATTTCACAAAAATTATTCTGGCACTTTTCTAGTTTATATCGAAAGTCCCTTTTTTTTTTTATCTCAATTCAAACAGTTCAAAAATTAACACTCTCACTCTTTAGTTTGTATCGAAATTCTCAGAATCTTATATCTGCTTCTATTTATATCAAAATTGCCACAATTTAACGTCTTATCTATTTGTATCGAAATAATTTTTTTTCTTTTCTATTCTCACATATAAACACACACTTTCTACCCATCTTTAACATTTTTACTCAATATTAAAGAGTGCTTGCTCTTTTTTTTCTTACTCTCTCTTTTTTATTTTTTTTTCTTCAAATTTTTTTTTATCTAGCTAAATACAAAGAGATGGATGATTATCATGATATATTTAGTGAGCTAGATCCACTTTTTGAAGGTGATGAATGGGATCATCGCAAGACTTCAACTGATAACATTTACAAAGATGATGATGCGCGATCTTATATGGATGAACAAAAAGGAGAGAAAGAAACTAATGAAGAGGATCGAAAAATGATCATACAAGAAGATGGTGCACACGTTCAAAAAGGTGAGAGTGATTTAAAGATCTAAAAAATAATTATAATAATTTTTATCTTTGTTCTTGTTTCACCACAGTTTTTGAAGTGAAATTTAAAAAATTATGTTTTTACAATGGTATAATAATATTAGCTGAAGAAATATTAAAGGAAAGTGCTAATGGCAGTGAGACTGTGCAGGTAATAAGAAGCTTGAAAATGAAGTCCATTTTTTGTAATTCTTTTTGAAATTTGAAATTTGAAATTTGAAATTATGTTTGGATATGTATTTATTTGTGAAAAAATTAAAATTTTATGAGTGAAAGTCCCAAAAACGGATATGAAATAATTTTTAGAACTTCAAATTTTTTTGGAAACAAATTTATAAAATTTGATTCAAATAATCTCTAGTCAAATATTTTACAAAAATCATTTTGTCACTTTTCTAGTTTATATCAAAAGTCCCTTTTTCCTTTTTTACTTTTTTTTTTTATATCAATTCAAACTCTTCAAAAATTAACACTCTCACTCTTTTGGTTTGTATCGAAATTCTCAGAATCTTACATTTTCTTCTATTTATATCAAAATTGCCACAATCTCACGTCTTCATCTATTTGTATCGATTTTTTTTTTAATATTCTTACGTATAAACACACACTTTCTACTCATCTTTAACATCTCTACTCTATATTAAAGAGTGCTTGCTCTTTTTTGTCTTACTCTCTCTTTTCTATTTATTTTTCTTCAATTTTTTCTTCTATTTATCTAGCTAAATATAAAGTGATGGATGATTATCATGATTCATGATATATTTAATGAGCTAGATCCACTTTTTGAAGGTGACGAATGGGATCATCGCAAGACTTCAACCGATAAAATCTACAAAGACGATGGTGCGCGATCTTATATGAATGAACAAAAAGAAGTGAAAGAAACTAATGAAGATGATGCACAAGTACAAAAAGGTGAGATTGATTTAAAGATCTAAAAAATAATTATAACAATCTTTATCTTAGTTTCTGTTCCACTATAGATTTTGAAGTGAAATTTAAAAAATTACGTTTTTAAAATAGTATAATAATATTAGCTGAATAAGTACTAAAAGAAAGTGTTAATGACAGTGGGATTCTGCAGGTGATAAGAAGCTTAAAAAATGAAGTCTTTTTTTTTTTTGTAATCCTTTTTGAAACTTGAAATTATGTTTGAATATGTATTTTTTTGTGAAAAAAATTAAAATTTTATGAGTGAAAGTCCCAAAAACGGATATGAAATAATTTTTGTAACTTGAAATATGTTTTGAGACAAATTTATAAAATCTGATTCAAATAATCTCTAGTCAAATATTTCGTAGAATCATTCTGTCACATTTCTAGTTTATATCGAAAGTCACTTTCTCTTTTTTTTTACTTTTCTTATCTCAATTTAAACACTTCAAAAATTAACCCTCTCATTTTTTTAATTTGTATCAAAATTATCACAGTCTCACATCTTCTATTTGTATCGAAATTTCCACAATCTCACGTTTTCATTTATTTGTATCAAATATATATTTATTTTTTTTGCTATTCTCACGTATAAACACACACTTTCTACTCATCTTTAACATTTTTACTCTATATTAAAGATTTCGCCTTTTTTTTTTTTTGCTTACTCTCTCTTTTCTAATTTTTTTCCTCTATTTATAAGCTAAATCCACTAAACAAAGTGATGAATGATTATCATGATATATTTTATGAGCTAGATCCACTTTTTGAAGGTGATGAATGGGATCATCGCAAGACTTCAACTGATAAAATCTACAAAGACGATGGTACGCGATCTTATATGGACGAACAAAAAGAAGAGAAAGAAATTAATGAGGATGATCGAAAAATAGTCATACAAGAAGATGGTGAACAAGTACAAAAAGGTGAGACTGAAATAAAAGATCTGAAAAATAATTTTAATAATATTTATCTTAGTTTTTTTCGTTTCACCATAAATTTTGAAGTGAAATTTAAAAATTTACATTTTTTACAATAATATAGTAAGATATTAGCTCAAGAAGTACTAAAAAAAGTGCTAGTGGCAATAGGACTACTGCAACTAATAAGAAGCTTAAAAAATGAAGTTCTTTTTTTTTTTTATAATCCCTTTTGAAACTTGAGGTTTTGTTTGGATGTGCATTTATTTTGTGGAAAAAAATTAAAATTTTATGATTGAAAGTCTCAAAAACTGATTTGATAAAATTTTTGGAACTTGAAATATTTTGGGAGACATATTTATAAAATTCGATCCAAATAATCTCTATTCAAATATTCCACAGAACCATTCACTCACACATCTAGTTTATATCGAAAATCCCTTTCTCTTTCTCCTTTTTTACTTTTCTTATTTCTATTTAGTCACTTCACAAATTAACGCTCACTTTTTTTAGTTTGTATCAAAATTTACGCCATCTCACATCTTTATCAGTTTGTATCGAGATTTCAACAATATCACATCTTCATCTATTTGTATCGAATTATTTTTCTTTGTTTGCTATTCTCATATGTACTCACACACTTTCTACTCTTCTTTCACATCTTCACTCGATGTCAAAGACCCTTTGCTCTTTCTTTTTTTTCTTACTCTCTTTTTTTTTTCCTTAAAGTTTTCCCTCTATCGATCTAGCTAAATGCAAAGTGATGGATAATTATCATGATATATTTTATGAGTTTGACCTACTTTTTGAAGGTGATGAATGGGTACATTGCAAGACTTCAACTGATAAAATTCACAAAAACGACGATAACCAATTTTGTATGAATGATCAAAAACAAGCAAAAGAAATTACTGAGGAAGATGATCAAAAGATGATCATACATGAAAATTGTTCAGAAGTAGAAGTAAGTGAGACTGATTTAAAAGATCTGAAAGGTAAAAGAAAAGTTTCTACTTTCAAATCTACTGATGCACCATTGATGGAAAGAAGAACTAACCCTACAAGGACTCATAAAAGAGCTGCTAAACCTCCACAAGAGTCAATTAGAGAAGATCTAGAGGAAAAAAGGTGCAAACGTAAGAGGATTAATGCTAAGAATTTCATCCTACCTAATGGCTGGACAACTGAAGTTCGTGTTAGGGAAAATGGGAACTCTTCTGGCAATAAAGATACGGTAAACTAATAATTAACATCCTCTTAATTTTCTCTACTTGTCATAAAATGTTCGGTTAACTAATTTGCTAATTTCAGATTCTTCATTTTGCATGCAACAATCTTTATCTAACTTTTCAACAATTTAGGGTTTGATTTTAGAGTTGAATCAGAAATTTTGGTACACCTAATTGCTTGACTATAAGATTATTGTAATTGAATTTTATTTTTAATTTACTTCCAATTAATATCATTTAATAATTAACATTTTTATATATACTTTGAATCGTTCATTAAATATTAGATCTGCCAAAATATTCAAGATATCATGATGATTAGGATCTTATATATATGTTGTTTATTCAATTTGTCGCAGTATTACATTGAGATAAGTACAGGAAAGGTTTGCCGATCAAGGATAGAAGTCAGTAAATATCTGAAATCCAAACAAACGGTATGTGAAATTGAAAACTTTGCTTATCTATAAAATTAATCATAAGGTGTAACTTCACCTATTTTATAGATTGAACTGATTTATGACTAAGTTTACAATTGCCAATCAATTATATTAAAGGTTGATTACTCAATTAATAGTTTTCATCTCAAAAAGTCTCATTCTGAGACAATAACTATCAGTAGAATGGTCATCTGAAAAATCAATTTACTATATCGATGTTACTTTTTACTTTACGGCATTATCAAAATGTTTGTATCCATGTACTTTGCAGGAGGAAAGCCAACTTCAACAAGGATGAGATCGAGGTCAAATAATTCAGATTACAATCTGCTGGAGTAACTTTCCCTTTTTTCTTTGGCATGTGTTAAGACTGTTTAATTTAAGTATTGGACATCTTTTTCCTTCTGACTTTTGAGGATATTGTCTTTTAATTTCTATGTCAAATTAGTTAATTAAGTACTATCTTAAAATTCTCATCGATCTCTTGCTCATACCCTTTCTGTGGAATAGTTCATAATTACTGTTGAATGTGAATAGAAACTCAAAATCTTGATGTATTGCCTATATATTGATAGCTAAAAAATGAGATAAAACGCTTCTGATTATGTAAAATTGAGATAGCGGTTGTGTTTGATAGGAAGAAAAATGTTTTTTTTAGGAACAAATAATTTTTAAGTTATTTTCTGATGTTCAGTACGTAAGTAAGCAAAAAACATTATTTTCAAAAATATTTATATATAATTTAGACAATGATTATGGCCTATGGGGGTAGATGTAGGGGGGGGGGGGCAATGGATTTTTAAAAACCAACTTAACTTAGACAAATAATTTAATCTATGTATTTCTAGATGTAAAGAACTTCCTAATATTTTGACCGAAAAATATTCATTGAGCAAGGTGAAAGACAAAATAACAAAACTAATGTATCGTTTGAGCTTGCCTACTAGAACTAGCTAGTCACCTGATCATGAAAATTACAAATATTCCTATTAGAGCTTGACTCAGTGATTGCGAACTTTCATTTTCCTCGTTCATTTTCTCAAGCTTAGCTAGCGTTCCGGGAGAATCTAGTCATTTCAGAATTTCTTTGACTAGTAAATTAGACCATCTCCCAATCTGCAACTCCAGTATGCAGTAGTGCTTTTTTTTTTTCTTCCAAGTTTTAGTTCATTTATTCTTTTATAAAGTTGTTCCTTTTCTGATCTCTCTACAAGTAAAATTTATATATACCGTGGTTCAGTTTAATAAATATGTTGTACTTTAGTTGCATATGGGGTGTCCTTTCGTTTTCCCTGAATATTTTCCTCTTACTAATTTTCACTAATTACTTGCGATGTAGTGTCCAAATATGTCTTTCAATCACTTCCCCAAAATATCTTGTACCGTGGATTATATCTTGTTTTTGATTATTAATTTTATTAGTTCCTAAATCTCTTAATTGTTTAATTGAGTTAATTGATTGCATTTCAATTATAAATTTCTTTCTTTGTATCCTAGATCAGTGGCGGAGCCAGGATTTTCATTAAGGGGGTTCAAAGTGCGCATACGAACTAGCCGAAGGGGGTTCAACATCTACTATATATACATAAAAAATAATTTTCACCTTATATAAATAGTGTAATTTTTCGCCGAAGGGGGTTCGGATGAACCCCCTGGATATATGCTAGCTCCGCCCCTGTCCTAGATAGGGGTGTGAATGATAAGATTCGGGCGGTTATTTTATAAAATTTATACCGTACCAATTTTTCGGTTGTTTTATTTATATAACCAAAATTAGGCTTTCCAAAACCATTCCATCATCTCGGTTTTTCTTCGATATCGGTACGGTTCGGTTAATTTTTGTTGTTTTTTTTACTTTTATAGTTTCACCTCAAAATACATCATTATTAAAATATTTCTTTATTATTAAAAAGAATCAACTCACTAAAGTCCATAGAAGGAAAAACATATTTCGTAGTTGCAGTTCGACTATATTTTGATTAACTATCAAGAAGTATTTAGCAAAACAAAAACGAAGGCATCACCGTGACGTGAAACTTGAAGTTTGTTCTTGGAGAAGCACTTCAACACTTCACCAAGAAGCCAAGAATGTAAAATCTTGCTGCCGTATTGTTTAATCTTATACTTTCAATAGGAGTGTTTGCATGGGTTTTACCGTATTGTTTGATGGAGAATCTATTATAGTATATCTTTTTAATTTTAAAATCTAATTAATTAAAGGCTAATTAAAGGGCAAAGGTCCAAATAGGGGTGTCACCAATGGCCTAGGACCTAGGTTATATTTTATATTTGAAAAATATTTTAATATATATATTTATATATTAAACTTAACATATTGTTAATATACAAAATATATTTACATACATGTAAAGTTACTCGGTTTGGTTCGGAATTGTTTTGAGTTTTTTTATAAATTAAAAAGACCATCCCAATTGTTCGGGATGGTTATACGTTTAAATAAAAGTCCACGATTTTAATAAAAAAATGATATAAATTAATTCGGTACAATTAGATTCGGTGGGTTTTTCATATTTTTTTTACACCCCTAATCCTAGATTTGAGATTATTCATTGTATTTTTATATATCTAGGTAATTAATTATTTAGATGTGTATTGCCCCAACAATTCTCTTAGAATCTTCATATACTTTTATGGTTTTTATAGTTGTTTTTGGTGTTCATGTTGGATTGAAGAATCCATCTTCAATTTCTTTGAAATCTCGAGCCCATTTCACATCACTTTTGCATCGTACTCCTGTTTCAATTGATATACGCCTTAAAAAATTTTTAATTAGAGGTGTATTTTACTAAATTAATCTTATTAATGATGTTTTGAAACTCTATATTTGACTATTATTACTTTATATAGTTATTTAATACTAAAGGTAGCAAGAAAAAAATATAACAAAATTTTCTTAATTTCATAAATTAGACAAGTAAATTAAAACAACTATATTTATTATAAAAGCCAAGTAAAATAAAGCTGAGGGAGTAATTATTTAGTTGACATAATCTACAAACTACATGGAGTGTCACTTCATCACCAAAGAGAATATATAGGAATGACCTTTCATTTTCCACTTTATTTTTCAAGGCAAATGCGTTTGGTCCGTATTGTTAGGATTTATTAAATCTCTTTTCTCATTATTACTATGTGTAAGATTTTATTCTCATTAAATTACTCTCTATCCCTTCTGTTATGTACTTTGACTGAATAGTCTAATTAGAAGTCTTATCATTCTTATAATTTATTTTCACTTTAAAGTTTTTCTCACCATAGTCTTTGGAGTTTATTCAAAGTGTTGAGGTTTTTAACAAAACTCTCAAATCTTTATCTTCATTTCTTTGATTTATTCTTCTCTAGATTTTAATTCTTTTTATACAACAAGAAAGTATGGCTTGATTAAAATTGATCTGATTTGCAGATTGCTTGGACGCAATTTTTTTAGTGTATTGCCTCCACAAAGGATTCAAAGCAGGAGCAAGTAACTGAATTTTATATCTTGAAGTAAGTTATACTCCCTCCGTTTTATATTATTTAACCCTTGTTGATTTGACATATCCTTTAAGAAAGCTTTAATTAGAGATGTATTTTATTAAATTAACTTTATTATTGATGTTTTGGAACTCTAAATTTGACTACTATTACTACTTTATATTTTTATTTAATACTAAGTATAGTATGAAAAAATAATAATAATTCTCTTGATTTGATAAAATGAAAAAGTAAAATGAAACATATATTTAAGTGCCAAATAAAATAAAATGAAAGGAAATACTACATTTTAGTTTTTTCATTAGTTAGTTTTGTGCCGCCGACAATCTCAACTCAAAAGCACATGTAGATCTATTGATTGAAGCTATATTTTCCTATTCATATTCAATATAATACACATCGTTTGTGGATTTTTGTTCTTGGAGTTTTGATAATGCATGTTGTGTTGGATAGATCAATTGTAGTATTATTTGTGGTAGTTCTTTTTTTTTTTTTTACTATTTATTGTTTTGGTGACTGTCTATTGTTTCTTATACTTCTATTACGTCCTTTTCTAGACTGTTGTTGTTTTGGGTCCGAAGTCTTTCAGAACCATGCCTCTCTATCTTACTTCTGAAGTAAAGGTATGAACTGTGTGCACTCTACTCTCCCCAGACCTCATTTTTGTGGAAATATACTAGGTATGTTGTTGTTATTGTATTCATAAAATTAGTACAAATTAATTCCTATAAACAAATACTCTGTATGTTTTTAGGGTTTTATTTTTTATATTTGGACATGATGGTCAATAAATTTATCTTTTCTCTTCTTGACTCTCTTGTAAGGTTAAAGAGAATTTCTTTTGTTTAAGATATTCCAAAATAAATTTAATAGCAAAAATGATTAGTAGTCCCCTTCATGAAATTATAATAAGATCCTCAAATCAATTATATTTTTCCGACTTAATTACTTTTAACTTAGTCAAAGTACATGATCATTTATTCCAAACTCAAAAGATGTCTGAATACCAATTAGGTATATGAATTATGAAATACTCCCTTTGTCCAATAATTCTTGTCCATTTTGCTAAAAATAGATGTTCAACAATACTTGTCCAGTTTGAAAAATCAATGAATAGTTTACCTTATTTTATCCATTTTACCCTTGCTATTAAATACTACTCCCTCTGTCCTAATTTATATGACACACTTTCCTTTTTAGTCAGTCCCAAAAAGAATGACACATTTTTATATTTAGTAACAATTTAACTTTAAAATACCCACTTTACCCTTAATGAAATGATTTACAACCACACAAATATCTATAACTCATTTTAGACCACAAGTTTCAAAAGTCTTCCTTTATTTTTTAAACTCCGTGCCAAGTCAAAGTACATCACATAAATTGGGACGGAGGGAGTACTATTTATCACTCAATGCATTTCTCAAGGCATTAAATTTATTATATTCAAAAGGTAATATAGTAAAATTACTCTTATTATTTATTATTTCTAAACATGTGTGTCAAGTTAATCGTGGACAAGTATTATTGGACGGAGGGAGTACAAAAAAAAGGGTACTAATACTTTATTTCTTCTACTTCAAAATAGTAGGGTTTTTTAAGTGTTAAAACGATTGATTTTTCATTTGCCAACGAATGTGATCTGTCCCGATTCGAAAATAATGAGATTCTTTGCTAGAGAAAGGTTTTGTTACATAGACGCCTAACCCAACTAGGTTGGTTGGTTGGCCCACCTAACAAATGATGATATTCTCGATTGATTTGATCGAGTTTCATTCTTTCTCCCTATTCATAGATCTCGCATTGAAAAACTTCCTTTTTTTGTATTATTTGTTGGAATAGATAATATATATATGATCAGATGCATATGTAGTTAAGGGCGACTGATTGATATGTTTCCACAAATAATTGAAATTCATTACATTTGCTTTTCAAGAATTAGTTTGACTATTTTTTAAAATTAATTTAATTTAAGATTTTATAATTGATATATTTAAAAGTATATGAAAAGTGTTATAAATTATAAGTCTTTTTATATTAATATCATAAAAAAAAATATTTAAAATGTTGATATAATTTGACTCTCAAAAATCAAAATGTGACAAGTATTACTCTTTTCATTTAAAAAATAAATGAATTTTTGAGGTGTCACACATCTCTTAAGAAAGTTAATTAAAAACATTAATTCAAGTATAATTTGTCAATATTACTCTGTACTTTTCAATTTTTTTCTCAAAACTATATATACTCATTAATGATATGAGTAATTTTGAAAAAAAAATAAAAAAAATACATACTTTCGAATTTAATTTTTTTTAAATTTTGAATCATAAAAAAATGTTAGAAATTTACATTGAAATGGACGGGTAGTATGTAACTTGTGTTATGAAATACATATTCATTAAATAAATGTCCATAAACATTCACTAAATTACATAAACTTTTGTAAGTTACAATTTATCTATTAATTTGGTCATCTAATATTTGTAATCTTTGGATTGACTTACCATCTTATAAATTTCTGGAAATGAAGGGGTAGTATATAACTTGTGTTATGAAATATATATTCATCAACAGGTACAAATGTCAGTTGAGGGGTCCAAGTGAAATCTCGAAACAAGTTTAAGGATTTATCGATGACTTAAGCCTTAAATAAATGTCCATAAACATTCACTAAATTACATGAACTTTTTGTAACTTACAATTTATCTATTTATTTGGGCATCTAATATTTGTAATCTTTGGATTGACTAACCATCTTATAAATTGGAATGTTATTCAATTTTAATTATTTTATTATTTATTTCTCTCTGTCCAAAAATACTTGTTCACTGTACTAAAAATATATGTCAAACAGTACTTGTCCAATTTAGAAAATCAATGGGTAATTTATCATTATTTACTCATTTTACCCTTGCTATTAAATACTCCCCCCGTTTCAAAAAGAATGACTTACTTTTCTTTTTAGTCAATTTCAAAAAGAATGACCCTTTCCTTTTTTGGCAATACTTTAATTCCAACTTTCCACGTGACATGTTTAAGACCACAAGATTAAAAGACATTTTGGTACATTTGACACAACTTTAATCTATGATCACATGATTCAAAAGTCTTCTTTATATTCTTAAATTCCGTACCAAGTCAAACTAGGTCATTCTTTTTGAAACGGAGGGAGTACTATTTATCACTCAATGCATTTTCTCAAGACATTAAATTTATTATATTCAAAGGGTAATATAGTAAAATACCCCTATTATTTATTGTTTCTTAACATATGTGTCAAGTCAACAGTGGACAAGTATTGTTGGACAGAGGGAGTATATAACTTGAGTTATGAAATACATACTCATTAAATAAGTAGGCGTTTGGCCATGAAAACTAAATTTTTTTGGAGTTGGAGTTGGAATTGTGTTTGACCATGAAAATAAATTGGAGTTCTTTTTGACTTTTTGTGAGAGAAGTTGAAGTGAAAACAAGTTTCACTTTTCCAAATGAATTGTACACCCCCGTCCATCTTTACGTATCCACTTTTAACTTGGCACATACCTTAAGAAACAATAAATAGATGGGTGATTTTACTATATCACCCTTTGAATATAATAAATTTTTTACTTTGAAAAATGCAATGGAGGATGAATAGTATTTAATATCAAGGGTAAAATAGGAAAAAAAGGGTAAATTATGTATTGGTTTTTCAAACTGGACAAATATTGTTGGACATCACAAAATAAAAAGGTGGACAAGTAAAAATAAACGAAGGGAGTATTTGGAATTCTTATGGCCAAACACTATAATTTTTACTAAAATAAAATAATTTTTCAAAAAAACTTAAAAAATTCTCATGACCAAACGGGCTCTAAATGTCCATAAACATTCACTAAATAACATAAAACTTTTTGTAACTTACAATATATACATATCTAGTAATCTGAGCATCTAATATTTGTAACCATTGGAGTTTGAATTGACTTGTTTTATTTTATAAATTGGAATGTTATTCAATTTTATATTATTTCATTTGCTATTACTTGTACAGTTGTACTATTCTACATACAGGCCAAATATTCTGTCCATTTCAGTTTACCAAAAGCAGAAAGTATGACCATATGAGAAAGTGGTGTTTTTCCCTGATCATTTTCCTGTTTTTTTCATTATTCATGCCTATACCGTGACCAAAAATCTCTCTCTCTGTTCCAGAAATCTCTATCTCTTCGCAAATTGACCGTACAAATACAAAAATCTGTTACTTTCTCTGTTTTTCTCCATTTTTTTTTGCTTAGTACAACTCAGAATACAGCATTTAAGTTTCAAAAATTTGCAGAAAATTTAAGGGATTTTTGGTTTGAAGATTGGGATTTTGTGATTTTAGGTACATCAACTCTTTTCCCTTTTTTTGTTCTTTTATTTTTTAAAAATGTGATCTTAGATGCTAAGTTTATATGTTCTCTATTACGTACAAATATCATGTATTAATGTGTACGTTCTTTTGTTACACCGTTAGTATGGTTGCTAGTGTGTGTGTGTGTGTGTGTGTGTTTTACTCGCAAAAATCCTAGGGTTTTTGGACTTACTATGGAGCATTCATGTAGTTTTGGGGGTTTTGGGGGCATGGTGATGGATGATTCACTAGAGGAGTCTTCTGCGAGTGGCAGAGCCGTGATTTTCACTAGGGGGTTTCAAAATATGGAGAAAAAAACACAGGAAGAAGCCGAAGGGATTCAACATTTACTATGTAGATATGAAAATTAATTTTAATCATATATAAACTTTGTAATTTTCCATGGAAGGAGTTTCAAATGAACCCCTCAGCCCTACCTGGCTTTGCCCCTGGGGGATTCTCGATCAGTGTGAAAAAAAACACAAGATAATCATATGATTGAAAACAGAGGTGGTTCCAGAAAATGTTAGAATTTTTTTTGAAAAAATGTATGTGTAATGTGTTTGTTTGTGTGTGTAGTAGATGGTGCATCTGTTGTCTTTAAATCCCGTATTAGCATTTGATTGGAAGAACAGAAATTCAAAGAAACACGTACTATATTAATCGGGGTGGATGTATATGTCGATTGCTATGACTTACATTGGACCCTATGTGAAAACAGGACACAACAAATTGCTATTTTGTTCTTTTTTAGTCTGCTTTTTATACTGATCAACTAGACAGAAGTGATTTTATATTGCTACTCAAACAAAAAATTGAGGTAATGCGGACTGTAAATACTCTTTGATTGTTTCTTATGCTCTCTTTGACTATCTCTAGCATTTATTGTTTTCAGTAGACTATGCTCATTTTTGTGTTGTAGCTTTTGGGGTAGATTGTTTTGTAGAGATTATAAACATGCTGAAAAAATGAAGCTCTGCTTATTGGGCAAAGTAACTGGATTGACAGACCAACCTTAACGCATAATATATCGTGTAGATCAATGAATTTATCTGTGTAGATGATAACTAAGTTGAGTGGATTTGTGTGGGCTATATACTAGTTCTATTGAACTTTTAGGAAAAAAATATATTGGAATAGTTCTTTTGGAGCTACTGGGGATTGGACATAGATAAATTTTGTTCAAGGTTGAATTCACCCTTCAAGGGATTGGTCTTTTAAATTTTATGAGCAGGCAATGTAAAATTAGATGGTTTCCTTGAGGTTGACTTCATCAAGATATGAAGCAGACATTACATATATATCTGCAGTTTGGGGAAATAAGATCTAAGGTAAGTTGTGTTGAAGAAGAGGCTTGGATCACAAAGTGAGGAAGTTCCTTGTTCCATATATTCCATTTTCTGCTCTAACACTTCTCATTCCGAGCAATCGAGAATTGCTGTGATCACTTGATGCAGCAAGGCAAGTAGTAGCTATAACATTTTGTTAGTGGGAAGAAAAATAGGAGAAGCTATATTTGAAACTTGAGTTTTCTATTTTATCCGTCATACTTGTCATTGTCTTGTCACATATATGTTCCTAGATTTGAAACTTGAGTTTTCTATTTTATCCGTCATACTTGTCATTGTCTTATCACATATATGTTCCTATTGCATTTCAATTTCCTTTGGTAAGTATTCTTGATTAGTTCAAGTTTAGTTTGGTTGTTAACAAAATACAAACTGGTATTTAGTTTTTATCCTTTTTACAGGTTGAAGATGTCTCATAGAAAATCACGGATAAGTGGGAGCACTGATTCAGAGTTGGAAGAGATGAAGCATAAATACTATAAAGATTTAAGAGATGGAATAGTGAAAATTAGACGTTCTGGAAAGTACTTCAATTGTCCATACTGTCATTATTCAAGTAAAGAGTATGATTCACAGGAGCTTCTAAGGCATTCTTCCCGCATTGGTAGATATTCAAAGAGTGCTAGTTTCAGAGAGAAGGCTAGACATTTGGGATTGATCAAGTACTTGGATAGGTACGTAGATGCAGACAAGAACTTATACAAGAACGTATCTGAATCGAGTCAGAGGAGATGTTCTGAGCTATCAGGGAAGAGTTCTCAATATGCTGAGAGTAATCCAGTAGAGCCATCACAGTTCACTGAGAAATCCGAAGCCGGAGGAAATTTTTATATGTCTGCTGATAGGACCATTGAAGCAGTAGATAGAAGACCTGTTGCTGAAGAGCCTCTGAGAAAGGAAAAACTAAATGCGGAGAACAGAGGGGTATCTGACAGTACTAAAGATGATCTGCCAACCCAACCTCTCCTAGCATCTAGTAAGCCATTTATCAGCAAGGCCGATGATGATCCAATAGTTTTTCCTTGGATGGGAATAGTAGCCAATATCCCAGTTGAATTTAGTGGAGGTAGGTATGTAGGTAAAAGTGGATCAAATCTAAAAAAGGAGTGGATTGAGAAAGGGTTTAATCCAGTGAAGGTTCATCCTTTGTGGAACTTCCGGGGTCACACCGGATATGCCATAGTTGAATTTAAAGGGGATTGGTCGGGATTCATTAATGCTATGGCGTTCGGAAAAGCATTTGAATTAGATAATCATGGGAAGAGAGATTGGAATTCAGTGAGACGTCGAGATGATAAACTGTATGCTTGGATTGCACGTGATGAAGATTACAAAGCTGAGTCTCTCATCGGTAAGTATCTCCGCAAAAATGGAGATCTAAAGTCAGTTTCTGGAATACAAGAAGAGAACAAGAGGAAAGATTCAAGGCTGCTATGCAACTTGACCAATGAGTTAGAGATGAAGAACAAGAAATGTGAAGAGATGAAGAAGAAAATAAGTAGAACAGAACTTTTTATGGATAATGTGATGAGTCAAAAGGAGGAGATGATCCAAAACTACAATGACGGTGTGTTTTCCTTTTTCCTCTTTGCTGTAAACTAGTTACATAAAGTATCTTTTCTCTTATCTTATTGCTTCACTTTAACATAATACAAAGATACACCTGTGCGAAATTTGTAACTCATATCATGAAGCTGTGTTCATTCTTTTGTTGTTTTCCTCCTCTAATGTCGTATGATCTCTTTACTAGAGATGGAGATGATGCGGAAAAAAGCGTTCAGTCAGCTCCATGATGTCATACGTGAGCATGAGAAAAGCAAAGCGCAACTTGAAGCTCAAAAGCAACAATTGATGCTAAAAGAACAAGAATTGAGAAAACGTGAAGAGTATAATGAGAGTGAGAAAAGAAAGCTTGACCGCCAGAAAGAGATGGTAAGAAAAGAGGCATATAGAGAAGTGCATTTTTTTTTGCAGGTGGTGCTTCACAAAAGGGAACTTAGAGATGATACTCTTAGGATGTCTAAAATACTGCAGTTATTCCTTTTAAAGATATTTAACATATTTTTATCTGATTCAAAGGAATTTGAATTACTCGAGCATATCGAGTGTGGTCATCACCGCCTTTCTGCTACCACTTTGCTTGCCTGATAATATGAATTCCAGGTCCTTAGATGTCTTCTGATGCTTAACTTGATAGCTTTTTTTATGAAATTCTTTATCTGCAGAATGAAAGGGCACTTTTGGAGCAGAAATTTGCAGATGAGAAAATGTTGCAATTGGCTGAGGATCATAAGGTATGCTGTGCACTTTTGGCTTCAGAAGCCTCTTTGAAAACACAATACACTATAACTTTTAGCAATTGATTTTGAGTTTTTACTTGCAGAGAGTAAAGGAACAACTTCATAAAAGAATAATTGAACTTGAAGCAAACCTTGATCAGAAGCAAGCGTTACAGTTGCAGATTGAGCGCTTGAGAGGTTCCGTGGAAGTGATGAGACTCATGAATGAGGAAGGAGATCTGGAAGCTAAGAAGAAACTGGAGACAGTTCAAAAACAAATCAAGGAGAGTGAAGAAGAACTTGATGGCTTGGAATCACTGAATCAAACTCTAATTATAACGGAAAGACGTACAAATGACGAGGTGCAGGCAGCCCGTAAAGAACTAATCAATGTAAGCATTTACACTTTTTTAATTCATCCTCGTAAATATTTGTTTATAATGAAGCAATGTGAACATATGCGTTTGAAAGGTTTTGGTTACTCAATATTTGTGCACCAAAGTAACAGGCATTTTTTTCACCTGCACGAGCAGCAAATCCTTCTATTTACTAATTAGTTTAAATGCCACAAATGGATTTCCAATAAAAAATTGAGTACACCATCCATCTACCTTTTTTGCAAGTCTAGCAGACGTTTTTCATTCTTCACCCATTTACTTCCATGTTCATTGCCCCATTCATTAGTTTGTACTGGGATTCAATCTAGAACTACAACTTCACAATCAGTTCAAAGAAATGCTCATCATTGTTAAAAAGAAGGGAAAAAAATAGTTCCATGACATATTGACATTTGCTAGCAAGATCCGGTGCCTAGATGAATTCTTTTAGCTGCTGTTCCACTGCTTGAAGCAGTATGCCCACCTACATTATGTGCCATTGTCATTTTCAAGTTTGTATGTGCTAAAGGTTTAAAACTCTCTATATAAGATTCTGGAGATATGCATTACAGAAGAACTTTCTGGAGATGGTAAATCTAACTTGATAGTTTATTTTACTCCTAGAATTGCTTTTTTCCCCAAGTATGTCCTTGATTTAATCAATATGATTTTATACATACACGATCATAAACAATTTTTTGGTCAATATGATTCTATCATACTTCTTGCTTGGTTGTTATTAATTGTTTTTTTAGTTCTTAGTTCTTACCATTCTTCATGACATGCTCTGATGCTCTGCTAATATGTTCCTTTTCTGATCTTTCGAATTTATCATACTTCTTCCTCTGTAATGTTTGTTCTTGGAGATTCTCATTCATAATTAGCTAAAGCTTGCAAATTATTCTGATATCTGTTATATGGCTCATGCATTAAATTGGCATCTGAAAACATGTGCAGTTGTAGCTGCAAGCTGTATATTTTTAAATTTAAGTCACCGGATATCTAGAATAAAGGAAAAGAAACCTTCAAAGTATTTTTCGTAACATGAAGATGATTTCAGTCTCAACCTGCCAACGAGTACTGTATGAGCAACAATTTTATGTGCAATCGTCATGTTCTTTCCCTTTGCTCTGGTTAATTAGTGCTTTGATTTATTTTCTCACAGGGTTTAAGGGAGAGCCGTGCTTATATATGTGTCAAGAGAATGGGTGAACTTAATGGGAAGCCATTCCTTGTTGCTGCAAAAAAAATTTATAACTCTGAAGAAGCAGCAGAGAAAGCAATGGAGCTATGTTCCTTGTGGGAGGATCACCTGAGGGATCCAAACTGGCATCCATATAAGGTTATCCAAAAGGGTCAAACTGCCGTGGTATGTACTCATTTAACTATTATTATGTGTATTCTTTTTGGTTTCTTTTTTTTATCTTTATTCATGCTATTTCTATTTACTTTTGCTTTCTTAGGAAATAATTGATGAAGAGGACGAGAAACTGAAGGGACTAAAGGCCGAGTATGGTGATAAAGTGTATCAAGCTGTGGTAACTGCCTTAAACGAGTTGAATGAGCATAATCCCAGTGGCAGGTACCCAGTACCTCAGTTGTGGAATAACAAGGAAAAAAGAACTGCAAAAGTGGATGAAGGAGTTGATTTCATAGTGAAACAGTGGAAGCAGCATAAGAAGAAAACAAGATGAACCAGTTGACTGAGGAGAATTGATTATCATCACATGATTAGTTCTAGTAAACTTCATTAGTTTTATTATGCCGCCCTTCAGTTTTGTTCTTATCTACCGGCTATTTTGTCATTAGATACATTAGCAGCTTCAAGTATTGGGTAAATTCTGAACGCAAACAGGCAACAGCTAGAAATATACAGATTAAATCTTTGGATAGTTTACTGTGGAAAGCTGATTTACAGAGGGGTACTCTGTAATATCGCAGCACGCTGTTCTGTCGTTCTCTTTATTAACAAAGCCTGTCCTTTATATCCTCTTTCTCTTCTATTGGTTTTTCAGGAATATTGTCTGATCTTTCATTCTGTGACACTAATTCATACTACAATTCTCTCTAT
Organism: Capsicum rhomboideum; assembly: GCA_031232105.1. NCBI lineage: Eukaryota > Viridiplantae > Streptophyta > Magnoliopsida > Solanales > Solanaceae > Capsicum > Capsicum rhomboideum. Next base: position 3,631,709 of record CP124713.1, on the reverse strand, counting down.
TTATTGGATTTATTCTTTGCACGTCATTAGGTAGGTATTTGTGTAGATCAAGTAAATGATTTTATGGGTTAACTTGATAGTATTTAGTTGCAAATCTCTACTCAATTATCCAGACATAATTTTATGTGCTTCATGGATGTCTATACCTAAGAGTTGAAATAACCTTTGTAAAATTCCCATGAAATTGCGCTTTCTGCTGTCCCTTCATGAAGACTACTTGGTATATGCGAACAGTCTATCTTGAGTTATATCATATTCCATAAGTATAGTTGAATAATGTAATTAGGCTACTCCTTCCATAGCTCCCTATATACTCCCTCCATTCCAAAATATATATATATATTTTAAATCCAAAGATGTATTGACTATTTTTTTCCCAACATTATCCTTTTACTTAATGAGTTTTCAACTATCTCTAGCTTTAAGAAAAGTAAAGAAACAAAGGGCCAGGCTTGTTTAAACTATTAATAGTTGAAAACTCATTAAGTAAAAGGATAATGTTGGGATAAACTATTAAACTGCTATTAAGTAGTTGGACCAAATTGTAACTTGCAAGATACCCAAAACAACATAGTAGTACATATTTTCAATTATAAACTACTACAAATTACTGAAATACAGTTAATAATATGATATAATATATAGTCCTAATATTAGCTGCGGGCTACATGTTTCTGCAGCCGCTTCAGCTCTTCAACCCAATCAAAAAGGTCCAAAAATAAAATAGAACCCCATAATAATCAAAAGAAGACCTTACTTTTCCATAATCCCAAGTCCAGAAAAGCAATTTTCTAACTACTTCCACAATCCCCAAAATACCCATTAACCACAATAGTCAAAACAAACAGATGTAAAAGTCTTGATATTATAAGCTAATTTTTTGTTTTAATCACTTTCACTCTCGACTCAAGAGAAGCTTTAGTGCATCGAGTAACCTTGCTGTTTAAACTCTGAAATTCTTCCCAACAAAAGTTTGACCAAATTGCCAATGTGCAGGTGCAATATTCCATGAAGTAGAGCTACGTCTATCACTAGCTCTAACCCTAAATGAAAGTGACTGACCAATCAATACTGAATTTGTTTGCCAATTTTGACCCCAGTTTCTACTCATACTTATCCAACCAGTCTTTGCACCTTTAATGCTAAGGCTCACGATATCCCCTGCACCCGCAACGTTGGTTACTAAAACCAAGTTGAAGTAACGGAAACCGTTAATTGTGAACCTTATTCCGCCTTTCTTCCTGCATGGCACCCTGCGTAAATAAATAGACAAATTCAGGTCAATTTAGTCATCTGAGAGGTATAACCAGGACAATTATGTTAGCGTGGAATGTAGACCGTAAATAATGACTAGAGAGAAAATACTAGGAGACCGTGCCACTACCTGGGGCTTTGTGTTTGACATTCTTGTGAAGCACTGTGCAGTGGCAGAGTCTAGAATTCAGATAAGAGGATACAAAAAAGACATAATTTCTCCGTCTCAATTTATGTGATGTAGTTTGATTTGACATGAAATTTAAGAAAAAAAGATTTTTGAAATTTATGGTCTAAAATGAGTCATAAATATCTGTGTGATTGTAAATTATTTCATTAAAACTAAAATAGATATTTTAAAATTAAATTATTACTAAATATAAAAATATGTCATTTTTAAGACTAATTAAAAAATAAAATATGTCATATAAATTAAGACAGAATAAGTATCTTTTTTATAGCAAGGGGATCCAACTAAACCCCTTGAAATATTTTTTTCAATAAAGTCTAACTGAAGGGGATCCACTATCAGGGATGGAGGCATAGAGGTGGAAGGGGATCCAACTAAAACACTTCGTTGCCTCCGCCGAAGCAAATTAGCCCCGGTTCTCTCTTTAGGGTTGGTTAACATGTGCAGAAGCTAGCCCAACAGTTATAAAAATTTAAAAAAAAAAAGCATATTTATTACGGTAGGTGAGAAATTTCTTCCTATGATAAATCAGTAACCCAATTGTGTACTTTGTACATACATTATTGTCCTGTCTCAATTTATATAGGTATAGGTAACATTTTTATTTAGGACGGTATCACGTAAAAGTAATTAACAGGGTAAAAGAAGAAAAGCATGCGAATTGTACATTTGACAGGTTATTTTTCTTCCACTTCATGAGCAAAACAGAAAACAGACAAAAGCAATAAACAAAAAAAACCCACACATAATGACCCTACCAGAAGAACAAACCAAATGGCACACAAAAACACACAAGGTCGTTAGTTCCGTGAACTAAATTATCCTCGGATTATAGATGGAATAAAATGAGATGGAATAAGGTAAAATATGAATTAAGCATGAAACAAGATTTATTAAGTCTGAAATAAGATTTTTATCATGTTAGGTAGACAATACAAATTTATTTTACCACCTACTAAACACGGTGTAAATCTTATTCATGTTTAATTTTGGAATACCGCACCTTATCCCGCGTACTAACCGACGCTTAAATGACAGAGGAAGATAAGAAAACCTTACCGGCGGTAAGTGACGGGGACAATTCCGGCACGGTACTCAGCAATATGAAGAAACATAGGCATTGCTAGGTCAAAATGAGGACGAGGAGGGTTACACCAACCGCCATTATCGTTTGGAAGAGCAAAGTTTGGAGGGCAGAAATTAGTAGCAGTAATGAAAATTGAAGGACTTCCGGGATGGCACCATTGTGGGTAATTGTCACACTTGATTTCGAAGCACGCTCCGCAGCTTAACCCATTGTTGAATAGCGCTGTGCTTAGTGCTCCATTGTTCACTCCGTATCCTTGACTGTATAGGTTACCGTACCCACATGCCCCACCTGTAAATCCATCACAGTGACAAAATTAGTCTTAGTTTAGATGCATTACACTTTTAGATCTACAAAATTGACTTGCATTACTTTGAACATAAAACCAAAATGCGAGAGAACAAGGGCAAAATAGAGTAGAAATTGAGCATTTCAAGTACATTTTGTAAAGAAGAAAACAACAAAAGCGTAAAAATGGTGGTTCGTGAGTTGAAGTGACTTGCAATTCTCTGAAAATGGAACAAAATTTCAAGAGAACAAAAGCAAAAGAGAGTAGAAATTGAGCATTTCAAGTACATTTTGTTAAGAACAACCCAAAAAATTGTAAAAATGGTGGTTGGTGAGCTGATGTGACTAGCTTAATTAGAGTTAGAAATGGTGAAATACACAAAGATTTACTAAGTGACTTGCATTTCTCTGAAAATGGAACAAAAATTCTAGAGAAATAGACAAAAAAAAAAAAAGGAGAGTAGAAATGGAGCATTTCGAGTACATTATATTCATAAGAAGATGGAGAAAAACCCCAATTCTAGAGAAACAGAGCAAAACAGAGTAGAAATGGAGCATTTCAAGTACATTATATACAGAAAAAGATGGAGAAAAAAAAGACCCAGAAAAAATGGTGGTGGTTGGGTTGAAGTGACAAGCTTAGAATGAGAAATGGTGACATACCCATAGTACCAGAGGCATCACTGCCGCCATAGAAAGTAGCATGAGCACTCTGCCATGCTCCACCAGTATAAACACCTGGAATCCTAGCTTCAGCTGCTACTAAAATTAGTGAAAAAGCCAAAGCAACACAGGCCACATTCAAAACCCCCATTTCTGTGAAAAGATGAAGAAAATGGAAACAGAGGGGCAAAAAAACTGAAAATGTATGAAGAAAGAGATGAAGATGAGGAGTAAGTAGTGGAGGGAAAGACGACTACTTATGGAGGGAGATAGGAGAGTGAACCAGTGGCAGTTGATGTAATTATAGTACCATTACATACCTTATTTTGGAAATGATAATAATATTTCATCCGTATTAGTTACTTCCTCCGTCTCATATTAGTTGTTCATTTTACTAAAAATATTTTATATCATATTAGTTGTCCACTTTTACTAAATTACGAAAGCATTAATTAATTTTTTCTCATATTATCTTCTTTTTTTTTTAAAGTTTTCACATTTATTTGTAAAGTTTCCAAGAAGTTTTTAAGGGGTGAATCCGTGAATCAGTAAAATAATCTTTTTATTTATGATTTCTTAGCACGTGTGTAAAAAGAAAAATGACCAACTAATTGAGACGGAGAGAGTATCTACTTTCTCTTTTACACATTTTTAAAGAAATCGTAACAAGATAAATAGTTTTACTAATTTATCCATTATCCACTCCCTTGAAAATAATACTTTTTGAATCTTATATACTCTCTCTGTCCCAATTTATATGACACACATTTATTTTTAGTCAGTCTAAAAAAGAATGACACATTTATATATTTAGTAACAATTTAACTTTAAAATACTCACTTTACCCTTAATGAAATAATTTACAACCACATAAATATTTATGACTAATTTTAGACCATAAATTTCAAAAGTCTTCCTTTCTTTTTTAAATTTCATGTCAAATCAAATTATATCACATAAATTGGGACGGAGGAAGTATTATTTAGGCTTTCAAAAAATTAAATTTCAGGAATAAAATGAAATTTTAATTAATTTAGTCTTGTTTTAATAAGTGGACAAGTAACTTAATACTCCCTCCATTCCTTTATACTCCCTTCGTTTCAAAAAGAATTACTCCCTCCATTTTAATTTATGTGATATACTTTAACTTGACAAGGAGTTTAAGAAAGAAAGAAAGACTTTTGAAATTTGTGGTCTAAAATGAGTCATAGATATTTGTGTGGTTGTAAATCATTTAATTAAGGGTAAAGTGAGTATTTTAAGGTTAAATTGTTACCAAATATAGAAATGTGTCATTCTTAGTGTGTCACATAAATTAGGACAGAGGGAATATCTATTTTCCTTTTTGATCCGTTTCAAAAAAATGACTCTTTTTCTTTTTTGGTAATACTTTAATTTTAACTTTTCACGTGACATGTTTAACATTACAAGATTCAAGGACATTTTGGTACATTTATCATAACTTTAATTTAGGACCACAAGATTCAAAAGTCTTCTTTATTTTCTTAAACTTCGTGCTAAGTCAAACTAGGTCATTCTTTTTTAAACGGATGAAGTAATTTTATTTTTTTGTTGTTGTGATTTTATTCCTAAATAAATGTACGTTTAAGCCTTTAAGAACACTTTGATCATAATATTTCTAATATGTCCTTGAGTTTAAATATAATAATCAATGTGAATTTGAAAAGAAATGAATAATTAGGGGTAAGTTGGTAAAATTATTTTTATTTTTCTAGAAGTGAGTAATTTATTAAAGGTATACTCAATTCAAAAAAAATACCTATTTAAAAATGGAAGAAATATAACTTATAGAAAGGTGGACAATTAATACGAGAGACAGAGAAAGTATACAAAGAGGTAGTAAACGATAATTTAATTTTTCTTCGGTGTGTGCTTCACGCTCCAATAGAAAGCTGCTCTTGGAGAGGGAATTTTTGGCATTTTTATTTTAAAAATATTGAAAAACTAAAGTCACTTTTACTTTTTACATGAAGCTTTGCCGTATTTACTTGCTTTTAATTTTTACAGTATGGTCCATTAAACACTTTTTTGTTCAATCAGAATCTTTTCACATGAAATAAATTGATTAAGAAGCAAGTGGTATCTACATGAAAAAAATGAACCGGGAACAATGAGGTTAGAAAGTCAAACAATATCATTTTTATGATCCGACACAATTCACAAACATCTTATAATTTATAGATGAGATTTGAGGAAGATGTTGTGTAGACTGTAGAGGATAAAAAGACTAATTCTCAAAGATCTCTAGTCAAAAAATTATAACAAATCGACCATTCAAAAAAGGGTACAATAATGAAGAAGTTATATTGAAGATGATAAGAGAGTACTTATAGAAAGGCAATAAATATAACATAAATGATTGTTATAAAAATAATTTTATTTGAATTATAACTAATTTTTTTAATTTCTCCCTATGAGCTCCCATCTTTTTACTTACTTAGTTACTGAAACTCATACCTCAAGGTTGAAAGCACGGGATGCTTACCATCCGAACAATTCACCCTATAAAATTATAATGAATCATAAGAGATTATTCACCTTTTACTTGACAATGGTTGCCATGTTTACAAGCAAAGGGAAACCAGCTGGATTACTTTGATAGGGGGTAGTGTAACATCACCATAATTGACGGGCCTAATGCGAAGGGCATTGTGGGCTTTGGGCGGGCCCATTAGACAAAGGCATCTATCGAGCCGCACGCGGGACGCACTAATCATCTTTGGTAAAAGGTGAAAACAAAGGAACAAAGCTCTATGGTCCTCTTTTTTGCCTTCTCTTTTAAAATAAATTTGGGGACCAAATTATGTTTACTACTCTCTACGTTTTAATATTAATATATCCAACTTATTAAGGACATAACTTTAGATAGAAAATTATGAAGAATATTAATTGGGATAGAGGTATAGTTAGGTAGTTGAGAGTGGAGTGATATCTTGTTGTTCATAGATATAAATTTCTTGGTATATATCGTAGTACTAGTCGTATTCTTATAATTTTTATTTTTGATATCTATCATCATATATTGTTCATTATTTTGGTGTTGTTATTGTTGTTATCAATTGTTATTCCTTGTTCACTGTTCTCTTCTTCTTTTACCTGGATTTATTACACTTGAGTCAAGGGTCTTTCAGAAACGATTTCTTTACCTCCACGAGGTAGTGATATGGTCTGTGTACACTATACCCTCCTCATACCCTATTTGTGGAATTTCACTGAATATGTTGTTGTTGTACTTTATATGTTATATTTGTCTTACTTTTTTTTTTTAGTTTATTTCAAAAAGAATATGTCATGTTTAATTAACTCCGCACGATCAAAGAATATTTTCATAAATTTTTTACATATTACTATTAGTCCGATATCACAAGATTTAAAAATTCTTTTTAATTTTTAAAATTTTGTATTGCATCAAAACAAGACAAACAAATTAAATCAAAGAGAGTAACTTTTTTACCCACTGGATATAGAATGTTCTGTATCTACCGCTTTTCAGTTTTAAAATAAAATAATATTTGGCGGGAGAGAAGTTTCATTGAAAATTTACATGGAAATCTAATGATTGTGTCCCTCCAAAACTACAGGCTACACTTCCTTCATGCTTGCTTCAAGTTAATTACTACCATTCCCTTTTACTGGGCGTAATCGTAATTTAAATTTAATGTGTTTATTTTTCAAATTTATCATATTTTTATTCTACTTTTAAAATTATGAGTGCAAATTTATTAACTACTAGTGACTTTTTATATTTATCTATCTATAAGTCAAAAATATTTTATTCGATTGAAATCACGACACAAAGATTGCATCCCCTCGATTTACTTATTTCTTTCTTTATTTCGCAAATAAAAATAAAACTTAAGATAACGCATCATAGTATCACCTTTTTTTTCGGCTATTTTTTTGGAAAAAAGAAAAGAAAAGAAAAATTGAGAAAAGTAATTATTCACTGGAGAGGAGACAATCACGGGGATTTCCTTTCCCCTAGGCCCTAATATAAGGTAAATCATGCAATTTTCATTATTTTTCTACCAAAAAAAATGGAAGTAAAAATGTGAAAAGTTGGGAGTAGAAATAAAACTTGTGATGAAATCTTTTTAAGTATCAAAGAGAGTCACTTGTCCAATAAATATATAAAAATCGACATGTACACATTAAGAATATGGATAAATTTTAAAATTGTGATATTTGTTTGAGATTAGATCCAAAAATAGTCTTGTACTCATTCCATTCTACTTATAATAAACACGTCCTACTCAGAAATGGGTGAATAAATAAAGAAAATATTTGTTCCACGTGTCAAGTCCGGTTTCGCTCTGGTTTGAGCATTAATATGGAATATTTGATTTGTAAGGATTAATACATCGACAACCTCTTAAATTGTCAATAAACTTCATTTAAACATTCAATTTATTTAATTGAACATCTAAATACATGCTAAAGCATTCATATTAGACACTTTCAATTCAAATTTTATTATTTTGCACTTATAATACTTCTTACTTTTTCTTTTTTCATGGTCAAATAAAGAACTCAGAGAAGGAAAGAAAATATGGGCAGCCGACAGTAAGGACGAACTTTAGGGTTTTGTTGTACATATATATTTTGATTTAACTTTGGGGGGGTCAATTCCTAGAAAGAAAAATTTCTTGCATGAGTTAAAAAGTGTTAATTGACGTAATTAAGATGTAACTTCATGTTTGGAACGACGTATCTTTCGGTAGATAATTGGTTAATTAATTCCTTAATTATTTACTCTAACAAGCTCAACTCGAATTTGTTTTTATTGTGTTCTTCTTCACCTTTACTATTTGGAATTTTCTTAACGTCTTCTAATTTAATTTATTGTCAACGGCTACATATATTATATAGTGTTAGGTGTTAGGTATTGTTATTTTCATTTGTACTCCACTGCTTGTAGTACTAAAATGGCATCTTCTACGGTACTGTTAGAGACTTTCTGATTGATACTCTAATAAAATAAAAAATAAGAAGACAAAATTAAGAAAGTTGATTTATTTATTTGTTTGCTTATAAAAAAGAAAGATGAATTCTTGATAAAAAAATAAAAATTTATAAAGAATGTCTAAAAGAAGATATATAAATAAATAATCTTACTTCTAAGTACTAAAGTCTAAATAGGAGTAATGTATAATTCTTCTTAATTTTAAAGTTTTCTTTTTCTTTTTCGCAAAAGTTTAGACCGTGACTGTCTTTTTTATCTTGATTGATACTACTACATAATACATATTGCTCATCAAATTAAAGCATTACCTAACAGTCAACACCTTAAACTTATTACCGAACTCCTCTCTATCTAGCCTATATAGTTCGTGGAATAACAATTACTCTTATAAGTAATTAATTTGCTAAGTAGACGAATAAAGCTTCATATCGATAGTCGAAAAAATTGAGAAATTATATATAAGTTCTATGATTTTTTTAATATTTTTTGAGCTGATTTAGCCCAACATAATTAAGGGGGGAGTTGTTTTATGCCCCTTCATTCACTTTTAGTTGTCATTTTTTAACATGGCACACCCATTAAGAAAATAATGATTGATGGAGTGAGTTTATCATATTGTCTCTACTAATTGATGTTTAGTACTCCCTCTGTTCCATAATAAATGAATTGTTGAGGTAATGCACACCTATTAAGAAAAAAAATTAAGACATAAATTAAACATTACTTTCCATTTATACCCCTTCTAAATATTGTTAAACTACTCTTGGCAATCTAAACCATTGATCATGATAACTACTTCCAAGAAAACAATTCAAAACAATAAGTAAATAGGAGCAATTAAGTTTCTTGAACTCATCACATAGGAAATTCAAATGAAGGATAAAAATAAAAGAAAATTCCAACATTACTCTTAAAGATTGAACAATTAAGTTAATTTGAACATTGAAAAATGTTTCAACAATTCACTTATTATAGAATAGAGGGAGTAATGTGTACTGAAAAATGATTTAGAGAGTAAATAATTAATGTTAAGGGTAAAACATGATTTTTTTTTTCTTTTCTTGATTTGTCAAAAATGATAAATAAAAATAGAAATCAAATTACAAAAATAGTGATAAGTAAATTCGAACGGAGGGAGTAATTTATAAGGGATACTCCTCCCATTTCAATTTGTTTGTTGTACTTTTTTTTTTAAGCCAATTTCAAAAGAATGTATCTTTTTTTGGCAACTCTTTAATTGTGACTTTTATCACGACATGTTTAAGACCATAAAATTATAGGACATTTTGATACATTTTATATATCTTTAGCTCAGAACCATAAGATTTGAGAGTTTTCTTTATTTTCTTAAATTTTGTGACAAGTTAAAACTAGATAAATAAATTAAAATGATTAATGAAGAGTACTCCATCCGTTCCTATTTATTTATCACATTTTTAAGTTGCACACCTCTTAAGAAAGCATTAACTAGAAGATAATTTGATTAATTACCCTTATTCATTACTCATCTTTATTTAATGTTTTTCTTTTGTGCATTATATTAATATCTCTTCATATTTATTACTAGAGATAAAAGTGGAAACAAATAACTAATTATACCTTGGTTTTGTGAGTACAATTTAAAATTGTATTTGAAAAATTTCACTTCTATTATAAAAAAGTCAAAACAATTTCAATTTATATTTATAATCAAACACAACTTCAACTCTAACTTAAAAAAAAAAATTGGTTTTGAATTAGTAAATCGAGAGGCACGTGACGCTGTTATATGAGTGAAAGAGCCAAATTTCTCCCATACAGCTCGTGTCCAGCTGTTCGGCTACAAGTATCTCTGTACTGCAGGGACTCACTGATCTCTGTGTCCAAATTGGAATGCATGGAAAGGGACACGAAGGATTAGGCTTCTTAATTCAGATTAAATACTAAGCATCAATTAATATGTATAAATTATTATTTTTTAAGGAACATGCAATATTCAAAGTGAACGGAGGGAGTAATTTTAACTTTCTACGTGACATATTCAATATTAAAGGACATTTTGATATATTCTACAAATATGTAGTTTAAAATCACAAGATTTAAAAATCTTTTTTGTTTTTTTAAACTTCATACCAAGTCAAAACCAGATAAATAAATTAAAACGGAGGGAGTACATCCTATCATTGTATGAAACTCAAACTCTTCAAAACCTATTTGGACCGACGCAATTTTTTTGGATTCCACTGCCTATGCTAAACCAAATTTACCAATATTACGTGTAGCCTACCAAACAAGCTATTCGAAATTTGGAAATGGATCCAAGATTCATAAATACTACACCAGTCCTTCCCACAGAGGTGAGCTAGTAATTTCAAGTTATTGACTGAGCGTTGTAACCAAAAAGCCCCAACAAAGTCAAAGCATTTAAGAAAAGATTCTAGTCTAGTTAACTTGTACAACTTTAGCACGTTAGTTATCATTATTATTATGTTGTCAACTAATTCTTGTTATACAAATTTGTGTAAATATTTTAAGCATGATGAAATGGTAATGCTATGAGACTGAAATGCAAAATATTTTGTATTCTTCCAAATCACAGTTTGGAGTTGTTTCTTTTTGGGGACCAAGTCAGTACGTGGAGAATGCTCCCCTTCTCGTCATCAAACTTTCCCCTCCAAGAAAAATTCTTCAGGGTTTCACTTTACCACCACCCCCTACCTCTTAAAAGGAATGAAAACATAAAATACTCATCTGTGCCAAAATATTTATACAAAATCAAGCAATTTAACTGAAAGAGTTATAAATTTAAGTGAAAATACATGGAGTGTTACATAACCAATGAATAACTTCTCGACTCTATAGACACACAAAGTGAAGTAATCTCCAAGTGATAACATTCATGTGCAAGATACTTATCTTGCATTCATTTGATTTTGTACAAACATAAGAGTAAATAAGTTTTTTTTCAAGTGAATGATCTTCTATGACCACTTATAATTTAAATAGAATAACCTTTTCAGATCTCATATACTATTAAGATATAAAACTAAAAATAAGTTTGTAAATGACTATAAAACCATTTCTTTTTCTCGAAGCACCAAGTAAAACTTTAGTGCAATGTTAATGTGGGAAAACCTAATTGGAGAAAGGTTCTAATTAACATTGGGGTCGTTTGCTCATCAAAATGTTCCATTGGGACAATGTAAGTTTTGGTAAACAATCAGAAATGGCTAACCCATGTAGTAACTCCACGTTTACCATTTGCTCATTTTCTCTTTTGTCATTTAGGACCATTGCATTGAATGTACTTCCTCATGAGAGTTGACACATGCCAGCATCATCAAGCTAAGGCTACTCATAACCAATCTAGGACCAAACTACCACAACTACCATCTTAAGTAACCTGCAAGTCGTAAAGAGTACTTTTTTGGCCCCTCAAAATAAATAACCATCCTCCAGTAATACCAAGGAGGTCTTCAGGAATATTATAATCAAAAAATTCATCATAAATACACACATAGACATGCAGTCAACTATTAGACTGACATATATGGTAATTTACTCTGTTGAGATAAGAACTGTTCTTTCATGGATAATCAAATGAAGTGAGTAGTTGTTTCTGGTTGTTTTCTCAAATAAAGTGTAAGACTATGGGCTCCAAGCCATTGCTTTAGTTGCCTTATAGTCAAGCCGGCCCTTCTGTACCGACCAATTAATAGATGTTACAACAGAATTGAGTAACAAATTTAACTACCTCTTAAACATGAATCAGCAATTTACAATAATTTTTAACTGCATGAGTAGCTAGAGTTGTAAGGGATTTTGTTGAGAGTGCAAACTGATACACTGAGGCTTAGAACTCATTAGTCTTTGTAGTTTGTATTGAGAGGCCCAGACCACAATTTTCAAAGCAGTGCCTCACTATGTATTATCACCATGTCAAAAGGAAGACTAAGGGGTCGTTTGGTGTAAGGTATTAAAACAAATAGTCCCGGGATTAAATAAATAGTCCAGGGATAAAATTTTTGGTGTCATGTTTGGTTGTCAAGTTCGGGATAACTTATCCCGGGATTAACAATTAGTACCGGGATAAGTTATCCCTCCCTTTTGGTGGTATAGTAATCCCATCATAATTTATCTTGGGATAAAGCCATGAAATGACAAAATTATCCTCCAAACCCTATGATTATCACTTTTCACATATATATATGGAGGGTATTTTTGTAAACAAACAATATATTCTTAGAAATAGTACAATGCATATTATTTTTAGTACCACAAACCAAACAACCACTAAAAAATAATACCAGGATAACTAATTCCAGGACAACTAATCCCAGCATAATTAATCCCAACATAACTAATCCCAACATAACTTGTCTTCAAACCAAACGACCCTAATAGTATAAGATAATAGTGAAGAAAAAAAAAGAACAGTCGCAATGCCTGAGAAAATGAAAGACTCATCTGTGAAATATCCTCGATGTCAAACGTTAATGTCAATCAAAATGAAACAATGATCTCCCCTTTGGTGAGACACAGTTTGCTAACAGTTGAGTTCATCTAGCTTTTCCAGAAGTTTCAGAATTAGGAGCAAACAGCTTCGACAAATATAATTGTGTATACTGAATTTTCAAAAAAAAAAAAATTATCATTAGGTCAAAAACTTTTTGAGTGTATAAACTTCAACTCTAAGCTCAGCTCGGCTCATGATCATGTAGATCCACCTTGTAAATTCTATGAGTTTATAGAACAAGCTGCAACATCCTGCATCAGAATTCAACACAAAAGTTAAGAAGATGACAAGGCTGAGTAGTTTATGTTATCAAATCCTTTTGAGACTTGAAATGAACAAAATTCTGTCCTATTAGGACGGTCTCTATAACGGCTTCTACCTGCAAGCTTAATCAAACTGATCCAACAAAGAACAACAATCAGCATATCTGCTCAATGAAATGGATTGTATCAAATCGGTCTTCCTTTCCAGCATCTACTCTATCTTATACTGCTCTATTTTCTTTATACTACTCTATTGGATGTTGAAATTAGTTATAAGTAAGACGATAATAAGTTGTAACAACAACATGAAAACCAGTCAAAAATTCGTTGTTGGTTAATGGAATCTGAAAGTAAATTTTTTTTCTCCATGGTGCAATCTGAAAGTACAAGTTGGTGACAGACATAAAGATCAATGTGAAAACTGGCTGAACCTGAACGAATCTCTTCTGCCAAAGTGTTAGCAACAAATTTTGGAAAAGCAAGGGCCACCATCTAACGAAATTCAGTTCAAACTACATAGTAAACATTCAGTATAACAGAAAGCTTCCTGAGGACTGAATCACTAAATAGTCAAATTTCAAGCTGAATTCTATGGGAGGAGTTACCATTCTCTAAATACCATGCCTTTGACGGAACTTACTACTGGTATACGGGTTGATGATATTGGAACTCGGACAGAGAGTCTGCAGATGAACGGTATTCAGGAGGCATACCTCCAGTAGAACTGTACTCTCTTGATAGACCACCAAGACGGTATTCAGGTCGTAAGGCTGGTGGAGGATTATACTTGGGATGTCTGCCTGGCAAGTACACAGGATCCTGGGAGGACCAACTCTCAGAGAATAAAGCATAGAAATGATGTTTACAACATCCTGCAGTCCTGCTTCCAAATTTACTAGCTGATATTCGCGATGCTTACTAATCCATCCTGTCTTGGATTATCATAATGCTCTGCTAAAGCCACTCCTCTGTAAATATCAGGATTCTTTAGCAGTTTGTCCTGCCTATAAGAATCACGAGGCTCCACCAGTAGTTCCTCTCTGTAAGTAATACGATTATGTGTCATTGTTTCCCATCCATAAACACGATTTCCAAAGTTCTGTTATGTGATTGACCAGCAGCAAGTGGTAGTGAATTTTGAGGCCAAGCTAATGGCAGCAATGGAGTTGTAACTACATCCCTTTCCATCAGATGCGGATGTGAGTGGTACCTAGGCTCTTCCACCAACTTAGTTTGTTGAACATGTTCAGGCTGTATGTTTTTATCCATGCCCCTTAATTCTACTCCTCTTGGCCATAGTACTGGTCTCTGATTTGAGTTGTACACCCTACTTTTTGCTAGCAGAAATGAAAAGCTTACACAGATTCTTCACCTATTGATTTGCAACAAATACATACAAATTGTTGGCATGATCCACCAGGAAACTTACACTTATCAACATCCAAACAAATGTAAGGATTTCTTACAAAATGCAAATACGATGTCCAGGTACCTGTTCAGAGGTCAATCTGCAATGAAACTTCGTCTTCGTGTAATAGTTCTTTTTAATCACTTCCCTAAACTTCTCTCAGCTAATGGTAAGCAATCATCAACAATGGAAAAACGAACCTGAAATCACCAAAGAGATAGTTGAGACAAAGTGGGCATTCAAACAATCATATCCATGAATTGCACTAAACATAAGCACCAATACAATTTTACAATTCTAGAATCCAAAACCACCACCAGCCCCTACTCAACAAAGTACTCCACTCCAAAGAAACCAAATGAAGGATAACTCTCGAAAACACCATCCATCGTACTCCTAGTGGCCCTGCGTTCACCCCAAAATCCAAATACACACACACAAAAAAAAAAAAAAAGAAGAAAAGCTCCTAAGAGTCACTAATATGCTAAAAACTTCTGTCCGTGTTTGTACATCGTACTTGCCTTGACTAATAAATGCACCAATTCTAGGTACATAAATAGCTATTGTGATCTAAGCAACAAATTCACAGAAAGATAATTGGGATCCAAGATTCAAAATTTCTCTCGAGAGAGAGTCAGCACCCAACTGTTAAATTGCTTTTGTCCCCTGATGTATTCTATGATATAAACTGCACGCACCAGAACCAAATACTATCTGAGAATAGAAGTGTTGAGATCCAAGTCAGGCATTCTGTTGAATCAAAGGAAATATGTATTGGAGTTGATTTCAGAGTTGGGATTCAGTGGAGCAAAGCCTTCACCAACACCTTTGGAGGTAAATGTCAAACTGACTACTGCGGAATATGATGAAGCAATAGGAGAGCAAGGTGATCCTGTGTTGATCGATATTGGTGCTTATCAAAGGTTGATGGGAAAGTTATTGCACTATAACAAGGCCAGATGTTAGCTACACTGTCCAGACAATAAGTCAGTTTATGCGGGCACCAAAGCAATCTCATTGGGATGCAGCTATCAGAGCAGTGAGATATCTGAAACTTGCACCTGGACAAGGGGTTCTTATGAGCTCGTCACCTAGCCAGAAGCTTACTTTTTGGTGTGATTCGAATTGGGCAGCATGTCCAAATACCAGAAGGTCTTTAACTGGATACTTGGTCAAGTTTGGCAAATCACTTGTATCCTGGAAATCCAAGAAGCAACAAACAGTGTCAAGAGTATAGAAACATGGCTTTAGCATTGGCTGAGGCTATATGGTTATTGGTATTATTTCAAGATTTTGGACTGGAAGTGACTCAACCAATGACAATTCTGAGTGACAGTAAGACATCAATGCAAATAACATCTAATCCTATCTGACATGAACAATCAAAACATATTGAAATAGATTGCCACTTCATTCGAGACAAGATCAAGGAAGGAGTTATCAAAAACCGTCTTTGTAGGCACTGGAGATCAGCAAGCAGATTTACTGACCAAAGGATTGAGCAGACAACAACATGCTTATTTGATAAGTAAGCTAGGAGTGTTTAACATTCTACACCCTTCAACTTGAGGGGGAGTGTTGAACTAAGCATAACCATGTGAGAGCCACTTATAATTAGTTAGTGATTATTTCTGTAATCAGTTTGTATTCATAGTTAGATGATTAGCTGGCAGAATTAGTTAAGTCGGTTAGGAGTCTATATGTACATTAGCTTGTACAGTTGTAACAGATTAGACAAATAAAGTTTCCAATTCAGAAAATATCTTCTACTCTCTTGGGTGTGTTCGGTATGGAGGAAAATGTAGAAAATATTTTCTTGGAAACAATTTATTTCTTACTTATTTTTTTATATTCGTTACGCAAGTAAGAAAAATATTTTCTAAAAGTATTTGTATATATTTAACGGAAAAGGGTCAAAACTACCCCTGAACTATCTGAAATAGAGCAAAAATACCCTCCGTTTGTTTTTTGGCTCAAAAATACCCCTCCGTTTGTTTTTTGACTCAAAAATACCCCTCAATTTATTTTTTGGCTCAAAAATGCCCCTCATTTTAACGGAGTGCCAAAAAGGGCCAAAACTACCCCTGAACTATCCGAAATGGAGCAAAAATACCCCTCCATTTTTTTTTTGGCTCAAAAATACCCCTCACATTAATGGAGTGTCACCAAGCACACCATGTGAAAAAATACTGTCACATGTCTAGTCCACGTCAGTGTCCCATTTAATATCCAACCAGCCCACTTAACCATATTCCAACTTAACAGCCATTTAATATCCTTACCCGACCCATCTTAAAAAAAACTCAACCCGTCCTCATAAGTAAATGGTAAAGATAGATCTATCCTTCATTTCACTTGAACTCTCCAAAAAAAAAAATATCGATGCAGACTAGGGATTCTGAGGGAAAAGAAAGCCCTTAGGGAAAAAATCACATGGGCTAACCAAACATCAGGTTGAAAATAGGCCTATGGGACCTGTTAATGGAATTCATAAATTTTACCCGCCAAAAAGTCTCATAGCTCAATGATCACATGCCCTAAAATTGAGCACAATTGGAGTTGTCTCTTTTTCTTCATATCTTAAATCATGCAATAGAGCCAAAGTTGTAGGTGGAGTCATATTTAACCTTTGAATTTTTTTTTTTTTCTCATTATAGTAGAGATGTCGATTACAAGAAGGAGCAAGAATGCCCTTAGGGAAAAAATCAAGCCGTGTATTAAGAGCTTTCTTTTCCCTCAGAATCCCTAGTCTGCATCGATTTTTTTTTTTGGAGAGTTCAAGTGAAATGAAGGATAGATCTATCTTTACCATTTACTTATGAGGATGGGTCGGGTTTTTTTTAAGATGGATCGGGTACGGATATTAAATGACTGTTAAGTTGAAATATGGTTAAGTGGGCTGGTTGGGTATTAAATGGGACACTGACGTGGACTAACCATGTGACAATTTTTTTCACATGGTGTGCTTGGTGGCACTCCATTAATGTGAGGGGTATTTTTGAGTCAAAAAATAAATTGAGGGGTATTTTTGATCCATTTTGGATAGTTCAGGGGTAGTTTTGGCCCTTTTTGGCACTCCGTTAAAATGAGGGGCATTTTTGAGCCAAAAAATAAACGGAGGGGTATTTTTGGGCCAAAAAACAAACGGAGGGTATTTTTGCTCTATTTCGAATAGTTCAGGGGTAGTTTTGGCCCTTTTCCGTATATTTAATACAAAATAATAAGTACGAATAGGGTAAGCAAGGTGGAGTAACAAAAGAAATTTGAATTTTTTTTTAAAAAACATATTTTAAATTTTTTTTTTTTTTTGGGGGGGGCTTAGTAGGGGGGGGGGGCTGGTGGGTCGGGGTGATGAATTTTTTATTTGAAATTTTCTTAAAAAAACAAATTAAAAAAAGTTTCAATTTTTTTTTGGGGGGGAGGGGGGCTGTAGGGGGGGGGTCGGGGTTAGAGGGAGCGTAAGTAAAAAAATCTGAAATTTTCTAAAAACAAATTTTAAAAATTTTAATTTTTTTTGGGGGGGTGGGGAGCTAGTAGGGCGGGGGAGTCAGGCTGGGGCGGGGGGGTAGGGTAAGTAATTTTTTTAAAAAAAAATTAATTTTTTTTTTTTGGAGGGGGGAGGGGGACGGGCTGGTAGGGTAGGGGGTAGGGGTAGGGGTAGGGGGATAAGATAAGAATTTTTTTTTGAAATTTATAAAAAAAAAAAAATTAAAAATTAAAAAAAATTGGGGCCGGGGTGAGGTGGCTAGTAGGGGGGTAGGAAAAAAATTGAAATTCTTTTTATATAAAATTTTGGAGGGGGGTGGTAGGGGTAGGGGTAGGGGATGGGTAAAAAATTTTTATTTTGGGGTGGGGTGGGTAATTTTGTGAGTGATATGAACATTACAACTTGTTTTCCTTACTTTGATTAAGGAAATCATTTTACTTAGTTTGAAGAAACTTCTTTTCCTAGGAAAAAATATTTTCTCAAACTTTTAGCTAAACGAACATAAGAAAGTAGGAAAACATTTTCCTTCTCACCGAACACACCCTCTATCTCAAAAAATTTCCATTGTTGAACTGTGGAAGCTTAAGCTCACGGTCTAGATTTTAGAGTTCGCAGCTTAAAAGGTAACTTTTTTATCCAAAATTTTCAAGGGGTAATGAAAAATGAAAAAATGCCAAAGGGACAAAAGCAGGGAAGGCATTCCGCCTTACCTTTAAACATTTAATGACGTCAGTTAAATGGTTAAATGTAAGGCAGGATGTCTTCCCCGCCTTGTAAGACGGCAACAGTAACCCGCGTTCCTTCTTCCATCAACTACTAACAAAGCTGGAAACGTCTAAGGGGCAATAAATGTAAGAAGATAGAGGGAAAACGTGCCTAGGAGTTATTGTTGCTCCCTCCGTTCCATTATTCTGGACCTTTTTTGACTTGACACATACATTAAGAAAACATTAATTAGAAGTGTATTTTAAAAAATTAACTCTATTAATGATGTTTTGAAACTCTAAATCTAACTATTACTCCATCCATTTCAAAGTAGTTGACCCTTATTGACTTGACACTCCCCTTAAAAAAATATTTATTAGGGGTATATTTTACCAAATTAGCTTATTAATTATGCTTTAAAAATATAAAGTTGAGTATATACACTTGTGTAGTCATTTAATAATAGGGGTAATATTGAAAAAACATAATAAAATTCTCTTAATTTTATAAATGAGACAACTAAATTGAAACAAATATTTTTAGAAAGAAGGTCAATTAAAACGAAACGGAGGGAGTACTATTTTCTTTAGTTATTTAATACTGAGGGTAGTATGAAAAAGAAGTAGTATAACACTAAGAAAATAATAATTGATATGACTATTTTACCACACTACCTCTTTATTTGATGTTTAGTGTTAGGCATTAGAAAATGATTTGGAGAATAAGTAATTAATACTAAGGGTAAAACATGAAAAAAAATAATTGTTTTTTCTTGATATGTCAAAAGTGACCAGTAAAAATGAAAACCAATTTTAAAAATAAGTGACAAGTAAAAACAAATGGAGGGAGTACTATTCATTTTCAATTTTGCACCTGTCTTTCATTTAATACCTAGATTTAATCAATTGTTGTAGCTAAATACTCCCTCCGTCTCATTTTAGTTGGGCACATTTTATTTTACACGATAATTAAGAAATCATAAATAGAGTGATTGTTTTTACTATTTTACCTTTTTACTATTTTACCCTTTGGCCCTATTAATTATATTGATTGGGTATATATTTCAGGCATTGAAATTGTTGATCATATTTAATGTGACATGAATAAATATCATTTAGTTTGGGAAAATATTAACTATTCTCAACGTGTATATATTATTATCCCAATTGATCACATAATTATTCCAAATTCAAATATTACTTATGGTTACAGATTGTGTCAAACTATAAATTTTTTAAAAACCTTTAAAGTGACTAAAAATTTTTGGAGGCAAAATGAAATATTTTATCAAACATACAGTAACATTTTCTTTTCAAACTAAACTTGTTGAAAACTTTTTAAATTTGATTAAAAAATTTTGGAGGCAAAAAGATAAACTATTTCCTACTTAAATTTTTCTATAAAAAAGAATAGTGTTTGACCTACTTAAATCATAAACTAAACATGACAACAATACAAAGAGATCAAATTTTATCTCAAATTGATCTAAATATGTCTATTGAGTCTAATATTGCTAATGTTGTTAGACAAGAAACTCGTGATCTTAATATTGTTGTCGATATAGTTTCAGACTCGAATTCTGAATCTACCAATTCAATCATAAGGACATCTTCATCGAATTATTTATTTTTGGATTTAAATATCGAGCCAAACGTTGCAGATGGTACAACACCAATAGAGCAGCAAGCATCTCAAGAACATCTATCACTGAAAGTTTCAAATATTGGTACGTTCTAACTTCTTATATGAACAATTTTTTTTAATTTTTTTTTTTGCATGTTTAATATTCTTCTTCATTCTTCTTTTTTAGCAAATGACAATTCAAATAATGGCAATGAAGATGGACAATTACCAACACCATTGAGGCTAACACAAGTATTGAACAATGAAGAAAGAAGAGCATTACATGAATTTCTACTTAGAAAAACTGTTGATGGAAATTTGAAAAGGGGTTCATACAAGTTGGCAGCTACACAATTTTTTGTTTCAAGGAATACAGTTCGCCGCATTTGAAAACAATCAGATTGCGGTGTACACGATGATATATTTCTTCGAAGGACGAAAAAATAGTGCTTGATTGTGATCGATTTCGTGGGATTCCTCTTCATAAACAGACCAATATTCGTTCTCTGACTTGTTCATTAGGTATGAAGAGGTTCACTTTGAGTAGGCATTTAAAGTCGGGGGATATTCGACGTCACTCAAGTACTCTAAAACCTCATTTATCAGATGATAATAAAAAGGCTCAATCACAATTTTGCATATCAATGATTGATGGTAATAGCATACCACATGCTTCATCTTTTATTGACATGCACAACATTGTCCACATAGATGAGAAATGATTTTACATGACCAAAAAATCTCAAAAATTCTACCTGCTTCGAGAAGAAGAAGTTCCAGCACGCACCTGTAAGAGCAAGCATCACATTAAAAAAATAATGTTCTTGGCAGCTACGGCTCATTCGAGATTTGATAGAGACGGAAAGGAAATATTTTCTAGTAAAATTGGAATATTTCCTTTTGTAATGCAAGAGGCAGCTCAAAAAAACAGTGTTAATCGACCTGCTGGTACAATGGAGACAAAACCAATAACTTCGGTTACTAGAGATATCATAAGGTCGTTTTTTGCTGAAAACGTAATTCCATCGATTAAGAGAAAATAGCCAATAGAAGATTCAAATATGTCGATATTTATTCAATAAGACAATGCAAGAACACACATTAAACATGATGATGAGTAGTTTTGACGGGTGGCTACTCAAGATGGATTTGATATTATCCTAATGCGTCAACCACCGAACTCTTCGGATTTAAATGTTCTGGACCTTAAATTTTTCAGTGCTATATAGGCCTTACAATATCAGGAAGCACCTAAAACATTCGACGAGCTTATTGAGTTCATATGAATCTTTTCCAACAGAAATGTCCAATCGCATATTTCTAACGTTACAGTCATGCATGGTAGAAATTATGAAAATAAGAGGTTCTAATAAGTACGATATCCCTCATATCAAGAAATCAGTACTGGAAAATACAGGCCAACTTTCCATTCATCTGAACTGTGAATCTGAACTGGTGCAAGAAATGTTAAACTATTTAGGTTGATTATAGTTATAAATCAATTGTTGATGTAATTTCTTTTGCTTGGGAATGTCTCTTCTATAATTAAAAATTATATGCTTATGTTTGCTGATCATTTGTGTTTCGATACTATAATTGTAAGTTTATTTCTTCATCTTTCTAATCACACTAAAAGCTTATCCTAATTAACTTTGGGCTATGAGAAATATGCATGTCTATTTCATATGAAATAGAGAAAAAAGAACAAAAAATGAACTTAAATCGATCATTTTTTCTCAAAAGTATGAAACTAATGCTTAAATTGTGTTCTCCACATTCATAAACTTATAAAAAAATCAGAATATGTTTCAACAGAACAACATCGTTAGTGAAACTCTTCCTTGTCTATCATGAGCATCTAATAAAATTTTGGTAATAATTTTTTTAGCATAGTCCTAAATGTTTGTTGTAATTCTCCATCCTCGTATGCATCTTCTCCTTCATCCGAAAATTTGTTCAAAGCAAATTGATAATCCATGACGTTCAAATCAAAATCGTGTTGAATTTTTTAATTTGAATCTTCAATTTTCTTCGTTTGATCTTCATAAAATATCTTTAATGAATCTTCAACTTTCTTCGAACTTTCTGAAACTTCATGTTTTTTAGCGGCCAATTCGATTTGTTTTTTAATATCTTTAAATTTTGGGATAACTATTTTTTATTTTTTGCTCCATCTTTTTCTTATATTTGTACCCAATACTTTTTGCTCAACTTGTTCAGTGATTTTATAGTACTCCAAAGTGGTTGGAGAGCACTATAGTTATACGAATGGAAAAAATAAAAAAAAAGAGTTTTTTAACAAATTAAGTTTTGAAAAATGGAGGGAGTAATTAATTAAGTTTTGGAAACAAGAAATATTGGGATTTTTAAAATTGTTTAAACTTCCAAGAGTATAATAGTAATTATAGGAGTAAAATGGGAAGAGATTAATTAATACTATCCTAATTTAGTAAGTGCATAACTAATATGAGACATTTATTTTTAGTAATGTGCCCAACTAAAATGGGACGGAGAGAGTAGGAAATTAAGTATGACTAATTTACAATCACTTACCTAGATTTAGATTTAATCAATTTGTTATAGATAAATAGGAAAGTTCTGACAAATTATTGTTCAAGACAAGTTGGCCTTTTGAAGGAAAAAAGAAAAAACAGTACGTATTTCTTTTAAGTATTCTGACAAATTTCTATCTGCCAAATACCTCATATTTTTTTCTTATATTTAACTCCTCTATCTCAAATATCTCAGAAATAGTAAGTATTATTTTAACTCCTAGGAACGTTTTTCCTCTATCTTTTTACATTTATTGCCCCTTAGACGTTTTCAGCTTTGTTAGCAGTTGATGAAAGAAGGAAGGCGGGTCACTGTTGCCGTCTTACAAGGCAGGAAAGGCATCCCGCCTTACCTTTAACCATTTAACTGACTTCATTAAATGATTAAAGATAAGGCGGGATGCCTTCCCCACCTTTATCCCTTTGACATTTTTTCATTTTTCATTACCCCTTCGAAATTTTGAATAAAAAAAGTAAGTACTTTAGACTTCGGACTCCTAGATTTTAGCACCAACCCATTTACATAATATAATTTTGGGCAAAGAGGATTCAATTTAACCCCTTGCCACAAGCTAGCTTGCTAATTCATATCATATGTAAGGCCACACGCTAAAGGAGTTTTTCGTTCTTTCTTCAATTTCGTAATCAGTGAAATTACACCACATAAAGGAGTAGTTGATTGTTGAATGATGTCCTTGACTTAAACAAGAAAAATACCCCTAAATTCGAATAAGATTAGGCTAAATGATGTGTTTGTCTAATCAATAATGTTGAGTTTTATGAGTTTTTGTTCTCCTCACTCCACAGAAATTGTCCCACTTGCTTCGAATTGGCCACAAGCCAAAAATCAACTATCATGGTTGGACAAAAATATCACCCACTAACAAGATATTTTAGCAAATCAAATTACGACCACAGGGGGGCATTTTCGTCATTCGACTCCCCTTTTATAAACACCAGAATTCGTGGCCATAACGAACCGGAGCCAAAATTACCCGTCGATTCTACGATATCCTGACCGCTCATTTCTTCAAAATTTCTCTTCTGCCGTAACGCAAC
Source organism: Capsicum rhomboideum (assembly GCA_031232105.1). NCBI lineage: Eukaryota > Viridiplantae > Streptophyta > Magnoliopsida > Solanales > Solanaceae > Capsicum > Capsicum rhomboideum. Next base: position 3,607,651 of record CP124713.1, on the reverse strand, counting down.
CAACGTCGGTGGTTCATGGCCGGCGCGTGGTATCCCATCGCTCGGCGCGTGGTCGGTTCCACTGTCATCGAGCTGACCAGAAGCAACTCCCGAGCCGGAGCTTCGTTTCCGGTCCGGATATCCGCCAGAAGCTATGGCGTATCCAGTTGTGAAGAGCGAGAAGCACCTCAAGGACCTTCCTGTATTTTCGTCGGACCTGTTGAAACAGCTAGCAAAGAAACCTTAGAAGCTCTCTACCGCCAGGTAAATGCTCATCTCACTGTTACGAAGCTTTTAGAATTTGCACTACTAATGAAATTAAGGTTGGATTGATTATTCAATGGATTAAGTAACATTGATTTTCTATTCACGGTCTAAATTACCTTGTAGAACTCTTGATAATGATTATCTTCTGAGTACTGTATGTTTGAGTTTTTGCTTAATCAGAGAAATGATCACTCATATGTGCCTTCAGACGTTCATGTAAATACTCCTTCCGTCCCAATTTATGTGGCACAATTGAAATTTCGAGAGTCAACCAAGTTTTTCTTTGACCGGAATTTCTTTATATGCTAGTTATAGTACTTTTTAAGTTGTTTTCAAATACTTCTATGGCTGAATTCATGGTCAAAGTATAGAAGTTTGAATCTCGAAAGTTCAATTGTGCCACATAAATTGGGACAGAGGGAGTATGTAAATTAAGGAACTTATCGTGTTGAATCACTTGAGTTTAATGACTACCTAAATGAGTAGCAAGATTGAGTGGTTAAAAGCTTACTGATGCTTTTTGAGCACTTTATGTTTGTACTTTAAGAGGTCCATCTATGTGATTTTTAGTTCATGATGGAGCAGTTACAGTCCTTGGCGCTGCTGAAAACCTGGCCTTATGAACTGTATGGATATCAGCAAGAATTTATTAGTAGGTAGTGTTTGTGAAAATTCCCTTTAAACTTCTTGAACTATAAAGATTGGTGGTAAGTGGTAACATAGAGAAACTTGATTTCTTTTTCCCATCTTTTTTCCTTTTCCCCCTGTCCTGCTGCTCTCTGATTTTGTACCTCTATTTTCTCTTAGGCACGTGATTCTTATTACAGTGGAATGCCTTTAATAGTTGATGACATGTTTGACAGAGTAGAGGTAAGTTTCTCAATATAGTTGATAGCTAGTGAAAGCTTGAACTTTTCTTTATGTTTTGATACTCATGCACAATGTTGTTTTACTACAGTTAAGATTGCGGTGGTATGGTTCAAAGCATGTAGTTAAGTATCCCCGCTGTAGTCTCAGGCGGCACTCAACTTATGCTGACGCAGAGGTGATACTACTGTGATATGACTTGCTTACTGTGATAATACTGTGCTTTACAATATATGTATACATTCCGTTCATTTTAGAATACTGTAAACGTGAGTACTTCAAACTCCAAGTGGAAGTATCTTAAATTTGCGTTAAACTTGTACCTTGTTGTAATATTACTCTCTACCTTTTTCTTTAATATTTTAAACTTGATTCATCGACTTTGCTTGTGCCTTGTATGTTTTCACTAAATCCTATTAGATTGATATTTTCCTTGCACCTAATATTTTTCATTGATGAAGTCTCTGCACCTTCCACTGAAAAAGGAAAAAACATTAGGGATGTATACAAACATTACTTATCCCAGTTTTAGTTGTGCTATTTGCAAATTTAGTTAAGCTTTGTCATTCCGTAGAGCAATAGTTTTTCATCCTGGAGTGGTTTTTCTACTTGTAGACCAGGCTTTCTTCCTACCCTTGAATATTGATTAATGTGGATGTAGGGCAGGAAGATCCTTCCCAGGTGTTTGCATTAGCAAGCGTATGGTTGTTGATTCTTGGGTTGGGGAGTTCATTCTTGGTTGTGCCTATAATCTACACCATTTTTCAAGCTTATCAAGACACATTTGATTCAGGAATGTCCTACACCGATCAATCTTTTGAGTTGTTTACAGTGCTCAACGGAATCCTCTTTATGGTGTTGGGATCTATCATAGGCTTTCCAATTGCTTCGGCCTCTGGTAAGTCTTTCTTGAACCCTCATTTCTCAAGTTGAAAAATTATCAACTGTTTGACATGAAGCCTCAGCTGATATATAAATTACTATGATGTGCTTCTAGAAATCTTAGTTCAACGATATTTAACATCGTCTTATATCATGTTTGTTCCCCTTCCATTGACATCCCTTTTCTTTGGTTTTCTTGGTGTTCATTAGTTAGGAGTTCTAGTGCAAGTAATGTAAGTTGATAAGAATTATAAGCATCTTTTGGTTCCTCAATAGGAAAAAACTACTTGTAAAGAGAAAATGGTTTTGTTTATCCATCTCTAATTACCTGCTGCTATCTAAGCTTTTTTTGTTCAGGTTGATTTACATCAATATTCATGCCTTACTCTTAAAATTTAGGAGAATCAAAAGGTCAAAAGAGACGACCTCTAATCGTTTTGGATCTTTCTGTGTCTAAATAGTCTGCTCTTTTAGATGAAATACACTTTGGTCTTTGCAAATGTGTGTTCTCATCAAAAGTTGCAAATAAGTGTGTGAGAATATCTCCATTTATGTGTGCACAAACGGATCTTAAGCATCTAAAAGAGATTTTGACTTTAAAATCCTTGTTTGAACCAGCAATGCTAGAATTGGAAAGGGAAAGCTCAAACATATCTTGTCGAGAATAGGAGAGGAAAATCTAGTATAAGATCGATCCTTAATAGTTTCGTTCCCCTTCTATATTGCATCATGTTGGTAGGTTAATTAGGTACTAGAGTGAGGTATGCAATAATTTCATTAAGAAGGTTACTATTACTTCCATGTTATACTGTTGGGTGATGGTGACCAGAAATGTGATTGTTGAACCATGTCTAGAAACAAGGCTGTCCATAGTTTTCAGAGAATTTATTTCTTCAATGCATCCCAAGTACAATTTATAACTTGAGATAACTTATCACAGTTGGAGCACTTCAAGGACTTTGGAAAAATGACTTGGTAGCTCTGAAAGGGGCATGCCCAAACTGTGGTGAGGAGGTAACTAAAAACTAGCTTCTCACATGTCCACAAATATTTCTAGAAGTTATTGTAATGATTCCAGTGAAGAAAGAAGGATTAAATTGTATCTCCTTGCACTGAAATGGATGCTCTTAACACTATTACCTTCAGGTGTTTGCTTTCCTGAAAGCAGAGAAATCCAACCATTCCCCGCATAGAGCTGATTGTCATGTTTGTGGAAGCAGATTAGAATTTCAAACCAAGGTTGAGGTACATTAGAACTCCTGCTCCAGCTCATCTCATTACATGTAAATAATGGTGGTCTTTTTTATGATATGATATTCTGTTTGTCAATTTTAGAAATTTTGCAAGATCATATTTTGTTATTCCATCTACTGGTCTATAAAAGAAGTTAAAACTATAAAACTTAAGGTGTTGAATTTGTTTTCCTGTGAGTCTGAATGTGTTCTCTATTTATTTTAGTTCACAGTTATAAATAGAATTAGTTTTTCTTCTAGTGATATTTCACCTGCTACTTAAATTGTTATTCTCACTCCTCTCTTATAGGATATTTTTTTGTTATTAACAATTTTTTCTCTACATCTTTAAGAAATGCCTAATTCATTTCATTTTTGCACCATCCAAATTGTGATCTCATTCAAGTATATAATTCCCTAATACCATGTGCTTTTACTGCAGCAATCCATCTCAAGACCTGGCAGACGTTGGGTTTATGGTCGCGTCTACTTAATTAGACAGAGACAAAGATGGGCATGACAATGATGTTGATTGAATTCTCCTCAGATAATCCTGATGATCACGAACCTTCTTATCAGCCAGAGCACAGTTCGCCTTAGTTTGCCAATATTCCCATACTATACAGATTTGAAAATCCTGCTGCAAGTTGTTGAAAAGCTGTTTGGGTTCTTAAATCCAACTCAGGGACACGTCTCACATCATGAAACATTTACTAGACTCTAATAGAAGAATTCGGCCTAGATGTTTATAAACCATAGTGTATTTGCTCATGCTTGGAGAAAATTTAGTGAACAGAATTGTTTTTATGAAATTAAAGTATCTCATTTGAACTGGCCATTGGTGAACAGATAATTGTTTTTATAAATTGAATAATATCTCATTTGTCTATATGTGAACTGGTCATTGCACCTATCCTTCTATGTCCATTTACATCGAAATGTATAATCTTTCTCCAACTTTGAACGATGAAAAGCATAAGCAGCCTCTTCAAAATTGGCCAACTATTAGCTTATTCTCCGCTGAGATTGAATATTCTTAGACAAGAAAGTTGACTTGAATGTTATAATGGAGATGGAAATAGTGGACATGTTTTGTAAGTGTGGTGACTTGGAGACTGCAGAATTTGTTTTCAATAAGATGCCTGAACAGGGGATGTAGATAGCCTGGAGTGTAATAATCTTGGGGAACTCCATGAAGTATCAGTGCATAAAGAGCATAAAGATATAAGCAATTCTACCTACCTAAGAAAGGCTAAGAAACAAGCATAGTTATTCGGTCAAAGCATGATCTGCACTTGGAGCAAAGAATGCTGAACAAATACATCTTAAACTATGTTCGAAATGGAAAGCTACCATGTTTCAGATTACACTGAAGATAATATTGCACAGTCGAAAATTGGCCAACGTTGTCTTTTTGGGAACTCCATCCCAACAACAACAAAAATAACACCTGGTACATCTACCAAAATATGAGTTCTGACTTGAAAAGAGACGGGAAGTTTGGTCAAGTTGAGAAGCCCGCATCAGAAGTGAGCCAAACTGTAAACTAAGGTCCAAAAAAGCTGTGCAAACATGATAGAAGAAACAGGAGAGGAAAAAAGATATTAGCAACAATATGAGAGACAAAGGTAAAAGACATAACTTGTTTTTCACTTATATATACGATATAAAGGGGGTTGAAAGGAAGCTCAAGTACCAGAAAGAGTGTCATTGAAGCAAAAAGCCCTTCTTGAAGGAGAGCTCCATGCCCACCAAATTCTTCTTCATCAACTTTTAGCACCAGCGCATAATAAGAGTAGATAATACCGGTTGAAAGTGCAAGAAACCTAAATTTAAGAAGAGTGCAATTACTGTTGTAAGAATCAGTTAATGACAACAGGATTTTAAAATTACGGCCCAATATTTGAAAAATTGGATGATCTTCAACTCAAGGAACCAGCATCCTTCCATCAAAGGAATGAGAAGCAGATCTCTACTGGATTTCTTGCCTGTATTTGGATTATGATATATATGATTCATCATGCATCAAATAGTATAACTAGGAACCATTTATTCGAAAAGTAGGCTTCAAATAGTTCAGCATCCATGAACTTCTAATTGGCATAGCTCGGAATAAGTCTTATCACTGAAATAATAACTACCAAAAAGCAGAAACAAAATGAGCTTGAAATTTTATTATGTTTAACCATGATCACAGATCTCCACCATATGAAGCAAAATTACTGCAAGTTGCTCCTACAACACCTATCTTGAGTTTTCAATTCTACATTTTGTCCAACATATAAGTCTGGTCTTTCAACTTTCTCTCCCTTATCAAAATTTTTATATTCAATCACTCACTTATTGATAACTTCCGAAACAATAGTTGCATCAGAGTCTGGTTCAAGGTAACTCCGAGAAAAGATCAATTCTTAATACCTACATATTTGAAGAAGACCATAGTAGAAGTCCCACTCTAAAAGGTTCTAGAGACAGATGTATTGACTCATCTTTTCATTAGAAAGAAGCAATTCAAAGTATTTAGGAATTTTAGCAAATCCATACTGCCACATTTTTTACCAGAAAGGGTCTAAAGATTATTAGTTGTAGTGTCTGAAGCAACTCACTGATTGGAACGAAATTTTCAAAGAGCAACACTTAGAAAAGAAATAGAGAGAATCATAACGACAAGGAGGTCCACTTCACTCCTCAAAAAGAAATTCTTACTCCAAAATAATAACAAAGTGCTCTTCCCGATCAGCACCCAAAAGAAGGGAAGAAGGGGGGGGGGGGGGGGGGGAATCAATATTCAAATTCCAGCAGAGACAAAACACGCAAACTGAATCAAACACAGCTGTTATAAAAATAAAAAAGAACGTTCTTCCAGTAACTATTGATTAAAGCCTCGAGCAAAAATTAGTTTAGCCTTTACAAGCTCTAAATAAAAACATGTTCGGTTTTGATTCTTTTTACCTTATTTAATCATATCAAGTTTTTCTGTTACATACTTGTCAGTTACTATTTCAATAAAGAACAATTTTTAAATGAATAATTCATTAATTTCTTACCCAAAGTATAATTAGAAACAGTTTTAGTATCCAAACCATAAAGCCTTAAATGTCTTGAAGAAGTTATTGAAGTACTTTAATGAAGCCATTTAAACTATCAAAGAAGAATCATATAGCGATTACTTAGAACATGCATGATCAAATAAGTTCATGCCAACTATGCATGCTTCTGTACTTTCTTATCCCTGTTTCTTGTGTGTCCTCCCATCATCATTTTTACATATCATACATTACGTCAGGTCCACTATTGGATAACTTTTTTAAGGTTAATATGACAATTTTTCCTACGAGTTTTTAGAGCTTTCCCTTCCTCAGTAGATGAGATTAGGATGAAAGGGATTTCTTCCATTAAGATTGAGTGGAACTGTATAATAATCAACTAGGCTGTCGAATTAATAACACATTCTTCCCTGTGCAGTTCTTTCATTAAATAGAGTGTAAGGGTATAGCCTTTATTGGTCTTTCTATTTGAACTACTCTCTCTCCCTCCCCTCCCCCTTTCTCATGCATGCTTGAATTTCACCCTTTTGCCAAAAACTCTACTAGGCAGAAAAACTAATTTTTTGTCTAACCTCCAAGCATGTTTTTTTGAAAAAAAAAAAAAATGAGAATGCAAGGCTCCCTGCTTCAATGTGTCCTTAAGATAGACAGCCCCTATTTTTGCAAAATCCATACACTAACACTTTCTAAGTGAATGAATCTTTACAGCCATCACAACTGTAAAATTGACATAAAATTCTGGAACACTTTCCAAGTAGCAGTACATTATCTCAATTTTCGCGCAATGACATTCTAAAAAAGTCCATGTAAGCAAAGCAGAACAGTAAGTACAAACATGAAGAGTTACCATATAAACTAACTGAAGTGAAAAAACTGCTTAATGAGTGTCACTTCTTGCAAGAGCTGATGAACTAAAATAAACTCAACCGATAATGATCAATGGACGTGAGCTAATGAGTTGAAATAAGCTCAACTGATAATAAGCAATCAACATGTAGCTAATGAATTGAAATAAACTCAACATACAAGCAACAACTGACAAGATCTAATCAAGTGAAATGAAACTCATCTGCATGATAAAAAACACAGAGAACTGAAGTGCAGCTACAGGAAAGAAGAAGAGAATATTTGAAATACAGCAATTCAATAGCAGATTCCATGGCTTCAAAAAAAAAAAAAAAATAGAAGAAGACGAGGTATAGAAGAAAACTTACAGCATAAACCATACTCCACCAACCAAAGGAATGGCACCCCATATTAATCCACAAACAAGAGCCATCAATTGTCTAGTCCAATGCAATACATCACCCAATTGATCCTGCAATTACAAGATGAAACAATTACTAGTGACTAATGTATAATACACACTAAAACTGACCACGAGTTACCCATCAAGCTGCAGCACAACCCTGGTCGGCTCCACAAAAGCATAAAGGAGAAGCTAAAAGTCTAAGAAATCTTTCCTTTCAGATTAATGTTGTAACAAAGAAAAAGTTTAAAAACCTTTCCTGAATGAAAATTCTCTAAGGTTTTAAGATAACAACAACAATGTTTATGATTTTTGGAACATGTTCCCGCGTATTTTTAAACTAAGCTGGGTGATGACTGATGCCACAAAGTTTGAGAGAAGCTCACATGTGTAGGGAGTTTATGGAAGTTGATGAGACCATCAGAAAGGTCTGGAATATGATTCCTGCTACAACTTTTTTTGTTGTATTTGGACTGAGAGGAACAGAAGATGTTTTCATGGTTCCTCAACTTCCATTCATGCTAAAGCCAAATGTTTAGTTAACCTTTTTTGCTGGACAAACTTGTTCCCAGTATCTAACACTGAAGAGTTTAGTTTCTGGATTTCATTAGTACTCTATATTTAGAAGGAACAAATGTATAGTGACCTGCAATTCTTTTTTGCCTACTTGTAATTATGCCCTTGTATGTATGCATCTATTGATGCTTTCTTAATGAAACTACTTACTTCATGAAAAAGAAAAACAGCAATGCTTGAAAACCTTCCTAGAACTAGTAAATACAGTTATAACTTCTTGTAACTGTAATCGATGCAGTTTTATATAGAGCAACCATAAAACTTTAACAAAATCACAGAACAACAACGAAAAAAAGAACTTCAAATGTCTTACTCACTCCACCCATCACTCCAAACCTCCCACTAAACACTCCAACATGATCAAAACCTTATGAAGTGCTTTCCTATTTGTGGGCAGGGGCGGAGCCAGTAAGGCCAAGGGGCAGCTAAAACTTACACTGTTTATACACTGTTAAAATCATTATTTATGTACACATATACTAATAGATGTTGAACCCCTTTAGCTTCTTCATGTCTTGACTTTTCATATTTTGAATCCCCTTAATAAAAATCCCAGCTCCGCCACTATTTGTGGGGTTCTGAAATTCATGGTTTATCTCTCAGATATGCAAGAACATGAGAATTTTCTATTATTAGGCGGACAAAATCTACCAAAAAACAAAGATAACAACATCAACATACCCGGTGTATTCCCACAAAATGGGGTCCGGGAGGGTAGTGTGTACGTAGACAAGAGACCATAGGGAGTAACACAACAACAGATAGTAACAGAATAAATACTACCACAAAATAATACTACAATCAATCTACCCGAGACAACAAATAACAACAAACAATGAAAAATAAAATAAAATAAAATAAAATAAAACCTTGTCCCAAGAAGCTTCGGGATCGAAAAGTTGTCTGAACTTAGACAAGTGACCGTTCTGATGTTGCTCTTGCTGCTGTGACACATCTGAATTCGATTTCTTCCTCTGTCTCATCCTCAACAAAATAGAAAAATAACAAATGTTAAAGCAAAGTAAATCACACTAACAAAAGTGAGGAATTTAGGGTTTTGATGAAAACGATGCTGTTGAATTAATGGCGGAGGAAAGTATTGGTAGTATTATAAACTTAGGAATAACATTATTGTAGATCTAGTTTTTATTATATAACTCTATATGATTAGATGAGATGGGAGAATGCAGCAAATATTTGGTTGTTCTACTTTCGCTATAATTCTTTTTCTTTTTTGTGGGGAGGCCGATCGGCACGTGCAATCGATCCTTTTGGACTTTATTTAAGTGTTTTTCCAACTAGAAGCTGTGTATTGAAAAAGGGAAAATACTTATTCCTATAGGATGTATTTTAATAAAAAAAATATATTATTAATTTAAAAAAACATTCAACAAATGAATCAAACATATTTCTCGTATGTAAACTTTTATCATTACTGGGGGTTAAAGCATAGTAATATTTGCTTTGTGATACTTGTTTGATTACTTTTGTGATAAGGCGCTAAATATTGGATTGTATATCTAGTTAAATCTCATATAATGAAGGATTCGTTTCGCTATAAAAATTACAAGTAATTTTTGGAAAAAAAATTGGTAAAAATTATTTGGCCATATTACTTGTCATTTTTGACAAAAATTCTTGGCAAAAATCTCAAGTTCCCAAAAACTAGAATAAATTCTAATTTTTGAGAAGTTTTAAAAATTTTGCCAGTACGCAAACTGAATATGGTTGAAGCTTATAATTTATGCGTTTAATTCTTATCACATAACATGTTCATTATAAAATAATAATACAAATTTATGGGTATTTTTAATAGTTCTTAGAACTTATGGTTATAAATCATATTTCTTAAAAATATGAAATATATTTCCCAAAAATTATGGTCAAATGAAAGATGTGTCATACCGTGTCTAATTATCTCCCACTCCCTAAACTTTTCTTCGGCCTACCTCCATCTCTCCTAAAATTTGTTATAGCCAAACTCGTACTTCCTTACCAGTGTATTCATGCACATCCCCTTCATATGTCCTAATCATCTCAACCTCACTTCTCTCCGCTACGGAGGGCACTCCCACATTGTCTTGTATTACTTCGCTCTCATTCTTGTCTTTCCTAGTGTGCTCAAACATCCATTTGATTGTCCTCATCCATGCTCCCATCATATTCTGAATGTGTGTGTTCTTGACTGGTCAGCAATTTACCTCATACAACAATGTAGATCTAACCACCACTATATAGAACTTATCTTTAAGCTATGATGACACATTCTTATCACACGCCTTGGAAGCGAGACTCAATTTAGCTTACCCCGCTTTAATATGATATATGGCATCATCATCAATCTCCCGTTTTCTTAAATTATGGACCCAAGATAATTGAAATTTTCTTTCTTGGGCATGACTTGTGTATCAATCTTCACTTTCATCTCCGTTTAATGCGTTATGTCACCAAATTCAGGTACTTTGTTTTAGTTCTGCTTAACCTGAAATCCTTGGATTCTAAGGTCATTATCCAAACTTTCAACCTATCATTAACTTCACCGCACATCTCGTTGATCAATATTCAATACAACGCCTCTAAGAATAACATACACTAGGAACCTCCTTTCAAATATGCAGTGTTAATTTGTCCATCACTAAGGTAAATGAAAGTGGGCTAAGGATTGATCCCTGGTATAACCCTACCACTCATTGATCTTACTTGAATATTGGCTCCATTGTACATATCCTTAATTGCTCTAATATAAGTCACATGTACACCTCTAGACTTCAAACATCTCCATATATAGAACCTCTCTAGCACTTTATCATATGTCTTTTCTAGGTCAATAAACACCATATGTAAAATCTCTCTCATCCCTATACTGCTCCAACAATCTTTACAAGATGGATGACTTCGTAGTTTATCGCTTTGGAATAAATTCAAATTAGTTGTGATAGATAGTAGACACACCCTTCCTCATTTTCATCTCGGTCATCCTTTTCTTAACTTTCATAGTGTGACGCTAAAATGGAGTATGTTATTATGAAAACTAAGAGAGTAGGTGGTTGAAGGGAAATGAAAGCCAAAAAATTGATGAGCCATTAGACTTCCAAAGAAGATGAGTCTAATTGTCATTATAACCCTTCTCAAATTTAAAAACCAAGATAATTAGTTTGTATTCAATATATATAGGTGATTACTTGTAACAATACCAACATGGATTGTGGTGCAGTGGTGGGACTGCTCCACCCTTAACCAGAGGTCTCGGGTTCGAGCCCTGGGAATGGAGAAAATTTTGTTGGGAGCGCCAACCCGAGAATGGGCCTTGCAGTGTGCGATCCAAAATAGTCGGGGCTCCAATGCGGATACAGGACACTGATGGAAAACCAAAAAAAAAAAAAAAGGTTACTTGTAACAATGGCAAGTCGTACAGAGATGGAGCCATAATTTTTTATTTAATGGATTTTGGATTGCATTTTTCTTTTGCTTACTGTTTGAATCGATTATTTATATATATTAAATAAATTTTAATTGTAAAAATAAAAGATTTGAGTTAAAATTATTAAGTTCTCTTTGACTCATAATGAATGTTTGCAACTTCAATCTAAAAACAATCTTTTATCCCTATATATTTATTTTAAAAAATAAGGATTTTTTTTTAAAAAAAAATGTTAATGAAAACAAACCCCTAAAACTCTGACAAAGAACCCATAACAAACCTTTTAAAAATTTACTGGAGTTATAGGACAAGTAGTGAGAACAAAACAAGGTTTATCCACTATTTTATCGAAATTAAGGGCAATCTTTCTGTCCCTAAACACACACCTCACCTTCCAATTTTACCCGCCAAATTTTATTTGTTATTCTTTAATTTTTATTTACCCTTCTTTCACTAAAAAACCTCCCAAAAAGTCGAACTCGACTGTAAAAACCAGTAAGAAACCCAATAAAAAACTACTTTAATCCTCAGTCATCAGTATTTTTCTCTTTTTTAACCACCCCTGTTTATCCTTTTTGGATAAGAATGTATAGGTAATCCGTTTTTCTCTGCCATTGTTTTGTCAACTTGTTTTTATCGCACTAGTTATTTTCTTAAAAATATTTTTATTACAGTTCATCTATAATAAAAATTCTTAAAGGAAAATAGTACTCCCTCCGTCCCATTTTATGTGACCTACTTTTCTTTTTGGTCCGTCTCAAAAAGAATGTCACATTTCCTTATTTGGTAAGTTTTTGAAGGCACAATTACTCTTTTACCCTTATTGGTCCCACTTAATTAAAAAGTGAATGTATTATCTTTTATTTGTTAAAGGAAAATATGGTAAATATTATCAAGTCAAAGCTTATTTCTTAAACTTCGTGTCCAGTCAAATTATGTCACATATAATGGGACGGAGGGAGTACTAAATAAAAGGTATATAAACAACTCTCTGAATGAAAAAAAAGTACTACTCTTAAAGGAGTACTACTTATTTGCACTCAATGCATGCACGCAAGATAGATCATTAATCAGTGTACGACATGTTTACGTAAATTCCATTACTTAACACTATAATATTCATTAATATATATCCTTAACTCACCCAGGGCCGGCTCTATGGGTTGGAAAATAAGGCACCCGCCTTAGGCCCCCAAATTTTAGGGGCCCCATTTTTTTTTAGCAATAACAGAATTTTTAGTATATGTTTTCTTAAAAGTTATATTTTGTATTGTTCCGTTTTAATTTGTTTGTCTTACTTTTTCTAGTCCATTTTAAAAGAATAAAAGTTTCTTCCGTTTTTTTTGTCAACTCTTTAGTTTCAACTTTATACATTGCATATTTAAGACCCCAAGGTTAAGGAACACTTTGATTATTCAAAACTCTTCTTTACTTTCTTAAACTTCATGTCAAATCAATATCAAAAAAACAAATTGAAACGGAGGCCTCCGTTTAACAACTTTGTATCTTAAAATAACAAGTAGAATAAACTTTAACAAAAAAAATTTCAAAAGTTTAAGGCCTCCGATTTATTTTTGGCTTTAGGCCACAAATATTCTTGAGCCGCCCCTGAACTCACCAACAAGGATTGTGGTGAAGTGATAAGTACTCTTCATCTTTAACCAGATGGCTCGGGTTCGAGTCCCTCTGGGTTCGGAGTCGCCTTTGTTAGGGAGCGCTTTACTCCTCAATGTGGGACTTCCCGACGCGAATCCAGATTTAGTCGGACTCCAATGTGGATACCAAACACCGGGTGGAAAACCAAAAAAAAAAATATATCCTTAACTCAATTTATTAGTTTATCATTATAAATTAAGTAATATAAATTGGTATACATACTTAATCGTGGTAAGTTTTTTTCTTAGAAAAGATATTGCAATCTCAAATGTATTAATAATAACTATTACAATACTGCTGCTAATTTCAACTATGCTTTCTCTTTGGTTATATATCTTTAGGCATCATTTGATTCGCGGACTATATTATCCTCGAATTATCTATATTATTGTGCATACTAAATGACCCTTAAAGTTTAGAATACTTAAATTAAATAAAATTATTAATGAATGTATTACTAATAACACTTTTATCTTATGGAAGTAATTCAGAAAAATGAAAAAATTGTAAGAAAATAGGGTGACTCAAGGTTTTTTGTGGTTCTACCACGTGGCATGATATACGTCCACCCTGGCAGTAGAGAGTATGGGCCCACCATTTGTCTCGTAACCGGGTCTTTAGGTGCTAGGTGGTTTGTGTGACAGAAACCTGGTACTGGACAGTGCATCTACGGGCTTTTACCGTTACAACCAGTAACTGTATAAAGAAGTGGGGGTTTAAGACATTTACATGCCACTTTTCTCAGGGTTTTTCTACATCAACAAAGGACACATTCCATCATCACATAAAATCTTATGGGGTAGATTTTTTTAATATTCTTATTTTTTCTATGAATTATACCTTGAATTTTCTGATCTTGAATTGGTTTTATCAGGGGTGATTCTTGGATTTGAATGGAAATTATGGTTACTTTAGACGTAAATTTGGTTTTTTTAAGGTGGGGTTGTTAGTTTTTGTTGTTGATTTGTTCCTAAATTCATAAAGTTGCAATCTTTGGTTAAGAATTTGGTTTGTTTGGAGAGAAAATTCTTGAGAAGGTTAAAGAAACCGTTTATTTTGAGAATGACATGGTAAATTTTCATGTTTTGTGTGTCTTTTTTTTTAAAAAGGTTTCTCTGCCACCAACAGAGCATTTTTGGGGTTCTTAATTCAGAAAATCTTGTTATGGACCTTTAATTTTATGTCATAATTTCTTTGATCCAAGTGGGGATGCTATTTTGAAAATTTGATGTCCAAAAGCTTCTATCGTTTTTGAACTCAGGGTGTGTTGGATTAGATCTTTCTCTTGTTTTAGTTTTGTTGATCCGATGATTTGGTATTGTGGGGTGTGGGTGAGGGTGGGGGTGGAGTAGGGGGAGAAGGGGGTTAATGACCTCTTTCTCCCGGAAAATCACACTGTATATACAAGATTAATTTATTTTATATATATATATATATATATATATATATAGTAGATGATGAACCCTTTTTGGTGAAAATCCTGCTTCCCCCACTGGAAGTAGGTATGGGGATATTCATCATTCATGACTTAGGTGTTATTCTTTTATGGATTACTATCTGACAGGGTTTTGGGCAGGGGCTTTTCAATTCCCCCTTTATTAAAAACTATGCACAATTTACTTTCCCTCCTTAGGAAATGCTTTCTTTATCCCTCTAAACAAAGGATGCATAGAAGAGGGTTCTATGTATGTTCTTTATTGATGTTGAGAGTTTTTAGTAAGATGCATAAAACCAGATTTTGTGACTAGTGCTCTGGTTTTGATTTATGTCTAGCCTTTATTCCGACTGATCATGAAAAATGTCATGTTGGGACGTCTATATGTTTGTTGTCATTCTTATTGTGTTGATCTGGTAATGTTGATTTTTTTTTTCTTTTCCCAAACTTTGATCTAAGAAATAAGTAATCTCGGTGTATTGTAACAGATTTCTTTTAACTGGAGAGGAAGACCTTGAAAAATCATAGAGATCTTGCAATTTGAAGTAATTTTCTGTTGGATCAGATATAGAATTGGAAATAGCTTTTACTTTCATCATTCATTTGCTACAAGGGGTGCTTTTCAATTTTTGTATGTATTTCCCTGTCTGTTGAATTTTCTAAAAGGACTATGACATCAGTCAATTTTCTAATGATCAAGCAGCCAGTCACTTTGTGGGAATACACTGGGTATGTTGTTGCTGTTGTAAGCAGCCAGTCATGGTTGAAATGTGTAGTTTGAGCTATGTATTTAAGATGTGAAGCTTTTATTTATTTGGAAATCTGGCAGAACTTAGGGTATAACAACAGCTCTAGATATGATTTAAATATATCAGATCTTAATCTATTATCCCTAATATCTTGGTCGATAACCAGCATTTAAGTGTCATATGAGATCATGACACTGAGGGGGTGAGTTTGGCATAATGTTCTGCAATACAAGGTGCTTGTTTTGTTGATTTGTTTCTACTCGCATCTGGTGCTTTATCAAACTGTGGTCATTCTGTTCTTTTACCCTTTTTCCCTTGAAATCTGAACAATTAGTTTTGATTTTACGTATTTGCTTGTGATTAACTTAAATGTTATTTTGCTTAAATGTCTCGAATTATAATGCTGCTGATTTTGCAGGTCTCTTCTTCCTTAGATAACTTGGTGCAGTTGACCACAAATGTTGTGTAACATGATGTTTTTACACTGTAAAATTAAGCAAGAATTTGCTGTTGCTTTGTGTTCTTCGGATCTTTCTTGGTATGGTTGATGAGATATGGTGTTGCAGAAGAGGTTAGATTATGGATTCAATGGCTATCAGGTGCCTCCTATACCTCGAGCTACCAGATCAGCTAGGGTAATCTTGCTTTTCAGATGCAATATTTGCTTTATTAGTATATTCCTCTGCTATAGAGGCACTTATCCTGGTTTTATTTCCCTGTCAATTTCAGAGAAGGGGCATCATTAGGAGGAAAGCTGATGGACATGGAACTTGTCCCTTTGACTTGTTAGCTACTGTAGCTGGCAAGTTATTGGGGGAGGGGGAGGGCTCGCCTGATTCTACGGGTTCTTTTAGAGGAAAGGAGCAAGATACAATTTTGAAAGATGAAAAGGTAAAAGAGGATGAGGATAGATCTCTAAAAGTAAAATCTTATACTGAAGGCTGTTATGAACGGGGGTTCTTCATTTCTGAACTTGTCTCACAAGCTCCAGTTGTAAATCGTTCTTTAAGCGAACTGCCACATGTTCAAAATGATGCGATCTCTGGACCTGCATCTGTCACTATGAATTCTGATTGCTCAGAGAAGTTTCCTTTTGCTAAACAATTTGTAAATGGTGAAAGCAGCGAGGAACATGGAAACGTTTCTTCGAAGACAGAACGGGAGGCATCTGGCTGTGGAGTCTTTTCCAGTTGTACATTAGACGCTGAAAACGATAAACAGATGAAAATTGAGCTGTCGAATAATGCTAAAGTTTCTACTTATAAGGGGGCTGCAATTTCCAGTTCAAAGTTCCCTGATATTTGGGATAAGAAACCCTCAACACTTGTTACTTCAGATGAAAGTGTAAAATTATCTCTGTCTACATATCCTGCTCCTTGTAAGTCCTTTCCGTTGATCCGGAATGATGTAAAGTTAGCTAAAATAGATGATGACGAAAACTCTGGGTGCACTCAACCTAGCACCCCAAATAAGGCCTCTGGGTCAGCACCACGTGTACGAGATCAGCCAATTAAGAAGTTACTAGCGTCCAAATATAGAGAGGAAAATCTAAAATCTGATGATGAGGGTCATGCCAATTCCGGTAAGTATTTACACACTCTGTTCAATTTGTTTGTCTTATTTTCCTTTTTAGTCCGTTTCAAAAAGAATGTGTCTTTCCTTTTATGGCAACTCTTTAGTTCCAACTTTCCGCATGTCATCTTTAAAACCACAAACTTAGAGGATGTTTTTTGGTACATTCCACACATCTTTAATCTAAAACCACAATATTCACAAGTCTTATTTATTTTCTTAAACTCCGTGCTAAGTCAAAACCAAACATAGGGAGTATTATTTATGCAACCCTTCATATTCACTTGCTCTGGAGTTTGAGATGACGAGGACTTTTCCAGGTAGGAAAACAATGCATGTTTACTACAACAGAAACATTGGCTACAAGCACCAAAGGTCTCAGAGGGATTTTCCTTTCAAGAAAAGAAAGGTCTTTAAATGTGGTTCGTTCTCTAATTCTGATGGAGAGATGAGTACTGATGGAATATGTAGTTCTCCTACAAATGACTTACATGGAATTGCTTCCGGTAGTAGTAAAACATCTTCAGGAGGTTTGTTCTCTTCAGAGTTTATCCCTTCATGCAACAACATGCACATGACTCGGTTGTCACTTGCATGCACAAACGTGCATGTATTTCAATTCCTATTGATATATACTTACTTCCCTCTGCATATCTGCTCTGACAGGCTGCACAGCGGCTGGAACGTCAGTCTTCAATGGAGGTCATGCGTTCCTCAGGCCTGGTGATTCCCATGGTGAGAGGGCCTTCTTTTGAAGTTACCACACGAATTCTCTTGTATCCCTTGCTCTTTCATGGTTCTAATATGGATGTTTTTCCTTTCGTGCAGTTAAGTTTCGAATCAAGTCCTTCAGGGTTCCCGAGCTTTTTGTTGATATTCCAGAAAATGCAACTATTGGTTCTTTAAAGGCATGTGAAAGCATTGCCTTCAAATACTAATCCACTTTCTCAATAGGATTCTATCATCAGTATTCTTCCTCGTGCTGGATTTTTTTTATTTTTTTTATTTCAATGTGGAAAAGCACTATTCATGCCTCTAATATTTTGCAGAGGACAGTAATGGAAGCAGTGACTGCTATACTTGGTGGTGGACTACACATCGGTGTGATTTTTCAGGGTAAGAAGGTTAGAGATGACAACAAAACCTTGTTGCAGACTGGAATTTCTCATGATTACAAGCTTGATGCTCTGGGCTTTTCACTCGAGCCCAATCCCGTTCAAACTTCCCAACCTCTTGGTGCAGACTGTCGTTCTTGTGTACTTCCTTATGAAACGCCTCAACCGCTAACAAGGTATTCCATTTGTCGATCTCTGGTGGATATTAGGACTGTAGCCACTTCTATTATTGAGCTGCTGCTGCTTCAATTTAACAACCAGTTATATGAGTAGATATATACGTGTGATTATTGTGAAATTAGAAGTCAGTAACTTCTTTCAACTCATCGCGGGTTGTTTCTACTCTTTTTGAAAAGGGAAGGAGCTTATTGTGTCATTAAAATTTCAAGCTTTATTTTCGGAACTACACCCTCTTAAAAAATGTTCTAGAATCAAAAGTCCTGATGATTTTGCACTATATATGTCAGCAGGTGCCCATCTCCTGCCACTGTGGTTCATACTGGCATTCAGCAGGGGAGATCTGATGATCATACAGGAACAAGTTTGAGTAACTTTCTTGAAAGTGACCATGATTCAGCTCCATCTCCTCATTACGCGGCATTAGAGAAAATTTCCGCAAATTCAAGAGCATTGGTTCCTCTAACTGCAGTAAATGCAGAAGCCTTTTCCGTAGTTCCATTGCGGAAGCCCAAGCGATCCGAGGCCACACAACGTCGAATTCGGAGACCTTTTTCTGTTGCTGAAGTGGAAGCACTTGTTCAAGCTGTTGAGAAGCTTGGAACAGGAAGGTATGTTTAGTAAAATCATATTTCACAGGTAAGGCCATCCATACACCTTCTGCTGAAAGGAGCTATGCTCAGTGTATGGAATGCTTGCCCCTTGAGTTCTTTTTCACTTTTTTCAGTTATTGTTTTGTTGTTTCGCAGATGGCGTGATGTGAAACTGCGAGCTTTTGATAATGCCAAACATAGAACTTATGTCGATTTGAAGGTATAACATTTGTCACTTTCTCTTACAGCTCAACATCCCACCATCCCCAGCCAATCATTTTCTTGCCTGCTGGGATCTCCTCCCGTTTCGGCTTTTATGCTCTTTCTTTTTTCTCCACCCCACCCCAGGAAGATCAATAGTGTTCCCACTTCCCCTCCAACGTGACTCGGACCCTCAACCTACCGGTTAACGTTGGAGGTGCTCAACCACTTGAGCAAGCCTCACTTGTCGGTTTTTATGCTTTGCTTGCTTAACTAGCTGTTTCATTCTTTGCATTAGTCTTATCCTAAACTTTCCGTTTGTTGCTTGTTCAAGCAGCTAAGAAATGGATTGGTTTTTAAAGTGGCATACTTGCATCTTGTACTTAATTTCCAGTACACGTTACTTAACAACACCTTCCACGAATGAGCTGGAAAGAAGAAAGAAAATAGGCATGATCCGTCCTCTTTATACACAGACATTGTAATCACATGATATGAAATCTGATTGACGGTTATTCAGGACAAATGGAAAACTCTGGTGCACACAGCAAGAATATCCCCTCAGCAAAGGAGGGGCGAGCCTGTGCCACAGGAGCTCTTGGACAGGGTTCTCACCGCTCACGCTTACTGGTCCCAGCAGCAAGCCAAGCAACAAATGAAACAGCCATCGGAGACTTACCTTCTTCTCTAGGAACATCGTGGAAGTGGCTGTAAGAAAAGGAGTAGATGGGGGAGTAAATAAGAGATTTGATTATTTTGTTAGTGTATAAGTATTTATGTTAATAAAAGTAATACCAGGGGAAGTTAAAGTTAGTTAGCATGCACCACATATAGTTCCTTCAATGGAGGGGTGGAAGCTGCTATTGTAAATGTTTTGGTAGAATAAAGTGCTTTGCTAACAGAAATTTTTTTCGACTAAATACTTCTTTTCTTGGAATTCTTTCTGGGGTAAGGGTGTTGTAATTTGTAGTTAGTTTGTGGTTCAATAGAAAAGGGAAATGTAGTTATGTTCCCTATTTGATTGTAAAACTTAGTTCAATATCATAATATGATTCTCTGCTTTTTGGACATGAATTTCAATTTTTGATATTTTAATAGAACTATTAATTGTATGTCTTCCCTCTCGACGATAAAGCTTATCCTCCATTGTCTCACTAGCTGACCTTTTGGTTCATCTTATGTACAAGTAATGCTACTGTCAAGGGCTATGGTGAGATATATGAGATCTCTCCGTTTTTAATAAGACTTTTGGGTTTGAGCCCCAATCTCTCCTATGCGTAAATGCCTATAGCTTGTCCAGAGCGGTATCACGGGACATTGCTTTGTTGCAGAACAAAAAAAGAATGATACAAATATAAAAATGATGCCATTTGTAACAAATAGTTTGGTGATTTGTTGATGAAGAGATCCATCTCACTTTGAGAGGTCGAGGTTCGAAAAAAATGCTGCTCTTGATAAAATGCAAGACATGAATTTTTCTTACACATGTAAAGTGATGTGTATAGTATCATTTTAATTTTTAATTGTTAAAATTAAGTACTTTATTTGGTGTAAATATCGAGTGAGTAAGTATTTATCAATTAATAAGACACTTACCTTCAGAAAAGTTACTATCTTTTTAAAATTATAACAATTGTTTAACCTTATTTAAATAAGAAATTAATCCAAAAAAGAGTCAAACATACCTTTAAACTATATTACTTTTATTCTTCATTAAATTTTGGGATCAATTTTATATTGCCGTCTATTTTTAGGACTACGTCTACCCTTATGGTCACTTATGGCCAACAACCAAAAAATTCCTCTCTTAGCGATTGGGTCGCCACAAAGAGTTTTTGAGGTGCAATTTAAGAAAATGAAAATCCAATAGCTTTTGATTAACAATTGAAAAATAAAAATATAATAGCAATAGAACAATAACTGAGATATAATAAAAAAGACGGATAGAGAGCAGAGGGAGAACAAAAAAAGAGTCGAAAGGGAGAAGCCGAAGAAGAAATGAGAGGATTCAAATTCTTCACAACAATTTGTATAAATTTTCTTCTGAGTCGTGGTTTAACGAGTTGTTAATTGAGCTTAGGTCTCAAATCAACTTTTGTAAATGCCTTTCAGTTTTATTACTTCTTCTTAACTCAATAACTGGTTGTGTGACATTAGGCTGGAGCTAGTCCATAATACACGTCTCGAATCTTTCTTGTATGTTAGCACCCAAGGGTGTGGCTTAGTGGTTCAATGAAGTTGGGTTGAACATCATGATGTCTTAGGTTCAATTTTCAACAAAGACAAACGCTAAGTGATTTCTTCTCATCTAGCCTTGGTGGACTGGGTTACCTGGTATCTGTTGCTGGTGGGAGGTGTCAGGTATCCTGTGGAATTAGTCGAAGTGCACGCAAGCTGGCCCGATCACCACGGTTATAAAAAAAAAAAAAAACTTTCTTGTATGTTAGGTTCATTATTATTTTGCTTCTCTATTACTAGCATTTTTCCAACACGACTACTTGTTGGCGAAGGATCATGCATGATTGACGATAATTAAAATCTTTCTGTTTCTTTCTTTTAATTTGCAATTCAATCACTTTTAATTATGCTAATATTTTGACTACGCTGCTATGAATATTCAAATACTAGTACTTATTTGTGAAAAAATAAAAACTCATCAAATTTTAAAAGACTGGCAGCCATATGTGATCATTGCTGGTCCCACGCACTCACGATGCAAAGTTATATATCATCGATTAAAGACGAAATTAAAACTTTAATTTTATGAATACTGAATTTCAAAATATCGACTTCAAGTGATACAATAAAATAAATTTTAAATTTAATAAAATTTATATGTATTTTATAAAAAATTTAATATAAATATATTATTTGAACAAAAATTATTAAATTTGATTCAATTCGTATTCGAACTTTTAACTCAGCTATGATGATCGACGGGTCAAAAAGATTCAATTTTAGAACCTCTCGTGAAACTTCTGGTTCATATTTTTACTAGTTTTATGTTAAGTGGATTTGAATAAAGCATATTTCAATTAATATAATATAATTGATTTGGTCAAATCATTATAAAGTGTCTTTGTTCTATCATTTGTCCCCCAACATATTAAGTAATTTGACTAGAACTATAAAATAAGACATTCATGATTCCCTATGGGGCCTATATATTCCTTTAATATTTAAATAATGGCATTTACTTATTTTTTGTGTGACTATAAGGGTATCAACGTCAGACTATTTGATAAATAAGTATATTATAATTTGGTAGTATGTTGTATGGGTCATTCAACTTGAAAAAAATCCGAATTAATTGTGGTTGTGCACGAGCAATGGTTTATCAGTTTAATTTCGGAGAGATTTGATTTGGTAATCTTTTATAAATTTGATTTTGTTTTATTTTTTTATCGAAGATATTTTATATATAAAAATTGAAAACACCATTTCTTTTATTCAATTTATAAGTAATCATAAGATTATTTTCATTCAAAATTTTGTCCAAGTGCTGTTCATAGTGAAGCAGCGTTCTATTTTTAGAATTTTCTAATCAAGTATATTTTATTTCTATTTAACTGGTACAAATGAAGTATATTTTATTTCTATTTGACTAATGTACCATTCTCTAACGCTACTGATAGGTTCATAAGTCTTTTTAGCAAAGGAACTGAAAATAGTTAGTGAATGAGCTGCAGTAACTTCTTGTTATACTTTTTGCAATTTGAAATGATTATTTTGTGTGCACAAATTTTAATAGTTAAAGGAGAATTTAAATTTTATAGACTATTAGTATTGTTCCTCCCCTTTTCTTGAATTATGAGGCTCCTATTTATAGTTATGGAAAGGAAAGAGTCATGGTGAAGATGAGCTTCTTTTGGCCAATCAGATTTAAGTGACATGACGCATTTTTATGGGTCTTTAATTTCACTAGGCTTGCTGTATCATTTTGACATGTGGTACGGTCCTATTGACTCCTTTACTTGACTTGGCATGCCACGTCATTTGACACTTGGCGCCAAATTGGGCCTCTAGACTAAGATGACATATTGGGCTTAATCAAGTGGGCTCATTATTTGTAGCCCAAATTAATGGACCAGCCCGATGAATTTTGGACTTTAATTAAATTCATATTTATTGGACTTAAATAATTAATCCAATTATATTAATCTGTCATATTTATTTGGACTAATATATTTAAAATTCATATGACCACAGAAGTATATTATTACTTAAACTTAACAGATGACTATTCAAATTAGTGTCAAGTTTTACGACATAAAATATTTTAGGACCTGTTTTGACATAATTTCAAATCATGATTTGAAGTTGAAATTTTGTATGGATGTATAATTTGAATCTCAAAGTTATAGTACTTTTTATCATAAACATGAAAATCCAAACAATTTGTGAGAACCATCAAAATTTATCATATTCCTGCAACCTTATCAAACGAGCAAATCATAGTTTATATTTTTTAAAAAAATAAAAAAATAAAAAATGGCAACTGGAAAGTTAAAATTCTACTTTTTGAATAATTTGAGATTTCAATTTGAAATTAAAATTCAAGTTGTATTTACATTTATATTTATAAACAAACGTTATTTTCAAATTAGAACTTTAAATTTAGGCCCAAATGCTATGATGAAACACTTGCTCAGTGTTCTGTCAACTGTGGGGAGAATATATGACAATTTCAAAAAAGAATAGAATATTCAAATTCTAATCTTTATGCGTTTGTGTAAAATCTTTCTTGTCTAAAGTGAGAAGATATTAGTATAAGATAACTCCGTTCCAAATTTGACCGATTTGACCAATTTGCTTCTTCTCCAAGTATAATATTACTTTCTCCTCTACATACAAACAAATTAATGCTGTATGATGTGAGCATATTTTGTGTAGAACCTTCTCATTCATAAATTGAAAAATAAAACTAATATATGTTTGACCCCTTTGATAAATTATCTGTGTGCGTTCTCACAATTCCTTGGTTTCAAAAAAATAAATAAATATTATTTGACAATTTTTAAATTCAACATGTTTGACATTTATTTTTCTGAAATAACAATTTATTTGAGTTGATAATCTATTGAAAACAATTTCTTTTATCCCACAAAAGTAAAAATAAGATTATATAAGTTCTTTTTTTTCATACCTCACTTATAAAAATATATTACATACAACGAAAACAACATGTTTAACATAATAACCTTGTCTTGTTGATCCACTTTATTGTATTTCACATAGTTAATAGTAGAAGAGGATTAAGAATCTAATTAAATAATGCTCAATATTAGTGACACAACAAAAGATGTTAATACCACACATTGAATCACTTTTATTAAGTTGATTTAAATAAGAGTATCTGCTAGATATACCATCTATTTTGAAGTACAATTACGCTGGTGATGTATAATTTTATAATTGTGTTCTATATTTATAATAAAGATAATTAATCTTTTGATAAAAATAGTAGTAATATCTAATTTAATTCACATATTATAATTCATAGATATTACAAAATCTTTTAAATTATCATTGCACATCATTCAAATTCATCTGATAAAAAGAAACTCATCTAATAATCCCGACTTTATTTATTAAGCAAAAATTTATTCGTATCTCATATTTATAACAATACAATGTATTGTCCCATGATACATACACGAATATACACATAGCTAATTGAAATACAAATCCATCCATAAATGGTATTATAAAAGTCTATTTAGACAAATATATTAATTAATTAGTATAACACTAAGGGGTCGTTTGGTAGAGTGTATTAAAAAAAATAATGCATGCATTAACTTTGTGTATTACTAATACCTTGTTTGGAACACTTTTTCATTTTATGTATTACTAATGCTTGCATTAGTTATACACTCTATATGATATTAAAAGGAGTTTATTAGTAATGCATGAAATCCTTGGTATTAGTAATGTAATAGATCTAATGCTTGCATTAATATTGTTAAAGTTAAAATCGCCCTTCAAAATCTTTTTCATATCTTTTCCATCATATTTATAGAAGATATTTTTGTAAAAAAATATTATTTTTTTTTAGAAATTATGCAATTAATGTTATTTTTAATACACCAAATCAAACACTGCATAAACAAAATGCAATCATAACTAACACAATTATTACTAATGCAAGCCTTACTAATACACCATATTTTACACTATTCTTATACACCTTACGAAACAACCCCTAATAAATAATAAGTTTCTATATAAATACATGTATGGCCGTTTGACCATGAATAATTTTCACTTTTTTCCAGAAAATTATTTCACTTTAGTGAGAAAAATGAAAATTTGTGGTGTTTGACAATAAAATTATTTGTACTTCAGTTAATTTTTTTTTTTTGAAAAGTGAAAACAATTTTTACTTGTTTTTAGTTTTTTCGCTCATATTTCTCTCACAAAAAGTCAAAAATAACTCTAATTTATTTTCATGATCAAACACAATTCTAACTCTAACTCCAAAATATTTTAATTTTCATGGCCAAATGCCTATGATTTGATATAAATATGGAGAATATCATAATCTTTTACCTTTTTCTCCCTACCAGTAGTCAGCATAGTGTCACTATCTAATCGTTTAAAGGGCAAAGTAGGACTCTTAAAAAACCACCAATCAGCTTAGCACAGTGCAGAGAGAGAGAGACAATAAGAAGATGACCCGGATTGATGCAGGCCATGACCCATGATTGACTGTCGGTTAGCGGGTCAACCCGGTTAAGTTTTATCTCTATCGCATTTTCACTTGCCTTTTTTATTTTCTTTCCTTCTCCTTCACAGAGGTTTCCTTTTTCTTTTTCTTTTTCTTTGTTGTCGTAATAAAGGCGCAGCCTTGACTCGTGTGCATCACTTTTACATATCTTCCTTTGCTACTTTTGCCCTTTTTCTTATTTCTCTTCAAAGAAAAAAACAAGCGCCTGCCTTTCTTTTGCTTGTCATCTCTTCAGTTCACTTCACTCTAAGGTATGTTTATGCTAACTTAATGCGAAAAAAAAATTGTGCTAAGTTTCAAAATTGAGATTTTGTGATGCTTTTCTCCAAGTATCTTCAGTTCTCAATTGGGTTTTTGTTTCTTTTATATTTTCTATCGATTTTCCCAACGAGCGGATTCTTAACATTTTCAAGAAAGAAGAAAATCATGATGTATGGTTTATCTTTCAGTTTGGTGTTTTGGGGCTGTGATTCTTTCAGTTCTTGAAATTTGTAACTCAGATTTGATCTTTGTTTTTTCTATACATCTTTGAATTGAATGCTTTTCAGGATTTAGCTTTTCTAGGGTGATATTCTGTAGATTTCATCTAAGTTTTTTTTTTTTAAAATTTTATTTTCGTGTTTTCATTTTTTTAAAATTATATGCTTTGATTCATTGGATGATATTTGTTGATGGTTGCTTTGATATTGGCCATTAAAATGGGTGTTAGATCAGTGTTCATGTTTCCAATGATGATTTCTGTTCTTATTCAATTTTTATCTCTATGAGTATGCGTTATTCTTTTTTTTTCCCCCTTTAAATGAGTGTAAAGCTACTCCATGTTAATAATATCTGGAAAAATAGTAAGTTTTTGCCTTTTGGCTGTTTATTGTTGGGTCTTTTTCAGATTTTAAACCAGACATGAAGTTGGAAAAAAGATGACTTTTTTTTTCCAGAGTTTCAGTAATCAGTTTAAATATGGCCATAAATCTTAGGGGCGTTTTCTCCAACATTTTCTGGTTTTTCTATTTTCTGGAAATCTTATATTGATATTACCCTGTATGATTGTTCAATATATGCACATTCTACTATTCTAGTATATTCTCATTGTTTATTTCGACCCAACAATGCGTATTTCATCCCTTTTCTCTCCTTGTGATCTGTTCCTTCTTTCTTCTTTGTTTTGTAGATTGTTTTATACACAACTATTATGGATCCTCGATTCGTTCCATTGCCTGATCCTGTATACACTTTCGAGTTTGATGATCAGATCAATTTGTCTAGCTTTGAGGGGTCTCTGAATCCTCCTCACAGTTATAACAATGACTATGTAGCTTTTGGTGTCCCGTACACTGCCCCAAACCTAGACATTGGTAATTTTGCTCCGTCCTCAAACGTGAGCTCGGAAGTGGACTCTCCAGATGATCATGACTCTGATTCTCTGTTCAAGTACCTAAACCAGATCCTTATGGAGGAGAATATTGAAGATAAGCCCAGCATGTTTCATGATCCGCTTGCTCTAAAAGCTGCTGAGAAGTCCTTATATGAAGCCCTTGGAAAGTCGTACCCTCCTTCACCTTATCGTGCCCCTTATTATGTTGACCATCAGTTAGAAAGTCCAAGCCCAGACAGCATTTTCCTGACTTCCAGTGACCATAGTACAAGTAGTAGCAATACGCATGGTAATTCCACCGATCTTCACTGGATTGTTGATCCTGGTGAGTCTAGCTTGCCCGTTGGGAGTCATCCATCAGAGTACTCCACTCAACCTGTGCTGCAGAGTAACTCAGAGAGGTCCCATGGTTCTTTAAACAACTCTAATAACTTGAATGTCCATATGAACTCTCTTTTAAATCCCAATGCCCTTTCAAACGTGTTTACTGATAGGGAGTCCATCTTACAGTTCAAGAGAGGGATGGAGGAAGCTAATAAGTTCCTTCCAAATGTTAGTCAATTTGTCATTGATTTGGATAAATATACCTTTCCTCCCAAGGTGGAAGAAGTGGCCAAAGAGGCTGTGGTCAAGGTAGAGAAGGATGAGAGGAATCACTCACCTAATGGCACGAAAGGAAGAAAACATCAGTATCCTGAGGACAGTGATTATGAAGATGAAAGGAGTAACAAACAATCAGCAATATATGTGGAGGAAGAGGTTGAGTTATCAGAGATGTTTGACAGGGTTCTGCTTTGCACAGATAAGGGCGAGACAATATGTGGTGATGTCAAGTCCGAAATGCCGGTAGGCAAGAGTTTAGATCAGAATGGACAAGCACAGGGATCAAATGGTGGAAAAACTCGTCCAAAGAAACAAGGGACTAAAAATGAAGCTGTGGATCTAAGGACTGTCTTAGTTAGCTGTGCACAATCTGTTGCTGCTGACGATCGCAGGACAGCATATGAACAGCTAAAGCAGATCAGACAGCATTGTTCTCCTACTGGTGATGCATACCAAAGGCTGGCCAGTGTATTTGCTTATGGCCTTGAAGCCCGGTTGGCTGGCACTGGCACTCAACTATATGCTGCCCTTGCTCCGAAAAAGATTACAGCTGTTGAGAAATTGAAAGCGTACCAGGTTTACCTTTCTGCATGCCCGTTCAAGAAAATATCAATATTCTTTGCGAATAAGATGATCTTCCACACAGCATCCAATGCCAGGACATTGCATCTCATAGATTTTGGTATACTATATGGTTTCCAGTGGCCAATACTCATCCAGCTTCTTTCACAGATGCCTGATGGGCCTCCAAAGCTTCGCATTACTGGAATAGACCTTCCCCAACCTGGCTTCAGGCCAGCAGAAAGCTTAGAACAGACAGGGAGCCGCTTGGCAAAATATTGTGAGCGCTTTCATGTACCTTTTGAATATAATGCCATAGCAACGCAGAATTGGGAGAATATCAAAATTGAGGACTTGAAACTTGTAAGTGGTGAGACTCTTGCTGTGAACTGTCTTTTTCGTTTTGAGCACCTGCTGGATGAGACAGTGGTGTTGGACAGTCCAAGGGATGCTGTTCTGAGCTTAATTAGAAAGATGAATCCGGATATCTTCGTGCAAGCTGTAATCAATGGATGTTACAGTGCACCCTTCTTTGTTACTCGCTTCAGGGAGGCCCTCTTCCACTACTCAACTCTCTTTGACATGTTTGATGCTACTTTACACCGTGATGATCAGCAGAGGTTGCATTTTGAACAAGAATTTTATAGACGTGAGGCAATGAATGTCATTGCTTGTGAGGGTTCCGAGAGGGTTGTGAGGCCTGAGACATACAAGCAATGGCAGGTCCGCAATATGAGGGCTGGATTCAAGCTTCTTCCCTTGAACGAACAACTCATGCAGAAGTTAAGGTGCAAGGTGAAGGCGGGATACAACCGTGATTTTGTGTTTGATGAGGATGGTAAATGGATGTTACAGGGTTGGAAAGGCCGGGTAGTATGTGCTAGCTCATGCTGGGTGCCAGCATAGAAGTATCTGAAACATGTTTGTTAGTAAAACTTAGTTCATAGGGATGCTGTTATGTAGCCAAAAACGATGTTTTCTCTAGCTATTCTGTACATAATAATGCTGGCCATAGAAAGGATTAATCTTGCTAATCTTGAAATTACAACTTTGTTTCTCTTTGCTGTTCAGACTTTTTTTTTTTTTTTTTTGGGGGGTGTAACAGGATCCTGGTACTTGTTTGTCTTTCGATTTGAATTTTGATCAAGATGACAAAACACCAGATTATTTCTTCCCATCTATCTTGTCCTAGCATTTGTGGATAGAATTACACAGGTGTCTCGTTGAATTAATCGAGGTACAGACAAGCTGGTTCGGACATCACAATTATCAAAAAAAAGAAAATTGATCAAGATGATCCCAGCAATCTAAAAAACTAACCAAGACATGTGAATATGCTTAAAGATAAAAAGGAGAATCCAAGATAATGTCAGCAAAAAGAGCAGTATTATTTTGATTCTGATATGTTTTGGGCCATATTTGTCCAACACTAACTTCAAGAATATAGGGACTCTTGATTTGATTTTATATTGCATTTTTTAAACCTTTTATTGATTCTTTTTGTTACGAGCATAATAAGGATTAGAGGTATGGGGATACTACTATAAGATTTGCAACATTGACTTGATTTGTTAGCAATTAAAAAATCTATATGAAATGCTTTTCTTTTATTTATTTTATGATTACAAGTTGCAACACACATTTTAGTTACAAGATTGAATTATTTTTCTTATGTCTACCACGTGTAAATATTTATGATTGTTAGACTGGAATTCAGAATGTATATTTATACTTTTCAAATTAATAACATACATAGAATTAGAATTGTGTGAACGGTTATATAACTTTAAATTATTGAAACAAAAACACTTATTTTATATTCACAAATAAAATGATAAGTTATTAAATGGTGTCAACATCTTAATTAAAATATTATCATTAACAACATTTATTTGGATTTGTAGGCCTTCGCAGCCTCATATGGAAACCAGGAGACTTTATTAGTTGGGGGAACGAAGCTGGTCCAGAATTTGATTGTTGATATAGTTTTGTCAATTTAGTTTGACAGAGAACTGACGTTTGGATTAGAAAACATACTTGGTTTTTTATTTTTTGGTTCAATAATTGGCTTATACAGTGTAAAAAATGCTGTCTTATTACATTGTATGCAGCCTTTTGTTTGTGGTTGTCACTTTCTCTGATGCTTTAACCTTTTTCTTTTGGATGGTCCAAGTAATAGCGCAATTACAAAATAATACATCGCAAAAGTGGATGTCCTTTATCATATAGTCCAGGTGTCTCTCTGTATCTGCATGAAATTTTCTCAAGTAGAAGGCAAGAAAAAATGAAAAAAAAAGTTCATTAATAAAATTACTTTGAATAATCAAAGTGTCAGTTATAACAAGTGGTATGGTGGTTTGATGACATTATCCTTCAAATTGTGACTTAGGGCATCTCTTATTCACACGTTATAATATAATTTAATCGGTCCTAATATGTTTTCACTTTCTTTACAAACTCATAAGTAGTATCAACATTTATTTCAGTTCATTTTTTACTACATTCGTTTCATTTTATTTTATCTATGTTGAACACCTTAGGCATAATACATAAATGTACCTTATAATTTGACCTCAATTGATATTTATGACCTCCAATATAGGTAGTAGTCAAATAAGTGTTTCAACTGGCACTTTATGGCCTCCAATTATCATAAAGTTAAATAAATAGACACACATCTTACGTGACATCTCACGCAAACTAAATTGAGACAGAAGGATAGAAATTCTGCTTAGGGCGGCTACGATTCAACCCAAGTCAAGGCTTTTCTACCTCTGTTTCCAAGAAAGTGGGGCTTCAAAATAAGAGTACTCACTATTCATCATTTGTCTTGAACAAACTATATAATCCACAATAATATTATTGGGATTTTATTTGTTTCTTCTACTTCTAATTATATGAAATTTTTTTGAGCATCTTTAAATTCTTGAAATGGAATCAAATAATCACTCATCTCTAGCATGTGATTACTTTGATGGAGTCCTTAAGTACATTAACAATATGCTTATGGAAGAGGAGGACTTGGAGAATAGGCCTGGTATGCTTCAAGATTCTTTAGCTCTACAAGCTACTGAGAGATCATTTTATGATGCCCTTTATGTAGATCAACAATTAGTTCAACATACTTGTGTGGATTATTGTACGGAAAAAGGTCAAAAATACTCTCAGCTTTATAAGGATTTTAGTGACTCTGTAGAAGGGCCAACAAGTAGGAAGTATTTGGCAAGTTGTGTAGAAGAATTAGATCAGACAGAGGTGTATGATACAACACTTCTTTGTTCTTCCAGGAATCCTGAATTTTATAGCGATCACCCATGTTGTCAGAGTACTGATGGTTCAATAGAGGAAAAATTAGCTTATAAGCCATTGTATGTTCAATCGAGAATGCCAAAGCGAGGAAGGCCACGAGCTGGTGCAAAACGAGTCATTGCGAATGCTGTAGATTTGCGGAGTCTCCTAACTCAATGTGCACAAGCTGTGGCAAATTATGATACTAGGATTGCCCATGAAAAGCTGAAGCTGATTAGGCTACACTGTTCTCCATATGGTGAAGCAACAGAAAGAATGGCGAACTACTTTGCTGATGCTCTCGAGGCTCGTTTGGCTGGCACTGGAATAGAACTGTATATAGCTTTTGCAAGGAGGACAATAGCTGCTGCAGATATATTAAAAGCCTTTCAGGTCAGAGCCATGTTCTACGAGTTCAACTGAATCCATTGCTATCATGTCGAACTATGTACACATGCAAAAAAATAGTACTATGTTTTTAGAACATGTGTTTTAAGTTTACGGTCATTCTTTGCCTTTGTTTCAGGTGTATGTTACAGCATGCCCATTCAGGAAGATGTCTAACATATTTGCTAGCAAGTCAATTGGGAAGCTGACTAGGGAAGCAACAACTATACACATAATTGATTTTGGTATTCTGTATGGTTTCCAATGGCCATGTTTTATTCAGGGGATATCCCTTAGGTCGTCAGGACCTCCAAAACTTCACGTTACAGGAATAGATTTTCCACAACCTGGATTCAGACCAGCAGATAGAGTTGAGGATACAGGGTGTCGACTGGCAAAGTATTGCAAGAGATTTAATGTCCCTTTTGAGTATAATGCTATAGCTAAGAAATGGGATTCTATCCAGCTGGAGGATCTCAAGATAAACAAAGGTGAGAAGCTTGTTGTTAATTGCTTATACAGGCTCATAAATGTGCCTGGAGAAACAGTACACGAAAACAGTCCAAGGGATGATGTCCTAAGACTGATTAAACAAATTAAGCCTGATATTTTCCTTCATGGAATCGTTAACGGGGCATATAACTCAAGTTTCTTTGAAACTCGATTTAAAGAGGCACTATTCCACTTCTCCTCTCTGTTTGACATGATGGAGGCAACTGTACCGCGTGAAAATCAAGAGAGATTGCTGTTTGAGAAGGTGAATTTCGGGAAGGAAATTATGAACATTGTGGCTTGTGAAGGTACTGCAAGAGTTGAGAGGCCAGAATCATATAAGCAGTGGCAGTTAAGAAACCAGAGAGCTGGCTTTAGGCAGCTTCCCTTAGACCAGGACATAGTTAAAGAAGTGAGAGCCAAGGTGCAGCAGCAATACCATAAAGACTTTTTGATGGATGAAGATGGCAACTGGATGCTGCAAGGATGGAAAGGCAGAGTTATATATGCTCTCTCTTGTTGGGAACCTGTTGATAATTGATCATTCAGAAGTCTAATTATATTTTAACAGACTGAACCATTTGATTTTATCATATGTGCTGGCACTTATATGGTCTCCCTTTGCTTCTGTATCTAGGATTTTTAACTTGGCTTCAAACTAATTTCCCATTGAATAAATGCTCATATTTGCTTTGTGATAAAATGGGATACAAGAAGCTAGGAATTAGATATTTATCAGTATAACATCCCTAAAGTTCTTGCACATCTTTTTCTTCTGTCATCTTTGATTAAGCCTGAAACATTCATTGCTTGAGGTGACCTTGGCTATTGAATCCTTGTTTACTACATTATTCTAGAACTACATGTTGCTTTTACAGGAACAAAAAGTTTGATGCATTCACGATATTTAGTTCATAAAATTGTAAGCTTGTGAACTTCCCAACATTCCCACCAACAAGTATAGCATAAGAGGGTAACTATGCAAACCACTTTTGCATTGTCTCGGTAAAGAAAGGACTTTGGGTCTAACTCAACCCTAAAGTTAGCTCATGAGGGGAGGATTGCCCAGTTCCATATAACGAGACCAATTGTCTATCCTTTTTCCGATGTGGAACTCTCAACACTTCCCCGCATGCCCAGACCTTGTTAACTGGAGCGTGGACAATTAATATGGGGGCCCAACATGGTGAACAAAGAATTAGGATGGGCCTGACTCTGATACCACGTAAAATTAGGTCTTGGGCCTAATTCACACCTCAAAAGCTAGCTCAAAGGGAGGAGTATCGTCCAAGCCTTATAATGAGACCACTGTGAGGAGAAATGCAACCTCTCAGTCTCTTGGACTTATAGCTGTGGAATCCTCTGTTGTTCAACCATATCAGTGGCATTTGCAAACTTAATTTCATTACAGGTGTTCTTTAATGGCTGCTCAATTATCTATCTTTACTCTCTTTGAATTGGAACCAATAGTAGAGGGAAAACACAAAGAAAAAGAAAAAAAAATCACTAAGATTCTTTGACAAATTGATACTGATCAACCATCCCATATCTGAAAAATAGACTAATACCAATATGGTTTTCAACATGCTGAGTTTAGTCAACAAGGTGTCCTGTACAGTGTCAATTTATATGATATTCGTAGCCATGTTATTAAGACTGACCAAATAAACTCTTTGATCTCAATTTCTGTACTGATAGTACAATACACCCTTGTGGTGGGACCCTTCCCCGAACACAGCGCATAACGATAGCTTTAGTGCATCGGGCTGCCCTTTTTATCTCAATTTATGTACTGATAGTCTGATACTATGGAGGTTCATGGAGACTTCTTATGCAGTTCACTTTGCGGTATCCATGATATATTAAAATTTGATATCAAACCAATAACAATTCATACAAGCTAAAAGAAAGGTGGTTGGATTAAAAGTCATGTCACAACCATACATCCAAACATGTTACAGCGGTCATCATTGACTTCACATGCCAAAACTTACTTCTAGGGTGAAGTTTTACAGCTCACATCCACTAAGCAATAAATAATACAGCTAGGGACTGTGAAATCAATGAAAGAACTGTTATTCAGGTTAACAGGCAAAGGAAGAAACTAGGAAAAGAAAAGATAAAGCAAAAATTTGAATAAATACTACTACTATGGTTATCTTTATTGTGAGATTACACAACTAAACTCTCACTTCAATTGCAGTCTTTTCTGAGTAGCGAATGTCTGGTTTAACATCTTCCCATAAATCCGGTAATGCTTCCTTCATGTTATGAATGCTTTCTAAGGCATTATCTATACCTTTTGTTCTATGTGAGGCACCCACCTATACCAAATAAGTGAAATTCATATCATGTTAGTAAGAATTATGGAGGAGCAAAATGAGATTCTTTTTACTTTTGTTGCTCCCAAAGTTAAGTAATTCAACTTACCCCCACAGTATGAAGGCCCATGAGCTTAGCAGTCTGAAGGTTACGGACTGAGTCATCAAAGAACAGCTGAGGAAAGCAGAAAGATAAAAGTATTAGGTTAGAATTCAGGTAAATTGTTCAAAGTTGGAAATACAGAAATCAAGGCTACGTACGTACCGTCTTTTGAGGGCTAATGTTAGCTATTTTAAAGGCTTGTTCAAAGGCTTCTTCGAAGGGTTTGCAAACAATAAGAGTCCTAGGGGATTCTGGAAGGAGAAGCAGTATCTGGTATTAGTCAATATATTTGAAGTGTCACGAGAGTGAATGGAATTAGATTAAACAACAGACTCACCACCATTTCTATTGTCTTGTACACTGCTGTTGTTGGTAGGATTCAGAGTCTCAAAGCATACGATATCATCAAAGCAGTCCTCTAATCCCAGCCTGCTAAGAACTTTTGCCACATGAGCTTCATTTGCATTTGAAAATATCTGTTTCAATCACAACAAGTATGCACATTACATCAATATTGTCATACATAGAGTATACGGTCACTAAGGTACTTGTTTGTTTGTAGTGCCATGGAAAAAAGTATGTGTGACTTACAACTTTCCGAACAGGCAAGCTATGCAAGAGATTCCTCAGAACATGGTCCTGCTTTAAAAGTTCATAAGGTAGTCTCCCATGTACAAAACTGTAAATGAAGATCGAATAAGGTACTTCTCATTTAAAAACAGTATAAAGAACCGTGTAAGGAAACATAGAGAAGAAGTGTACCTATGGTAGTCGTCATAATCAAAGTCGTAACCAATGGCCTGGAAAAAATTGAAGTCCAAGTTTAGCATATGGACAACCTAGACTAACTGAGTTAATTTACAAAAATGATAATCTTACCCTGAGACCAGCCATGGTTGTTCCGTACTCCTTATATAAGCTTATACACATTTCTGGAACTTTAGTCTCATCAATGCCAAGCTTTTCAATCATATAATCTAAAAGATGCAACCATGGGAATATTATTGATTATTCGATCCAACAAACATTTATCTAGGAAAAATCAAATTAAAGAGAACTCCTAAATTACCAATGATATTCTTCGTGCATTGTGTTGAGATACCAGAGCTCAGAGGATAAAGTGTATCATCAACATCTGCAAATTGAGGTAGAAACATTTTTAGAAATGAATACACAAGGCAATCTTCCTTTATAAGGAGAACACATAACAGATATATAACCTTACCAAAGAGAAGGCAATCGTATTTTGGCTCCGAAACTCGCTTGTAGCTGTCTTCATGCTCCATTTTGTTCTAAAGGATCTTAAACAATACAAACATCAAATTAGTATTTGGCTCACAAATTAGATACAAGTGCTATCGAAACTCTCCTAAAGTATAGATGATAAGGCTATTGAGAGAGCAGATAAATCTCAGTTAAAATTGGAGCTCATGACTTATAGAACTGATAATACTTTTTCCCTCCACAACAATAGAAAGGTGAAAATAGATACATGCCTTAAGCTCCTCTAATAGGAATCCTCTCACACAGAACGACGGAGAGGAATAAACACGACTGCAAAAGAAGCGTCTTTGGTATTGGTTCTAAGGTGATTGACTAACTATTATCATAAGCAAATCAACATAAGGGAGACTAAAATGTATAAAGGAAAAGATCTAAAACCTCAAACATGGCTTTTCCAGCTTTATAAGAGTTACTAATAGAGAACTTAGTTTAAAAGTTTAAAACTGCTTAATTAGCAGATGAGAAATGAATTTTTATTGGATGTCCCTCCTTCTGATAAAACTGGAAAGAATCAAAAACTCAAACAAGAATGTTATATCTACCAGGAGCCTCAATGAACTTGGATATCATTTTTCATTAGCTGTTGATCAAAATTCAATCTTGATCTATGAAAAATACGGAAAAGATCATACAAGGGGAAACAATCAAATAAAACACCAGCATATTCCTCTTTAACCTGACTATGTCCACAACATTTGTATAGTTTATTCATCATTAACCACTCTTGATTGAAAAAACAAAGAAGGCAGAAACAGACCAGGAAGAAGATGAATCCATATAAAAACTGAACCTTTACTACACAATGATACAAAGGGACAAGACAATCAATGACATTACTATAACAAAAAGGGGAAGATCAACAAAAATAAAAATACTCCACTGCTTAAAAAAACGTCTCTTCCCTTTTTTTGGCAACTCGATAACTCTCAACTAGTGTCATGTTTAAGACCACAAGAATAAGGGGTATTTGATACATTTTGCATACCTTTAATTTAAGACTATAAGATTCAAAAATTATTTTTACTTTCTTAAACTCTGTCAAGTCAAAACTAGACAAACAAATATAAACGGTGACAGTAAAAAGATAATCTTGGCAAAAACAAACAAGAATACTCCTAAAATTGCAACGAAATCAGAAACAGAGGAGTACCCACTTGGAGAAAGCGAGTACAGAGACAACATCATTAAATCATTATTGAAACTCTCAAAGTAAAAACAAGGAAGAATTAATAAAAACACAATCTTGCTAGTACAAAAACGAAACACCTAAGACAGCAACAAAATCTGAAAAGAAAAAAAAAACTCACTTAAGGATACTGGCAGGCACAAACAAGAGAAAAAAAAACATTAAAATCTGGAAAGAACAATCAAGAGTGCACACAAAAACATAAAAATGGGGAACCAAAATGAAAAAAGAGGAGAGATCATTACCAGATCTCAATGTGGAAGTTACTTTGAGCAGTTTTCTTGAAGAAAGATTGGGCAATAAACGCGGAGAATAATGAAAGAAAGAGTGCAACGTTTAGGAGGCTATTTATAGCATTAATAAACTTTGAAATGAAGTGAACAGTGTATTGCTCCCTCCGTTTCGTTTTAATTGAACTCTTGTTAAAAATATTTATTTTAATTTAATTATTTTATTTATAAAATAACTATGTAAAGTATATATAATTAAATTTATATTTTTAAATTATAATTAATAGAATTCTTTAGTAAAATAAATTTTTAATAAATATTTTCTTAAGAAGTTAAAAAAGGCTTAATTTTATTTGTTTCATAAAGTAGGGAGAGGGGAAGATGGGCCGAAAGTGATTGAACAAGTCTTGGGTCCTACGTCTACAATTTTGACCAATTGTTTTTCAAACCTTTTCTCGAACAACATAAATATATGATCCCCCAATTTCACAGGAATTGCATTCTTGTAAACATAATAACATCATACACACAGACTTTACCTTTATTTTGATGGAGGGTTGAGAATTATTTTTGATACACCTTCAACTCAAAAATAAATAAATAAAAATAAAAATAAAAATAAAAATAAATTTAAAAAACATAAAATGATATTTGAGAAGGGTAAAACATATATAGATTTTACATATATTTAGTGTGATATAGATAAATAGTCCCTTGAATAGTGTATATTTTTCTCTATTAGCATCCCTAGCAACAAAGTTGAAGAGGTCCATCGATTAATTTGGGATGCACCAATGAATAATTAATGGGTTCACTTGAATGCAATCTCCATTTTAGTTTTTTCTCAAATTTTAATTTTTGGACATTTTAATAGTTAGAGTTTAATTATCTTTTATTGCATTTTTCTTTAATATTAAGAGAGTTTCATCCAAACTTCATAGTTAGTAATTGACATATCTGAAATATTTTTTCAAAAGTTAACATATCTATATATTAGAGACAATAGTACCCCGACACTTGCAATCCTTTCATCCGCCTCTAGCAACATAGGAGCCGACTCGTCATCAACCGGCCTCCCCTTCTTAATAAAAAAAAAAAAAAAAAAGAGGAGATTTTAAATTATTAGGAAATCGAATAATATCTCTCTTGTGTTTTAAAGTATTCTTGTTAGTATAACCAAGGGCAGAGCCAGCCTATGGTTAGGGGTTCATCCGAACTCTCTTCGACAAAAAAATATACTAATTATATATAATTAACATTATTTTTTATGTATATATAATACGTGTTGAACTCTCTTCGACTAGTTTTCTTCAAATATTGAACTCCTCATTTAAAATTCTGATTTCGCCTCTGAGTATAACACGTTATATATCCACCCACCACAAATTCCTAAGTCATTAATTAATATATTCAGTCTTTTCAGGCACATGCTAAGACCATCCCTTTAATGGAGTACCAAATTCCGCGTTTTCACACGGCTTAATTATTCTTCAACGATGCTTTTTATATCTTATTGTTTTAAGGAAGGTGGCTGAAATTCATTTTATACATACCACGTTTATTTCCTTAATTTAAAATATGAATAAAAAAATTAAATTAGAGTGATTCTTTTCTTGATTTTGATCTGAAAAGAGAAAGTTCTTAAACTATATTAATTTCTATGAATCATGCCATCAACTTTGTTGGATATTGAATAATTGATTAGAATAATTGAGTAGGAGTCTAGATCACCTCATGTCTTGATATTCAACGTTTTTATAAAGAAAAAAAAAAAAAAAAAGACATCAATAACCTTTCTGTTTGTCTTGCTATGAACATTCTAGTCAATAATTAATTTTGTACGTAAAAGATCCAACTAAAATGTATTACCAGTATGTTAATTCTGTTTAAGCGGCTTTTTACGTTTTTTAATTTTCAATTACGAAAAGTTTGCATTGTATTTGTTACTATGGTTTATGACCACTTTGATATTACGTAAAGTAATGAATTTTGGACCTATTTAATCCCAAAAGCTAACTTATAAGAGATGAGTATCCAAATTCTTATAAAGAGATCATTCATTCTATTTCATGCGATGTGGAACTGTTCAACGTACTGTATACCTATTTTCTTTTCTTAAAAGACAATTATCTATTGTGCAAAAAAAATGCAGATTATCCATCAAAGACACAATTATAATAACTCAACGAGTTAATCTTTTTTATTAGGAAAAAATCCGTCCTAGAAAAGTTTTCACTTGTCCAATTAGTGTTGGGCAACAAATAAGATGTATAATATTCCAGGAATAATGGAACCATGGGTGTTAGTGTTGCCTCGTTCACATCACAACATTTGGCTATAGAACCAGATATGATATGATGTTGCGGAAGAATATATTCTTGTTCCAAAAAAAGATATTCATGAAAACTATAAGGGCTCTTTAATTTGGATTCGTGAAAAAAATAATCTCAGTACAAAACTCAATAACGTTACGCATGGATAACAAAGCGCATGAAAACATTGTCTGTTCAAGCCATTCAAGTTTAGGTTGGTCATTGACTTGCTCATTTTGATCCTGTCTAATTCAAGTTTTATTTATGAAATGAGTTTTCAGCTTATTGTGTTTAATAGAACCAAAATTATATATAGTATTTTGTTCAATTGGAACAAGGTTAAATTTAAATGTCTAAATAGAATTTTTAGGCAAGTTCAAGAGCCATATATATGCTTGGCCAATTCTAATCCATAGTGGTATAAATTGTTTCCTTTCTATACCAATCTTTTTGGAAACAAAATAATACATTAATTAAAATATAGAAATCTCTAAAATGTATTTTTAAGAGATAGAACCAGTGAAGACAGAAGCCTATCAGATATATCACTTTAAGATGCAAATTGTTGAGAATTTTACTGCTGGGTACATTGATGAAGTGAAAGAGTGCACTGTTTGGCGGTGGGTTTATAAAGTTAAAGGAAGAAGCTGGGCTGACTACAGTCTTAAATGTGCCTGTAAGCGGTTCATATTCCCATTCCGGGTAAAGAAATTGTAGCCCATTATATTGAGGTAATTTCAGGCAGGATATGGTTGTTGGGATGTATGTAATTAACCATGGTATATATATTATTGATCATGTGTTTAGATATAGTATTTATTATAGAACAATTGTTAAATCAATTTTAATAAGATTTAATAGATCATGTATTCGTTTATGTGTCCGTTTACTTATATAGTAGATGATTTAGTGTATAGAGTTTTAACTTATACACAAAGGATTAAATCATCGGTTCTTATAAGTATAAAGATTTTTGTTCACAATATAGGATGGAAATTGGACAAGCCATCGGTATGATTGTAGCACAAGATTAAATATAACTTATCTTGATTATGGGAACGGTATAGTTCCGACTTCTTATGCTAGTGCATTGTGTATGTATTGAACGGGACCGAGCAGAGATAAATGTTTTAGACTGACTGGCAAAAACATATTCTCTAAACTATTAAATGTACTTATATTCTCAATCTTGATATAACTATTATGAGATGTATTTATTAATTATCATTTTGATTTATTAAAAGGTGAGATCCTGAGATGGGTCAATATGCCTGGTAGATTGGATGATAATAATATATACTGGTGAAATAATAAGTTAGTTGATAGAAT
Organism: Capsicum rhomboideum; assembly: GCA_031232105.1. Classification (NCBI taxonomy): domain Eukaryota; kingdom Viridiplantae; phylum Streptophyta; class Magnoliopsida; order Solanales; family Solanaceae; genus Capsicum; species Capsicum rhomboideum. The sequence continues at coordinate 3,566,435 of CP124713.1, read as the reverse complement.
CCCTGTTTCGGTATAGAGATTGATGATATGCCTTTTTGAGAAGCTTATAAGTTTTCATTGTGTCAAATCTTACAAGTGGATTTTATGAATCCGACACATAAAATAAGTTAAGCAGTGCTCTAAAAAAAATTAATCATTAGATTGAATTCGTTAGTAATTTAATTTATTGATTAGTATCTGTAATCTTAACATGGAGAATCACATAAGTGTTTAATGGGTAATTTCACAGTATAATAGAGGAGTGCAATTACGAATTTCTAGTGGAATGATTTATAATTTATCATGGTAAGAATAATTCAAATCAGAATTAGAATTTTGAATTATTTCCATAATAGGGAGTCTCAGTAATTAATTCTGTGGTCCCTGCAGTGTTCATATTTAACTAGAACTCGGAATCCTATTTTCTAGGGGAAAAGGAAGAAAACGTGTGTTTGTTTTTCTTGTTAGAAAATAAATGGGTTTTTGTTCTCCTTTTTAGACTAAGAAAAATATCTCTATAAGTAGGGATTCTCCTAACCTAGAAAGAGAATCAGCTTTCTATTCCATACTTGCCCACCCAAGTATTGAGAGAATTTGACTATTAATTTTAGATCATTGCAGAAGACTGTAGAATCGGAGTCGAACTTGCTTGATGATCCGCGTTCACAAAGACTTGCTTGATGATACGTGTTCACGCTTCAAGAGGTATTTATGGAATTAAATTTCAATGAATTTATGTGATCTAGCATATTGTATGTGTTCTAGCATAAACTATGTGTTATTTATTATTCATGTATGCAGTATGATTCCGGAATGCTTTTGCTGTGCATAATATTTTCCAACAATTGGCATCAAGAGCCACGCGTGCATCTAAATAGATTACCTAAAGTATATTTGTATATATGTGATACTATTATCATGAAAATGCTGTCATGATTGGTGAAAATTATAATCGCATGATTATGGGTTATTCGACTGCATCTATTAGTTAAATTTCACCTTTTAAGTTTAATTGCTTAAGTCTGAAAATTGATATACAAAATAATTGCATAGACGAGAAGTATTAAATGCCTTTGATTGCTTGTAAACGACTTGGCAGCAAGGAAACAAAGTGGTTTTGGATAGCCATTGCGTAATTGGCCAGATGATGCTCGTTGATTTTGGATGTACGTCGGCGGCAAAGACGTTGTATTGTGTTCCAAAATAGGATTACATGGCTTTCTTCAAATAGGGCTACTAAACAATTTTTCTAATATAATAAATTAATTAAATTAAAAGAAAGATGAGTTTGGTGGTGGCATTATATTATGCACATAAGGGATAAAGACTCCCTCCACCCTTCTTGTCTAAGTTTTACAACTACACTTGACATTATGTGATAGTATCATCACTGTAGAGTTTTTTTTTTCCCCCTTAAGAGTGATTGATTAGTTATTTGACAAGTAGTTGCTGGTAGTTTCGACTACACGTGATCTCTTGATTGGCTAATAAATTAATTTTGGTTTAATTATCTGAGCATTATTCATTACACACATTATAAGTTATGAATTTTGTGATTGATAAATAATTACCATAAAAGTGATTTGTTTATTCGGAATCATGAAAAATTCGTAAAAGTCTTATATGTGTGAGATTACTAATACATGAATTGAGAATTATGATTAATAAAATAAGATCTACGGATATAATAGTCCATTTATTTGATTCATTAGAATATCCTCAATGTATCATCTACAAGTTGTCCTTGATGCGAGCATCTAGTTGTATTGATTTATATAACGATAGTAGATGTATCTTAAGATGCTAGTAACGATTAATTAATTTATGAGAAGAGATATCGAAGTTTTCACTCAAAAGGAAGAAACGTAATATCATGGATTCTCATATGTATCGAGAGGACTATTTATTGTAAGTAGGTGGTGTGTTTGACACAATATATACCTTGTGCTCATGGGATAATTATAAAATTGAATGTAATTTTAAATCTGGTTATTTTAATCATAAACTATGCTGAACAATTATTTTTCAAATTTGATCATAGTTTGGCGGTCATGAATTTCACGATCTCTGATTGACCTGAAATTTGGTGGTATCATCTAAAATGACCGGTGAGGGAAAGATGTCGTTTTTCAGCATTCTAAAGTCGTTTAAATGAGTTTTAAGTAGTTCATTGGATTAATGGATCTTGGACCTATTTAATCCCAAAAACTAGCTTATAAGAGATGATTATCCAAATTTTTATAAAGAGACCATTCATTCCTATGTCATGCGATGTGGAACTGTTCAACATACTGTATACCTATTTTCTTTTCTTAAAAGACAATTATCTATTGTGCAAAAAAAAAATAAAATGCAGATTATCCATCAAAGACATAATTATAATAACTCAACGAGTTAATCTTTTTTATTAGGAAAAAATCCGTCCTAGAAAAGTTTTCACTTGTCCAATTAGTGTTGGGCAACAAATAAATATTCCAGGAATAATGGAACCATGGGTGTTGGTGATGCCTCGTCCACATCACAACATTTGGCTATAGAACCAGATATGATATGATGTTGCAGAAGAATATATTCTTGTTCCAAAAAAAAGATATTCATAAAAACTATAATGACTCTTTAATTTGGATTCGTGAAAAACTAATCTCAGTACAAAACTCAATAACGTTACGCATGGATAACAAAGCGCATGAAAACATTGTCTGTTCAAGTCATTCAAGTTTAGGTTGGTCATTGACTTGCTCATTTATTGACTCAACTCATTTTGATCCTATCTAATTCAAGTTTTATTTATGGAATGAGTTTTCAGCTTATTGTGTTTAATAGAACCAAAATTATATATAGTATTTTGTTCAATTGGAACAAGGTTAAATTTAAATGTCTAAATAGAATTTTAGACAAGTTCAAGAGCCATATATATGTTTGGCCAATTCTAATCCATAGTGGTATAAATTGTTTCCTTTCTATACCAATCTTTTTGGAAACAAAATAATACATTAATTAAAATATAGAAATCTCTAAAATGTATTTTTAAGAGATAGAACCAGTGAAGACAGAAGCCTATCAGCTATATCACTTTAAGATGCAAATTGTTGAGAATTTTACTGCTGGGTACATTGATGAAGTGAAAGAGTGCACTGTTTGGCAGTGGGTTCATAAAGTTAAAGGAAGAAGCTGGGCTTACTACAGTCTTAAATGTGCCTGTAAGCGGTTCATATTCCCATTCCGGGTAAAGAAATTGTAGCCCATTGTAAAGTTAGTTCCAATGATCAGATTTTGTATAGCCCATAGGCCATAGTACTTAACTATCATGTTCAAATTTTAAAGCGGAATATTTTTCGAATAAAAGTAGTTTTAGCTAAAATACATAACTTCAGACTTCAGAATAAGTAATGTTGGTGTATCATATCTTATGCAAAGCAAAAAATAAAATAATAAATAATATTTATATAATTAAATATATATTATTAATGTCTGTATAATTTTAATCAACTATCACCGGTGAGAGTACAAAATATTACTCATACCACACAACACTGCCGACTAGTGGCTGAAATTCGAACCCAACGTTGCCTTGATCCTCCCGCAAAATAAATACTTTCCTGCTTTTGTCCTAAAATGGCTCAGAATGAGCCACGTATGTGTTCATCCACATCAACCCAGAATGTTCTCTGGTACCCACACGTGTACATCAAATCCTACTTAGCTGTCTTCAAAAACTAAAAAGTGTAGTACTATGTACGCTACCTCAACTCCTTCCTTATATTCGACACTTGTTTCACACGTTTTTCGTATTCATTCGACATCCATTTCTTACATAAAAACTTTGAAACCTGTAAAGGAAAAGGGAATATTTGGTGCTCTGTTAATTTTATTTAGTATTAAAAAAAAAAAAAAATACTAATGGAGATAAAAGGGTACGAGGATGTTACGATGATGGATGTAGAAGATGAAGGGTGTTCCACGCCGAAGCGCGACGGTTGTCAAATTCCGGTGATGATGGTGCCACCACCGCCGCCGAGGAAGAAGCGGAACTGCGGTGGAGATAAAAGGAAGCCACCGGAAAATGGGTATTTTCAAGGGCCCGAGGTTGAACTTTTCTTCGCCATGCATAGCCTAAATGTCAAGGGACTTTTGCTTGGTTAACTAATTACTGCTAATATTGTGTATTTAAGTTCTAACCCATTTTACAAAGCACCCTTTGTCTTGGATTAATTTGGCAGCAAAAATATTGGCCATTAGCGTTTTGTAATTTGGGTATTTTTGTGTTTTTTGGGGCGTAATTAGTACTAAATAGGAGATGCCTGTCATGTACAGTATGTACAGTACATAAATATGGATGCTAGTAATACATTTCCTAGTTTAAACGGGGAAGTTGTGCTGTTCTTTCAACTTTGTGGTTTTGACTCTGCGATTTAATATATTGTCATCAATACATAGTCATCTTCATATTTGATTCAGCTTTAATAAAGTCAGAATTAAACCCTCCATTAAGCTAAACTGGCCATTAGTATGAAAGGGAACTTTTAGTTTAGCTTGTTAACTTTAAGATAATTCTTCGATTAAATGGTTTAGTTACATTTTAATTTTTTTAACCTTACATGTAAGAACTGATCCGGGAGTATGTAGCATAATTAAACTTGTTGTTATCAGCCACGCAATTGATACTAAATGCTTACATAGCTAGCTACTATACCACTTGAAAGATTAAGCTAATGAATTGAAGGACATTTTAGTTCTACACATTTCCGTGAGCTTACACTTGTGTTTTGATATGTCGATTGCTAAAAGAGTGAAGCACAGCAGTAATGATACAAAAGAGCTTTTATTGGAAAAGAAGGCATATACTGGTTCAGTGGTGGATGGCCCAAGTAAGTTAAACAGGTCAGCCCATTGGGCCACAATACTTGAAAGACCCGGAATTTGTGTTCGGCCATCATCCAAGTACACAACTGCACCCAATGACCCAAATACCAACAAAAAGAGGAGAAAAGCAAAATGAATACTTGGTGTATTAATGATCTCATCGGTTCATTCTAAAACTGTTAGGGGTGGGGTAATTAAATCCGAAATATTAATTTAGGAGACATATATTTTTCCATAGCGGAAGCAGATTGTTTGTAGCAATATCAATTTGAATTACTAGTCTTCGAGGAATTCCACATAGCGGATAATTTTTTTCATGTTTTTACCCCCTAAAAACCTCTCTAAAGTCTAAACAATGTATATAAAAAAATTTATTTTTCCATACCCATAATGAAATATTCATACGCCAGGAATTAGGTTTAGAAGAAAGACAAACTAATGGACTATCGGACTAGTTATCACCTGATCTGACCCAATAGCTAATTTCCATTTAGAAGTTATGATTTTACATTTTTATTATTTCTATGTTTGGAACGCGGTCTGTCACGTATTTTTCTCCGGACCAAAAGAAAATATTTCTTTCATACTCCACTGTGTGGAAGGCATAACAAGTCAAAACTCAAAAATTTCTTACTCTAATTTTATATCGAATAGCGTGATTTTTTTAAAAAAATAAAAATAAATTCAAGAAGTAACGGATGAAGCAATATTATTTATATACTTGGACAAAAGGGAAGTGCATTGGCAAATTTTCTTTCAAAGGTGTCATGTGGCCCTTCAGATGCAATTATTCCAGAATCACATGCCCTCTCACAAATTTAGACCTTAGAAAAGATCCATTGGAGGTTAGATGGGGGGAAATAGTAATGTTTGGAAGATGCATTGCATTATTTTTATCTTTTCATTATATAATTAATCTTTTGTACAGGCCATGTGATTCTGCAAAACTTTGATCAACTTAGATTTTGAAGTTTGACCCAAAAATTTCTAGTTTCTTTGACCACTCTCATTTTGCGTCACTTGATTCCACATGCTAAAATGAAGCTAATAAAATTATTACACCCTAAACCGATTAATGATTATCAATGGAATGAATATAGTGTGAATAAATTATCAATGTAGACAAATATTTCCCTCCTGAAAATGAATGATATTATTGCTAGTAATATTATGTATAAAATCAAGTAGATTTTTTTTGGGGGATTATATTTCTATGTAGTAGTTTCACAATATGTTTTGAATAATTCTTTTTAACAAAATTTGAGAAATAATGTTAGGTGGAGTCAATTAATAAAAACATTCTTACTCAAATATACCATATTTTATGAGACAGAGAGAGTTATAGCTATTAAAATTCAGACTTGTCACCTCTTAAGACATGTCCTAGTGTTACTAAGGAAATAATCTTTGGTAATATTATAATTAAGAGTTTAAAGTCTATATATATTGAAACAATATTTATATAATTATGTCATTTTTTAATTACTAAGTACTTCTAGTTAAAAATAAATCTTTTGAAAAATACTAATCATAAAAATGATAACATACTCATGATAATTATAAAAGTGACCATAAGGAATATGATGTGAAGGATAAATTTCTGCATTCTTAATTAGATATTAGGAATTTTGAGCTCGCAGTTTGGAATGAATTTCTTTTAATAAGGATTGTAGTAGTTTTCTTTAAATAGAGTTTTAAGTAGCATAAATTTGAATTAATTAAACAAAAATAAAAAGCTGCAATATCTGAAAGTCTACTGCACAGAAGACAGTCGAAAACCTTATAAATTGGTATTAGACAATCAGCATTGGATTCATATATATTATACAGTCAAAACATTCATGGAAATGATAAATTCAGAAGCAGCCATGCATTTCAACCTGTTCTCATTCACATCTTCATTTCACACTGAGGGAGTTATCCACCTCACTGGGGGATTTAGGATTTTAGCTTTATAAATTCAATTTTTAAGATTTTTAGTATTATATTTTAAAGTTATAGATTCATATTTACTCTTTATTATAATTTAAGTAATTTCATATATATGCTTTGCATCGACAGTACTGTATGTATGTTCAGATAAACTTGATACCTCAATGATCCATCTGCTACTTCCTCCTAGTACAACGGATATAAACACAGCATGTTGTCCCTGTCTTTTTCCACTTCTTATTTCTTATTCTGCACAAAGCATGAGCTAGTGAAATTTGAAATCCTTACTACTCCTAGTATATATTAAATATTCAATGCATGTGTAGTATCATTTAATTCATGGGGTGCCAAGAAAGCTGAGTAGTTCACATAGATTAAAATTGCTTCTTTACATGAAACGTAGTTATCAATATATACTATAACAGATGTGAAGCCCATACCCCCGCCCACTATACTCTATAGATAGAAGGAAACCAAAGTCAAATTTTGCAACAGTTACTGAAAGTACTTTACCAAAGTCCAGCAACAATATAATTGCTTGTGATCAGAACCAGTCTGCACATATGGGGGACTGTATCCAATCACATTTTGTTCTTCACTTTACCATTTAATTGGGTCGAAAAAACTGAGCGGAGAGTATATTAAAAATAGTTTATTTACCTCGCAAAGGTAAGGATAAGATTTGTATCCTACCCTCTTCATATCATACTTATGGAATTACACTAGGAATGTTATTATTTTAATTACGTTGGAAGAAGTTCTTTAGTACTGATGGAAAATAATGAGTACCGTTGAGTTATACAAGATGTGTGCAAGCTTGACGCGGACACAAAACTATCCCAAAATAAGAAAACCTGATTAATAATTCGAACAATTTTATTATGGTCAAGTTTTTCGGCACCCTAATTAAGTTTTAAAATTGATCAAGGAGGCTAAACATAACTAATGTACAATTTGAAAATTGATACTAAAATGAGTTCTGACTTTAGCGCCGTGCATGGGCATGTGCAAGAACATTTTCCCCTCCTAATTCAGCGATTCCACTGATAAATTTATCAATAGAAAAAAACAGATTAATTATTTAATTCTCCTCTTTAAGGATTATGATCAATTAGAGGCAAGAGACAAAGGAATTAAATTGAAATAAACTTTTCCAAACAAATTAGGAGGAAATCCTAAAAAAACCTTCTTTTTACCACATTTGGGGAGAGCATAAGTTTTATATAGTGACAGTGTTAAAATATATGTACAACATGCATAAAATTATGTGTATTGCCCTTCTAATGGATGGTCTTTACTTTATATCTTTCGGTCATCAAATTTATGTTTAGTGGGGCATAAATTCTTTAGAAATTAAAGTCATACTGAGACATAACTATCAGATATTATGATATGAAAATATAAATAGTTTATATCTCAGTGAAAAACTTATCTATTATGAAGGGCATAAATTAAAGATGAACATAAAATAAGGGAAAAAGTGCAAATGACCAGTAATTCCATGTAAATCTCTATTGATCTATACTTTTACTTAAAAGATCAATAAATAGCTGATGCACAAATTTACACCAGTAAATGAGCTGCAAACTAGATGGCCTTGACTTTTAAAAAAATTCTAAGTCCACATTTCGAAGAGAAATTAACATTGGATACTCCACTTTAAATAGTAGTACTCCCTTCGTTTTATTTTACTTGGCTTTTTTTCTAAGTATGTTTTCATTCTAAGTATGTTTGTTTCAAATTAGTTGTTCATTTTGATGAATCAAGAGTGTTTTGTAAAAAAATTTCCATTATTATCCTCAATATTAAATAACTAAAGAAAATAATAATAATTAAATTTAGAGTTTCAAAATATCATTAATAAAATTTACTTTTAATTAATATTTTTCTTAATAAGTATATCAAATCAAAAAAGATCAATTATTTTCGAATGGAGGAAGTACTATATAAAATCTAGCAGGGAGTTTGTGACAGGGAAGTCTGACGAGAGGGAAAAAAAAAAAAAAGCATCTCACAGAACACAGAAATCACCACAGTAATTGACCAATTGTCCACCATACAAGTGAAAAAGACTGCAAAATCTTCAATTATTTAATAACCCTACCGACCATTTTTTGCTATATGGGTTTCGAATTTCAACACCATTATATTTTGTAGGATAATATATACTACCAAATTATATTAAAATCCCTGTCACATTTCCCATCTACCGTCAAACACTTCCTCATGCGCATGCGTGTGCCTTTGCCCCACCCGTGGTGGAGCTAGAGATCAAGGTATAAATTCGGCCGAATTTAGTTATTTTGATATAAATTTTATATTTATTTTAAAAACTCACTTCAAAAAAATAATTCGACGTAGGATCCGAAAGAGGACAACACCCAAAGATCAGGTATAATATAAATAATATATTCTAATGCAAGTACTAATATTTACCGCTCAAATTCGTGACCTTATGGGTCATATGGAGATATTTTTATTGTTGGTTTAAGGTTCTTCTTTTAGAAATACATTTAATATGTATAAATTATTAATTTAAAATTTAATAATTTAAAAAAGTAGAATCCTAAACTCATACATTTAAAATCCTGATTTCATCTCCGCTTTACCTCTTAAAAAGAAACGAAAATTAAATAATGCAAACACAATATGGGGTCGATGCAAGAGTGTCGAATGGAGCACCATACAGGATCACATCTCCATGAAGGATGATGATCTCCAGAAGGAGATTCAAGAACCAGAAATTAGAGTTGGTCAAATTTAATCTATGAAAATATAGCTCATCTAATTTATTTAGATTTAAAGAAATAATTTTAAGTTGGACATATCGAATTATAAATCATTGTCGGCGACTCAAATTCATTCGTTTATTTTGATTCAAACAAATATTAAACGAGTTATGACTATTTATTTATTAATTTGATATACTTTAATTTAATCCATTCAAATATAACTTAATCAGCTCATTTGATACCTCTATCGAAAACTGAAGTCAGAAATAGATGAAGGCCTGACACTGATTCAAGGCAAAACCAATGACATTGTGCCACAACAGCAATACATGAATATAAAAATGTACAGCTAGGATGAAATACCAGACATAATACGTAAGCATTAACGTGCGATGCTACGACATTATTAAGAAACATTGGTCAAAATTCAAAAACCCATTCAAAAATTTTTTGGAAAAAATAAATAAATAAACTTATAAAGTCCCTCATTTGTCCCAAATTGCTATAAATAGATACCAACACTTTATCATCATTCTGTCTACTATTCTCAACCATTTGTCCACCCTCTCTTTTCCTCCATACATTATCGACATCTAATTTTGTCCCACTTCTTTTTTTTTCTCTCGTTACACACTAAAAATATTAATATCGAAATTAGGTTCATAAAGTCTGAGGATCAGCTGTGCGTAGTTCGTTGAAGGCCAAAAGGAAAATGGCGTACTACATGGACGAAAAATGGAAATTATCAAAGGATGATCCATGTTGTCATTCATATTCATCCTCAAATAAGTCATCTTTAGTTAGGACCTTTTCAACAAAAAGCCCCAACTCAAATATTCCCTCTCTTCCTAGAAGTTTTTCACAGAATCCATACAAATCATCCCTCTCAAGAAGTTGTTCACAAAAGAGTACTACTTCTTCATCATCAAAATCTCGACTTACAAAAAGTGCATCACAAAAGTGTGCCAATTTCAGAAGCAAATGCAATAATATGGCTAAGGAACAGAAGTCAAAATTTTATATTGTAAAGAGGTGTATTGGTATGCTTGTTCGCTGGAAAAAGCATGGAGATTCTTGAAATTAATTGATATTATTGACAAGAGTTTCCACAAGTAAGATCTTAAATTACCCTTTATGTGTGAGATTTGGATATATTTGGTCTTGTTATGACCAACATAAGTTACTCTGCTATCCTATAGAGAAAGAACACATCATAGTAGTAGTACTCTGTATTTGTACCTCTAGACGAATTCATGATTTAAAATCAGTAAACTCAGAGTGAGTACAATTTTACTATAGACATACATTTCAAACTTTCTTTTTTTGGCATATATAATATAGTGTTCTGAGCCGGGGGTCTATCGGAAACAGCCTCTCTACTTCGTTCGAGGTAGTGGTATGGACTGCGTACATCTTACCCTCCCCAGATCTCACTTGGTGGGATTATACTAGGTTTGTTGTTGTTGCTGTTGTTGTTGTTGGCATATATAATATAGATTATGAGCTCGAGCCGTGAAATCAGTTATTCATGTTTACAGTTTATGTCAGGGTACATAGGTTGCCTAGAATATATTCAGGCGGCATCCTACATGAATGTGGGATTCTTCGCGCACCAAGCCTCTTTTTTCCGCATATATATACTTAGTTTGAGTTCAAAATAATGGATTCAACCATTCAGTTGAATCGACATATTAGATCTATGCCTCGATAACAATGTAAGGAGGGCGGTGAAACTGCAATATATATATATATATGGAGGTTGCAATATATACGGAGTATATAAATTATAAGATTCCAATTGGAAAATGTAGTAGTATGGATTTTGGGTTAAGTTGAATTGATGAATACCGTTAAAATAAAGTCACATGGTATTGTCTGGGAAAGCTGTATTTTCTGCTACTCTTACTCTTCTGATCTGCAATATACTAAAGATTCTTTTTTTTCTGTAATTGGAACTATCAAACATAGAGAAATGGTCATGAATTGTCCCCATACAGAAAGGAAATCATGGGGATCAGTAAATCTTGAAAACATATGGCACATGAAATCATTATAAAACTTGCGTATCCATTCATTAAATTACCCCCTTCAACTTATTCCCCTCTTCCGTAAGCATTCATTTTCACTTTACTAGTTACTAACATTGGATATTTACGTCAAATTAAATAATTTAATAATAAGGGGTTCAAAATTAGTGTAAAAAATATTAAGCAGGTGATTCCACAGAGCCAACGAATTTCTTGTAATAAAGGAATATATATAGTCTTTCCACCAAACATTGTATGAAAAGGAAATCAGTCTGCATCAACTGGTGGTCCATAAACTCTACTGTAGTGTTTTTAGAATAACTTTTGTTTTGCCGAAGTTTTATTACATTGACCAACTTCTGTCGTCAAACTTGAGCCCTAGAACGAAAAATTGTCTTCCAATAACACCCTTGATAAAAAATCATATCTTCGGTAAGAGTCCGAAGTCTAAAGAATAACTTTTTTTCATTCAATAACACCCTTGCAATGTGTGGCCAGTGTCTCATCTTACCTTTTTTCAATTTAACTGACGTTCGTTAATTGATTTAAGTAAGGCGTGAGCAGCCTCACACTTTTGCTGCTTTAGAATTTTCCATTTCTCCCTTGAACCTTCGGAATTTTTAATGAAAAAAGTTACCCTTTAGGCTCCGGACTCTCTTCAGTAAAATCCTTTGGGTATTATCGCCAAATAATCCTGTCCACCATTCTTGTGGATTTTTTTTTTGTGAACAAATACTTTTTTAAAAATAGTTCAATGCATGTTATTTTTAATATACCAAATTAAATAATAGAAATTTCAGTATAACTAATACAAGCATAACTACTACAAACATTATTAATACATCATATTTCGTATTATTCTTATAAAACCTACTAAACAATCCTTATATAGCTGAAATAATATTTGTAACCAACACAAAACTAAATCTATTGTGGGACAAGAAATATACTTGATTGACCTTTCTTTCAAGCAAGTACATAATGATGGATCCATTAAATTGATATGACTTATTATTGAGGTTTTTTCTGATTCACAAGAATGGTTGGCAGAGGCTCCTCTTATACTCGTAATTAAATAGAATTGTCAATGTATTTAATTAACATGAAAATTTTCTTTTCTCAGGTAAATTTTTTTGGTTTAGTTAAATTTGAATAGCATTGGGTGGTCACACTTTTATTAGCAACTGCTCCTTTTATTATTCCAGTTTGTTTTTTCTATTTTTCTTTGAACTGATGGTCAGTCCCCAAATTTTGAAGTACTTAGTTAATAATACAAGTTTAATTAATTTATCTTTTAACAATAGTACTGTAATTTAGAGGTTAGATATATTGCAAAGTTAATTTAACAAATGCAGAACAAGCATTGATTACGAGAATTTTGACAATAGGAGAAATTAAAAATGTTTTATTAATTCATCGATCGGACAAAAGTTTCACACAAACAAAATCTCCCTCACTCTGTTCCATTCTCATTCTCGAGCAAGAAAAACACAACACACAACTGCAAAATAACTCAAATACAATTTGTATAATTAACTTATTTGAAAGAAAAACAAGGAATTAAGGGGTTGAATTTCTGATGATGAGTTAGTTAACACGTGGGAAGATCAGCTGGGGGTGGAAGCAATTTTTGGCTAGGAAGTTCTCCATCTAACACTATCCAAGTCATTCTCAATCCCCAACTCAAATGAACATCAAAGTGGCAATGCATCAACCAAGCTCCTGCATACCAACAAGAAAAAAAAGGTTAGTCACATCTATTTAATTCATGTACACCGACAATGTGAAAAACATTTTCGGCGTCATTATAATATAATCTATTGTAACACATAACCTGTCTTATTTTCAAGTTATAAAGTAGCTACGTGGGGAAGTAAAATCAGCTAATCCTTATTTATACATAGGCTTCTCTGATACGAAATGGGCCACTTCAAATAGGTTCATTCCTCCTGCCCGTAATACGATTAATCCAACATAGGCTACACGAGCCCCAAGTAGTTTATCAGATAAATTGATAAGTCGGCGTTCCCAGCCCACCAAGCGAAACCAATGGTTTCTTGGTCACGATCTGCTAAGGCTAAAGTTCCATTAAAGAAAGCCAGACAGATTTCGCTTCTAACAGATGATCAAGAAAAGGGGATCTTATATGGTAAAACTTTTGTCCTTCCAAGAATTTAAGTTGTATACACATGTTAGCAATTACAATACTTATTATTATGGATTTACCTATAACTCTCTTATAAGTGATATGATTGTTTAAATATTTTTACAACGTCAATGTATAGAACTTTTAAAGTGACTATAGGAATGATACTCACCTGGATTGTCAGCTAGAAAACGAATGGCGACCCATCCACCAGATGGAACTCCAATGGTGTTTCTTTCAACAGGATCAACAAGATTGTAATTAGCAGGGTCCTTTTTAGGATCAAAATTACCAAAACCTTGGCCAACAACATAGAAATCATAGCCATGAAGATGAAGAGGATGACTTTCAGCACCAAGAATGCTAGTGTCCTGCATTACCACTTCCACTGAAGTATTGAATGGAAGCACCACAACTTTTGTGCCATTGGAGACATTAGTGATATTTGGAGGGGTACCAGTGTAATTGAAGGGAATTAGAGGGAAACTTGGAAAATCACTAGTGTATACTCCATTTGATTTTTTGAAAAAATAGGACTGGAGTAATGCTGTTGTTGGGAGAATCATAGAGACATTGTTAACAGAAGCAGCAAATTTTGAGGAATTATTAGGACCTTGACATTTTTGATTTTTTGGGCAGGGGTTACTACCTAGGCCTACGGTAAAGAAAAAGTGTTTATCAACATTTCGCGGAACATTAGCAGGGAATTTCTCACTATCCAAAGCTCGGAATTTGTTTGAAAAATTGGCTGCAAATGAAGTGGCATTAATTGGTGGAAGTGTTGGAATTGAAAGATTTTTAATTGAAACGATAGACGATGGTAAATTATGATGATCATACATAAGAAATCCAGCAATTGTGGAATTATCAAATGTGCCTTGTCCAGTGAAATAGGGTCTAGCTGCCATTACAAAAGTGGTTTGTTGAGGATTATGATGTGTTCTAAGGAGGACGTTTGTGCTTTGTCCAGGAGTAACGAGAATTGTGTCTGTTTCAAAAGGCTTGACATAACTTGCATCAGCTTCAACGATTGTCATTGTATGATTAGCTATTCTGAAGAAAAGGTCGTCATTAAGTGCAGCATTGATGATTCGTAGCATATATATCTTCCCTGGTTTTACCTTTAGCTTAAAAGTATCTGTAAAATATAATATCAAAACAATTCTAAGTTAGTCTATCTATACACGGATAGCATAAAAGAAAGGTTTAGTATACAATTTTGTGTAAGATCAAAAAGTAGACATTTTCCGGACTTATAATTGAAAATAGCCACCAATTCAAAAGTATTGAAAAATAGTCAATTATTTGACTGTGTAACACTTCACCTATGCTATCGTGGATTTTCACTTTTTTGTGTGTTCGAAATTCATTACAGTTTCCTGAATTTTTCGCTTGATTAAGTATAAAATCTGTGACATTGTCATAATGTTTCAACTATCAAAAGTGACTACTGTCTACTTCTCAACGAGTTTTCAAACACCGGCTATTTCTCAAAAATCGATTGGAGAAGTGGCTCCCATATACAATTTTTACGATATCTTTTCCTTTATATGATGGTTCATTCACCAAATTATATGGGATCCATTTTCAAGCAAGAAAGTATAAAACTATATATTTTACCATTTGCAGAACAATTGTATAATGGTCCAGGAAGACCATTAATGGTGAATGAATCAGAGACATTAGGTCCAGCTCCAGTTACAAGTGATTGATTAATCACAGCTTCCGTATCAGCATTCCACCATTCACCTATATCCACATAATTAATTAGTAGCAGAATCATAAATTAAACTTCTCTTTAATCATCATAAAACTATAATATAGAGACACTGAGTAGGTGTTTAATTTGATATTACCAAAAATGATGGGAACTTCTTTGTGTGGTTTGGCAAATGGATAAGAAGCATTGTGCTGGGGATAAACTAGAAGAGGACCATAGAGGGTAGCTCTCATCCATGAAATATGTGCATGCCACCATAAAGTTCCTCTTTGGCCAGTAATGGTGAAATTGTAGACATAACTTTGGCCTGTTTGTATTGGACATTGGGTGATATATGCTGGTCCATCTGCCCATCCACTTTGTAGTTGTCTAATACCATGCCTGTTTTATTGAAAAATCTAATTAACCATGTATAGCTAATCGTTCAAATCAATTTTTTTATTCATATATTAGGACAATTAAAGGTTGCTACTATAAAATAAAGTAGACATATAAAGTTGAAATATATAATATATATAATAAGATCTAGCTAGCGAGGCCGAGTCATTATTGAAGACTTGTCTTATTAGAGAAGGCCTTAAAAGGGAAGTGAACGAACTCTTGGAGAGAAAATAGAAAATAGAGCGAGCTATATAAAATATAAAATAAAATAAAGAAAATTCAATGTTGAATAGACATATTCACCGGTACACATACATCACTACCTACACCAGTGGTTGAACTCCTTCCAGACGAATAAATAATTATTGTGGCTGGATTTCTCCATTCATCTATCAATCTCATTTAGGAATGTTATGTTGATCAAACTATTATATTCATTCTAAACATACTGATTTTAAATTTTAGATTCGTCTCTGGTTATGGTAGTGTAACAATTGAAAATATTGAAAAATTGAGAGTTCATACCAATGAAAGCTAACATTGTTGGAGACGTGGTTAACAACTCTAACCACTAGACGATCACCTTCTCTAGCAACAACTCTTGGCCCTGGGAATTTTCCATTCACAGTGACAATGGTCTTTGTTTTGCATAACCTAGTCACATTTTTCAATCTTATCTGAAGAAACAAATTTAAAACATAAAAAAAATTGTTCAAAAACAATTCAAATGAATCTAATTGATAATTGACAATGGTACCCTCTTAACGTGAGTTTAAAAGCGGATCGCAACAATAACGTAGACTAAATAAACCTACATCGAACTTGTAATGTCTTGTAATGCCAGCAGTGACAATTTCTGGAAATAGCATAATGCTACAAATGCAGAAAACAGCACATAAAAGTGCTACTCTCGAAAAAACAAAAGCACTCATATTGTTTCTTCTTTTCTTTATTTGGAAATAAGATAAAGATACTGTGGAAGTTTAATTGGTTTATTTGCATGGAATGATTTTGAGGAGCCTATAAGATATGTTTATATAGACATGTTTAGATATTGTTTTAATTAATAATTAGGTACTAAATTATGTGTAATTAAATTCTCAGTATACTGTGAAGAAAAACCTGCAGCCAAAGGAAAAAAAAGACGCACTAGGAAAGAGATGTCCCACCAATTGGAAAGAGTGTACCTAAAGTCTATTTTATTCAGTAAAACCTTCTGTTTTTTTGGGTTAAAAGTAAAACCTTATCTACTCATAACACTAAAAATTCTTACCAAGAAATACATATTATATCTCTAACCAGAAAATTACATATGTTGGGATATCACTGATATTATGATACACTGAAAATGCAAATCATTGTTATACTATTATTGTAATAATTACATATGTTGGGATATCACTGATATTATGATACACTGAAAATGCAAATCATTGTTATACTATTATTGTAATTTAGCATGTTGTAGCAGTAATTTGATTCATTTCTTAGGTTACTAATTCTACTTTTTTATGAATGGTTACTTACAGCTTGTTTGGATAATTGTTACCTATTGTATTGTGTTAAATACAATATTTGTTTTGATTGTTATTTAAATTTTATTTTATTGTATCGTCAAATTCATCATTAAGTAAAGACTAAAAGTTTCATTTTGTTTAACGATTTGGTATGATCGCGTTATTACCTTATTTTTTTCTCATGTTATTTTTATTTATTATTTAATAATCTTATTTTATATTTTACTCTACCTTTTTATAGTAGTTCTATCTCATACCATACTTTTCTTGTAAGTTTATCATTCAAATTACTGATGTATAACATTATGTAACAACGAAAAATGATATAATCTATCCAAATATTATATTCATCAAAATAATACAATACAATACAATATAAAATGATACATTATGAAACAGTATGTACAACCATTGGAATAGAGTGTTAGTAGTATTTATAGATGACTTGATATGCATAAAAAATATTATATTGTCAGTATATAAAAGTAATCGAACTCTTATGTTGCCTATGTTGGAGAGTATTCTAGCAATTTTTTCATAATTTAGTTAAAAACACTTGAAATTCAGCCGTTAATCTTGCTGACCAAGATAATCTTTTATCTTCATATGTAATATTCATCTTCATGCTAATTCATCATTTTCATGTGGGACTCTCCCTTAATTAGAAAATTATCCAAAAAATAATAAAAAATTAAAGTGTGACATTTGACCCACAACTTTCTTCCAAGCAAGAAAAGAATGATACAACATTAGGTCGTTCCGTTAAATTTGTACTGTGATCAACACGCTACTTACTATACTATTTCTTTGTAATAAAGCAAATTAAATTTAGGAGAACCCCATGATTACTACTTAGTAGTGTTGTACTATGTATTAAGTGTGTCTTTTACTTCCTTTTTGGTGTAATTAGTTATTCATAATTAGGATTTAAAAAGGTTAATTAAATACAATTAGTTAATTGTTTTTTTTTTAGTTACACCAACTACGTACCTTGTAGGGTACACACTGCTACTAACATCACTTGGTAATGACTTACTGTAATCAACACACTAGCGATACTTACTGTATTTCTTTGTAATAAAGCAACTTAAACTGGAATATGAAAAAAAACCATGGTTAATCCGCTCTCGTCCCAATTTTTGTGACACTGTATGATTGGACATAAAGTTTAAGAAAGAAAGAATTACTTCTTGAAACTTATGATCTAAAACAAGATTTAGACATTTATCTGACCAAAATATTTCATTATGGATAAAATAAAATTTTAAAATCAAATTATTTTAAAATTATAGGCCAATGATTCTTTTATATAAATGAGTTTGATAAAAAAAAATTGCGATAATCTTATTCAATTTTTTTGGAAAAAGACTATATATATGACACATAAATTGAGAGAAAGAATGAGCCATTTACGAGACAGAAAGCTAAGCTAAGTGTGAGAATCAGCGAAAGGAACGACTAAGTGATGAAAAGAGGGATTTTGAATATCTCTTTCGTCTCAATTATAGCTTTTACAAATTTTCAAATTCCTTAAACTCCTTAAACTATTCAATTTAGAAAGAACATTTACAGTGACAGTGGTCTTTCTACGCTAGTGGTTGAATTCCTCCACGGGGGTTTTATAATCAAGAATTTTGCAATGGAGTAAACATAATGTTAATCCAAATATATTACGTATTTTTATGGGATAAGTATTTTCATAATTTCAAGTGAGGTTTCTACATAATTAAGGCACGTCTTTCTACACCTAGCGGTTGAATTCCTCCACGGGGGTATTATAATCAAGAATTTTGCAATGGAGTAAACATGATGTAAATCCAACTATATTACGTATTTTTATGGGGTAAGTATTTCCATAAAAGGAAATTATTTAAATTTCAAGTGAGGTTTCTACTTAAGGAAGGCATGTATATTATTTACAAATTTTAGAAGCTAGGTGAATACTGAATTGGAATGATTCATATATCTAGTTTGCACAAAGCTGACATAGAAGCACCTAAAGAATTACATACAAAAGCTAGAAGCCGCAATATGAACTTTGATGCCAATGGGGAAGAGAAAGGGGCGAGGCAGACAAAACTAGCTCATGAAAATATGATTCGTTCAATCCGTCTAAGTTTGTGCCATGTCCGTTTAGTAGTTCACTCTATTTTAGTTTAATTCATTTCAGGTCATTTAAAAATTGCATTGATACTTAGTTTAAATTGATCATTGAAAAACTTTGTCAAAATATTTTTTTTTTTTTAAAAAAAGCACTTTTTTATTTGATATACTGTTTATAACTATAATAAAGAAAAAAATTAATTTTATTAGGTATTTAAAAAGTTATAAAAGAACACAACAAATGGAATAATTACATAATTGATATAATATAAAGACATCATTACCCTAGTTGATACAACTTTTATTTTATTACGGATTATAGCCTACTTTTACCCTTAATAACCAGTAAATTAGTCTTTTTCACTCACACTTTTCTCCATCTCACTCTTCCGCCTCAAACCAGCCGACCACTTCTCCCTCATCGTCCATCAGAGCTCGCTCATTGTTTTTGTCCAACTCGCCGGAGATGGCTTCTCCAAAAAACAAAACAACAAACAACGACCACCCCAACTCTTCAATTTCCGTTCAACCTTGCCGGAGATGGCTTCTCCGACGAACAAAACAACAAACAACAGCAACCCCAACTCCCATTTTCGTTTCTTACCTCCACAGCACCACCAAATAAACCCACCAACAACAAAAAACACAATAATTAAATCGGAAAGACACCGAACTCCAACAAAAAATTACGAGTTTCGACGACCTCCATGAAATTGTGGTGGTGGCTCGTCCGTTGTAGGTGTAAAAAATATGTTGGAAAGGAAGGTAATGTTTTAATTGATAAATAGAGGAGAAAAGTGAAGTTGTGTCAATTTGGTTGCTGGGGAGTTGTGGGTCTGATGATGGAAAGGCTCACCGAAAAAAATGGAAAAAGAGAGGTTGTGGTGTTTTATCGGCTTCTGGTGGCTTGAGGTGTTTTTTGGTTGTTTGGTGGCTGGTTTGATCGGGGATGGTGAGTTGACGGTGGTCTGGTGGTGGTGATTCACCAGAGAATAAGAGATGAAGTTTTGAAAAAGTTGTATTAAAACTGTATTAAATATAAACATCATTATACAATTTAAATTCAATATTATACATTTTTATGAATTAAAAAGTTATTATTTCATAACAAATATAATACATTTCTAACAATGCAAACTGATTTGAATTGTAATGGAATATTTGAAATTCACATATAATACGTATAATACATTTGTATTAAAAATGTTTTAGTTATACTAGTTTAGTTGTACGCACCTCGCGCGTGTATCTCACTTTAATGAGTTCAAAAATTACATTAAATAATATGTTTGTTTAAATAATAAAGATGAATACAATAATTAAATTCAACATCTTTTAAACATGTAAAGATGGAGAATTTATTTAATTAAACCTAACCTTTACCTAAGAAAATTTCTCAAAGTCGACGGACATTCATCTACCACATGTAAACTACAACAAAATAATACGATAATATAGATATCAAAATAATACAATCAAATCTAACCTTTACACAAAAATTTTCTTAAAGCCGACCGACATTTATCTACTACCTATAAACTACAAAAAAAAAAAAAAAAAGGATAATAGAGATATCAAAACAATACAATTAAACCTAACGTTTACACAAAAAAAATCTCAAAGCATAGATATCAAAATAATACAATTAAACCTAATCTCTTTACCTAAAAAAATTCCTCAAAGCCGACCGATATTTATCTACCACCTGTAAACTACAACAAAACAATATGATAATAGAGATATCAAAACAATACAATTAAACCTAACATTTACACAAAAAAATTCCTCAAAGAAACAATACAATTAAACCTAACCTTTACACAGAAATTTCCTCAAAGCCGACCGACATTCATCTACTATCTGTAAACTACAAAAGAATAATACGACAATAGAGATATCAAAACAATACAACTAAACCTAACCTTTACACACAAAAAAAAAAAAAAAAAAAAAAAATCTCAAAGCAGAGACATCAAAACAATACAATTAAACCTAACCTTTACACACACACAAAAAAAATAAATCTCAAAGCAGAGATATCAAAACAATACAATTAAACCTAACCTTTACCTAAAAAAATTTCTCAAAGCCGACCAACATTTATCTACCACCTGTAAAGTACAACAAAACAATACGATAATAGAGATATCAAAACAATACAATTAAACCTAACATTTACACAAAAAAATCTTCAAAGCCAAAAATAGAGATATCAAAACAATACAACTAAACATGACCTTTATCGGAAAAAAAAATCCTCAAAACAAAATAAGAAAATATAGTAGAAGTAGAAGGAGACCGCATTTTTTATCAAAATATTACTTAAATAGAATTGTAGAAATTCTTGTTTTATACAAAGTAAAATTTTAATTGATTCAAAGGTATTAAATATTATGATTTTTTACTTAAATTAAATAAGAATTTTAATTGATTTCTTATCAATATTTATGGTAAAATAGCCTTTGTAAAAAAAAACCATACGTATATATACTTTTAAGCTTAAAATGCTTACCTTTTTCCACGCCTTCTAGGGTTTTTTTTTTCCCCGCACATTCAAGTTTTTTATTAATTATATTTAGGACTTTGTTTTTTTATCAAAATAATACTTCTTCGTAGTATTTGTTTGTCAAAAATAAGGGAGGTAGTATTGTTAGGACTCTCTTAACAACAGTAGTTTTTAATTTTTTCAAAAATAGTAAAAAGACGATTTTATCTAAAGGAGTATGTTTTAATGAAGGGTAAAAAATTAAAATCATTTTTATAAGGGTCTTCACACTTTTAATATATTATAGCTATAGATTATAGATTATAGATTATAGATTATAGATAGATATAGATATAGATATAGATTATAGATAGATTATAGATATAGATATAGATATAGATTATAGATTATAGATTATAGATATATTCACCACGTATATTAAAATATGTTTTTAATATGTATAATATATAGAATCCAAAATGTATTAAAATTGTTGTTTATTTTTTCTCTTATTAATGATTTTAAAACTATATTTTAAAATGTATTATATATGTATTTAGCTATTTTTGGTTAAAAAAAAAAAGTTAGGCTATCGATTGTAAAAATAAAAATGTACTATAATTGTTAAATAAGGTTATATATTTATACTATTTATGTAAAAGAAAAAAAATCAAAATATACAACCTTAGATTGTTTATTGCAAGTCATAGCAATACTTCTTAGATTGCAAGTCATAGCAACTTTTAAAATTAAAAAAAAATTAAGAAAAAAAGAATTTTCTATTTTTGTAAAAAAAAATAAAAAATTACCCTTAAAATAGGATATCGGTTACCAAAAGGTATCAATCACCCCTAATTTTCTCTTAAACGGTTTTTTTCCTTATTTCAAACGAAAGTTGCGTCTTCTTATTCAAAACTATTCTTCTTTTTATTTCTTCAATAAACATATACTGATTAAAACACAAAATCTCACAAATAATTTTCATATTACAGGTTATACTTGATGAGAGAACAATACATCTAAACTATTATCCACTACAATTTATATAACCAATATTACTGCACAAAAGGAAAAAGCGTAAATCACAATATTATTTAAACAAAAAAAAATATTTCAATATTTTTAATGGTTTTCAATTTATATATATGTTAAGAATAATTTATATATAATTCATATACGTATTACTTAGAATTTTTCTCAATTTTTTTGTGTATGAAACCTGTATAAAGTCAATATGAAAATATCAATATTTCGCTCAAGGCTTGTACATTTTTTAGTGTATGCATCGTGTATAAAATATAATACATTTAATTAGCTTAGGTCTGTTTTTATTTGTTACGCGTCTAAAATTTATATATAAATTGGTCTATCTTTATTTTTTCTCATTTATACAATGTTTGTATGTAGGAAATTTGTATACAAACTGATATGAATCATGAATACGAAGTTATTCACTGAATTTGATATTTCATTTTTAAAAAAATCATGGATATATGAAACCATGTTTTATGTATGGATTGTGTCTAAAATATGCTAAATTTAACTAGTTTAGGTGTACTTTTATTTTCTGGGTTCTGAATTTTGTATAAAAATTGGTGTATCTTTCGACAGTGTTAGTTGCTTATCAAGTTGTATTGTTTGTTAATAAATACATATAAAAAAGGTATAAAACATGATTTTTCAATAAAAATTCAAACAACGATTTTGTATCAACTGTGTATGAAAAGTTATTCAATGAATTTGCTATTTCCTAAAAAAAATATATATTTAAAAATCTTGAATGAAACACATGAAATTCACGTTGACTAATGTATAAAATTTGATTCACGAATAAAATTTATATTGCAAAGAAACAAGGAAAAAATAAATACTAGTGTATGAAAATATTAAGAAGAAAATATGAATTTCAATAATTTGATAGAAGTTTATGCGATTGAAGCAATCTAAAATAACTATACAGATTAATTTCAATGAAAAAAAAATATGAAAGTATATAAGAGAAATTTATGGAAAGACAACACTATTAAAATTTTTGGAAGGATTAACTAATATAAAAAAAAATATTATTTAAGGAAATGAAAGAAGGAGGAAGTTAGGATTTCTTATATATATATATATATTTTATTTTATTTTTTTACTTTGTTAGGTGGAGAATTTGGGGGGATTGCACGGTTAAAAAAAAAAAAGTAAGAAACATTAGGCAGAAAATTAAGGATTTGTTATCAATCTTTTATTTAAGGAACTAGGAGAGGGAGAAAATTAAGGATTTGTTATCAATCCTTTTTACCATATTTTTTTAAAAAAAAATATTAGGCTTTGTTAAAAATCTATTGTTATATAATTAAGGAGAGTGTGAAAGATAAATGCAAATATTTAGGAGAGATTTTAATTGATATATATCTAATGGGTAACTTTTTTAAAAAAAAAAATTAAATAATTTTTTTGACAACTGCTACAACTTGCAATTAAAAACCTAATTCAATAATTATAAAAAAGTATAGTTACAACTTTTCATAAACAATATAAAAAGTACATATAAGATAATTTTCACTTTATGTAAATGACCCACAAAGAAATTATGATTTAGTAAGAATTAGGCGAGTTGGATTGTGACTCATTTTTTAGCCCAATCCCTATCAGCCCAAGTAATTTATTACCTCAGCTCACTTAGATCCCCCCAAATTTAATCTAATCCATTCATTTGACATTTTTAGAGAAACACAATATTTCGAGGTCGAATATTATATAAAAAATAAGAATAAATACAATTAAATATATATTTCATTATTCAGAACCAACAACATTTAAATGTGGATCCGTCACATGAGGAGGGATTACAAATGTATGGGCCAAGAGGGGTGAAAATTTGGGCCAGAATAGGAAGGAGGAATACTGGGCCAGACGGAGAACTTTAGACCCATAACCAGATTTAAGACCAACAAGGGCCCAACTTGAGGAATAGATATGTGATTTGACAAGAATGTGGTGTAAACAATGGGACTACAAGGCTTAGCAAACATAAGCCCCTAATTAACATACTTAGTCTATTTTTGATTAATTACAATCGATAGTCTCTCTTCTTACTTAAATACAATTCATAGCCTCTCTTCTCCTAACCTTCACTCGCCATTCTCCTCCTTCTCTCCCAATCTCGGTCGCCTCCCTCCCCCCGCTCTCTCTCTCCTCCCCTCCCTCTATATCGCTGCCCCCCCCCCCCCCTTCTCTCGTTCTCGTTCTTTTTTTTCTTTTTTTCTTTTTTTTAACTTTCTGTTTTTAAGATTTCCAGTTATGTATTTGTATTTGGTTTCAAATACCTAATACATTTTGATACAAAACTGGAACTTTAAAATAAATGATGATACAAATTGAACCATTTAAATACAAATGATGCATATACTTGTTAATATACAAATACAAATGATAAGTTTGATACATTTGAGAAAGAGAGAGAAGTGAAAATACAAAATACA
Source organism: Capsicum rhomboideum (assembly GCA_031232105.1). Taxonomy (NCBI): domain Eukaryota; kingdom Viridiplantae; phylum Streptophyta; class Magnoliopsida; order Solanales; family Solanaceae; genus Capsicum; species Capsicum rhomboideum. The sequence continues at coordinate 3,541,080 of CP124713.1, read as the reverse complement.
AAGAAGGAGAAAAAGAGGAGTGAAAATACAAAATATAAAAAAAAATGAGAAAGAGAGGTATGTATTCGATGATATGCAAATATTCGTTGATACAAATACAGTGATACACTGGCTACCCAGTGAAAATATAAAAAAAAAACACAATAAAAAGGAGAAAGACATATTTGTATTTGCTGATACACCAGTATTTGTTGACACAAATACATTGATACAGCGCGCGACCCAGCTACAAGGTAGCCTACAGTTTGTAATTTTACGAAGTGTTGCTACATGCACCCCTTTTTGCTGAAAGTGTGGCTATGTCGCATAAGTCCCCCGTAAATAATTGAACAATAATTAAACTTTGTGCCAATAATTATTAGCTCTACAAATTGATATCTTACTACACTATATAGATAATTATACATACTGATAAAAGCTGGTCTAATAAAATTTATTTGCTTAATCAGGCAAACAATTCAATTTCCATACACCAAGGAATAAGTTTTTTTGTCGAAATTTATCATTACAAATGTAAGCCTTTGAATATAATGTTTTGAACTTTACTCTCTTTTATCATCATTAATTTATCATTCAGGACTTTGTTCATGTATTTTTAGTGAACTTGATAAGGTAGATAACTATGTTCATGTATTTTAAGTGAATTTGATAGGGTAGATGACTTTGTTCATGTATTTTTAGTGAATTTGATAAGGTAGATGACTTTGGTAATTGTACTTTAATTGCATTTTTAGATATTTGACATATATTAACACCTTAAAATTTTATAAAATCAAAGTTTTCTCATTAAAGTATTAATCTCTCGTTAAGAAAAGCAATCATGCATGCATGATGCAATTGAATGTACATGCATTTGTTCGTAAGAATAAGAACAGGTATATGAGATGGCAAAGGAAATGAGGAGCAAAGATTTTTAAGAGATTTAAACAAATGCAAAGTATTAAGAAAATCGTCGTCGTAGGAATTTTTATGAGTTCAACTTCTAAATAATAACGAAAGCTTCTCATCACATGAGTTATAATGGAATTGTTAAAATCCCTTCATTTTTATTTCGAGATCTAGGATTTTTATCAGTATTATGTAAATGACAACTCGAGATGGTTTGGCAAATTTGGAGGTAGAGGAGGGGGAAGAGAGGGGGGGGGGGGTTTTAAATTTCAATTTAAGGGACGAGTTAATTAAGATTTGGAAGGGTTAAGACGTTGGATATATACATATAATGGGATCTTGGGATGGATGCACTATGCAGGCATTTCTCGAGCGGAACACATTAATAAGTGTTTTTTTTTTTTTTAATGGCTTTATCCCACACAAATTTAAATTAATTAAATACTAGTACGTTCTCTAGTTTATTTCATTTGTGTGACTACTAAAAATAATTGGTTTAAAAATATTTATTATTTAGAAAATCAAGATAAAATTAATTATCTCTTTTTAAATTTTTCCTTATTCGAATAAATTTGGATAAAAAATAATACTTAAATGAGATCAAAAAATAAATAAGCTAAATTTATCTTGATAGTCAATATTTTTCTAAAGAACCGTTAAAGATAGACATGATAAGTAAAATGGATCGAAGAGAGTAGATTTTGAATATTGAATGATTTAAAAGAATTAAATATTCCTGCACATAAAAGAGTGAGAAACAAAGAAGCATCAAATCTGCCTCATTAATAGAGACGAAGTCAAGATTCCCAATTTATAAATTCGAAACCGTAAGTGTTTTTACATATTAGATTCTTAATATATTATTAACACATATTAAGAGATCTTTTTATAAACAAATAAAAAATTGCTAATGTTGTCAAACTTGTAGGTAAAATCATCAAAGGTTGTAGTAGAGTGATAATAAGTATCCATCAATCCTTAATCAAAGATCTCGAGTTCAAGTTCTACGTATGAAATCGTTTTTTATAGCGAGCACTTTATCCTATAACGGGACTTCTTCATGCGAATCCAAATTAGTTATCTAAAGGGTTGGCTCATGTGACAATAGAGAAAAGAAGAAACAAATGTTGCATGGAAGAAACTAACAAAAGCATCTTATTTCCATCACAATCACATAAGTCCCAGTATTAATACAAGTAGATACATACATGCCCACCATCACTTTCTTCTACCCACTCCACTTCAGGAATCTATGTCAAATGCCCCAAACCTATTTTTCTTAATACACTGATTATTTCTTCGGATACCTACTATTTTTCATCAAAATTTAAATATATATAAAAAAATAAAATTATCTAGTAATTCTTTTTATCTCCGTTGAGATTTGAGTATGATTTCCAAGTTAATTATTACCACATTCTTGGTTGTTAATTTAAACCTTGCAAATTTAATTGTCATCCACATTACTACAGTTTGACTTAATTTGGAATCTTATATAGGTTTTTTAATTTATTTTTAATAATACAAATGTTACATGTATAATATAATAGAATTTGTTCGTCTTTGGTCGTAGTCCATTGTAGTTGTAATGAGTTGTTGCTAATTGGTGAATTATCCTGTATAACTTTTTAATCCGGCATTGCACATGAGTTCTCAAAATACTTATTTCAATGTTTGAGCATATTTAGATTTGTTAGCTAGCTAGTACTCCATTCGTTCGCTTTTATCTGTTACTTTTTGGCATAACACATCCATTAAGAAAACAATTATTGATATGACTATTTTATTATACTATCCTTATTAATTGATGTTCAAAGTAATATGTCTTGAAAATGGTTTGAAGAATAAGCAATTAATGCTAAGGGTAAAATAGAAAAAATTATTTTGTCTTTTCTTGATATGTCAAAAGTGACAAGTAAAAATAGAAATTCAACTAGGAAAATAGTGACAAGTAAAAGCGAATGTAGGGAGTATTAGTAAACAAATATGAACTTTTTAAATTTATTTTTCATCTGGTTTCGATACGCAGTGCAGGCTCTATCCTTTTTTTTTTTTTTTTAAAAAAAAAGGCAATCGCCTTAAGCCGCCAAATTTGAGAGGCCTTATTTTTATTTAATATATTTAGAGTACTATGCCACAAGAAAGATCAAATTCACTGGTGATATTATTAATTGGAAAAGAATTATTAGAAGAAATCAATTATAAAAAATTATTAACAACTTTGCATCTCAAAAAAAATTAAAAATAGTCTTTATAAAAATGTATATTATTTTTCTTAAAAATTAAAGCCTCCGCTCGATTTTGGTCTTAGGCCACAAAAGTGCTTGAGCCGCCCCTGCGGCGATACGCAAATTAGGGCTGATTATATTTGATTTATTTTTGTATTTTTAAGATCTCAAATTCAAAATCTCTAATTAAGAAGGGAAGAATCCGATCATCATATCACAATTCATAGTGACTTTTTTCTATTTTGTACCACATCCTATCTTTTTTGAGTTAATCTAGTGTACCCAAACTAGATGGAGATACGAAGACCAATTCATTTATATTGCTCTTTTATCTTTAGCCATCCTCTCCTAATTTATGATCAAAACAAATTAATAACATTAATTTTGTCATTTACTAAAATAAGTCTAATCCAGTATATGAACTTAAAATTAATTGTCCTTAGTTATTATCCTCTTGGTCAAACACATTAATTTATCACCTGGAGTATCTTCGATTACTCTCCTTTTAATAACCTTTCTTAAAATGTTTTTACAATTAGTAAGACTTGACTCCAACAAATCCTTCTAGTATTTACATATGTTTAACACAAAAATTGATTTTATCTCTTTGAAAGTGCCCCTCTTTCTCATATTAATGGTTAAGATTACCCTCCATGGACCCCTTTACTTGTACTCCATATTAAAAATATATGGTCCAAAATAGTTGTTATTTTAGAAATTTGTGGACAAATTCAAATGAAAAATTATGTATTTTCTCAAAATATAGTAGTAGATAAAATTGAACAATTGGAATTACACATTGACAAATCTGAACATCTTCCCTTACAGATAGTTTGGTAGACTAAATAAGGTGTATTAGTATTACTGAGATTAATAATGTTGAGATTATTTCTCATCCATTATTTAGTTTAGTGTATTAAGAGCAATTCTATTTTTAAACATGCTTATTCATTTATTAATAATTATTATATTATTAATACCACAGTTTGCTATGTATTAGTTATATATTACACTCTATATTACTGAATATATCTAAAAATTCTATCAAATAAAAAATTAAACAATACAACAACTAATATATATTAAATAAAATAACTAATTTTATCTAACATATCATACCAAACTACATCACTTTAGTATATTTAAAAGAGGAAAGACCTCAAAATTGATATTTACCATATCAACTACACTTTGCTATAAAAGAAAACTGAAAAGTGAAAACTAACCAGCTGCCTGCCAGGATCCTATCTCAGTAATTAAACCAAAAAGCCTAACTCTTTTTTTCTAAATTAGGAAATAAAGACTAGATTTTTACAGAAATATTAACTTACCACAATAAGCCATTTGTTAGATTTTAACTGGTTAAGGCAGTGTTTGGTTAAAAAACAAAGGAGGACAGATTGTAGTTGTTCCGAATCTAAAGTGTAAACGTGTCATCTTCAGATTCTTCTAAAGAACACGAGGTAGACAAACATCATTGTCCTTGCACTCTCAATAAGTATCTAAATGTATTTTCTTTTTCACTTGGTCAATTAGCCCCCTTCAATTAAGGAAAGGTAATTTAATTACCATTTCTTAATGGCAAAATAATTTTTATTTTATATACTCCATATACTCTCTCTCCGTTTTAAATTTTAATTTATTTATTTGATTATAATTTGACATAAATTTTTAAAATTAAATAAAATATTTGAATCTTATGTTCTTAAACTAAACAATAATAATAATAATAATAAATTAGTGTAGTTCTAAAAGTGGAATTGAGAAGGATAGGGTGTATACAGACCTGATTTTTCGAGAAGATTGAGGGATTGCTTTCAGTTGATCCTTGACTCGAGGTAATTTTAAATTAAAAACATGTAAAATATATCGAAACACTCTTTAATCTCGTGATTTTAAATATATCAAGTAAAAAATTACATTGAAGCAAAAAAGGAAAAAACAATTCTTTAATGGAAAAAAAGTAATAATAATAATAAAAATTTGTACTCTATTGGGATTTAATCCTCCTCATGTATAGGTATTGAAAAACAAAACCCTAAAACTACCTTATAACTACAATTCGCCGCAAAGATTGAATTTTTCTTCCTCTATCACTTTCTCTTTATTTTTTCCCCACAAAAACATTTTCAATAAACTCTCCCACAAACCCTCTTACCACCGCTTTCATTATCTCAATATACATAATTTTCATGGAGTTATATGATCAAAGATTGGATTTTCTTGAATTAAATCTTTGATTTTTTTCACTTTTTTGGTATGTGGGGTTTTGGCTTTTTGGTGTTTTCTGTAAGAAAGTTTTGATCTTTTTAGTTTTCTTGGGTTTTTAGGGTTTGTGGGTATTCATTATTTTTTGTTAAGGGTATGAATTAAGTTTTTTTTTTTTTTTTTTTTTTTTAGAAAGATGTTATCTGAATTTGGTCCAACAGCAATGCTAGGGAACAATGGAAACAATGAGAATTCATTTGGTGATGAGTTTGATAAAGAGATAGGATTCTTACTTCGTGAACAAAGGCGAAGAGAGGTTGATGATGATCGTGAAAAGGAGCTAAATTTGTATAGAAGTGGGTCAGCTCCACCTACTGTTGAGGGTTCTTTAAGTGCAGTAGGTGGATTGTTTAACAATAATGGGTTTATGTCTGAAGAGGAACTTAGGTCTGATCCTGCTTATTTATCGTATTACTACTCGAACGTAAACCTTAATCCTAGGTTGCCTCCACCTTTGATGTCTAAGGAGGATTGGAGGTTTGCACAGAGGATGCAAGGTGGAGGGGGGAGTTCTGCTATTGGGGATAGGAGGAAGGTGAACAAGAATGATAATGGGAGTAGTAGTGGGAGGTCACTGTTTGCTATGCCACCAGGGTTTAACGCGAAAAAGGCGGAGAATGAGTCGGATAAATTGCAGGGTTCAGTAGAGTGGGGTGGTGATGGGCTGATTGGGTTGCAAGGACTAGGACTAGGTAGTAAACAGAAGAGCATAGCTGAAATATTTCAGGTGCACGCTTGAAACTTTGTTAGTTTCAGTTGAACTTTGATTAATGGATGTTTCTTCCATATTGAGGTATCAAATGCTTTGAAATGCTTTAAATATTAGGAACTTTTCTGTGAGAATTAATTGTTAGTTTGAGGTAGGGGTAAGTTATGTGTACACTTTACCCTCCCCAAACCCCACTTTGTGGAACTACACTGGCTATGTTGTTATTGTTGTTGTTGTAATGAATCTTGTTAATTTTACTGGCCGAAGCTGTATGTTTTTTGAATAGAAGGAAACAGCCAGTGTAGTCCCACCAAGTTTTCTGGAGGTATTTAGGCATGATTTGAGATTCCAAATTTGTAAAACTAGTGCTCTTGAAATTCGAGTGTACTCAGAGTATAACGTTCTATGGCTGTATGAGTTCATGATAATGTTCCTACATTTAAATATGTTCATGATAATGTTCCTACATTTAAATATTTTGCATATATTTGTGCATTAGTAATTATACTTTTCATTTCTGTCTCTGTCAAACCATTTGTTCATCACATATTTTGATAAATCCATAACTCAATTTAGTCAATCATTTAGTTGGGATGATGAAAAGATTAGGTATTTATGTGTCTCAAGGCAATTCTGCTATTGATAGTTCTTTTTTTTTGTTTCTTTTCATTCTACAGTCTTTCAAGCGACTATATATAATTGCAAAATGAGTATAGTATGTTCCATAGATGATACTGGTTTTTGCACTGGCATGATAAACACAAAAGAGTGTACTAACAAATGATCACTCGATAACCACGGCTGTGTTCATTGCTTAGTGGGTATGAACAAGCGAAGCTTTTATTATACATTTGTTTCATCGGTTTACTAGTAGTATTTTTGTCTCTTCTAAATTGGCCAAAGAATAAGTGGAATGATTAGTTGATGTTTCTTTTGATTAAGATCTGGTCCAGTCAAGCTGATTTCACTTTTACTCCATGTGCTTGGATTGAGTTTTTAACTCAATATTTTAAGACCTCTCTGCTTTCCTAAAATCGAGTTCCCCTGGAAAAAAACATAAGCAGTGGTATGGTAATTTTCTTCTAACCTTACTGGCTGAACAGCGAAATGTTCCGTGCTATTTCTGCAATTACATCCGGCCATGATGTGTCCTTCCTATTTTTGCATCTTTTTTTGTGCTTGGTGACATATGTGATCTCTATTACCCCTTTCTGGAATTTATTTTACCTGTGTATTTAACTGGAATTTTCGTACTGTATAAAAGGAAGTCTTGGTAATTGCACTGAATCTAGGTAAGTATACCTAATGAAATGGAGAAATTTCAACTGTTGTTGCTTTGTCATCTGATTCATCATAATAGGCCATTCTTATGCTGATATAGATGTTTCTTGTTGACCTTTTTTTTCTTTTTTGAAACATTGAGATAGATGTAATAAGTCATCTGTTACGTAGCATAACCTTCTAGCTGCAAGGTGAACAACACCTTTAGGTTTCTCCAATAGAAAGTGTTACAATTTTCCCAAGTTTTTTTTTGTTTTTGAAATGACCTTTCTGATGGGTTATAAATCGTGTTACTTCCAGGATGATTTGAGCCGTGTGTCTCCTGCTCTTGGTCCCCCTTCACGACCAGCTAGCCGTAATGCTTTTGATGAAAGCAGTGATAACTTGGGTTCAGCAGAAGCCGAGCTGTCTCACCTCCGTCATGAGTTTTCAACTTCAGATCCTTTAAGGTCAGCATCTAATGGACAACTCTCATCTGCTGCTCAACATGTTGGGGCGCCTACTTCCTTTTCATATGCTGCTGCTTTGGGGGCTTCCTTATCAAGAAGCAGTACTCCTGATCCCCAGCGAATTGCTAGGGCTCCTAGCCCTTCCCTTACTCCTATCGGGGGTGGAAGGGTAGCCACTTCTGAGAAGAGGAGTGTTAATAGTCCAAATTCATTTAATGGTGTCTCTCACACTGCGGAGTCTGCGGATCTGATTGCTGCTTTATCTAGCATGAATCTTTCAAATGGTATGTTAGATACAGATCTTTCTCAGTTTGGACACGATGCATGTCACCAAATAATATTCTTACATTTTTACAGGTAGTCACAATAATGCTAAGCAGCATGCATATCTGAAGAGATCAGAATCTGCACAGCTTAATATGTCTTCTAAATCTCACTCTGCAAAAGGACCACATACTGATACTGGTGCCGGCAACAGTGCACGGTCAGACCTTAACAGTTCTAACTTCCAAGAGGATCTGCACAAATCTGCAGTTGCCTCTAATAATTCCTACGCCAAAGGATCTCAAACATCCACACTGAATGGTGGAGGTGGTGTACTTTCTCAATATCCGCATGTGGATAGTCCTTCCAATTATGGTTTAGGTAGTCATTCCGTCAATCCATTAGCAGGCCACCTTGGCAACTATAATCTGCCTCCTTTGTTTGAAAATGCTGCTGCTGCGTCTGCAATGGCTCTACCCGCACTGGACTCTCGGATGCTAGGGGCATCTCAGTTGAGCTCTGGGGTCTCAGAGCAGAATCTCAACAGAATGGGAAATCAAATGGCTGGGAGTGCTTTACAGGCACCCTTCATGGATCCTATGTATCTTCAGTACTTGACAGCTGAATATGTTGCACAGGTTGCCGCACTTAATGATCCTTCCAAATATGTTGCACAGGTTGCCGCACTTAATGATCCTTCCATGGATAGGAATTACATGGGCAATTCCTATGTGGACTTGCTTCAGAAAGCTTATCTTGGTAATGCACTATCTCCGAAGTCACAATATGGTGCTCCATTTAGCAGTAAAACTAGTGGTTCAAGTCATCATGGCTATTATGGTAATCCTGCATTTGGAGTCGGTTTATCATATCCTGGAAGTCCTTTGGCAAGTCCTGTCGTTCCAAACTCTCCAGTTGGTCCTGGTAGTCCAATGAGGCACAATGATTATAATATGAGGTTCCCAGGTGCAATGAGAAACATGACTTCAGGTGCAATAGCATCATGGCACTTGGATAACATGGAAAACAACTTTGCTTCCTCTCTATTGGAAGAGTTCAAGAGTAATAAGACCAGGTGTTTTGAGCTTTCAGAAATTGCTGGTCATGTTGTCGAGTTCAGGTATTTAGTACATTTTGTCGTACAATTCTTTTTTTAAAAAGTAGAACTGCTCCTATTTATTAAGTTAACTAGAATCGATTCTAAAATTCTCTATATCATCTACAATCAGTGCGGATCAGTATGGTAGCCGGTTCATCCAACAAAAACTGGAAACTGCCACCCCTGAGGAGAAAAACATGGTTTTCCAGGAAATTAATCCCCAAGCTCTTACTTTAATGACTGATGTTTTTGGTAATTACGTAATCCAGAAGGTATGTGTAACTTTGGTTTCAGTGTGGGGTGGGAGGTGGATGATGATCCACTGTCTTGTGCTCTCTAGAGTGTTTTTCATGGACTGACTCTGAAACTTCCTTTTCAGTTTTTTGAACATGGAATGGCATCTCAGAGGAGAGAATTGGCTAGCAAGCTCTTTAGCCATGTATTAACACTGAGCCTTCAGATGTATGGTTGCCGCGTGATACAGAAGGTTCACAGAACTGAATTATAACATGCTTATGCAGATTGTTTACATTGTATCTTTGGTTTGAAAGATATTTACCCCCAATAAGAAAAATAGGTCAAAAGAAATCTAACAATCTAAGAAATAATGCTATATAGTTGCTGGAGATTTATATTTGCTCTACTAGTGACTGATGTGTGATATATGGCTTCTTAGGTATTAAAGAGTTCAAACAAATTGGCTGATTATGAGCTGCTTTCCAGGTATCTGACCTCTGTGAGTTCAAAGCTTTGCTCAAAAAAATTTTGGTTCACTTGCAGGCGATAGAAGTAGTCGATGTGGACCAGAAGATTAAAATGGTTGAGGAGCTTGATGGTCATGTCATGCGCTGTGTACGAGATCAGAATGGGAATCATGTCGTCCAGAAGTGTATTGAATGTGTACCAGAAGAACACATACAATTTATTGTCTCTACTTTTTTTGGTCAAGTTGTGAATCTCTCCACCCATCCATATGGCTGTCGTGTAATTCAGGTAGATGAGTTATGTGTGCAGTAGCTATTCATCTCAGTGATTTTGTGGTTTGTTTTGAAGAATTTTCTTCATCTGGCAGAGAGTATTGGAACACTGCAGTGATCCAATTACTCAAAGTAAAGTGATGGAAGAAATTCTGGGATCTGTTAGCATGTTGGCACAAGATCAATATGGTAATTATGTTATCCAGGTATGTACTTTCCTGAAATAACCTGCATGCTTCGCTCTAAATCTCCTACTCAGCTGTAGATATTCTATTTTTTATCCTCTTTATAAGTCATTTCTATTTCTTGTATCATGCTACTCAAAATCGTAATTTTCTGTGTCATGATGTATCCCGTTTTCCTTCTCATTTCCTTGACTATATATTATGGAACAATTCATACAATGTATATGTTTTAATAAATTTGATGTGGAAATGGCATATGAATCACTTGTTCTAGATCTGTAGTATTGTGCAATTTGATGCGATTTTCCAATTTTTTTTTATTGTGTGAGAAAATGTTTTGTCTCTTAAGGAGGACTAATAAGGCACGTTATCAAAATCCGATTGTAGCAATGTTCGAAGGGTGGATAAACCTCAACTATCTTGGACATTTCCCTACTTTACTGGCGCCAAATATGCTTTCTTTATAATGTCAAATATGGATCTTAGACCGGAGTTGTTGTCAATCCATCTTGCATACCTTGCTAACTTTCCTTTCTTGCTTCTCTAGTTAACAGTGTTCTAGCTAAAGGACTCGTTAGGCTTTCTTAGTGAGGGAAAAAGCTCTCTTTGTTCGTTTCAATTTTCGGAATCCAATCATGTTATGTTCTTTAGCAGCACATGTTTCTTTAAAGCTTTTTTCTCATCCATAGCTGAAAAAAAACCGTTTTTCATTTTGAATGCAACACTGGCAGCATGTACTGGAGCATGGGAAGCCACATGAGCGTTCTACTATTATTAAGGAACTAGCTGGGAAGATTGTGCAAATGAGCCAGCAGAAGTTTGCATCTAATGTTGTTGAGAAGTGTTTAGCTTTTGGCGGTGCCAGCGAAAGGCAGCTCCTGGTGGATGAGATGCTTGGAACGACTGACGAAAATGAACCTCTTCAGGTTTGTCTAAGCTCTATTTTATTTTTAGTGTTAGTTATAAGCATAATAGTGCTGTGTATAAATATTAGGTTCTAAGTATTTTATATTGCCTTGTACTGGACCTTCTAAAATTTTGAAGAGACTCTTATTTAATTGGCTTGGAATCTACATAATGGTTGAGATTTCCTCATCAGAGTTTGGGAATGGGGTATAGAACTTCCAACCCTTGGATATTAATAGAGTTCGAGTATTTTCTAATTTTTTTTTTTTTTTTTAAATTTTAACTCTTATATCTGGTCAAAAGTGTCAATATTCAGGAATAACATCTTTTTACTGGGCCCCAAGGGTGGTTCACTCCAGGATATTTTGGGACTTACAGTATAGGTCCTATAGGATGTACATACTTAGAGAAACGATGAAGCCTCCTTATTGCGGTCTCATTTTCGTAAGAACCTATTAACTCGCACTGCCGATTTGTCTCCCGTTTACTTATTGAAAAACAGAGCTCAGGTAATGGAATAAGGTACTAGCAGCAGCTGTTTCATTATGAGATAGCTCATAATGCCCATATTGATCTATTATTCACCTCAACATCTAGCATTGGGTAGGTGTCATAGGATAACTGTCTTAGTTCTACCGTGTACCTTAGTATTAATGTATTTTCTACTTATTTAACCTTAAATTAGATTGGAGAGCCTGATAGGATATCTAAATATATATTTTAATAGGATATGGAAGAACTGTAATCTTAGATCAAAACTATATGTATGAGAAGAGGCTGGAAATACTTTATATAGAAGGAGCTGACAAAAACTACGTTGCACTGTTCTGTCCCCTCTTAACTGAACCTTGAGGAAGTCTCGGATGGATCAGTGGTCGGAAGCCTTTTCTTGTGTTACTTCGCACAGCCATTCTAGATCCACTTTCCACGGCTCCAGGATCAGGTGATTGATAAAATTCTGCATGAAGCAAGCGGTTAGCTTTCATGGCTTAAAAGAAGCGGAGTACTTTTTGATGTCATGCAACTCTTAGCCAAAAATGGTTTAACTTAATTGTCACAGGAATGTTTTCATCAACTCCTCTCTCCGTGATATCTCTTAAAATCTGTTCTGCATTGCAGCATGAACTACATTCCTATCTTTGGCATAATGTGTTGTCACTTCTCTCCTTGGATCAACAAATGCATATCACTTATATTAACCATTTAATGGCTTCACTTTTCAAGTCTGAATTTTTACTTAAAATTGGTTTGAGTTGCTAATCTCTACTTTCTTCTTATCTCTACTCAATTGTGTGCATAGGTTTATGATACTAAATTAAGGATTCACTTTTCAAGTTTGCAAGTCTTGCTTTTGGGTCTCATGTCTCTGATTGACTATATCTTGATGTGGATATCTTCTTCTTTTTTTTTTTCTTTTTCCAGTTTGTGTTATTTTCTCATTTCCTTCCTTTTTTTCCAGGCAATGATGAAAGATCAGTTTGCAAATTATGTTGTACAGAAAGTTTTGGAAACATGCAGTGATCAGCAACGTGAGCTGATCCTTTCGAGAATAAAGGTTCACTTGAATGCTCTAAAGAAATACACTTATGGAAAGCACATTGTTGCTCGTGTTGAGAAACTTGTTGCAGCTGGAGGTAAGCAGCTCGTCTGCTTGCAATTTGACTGGACCGTTGCTATCTAGTTGTTATTATGATACTGAATTCTTTGCTTTTCCGAATGTTGCAGAACGAAGAATTGCTGCTCAGTCTCCAAATCTTGCTTAGCTTATAGGAAAAAAGTTGTACAGCTGACCGAGGCTAGTTTGAGCTACCTCTCTTCCTTTATTTTCTCCCGTATCTTGTGCTCTGGCTCTAGAACTCTCTTTGAGGGCAGTATGGGCTGTGCTTGCAAATAAAGTTGTTGCTTGTACTAGAGAACTGTATATTGTGTAGTTGGACGTTTATACATAGGATCAGGTATGCTGAGGCTCGGATATCAAATATTCCTGATAGCCACGCAGAGGAAAATCAAGTCTCTAAACGATGTATAAATGATAAAAAGGTGAGGTAGTTTATATATCAACGTGACTGTACAAAATGTCGCCATGTGGAGAGTTGTTGATGTTTTAGGTGAAGCCAGAATTTTTTATGTATGGTATTGACAATGTTCTATCATGGCCAAGTATGTCTCATTCCCTAGTATGTTTATATATTTTTTTTCCCTTTCTACTTTGTTGCTGTTAGATTCTGATTATATTTGCGATGATCGCTTGTGTTATTGGCTATGGTTTATTTAGTAGGATATTCTCATGAAACTGTAGTATGAGAGGAAACTTAAAATTCCGTCTTAGGTTAGGTTCGATCCAATGATTGATGGAAGGTGTTAAGAAAAGAAAAGTTATCAAAAATCATATGAAGGAATGCTGTTTCAAGTTATGCAAGTCATACTTCCACAACATACCCTGTATAATTTCATAAGTGGAGTCGTGGAGGGTAGGATATTTGTAGTCCTTACCTCTACCTTTGTGGGGGTAGAGAAGCTGTTTTTGATAAACTCTCAGCTCAAAATTGTTGGAATTAAGGTTTAGATATTGTTGCTGTACTTGTACTAGGGTAGAAACGTGTGGGGGATTAAAAAGCATCTCTAGTTTTTGAGCCTCTAGGTTGTATTAACAATACTAAAAAGATGTGTAGGTTATTTGTGGGAAAGTAGTAGTTGTTGATGGGAGTAATTATAAGAAGAAATTATTGTGTGTTGGTTTGAAATTGAGGTGTTGTTGATTGGTCGTGTAAAGTGAATACATAGAAAGTTGTGAATGAGGGAAGAGAATCGATAGAAAAGTTGAAAAGCGAAGGACTAACTCATAATTGTATTTGTATCTTATGATAAATAAAAATGGACTAATCCATAATTGCTAAGCAAATCTGATTACAATGTATTTATTAACTAGTTCATACAATTTGATTTTGTTTTTTACTCTTGTTTTTCTTCCAAACTGGTTCTCGAGTCGAAAGTCTATTGGAAACAGACTGTCTACCTTTTCAAGGATAGGGATAAGGCTTGTGTGTGCTTCATTCTCCTCGAATTCTCTTCGTGCCTTACATGTGGAATTATAATGAATATGTTGTTGTATGTCATATGTTTGGATATATGCATTAGTGGACTTAGGAATAACAATCCCATTATGATATATTAAAAGGACGAAATTAACTAATTATATAAAAAGCTAAGATAGTTAATCTCTTGGGATGTTTTTATCTTTTTTGGTTTCCTATTCGATGTCCGGTATCTGCATTGGAGCTCGACTAAGTTCTGATTTACGCCAGAAAGTCCCACATTTGGGGTAAAGCGCTCCCTAAAAAAGGGGACTCCGTACCAAGAGGGACTCGAATTCGAGATCTCTGGTTAAGGATGAAGGAATATTTACCACTCCATCACAACTTTTGTTGGTGGGATGTTCTTATCTCTTCCATGTAGGTAAAGGGTTTCTCTTCATTTTTTCATTAAATGATGGTAAAAATTTAATGAAATAAAAAGCAGTATAGTACGTCTGTCCACTACCTACTGCTAAGCTTCGTCAATCGTCATTACAATATTTTATATAGCAAATTGGAAGTGTTCGGCCAACTTGTAGTTATTGTGAACATTGACGTTAAATGCAAGTATTATAAAAGGAAAAACAAATAAGAGTTGATTTTTGATAATATGAGAATCTTTTTTCTAGGTGAGGTCGATTCTTTATAAAGTAAAATATGTAACAAAGTGCCATAAAGTGTGTAGTATATTAGAAAAGAGCAGATTGCAGTTACTTTAATATCTTATCGTACGTTGGAGCTACGAGCACCATGACGCTAACAGACAGTTTCTACATACTAACGTTTACTAGTACTGTTTTTGGTGCATAAAGCGTTTCTCCAAAGTTACTTTTAATTAACAAACAATAGTAAAAAAATAAAAAATAACAAACAATACTCCCTCTTATCTCAAATTGAGATGAGATAATTAAAATTTCAAGATTTAAACTTCTAATTTTTTACTGAAGATTCAAAAATAGAACACCATGAAGTCCATTATGTTCTACTTCTATCTTCAGTAGCATATCTGCTTTACTTAACTAACAAAAAAAATTCTCCGTCTACTTTTTTTTTGTTTATTTATTAAAAATAGATGTTTGTTTTTACTTGTTCAATTTAAAAAATTAAGAGATAATTTGTTACTCTTTCGTTTCATTTTATGTGGTACACTTTTTTTTTTAGTCAGTTCTAAAAAAATATCACCTTATTATAATTAGAAACACTTTTATTATAAAATTTCATTTTTATCCTTAATGAAATGATTTAGAACTACACAAATATTGAAGGATTGTTTTAGACCACTAAAAGTCTTCATTATTTTCTTAAATATCGTGTCAAGTCAAATAATGCCATATAAAATGATACAAAGGGAGTATTAGTTCCTAATTTATTTTTATTATCATTTATAGTTATTTCCCGATACATTTCTCTAAATATTGAATTTATTATATTTTAAAAATAATATAATAAAATTATCCTTAGATTCATTGCTTTTAATATGTGATAAGTCAATACTGACCAAATAAAATGAAAAGTGTTATAAATATATTTACATTATAGTGAATGTCTATCAAGAATATAGAAAGTATCTATCAAGATATATGAAGTATCTATCAAGATATGAAATATATCTTTTGAAGAAAAATTAGAAGAAATTTCTCCTAGGACTCTCTACATTATAAATTATCTCTCAATATTATTCTCAAGAGAAATAAGAAGTGTTCTTCTTCTCTCCCTCCCTTATTATTCTTGTTATTTTTATATTAGTTCATAACAAAAAGAGTATTATTTTCAATAGTTTACAAGGCACTTTTTGACCACAGATGAAAAATATCTGGTCCAATCTGGCAATCATACACGTACTGGGCCAGTGACACTTTGCAATCAGACATTGTACTTTTTATCACACTATATCGACCTTTTCCCTAATTTATTTCCATTTTCCTCCACCTATCGCTTTCCCATTTCCCCTCATCTTCTTCGGCTCCTCCATTTTCTTTCCTTCAACAGCAAAGAAGATTTAATTGTACTTACAAATATCGTTGCCATGGGTGAAGAAGTAGTGAAGCTAACCGACTATGATTCTAACGGCGTTAACGATGACAGACTTCTCTGGGAAGTTGGACTGCCCGGCGTCGATGATATAACGCCGTTGACTCTGCAGTTAATCCCGTCGGAACTTGCTTACGCGTTCAGAATCTTGCCGGAGTTATCAAAGACTATGATCGATGTGAATCGCGCTTCGGAGAATACGTTTTCTTCACTACAGAGATGGCACTCACAAGATATGGCTTCAATGAATAGAGAAGAGACTGTAACGGAAAGAGATGAAATGGATCTGATAAGAGAAGGATCTGACCCGAGGAAGCTCCGGCGGGTTGAATCCGGAGGTACTGAAGAGGCTGAGGCTGATTCTGCTATGTGTAACGAGAAATTTGAGACTGTAAAGCGGCCTAGGCTTGTTTGGACGCCGCAGTTACATAAGCGGTTTATTGAAGTGGTGGTGCATTTAGGTATAAAAAATGCTGTGCCAAAGACGATTATGCAGCTTATGAATGTGGAAGGATTGACGAGAGAAAATGTTGCGAGTCATTTACAGAAGTACAGATTGTTTACGAAGAGAATGCAGTCGAACGAGGGGCCGGGGCCTCCTTCGTCGTCTGATCATTTGTTTACTTCCACGCAAACGCCACAGAGTTTGCGTGAGTCTAGTGAGAGTGGTCACCTGCGCAATACTACTAATGGACACATGGGAACGCCAACTCTGATGCCGTACCAACCACAAATGATGCCGATGCCAATGCCAATGATGATGGGAATGACAAACGGAGGACATGTAGGCATGCCTGTTGGTTACGGGGGTGGACCGCCAGCTGGATTTCATCATCAGTATAATTTTGGTTACTATCATCCTGTTACTTCCAATGATAACTAGCTCTAGAAGCTGCGGGGGTAAGATCCTTTAACTATACGAGCTGATAAGTCCTGAAATGTTTATTGGATCATTTCCGAGAAAATGATTAATTTTTTTGATAGATTTCCGAACTCAATTATGTACAATTACTAGTAGAGGGCTGGATACTGATTTCAGTTCATTAGAAGTCTGTCTAGGTGGGTTGCAACTAGGACTTAGCACCTCATTTTCTATGGCAATTGGTAAAGAAAATAAATTTGCACCAATCAATATGGTAATCGGTCAATCAACTATACCTAAGTCGCAAACTAGTTGTGTTGGCTATAGGATTCCTTTAACGGTTCCACTCTCTAATAATTCCAATGCAGAATCATTTGTCTTTTGAAGCAAATTAGAAGTTCTCTAGAACTAAAAGTTTTCTAAATCTCAAGTTTTATAGCCTGTCTAAAGAATCTCCTGACAAATACTATACTAACTTTCGTAGCATTCCTGTTAGCTCTTTGTTTCTGATTGTAGGTTCTTAACTCGAAAGATCTTCTAACATAACAGAAGAACTCATAGAATAATATATGTAATTCACATTTTCCTTGTGTATTGATCAATGCTGTGATTTACATGTTTGTGTTCAGACATTCTCTTCATATATGAATTGGAGGTGAATTCATGATTTTTCTAGATATGAGAGAAAGCAACATAGGATTGCCCCGTAACTCATAGTCCATAGATCTTGTATACTGCTCACGTTAGTGGTTTTTAGTGTATTCAGTTGTGAAACTTAATAACCCTGAAAAACTTTACTAGGATAGCTTGCTTATTTCATTTTTTGGCTTTAGGACTTGAAGAGGGTTTGGGACATTGACCATTTTATCTGGGAGTAATCTGGCAAAAGTGGTCTCAGTCATAACATCTTGAGAGATTATTGCCATGAAAAGATATTATTGCCTAGTACAGATTGAGTTGGTGAATATTTCTGCCCTTCAGCTCAACAACAATAACAACAACATGCCCAGTGTATTCCCACAAAGTGGGGTCTGGGGAGGGTAAAGTGTACGTAGTCCATACCACTATCTCAGATGAAGTAGAGAGGTTGTTTTCGATAGACCCCTGGCTTAGGACAAATAATAGTATAGCAAGCAGAAAATATAAAAATAAACAATAAAAAGGGGAAACACACCACTAGATAATAAAAGAAACAAGACATCTACAGAGAAATACTATGAAGTATCTGTCCGAAATCACAAACATCACCAGAACACCACGAACAAGCAACTACAAGACACATGCATAACACTTATGACTGCAGGTATATCTACAAACAAAACACTCTTCCCTACTAGTAAGGACACACTCCTACCCAATAACCCTCTACCCTAATCCGCATCCTCCACACCTTCCTATCAAGGATCTTGTCCTCTGCAAGCTATAACTGCTCCATGTCTTGCCTAATCACCTCCCTCTAATATTTCTTCGGGCTACCTCTACCCTGTCTGAAACCATCCATAGCGAACCTCTCACACCTCCATACTGGGGTATCCGTGCACCGCCTCATCACATGTCCTAACCATCTCAACCGCACTTCCCGCACCTTGTCTTCCACCGAAGCCACTCCCACCTTCTCTCGAATAATCTCATTTCTAACCCTATCACTCCTAGTAAGTCCGCACATCCATCTCAACATCCTCATCTCTGCCACCTTCAACTTTTGGATGTGGGAGTTCTTAACTGGCCAACACTCCGCTCCATACAACATAGCTAGTTGGAACTGCCACTCTATAGAACTTACCTTTAAGCTTTAGGAGACACCTTCTTATCACACACCTTCTTAATATTTCTACTCTGCAGCTCTAAAGTAAATACTAAAAGTAACTTCTTTACTATTCTTTTGAATTGATGCAAAACAAAGATGGACGGACTACTAAGTTAATGGGAGAGCTTCATTTATTCAGGCTAAGCATATTTCTTGGATTTCTGTTTCTGATGAACAGAAATGCTTTCACAGACCAGGGCCAGCATTCTATGCATACTGGAAGATTTTATGGCATGCCTAATTACATATACTTATGTCTTATTGAATATTTAGTTAATATAGAACAGCTCCCAATGCAACTTCATTTGTAGTGCAGACCTGCAAGATGTCATTTGATCATGGAAGAATCATGGCAGATATCATGAGGTGTTCTATGGTAAAATCTGGGACAAATTTGAGATAGACAGCAGAAAGACAGTTGGTTCAATCAAGATGCATTTTGGTGGTCTTCTTTCTGAAGTTTGTTGTCTGTTTCGTCCAGAAGCAGCAAATTGGTTGTAGTATAACATCAACCTGTCCTTTGAATGATAAATGGTGTGAAATTTTTCTAGTAATGGGTGTGTTGAACCTTTTTTTTTTCCTGCAATGCTCCAGACTCAGTAATATAAAACGTTGTTAGCAGCCCCAACATATTGGGTATTTTAATCTTCATCCTTCTCTCCCTACTCTATGGGCTTATCTTCTTCATAGTTGTTGCATATATTTCTTCATCTCATCTACTTTGCGACTGAAATAATATGGGATTAATCTGTGAGAACTATTGATGACTTTTCAAGTTCAAAAAAAAAAAAAAGAACTATTGATGACTTTTGTGCATCATTTTGTTCACAATTTAGTGGAAGTGCTGGCTCCTCGATTTGTCCTGCATGGAGCCTTCTATTGTGACAGATGTCTTTCCCTATATAGGTTGGTTATTTGTATGTATATGTTGTGCCTATGCTTGTATTAACTACTCTCGTTTGTACTGTTTCCTCTATCAAAGAATACTGAGAAGGTTTAATTCAGCAGCCCTATCCTGGTGATATAAGATTCTGTTTATCCTCTTATCTTGTGTATTCAAGAGTTTGAAATTTATTAACTTCTGCAACTCTTGTTGTATTTACTTAGTTTTCTTTGAATAAATAGTGAAATCGTTTGTTCTTAACTTTTTTCTCTTAACCAAAGTTTTATTATTGCACAGAATTTGCTTATATAGCATTTAAGTTTTATCTTAAGATGATGCTCTCTCTACTCTAGTGTTGACAAACATCCAGAATTTTGAATTAGGAAGATATGGCTCCTCAGTGTATGCGGTAACTGATTTGGGAATTTAAAGGTGAAGATCTTGATAAAAGAGTAACTCCTTCCTTTAACATGACTTTTTCTACTGGTAACAGCTGGTGAAGAAGCTGTATTGCTGTCTATTAAGCTGTTTGCAACTCTTAAAAGTGAAAAATAGCGGACATGACAATTTATTTTGTAACATAAATGAAAGCAAGATTAACAACTCCCTGCTGAAGTCCCTTCCCTTCTTTTCTAGCCAGTTGAGCCTTTTGAAAAATAATATGTATTTAAACCGTCAATCAAAGTGGGATTTGGGTAATTCAGTTACTGCGCGAACCGTCCACCTGTAGAATACAGATGAACAGGTGAATGTTTTGTGTCCTTCACTACGGAGGGTAATAATTTTCCCTATTCTTGATTCATTATCTTATAACTGGATATGCGACCATAAGATGTTTCATTTTTTGTAAAGATCTGGCAGTCTTTCGCTTAATATTTTCCTCCTGTTGTCAGTTGTGTAACTCGAATTATCATATATGTTCTTCAAGATTGTATCACTTGGCAGTTCATTTAGGTAATGGATGTCATTAATACTTCCTCTGTCCCAATTTATGTGAAGGTGTTTTGACTGGCTATGGAGTTTACTAATGTTAAGAGTCCTTTTGAAATTTCTGATTTAAAACAAGTCATAAATATTGTGGAATGGAGATTACGAATGTTAACACTGGATTAATTTTAATGCCTTCCACTCGCAGTACCAGTATCTTACACTAATTAATTTGTACAAATTCAGCTATCCTGATTATTTTGGGTATCCTTTCTGTTTAGTCTCAGGTCCCATTAAAACTGCCTTGATTCTGAAAGAAAAAACTGGCTGCGTAAGTATGAATGTGGAGTGTCGAAAGCATATTTTACCTCCTTCAGAAATAATCTAAGCAGAATGGAGAATGGACAAGAAGTCTAGATTTCAAATTTGAGAAAGTAAACTGGCTTGAAACATGACAAAAGAAAAAAAAGCCAAATTCTATTTACCCGTCGATCGTCGAATGTAAACCGAGCACATATCAGAAGACACCATCGAAGCAACTATTAGTATTTCAAGTAACCACCCCCACCAGGGTAAAGAATTGAAATGTGGGAACACAGGAATGCACAAATTTCTATATTACATTTTCCGGTTACACGACGAGCATATAAACTAGAGTACTCACTTTCATGAAGTTCTAACCATAATCAAAGCCGATCTTTTACCAAACAATGTTTAGAGATTACTGAATGCCAAACTCAACCGTGGAGTTCTTATAACTCATGAAACTACATAGGTCTGACTAGCTGCAAAAAACAATCCGATGAAGAAATCTGAAACTAGAATCTCTCTCCAAAACGGAAAAATACTGAACCAGTTCCAGAATTGTGGTCAACAGCATATTCTGCTCGTACTAGACCTAGTTTTACACCAACACCATATGAGGAGCCATGACCCATCCTCCTATAGACCTCTGTTGGGTTTCCTTTGACATCTTTTGAAGACCCGAGATCATTTCCATGTTCTGCAAATGCATACACGTGTGTGTTTCTAACAGGTATCCGCAGCTCAGCAGCCAACTGCAGGAAGCATTGCAACCATTACATTAGGTAAAGACATTTATCGGACATAAGTTTTGTAGCAAAAACTGAGAAAATAGTACACATCATAGCTTTGATAGAAGGACCATACGTACCTCAACAATATTTCTAGCTGCACCTATCTCTCCCATATTATAGCCCCTGACTGAATAAGGTCCCCCAAGTATGAAAGCATCATAACTGGGAAGATCTCCAACACACCCACCATAGTGGCCATGGAGGACTAGCACAGGTGGTGGAGCCTTACCAGCACCTTCTTCTACTTGCTTTAACTGGATAAATTGGGTCATTGTCAACTGGTGACGGTTAAAGAAAGGGAACTTACTGCCAATTCCAAGTCCTTGATCGACCTGTAACGCAATATTAAATAACTATATTAGAATCCATAAAAAATGTAATCAGAAATTATATCTAAGATCTCATACATCGTCAGCATGAATGAGAGGACTTATCATAGTAGCAACAAAGGTCAAAAGCCATCTAAAAGATCAGTTGTTGATATGGCATTTTTTTAATTAAGAAAGCACACAAGCTACTCCAAAATTTGTTTTGCAAATCAAACTCAACGAGTGAAGACCAAAAGAAAACAGAAGTTAATCTCACCTGGAATACATTCCTCTCACCAACTATTGTCCCATTTATGAACTTGGTGTTATCTCGTGTAATGTTAGCTTGTAAAAATGCCATGCGGTCAATGCCAGTTTCACTAAGGGTAGTGGGAGGTCCATCTGCACTAATTCCACCACTTGGCAATACCCTCTGTCCACGAGCAGAGATGTGGCTGCTTTCATCACGTGTTGTTATTTCTTCCATCACAAGTCCATATGTGAACTTACTCTGACGAGTGAAATTCTGCAGCAAACAAATGGTTAAAAGCATCTAATATGGTAATTAGTACATTATCTATGTAAAATTCCTATAGGTCCCAAACAAGTAAAACTCCATTGATCCATGTTCAACTCAATTTTCTTGGAGACGGTACAATATTCAGCTGGTAATCAAAACAGACAGCTCTACACTGTCCTATTAATACGACTTCCAAGCTTGGTCAAAATAATTAATACAAACTTACATTATATTTAACAAGATATTTAAGCACCTGGAAGAGAGATCCTTTTTTTTGTTGAATTTTGTTATTAACCACCAAATGCTACAAAGGTTCTCTACAAAGCAGATAGACACTTCAAAAAGGAGACCTGTTGGCCAGATGCATCACAGTTATATCAGTGTTGGCATACCTCAGTAATGTTGGCTTTAAGTCCAGCGCGATCAACCCATATAGGGGGGACTTCATCTACTCCAGGTCCCCCAGTAAAGACAGGACTCAACTTTCTGCTGTTGAAGCAGCTAGCACGGAGTGTACGGTTTCGAGGATTATAAACACCATCTAAATAAGGATGAACATACTCCAACTTAAATGCAAGATCATCCTGTAAAAAAGATTAGGCAGGGATCATTGCTAATGCGTAAGGCACTGGAAAAAGGAGAGCAGAACACAACCAAAAGCATCGGCGATGAAAACATAACAGAACAATAACCTGAGGATTGAGGAAGTTACTAGTAGTAACTGAACCAAGAACTGAGCGATTGAGACCATAAAGATTCCGATGCTCAAATGAAACAGTTCCACCTGGTTGAATTGAAGCCTGAATGCCATGATACAGAAAAGAAGCCACTTAGCAGTGGGCTAACAGTAATAATCCATATCAAAACTAAGCAGTTCAGATGTTTAATGGTGTACCAAAGTGGGGCGACCTCCACGTCCTGGGACAATGCTCCATTCAGTACTGACTTCAGCTGACTTCTGTTCCAATTCCTTGAGCTTAATTTCAACAATTATCCCTCCCTCATTCTTTTCATCGGGGCGAGGGTTGACTTCAATATTAGAGAAGAGGGCTAGAGAATTTATATTTCTCAAAGCTTGTTTTCCGGCTTCAATGTTGAAAACTTTCCCTTGACGAAGCTATAGTATCACACATATTTAAAGCCATGTTAATCCCAAATTGCAGACTTCAGTGCATAATAACGCAAAAAGACTAGAAATGATGTATACACGTAAAATGCTACACCTAAGTACTGAAATGTCAAAAGAAACTTTGATAAGCAAAATAACTTCAGTCCAATTCCATAGTACTGAACAAGAACCAAACGATATAGGACCACTAAACATGCTACAGACCAGCAAGAAATATGAGATTCAACAGAATACCCATATCATCAACCTGTACCAGAAGTTCAGTCAAAAATTTAAACAACAATGCAAAACATTATTGTAGTACCTCCGTCAGCAGAATAATAATATAGCACTTTAAGTAACAACAATGACTATACATTCATCAAATTTATGCTTATTAGTAAATCAAACCAAACAAAATTGAAATAAATCCAATGAGAAAAGCCAGCAATTCAAAAGCATAACATGCATAACTCTCATTCACCTCTGGCATTTAGTGAAACGGTCATTCTTCTATAAATATAATGATACTAACAAACTGCAACATGGGAACCAAATCTCATAGCATTTTAGAAAGTAGCAATTTTTTTTTTCTTTTAAACAACTAAATTGAAAATTCTAACGAAGTCCATTGCGTTAAAGAATGAAAATCCTGCTTACCTGCCTAGGCAATTCTCTCCGAACAACCGGATACTGAGTGTTACCTTCACATACATTGCCCAGCTTATCCTGAAACTGAATGACCATTTGAGTAATATCCCCTTCCACCACCTCACAAACAACCTCCTTTGTATTCAAATTCCCAAAATTCACTACTTGAGCACAAGCATACCCATTGTCATGATACCACTGCTGCACTTTATCCCTAATCTTCTGCAGCAACCTGGCACTAACTGTCCCTTTCTCCCTCAACATCTGCAAAATTTCCCTTTGCACCGACACCGGCAACAAACATGGCCTAGACCTTTCAATCCTCCTCCTATAATCCTGCTCCTGGCTATTAAAATACTCCAATTTCTCCTTCTCCGTCATGTCTGCATCCATCTCTATCGGTTTCGACTGTGGCATTAACCCCACATTGATACACCTAAATCTATCAGCTGACTGCCAAGTACTTTCCAAGAAGGATATAGTAACCGCAACTGTCCCATCAGGGTTAGTCTTCGCATCAAGATCAACTTTTTCGAACATTCCACTGGTTGCTAGGGTTTCTAGCTCTTTCTGGAGCTGCGCCTTTGTGTAAACTCCACCAGGCCGTAACGACAGCATTTCGAAGAACGAATCCTCCGTCCCAACCGTTGAACCACGACGGCGGTCGAAGAAAAGGATATCGGAAACCTTGTACTTCTTAAACCCACTGAGTTTGTTCAGCTGTACCACAATATTCGCCGGCAATCCATGCGAATCCCATGCTGGTGATTCCTCTTCTCCTGCAATCGCGGCAGGAGAGAAAATCTTCGACCAGAAACTATCTCCGCCGCCACCTCCGCCTCCACCGCCACCTCCAGAACCAATTCCTCCGGATCCACCACCACCGTTCCCACTAAGGAGAACATTAGGCACACCACTGGAGAGCGCGTAGAGTCCAGCAACAATACCTGCGGAGGTTTTAGCAACATTGTGTAGCTTTTTTGAGGCAAAAATATTAGAATTATCACGGGGTTTTGAGGGTTTAGGGTTTTGGGAAGAGGAGAATGTCGGTAGTTTGAGTGAAGCAGCAGTGACGGAGGTACCGGTGGTTGCAGTTGCGGCGGCAGAATTGAGGCGGCGACGGTTGACGGAGATTGCGGCGAGACCAGGGGCTGCGATGGACGCCATTGTAGAGGATAATGGAGAGTGAAGAAATCAAGGTGGTACTTTTCAACACTCGTGAAAGAAAGAGGGTAAAGAGAGAAAGATTACGATATTTCAGGGTAGATTTGGACCCGATTACGCCATTGGGTGGGCTTTCACTGTCCAATCAATATGACTCCTAGGCCCGCGAGCCCATCAAAATGAAAATGATAGGCTTTTACATCGGTCCTTGTATAATAGTACACGAAAATGAAAGCTCGACCTGTGATGCTGCAAACCAAATTGTAGTCATTGTTTTAAAGGAACTCGCAACTGCTGTTATCTTTTTTGGTGCGCACAGAGTAATTTGCTCAGTACAATAGATTACAAATCACACACAAAATATAAATCGTACTAAATAAATCTAGTGCAGCGAACTCAACTAAGAAGACGTTGACCAGAGAAATCGATCCTTGATCTCCCTAATGGATATTATTTGCCGCACCAATCAAGCCACTCTTACAGGTGAATTATAGTCATTTTGTTAATCAACTATATTTGCAGGATAGTCAGTTTGCTTTATTTAAGAGTTTCAAAAAGGAAATTTATATAATTTCTGTCATAGTGTTTTAAAAGGCGGGGGCGTGAAGCGAGGTATTTTACATAACATGGGGTGAGGCGTAAGCCTCGAGACATGGGGCGTAAGTCCCATGAATCTACGGAGCGTATGAGAGCGTATATCTCATGTATCTTCATTTTTAAAATTTTATTGCTAAAAATATAAGTAAAAACAAAATTTTCAATGATTCTACAAATAATTCAAATAAATCACTAATAATAGAGAAAAAAAATATTATAATTATTATTTGAGAAAGATAACAACACAAAAAAAGATATAGCTTAGAAATATTTAAAATGAAAATCAATATTCATCTCCACATCTACTAGTCGTTCCTACTATCAACTAAATATTGTACTTATTATTGTTTATATATTTCAAAGAAGGAGATTGATAGAAAGTGTAAAATCATTGACAAAAAATGAATAAAGTTACTTCAGGAACATACTGCTATGAACTCTTTGTCCTAACAATTTCTCTATGAAACTAGTAACTTAAAGAAACTCTGTTTTGTCAATTTTCAAGTATAATTATCTAAAAATTTATTTATGGTTGTGTCATTTTCTATGAAACTTGCTCTCTTTATTTACATATTTTAGAAAAAATCACAACAATATAATAACATAAGGTATAAATATAATTACATCAATAATAAAAAATATGATTATAGCAAAAAATACTTTGAAAATAATAAAAATTAAATTTAACGCCCGATGTATGTTTTAATTTCTAGGACTTACGTTTTTACGCCCAGGGTTTATGCCCCAAATTCTAGGACTTACGCCCCAAATTTTAAGACTTATGCCCTATGAATCTAAATTTTTCATTTGCGCCTTGGAGAGTTTTTACTATGCCTCGGGACTCGCCTTGGGACTCGTCCCGAAAACCCCTTTGAAAACACTAATCGGTAGCATTGGTACATCATTAATATATTTCCAAAATAATTCATAAGTCAAACATTATGTACCCAACATGTTCTCTCATCTGAATATAAATAAATAGCAGAATGTCTATAGGCTTTTACAAAAGAAGAATTAACCTAATAGCACTCCACTCAATCGTTTAAATTAAAGATAGCCATCAGATATATAATTATATATAATATGTATATAATCAATAAATACTCTATATACCGATTAGAAAAAGTGAACAATGAATCAGACAGGCTATTTGTGTAAAGATTCCTTTATAAAATGCTCTGTTAATCAAGATCATTTAATCTAACAAAACATTTGATGGTTTTAAAGCTAACAATTATATAATGAATTTAAAATGATTAAGTTATTTTTTGGTTTAAAAACGTTCTGTTAGTTAAACTATCGAACTGCTTCTTGTCATGAAATTTTTCCTCCAAACTTGATGTTTGGACATAATTAATTATCTTGTCCCATGACATGAGGCTAACATAGAGGAAATTAGTTGCTAAAAAGACAAGGTCAATTCCTATTTCAAATCAAGAACATTCTTAAATATTTGTGCCTCTTAATCTATTGCCATTTGTAAATTAGCAACAAACCTTTCAATCAAATTAAACTAATTGGCTTTTAATTTTCTACCAGAGGAACCCGCAAACTATGCTTTAGCTATCGTTAGTTCTTAAATTTTCTCATTTGTACGAAAAAGTGAAAAAAAAAGTAGGACAGACAAACGGATAAATAGACAAGCGATAGAAAGATTTCAAAGCATTATCATAAAAAAAAGATACATATGGCTCAACTTGATCCACTACAAAAAATTTCACACACATCCAAAAGTTCTCCCAAGTCCAATTCAACAACTTTTGAACAACTTTTACCAGGTTAATTGAGGTTTTGGTTTTAATTTTTTATTATTTCTATATTTAGTGGCTTAATTTAATACTCCATTTGTATTAGGAAATGAAAGAAGTTGGTCAACAAGTACATCCCCAACAGCTTATAACTATGACCAAGAAGAATATACACCAACTCATGGCAGGAAATCAGTTATCTCCAAAGTGAAAGAAAAGGCCAAAAAACTCAAACACAGTTTCAGTGGCAAGAAGAAGTTGCAAGAAAATGATGTTCATGATGACAACAACACACCTTCATGGGGTGTTACGTTGAATGACGATGATGAAGAAGACGAAGATCCTGAATATCTTGGCGCTCCAAGTAATATTTTTTTAACATTACTCGATTATTTATTATTATTTCTACCTTTCATATCGGATATATTTTCTTCAAATCATATGTTATTATATTGCGTCTATAGTTTTGCTTTTTTTCGTTTAGTGTATGAATCAGAATTGGCACCTGAGCCATATAAAGAGGCAGCACGACAACATCCACGAGCAGATCCAGTGCTATCCGAGAAAAATATTACTCCCAGAAGCATCAAACGCAACCAAATTTTTGAACATGATAATATGGGGAAATTACCTGATAGTCCAAGTAAAACCATAAAAGAAACTGTTACGGAGAAATTGGCACCAGCTTATGCTGCAGTATCTGATGCAACGCATGCGATTGCTTCTAAGTTCTCGAACCTCACTCTAACAAACACCGATAACCAAGATACTGTGATCCAAAACGCGCCAAAAAATGGTCAATTTGCTGATCAGAGTAATGTGAATAAATTGGGACAAAATGTAGAGCAAAATGCCAAGGCTCTTACAAGTCCAACACAAAAATGGGACAAAGGTGTATCCTTTAAGGAGTACTTTGTCGAAAAGTTTGAGCCTGGTGAAGGCGAAAAATCACTTTCACAAATCATAACTGAGGTTATGAGCCCTAGACAATCAGCTTCCCGCGATACAGGTAATGTCAAATAGTTTTGTCTGTATACGGGCAATATCTCTTTAAAGAAATTAAAGCCGTTTTCGCCCTTAAAACCATTTCACTCCCCTAATTTTGTCCTGTTTTTAGGTATCGTGGAGAAAATGAAGGAGGCTGTAACTTCATTTATTCAGCTTGATGATTCCCCTAAATCGGCAAAAAAATGCATCAAATCATCATCAGCTTCCAATAATCCAATTTCTACAAGTGAAATATTGTCTCCTAAGAACGTGATTATCTCTACTAATGACAATTTGCCTCAGGATAATCCAATTTCTGTGCCTCATAAGAGTCCATTATCCACTACTAATAATGAGCCTGCATCATTATCACAAAATCTAGAATTCCACAGTGCAAGATCATCACCACTCATTCCTATTTCCAACACCGACGAAGGTGATTAATTAGTTATTCAAATTAAAATGCTTAGTTACTAATTAATGTACATGGACAAATTATTAGTTTTGGTTTCTAATGAAGGATTATTAATATATTGCAGTTGTTGAGGAACAAAGCCATGGAAGAATTCTCCAATCAAACTGAAATTTAAGGCCGGTTACAGACAGCTCCAAATAAAGAATCATCTTAGTACTGATTCAAATTTAGTTTTGTGTATTTTGTCAAAATAAATAAAGGACATCTCGTATTTTATTTTATTTTAATTTTTAAAACAAATTAGGAATCACATGACGAACTTGAACTTGAGCTTGAGCTTGAGCATTCTCCTGCTCTACGGAGCCATCTGGAACTAGAGTTGCAGCTGCTTGACGCTCTTAATTCAGTAGGAAAAGTTCGTCGAGTTGGTAGATCTTCTAGTAACGTCGTTGCTATATATGAGCAACAAGTTGTGTTTCTCAGTAGTGTTAACAAATACTGAGATTATAGTATTTTTAAAGATTTGTAAGAAAACTGTAAACGTACATTTGTATCCTTGTAGATGTATGTTAATGTGTCGCATATCATGTCATATCTCTCTAGATCTGGGAAAAGGGAGAGACCTCCTAATATAATTTGGTTGGAGGCTGACCTTTTATAGCATTTGTCCAAGATTCTTTGATGTTCACTGAACGAGAAAAAGCGTTAAAAAAAGATGAGAACTTTAACACTCAATTGACAAAAACTGACCAATTGTTTTCATCCAAACTTATATTAACTCTTCGTCAACTTTAGCTAAGTGTTACTTCCGTTGCCAAACAAATTACCAATTGTAAATAAGGAAAAGGTTCAAGCAACTTTGGTGCTCTGATCAACAGACACCTTTTTGTTCTTGGTTATCCACCCGGTGTCTGGGCACAATTAATCCACATTCGCGCAGGGAAGTCCCATGCACTTTGGGATAAAACGCTCCCTACCTACCAAAGACAACTCCATATCCAAGACTCGAACTCGAGACTTCTAATTAAGGATGGAGGAATACTTACCACTCCGTCACAACCTTTGATGGTGATCAACAAACACTTGTAGCAATACGTTGGTTGTTGATTAAGAATAATTTAGGTAGATACTTTCAAAACATAATCAAAATACTTTCAAAACATAATCAAACATTGTTTGCTTTTCTTTTAAAAGACAACCAAACTTATAGGTTAGTTAATTAAATACACCATCTATTAGGGGATAATCATGACCAGCTAATGATTATTTTGCACCACCAGCAACTTGGGGTCCCTTCTTATTTTGAAACTAAACTTGGTCTTGTTGATTACATTAATCTGATGAATTAGGAGCATTTTATTAATTCGTCTCTAGTCATTGTGTATTTTCATACATAAACAAATGGCAAACGGGAGTAGAGGGTGGGGTAATCTAGGTGCGGTTTCTCGTGTACCAGTAACTATTGCGCATATCCAGTATTTATATTGAGAAATCTATTAAATAAACAAGAAATATCTATTGCGAACCCAATAACTCTGCAAGTTGATGAGGGTTGGATTGTCCGCAAACGATATGCCAAAGTTGCAATATGCAGCAAACCGGAGTACGAACAAGGGAGTGATGGAAAATGCTAAAAGGCCACTTATTATCGACCAATTTTAAAAGGCTAAAAAGACATTTAAAATGAACGAAAGACAGCAAAAGATAACAAGAATAGCCACGTAAAATAATGTAAAAGTTGGAAACTTGTGAATATAATAGTTCATTAGAATAAATGTTGTCCGTTACAGGTAACTGTTCCTCATTTTTTTCAATCTTATAATGTAACATAAAAATCATTACCGTGGAAAGAAAAATAGAATATTCACAACCAACCCCATACTTTCCGCACCATAAAAATACATTTTTCTTTTTCCCTCTATTCTCGCTCCTTTCATAAACATATTTAGCTCTTCATCAAATTAGTTATTTTATTTTATTATAACTATGATACCTAAGATTCTTGGAGGAATCATAATTATTACTTTGTGAGAATGGAAACAAGCAAGAAAGAGGCAAAAGGAAAAATGTCTAGTACAAGGTTGCAGAAGAAAGCACCTTCTTCTTTACAACTAGATGACAAAATGAATGTGGATGGTTGCAAAGTACCTTTCAATTTCATGGATGAAGCTTCTTCTCATTGTGCAATTCCTTTGTTGTCTCCACTTATATTTTCTTCTACATCTCAAGATGAAAATGTTAAGTGTGTTGACAACATGAATGGACCAGCCAAAAACATTATTCAGGGAACTGGTCCTTTGGAGAAAAATGGTTGGCAACATCCTGCTTTAGAGACATATACCGAACCTTCGACCATTTTCGCTATGTTTCAGTCACAATGCACCCTTGCCAATACAGGGCGTTGACATTTATCTCTATGTTGCTTGGATCCTCCACAAATGTTGTCGCACTCGTGTTGGATACTCCAAAAATGCATCGCTTTTGAAGGATCTGAGACATACCCGGCGTTACTTTTGAAGAGTCCGAGCAACATTGGTTTATCCTACATTGGTGAACTAGATCATGTACTATTTACCGAACTTGTGTTAAATTTTAGTTTGTTCTTATGATATTAATAAGTCGAACCTTGCTCTTGCATAATAGTAAGAGGTTAAGGATCAAGTAGTCTGTTCGTTTCTCTTACAATGTAACCTTATTGTGGTATCTTCTTCGTATTTCATTTGATTTTCGATTCGATTGTTTCAAGGTAAATAGGTAGATAGGGCACTATGTTTTCGTCTCATTTTCTCCCCGTTGCCTCATCCTGGGTACCAACCATTTTTTCTCCAAAGCATTTCAATTTGTCACGCATTATCTAATAACCAGTTGAGAATGCAATATGCATCAATGAACAATAATTTAATGATCGCCCTGTTCTTAAAAATACATGTGTACTTCATTAAGTTGGTGTAAATATCATGCGTGAATACTTTCCTATACAGATACCAACAGGCTAAAGCAGGGCATCTAAAGGCTTGGCCTGTCTCAAAGGTTTTATCTTTTAAATTTCCAATTGCTAGCAAGTAGCAACCTAGCACGGAGGTAAGAAATTATATATCGGTAACCGTTTAAAGCACAACAAATATGAAACGAGGCAATACACTATGCTGTAAATAGTTGAACGCAGCACATTAGGGGTCCTTTGGTACACGGTATACGATAAGCAAGGATATCCCATGAGACTATTTTATCCCGCCTTTCATATGGGGTAGTAATCCTACCATTTAAGCACAAATGATAGGATAAAATAGTCTTGGGACTTGCTAATCCCAAAATTTATCCCGTGATTATTATCCTTACCGCATGTACTAAATGACCCCTTAAAAGTACATCGAAACCAAAATTTCCAACCTCCAGCATGTCAGAAGCCACATGTAACGACACATCACAGCAGAATACCTAACCAGCAAATTGGGAATATATATTAACACGGCTGATCCAAAGAGCACACAGTTATGGAATAACCCGAAAGGGGTTTCATGAGGCTCAGTTCAACTAAAATTACATAAACAAGAGAAAAGAAAGATTCCACTGGTATCAAATTAACCAAGATGTTCCAAAAGCGTACAACACTTGAAATAACACCCGGCCAACCAAAAAACTTATACACTAAAGCAGTAGGCAACTTCGTCTCCTCGTGTTTTTACTTTCACTGAAATACCATCAAGAAAATTAAGTAAATCAGCTGATTGACTCCCCCAGTTTGAGCTCCTTACTGGCAAAATTAGATTTCAATCAACTGCCTTAGAAATCGAACTCTCCATTTGCCTGGACAAGTAACCAATGACCAAATAGATCAACTCAAAGGATAAAAATAACAACAACAAAAAAAAAGGACCTATTTAGCAAATAAAACAAGATGTAGAACGAAAGGTTTTAAAAATCCAACCTTATTGAAAAGAATATCTTTATTATTTATGTGCATTATGCCATCCTCAAGGGTGCATTTCCACCTGCTCTTTGTACGTGTCACCTACAGAAGCTTGTATCAAGTCAGCTTTGCAAACACAAATGGGGCATACAGCATCTCCCCCACTCAATACATTAACAAAAAGGACATCGTAACCTTGTCAAACTGAGCCAAAACTAGATGTGCTGTGTTTAGATCCTCCCCTTGGTCCACATCATCCAATTCATCATCGTCGTTTTCATTCAAGGGCTCATCCTCATCATCAATATCATCGTTCTGAAGGACAGGAGCAGGAGTAGGCGCTTGCATATCTAAAGGATGCAAAGAAGATGTTGATGCAGCATCAGAACATAGAAAATTATTATAGCAATAAAGATTATGCAGCTGAAATTAAATTACCATTTGGTGCTGGTGTGTTGACTATATTATAGTCTTCATTGACCACCCCTTGATAATAGATCTTCAAGTTGGGAGAAAACAAAGAAGGTTACTAAAGTACAATTTGGAAGCTGTCAGATTTCATGTTTCTCAAATAATCTGAGGAAAAAGAGGATAAAAAAGTTCTCGTCCTCACTCCAACAAAAGATCTAGAAAGCTTGTGTTATATGTTAACAGGATAGCCACAATAGTAATAACAGATTGTATTTTTTAATTCAACATTATCATTGCAGACAGGATTCAGAAACATACACTAGGCTACACTTCTATCTATTAGTTGATCATAGACCAATATTGAGGGCAGAATCTAGGAATGGATGTTATACCAATCAACATACTAGGGGTTAAGGGATATTTTTCAAATAGTAGAAACGTGGCAGGTAATTGTTCGCGAAAAAGATGTGACATCTCAGTCAAAAGTAAAATAGAATAGCATTAGTTTATATATTTACGCAATTCTTAATTTGATGTATAACCAGGTTACTTTTCATGTAGGTTAAGAGAGACGAGTTCCAATGAGTTGTTATATTTGAGAATGTTAGAAATATGTTAAGATAATAGTAGGAAGCAGTGTTCAGGGATACGTGATGCGGAAAAATGCGACAAGGGTTCGCATCACGCATTAAGCGATACGTGAAGTGATGCGACCGCATCATTGAAGTGAAGCGCATTGAACGTCAAACCACAAAAAACACATGTAACTTTGTTCCTATTGGTCTCACTTGCCCTTTTACCATATTTTCAAGCTGGATCAGACATTTAAAATCGCTGTAAAGAAAGCATAAGAAACAAATCAAACAAAAGTCACAACAAAAAGAAAAGAGAAAGAAACAGCAGCAGAAAACAGAGGAAAAAAATTGAGGAAAACAGAGAAAAAGAAAAAGGAAGAAAACAGAGCAGAACAGTAAAGAAGAAGGAAGAAGAGCAGAAGTGGAAAAAAAAAAAGAGAGAACAGAAACAAAGCAGCAAAACAGAGGAGGAAGAAGAAGAAAAATTACCTTACCAGAGCAGCAGCAAAACAGAGCAGTAGTAGTACTGATGTCGCGTCTCTTTCTAACTTTAAAGATTAACCTACCCGACTCTTTTTTTTAAAAAAAAATAGCCCTATAAATAAAAACAACACAATGCGAGCGCATCAGCTCGCATCACGCATCACATCGCATCACGCAACAGAGGGTTATGCGCCCGATTCAGTCAGATGGCCTCGCATCCATAACTCGATGCATCACAGCCTCGCATCGCATCGGCGCATTATGCGCTGATGCGCTCGCATCGTGTGAACACTGGTAGGAAGACATGGGTGGTTATGAGATGTCACATCAAATTCTGACTACAAGTTAATAATAGAATTGCTTTCTGATATAGTGAGCTATTAAAGGGGGAAAAAGGTTCTCTTCCTAGTCAAAGTAAACATGAAGTACATCAACCATAACGGATCCTCGCATGCTGTTCTTAACCATGAACAAACTAGTTTCTTTCACCTTCTATATGTAAAAAGAATACAAAAATAGTTTATATTGGCTTGAATTCTTCGATATAGAAAAATTTCGCATTTAAGCAGAAGGGTCAGATAATTTGACTGGACACAAACAATCAAAATTTAAATGAATGTTAGAGATCTTTTTGTGAGTTTATTTAATGTCATAATAACTAAGGTCTTCAGGGTCTTGGCCAGCTCCAAACCAACTCAAGCATGCCTTCCACCGTAGGTAACTGACTATCCCATCAAAATACATACATATATTACTTCATCCAAAAGAAAAAACCAACATATCTGTGTCTCAGTCATATAAGCACTTTGTGGAGATCAAGTCAATACCATACTTAGATTTTGAATTATCTGGGTCACATAACCCTAGCTGACAAGAGAAGCTTCATCGGGTAAACAAACATGTCAGTCATTCATTTGCATAACCATTTCTCTGATGCACATGGGATAATGTTCAAATAGATCATAGGCTATCTATCCACAGATAAGCAGTGTAAAGAAGTCGGCTAATCATTAGACAATCTTATTCTGCTAAGAGATCTATATGTAAATTTTAATAGTCTTGATCTATTGGAAGGTGATCTACAATGCGCGAAAGTTGGCCCGAACATCACGGTCATCCAAAAAAAAACACCTTTCAAAACTCAAAAGCATTTGAAATTCATTCTCAGAGTATAAGTGAACTTTCAGGGCACCCCAAAATAGGAGGTCACAACGGAAAAAAAACAGATACGTCACACATGGATGAAAACTGCAATAAAAACA
Source organism: Capsicum rhomboideum (assembly GCA_031232105.1). Classification (NCBI taxonomy): domain Eukaryota; kingdom Viridiplantae; phylum Streptophyta; class Magnoliopsida; order Solanales; family Solanaceae; genus Capsicum; species Capsicum rhomboideum. The sequence goes on along the minus strand of CP124713.1, from coordinate 3,505,006 downwards.
ACACATGTGCAATCAAAAGGGTTAACTACAACTTGAATAAATAGGCAAGAAACATGATCTTTGTATAGCATGTGAATATGACTGACGATGTAGAACTTACATTGAGCGACTCATCAAAAGGAAGAAAACTTACATTGGGTGTAGAAAGCGCGTCATCGTAAGCGTCAGGAATTGGACCATCAGATTGAGGAATTCTATCAGCAGCAGCCTGAACAGGGGTGACCAACTCAAGCTCAATATTGCTGCCTTCACCAGTCTGTAAAGGACCAACCGTTATCAAACTAATACATCTTGTTCTTACTATAGGTTATTTGGAAAAACAGAAACACAATTCAAAAGGGTGATCACCAATTGGAGTGCATCTAATCCTCTAATTATGTAATTTCATTCCAAGAGCTTTATTTTAACAATTTCAGCAAGTCAACTCATTCTCATCGGAGGATTAAATTTCCAAGAATTGACTCGTGTTGTTGACCAAGCAGTGAGAGTAATAGATCTACTACTATTCCCACCCAAAGCTAACCCAAACCAAAAGGAGCAAGAACAGGTAGGAAAAGAAAGGGAGAGGTTTTATGTCCATGGATACAAAACATATTTCATGTAGTATTTTCAAATGGATGTGTGTTCATATTTCGAGGATAAAATGAGTAAATGGTTCTGCATAGATTGGGCATGTCCTACATAACTCTCCATATGCACCAATTCATAAGTGTGGAGATACGATGATGAAAATGTTACAATGGGACAAGTTAATCCTAAAATAACATGTTAAAAGGTTCTCTCAAAAGACCTACAATTTATCAAAATCAATAGCTAAGTAAAGAAACTCAATGAAAGTAAAGGATAGCTATAGGGGATACTAATTCGTTGGAATTAATGTTTACTTGTGGCTATACTCTAACTAGAGACTCATATATCAGCGGAGGAATTATGAAATTCAGGAATCTCCTTTTTTTGCAAAAGGAGAACATCTACTACGCTTTTGCTCTCGCGTTCCCTTTATGATAGTGTTGGCATCAGGACCAATTTACATGCACCTAGACAATCCCATTGAATACCTGCTACCTCCCACCAACATAAATACCGGGTAACTCTATCCACCCGGGCTTGGGTAGTTGGGAAAATATTAGGCTAGATAGAGTGGAATAGTTACAAAGAATACATACACCTGACCCAAACTATTTTAGATTTAAAGGCAAAGCTGATTCTCATATTATCACGAAGTCTTGTTTGCTAAAATTTCGAGCTATTATCACAAACTTATAATAGATATATATACAAGTATCCCATTCAGTGAATAAGCAAAAGCCCTGCCTTTATGTTGTCATATAAGGTATCTGCAGCGCCATCTTGTTGAGGTATGTATCCCCCATTATGATATTGAGATGCAAAATCTTCCCTTTTCCGCTTTCCAGCAGAATTCATAAAGAAGTCCTGCAATTTACCTGACATTAAGTCCAACACTAAACGAAAGGTAACATGTTTTTGTAGAGATAATATGCTTAAAGGCAAGAGAAAGGGAAAATTCAATGGTATAGGACATTGACATGATATATAAATAGATTTGTTGCTTGAATACAAGTGGGTTGAAATTGAGACATTCAAAACAAACTCAAATATTTCATTCCCTGGATTTTTACACAATACTCAATTACATCCATCATGATAATGTAAACTCAATATTATGCAGACAAAGCATCTAACAACTACCCCTTCCCCACCCCTAAAGAACCTAAAATATTTCTGATATAAAATTATGTACGAATTAAAGCATTTATACTATTTAGCACCTCCCCTCAACAGGATGAAACCCTACAAAATTAATTAAAATGATTTCCAAATTACCAAGTGTTGCTTTGAGACCCTAAAGGCAATAAAACCCGGCAGATAAATAAATTCTGACCAAAAGTTTTTCAGGCCCAACCTGCAGCTAAACAACCACACATTTCTCAGCATCTTATAGTAGTTACTCACTACAGTGACAGAAGCCAAGAGAGTTTTTTAACAAGATGAGTGGAAAGGACTACACAAGAAGGGCAAGGATCCCTTTCTAAATTACCAAGATAAGTAACTTTACAAGTTCTACCTAAATGTTAAAAAAACGTCAGTTAGGGAGTTTCCAGAGAGAAAAGGAGGATTATCTTAACGTCAGTTTGGGAGTTTCTAGTTGCTCTTGTTTGCGCATCTACTTGTGAGAAAATTTTCCAGATGTAAAAATCAAAGATTAAAAGTAATAAATATACTTATGTGTGTGTGTATGTTTAACAGAAACAGCAAAAGACGAAGTGACATTTCTTTCTTTAGCATATATAGAGAACATAATATTTCACCTGAGTCATGGGTTGCTGAGAAGCTCCGCGATCACCTTCTTCTCGGCCTTCAACATAAGCTGCAGCAGAAGGCGACTAATGCTTAATATACATATGCATCAAAATAATTTGCTTTCCATGGAATATATTTCAATATTTTGCTCACCAACGTTAACATCAAGGGGAGGCGGCCTTTGATTCAACCAAGGGGAGGGTGGCTGCTGCACAAGTAAAAGAAAACACTTTCAATACTATACTTATCTAGAAACCAGAATACTATCATCAACGGGAAAATGGGAAAGGCCATCAAATTATCCTATTAGAAAAACTAAACATGTGCATGTGGTCAAGATTTAAGTTGCTCGGATTCGGGTGTGGGTGTCCGATACGGGTGCGGATCTAGAGGTCGGATCCTTCATGATCTAAATTTTAAGATTCGGGGATATGGATCCATGTATGGATACGGATGCGGGGATTCGCCTAACAATAATTAAAATATCTAAAATTAGAGTTATAAAACCTAAATTATGAGATATTATGTGGAGAACTTGAGGAGAATCCTGGAAGGAGATTAAAGGAAAAGGAGTGACATAGAAATTTCTATATAAAAGGTATTCCATTTTCTTCAATTTCACCTTAGCTTTTGTATTGATTACAAAAATCATTAAAACTGTCCAGATTTTCCCCATCGATTTTGGTCAAAGTACCCGAAATCGGTTGACCAAATCGGACACGGATCCCACACCCACACCCACACCCATGTCGTGTCGACATGGGTGCGGCACCAAAAGTGAAGAGTCCGAGCAACTTAGGTCAAGATAAATCTTAGACAACAGATGCTGATTCCTTTGTACAGAACACAACAAGGATAGTGAACTGCCTACCATGAATGGGCTAGGTCTCCCTGGACCGGCTTTCATCTCAGCTGCAACACCAGTATCATTCAAAGGAGAGTAATCACTAGGTGTAAAAGGAGTGCCACCAGTAGGAATATTATACATTGAACTACTATCAGCTGTTCCAGGAAGAGGTGTTTGAGCAGTTCCGGGGAGGGGTGTCTGCACTGTTCCAGGTAATGGTGTCTGGGCAGTTCCAGGCAAGGGAGTCTGCAATGGAGTCTGAAATACACGTGTCAATATAGGAACCTAGAATCTCGCAAACTGAAATGGAAAAAAGAAAGTACTCACTGGAGGAAACAGTATATCTGCCGTAGGAGTTTCATACTCCTCAGTGCCTTCATAAGGCATATTAAGGTCATGAACAGGGGTTGTTATTGGACCTCCAGGCGTAGCTTTAGCAGTTGAATTCCTTTCTGTCGTAGGAAATATTGCCTCAGCTTGCACCATTTTCATCTCCCATAACTAAAACATTCACAAAAATTAACCAAACCTCAAAAACCCTATAAATTCACCAAACTAGATCCATAACCATCAACCAACCAAAAACCCCTAAAACAATAACCAATCCAAAATCAACTAAATCAAACCCCCCAAAACACACAAAATTCCTCAAATCACATCATTAAATCGCTAATTATCAAAAAAATAATCCAAAAAATCAACAAAAAAAGAGAGATTACTGCTTGAAGCTCATTACAGTAAGTAACCAATCATAAATCAACTAAATAAAACCCCATAAACACACAGAATTCTTCAAATCGCATCATTAAATTGCTAATTATCAAAAAAATCAACGAAAAAAGAGAGATTACTGCTTGAATCTCATTACAGTAAGTAACCAACTATAAATCAACTAAATAAACCCCCATAAACACCAAAAATCCCTCAAATCGCAACAATAAATCACTAATTATCAAAAAAAATCAACGAAAAAGAGAAATTATTACTGCTTGAAGCTCGTTACAGTAACCAATCATAAATCAACTAAATAAAACCCCATAAACACACAAAATTCCTCGAATCACACCACTAAATCGATAATGATTAAAAAAATCAACGAAAAAGGTGAGATAATTACTGCTTGAAGCTCGTTGAGGATGCTCTCTCCAGGACCGCCATTATTAACAAACTCATCACGAACCTTGTTAATAACATCCTCAATTACATGGATGTAAACATTACTAGTAGTTGAACTCGCCATTCCTTCTAGGGTTTTCGATTCGAACGCCGATTAAAATACGAAGAGAATACCGATTTCTACAAAGCTAAACCCTAACGGAACTGATAACACATCGGAGAAATAGAGCGTAGGGTTTTCGAATTGCCGGTGAAGGGTTTGGAAAGTGAACGGAGCGGCGGAGAGAGAGAAAAGGGATGTGAAAGGATAGGGGAAGAGCGGAGGTGAAGAGGAATAAAAGATTGGAATATAAATAGGTTTGCATCCGATTATATGTGAGAGTACACGTGGCGCTATCTGCTAGCTTCCTATTTTCAGTCAATTTCGGAACATATAAATATTTTTTAGAATAGTTGGGAGATTTTTTCATGGGTGGATCAGCTTAACCGGCCCATAAGCAAAATCGATTTAACTAATTAATTGAATTGAAAAAACAAAAAAATGAAGTTAACGATATGATAAATATTTTTACTGAGGAGGAGGAGTGTAGATGTTCTGGTGAGGAAATGTGAGTGTTTGGTAGTGACAGGCGTGAGGAGAGGAAGAGGCACGTCAAACAAGTATTGGAGGAAAATCGGGAAAGTCATCAGACAGGACCTGATTCATCTTGATCTTACCGAGGACATAGCCTAGATAAGAGAGTTTGGAGGTCGTGTATTAGGGTAGAAGATTAGTTGATAGTTGGGCGTTCTGTCGCTTCCCTATGAGATAGGCTTAGTGGTTATACTTAGACTTCCCGTCTTTTTCAGTATTATTATCATTATGTTTGTAATTCCTTGATCTTCTATTAGCTTTCTCTTGTGTTTTGTGTGCAGATTATTGCATTATTTTATTTTCGTTATTGTCTTTTCTATAGCGTTTTTCATTTCGATTAGTTTGTATTGTGATTGCTCCTATATTTGTATCCCTTTTCAGACTGTTTGACAGGTATAAGTTAAGTTGAGGGTCTATAGAAAACAGCAGCTCCACATCGACGAAGTAGAGGTAAGGTCTGCGTACATTCTACGCTCCCCAGACTCCATTTGTAAGATTACACTGGAATATTATTGTATTGAGTTGTCGATTCGATTTTCAGTTCTAACGTTTTACTTAATGGTTAAATCGATAATATAACAAATTTATACTAAAATTATCTTTTTATCCTAATTATATAATCGCTTTAAATTTTAAATACAAGTATTTAAATGTAATGGAGCAATAAATAAGTTTAAGAATTATTACAAATATTTTTCATGCACCAATAACTTTCTTCTTGTAATTATATCATATGCTCGTGAATGTTACATGCTTAGTCCATCAATAATGGCAATTTCTTTGCACGCCAATATCATGAATCCACGTCCTTTCGCCATGAGAATTAAGCTTGTGACGCGATTTGTGTTGTTTGTATGTATGCACTATATACATTTCACAATGATCAAAGGTTACAACGGAACAGTAAGTACTTTATTGATAAGTAGAAATTACAGATATGAGTTTTGAGTATGAAATCGTATTTAGTAGGAAGCATTTTACCCCTAAAATGAAGTTTCTCATATGTATCCAAATTAATCGCGCCACAAAACATATGCCATACATCAAGTAAGAAATATAGTGACATCCTCATGGTATTATATTGCTTTGGTTGGTAGGATATCACATCTGTCTCCAATAAGTAAACAAGCAAAATGGTCATCAACTTTGTTCTTATTGCAACTTCAATCTTTACATTTCGTTTTCTCTAACTGATCCTTCATTTAATATCAGATTAAATAAAGATACTAGGTATGAAATTAATACTTGGCCGTGACGGTTTCAGTAGGAGGAAAATTTTAATACACACAACCTAGTTTTTGACTTTTTGTGATGATTCTTCACATGGTCTTTTAACTTCTTATTTTCTTTTAGTGTATACAAATCGGTAGCTAAATAAAACGAATTATTGGGATCTCATTTTTCATTCATTCTATATCTTTTGAATTCATGCAAATGGGTCATGTCACATGTATTGCACATAATCATATACCAAAAACAAAGGCGAAATACATAAGCGGCCCCTGAACTTGTCATTTTTTTTGTATTGGCACCTTAATAAGGTCATGTTTCTATTGAACCCCTTATGAAGTGTGTTTATTAAGCCCCCCATCTGACTTGACACATATCGTGTGTTTCACACTACTTGAGCGCGTGAAAGCGTAAAAAAAGTAATGACATGGATTTGGCAACATAATATTTCCCCCTTTTAATTATTTAACCCTAATTTCTTCCACTATTTAGCCATATTCTCTCTCTCTTTTTCTTCTTCCCTATTTTTTTTCATTGGTTTTGCTTGAAGGTTGAAAATCTCACTAGGTTCCATGGCTGACTTGCCAAACCCACTCCTTAAGGAACGTTTTCAAGACAAAACTCAAATCTAATTTCTCCAATTTCAATACCATAATATTCTATTGCACTTTCCTCAAATATTTTTGAGGAACGGCAACTCGAGATTGTTTTTTTTTTCTTTCAAGTTTTAATCACTCATTAACTCGAAAAAAAAAGTTCAATCGATTTTTAATAAGGAGACAAAGCTCATATTTTCTTTCCTTTCTCCACATAAATTCTTTCTTAATGTTTGCTTTCTTAGTTTTCTGTAGAAGTTTCTTTCTTGCTCTCTTACAGATAATTTTAGGTGTAGAATTCTCTTTGAATTTTTGAAAATCATGTCAGATCTCAACACTTTTTATCTGGATGCATCACCGAAAGATTATTGAATATTTTGAGGAATGGAGCATTTTATTTTTCTGTCATTTACTGTGGGTGGGGATGAAGAATTTTTTGGAAAATAAAGTGTCAAGAAACTAATTTGGATTTTATTTTTAATTAGCTGAAGTGTAAAAAAGAGTTGTTTTGATTGATTGTAATTCCATGTAGGCTGCGTGTAATTCACGTGCATGACTTTGAATAAATGTAGATTCAAGATATGTGCCAGGTCAGACGGGTGGACTTAATAGATCCACTTTATGAAGGATTCAGGGGTTTAATAGGAATATGATCTTATTAAGGTGCTAATATGAAAAAAATCAACAAGTTCAGGGGGTCGTTTATGTATTCCGCCAAAAACAAAATAGTATGCTAAACTAGTGTGCTAAATTTTAACTTGTAAAAGTTCAAACTCCCAGCACGTTATGCCAGGAGTCTCACTTGTAGTGAGTTTGGCAAATTGTCCTAAAGTTTTCAATTTTGTAAGTCTGAACTCCAATATATTTTTATGTGTTAAATAAGGCTATGTTTGCCTAGATTTTATTTCCATAATAAAAAAGAAATAGTAGCTATATTTTAACTACTTTCGAAATGCTTGCCTTTTTAATTGTATGTCCGAAAAATAGCCAGTCCCGCTGTTTCTAGGAAAAGAAAAGAAAAGGTTGAACAAGTATATACATAAGTTACATATTTGGTCGATCAACCAAAAATATTTACAACCGCTATCTAATATACATATTTTATACATTTTTAAAATTATCTTTTTGAACGAGCGACTATTTAAGTTAATTTCAAAAAGGACCTAAAGCCCATTTTGGTGGGCTGGTGTTGCCGTATTGGCGTATGGGCTTTCTATCCGTGCTTCAATTGTGGCCTATATCAGCTAACGCCAATGGTGATTTTTAGTTGAACCCATCAATTGTGGTAAAACATTTTAAATCTTTGAGTTCTATTCGTAATCAATCGAAAACAACTTCTCAGTTTTATCTTTGAGGTAGACATAAGATTTGCATACACTCTATCCTTATCAGACCTCACTTTATAGGACTACACTGGATATATTGTTGTTGAGTTCTATTCGGAATCTCTTGATAAAAGTAGCAAACGTCAAGGTGAAAAAAATTACACTTGGCAACATGTATTTATATGTTTTCATTCATATAGTTTCACATTTAAAGCAGGTTCGGCCTGTTAGCAAACATCTCCCGCGGACTACTAATAATCTACATCTATCTATACTATCTTAAAAGTGCAAAACTCTTAAGTCGAAAATTAAATTACTTAAATGCCCTTCTAAATTATTACATATAAGATTATTTATATATTTATTTTTGGAAAAAAAATTCAAAACCGATATGTTGTGTGTTGGTGTCTTTCAAAAAGTTTATCTATTTATTTTTAAATCTAAAAGAAGTGTCGCTTCATACTCCTTCAAAAGTCACGCTCTTTCAATTATTTCTTAACACTCTTTCAATTATTTCTTACTCAAGAAGAGTCTGTCTATAAGATATATGGAAAGTGGCATCTCTTAGAATCACACAACTAGGAGGCATCTTGTAGGCTTGCTTCTTCCAAGTTTTGTTACAGATTGATAAGTATACTAGAGGAATAATTGTTGTCTCTCTACATCTTTTGTTACAATTGTCATTTTAAAAATAGGTAGTTTGATTTTGCTTTAAAAGCCTACACATTAAATAGTGGCTTGGAAACCTCTATAAGAATCTGTAAGTGTCGCCATATTAAGAATTGAGAAAACTTTTTGCACAATTAGGTTCCTTATTTGTTTGACTAATCATCATAAATATAAATAATATTGGTTGATCAAAATATTCTTCAAATATTTAATAAGTTCTATACCCTTCATAAAGTAAGTTTTTTTCAACTAAATAAATTACATGTTGTGTGTGAGTTGGGTTCAACTAAAATATAGAATCCTATACGTTTAGTTTTTCATACATATTGTCTTCTTATTTTTTTATAATTTTAGTTTGTTTCATAATTATGTGACACTGTATAAGTATGTTTGGGCATATATAGGCTATAGCTTATTGAAGTCATCAAATTTATTTTCTTTATTTGTTTTTTATCAGGTTCTTAATTTTCTTTTTATTTTCATTGGGATCCTGGTGAGTTTTATTTATTTAAACAAAGAGATGTTATGAATGTATGACACTAATATTTTTAATCATGCACTCACAAGAATTTTTTTGAAGTCAAAAAATATACTTAAGAAAAAAATGTTTTAGGGACCGTAAGATTCTTCAAGAATAATTTCGGGGATTCATTTTTTCCAACTTTAGACACCGTATTGATAAGTCTGAAATTCTAATTCCTAATTATGCAGTGATTGATAAAAAGTTAAACCATCTAATTGAGTTGAGAAATGTGGTTATAACGAGGTTTGACTGTACTCTACTTATAACTTAAGTAACATTCATCTTATCAGTATACTCTACGTGAAATTATCCTTCTACAACATTATATTCAAACATTGAGTAATAATATTTTATAAGAAAAATATTATATATAAAAATAAAATATTAAAATATTTATTATGATAATCATCATTAATGTGACACATTATGCATATGGTACATTTTAAGTACGAATATCTTAAAGGAACAAAATGTATTTAAATGATGTTCATATGTTATATCCATCACATCACTAGAAAATACTACTGATGTTTGCATTTTTTACATTTATACTCTTTCTATTTTATTTTTTGTTTGTTAAATTGGTTACGAAATTCATTCCTTCTTCTTGATGAGCAAAGTTATTAATTTTTTTTTATTTTGCATACTTTTGTTTATAATAGTTTAATGAGATCTAAACATTAAATGTCAGTATACATATATAGAAACAATTCACTATGAAAACCATGAAATTTTTAAACAAACACTATTAATATGACGAGGTTTGATTTTATGCACAATTATAATCAACTAAATGTCGAAGTTAATATTATTAACGTGCAACGCACGTTCGTAGAAACTAGTTGACAAACGTATGTGTTTTAATTTATTCTTGATACAGAGTTTAAGATGTACATAAAAAGGATAGTCTGAATTTCATGGTCTTAAATTTGAATGCATGCATAATATATCAAAATATAATATTTGAAGTTGTATCTTAAACATGTCATATGATATTGAATTTTTAAAAAATATTGGACTAAATACGTGCATAATATATCAAATTATAATTAACTATGTGATCTTAAAAATGTCAAGTATGACATAAATTTAAATAGATGTTGGTTTATTATCATCAAAGGATGGGACTTCTTCTCTCTTAATCTGAAATTTCGACTTCGAGTCTTGGGTATAGAAAAATCTCTTATGATAGAGACTATTTCTTTCAAATAAATTTATGCAACGCAAATTTAAATTAATCGAATTTTAATACCATACATACAATTGATGATAACCAAAAAAAGAGTCGGTTTATTCCTTCCAATTCGAGCTAAAAGTTATTGTTTGTCCTTTTTTCATCTCGATTAGTTTCTTCAGATGAATTAAGCAGAATAAGCCTAAAATCTCGAGTCCTAATGAGATACAATTACACCCCAAATTTGGCATTATTGTTTATTCTCCAAGGAAAATTGTAGGGACTAAAATTTGACTTATAGAAAGGTGAATTAGAACCCCTTGAGCTTCTCGAAAGGCTAAATATAATCATTAAGCTCAATATATTCGTAACTTTCTTCTCCACCAAGTATAATACGTACGCTAAACACAGTATAAAACAGTCCGGGGAAATGTCAGGAGGGAAACCGACGAATAAGTCTAAGGGTCTGCTTGGTATGATAAAAAAAATATTAGACTAGATTACAAAAGGATATATGCAAGTAAGTTTTTCTAAAGTGTGATATACAGATAATGACATTAAAGAATTTCTTATACTAACTAATAGGTTATGTAATGAAAATCTCATAAACTTAGGGCTCGTTTGGCCATGTATTTTTTTCACTTTTTTCAGGAAATAAATTTCATTTTAGTAAAAAAAGTGAAATGCAGTGGTGTTTGGCCATGAAATGCATTTCACTAAAGTGAAATTTATTTCCGGAAAAGTGAAAACAACTTTTTCTTGTTTTCACTTTTTTTACTTTTACTTTTTTCTTGTTTTCACTTTTTTTACTTTTACTTCTCTCACAAAAAGTCAAAAAGAACACTATTTATTTTCATGGTCAAACACAACTCCAACTTCAACTCCAAAATATTTTATTTCCATGACCAATTGCCTACTTAATGGAATCATAATATCTTTTCAAAAAAGATGAAGATTGAGGGTGTTGGTGGAGGATACATTTTTGAAAAATATTTTATAATATTTTAACTAGCATTTGATCACAGTTTTTGAAAATTTATCTTTATATATAAGTTGGCCATGAAATTTGATCTTCAAATAAAGTGTGTCAGTTTTTGAGACTTTCACTCACAGAAGTTTAAATTTCTTTCAAGTAAAATGCATATCTAAATACGATTTAAAAAACTCAAATTTTCAAGTTTCAACTTCAAAATCTATGATCAAAACGTAATTCTAGTATATATTAAGTTGGTCAAAACATTTGATCTCTGAGAAAAATGTGTTCCTTGAAAATAAGGAAAAAGACTATGCTATAAAAAATAAGCTTACAATACTAGTAGTATTTCATATTCTCCAACATAACCATCTCCATTCACCACCAGATCGAAACATATCACCACGCCACCCCCACTCCCCACCTCAAATGATCTTTGCTTAAACTATATTTGAATTTTGTTGAGATAATATTTCTACTTATATATCAAACACAAAGAACAAGCAAGAAACTCGATTATTTTTTTATTTTTTTTAAAAACAGTTTTCAAGAAAATTGTTACTTTAGTGAAAAAGTAAGTAGCACAATTTGTTTAACACAATTTTCAGTTTCGGAGTTCGTCTCACCCTTCTTCTTTAATAAGCTTGATTTCAAGTAATAAAAGGTCTCAGGGGTGTGCTAAAGTGAATTCTAGTAGTGTACTTGGGTAAAAATATTTTGTTTGATCAATGCTACTAGCAGCTAGTTTTAATAAAACCTTCTATCAACGTAACTAGCTAGCTGTTAATCATATGACATTATGCATATCCTATTACCTATTTGAAGTAGTAGTATGTTTGTTTCTCCGTATTAAAAGTTGTAATTTGTCTTGCTCTGCTCAATTCTCTTAATTCTTCAGATTAGCAATTAGTGAAATAGGTCTAAAAGTTCCGACTTACACAAACGCCCTTTCAGCGAAACTCTCTCCCTCCCACGGATGAACCATATAGCTAAAAGAAGTCCCCGACTTTAAATTGTTCAAGAATATTAATGACATTGAGTTTCTCGCCCCTTTGACTCAACATGCTATATTTAGCATAATTTTCCACTACACACCTCGTAGGCAAAATGGATAATGCAGGATGCTTAGAATCCGCGCGCCCTTAGCCTCGCAAAAAAGCCAATGACCAATGTTTCTTCCCTACAAAGTACCTGGTCCTTCGAAAAAGATAGCGAATTCAAAATTTAAAATTTGTAAGTTATTATATTGATTTTAAATTAATATATAATAATTAAATTAATAATCAAGTAATTTTGATATTTTATAATTTTTATAATATTATATATGATAAAGTAAAAACTACCAAGTTCTCATAAATCCGTAGGTTCTCTAGATTCATCCATGCCTTGACAAACCAGGAAACACTAAACACCACATGTAGAAAAGAACTTTATAATACTAATAATGTTTTACATGACATATTTAAGATTAAAAAATTTAAAGTAATTTTTAATGCATTAATGGAAACAACTTCTTATAAAAATTTGATTAAAAAATTTAAAGAAATTTTTGATGTATTAGTGAAAATAACTTCTTATAAAAATCTAAGATAAAATTATATATGATAAATTTTTATGATTTACTTTATGTATAGCGAAATTTTCGATGCATCAAACTGCGTTTTCTTAAAATAAGTTTCCAAAATATTAAATAGTGTCGTAGTTAAAGACATACTATAAATTGTAAGGGGGCACGTAGAGGAAGTATGAGCTCACAAAAACCAGGCATGCAGCAGCCCACAGATGAATGAATATTCATTCAAAATTGCGGCAAAACCATCTTTGGTGTATGTATTAGTTACAGAGACACTCAGCACACTTTGCAGACATCCGCGTTGCCATGCTTTGATATCTCCCCCTCTTTCTCATGCCCCCAGTTGCCATTTGTCTAGCAAATCAAGACTAATTCAAATTTTTAAAATAGTCTATGAGTTTGGCTTTGTGATCACTTTATTGTACAATTAAATTGAAAGGATTTGAATTTTTTATATCTGCATTTCTTAAAGTAAGATTGCCACATCGCTGCCTCTGTTTCGGAAGCAGAGCCTTCACTTGTATAACCTTGACATGCAGTCTGAATTGATATGTTCCACACTTCAGATTGAGGATGTAGAGTATATATGTATAACCATCTGTACGTCGGGGTCGAAATAATCAGTGTGTCATTATAAGTTGTGGTGATTTTACTAGTTTTTTAAATGTTATATATATATAAATCTTATCTAAAGAAGTAAATTTAAATTCTAAATATTTTTTAAAAAAAATATAATCAAACAAAATCTTAATTATAACTTCAACTTTTAAAATTTTAAATAAAATAAATAATATTTGATTTTCAAGTCCATACGAACACTGAATTTCCTGAATTTGTCACACTTTTATTAGCGACAGGTACGTATATGCTTTCTTAACATCTAAGAATAGGATTTGACAGATACGTATATGCTTTCTTAAAACAAAAAATGGTTTGTCTTCCTAATGTGTCAAATTACATTCTATTTTCTCATATCAATTCTACCTTCAGATCAATATGCTGATTGATGACACGATCCTAATCCTAAGTAGGCCTAGCATGGATAATATGAAAATCATTCTGTTTAATAAAGGGCCACTATAGCGTTGTTTCAGCTCCACATACGGATCTACTGGATGCCGGTATTGCTGCTACCTATATAATGTAGTATTCTAATAAGAATAAAAAGCACATGTGATGCACAAATCATTCCGTATTAGTAAAGTTTGAGAAAAATTATATTTTAAGAGTGTGATAAAAATTCATAACGTATACATCACACGAAAATAATTTTATATAAAGAAACACAAATAACCCTTTGACTGATTAAAAAGAAATACAAATAATCCTTTGAATGAGGAAAATCGGAGAATTCATCAAATGCTCAAAGGCTAAGATCGATATATATTCTTGTTTCCAAGGGAGGCACTTGGAATACGAGCAACACTGAAAATCACACACATACACACACAAACGGAAGTAAATTGTCAGATAGCACACATATAGGCTTTTACTGCATTCAACAGAGATAGTATTCATCATGTTTTCAAGACATATATGTAGCATTGAAGACATGATACGTGTGCAGTTTCTTGCTTAAGCCTCCTGATTTCCTTTTCAACTATGCACCACGTCATTCCCTCTTACATCTTTCCTTCCTTTACTCAGACTCTCTTCCCCATGATTAAAAGTTGAATTTATATAACTAATTTTTGATATCGATTTCCATGATTTTCCAGAGGTTCTAAGTGCACATTGCACCAAATCCAGAAAGAAGCAAAAAAAAATAAGTCCTCACCATTCATTATTTGATTCCGTATGTATTTAATTAGTTCATGGACCAGCTGAGCAGCAATTCTTATATAGAAATTAATAACTCAGATGTATCAAACATTACATAAATGATTTTATGTTATTAAAGACGTCGTAATAAAATAAATGGCCTAGAGCTAAATTTTAATAAATGATCTTAAATATATGGACATACACACAAAACTCATAATAATTTAGAGTTTTTTTTTTTGTTCTTACATACTGCTTGTTTCTTTAGTGTAGTATTCTTAAAAAAAAATTATGTTTAACTTCACATAGTAATCTTATTATTTATAAAAATAAGAATTAATTCTAATTAATAAAATGTTAGCCATTTATTTGCAATGCATTACCTTGGATGTTATAATAAAAACTTTATTTATTAAATTGAAGATTCGAGTTGTTTGACTTAAACTTCTAGAATATTTTTGATAATAAGTAGATAGTTCTTCTTTATTTTTTAATTTAAATTTGTACCTTTATTTTTTTACAATAACTTCAATGTTGTTTTAAGTGAAGTTAAAATCATAAAATTCACTATTTAAATTTTTTGGGACCTTAAAATTTTGAATAACTAAAGTAAATATTTTCCTAGCCTTACATTGGAGTCACCCTTTTATGTCATCGAATATAAACTAAGATATAGTGGGTACAAATATCTCTATATTAATATATGGAGTGGGTACATATAATATTTAATGAAATATTTTCTTTTAGTATGTGCACAATGTCATTCTTTCAATCGTCAAAGGTTACCGTATGATAATAAATATCCCTCCATTCTTAATTATATGACTTATTAGTTTAAGTATTGCATATAAAATTATTTTTGATGGATAGAATTTTACCTAAATAATTTTTTTAATGTAAATTTAAATTAGTCGGCCTCGTAGCAGGTGTCTAATGCCCCCCCCCCCCAAAAAAAAAAAAACGGTCAGTCTTTTCATATTTTGCAACTACGGCAAGAGTAATAGTTCCGTGAAGACTATCTTTGTCGGTCATTTTCCTTCCATCTGTCATGCCAGGCTGCCCCTTGCCAACATTAATCCAATTTCCCTCTAAAACATCGATCCTAACACGTGTCCTCAGCTTTAAATAAACTTTTCGCATTCAAATTCATTTCACAACTCTTTAGGTGACAAAATCCAGATTATGAGTTGGGTACACGGCAGTTGCACCAACAATAGAATTTGAATTAGCCAAAATTAGGCTTTCTTTAATTTGTGGGTAAACGAGAGGGGTCATCACTACTAAAATTTTCTTCTACATTTTACATATGGATTCGTTTGTCCATAAAAATAATTCACTTTTTTTTAAAAATTTATTTTACTTTAATGAAAAAGTAAAATTTTGTGATGTTTGGTCATAAAATTTATTTTACTAAAGTGAATTTTTTTCCAGAAAAAGTGAAAATAAATTTTATTTGTTTTCACTCCTACTTTTCTCACAAAAAATTTAAAAAAACTCTAATTTTTTTCATGATCAAACATAACTCCAACTCCAACTCCAACTCCAACTTTCGCTCCAACTCTAAAAAATTTAATTTTCATGGTCAAATACCTACATAATGTTGTCTAAGTAGGCGTTTGGCCATGAAAATAAAATATTTTGGAGTTGGAGTTGGAGTTGAAATTGGAGTTGGAGTTGGAGTTGTGTTTGACCATGAAAATAAATAGTGTTCTTTTTGACTTTTTGTGAGAGAAGTAAAAGTGAAAACAAGAAAAAGTTATTTTCACTTTTCCGAAAATTTATTTCACTTTAGTGAAATACAATCCATGGCCAAACACCCCTGCATTTCACTTTTTTCACTAAAGTAAAATTTATTTCCGGAAAAAATAAAAAATATCCATGGCCAAACGGGCCCTAAGTTGTTTGGTGAAAATTACTAGGAATAATGAGAGAGAGAGGAAGTGGATGGTGAAAAGACAATCGGATAGTAGGGATGAGAAACGTGTCAATATGTCAGATGGAGTGTCACTATCACAACTGTAAGTAGGGCAGAGTGGAATTGCTGCAATAAGGGATACGTGGAAGCTTTTGCCTTTTTTCAGCAAACCAAATTTCGGGTTTGTTGCACTAAACTCCCCCACAGAATAGCCACTCCCTCGCTTCCATATTCACATGCTAATACATAATACAGTAGTTTTTAACCTTATCAATGACTAATTGAGACAAATATGTACTCCCTCTATTCTAAAATAAATGAATTATTAAGGTAATGTACATTTATTAAGAAAAATAGTTAAGAACATAAATTTAAGGCTACTTTTCACTATTAGCTTTTTGATTATTCAACCTATTCTCCTAGAAAAATGTAAAGTAGTTAAGAACATCATTAAAACAAAAGCTAAATATGGAAAAAAATTCAAACAATTCTCTTGAACTTTGAACAATTCAATTATTTTGAACTATAAAAAAAGTCTCAATAATTCATTTATTTTGGAATGGAGGGAGTATAATCGAAAAAGATGATATGTTTTACACAGTTAATTTAATTATGTAGTGAGTATTTGATAACGTATTTAAAGTTTATTAAAATTTTAAATTGAAAGTATCTAATAAGAATAGTTTATCGTATGATTAGGTATAAATCATAATTCGAGCTTCTATAACAGTTATTGACAAGTTTAAGAGATTGTGATATATTAAGCATATTTATATGGCATTATTTCGTAAAATATAAAATTTCATTAGTATGTTAGTATTCCTTTTAAGACACTGTTATCCACCTTCTATGCAAAGCAAATTAGTCCAAAATTTTAATTTCAAATTATAATGCTGAGATAATTTAATTCGAGAAAGAGTGAAGTGTTAAAAACATACCTAAACTATCCCATTTTTTTGAGTTTCACACCTAAACTAATGGAAGTATGAGAAACACACCTAAACTATCACTTTTAGTTTGAGAAACACACCTAAACTATAACTTATAGTTTGAGAAACACACCTAAACTATCACTTATTAGTTTGAGAAACACACCTAAAAGCTGACTATACCAAATATTTGTTTACAAACTCTTTAAGTGTGTTTAGCCATTAAAAATCAGTCTACGTGACATATTTTATTCTTTTTTACTAACACATTATTTTTTTTCATTTTTTAAATATTTTTATTCTTTTTGAGGTGTGTTTCTCAAACTAATGAGTGATAGTTTAGGTGTGTTTCTCACACCCTCAATAGTTTAGGTATGAAACTCAAAAAAAGAGGATAGTTTAGGTGTGTTTTTGACACTTTACTCTTCGAGAAATAAACAAGTTCGAGTATTTGTCGTGTAAGTCCCAATAAAATTTTCAAATCTGGCGAGCGCGAGTGTCGAAGGAAGCTTTGGGACAGGTCGTCCCACCCGTCAACATAGCGACCTGCTATGCTTACCTCTTTCAATCTCCTACTCTACACGTGTCTCATCTTTATTCCTTTTAAAAAATACTCCCTTCGTTTCATTTTATGTGTCATTTTTGACCAAACATAAAATTTAAGAAATAAGTTAATACGTTATAAAGTTTATTAAATTATCTTTTTTAAAAAAGTTAAAAAAAGAAAAATAAGTATTATCTTTAAAATTTGGTGAGATTAATAAGAATAAAAGAGGAATGTGCTCTTTTTGGGATGGATTAACGGAGAGAGTAAAAATTAACACTAGATTCTAGCCCAATTTAATATTTTCAGTGATTTTTAATGAGCATGTTAGAATTAAGACCAAAGAGTGCATCTACATATTATTGATTAATTAAACATTTAGCTTGTGCGATAAAAACGTTAACGTCTATTTTTCTTCTGTTTAAGTATTATTATACGTTTGATTTAATTAATGGTCAAATAAATATTTGACGAGATGTTAGGTGTTAACAAACTGAGGCGGACAAGACATTTGTTTAGTTTAAAAATTGAGTAACGTGTCAGTTTCTTCCCGCCACATTTCGTGTTCTCTTTTGGTGCTTTATAGAGTATAGTATACGTGTTAGATATGAAAGGACGAGTGTAATTGTAAGGGGAAACATGCGGCACAAATTCCTTGATTTAGGCAGCTATGCACTTAAACACATGATTCAACTGTTTACCTCTTAATTCTAAATTTGTAATTATGACATACTCCCTTCGCTTATTTTTACTTATTTATATTTTTAAAAATAGATATCTAATAATACTATTTATCTCATTAGAAAAGTCAATGAATAATTTGTTCATTTACGTTCATTTTATTTGTAGTGTTAAATACTATTTATTATTTAATATATTTTTTAAAATATAAAATTTATTATATTTAAAAAATAATATAATAAAAGTATATAAAATTACTTTTATTATTTATTATTTCTTAATATGTGTATCAAGTCAGTAATGAATAAGTATTATTGAATGAAGAAAGTAGTTTTTTTACCTGTTTAAGTTGATTTATGTGCATTTTAGATAATTATATCTATCAAAGTTAGAACAGATAAAATGAAATTATTTAATATTTATCTCTGCTAAAACTTAAATCTAAGACTCTATGATGCCCAACTTATTTCATTGATCATTAATCTATAATTTAAGAATATATTCTAACAGTCAATGAAGTGATTCAAATCCTGAAGTCTTATATTTAAATTTCGATAAAAATACTAGTGATCAAGCTAAAAATAAATTGGAACAGAGGGTGTAAAATGCATATTTGACAAAAATAATTGCACAGAAATATGAATTTTTATTTTTAAAATTCAAATCCTATAGAAAAATGACACATAAAATGAACAGCGAGCGTGACTTCCTTTATATGGGGGTCCTCCCTATATTCGCCATTGATTTCTTACGTTTCTCTTCTCTCTGTTCTCTCTCTTTGTTTCCTCCGCTTATATTTTCCGGCCAATGGTTTCATAAAACTGCGTAGGAACTTCAATTTTTCAAATTGATTCAATTTTTCAAATTGAACAACAAAAGGAAACGTGTAAAATTAAAGTGTTTTGCTGTTTATACAAGTGAATGGCAGAGGTTTGTTTTGGAGTTGTTACTGAAACTGATTCATCGTCTCCGTGTCAGTTGAATTCACGGGCTGTGAGGAAGAGGAAAATGGAGCTTCGTAAAGTAAATATCATTACAACAGAAATGGAAAACGGGATAAAACGTCCGAAATTAAAGCTTATTTCAGGTTCTGTTTCAAGAATTTGTGGTAACGCTGTGGAAAATTGTAGCACCGATGAAGGAGAAGACCAACTGAGATTAGTAGAGAGTAATAGGGGTTCACCGCCTACTTTTATTTTGGCTCCAATTTTGGGTCCTTTGAATTCTAGTCTGCTTGTTCGATCAGTTGTAGCTTGCCCAAAATTCGGTTTCGCTTCTGTATGTGGAAGGAGGAGAGATATGGAAGATGCAGTGGCTATTCATCCTTCTTTTTGCCAAATGGAACAAGAAGACGGTGGTGAATTGCATTATTTTGCTGTTTATGATGGTCATGGCTGCTCACATGTACGTTAATAAGCCAAAATTTTCAACTTTTTCTTTGCTATGAAGTTCCCTATGGCTTACAAATTTGCTCTCGTGTTATGTTTATGATATGAATTTAACTCATGCATACTACAATCGGGCTTAAATTTGACGGTTATCGTCATCCAGGTTTCAATCCAGCGAAAGTCTCTCGCAGAAATGCAAGGTAAGACTGCCTATATAATAGATCCTGGTGGTTCGGCCCTTCCTGACCTTGCACATGGCGGGAGCTTTAGTGCATCTGATTTTTCTTTTAATCTTAATATTGGCTTTAGTTCAACACGTTGAATTTATGCTGAAGCCGACAATTTTACGTGTTCTACAAATTAGCTGTGTTATTTTTTCAGCTCATTTATATTTGTGTGATTTTCGTAGGTGGCTACGAAGTGTAAAGAGAGATTACACGAGCTAGTGAAGGAAGAGCTGGAGAACACAGAAGGAAATCGTGATGAATGGGAGCATGCAATGGACCAAAGCTTTAATCGTATGGACAAAGAAGTAATTGAATGGAACAAAAGCGTGATAGGCGCCACATGCCGGTGCGAGCTACAAACACCGGAATGTGACGCCGTAGGTTCAACTGCGATAGTCGCAGTTGTAACACCGGACAAAATTATTGTTGCAAATTGTGGTGATTCCAGAGCTGTTCTTTGTCGAAATGGCAAAGCTATCCCTCTTTCTAACGATCAAAAGGTAAATTTAACAAAAATTGTTTTGATAAATCAAAAGCACTTTGGTCTATTTCTCTTTAACTAATTAATTTTCGGTTATGTGTTTCATTTCAGCCGGATCGTCCAGATGAACTTCATCGGATCCAGGAAGCTGGTGGCAGAGTGATCTACTGGGATGGCCCTCGTGTTTCAGGCGTTTTGGCTATGTCAAGAGCCATTGGTAAGTAAAAATTAACTTGGGAGCTTTATCCTAGACAGTTTATGATTTACTTAGCCATTGAACTCTTTTAAGTAACAAGATAAAATAAAATAAAGTCATATCGCCAATCAACTGAGCTAGAAGCTACTAAGATCTTTGATTAATGATTTTAAGTCAAACAGTAGATATCTACGAATTTTATGAAGAGAAGAATAATGCATAATGTCACATACCTAAAATCCTAAAACTCAAATCCTCAAATTTGAGCCGTTTTCGTTACTAATAAATTATTTTTACCTTATTTATACGGCGTATATTCTTTGATTTCGTCGAGGAGGTTCAATTGATACAAAGATCTGTTCTAATATATAGGTAGAAATTTGTCTTATGTTTTGCTTTGATTACTGAATTGGAGGATAGAATACTTACGAAGTTGTGGATAATGTGCAGGTGATAATTATTTGAAACCGTACGTGATATGCGAGCCAGAGGTGACAATAACGGATCGAACACCGGAAGATGACTGTTTAATTCTGGCAAGTGATGGATTATGGGATGTAGTGTCGAACGACACTGCATGTGGCGTTGCCGGGATGTGCCTGAAAGGGAATGCACCTTCATGTGTGCCGGAAAATGGAGCGGGCGGTGAGGTGAATTTCGATCAGGGTTGCTCTGATGCATCGATGCTTTTGACTAAATTAGCCCTTGCGAGGCGGAGCTACGACAACGTCAGCGTTGTCGTGGTTGATCTGAAGAACAACATGATGTAGAGCGAGCATCGGAGTATCTTTTTAGTGTTTTTATTTGGTTGGTTAATTAAGGTGGTGTTAGGTTTTAGATTAGTTCTTAGACGGTTGAAATTGGAAGAAAATGAAGGGGGATTGGGGGAAAAAAAGGATTCCTCAAATGAGTTTTAGGTTTTGTTCTGGTTTTAATGTGGGAAAATGTATTATGTACAAATTAAGAACTATAACATCTAGTTTGCAACAAATGCCAGAAGAAAATTTTTAGTTTCAATAGTATGGTCTAATTTATTTCCGTTTATTCTCATGAATTGCTTTGCAAATCTTGTTGGATCACCGCAGTTGAAATATTTGTGGTTGTAAAAATTCTTTCTCTTTACATCCTAATGATAAAATTGCATATTTTGCTAGTTTGATTGAAACTTATTTCTTGGATAGAGAGTTAATAAACTATTAAATCAAATTGAGTGGGTCTATAAAGTTAAAAGGACACAGAATGATTAATCCTTAAAACATTATTGTAGTCGATTTTATATATAGCCTTTAGATAATACCGAAATAAAGTTCCAAATTTGTTGTCCCAAAAGAATAACTTTCCTTGACGAGTCTCTCTCAGACTCTCACCAACTTTGGTATTTCACCATTTGGCAGCAGCTTGCAAGTTCTTTATGATATATCAAGAAAATTAAAAATTCTTCTTTAGAGGGTCCCCGGGAGAGTGATGTTATTCTTGGGCTACACGTCCTCACTCATGCATTACACGTAGCTTGGACTGTTACAAGCCTTACACAACTCTTTTTTCTTTTTTTGGCTCTTTCTTTTTCAAATCTTTTGACCAAATACATCACATATTTTTTGAGTTGGCAAGTAAAAGAGAGTTGAATGCGTGTAAACTCTAATCATGTAGCAACAATCATTTAGTATGAATCATGTGATATTTGGTCTAGTAGTTGCCGTGAGAGACCAGTTTCTGAATGTAGCCAGTAATTGCTCATATGCAAAGATGCAATGATCATATCAGCCCTTCTCCTCAGCAGGTTGTCGAGGGAAAAAATCATTCAATTTTTACGGCTTTTTGTTGAAGATCCATGATTTCATACACACAAAGTGCATATTTTAATGAAATAGTTTACGCATTACTATTAAAAGATATCAGCAACTACGCCAGAAGTTCCATTAACCAGTCCAGTCCAAGAGAAACGCAAACTACTACAATTCTTCAAAGTGCAACAAAATGGTTGCAGGACAAGCAAAACCAAAACATTATGAATGGAAGTTAGAGCTCAAGTTCCATATTAACTAGGACTAGAAAAGCAGGAAGTACATACGCATTAAGTTTTCCTCAGCTTCCTGCCAATTTCAAACTTAGCAAAGATAAAAGCTTCAGAGAAGTTGAAACAGGAAAGATATAACAATGACTAGCAACTTTTCCTATGGACATAAATAAACATTGTTTTGACAGCATCGAGGACCAGACGATTAACCACCTGCGGGCATTGTATTAGAGATCAAAAATTCAATGTAAGTTGGTTTCAACAAAATAGGTCCCCCCATAATTGAGAAGACGCATCTCAAACATGGTAAAGAATGGAACTTGAATAATGTGACGGGCAAAAACAAGGCAGGCACGTTTGCAAGGAGAAAATTCTCCAAGACATGCTTCTAATTTCTAAAATGATACTACAGAATACACGATGTTCATGTCAACACTACAATTGAACACAAGCACACAAGATCAAGGTATCAACAATAGAAACCTTCACGCATATGCTCTTGTACAGAAACCCGTCTTGCAATGCCAGACCAGCCAAAACTTACCCTTACACATCTCTACATTTCTTTACTATCAGCTTCACATGCGTCACTCTTCAGAACCTTCAATCTTCTGTAACCCTTGTCAGTACCAAATAACCTAACAAAAGAAAGAGATCCATCAATCATTCATACACAACATGATACCTCAGATACTTTTATTCAATCTTTCCGGCAATGAAATAAAAATGATAACTTCCAAAAATTTATGCATCACTGAGATTGAGATTAGCAGTCAACATTTTGTTACATTAACACGGAAGCATTAGGAGCTCATAATGAGAAAAGAGTATGGAGAACGACGTCCTAAACCTCCAATGGCTTAATGCTCAAGGTTTCATCAGAGATGTGTTAACATATAAATGCCAACTCCTAATTAGTGGCTCTCCGATACCTCTTCTTTTAGCCTGGTGAGACACTTATGTGCCAACAGTATGCTCTCTTTTGGATTCAAGAAACTGAAACTGCATAACAGGTTTTCATTTTTCTGCAAATACACAAGGTACTCAAGTGCTGCTTCACAACTGCCAAGCCTAACTACTACATTTCCAGAGAACCACTCAGATATTTTATTTGCAGTTACAACATCTTTGCTTATGGGCGCACAAGATTTACATTTTCACAGATCTTTATTTCTACACAATTTACTCAACTGTGTAAAAAAATGCAAAGGCCTCTACTTGTTTTAATGCTAAACTACCTCTCTGATTCTTTAGTTTTGCATAATTCCAGTAATGAACCCTAAGTAATATTTGCTTATCTAATTCCAATTTTAAAATTCTGATTTCAGGAACTTTTGAAAAATGAACATAGAAAGGCCAATCAAAGTTGAGGCAATTGCCATGCTCTCAGAGACTGTATGACTGTTACTTCAGAAACAATCATGGCTTTTCCTAAAGAGCTTGTTCCATATGGAGCAGCATTAAGTAGAACTTGTAAGAAAGGAGAACCAACCCTTAGAAAATTCAGACCTTCACCATATTTTGCTATTCTTCCATTTTTTTAATATATGTCTTTTCTTCTTTATTTCCCTTTTCCAGAAAGGTTGTGCAACAGCAAGGATCAACTCCCAAAGTGATGTAAATGTTCTTGATTCTGGTAAAACACAGAAATTTGAATTTTCGCTATATAATCAACACTACCACACAAATTGATCTTCAGCATTTAGAAGCATTTCAATCACAAAACTGACTTTCTCATTGTAAGTTTATAGTGGAGAATTACCAGTCCATGTAAACAAATGTTGAAGAATAGTTTCCAGACTTTGTATAGAGCAGTCGGTGATGATAGTCATGAAAATCAGCCCTGGGAAACAAACGCAGCAGTTTCAGAAATATAGTTAATGTAGAAAAAATGTAGACAGATAAACTACTCCCTCCGTCCCAATTTATGTGATGTACTTTGACTTGGCACGGCGTTTAAGAAAGAAAGGAAGACTTTTGAAACTTGTGGTCTAAAATGAGTCATAGATATTTGTGTGGTTGTAAATCATTTCATTAAGGGTAAAGTGGGTATTTTAAGGTTAAATTGTTACCAAATATAGAAATGTGTCATTCTTTTTGGGACTGACTAAAAAGGAAAGTGTGTCACATAAATTGGGACAGAGGGAGTAATAGATTTTCTAAGGGTAAATTTGTGTACAGACCCTCCATATAATGGCAAGAAGTTTGAGAGGCTCCAAGGGAAATGGTAACCACAATGTGCCTCAACTGTCTCAAGGACTCTAAGTACCATCCACAACCATAATGTTATCAAATGTGGCCCAGTGATGGCTGGACCCACTATTGTAGCAAATCCAAGAAAGAGAATTTCAGCAGGGTGAGCATATTCAGAGGTCAATCCAAATGGTGTTGCATACCTGTGGATATATAAGCACCAGATGTGAATGAATGGACCAAAAAGATAAAAACACAACTGAAATATTGATTTGAAAACAAAATTCTCTTCACTGACTCGTGATGGACACTGTGGACATGCTTGTAGAGCCATTTAGTATGTAAAATCCTGTGTCCCCAATAGAAAACAAAGTCCTCCAGGATAAAGTAGAATAATACTTGTGTTGAGATCACTTTCCTGCAGAAGCAAAATATTCGCAATTCACTCCCAAGACATCAATAAGCAACAAAGCAACTCCTTCGATACCCCACGCCACCCCAACAAAAACAAATAGATTAAGGAAAAAGATTCGAAGACAAAAGAAACAATGTTTTGCAGCTGACAAAATTGTGTGAATCTGTCACCACCACCAAAATTTATGATAATCATATGCAAGTATTTCATTGCTAAGCTTTAGTATATAAAGAACCTGAAAGTACCAGGACGGCAACGGGAGCGTACTTCGCATCCCCATTAATCTAAAGACTGGATAGGATGCCATCATAAGTGGGAGATTAACACAAAAATGATACAGCAACAGGCGAGTGATACATTTCTCCTGGGCTGCAGGGGTATTATTTTTTGTCTGCAACAAATGGGAGGTCAGGAAACCTAATATTGAGATTCAGTATGACAAGGTCAAAATTCCAACTGAAGAAGACATATTAACTATCAGCTTTGAGGAAAAAACCAGGTTATAACGTGAGAGAATTAGGAAAGATAAGAGAAAGAAGAAAGTCAAATGCAAAAAAGATTCAGGTTAAGGAAGAATTTGGATGTTTGTCAGAAATATTTGCTTTCAAAATGAAGTACTCCCTCCGTTTCAAAAAGAATGAACTACTTTCCTTTTTAATCCGTTTCAAAAAGAATGACCCCTTTCCTTTTTTGGTAATACTTTAATTTCAACTTTCCACGTGGCATGTTTAACACCACAAGATTCAAGGGCATTTTGGTACATTTTTCATAACTTTAATTTAGGACCACAAGATTCAAAAGTCTTCTTTATTTTCTTAAACTCCGTGCCAAGTCAAACTAGGTCATTCTTTTTGAAACGGAGGGAGTAATACTTATAAGGGATTCATCGAATATTCTAAATTTAATTGTTCATACAAAATATGAAGTGCTTGATATCTTTTATGCAGGAAGAATGCCAAAAACTGATGAGAAAATCCTTTTGTCATACAACATATAAGAAGTCGTAAATTTCTAGGTAAAACCAATAATCTCCTTTCTGAAATGTTATGCTGCTATCCACTTGGCCTTTGGCGATATCAATGACAATCTCTTTATGTTAGACACATTACAATGCAAGAACATGCAAGATACGTTTCACTTTAACTATGAATCAATTTAAGAGAAATTTCCTTCTTATTTAAGATCTTTTCTGTTCAAGCATTTTAATATAATAAGAAATATAAAAAAAGGGGGCAGAAGAAACAATTAAACTAAAGAGCTTAATGGATATTAAAAGAAAACCAAAAATATTTTATGCAGACAGCACAAAATTGACACCGACAGTTTGAGAATGCTTAATGAAAACAGATGATAAATCCTTGTAATTCATTTAATAGAGTAAGAAAGTGATACCTGAATTTTGTATTTGCTCAACCATCCTGCCCTTTCAAGAAGAATGAAAGGAAGTCCAGACAAGAAGAAGACACTTTCATGAAGAAAGAAACTTCCAAGACAAGCCAATTGAAAATCATTGAAATTTGTAATCAGATACTGAAACATCAAGAAGAAAAATAAGAGCTTCAGGTATTTATCACTTTGTAAATACTCTTAATGATGCAATCTAGATACATGAATTTCATTTAACTGGAAAAAGAATAATATCAAACTGCAAAATTGACTATGGCTTTTCTTGTCGAGTTCACAGGTACATAACGAGCAAATATGGAAGCAGACATCTGCAAGTTATAACCAAGACAAAACGAACTTTAACCTTCCAGAGGTATTTTTATGTTAGGATGTGTTAGTATTAAAAATTACTGTGAGAAACCTTGAAATGAAAAGAAAGGAAAAGAGTAAAGAAAAACACATAACAAGGCTTAGATAGTGTAGCTTTAACACCCCATTGCTTCACCCTGCTTTTTCTTTTGTCTCAAACTGCAAGCCAATGTTTCTACTTTCTAGTCACAAAAGTTCTTAACACTCTCTCTCTACTAACCTCAAGACAGCTCATGACGAGCTACAAACACCAACAATCACTATTAAAATTACGACACTACTACAGATTTCTTTGTGTAGAGACTGGTGTGGACTCGCAAGCCAACCTGACAAGTCACACCATGCCATAACATTCATGGGATTCTAGATTATTATTAGCTCTCCCTATAAAAAAAGAGAGGGTATTTTATATGCGAAAGAGCACCAAGCGAGTGCAACGTATCTGTAAAACGATTTACAGCTTCATAGATCTCAAAAAAGAATCCATAAATCTATCAAATTCCACATCTTCAACCCCCCACCTACCTACCCCCCAAGGCTTTTGTTAAGTGATAATGGAGTACAACATGGGATGTGACATAAGTGCATGTCACCCAAATTCTGCCACTGACTAGAGCCTGGTATATAAGGGGGAGCAGGGTCAAGGGTGAATCCATACTACCCAGCGTTTCGAACGTGGCCAAATACACAGAAAATTCTCTGTTATCCCAAGAAAAAGTTAAAAAATAGAAGTTATTAAGACGGCTAAACATACCATAACAGACCAGTTCCCCGGAAATTTTGAGCAGACTTCCAGACTATGGGGCCTATTTAAGAAGCTGATTATCAACCACTATGCACTGTACAATCCAAATTGTTCCACAGAGAACCTATGGTCCATTTTCTTTTGTTTCAGAGAATGCATCAGCAGGTGAGTAACTGAATCTGCACGACTTACCATGCATGAAACATTTGTTAACCAAGGTCTTCCTCTAATGTTGTATTGATCATAATTGCTTAGTGCTCTCCGTCCATTCAGAAGAGAGACCTTCACAGGAGCTGTAGTTCTATAAATGGCCTTCCTGAAATCCAGGGGATCTTCTTTTCAATTCTTTATTGGTTGTTAGAATTTTATAGTAAGACTTGGATGCCATGTTCCATACTTTGTACACTTTCCATGCTAGAGAATCAGCTTCCAAACATCAGAATTGGAAGCCTTTTAACCTTCTAGGATTCGATTTATGTTGTCAATATCACAATCATTAAACAGCCTCCTAAGTTCTTGAACCTTGTCAAGCTCCCAATCATTCCAATTTCCACAAACAGAACTACAACACTCCAGCTTTCTTTATCCCACTCCAGCACATTTTCAAACCTACTACAACTACAAAACAACAAATGGTCACAGTTTGAGCTCCAACTGCTCCAAATTGGCTACTCATACATATCTTCGGTGTGCTTTAGACCACTCACTTTCTGATGGCGCTGCACTCTGTTCAAGCTATCTATTAAGCCAGTTACTAATCCAGCATGTGTCCTTTTAGTCTCCTAATCCAAATTAATCTCTACGAACTTTCTCCCCTAAAGTTTTCTTTTTTTTTGGGGGATAACCGCGGTGTCCGGGCCAGCTTTCAATTTTCATGCACCTCGACTAATTCTACGGGATACATGCAACCTCCCACCAGCAGCAACAAATACCAGGTAACTCTATTCACCAAGGTGAGAAGAAATCACCTAGCTAACTTTCTCCCCTAAAGTTATACTGCCTATTTTTTTTAATTGAATGACTACTACTCCATAAAATATCAATAATTTCCACAAACGACTGAATGTCAAAAAATCTCCACCACTTCGTATATTATGTAGTACAATCATCAACCTTAATAAAAAAATAAAACTAAAAAAAGGAAAACACAAAGGAGCTTCCGAACAACCAAATCATGCATGGAAAGATAAACTTGTGAGATTACACTACACTACGTATGTTGTTTGTTGTTGTGTGTGCGATATTAACAATGCTGTACCAATTGGCCTCATAAATGCATTGTTACTCATGCAACAAACTAATACAAATCAAACATGCACAACAGACAGATTCTCAACTAATCTCGAGGTTGACAAATCAATTAGATCCACAGAAATAAAAGCCCAATCACAAAAATGCGGTTAAAATAAAAGCAAAAACAGTCGACTCTAGGGCTAATAAACATCAAAAAAAAAAAAAAAGAAGAAGAAGAGAAGTTTTACCGTCCAAGCAGATTCGATCACGGAAGCCATGCTCTCCGACCGGCTTAAAGGGAGAGACGTGGCGGAATTAGCAACAATGAGAGAGAGAGAAAGTTGTGAGAGTATATAGGGACAAGTGTTTGAGGAGGCGCACTATAGAGTGAAAAGCGGGGCCCACTAGATGTAACAGACTGTAAAGGGTATCTATGCTGACTGGTCTCTTTGCATATCTCTATATATACAACAAAACAACTACTTGGTGCAGAGACAAACACATGTGATGTGCCTTTCGACTTTTCATGCACACACATTGTTACTCCCTCCGTTCTAATTTATGTAATGTAATTTGACTTGACACGAAGTTTAAGAAAGAAAGAAAGACTTTTGAAATTTATGGTCTAAAATGATTCATAGATATTTGTGTGGTTGTAAATCATTTCATTAAGGATAAAGTGTGTATTTTAAAGTTAAATTATTACGAAATATAGAAATGTGTCATTCTTTTTAGAATTGATTAAAAAGAAAAGTGTGTCATATAAATTGGGACAAAAGGAGTAGTATTAATTTAGCCCACTCATTCAACTTTTTCTTTTTTTATTTTTTTTATTTGTATTCACACCAAGTAAAACCCGGTTAAAGAAAAAGTGTTTTTACTCCCTTCATCCCATTTTATGTGGCCTACTTTAATCGGGCACGAAATTTAAGAAATAAGAAAAAACTTGGTGATATTTATCAAATTGCCCTTTATTAAAAATATAGTACTACTATCTTTAATTAAGTGGGACCTTATAAATAGGATCAATAAGGATAAAAGAGTAATTGTGTTTTTAAAAAGTAATCAAATAAAGAAATGTGATATTCTTTTTGGGACGAACCAAAAAGAAAAGTAGGCCACATAAAATAAGACGGAGGGAGTATAATATTTCATCCGTCCCAATTTAGGTGAGGTAGTTTGACTCAGCACAAAATTTAAAAAAGAAAGAAGGACTTTTGAAACTTGTGGTCTAA
The DNA here is from genome assembly GCA_031232105.1 of Capsicum rhomboideum. Classification (NCBI taxonomy): domain Eukaryota; kingdom Viridiplantae; phylum Streptophyta; class Magnoliopsida; order Solanales; family Solanaceae; genus Capsicum; species Capsicum rhomboideum. The sequence goes on along the minus strand of CP124713.1, from coordinate 3,474,309 downwards.
AATAAGTCATAGATATTTGTGTGGCTATAAATAATTTCTTAAGGGTAAAATGGTTATTTTAAAGTCAAATTGTTATCAAATGTAAAAATATATCATTTTTTTAGACTTACTAAAGAGGAAAGCAAGTCATATAAATTGAGATAGAGTGAGTAAGATATTTTCGTATTCAAAATTTGAATTTGAAATTTCTAATTATGATAAATCCTATTTATTAAAAAGAGAGAAGAGGAAAGAGTAACCCTATACTTTTATTTATTAACTAAGTTTGCTCCTAGTTATACTTTAGGGCCAAATATATTCCTATCGTTACAAAAGTTAAACAAAAATCAATATATAATAATAAAGAAGAATGTAAAAGAGGTGATATGACACCTTTCTATGGCCACCATTCACAATTATCTTTTTTCTCCTTTTTTTGATATTTTTTCTCATTTTATGCTTAAAAAATAACACTAAAAAGACTATTAAAGGAAGAAATGTCTTGCTGTAATTTATTTTAGCTGCAATTATGACATTTAATAGCAATAATCATGAAATGAAAAATAAATATATGTTTAAAAACATATATGATAGGAGGGCAAGAGACTCATGTATTATTTGGAATTATGATAGGAGAGCAAGAGTCATGTTTTGTTGAAAACTATATAAATACATCATATAGTGTCGCAACTTGCAGGATTTATTTTTACTTTTAGTTCTTCGGTGAACAATTCAATAGTTTATTCTTGTGCCTCATTGGTTGATCAAAAAATTATTGATAGACACCATGCATTTTGGTTTGGAAAAGGTGAGATATTTGTCCGTTTTAGTGATTTATTTTTGTTGTATATACTTTTAACTAAGTTTAGAATATTCTAAATCTAGAGTGAAGATTTTCATCTTATTGTGTGTTAATTCTTTGGACCTTTTAAATTTTATTGTGTTTTTTTTCTAGAACTTGACGTATATTAAGAAAAATGAAAGTTCATGTATACGGATGGGGAGAAAATGAAGCAACAAACGATTAAACTGGCTTATCTCTTAGTTAGTATTGAGGTGGTATTTATCCTATTTTTAATTTCTTTTGTGTAAGCTTAAGTTATATTCTTGATCATAACTTCACTTAAGAGATATATCATGAAAAAATTGTTACGATTTTGATCCAAACATTTAAATTTTAAGCCAAGGATGATTAGATGAATAATCATGGATGAAGGACAATGGGACGTTTTTCAGTGTGCCTATTAGTTTTAATATCACATTCATTTGCCTCTATATTGATGTTGAGACATATTAAAAAATATTTTTATTGGTGATTAAATAAATATTTGTATGTAGACATATCGAATATTCATGTATTAAATTAATATGGTATTTGATTTGCAATTTAGATATTCAAAATTTTAAAGACTAAAAAGAGGCAAAAGAAAAAGAAAGATCTTGAAGATCAACAAGCTATTCCTATCGATTGAGGATGCTAAGAATTTAGGGAGAAGGAGAATTGTTCTTACAGGGACTTATGTATAAGAAGCGAAAAATGTGGAGGGTGCATTCTTGACTTAGTTTATACAAATAATGTTTCTATCATTTATGTTACTTATTTAATTAGAAAATATAATTTTCATTATTAAATTTGAAACAAAGATTATTTGATCATTTTCTTATATTTTATGACCGTACGAAGCACGGACAAATTTACTAGTATCTCAATATTTAACACTTGTTTATCATGGCAATTTAAAATGTCCCATGACCTAAGATTTGCGTGAGGTGGACGCGATATGGCATGCCACCTCACCGCTAGATTTTTATTCTTTTTCCTTTCCTATCTACTAAAATGCCACGTGGCTTAACATTTGTGTGAGGGATGTTTTTAACAGAGATGGGTCAAATATACCCCTGTACTATTAGAAATAGTTTAAATACATCTCTCGTTGTACTTTCGATCCAAATATACTCATGTACTGTTAGAAATAGTTAATATACCCCTCGTTATATTTTAAATCCAAATATGTTCCTCTCGATATATTTTGGGTTCAAATATACTCCTCTCATTATATTTTCGATCCAAATATATCCCTCATTATACTTTTATGTTGATTTACCCCCCCCCCCCCCCCTCCCTTTTTTTTTTACAAACGGACACGTGATGAGTTTCAAAATAAAAATAACTCATTATCAAATGTAAATATTTATGTGTTTCACTTTACAAATTCACTTATTTAATCCATCCCCGACCCACTCCCTCGATTCATACAAAAACAATATACATATTCACAATTTATATCTCTATCATCTAAATATTTTCATGGCCTCACAGCAAATAAACTTCTTTACACGAAATTTTTAAATTTCGATATGTAAGAAAAATTATTTTCTTTTTGTCATCATTTTTTGGTCTTATATCAAATCTTAAAACTTATATTTGAAATAATCAGTTAAGGAAGATTACCATATATAAATATAGAAAAAACTTTCTATATCTGATAAATGAATCATTAATGTCAATGGAAAAATATTCAGAAATAGATGGAGCAAAGACTTTAAAAAGTTTGGATTAATAAGAAGCAGATCTTTAAAAAAAGAGAAGAAAAAGAAATAGAAGATGATAAGAAACAAAAAGAACTTAAAATGGAGGGTGGATGTCAAAAATTAGGGTAAATTAACATAAAAGTATAATGACAGAGGTATATTTGGATCCAAAGTATATCAGGAGGGGTATATGGACTTAAAGTATAACGAAAGAGTATATTTAAACTATTTACAATAGTACAGGGGTATATTTGGACCCAAAGTATAAGAAAAATGGTACATTTAGACCGAAAGTATAACGAAAGGGCATATTTAGATTGAAAGCATAACGAAAAAGATATATTTGAATTGAAAGTATAACAACGGTATATTTAAACTATTTCTAATAGAAGAAAACTTAGAAAATAAAAACAAAACGGAAATGGAATCAAATCTATCTGTGTTTTGGTTTGACTTATATATTCCTCCATGACCTAACATTTTTTCAAGATATTTCTGACTAGTTAAAATTGCAAATAAAATTATAATGTGTCAAACAACAAGGTGGTAGCCATTTGGCTGAGATGAATTATCGTAGATCTGTTATTTCTTACGCATTTCTTTCCATTAGCTCTCCAAGCTTCATATCTTGTCCCGCGCCAAAAAGACATGTTTTCTCGACCAAAACACCAAAAGGGGTTCTTCCTAGTTAATCAGCGAACCCCAAATATTTTTAACTGACTTCAGTTGGCGCCAGACTCTTATGGAAGTAAAGACAGTCCTGCTTCTAATTTAGTTCTTATGAAGTTGGAATATTGCCAAAGCATTGGACAATATGTAGTGTTTGTACTAAATCAAGATTAAACAAAACTTGAAGTTTATTACAGGATATTGATATTCAAAGTGTTCTCTTACAATAAAACAACAAAGAAACTACTACTATTAAACTTTATAACTACTCAGCTATGGTAAGACAACATTAAGAAACATACTAGACTATATATTCTTATTAATTTAAAGAACAGCTAGCAACTAAATGCAACTGATCTTATAGTGTGTTTGGGATAAGTGGCAGCGATAGGCCATGGTACGTAGAAGGTGGCAAATTTGTTGGTGGGATGGGTGGTGTAGTTCATGGAGTGCTTAGTGAAAGACCGTATGGCGGATAAGGGGGTGAATATGTAGTTGGTGGTGGTGGTTGTCCATAAGTAGGAGTTGGTGGTGGGGAGTATGCAGGGGGAGGAGGCGAATGTGCAGGTGGAGGGGGGGACGTTGGTGGTGGAGGTGAGTATGTAGGTGGAGGAGGGGAGTATGTTGGTGGTGGTGGAGGGGAGTATGTTGGTGGAGGTGGTGGAACTGAGTATGTAGGTGGAGGAGGCGAGTGAGTTGGTGGTGGAGGATGTCCATGATGACTCGGAGGTGAAGGTTGATGGTGGCTTGGTGGATGATGTCCTCTAGGTGGCGTGTTCCCTTTAGGAGGTGGTGCATGTCCATGTGAAGGCGGCGAATGAGGTGGTGGTGATGGTTGTGAGTACGTAGGTGGAGGAGGTGAATAAGTCGGTGGTGGAGGATGTCCATGATGGCTCGGAGGTGAAGGTTGATGATGGCTAGGTGGATAATGCCCTCCGGGTGGCGTGTGCCCTTTAGGAGGTGGTGCATGTCCATGTGAAGGCGGCGAATGTGATGGTGGTGATGGTTGTGAGTACGTAGGTGGAGGAGGTGAATAAGTCGGTGGTGGAGGATGTCCACGATGACTCGGAGGTGAAGGCTGTTGATGACTTGGTGGATGATGTCCTCTGGGTGGCGTGTGCCTTTTAGGAGGTGGTGTATATCCATGTGAAGGTGGCGAGCGTGATGGTGGTGAATATGTGGGTGGAGGAGGTGAATAAGTCGGAGGTGGAGGTTGCACTTGAGGAGGAGGAGGCGAATAAATTGGTGCTGGTGGTGGTTGTGCATATGTAGGTGGAGGAGGCGAGTGAGTTGGTGGTGGAGGATGTCTATGATGACTCGGAGGTGAAGGCTGATGGCTTGGCGGATGATGTCTTCCAGGTGGTGTGTGCCCTTTAGTAGGCGGTTTATGTCCATGAGACGGTGAAGGTGGTGTGTGCCCTTGAGATGGCGGATGGCCGCCACCATGAGACGGTGGAGGAGCACCATACGATGGTGGTGAATAAGGTGGAGAAATCACGGGAGACGGGGGCGGTAAATGTCCTCCATGCGGTGGAGGATTACCAGATGGTGGTACATGACCATGCGAAGGTGGTGGGTGGGCATGGCCTGGTGGAGCGTGTCTCGGAGGTGCTGTAGTTGGAGCACTCGGCGGTTGATAGCCATGAGAAGGTGGTGGTTGGCTGGTAACAGGCGGAGTGTTACCACCATATTGTGATGTTGCTGCAGAATAGTCTGCAGCAACAAAAGAAAGAATAATAGAGCTCTGTAGCAGAAAAAACAAGGCGAAAAAATTTCTTAGCTTCATTGCGACCTTGCCTGTTGTGAACACTCAAGAGTACAATCTTCATTTTATAGTATTAGTTGACAATCAACATGACTGAAATACTTGAGTAGCGAAGACACTTGCCAGATCCACCAGATAATCAGCAAAATCCTCATGCAGAGCTTCCAATTTCCTAACCAAGACAATCACAAAGCCTGGAAGAAAAAGTGGAAGAGATTTGTTTTTTTACTTTCTTTGATTGACTATAAGCGTAGTATTTCTACTTTAATGACGGAATGTTTATGATAACTAGAGTGAAGTCACCTTCTCACATTCCCAATATTTGTTTGTTTGTTCTCGAATTCAATGCAGATAAGGGATTGTAAAAATGATGAAAAAATCTATTCATCTAGTTTTACAACAATCACCTGATATAAAGGGAATAGAGTTCTGCATGTCGGTGAATTTCCTCCTTTTGATGAGCAAGTTATATAGACATCATGAATGCATAGCTCCTCAGTTACAACAACATACCCCGTGTAATTCGACAAGCGAGATCAAAAAAGGATAAAGTGTGCAACATTAACCCTACCTTGAGAGGTTGAGAGGTTTTCAATAGACCCTACAGCTAGAAGTCGCTAATAATTTAGATCACAATATTTCTCAGAAAGTGACTAATAACTTCCATCATAGCAAAATTCAATAAGATCACACTCAATTCTGAACAACAGACTATTAATATTTGATTCACCTCCACATGTAAAGATAGCCTGGTACAGACCCACAGACAAACCATAATGTCATTATTGTGTAATTCTCGCTATTATAAATTCCTTCTTTGTTGGGCCGTATAATAAGAAGAAATCGATCGGCAACGCAATTTTTTTGTCAGAAAGCCATCATTTTATAAATATAATGAAGCAGAAACTTGCAAACCATTCGGCTCACAACTCGCATATAAAATACAATATAATTAGAGGGGTAAACTAGAAAGGTGGCTGGAAAGAGGCAAACGTTTTAGTATCAACCATAGATTGCACTGCGATTACAAACGGAATGTATTTACACGTCAAATCATAGATTGCACGAGCAAATTTAAATAAGATAAACCACCCACCAAGAAAAACAGAGAAAAATAGTCTGGCTCTGAGGCCACCATCCAAACTACAGTTAAAGTCAAATTATCATCTGAAGACACATGGTCCTAAACTGAAACATCTGCTTCCCCCTTCATTGGAAAGCATTCTTGTATGATGAACATTACAGAGGCCAACATCTTCGACTGCTCTTTCCCAGCACATAAGAATTTCTGCATAAAATAACCGTCTTTAGAATACCAAATTACAAAACATTTCAAGCATACACCATGCATAACTACGCAAAAGCTGAAAGATTGCTTTGATGAAGAGAGAAAAGCTGAATTCAGCATAAGAGACTGCCACCTCAAAAAAAAAAAAGGTGACTGCAAATTAAGGGATGAAATTTAAGCATCTTTTGCTCGTATAACTCAAACAGGAGCACAATTGTTAAACGCACAATTGTTAAACGTACAATAGTTTACAGCTACAATATCCACGTTAATGAGAAAAGGAACAAAGCCTGATATGACTAAGATAAAACACTTCAAGAATAGTCATGCTAGAGGATCAAGAGATCAACCATACAAAATACACCTTAGTATAGATCTAAGGAGATAAACCCTCGTTTTAATCCATGATGAAGTACCATTTCTAGAGTTAAGTAGCCAAAGTTTGCCAAAATTAAATAGCTGATGCGCCAAATTCCATGTATGTGTATAGGTTTTGCTTATAAACAAAATCAACTAATCAACTGCAATTTTAGGAAAAGGACATGAAAGTCCTCATCAACTGAGAGGCTTGGCATTTAAGCATACAGCCTTGACGTTTGGCCATGAGAGTTTTTCACTTTTTTCCCGGAAATTTTTTTCACTTTAGTGAAAATTGTACTTTTTGGCCATAAGAACTCCAAATCCAATTTGGAATTGTATCTGGAAAAGTGAAAACAAACTTGTTTTCACTTTTCTCACAAAAAGTCAAAAACAACTCCAATTTATATTCATGACCAAACACAGCTCCAACTTCAACTCTAACTCCAATTCCAACTCCAAAAAATTTTGGTTTTCATGGCCAAACACCTACTATATGTCATTGCACATATCTTACAGAAAAAGATGGATGTTAACTTACAATTGACTTTAATCATGGAAGTAATAGAGAAGGATAAACACATGACTATGCGAGCCAGTATAATGCCTTCCAAAAATTATAGGGAGATAACGAAGTGAGAAAGGGAAGGGATCACTTTGAAACATATTTTTAAATTTCATAATGATCAACACAATTTTTATTTAAGTTTTTTAGAGTGCCTATTATAATTAAGTATTTGTGTTTTTTTAGAGTGCTCGTCTCTCAGGTTTTATATTAGTTTCTTTTTTGTTGAAGAGCATTCTAAAACAAATTACTGGAAATGCTCCAAAATAAAAGAACTTCACTGCACTTGCAAAATAATTGTCCACACCCACTTACAAGCATGTTAAGCACTATAATACACCTTATCCCTTCTCTTTCCTATCATCACTTTCACTTTAAAGTTTGAAAAGTCTGGTGATAAGAACCATAATAGCTACTTCCCTTTCAATCATCCATTGTAACGCTTTCTCCAGTCTAGTCGTCACTAGCTTCTTTGTGGGCAAGAAATAAAGATGGAATAAAATATGGTATATATATGTTGAAAATTGGATGCCAATAAAACTTTTGCTTTAAAGCCTACACGAGGCTTTTGTCATACCACTTCGGCACTTCCCCACACCCAAAAATAACACTTGAAGCCAAACCTATAAGAAATGGGAAAATTGGGAACAACAACAACATACCCATTATATTCCCACAAAAAATAGAGCGAGCAATAAGCTAGCCTAAACACCCTTTAACATTGAAAACATATTTTTTTTCATAACCGTGGTGTCTAAACCAGCTTTTGCGCACCTCGACTAAATCCACGAGATACCTGCTACCTCCCACCAGCAACAAATATCAGGTGACTCTGTCCACCAAGGCTAGGACAGATGGGAAGAATCACCTAGTGTTTTTTGTCTCTGCTGGGGTTTGAACTTGAGACCTCAGGCTCTCAACCCACTTCATTGACCACTAGGCCACACCCTTGGGTGCCATCAAAAACATATTTTCTTATCAGGAAAGAATATAACAACAACATATTTTCTTTCCCCAGACCCCACCTGGCGGGAATACACTGGGTATGTTGTTGTTGTTGTTGTTGTTGAACAATATAAGTGAATCCCACAAGTGAGGTCTGAGGAGGGTAGAGTGTACGCAAACCTTATCACTACCCCGTGGAGGAAGGTTGTTTCCGAAAGACCCTCGGCTCAAGTGCAGCAAATCCAGGTACTTATCAGGAAACACTAAAATTATATTAAAGAAAGCAGCGCTAAGGTGTGCCGTGACACATACATGTCCAAAAGCAAAAGGGATGTCCCTTCATGTGCACAGTCTATTTTACATTCTTGCTCCATAAAGCAAAAAAATGACCAAATTTTTCGTTAATCTTTCACTTCTTATACTAATTATCTTCCCTCCGAAAGGCAATCCCAAATGATTAATCATCATTTTGATCCATATTTTTGCATGATGTAGCATCACATAATGGTCCCTTGAAACTTAATCGCGTCTAGTTTTCACGAATTATTAAAACAGAAAAGGAGGAAAACAGCATCAAAAGAAAGTTAATGGGCAGAGCTCTATGCTCAAATCAATCATAGACTGCTCTAATTTTAATGGTACCTATAGAGCACCTTAGCTAGGTTGAAGAAGAAAGAAAAGGGAAAATATCAAATTTTCATAGCAAAACTTCTCCTTGGAATAGACCCTAAAAAAGGATTGGAGGAGTTAAAAACGCACAATAAGTCACATGTTTATCCAATGAAAGTTGGATACAGAATTGGGAAGAAGAAATATGAACATTCTATCATTAAAAAGATGTGGTCATTCGTAAACCAATGATAGAGGATACCATACAACTAGAAAACCATTCAGTAACCTTAGTTGATATTGAGGGAGTAGCAATCTACCTTGACTTACAAGTTGCAAGGAGATAAATAGAAATAAGTGTTGGTTTTGATAGAGATATGTTTTAAAAAATTGCTGGAAAATATGAAAAGAGTAAAATCTAAAACAACATTATGATACAAAATAGAATCACGTGTAGTAAAGCTTTTAGATTTTAACGATAGTAAACTTAGCCACATAAAATAGTGTCATTACACGGTTAAGATTTTAGGTCCTGAAGCCAGTAAACTTTGCCAGTTAAAAAATAGTCAATATGAATGAACTACAAAGCAAATAATATCAAGAAATAACATTCATGTCTTTTAAAAGGGATGGAAATGAACAGGGCAACCCATAAACACATTTTATAGAAAGAGGGGGAAATGCATGGCTCGAGGCTTATTCCAACCCTGGTATATATGCATAACATGAGATCAGCATAGGCATTTGTTTTTAAGGGTCGTTTGTTTGGAAACAAGTTATACCGGGATTAGTTATCCCACCCTCAAGATGGGATAAAAATAACACTACAATCCCGGGATAACTAATCCCTGGATGAGTTATCCCATGCATTTTATTCCACCAAACATGAGATAATCCCGGGATAAGCTCATCCTAAAATTAATCCCGGGATTAGTTATCCCTTATCCCTTGTACCAAACGAGCCCTTAGGGCACAGAAACAAAATCAATATAAAACAGAGGTTTCTTGATAATATCATTACATAGAGTCATGTTGAATTTTTCATGGAAAAATGGCAATGTGGCAAGTAGACCAACCTTAGATGCAACTGGGAGAGCACATACATAAGCTATGAACTTTTGCTTCATAAGAACCGAGGTTTTTTATCTGTTGGCTTCAAAATCTGGAAAGAGCACATCAGATTTTCATCCACACTCATCATCGCACCAGCATTATCAAATTCGCCACAGTAGTTTGGTGCAGAAAATACTGTAACTAGCTGCCTTTCAGCAAAAAATTCATAACCATCCTCCACAACCTAGGTAAGAAATATCCTAGTCAATACTAGAAACCATAAAGAGAAAATCACAAGTTAAACAGAAGTACCTGATGGGCACGACAAACAAGGTCCATATCATGTTGCATCAAGAACTCTGCCACTTTATCAGGACCAAAGGTATATGAGACGCCCCTGTCATTCATTCCCCAACCTTTAACTTCCCTACTAGGATCTGACCAAAGTAAATCACAAAGTAAACCAGAATCTGGAACATCTGTTGGACGAGGTAAATTTCGTATCAGATCTAAGTCTGTTAGATCTGGAGAAAGGCCTCCGTGCATGCAAAGTATTTTATCATCTATGAGAGCTGCAACGGGAAGACAGTTGAAACAATCAGTGAAGACTTTCCACAGCCTCACGTTGAATCGGCGCTTACATTCATCATAAAATCCATATATACGGTTAATAGAAGCACATTCATGATTCCCTCTTAACAGAAAGAAGTTCTCTGGGTATTTAATTTTGTAAGCAAGTAGAAGACATATAGTCTCCAAGCTCTGCTTGCCACGATCCACATAGTCCCCTAAAAACAAATAATTAGACTGGGGAGGGAATCCACCATATTCAAAAAGCCTCAGAAGATCACCATACTGTCCATGAATATCACCTAGAATCCAGAACAAAAACAAAAGAGATTGGTTAATTAGTTGAACCAAATACAACAAGGATTGATTATGACAGATTGCCCCAACCAACCACCCATCCCCCAACAAAGAAACATAAAAATGAAATGGAAGTAATGAAGAGGAGGACAAATAAGGAAAAAGAATCATGTTATGAAATAAAAATACTTATTGCTAAAAGATATATTAGATAGAAACAATATAAAATTAAAACAAATGACAACATGATCCCAAGGGAAGTATGAATGAAGAAGCAATTCAAAAGGCAAATCGAGTAAAGATTTCTAGAGACTAAATTCTCACTCTTTCAGGAACTAGAAGAATACTCTCAGTGAAAACATATAGACTCTACTCTATCCTTTCTCCCACATCCTATCAAACTACAGCCAAACAGATTAATCAAGAGCCTTGTAATCTTATCAAACTACAGCAAAACAAATAAAGAGTCGTGCTACTTACTAAAGGCAAAAAAACGAACATTAGGAGCAGAGCGTCATGTGATATATCAAAGCAATGTCATCGAAAAGCAGATACACAATTCAACTGTATCCCACGAGTACACAAATATTTTGCACATTTTACATTAAAACTCTGTTTGAATTGTTGTTACATATTGTTTCATAATGTATCATTTTGTATTGTATTGTATTTTTTAATGAATACAAAATTTGGATAGATTGTATCGCTTTTCTGTCGTTGCGTAATGTCATACATGATACATCAACCATTTGAAGATAAACCTACAAGAAAAGACCGGTCGGGGCAGAGCTACTATTAAAATGGTGGGGTAAAGGATAAATTTTTAATTTTTTTTTTGATAAGGTAAGTGTGGGGTAAAGGATAAAATAGGATTATGAAATAATAAGTAAAGACAAAATAAGGAAAAAAAAAATAAGAAAAGGATGCAATCACAGCAAATTGGTTGTTACACAAAATGGGACTTTTTGTCGTTACCTAACGATTGATTTAACGTTGCTACCTAACAATTGATTTAACGATACGACACGATAAAATTTAAGTAACAATCAAAACAAACATTGTATTTAAACTAACAACACGGTACAATACAATAGGTGACAACCATCCAAACAAGTTGTTTCCCTACAAGTAAGCCACCATAGTGGAAGAGTGGACAAACTGTGCAATCATCCTCTACAAATTGATAGGACCATCACCATTAACTCACAAGTTTCAGGTCAAAGAAACTCATTTTTCAAAGTCATCGACAATTTTTAACATTTAACAGCTCGGAATGACATTCAATAAACAAATTTAAGGTCTTCAAGCCTTACAAGTTACAACTACAAAGAAAAATGGGCAGCCCGATGCAATAAAACTCCCACTATGCACAGAGTCCGAGGAAGGGCCGGACCACAAGGTCTATTGTTCGCAGCCTTACCTTGCATTTCTGCAAGAGGCTATTTCCATGGCTTGAAACCATGACCTCCTAGTCACATGGAGGCAACTCTACCAATTACTCCAACGCTCCCCTTCTACAGGAACAAACAACTCAAATGCAAATATGAAGATGCATGTAATAATGATTAACCTACACAAGAAAAGTAAAAAGAGGTCACAAAAAAGGATTTATTTTTTTTACCGCAGATCTTGATAGGAGCTTCAAGCTCCAAAAGATTAGGCTGCTGAAGGAAGATTTCTCTTGCAGCAGTACAGAGAGAGCGAATCTCAGCCTCTGAAAGCTGAACCTGCCTAACAGTTCTTGCATTCCTAAACTCCAATAGCCTGTTGATTATGTCGTCAAGAACTGCAGGCTCTATCCCCTGCCCATTTTGAGCCATCTCCCTTAACAAAACCTAAAAAGAAACCTTTTTTTTTCAACTGGGGTGTCTCAATATACCCTAAATGAAACCCAAAATCCAAGAAAACACAAACCAACACAAGAAATTCAAAAAACAAGAAAATGGGGTCACAAATTACCCTAAATAAAACCTAAAAATCCAAGAAAAGAAAACACAAACGAAAGTGAAAAAACAAGAAAATGGGGTCTCAATATACCCTTAAAAAAAACTAAAAATGGGGTCAAAGTTTTTTCCAAGAATCCATTTTTTCTTGTGGGAAAGAAGAAAAAAAAAAGACTAAAAGTTTTGATTTTGATGGTACTCTTGCGGGGGTACGGGGTGAAATAATTGGATGTATAAAGAAGAGGTGAGATATTTTTGGGGGCGGAGGGGGCTGCAACGCAACACTCCGATGTGTCGGAGTCAATGTATCTTTTTGCAGCCCTTGACCCTCCCTCCTTCGTGTGGCTCTGTGTGAATTTTTGGTATTACTATAAATCTCAGAATCTAGGGTTCCTTTTGACTTAAATTGGCGTTTGGATAATATTTTATTGTGAGACTTTTCGGGTCGGATTCCAAACCAGTATTTAAAACTTGGTTTGGAGTTTGGACATCAAATAATGTTAGAACTTGAAAAAATGTCGAATTCAAAATCACTTTGTGGGAATATATTAGGCGGCAATGGGTTTGAATCGGCAATTATATTAATCTTGATTTATGTATAAATTTCAAAAATGTGTGCCTAGTTGAACTGGAGGGCCTCCAAGTCTCACAATATATGTAGGCTCATTTACATAAATGGTATACTCCCACCATTTCATAATAAGTGAATTATTGAGGTAATACATACGTATTAAAAAAAAATTAAGACATAAATTAGATATTATTTTGTATTTTTATCCTTTTTAATTAATTATCAAACTACGCTTGAAAATTCCAAACATTAATCATAATAATTACTCCCAATACTCACTTAAGCTTTCAATTTTTACTCCTAGTACAAAATCCAAAATGAGGATCTTAGAATGATTAATTGTTAATTGAAACAAAATTTTTGGAGGTAAAACCTTAACAAAAATTTAGATAGAGTCAAATTTAAAAAATTAATTTCCTCTTAAATTTATTCTATAAAAAAAGTTTACTTTCATAAATATTGAAGTAAACATGGCTACAATAAAAAATGATCTAAATATTCTATTTGAGTATAGTACAAATGAACTTCATGACCTCAATGTTGAGGTAGATCATAATGTTGATGAATATTCAATTCCCGACCTGAATTTGGATCCCTTAATTCAAAATATAAGATGAATGAAAAAAGAAAGGAAGTTACAAAGTGTCATAGTCAATTGGATCTTCAAAATCAAAATCCATAAAATCTCTTAATTCGCTTTCAAATTTTGTTTTTCAAATTTGGTACGAAGATGAATGAGAATAGAAGGGAAGTTATAAAGTGTCATAGTCAATGGAAATCTCACTCACATTAATGTAAGAATTTTCCAAGAAAATAATTCAAACAATCAATATATATAAAGGAGAAACATATATGAGGTGATGTGACACATCTCTATGGCTTCCATTTGCAATTATCTTTTTTCTCCTTTTTTTTTTTTTGATATTTCTCTCTCCATTTTACTATATAATAATAATATAATAATATAATAATTTATTTTAAAGTATTTTTTATTTTTCTTAATTATGTTATTTTATAAGTCATCTTCATAACTCACACCACTTCATTTTTATAACTTCTATTTTAATAATATCCATTAATCTTGTGCCTTTAACTCCACATTCCTCGTATTCACAACTCCTACTCTTAATAATCTTCCTTACTTCTATGTCTTTTCAAGTCCATACTCCATAACGCCTAAATAATATGTTACTTTCAAGTCCATACTTCATTACTTCTATGTCTTTGCTCACAAGTTTTTGTCTCTCTCTGCTTCTTCATCAAAAACAACACTTGATTCAAGGTATGTTGCTTTCTTTGTTCTCCTTTATGCTATTTAAAATACTCTTAAATTTATTTTTAGATTTGTTTTAACAATAGGATAGATAATTAGTTCAAGTTCTTTTGCCACATTATTTAGAAATAACTGATTGGTGAACTTAATTTTTTTCTTGAACAAGTCACGTTTATGTCTGGTCAAGCATTCGCTTCTTTGTGAAGAAATAATGTTTGGTTTAAGATATGTCATTTTCTTAGTTCTTCTTCATGCTCTTTATAATGCTCTTTAGTTTATTTTCAGATTTGTTTTAACATTAGGATAATTTACTTCAAATATTTTTACTGTATTATTTAAAGGTTTGTAGCATATTCGTGATTTATGAACTCTTCCACCCCTACTATTTGTGAAAAATAGCTTTGTTAATTAATAGATCATTTTCATTAATTATTATATCAAAAGAATTAATTAATATTATAATAGACTACAACAATAATAACAACAAATACAGTGTAATCTGACAAGTAGAATTTGAAGAGGGTAGATGTTCGTAGAGTTTGTTCGTATCTAGATTCAAAATTGTGCAATCAAAGCAAAAATATAAATAAAAACCTGAATCAAAATTATGAGAAGAAATAAAGAACAAATCAATTTAGATGAGAATGTATGCTACTAAACAAAAGGGGTAAAGCGTGAATAACAAAATGCACTTACATAGCTATTCCATCTACGGGGTTGATATAGTTTAAAGTGTCAACAGATAAAATTTTGGACAATTGCAGAGAAACCTCTAGAGAGTTCCTTTTTGTGACTCTAAGGAATGCTATTCCCAATTCTTTAAAAGTTAAAATAAGGAAAACATGTTTTTATTTAATTGAGGAGAAACAACATATTTAAATTTTTATTTTTAACTATTTATTTGACGATTTTGATGTTGGTATTTGTTAGGGTAAATGAAAAACTGATCAATTCTCTCTATTAATTGTTATCGTTATATTTTAATTCTTTTTATCTTGAAAACGCTTTCCTTTCTTATTTTGATTTTCGTTCTACTAACTTTTTTTCTTCTTATTTTCCAGTGATCTTTTTTTGTACTGGTTTGAAATTTAGCGATTGTTCTTAACTTTGGTGGTACAAATTGAAGTAGAGTAGAATATATCAAATGATGATTTTTCTATTAAATAAAAAGATATAAGAAAATTAAAAGGGTGAATTCTCATTGTAAAGTAATAGAAAATTCTATCAAGATATTTTTTCATTGTTCAACGATTTTTTTAATTTAAGTTCTACTTGCTTATATATTTGTTTAGTATATATACTGCAGATTAAAGCACTAGAGTATATATACTGCAGATTAAAGGTTTAACTTCATTGAAGGTACAAAAGAGAAATAAAACAAAATCATTATTATGAAATATATTTTATTCATAAAAAATATACTATCCCACATTTAATAGATATAAAATTTGTTAAAATTTATTTAATTTCTTTCATCATTTGAAAACAATCTTCATAATATAATTAAAATGGGTGATAATATTACAATTAGATAGTAAAGTGGATATAAAATTAATCAGAAAGGAAATATAAATTCTGTAACAATCGCGCGGCCAAGTTTTCTAGTAAGTAAATATGAGCAATTAAGTTTCTTAAATTCATCACATAGAAAATTTAAATGAAGGATAAAAATGGGAAAAAAATCCAACATTACTCTTGAAGATTGAACAATTAACTTACTATGGAATATTGAAAAATGCCTCAACAATTAACTTATTATGAAATTGAGGGAGTAATATATAATCTTATTTACCAATTATATTACATCTTTTAGTTTACAGATTATAGCCTAACATTTTTTTACCAAATATAGCTAAATACATATATAATACATTTCTAACACAATTTTATTATAATAACACATAAACTAATTTAAATAGTATTTAAATGTTTGAAATTTAGGTATAATACATTTTTAACATCATTAATAAGAGAAAAAATAAACAACAATTGTAATACATTTTGAATTCAATATATTATACATATTATAGACGTATTTCAATGTACGTGATAAATATATATAATTAAAACATTCTTAATACAAATATATTATAAGTATTATATGTGATTTTTTTCAAACATTCCATTAGATTAAAGGACATTTTTGTACATTTGACATAACTTTAATTTAGGACCACAAGTTCAAAAGTCTTCTTTGTTTTCTTAAACTCTGTGCCAAGTCAAATTAGGTCATTCTTTTTTAAACGAAGGGAATACAATTTTAAAAAACTTCACTTTTCTTCTCCGGTGAATCACCACCACCAGACCTCCGTCGGACCACCATCCCCAATCAAACAAGCCACCAAGATACCGTTCAACCTACCGGAAACCACCACCACCTCTGATAGAACGCGAAAGGAAACACCTAACGCCACCACCACTCTTCTCCTCATTTTCCAGTGAAACACAATCTCCGGTGAAGTCAAACTCTACCCAAGCAGTGGTGGTCCAGCAGTGGATCAGTGGTTTATGGGTCTGATTCGTCCGAGTTTATGCTGATTTCACCGGTGTAAAGTCGGATTCACGTAGGAGAAGAAGGGAGCACAACCCATCTTTCCCTTTTCCGACCGCAATCCACCCACCATCATGTCCAGACTCCATCTCCGGGGAAGTCAATTGTCGGAGTAACCAAATTAGCCATCACTTCGGCGAAATGAACAACACCACAACAGTCACACTACCACCGTTCTCTTCTTCGATTCATCTCCCTTTTTTTCGGTCAACCAACAGTGGTGGTTGTAACCAGCAAACTTCAATTCATGATTTTAGCTATTAAAGGTAAACGTAGGCTATATCTGTAACAAAATAAAAGTATTATTATTTAGGGTAATAGTGTCTTTATATTATAAAATTTATGTAATTGTCCCATATATTTAATCTTAATTTGCTAATATTTTGTTGTTGTTGGTTTTATTCAATTTGATATGGTCATTTAGTACTTTGTTCGTTGATGTTTTATTAAGTTCACAAATTCTTTGTTACTATTATGTTATTTGATTTATTTTTTTTGAGTTGAGGGTCTATTGGAAATAGTCTTTTACCTCTAAGGTAGCGGTACGATCTACGTACAATCTACCCTCCCTATATTTCATTTTGTGTGTTTATATTGGCTATGTTGTTATTATTTTTGTTGATGTTATTTGATTTAATTAGCCTAAACATTTATTTCTTAGCTAATTATGATTCTATCTTTTGGTGTGGGTTAATTTTATGTGGTTATAGTACATTTTGTGCTCTTGAGATTTTTATTTTTTTTCGCAAGTCCTAATTTTATTATATTTATAATTTGCTATTATAATTGTTTCGCAATAGATTTTGAAGATATACACTACACACATATTTAAAAAATTCTTTATATTTTAAAAATTCATACTAATTAGTATGGGAAAGACGTGCCCAGAAAACTAGTATAATTATAAGTAATAATCTTCTTTAAATTATTTGCTCTAACTTCTAAAATTTTTACTATCTTATAAACTGAGCGATGATGCAATTACTATTTCAATTACTAGCTTGTAATGGCATAGTAAAGTGAACCTAATGTGATTACTTTTCATTATCATCTTCACTTATCACTAAAATAACGATAGTAAAATATTTGAAGTAATCTCACAAATAAGATTTGAAGAATCTTTACAAATCATCATCGTGATTAATCATCACCACATGATTTTTATCATTAACTATCTTTTTACAAATATTACCACTAACTAGGAAAGTACGTAACTAGTGAGAAGAAAAGAAAAAAAAAATGGAAAGAAAGGAAGAAATAAGAAACAAAAAAAAAAAAAAAAGAAGACAAGGAACAAGTACCCTCAAACTATATATGAAGTTGCTATGACAAACTTTACGGAAGTTTTACTATCCGTAAACTCATTTTTCCTATATTTTTGTGTTCCTTTTGTATTGACATGGCTGTCAAGTCGGCATAAAAGGGCACAAAAATATTTAAAAAATAAAGTTAAGGGGTGATAGGACTCTATAAAATTTAGGTGTGTCATAACAACTTCGATTATATTTTCTATATTTCTTCATGTCAGAAACTGAAAAGATCAATGAGCTAAGAAGATATATCGCTATATTTATACTTCAAATTGATACTATATGTTCTTTAAGTTTCATTTTTTCTGTTAAATTTATTTTTTTGTTTAGTCTTTGAGATTTGCTAATTGAGTGTAATATCACTTCTGCCTAACAAATGTGAAGTTGGTGGAGATTTGTATCTTTCTTTTTTACTGCTACATGCCAATGGAACCTACCTTTGTGTAGGAATGGTACTAGTTTACCATTTTTCACGAGCTTAATAGAAATGTATCACTTAATTGATTGAATATTTGTGAAATTAGGTATCAAGAGCTCAATTTCAAAAATTGGTGTATTTCGAGGCTCAATTATTGCAGAGAAAGGACTCAATATTACAATATTCAAATCGAAAAATCAAATTGAAATAAACCGAATCAAAGTTACATAAATCGAATTGAATCGAAGTTATTTCAGTTTGGTTTCGATTTTCATTATTAGCAAAGCGAAAGCCAAAAAATTGAACCAAATTTCTTAATCCACATCGAACCGATCAAATACCTAACCCTACCGATCATCAACAACAACAATTATAACATATTCTGTGTAATTTACAAATATGATCTGAAAAGTCTTCACCACTCATCATCGTGATTAATCATCATCACATAACTATTATTATTAACCATCTTCATACAATATTACCACTAACTAGCATCACAATCCTTACAAGTTATTATTATCATTATCTTTTAAATTATGTTTCAGCAAACAAAAAGAAATATTTTTAGTTGTATAATTATAGTAATAATATTTAGTCATTCTTTGTCAAAATTTATGTTCATGGAGTATTCAAATTAATATTTTGAAGCAAAAAACGAATATTCTTAATTATCCACAATTCGTATTTAAAGATTACTAATAATATCATAATGATAATTTAAGAAATTACTATATTTATAATTGAAAAAAAAAAAAAGGAAAAACGAAAAGAGAATGTTGGTGGTCTCTTACCTTTCCTTTCCGGCCACCAATATTCTCTGTATAGAAAATCAATAATGGCGTGCCCATTCATCGGCTCTATATATTCCATAATGATTGGGCATTAACTCCGCCTCTCCAAATCATTTTTAGCTAGATCCAGGTAACAAAAATAAATAATTAAAGATTGACATTTTTCTTTTTATAACCGTAGTGTACGGGCCAGCTTGGGCTCATCTGAATTAATTCTAAAGGATAACTGCCACCTTCCACTAGAAGCACGGATAATTCTATTCGCCAAGGCTAGGTTAGTTGTTGTTTTCCTCTTTTCTGTGATTTAAGTATTGGGTATTTTGAGTTTCAAGCATATTGTTGTTTACCTGTGATTACAATAATGTTTTTCTGGGTTTTATGTTGGGAAGGGGAGGTTTGGTGTAGCTGGTAAACGTCACGGTTCGAGCTGTGAAAAAGACCGGGGTAGAAATTTAGGGTAAGGCTGTCTAGAATAGACTCTTGTGGTCCAGTCCTTCTTAGGACCCGTGCATAGGGAGCTTAGTGCACCGAGTTTTTTTTTTTTTTTTTTTTGGGTTGAGGGGGGTGGGGGTTTATATTGGGTCACTATTGTCGTGTTGATGTATGATTGAGCTCTGGGGTCAATGTGTATAGAATAGCAGCCAAGAAATGGAGTTCGAATGATGAGTTATATCAATATGAGTTGACAAACCTGATTAAAAGACTTTTAAACAAGTTAATTTTTTGAGTTGACAGCTTTTTGATCTATGTTGCTCGGACTCTCCAAAAATGCTGCCAACACACACACCCATGTCGTATTTTTGGAGTATCCAATATGCAGTCATCCACGTTTTTGAAGAGTCCGAGCAACATAGATTTTGATTCCTTCCATGTCAGTAGGTAAAGTTACCCCATATCAGAGTTCTGATGGCACATTCCAGTTCAAGTTGTGAGGGATGTGAATCTGATATTGATGGGGAAAAAGTGGCGAATTTAGATATTATAACAAAAAAATGCTGAAACATGATATCATAGAACCTATATGATGAAGTGTGTAGTGCATAATACTTACTGTTTAGATTTACAGATCATCGGATGACTTACAACCTAACTAGTGATTAGCATCTACTGCTTTGTTTCCTTGTTCTTCTCGTTGACATTTCAAATGGTGTACTGAATCTTTCCTCACCACCACCACTTTGATATATGTCATTGAGGCAGCCATAGGAGTGTACCCGTCAATTCGCTTTCAACTCAAATGCTGCAATCTTATTTGTAGTTCCTTCAAATAGTTGGCTAACAATAATCCTCATTGAAACAGATGGAGCAGCAGGAGGATTCCAAATCTGAAATAAAGCAATTGCTGGGTGCTAAATGTAATGGCAGCTGTAATCGAGCTCATTTTTCTTGCAATCCAATTTGCTCATTCTTAGAGCAAGAGCATAGTATGTTGGATTCAAGACAAAGGTCAAAGTCGAGTATGAAACTTTGTGGGCTCATATTCTTTTATGTAATGGTCATGGCAGTGGAAACCATTGGAGGGGTTAAAGCCCACAGCCTTGCGGTTCTAACTGATGCAGCTCACTTGCTTAGTGACGTTGTTGGATTTTCTATTTCTCTTTTTGCTGTTTGGGTGTCCGGCTGGGATGCTACCAAAGAACACTCTTTTGGATACCACCGACTTGAAGTTTTAGGAGCCTTTATTTCTGTACAGCTAATATGGCTCATCTCTGGTTTTCTGATTTATGAAGCAACTGAGAGAATGTTTCATACGAACGCCAAAGTGAATGGGAAGCTTATGTTTGCTATTGCTGCATTTGGTCTCATAATAAACTTCATCTCAGTTGTGTGGCTTGGCCATGATCATTCTCTCCATAGCCATTCATTTAGTCCTTGCAAGGATCATAATCATGATCACGATCATCATGATCACGATTACGATCATGAAATGCAAGAATTGCATCCAAATGATGAAGATGAGAGCTTGAAACTGGTATCAGCATCCCATAGTTGCAGTAAACCATCAAACATAAATATTGAAGGGGCTTACCTGCATGTTATATCTGATTTGATACAATCTGTTGGGGTGATGATTGCTGGAGCTATCATGTGGTACAAACCAGAATGGTTGGTGGTTGATCTTCTCTGTACTATTTTTTTCTCGATCTTTGCTCTTAGTACTACTGTACCCATGCTTAGGACTATCTTTTCCTTATTGATGGAAAGGACACCAAAGGAAGTTGATATTGTTCAACTCGAGAATGGCCTAAAATCTTTAGCAGGAGTAAAAGATGTTCATGACCTGCATGTTTGGGCCATCACTATAGGAAAAATTGTTTTGTCCTGCCACATTGTAATAGAGCCAGGAGTCGACCAATATGAAATTATTCAGAATGTTAGGGAATATTGTGACACGAAATACAGAATTCATCATGTAACCGTACAAGTTGAACCAGGTTCATTCTAGATTAATATATTGCTTAATTCGTCTCTCTCTCTCTCTCTCTCTCTCTCTCTTGTTGAGCATAAGTTTATAGCATTGCTTAATATCTACTATTAGATCTCTGTTTCATTGATGGGATAATTGATTTAGTGAATCTTTGGAATGCCAACACAATCTGAGAACTTAGTCATTCACCCAATTTTCCACTATGTTTTTCAAGTTTTCAAAGGGACAAAACATTGACAACTATAAAAAGTATTGATTTTCTTTCTCTTCCATTACAAGGACGATCTCTGGAAATGCCCAAATCTTCTCTGAATAATTTGTACGTTTATTCCCATTAGGCACTAATCACCAACTGGAGTTCCCAACTTGTGCCTTTTATAATATTGAGAAGCCACCTTTAACCGAGTTGTCAGCCGTCCACTATGCGACTTCGTCTATGGAAAAGGGGACATTTTTTTTCCTCTACAACTTGCAAGTCAAAGCAACTAAATAGATGAAGACAGCCACGAGAATAGAATTCAAGAGTTGTTTATTAGTGGATTACATGATATGTTTGCATCAGATGGCTAATTTATATGAACTCTCAGATGATTAGGCTTTTTCCAAATTTTCCCATTTTCTACAACTTTGTCGTTCTTGCATGTTCCATTAATTTCTATTTTCTCGTCTCTAATATAATTAATTCGAATTTTTTGTCTTTCAAAGTGTTTCGAAATTCAGAAAACATCAATGGTTAAATTTATTAAGAAATGCCTTGGAGATGAAATATGCCGAACAACAAATAATGAAAAGGGATAAAAAGGGTCGAGAGGGGAACAAGTACTAGTTGGGAACTTTTGAATCAAAGTACCTCATACATTGTGTGTAGAAAACTTAAGTAATTGTAGTAAACTAGACATACTTTTCTTCGCGATATTATTCTTTCTTATTCATTCCCAGCACTTCTTTCGTTTCCTTTCCTCTTCTGCTTGTAAATTGTAAATGTGGTCTCCTCTGCATTATACCTATATGAACATCTCTCTAATGTTGTTCATATTCAAGTTTCCTTGCTTTAAATACTGACGCAGAATATTGTACTGAAATCAAGATTTTAACAAAACCATTTTTGAAAAAGAAGACAAATTTCTAAGAAACACTGATAAATTAGCAGACATTAATTTATTAACAGTAAATAAGGAAACATGCTGCCAACTGAAATGCTGCAATTAAATTAACAACTCATGTGTACCACCGCGTCCTGGAGATCAGAGTTAATTTGGTCTTGCCAACATCGCCTGTATCCTCAATTTTCTGAAGTAGTCGGGTAAAGTGTTTATCATATGAAGTATAGATTGTCGTAAACCACTAGGGAATATTAACATGAACGAGCTCTTCTCTTTATCAATCAAGAATGTAATTTACTAGCTTCTCTTGCTCTGAATGAAGGAAATATATAGAAGAAGAGAAAAGAAACAAGGGGAAAAAACCAAAAGTTTATGCCTTGCTACAAATTCTATTTCATTTTCGAAACATCAACTCAAGTGGAACAACAGCCTTTCTTCACATTTGCAGAGGTATCACTAACATTGATGGTTGTACCCTGACCAGGAGCAGTGCTCGTGGCTGCTTCCTGGGCTGCCAATGCCTTCTTGCTAATGATTTGGTATATATCTGTCAATATAGTCTGAAAAGCCTTATCAACGTTAAGAGCTTCCAATGCTGATGTCTCAAGAAATGACAGTCCTTCCTTCTCAGCTAAAGCTTGACCATCCTGCTCAGAGACTGCTCTAAGATGCTTAAGGTCAGACTTGTTTCCAGCCATTATGATTACAATATTAGAGTCTGCATGGTCTCTCAATTCCCGTAGCCACCTCAGAACATTGTCAAATGTTTGCCTCTTTGTTATGTCATAGACAAGAAGGGCACCAACTGCTCCTCGATAATAAGCACTGGTAATGGCTCGGTACCTTTCTTGCCCTGCAGTGTCCCATATCTGGGCCTTCACTGTTTTTCCCTCCACCTGCATCGAAGTAGAATTAGTGAGAGATGTCAAAAGAGCAATAATTTTGTATCATCCCACACTACCATGCCTTAATAATATGAGAAGAAATGAATCTTGCGGCTGGCAGAAGCAAATTGCCTCATTAGTGCACAGGGCTTACCAAGATCAGAACTTACACAGTATAAAATCTTTTTGACCTATAGGACACAAGAAACGCAACTAAAACGCTCAAATTCCAATTAGAGATAGACATCTAGTTTTGCTTCAAACGCTATCATTTTAACAGAGCAGAAAATAAGAGTATTGTGATACTATTTTTCTCACAGAGACAGATCAATCCGTAACCAAGATGATTCAGACGTAAACCACAGTTACCAAAATTTCCTCACTCCTAACAAGAATTTCTATACAAAGGTCCAACTTCATATATTCAATTGTACCTTGTGCATACATTGAAATATGACTGAATCTGTAGACTATTATCAAAGAATCAAACTTTGTTGGCGTTCATTCAGTAGATGATGACCACATATGAGTTTTTTTTTTTTTTGTTTACACTTACAATGGAAAAAGAGAAAAATAACATATGATCATGGAAGTGAGTCAAAATCCGAAAAAATAAAAAGAAGAAGAAGCAATCATCAGCTTTACATGTAAATTACAGTCACATTAAATTCTCAGCTTGAAATGAATAAATGTTAAGAATCAACAGCTCTCCTGGTTCAATAATCTCTATGACATTCACATCACAAAACCACAAACACATAATTCCAATAGCTTAAAATCCGTGTTGCTCCGACTTTTCAAAAATATCACGGATGCATGCCGGATACTCCAAAAGTAATGCATTTTTGGAGAATCAGACACAGGTATGGTAACATAGCTTAAAATTAATCATTCAACAATTTATCTTAGTTTTCATATTTCATAAGAGCAATTACAGAACCAAAAAATACTAACCGAAATTACATGAGCAAATAAAAAATACATCACGAGATTGATACAGACCTGAAGAGTTCTGGTGGCAAATTCAACTCCAATTGTGGACTTCGATTCCAAACAGAACTCATTTCTGGTAAACCTGGATAAAATGTTAGATTTCCCCACTCCAGAATCCCCAATCACGACGATCTTAAACAAATAATCGTACTCATGATCCATTCTATTTGCCATGATCACTTTGATCAATCTCTTCTATCTTCTCTCTTCTCTCCCAATACCTACACAAATAATCAAACTTTTTTCAGATCGGCAAATTCCCGATCTAATCGGATCCGGACAAATAAATATATGCTGATATTCAAATCAAATGGAGAAAAATGTAATTATATGTATGTATGGGAGATGTAAAGCTTACCGGAAGGAGAGATCAGAATGGCGACGGCCGGAGGAGAATTTGGAGGAAAAAAATGGATGATTGAGAAAGGGAGAATTGTTCTAAGTTTTGAAACGGCCAATGTGCGCACTACTTCCCAAACTTTTGTTGCTCATTTTTTATCATTCATATTTTTTCTATATATACTCGGTCCAAAATACAACAGTTGTAATATGACTACTATAGTATACTCCCTCCGTCCCATTTTATGTGACCTACTTTGATCGGATATAGAGTTTAATAAATAAGGAAAGACTTGGTAATGTTTACTAAATTGCACTTTATTAAAAATGTACTATTACTATTATTTTTAATCAAGTGACACCTTATAAGTGGAACCAATAAGGATAAAAGAGTAATTGTGTTTTTAAAAAGTTACCAAATAAGAAAATATGACATTCTTTTTGGGACAGACTAAAAAGGAAAGTAGGTCACATAAAATGGAACGGAGAGAGTATTTACTTTATTCCAACTTATTCTCTTTCGTACACCTTGATGAAATCTATGAGATACCTGTCAGTAGGGGCGGATCTACATAAGCTCGTGGGATGCCACCCAAACAACTAAGAGGTGCTACGGTGCCACTGGCGAAGGCTGAAGCAACCGTCTCAGAGATGCAGGATTAATTCTCGGTGGTAACATTTTTTTTTAAAAATTAACTTGCACACATTATGATTCAGGTTCAGCAGCGCAAGTTTTGAAGATTATGTTCTCTTTCTTTTTCTTTCTAATTATAGTCCACTTGGTTCTAACTAGTAATAACTATTGTTAACTAATTTAATTCATTAATCTTTGAATTTCATTATTTTTTATTAGTTATATGCTTAATGAAAAAGTGTCAAAAATTATTCTTATGCTATTCAAAATTAAACAAAAATGTCCTCCACTAATGGTTTAGTTATTCTATGCCCCTACTATTAATAATTTGACCTAAAAAATTTCCCTATTATTATTTAATTGGTCAAACAATGCTCTTTTTTTAATAAACATATATTTTTTTTTCAAACACATTCATTTCCTAGTAAAAATATTATTTTTAAAGAGCTACTCTTTTTTTAAAAAAATAAAATAAAAAATCCTGTTAACTATAAAAAAAAAAAAAAAAGAAGAAGTGGGAAGTTATGTTTTTTCTTCTTTATCTCATTTTATAAATTAAATTAGACTAACTTCTTGTACTTTTTTGACCGATAATATATGTCATATATATAAGATCATAGTAACTCCATCATTAATTTTCATTTAGATATCAATAAAATTCATTTTCCTAATAAAATAGATTTTTTTAAAAAAATTCTTCTAATCGCACCTGTGGAGATAACATTCTCATCCATGAAACAGATAAAAAATGAAATAAGAAATAGCATTGGTGATCAAAATTTAGATGATTGTTTAGTTTGTTACATAAAGCGTAATGAATTTACAAATGTAAGTAGTGATGCCTTCATTGGCCGTTTTCAAATATAAAAACTCGTCCAGGATAATTGTAAATGGATGATGTATATTTATAGTATTAGTAGTATTATCGACAGTTTTGTGTACTTTGCCTAGAACCAAAATTCAAGATTGAGCTAATGAACTAATCGATATGTCTGCTTGGCACCCGAAAGCTCCAAATCTTGGATATGCCTCTGCCTGCCAGCAACCAAATTTTTAAAGATATTATAATTTTAAATTAAAAATATGTATTATTTTAAATGTTGTGATCTTAAATTTATCTTGTAAACTAGTAAAATTAAATAAATTATTAAATATAAAAAGATGCACACAGTTTTTTTTCAGACTTTGTTGAAATGGTGACATTTTGGTGAAGCTGACATTATGGATGTGTTTGCGGAAAGACTCGATTAGGCCCCTAATAGTTGAAGCCTGCGGGCTGTAATGAGAATGTTTATTAGTGTTATAGTATTCCCTCAAAATCTTGGTAGCGCTTTGCAGTTTGATTAATTCGAGTTGGTATTCAAAAAGTTCATTTTTGAATAAAAAATTCTTTATTAAAAGTGATTCAAATTTTAACATTTAAATTAGTTTTTTTTTATTAAAAATAGAAAAAATAGTACTTAATAGTTAATCCACCATAATATTTTTATAGCAATGACACCATTTTTATTTCCAAGGAAAGGTTGAGTACTCATTTTTTTCTATGATTGTTTTTAATTTTTTTTAACTATCTGCTATTAAAAATCTATTAAGAAATTTGATTGATTTAGGAATTTAAAGAGAATTTTTAATATGTAAGTTAAATACACGCAAGCATATCAAAATTATCTTTTTAAATGAGTGATGATGAAAATTCCAAGAATCTTTTCTTTTTTCTCACCCTGTGAGTTGTGACAAATACAAATCATGTTAATAAGGATAAAATGAGAATGTATACTAAGATTAAATATTTTTTATAAAAAAAGGTACTGTAAAACAATATAATAGTATAAAGCATTTGAATGCATTGTTAATAATGTGAACTTGACGGAGGAGGCGTCACTAAGCATGCGTTTACTTTCTATTTGTGTGCGTCAACAAACAACATTATCATCATGAAATGACAAAACGTAAACATTATGGTCTCATCATGAAATGACAGAAAGTATATTCCTTCACTAAGAATTCAACTCGATTACCCCTCTGTATGGGCTATTAACCTACACGTTTTTGGTTCTATTTTTTCAGCTTTTCAAGGCTTGATTTTTTTTTCCTCATGCTAATTACCATATAGGACCATAAATATGACGCATTTATCTATTTATTTAAATTTATATAAATTTAAATATTTATTTGTGCACAATGATAGACCTAAAATTTTAAGCAAGCAGGTTCAGAAATAATAACATTCATCGACAATAAAGAGGATACCGATGAGTGAAATTTGTCCAACACTTTTTTTTTATTTTTATTAATGCTATCACAAAATGAATAATTTTTAAAAGTCGAAATAGACATTCCTTTTTCCCTTTTGTTCTCAAAAAAAAAAGTGGGGAAGAAATTTAAAACATTCAATAATGAAGACCTATTATGTTAACTAAAATGTTAAAAAAAAAAAAAGTAGTTTACCAACGTTATTTGAACGAATTTTACAATTTGTTAAACTTTTAACAGAAGAAAAATATTTGCCCAAATTAAAAATTTATTAAACTCTAAGAAAATTGACAAAATTCAAAATATTTTTTCTTATTGATAAAGAATAAAGTTGTTTATTACAAACAAAAGAACAAAAATAAGGAGATATATAAATTAAACTAAACTAATAAAAGTTATCAGAGAAGAGAGCTTATTAATCAAACAATTTCAATAAACATTTTAGGATAAACTAATTTAAGATGAACTAGCAAATTAATTATAGATTTTTGATGATTGCACTTGCATATTTTAGATAAAAATAAATATAAGATTTCTCTTTACAGAATTTTTTGATATTTTGAAGTGATATTGATAAAAAGGAAAATTATGCTATGAAATTTGAGTAAAGAAATCAAATATAAAATAAAATAAAAAGTAACTTAGATCATTAGAT
Source organism: Capsicum rhomboideum (assembly GCA_031232105.1). Lineage (NCBI taxonomy): Eukaryota > Viridiplantae > Streptophyta > Magnoliopsida > Solanales > Solanaceae > Capsicum > Capsicum rhomboideum. Next base: position 3,445,531 of record CP124713.1, on the reverse strand, counting down.
ATTAAACAAAAGGAAGAAGAAGAATAAAGTAAAAACAAAAACACCTTAACTCTAGCAGTACACACGTGCTCACCAAAACTATGCAAAATATAAGAGCATTTGTTGCAACTCAATTTCGAACTCCTGACCTCCAACAAAAACTAAACCCGCTGGACCACCTTTCCAAAAGACAATGTTTGACTCTAGTGGAAATTGTATATAAACAAAATTTAACTTGTAGAAAATATCATTTCTTTTCGACGAAGCGGGTTTATTTGAACCTCTATAGACCCTAAGTGGGTCCGCCCCTGCCTGTGCACACCTAAAATTGTAGGACATAGATGCTAGTTGAGGCCAGTTTAAAGAGCATGTTTATGTATTAAGCCAAATTCTATCTAGGCGTTGTATGTAATCAGCTACTTATCATAAAAGTCCATTAACGAAATGGACGTGAGGCCCAACAACTTTAACACCAACTTCCAACCCGATCCACTGGTTCGGATCTGTCAATGACCCGAAACTTTGCCAACAAGCTTTTCCCTTTTCCCTTTTCCCTTTTATCATCATCTGCACACGAGTTTATCTTTTTTCCGTTAATCGTTTTTGACAAGCAAACTGATTAGTTCAATTGTCGGCATTTACCAATCGGCGAAAATGAAGAAGGAGGATACCGTTAAGTTAATTAGCGCCGAAGGTTTCGAATTCATAATTGATAAGAAGGCTGCTATGGTTTCACAGACCATTCGTAACATGCTCACTTCTCCAGGTCAATTAGGGCTTTGTTTTCGGCCCATTTTGATTTAATTCAATAATATTTATAATTGGAGCAGAAATGCGATTTATTTGATTGGAGCGATTGTCAATTAGCATGAGTTTAAGCCGTGGAAACAGTCTCTTGCAGAAATGCAAGTTAAGTCTTCATATAATATAGTAGATCCTTGTGGTCTGACACTTACCTGAACCCCACACATAGAGGAAGCTTTAGTGGATCGGGTTGTCCTTTTATTGGCAATTGGCATGTGATTGTAACTATTTTTAATTTGTTTATTATAGGGAGTTTTGCTGAGACAGAGCACGGGGAAGTGACTTTTCCGGAGATTAGCACCACCATTCTTGAGAAGATCTGCCAGTACTTCTACTGGTCCCTTCAATATGCAAGGTCATATCTTTGCATTTATTTATTTTAAATAAACATGATAAATTGTTCTGACATACTACTATGTTTGTCGACGTATCAGAACAAGTTTAGGGTGCATTTGATGTCTTTTCCCTATTTTTGACTTATAGTTTTTTCCTTTTCATTTAGTGTATTTCAATCTTTTTTAAATTTGATAATTAAGTGGATATGATGTGTCTTTATTGTCCGGGTGAGTGAGGAACACATAATATCAGAGGCGTGTTGATCTCTTAGTAATAGAATTCAGGTTCACCCTTTAATTCAGAATGACTTATAACTACATTGGGCGTAAGTTTTTTCATATGTAATTTGATGTATGACCAAGGAGCCTACCTGACTATAACATAGAAAAGGCGTTAGCAACTAAGGATGTGGCCTAGTGATCAATGAAGTTGAGAATCACGAGGTATGGGGTGGCAAAAACATTAGGTGATTTCTTCCCATTTTTCCTGTCTTAGCCTTGGTGGATAGAGTTATCTGGTACCTGTTGCTGGTGGGGGTGGCAGGTATCCCGTGGAACTAGTCGAGGTGTGCGAGCTGACCCTAAAACCAGGGTTATAGAAAAAAAAAATTCATGATAATGGTATGTTGTATCTATATTTTAGGCTTTTTATGTGTTTCTGGTTTAGTAGTTTGTGGGCCCTAAGTGGATCATTTGCATTATTGTGTTCTTGATGTTCAATATTTTCGATAGTATACATAGTTTTAGTTCTGAGAACTCCTTACGGTCTGCGTCGGATCTATGTGTACGGGTGGGGGTGCCACAACACCTGGACTCCTCGATTGAAACTTTGTATATATATATATGTGTGTGTTGTGTGTGTATGTATAAGAAACGGAATATATTTTAGACTTGGCACCTGGAATACCAAGAGGTCGAAAGGTGCCAGTGGCATGGGGCAACGCATTCCACCCAAGTGACAAGTGTTCGAAGCTCTGTGGCAGCACTACCTTTTTCCTATTGTTGCTTGCTGTGAAGTGTGAAGGGCTTCGACTCTTCTTTTTCATTTTTTTTTTGTGTTTTTCATTAATTCTTTCTTCTTTTTTTTTTAAATTCGAATTGACTCTTTTTTTGCTTTAGTTAATTCTGAACTTTTTTTACGTCTCTTTCACTAAGCATTGATCTCTTGATACAAGTGTTGTATGAGTATTCCATGTCAATGAGTATTAAATTTTAAATGTCACATAAATATTAATAGAAATATATTTAAAATAGTAATTGTTTTTAAGAAGTGTTAAGTTTTAAAAATGATGGATTAATATTATTATCTTCGCGCTAAGTGAAGATAACAGTGTTGAAACTACAATTTGTGATTCTTTCTCAACTACATATCTACAACAACACATTAAGGTAATGGATACGAATATATTGAAGTAACGGTATTAGATGATTTATACAAGTTCGAATTTTTAGCGTGAAAATCTTTTTTCTTTCTCAAAGTTTTAGGGAATAAGACCTCTTATTTCTATAAAAAGAAAAATTGGACTGCTTAGATATCTTAAATCTCAAAATATCTAAAAAAGATTACTAAATATGCATATTCGATCGATTTAAACCGGATCGTAACTCAAAATTGAAGAAACCGACTTGTTTATTATATTTGAACAATGTGGCACCCGGAACCTACAAATCCTGGATCAACCTCTGCTCACGGTTATATGAACTAGCTGTAAACTAGGCCATGCTCATGCACTTGCATTGATTTATGTAAATTCCAAGCTTTTCTTGGGCAATAAAGTCTTAAATGTGATCACTTTGATTGTTGCATTGAATATGTACTATTGTCAAATATCGCTCGATTTACAATTATATCAGGTTTCCTTAAAGTAACTTAAAGGGGGTCTTCATTTAGATGAGGTTGGCGTCATATAGACAACGAAATATATAGTTGTCTCCGCTAGGTTCCGGCATGTGGTAAACTAGATTGTAGTTTCTTTTTGGTCCTTAAAGGAAGTCCTAATTTTTTTTTGTCTAGATTTACACTGTTAGGGTTAGAAAATAAATTTCCTTACTGGGTGGAATGAGGCCATAAGTCATTTCTAGGTTTATATATCATCGAAATTTGGGAAGCGTGTCACAGGATTATGCAGCTTCATCAAGGAGAGGCTCAGATTTATTAAGTAGGCTCAAAAAAATGATTGAGTAGGGTTGCAGTCTAGAACCAATAGAACAATGCTAACTCAATAGGCCTTTCACTTCTTCTCTTCATTTTTCAGCAAGTAGTCTCAAAGAATGAATAAGTAGGGCAGCATTCTACACCAAACTCAAAGTAATGAATGATTAGTGTTGCAGTGTATGACCAAAAGAACAATGCAAAATTGAGAGACTGTCAACCACTACAACTTCCTTTTTTTACCAAATAGGCTCGAAATGAACAAATAGCGCTGCAGTGTGCAACCAAAGGAACAGTGTGAATTCTGAGACTTATGTCCGCTTCTACTTATTATTATGATGTTTTTCTTACCGGAAATTTACAGTTTTTGGGACTTTCTGGTGTTACATCCTATTGTGGTACAACTACCTGCTTCCTTGACTTCCTTGTAGCATTGAGGAGGACAGCATTGGATTTTTATAAAAGACAGATATCACTTCAAAATTTAATCTAAGATGATGCTTCACTGAATCAAATTATGCTACATCAATGAGGTGGGGGCAAGCATTTATTTGGTCCACATGGTATGATAATTTGTTGAAAAATTAAGAGATTTTCGCAGAGATAGTGCTTCATGCTCAAGTAACACAAATAGGTTTTTTCAGTATCTCGCGGCTTTTCTGTTTCTGATCTAACATCTATATGAGTTGGTGAGCTAGCTGCTAATAGATCTTAGTGCTACCCTTTTTGTTGTGGATCACAATCTAGAAGTCCCAAACATGAGCTATTATTATTGTGTATTGATATTCCTATCCTTTTGATCTTATGAAGCGACTCCTTCCCCTTCTTATATGCCGTTGATTTTGTTTGTTGGACTTATATGGATTTTTTTGTTCTTCTGCAGTGGCAAGGAAACAGAATTTCATATTGAACCTGAGATCACTTTGGAATTGATGATGGCTGCCAACTATTTGCACACATGAGGTATTACTTCCTGTCATCAGGGCAAAATTCCTGATTGTACAGTGTTTCCTAATTCTTTCTTGGTAATACTTTACGAGCCAAACATTCACTAATCTGATCTATAATCTTTATTTTCTTGTGTGCAGTTGAATCTTTTCTGTTGGTATTTATAAATGCTTTGTGTTCATTTCGTGATATATACACTCCTGGTTTATTCCTAACTGCGTGAACTTTTTCCAGGAACAATATTACTCTGGGGCCCTAAGGTATAGAAGTTTGGAAAAAATGCTGTTTCTAGCACCAACTTGCCATTGGAGCTGGCAGGATGTGGATATTTTTAGTTGTTTCTGAAGTCGGCACTGTAACATTTGGTACATAAGTTACCTCCATCTGCTGGAGAATGTACTAGTATTAGACATTTTGGGGCCTCAGTTCTATCTGTTCTATGGCTAACCCATTTTTACAGCAGAATTTATCCCCATGTGTATGAATGTTCATGTATCATGTGGTATTTGAATTTTTTTAAGGTACTATATACTCGATGTGTTTAGATGCTTGAAGGATTTCTGAGATCCTCTGTTAAACATTTCTTATAGAACTAGTAAAGGAATCCTTATTGATTGAGCGCTATGAGAGAAGATTGGAACAAGGTAGTTCAAGTGTTCAATTGGAATCGGAAGTGTCTAACTGGATCACTTTATTAAGAGTTGAAGTGTTCAAAATATCCTGTCAAGTTGAAGGGGTTAGACTGTGTGAAGCCTTCTTTCAAGCATTTCATCATCCAAATTAATACATATCTTCTTACAGGATACTGCGTTTTATTGACAAGGAAAGGGCTGCAACCATCAATAGTTGATTTCATGATTCAAATCTTTCATGATTTAAATGCTTTACCAGTTGCACCATCATATGTAAGACAGTCGTTCAAGCAAACCTGATGTGAGGATTATGATCCTCGAAATAAAACACTCCTGCAAGTTTTAAAATTTTACACTTCTCCTTCTTTTGTTTGATATGTTCCAGAGGACGTCCAATAAGTGGGACAAGAACTTGGTGCGCGCCAACACACAAACCAGAAGTCTAGAAAATGTTAACCTACTATGAGGATTGGAGCTGCTCGAAATAAAACAATCAACAAGTCTTATAAGTTTTTGTTTTTAATAAGTGGAGTGTCTAGGTCAGTTTATACGTACTTTGACAAATTTTACAGGATATCTACTATATCCTACTAGCATAGCTATTGGGCGTATCAAGGTTTGTACAAATGAAGCGAAATCACCTAATGTTTTTATCTTAGCTAGAAAATGAGATCTTCTGGATCCCAATCGACTTCATTAACCATTAAGTCTCACCCTTACATTTTACATTTCTTCTTTTTCTTTTGCTGTTTATGTACTAGTATGTACATCTTTCACAAAGTAGGAATAAGGTTGGATACACACTACCCTCTCAGACTCCACTCGTGAGATCACACCGAGTATGTTTACCTTTTTTTAGAAGCTCCCACTTTTTTTTTGCTTTCTTAGTGACTCGAGCCCACAATCATAAGATTGGATGTGGAGGATGTTTACCATCTGAGCAACCTCTTTTAACTAAACAAACACAAACTAGCGGTTGTGGCTTTACTGTAAAGTAGATTGTTGATCATAATTGTGACTACAAAGTAGCAAATAGTGGACGTGCCGGAGTGGTTATCGGGCATGACTAGAAATCATGTGGGCTCTGCCCGCGCAGGTTCGAATCCTGCCGTCCACGATGTTCTTTTAGCCTTTTAATGTACTTGGAGTTTTATGTTTATTTTATACGACTTTGTTTCAATACTATTTTATAATTGTTGGTTGCATTCAGCTACCTCTCTCCTTTAATTTTATCACTAGTAAAAGATAGTCCATGCTGAGCATGGCCCCAATAACGTATCTTATCTTTGAGTTGATGTTAAAGTGTTTTTTTTATTGGGGCATTTCCAACTCTAAACACCAAATTTTACATTAAATTTGGTCACACTAAATTTAGTGTAAACCAACTTCAACCTACTATACTTTACTTTCGTATTATTTTTACACTAAATTTAGTGTGTGAATGGTGTCACACCAAATTTGATGTGACACTATTCATAAATACTAGAGTAAGTCATTATTTGATTACTCCCTCCGTTCCAAAATATTAGCCCCTTTGGACTTGGCACGCCCCTTAAGAACCAAATAATTGAAGTTGTATTTTTACCAATTTACCCTTGTACTCTAATAATTAAACAATGATGATGGGAGCAAAACCAAAAAGTATTTAATTGATGGCACGGATGAATTGTTCCTTATCAAGTGGCGGTCTAAATTCACTTACTACTTCACTTAGATCAAACACGCAATTTTCAACGTTCAAGTCGACACATTTAACTTTTTTTGTTGAATCTTCAACTCTCGACTTTTGAACTTTAATATCCTTTGAATCTTCTTTCATCAGTGACTTTTCAACTATAGATATGTTTTTGATATTTTTCTCCATCTATCACACACACTATATAGATATATTTGATTTAAAAAATATGAGTATATGTTTAACGAACTGGTGTGATACTTAATGTAACCAAGAGAATTTAAAAAAAAAAAGAAAAGAAAAGAAAAGATACCATATGTTTAATGAATTGAAATCAAAAAAGGGAGAAAAAGGGTCACATAGGTATTTATCAACTATATTTAATAGCCTTGAAATTGGTGTGATACTTAATGTAATATTAGGGGTAAAACTGAAAATGAATGTCCAAAATAATATTGATTTTATAAGTAGGCCAAATAATTTGAAGCAAACCAAATTAGAAAGAGAGCCACGTATTTTGGAACGGAGGAAGTATTTTATTACTAATTTTATTATATAACATTTTTAATTTAATATATTATTTTATTTCATTTATATTTTCTTATTTCATAAAACAAATCCTTTCTTCTTCTTTTTTTTTTTTTTTCACGTAATCACCCTATAATTTTTTATATATAATTATAAATTAATTTAAATTTAAAATTAATATAATAGAGATATTACATAAAAAAATTAATTACGACTATTAGGGACTTAAGCAATGATCTTATAATTTAGTGCCTTGCACTAAATAAAGGGTTTGCAATTATTAAAACAAATAAAACAAATCAGAAACAAAAAAAAAAAAGAGTGAACAGAAAGAAATAGTTAAAAAATTTCTGATACAACAACTCAAAACATTGCAATTAGAGCAATGACATAACAAGAGTCTGAACAGTACCGACAAATTCAGAACAATCAATAGCTGAAGCTAGCAAGAATAAAGTAGAGAACTCATTAACGATGAAAAACCAAAAAAAATAAATAGCAGTAGCTGATGAATATAGAGAAAGTGACTAATATTTTAAGGAAGAAGGAAAGTTACAAACTATCTCTTTGGAAAGAGCAAAAGTTTATAGTAGTACATTAGATAACTACAGGAGAAACTTGAAATATATTTCACAATTGTGGATACGTTTAGAATTAAATGACCCAAATTTGTCTTCTATGCTAGATGTACATACAGGTAAAGCAAAAAAAAATAAAAAATTGAGTACCTAAAATACCATTACAACATCTGGTTAAGAGTAAGGAGAGGTTAGGTAATTCTTAAATAAGGCTGGGATTTTTGGAAATTTAAGGTAATGTACAACTAAAAGGCATGACGGTACAATTTAAAATAACCAAAACATAATTGAAAAACCAAAAATACCCCTAACTCTAGGTAAGTAGGGAGCTCAACTATCTTTTCTATATGAGTAGTAAAGTTTTACCGGGATAAAAAGTGTAAGAAAATTATTACCGTATTTCATTCAAAATTCAAAAAGAAAGAAAGAAGGAAAAGGCACTAACAAGAGGAAAGAAAAATGGAAAAGATAAAGAAATGTATCAGATTCCCGGCCTACAAGTCACATTTCAAGCATGCAAAATCGATATTCATCTTTTGAAAAATGACAGCGATAGTTTTTGGTATGTGGCACAATATATATATATATATATATCGCGAGTATACAAAAACGTACAATTATCTTTTCAATTTTATTTATATGGTTATATAATGATCACAGAGCAATAAGAATTCATATAGTTTAACTATTTTCAACTTGTTAGGCATGAAACATAGTTGTTAATGTGTTCTTTTGTTTTTTCTTCTCCTTTTTTGTTTATCTAGGCTGTAGGAACTCATTTTTTCTTTCACATGATTTTAAGGAGTAGCTAGCTTGTTTGGACAGGGGCAGATAGATGCATATAGTGTGATTTATATATGGTCCCCCCGAATCAAATTTTTTTATTCGAATTTTGTATAAATGTTAAAAAGACAATTACAAGTAATTGATTATGAATGCAATTCAATTGAGTTGCGGTCCAATTACAAACTTTAACCCAAGAAATTTAAATCGTGAATTCATTAATCTGTTCGGATAGATTTTTCGAGATATCTTTGAAGGTGTGGGTGGGGTGGGGATTGGGGAAGGTCTTTTTGTTATGTTGTGTTGATTCGATGACTGAAAGTGCCACTTGAGAGAAAATTCTGGATCCAACTTGACAAAGGTATACCACTCATGAAAGGTGTATATAGATAAAAATGACATATTTTCAAAAAAATATATTGTTGTGAAAATGGGGTCAGCACTCAACACTAAGAAAGAAAGAGGAAAAGGACTATATATTATATCCGAATCAAAGCCAATTATCAACCTTATCTTTTTATCTCTTGTCGGACCAAAAGAAAATATTATATTAAATGAAAAATACTATAATCCTTTAAACATGACATATTTCGGCTATCATCACCCATTAAGATCAATAGAAAAAGAAATAGTAATCAAACTTGAGAAACTTTAGCCAACATACTACTGCAGAATATAATTAAACTCTGATCCTAAAATTTTAAAAATAGTTGATTGTACAGGGCAGCTATAAGCTCTTTAACCTCATACATATGAGTTTTTTTGTTTATATTTCTCCGAACCCCACTTTGTAAGATTATGCTGAATATATTATTGCTAAGCGATGATTTGAAAAACAATAATCACCTAAGCAAATTCAGGTTTTTGTAGCAAATACAGAGCATAATAATAGTGCCTTTATACTAAGGGCAGTGGTGCACTAAAGCTTCCACTATACGCAGGATTCGTGAATTAATCTTATGATTAATCTTACATATCTTTGTTATTTATCTTAGTCATTTTTTTTACTAGTATTAGGGGAGGCAGGGGAAGAAGAAATGAGGAAGAAAATTATAAGATAGGGAATTGAATCTTTACTAATATCTTGAATGTTTAATAGTAAACCAACTGAGATGGTAAGATTTCCCATTGATCACTCATAGACAAATCTTTCAACATTATTTTGTGTCTCGAATATACCTCTTAAGTACAGTATTAAAAAATAGTTTCAAATATATCCTTCGCACTAATGTTGCACGTCAAGATATATTTGGAAGTTTTTAAATTGCTCATACATCTTTATATTTAGGCCTTTTTCATGGGACCCTTATGAGAAGGGGTCATGATAAACCAAAGGGCCAGATTTCCTATTCTATTGTGAACAAAAAATTAGTATGAAAACTGACTCTAGCAAGACAAGAGAGGCAACCACAGCCACAGCTATAGCAAATAGAATATGAAAACTGTAGATATACATAATACATCTATGATCTATGTTTAATACTCCCTCCATTTTATTTTATGTGACACACTTTTATTTTTGGTCAATTTCAAAAAAAATGTCACCTTACTATAATTAGAAAAAAAATTACTTTAAAATTTCTCTTTTATCCTTAATAAAATGATTTATCAGCACACAAATATTCAAGGATTATTTTAGACCAAAACTTTCAAAAAAAATTCTATTTTTCTTAATTACCGTGCCAAATCAACATGTGCCACATAAAATGAAATGGAGGGAATAGTGTATGTGTGTGTGACCGTGTGTGAGAGATGAGAAAAGGATGGGAATCAAATCTTAAAATGGAGAAAAATCTATTTCTTCCCATGCATCTATATTCCGATAAGGTGAGTGTTTATACATAGAGAACATATTACATTAAAATTGAACAAATATATATCCTCCTTAATAAATTTATTTACATTGTTTGGTGGTCTTTTAAGTTATAGTGGAGGCAAACTAAGATTTGAAATTTATTGATTCTTGCAACGGTTTTAAATTAATATATAGTATAATAATAATTCGATTCAGATTCAGACATAATTAATCCCAAAATAGAATAAGAGTGTAGGTTTCTAAGGCTCTAGGCTGACGATAAACATAAATAAAATCTATGAATAATTGATTTCTGAATTTAATGTTAGAATGGAATGAACCAAATTAAATAAAAATATAACGTAAGATGAGACATCATTAGTTAGCACTTTCTTTTTAAATAAGCTTTATGTGCACTTGAATTAACCAAAATATTTTATTGGTCTAACGGATTTACATGCTCTAGTAGACTTAAAATTGGTTTATATTCAATAATATAAAGAGTTGAAATTTCATTTCCCTTTTTTACAAGAGGAAGGCTAGAAAAACATATGAGTGCACCTTTCATACCAACTCAATATTTACGCCGAAATATTAGCGGTGTTGTTGAATCAGCCCCTAGAAACTAATTTGGTCATCAAGCTATTTTAAAAGGCAAGGGAGAAAAATTGATTTTATAAATCACTTATAATTTATTTTTAAACTTATAATCTTTTGGTAAGACATCATAAATATTTAACTTTTATAGTAAGAAATCTAAAAGAATATTTTTCTTGTGTTCAATGACTAAATGATCTCATTTCCTTGCAGAATTCAGCAAGTGACACCCCCAAATTGACATAATGTTATAAAGTTAAGTGATACCAAAAATAATTCAAGATTCGGATATTTTAGAATCTGAAAAAGAATGCATGAAAGAGAAATTTATGCTTATATAATAAGAAAAGAATATTTGGTTGATATTTTAAAAAATGAGTATTTAAATTTGAAGTCAAAGTTAAACATAATATTTGGAAATTATAATGTTCGTATCCAATTAATAATTAATACTATAAAGACATTTGTGTAGAGCTTTCAAGACTTCACTATACAGTAGTCATCTTCACGTGGGCTGGCTGACTTTTTTCACACAAAGAATTTCTTATAAAAAAATAACTACATTTATAATTGGAGAAAAATCTTGGTTTCGTACTTTACCTTTTATGTTCTGGCAGTTTGGTATTCTATTCAAATAATTTCTTACAATGGAAAGTATTAAGAAGCAGCAGCTAGGTTCATCCTTTTCTACTGATCTTCAATCTTCTGTGCCATCCAATTCCCCGGGTATTTTCTCTTCAATTTTCCCACCACCATCTAAGGTACTACTTATTTACTACATTTCCAGTTATTATTACTTTTCAGGTTTTCTAGTTAGCGTGTTTATCGTCCGAGCAACCCTTTATTTAAAAAATGTATAAAGTGAAAATTAATACTAGTTCTCTAGATAAATTCTATTATACCAATTAATCTTTTTTGGCTTTCTAGCCCACCCCAGAAGGTCAAACTCCCACCTTTTTGCTCCCTTGACTCAATTGAGTCTTGGAGTTACTATGTTAGTTGACCGAAGTTTAATGGATTAAGAATTTGGGTAGGACTAGAATAGATGATAAAGAGAATGAAAATGAAAAGGGTTTGATATGTGTCAAATTGAATTAATTGAAGTGGATTTAATAAGGTGCAATTTGCTAAGTGAAGTGGTTTATGAAGAACATGGAGGGGGAAAGATATGGGTTTTTGGAGACACATCCAGAAAGGAGAGGAATAGAAAGGGGTGTGAGAGAAGTAGAAAATTTCTTACTTACCTTTTTTCTTTATTGAGAGGGTTTGAGAAGCAAAAAAGAATCTTACTTTATTTAGTTGAATTTACTAATCAGAATATGGCAATCCAAAAACTCTGTTATCTAGTTTCTATGATTCTATCATGCCAACTCTGAAGATTGTGTGATAAGATTGTAATAACCTGTGAATTCAGACGAATACTTAACTCTTGGTGGTCGACAAATAGGAGTTTGGTTCTGTAGGTATCGGTAAGAGTTGAGGTGGTGTACTTTCCTTACTCTCAAGCCTCTAAGGTAGCATGTTACTGGTGGTTTATGGCATCCTATGTTTTCTACTCCCATTTGTTCCATCACTTTCTCCTCTAATACGTGTTGTTTATGGCACCCAATGGTATGTTAACTGTCGATGAAGTCAGATAAAAATCATGTGAGAGACAATTTCTAGTAGACGCAAATAAATTAGGCGATTGCTTTTCATCTGCCTAAGTCTTGGTGGGCGGAGTTAATTGGTACTTCTGTTGGTGGAAGATAGCACGTACCTTGTGGAATAGTTGATGTGCGTGCAACCTTTGTGTTCGAACAACTTGTAGTTAAGAGATTGTGATTTCAATCGTTGCATATATACATTCAATTTTTTCTCCTTCCCAAGAGAAGATAAGAAAGGATTCATTTTTTTCTTTCATGTGAACGAGCCTTTCGATACAACTTGTAGTTAATGGATTGTGATTTCAACTATTGCAGATTTACCATCAAATTTTGAATAACATTGCATTGATCTCTTTCTCTGTCCATATTTTTCTTTGAATCATTGCAAATCTAAAAAAAAAAAAAGAAAATTGAAATATCGTGGCTTTGATCTCTTCCCGTGGAAGAGAAGTAAAAAGTTTCTTACTTTTTCTTTGTTGGGAGGGTTTGGCAAGCCAAATAGAGTCGACTTTATCTTGAATTCCTAACCAAAATCTGACAACCCATTAACTCATGTGAACCCCAGAAACTCTGTTTCTTTCTTAATTTCTATGATTCTGTCATAGCAACTCTTTTTAAGGAATTGTGATAGTTTTAACAATATAGAAGTTTCTGCCAAAAGATTTATTTTTGGTGGTCAACTAGCGAATTTGGTTGTCTGGTAAGTAACATTTAAAGAGGTGTTTGACATCCTTTTTCTTTACTCTTAAGATAGCACATTAGTGGTGGTTTATGACATCGTATGTTTTCTACTTCCGTTTTTTGCCATTACATTCTCTTCTAAAATATGTTGTTTGTGTTTGACACAGCACGTACATAGGGGATTGCGAATTTCATCATTGCAAATCTACAGTCAAATTTTGAAATAGCAATGCATTGATATTCTTGTGTTCTCTTTTTTTCCATGAAAATAAAGTAAAATATTATTGTACTATCTCATCTTCCATATTCTTGTAGGTTATGGGAAGGAAAGCTTCTGCAGCTGAACTCATACAATCTCTTGAGAAGCAGTCCTCTGGTTGTAGGTCATGGAAATCAGCTCCAGGTGTCTTGTCACTTGTGATCTCTTTCTTCTCATTCTCATTCGTCTCTCTTTGTTTAACCTCGTTTAACTTATGTGCTATTCTCCAATCTGTCTTAACACCTGACTCTTGGAGAATCATTGTGGTGCTTCACATATTTGATTCTACAGACATAAAATAACCTATAACATAGAAGTGTTTCTTGTACACCTTTTACCGTTCTCCTTCCAATCAATTGGTCACACTTGATCAGTATTTTTTGTGGTATAAATCCAAACAAAGCTTTAACTCTGAAATTCTTGTACTATGAGTGAAGAATAGGCAATAAATGAACGACATATGCCTTATGATATAAGCTGTTATACACTGGCAAATCATTGTGGTGGTCTACCACTACAATCTTTTATTGTGAGATATATGATAAAGTAGTGTCTAAAACATATGTCATTGAGCAGCTGATGTGACAAAAAATAGAGAAGGTGCAGGGCATTGCACATCATCCAGCAAGGAACATGAATCGCTTTTTCAAGATAGAGGGGAATGTCCTCTAAGTTCCTCGCTCTTCTATGGTGGTCAAGAGGACATGTACATCAAGTCATCCGACACTCAGAAAACTGTACCATATCCTTCTGTGAGTTCTTTTTCTTATAATCATCTTCATAATTTAGAAAATGTAATGTGATGGTACTAACTCCTTTTGATGTAATAAATAATTCAGTACAAGAGGGAAGGAGGAGAATATGATTCTAGCGGAAACAACCAACATAGTGCTTCTAGAGGAAATTGGTGGCAAGGTATGCATGATGTTAGAGTAATTATATTGCAATGGTTGTAAATATTCATGAGTGGAAGCTAATTTTTTTTCAAATTCTTGAATTCAGGGTCCCTTTATTACTAGAAACATGGCCTCCAAGCCCCCAAGACGTGAATTCCCGTTTATTTAGTAGAGGTAAGTTAGTGAGGGACATCAAAAACTATTCCGTGGATCAAATATCTGTCTTTGATGTTGGAACCTTATATATTGAAATGTTTTAATTTAATGTTAATTTTAATGCAGTTTCTGAACTTGTTATCTTAGTTTTTGATCTTGTAGACCTTTTGTTGAGCAGTATTATAGCCATAGAAGTTTTTGATGATGGTTGCCTACTTTCATATTGCTTACTCTTTTACCAAAAGAACTGTAACAATTCAAGCTGAAACTTGCTCTTTCTTAAAGGGGTGGGGATGGAGGCATTTCGCAAAGAAAGAGATGTTGTTTCGTAAAATGCATCTTGTTTAGCTAAGATATTGTGCAAGTATATGATGTTATTCGTACAGTACATATATTCTTATTTTTACTACTTCCGGTAACACCGTGATGTTAGTTTGCTGAGCTAAAAATGATTTTTCGTTTCATAATTTCTTGATTAATTTGCAGGAGTTCCGGAAGTCTTGGAATCAGGCTGCTATAGATTTGTCGAAGACTACTAGTACAGCCATGTGTGGACAGACTCAAAAAGTTTTTATTCTGGGTTCTCTTGATGGTTACTTGAACCTTATATGGCATGGACCGTTTTAATCTTTTTGGCTCAGTGCCTTATACTCGTTTTAACTCTTCCATATGCAATTAAACGATGTAAAATTTCAGAATAAGTTCTTGTCTAGACTTGCATGGAAGCAGTTCTTCGGAATCTGCTATTGAAATAAACTTGCATTGTCCTTTCTGAATAAGATTGATGCTTGATGGAACATTATGTATGCTTCTGATGGTTTCAAATTCTATTTATTATACAGAGTTAATAACTCAAATGGTCGCTCAAATATGAACTTTTATCTCAGAAAGTTACTCAACTTTGGTCTTTGTTTCAAAAGTCACTCTATTATAGCTGTTTTACTCAGAAAGTCACTCAACTTTGATTTTTACTTCAAAAGTCATTCAACTATAAGTGTTTTACCTACAAAGTCACTCAACTTATTTAAATGATTTTTCAATTAAAATTTGCTTACATTAAATTTTTACTTAAAATTAAAAAACCTAAAAAATAAAAAGAGATTCATTTAAACCATTTAATGGCTCGACCTGCTAAAACTATAATATTTATCTTTTTATTTTACCCTTATCCATACTTTTTTTTAAAAAAACTTACGAATTGATTATACAAATTAGCTAAAAAGAAAATTAACTAGCTAAAAGTTATGAACAGTTTTTTATCAGTTTTTTTACGACATTTCAAAAAAAAAAATATATATGTCATTGCCGATTACTATTTAAACTGCCCATAAACAGTGATCAAAATAAATACTAACTGTAAATAAAAGAACTAAAAACAAGAACACAAATAGATATTTGAAATGCCATTAAATTTTTTTGACTAACTATAAATTAGCTAAATTCTAAAAAGCTAATAATACAAAACTTAGATACTCGTAAAATTCAATTTGTTTTAAAAAAAAATATGGGTAAGTGTAAGTATTATATTTTTATAGAGTCGAGTCAAGTGGAGCTGGTCATTAAATGGGTATTTTTTTATTTTTTAGAATTTTGATTTTAAATAAAACTCTATGTAAGAAAATTTTAATGAAAAAATTAATTAAATAGATTGAGTGACTTTGTAAGTAAAACATTTATAGTTGAGTGACTTTTGAAGTAAAAATCAAAGTTGAGTGACTTTCTGAGTAAAACAACTATAGTTGAGTGACTTTTGGAGTATAGACCAAAATTGAGTGACTTTATGAGATAAAAGTCATAGTTGGGTCGCCATTTGGATTATTAACTCTTATTATACATATAGAATTGAAGAACACGTATCATTTGAATGCGGCTTGTATCTTCAATCTTCATGGTATATTTTAGTTCTCCATAACTTGTGATGCAAAGAAACAGCCTTTCATATGCAGCTGGCATTTGGTTGGTGGGTGAATAAGTCCAAAGTTACCCATTCTGCCAACATTCAGGTTGTTCAACAATTCATATCGCTAGTTACTACTTTCACTGGTACAAGGTAAGTCCCACAACCCAAAGCGGCAAAGAACAACTAGAGTTTGCTACAAAATACAGTTGTACTTTATTGGACTTCTTTGCTCAAGGTAAGGTAATAAGAATTTGGCAATGACTGAGCTACAAAATATAAAAACTGGCAATGAAGTGAGGTCAAATTGGAAGCTGGTAAACTGCCTTGATCCTTTATGAAATACAGTTGTACTTTATTGGACTTCTTTGCTCAAGGTAAGGTAATAAGAATTTGGCAATGACTGAGCTACAAAATATAAAAACTGGCAATGAAGTTATAAGCTTTCTTTTCTTAAAGACATAATACTTTCTCCAAAGAGGAAAGAAAATCCATTTAGTGATAAACAAATAAGGGCATGCAAAACTATAGATATATATAAAGCTAGCGATCCAGCAGCTAATATCACCACTGGTATAATGGCGCCTGACATACACCATTTAACGATCCAGCAGCTAATATCCTTATTCATTACACTGCTGCTTTTATCCTTTATGCCTACTATCCTGTTTCTGGGCTAACCCAACTACACAGGAAAAGAGGCATGCTGAACAAGGAAGTGTTGAAGGTCATAAGATCCATAGATACTGCTGGACCATCAATGCAGAGCTTTGTTGCAGCACTTGGATTGGTGGGCTTTAAGGGCAGGCCGAGATAGAGTGCCATGGTAAAGTGTTAGCACCTACTAGTATGACATCTAAAGCTGATACGTGGATACTGGTTGAGCTCGATTTTGCACTTCTCCCACCACTCTCTAGCAGTGAATGAAGGCCAGGACTTGTTGCATCTCTCTTCTAGTGTTTAATCATGTAGAACAGAAAACTGAAGACCCCATTTGCTTTTCAGAAGCAATATAATGAAAACTTGTGACTTAGCACTTGGATAGTGAGAAAACAAAATTTTGACCCGTATGTTGGCTCGGTGGCAGTTCCATTGAATAAGGACCTGGGAGGCATGTGGGAAAATATTCCTCTGAATAGGTAATGTTGAGGATTGATTGCACCTCAACATCAAACCGTGATCATGGAATACTTTTTGGATCACTCAATGATAAGAATTAGGCAAGCATAATTCACAAACAATCAATAAATTCTTACCAGGATCAAACTGATGTGTATCGGCCATCACACTCGAAGTGCAGCCTTTACTATTCAATGAGATCGATCAGGATAGCTAGTTATGATAGCGTGATATCTCCTTCATCTTTGACAGGTTCAAACTTGTTAAATTGTTGGATTCGGAATCCTTCAACATTGATGGTACTTTTCCCAGTGAAATACAATCTCTAATTCATATAAGGTACTTTGCTGCTCGAACTAATGCTAGTTCAATACCCTCCTTTATAGCTAAGCTTTGGAATCTTGAAGTGGAGAAGTAACATTACTTCCCTTTTGAGGATGGTTAAATTAAGGGTCACCACTTAAATTTTCTTATCACAAAGCGTTCAAGATTCCAAAGCTTAACGATAAATGAAGGAATTGAAGCATTAGTTTGAGCAGCAAAGTAACTTAATTGAATTATTAGAGATTGTATTACATTCGGAGAAGTTCCCCAGTGCTAAACGATTTCAAATCAAACACTTCAACAAATCTTTTACTATCAAAGACATAAGAGATATCAAGCTACCATAACAAGTCATCCAAATCAATCTTTTTGCTGGAAGAAGAGTATACCATGTTTTCATTACTTGAAGCTATCGCCTTGCAAGTGAACCATAATAATGCAAATACAAACTATGCGACATTTTGATCAAATATAATCGAACCTAATACAGGCTCCAACTGTAGGCAAAATCATATACAGGTAACATAATAGTGTGTACAAAGCTTACACTACACAAAGCTATTCACAAAGCAATGTCTCTCGTGTTGCATTACCGGTTACTGGATTCACCCCATCAGCAATTTTACAAAGATAGTCCCGTTGATCTTCTCTTAAAGGAACATCAGTGAAATCTGCACCTTGTATAATTGACCCCTTAAAAGACGTATTGCCAGTTGCAAGCGCTCCTTCCAAGTTAGCATTACTTAAATTCACCTTCGTTACATTAGCTAAAGAGAAATCAGCACCTCTAAGATCAGCATCAGAAAGATCAGCGCCTGTTAAATCCGCATCAAAGAAGCTAGCTCCAAGTAACTTAGCACCTTTAAAATTGGCTTGTCTGAGTATAGAAGTTTTGAAATCTTGTTTGATTAATGTTTTTCCACTAAAATCTTTAGCAGTAAGATCTTGGCCTCTTGTTACTCCAGCACCGTATGGACCTCCGCCTTTGAATGCTAAAGCGGGGTCTGAAGCAAAGACGAGTGAAGCAGAAAGAATGGCAAGAAAACTTGCTCTTGAAAATGATTCACCAAAAGATATGGAACTATTTTTCTGTATCTCAGCTGATTTTAGAGAAACTTGTGGAGTAGCTTGATGATGGAGTGTGTGTAGTTTTGGATTATGGGGGAGTTTGGAACAACACAAGGAGAATGTGAGAATTGCCATTTTCTTGATGAGTGGATGTGGATATCAATGGTCAGTTTTTCTAGGGAGTATTGTTTGTGATAATCTTTGGAAAAAAGGAGATGATAAAAATTTGGAAAAAAAAAACACTACATTGCCGGGGATTGAACCCGGGTCACCCGCGTGACAGGCGGGAATACTAACCACTATACTACAACACCTCGTTGGTTATTCTGTGAAAATTATTTAATTAAATATAAATAAATACACTGTATAATCTACCAAAATACAAATATGGTTAATTTGCCAATATTTGAAATATCGGTAATGGTGGAGTATCATAAATACCTATTTATGCTCGCATTTTAAAAGTTATTAATCTTTGAAGTAAGCTAGTGATTAAGGACAAATCATATCTGTATTGGTCTTTATATGAAATCAATAAGTGATTTTTGTAGATAGATTTTTCTTATTTAATTATAGTTAATTAATATATATTCTAATATTTCTAAGATTACGGGGACACGGATGGTAAAAATCCTTCACCTTCAATCTTTAAGATTGTGGATTTAAGTCATTAAAAAAGCAAAAAATACAAGAGCTCCTAAGGAGGAAAAAAAATATATTAATCTAAAAGACAAAAATATAATAAAAATGACTAACACATGTCATGCAAGAAAATATTACTCCCTCCGTTTTAAAAAAAATGATCTATTTTGACTTGACACGTAGTTTAAGAAAATAAATAATACTTTTGAATCTTGTGGTCTTAAATTAAAGTTGTGTCAAATGTACCAAAATGTCATTTAATCTTGTGATCTTAAACATGCCACGTGGAAAGTTAAAATTAGGAGTGGACGTTCGGTTCTTCGGTTCGGTTTTTTGATTTTCAATTTTGAAAAAATGAGCACCGAACACACCAAACTAATTCGGTTCGGTTTTATTCAGTGTTTTTAAATCGATTTTTTGGTGAAAGTGAGAAATAAAAATATCAAAATATATTTACAATTTCTTACAAAATTCAAAAACATGGCAAATTAGCACCAACAGTCATACTAGTATTTTAATAACATAGCAGTAGCAGCAGCAGGCTAGCAGCTATACTTAAAGTCTTAATATAACATGGCATCAACACATTAATAACATGACAGCAGCATGCCATCAGCTATACTTAATTCAAAATCATGGCTGTCAGGCGCCAAAAACTAAGGCACAACATAAAAAAAAAATGGCAGATTGGCAACAACTAAGGCTTGCCAACAACACTTAAAATCCAACTTCAAATAAAAAACATAGCAGACACAAATGATGTTAAATCCATCAACAACAACACCAGTTACCAAATTCAAAACATAAGCTTAAATACGAATCTTCCTATCTTGATCAAGACGATGCTCAAAACATCTTGTAACATGCTTGGTCTTTTATTATTGATTGGGCAGATCCAGATTGAAATTGGATTCCATCTATTCAATATAAATATATATAATCAACAATATAATATAATATTTTTAAAAAAATTTAATTAATAGGTATTTCGGAACCGTTACTCTCAAACCAAACACCGAATCAAAGAATCGAAATACCCAAAAAAAAAACCCGACACCAAACCGAAGAATCGAAACCAAAGAACCAAACTAATTCGGTTCGGTTCGGTTCGGTTTTTCGGTTCTCCGATTTTTATGCCCACCCCCAGTTGAAATTAAAGTGTTGCAAAAAGGGAAATGATCATTCTTTTTAAACAGAATAAAAAGAAAAGTAGATCATTCCTTTTTAAACGGAGGGAGTAATATACGATAAAAGTAAAATGTAAAAAATCTACATAGATCTTTACGTTATCATCTAACGTCGCTATTTGCGTATTTGTAGCATATATCATGTATACTGTTGCATTATCATTCTACTTTCGTCTGAAATTTTTTATTATGGTTGAGGCTCAACTAACAAAAATTGTGTGAGGCCACCATTTTCTTTTGACAAGTATATTTGTAAGTCCCTTTCCTTCTTTTCACACTTTCATTCTTTCTACATTTACATTTCTTTTCAAAACATCTTCTCCATTTTATCTCTGTACCCTCTTTTTTTTTTTTACCAACATTTCTATATCTCTATTTTTATAGTCCTACCTCTCAATACAGAAAAGATGTATTGATACTACTATTATCTTGTGCTTTCACAAATTCACTTGGTTGACTCTTTTTTCCCATTAATTCTTATACCCCGAGGAAAAAAAATCTTAAAGTTTCATATCACATCTTAAGAGATCAAGCATAAAGAAAACCTCAAAAAGATAAATCGTGAACGAGAAACACAAAATTTGAATTAGCAATAATTGTGGGATATATGCCAAGCAACTAAAGAATTTAACAAATATGAAAAAGAAAAAAGATAACTGAGTGCTAATAACATTAAGATATTTATTATTATAAATATTAATCATCATTAAGATACATTAAGTGGTTATAGAATAAACAAATATAAACATTTAACAATTAAGAATTATGTGATTAAGATTAAAACCCAAAAATTAAATTAATGACTGGAATTTAAACAATTAAATTAAATTGTGTACTTAACTGTAAATAAATAAGGTACGTGGAATCTTAATAGGTCATCTGGTTGGTTATATGAACTTTTACTTGTTGGTGAGAGTTCGATCCCCATTTTGTAATCTCCTCACCCATTTTTTCTACCCTATCTAGAACCTCACTTGTTATTATCAAACTTCAAAACAAATAAATAAAATTCCTTTGATAATTTTGTATTGATGTTATATACTTGTTGAAAATTTTAAGTTATGAAATCTAAAATCACATAAGAAAAAAATAATTTTAATTTTTATAAAGTTCCGTCTTTTAGTTATATCAGAAAACAAGATTCAAATTTGTGTTAGTATTTTAAATTTTTGACAAATGAAAAATGACTATGAAAAGGAGTGAAAGTAAAATATAGAAGAGGAGAAGAGTGCTGAAGAGAAGAAAAGAGAACAAAATGTGAAAAGAAGGAAAGGAAAGGGCCTCAATCATAATAAAAAAATTTCTTTCGTCTTGTATAGTAATAGAGAAAGATTCAGGATTTTTAAAAATCAATTAATAAATATGTCATCAGTTTAATATGTATACTTTTACAAAATTAGGACTATATAGTACTACTTTCTCCGTTTCAAAAAAAATAACCTACTTTTCTTTTTAGTTTGTTTAAAAAAGAATGATCCTTTCCTTTTTTAGTAATACTTAAATTCCAACTTTCCACGTGACATGTTTAAGACCACAAGATTAAAGAACATTTTGGTATATTTGACATAACTTTAAATTAAGACCATAAATTTTAAAAGTCTTCTTTATTTTCTTAAATTTCGTACAAAATCAAAATAGCTCATTCTTTTTTAAACGGAGGGAGTATATCGAACAATAAGTGTGTGCCATGAGAGATTGATTGATGGTCATTTAAATTTAATGGGTTATATATTTAGGTTCTTGACAAGCAGGCGGTCCACTCATTGTTGGAAGCGAGGATTTCATCAAAGTGTGCAATATCTGTTACATAACATAAAAAAAAATTAATCATACTATATACTAATAAAATTTTCCAGTGAAAGAGATCCGAATAATTACTCCCTCCGTTTTAAAAAGAACGACATATTTTGACTTGACATGCAGTTTAAGAAAATAAAGATAACTTTTAAATCTTATGGTCCTAAATTAAAGTTATGTCAAATGTACCAAAATATCCTTTAATCTTGTGGTCTTAAACATGCCACGTGGGAAGTTGAAATTAAAGTGTTGTAAAAAAAAGAAAGAAGTCATTCTTTTTTAAAACAGACTAAAAAGAAAAATAAGTCTTTTTTTTTTTAAACGAAGGGAGTAATTTTTTTCATCCTTCTAGCTCCGTCCCTAATTCCACTTCCCCAGATAAATAGGGCAAGAAAATCTCATCCTAGAATTGGCTCTTGCCCATTATTAAGCAGCACATTCATGTATGTTAAGATAACAACTTATTTTTAACAGATAAAGGTCTATAATTAATTTGATCATGTCATCACGACAAATGTAATGGCAGGCTTGATAAGACAATTGTGTGTCTGTATCATAAACATTGTGAGATTACGTTTCTAGTATTAGTAGTACATATATGTCGATGTTGCCTTGCACGTTAATCTAGCTTTGATAGAAGAAACAAATTTACAGCAATAACTTAATTAAGTGAATGAAAATGTATTATTTTCGTGGATAGTGACACGGTGTTTAAGAAGAAAAGAAAGATTTTTAAAATTTGTGATTTAACTTTTTAAAAAAAATATGTGTTCGTTTATAAATCATTTTATTAGGAATGTTTCTAATTATAGTAAACCCATGACATTTATTTTAAGACGCACTAAAAAGAAAATGATGGCATGAGATGAAGAGAATATAATTTCTAGTCAATTTACATGATACCATTTTCAATTTTAAACGTTCCAGCATGTTCGACATAATTATGTTTTATACGGTTCATGAACTTTTTTGATATATTTTCTCTATCAAACGAACTTTTCCAAAACATGAATAGACATGTAAAAGTAAGCTGACGTTAAGGTTGTCTTAAAATTTTGTTGATTGTACCAACGATAATAGCTATATGTACGTACATAAGTTGAAAAAGACTAGTTTTTAAAAGCTTGATCAAATAATAATTGTTACTTAAAAATATTTATAAATTTATTGATCAAACACAAATTATTTCTCATAAAAAGTACTTCTTTAAAAAAAGCACTACTTAAAATAAATTAATTTTAGAAGCTTGGCTAAATATGCTATAATTTGCTAAAAGGTACAATTAATTTAAAGAACCGTAACATGAGAATTTATAGGATTTTCTTAATGTGAAGCAAAACCTACTTTGAGTTAAACCCAAAAGCTTAATGATTTTAACATGTAAGTCTATACTAAATAGATATAAATGTTATATACTAAAAAGTCTGACTTTATTATATATTTTCAAATATGTATGTATGATTCAAGTCAAAAGCAATGATTTAGTTGAATTCGCAGAATTGGTTTTAAATATGTGTTTCCAGGGTGGAGAGAGTGTAGAAATAAAACATTTGCGGGACTCTACACGATGAGTTCAATCCTATTAGGGTTCTTGGAGGCTACTCTACCATAAGCCCTAAATCATGCTTATTTTAACGGTATCATATTCCTTTGAAAAGACATCTCGAATATTCCATAAATTCTTGGGTATTCATAAAGAGATCAATACATATCATATCTCAAAAATTCCATAAACTCATGAAATATCACAAAGAGATCAAAACTCTCTCTTCTTGATAATTAAATACTTCAAGAAGATCCACAAACCCTCCTTTCATGGATATCAAATCCAAATCGTCCTAAGTTCGAGAAATATGCTACTAACGACCCTCGAATTACGTTGAAAATCAACAGAGAAGAATCAAGGGAGGAACAAAATTGTACCCGCATGTTTATCAAGAAAATTATGTTTCTTCAGATTTATTTTGTGATTGTAATTTATTATTTCTATCACTTTAAAATTTGTTGTAAATAAATTGGCACGCCCAGTGGGATCAAAGTTGCACTTCATCTCTTCTCTCACAAATCAGAGCCACGAAATTACAAAGATGGAAGAATACTTCAAGTCTCGTCTTTGAGTTTCATCAAGTCTACGATCCGACAAGTCTTGAGGTAGGGGGAATTTGTAAATATAAAAAATTTACGGGACTCTACAAGATGAGCCCAATTCTATTAGGGTTCTTGGAGGCTACTCTACCCTAAACCTAACTTGGATGCTAATCTACCTTATGCCCTAACTCAGGCTTAATTTAAGGGTACCATATTCCCTTGAAGAGGTATCTCGAATATCTCATAAACTCTCGGATATTCATAAAGAGATCAATACATATTATATCTCAAAAATTCCATGAACTAATATAATATCACAAAGAGATCAAAACTCTCTCTTCTTGATAATCAAATACTTCAAGAAGATCCACAAACCCTCCTTTCCTGGAGATCAAATCCAAATCGTCCTAATTTCGAGAAATATTCTACTAACGACCCTCAAATCACGGAGAAAATCCACAGAGAAGAATCAAGGGAGGAACAGAATTGTACCCGCATGTTTATCAATAAAATTATGTTTCTTCAGATTTATTTTGTGATTGTAATTTATTATTCATCACATTAAAATTTATTGCAAATAGAGAGATCAAGGTATGGGTTCAGCCAAACCTAATAACCGTAATTCAACATTATATTTATCTTAAGGAATTTATTTTGTATGCATAACCGAATGGTAAATGCTTACCAACATCATGAATTTATTGTTGGAAAACTTTAAAGAATTCATCCAAGATCATCAAGTAAATCACTAGACGGAGATATCAATGTAGAAGAATGGTAGGAACAATAACCTTGTTCGATTGCATGAATTGGTTGGGGAAGATATAGTCTTCTAAACCTTGAAAAATGCCCTTTTGATAATTCTTCTTCTTAGATGGAGAGAAAAAGAGAGAGAGGCGCATCTTCTGATTTCGGGACCGTATCCTTTTAAGGATTCTGAAGTGCCTTTTAATGTGAAAAGACACATTTTTAATAAGTCTCCATCAGACTTAAGTAAATGTCCATGTGTTTTCTAAGTTATCCAAAATAAACCCACACTAATAGATACTTACATTTTAGGCCCAAATATTTAATAGCTTATTAGATCATAAAATGGCCTCTTTATGCTAGCATATCTATGTATAAATGTTAATATGTGAGTCCACAAAATAGAAATTACTAACAATCTCCCACTTGGACCACATATATTTCCGAACAATCATACATAGATAAAACTTTATTGTGCACAAACTATTGCTATCTGAATTGAAATATCTCAAAAAACAATCTGGTCCATCGATACTACCAATATAGGGTCAAAGCGGTTTTCGTAACATATATTCGAAATTAAACCTATCAATGGTCACAAATATTAGCAAATACCAATGACATAGATCAGATACAAAAATTACATGTAAAATGATCTAAGTCATGTCTATTCCCAATCGGTCCTACTTTATGACTTTAATAGTTCAAAATCACTTTCTTATACTTTATGCAAAACCACAAGAGAAAGTTAATATCTTTATTTTTTAGAGTTATCAATAAACATATGAAGTTCAAAAATTTCATAAAACTTCACACTGTACAGAATATAAACTTTAACATGTCAAAAGCATAAATAAAATAAAAAACTCCCACTAAAATGGCTCTTCATCAAATCGGACAACACTTATATGAGCCACATGCCCATGAAACACTTTAGGTGGTAAACCTTTTGTGAGTAGATCCGCAATCATCGAGTTTGTACTAATATGTTCAATCGACACAAGATGACTCTGAACTCTTTCTTTCACAACCAAAAACTTAATGTCTATCTGTTTTGACTTAGACAAACTTTAGTTGTTCTTCGACTATAACTCAACAGACTTACTATCACAATAAATTTTCAATGGTCTTTCTATGCCACCAACTATCTGTATTCCAGTGATAAAATTTCTTAGCCATATTCCCTGATTTGATGCTTCATAGCAGGCCACAAATTTAGCTTTCATGGTAGAAGGAGCTATCAATGTTTGTTTCACACTTTTCTAAGAAACAACTCCTCCGACCAACATGAAAACATAACCTGATGTAGATCTCCTACTATTAAGACATCCAACAAAATCAGAATCGAAATACCCTACGATCTTTAAGTGATCCGATCTCCGATAAGTGAGCATGTAATCTTTAGTTCTTTGAAGATACCTCATAACCCGTTTTACAGCTTTTCAATGATCTACTCCCGGGTTACTGAAAAATCGGCCCAACATTTCCACTATGTACGCTATATCTGGACGCGTACAAACTTGTGCATACATGAGACTTCCCACTGCTGATGCATATGAAATTTTGTTCATCTCTTTCTTCTTTATGTCCAAATTTGGACATTGGCACAAACTAAATTTATCACCTTTTGCCACATGTGTATCACCTGGTGTACAATTTTGCATGTCAAATTTACTTAGCAACTTATCAATATAAGTCTTTGGCGACAGTTCAAGAATATTTCTAGTGTGATTCCTATGGATCTCTATACCTAGAACAAAGGACGCCTTACCAAGATCTTTCATTTCAAATTTATTGGACATAAATTTCTTGGTTTCATACAATAAACCTATATCACTGTTTGCCAATAGAATGTCGTCTACATATAACACAAAGATAACAAATTTGCTCCCACTAAACTTGAGATATATGCACTGATCAACAGTGTTTTCCTTAAAACCAAAAGAGGTTATCACCTGATCAAACTTTCGGTACCATTGACGAGATGCTTATTTTAAACCATATCTGGACTTCTTAAGTTTACATACAAAGTGCTCTAAATCTTGAGACTCAAAGGTCTCTGATTGCACCATGTATATCATTTCTTCAATGTCTCCATTAAGAAATGCAGTCTTTACGTCCATTTAATGTAGCTCTAAGTCATAATGAGCTACAAGTGACATAATGATTCTAAAGGAATCTTTCGATAAACTGGTGAAAAAGTCTCTTTAAAATCTATGCCTTGCTTTTTAGTGAATCCCTTGGCAACTAGGCGTGCTTTATATCTTTCGATTTTACCTTTTGAATCACATTTGGTTTTGAAAATTCATTTACAACCAATCAGTTTCGATCTTTGTGGTAACTTGACAAAATCACAAACGCCATTGTCTTTCATAGACTTCAACTCATATTTCATGGCTTTGATCCATTTAGCAGAGTTTCCACATGATTTCGCTTGACTAACTGTCACGTCCCAAACCCCGCTGGGGCGGACTGACACCCGAAGCCGTTAAGGCCCGAGAGAACCAATCTTCGTTCACGTACACTCATATGCCTGTCACCGGATGAACAACACTCTGTCACAAATAACACATGATACTAAAGGCGGAAGTCATGGAAATAACTTTCATAAAGACATGAAACTTGGCCGTTGGGGCCCACAACATCATATAGAGTAAAACACCTTTACACTTGACGACTCACTGTCTACAAGCCTCTAAATATACACAAAACCAGTACTAAGGTCGGGACAAGTCCCCGCCTTATAGCTCTACTACAAGTATCAAAACATGTACAATGACACGGAAAGCTCCGAATCAACCTGGAGCTCACCAATAGTCCGCAGAAAATACGTAACCTACAGTGGAGGTCTGCTAGCTCCTGGGCCTGCAACAAGTAAGGTAAGTCCCACAAGGGGCGTCAGTACGAAAGAATGTACTGAGTATGTAAGGCCATAAACAACTGCATGTGATATAAGTACTTCAATGAAATCAAATACAAGTGGGTGTACAATATAGGCATGACCACCATAATACTCAAGCGAGGAAAATAAATACATTACATTTATTTCTTTCTTCTGCTTTTACGTTCAATATCACTCACATTAAGCCCGGGCCCAACTGATCAGTGGGATAAGAAAAGGATGACCCATGCTAGGTAATATAACCCTTGGGATGCGGTCCTTATAAATACAGAATTCGGGATCGACCCATGCTAGGTATTGTAACCCTTGGGATGCCACCCGTGATAGTGGGATCGACCCATGCTAGTTGTTTTTCCACCCCTGGGATGCCACCCATGCATTACTTCACTTCTTTACTTTTGTGAGATTGGTACTTAGGTGGTCGTAATATTATTGGAGCTTGAAACCATGATCATTAGATAAGAGATATGTGAATATCTATAGCTAGCAAACTTGAGATGATTTTCTTTAAAACACCTCGGAGTAGAAACAAGCTCGGTAGCAATATGGACAATAGGCATGGCCAATGAATATGGAAAGGAGAAACCTTACATACCTTAGCCTCTCAATATGCAACTATAACAATTCGGCTCTTCCTTAAAGTGCTACTCTACAATATGCACACACAAAGGAATTCACATTTAAAACTAATAACTTAACAACTTCACAAGGAAAAATGGAATTAGTCACCACCCCAACACATGGTACATCTTACCACCTTCCTTTTTATTATCATTTAACTAAATTCCACCTTCCCAAAACAAAGTGGACTCCTCAACACTTTGAACATAGCCATCAAGACTACACCACCTTCCATGTACATAATATATATTAATCCATAAGGATCATAAGGGTAAACACTTACCAATATTGCAAAGAGATGATCTTGTCCCTTCAAGTATTGTTGCCTTAGGGTTTTGTGAGATAAGGATGACTTAGAGAAAATATCCAAAAGGCATGAGAGTGTTGAATGAATAAAAATCTGAATTTTTTCCCTTATATAGACCCTCAAGTCAAAGTCATCCTTAACCACATGTTTGATCCATTTAGATTGGGTCTTCCCTTCATTAGTTGAGGCCCATGCCTTAATACATGGTATTTGGGCCTCAAATACAGAATATTGACCCATCCCAACACATTTAATGGGTCTCACACTTCAAAATTTCATCAAGTCAAAATGGGTCAACAAAGTCGGCAAAGTTTCACGGTGTCGTGAATAGTGTCGTGGAACCCAGTCACGCCACGTGGGTCCTGTCGTGAAAATCAGAGCTTTTTTTCCAACTCTCGGAAGTTGGTTCACGGCACTATTCACGCCCCGTGACTGTGACTTACGTCACGTGAGTCCGGTCATGAAATTTTTTTTTTTTTTCGCATGCTCGTTTCCAGTACATGATTCTTCACCTTTTATTCATTTAGCCTTATACTCCAACTATTGTATATTTTTATGTATTCGTAGCACCTGGGGTGTTACACTAACAGAAATAGGATCATCTTCCAATCCCATGTCAAAATCATGCTCTTGGAGATAAACAACATAATTATCCAAAATTGTCTTTCTCCTTTCTCTGATAAAACTTATTTTAGACACTTCAACATGAGGTTGTTGAACATGAGGTGGTGTCATTGTTTTTT
This sequence comes from Capsicum rhomboideum, assembly GCA_031232105.1. Lineage (NCBI taxonomy): Eukaryota > Viridiplantae > Streptophyta > Magnoliopsida > Solanales > Solanaceae > Capsicum > Capsicum rhomboideum. Next base: position 3,415,645 of record CP124713.1, on the reverse strand, counting down.
CTACACAATCTTGATTTACAGGTTGAAACACATTTGGTAGAACTACCTGAACATTTTCATTAGAAGTGATATTATCAATTTTCTCTTCAGACACAATTTGTTTGTTTTGATTGCTTTCACCATAATTAACATCCTCAATAAATTTGGCATTCCCTGTTTCAAAAAAGGATCTGTTGGAGGATTCATAAAACTTAAAACCTCTCGATCTTTCTGAGTAACCTACAAAGTAGCAACTAACAGTTCTTGAATTCAACTTCTTTTCTTTAGGCTTGTAAGGCCTTGCTTCAGCTGGACATCCCCATACATGCAGGTGCCTAATACTAGGCTTCTTACCCAGTCCACAACTCGTATGGGGTCTTAGCTACCTTTACTTGGAACTCTATTTAGTATGTAAACTTCAGTCTTTAATGTTTCTCCCCAAAGCGATTCAGGTAAAGAAGAATGACTAATCATACTTCTCACCATATCTTTAAGAGTTCGATTTCGTCTCTCAGCTACACCATTTTGACTTGAAGTCTTCGGCATGGTGTATTGAGGTACAATCCCACACTCTATCAAATACTTTGCAAAAGGTCCTGGACGTTTGTCACCTGATCCATCGTATCGATCGTAGTATTCACCTTCACGATCAGATTTGACAGCCTTAATTTTCTTGCCTAATTGAGTTTCAACTTCAGCTTTGAGAATTTTAAAAATATCCAAAGATTGTGACTTCTCATGAATTAAATAAAGATATCCATAACGGGAGTAGTCATCTATAAAGTTAATAAAATATTATTGACCATTCCATGAAGCCATAGGGAACTGACCGGAAATGTCTGTATGTATCAACTCTAAAGGTTCTTTACTCCTATAAGCATCTCTTTTTCTTATATTCATTTTTTTCCCTTAATGCATTCTATACAAATTTCAAAATATGATAAATCAAGGGAAGCAAGAATTCCTTCTGACACAAGCCTTTGTATTCTTTGTTTAGAAATATGACCCAATCACTTATGCCATAACATTGATCAATTCTCATTTGTTAATCTGCACTTAGTATCGAAGATACTTGAATGCAGGTTTTCATTGTTGCATGAGGCTTGTCTATTAAATTTGTATAACTTATCAATCAGAGTACCAGTTCCAACAATATTAGAATTTAGAGAAATACTACAAGTTCCATTTCCAATAGAGCAATTATATCCAGATATGTCTAAACAGGAAATAGAAATTAAGTTTCGTCTAAATGACAGTACAATAAATGTTTCCTCTAATTTCAAATAGAAATCGGTATCTAATAGAATTCTAAAGACACCAATAGCCTCTACAACTGCTTTATTGTCGTTGCCCACATAGATGTATCTTTCAGCATCAATCGGCACTCGACTCCTTATACAATCCTGCATAGTGGCACTTACGTGAGTAGTTGCACCCGTATCTACCCACCAAGTGTCACTAAGTACCATAGCCAAACTAACTTCTGAACAAACATAGTTGAGAAGTTTATCTTCTTTTTTTTTTCATGTGTACTAGGAACACTCTTTCTTTATGTGATCAAGTTTCTTAGAAAAGAAACATAATGATGTTCCTTTATCTGCAGTTTCTTTAGTCTTACTCCTTTTTCGCTTATGTGCAACAATTTTAATTCTAGAGGTAGATCCTAAATGAGCACATTCAATCGGCTCTTCTTTAATTTTATCCTCTTCTTGCACACATTGAGCTATAAGCTCATTCAAAGTCCAATTCTTAAGGTTTATGCCATTAGGCTCGGGAATATTGTTCATATTGGCATATAAAAGACACTATAAGATAAAGTAAATAATGCTCACAATTAATCATTTAGATAAATCATATATATGTGCAGATGATTAAATTAAGTAAATCTGAAGGAAACTGATAAATTAGTCAAAAAGCTGTATTTATCACACACATACACATAAAAGTAGGCCCATACCAAGATACCTTACACGACATTATCATTTAGTCTTTGGACAGAAATAATAACCTGTAAGTGGTACTCTTATATATAGTTCATAAACATTGATTACTAAAGCGGTCTAACAAAATGACTTTTTTTGAAAAAACACATTATCAGCATGCATTAAAAATGTATCACATATTCATGACTATCCATAATCTGGCCAAAATAGTCTCCTTTGAGATAATTATTTCGCATAGATAAAACATACATTTTATGTTCAAAGTAAACAAAATCTACACAATAGAGATTACTTTGGCAACATATTGATTTCATCTATTCACTTTTAAACAAGAAGCACAATCTAGAGAATGCAAGATTAAATAAATAAATTATGTTCTACTCAATACTCATAATAGAACAGCATGTTATAAATTAGATTACCCCCAAAACTAGATTTCTAGTTATCGTTAAAACTTCAGTAGGACAAACTAATAGAAAATACTAAAAAAAAAATTAAAATAAACTTGCAGAAAGCATCTGCAATACTCTTGTTCCAAATTTATGTAAGTTACCCAAACAAAGTAAACAAATTTGATGTTCTACTTTCCTTAAAAATAACGGAGACAAACTTCTAATCTCCAATCATGAAACTAAATAAATCCACCAAAAAAAAATATGTTTACTTCATTCATCATATATTATGAAGTGTGTATAATCACTGAAAAAGATAATGATAGATATTGGCTTTAAAACAAAACAACGTGGAAGTACTTTTCTTAAAACTTTGCTTGACCCTTCTTTATCCAACTTTCTTACAACTTCACATAGAAGTGAACAATGTTATAAGGCATCAATTGCCCAGTTTTACAAAAGAAAAACAGCCGGAACTAATTACATTCGTAAGTTAAAATTGGACAAAGTCACGGGATCCAACAATTAAAAATAAAATCATGAAACTAAATAAATCCACCAAAAAAAAATATGTTTACTTCATTCATCATATATTATGAAGTGTGTATAATCACTGAAAAAGATAATGATAGATATTGACTTTAAAACAAAACAACGTGGAAGTACTTTTCTTAAAACTTTGCTTGACCCTTCTTTATCCAACTTTCTTACAAACATAGAAGTGAACAATGTTATAAGGCATCAATTGCCCAGTTTTACAAAAGAAAAACAGCCGGAACTAATTACATTCGTAAGTTAAAATTGGACAAAGTCACGGGATCCAACAATTAAAAATAAAATTATGAAAATCATGTCTAATGATCTAACATGACCTTGCTCTTGATACCACTTGCTGGAAAACTTTAAACAATTAATCCAAGATCATCAAGTAAATCACTAGACATAGCTATCAATATAGAAGAACGGTAGGAACACTAATCTTTTTCCATTGCATAAATTGATTGGGGAAGATATAGTTTTCTAAATCTTGAAGAATGCCCTTTTGATAATTCTTCTTCTTAGATGGAGAGAAAAAGAGAGAGAGGTTGTAATGACCTGAAAATATAACTGGGTCTGACCCATTTAAATTAGCAAACTAAGTAAAATAAATAAATACCTAGCCTATTAAGTTACTTAACCTTTAAGCATTTAGTCCACCTCCTTAAATAAATACCTAGCCCATTAAGTTACTTAGCCCTTAAGCATTTAGTCCACCTCTTTAAATCCACCTCCTTAGTAATAATAATAATAAACTAAGAAAGTTAAAAAAGGAAAGAGGCGGTGGAAAATTAAGTATAAAACAGTTGCGTTGGGTGCAGCTTTAAGCTGTCCAACAAAAGCTCTGGAAACAAAAAAAAAAAAGAAAAAAAAAAGAGAAGAAACAAAAGACAGAGGAAGGGAAAAAGAAGCAGAAAAGTGAAGAACCTCTATTGAAAATTATTTCTCCTTCCTAAAACCTTTTGTAAAGGTAAGTTATAACTCATCTATGTTGCCAATTAACCTTAATTCTAGGAAGGAATAGTATTGTCCAACATATACCTTTGTAATATGTAGAAATAATTATTGTTCTGGCATAAGTTACTCTAATCTTTCAACATCTTTGGAAATAAAAAGGATGGGAAGAAGAGGAGAATAGATTCTATATTTGGTGTATCTTAGTTAAAATAGAGGATGGCAGTAGCTAGGGAATTTAACTAGAAATCGTATGAACGAGAGTTAATCAGGGGAATTGGTATCTTAAACTCACCTCTGATTTGAGTATTACATTATGTTTTCTTTAGATAACTGAGACTTTGGGGACGCAATTATTGGAAGCAAACTTAAGCTATCCAACATTGGGAGTACTGTGAGTGATAACTCTTCTGTAGTTGGTTTTCAATCATGTTTTAAAATATGTTTTTCTTGCATTGGACTGATTATCCAGAAATTGATTTACTTGCATATGGACAAGCGATACTATGATCAAATATTTGAGAATAATTACTTGAATCTATGTTATTTATGAGTTGTTATATACTGATGAATTTGAATTTGACACAAGAAGTATATGATATATGTTGTATAATAAGAAATTATTCAGGAAGATAACTTTGCCAGTTCGCCGCTATCTAACGTCGGGATCGTTAGACCTGGTGCACCTTGTAGGAAAGACTAATGTTATACAAAGACCCTCTAGAAGGGAATCTAGCTGACGGGGCAGTCAGACGGCTATGGTAAATCCGTAGTGTCAGGATGCATACTCGATACTGGCATGGGATCCTCCAAAATACATAATGATGGAGTTGTTTAAACGACTTGAATACAGTTTTTGTACATGTTTTGCCAACTTGATTGAAACAGGCTATTTGATGATCTATAAATTGCATGATTTCTTATATATGCTTGTCCCAGGTAAAACACTATGGTTGATGTTATTACTCACTCAGTTTGTGAGACTGACCCCACTCCCTCTTGCTTTTCACTTTCAGATAACTTAACTGAGGGTGACCACTTGACTTGGCAAGGAGATAGGTAGAGCTGTCGGATCCAGTAAACCTCGCACTTGCTTCGCGGGGACTATCATTTTGTTAAGGTTGATGTAGTGTATTACTTTAGTTAATCTTAGAGTTTTGCTCCTTGAGTCAGTCTTGTACATTTGGTTTTGGCTTGTATTAGTAAAGGTATGACTTGGATCTTCAAAAGTTTGTGGAAGAGACTCTCGATCTTGAGGGTATTTTAGACTTAATTTGCTAGTATTGTAGCATGTGGTGTTGTTTGTTTGAATGTTAACAGGTTTAAATTTATGGATTGCTTCCGCTACAAGAAAAACTCAGTCAAATTTTTAGCGTGAATTTGGTCAGGCTTGCTTGGTAGGTCTAGGCTTACTGAGCGCCGGTCACGGCCTAGGTGGGTCGTGACAGAGGTGCATCTTAATTAGGGACCGTATCCTTTTAAGGATTTGAAGTGCCTTTTAACGTGAAAAGACACCTTTTCAATAAGTCTCCATCAGACTTAAGAAAAGGTTTATGGGTTTTCTAAGTTATCCAAAATAAATCCACACTAATAGATATTTACATTTTAGGCCCAAATATTTAATACTTTATTAGATCATAAAATGGCCTCTTTATGATAGCATATCTACGTATAAATATTAATATTAATATGTGAGTCCCTAAAATAGAAATTACTAACATTTATGTCAAATCATGTAAAATTCTAATTTTGAATCTTGTGATATTCAACGCACTTAACCTTTAATTAGTTAAAATGCCAATTAATAAGTATTTTACAGAGAGCCGTCATGAAATTTTATTAATAACTGGCCGTTTTGATTTTTTGGAACAACTCTATGAATTTAATAGATAGTTTTAGAAGGTCCTAATGGCTATAAATTGAACCTATTCAATTTTTACCGTACGATAGTTGACGGTGCATTTTTGGTCCTTTTAGGTAAGAAACATGTTATATTTAAATTACTTTTAAAATATATTATCCTCAAATATAAAATAACAATACACGTTTTACATAACATATACCAAAATAATCCTGAATAAAGAATAAATACTTAAGACAATACCAGAATTAACAATCTTGAATACTCATGAACATTCATAAGTAAAAGGATAAAAAATTCACACCTCAAAAAATTAAAAATTAAATAAACTTAATCAGATATCATAAGGACTAAAATAAAAATTTCACACATGCATAATTGAGTGACACGCCATGAACCTCCTCGTGATAAGTCATGTAAAGAATGAATTATCTTGATTCTAACTAAATCTCAAAAGGTAGCTCAGTTGGTGAGAATTGTCCAAATTCCTTTAGGGTCTGTTTGGAAAGCCACCTGGTAATTGGAATTGGTGTAATTACTAGGATAGTAATTACCAGCCTAGTAATTACACAACCTAGTAATTACAATGACCTGTTTGTTTGTCACAATGTAATTACAGTGTAATTATAAGTGTACTGTTTGGTTGCACAAGTGTAATTACATGGTTATATTAAATTTTTAAAATAAAAATTAATTATCAAAAACTAAAAATTATATTAGACAATAGGGTCTTTATAAATGATATTAATTAATAAACATATGTTCTTATAAAAAAATAATTGATTTATATTTTCTTAAACTAGTATATTTAATTAAGTTAATCATAAAAACTTAAAGTACATAATTTTTAAGAACATCATGAAATGCATGTTTGACAAAAAGATTAATATTATAAATATAATGTCATAAAATTATAAAAACATTAGACAAAAAGATAATCTATCAATTCTAACTAAAAATGAATGACTTGCAATGTGAAATAACAAGTCAATACTAGTAAAACAAATAAATTGGAACTGAAAATATAACATAAGTTTGAAATTCAAAAAAAAAAACAACTCTTATGTCAATTTTCAACATAACATACGTAAATATGATTCAAAAGAAAAGGTAAACCTAAGTCTATAACCTTATTCAATAATAAATTCTACTTAATTTAAAAATTAGAATACTAACTAAATTATTCTAAATGAAAAAATAAACATAAGATAAATAAAAAATAGATAATACGAAAAATTTAATGGAATCACAAGAAGTAAAGGTTGGGAAATGAGAAGGAAATGAAATATAAATAATAAAAAATAAAAATATTTTTTTTAAAAAAATATAAGAACAATAAAAATAAAAAGAATTTAAAATAATAGAAATTAAAAATAAATTAAAACGAAAAAATAAAAATAGAAATAAAAGGAAGAAATTAAAAAATAATTAGCTTATAATTACACCGTGTAATTACTAGCAATTCACAGATCTCATGTGAATTGAAGAGTGTAATTATCCTCTGTTAATTACACTCAATTACTTGCTGATCACGTAATTACCTGATCAACTAAACATGTCAGATAATATAATTATACCCAATTACACCAAATTCAATTATCAAAATGACTTTCCAAACAGACCTTTAAAGAAATCAATTGTTATAAACAAGGCTGACGTCAAAGCTAACTCAATTTCTTTTTTCAACGTGTGACTCTTAACATGTTATAAATAGGGCCGACGTCGGCAAGTGTTTCATTTTCGATCTAACGGCCGACTCCTTAAATATGAGTCATTTGTTTTTGTCGGTTGATGCTTTTTTCTGCTTCCTTTTAGATCTATGAGCATGTTATTACTAATATATGTTTAAATAAATTGGCTTTCACTAACTTCCATTAACTCTTAACTTTTGTTGTGACCCTTATGGGTACGAACAAGAATTAATTAGATTTAAAATACATAACTGGTTTTAGGGGTTAGTTTTGATTATTGAACTAATCCTTTTATTTCTTAAAGCAAAGCTTGAACTAATCCTTTGTGGACAGTGCAACAGCTGGTGATTAGCCAGGGCACCAAATGCTAGTGGATTTTAGCTTTTAAAGTTTATGGTTTCCACCATTAACTTTTGTCAATACGACGTTCAAAAATAAATTACTTGAAGGGTCTTTTTCTGCCAATGGAGGCATATTCAAAATTTAAAGTTTATGTTTTCTAATAATAATTTAAATTAATATATGTAATAATTATTTGATTTACAAAAAAAGGGGCAGTACAATGTACTAAAGCTTCCGTTATGGACGGATTCGGAAAGGGCAGTATCACAGGAGTGTATTCTACGCAACCTTATCCTGCATGTTAAAAAGATGTTGTTTCCATGGCTTGAACACTTGAATTTCCAATCACATCGCAACAACTTTACTAGTTACGCTAAGATTCCCCTTCAATAATTTGATTTACAATTGAATATTAATAGAAATTTAATAAATTTAAAGATGGACTGACCAAAATATATTGAATTCATGTGAATCATAGCTTATAAGTTAAGTCCGCAAAGTGGCGTTTGATGCGTTAATTTGGAAAAGATAGTTAGGACTTAGGGATTGTGTTGGACCACTTAGATCCCAAGAATCATCGAACATGAATGTTCGTTTGACTAGGTGAATAACTTTTACAGTTCGACACAAACATAGAGCCAGACTTAAAATTAAATACAATTGAAAAGGGGATTAAGTTAAAATTCAAGGATTTAGGTCACTTATCATGTATTTAGATTACTAATCAATTTAGTTAAGGGATAATTTAACAGACCTCCCATCTGATTTGATGTCGAAACACTAACTTCTTTTATAGTTTATGATATTATGTTTATCTTCATTCTTTTGATGACATGCATGAAACATAAACTCGTTGTTGAAACATGTGTTTCACAGTTTTTCCTCTCATTACACATGGTCTTAGTCAAAAGTTAGCCCCCATGCCAAACAAAACCAAAAAAAGAACGAAGAAAAGATTAATAGGACATTTATTTCTCTCACTTTTCCTCTTTTCTTGACCTTTGGATATAAAACATTAGGAGAGTGAGAATTGGTTACCAACTCAATCAGTCAACCATACTGGTATGACACTACAAACCACTCTAACCATAACCATCTATAATTCTCTACAAGCCATTGTGTTAGGAAAACTAACTACAACAACAACACAACCATAAAAAGAAGCTCTTTCACGACAAGCTGATCACAAGGGCATCGGCCATTCTAAATAGACACGGATTCAGAATTTTAAGTTTATGGCTTTAAAATATTTTAAAAAAATTATTTATTGAGTTCTGAATAAATAATTTATACACTCAGAGAAACATATAGTTTTAACTTAAGTTTTTTTTGAATTCGGCAGAATTCGTAAGATTTTTTTTTTTCCAGGAGGATCAAAGCCTGTTTGGATTGACTTACTTTAAGATTTTTAAACCAAAATAGCTTTTCAACACTTATTTTAAACCAAAATGACAAAAATAAGCCAAAAACTGTAAGTCCATTCAAACAGGCTCACAATAATATACTCACTCTCTAACGTGATTCAAACCCTTAACCTACCAAATGATGTGAAAATGCTCAATCATTTAAGCAAGTCTTATTTGCCACAAAATTTGTAATTAAAACTCTACCTCCCGCCCCTAATTCTAAAATTAAATCTCTGATGGTTACTAGTTTCCCAACAAGTGGCAGTTGAATAACGTGGCCAGACAAATGTACTGTCCAACCACTAAACCCTAACACACACGCGCCCCCTCTTTAATTTAGCCTTATATTAAGACCAAGTTCAACCTGACAGCCCCCAAACTCCCTCCTTTCCCAAATAATACATCCTTTTTGCTCTGTCTTTCCGGCAAAAAGTCCCAACAAACTTACATAGTATTCAACTAAAATCTTCTAATGATGGCGGCATCTTATTCTTCTGTGTTACTTGGGAAAGAAGATAAAGGTTTCTCAGGTTTCCCTTCTCCTCACAAGTTGAAGAAAAATCAAGATTTTGAGGAACAGAGCAGTGATGGGATGAAGAAAGTGAAAGCTAATTGGGGGAATGATTCGATTTTTGGTACATATGGGTGGTCAGAACAGCACTCGTCTTCGTCTGGTTTAAGCAGTCCTTTTGGGTCTGAACTTGGTTCAACAGAAACTGATGAAACAGAAAGCGGAGAAGATGAGGATTTTATTGCTCAGTTGACTAGACAAATGGCTGATTATATGCTTAAAGATGATGACGAGGAAGAGGAAGATGTTTCTGCTGATGAAATTGATGTTGTTGATGAAAACAGAGTCATAAACTCTACTCCCAATATTGTCCAGGTTGATTATAAATTCTAAAGATTGCAACTTTTGGCCTTTTTTTTGTTTGTGTTCATTGTTTTTACTGAATTTGGTGCTTTTTCAGGCTGCTAGCCTAAATAGGTTGGCTGGGAATTGGTCAAATTACAATTCCATGGAGATATGTTACTATAATCAAGAATCTTTAGGCACATATGCTAAGCCTGTTGGAGACTCTGTGAATCATCAAATGAAGAATTCTAATACAGTATTTTACTCTAGTGATGATTTGAAGAGACCAATTCAAGTAAGAATTCCAAAAGTTCATTTTTTCCTTAAAATTAGGGGTGGGAGTCGAAACCTTACCAACAAATTGAATTTGAAAATTCAAGTAGCTAATCAACTGAGCTACTAAGATTCCTGGATTCAAGAAGTAAACAAGCTCTTGTGGGTTGTTTCTTGTTAAGTCTACTATCTAACTGACTTGAGCTGTCTTTTGCTTTATCTGTAGGTATACCACTTGAAAGACCAACCAACTACAGCAAAACAGAAAAATTCTAGAGGAAAAAGAGTCAAGGGAACAAATACTGAATCAGTTCAGAAACTCAAGAATGAAAAAAACATGCAGAGTAGTACTTTTACCAATAAACAAACACTTGGTGGACATGGCCATGGTGGAGATAAGACTTATCATCTTCATCATAATCCAGTACAGTTGAGTAGTGGAGCAGGCATGAGGGCTATATTTCTCGGAGCATCCGGTTCGATAAACGGGTCATCTGGAACTGGAGTCTTCTTGCCTCGCAGAATTAATAATCCAAATCCAACGGCAACAGAACCAAAAAAGAAATCTGGTATGTTCACTGAATCAATATCTGGAATTTTTTACCTTTTTTTTTTTTTTTCAGGTTTAATTGTTGAGTATAATTCAATGAAATTGTGATTGTACCGTCCACCAATATGGGGCTAAAACGGACCCCATTTGTGGATCAATCTGTTGAATTGCGTTTAGACTTTGTCCGCCTACAATATTTACTTGATCAAGAAACCTGTCACTATCAGAAATCAATTTTCCAGGTTGCCCACATAGGCCTGCCTTCATTTGCTGCTTAGATTCCGTATATAGTTTGCTGGAGAAAAGTGAGAAGCAGGTGACAAAAAAGTGTTAGAAATTAAAATTGGTTACAAGTTTGATCAACTCAAGTAAATTTTTTTATTAATTAGTGATTAAAAAGTTGCTGCAGCAATTTTCAAAGTTACTGTAGCAACTTTCGAAATTGCTGATAATTACTGCATGTCATTAATAATAAAAAAAAAATTATCACCTCTACTCAATAATTAAAATTTATGTCATCTTTTTTTAATTTTCAATTTTTTTTTTGTCACTCTTAATTAAAAAACCCAGTTTGGTGGCTCACTAATTTGTCGAAAAATCTTACTTAAAAAGGTGAAACGGAGAAGGCTATCTATTAAATGTGACTTTATTCGTAGAACCCAAATCCAAAATTCTTTTCTTTTCTTTTATCCCGATGTAGCTAAAGCTTTCATTGTGTGCAGAGTTCCGGAAGGACCGAGCCCAAAATTCTTACTCTATTGAAAATGAAATGTTATTTATTACTTCTTCCATTCATCTTTATTTGTTCACTATACTAAAAATAGATATTCAATAATACTTCTAATTTGAAAAAATTAATGGATAATTTATTCATTTCTATCCATTTAATTATTAATTATAGTCATTACCCAGTACATTTTTCAAAGTATTAAATTAATTATATTTAAAGGGTGATATGAGAAAATTACCCATATTATTTCTTAACCTGTATGTCAAGTCAATAGTGAACAACTATTGATGAACGGAGGGAGTATTCCTTTATGTTAATTTATGTGACATAATTTTTTTTTCTGTCCATCTAATAATAAATGTTATTTTCTATATTTAAACATAATTTAACTTTGATTTATAACCACACAAAGTTAAAGTGTATTTCAAACCATAAATTTGAAGTTTTTTTTTTTCTCGAATGTTGTATATCAAGTTAAATAATGTTACATAAATTGAGACGGAGAAAATAGCTACCGTCCCATCACACCTTTAGATATCACTTTTTAAAGAACTTAGGAGTTGTTTGGTATGTTGATTAAATTGTTTCAGAATTATAGTCCTAGGATTATAATTCCTGGACTATTTTATACCATATGGGAGGTGGTATAAAATAGTCTCATGGTTAATGGATTATATCAAAATTAACTTTGATATTAGTTTTATACTATGTTTGGTTGATGATGTAAATTAATGTCGGGATAAATTTATATCATCAATCAAATATAATATAAATTTTATCAATAAGATAACTTAAACTTCTCCACAAAATATCCAACTTTATAAGTCCTACCAAACGACCCCCCTTAGGAAAATGTTTGGCAGGATATTATTCCCTCCGTTCAATCTTATTTCACCTTATCTTTATCTTATAGGAAAGCATTTACTTATACATCTTGATAACGTTGAGATATCCTTATTAGTACAGTTGAATATATTTTATCTATAATTATCTTACAAGTAAAGCATAACATTTTGTTTATCTTAGCACTTAAACTCTATATAAAATGCATAACTTGTGACGAACTTTGTTTAGTTTGTAAAATCAATTTTTATTTTAAGAAACAAATCAAGTTAATGCCTAGTTTAGACATGAAATGATCAAATTAACCTTCAATAGTAAGTGCACCTTCCATTTCCATTTTAATTTATGTGGTGGGAGTTTGATTCACTTCTTTTATTTTTAAATATTGTGGTCTTGAACATTGACATTAGAATGCTATTACTATTAAAAGCATGTCGTCATGAGTCAATTGAAACCTTTAGTTAAATATTTCTAAAAATAAAATTGTACTGCTTTGTTTACGACGGATTAATAATAAAAAAAAATATCAAGTGATTTTTACATTTTTGATTAATTTTATACATAAATTTATGCTATAAATAAAAAATATTGGGCTTAAATAATTTATGTCTCTTACGCTAATTGTTCTTTCTGCCTAAACTTGCGACTTCTTTCATCAAAGATAAGGTGTGAGCTAATTCAGTGTTTTAAAAGGCAGAGTCCGGACTCGCCCTAGGACTCGCCCCCGGGCAGGGCACAGACAAAACGCCTCGGGGCTAATGTGTGGGACTTAGTTCTGTGAGGCTTACGTTCTAAGCGCTCGACTGTACGCCCTGAACACGCTTAACGCCCAACGTCCGGGACTCGCCTAATAGTTCTAACACAAATTGTGTCAAATTCCTTAGTCAACGTTGTTGATACTCATAATTCTCTACTAATTAAATGATGTTTAGTAGTTTTTTTTGCATCTGTTGAAATAAGAAAATTAAAAGTAATTAGCTTATGTATTAATTGAGAACGCCGTGAGGGTGAATATGACTTAACATTTCTATTTAAAATACATATCCGAATTTTATATATTCACTTGTCATTGATCGTCATGTTTTTGTCCTATATTTCAAAATTATCATATTTTATTTTGTTATTTGAAAGTATTTTATTTTTATTCATGAAAGAGTATATGTTTTAATTATAATATTAATAGTTTATTGATTATTTCTTTTAGGGAGGTAAATTGCATAGTATGATAGTCATATATTTTAAGAAATTATTTATAAAATCATTGAAAGTTTTGTTGGTACTTATATTTTTTAGTAATCAAATTATAAAAATAAAAATACATGAGATATACGCCTCATAGATCTTTAGGACTTACGCCCCATATTTCGGGACTTACCCCTCGTCCCGTGCTATCGCCTTTTAAAATACTGAACTAATTCAATTACTCCATCCATCAATGTTTACTTGTCCACTTTTGACTTGACACATACCTTAAGAAACAATAAATAAAAGGGTAATTTTACTATATCATCAACAACAACATATCCAGTGTATTTCCACAAAGTGGGGGTCTGGAAAGGGTAAAGTGTACGCAGTCCATACCACTATCTCAAATGAAGTAGAGTGGCTGTTTCCGATAGACCACCGGCTCAGGAGTAATTTTACTATATTACCATTTGAATATAATAAATTTTTTGTTTGAAAAATGTAATGAGGGATGGATAATATTTAATATCAAGGGTAAAATAAAAAAAATGATAAATTATGTATTGATTTTTAAACTAGATAAATATTATTGGACATAATAAATATGAACTCATAATTTAAAAATTAAAATTATTTCAAAATTTTAAAATATTAAAGGTTAAATTGATAGAGTTTAAATTTTGAATTCGTGAATAGTCAAAATCATCATTAAGTTGGACACCAAAGTGTAGAGAGGAATTTGTAATATAAGTCAATGATGATTAATGCGAGGTACTATTTACATGCGCTATTCTTTTGTGACAGGTACTGCGAATATGGTAATATAATGTTATGTTCTTATTCTTTATCTTACATATAATTCAACATAAGACGACATTAAATTACAACAATGGACAAGTGAAAATGACTTCAAATGATATCTGTAAATAACTGCAATTATAGATTCTAATTGATTCTGTAAAATGAAAAGATTAATTTTCTTATCCAAGGAATCTGTATTTGAATCTGAATTAGCCAATGTAATTTCATTAGAATCCTGCTAGTGGTATCCATTTTAGTTGCTAAGTTTAATGCATCCACGCTAGACAACAACTTGACTTTATATTTAGTCGTATATTATATTTTTATTATATGATATATCTACGTCTCTACCCCACCACGATCGTCGATTTATGTTTTCTTTATTATGAATATGAATTATGACCGGGACATTATAATAACGTCATGATAAGATGATAGTTCTTATCTATTTTTTTCTTATTTCATACCACATAGTGCTCCTAATGCTTATCATCATGACTTTTCTTTGTCATATACAATGATTGAGTTTTTTTACTGTTCGCTTTTCTAGGAATTTTTATTCACGATCAATTTCTTCTCGAAAATCTTTATTATGTGTTTCTAGCGGTTCACACAATTTAAATTATATATCTTTGTAAAAAAAAATTATTTACCAAAAAGATCTTGGTAGAATTTGGTAGTGCTTTTATTTTAGTATTTTAAATATATTTCATTTTGTCCAAATAAAATTACTTTTTTTTGTTTCGGTTAACCTATCAATATGAGTGGGTGGTATTGGGGGTCCATATAGATAGAGTATACGAAGAAAAAGGTATCATTATTTGTTGTACGTTATATTTGAAAGGATACAAGAAGAGGATTTAAAATTTTGTAGAATACAAGGCGTGTTTAGGACTCTTTTCTTAAATGTTTGGTGATTATTTTAAATATGGCTTCTAGCCCATTCTTTAAGAAACTTTTAGACCGGCAGAGGGTTTACCATCTCCAAATCTTTTCAGATTCCACTTGTGGAATTACATCGGATATGTGATTATTGTTACTTGTAACCTTCAATTGGAAGTTACATATACACAAACTATTACAATTTGACAATATATTGTTGGCTATTTTTAAATATAGATGGCAGTTAGGTTTAATGTTTGCAGAATAGGCAAAAGAATTACTTAGTACTTGTTAGTAGTATAGTTTTAACAATCCAAAAGCTAACATGGGAAAATACTTTATTGATGACAAATGGACAGGAGGTTCAACGGTTCTAATACCAGCAAGAGTACTACAAACTCTGCACCAACACTTCAACCACATGGATGTTTTGTCTCAATCAAACACGTGTACTGTCTCTCCTTGTCACCTTCCCAAACATGGTAAGCATAAATGGATTTATCTTTATACACCCTTCACCAAATAATTTTTGCACTATCAGATCACTTAAAAGATAATATTGACATAACTGATAAAGTTATTGTCATGTGATCAGGAGGTCTTGGGTTTAAATGATGAAAACAGTCTCTTGCAGAAATGCAGGGTAAGACTGTGTATAATAGAATTAGACCCTTATGGTCTGGCCAAATAGTCTCTTGCAAAAAAGGACCGTGTCTGGTCAAACAACCTCTCACAGATATAATAATGTAAAAATTCTTTACTCGTACAACCAGTAAATACAAGATAATCCCAGAACGAAATGCAAATTTTCATAGCATCTTTGACTACGTACGTACGTTTTCCAGTAAACCGTAGAGAAGATATTGAATGATCTGGATTAGAACTTGAGTGTTGTGCACGTTTGGATCATTAAATGATTGATATGTTTGAGATTCGATAACAAAATTAAAAGATTAGATGATCTGTTTGGTTCGAATCATTCAATGGTTGATGTATTCAAGATTTAAGTTGTTTTTTTCAAAATGAAAAATTTGAGATAGAGAAAGGGGAAATCATGGAGGAGATTATAAGGTGGGAATCAAACCCTTACTAACAAAGTAAAAATTTAGATAGTCAATCAATCAATTGAGCTATTGAGATTCTGTGAGTGAATTGCAACTTAGTCAACAAAAAAGATTACATGATCTCTTAGATTTGGATCATTAAATCATTTGATGCATTCGATATTTTAAATCCTACTCCCTCTGTCCCAATTTATATGACACACTTTCCTTTTTAGTCAGTCTCAAAAAGAATGACACATTTCTATATTTGGTAACAATTTAACTTTAAAATACCAACTTTATCCTTAAGGAAATAATTTACAACCACACAAATATCTATAACTCATTTTAGACCATAAGTTTCAAAAGTCTTTCTTTATTTCTTAAACTCCGTGCCAAGTCAAAGTAAATCACATAAATTGGGACGGAGGGAGTAGTAGTTAACAAAAAAAATCATTTATGGTGATTGATTTGTTTGCAGATGCAGAGAATGAAACAGAGGATTTGGTTTCTAAAGAAAATCAACATTCAGAAAACCAAACAAGTGTGGTAAACGACCAAGAGATGCAACTACCTCAAGAATGGACGTACTAAACAGGTTGATCATGATTATGTTATTGATGATGATGGGGTATCAATAATTATCATATTTATTGGGAAGCAACTAATAAGGACAAGTGTGCATGTGAAGAATATTCTAATGCCAAATAATAATGGAATCTTGGTGTAGATATTTAAAGGAGTTTGGATGGAAAAGTAATTAGTAGTGATGTTGAAAGTGACATGGCTTTCAATTTCACCAAGCAAGTCAAGATGATGGATGACGAATAACAAGTCTTAGGTTGTAGTGCTTGTATCATAGTACTAAGTTGGGCTTGCTTCTTAGGATAGTGTTGTACTGATGGGATGGATAGATATCTTATTTATGATTCCTTGTAGTAATAAAAATTGATTGGAGCTAGGTGTGAATGATGTATCCAATTCAAGATTGTAAAAATGGCAAGTGCTAATAAAATTGTTCTTTTTATTTGGTACATACAGAAAATTTTTGCCCTAACAAACCCCCTACAAAAAAACTAGTTTTAATTTACATGCACTTCCCTTTCGTTTGCATTGTGCTAGGGAAAATGAGTCTTCGGCCTAATTCAATCAGGTGAGGACCCTCAAGATAATGATATAAACAAAAAAAAAAAAAAAAAATTACTTATTTGAGTATTTTTTATAAAATATTTACTATTTTTAGATATATTTTTTATTTATTACCTAGATATACCATTATTTAAAAATATTTTTCATATATAGTAACTGTACTATGTATTAAAAGTGAATTATGTATGCAATATAGATGTATTAGAAGTGTATTAAAATGTATTATACTTGTTTTGGTGAAAAAAATGCATTATTTATTAAAAACGAATTATGCATGCAATATAAATGTATTACACTATGTACTAAAAGTGAATTATGCATGCAACATAAATGTATTATAATTGTCTTAAACGTATTATGCTTGTTTTGGTTAAAAAATTTACACTATGTATTAAAAGTGAATTATGCATGTATTAAAATTATATAACTATAAATGGTAAATAATTTTTAACTATGGTATATTTAGGTAAGTTTTCCAAAAAAAAATAGATCATGGACCTAAATCAACTATAAAAACTTGCTCAAGTGAATGGATATTCGATTTTGACGTTGTCATTTAATTTGTGTCCATTTTTTAATAAAAAAAATTCATGTACTTACTTCGGATAACTTTAGATGGGCGGTTTCTAAAGTTAGTTTTGAAAAAGTACAACTTCAGACAATATCTAAACTTCAGACACATATGACTGAAATTCAATCAATTTGTCATGAACTTCTACAATTCAGTCATTTTTTTGCTTGAGCTGTATGTATAGAGCTAAAATTCAGGCAAAAATAACTAAAGTTTAACCATTTACCCCTGTACTTTTGATAGAAATGCACAAACTTCATGTATATATAACTTCGGATATTATAATTTGTCAAAGCTTAACTTAAGATACAACATATCTAAAGTAGGTATATATGAAAAAAAATAATTAAAAGATGGGCGCATGTTAAATAACTATATCAAAATAGAAAATTTTTAATAGCTCAATTGATTGAGTACTTGAGCTTTCACCTTGTCAATGAGAGTTCAACACTCCACCTTATAATTTCCTTTTCTTCACATGGCAAGACCACACGATTAAATAATACTCTGATATGTTATAAATATCTTTAGTTTTTAGGATCATAAAATTCAAAAAAAATTAAAATTTTGCTTTCTTAAACTCGTGTCAAATTAAAATACTACGGAGTATAAACAAACTGAAATAGGGGGAGTAAATAATAATTGCACCGACGTGGGACTCTAAGGTATTGTCCTATCTTGAATTGCCGACAGGCAAATTAACAGATGCCAGCTCTTGGTCTAGACAAATCTGATGAGATCTTTGTAACTATTGTACAATGCTAATATTTGGGACAAATCTTGATTTTCAAGACCTCTCTTGCCACTTTCTCCTTTTACAACTCAAATAAGTCTGTCTTTGATTACTAACTTCTCAAACACTTTGATTACTCAAACTTTGATTAATTGGTAGGTTTATATTGTTGGTATTCTATATTACTTGCACGCCATCAAGTAGTATTTTTCACCACAAACATAGAATTTGATATGTTAGATGGTCATTCAATTAATAGTTATTTTTCATGGAATTTTTTTTTTTGTTGTTGAAGAAAATTGGAATAAAGAAGAAATATGACTTTATAAAATAATAGCTGTGTTATTTGAGAAATCAAAACAACAGAATACCCTCTCAAGTCTCAAGCTAATTTTGTCCACAAAAACTAATAGATTGAAAATGCTAACTTTTAGAAATGTTAAAGAATTTGCTCAATTCAATCACACAGAAATCAATATCCATTTTAACAAACAAAATTTGATAATATAAACTTGCTTGATAAATTCATGTAATTTTTCACTTACTACCCTGCTGCAGTTTTCGCAAAAGCTACACCTATAGATGGTCCAATCTTATGAAAACTTTTTATATAATTGGTGAAATTTATCAATATGTACAGTTCGGCCAAATGTATTTGTTAATATGACCGAAATATATAAAATTTGTACTTTGATGATCTATAATAGGAGTATGTGTATAGATATGTATATTATACTTTAATATACGAAATTTATATATTTACGGCCTGTTTTGTAAACTAGATCATGCTAGTCATTTGACTCTGTGATTATCCTAATACCTTTTAATATAAGTGCTATTAACAAGGGTGGCGTCTAATAACGACCCTATTAGACTAATAAATACTTAGTTTTTTTTTTAAAAAAATAAATTAAACCAGCATACTTTTATTTCGAATTGACAATAGCCAGGAGGACAAATGAGGGCAAGGCCTTGTTAGTTTGAGAGATTGGCAATAAATACTTAGTTAATTCGATCTTATCTAGTCGTTGGAGGTTGGCTAATTTAAACGATGTGTCAATAAATTGTCCACAATTTCTTTTTTCCCTTTTATTTTCTTTTGTGCGCATAAAATTAATTAAAGTTTTCACTCGCCAATAAATTACTTTGTTCTTTTTATTTTATTTGGCTCATGTTGATTTAATATTTTCCTTATTTATTAGTAATTTATTTTACTAAACTCATCTTTCTAATTATGCTTTGAAAAGTCTTAATACTTTATATAGTCATTTAATGATAATATTAAAAGAAAATAATAATTTTGTATTAATTTTTAAAAATAGATAAATAAAAAGAAAAATCTATTGTTAATATTGTTGGGCCGGTGTGCGAACAAAAATCCACATTGATAGCTGAAAAGATTGGAAACTACATATAAAGTATAAAATATCTTAATAGTGTGAGATCTTTTGGAAAAAATCATGTGCACTTGATCCAAAATAGACAAAATATATTATGTTAGAATATCTTTGGACTAACTGAGCCAACAAATATAGTGGTAAACTAATATGAAATGGAGTGAGTACATCACATTGTTCATGGACTAGTCAGGGTGGTGGTTAATATTCCCAAATTTATTCCCTTTCAATATGGACTTTCTGCATTATTCCTGACATATTAAGAAAACTACAGCAAAAAATTAAATTAAATAAAAATAATAAAAATTAGTATACACCTGTGGCAATAATTCTTTTGCTGAAACTACGTAGTACTATATAATTGCATTTTAGTTTTGATTGACGAATTCTAGGATTCGGTTGGTAGGAGGTAATAGAAAAATAATACTATATATTAGTTTTGGTGTTATTTAATTTTGTGTATAGTAATATTCTCAATATTGTAATTAATAAATGTATTAATTATAATCTATACATTCTAGTTAATACTATTTGTGTGTATAATAAACCATGACATTAATGATATGAAATACTATTTCTATTCTAATACTACATTCTATTCAATATTATCGTATTATAACACATCCAGCTTGCTGGATGACTAGAAAGATTTTGAATATAATGCTAGAAGTTATCTCACATGTCTCAACAATGCTCAACATCCTAAAAAGAGTTTGATCAAGCAAGTATATCTGCACATGTTGGGTGATATACCTAAGGTATCTTGGAAAGGACTGATGAAGCAGAATACTGCAAGACCAAAGGCAATATTTACTCTGTGGCTTGTGCAGCATGGTCGTTTACTCACTTTAGATAGACTCCTTAAGTGGGGTATGCCTATTGATCCTCTGTGTAGTCTTTGAAAGCATGTGTCGGAATCAAGAGATCATTTTTTTGCAGAATGTAGTTTTACTAGACAAGTATGGGATAGAGTCACCACATGGCTACAATTGTCTATTCCCAGTCCTATTACCTGGGTGAGTATGCAGCATTGGCTCCTCACCAGCACTAGAGGGAGAAGTCACAAAGCACAACTGATTAGACTCATCTATACGGAATTTACTCACATTATTTGGCTTGAAAGGAACACTCGAGTGTTTGAGAAGAAAGCATCAACTGTCACTATACCGAAAATGATCTTTAGCGGCAATTAATTAACGGCAATAGCTTAATTGCCGCTAAATATGTGTTTTAGTGGCATTTACTAGTGACAATTATATTGTAGCTTTCTTTGTAAATGCCCCTAAAGCCTATAGCGACATTGGATCCAATGACATTTAACTAATGCCGGTAAAAAATTTAACACCCTTGTTAAAGTGCATATTTATTGCCACTAAAGGTTGTTTTTGTTGTAGTGTGTGGAGGCAGTGGCAAGACAAGTAGCATACATTAGCAACATAAGGGCAGAAAGCTTCCTGGGAGTGCTTCTTAGTCAATATATGTATTAAAACTGAGGTTTGTCGTTAGGGGTCATTTGAATGTTTTAGTCATCGGAGAGTAGGTGTTTTGCTAGTTATTGGAGTTTAGTTTTACTGAGAGATGCAGATGGAGTCTATCATCTGCTTATTTTGTAATTTTCACACTTTGGTGATCAATGAAAGTTACTTAATTACCAAAAAAAAAATCTCATCATAATTAATTTCAAAAGCATTACTAATACGATATATTTATTACTATTGTTATATATATCTTATCAAATGACCCCGATAGAATTGAATTACAAACTTGCATTTGGCAACTGACAATTAAAGGCCAACAAGTACTACCATAATTAGAAGCCTGACAAATTGGGTAAACTAAATGATGTGCTACGTACTTGTGCACACCAATCAACCAAGCCAACTTATTAATTAAGCAGATCATTTATGTTAGGCATAACAGAAAATAAATTTTTAATTTTTTTTTTCCAAAAGAGAACACATGAGCTGTTCTCTAAAAAGTTAAGAATTGATAATGTCATGTCAACAAGTGTTGTGTACAGTAAACTTCATGAATTTTTTGTGTTAAAAATTGATAATAACATGTTTAAGTGTCAATTAGAGCAATTAATATGGAGTCAGATTAAAAATATCTGCAAAGGAAATGTTGTCCAAACATAAGTGAGAAGTTCTTCTTTTTTTTAATTGGGCTGCTACTCGGTATCTGATACTTGGAGCTCGATTAGGTCTAGATCGCGCGATACATGGCCTATTTTGGGGGCAACACTCCCAATTTGATTTTTTTTCATTTCCAGTACTCGAATTCGAGATCTCTGATTAAAGGTGGATGAACCCGATGCAAAATGTTTTTCTTCAAACCAAAGACTAAAAAAATGACTTTATCATGCAAATTTTTTTTCTTCAAACCGAACGCATAATTTTGGCAGCCAGAAACGCTTTAAAAGTCATAAAAATTCAGGTTATAAATGAGCTACCTTAGTAATGCATATCCATTACAAATACTGTTGGTCGCAATCTGACGTTTTGCCATTTATATTATTTGTAGTATATATTATATTAATTAATTGACCTGAAAGAGAATGAAAAATTTAAAAGTGACTAGTGTGGTATTTTCAATATTAGATGCCTATATAAGGAATGACTCCTCAACTCTTTTAAAAGCAAGAGAACATTGTGTAAATTGTACAAATATGAAGATACCATATTGCACTTTAAAGAGAAAAAAACTATATGTAGCAACTGAAGATGAGAGCTTTTTTCAGTTAAGGGAGACCAAGAGCCAAACAGCAATTTTCTTTTGCATGTTCTGTTTTACTTTGTGCATTATCAGAATAAGAGATTTTAGGTGTTTAAAAGATTGATTAGTAAACAAACTACAAATACTTGTACAAAGGAGATACTTTGAGGGTTGTTTTTAAATTTTGTCCCAATCTTGAAACATTAAGGGGTCGTTTTGTACGCGGGATAAGGTGAGATATCCCAGCATTAAGTCTGAGAAAAGATTTATACCACATTTAGTAGACTTATATTGTCTATCAAACGTGATATAAATCTTATCTTGGGCTTAATCCTGGGGATATCTCATTCAACTTGGGATTATTTTATCTCATCTCTCAGATGGAATAAATTAGTACAAAGATTATAATTCAGGATAATTTAATTTGCGTACTAAACGACCCCTAAGTGATTTATTTCAATAGGTCAAGCCTTGGTGGGCAGATTGCTTGGTACGCCTTTATAGGTGGGAGAAGTGATACCCTGCAGAATTAATCGAGGTATATATATATTGGCCCGAATATCACAATTACGAAAAAAAGAAAGACAAAGTGGCATAACTTCTTCAGGGGGAGCAGGCATAACTTGTTCGAAGTTAATCATTCTGCCCAATGGAGAAATCAAGATTTTTAATAAGAGGAATTCAAAATATCAAGAAGTAAGTATATGAAGAAACTAAGGGTATTCAACACCCCCACTGTATAGACGTAAATAATAAATTTAGCCTTGTGTAAACATGTAATTTTTCGACAATAAATCCCTTCCGATATCCTAGCTTCGTCCATGATCCCTCCTGGGGGTGGATCTAGAATGGGGTGAGGGGGTTCACCGAACTCCCTCGGCAAAAAATTACACTATCTATAAAAGGTATTTTTTTGTACATTTTTTATTTATATATATGGATTTTGAACCTCTTGAACATAAGATTAGAGGTTAGCTTAATGGTTGAGGAGACTCAAAATTTACCCTGAGCTTCCAAGTTCAAGTCTCAAAGACTATATTTTTATTTTTGAAACCTTCTTAGTGAAAATTTTGGACCCGAAATTCCAAACACTTTTTTATTTTTCGAAAATTTTATTTTTTGAACCTCCTTAAATAAAATTCTGGATCCGTTACTGAATTTCCGCCCAGCATAATTTTTAAAAAGTTATACCGGCCAAACCTATTTTTACGCAATTTACTTAAACGAGGACAACAATTTAATAAGCAACCTAAATAATCCATATTAGTTCAATTACTACAACAACAACAACATGCCTAGTATATTCCCACAAAGTGGAGTCTGGGAAGGGTGAAGTGTATGCAGTCCGTACCACTACCTCAAGGTGAGATAGAGAGGCTATTTCCGATAAACCCCCTGCTCAAGACAAAAGACAATCTAGAAAAAGGCATAAAATAAGAAGAAGAAACAACAAATAGTATCATAAACAAGATTACCACAAAGTAAGTACTACACTCGATCTTCCGAAACAACAAACAACATCAAAACTCCAAGATCAAGACACTACAAGCATAGCAATACGACTACTGACACGAATAACAAAATAAAGCACTCCTACCTACTAACAAGGACACACTCATTTCTACTAACCTTCTACCTTAATTCGCATCCTCCTCACTCCATATTTATTCAATTCCCCCAACAAATCACATGAACCTTTAGTAAAGGGACGAGGACAAAAGTTAAATAGCAATCGAAAATTATCCATATTTGTGCAAATATACACCAATCACATGAAACAACTGAAAAGGAAACCCAAACTAGTCCCAAAGTACCAAATAGCAAATCACATGGACCTACTTTAGATAGTCCCATGGGCGTAGCCCATAAAAGTCCACATCAAATTTAGCAGGCCCCTTTCTTCTTAAAAAGGCCAGGCCCAAATAATTAACATTCAGCTCCACTATTCTAAAGGTGAAGAACAATACACTCTATTTCCTCACTACCCACCAACTGCACCAACCGATTTCTCAAACACAAAAGCATTTTGAGGAAAAACAACCTTAATTTTTATGCAGAAAGATTCGATTTTTAACGACACCCATCTCGCGAAAATTCAAGAATATTAAGGTTTCGATGGAGGGGTTGATGAGTTTTCAGGCGAATTCTGTTCGTGCTGTCTCTAGACAGCAACAATATTCGGTACTAGTTCCTACATTTTCTCCAAAGTTTACTAATACAAGAGTTTCAGCTCAACCAATTGGAATGGTGAGAAATTCCAGGTTGTTTAATTCATTTGTTGCTTCAGTTCAGCCCCTTGAAGCTTCTGCTGTAATCCCTTTTGACAACACTTTACCATCTAAAGGTAACCATTATGATCTGAAATTGTTCTTGGTATGGCTAATTTGTAATTGTATGTGTGTGTAAGTGAAAATTTGAATATTGTTTACAAAACTAGATGGCGTTAATCTGTTGTATTTTGTCAATGGATTTTTTTTTTTTTTTTTTTAAAGTATTATAACATGAAGGATCTGCATTACAGTTGCTTCTTGGAGTAAGTTACGGGGAAGTTTTATTAGCCTGATAAATACTTTACAATATAGCATTACTACGTGATTTTTATGAATATGCCTGTATCTATCGCTTTTCCTTCATTGATTTGACTCTTTCAATAGATGCCGAGATTCGAATTGGAAATCAAAAGCATAGTAATTCAAATTATAAGACGTAAGAGTAATTCAGATAGATCAGAAAAAATAGATATAGCAAATAAAGACTAACCTCGATTGCGCTCCAGCCGAGGCTCCCTCTCCTTTTTCTTGCATTCCTTGTAAACATCACAATGTTCTTAACATTTGCTCTTGTCTGAGTTAAACTGTTCTAAACATTTGACAGAAGCAGTTTATTGATGATAGCAATTAGAATCAGCAAGTCTTGCTGCACTTGGATATGCCGGTGTTTGACTTTTCGAATTTGCCATTTTGCCTTACTTTTTCTGATTTCCCGTAGGTGTTATGGATTGATTATTTTCTGAATATATCTAATCATGCTTTGAAAATGAAATGAACCTGAGTGGAGCAGAACTTACATAGAGGATTCATGTAGCTGAGACCAAGTAGTTTGGGATTTTATCGAAGTTAATTGATTGATGCTTGTAAAAGGAAATATGGGATTGGTTCTGTTATAAATGGAATTGATTGTAATTCTGTGGCTAACGGATGTTTTCTGATTTATGTTAGATGTTCTTGATGTTTGGCAAAACGCGAATGCTGTATGCTTTGATGTGGATAGCACTGTGTGCATAGACGAGGGCATCGATGAATTTGCTGAGTTTTGTGGTGCTGGAAAGGCTGTAGCAGAATGGACTGCTAGGTCAGCTTCCTTTTTGAATGTGGCAAATAATGTTTCTAATCTATTGCTAAATGTATTAGGATCTCACATCCCATTTATCTTGTCTTTGACAGGGCAATGAATGGGTCTGTTCCTTTTGAAGAAGCATTGGCAGCTCGTCTGTCTCTTATTAACCCTTCATTGAAACAACTCCAGGATTTTCTTAAGCGACCTCCACGGTAACAATAAACAATGTGTCTTTGATCATCTATGTGTATAAGGTTTCCATTTATGTGAATTATTGTTACAACTTACAAGTTTACTAACAGGAAAGATAACAAAGTATTGACTCATTCGAAATTCTCCTCTTTATGGCAAATTGAACAGTAACATTTAAGGTGTGGGTTTTACTTTATAGGTATAAACTATTACTATCTGTCATTCCCCTAATTTAGGTGCCTTGATCACAACTTGCAATTTAGTTATTTGAAAACATTTAGCTGAGCAGGCTATACAGTCGTGGTTGTCAACTTCTTTCTCCCATTGGATTCTTAAAGACCTTTTTCTATTTGATGTTCAGATGTTATAGCTGTCTGGATTCATGATTCACCAACTTAAGACTGATTGCAGACATGTTTTAATTAACACGATAAGCAGCAGTTCATAATTTCTCATAAGCAACCAATACGTTTGGTGCTCGTTATTCGTTAGGCATAATTTAAAATGCTACTTGTTCATTCCTAACCTTTGGGAGCTCTAGCTCTCTTTATTGGTTCCTAAGAGTTTAGCCTTACAGTTCAGAGAACACTGGTAGGCTGGTAGCAGTATTAAACACTCACCCACCCTTCAAGATCTTTCAAGGATTAGTAAATTTCTAAGAGAGGCCATGGTTCTGTGTTCTGAACTCAGTGAGTGACTCGACAGAGGGCATGTTTGGGAAATTGAATAATTACTTGTGGGACCCGGGTTGAGTGTAGGCGTGCTTAGTGTGTGAAAATACAATTAGTTATAAATATAGGGGAGGATATTCAGGCCGAAGTTTCGAGTGTTGGCTCTGTTTTCTCATCTCTGTTCTATAGTCTCATCCCCTATTTCTTCTATATTTCTATAGTTTCCCTTGCTGTTCCATTGCAGATCATTTATAGCTTTGTAATTCAGTGAGTTGGTCTTAAGGCAAGCAGTTGGTTACTATTTGTCAGTTGAGTTTCTAGTTTGTTTCACTCTGCCAGCTCTTTCTTCACTATGTCGTTACAAAGGGAAAAAGATGACTTGAATAGAAGAGCCACTTTAGTTAACCACTTTTATTGTAGGTCTATGACAGGCCACAACCTAAGCTTGGGTCTGGGCTCAGCCTTTGTTACATAAAAGTTTGGCCATGGTTACAGTTAATTGAATACATGTATTCCTTCAACCATCTGTTAGTTGTGATAACTTAGATATACAACTTTCTGTAATTAACTTTCAGTATGTTCAGCAAACCCATGTCTCCCTACTTGGCATTGCTATAATTTCATTATAGCAAATTCTAAAGGAAATTCCAATACAGTTTATAATTTTTTCAACTGAAAAGACAATTAGTTTCCCCACTTGTGGGATTATACTGGGTATGCCATTGTTGTTGTAAAAGACAATTACTTTATACTGTTGAAAAATATCTAATATAATCTGGCCTAATCCATCACTCCCTAAAAATTACCGAACAAATCATCTGGTGTCTCGTTGAAGCTAATTGATAGTTTTCCTTAATCAGCTTGGGTTGTTGAAATCATTTCAAAGATAATCTGGTCTAATCTATCAATGCCTTGCAAATACCAAATAAATCAACTTTTGCCCGGTGTCCCTTTGAAGCTAGTTGATTGATTACTTTAATCAGCTTAGGTTGCTGAATCATTTGTGGTTTTGATTGGTGCAGACTTTCTCCTGGCATTGATCTATTGGTCAAGAAGCTGAAGGATAACAATAAAGATGTTTATCTGGTCTCTGGTGGGTTTCGTCAAATGATCAATGTACTTCCCTTGTTGAACTATTTACTTTATGGTTAGTTTTATTTTCTGTCTTGCATCCATATAAATACATCAAGGATAAGGTGTTGTAACTTTTACCCCTCTCCTTAAATATTAAGAAACCAAGTGAGCTTCGAGCTTCATTCTGGAGATTCTTCTATTCTTGAGCTCTATTAGTAATTTCCTAATTTAAAATCTGCAAAATGCTCTATCGGAAACAACCTCTCTACCTTCACAACGTAGGGGTAAGGTCTGCATACACACCACCCTCCCCAGGATCCAGTTATGCCTCCCCAGATTCCAGTTGTGGATTACACAGAGTATGTTGTTGACTTGTTGCTGCCGCTTCACTGGGAAGGGTGGCAGTTAATTTTTCTGGTCACGTTCTAGGGCAAATGCTGCCATAAGTAAGAACATATTCCTTTTGACAAAAATGGCTACCCTCAATATGTTGAAAGATTTGAGTGGTCACTTGGTCCAGTTGCAATTATACTTTCAATGATACCGCTAGTTACCCAATTATTTGCTTCAGTTATTTGGGTGAAAATGTGTTTTAATGTGCTGTAGTTTGATTAGTCATCATCGTATCTCCCTATCATACGCGTCACCTTTTAATTGTGCTTATCCTGCAATTTGGCGCGTTTTATCTATATATTTCCCAACTGTAATTCTTTCCTACAGCCTGTTGCATCAATCCTTGGTATACCGCTTGAAAATATCTTTGCCAATCAAATACTCTTTGGGAGCAATGGAGAATATGTTGGGTTTGATAAAAATGAGCCAACTTCTAGGAGAGGCGGGAAAGCTACTGCAGTTCAACAAATAAGAAAGGTTGGTGTTAGAACTGTTGGTGATACAATTGTTTGTTTTAACACACTTTTTGAAGATGCTCATAAAGCTAAAGCAATGATCCAGGCTCATGGATACAAATCACTAGTGATGATTGGTGATGGTGCTACTGATCTTGAGGTAAGTAACCACTATCCTCGTTGCCCATTTAACCACCAACTACAATCACCCAAATGAAGAAAAAAAAGTTGACAGATGTGGTGTGTTTAAAATTTGCAAAAACAAAGTCTGCAACTCAGTTTTTCAGTTCTTTTTGTACAAACAACTCTGTTCTTGGAAATGTTCAAAGAAACACCTTTTTAGTTGATTAGACTACCAAAACTTGTTTGCTCTTGTTTATACTACTTCCTGAATTGTTTGTGGACTCTGAACGATCTCTCTCTTGACAGAGTTTGCCCTTCTCTTAAATTTTTGTTGCAGGCTCGTATGCCAGGTGGCGCGAACTTGTTTATTTGCTACGGAGGAATTCAACTACGAGAATCAGTTGCTGCTAAAGCTGATTGGCTGGTGTTTAATTTTAAGGACTTGATTAATTCATTGGTATAATGTGCTATCGCATCTTCACTCTTTCATCTATATTTGTTATTCGGGGCTTATGCAGCTTTAAATTTCTCATGATGTCACTTTGTAAGGTAGCATAAAAGTACCCGAATCTCAGAAACTGAAAGTTTATATTGCCCTCATTTTGCATTCTCACTTATTTTTTTTGGAACAACAAAATACCCAGTGTAATCCCACAAGTGAGATCTTGGGAAGATGGTGTGTACGCATCCTTACCCCTACCTTGTGATAAGGCTTATGTAGGACTTATGTACAAATGTCAAAAAACAAGCTGAGATGGACAACCACATTTCAGCATAACAACTAACAAAACTACCATACTACTCATCTCGAAAACATTGTCTAGCCTATATTACTAAAAGAAAAAAGAAACTAATTTATGAATAGAAATTTAACTCAACTGTAGAACACCTTCTGGATAATTTGTCTAGTTAGCTTTCAGGCTCTTTCTTCTTTTGCTGGAAGATCCTATAGTTCCTTTCAAGTCAATTGTGGTACACACAAGCAGCCAACACCTCCCTATAAACTTCTGCAATCCTGTTCCTTCATCTAGCATGGACAGTAACCCACTGCAATTCCTCTGGCTACTCCATAGGAGCTCTGAACACCTTTGCCAATGCAACAGGTTCCCCTATACAGTACTGACTATGTACATTTAAAGAACAGGTGTGACATGCGTTCCACCTCTCTTTGGCAGAGTGCCCAGTTTGAGAGCCTATCCCTTGCATAGTCTGTCACGAGCAACTAGTCTCAGAATCAAATATTTACTATTGTGCATTTCTCGTAGAATTTATTGGATTGTTGCAATCAGAATGAACCGCACATCACAAGAAGCTAACCCCATCCCTTTATTTTCGATCTTGTCGCCCTAATATGTAGCAAATGTTTGGTTGAAATATCAATAGCTCAGGGGAGACTAAGATCTGATATAACAGTATTTGAAAATGCTGAAATTATAGGATGCTTACATCAAAGATTAAACGTTATAGAGCTTCTCCCTGAGGTTTCAAAAGAAAACCACCAATAGCCTGCGACATTTCGAACTTATTACACTCACTCTTAAGCTGGCTGATAGGCACTTGTAAATTCTATGAATAAGATGAAACAGAGTTGCACATTATGCACAACTTACTCGAGAATAGTTTTGAGACTGAGATTGATTGATTAATTAGCGCCCGTATGGCCATGCTATTTAGACTTCAAATTTAAAGTTATGACTTAAATTTTATCAATTGAACGATAAATTTTAGGCGCTTCCACATGTTTTAAACTCAATAACTTCAACAAATTGTAGCTTGTTGTTATAATCCTTGCCAGCTTCCTGGCAATGTTCTCGGGCAATGTTCTCACGACTCTTATTTGTTCTTCCAGTGTCTTGTTAAGCAGAACACAGAGAGGGGAAAAAAAGGATTAACATAAAATATTTGAACAGATTGGAGACTAAAACCAGAAAATTATTAGTACATTCTTTTTCACATACAGACTTCAAAACGGAAATACATCATACAGGTGATAGCCAAAAAGGAAGACTATTCAGCATAAGACAGACACACAAAAAACACCAAATTTTCAACAGCACACACCTTAAGTACTTTACTATATCTACATATAAACTTTCAGCCAAAGCGTTTAACCAGAGATTTCAATGGACTTGACATCAGGCTTCTTCACCTCTTCCTTAGGAACAGTAACAGTAAGCACTCCATTCTCCATAGATGCCTTAACTTGATCCATCTTTGCATTCTCAGGAAGCCTAAATCTTCTCATGAATTTGCCACTGCTGCGTTCCATACGGTGCCAAGTATCATTCTTATCTTCCTTCTCTACGTTTCGCTCTCCACTAATCTGAAGAACCCTATCCTCTTCGATCTCCACCTTTACTTCCTCCTTCTTAAGCCCCGGGAGATCAGCTTTGAACACATGAGCCTCAGGAGTTTCTTTCCAGTCGATTCGCGTGTTGGCAAATGCAGAGGTCTCCCCTGAATTGGAACCTGGGAAGCCTAATTCCCTGAATGGATCAAATACGTCAATTGAGAATGGATCAAACATGCTGCTGCTTCGTCGATCGCCGAAGATTCTTGGGATCAGTGACATTTTCAGTGAGCTTTTGAGAATTTTTTGTGTTTGCTTGGGTGTTTACTTGCTTGTTTTCAACTTTGATGGTTGAGGGAAGAGGAGCTGGTAGGTATTTATCGCCTTCTTAGAGGAGTGTTTAGCACTTTCTCCATGCTTCTAAGTTTATCCAGTGAGATATTTCTAGAGCTAAGTAGATACTCCAGAAGCAGATGTCGAGAACTTTCTGGATAAATCCCGCTAGGCCCATTACAAACCACACAAGTGAACTGCCTTGATTTTCGGCCCAATTCTACCAGTCATCTTAACTTTGTAAGGACTGTTCTTTACAATGGCCCATCACTTTTGTTTGCTATATGAGGACTAAAGGAGGGTTAGATATTACACAAGTACATCATCACCAAACATATTCTTTTCTTGATGTCAGTTTATAAGTTGGCTTAAAAATACTACATCTTAGAAACTGAAAATTCATATTGATTGGAAGCTAACCGCTCGTTTTGCATTGTCACTGTTTTTTTTTGGCACCACAACATATCTAGTGTAATCCTATAAGTGGAGTCCAGAGAAGATAGTGTACACACAGCTTATGGAGGACTTATGTACAAAAGTCAAAAAACAAGCTGAGATGGACAACCCCACTTCAGCATAATAACTAACTAAACTATTAGACTACTCATGTTAAAAACATTGGCTAGCCAATATTACCACTACTCATGTTAAAAACATTGGCTAGCCAATATTACCACTACTCATGTTAAAAACATTGGCTAGCCAATACCATTAAGAAAGAAGAAGCTCAAGTATGGATATATATTTAACTGCTCCATTCTTTGTGCTAGTCTGCTCTTCATATAGCCCCTATAGAATTGGCTAGCCAATATTACCATTAAGAAAGAAGAAGCTCAAGTATGGATATATATTTAACTGCTCCATTTTTTGTGCTAGTCTGCTCTTCATATAGCCCCTATAGAAAACCTCTTGGATAACCAGTCTCGTTAGCTTTCCAGGATCTTCCTCATTTGCTGGAAGATCTTAGTCCCTTTCAAGCCAAATGTGGTGCCAACACCATCCTATAAACCTCTGCAGTCCTGTTTCTTCATCTAGCATGGGCAGTAGCCCACTGTAATTTCTCATACCACTCCATAGGAGCACTATGAACACCATGCCAATGCAACAATTCCCCCCATACAAGTATGTACATTTAAAGAACCTATTGTTTTAGTGGGTGCATAAGCTTATGCTTATTCATAGTTCTCAACCATGTATTTAATTTTTTTTAATTGGATTTGATTAATTATCATCTAAAGATTTTCAATTTTCAATTTAGAAACAGAATATAAATTTGAAAAGACACTTTTGAGATTTAACTGTGGAGCTGAAATTTTCACAATTCAATTCAACAATGGGGAAAAATTGAAGTAACTTTTTTTTTTGGAAAAGATAACATTAATCGTATGGAGGGTATGTTGAGATTTCACAATTGGAGGAGGTTTTCACAATTGAATTACATTTGACATTGTTCATTCTTTCATGTCAACTCTAAAGTCTATCTCAAAACTTTTCACCATTGAAGGAGCTTAAAATTGAGTAAAATAATGACTGAAAAATAAGGTAGAAGAAGAAAAAATAAAATAAAAATCAGCTAAATAGGCCTCTCACGCGGGTATCGCCTTTCACGCGCGGGTATTGAGTGTATTATACTTACCATGAACAAAGTTCACTTTAAGTGTCAAAATGAAAATTCGTGTCAAGTTTAAGGACTAACTATGTGTTTGGCCTTAAATAAAACATCAACTTCAGTCTTTGATTTTAATCTCAAAATCAAGAAAATTCATTGTTATTTCTTGAACCAGTGAATTTTCATAAACTTGCTTGCATTAAAAGTTTGTAATAAACTATAATTCTCTCATATATCTGGTAGCATGGTAGAGGAGTTCAGAGATGGTACATCGATCGGCTCCAATTGATAGGAAGTTCGAATCATACTGGTAAATATAGGATCCCACTTTTTTTTACCACCCAATGGTGAAGTTCTCAACCTCAACTTAATTTGATAATTTCAAATCATGATCCTACCAACTCTTGATATATAAATTTTAGGCCCTTCCACATGTTGCAAACTCAATAACTTCAACAAGTTGTAGATTGCTGTTGTAACCCTTTCTAACTTCCTGGCAATGTTTTTGCGACTATTATTTGTTCTCTCTGTGAAAATCACGGAGAGGAAGAAAAAAAAAGACGAGCAACATAAAATATATGGCACTAGAAATACTTCTACTATTACATTTTTCTTCTCACATACAAACTGATAAGGAAATACATCAAACATATGACAGCCAAAAAAGAAGAAGACGTGGCATAGGACAGAGACTGAAAAAGAACTCCAAATCTTCAACAATACACACCTTAATATCTTTATTTTGTGCTTGCCCCATAAAGTACTTTATTTTATATCTATAAGTAGGAACTTTCAGCCAAAGTTTCTAACCAGAGATCTCAATGGATTTGACATCAGGCTTCTTCACTTGTTCCTTAGGAACAGTAACAGTGAGCACTCCGTTCTCCATCGATGCCTTAACTTGATCCATCTTAGCATTCTCAGGAAGTCTGAATCTTCTCACGAATTTTCCGCTGCTGCGTTCCATACGGTGCCAAGTATCATTCTTATCTTCTTTCTCCACATTCCTCTCTCCGCTTATCTGAAGAACACGATCCTCTTCAATCTCCACTTTCACTTCCTCCTTTTTAAGCCCTGGAAGATCGGCCTTGAACACATGAGCTTCTGGAGTTTCTTTCCAGTCTATTCGCGTGTTGGCAAATGCAGAGGTCTCCCTTGAATTGGAGCCTGGGAAGCCTAATTCCCTGAACGGATCAAATACGTCAATTGAGAATGGATCAAAGGTGCTGCTGCTTCGTCGATCGCCGAAGATTCTTGGGATCAGTGACATTTTCAGTGAGCTGTTTGAGAATTTTCTGTGTTTGCTTGGTTTTCTCTTTGCTTGCTTGATTTCAATTCTGATGGTTCAAGGAAGAGGAGCTGGTAGTTATTTATAGCTTCCTAGAGGTGTGTTTAGCACTTTCTCCATGCTTCTAAAAGTTTATCCACTGAGATATTTCTAGAGTCAAGTAGAAAATCCAGAAGCAGATGTCGAGAACTTTCCGGACAAATCCAGTTAGGCCCATTAGATTTGACATAAATGAACTATGGAAATTGGGCTTCCTACCGTTACAATAGCTTTGATTTGCGCCCCAATTCTATCAGTTTCTTAACTTTCTACGGACTGTCTTTACAACGGCCCATCACTTTCGTTTGCTTTACGAGGATTGAGGGTTAGATTAATGTAATGACCTGAAAGTATAATTGGGCCTGATCCATGTAAATTAGCAAATTAAGTAAAATAAATAAGGGAAAATTATGCAAAATATTCATTGGGATAAATTTTTACATAAAAAATAACCCACTTTTTTTTTTTTTTACTTTAAATGGCCGAATGACAATTGTTTTTACCAAATATAGCCTCTCGGCTAAATTGTTTACAACAAAAGCGGCATGTCGCCTGATGCCTATTCTTTACAGTGCCACTGTTAGGCCATTTGGCCAATTGGTTTCTAATATCTTTTAAAAACAAATAATAAATTTTTTTTGATGTGCTATTTTAAAAAAAAACAAAAACCTTTTCATTGTTTAAATTTTTTTGTTGCTCTTTTTTTTTAAAAACCTTTTTTCTTTTCTAATTGTTTTACTTCTTTTTGTGGAAAAAATGAATATTTATGTTGTCTTAATATTTTTTGTTGTACTTTTATATATTAACGTGCGAACGCATGATAGTCAAAAAAATATCGATATTGATAGATTACATAATTATTTATATAATATCGATACACGATTAACACCATTTATACAATGTCGATATATTACATACCTATTTATATAATATCGATACACATTTATACATACACGTTATATACTATTTAGACAATATTGATACACGCTTATACACCATTTATATAATGTCGATATATTACATAACTATTTATACAATATCGATACACGTTTATACACATATATACAATATCGATAAATTATATATACACTACATAACTATTTTTACATCATATATACATATTTATACTCCATTTATACAATATCTATACACGTTTATACATTATTTATACAATATCGATACATTACATATATAGTACATAATTATTTGTTCATCATATATACAATATTGATACATGAAAAAAAATTGCATGAAAAATGTTTGAAAAAATAAAAGCAAAAATTTTTCTGGGCCAAATTGAACTTTGTTGAGCCCATGACTCTTTTGGCTATTTTTTTTGTAAATAAAAAGTGGGCTTCTTTTTTTGTAAATATTTTATTTTTCTGTATATAATTGAAATTTTTCCAATAAATAATAATGAAAAATTACATAGCATAGATAAAAAAAGGGTCCTTAATTATCTATCATGATTAATATTTAAAATAATTATCTGGCATAGTCAAAAATTAGTTAAAGAACTATTATTTGAGTGGATCCTTATATACAAATATAATAGCTTGTATATAATGCAATTAATCTCTTTCATCTAATTAGCTTAAATTTTGGCTGATTTAATTATTTATTTGATTTTATTTTTTGATTTAATTTTAAGAATTGACCACTTTATTTGATTTTTCTCTCTTCCTAAATTTTTCATTTATTTGATTTTTCTCACTCTTCTTAAATTTTCCACCATCTTCTTCAATCTTTTTCCTTGCAAAGTTGGAACTATTAGTAGGTTTTGTTATATTGAATCTTATGTAGTATGTTTTTGTGATTTGCCCATAGATTTATTACATTAAAAAATGTTTCTTCAAATTTTTTCTTCCAATTCACGCGAAAAAAAGGTTTCAATACGTATACAATATATATATATATATATATATATATATATATATATATTCTCTATTAGTTACATACAAGTTTGTATACCGTGTCAATTTTTTTTATGTATATATATGTATACAAATAACTGTCATATAAAATTAGACAGTTGTTATGTGTTGGCATATACATATATATACACATATAAAATAATACTTATAAGTTGTATAATCAGTTTTTGATTTGTATAAAATATGTTGGTTCATATTTTATACATTACACATAGGTATACAACTATCACGTGTTTGTATATAACTAAATTGTATATTTTTGAATTTGATTTGTATAAACTATGTTTGTTCTTCTATTAGACATTAGGTATATCTCAATTTATATAATTTGTTATTGGTATTTTGTATACACTAAAGGAAAAGGAAAAAAGTTTCAAGCATTCTCACTCCAAAGGGGGGAGCAACGACATTGGGAATGACTCGAAGGTATTTTGTATATACCCAAATATATATTCGTATGAATGTATATACAATAGATATACGTATGTCTATATATGTTTTTTTCTGTTAGTTACACACACATATGTATACCATGTCAATTTTTTAATATATATATGTATACAAATAACCGTCATATACAATTAGACAATTGTCATGTGTTGGTATATATATATATATACATATATAAAATATATAAGTTGTATAATCAGTTTTTGATTTGTATAAAATATGTTGGTTCATATTTAGTCATAAAGTGAATTTGTTTGTATATTTCTATCAGTGCGTTTGCATTTTTGTATTTATTTTTTTATATTTCTTTCACATACATTTTGAATTTGTATATATTTATACATTTGAATTTGTATATTTATACATATAATCTAAATTTATATCCATTTTTTACTTTTGAATTTGTATCAATTCGTATTTATCTTGAACATATGAGTTGTAAACATTTGTATTTGATTTTTAAATTCAGAGCTAATTTTCATTTGTATCAATTCTATGATTTTTAAATTCAGAGCTAATTTTCATTTGTATCAATTCTACATTTGTATTTCTATCATAGATAATTTTCATGGATAAATTCCATAAAATGTAATTACTAAAACTTAGACTAAGAAGTTAGTTAAGAGGGGTATAAGTTGACTATATGTGAAGTTTTGCCAATAAATAAATACCTATCCCATTAAGTTACTTAGTCTTTAAGCACTTAGTCCACCTCCTTAATAATAATAATAATAATCAACTAAGAAAGTTAAAAGAGAAAAGAAGCGGTGAGACAGAAAGAGAAAAGAGGTGGTGAAAAATCAACATAAAACAACACGTTGGGTGCAGGTTTAAGTTGTCCAACACAAGGCTTTGGAAAAAAAAAAAAAAAAAAAAAAAAAGAAAGAGAAGAGAAGAAACAGAAGGCAGAGAAGGAGAAACGAAGCAGAGAAGGAGAAAAAGAAAGCAGAAAAGTGAAGAACGTCTACTAAAAATTATTTTCCTTCCTAAAACCTTGTGTAAAGGTAAGTTATAACTCATCTATGTTGCCAGTTAACCTTAATTCTAGGAAGTAATAGTACTATCCAACATATACCTTTGTAATCTGTATGAACAATTGTTGTTTTGGTATAAGTTACTCTAATCTTTCAACATCTTTGGAAATAAAAAGAATGGGAAGAAGAGGAGAATGGATTCTATATTTGGTATATCTAAGTCATAACAGAGAATGGCAGTAGCTAGGGAATTTAACTAGAAATCTTATGAACGAGAGTTAATCAGGGGAATTGGTATCTTGAACTCACCTCTTATTTGAGTATTACATTATGTTTTCTTTATATAACTGAGACTTCGGGGACGCGATTATTGGAAGCAAATTGAAGATATCCAACATTGCGTGTACTGTGAGTGATAACTCTTCTGGAGTTGGTTTTCAATTATAACATGTTTTAA
This sequence comes from Capsicum rhomboideum, assembly GCA_031232105.1. Classification (NCBI taxonomy): domain Eukaryota; kingdom Viridiplantae; phylum Streptophyta; class Magnoliopsida; order Solanales; family Solanaceae; genus Capsicum; species Capsicum rhomboideum. Next base: position 3,377,194 of record CP124713.1, on the reverse strand, counting down.
AATTTGTTTTTCTTGCATTGAACTGATTATCCAGAAATTGATTTACTTGCATATGGACAAGCGATACTATGATCAAATCTTTGAGAATAATTGTTTGAATCTATGTTATTTATGAGTTGTTATAAACTGATGAATTTGAATTTGACACAAAAAGTATATGATATATGTTGTAAAACAAGAAACTATTCAGGAAGATAATTTTGTCTGTTGGCCACTATCTAACGTCGGGATCGTTAGACCTGATGCACCTTATAGGAAAGACTAATATTGTATAAAGACCCTCTAGAAGGGAGCCTAGCTGACGGGGTTGTCAGACGGCTATGGTTAATCTATAGTGTCACGATGTATACTCGATACTGACATAGGATCCTCCTAAATAAATAATGATAGAATTGTTTAAACGGCTTGAATATAGTTTTTATATATGGTTTGCCAACTTGATTGAAACAGGTTATTTTGATGAGTTATAAATTACATGATTTCTTATATATGCTTGTCCCAGGTAAAATGCTATGGTTGATATTATTACTCACTCAGTCTATGAGACTGACCCCACTGCCTCTTACTTTTCACTTTCAGATAACTTAATTGAGGGTGACCACTTGGCTTGATAAGGAGATAGGTAGAGCTGATCCCCGCACTTGCTTCGTGTGGAGTATCATTTTGTTAAGGTTGATGCAGTATATTAGTTGAGTTAATCTTAGAGTCTTGCTCCTTGAGTCAGTCTTATACATTTAGTTTTGGCTTGTATTAGTAAAGGTATGCCCTGAAACTTCGAAAGTTTATGGAAGAAACTCCTGATTTTGAGGGTATTTTAGACTTAATTTGCTAGTATTATTGTATGTGGTGTTGTTTGTTTGAATGTTAACAGGTTTAAATTTATGAATTACTCCTGATACAAGGGAAACTCTGTTGACTTTTTAGCGTGAATTTGGTCAGGCTTACTTAGTAGGTCTAAGCTTACTGAGCACCATCATGACCTAGGTGGGTTGTGACAATTAAATAAGTGGCATCATCACCGTACACATTTCTGTTGTTGATGTCAGTTTATAAGGTAGCTAAAAAATACTAGATCTTAGAAACTGAAAGTTCATATTGTTTGGATGCTAAGCGCTCGTTTTGCATTATCACCTTCTTTTTTTTCACAACGTCAACACATCCAGTGTAACCCCACAATTGAAAGGTAGTGGCTGCGCAGCTTTACTCCAACCTTGACTTATGTAGGTAGGACTTATGGACAAATGTCAAAAGACAACCTGTATAGATGGACAGCCCCACTTCAGCATAGTAACTAACAAAACTACCAGACCACTCATCTCGAAAACATTGACTAGTCTATATTACCATTATAAGAAAAAAGAGGCTCAACTATGGATATATATTTAACTGCTCCATTCTTTGTGCTAGTCTGCTCTTCATATACCTCCTCGATAACCAGTCTAGTTAGCTTTCCAGGCTCTTTCCTCTGCAGTCCTGTTTCTTCCTCTAGCAGTAGCCCACTGTAATTCCTCGGGCAACTCCATTGGAGCTCTATGAATACCAATGCAAGGAAGCTCCCCCTCATACAGTTGCTGAGTATGTACATTCAAAGAACAGATTTGACATGCTTTCCAAATATCTTTGGCTAAATGGACATTCTTAAGTTATGGTGATTCCCCAGCTTGAGAGCCTATACCTTGCATAGAGTCCGTCATGAGCAACTAGTCTCAGAATGAAAATCCATTTTGGTACACTATTATTACTATGTTTTATTGGATTGTTGCAATTAGTATGAACCGTGGAGCACGTTGCAAGATGCTATATTGCTTTTTAGTATAAGAGCCTCATTCCTTTTTTTTTCAATCTTGTCACTTGATGTAGCAAATGTTTAGTTGAATTATCAATAGTTTGTGGGGAGCAGAGATCTGATGGAACAATAATTGAAATTACTGAAGTTATAGGATTGCTTAAGCGTTTTAGTTGGTTTCATTCTTTCACCCTCTGTCTGAAGCTGTCCAAAGAAACCACCAATAGCCTGCAACAGCTCGAAAATTTTTACATTCAGTTTTAAGGGGTCAATTAAAATCAGGCACTTGTACTTGTAGTCTAAAATCGTGGTCAACATAAAGAGATTATCTAGTTCTATCATGGGAGATTATGTAGTTCTATCACGGGAGATTATCTAGTTCTATCATGGTTGATTTCGCGTTGAAGTGATTATCTGGTTACTCTTTCGCGTTGAAGATATTATCTGGTTACTACTGTTGTTGATTTCTTGAACCAGTATTTAAAAGTTTGTAATTAAACTATAATTTACTATAGAGAAGTTGGAGAAAGTATTCACGAATGGTGAAATCTTTAACGTCTACTAAATTGATAATTTCAATCATGATCCTACAAACTCTTAAACACGTTTGACTGATTAATTTTAGAACCTTCCATATGTTGCAAACTCAATAATCTCAACAAGTTGTAGATTGCTGTTACAATCCTTGCCAACTTAGGCAATGTTCTCGTGACTCTTACTTGTTCTTAGTGTGTCTCGTTAAGCAGAACACGGGGAAAAGTAAAGATCAACGTAAAATATTTGAACAGATGTGAGACTAAAACCAGAAATTTATTAGTACATTTTTTTCACATACAGAGTTCAAAACGGAAATACATCAAGCATATGATAGCCAAAAAGGAAGACAACTCAGCATAAGACAGAGACACAAAAAGCACTCCAAATTTTCAACAATACACACCTTTAAGTACTTTACTATATCTACATATTAACTTTCAGCCAAAGTGTTTAACCAGAGATCTCAATGGATTTGACATCAGACTTCTTCACTTCTTCCTTCGGAACGGTAACAGTAAGCACTCCATTCTCCATCGATGCCTTAACTTGATCCATCTTTGCATTCTCCGGAAGCCTAAATCTTCTCATGAACTTTCCGCTGCTGCGTTCCATACGGTGCCAAGTATCATTCTTATCTTCTTTCTCCACATTCCTCTCTCCGCTTATCTGAAGAACACGATCCTCTTCAATCTCCACTTTTACTTCCTCCTTTTTAAGCCCTGGAAGATCGGCCTTGAACACATGAGCTTCTGGAGTTTCTTTCCAGTCTATTCGAGTGTTGGCAAATGCAGAGGTTTCCCCTGAATTGAAACCTGGAAAGCCTACTTCCTTGAACGGATCAAATACGTCGATTGCGAATGGATCGAACATGCTGCTGCTTCGTCGATCGCCGAAGATTCTTGGAATCAGTGACATTTTCAGTTAGTTTTTGAGAATTTTCTGTGTATTCGTGGTTTTGAGCTTGCTTGATTTCAATTTAGATGGTTCATGCTAGAGGAGCTGGTAGGTATTTATAGCTTCTTAGAGGAGTGTTTAGCACTTTCTCCATTCTTCTAAGTTTATCCACTGAGATATTTCTAGAGCCAAGTAGATATTCCATAAGTAGATTTCGAGAACTTTCCAGACCACTCCAGTTAGGCCCATTAATTTCACAAAAGTAAGGGGAACAAAAAAATTAAAATATACTTTCTTAGAAGTCATAGCAATATTTTTTAGATTATAATTAATAATATTTTTTAAAAAAATAAAAATTAATAGCAGTTTTAAAATTAAAAAATTAAGAAAAAAATGATTTTTTAAACTTTTATTAAAATCCTCCATTTTAAAAAAACATCAATTATTAAAGGATATCAATAACCCCAAATTTCTTTCAATAATTTTTTTTCCTTATTTCAAAAGAAGGTTGCGTGTTCTTTTTTTCCAAGACAAATCTTCTTCTTAATTCTACAACAAATCAACAACATATCCTAATTGAAACATTAAGTCTCTCAATTAAAGATGATATTTAAGGCAATAAATTTGATTAAAATACTGAAAAAAGTATTGTAATTGAAATTGAGGTTATTCAAAGAAAAAAAAATATTGGAAATGACAATTTGATTGTGTGAAAACATGAATGATAATAATTTACATTCGATCATGATACAACATGAAGGAAGATGGGATATCACAAGTATTTATTTTTTAACAAAATACATAGTTTTATGTATTTTTTTTATGAAACAGAAAAACATTCAATTAGTTAAAATTACTCAAATTAGGAAAAGAAAACGTAATGCCAATAATATTTATACATGTTTTCGATTTTCTTTTATTGAATATAATTTCTTATGGTTCAAGTAACTATCAGAATTAATTTATTAAGTTTATATTAGTGTTTATTTTTCAATTTTTAAGTAACTTAATTTCAGAATTTTATAATTTTTTTTCTATTTTGAAATATTATAAATTAACAATTATGTATAATTTCGCCAGGTAGATCTAAAATTTGATATAATACACATCTAGTATCATCAATAGTATGGACTATGGTATAGAATATTTTTTGCTTTTGTTAAAAGATAACACCAAAAATTTGTTATTTCTTCATATTAACGTGGTATATATCAGTGTTTTAAAAGGCGGAGGCGTGAGGCAACGCGTTTTACATAGCAAGGGGCGAGGCGTAAGTCCCGAGATATGGGGCGTAAATCTTAAGGATCTACGGGGCGTATATCTCATATATCTTTATTTTATAATTTAATTACTAAAAATATAAGTAACAACAAAATTTTCAATGATTCCACAAATAATTTCTTAAAATATATGACTATCTTTCTATGCAATTTACCTCCCTAAAAGAAATAATCAGTAAACTATTAATATTATAATTAAAACATAAATTCTTTCATGAATAAAAATAAAATAATTTCAAATAACAAAATAAAATATGATAAATTTGAAATATAGGACAAAAACATAACAATCAATGACAAGTGAATATATAAATTTTTGATATATATTTTAAAAAGAAATGTTATATAGAACAAAAACATAACGATCAATGACAAGTGAATATATAAAATCCGAATATGTATTTTAAACAAAAATGTTAAGTCATATTCACCCTCACGACATGCTCAATTAGTACATAAGCTAGTTACTTTTAATTTTCTTATTTCAACAGATGAAAAAACTACTAAGCATCATTTAATTAGTAGAGAATTATGAGTATCAATAGCGTTAACTAAGGAATTTGATACAATTTGTATAAGAACTATTAGGCGAGTCCCGAACGTTGGGTGTTAGGCGTGTTTAGGGCGTACAGTCAGGTGCTTAGGACATAAGCCTCACAGAATTGAGTCCCACATATGAGCCCCGAAGCGTTTTGCCAGTGCCCCGTTCTGGAGCGAGTCCTAGAGCGAGTCCGTACTCTGCGTTTTAAAACACTGGTATATATAATAATATGTATTTGGTAGTAAGCTACATACGGCATAAGATATGTCTGTATGTTGAATGATAACATGTTCATTTATTTTTTATATATTTTTTAAACTTAATTTTGTAATTGCAGGGGCAGATGGACATCCACAAAATGCCTACGTACTATTATCATGATCTCAAACAGTTCATATTATGTCTTCTAATTATGAAATGTAGTTGTGAACAATTTCAACAAGATGATATTCCTTCAAATAGAGAAGATCTACGAGTCTGATCGTTATACCCACCCAATACAACATTTTTGAGTGGCATGACTGCGAGTGTAAAAGTTGAGGATATGAAATATGAAGGAGCTGAAATTATAAGTATATTGAACATGATGTGATTAGTTGTTTTTATTTTTCCATTAATATACATGTTGGTTGTATCATATTGTATGAAAAGAATATATAAATTGATATTGTATGAAAAAAGTATAAAAATTGATATTTCATGACGTAATTAGTTGTTTCGTATTTTATGAAATGATATATAAATTGGTACCAGGTGATTGTAGCAGTGTATAAATTTAGTATGCATGTAATATGGTATAAGTACCAGGTAATATATTTTTTTCAAAGGTTGGGTCTGTATTGAGAGTACATGTTGTACAGAAACAAAACTCGAAGCTTGGTATCCAATAAACTAGTTGAACGACAATGACAAGACTTGAAGCTTTCTGCATTTCTCCAGGTTTGGTGGAATAACTCCATCTAGGGAGTTTCTTGAGAGGTAAAGTCCTTCCAAGTTTGGAAGATGGTCACATATAGTTGTTGTAAGCTTTCCCGTAAGATTGTTGCCGGCAAGAGAAATTACTTGCATTGTTGTAACATTAAAGAACGATGATGGTCTAGGACAGTCTAAGTAAATAAGATCACTGATATCTCGAGGGATCTCTCCTTCAAAAGTTTCCCTGCAACCTCAACTCTTCCAGCTTGTCAGATTGGAAGGGAAGATGGTTTTCCCCGAAAAATTGCTTTGCTCGAGAGTTACACAAAGCGTAGGTTCGGTAACAAACTTAAAAATAATGGTATGGCATCACTGAAATTATTTGATGAGCAATCAATCAGTTTCAACCTCTGTAAAAGAGCAAGCTTCTCTGGGAAATCGCCATGGGAAGTGTTGTTACTGATATCGAAGGAGACGAAAAATGAGAGGCTTCCAAGGTTGTAGTAGAGGAATGGTATCATGAAGTTGCATGCTGGAAATATCTTAGCAGTGATTCATGGTGACGGAAGCTGCAAGTGATTCCTATCCAGCTGCAAATTGAGGCTGAAGAAGACCAGTTTCTTACTAAGATGTGATGAGATGGAATGTGTGATTTCAGTGCAAGAAGAGCAGCTACATCAGTGCTAGCATTAGGAACAATAGCATGTGAAGTATGGAGCTGATTAAATCAGGCACTTTGTAATCTCTTGTACAATTCTAAGAATAAAGTGAAACAGAGTTGCCCATTGTGTACTACTTACTCAAATAGTTTTGACACTCAAATTTAAAGATTAAATTACATGGCCTAATTTATCAATCTATGACATTTGAATAAAACAACAAGTTCAATTTGAAATTTTAATAAATCTCAAATTTACCTTAGAAAGATAAATTTTAGTCCCATTCAATTTTAAAAAGTATTGACGCATAAAATTATATTCCACAAAAATTCATAGTTTAAGTTTTGCGGAAAAGATTCATGCTCAACTTAATTTTCATAAACTTGCATGCATCTGAAAGATTGTATAAACGAATGATAAAGTCTTCAACCTCTACTAAATTGATAATTTCAATCATGGATCATACTAAACACCATTGATTAATTAGTTTTAGGCCATTCCCCTTATCTGTTCGTTCTATGTCTGGTTAAGCAGAACATACGGAGTGGGAAAATAAGGAGGAAAGAATAACATAACATATTTGAACAGATCGCAGAATGACATCAGAAATAGAAATATTATTAGTAGTACAACTTTTTCACATACAGAGTTCTCAAGGGAAGTACATCAAACAGATGATAGCCAAAAAGGGAGGACTCAGCACAAGATACAGACACCAAAAACTCCATATTCCACCATACACGCCTTAATATCTTCATATAGAAAAACTTTCAGCCACTTTCTATCCAGAGATCTCAATGGATTTGACATCAGACTTCTTCACTTGTTCCTTAGGAACAGTAACTGTAAGCACTCCATTCTCCATAGATGCCTTAACTTGATCCATCTTAGCATTCTCCGGAAGTCTGAATCTTCTCATGAATTTGCCGCTGCTGCGTTCCATACGGTGCCAAGTATCATTCTTATCTTCTTTCTCGACATTCCTCTCTCCGCTAATCTGAAGTACCCTATCTTCTTCGATCTCCACTTTCACTTCCTCCTTCTTTAGCCCTGGAAGATCGGCCTTGAACACATGAGCCTCAGGAGTTTCCTTCCAGTCGATTCGAGTGTTAGCAAATGCAGAGGTCTCCCTTGAATTGGAACCTGGAAAGCCTAATTCCTTGAAAGGATCAAATACGTCGATTGCAAATGGATCGAACATGCCGCTGCTTCGTCGATCGCCGAAAATTCTTGGGATCAGTGACATTTTCAGTGAACTTTTGAGATTTTTCTGTTTTTGCTTTGATTTGTTTGCTTTTAATTTTGCTGGTTCAAAGAAGAGGAGCTGGTAGGTATTTATACCTCGTTAGAGGAGTATTTAGCACTTTCTTGATGCTTCTAAGTTTATCCATTGAGATATCTCTAGAGTCAAGTAGAAATTCCAGAAGCAGATGGTCGAGAACTTTCTGGACAAATCTCGCTAGGCCCATTACAGATTACACAATCGAAATATTGGGCTTCCTCCGTTACAATAACCTTGATTTTCGGCCCAATTATATCAGTTCAAGGACCATTACTTTTGCTTGCTATACGAGGACCTCGTTGTTAGATATTATTATTATGCGACCACAATCACCAGACATATTTAAGGTAACTATATATCATGGCCAATGTTTTAATTGATGGAGGTGATAAAATAAACGGTGAATATGTGAGTTTCATAACGGCTAGAGCAGAGTGCAGAGTTGATCCCAACTTTAAGCGAAAGGCAAAGATAGCTATTTTTGCAATTACAAAAGCATTTTTGAACCTTAGTAATCCTAACACGGCCAATTACTTTAGAAAAATTAACGTTCAAATAAAGTGAGAAGTAGTAAAACATTGTAATATTTTTTAATCATTGAGGATTTGGATGTCAATGTATAATTAGCTACTAAAATAAATTATGTTGTATAAATTTTTTATGGAATTCGAATTAACTTTCGTCACCAAAAAAAAAACAAAAAAAAACACTTTCGTCACCATTACGGAAAACTGGGAAAGTTTGACTGGAAATCTCACTCATGATTTCTTGCCAAAGATAAGAGAATATAAAGTCCAATATTAGCTAAAACAAAAGTTTTCGTATCTAAGTTGAAAAGAGAATATTAAACATTTTTTTAGAAAAAAAAATTTCAAATGTTGAGTGATATTTTAAAGTATATCTTTCGAAAATATTTCTCTTCATATCAAAATTAAAAAGTCGAATCAAACTATTATCTTAAAGAACAAAATAATTTTCATCTCTGATATAAGTTTGGAGTTTGGATGAGCTGTCAGGTCATTGACACTACTTATGTCCTTATTTTGCACCGGTCTTTAGCTTATGCTTCTCATAAGAAAAGATATTTTTTGCAGGTCATATATATATTCTTGTATCATAATACTTCTCAAGTTATGTCTCAAATGGCTTCAGTTTCTAAAATACTTATACCGCACTAGGCAGTACTTATTTCAATTGTTAAAGCTCAAAAATTAAGACTAGTCGATAAAATCATAAAAGTTAAAGACCAATCCGTTCTAAGAGCAATTCATGCAGTTTTCCGTGAGCTGCCACTAGGCCCTAACCATAGTGCTGGCCTGCTAGGCCAAGTGTGAAGACTCACTAATTTGAGAACAGTGATAGAGTTGGGCCGCAAAGCAAAATCCTCTGCAACCACAGATGTTGTCCAAGTCCCTAGCCCACTTGTGAAATGAACAAGATTTCTCCAGAAACATCTCGTATAAATCGGTTACGAAATAGTGATCCAGAAAGTTTCGGAAGGAAGAAAAAAAAAAAAAGAGAAATATCGAGAAAGTACTTGACATTCCTCTAGGACCTTATAAATACCAATCAGCTCCTGCTCCTTGAACCAGCAACATTGAAAGCAAACAAATCAAGCAAAAACAGAAAACTCTCAAAAAGCTCACCAAAAATGTCACTAATCCCAAGAATCTTCGGCGATCGACGAAGCAGCAGCATGTTCGATCCATTCGCAATTGACGTATTTGATCCGTTCAGGGAATTAGGCTTCCCAGGTTCCAATTCAGGGGAGACCTCTGCATTTGCAAACACGCGAATAGACTGGAAAGAAACTCCAGAAGCTCATGTGTTTAAGGCCGATCTTCCAGGGCTTAAGAAGGAGGAAGTGAAAGTGGAGATTGAAGAGGATAGGGTACTTCAGATTAGCGGAGAGAGGAATGTGGAGAAAGAAGATAAGAATGATACTTGGCACCGCGTGGAACGTAGCAGTGGCAAATTTATGAGAAGATTTAGACTTCCTGAGAATGCAAAGATGGATCAAGTTAAGGCATCTATGGAGAATGGAGTGCTTACTGTTACTGTTCCCAAGGAACAAGTGAAGAAACCTGATGTCAAATCCATTGAGATCTCTGGTTAGACACTTGGGCTGAAAGTTTCTATGAAAATGGATTAGGTAGTCCATGATGTATGGATAAATAAAAAGTTGAATCCGTTGTGTTTGAAGTTGGTCTGTTTCTGTATTAAAAGTCTTTTGAGTTGAGTCGGTTTATCACCTAATGGCGTAATTGATGTACTCGCTTTAAAAAAATTACCTGTTGAAATTGTAATAGTAGTGTTTTATTATCCTTTGATTCTATTCAATTCTGTCATACGTTCTTTGTATTAACTTTTATTATTATACATGAATGTAAACTCAGGCACTCCACTTAAATTATGCGAAGAATTGACTCCGAAAACTTGGTGTTATATATTCCAACTTATTATGTGTACTATAATTTCGACAACTTTGTGGGCGAATCAAACGATCCTCATAGAGTTAAAAGAATGTAAATTTTGGAAATTGGATACTATTACGATAGTATTAGTAACTGGTTTAATAATGTATAAGAAGCTGAGAAGCTGATTAAAGGTACATTATGTTTAACAACGGAATGTAAAAAAAAAATAAAAAAAAAAAAATAAGCATTTAAAACACTCTAGAGTGACTAATCATTTAACTTCATTCGGATAGAAAGTTGTAATCGCCTTACATTTTACCACAATAGATAATCCAATATCAGTTAGGTTCAGACTTATGATGGTCCTTATTAGGTAGTAAATGGGCTAAAAGATGATGAACATATATGTAGCACTTTGGAGACCAAAAGATCAACACGTCAATTAGGAACAAAAGATGTGCCTTCGGGAATTAAAAGACAAACATATAATGTCAATTAGGAATAAAATGATATGCCTTTGGGGATACGACAAACACATATTCACCTTTTAATTTGTGCTATGCTTGTACCAGGTATAATCATCTCTTCCACTTACGGGAAGTAGAGCATAATTTTTATTTTTATTTATTTGTCTTATTTTTTTTAATATGATAATTCTTCAATTTTAATAATCTATATGACATATTTAGAATTATAACTAGAAAATATTTTTTAAATTAAATAAATCTTTAAATTAAGAAAGTAAAATTTTAAAAATGAAATTACTTTTTATAATTTCGTATTTAATTAAATTAAGATTAACAAATTAAAATGGAGGAATAATTGTTTCATCAATCATCCGAAGAATTGAAATTAAAGTAGAACTTCAAATTCTTAGAACTGCAAAATGAAATGTTTACCTCTTATTTTGCATAATGGCTGAATCTAGATCCATATTCCTTTTTATCTTACATCATAGGGGTGGGCATAAAAATTGGAGAACCGAAAAACCGTAGCGAATCGAATTAGTTTGGTTCTTCGGTTCGGTTTCGGTTTTTTTTTTTTCGGTAGTTAGGTTCTTCGGTTCGGTGTTCGGTTTAGGGGTAACGGTTCTTCGGTGCACCGAAGAACCGAAGTTTTATTAATTTTTTTTTTTTTTAATTTTCATTTAGCTCATGTTTGGCCCAAAACTTTTCAAGACCAAGCCTCAAAGCCCATACCCAATTACCTCATCAACATTTACCTTCCATCCTTATTACTTTTATATTTTTTTAATTTTTAATTTTAATTCCTAACATACTTATATATCTAATTGTAATTTCTAAAAATTTTCACACATATACTCCTAATTTCTAATGGTAATTCCTAAAAAATTTTACACAAATACTACCACCGTATTGTGATATGAAAAATAGAGCACTACAATGATATGTATTTGAAGTTGTCCTCACTTTATAGTCTATTACAGTGTTTTAGATTTTTTAGTGTCTTATATTTTGATTCGGTTCTCATTTTATTTTTTATTTTTTATTTTGCACCGAAAAACTACTTTAAAAACACCGAACCAAACCGAACCGAAGTTGAAAAAACCGAACCGAATCGAACTAGTTTGGTTCGGTGTTTGGTGCACACTTTTCCAAAACCGAAGAACCGAACCGAAATTTGATAAAACCGAACCGAAGAACCGAACGCCCACCCCTACATCATTATTACTTTTCAGAATAAGAATTCTTCACTTTACTACATATTACAGTCTTCTTCAGTCTTAACTCAATTTCTGAATAGCGAGAGTCCATCGATATTATATTAGTCTTAACTCAATTTTTGAATAGCGAGAGTCCATCGATATTATATTAATAAGGACAAAAGGCTTGTCAATAAGTAATATTTATTTCAAAATCTTCTTTGTACTTCTAAAAAACTAAAATCATCAAACAAGTGAAGAACAACATTGCTTCAAATAGAAGTTTATTTTCCTGTACAACACAATTATCAAAGCAAAATCAAGTATTATCACTATCATCAACTAGAAGAAAAGCATGGTGTATTTCAAACTCCAGAAATTGAAATACCTAATATTACAAGACTATATGGGAAGATAACAAATCATATTACTGAGAGCAAGTAAGAATGGAGAATAAAGTACATTCAAGGGGGATTCAAAAATTAAAAAAATCAAACATGCTAAGAAGCCTATCAAAACATAATTTTACTATTAAAAATGCAACTACATTATTACAATTGTACTGTACGAGATTTCATATCTTAAAATGTCTTGATAATAGCATCATTAGAAATATTATTAAATACATCTTTTTCTAAATATGGTATCAAACAACCACTAAAAAAAAATATTACTCATTTAACTCCGCAAGTCATTCTTGATAAACTTCATTGCCGAATGAGGCTAAACAGATTGTCACTTACGAGAATTATACAAGTGAGGCTAAACAGTTTGTCAGTTAGGAGATAATACCAAGTTTGTCACTTAAAAGAATTATACAAGTGTGACTAAACATTTTACACAGAATGTTTATTTAAATTTTATACTTATTGCCTTTTGTTTAGCAATGAATTATGTTTCTTAATCTCTAAAAGCCAAAGTATTCTTTACTTGATTATTAAATTAGATTTCTTCTTTTTTCTTCCCAATTTTAGATTATGAAAAAAGATAGCAATAACCATTTAAAAAAAAATGAACCAAGAGGCAATCAAGAACTTACCGAAGAAGCCATGAACGAAAAATCGTTGAAGTTCAATCAGCAGCAATAGCAACGAACAACAGGCAACAACATCAAGTGAAGAAGAAGTAAGATCTTGAAGTGAAAAAGGAGAGGGAGACGAGGGTGAGAGTGAGGGAAAAAATAGAGAAATTTGGAGATTAAGCAAAGGGTTTTCTTTATTCTTTGACTTTTTTGTAATTAGGGATTAGGGATTTAAATTAATGAAAACGACGATGTCGGACTTTGATTTGCATTTATTTAGAAAAACAAAATAAAAAACTTAAAACTAAAATATTGAAAGCAAAAGAGGTTGTTAGCCGAAGTCGAACCTATGAACTTGGAGCAAGTAGATCTGAATCCCCTTTACCGCTGAGCTATGCTTTTGACTTGTACTAAGTGGGTTCAACATTAAATATATACACATAAGTTAAAAATTTGATCCTATATATACAGCATAATTTTTCGATGGATGAACTTCCTGAGCTCCATGTAGATCCTCTCCTGCTTATGCCACGACATTTTTCTTTGGATATGCCGCGTCAGTACATTCATCATCACGATAAATAAAAATGGACTAAGAGTTGATCCGTGATGCAACTTCATACATTCATAATCACAACAAATAAAAAAGGGCTAAGAGCTGGTCACTAGGCAACTCCATCATGATTGAGAAGTGCTCCTATTCTTCTCCACTGTTCTCACTTAGATCTTGGCCCCATAGTGCATGTCCTTAACCATCTAATATAAGCTATGGGTACATCTCTAGCCTATAAACATTTCCATAAAACTCCCCTCCCTCCTCTCATAAGGATTAATTTGTTGTATGTTTTCTCTAGGCCACTAGATACTGAACATCCTGACATAAATTTAAATTCGCTCTTGATAATAATAATAATAACAATTCTCCAACAAATCTAAAATATATCCTCAATCACTAACATTATTTATATCTATCATTTTCTTTCGTTATCTCTTATTTTTAGGCAAAATATATACTAGTGTAACTCCAAGTGACAAGTTTTAAGTTCAGAGCTAGTTGACCAGCCGTTGCTATCGTTTGGTATCCACCACGTGACCATATACATTGAGGGGGTTAAAAGATGGGTCTGAATTCTGAAACTCAGTCATCATCATATGAATGAAATGATCATCTATCATTGTACTCTTTTTTGTTCAGTCCACGAGATTTCTGCTTACCCAATACCCAATAATCCAAAATGTTTGTCATGAGACCTCCCATTTATTGCGTGGCTGATATCGCTCCAAACACAAGCAGAGACACGGACCAGCTTTGCCAAAAATGTTTGAGAGTTAGTGCAAGAATATGTATGGCCATCAAAGTTCACATGGTGACTTTGGGCGGAGTTAAAAGTGTTGGATACGATTCGATTGAATTCAATATCTTCTATTTTGTATTTGTCTTGAAAATTCGTTAAATATATATTATAAAATATTATTCTAGAATTGAATAACTTAAAAAGATTAGAATTCAAAATTTATAAGATTTGAATCTTGGCTCCACCTCTAATGACTTTGGTATGCCCGATGTCTCTGAGGGGTTACCGTTTTAAAAATGGCAATATGATTTATCTAGTCCATTTAATTATTAACTTGATATATTTTGATCCGTTCAGTGCAGTTGATTTAAAAGGTAAGCTGATCTGGAAGACAAATATAACCTAATTAAATTGATATGAGAAATTTTATCAAAATACTTTTTCTATTTGATATGTTAATGACTCACTCATTTATTAACTCAATCCATTTTATAACCGTTCAAATTCGATCCAACCGGTCCATTGGATACCTCGTATAGAACACAGGAAATATTTACCCAAAAACTCATGCATGCATTAGATTATGTCATTGAGAGATATATGTATATAGATCGAATGAGATGAATCTCTTCAGCTCATGATTAGAGATAATTTCATCACTCCTAACTTTTATTTTTATTACACTAAATTACTAAACTATATATTACATGAAATTAACTTGCCTTTCCCTCTCCCTGATTTTTTTTCAAAAAAAAAAAAGTAAAGAAAGAAAGAAAACAAACAAATAGAGGAGTCTACGACAATTCATATCATCGAATGAGCTACGGGCTCATTATTGAGGATGAGAATATAATGAGAGCACTCCCAAAAGCAATGGCATCATTATAGGGAAAAGAAATAATCAAACTAGTCATCAGGCAAATTCCTAAAAGCAGAACAAATTATGAACTCTGAATTAGAGGCTGTGATAGAGGAAGGTAAAATTGAGAAGCAGATCTTGTGAGATTCAGTGAAATTAAGTAGGCATTTGACCATAGATTTTAAATATTTTCCATTTTATTAGAAATTTATGATGTTGAAGATGAAATTGTGTTTGATTATACTTTTTGTAAAAAGAGAAAAAATCACTTTATTTAAAATTTATGAAGATTGAGTAATTAAAAAATAAGTTTGGAGTACTTTTTGGATTTGAAATTTTTATAATCAAGCATTGATTTTGAAATGCAATAAAGAATTATTTTTTTAAAAAAATGAATAATTCTCATGATCAAACAGTCTCACCAACAATTCATTCTGCAATACGGTTTCCTATTCGGTTTTTCATTATATACCTACCATAATATCTTCAATCATGTATCCGTTGACCAGGTGCACAATTAATCCTTCAATATTCTGCATGATGAGCCTTTTTTAAACTTAGATTTGTTGATCATAAGATCAGAGAATTGAAGGAAACATATTGGCAAATTGACCTGTTGATAATTGGAGCACTAACACTAAACTGTTCCACTGTGAACGCCACGTGATATTGGAATTCTGCTTTTAGCATAAAGTATAACATTATGTTATACTGTATGGAGTTTGTTTGAATAATGTTTAAAGAAAATTACCACTACAAAAAAGTGTTGAAGTCCCGCATTGGTGGAGTTTGGGTTTTTTGGCATCATTATATGATTTCTAGGGAAATTTTCAAGTCATGAATTAGTTAAAGGATTAAATTAATACAATGTTCATTTCATTATTACGTATTAATTGATTCGGAGGTGTATCATCCCTTAATAGTGGAGGACGATCGGCGACAAGAACTCCTTAATGGACTCCTAATCAATTCAATTGAGCTAGATCCACACCATTCACTCTTTAATTAGCTGTAGTTGTACCTTCATCTCATGTAGTTCACGCTTTCAGTTGTCCAGTCCTAAACGTGCTTGCAAGGATTTGAGCCACAATGATGCATTGTGGTTTCTTGATCTCAATTTTAGGGCGATCCTTACTTAATGAGTTAATTTTGGTGATTAAGTTAGGTCTAAAATTCATTTTCGTTTTCTTAAAAAAATCCTTCAATCCTTTGAAAATTGAAAACAGCATTGAGACATTTTTTGTATATCAACTTATGCTTAAAGGTCAAATTTACATTGGAAGAAAATGGAGTGTTACTTTTTACTTCACTCAAACAATTTAATTAGAACATCGACTTATGCTTAAAGGCCAGTTCACCATTAATTGTTAATTCTCATCAATTTCTCAATTCCTTTTCATGGCAAAGTAGGCTCACCCCACCGCAGAGGTAGCATTTGGCCTTTATGACGGGGGTGGTTGTGGTTGAGGTGGGGTTACATGTTTCTGTTCCCAATATTCTGCAAGGACTAAGAAAAAAATGTAAAAGAATATTTTGTGATCTTAATGATGTATTCTTGTAGTGAATACATTTAGCTTTTTTCACATAAATATACACATATAATCCATACAGAAAACAATAAATTCCCTTGATTTTACTAAAAGATTTGCATCTGCCTACCCCCACATCAGTGTCCCAATAAAAACACCATGAAAGATTGTAGTAAAATAAATAGGATCCTTTTATTTTTAATTAAATATTTTAAATTAACTTTTAGTAAAAGATACTTCTATCTTATTTTAAAAGTTAGCCATGAAACGTGAATTGTTCAAAATTATATAAAGAATTACAAGTAATCTGCATTCGTACTGACGTGAAACTCAAACAATATAAGATGGGAGCCAGATGGAGCCTAGCATCATGCCAAATCATGAATTGGATAAATTTGATTATAATATTATGATAAGAAAACGGACATCGAATTTATCTCAATCTTAAATATTAATTAATGAGATGCAAACCATATAATAAGACAAATAATCTTATAATTTAAGATTAATTGAGTAAAAAATTCTACGTATCAAAAAATATTTACTTATAAGAAATAAAAATAAGATAAGAAAGAAAAAAAGGGTATCCCAATAAATAACCAGTCAGTCATTAACTATGTGTAGTCCAAAGAGCGCCAGCCCGTGACCCACGTATTCCCCTCCTCCCTCTCCCTGGCAAAACTCCAGAAAGAAAGAAAAAGTGCAGCTCACTACCATCTTTTCACTTTATTTGCCTTTTTCTCTCTGTCTAAATTCATCATTTGTGTAAAAAAAGGAACTGAATTATAAGATTATATTATTGTCCTTTCTTTCTTTCTGAGCTAATCCTCTGTCACCCCTGTTTCTCTCTGTTTTTTTTTTTTTTGATTTGATCTTATTTCCAGCTCTGAATTCTTGATTTCACCGCCAACTCATATGGGCCATTGATGGAAAATTTATTTAATGCTTCTTCTTCAACTACACTTGTTTGATCTGCTCCTAGTTCTTGAGCGGTTGTTGAGTTAGGTATGTACTTTGATCTCTTCTTTTAATGTTTCAAGTTTCCGGTCCTTTTCAGTTGTTAGTTCTTGTCATGTTATATATATATATGTATTATTATTATTATTATTATTATTGTTGTTGTTAAATTTTAATAGTACAATAGTTTCTGTAATCTCTCATTTATAGATGCATGATGAAAAGTTATATAATAAGTTTGAAAATTTGCGATTTTGCCCTACTGCATTCCTTGCATTTTTTATTTTTTTTTGAAATATTGAATTAATTTTTGGTTAGAGACAGAAAGTGAATAGTTTATGGCAAGCAAACTCAACCGACACTGCTCTTCTTCATTCTATCTCTTTCCCAATTTTACATATTTTACTTTCTCAGAATCAACTAAAGTAGATCAATGTTTATGCTAGAAAAGAAATGGAGTGTTGGGTGTGTGTGGGGTTAGTGTGTTTCTGTCTTTAACGATGCTTCTAGCCTTGTGTGGATTGAAATTTTTTCTTTAATACGAAACTATGATTATAATCTACAAATTAATTAAACTATTAACCAAAATATATTTGTTGAAACACATCCATCAGGAAAAAGTAAGGAATAGGATCAATGAAGCACGCCCATTATTGAATCAAGCCAACTTGATAACAGTGAAATAGAGAATTTCAATTTCCAAAAGTGTGTCATAACTTTTGAGGGAAATAGGTGGAGTAAAAGCTAAAGGTACAAAGTAAATCAAATCCTGTTTTTAAGGAATACTGTGTTGAGCTTTCTGATTCTGCTTGGTTGTCAGGATCATGTATTCATAATTAGCCAAATGAGAATAAGGAAATTAAGACCCGAAAGTGTGTGGCTGAATGATCATGTATTTGTCTAATCCTTGGTTGTCCAATATTTGTGCTGAGGAGAGTGATAAGTACCCAAGGGAGTTATTGGGTATTTGTGTTGGTGGTAGGTAGAAAGTACCTGTCGGAAAAGTCGAGGTGCGCACAAATTGACATAGATACCACTCTTATTTTACAAAAAAAGAAAAAAGAATAAGCCAAAGAAAGATGTAAGCAAGGACTTTAATATTTCCTTGTCTGCAGGTGTAAGAGACAACCCATGTTGAGAGATACAAACAACAAACTTTTTGAGTTGTTATAGTTCATAAAATAACTTTTATGCCTATCTCTTTCAGCTTTTTATCTTTGAAATGAGAGGAACCATGAGGGCTATGTTCATTGTATAACACCTAATTCCTGGCTACTGACATCTAATTATATACTTCGTATTACAGAAATAATTCCGTAAAGGGGAACACTGCATCTTTTAAAACTCATCATGTGTAATTGTTTCTGACTTTTTTACTTAATGTTTCTGCAACAAATTTTCATCAAAAGGGGCTAAACATGTGGATAATGTCATCTTGTGTTTGCTTTTTTACCTCTGCCAGGGGTTCGAAAATTCATGTGAGGTGTAGCAAATGGAAAGACAGCCTAAGCAGAATGGTGAAAGAAAGAGAATCGAGAATGAAGAGCTTGTCAAATATATGTCAAGGTTACCTAGTTATCTAGAAAAGGGGGAAAATATACAGGACAAAGCTTTCAGTGTCGGCGTCCTAGATTGGCGTTTTCTTCAAAAATGGCGACACGAACATGTAAATGTACCTTGTAGAAGTAGTGTGTGTTCACCATCAAGCAGCAAAACCTTGTCAGTTTCGTCAATGGAGGGATCTTCGTCCAATTCTAGTAGAGCCCGAAGCTGCTCCCCTGCCCATCGGAGCATTCATCGTCCTACATCACAATCTCATTATGGATCTCCGCCTAAAGGCACTCATCCTGATGTCAAATCAGGAAGTGATCGACGCTTGCAGAACCTAAAACCTGGAGCAGTTAAATCTCTGGAGATTGAGCAGCATGTCTGCAGGACATTTCAGTGTTGTTTTCATGAGAATCAACAAAGAAATCTGGTTGAACTCGGAAAAGATCGATACCCACAGAGGACTCCTCGTGTTAGGAGATCACTTGATGTAGAAACTCAGACGAGAACGTTAAGTTCCAAGGGGAATATGAAGATCCAAGATAGAGAATGTTTACCAAAAGGAGAGAATGAGTTAGCAGAATCCAGTCATAGGATTGATGATTTTGATTTCATAGATAAACATAAATCAGTTGCCCGTCATGTACCAGAACCTGGCCAAGAAACTAACAGCTGCACTACTTCCTGCCCACCTGATTCAATAGTGAGAAACCAGGAAGAGCTGAAACCGAGCAGACGGAGCTTTTCGTGCGGATTTATTTCTGCATTCTACCATGGACAGTTCTCTCCTGATATCCCTAGTTCCTGCCCCCTCCCTCATGTAGCCGGTGAGTCGAACATGGGACAAGCGAGTTCAATAGATGCAAAGGATACTAGCTCTCCATATCAGACAATTCAGCCTTCAGCATATTCTGGAAAAAAGGTTCTCAGCCCACCCAGGGTCAATTACAAATTAGAGAAGAAGTCAACTGCCATGCTTAAGAATCCAATTGCCCCTAATTCTTCAGAAACTACAAAAGTCAGAAATCCCTCTCCAACTCGTCGGTTTGGCATGGCAATAGGAAGGATTGGCCAGATTTCGAGTATAAAAGATAAAGCTCAAACTTCGTCCTCGCTTGAGACAGGCTGCGCTAAATCAGACACCACTGGCCGAGCCAGGACTAGTCCTTTGAGGAGGTTGCTAGACCCATTGCTGAAGCCAAAGACAGGCAACTGTGATAACGTTACTGGATCGTCCATGAAACGCGGTGAGTCTCCTACAAAACGCTCACTGAAAGTCAAGCTGGATTTGAAGGGCTGTAGATCTATTGATATCGATAATCCACATTCCAAAGGTACACATGTACCATCAACATTGCAAGCTCTCCTCCAAGTAGCTGTGAAGAATGGTCTTCCTTTGTTCACATTTGCAGTTGACAATGAAGTTGACATTTTAGCAGCCACAATGAAGAAATTTAGTTCGACTTTGAAGGAAAACAGTTGCTGGATTTACACTTTCTTCACCATTCATGAGACAAAGAAAAAGAGTGGAAGTTGGTTAAATCAAGTCGGGAAAAACACAGGTCGTGGAATTATGCCCAACGTCGTTGGCAAGATGAAGGTTTCTGATGTACCATTCTCCGAATTGAACAGGCAGAAACTTGACTCACAGTTTAGGACTAGGGAGTTTGTTTTGTTAGCCACAGATGCAAGGCATCAGCCACATGACGAGCTTGCAGCTATTGTTGTCAAATTGCCCAATAGAAGTAACCATCAGGATCGCGGCTGCAATAATATTTCAGCCTCAGATTTAACATATCCCTTTGAAGATCTTAGCATGACAGCTATACTTCCTGGTGGTGCACATACCATACCTAGTAAAGGGGAGCCGTCTTCACTGATTGAGAGATGGAAATCAGGTGGATCGTGTGATTGTGGTGGATGGGATTTGGGTTGCCAAATAAGATTACTTGTCAATCATCGAACGATATCCAGTTGCCTCAAACCCGAACTTACTGCTGAAAGATTTCAACTTCTATCCCAGGTATGATCTACACAACTACAAAATATGTAACTCCATTTTTACAAAAAATTTCCAATGTCTAATACACCATAATGATCTTTTCGTTCTTATTTGGCAGGGAGGAGAACAGGACAGCGCGCCAGTCTTCAGCTTGTCCCGGTTTAAGGATGGAATCTTTTCAGTTGAATTCAGTTCGTCGTTGAAGCTCCTGCAGGCATTCTCCATTTGTATAGCAGTTTTAAATAGTAGAAATCAAGAAATCTTCCATGAGCAAACTTGATTGCTGAAAAATTCTTCTGAAGTAAATCAATATATTGCTAGAAGATCCAGGAGGAGTTTCCTGCAAATTTGTTGGAAAGGTCTAAACTTGCTACCATTCTTCCCTTCTGTCCTAGCTTTTGGTGGACATAGTTACTTGATATCTATTGTTGGTGGGAGTTGGCAGGTATTCCGAGAATTTATTTGAAGTGCGTGAAAGCTGGTCTGCACACCACAGTTATCAAAAAGAAAGAAAAACTTGCTACCAAGCATGGTGAAACATCAAACCCAAGGCTCTATAGTTATTTTTTAAAACTATAGCTAAGCTTGTAGAATATCAGTTCATGATTGATAAATTGACATGTCATGGCTTTAAATATGTGATCTTATTATATGTAATTATGTATGCATTTAATAAAGATTAAATTCATAAGCGTCTCTAAATTTGTCCCTATATTTTACTTTGACACCTTACCTAAGGTCATGTTTTTATTGAACACAATGTTATTTAAAAATGTACCTATTAGACTCAATGTTATTTAAAAAATGTACCTATTAGACTTTTTTTTTTTTTTTGATAATCAGTTAAAGAAACAAGTGTGTGTATTACATTTGCCAATCATGTGGCAAAGTTTCGACTTAAAAAGGCATGTCATTTTTGGCTTAAAACAACGATAAAAATGAATTGTGAGGACTGAGGATGTGTGATCTGGTGGTAGAATTGTTCAGTGTCATAAATACCTGAGTTTTACTCCAAGTTTCAATATATTTTTAAATATATTTTTGAAAAGCTTATGACACCTGTGTTTTACTCCAAGTTTCAATATATTTTTAAATATATTTTTGAAAAGCCGACGCAGTCTGTCGATTCTTTCAAAAAATATTTGTTCAGTTTCTAATTAATGAAATCGACGAATGTTCCTCAATTTAATCGAGAGGGTGCCGATTTTCTTAAACTGACCCAGCATTTCTCAAGTAATCGAGTTTGTCAATATGGCAATGATTTTAGGTAAAAATCGAGATGGACCGTCAACTTTGGACATATTTTTTTGTAGTGAAAGGAAGGAGCAATACTTTTCTAACCGAATGAAGTTTTTTTTCCTTTCTTTAACTTTTCACGTGTCTGAGGGGAATAAAGATATATTTTTTCTTTACGATATGACAAATCAAGGTAATAAATTATGCAATTTAAACAAACAAACATGTGAAGTTTAAATGTGTAATTGAAAATTGAAAATTATTTTAGAGAGCTATTAAATGTGTATGTTGATATACATATGTATATGTATATGTTGAAGATATACGTATTTATATGTATGTCAGCGTAATGGAGGAGAGAGAGGGGGATCATAACTTAGATTTCATTTATTCATAACAATAATTTTGTTTCATTCGATTCTACAATTAGAGAACAAATAAAGTACATTTTACTACCAAGATTCTCTAATAAAAAAAGATGGAGGAGAAGTTCGATTGGCAAAATAGAAACCATCTTCCTTCACTAACCAATAGCATGTTCCAGTATCAATTCCTTCTTTTCCACACGCTCCAGAATCTCTATATACTTCAAAGGATGAGTCTTTTGCGCCCCAACAGAAGTGACAAAAGAAAATTGTCTCATAAATAAGTTTGGCGTAAACGAAAATGTGAAATCACTTCTTTGATGTGTAGGATAATGCCATCCAAGATCGTCATCGCCAGATGCACAATGATATTTTAATGGTGGAATGTTTTTGCAATACCATCAACTATGTGAACTTAAATTTTTTCAATGGCATTCATTTGTTGTACAAATAAAAATGATTTGAGAGGTGATTTATAAATATTTGGTAAGCGAATTAGATTATCAGATAGAGATTATCTATTGTAGATAGATTTAGGTCATATTATGTCTTTTAATATTTTTATTACCAATCCAGATAGAGTAGAACTGATATTGACAATTCATATGGCCAGAATCCAAATCCAATTGTTATTTACCTTTTTTTTTCCTCAAAAAATTGGTAACTTAATAACTATGGAAGCAAGAATGAGGTTACATTATAGATTGTGATAATAAAATAACAATATATTTTTTTTAGTCTCGATTACATTAGTTGTAACAAATTTTAGTTAGCCTGGTTAATAATGATGACATAGATAAACTAAACAAGAATGAGGTTACATTATAGATTGTGATAATAAAATAACAATATATTTTTTTTGGTCTCGATTACATTAGTTGTAACAAATTTTAGTTAGCCTTGTTAATAATGATGACATAGATAAACTAAACTAGTAATTACATTACCACATCAATCACAAAGGAATAAAGAAAAACAAAATTAATTTACCTGCATAAGCTCTACCAGATTGGTCCATACTTTCTTGACATAGCAACTGTTTCTACTCATTTTTATTGACATAGCAATTATTTATTGTTTCTTTAGGTGTGTCAAGTCAATATTTTCAGAAGATACAGGTGGATTTTCCTGCTAAATTTGTTGGAAAGGTCCAAACTTAGCTACCAAGCATAGCGAAACATCAAACCAAGGATCTATAGTTCTTTATTTAAACTAGAGGTAAACTATAGCTAAGCTTTTAGAATATCAGTCCATGATTGATAAACTAATATGTCATAGCTTTAAATATGTGATCTTATTATATGTAATTATGTAGACATTTAAATAGGGATGGGCATAAATAACGAAAAATCGAATCGAACTAATTCGGTTTTTCAGTTCGGTTTCGATTTTATATTTTTGAAACTTCGATTCTTCGATTCGGTTCTTGGTTTTGGGGTATCGATACTTCGGTTCACCGAAGAACCGAAGTTTTTGTTTTAGCAATAAAATCTTTGCACTATGAATGTTCTCGACTAGAATACTAAACGCGACAAATTTCTCTAAGATGTCAAAATTGTCTTCAGAAACACCTCATGTAAAGAAACAATAATAAATATGTTTTGCATTAATAAAATAAGTTCAATGACAAATATGTTAAAATTGTCATCAGTAAATAGTATTTTATTAATAACAACGATGATTATATTCCAATTTTTGGTATTTTAAATCAAATAATAAGGCTACATTAGTTATGTTTCCGTTGAGATAATATAGTTGGATATTCTTTTTTTAGTTCATTCGCGAGGTTTATTTATTGCTTCTTATTGCTGACATTCTTTGTAACTATCGAAGAACTGAATTTAAAAAACTGAATCGAACTTGAAGAAAATTGAACCGAACCAAAGTAGTTTGGTTCAGTATTTGGTGTACACTCTTAAAAAAATAAAGAACCGAACGCCCACCCGCGCATTAATAAAGCTTAAAGTCATAAGCAGTATCTAAGTTTGTCCCTATCTTTTAGTTGTCACCTTATCTAAGTCATGTTTTTATTGAACACTTACATTATTTTAAAAATGTACCTATTAGACATTTTTTTTTTTGGTTAAGCAGTTAAAAATACAATGTGTGTCTATTACATTTGCCAATCATGTGTCAAAGTTACGAATTAAAAAGGCAAGTCATTTTTGACTTAAACCAACGATAAAAATGAATTATGAGGGGAAAAAACTATTTTTCAGCAAAGTAAAAAGCTTTTTAAAAAAAAAGAAGACCCACCCAACCCAATGCCTCCCTTACCTTTTTTCTCATGTCACCAGATTCAACTAGGATGCTTATCGGTCGGATTTTGATATTATTGATTTGATTTATCGATTATTGATTGGTATATTTGTTAAATTGATAATTAAATTGATCGGTTATTGGTTGATAGATATATATTAAATTAAAATGATTGTTACTAATTTTTGGTTAATTGGTTTTCGGTTTAATCGATAAGAAAATACTTTTTAATTATTATTTTTTCTTTCCTTGTTTTCATTTGTTTATATATACGGCATTCACAAGGTATTTTATTTCTAAAACAAACGTCATGAACTGATAAATATGAGCTTAAGAAATAAATAAAAAATAACAGAAGTATTTCATCAAAGAGCATATGTGGTCTGATGTTAGAATTGCTTAGTATCATAGTAAAAATCTCAGTTTTATTCCAACTTGCAATATATTTTTTATATATATTTTTTGAAAACCGATGCAATCTGTCTTTAAAAAAGATTAATTCATTTTCCAATTAAGAAAATCGACAGACAATCCTCAAGTTAATCAAGGGAGTATGTCGATTTTCTTAAACTGACCCAACATTTTTTGACGTAATCTAGTTTGTTAATTTGGCAACGATTTTAGGTTAAAAAAAACTCGAGATGGATCGTCGATTTTGGACATTTTTTTTGTTGTCTAAGGGGAGTAAAGATATATATTTTCTTTACGTTGTGACAAATCAATGTAATAATGTGTGAAGTTTAAATGTGTAACTAAAAATTTAAAATTATTTTAGAGAGATTAAACATTTAAATGTATATGTTGATATACATACAGCAAAATGCAGGAGAGAGAGGGGGACCATAACTTAGATTTCATTTAAATTCATAATAATAGTTTTTGTTCCATTCCATTCTACAATTAGAGAACAAATAAATAAATTACTTTTTACCACACATATTTTTTAATCAAAAAAGATGGAGGAGGAGAAGTTCGATTGGCAAAATAGAAACCATCTTCCATCACTAACCAATAGCATGTGTCCGTATTTTCTTTTCCACAAGCTCCAAAAGTTCTATACACTTCAAAGGCTTTGTTTTGTGTGCCCCACCAAAAGTGACAAAAGAAAATTGTTTCGGTAATAAGATTTGGCGTGAATGAAAATGTGAAATCAGCTCCTTGATGTGTAGGATAATGCCACCCAAGATCGTTATCGCCAGAAGCACAACGAAATTTTAATGGTGGAATGTTGTTTGCAATACCATCAACTACGTGAACTTGAACTTTAGCAATGGCATTAATTTGTTGTACAAATAAAAACGATAAAACTAACAAGATAGAAAAACTAGTCTTCATTGTGCTTCTTTTTTTTTTTCACCTTCTTATACAAATAAGCAAAGACACCTTTATTTATACTACTTGTTTTTTGAGAGGTGACGTATAAATATTTGGTAAGTTAATTAGTTTATCAGATAGAGATTATCTAATGTAAATAGATATTTAATTGCAAAGTAATTTATGTCATATTATGTCTTTTAATATTTTTATGACCAGCCCAGATAGAGTAGAACTGATATTGATAATTCATATGGCCAGAATCCAAATCTAATTGTTATATACTTGTTTTTCTCAAATTTGGTAACTTAGTTATAACAATGGAAGCAAGAATGAGGTTACATTATAGATTATGGTAATAAAATAACATTATGTTGATTTTGATCTTTATTACATTAATTATAACAAATTTAGTCAGCCTTGTTATTAATGATGACATAGATAAACTAGTACTACATTACCAAATCAATCACAAAAGTATAAGGAAAACAAAATTAATGTACCTTATTTTCATCCTATCTAATAGGCTCCAGTGTTTTTATTATGTCCCCCCGAGACTCCCCCAAAAATACCTTTAAAAACACTGATAGGCTCTACTAGATTAGTCCAGTACTTTCTTGACATAGCAAAAAAATAGACACGCACTACTAAAAAGAACCACGAAAAATAATATCGATGGATGAAATCGAGGAACTCCATTTATTTTTTCAATGAATTTTTCTTTAAAAAAATCGTCTATTTTGGATCTGTATTTTTTAGTTGGACTGAATATCTTCTAATACGTGGTATAATATAATTATTAGTTGTATTTGCTCGTTTCAGTTTTGAAATCTTCGATGAGCAGGCACTAAGCAATAAGAAGTATATTTCATGTGAATTACACTTTATTATTCAAATTTGTAGATGTTGGATTTTTTATTTTATTTTTTTCTATTGATCAAGTTTTCTGCTCTACAATTTTTGATTCTCGTTTGAAAATTAATGGTCAATAAATCACATATATTTATATCATTTTGGCATATGCTGTTTGAACCTTTACGGGCAAAGAGAGTGGCGAATTTTGGTGCATTGATGATAAATTTAGGAGTGTCAAATGAGTGGGTTGGATTGAAATTGGAGATACTAAATGAGTTGAATTAGATATTGGGTTGGATCATGACCCGTCCAAATTTACTTTGAATTGAAATGGGTTGGGTTGAAATGGGTTAAAAATCGGGTTGGGTCTTGATCCGCCCAATTTGACCCTCTTAGTCTAAAGAATATTAACATATTGATATTTACCCCTTATAATCTCAATTTGAATACCAACTCAAGAAAATAAATTTGGATGAGGTTAGGGTAAGAATTTTTTTAAAAAAATTGGGGGGAGGAGTAAGGGGTTAGGCAAGAATTTTTAATAAAAAAATTTAACTTTTTTTGGGGAGGGGGGAGGGGGGATAGCGAGGGGATGGGGACGGGGTGAGGGGGGTTGAGGTAAGAATTTTTATTTTTTTTAAAAAAAAGAAATTTAATTTTTTTAGGAGGGGAGGGGGTGGGTGCGAGAGGGGGTGGGGGTGCTAAGGGTTGGGGGATATGGGGGTTGAGGTAAGAATTTATTTTTTTAAAAAAAGAAATTTATTTTTTTTGATGAGGAGTATGCCGTATGGGGTGGGGTGCACGGGGTGCAAGGGCGTAGGGTGGATATGGATTTTGGGGTTACAATTTTTTTTGAAAAAAAAAAAAAAATTAAAAATTATTTTTTTGGGGAGGGGAAGGGGGTTGGACAGTAGGGTGAGAAAAGATTTTAATTTTTTTTTTTATTTTTTTTTTTTGAGGGGGTGGTCGGGGTAGAGAGGATGAGGTGGGATGGGGATGAGGTAAGATGGGGCAAGAAAAGAATTTTAAATTTTTTTTAAAAGAAATAAAAATAATTTAATTAAGGGAGGCGGGGTGGGGTAAGCTGGGGGTGAGGTGAGGTGGGTGATTTTGAGAGTGGTATAAGACACATTGTCATTTGTTTTTCCTACTTTCATTAAGGAAATTATTTTTCTATTAAACGGGTTAAAGTGGAGATTGAATTGGGCTCAGTTGAACCCAATTTAAAAATGAGTTGAGATTACCCAATAGTAAATTATCTTGAACTCAATTCATTAAAGTTTGGACAGAATCAATTTGGGCTCATTTTGATACCTCTATTAATCATTTGTAACTTAATGAAGAATTGAGGACTCTGAGAGCTCTTGACCCTGCGATATTAAATCATGATTTCAAATTATAATATTTTTGCTTTATAGTTCTTTCTTTAAACTACAGCTAAGCTTGCAAAATATCAGTCCATGATTGATAAATTGACATGTCTTGGCTTAAAATATGTGTTCTTATTATATTTAATTATGTATACATTTAATAAAGGTTAAGGTCATAAGTGTCTCTAAATTTGTCCCTATATTTTACTTTTGACACCTTATCTAAGTCATGTTTTTAGTGAAACACTTACGTTTATGGATGGAAATTGGGCAGATTAAAACGGGTTAAGACTCAACATGATCCAAATTTGTTTTGGTCAAAATGGGTTAGATTATTATAACAACCAAAATACGAAAAGACGAAACAAACACAAAAATTAGACGAAGCGATAGAATTGAAATGCAAAAAGTAAAGGATAGAGGATAGAGATAGATAGATAGACACAAGAAGATAAAGAAAAGGGCAACCTATGGATGTATCAAATCCAAAGACCTCCCTTGTTGATTACCAACAAGCATCTAACTCTTACGATGACCGAAAGGGAGTCGTAATGCCCTTGCAACCACCTCTTCTAAACAAAGTTTCAACAAAAGTTTTTTCAAGCCCCAATGCTCTCTCAAGAGACTTATAAATTCAATAGTTATAAAAATCTAACTAATGAAAGGGAAAAGCTAGATATTTGTAGTGTTGGGCTATTTATTATACATGGGCCCAAAAGTGACCCATAAAGAAGATAAGCCCATTAAGGGACATTGTCTTCATTCGGCCTCCCACATTCCATGCTATCATCCATATGTGAATGCTCTCTCTTTGATGCTCAATAAGGTCCATCCAAGCCACCTTCCATAGCTTGAGCACTCCTCTACATGTGTCTTCAATGGCCTCTAAGTACTCCAACCCCTTAATCGAGGAGTGTATAGTTCGAAGATGTGTGTTTGAGGTCCTTTGAAGTATCATCCAAATGCTTCCTTGCACCCTCATTGTGAGCTCAAAAGAGTCATTATTACTGATGCAAAACGTGCTTGTATCAGGTTACAGGTTATAACCCAACTCCCCCTCCCCCCCCCCCCCCTCCACAAATTTTTACTAAGTTTTAATTATTTTATTTGTTGTTTTATAATTATTTAACAAAATAGTCTTTTTAAAATATTGAATCTTCGCATTCCAATCTTGTGCACCATCTTCTAGAAAGTTGTAGTAGGTAGAGACTTGGTGAATGAATCAATCATATTATCACTCGAACGAATCGATAGCACGTTGATATCGCCATTCGTTTGGAATTCATGTGTGTAGAAAAGCTTTTGGCAAAATGTGTTTCATTCTATCTCGTTTCATGAATCCTCTCTTTAGTAGAGTCATGTATGCTGCATTATCTTCATATAAGATTGTGGGTATTTTGTCCCATTTCAAACAATAATTTTCTCGAATGAGATGTATCATGGACCTTAACCACGCATATTTTTGGCTTGCTTCATGAGTAGTCATTACCTCAATATGATTTGACTATCATGTAAAACAACATATTAATGTAGTACCCTTCGTGACATATGTTTGTATCGAACTTTATGTCAATCATATGAATATCCCGTATATTCAAAAATTTGATAATATTCGTTAGGACAAACACATTCATACAAGCACTTTCATTTGCAATATGCAAGTAATCTTATTTTAGTATCTCCGTATAGGAGTAAAATTATGTCATGCTCATAGTTATAGCAAGACGTGTAAATGCATCAATTGCACAAGATATAGTACATTGGGACCAATTCAATTCTGCATGTTTCTCATTTCAACTTCTTTCAGCAGATAATCTATTGCTTTCGAGAACTCTCTAAGAGTTCCAATGATATTCAACTTATCAATTTATGCAATATTAAGATTATAAATAAGTTTCCCAGAAACTTGTATATGTTTCAAACATTTTGAATCCCTTAGGAATTTTCATATAGATTTTGTCAAGTGACAATATTCAACATTTCATGTGTGACATCTTCTAGTATCTGAACTGCAAATCAAATAGGCTTTACGCTTACCAAGATGCATCCTCTCATGTCACTTGATAAATACTTCTACGTCAGCATGCTTAAATAAACGTAGAATTCAAATCCTCATAATCTTTAACAATATTGCGATGTATTGTATCAAAGATATCGTCGATGATATATCATTTGTATCGGCTCACAAGGTGACATAACATTTTGAGATCTCATCACTTCATCATTTTCAGGTACCTGAACCTCTCATAAGGGTTCATGAAGTGTTATGTCATAGGCTCTTCAAGAGCACATTACCTCCTTATTATGATCATTTACTCCTTATCTTTTTCAAGGATTTATTTAGAACCGATTGGTCTATCACATTTCATGCATAAGTAGGCCCAACCCAAACACAAAAAACATATCTTACCCACTCTCTATTTCCTTTTTGATTTTTTCAGACCTCTTTTCTTTTTTCATTTCTTTGTTTTGTTCCTTTTTTTTTTTAAATTTAGTTTTTGTTAATTTATTTTATGGCTAAATGACTTTTTTTTTTTTGTTTTTATAATAATAATTTTACTAAGGGAAATTCATATATAACTTCTCAAACTTGTATATGCAATGTATATGTTGTATCGATATTTGTATATATACTATATCGATATTGTATATATGTGTATAAACGTATATCAATATTGTATAAATAGTTAAGTAATATATCGATATTGTATAAATGGTGTATAAACATATATCGATATTGTATAAATGGTCCATAAACATATATCGATATTGTATATATATATATATATATGGCATACGTCAACCAAAAACATTTCAGTATACATGTTTGAACGGAGATAAATCAGTATACTGATTTTCTAGCAAAATGAAGAACATAATCATGCAAAGACTTTGATACTCTAGAGTAATACATTTAAGGATTTTTTTTTTCCTAGCGAACTTAAATCGTGACAATGTTTTCTTTTGTTCGACTTTTTCTTTCTAACCCGACACCTTTTCTTTCTTTATGTTTTTTGATTTTTTTTTTAATGAAATAACTAATTAACAAGCAGTATATGCACACATTTTCTCTGTTTAATTCAACTCTAAGATCGAATGTATTAATTTAATCAACTATGATTAATTTTATACTTATTCAGATTGATGGGACAAAAAGAGCTAGGTTAAACTTGCACGTGGAAGATTGATGGTGGTTAAGAAAGAATTTAAAAAGAAATATTTTTGGTTTTCACTTTGTCCGCCATTAAAGAACTTGGTTGGTAAGTTCTTCAATCTCGACTAACATAAAATCTTCTCTAAACAATCCCAAATTTTAGATATGAGCTCTTCTCGATATTTCGAGTCTTTTGATATATAATTCACTCGAAACGATTCACGTTTTCGGTATGTCGAATTTTGAAACAGTAGAAAGAAGAAGAAGATGATGAAGAATAAGAAGATGATGGAACGAATAAGAAGATGAATGACGATGAAGAAGAACGAAGAAGATGAAGTCATTTTTTTTTATAAATAAAATGGACGAGTGGCCAATTTGTGAAATGAAACATGGACAACTGGCCAATTTGAGTAAAAAAAAAAGTAGGTTATTTTTTGTGTAAAACATTTAACCCAATGGACATTTTGCATAATTTTTTCTTCTAAAAAAAATATATAGATACTTATTGTCTAATGTAGGGTATTACATTATTAATGAAAGGAACTTATTTCTAAGACGTGTCAATTCTTACATAAATTCTACTAGTAATTTTACTATTATTTCCTCCCCCAAAGTCTTTTTTTTCTTTCGGTAATTCCCCAAAGTCAATTACAAACTAGATAAGGTTTACACCTTGAATAGTTTAATAAATATAGTTTATGAAAATAGTTTTCATGCATTTTAAATATAATTGTTTCTAAATATTTGTCAATTTAAAAAACCAAGAAAGAATTAATTATTTTTTCCAACTTTGCTTTAGCATTAATTGAAAAACCAACGTTTTGTATTAAGAGACACATAAATAGACAAAGATTAAAGAATTAATAAGAAATATATTAGTCAAACTACATATCTAATTAATTTTTTCTTAAGGATTGTGCAAAATCTTATCATGACAACTAAAAATTAAATGACCCGAGGAGGAACAAAATTAAATGATGTCAAACTTCCTGACACGTCCCAAAATGAAAAGTGTAACACCCCGTACTTTATAACCTCACTTGATACCTTGGGATCATATCTACATAGGTGTTGAGATGCCATGCATATGTGTTTTATAGTGTCATTGGGGAAACATTTGATATCGAACGTAACATGTGCGATTAGATCGTCGTAGGAGGTGTGTTGTGATTTCATGGAGCATAAGAGTCAAACACTTCAATACACTCCTACATACTCCTACATGATCAAATCATAAAATGTGAATAGTGATCCAAAATGTTCAATGAAGCCAAGGGTGACTAGAATTCCAATTTTTGCGATCGAGGCGACGAATGAGAATCTTTTAAGAGGATGTTGTCGTGACATTATAGAAATATGTAAACATGAGATATATGGTGAATAATACATGAAAGCTTTGGGTTGCATGGATATGTATGATTGGGCCCAAAATTAGGCCCAAATGGGATTAAAAGACTTGGCCCAAAGAGGAAATGACCCATTCTTGCAATAATGGACCAATTGCACATATCCCTTAATGCCACATGGAACTAAGAATGACCTTGGGTCTATATAAAGTCCCCAACATCAGATTTTATTATCAAAAGCTCTCATAACTTTTGGATATTTTCTTAAAACATTTCTCTCTTTTCCAAACCCTAAGGCAAATAATCCCTTTGGACTCCTTGGACAAGATCAACATATTCCAAGCCTTGGTAAGTATTTCTCCTCATGGATTAACATATTATATGCATGGGAGATTATGTATATTATGCTAGTGGTGTTGGCAAAGTGATGAATAGTGTATTTTGCTTTTGGTGTAAGATATACTATCTTGGTGAATTGAACTTGAATTAGGCCTTGTGCCTTTGATGAAAAAGCATGGTATGGATAAAATATGAACATGTATGGTGTTATTTTTGGCATTAAATTTGTTCTTGTCAAAAAGTGAAAATTATGGGATTTTGGCCGATATGTGTTATGAGTTGAATTAAGGTGCTTTGATGGCTTATTTGGGATGTGTTAAGGATAAGAAAGTGTAAAGGAGAAGTATTGTGGTGAAATGTGTTGATTTTTATGTATTGGTCAATGTTGGGAATATTATGGAATTTTTGGCATAATAGTATGATCAATGGTTTTGTCAAGGGGAAATGACATGTTTAAAGCCAAACATGTAATTCATTGACATGGTATGCATTTGTAAAGTAATTGGTGGTTAATGTGAATTTCGTTATATATTTGTAGAGTGACACATAAAGAAGGAGCGGGCTTATTGTCTACGCATCTAAGGTTATAGATTCGTATTGCGAATCCAAGGTATGTAAGGTTACTTTGTCCGTATCTTTCTACGGCCAATAGTGTTCACATTGACATTTCTCTAGTTCTATTCCGAAATATACTAAGGTATTCCATATGCAATTATCTATGGTCATTGTCATATATTTCCTACTCATTGATCAATTGTGAATCTCATTTCGCATATTCATGGTTAATGTTCCGAAAGTTCAAATAAGGTTATATTCCAATATTCCAATAGTGCCTATACTTGTGTCTCTTGTTCATGGATTATTGTCCAATGGTTCCAATGGTATCATGGTGCTAGTTATGTTCTATTTCTCATTGATATTTATTCATATGTCCTTCACTTATTGGTCAATGATTCAAAGTTTCCAACAATGTTATGTTCCAAAGTTCCAAAGTGATGTTATGATTATCAAAATATCAATCTCAAAGTAATGAACAAAGTAATGCAAATGTGGTCAATGATCAAGTACGGGTGGCAAGTCTAGGGGCGTAAGCCTAGCTCGACTCGATCCCGAGATTTGGATTTATGGGTGGCAAGTCTAGGGGCGTAAGCCTAGCTCGACTCGATCCCGAGGGTGGAAAGTCTAGGGGCATAAGCCTAGCTCGACTCGATCCCTATATGATGATATGAAA
Organism: Capsicum rhomboideum; assembly: GCA_031232105.1. Taxonomy (NCBI): domain Eukaryota; kingdom Viridiplantae; phylum Streptophyta; class Magnoliopsida; order Solanales; family Solanaceae; genus Capsicum; species Capsicum rhomboideum. The sequence goes on along the minus strand of CP124713.1, from coordinate 3,342,537 downwards.
GACCCACTGATCAGTCGGGGCCCGGGCACATTGTGATATGTCATGACATATGAGCATTGAGATAAAGAAAGTAATGAAAATAATGAAAGCAATCTACATGGTTTCCAAAGCGTAACATGGTGACTTATTCACATTGATTATTCATATGTTTTGAGTTCATTGAAATATTCATGTGTTGTACAGTTTCATCTGAGCCTTGCATACTCAGTACTTATTTCGTACTGACCCCTCTCGGGGAATTTACCTTACTTGCTGCAGGCGCGTAGATTGCCAGTGTTAGCGGCTCTTTGGTGAGCTCCAGCTCATTCGGGGCTTCTCCGAGTCAGAGTGTATATATGTTTTGGTATTGTATATATTGTGTAATGCGGGGACTTGTCCCGACTTATGGTTCATTTTGGTCAATGCTCTTGTTAGAGGCTTTTGTAGACGGATGTGGGTGTATGAATGTAGAAGAGATATGTCGTCCTTGACTTGGTGGCCTCTGTTGACACTCAATTTTGGCTCTCCTGTTTCCTAAATTAATTTCTCGATGCTTATGAGTCCTGAATATTCGTTTTCCCTATTGTTTAACATTAATTTCAATAAATTTAACGTCGATGACAATTTTTCCAAAATAATATATATATTTTTATATAATTTTTATCCTTCTACCAAATTACTTATATCGTATGTTATAAAATTACCCTAAAAAATGAATTAATAATAGTAATATATTTTGATTCATTATTTTCATTACTTTTCTCTAAAATATATATATATATATATATATATATTATATTATATTATATGTATATATGTATGTATTTATATATGAATATGTGCTAGCGTATTAACTTTATTTCAAATAGTCCAAATAATCCTCACTATAGTATTATGTTTTTGCAAATTTACTTTATTTTTCCTTTTCATTTAATTTTGGACTATAGCTATACGTATGTAAAACCGCACATGTGTATACGTACCTGTATGCATGAGAATATATATATATACGTACACTTTTGGAAAAAATCAATTAGGACGAGACAAGCATCGTTTAATTAATTAAGTAAAAATTATTGGGCAAAATTAGATTTTTTTTTTTTTTTTTTTTTTTTTTTTCTTGCAAAGTTAATTCACTTATCACATTTTTGGGCCAATTTCTCAATTCTTTCACCTAAAGCTACCCCTACCAGCCCAAAACCCCAATACTATCCCTACCAGCCCAACCCACTAGCCACGACCCAGCCCAAAGACCCCAACTTAACCAAATCAGACCCCCAATTCCTTTCTCATCCATCGTTCATTTGCAACCAGGAAAAGAAAACCAAACATCGACATTTTCTTTCTCCTCTCTACCCAACGTCAGTGCCACCAAGACCACCGGACAATGGTGAAATCCGGTGGTATTCAACCTCCCTCTTCCACTTTTTCACTTCTCCATCACATCGCATCCCCCCTATCAACTATATAGCCTCTCCTTCACCCTTTTCTGAAAAGTCAGACCTCGAGAACAAGCTCCCCACCGCCACTGCCGCTCTTGGGAAGGGACAAACTCGAAGAGTCCATTGGATTTGGGCTCCTCACCTCTTCAATCCGATGGATTGGAGTATTACCCCTCCAAACCGTCACTTTTCACCCTCAAATCGATTTGAAAGGTAAGCCCTACTCCTTTCTTTTTCCCATTTTTCATCATTACATCTATGGAATTAGCTTTCCAAGAATTCAAAATTTGAATTCTTGGAGCTTCCATTAGACCCGTTGTAGCCAAACATCGACTATAAAAGGGAGCCTCGGCTTCCATAGAAAGGGACTGGAAAAAAAAGGAGAGATATCGATAGCTTGCTCCAATTGCTCTCTGGTCCACTGATCTCTTTTCTAATTAGTCTCTTTTCTCGCTCTTCTCGGGATACTTCAATTCGAAGCCGGAGTTGGAATAGGCTAGTTTGGAACCCGACACTCGACGACCTCAATCGCTGCACAACACAAGGTGAATTCTATCTCGTCTATTTACGTCATATTTAGTTTCTTCTTGATTCGTTGATATGTTTGGTTGGCTGGTCAAAGACTTGAATATGAAGTAGGAATCACGTCAGGTCGTTTAATTTTATTTACATTTAGATGATGTGTTTTTGTGAAATATTTTAGTTTGGGGATTTAGCTTTAAAAAAAAAAAAAAAGAAATTTATGAATCTTGAGGTCTCAAATGGAGTCAGTTGTTTGTTTGCTGGTTGTGAATGCGAGTCTCAAGCCAACCTTTCGTCGTATGGTTAGGCGATATGCTGTCCGGTTGATTTGGGGCATAAAGACGTAAGATAGAAGAAGTTTGTTTTGTTTGCTTGATCCGTTTCTTATCGGATGGAGTGTCTTTGTGAAGTATTTACAACTCGTGATTTAACTTTGAATAAATTTCGCTAGTCTTGAATCTCTTGTGTGTGTTTAGCTGTCCATTAAAATGTCGTTGCTACATCGATTCGGTAATTAATATGATGGCTATTGTTTGGTTTTCTCTCTGAATGGCGCATGCCTATAGGATGTTAGGAGGCCTTAACTTAATGTGAGAAGGGGCCTAAGCTCAAAAACTCTACGTATGTTTGACTGTCTGTCATAGAATCGTTGTTACTTTCGCTTGAATACTTGAACATGCCATCGTCTGCTTGACATGTCTTGGGTGGGTTGTGCACTTGAATAGAAATTCAGCTTGCTTATCTATGCGCCAAAAAACTTTTATTTTTCCAGGTCTAAAAGGGTAAAGAACTGGTTCTTTAGGAATCACTTCTTAGTTCTTCCTAAAATTGAAACTCTAACCACTTTTGTAGTTGATAAGATTTTTTGGTTTCTTTTCGAAAAGGGCAATATACTGACTTTATGGTCCTCTGTAAACAAAACATTGCACTATTTGCTTTAATTATGTTCGGAAGCCTATATGTATTTCCATGAATATGTGCTTTGCTTTCGTTTGTGGAAATAAATTTGGAAATTAGCATCTTTTATAGATTTTTCTTGGTTAAGACATCATTATAATATGAACTTAGTATTAAGTGGATAAGTACCGTATCTTTATGACGATTCCATCCTTCGACTTGCTCCGCGATTTGTAATTTGTTTGATCCATTCTGGTTTTTTTTTTTATTTAATCTTTTTTTTTCTCTTCTGATATATTTGCTAAAGAGGCAACAATTTTCAAACCCCTTTACCTACTCTTTTTTTTATATGCTTGATATGTTGAATTATGGAAGTTGTAAATGGTTAAACAAGCTAAAGTGTGGCCAGTTTTGGATAAACTTCTTATGGCCGACTTAAGTTCGCAAATGTGTTATCCTACAATTGGTAGTCATAATGCATGTTCTGTATAGTATAAGCTGATTGTTCTTTGGTAAATGTTGGTCCATTTCTGTCCATTCAACCTCGGATACGTTTGTTTGTTATGTCAATATGGCTTGTATTGCGGAACGTATCGAATATCTGCCATCATATGTCACTGACCACAACATTACTTCGGTTCGACTGGTATTTTGTGTCTTCCCTAACTTTTTACCCTCAGCATTTAAGCATGTCCATTTACTTGGTTGGGTTAAATTAGCTATCATGAGTATCGGCTAATCTTTGTATCCTCTATTTTGCATGTTCAACCTTGTTTGAGTCCATTCAGACTCCCATTTCCTGCATCTCTTTGATCGAGTTAAAAACTCAATAAATACGACGAGTTAGATCTTGTGCAAATCATAGAAGCATTATGCCCAGCTGCATTCCAAAATCTTGTTTCACCTTTTAAATATATTGCATTCTCATGAAGTTCACTTTATTAAGTATATTTCTAATCCTTATCTTCTTCTGTTTCATGTAAACTCGGGAGTTGGAGTTTCAATTGAAACTCCATTTTGACCCAAATATCAGGTCAATCACTATAGGATGATCGCAACGCTTGGAGTCTCGTAGATTAGAAACTCAATTCCGAAACGGAGTCCAGTATCTCTTAGCCCCTTTTCTCTTTTATTTATCGTTATTGTTGCGATGTTCAGTTTCCTTTGATACTTGGAATGATAATTTAAGTATTCTTATTAGAATGGTTTAAAGCATTATTATTTGTTATTGTGTTTATATTGTTTAATGTTTGCAAATTTTCCTAAAAAATAAATTAACATCCTCACGTTTTCGCAAATAACATGCTTAACTAGCTCTTGAGATATAGATTTGGCTTTGAAAAGGTTTTAGCAATTTTCGTATTTGGCTAGTTCTTTAAACTAATCGTTTGCCTCGAATTTTTTTTTTTTTAATAAGAATAAACAAAGGTCGCAACCTTAACGTTTTTTTTCTTAAAAACAAAAGGGATTTTTAATATCATTTTGCGAATAGCTAAAATTCAAGTTCTCTTTAAAAGAAGTTAAGTCATCGATCCCGACTCATTTTTGATAAATTAAAATATACCAATGTTTTACTTTACTTCTACTCGTTTTCTCAACATTAATTTCAAGTTTCTAGATTTTGAAACAACTCAAAAACACAAGGTACATACATGTATACATTATCATATGCAAAATATTTTCATCACTATTCTCATCTATTTATTTTCATTCAAATTTATTATTATTATTATTTACACTTTACTTCAACTATATATGTGTATTTTTGTTATTATATCTATTTTTATCTACTTTTAACTATCACCTCTAAATTTTTTGTAAACAAATGAACATTAGCATTATTTCCTACATTTGAAATATACACAATTCTCTATTTTACCCAAGAACTAATATGTTAATATGTTTTTGACATTTTTTTCGTGATGGACATCTATTTAAATCTATTCTCACATTAAATAAATTTTCATCTTAGTTTAATAATGAATAAGTTTTTTTTCATACTCTAAAAATTATAATTTTCTTTGCGAAAGTTTCATTTACATATTTAACTTTACATGTCATTGAACTTTATATTTTGGAAGAACTATAATACTTTATATTCTCTAATATACACATTTCAACAAAAGTGCTTTTGTCAATTTTTCTTCCCTTCATTTTGAAACATGTACGCATATATTTTAAAATAAACCATATATTTGCATATTGTAGGCATATGTTTATATACCTTGTGTGTTTCTTATCCTTTTTGATAAATTTAGTTAACTATTTTTTAGCAAGTAATAAACAAATATTTTTTCAAATATTTTCCTAAATTGAGTTTAAGGACTATCTTCGGATAGGCTCTGAGGGGTGCCTAACACCTTCCCCTCGAGTAACCAAAACCCTTACTCAGAATCTCGTTTTCAAAGACCAAAAACAGAGTTTTACATAAAAAATGGTTTTTCCTAATTTTTCCTTAAAATTTAGGTGGCGACTCTAAAAAATAAATTTTCAAAACCAGTGAGTCACAACGACCGACCACACGGTCGTGTGTTGTTTCGACCGGTTCGAAACGGGGCGCGACAGCGTGGCGACTCTGCTGGGGATGACTAACTTAGGTTTTTATCTTATTAGGCTTAGTTTAGGAATTTTATTTGAAATATTTGTTTATTTTCCGTACATTGCTTGCCTTATTTATATCATGCTTTGTTTGAAAGGACGCAGGCCAAATCCAAACCTGCGTTCCTTATTTGCTTGAAAACACTACTTGTTATCGCTTTCTCATTTGCACTTTCTATCGAGTCTTTGGCCGTACACAAACACACACTGAACACGCGAGGGGTGTCCTGCACTCCTCCGAACCTTTCTTGGATTCTTTAGCTTCAGAGTCGGTGCAATTAGGCTAGTGCGCCTTCTCGCAATTATTCAGTCCTACTCTAAAACATCTAGGGAAAACTCTTACTCTAAAAATAGGTCATGTTGCATATACCTCAGGCAGGATGGTCCAAGGTATCGTCTCTGCAATTAGGAAACCACCCTTTACGCCAACGGGTTCTTCATAAACCCAACGACGTTCTTTGTGTGAAAAATGATTGATTGATCCGAATGTTGAAACCGTAACAGATTCAGGACATTAGGCTTACTTCTTCTTTCTTTTACTCAGATGCAAATCAATCAAAACCTTGCAAATATCCAGATGTTGTCTGAGGTCCCTCGCATTCTAAGGCATTGGTGGGGAAATATTCGTGTTGCTCATGGAGGAGAAATAATGCCGCACCTGGGATCTTTGACCGATTTGTTGGAGCTGAGGGTGAACGGGTTATTCACTCGACTAATGATTGAGTTTTGGGATCCTACCACGGTTACATTCAGGTTCTCGGACTTTGAAATCACCCCCACATTGGAGGAAGTGAGTCAAATCACTAACTTACCATTGGTTGGACGGGTACCTTTGGCCCCGCGTACTACATCCGGGAGTGGCTTTCTTCGCTTGTTGGGAATAAGAGTTGGACCAGGATTGAGAATGGTCGAGGCAGGCTGGGTCAACCTAGAGTATCTTTTTGAGAGGTTTGGTCGGAGAGAAAGTTATGACCGATTTCAGAATGATTTCTTCTTTTCCAGGATTGATTGGGAAAGACACAGGGCTATCGTCTTCATAGTGGCTTTTTTGGGGATCATGGTGTTCCCAATGAGGAAAAAACGAATAAATATCAATTTGCTTCCAATGGTTCTTTTCATGGTTAGAGGACCACTCAGGGTGACAATCGTGCCGATGATCTTAGCGGAAATCTTCCGGTCATTGTCTACATGCTCTAGGGGGTATGATTTTTTCAGAGGATGCAATTTGATACTGCAGGTATGGGCATTGGAGCATTTTTATAGGAGGAATGCACATAATGGCATCAGAGAGGGTGGGTGCAGCAAAATTCGCAGTCATGAGCTTAGGATGGACATGTGGGATGTCCCAAATAATGAAGAACAATGGCGTATTTTTCTGACTCATCTCACTGGGAATCTCATCCAATGGCGGCTGCCATGGGTCAACGGTCGAGTGATGTTGAGGAGACATTATTGTTATTTCCTTGAATTGATCGGGCTGGAAGGAATCCATCCTTATGCACCGTTGAGGGTTCTTCGACAGTTTGGGATAACACAGGATGTCCCTTTATGGTCAAACATGGCGCTAGCAGAAGGAGACTATGAAGGGAGCATTCCTATTGAGAGACTCGGGAACCTAATAGAAGGATGGGGAGACATTTTTAGCCCAGGCATGGGAGTCGATTCACGGTGTACTCCAGAATACTACACATGGTATACGGCTGGAGGGATTTTAGCCAGGCCTAGTTATGAAGGACTACAGGGGATCGCTGATAACTACAGGGCAAATCAGATCAAGAACCAACTCTTGCACCTCATGCGCATCACTACTGCGATGTACCAGCAAGTGACTCCGGGGTCGGTTGACCATCTCATACCTTTAATTGACAATAAACAAGAAGAAGATCCGGAGGAGGATCCAAAAGAAGACCCAGAAGAGGACCCGGAGGAGGATCCAGAAGAAGATCCAACGGGAGATATGGAGGAGGATCCAGAAGAAGACCCAGAAGAGGACCCGGAGGAGGATCCAGAAGAAGATCCAACGGGAGATATGGAGGAAGATCCAGAAGAGGAGCCAATAGAGGAAATGGAGGAAGATCCAGAAGAAGAGTTAGAACATGATCCAGATGAGTATGACCCTAGAGATGGGGGAGTAGTGCATGTGGACTCAGGAGGAAGTGAACTTACTTCGGATGTGCACTCCGAGTATGAACCTATAGGATTTGAAAGTGAAGAGGATGCGGATCACCAGGGGTGGAATCCCGACGAGTCTCCAGAGTACCACCCCGGGCCTTATTATGATTTGGATGACGACGACGAGGATCCCCCAACTTGGCCTTAGGCTTTTGTTTCCTTTCTTTAGTTTCTCTAAAAGGTCTTGTATGACCTATCTTGATATTTCAGTACTTTTATTCCCTACCTTTTGCTTTCCTAAAGGTCTTGCATGACCTACATTGATATTTCTGTATTGTTATGCCAACTATTATGTAACCCTGGAGTCAAGGCTTTTTCTTGAATCCAATTTTCTTTCTGTAACTCGGGGTTTTCCACCCCTCTTCGGATATTAATGAAGTAAGACTTGTCCCGAATCTAAAAACGTGTTGAAAACTTCAGATCAATTAGTCATTAATGCTTGCATCGTAGGCCTACCTCTGGCAAAAAGAGAGTCCACATTAAGACGCGCTTGAATGTCGCCAACTTGGCGTATATATATGTCATTCATTTGTTGCATTTTTCAATATCTCCCAAACTAACATGGTTTCCTTTTTCTTTCTTTCTTTATTTCTTTTCTTTTCTCTTCTATTCATTATTTAATCCCAAGAAAGAACGTTGATTTGTGTCGACTTGCAAACTGGCTGAGTCGCAGTACAACCTTCGATCAAAAGGAAAAATGACGGAAGAATCCAACAACGCCTCGATAATACCAATAGATGGTGCTGAAAGTTCCCAAAAGCCGATAGATACTCCAAACGACGAACAAATGGCTAACATGGCTCAGGAAATTGAGATCTTAAAGGAAGAACTACGTCAAGTGCGGGACTTGACTAAGCTTACGGCCGCTACCTTCCCCACTCAATTCCAATTTCCAAATGCTGAATTACCTCCAGTCGCCCCCGCAAATTTAACAAACCCACCTACGCAGACAGCACATGTCCCGACTTATGCTCAAGCTTCACTTGCTCCTCCACCTGCCACTAGGGCTGCACTTGATGTTTCATTACCTATTCAAAACTTCACTGTTCCCATTTACCCAGCGATGCAGCACATACCTGAGGCACACGTCACTCGTGAGATACCTGTGCCACCGGTATATGCTACTGAAGCCCCTAACTTTGCAACATCCGCAGTTGTCAAAGTCCCGTATGAGGTCGATCAGTATGCGGGACTGGGGAAAGATGCCCAATTGAATGGAGAAAGGTCAATAGCGGCTCAACTCGAAAGTCTGAAAAGGGCATTTAGAAACATGCAAGTCACCAGGGGAACTGAGAGCTTGGATTATGATGACTTGTGCATCCATCCGGATATCGACATGCCAGTTGGGTACAAACCACCAAAGTTTGATGTATTTGATGGGAAGGGTGATCCTCATGCACACCTAAGAGCCTACTGCGACAAGTTGGTCGGTGTAGGAAGGAACGAGAAGTTGAGGATGAAGTTGTTCATTCGAAGTCTGTCAGGAGAAGCTTTAACTTGGTACACTCGCCAAGACCCTCGTAAATGGCGTGATTGGCAGGAGATGGCTGAAGATTTCATGAGTCGTTTCAGGTTCAATACCGAAATCACCCCAGATAGGTTCTCATTGGCCAATATACAGAAGAAACCATCGGAGTCATTTCAGGAATATGCATGGCGATGGAGGACTGAGGCTGCCAGGATCCAACCCCCACTAGACGAGAGTGAACTCTCCAAGTACTTTATCCGAGCCCAAGAAGGTGTTTACTTTGACAAGATGATGTCAATGATGGGACAGAAGTTTGCAGAGTTGGTCAAGATGGGAGATTTCATAGAAGAAGGCGTCAAGTCAGGAAAGATTCAGTCTATGGTTGCATTGCAAGCCGCAAGTAAGGCCATACAGTCAGGTTCAATCGGTGTTAACAAGAAGAAGAAAGAAGACGTCTCAACTGTCACACCTTACTACCAGTCTGGAAGTTCTTCCTACCATTACCCTAACAATCCCCAAATTATTGCACATGTCCCTGTATACAATGCTCAGCCACACTATAATCCACCTCGAGCTCCAGTACACCAAAATTCGCCAAGACCATATGCCCCTGTCCAAGCTCCAATTCACCAAAATAGACCAACATATGCACCAAGGCCACGTCCAAATCCTGAAGCAAGAAATACCCGCACCTACACACCTATTGCCGAACCTTTGGCTCAACTATTTGAAAGGTTGAGGGCAGCAGGATTGTTGCACCCAGTCGAAGGGAAGACCCCTGATCCAACCTCTCGAAACTTTGATGGAAACAAACGGTGTGCTTATCACTCAGGAGTCCAGGGGCATGACACGGAAGAGTGTTATGGCTTGAAGAACCAGATTGAATCTCTAATAAGAAAGGGAGTGATCAAATGCACCACAGCTCCTCCAAATGTGAATAATAACCCCTTACCGAACCATGAGAATCGAGAAGTCAACATGATTACTCTAGAGGAAGAGTATGACTTGGAGGGAGCTACTGTGCCTGCTTGGAATACAGAAGAAGTTGCCACTACATCTCCAGCGCGACCTTTTATCACAGTTCAGTTAAGGGAGCCATTGACTGTTCAAACTTACCTGCCGAAAGTTGTAGTAACCACTGTAGCTACTGGGAAGCCTGATTATGACACTAAAGTAGTCCCATGGGACTATAGAGCGGAAGCCAAAGGCAAAATGATAGACGCTGCCGTAGCTCAAGGGATGACCAGGTCAGGAAGGTGTTATGCCCCAGAGGACTTAAATCGAGGGGTTTATGGGAAAGAACAAAATCCAAAGAAGAATGTTACTGATGCTGAAGCCGCAGAATTTTGGAGAAAAATGCAACCTAAGGACTATTCGATCGAGGAGCAGCTGAAGAAAACGCCAGCCCACATATCCATTATGTCCCTGCTTATGAGTTCTGAAGCCCATAGAAATGCTTTGATGGAAGTGTTAAGCGGAGTTAGCATATCGAAAGAAACCACAAGTGAAACTTTGGCTGCTGCAATCGGACGTATGGTAGAAGCAAATAAGGTCTCTTTTCATGATGATGAGTTGCCGTCAGAAGGGGCTGGACACAACAAAGCACTTCATATCACCGTCAGATACTGCAATAAGGTCGTGAATAGGGTTCTAATCGATGGTGGTTCTGGTTGTAATATCTGTCCGTTCTCCACTCTGAAAGATTTAGGTGTGAATATAGAAGAGGTAAAGGAGAGTCGGGTGAAAGTCAGAGCTTTTGATGGATCGCAAAGGAGCGTCATTGGGGAAATCTACCTGACATTGCAAGTGGGGCCAGCTGAATTTCCTATTTTATTTCAAGTGATGGACGTGGCATCCAGCTACAACCTTTTGTTGGGAAGGCCATGGGTCCACATGGCGAGAGCAGTTCCCTCAACTCTCCATCAGTGTGTAAAGTTTGAGTGGGGTCGCACGGAAGTTACCATTCATGGGGAGCTCAGTCATCCCATATATTCTGTTAATTCTGTTCCAGTCACGGAGGAATTAGATGGAGCCACATTTCATACTCTGGAGATCATGCAAGCCGCAAGGATCAATGAAGAAGTAGAGTCAGTTGAAGTGAAAATGTCAAGTGCAGCAAAGATGGTTGCGTCTGAGATGTTAAAGTATGGGTATCAGCCTAAGACAGGACTAGGACTAAATGCCAACGGTATAATTGAGCCAATCCAGCTAAAACATCAGAGGGGTACCACTGGGCTAGGATATGAGCCCACTCCAAGAGAGGTGCATGGTATAGGATCAGGTAAGACGGTGTTTGTGCCAGCCCGAGTTTCAGCTTCAGAGCAAGCAGTTGATGAGGACATCATAGAAGGAATAGGGAATCTGTTTGTGGCCGTGATTGAGGAAGGACTGGAGATAGATCTCAAAGAGCTGACTATCCGTGATATTGAGCCTGGGGAAGTCTTGCAGAACTGGACCATCAGCCCCACCCTGTTTCGGCAGGAGTCCTGTGCTAATATTAATAATAATCCTCGTTCAACGATTATGACGTGTAACGAATCCACTGAGCAAAATACGAGCAATGAGCATGATTATGAGGAATATGACGAAAGCATGATGCCTGAAAACCTGCCACATGAGATTGAGCAACTTGAAAGTCAGAAGAAGCCTAATCTGGATGAAACTGAGGTTGTCAATTTGGGCGATGAAGAAACGATGAAGGAGACGCGAGTCAGCATACATTTGGAGGCCGAAAGAAAGCAAGAACTGATAAAATTGCTTAAGCAATACGTTGATGTGTTCGCTTGGTCTTATGACGACATGCCAGGGTTAAGCACCGATATCGTCTCACACAGGCTACCAATTGATCCCGCATGTCCGCCAGTGAAGCAAAAGACGAGGAAATTCAAACCCGATTTGAGTTTGAGAATCAAAGAGGAGGTGACCAAGCAGATAAAAGCGAATGTCGTAAAGGTCACAAATTACCCCACATGGTTGGCCAACATTGTGCCAGTGCCGAAGAAGGACGGAAAGATAAGGATATGTGTAGATTATCGAGATCTTAACAGAGCTAGCCCCAAAGATGATTTTCCTCTTCCAAACATTCACATACTCATTGACAATTGCGCGAAACATGAGTTGCAGTCATTTGTCGATTGCTTCGCGGGATATCATCAAATCTTGATGAATGAAGAGGATGCTGAGAAAACAGCTTTTATCACTCCGTGGGGAGTATATTGCTATAGGGTGATGCCATTTGGACTCAAAAATGCCGGCGCAACTTACATGAGGGCCATGACTACCCTTTTCCATGATATGATCCACAAGGAGATTGAAGTATACGTGGACGATGTTGTTATCAAGTCCAAGAAAAGTTCAGATCATCTGGATGATTTACGAAAGTTCTTTGAAAGGTTGCGGAGGTACGACCTGAAGTTGAATCCAGCCAAATGCGCTTTTGGAGTTCCCGCTGGGAAATTATTGGGGTTCATTGTTAGCAGGAGAGGTATAGAGTTGGATCCGTCCAAAATCAAGACGATCCAAGAGTTGCCACCCCCTAAGACCAAGAAGGACGTGATGAGTTTCTTGGGAAGACTTAATTACATCAGTCGGTTCATAGCTCAGTCCACGATAATATGTGAGCCCATATTCAAGTTGCTGAAGAAGGACGCCGCCGCGAGGTGGACAGAAGAATGTCAAAAAGCTTTTGATAGAATCAAGGAATACTTGTCCAACCCGCCGGTATTGGTTCCACCAGAACCCGGGAAGCCGTTGCTATTGTACATATCCATTATGGATAGTGCATTTGGGTGTGTGTTGGGACAACATGATGAAATAGGGAAGAAGGAGCAAGCCATTTACTACCTAAGCAAGAAGTTTACACCGTACGAAGCGAGATATACGTTGTTGGAACGAACCTGTTGCGCGTTAACTTGGGTGGCACAAAAGTTGAGACACTACCTGTCCGCATACACCACGTACTTGATCTCAAGAATGGATCCACTCAAGTACATCTTCCAGAAACCGATGCCTACTGGAAAATTAGCAAAATGGCAGATTTTGTTAAGTGAGTTTGATATTGTGTATGTGACACGGAAAGCTGTCAAGGGGCAAGCTTTGGCTGATCATCTGGCAGAAAACCCTGTTGATCAAGATTACCAACCACTCAGGACCTACTTCCCCGACGAAGAGGTATTATTCGCAGGGGAGGACATCTCAGAGTCGTATGATGGATGGAGGATGTTCTTTGATGGAGCGTCAAACTTTAAAGGTGTTGGAATCGGAGCCGTCTTGGTATCAGAAACGGGTCAACATTATCCGATCTCAGCAAAGATTAGGTTTTCTTGTACGAACAACATGGCAGAATACGAAGCTTGCATTCTCGGACTCAGAATGGCTATAGACATGAACATCAAAGAGCTGTTGGTCATAGGAGATTCTGATTTGTTGATTCATCAAGTACAAGGAGAATGGACTACTAAGAATGTCAAGATCCTTCCTTACGTGCAATGTGTCAAAGAGCTGAGCAAAAGATTTACGAAGATCGAGTTCAAACATGTCCCTCGAATTCAGAATGAGTTTGCCGACGCCCTGGCCACGATATCTTCAATGATCCAGCATCCAGATAAGAATTACATCGATCCCATCAAGGTAGAAATACACGATCGAAATGCATACTGTTTCCACGTAGATGAAGAACCAGATGGAAAGCCGTGGTATTGTGACATCAGAAGATTGCTCGAAGCAGGAGAATATCCAGAAAGCGCCACCAGTAAGCAAAAGCGAACTTTGAGAAGGATGGCTAATCACTTTTTTCTCAACGGAGAAATCCTATATAGGAGGACTCCGGATTTGGGATTGTTGCGATGTGTCGATGCCACGGAGGCGACCAAGCTGTTGGAGGAAATACATGCAGGGACCTGCGGTCCCCATATGAATGGGTTCATGCTAGCAAAGAAGATTTTGAGAGCCGGATACTTCTGGATGACTATGGAGAGGGATAGCATCCGATACGTGCAAAAATGTCATCAGTGTCAAGTGCATGGGGACTTCATACGAGTTCCACCAAACGAACTCAATGTGATGAGTTCTCCTTGGCCATTTGCTGCTTGGGGCATGGATGTTATTGGGCCCATTGAGCCTCCAGCATCAAACGGGCACCGTTTCATCCTGGTAGCTATCGACTATTTCACAAAATGGGTTGAAGCATCAACACACAAGGCAGTAACAAAGAAAGTGGTAGCAGATTTCGTTCGCAGTAACATAGTCTGCCGATTTGGAATTCCAGAGTCAATTATAACGGATAATGGGGCCAATCTTAATAGTGATCTCATGAGAGAGACTTGTGAAAGATTTAAGATCTCTCACCGAAATTCCACAGCATATCGTCCACAAATGAATGGAGCAGTTGAGGCCGTGAACAAGAATATCAAGAGGATCTTGAGGAAAATAGTGGACAGTAACAGAGAGTGGCATGAGAAGCTACCCTATGCCTTGCTCGGCTATCGCACCACAATCAGGACATCCACTGGGGCAACTCCCTACATGTTGGTCTACGGTTCAGAAGCAGTGATACCTGCAGAGGTGGAAATACCTTCTTTGAGAATCATCCAAGAGGTCGATCTAGATGATGCTGAGTGGATTCGTAGCAGGATCGAACAGTTGATGCTCATTGATGAGAAAAGAATGGACGCAGTCTGCCATGGTCAACTCTATCAGAACAGAATGATCAAAGCATTTAACAAGAAAGTCAGGCCCCGACGATTCACATCGGGGCAGTTAGTTCTAAAGAAAATATTCCCTCACCAAGATGAAGCTAAGGGGAAATTTGCTCCAAATTGGCAAGGTCCCTACATGGTTCACCGAGTACTCTCAGGAGGGGCAGTAATCCTCGCAGAAATGGATGGCACAGTGAGCACGAAGCCGATCAATGCAGACGCTATCAAGAAATACTATATTTGAAGACATTAAGACTAGTTGTTATTTCCTTGTAATTTTGCATTTTTCTCCAATGTAACAGAACTACGTATTAGCCTGACTTGCCACGGCGGGATACGTAGGCAACCCTCACCGGGTCCGGTCTTCCTTAGAAAAAGCCAAGAACAATCATCTTTCATGTACTCAGAACTACGCTTGACCTGAATTCCCTTGGTGGGATACGTAGGCAATCCTCGTCGGATTCGGTCCCTTTATATTTTACTCTTTTATTGTATTGAACTACGGCTTGACCTGATTCCGCTTGGATACGTAGGCAGCCTGAGTCAGGCTCGGTCATTGCATTTCATATTTTGTTTCTTCCCTTGTACTTGAACTACGTCATGACCTGATTCCACTTGGATACGTAGGCAGCCTGAGTCAGGCTCGGTCATTGCATTTCATATTCCTTTCTCTACCCTCGAACTACGTACAGACCTGATTCCTATTTGAGGATACGTAGGCAACCTAAAAGGTTCGGTCTTACCTTTAGGATAACCCCCTTGGCCTGCGACATCGCCCCAGAATATAAGAGATCTCGCCGTCAGAGTCGTATTGGCATCTGCAAAAGCCAGATGAGCGTCATCCGAAGGATAAAACTGCGGGCATATACGATCGATGAATGGAGAGGCTCAACGAATTTCAGGACATGTCATAATCTAAAAATGATAGAGGATTACTATATATATGGACCTGATATATACGTAATATATTTCCAAAATATATATATACTTTCAAAACATTTTCCTACTTTTCCACCTACCAAGTCTCCAAATTTGGAAGATCGAGCAACCAAGAAAGTACTGAAGGACTCCAATAACAAAGCCAGGATCCTCGAGTCGACACAATTCAACACCCCCTCCCAACTAAGAATTTTTCTTTGAGCGCAGGAAAACAGGAAACGGGAGAGATGATATCAAGTCAAGCTCTTGGACATGATCAGAAACATCATACGACCTATCACGACGACATGAGCCAAAATATTCTTTCCCTACTCTATATTCTAGGATATTTATACTGATCCTCACAAGCTCTAAGAGTTTCATTTGAATTCTTTTGCAGGTACGTCAAAGGTCCGGACCAGAGATGACAAAGAAAGGGGGCCCTCATAGGATAATTAGGCTATTTTACTTCTTTCGATAAACTCCACCAATCGGAGCTCACCACCTAACTGCGTCGAATAACTTCGCCAATCATAGAATCACCGTCTAATTACATCAAATAACTCCACTAATCGGAGAATGCCGTTTAACTCTATCAAAGGCGCCATATTCCAGAGACTGAACATAAGCAAACAAAGTCAGACTCCAGTATTTCGAGGACTGTATATAAGCAAATAAAGTCAGACTCCAGCATTCCGAGGACTGTATATAAGCAAACAAAGTCAAGTTCCCGCATTTCAAGGACTGTACATAAGCAAGCAAATTTCATGTTTCGAAGATTGTACATAAGCAAGCGGAGCGACCCTCTGCCATGTCGGAGGATGTAAATAAGCAGTGCAACTCTTCGCCATATCGGAGGTCGTATATGAGCAAAACGACACTCCACCACGTCGGAGATTTTAGATAAGCAAAACGATGCTCCGCCATATCGGAGAATTGTATTTCAGCAAGCAAAGTATGCTCTGCCAATCAGAAACTCACACCATAGTAAAGCAGTATCAGAAATCCGCTATAGTAGCAGCGTCAGATCCCAATACGCAACATCATCATCAAGTTTGCGTTGGAGATTGTTTTTCCAGAAGAAGGCTTTTACTTTTAAGCAATTACCCCGCCAGTCGGATGGCTTTTACTCTTTAGCAATTCACCCCGCCAGTCGAAGGCTTTTTAGCAATTTGCTCTGCAGTCGGAGGCTATTACATTCCAGCAATTTCCCAGCCGACGGAGGCTTTACATTCCAACAATCGCCCCGCCAGTCGGAGGCATCTACACTACAGAACAAAGATTACAATCTTAGTTTGAATATCTATACTCTACTCTTTACATTACAATTTTAATTTATAATTTTATACCACAACAGGTACCTTGTCACCTTTTTACCTATTTTGCAGGACAACACATTACAACGTGGAACTACCTCTAAGCAGCGATAGAGGCACTGCTTGATGAGGAATACCAAACTCACAAGCTAGAGTTCAAAACTAGCATTCCGACTCCGATTCTCATAATCAATCATCCGCACTTCCAAGTCGGAGCGCATCTACTCTTGCAAATATCATTACTCTTCTCTAATCTATCTTTTAGGATCCTCATTAGAGACGTTTGAGGACCTACCCCCCGTCCATAATCTGACATGATCTTGTAGAGACGCAGGACACACTTAAGTAGAGCCCCGTTTATAGTTGTGTTGTGCACCACATTTATAATCGGGAGGCTATAAAGTATGCCCCATCCCAAAAGAATTATGTCATCCAAGAGTTCATTTCTACCACTAACACCATGAAATTCTTTCCAAGGAAGCCAGTGTCAACCAAAATCTTACACTGGGGCAAATTTTGAGGGTCGCCTCTAAATTTGTCATAGTTCTTCATTCCAGAACTACAACTGACCTAACTTCTTAGGGATATATACGTATCTCAATTTCAAGCACGATCGGACCCACGCTATTCATGCCAAAGCACTCTTATCTCCATCACAATTAATACTAGTGTCGTCATAAGCCCGACACTGGGGCAAAATTTTGGAGACCTCTCAAATTTTTATTTTATTTTTTTTTATTTTTTTATTTTTATTTTTTGAACTACATCGGCCTGATTCTCATTAAACCTGAGATATGTAGGCTACTCAAAGACCAGAGTTCGGTCGAACCCATAATCACAATCATAGTGGCTTTAGCTTCACCGTTCCGTCTTTGGGTGCAACTTTTCTGAAACTAATCTAATTTACCAGTCGAGACAAAATTGGCTTATGTCAACGTCTTCGTCCATAGATTCTTTCATTATCTATGCACGAAGAGGGGCAAGTTGTTGACACTCAATTTTGGCTCTCCTGTTTCCTAAATTAATTTCTCGATGCTTATGAGTCCTGAATATTCGTTTTCCCTATTGTTTAACATTAATTTCAATAAATTTAACGTCGATGACAATTTTTCCAAAATAATATATATATTTTTATATAATTTTTATCCTTCTACCAAATTACTTATATCGTATGTTATAAAATTACCCTAAAAAATGAATTAATAATAGTAATATATTTTGATTCATTATTTTCATTACTTTTCTCTAAAATATATATATATATATATATATATATTATATTATATTATATGTATATATGTATGTATTTATATATGAATATGTGCTAGCGTATTAACTTTATTTCAAATAGTCCAAATAATCCTCACTATAGTATTATGTTTTTGCAAATTTACTTTATTTTTCCTTTTCATTTAATTTTGGACTATAGCTATACGTATGTAAAACCGCACATGTGTATACGTACCTGTATGCATGAGAATATATATATATACGTACACTTTTGGAAAAAATCAATTAGGACGAGACAAGCATCGTTTAATTAATTAAGTAAAAATTATTGGGCAAAATTAGATTTTTTTTTTTTTTTTTTTTTTTTTTTTCTTGCAAAGTTAATTCACTTATCACATTTTTGGGCCAATTTCTCAATTCTTTCACCTAAAGCTACCCCTACCAGCCCAAAACCCCAATACTATCCCTACCAGCCCAACCCACTAGCCACGACCCAGCCCAAAGACCCCAACTTAACCAAATCAGACCCCCAATTCCTTTCTCATCCATCGTTCATTTGCAACCAGGAAAAGAAAACCAAACATCGACATTTTCTTTCTCCTCTCTACCCAACGTCAGTGCCACCAAGACCACCGGACAATGGTGAAATCCGGTGGTATTCAACCTCCCTCTTCCACTTTTTCACTTCTCCATCACATCGCATCCCCCCTATCAACTATATAGCCTCTCCTTCACCCTTTTCTGAAAAGTCAGACCTCGAGAACAAGCTCCCCACCGCCACTGCCGCTCTTGGGAAGGGACAAACTCGAAGAGTCCATTGGATTTGGGCTCCTCACCTCTTCAATCCGATGGATTGGAGTATTACCCCTCCAAACCGTCACTTTTCACCCTCAAATCGATTTGAAAGGTAAGCCCTACTCCTTTCTTTTTCCCATTTTTCATCATTACATCTATGGAATTAGCTTTCCAAGAATTCAAAATTTGAATTCTTGGAGCTTCCATTAGACCCGTTGTAGCCAAACATCGACTATAAAAGGGAGCCTCGGCTTCCATAGAAAGGGACTGGAAAAAAAAGGAGAGATATCGATAGCTTGCTCCAATTGCTCTCTGGTCCACTGATCTCTTTTCTAATTAGTCTCTTTTCTCGCTCTTCTCGGGATACTTCAATTCGAAGCCGGAGTTGGAATAGGCTAGTTTGGAACCCGACACTCGACGACCTCAATCGCTGCACAACACAAGGTGAATTCTATCTCGTCTATTTACGTCATATTTAGTTTCTTCTTGATTCGTTGATATGTTTGGTTGGCTGGTCAAAGACTTGAATATGAAGTAGGAATCACGTCAGGTCGTTTAATTTTATTTACATTTAGATGATGTGTTTTTGTGAAATATTTTAGTTTGGGGATTTAGCTTTAAAAAAAAAAAAAAAGAAATTTATGAATCTTGAGGTCTCAAATGGAGTCAGTTGTTTGTTTGCTGGTTGTGAATGCGAGTCTCAAGCCAACCTTTCGTCGTATGGTTAGGCGATATGCTGTCCGGTTGATTTGGGGCATAAAGACGTAAGATAGAAGAAGTTTGTTTTGTTTGCTTGATCCGTTTCTTATCGGATGGAGTGTCTTTGTGAAGTATTTACAACTCGTGATTTAACTTTGAATAAATTTCGCTAGTCTTGAATCTCTTGTGTGTGTTTAGCTGTCCATTAAAATGTCGTTGCTACATCGATTCGGTAATTAATATGATGGCTATTGTTTGGTTTTCTCTCTGAATGGCGCATGCCTATAGGATGTTAGGAGGCCTTAACTTAATGTGAGAAGGGGCCTAAGCTCAAAAACTCTACGTATGTTTGACTGTCTGTCATAGAATCGTTGTTACTTTCGCTTGAATACTTGAACATGCCATCGTCTGCTTGACATGTCTTGGGTGGGTTGTGCACTTGAATAGAAATTCAGCTTGCTTATCTATGCGCCAAAAAACTTTTATTTTTCCAGGTCTAAAAGGGTAAAGAACTGGTTCTTTAGGAATCACTTCTTAGTTCTTCCTAAAATTGAAACTCTAACCACTTTTGTAGTTGATAAGATTTTTTGGTTTCTTTTCGAAAAGGGCAATATACTGACTTTATGGTCCTCTGTAAACAAAACATTGCACTATTTGCTTTAATTATGTTCGGAAGCCTATATGTATTTCCATGAATATGTGCTTTGCTTTCGTTTGTGGAAATAAATTTGGAAATTAGCATCTTTTATAGATTTTTCTTGGTTAAGACATCATTATAATATGAACTTAGTATTAAGTGGATAAGTACCGTATCTTTATGACGATTCCATCCTTCGACTTGCTCCGCGATTTGTAATTTGTTTGATCCATTCTGGTTTTTTTTTTTATTTAATCTTTTTTTTTCTCTTCTGATATATTTGCTAAAGAGGCAACAATTTTCAAACCCCTTTACCTACTCTTTTTTTTATATGCTTGATATGTTGAATTATGGAAGTTGTAAATGGTTAAACAAGCTAAAGTGTGGCCAGTTTTGGATAAACTTCTTATGGCCGACTTAAGTTCGCAAATGTGTTATCCTACAATTGGTAGTCATAATGCATGTTCTGTATAGTATAAGCTGATTGTTCTTTGGTAAATGTTGGTCCATTTCTGTCCATTCAACCTCGGATACGTTTGTTTGTTATGTCAATATGGCTTGTATTGCGGAACGTATCGAATATCTGCCATCATATGTCACTGACCACAACATTACTTCGGTTCGACTGGTATTTTGTGTCTTCCCTAACTTTTTACCCTCAGCATTTAAGCATGTCCATTTACTTGGTTGGGTTAAATTAGCTATCATGAGTATCGGCTAATCTTTGTATCCTCTATTTTGCATGTTCAACCTTGTTTGAGTCCATTCAGACTCCCATTTCCTGCATCTCTTTGATCGAGTTAAAAACTCAATAAATACGACGAGTTAGATCTTGTGCAAATCATAGAAGCATTATGCCCAGCTGCATTCCAAAATCTTGTTTCACCTTTTAAATATATTGCATTCTCATGAAGTTCACTTTATTAAGTATATTTCTAATCCTTATCTTCTTCTGTTTCATGTAAACTCGGGAGTTGGAGTTTCAATTGAAACTCCATTTTGACCCAAATATCAGGTCAATCACTATAGGATGATCGCAACGCTTGGAGTCTCGTAGATTAGAAACTCAATTCCGAAACGGAGTCCAGTATCTCTTAGCCCCTTTTCTCTTTTATTTATCGTTATTGTTGCGATGTTCAGTTTCCTTTGATACTTGGAATGATAATTTAAGTATTCTTATTAGAATGGTTTAAAGCATTATTATTTGTTATTGTGTTTATATTGTTTAATGTTTGCAAATTTTCCTAAAAAATAAATTAACATCCTCACGTTTTCGCAAATAACATGCTTAACTAGCTCTTGAGATATAGATTTGGCTTTGAAAAGGTTTTAGCAATTTTCGTATTTGGCTAGTTCTTTAAACTAATCGTTTGCCTCGAATTTTTTTTTTTTTAATAAGAATAAACAAAGGTCGCAACCTTAACGTTTTTTTTCTTAAAAACAAAAGGGATTTTTAATATCATTTTGCGAATAGCTAAAATTCAAGTTCTCTTTAAAAGAAGTTAAGTCATCGATCCCGACTCATTTTTGATAAATTAAAATATACCAATGTTTTACTTTACTTCTACTCGTTTTCTCAACATTAATTTCAAGTTTCTAGATTTTGAAACAACTCAAAAACACAAGGTACATACATGTATACATTATCATATGCAAAATATTTTCATCACTATTCTCATCTATTTATTTTCATTCAAATTTATTATTATTATTATTTACACTTTACTTCAACTATATATGTGTATTTTTGTTATTATATCTATTTTTATCTACTTTTAACTATCACCTCTAAATTTTTTGTAAACAAATGAACATTAGCATTATTTCCTACATTTGAAATATACACAATTCTCTATTTTACCCAAGAACTAATATGTTAATATGTTTTTGACATTTTTTTCGTGATGGACATCTATTTAAATCTATTCTCACATTAAATAAATTTTCATCTTAGTTTAATAATGAATAAGTTTTTTTTCATACTCTAAAAATTATAATTTTCTTTGCGAAAGTTTCATTTACATATTTAACTTTACATGTCATTGAACTTTATATTTTGGAAGAACTATAATACTTTATATTCTCTAATATACACATTTCAACAAAAGTGCTTTTGTCAATTTTTCTTCCCTTCATTTTGAAACATGTACGCATATATTTTAAAATAAACCATATATTTGCATATTGTAGGCATATGTTTATATACCTTGTGTGTTTCTTATCCTTTTTGATAAATTTAGTTAACTATTTTTTAGCAAGTAATAAACAAATATTTTTTCAAATATTTTCCTAAATTGAGTTTAAGGACTATCTTCGGATAGGCTCTGAGGGGTGCCTAACACCTTCCCCTCGAGTAACCAAAACCCTTACTCAGAATCTCGTTTTCAAAGACCAAAAACAGAGTTTTACATAAAAAATGGTTTTTCCTAATTTTTCCTTAAAATTTAGGTGGCGACTCTAAAAAATAAATTTTCAAAACCAGTGAGTCACAACGACCGACCACACGGTCGTGTGTTGTTTCGACCGGTTCGAAACGGGGCGCGACAGCCTCAACGGCCAAGTTTCGCATATATGTACATATATCATGTTCCATGACTTCCATTGTTGGTCTTGATAGTTGATATGTGTTTATCGGTTTCTTATGGCATGCATATGGTTGAGTAAGTAAAGATTGGTTCTCTCGGGCCATGTCGGCTACGGGTGCCAATCACGCCTCGTTGGGATTCGGGGTGTGATAAAAAGAGTGTCAGATTATATTGGAGTGTTAAGTAATGTATAGACCACTTATAAAGAGAATTGATTATCTAGGCCACTTACAATTATTTTTAGTTTTATTGTCATTTTACTAGAGATCTTCATTTTTACACCTAACATATCTTCATTTTACACGATCTAAAAAAGGTCACTTTATGTATATGTTACACATCATGCGAAATTAATCAAATCAATGAATGTCCTCTAATTTATACTCCCTCTATTCCATATTAGTTGGCCATTTTTTTTTTTACACGCATGTTAGAAAATCATAAATAATTCTGGTACATTATTCAAATATAATGTACAAATTAGGAGATTTGTTACATATGAACAAATCTTTAATTGTGAACCCAATAACTATTTGTATACGGTGAGCAGTTGGGCTTAGATGTGGATTGGGCCGACTGGACCAACTTGGGTCGGGTATGAGAGGAATCGGCCTACAACAATGTCATCTCGAGAACAATGTCAATAAGATGAGGCGTCCACTCGAAAATAACGAAGTCACCCGAAACCACCTAAGGATGGTGACTATACGCTAGCGAACAAACGGAAAGACATTGTGTCAAGAATTTCAGAAGGCACTGCCAGCCCTCGGCAGAACTGCGTCTGACACACGCTAATAGGTTGGTTGGTCTCCAACGGCACTATGACAAGTGGAGGTCACTCATTAGCCATAAGCAATGTTGGCACCCTAAAAATAGATACCCACTCCCCTATTGCAAAAGAGGAGATTTCTGCTCGTTCTTACCCTTGAAGAAATAACATTTCTTTAGCTTGGTCCTTAAGCATTTTTCTATTTTCTTTAGTTGTTTTACTTTTTTATTGTTGCTGCTCTCGAGCTCGTTTGTGTCTCGCACCTAGACTAAAAGGATTTAGTATTTGGCTTACGTTACAAATTTGTTCCTAAATCCTTGCCCCTTGTTCGATTAATTTGATCTTTCGCTTAAGTTATTTATTTTTCTGCAAACTTATACTACTAACCGAAGCTAAAACCGTAACATGTGCTCTTGATTCACAAACAAATTCAACTGTACTAAAACGATGGTAAACAAGACTATAAGCTTAGATAGCTCAAACAATCTTTAGTCAAAATATTGGTTGTAACTAATCAAACAACCCAACAAAATTAACTCATCAAAATTTCAAAAAGATATTGTAATTCATTTGACCCCCTCTATTGAATGTATTACCTTTAGTTCAAAGATAGTAAGTTTTTTTCTCTACAAGTAACATAGACTAACAAAATTGGATTTTTACATTATATACCAAACTTTCTCATGGTAAGAAAATTAACAATTTTCCAGTTTTTCTCTTTAGAAGTAACACAGACTAAAAAAAATAGTTTTTTTTACATTATATACCAAACTTTCCCATGGTAAGAAAATTAACAATTTTCCATGTTCTTCATATTGTTTTGGCAAGTAAATCCTTGTTTAATTTTATATTGGTCAAGCTAATTACACAATCTCTAGTATAAAAGATAAGAAAAGTGACTAGTTTATTCACTAAATAAATTCTTCTTCAATAATAATGGAACACTTTGGAGCATTTTCTCGCTATTCCCTTTTTTTCATTGCTTGTATTTGCGGTATGTATACTATTGCTATTTGCTTTTCAAATTTGTACACTTATTTTTCTCTCTATCAAGCCTTTTTATTTTCTTGCAGGCACGTTCATAATGACTCAGATTCTCTCAACAAATGCAGAAACGTCCGTATGTGAAGTAGAAACTCTGGATTCTTCATGTGATCTAAAAAAATGTTTGGCTGACTGCCAGAAAGATCATGGAGCTCATTTCGTTGACGCACTCTGTGAGGGAGGAAATATATGTTCATGCTTCTTCACAAGTGAAAAGCCATGTTTTCCCGGACAAATATCTATATGACAACATCGTACCCTCCAAATGTATTAGATTAGTTACGTTAGATAATTTAATTTTATGTTAAAGAGTACATTTATTCATGCGAAGGATTGATGAAAAGAACTCATTTCTAAGACGTGTTAGTTCTTACATAAATTCTACTAGTAATTTTACTATTATTTCCTCCCCCAAAGTCTTTTTTTTTCTTCTTTTGGTAATTCCCAAATTAAATTACAAACTAGATAAGGTTTACACCTTGAATAGTTTAATAAATATGAGTTCCTGAAAATAGTTGTCATGTATTTTAAATATAGTTGTTTCAAAATATTTGTCAATTTAAAAAATCAAGAAAGAATTAATTATTTTTTTCCAACTTTGCCTAAGGATTAATGTATAGGTGTCTCTTATAAATTCTATTTTTTATCTATTTACGTGTCTCTTAATATAAAATGGTGTCAAACCTCCTGAGACGTCCCAAAATGAAAAGAGTGTCAGATTATATTGGAGTATTAAGTAATGTATAAGTCACTTGTAAAG
The DNA here is from genome assembly GCA_031232105.1 of Capsicum rhomboideum. Classification (NCBI taxonomy): domain Eukaryota; kingdom Viridiplantae; phylum Streptophyta; class Magnoliopsida; order Solanales; family Solanaceae; genus Capsicum; species Capsicum rhomboideum. The sequence goes on along the minus strand of CP124713.1, from coordinate 3,317,010 downwards.
AGAATTGATTATCTAGTCCACTTACAATTATTTTTAGTTTTACTGTCTTTTTTCAAAAAAACTTCATTTTTACACATAACATATCTTCATTTTACGGGGGTGGTCGGGGTAGGGAGGATGGGGGTGGGATGGGGATGAGATAAGATGGGGCAAGAAAAGAATTTTAAAAAAGCTTTTAAAGAAATAAAAATAATTTAATTAAGAGAGGCGGGGTGGGGGTGGGGTAAGCTGGGGGTGAGGTGAGGTGGGTGATTTTGAGAGTGGTATAAGACACATTGTCATTTATTTTTTCTACTTTTATTAAGGAAATTATTTTTCTATTAAACGGGTTAAAGTGGAGATTGAATTGGGCTCAGTTGAACCCAATTTAAAAATGGATTGAGATTTACCTAATAGTAAATTATCTTGAACTCAATTCATTAAAGTTTGGGCGGGATCAATTTGGCTCATTTTGACACCCCTATTAGTCATTTGTAACTTAATGAAGAATTGAGGACTCTGAGAGCTCTTTGACCCTGCGATATTAAATCATGATTTCAAATTATAATATTTTTGCTTTATAATTCTTTCTTTAAACTACAACTATGCTTGCAAAATATCAGTCCATGATGATAAATTAACATGTCTTGGCTTTAAATATGTGATCTTATTACATTTAATTATGTATACATTTAATAAAGGTTAAGGTCATAAGTGTCTCTAAATTTTTCCCTATATTTTACTTTTGACACCTTATCTAAGTCATGTTTTTATTGAAACACTTACATTTATGGATGGAAATTGGGCGGATTAAAACGGGTTGAGACTCAACGTGATCCAAATTTGTTTTGGTCAAAACGGATTAGGTTATGATAACAATCAAAATACGAAAAGGCGAAACAAACACAAAAATTAGACGAAACGATAGAATTGAAATATAAAAAGTAAAGGATAGAGGATAGAGATAGATAGATAGACACATGAAGATAAAGAAAAGGGTAACCTATGGATGTATCAAATCCAAAGACCTCCCTTGTTGATTACCAACAAGCACCTAACTCTTACAATGACCGAAAGGAAGTCGTAATGCCCTTGCAACCACCCCTTCTAAACAAAGTTTCAACAAAAGCTTTTTCAAGCCCTCATGCTCTCTCAAGAGACTTACAAATTCAATAGTTATAAAAATCTAACTAATGAAAGGGAAAAGCTAGATATTTATAGTGTTGGGCTATTTATTATACATGGGCCCAAAAGTGACCCATAAAGAAGATAAGCCCATTAAGGAACTTTGTCTTCATTGGGCCTCCCACATTCCATGTTAGCATCCATATGTGAATGCTCTCTTTTTGATGCTCAATAAGGTCCATCCAAGCCACCTTCCATAGCTTGAGCACTCCTCTACATGTGTCTTCAATGACCTCCAAGTATTCCAACCCCTTAATCGAGGAGTGTATAGTTCGAAGATGTGTGTTTGAGGTCCTTTGAAGTATCATCCAAATGCTTCCTCGCACCCTCACTGTGAGCTCAAAAGAGTCATTATTGCTGATGCAAAACGTGCTTGTATCAGGTTACATGTTATAACCCCAAAAATAGTCTTTTTAAAATATTTTAACAAGATTTCTCAAAAATCAGTTTGGACTACATATCAATCAATTTTTAATGGGTTGAAATGGAATGGGCTAATAAATGGACAGGGGCGACTCTATGCCTTTGCAAAATTAGGCACCCTCCTCAAGGCTCCAAATTTGAGGGTCCTCATTTTTTTTTTAGCAATAATAGAATGATTATATGAATTATTTTTTTTGGCAATTAAACTAACATTTTATTATATGATTTTTAAAAAGAATATTTTGTACTACCCATTTCAATTTGTTTGTTTTTCATTTGGTCGTTTCAACAAAAATGTTTTTTTTTTGGTTAACTTTTTAATATTAACTTCCCACATGTTTAAGATTCCAAGATTAAAGAACATTTTGGTGTATTCTATATATCTTTAGTTTAAGACTATATGATTCAAAGTTTTCTATACTTTCTTAAATTCCAAATTTCGTGTCAAGTCAAAATAGACAAATAAATTGAAACGGAAGCAATATTATTTATTAAAAATAGTAAAAATATGCAAATCAAAAAAAGAACCTTACATCTCAAAGTACTTTTCTAAGAAATATATTAACAACTTTGCTTCTTAAAAAATTAGAAGAATAAACTTTGAATTAAAAAAGATTAATTTCTTTAAAAAATTTAAGGCCAGCGATTTATTTTTGGCTTTAGGTCACTAACGGGCTTAAGCCGCCTCTGTAAAAAGGCAGGTCAATAATCAATCCAAACTTAAATGGGTTGGACGAATTAGATGGGTTGGACGAGTTGGGATTGATTTTATCATCCCTACTTATATTATTTAAAAAAATATACCTATTAGACATTTTTTATTTTGATAATCAGTTAAAAATACGAAGCGTGTGTATTACATTTGCCAATGATGTGGCAAAGAAACGAATTAACAAAATGTTTGTCATTTTTGGCTTAAAATAACGATAAAAATGAACTATGAGGAAAAAACTATTTTTTAGCAAAGTAAAAAACAATTTTTTAAAAAAAAAGAAGAAGAAGAAGAAGAAGACGACGACCCACCCAACCCAATGCCTCCTTATCTTTCTTCGCATATCACCAGATCAAATAGGATGCTTATTGGTTTTATTTTAATATTATTGATTTGATTTATTGATTATTGATTGATATAAATGTTAAACTGGTAATTAAATTAATCGGTTATTGATTGGTATATATGTTAAAAATTAATAATTAAATTGATTAGTTATTGGTTGGTATATATGTTAAATTGATACTCTCTTCGTCTCATTTTAGTTGATTTTAGTTGGTCATCTTACTAAAAATAAATGTCTCATATTAGTTGATCACTTACTAATCAAGGTAGAATTAATTAATTTTTCCCCAGTTTACCACTATAATTAATTACAATTCCAATGTTCATTCCTATGCCCAATGAATATCATTAATATGGGTAAAGGGTAAAATAGTAAAATTCATTATTTTATTTATGGCTTCTTAATCACCGTATAAAATGGAATGTGCCCAATTAAAATGTGACGGATGAAGTAAAACAATTGTTGTTAATTTTAGTTTAACCGATAAGAAAATACTTTTCTAATTATTATTTTTTTTCCTTATTTTCATTTGTTTATATATACGGCCTTCACAAGGTATTTTGTTGCTAAAACAAACGTCGTGAACTAATAAATATGAGCTTATGAAATAAATAAAAATAACAGAAGTATTTCATCAAAGAGCATATGTGGTCTGGTGGTAGAATTGCTCAATATCATTGTAAAAATCTGAGTTTTGTTCCAACTTGCAATATATTTTTTATATATATTTTTGAAAAATCGATGCAATCTGTCTTTAAATTTTTTTAATTCATTTTCTAATTAAGAAAATCGATGGACATTCCTCAATTTAATCTAGGGAGTATGTCGATTTTCTTAAATTGACCCAACGTTTTTTGACGCAATCGAATTTATTAATTTGGTAACGATTTTAGGTTTAAAAAATCGAGATGGATCATCGATTTTGGACATATTTTTTTGTAGTTTAAAGGGAATAAAGATATATATTTTCTTTACCATGTGATAAATCAATGTAATAATGTATGCAATTTAAAGAAACAAACATGTGAAGTTTAAATGTGTAGCTGTAAATTTAAAATTATTCTAGAGATATTACATGTATATGTTGATATACATACAACATAACAGAGGAGAGAGAGGGGGGCCATAATTTATATTTCATTTATTCATAATAATAATTTTTGTTCCATTCCATTTTATAATTAGAGAACAAATAAATAAAATACATTTTACCACCCATATTTTTTAATCAAAGAAGATGCAGGAGGAGAATTTTGATTGGCAAAATAGAAACCATCTTCCTTCACTAACCAATAGCATATATCAAAGTCTATTCCACAATTTCCATAAGTATTATACACTTCAAAGGCTTTGTCTTTTGCTCCCCACCAAAAGTGACAAAAGAAAATTGTTGTAGAAACCTCACTTGGTGTGAACGAAAATGTGAAATCATCTCCTGGATGTGGATAATGCCACCCAAGCTCGTTATTGCCAGATGCACAATGAAATTTTAATTGTGGATTGTTGCTTGCAAGACCATCAACTATGTGAACATGAGTTTTAGAAATGACATTCATTTGTTGTACAAATAAACATGATAAAACTAACAAGATAGAAAAACTAGTCTTCATTTTGCTTTTTCTTTTTTCACCTTCTAATACAAATGAAAGCAAATATACACCTTTATTTATACTTGGTTTTGAGAGGTGATTTATAAATATTTGGTAAATGAATTAGATTATCAGATAGATTATCTACTATAGAAGATAAATTAGATATTAATTGGAAAGTAATTTATGTCATATTATGCCTTCTCAATATTTTTATTACCAGTTCAAATAGAGTAGAGCTTATATTGATAAATTCACATGACAAAATCCAATTGTTATTTACTTTTTTTTCCCTCAAAATTTGGTAACTTAATAACTATGGAAATAACTTCTTTTTTTAAAAAAAAAAAGTAACTATATATGGAAAGAAGAATGAGGTCACATTATAGATTATGGAAATAAAATAATGATACATTTTATTATTTTTCTCAAAATTTAGTAACTAAGTAACTATGGAAATAACTACTCTCTCTATCCCAATTTATGTGACACTTTTCGTTTTTCGAGAGTCAAACAGTTTAAGTTTGACCATGAATTTGGACATAAATTTTTTGAAATAAAATTTATATATTTGGAAACTATGTAAAAAGTATTATAAGTCAAAATTATTGAAAATTCAAAATATTTAAAAGATATATGAAAAAATTACGGTCAAAGATAGACTTGTTTGAATCTCGAAATTTGAAAGGTGTCACATAAATTGGGGCCAAGGGAGTAAAAAAACAAAAAAAATTAACCATAGAAACAAGAATGAGGTTACATTATAGATTATGGCAATAAAATAATAATATATTGATTTTGATTTGACCATCAGATCAAAGATAATAAGTTTATTCTCTGGAAGTATCAGAGACTTACAAAATGGGATTTTTACATTACATACCAAACTTTCCCATGGTAAAAAATTAACAATTTTCCATATTCTTCATATTGATTTGGCAATTTAATCCTTGTTTAATTGTATATTGGTCAAGTTAATAACACAATCTCTAGTATAAAAGATAAGAGAAGAGACTAGTTTATTCACTAAATAAATTTTTCATCAATAATAATGGAACACTTTGGAGTATTTTTCCGCTATTTCCTTTTTTTCATTTCTTGTACCCGCGGTATGTATATCGTCGTTATTTGCTTTTCAAATTGTACAATTATTTTTCTCTCAATCAAGCCTTCTTTTTTTTTTTTTTTTTTTTTCCAGGCATGCTCGTAATGACTCAAATTTTCTCATCAAATGCAGAAACGTTCACATGTGACCTAGAAATTGTGGCTCCTTGTGATCAAACAAACCCATTTTGTTTGGTTGACTGCCAGAAAGACCATGAAGCTCATTTCGTTGATGCACACTGTGATGGAGGAAATAAATGTTTATGCGTCTTCACAAGTGAAAAGCCATGTTTTGCCGAATAAATATCTATATGACAACATCGTACCCTCCAAATGTATTAGAGTAGCTACTTGGATAATTTAATTTTGTGTTAAAGAATACATTTATTTATGTAAATTATTATTTGTCACGACCCAATTTAGGATCATAACCAGCGCTTAGGAGCTAACGCAAGCCTCATTGGTAATCTACGAAAAATCGGACAAAGTTTCCTCTCTTTTAGAGCCTATCCAAAAGTTTCTTGTCCCAGTTCAACAACACAATTAACTAATATCACCAAAATAGTGCACAAACTACGTCAACAACCCATTCACAGCGCAATGAAACTAAAATCCATCTCCAAATATGATAAGAAGTCAAATACTTCACGAGTCTGTAACATTGAAAGAATGCTCATAACTCTGATAAAGGAAATGAATAAGGAGCGACTCTAAGAATTCAAATAATAGACCACAATGAATAAATGAACCTGCTGCCCACGCGAACAAGTGCGGGGCTCACCAGGAATACGCCAACTGGTATGCTCTAGTTAATGAAATCCTCAGCAACGACATATGCGTTCTCTGTAAAAATAATTGCGAGAAGTGAGACGCCAGTTCAGTGAGTAATAATGCTTAACCACAACCGTTGTAATGGGGACAAGTCAGAAAATATGCTAGTATAATAATCGAAAGTATCATGAAGTAAGTGCCCCTTGTTGGAATTAGTAACAATAAGTAGTCTTATTTATTCCATGTAAGCAAAATCAACAATTGTTCAGAAATAAACTCAATAAACATGGTATCATATCAAAGACCATACTTTTGGGAGGTTTCCAAGAATGAATCATGTAATCGGTGTGACTTTCTACTTCAAGCAAAAACAATAACTGTTGACCCCTTATAAAAGAGTCAACTATACATATCGGTAGGTCTCTACTGGAGGGAGATCAATAACTGTATGCTAGTTCTACCTTCCCACTAGCGAGGGGTGTAACGGTAATCTGTAAATACAAGGTGCACCAGGTCTAACGAACACGTCTTAGCTACGGGATCCAAATCAAGGTCTACTCCTATTTATACTTTTCTTTGTAAACAAAAGGTACTCGTATGAAAGCATTTCCACAATAGTACAGGGCATTTAAGTTCTTATCAAAATCATATTACATATAAACTTGAACTAAAACACATGTTAAGATACTTGTTTCTCAAGTAAGTGAAGAACCTTCACAATAACAGTAATCATATTCCAAATAATGGTAAATATAATCTTCTAACAGTTAGAACATCTCAAATAACCATTACAATATCATATCAAGTAAAAGACTTGTCCCACGTGCAATTTCAAAGCATTAAGTAACTCTTGTTTTCTTCAAAATCATGTATAAACTATACACATTATGAAAACATAAATTGTGGTAAGATTACTACTCACAGTACTCATGTTGAGGTACCAAACTCGTCACTCGAGCAATCCGTACGACTTCCTTCGATCAATCTATAATCATATCATATCATATCAATCTAGTATTAATTTTCTTGTTTGGACAAATTCATAATAAATCCTGAATATCCAGCCCTCGGGTCCCCTATGTGCCTCTTTATTTGTTTAAACAGAGTCTGCCCATTTTATGAATAACCTCAACCAAACCATCATTCATCATTTACCCAACTCCTACTTTTATTCATTAAGTTCATGGAGAATTCAAAGGATTCTCTCAATTTCCTTGATCCCAATTTTCATCCTATTACTCTCATCTCCAATTATCAAAGTAATGCGAAAAATTAAACTTTTCGATAATATGGATAATTCATCAGTTATTGAACCTCGTCATAATAACTAATTCCTATTTAGTGTTACCCATTGTAGTATTTCACATCTATGCTAATAGAATAAAATAATACCTTGAAATCTGCCTTAACTGGGGATCGATTCTTCTCTGTAAACTACCAGGTACACCAGTTGCTTCTTATCACTGTATCTTTGCTAAAATTGACTGCATCTGTTTCCTTTCTCCTTTTTTTTTTCTCCTTCCTTCTCTTCATCTGTTTCCTTTCTCCTTTTTTTTTTCTTAGTTGCTGAACGTCACCCCTAATCCCTTCCTTTTCTCTTTTTTTTTTTTTTGGTTTGGCCTTGTGAGATTTTAGACCATTGGCTAAATGGTTATTATCTCTTTTTGTTTTTATTAGTTGGGCTTGGCCCACTATAATTCTTTTCATATATCTTTTTTTCTTCTAAAAAAAATATATAGATACTTATTGTCTAACTAGATCCAACAGCCCGTGCAAGCACGAGCCCAATATATACTACTCCTTATGTATCAATTTATATGACTCACTTTTCTTTTAGTCAATTTCAAAAATAATAACACATTTCTATATTTATTAATAATTTAACTTTAAAATACTCATTTCACCTCTTAATGAAATGATTTATAGCCACACAAATATGTTTGACTCATTTTAGACTACAAAATTCAAAAGTCTTTCTTTTTTTTCTTAAACTTCGTGTCAAATCAAACTAACTCACTTAAATTGGGATGAAGGGAGTACTTTTTTTATCTCATTTTATGTGACACATACAAAATTCGGAAAGTAAAACATTTTTTTGTATGATTTTAAAATTTTCAAGTTGTTAATTATTATGATTTATAGTATTTTCTATGTAATTTTCAACTTATATATATTGCTCCCTCTGCTCCAATTTATATTGCGGTAATAAAATTTGTTATTTGAATTTAAATTGTTTATTATTGTGATTTATAATAATTTTTTTCGATATTTTCAACTAATATATATTACTTTCCTCTGTCCTAATTTATGTGACACTAATTTTGGAAAAAAAGTTAATAAAGCTCAGAGTGAGATTCCCAAAAGATAATTAACAAAAAAAAGGGAGCATTCTCCTGTTGTACAAAAGGTTATGTAAATTGTACAGCGAAATTGGGCCTAATTTATTTTCCCTGCTTACCCGTGGGCCGTGATATGGTGTGATATACTTGCATTTCCTTTACATTATTCCAGGTACTCTCACCTATTTTATCTATCTTTACATTTATTGTTTCTTCCTCTCTATTCCTCTTTCTTCTCCACATTTATTTTCTCTCTGTTTCTTCTTCAGAACCAAAACGTGCCAATATGATGCCAAATAGATTAGAGAAATTCCCGATCACTACCGAGGATAGCACTTTGATTTCTGGTGTTGTTGTATTTCTGAGTTACGTCAATTTTTCTTCTTCTTCTTCTTCCTCTTCTTCTCTTTTTTTTTCTCGACTTTCTCTTCTTTTCTGTGTCCAATTCTGGATAATAAAACTACAATGGTATCTTTTTTTTCATTTTTCTTTAATTTTTGGGTTTGCTATCAGAGATTGTATCTGATTTTCACATGCATGTTTGAAAGGAGAAATAATACATACGGAGTATATTATTTTGGATATTTGATGAATCAAAACCTGTCTTTTCTCTATAATTAAATCTAATTAGTATGTTTCCTCTTCAAAGTTATGATACTGGCAACCAATTATATGATTTAATTTCCACCCATGCTCTGTACTTCTTCTCTTTGATGATCGGCAAGTGACGCCCATTTAATTGACTAACCAAATCTGTCAGAATTGGAAGTTACCCTTTCACTTCTTCTCCGTCGTTATCATCATCGGCGGCGTTTTCTGGCGGTTGAATCCTTAAATGGAGTTTTGTAGGGGTTGAAATTGTTGTGAAATGACAAAAATATCCTTTGAAAGGGGGGGTTTCGCGATGGCTGAAATTATTGTGAAATGACCGAAATACCCTTTAGCTAAGCTGGCAGGACAAACCGCCTCTTGCCTGCTTGCAAACTAGATATTGGTGCTCGTGACAGTACGGACCCAATATACGTTACTCCCTCCGTTTAAAAAAGAATGACCTACTTTTCTTTTAGTCCGTTTCAAAGAGTCAAGTTTCAAAAAGAATGACTCTTTCCTTTTTTGGCAACACTTTAATTCCAATTTTTCACATGGCATGTTTAAGACCACAAGATTAAAGGGCATTTTGGTACATTTGTCATAACTTTAATTTAAGACCACAAGATTCAAAAGTCTTCTTTATGTTCTTAAACTTCGTGTTAAGTCAAACAAGGTCATTCTTTTTGAAACGGAGGGAGTATCTATTTTGTTCCAATTTATGTGACATAAATAAACTTAGAAATATTTTAAATTGTTAATTATTGTGATTTATAGTATTTTGTACATAATTTTCAGATAATATATGTTCCAATTTTTGTGGCGCTGATGGAATTTGGAGAGTCAACCAAATTTGTTGTATAATTTTTAGATTTTTTAAATATTTTAATTTATTAATTATTATGATTTATAATACTTTTAATATAATTTTCACATAATATATGTTACTCCTTTTGTCCAATGTGACAAATGAATTTGAAGAGCCAACCAATTTTTTGTATGTTCTTTTAGATATTTCAAGTGATAAATTATTGTGATTTACAATATATTTTTAACGTAATTTTCACATAATATATATTACTCTTTTTATTTTAATTTATGTGATACAGATGAAATTTCGAGAGTAGATCAAATCTTTTATAAGGATTCTACACATTTAGTTTCTTAATTATTATGATTTACCGTAAAAAAATGAATTTTACATGATATATGTTACTTTATTTTTCTACATTTATATAGATGTAATTTCGAGAATCAACTAATTTCTTATATATTTTTAAATATTTTAAGTTGTTAATTAGAATTTATAATTGTTTATATAATTTTTTAAAATATAATAAATTCAAAAAAGCAGGAGAAATAAATTAAAGCCATCATCTAAAACTAAGGGATGAAGTCAAAATAGGAAAAGATGGTGGGCCCACGTCTATAACAAAGCTCAACTATTTTGGCTGGGACAAAAGTAAAAAACCAACACGTATACTGGTTATCTTTTTGAAATAATTACAAATATATACAATAAACTTATTACTCCCTCTGTCTCAATTTATATGACACACTTTTCTTTTTAATCAATCTGAAAAAGAATGACATATTTCTATATTTGGTAACAATTAAACTTTAAAATAACCATTTTACCCTTAATGAAATGATTTACAACCACACAAATATTTATGACTCATTTTAGACCACAAGTTTCAAAAGTCTTCCTTTCTTTCTTAAATTTCGTATCAAGTTAAAATACATCACATAAATTGAGATGGAGAAAGTAATTTACAATAAATATAATCATATTTTTATTTATATAAAAAATAGTCAACTATTCTTATTGCACCATAAAAGCCCAGCCCAAAGACAAAAAACATATCTTGCCCATTCTCTATTTCCTTTTTTATTTTTTCAGACCTCCTTCTTTTTTCATTTCTTTGTTTTGTTCCTTTTTTTTTTTAATTTAGTTTTTTTTTTATTATTTTATGGCTAAATGACCCTTTTTTTTTTGTAATAATAATTTTATTAAGGGAAATTCATATATAACTTCTCAAACTTGTATATGCAATGTATATGTATTGTATCGATATTTGTATATATACTATATCGATACTATATATATGTGTATAAACTTATATCAATATTGTATAAATAGTTATATAATGTATCGATATTATATAAATGGTGTATAAATATGTATCGATATTGTATAAATGGTCTATAAACATGTATCGATATTGTATAAATAGTGTATGAACATATATATATATATATATTTCAGTATAAATGTTTGAACGGAGACAAATCAGTATACTGATTTTCTAGCAAAATGAAGAACATAATCATGCAAAGACTTTGATACTCTAGAGTAATACATTTAAGGACATAAAAAATTTTCTCCTAGCGAACTTAAATCGTGCCAATATTTTCTTTTGTTTGACTTTTTCCTTCTAATCCGACACCTTTTCTTTCTTTATGTTTTCTGATTTTTTTTTTTTAATGAAATAACTAATTAACAAACAGTATATGCACATGTTTTCTCTGTTTAATTCAACTCTAAGATCCAACGTATTAATTTAATCAATTATGATTAATTTTATACTTATTCAGATTAATGGGACAAAAAGAGCTAGGTTAAACTTGCACGTGGAAGATTGATGGTGGTTAAAAAAGAATTTAAGAAGAAATGTTTTTGGTTTTCACTTTGCCCGCCATTAAAGAACTTGATTGGTAAGTTCTTCAATCTCGACTAACATAAAATCTTCTCTAAACAAATTTTTTTAGATATGAGCTCCTCTCGATGTTTCGAGTCTTTTGATATATAATTCACTCGAAACGATTCACATTTTTAATATGTCAAATTTTGAAACAATTGGAAGAAGAAGAAGATGATGAAGAATAAGAAGATGATGGAATGAATAAGAAGATGAATGGCGATGAAGAAGAACAAAGAAGATGAAGTCATTTTTTTTGTAAATAAAATGGTCGAGCGGCCAATTTGTGAAATGAAACATGGTCAACTGGCCAATTTGAGTAAAAAAAAAAAGTGGGTTATTTATTGTGTAAAATATTTAACCCAATGGACATTTTGCATAATTTTCCCTATCTTATTTTCTTCTAAAAAAAATATATAGATACTTATTGTCTAATGTGGGGTATTACATTATTAATGAAAGGAACTTATTTCTAAGACGTGTCAATTCTTACATAAATTCTACTAGTAATTTTACTATTATTTCCTCCCCCAAAGTCTTTTTTTTTCTTTTGGTCATTCCCCAAAGTCAATTACAAACTAGATAAGGTTTACACCTTGAATAGTTAAATAAATATAGTTTTCTTGCATTTTAAATATAATTGTTTCTAAATATTTGTCAATTTAAAAAGTCAAGAAAGAATTAATTATTTTTTTCCAACTTTGCTTTAGCATTAATTATTTTTGTATTAAGAGACACATAAATAGACAAAGATTAAAGAATTAATAAGAAATATATTAGTCAAACTACATATCTAATTATTTTTTTCTTAAGGATTGTGCAAAATCTTATCATGACAACTAAAAATTAAATGACTCGAGGAGGAACAAAATTAAATGATGTCAAACTTCCTGACACGTCCAAAATGAAAAGAGTGTCAGATTATATTGGAGTGTTAAGTAATGTATAGACCACTTATAAAGAGAATTGATTATCTAGGCCACGTACAATTATTTTTAGTTTTATTATCTTTTTACAAGAAATCTTCATTTTTACACCTAACACATCTTTATTTTACACGATCTAAAAAGGCCACTTTATGTATATGTTACACATCATGTGAAATTAATCAAATCAATGAATGTCCTCTAATTTATACTCCCTCTATTCCATATTAGTTGGTTATTTTCTTTTTTACACGCATGTTAAAAAATCATAAATAATTCTGGTACATTATTCAAATATAATGTACAAATTAGGAGATTTGTTACATATGAATAAATCTTTAATTGTGAACCCAATAACTATTTGTAAACGGTAAGCAGTTGGGCTTAGATGAGGGTTGGGTCGACTGAACCAACTTGGGCCGGGTATGAGAGGAACAGGCCTACAACAACATCATCTCGAGAACAATGTCAATACGATGAGGCGTCCACTCGGAAATAACGAAGTCATCCGAGACCACCTAAGGATGGTGACTATATGCTAGCGAACAAACGAAAGGACATTGTGTCAAGAATTCCAGAAGGCACTGCTAGCCCTCGGCAGAACTGCATCTGACACACGCCAATAGGCTAGTTGGTCTCCAACGGCACTATGACAAGTGGAGGTCACTCATTAGCCATAAGCAATGTTGGCGCCCTATAAATAGATACCCACTCCCCCATTACAAAAGAGGAGATTTCTGCTCGTTCTTACCCTTGAAAGCAATAACATTTCTTTAGCTTGGTCCTTAAGCATTTTTCTATTTTCTTTAGTTGTTTTACTTTTTTATTGTTGCTGCTCTCGAGCTCGTTTGTGTCTTGCACCTAGACTAAAAGGATCTAGTATTTGGCTTACGTTACAAATTTGTTCCTACATCCTTGCCTTGTTCGATTAATTTGATCTTTTGCTTACGTTATTTATTTTTCTGCAAACTTATACTACTAATCGAAGCTAAGACCGTAACGTGTGCTCTTGACTCACGAACAAATTCAACTGTACTAAAGCGATGGTAAACAAGACTATAAGCTTAGTAGCTCAAACAATCTTTAGTCAAAATATTGGTTGTAACTAATCAAACAACTCAACAAAATTAACTCATCAAAATTTCAAAAAGATATTGTAATTCATTTGACCCCCTCTATTGAATGTATTACCATTAGTTCAAAGATAGTAAGTTTTTTTCTCTACAAGTAACATAGACTAACAAAATTGGATTTTTACATTATATACCAAACTTTCCCATGGTAAGAAAATTAACAATTTTCCAGTTTTTTTCTCTAGAAGTAACACAGACTAAAAAAAAAATGGTAACAAAATTAGCAATTTTCCAGTTTTTTTCTCTAGAAGTAACACAGACTAAAAAAAATGGGTTTTTACATTATATACCAAACTTTCCCATGGTAAGAAAATTAACAATTTTCCATGTTCTTCATATTGTTTTGGCAAGTAAATCCTTGTTTAATTGAATATTGGTCAAGCTAATTACACAATTTCTAGTATAAAAGATAAGAGAAGTGACTAGTTTATTCACTAAATAAATTCTTCTTCAATAATAATGGAACACTTTGGAGCATTTTCTCGCTATTCCCTTTTTTTTATTGCTTGTATTTGCGGTATGTATATTATTGTTATTTGCTTTTCAAATTTGTACACTTATTTTTCTCTCTATCAAGCCTTTTTTTTTTTTGCAGGCACGTTCATAATGACTGAGATTCTCTCAACAAATGCAGAAACGTCCGTATGTGAAATAGAAACTCTGGATTCTTCATGTGATCCAAAAAAATGTTTGGCCGGCTGCCAGAAAGACCATGGAGCTCATTTCGTTGACGCACTCTGTGAGGGAGGAAATATATGTTCATGCTTCTTCACAAGTGAAAAGCCATGTTTTCCCGGACAACTATCTATATGACAACATCGTACTCTCCAAATGTATTAGATTAGTTACGTTGGATAATTTAATTTTATGTTAAAGAGTACATTTATTTATGCGAAGGATTGATGAAAAGAACTCATTTCTAAGACGTGTCAGTTCTTACATAAATTCTACTAGTAATTTTACTATTATTTCCTCCCCCAAAGTCTTTTTTTTTTCTTCTTTTGGTAATTCCCAAAGTAAATTACAAACTAGATAAGGTTTACACCTTGAATAGTTTAATAAATATGAGTTCCTGAAAAAATTTGTCATGTATTTTAAATATAGTTATTCCTAAATATTTGTCAATTTAAAAAATCAAGAAAGAATTAATTATTTTTTTCCAACTTTGCCTAAGGATTAATGTATAGGTGTCTCTTATAAATTCTATTTTTTGTCTATTTATTTGTCTCTTAATACAAAATGGTGTCAAACCTCCTGAGACGTCCCAAAATGAAAAGAGTGTCAGATTATATTGGAGTATTAAGTAATGTATAGGTCACTTGTAAAGAGAATTGATTATCTAGGTCACTTACAATTATTTTTAGTTTTATTGTCTTTTTACAAGAAATTTTCATTTTTACACATAACATAACTTTATTTTACACGATATAAAAAAGGCCACTTTATGTATATGTTACACATCATGCGAAATTAATCAAATCAATGAATGTCCTCTAATTTATCTAATTCTTGTACATTATTCAAATATACTAGCATCATAACTCCTCCTCAAAATGCAAAAAATTACAAAAAAGTCAAATAAATTCTAAAATTCATAGCAAAAGAAGACGTTATTAAAAACGAATAAAAGAAGAAATCTTTATTCATTTTTCTAAAAATTAGCATAACTATACCCGCTATACATATTGTATGAATTTATTTATTTTTACACTCATCAAACAAATGAATACAAGATGTGTTTTAAAAAAATATTTTTTATTAGTTAACCATGATTAAAATTTAAAAGATAGATATATCATTAATTCATTTTAATTCGTGCATGTTACTGTTAAATTGTTTAGTCAACAACGTTAATTCTTCCGAAAGAATAGAGGATATAGAAAACGTAGCTTTGGTCAAAAAATGGTCTTTTTTCTTTCTTCTATGTTCCTCTCCCTCTTTCCTATGAGATCAATATTATGTAGCAGTTAAATTCTTGATCATTGAAAAATAAATTACTGCAGAAAATACCCATTATTAACATTTTCTCTTTGTGCATGAATTTGTGGGCTTAATTCTATCTCCTAAGGGTTATTATCATGTGTCACATTTTGAGAACAACTATGAATATTAAAATTTGAAAACTCAACATTACAATTTTCCTTTTTTTTTCCCCAAGAATATAATTTTCTACATTGTTGCTAGGATTTTTAGGGGAGAAAAGTAGTCACCATATTCATGACCACTTTGTCTCCCTAAAGGTTCTTCTTTTTTTGTGTGTGTGAATTTGTATAATGGGTGGTCGTTGTTCCAATTTGTGTTTCTGTTTATGGCCTTCAAACACCAAATCCCATGATTTATATGCATCCAATATTGGTAAAAAATTTCGTTTTTTTTTTAAAATTATTTTGATTAATTTGGACTTTCAAGAATCAAGAAACAATCTTGGTTGTGCATGTAAATGACTTATCTTTCATTTTTCGTGTTCAGAAAAATGGGCTGAAAATGAGCAGTTGAATTTACCAGCTTTCAAAGAATATGGTTTGGAGGAGTTGAAGGTTGCTACCTCAAGTTTCTCCATTGATAATATTGTTTCTGAACATGGAGAGAAAGCACCCAACGTTGTGTTTAAAGGTCGGCTTAATGGCAATGGCCGTTGGATAGCTATCAAGCGTTTCCAGTCGTCAGCATGGCCTGATTCTCGCCAATTTCTTGTCAGTACTCATTTCTCATGTCTTGTTTTTTTGAAGTTCTATAGTAGTTTTAGCAGTAGGATTATGTCTTCAACACATCCCTTCATGTGTGGGCTAGAGCATCAGCTACGGAAGAATGCAGTAACTTCTATACATTAAATATGTCCAAATACTTAATTGTGAACCCTACTAATACAAGCTATGAGTTTGGTGGCAAGTTTCAAACCCCATAAACTACAAGTATTGTTCCACCTCTGCGTGTGGGTCTGATTTTTTTTTCATGAGTCCAACACATGAAAATATGTTTTGCTTTTTGAGTTGCTGAGAGATATGAACTCAAAACCTCTTGCCTACTCTGCTAGCATGTTCAATTGTGTGACCATCCTATCTAAAAGTTTAAGTTGTTAGAGTGAGCGAGAGAGAATACTTTTAAGTATATAATTATATTATATTTTCGACAAACAAGAACATGTTGTTTATTTATATGGAAATTGTGTTCATTGTTAAGGATGAAGCAAAGAAAGTGGGGCAGCTAAGGAGTAGGCGGTTGGCTAATTTGTTAGGGTGTTGCTGTGAAGGGGATGAGAGGTTGCTGGTGGCTGAATTTATGCCTCATGAAACATTATCCAAGCATTTATTCCATTGTAAGTTTTCTCATTTTCTTTTTGCGGATTTTATAAGATAGAGAAAAAGCAATTGATTATCCTTGCTTACGATAGACCCTTGTGGTCTGACCCTTCTCGAGCCCCGTCCATAGTGAGAGTTTTAGTGTACCAGGCTTCCCTTTAGAGAAAAGGCAATTGATTATCCTTTATATTCATTCTCATGGTGGTGTGCTTGACCTGCCAACTTAAGCAATCGCTCTGTAAACTAGTCTTTATCTAACCTAGCCCTTTTACTGTCATGTGTAATGGGGCTCAAAACTTGCAGTATCATGACGTGACAAGATTTTCTTTCAGTACATTTGCCTAACTGTAGTGTATGCTGACTCAATTGATATAGGGGACAACCGACCATTGGAATGGGCGATGAGGTTGAGAGTTGCTTTGTATCTAGCACAATCATTAGACTATTGCAGTAGTAAAGGGAGAGAACTATATCATGACCTAAATTCTTACAGAGTTTTGTTTGATCAAGTAAGTCTACATTTAACTTTTACCCTACATGTATTTGTGCTCCGATAAATGTTCAAGCTATCTGTACGTTCTTGTTCTTACTATTAGTCAACACATGACAGGATTGCGAACCACGGCTATCATGTTTTGGCTTAATGAAGAACAGTAGGGATGGCAAGAGTTATAGTACAAACTTGGCCTTCACCCCTCCAGAATATCTAAAGACAGGTACGTCAGCTGCTATCAAGTTTTTAACTGTCACCTTCTAAATTCTAGGTTCATTGGAATTCAAGGGCCAAAATACCAAAATGTTTGAAAGACATCGCTAAAAATCGTGGAACAACTTAAATGCTGATCATTGTCAAACAGCTATCAGAATGAGGTGTTAGTAAAGAAGATTGAAATCTAATTAGAATGTAATACACTAGGAATCTTTCTTTTCTCTTGATTTCTGTTTATACCTCATTTTGAGAATGAAAGGTTGTCTCTGGCTCAAAGATGGTAATGTTTCTAGCTATTTCTTGGATGTAACATCATCGTTGTCAACAAGTCCGATTCTTCAAAGAGTATAAGTGACTAAACTCAACATGTGTTTATCAAAGCAGCTAAAGATAATCCCCTTTTTCCGATCAGTTATTTGATTCAATGTTTTATCGTGATTGTAATGGCAGGTAAGGTAACCCCCGAGAGTGTGGTTTACAGTTTTGGCGCCCTGTTGCTTGATCTTCTAAGCGGGAAGCATATTCCTCCAAGCCACGTAAGTGCCTAGTTTGTTTTTAAAGGCTTAAAGCTGTTCCAGATTTTAAGAAGGAAAAAAGGATATTGAGTTTAATAACAGCTTTCTATGCACACAACGATATACAGTTTTTCCTCTATTTTACTTCAGATAAAGCACCTAGTTCACTTAAATGTAAGAGCAGCTTCCGTGGAGTTCTCTTCAGTTTTAGAGCTTGTTTGATTTTGTATTTTTCACTAGGCCTTAGGATTGAAGATTCAAAGGTTTGGAATGATGTGAAAAAAATATGTTTTTGCTCATTATCCTCGATCTCAATTACTTCTCCTTGAGCTTTATTGTCCGGGTGGTAACAATAAATTCCCTAGTATAAACTAAAATTTGAAATGATTTAAGGGGTTCATCTAAGACCTCTATAACAACCACGTCTCAATCCCAAACAAGATGTGATCGACTATATCAACTCTCACTAATCATGTTTCTCCATTTAAACTCATCTCAGGCCAATAGCATACAAAATAAAAACAGAAGTGTAAAAAGTACTAAAAATTCTTTATATTTTCTACTGGTATATAAATCTCTGACAGGGTTAACAGACTCTCAGAAAGCATAGTTGGAAATGCGTGACCTTAGTTGATAGAAGAATATTAG
The DNA here is from genome assembly GCA_031232105.1 of Capsicum rhomboideum. Taxonomy (NCBI): domain Eukaryota; kingdom Viridiplantae; phylum Streptophyta; class Magnoliopsida; order Solanales; family Solanaceae; genus Capsicum; species Capsicum rhomboideum. The sequence goes on along the minus strand of CP124713.1, from coordinate 3,298,042 downwards.
CCTTCAGGCATATGCCCCTTAATCTCCTAAACATGCTCTGTTGATCATTGAACTACAACATGTTTAACAATAGCCCGACATTCTCTCCATCTTAAACAGTTCCAACTGAACCTTTTCTGATTCAAAATCATGTGTATTCTTATGCAGGCACTTGACCTCATACGCGGAAAGAATTTTTTGATGCTTATCGACTCATGTTTGGAAGGTCACTTCTCAAATGTCGATGGGACTGAGTTAGTGCAACTTGCTTCACGTTGTTTACAGTATGAACCTCATGACAGGCCAAATGTGAAATCTCTTCTGACCTCCTTAACACCTCTTCAGAAAGAAAAAGATGTAACTATTTCTTTCATTTTGGAATTGATGCATATGACTTCTTCCTTTGCATTTTTGAATGAAGATAGAAGTTATTTTTACTAAAATTGACATGTTATTTGACTCGATATATCTTGCAGGTTCCATCGAACGTTCTGATGAATATTGCTCATGAAACCACCTCACCTGCCCAAGCATCTTTAACACCTCTTGGTGAGGCTTGTTCGAGATGTGATTTAACTGCCATACATCAAATTTTAGAAAAGGCTGGATACAAGGAGGACGAGGGGATCGCAAATGAGGTTAGTATGCTCAGAATCCCTTAACTGCAACAGCTAAGTGGGGATTTCTCCTTGTTAAACTTTTGATCATGTTAAATTGCTGTAATGAAACTAAAAGTGCAGACCTTGGTTTTCTGTATCACTGGTTAGGATATATTAAGTTTTATCCTGTCATATCAATTACAGCAAAAATGCAGATATCAATTAGAATGCAATAGCAGACTTAGCAGTATACCAGTCATGACTACTTTTGTATAAGCAGCTTCCATTGGATTTTGAGGGACAAAACTTATGTGAAACTCTTTTGCTTTTACAGCTTTCGTTTCAGATGTGGGCTAATCAAATACAAGAAACCCTGAATACTAGGAAATCTGGTGATTCTGCATTTCGAGACAAAGATTTTACAACTGCAATCAAATGTTACACACAGGTAAGCAATCAATATGGAAATTGCACATGATTTTGCATCTGGTACAATTAGTTAGCATCGCAGTAATTATAAGAGAAAAATAATATCGCTTTTCCATAATAGGAAGTGAAGATTTAGTCTACCAAAGAATTGTATCAGACGTGCTATAATATAATATCCTATCTACCAACCATCAAAAATTGAGTACTTCTCACACAGCTTATTTGTTTGCACTGCAGTTTCTTGAGGGTGGAAATGTCAAGTCCCCAACGGTGCTTGCAAGGCGCTCCTTATGTTACCTAATGAGTGAAAAGCCACAAGAAGCTCTTGCAGACGCAATGCAAGCACAAGTACAATTTTCCAACTGGCCCACTGCTTTCTATCTTCAGGCAGCTGCACTCTCCACTCTGGGAATGGACACAGATGCCCAGGAAACACTCAAAGATGGTTCGTCCTTGGACTCCAGAAGAATGAGGCAATAAATTTGTATAGGTTATTGAATATAGTTCTACGTAAAAAGACATTGAATATATCAACTAATTGTGGCACAGAAGTTTTCTTCATAACATTTGCTGGAGGGCAGGTGATTAATTTTTATTCTGCTCCTGTCTTCTGGGAGAACTGGTGTATCTCCCACTTTTGTGAGTTATTCTGCGAGTTCAATTGGCATCTGTGGAGATGTAGATGGAGAACTGGGACCAAATTGTTAGACAAAGTCACAAATACAAGTTTATAGTATTTATTTTTGAATTCTTTGTTTTCTTTTATTGGTTTATACCGACTTCAGTTGCAGGGGGCAGAAGGGATGTATCAAAAGATTCTTGCCATGTTCGAATGCTTATTTTCCAGCATATTGGGAAGTTCATAAATGAAAAAGTTCTGAAAACAGCGGAGTTTGAGAAATGACTGAAGGAAAGTTAATATATTCACCTAATAAGGATGTGTTTCGGCAACTTTATAAGCTGATCAAACTAGCTTATAAGCACGCTTTAGCTTATTGTCAGTTTCAGTATTCTTGTCCAAACACGTAATTATTTATTTATAAAATTAGTTTACCTAATAAGTGTTTGGATAAGTTTATAAGCTGGCCAAACTAGTTTGTAAGCATTTTTTTCACTTGTTTTCAGTTTCAAGATTTTTGTCCCAAGTATGGACTGGATTTACACCTTCAATCTCTCAAGAGAACAATATTCATCCAAAACAATCTGCCTCAAATGAAGACAGACAAATGCTACTAATACTAGGTTTTAATTAAAACTAACAATTGCCGGATTGTTAGAGTTAGAATAAGAAATACCTCACCCAAACTCTCGTCAGAATAAACACTTCATGGATGTTGAAAGGTTTCCATATCCATGATAGCCAAGGCATCTTCAAATCTTCTTCAATGGATCTCTCAAGGCTCCTTAAGCTCTTGATAGATATTAGAAGGTTTCCAAATTCATGATAACATATAGAGGATCAGAAGTTCAGAACTTCCAAAACTTGTCTAAAAATACACAATGTCATTTTACAGTCTGAGCAAATATAAAACAACCCTCCACAAATGGTTGGCAGTTTTCTGAGCTGCAGATAACTTACAAGGGGACACAGGTTAAATATATCAGAAGCAAGGGGACATAGCCACACAACTAAGCAACATGAAAATATTTGTACAGAAAGTGCAATAATGAAATATAACAGAATACACTGCACCATCACCGCTGCTTAATATGGAACATGGACACATGGAGATATTAACATGGATATGGAGGATAATTCGCTCCTGGTGGGGAAGAATTCTTTCCACATGATGTTTTATGAACAAATAAGTCATTCGTCATCTTCGTCTCTTGCATTCCCAGATACAAGTCATTTTCTCAAATAAGCATCTCTTGAGAAGTGCATGACCTGTATCTAAATGCTACCTTGCCTTGGACATAAATCAGTTACTCTGCAATTCAAATAGTAGCTGAAAATTCCCCAACACAAATATACCTCTACATCATCGCCCAGATGTCACTCAAAACAAGTTCAGCCACGACGATCTTAAACGAAATTCAGGGGAATATTTTGAAGTGAAAAAGCCATGATATGACAAAGGCAAAAATCATGCATGCAAGCAGGAAATTCATGATGCGGCGTCCATGCCAGAATCTTCGGGTTTCAGAAAGGACTAAAGGTGCACTTGATACTCCCACATTGATTATTGTAGCATTGCTGGCTTCACTTACCTGCCCTCCAATAACGTTCACTGCTGCTGCACCACAGATTTCACAAATCCTGGACCATAGACATGCAGGCAAGGATAAGTAGAGTCACATACGGAGGACGGCATACAGTTTGGTTTGGAACTGCAGACAGTTCCGTATTCTCATGTTGGCTTTTAGACGATTACCACACAATGAAAATTAAGCTAAAATCTAAGAAAAGAAATGATATAACAGAAATGGTACTTAATGTGCCTTTCCTTCCTGACCAATACGCCAATGCATAAATCAACTACAGATTTTATTTCTCCAAGCTATATAGATGTATACCTTAGCCAGACATGACAACATCATGCTTGCTCATTAATACACCAGGGGAAATGTACACCATTCCTACCCCCTAATTTTGGAAAGGTTATATTGTCCTGCCCAATAAAAGAAAACGAAATAACAACCTTGGCTTTACCAATGTCTTTGTTGAACAATAAGAAACACATCCTAGAGAACTCATGGAAACAATTGTCTATTTCCATAGTAAAAGTTTTGTATGCAACATGGCAGGCAATGAAACATGTTGGTAAACAGAAGTATAGGTGCAGTAACAGGTGAAACATTTTATGTGAAAGGAACATGCAGACGACCTCAATGGCTCTTAAAAGATCTTCTGTATTGAAGGAAATGTATGACTTTTTTCTTCCATGCTTCCGAAAACAATTCAATGATAGCTCCTAGTAGAAACTTTTTTTCTAATGAATTTGCTTTTACAACAAAAAAGTAAAAGATTAAGGACAACAAAATATATTAACAAAAGGAAAAGGAGCAGTGTACGAACAATGTGATTACTGATCCAAACATGATAAAAATGCATCGAATCCCTTTGATGCGGAGACGGAACTAATATTCATGTTCCAATATTCTTGAATGATGCATCAGAGAAAATGACAATTCTACTTTTCTTTTAAAGACATCCTTTTTAATCTAAACCAGGCCATTTAGTGGAGGACATACTTTTCAAGGTCACATATATCTAATATCCTTTTTTTCACGTTATCAACCACAGCAAAAAAGAACAGGATCTAAATTCAGATGTGCTGGTAGTGCAAAGATACTAAATTAGGAGCAGTGACGTAGTAGATATCAATCAAAATGTAGTGTTCTGAAGAACCAAAACGTTTAATACACAGTATCCAAGCAGAAGAATAATTTTCAACCTGATAAAGAAAGCCATAAAAACTGTTTGTTGGAAGCTAAATAAATAAAGTTGGAAACTTGAGTATATCTATCAGTTAACTACCTCAAAAAACTAAAACAAAGATGGAATCTTGGTTGTCCCAATGAAATTATTGGAGTTAACCACATAACAACCAAACCACTATACCACTTCACTTCATGTTCTAAACTTAACCTTATAGAAACCACAGAGGATCCTAAAATTTCATGTTCATGTACAATGAAGCCATAGAAAATTTTGTTTATACAACCCGGACGAAAGAACAAACTGGGGAAAGAGCTCTAAAATAGAAGAGAGGATTATCTGCATTAAGAAAAGGATATCAAGTGATATTTCCGTTATCATCAAGAAAAGGGTACTCTAGCAATTCCAATAGGTAGAAGTTAATCTTCTGCAGAATTCATATCACAATTCCACCAACACAAAAGTAGCCACAGAATTTCTCATCTTCATAAACACATAATTATGAGAAACACAAAGAATTATACTTCATACCATCAAGTTTTATTCGATAAATAGATTCAAAATATACAACAACATCATACCCAATGTAATCCCACAAAGTGGGATCGGGAAGGGTAGAGTGCACGCAGACCTTACCCCTACCTCAAAGGTAGAGAAGCAGTTTCCCGGTAGACCCTCGGCTCAAGAAAAAAACAGTCCAAAACAGTCCAGCAAAAGAAGTAAAGTAACAGGGGTATAAGAAACAACATCTAAACCAAAAACAACAGCTAGTAACAGAACAGAAACTACAACAAAACCATACGATAATCGGGGTACAAGAAATCAACATAAAGTAACAGAAATCGAAGGACAAGAAACTACACGAGCAATAAGAAATAGATTCAAAGAATGTTCTAACAAAAATACTAGAGCGAGTTTATGAGATTATCACATTGTTGATGAAAATAGGAGCTAGAACAAGGGCTAGAGAGTCATTGTCTTACGTGTTTCCCTTGATTTTGAACCAAGTTTCAGCACACTGTTTATGAGCAGCAGCCAAATCACCTTTACAAGAACAACCCAATTCAATAGCCATTCCACCAGACGGCTCTAGAAGTTGGTCATCATCACCAATTCCCCCACATTTCAACAAACTCAAATGACAAATCCTACAAGTTTTCTCTACTTCTTTATGCACTTTCAACTCCAATTCACCACTCTCCAAATCAATCTCTTCATCCGCCAACGAACCACACCCTCTTTTGCTATGGACCAAATTGCCCTCAGACCTCATAGAAAACCCACATTCTTCATAACGGTAAGACCCACCTGCTACAGAACCTAAAGGAGAATGCCAAGACTGGTCGGAATCGGAATCGGAGAACCGGAAGCTTCCATCAGTAGTAGTCTCACTGCTCCCTGCCATAGATGGCATCCGGCGACGGCGACGGCGCCGTCGTTGACGGCGGCGGTGACGGCCAAGATTAGCATTGTCGCCGCCACTGACATTTGCTGCCTCAATGTCAGTGTTAACAGTATCAAAAGTTGACATTTTTTCAGCTGTATTTCAGCACACAGATTGAAGAAAAGAGGGGAAATAGTTAAATGGGGTTCATGAAAACTTCATGATTTGAAGCGTGAGAGAAATGGGGTCAGAAAGAAAAGGACTTTTTTTTGACTGTTGTGAGTTGGTGCTCTTTCATTTCTTTCTTTTATCTTCTTCTTTCCTTCTTTCTCAAAATGGCATAATGCATAAATATGCACCCCCACTAACTTTGATCTTATCGGCAAGTAAGCACTCCATGCTTTCAAATTATGTTTCACGTCAGTATTGGGTAATCACGAGACACGGTAGGGTATCCACGACACATGGTGAGGATGTATTGGAGTATTTAATTATATTGGTTGTTCACGAAATACATTGCGAACGAATTGAAGTGTTTAAATTGTATGTGAAAATCAAGTTAAGGCGTCTAGACGTGCACTCTCAAAATTGATATGCTTACTTGTCAGCTGAGGCCATTAACTACAATGTGTGTATTTTGTAGACACCATACAGACGCTCAAATTTGGCCTTAGTTGTTAAGTATGCATTTTAACTTTAAGACTACATATCTAGACATCTTATCTTGGTCTTAACTACTAATTAAAAACTTCAATTCGTCTCAACCGTGTCTCTTCGACACCCGATGCTGACATGATGCATAAATTTCGATGTGTCTAGATAATTATTTTGTAAGTTGACATAGACAAGTTAAGGTGTCTAGAAGTGTATATTTAAAGTTAGAGCACCTACTTGACAAAAATTAGTTTATGTTTTTGTACTATGCACTATTTTATATGTTGAAGTGTCAATTAGGAGGAGACCCAGAAGGGGAAAAGAGTCTGTACAGGTCTTTTTCATGTGGTTCACAAGGGTCATACCGAAAGAGGAGGACATAATCTTTCCATAAAAAGCAAATTTATCTGTATTCTGAATTTCTGATTATAGCACTTTCCCTAATTTTTAAATCTAAACCTTCTTCCTTTCTAGTTTATTAAATTACACATTTTTCCAATTGAAAACTCTATGGATTTGAATTGATTTGAGATTCACGTATTAAGATAAAAAGGAACTAATTGGATATTCTGATTCAAACCAAACTTGATGTAAAGATAAATGAAAACAATTGAGTCAACGGAGTAAATCAGTAAATGGTTAACGGATCTCTCACGTAACAAACATTCTTGTTGCGTTTGGAGCTGTAGATGATAAGTTAAATTGCTTATTGAATTATTAGAAAGAGTACTATTATGGTGAAAATGAGAACTGTATACTAGAAGACCAAGACTTGTCACGATATAATATAAATGCACAATGAGTAGTACAATAAATAGGGAGATATATTAAAATTTAAAAGGAACAATCAGAAAGACTTGGCGACCTAGAGCAAATCTCTCTTCTAATAAAATGTCCATTAAAAATTTTAAAAGACCTAGTTTCAGAAAATGTGTCCACACATTTCCATCAGTTTTTTCTTAAGGCACCAGTTGCTATAACTTCATGGTAAAAGACAACAGCCTGAAGCTTCATTGGATGCTACTTCATTGGCATTATGGCACCACAAACAAAACAAAGTTGTAATGACATTGACGATTCCAGTGCTGGAAGAGTGAAGGAACTGATGATATCTGAGATCAAGGAAACAGCATCAAGCAGCTTGAACAACTGGATTAGGGGTACTTTCCTCAGCTTTCTTCATTTGATCAAGACTGCCTTCGGCCTTCTTCAGATTTGCAATGTACTTCCAGCACCTCTTATGTACTCCACTTATTTTCTTGGGTGCGTCAGCAATTGCTAAACCTGAACAGGGAGACTGATTTAATTACTTGCAGAAGACAAACATTGAAAATGGAACATTTGTAAAAAATAAAGAGAAATGATTTTTTAAGTTCATATGAAGATCTGAACAGATTTGGACAGAGTAAAACAACCTGACAAAAAATAGTCACTACTCACTAGGAAGTGTCGTTGTTAGATAATATATTAGTCTGTCACGGAGTGGAATTTAAATAACCCTCTTACAACTAATAGCATCTTAATCCTTGTTCCAATTTTTACTGCTACAGATGGATCCAAAATGCACCATTGAACTGTTAATCCTGTAGATACCAATACAATTGCCCCTACAACAAGAACATTACAGACGTTCCTCTTTTTCTCCACCTTTATTTCTAATTAACTCCTATGTCAGAAACTGGAGAGATGCATCTGGGGAAACAAATCCAAAACCAACCAATTGTTCATACTTAAAATGAGTAGGATCTAAAAGTAATTTCCATAATATGTCAAACAAGAAGTTGCTGCTTGAGTTCACCTCAAATCCTCTTTTGCAACTACCACCCAAACACTTATTCTATTACCTCTTCATCAAATAATATTAGCACATTTTTACAGTTAATTCCTTACTAATCACTCTCCTCTCCTGAAACACCTGTGGGCATACCACAATCCTTAAGAAGCATCTATGTAACTGCTTCAGCCAACATATACAAAATTAACTAGGTGGATACTTTTAGGTATTCTCAAAATTGTTCTATGAGCTGGCCTCTGCAAAAGTAGGAGAGCCTAATGATCCACAACTTATACATGTTTTCTACAACTGAAGTTCTACTATAGGTCATCTCTAAAGAGAGCTTCATCATATCTCAGCTGGTATACTGAACCAAGATAAGAAAAGAATTGGTTATTTCATTTCTATCTCAACATATCAAGCAAAAAGAAGCCATATACATCCACATTTATCCTTTGATAAGATGCCAAACAGCTCAAGGCGTTCACTTTCTTGTCTTTGATCCTCGCAATTCCTTCCTTGTCAACTTCTAAAAAGCTCTTCTATGATCCTTTTTTTTTCCTGCTGAACCTCACAACAAATTCAAAAATCAAGATAAAAATGATTCCTGAACTCCTTTTACTAGACACCCTAAGACACTTGCAATCGAGTAGATTATTTGTCAAATATAGGTAAACCATCATCTCAAGACAAAATGTCTACCACAAGTATTGTTGTGCACCATATAAGCTAGTGTCCACTCACTCTTTAAAACCAATTGTTAGCAATCCAATAGAACACCATTAACTACTAGATTGGAAGATAAAGAAAAAGAATATACAAATCCAGTTCTTGGATATAAAAAATTTAAAACTGATGACTACTATGATGCATGCTCAACAAGAAAGAATCCCAAGTGTGCTGGTAAATGGCAGATAGCAATTTCCAATCCCATAGCAAAAGATATAACGAACCAAGATGACTCCTCTTTGAGAGAGACAATTGTTGGCAGAAGCATCTTCCAAACCGAAACATACTAACATATACAGTAAACTTATGGGGTGTTTTGATGGGCTTTTTTAAGTGACTCAAAAGCTAAAAGCCAAAAGTAGGTAGCAACCTACTTTTGGCTTTTGGCTTTTATTTGTACTTTTTAAGCCTAAAGTGAAGTGCTTAAAAGCACTTTTTGTCTTTGCCAAACACCTCCAAAAATAAAAAAGTGCTCAAAAGCCAAAAGCACTAAAACTAAGCCAATCCAAACACCCTATTATTCAACTTATGTGTGCTTATTACCGGCTTATACAAACAAAGAGAAATGTGGTAACTAAACCCTTAGAAAAAATATGGATATTTGCATTGAAGTTTGCAGATCCATCATAAAAAAATACGCATCAAATCCCAAATCTGTTGGGGTCTGCTATATGTAGTTCGCAAAGCATTTTATTGTTTTATAAAAGTGGCGTTCAGGCAAACTTGTGCACACCTCAACTAATTCCACTGGGTAACTGTTACTTCCCCAGGCACGGGCACCAGAAAAGTTTGCCTAGTATTTTTTGTCTTTGCTAGGATTTGGCCCTGATCTCCCATGCTTTTCACCCACTTCATTGACTGCTACGCAACACCTTTTTACATAAACATGATGCTTTTCACCCAAGAGTGCAGTCTGAAAATCATCATCTTTTTACATAAACGTGGTAGAAGGTATAAAATTTTGGCAGGAAACTTGAACACTTATGATCATCCCAATGAAGACATCAGAGCTCAACATTTGACATGAAAAGCCCAATTCTTATGAGTATGAGCTACAAATTTGTTACTTGCACCACATAGCATTAGAACCTATCTGGACTGAAGTTCAGAGCGCAAAATTCTAATCTATAATGCTCATAAAGTTGAGAAGAACAGGCTTCAGTTTTGGTAAAATTACATTGAATTGAGGTAAAGCACCTCGTTCTATTTGTCCAGTTAAGGCTCAGCTACAAATCTTGATAATTATACAGGTTTGGCAAATTCATCAGTTTTAATCATCAAAGAACAAACAAATACATGACAAGAAGCCCAAAAACCTCACTGTCTTTATGCAGAGAGATGGCAATTCATGGAATATTCTTTTAGAAGGCATTGTCATGATCTGAAAGTGAACAACCTGCTGGAGTTATCGACCAAACTCCAGAAAGTAACAATTCATATGCAACAGAAAATAAATTGTGCTGGGGAGAAGAGGAAAAAGGGCAGTTCACAGTGAAAGAATGCTAGAAAGAAAAATCAGGAGCAACAGAATAATTACAATAGGCCATGGGAACTCATTTGGAAGACTAAGATCCTTGTAAAGCTTGCTTAGTTTAGCTGGTTAGAACTTCTGCCAGCATGTCTAACTTAAGATAATATCAGCACAAGAAGAGATTGTTTTGCGAACTACTATTTATGCAGGAACGAGGCTGGCTGAAGATGAAATTCGCCTTCTCATTTTTCTGTGAAAATAGATGTCTGGGAAACGTTCATGTGTCTCTTTGGAGTGTACTAGATGATGCCTAATCCCTATAGTCCCAGATATGCTTATGCTAATTCGGAACACCAGAGAGTTGGGAAATTTATCCAAAAGATGTGGCAGATGGTCTATTCATGCATTATTTGCATCATTTAAAGAGAGTGGAATAGAATGTTTTGATGGGATTTCAACAACCCTTCCCACACTTTGAAATATAGGTGTTTGATGAACCTTACTTATTCACATAAGCTATGTAATGTAATGTAAATAATCTGGAACCACGAGGTCTCAGGTTCAAATCTAAGCAGAGACAAAATACAACATGATTTCTTCCCATCTGTCCAAAAATACTACGTGATTTCTTCCCATTGGTGGATAGAGTTACCTAGTACATGTTGTTGGTGGGAGGTGTCTGGTATCCTGTGGTATTAGACGAGATGCGCGAAAGCTGATCTGGACAGCACCGTTATTAAAAAATAACACCAATGTACAGGAACTAACTTCTATTTTCTAACCTTTACTGCATCCACTGAAATGCTCAAAGAATGAAATCATTTACCCTAAGAAGGGAAAAAGAAAGAAAAGCTCACCATCTCTATAAGCAAGTCCCCAAGCCTTACCATGTCTACCATCCTGCAAAAACAAAACGACCCACAAAATGAAATAAAAAATACACACACATATAAACCCTTCAACCCTAGAAAGTAAACCCCAAATATACATCAATGCATATTATAACAATTACCTTATAAAGATTGATTTTTGTGATTTCATAAGAGACACCGGTCCAATGAGTCTTGGCCATGTGATAACCGAGACCCCAATTAGGCAAAAACTGCGCCACCTCAAAAAGATTCTTCTTCTTCTTCCGTTTGGGCTTTTTAGCCCCATCAGTAGATGAAGGATCCTTAGTTGGTGTTGCAGTGCTCAGATTTCTGAGGAAACTGAAAGAGGATCTGAAGAAATTCGTGGGCTGATTCACTGTAGCTGCTCTGTGTACGAGAGCATTTGCCATTTTTGAAGATAATTTTATCCAAATTTGAAATGGTTTTAGTGCAATTTTGTTTGTTCACCCTTGCGGCGGAGCTAGTTTTACGTCTCTGTTTCTATTTTCCTTCTTTCTTTTTTTCGTGAGTACAGTGTCAAAAACATACTTAAATTATTCGATTTTTTTTAGTTTTATATCTAAATTATTGAGGATGTGAGAAATACACCTAAATTATCACTCATTAATTTGAGAAACACACCTTAAAATGAATAAAAATAAATTAAAAATATTTAAAAAATGAAAAAAATAATGTGTTAGTGAAAAAGAATAAAAATATGTCACGAGAACTGATTTTTAATGGCAAGACACACCTAAAGAGTTTGTAAGCAAATATTTGTTCTAGTCAGTTTTTAGGTGTGTTTCTCAAATTAATAAGTGATAGTTTAGGTGTGTTTCTCTAACTATAAGTTATAGTTTAGGTGTGTTTCTCAAATTAAAAGTGATAGTTTAATGTATTTCTCACACTTCTATTAATCTAGGTGTGAAACTCAAAAAATGAGGATAGTTTAGGTGTGTTTTTAACACTTTACTCTTTTTTCTTTAGGTGGTAGAAGATGAGTGGGAAGAAGCAGGAAAATGGGACTTTTTTTATGAGATTGGAACCTAATTATAAGGTGATCGCTCAACTAACATTACATTTTTTTATTTCAAAAAATTACTTAATTTTATTTATTACCCAAAGATCATCTAAAAGTAATGATACTTATCTTAAAAAATTATTCGACTCTTAAACCTAAGACAAGATGGAAACCCAAAATAAATTCTTAAATTGCAATTCTAAGTTTCTAACCACCTAGGCTACGCTCCGCCGAAGTCATATTCTACATGGTTGAGCAAAAAGGTTTAACATATTACTTATCTCAATTTCCAATTTTTATTTATTTTGATAATTGTGTTATTTCACCTCCCACCAACAAATCACCTAAGGAATTGAACCTGAGACCTCATGATTTTCAACCCAACTTCACTGAACCACTAGGCCACACCCTCGGTGCTATCTCAATTTCCAATTTCTAGCAATTCAAACAACATGGCACAGTAAAATATAAATAGAAAATATGTACTATATCTTTCATTTGTGACAAATAAACAAGCGAAATAAGATTATCTATCCTATCGTATTGAATATATTTGAAATTGGTAAATATTATGGACCCATTTGGTCATATTTATTTTATTTGGTATTTTTGAAGTTGAAAATAGAGAATTGGAGTTGTGTTTGATCATAGTATTTTCAAAAATATTTTAGACTTTAAATGTGTTCTTTTATAAGTGATAAAAAAAATTGAGTGCAAAAAAAGTGAAAACACCTCAAGAGTTGTTTTTCAAAAAACAAAAAATATGAAAACGTATTCCGAAATACGTTATTTATTTTCATGACCAAATAAGTATTCCGTAATAAAGTAAAAATATATTTCAAAATATTATACATTTTCATGGCCAACCACCTACTAAGTCAAGGTACATGCTATGACTCAGTTCCTCATTTGGAATCCTTCCTTTACAAAAAGGGAAAAAGATAGAAACATAGGTACTTGCTAAGCTCCTCTATCTCTATGTCACTTGAATTTTTTCTTTCTACTCGTTGTCCACAAGAAAAACCGAACTTGAACTCAAGTAGTGGTCAAAAGTGCACTTATCTATTTTCATGCGTGAACATTTTCAATGAGATTTATGATTTCATATAATCGAAAACTGGGAAAAATAACCTTAAGTCTGCAAGTAGTAATATTTCAAGGAAGGGAATCGAAAACAAGTACTAATATTTCCAGGAACTGTGTTTGCAGTTAAAAATAACTACAAATAATTGTTCATGATGTTCTTGGATGCTGGAATAGATGGTAGTTGAGGTTACAACCACAATTGGAAAGAAAGTACTACTACAAATATCAATTTAAGTAAAATTTCAAAGCATGATCACATCAGTCATGATATGCATCTTCCTCCTCATCCTCATACTCTTCCTCATCAGCTACTGCATCCTGATACTGCTGGTATTCAGAGACCAAATCATTCATGTTGCTCTCAGCCTCGGTGAACTCCATCTCATCCATTCCTTCCCCGGTGTACCAGTGCAAGAAAGCCTTCCTCCTAAACATGGCTGTGAATTGTTCACTAACACGACGGAACATTTCTTGAATTGAGGTTGAGTTTCCAATGAAAGTTGATGCCATCTTTAAACCAGTTGGTGGAATATCACAGACTGTAGACTTAACATTGTTGGGGATCCACTCAATAAAGTATGAGGAATTTTTGTTCTGCACGTTAAGCATCTGCTCATCAACTTCCTTGGTGCTCATCTTTCCACGGAACATAGCTGAAGCTGTCAAATAACGGCCATGTCGAGGGTCAGCAGCACACATCATGTTCTTTGCATCCCACATTTGCTGAGTTAACTCAGGGACAGTCAAAGCCCGGTATTGCTGTGAACCTCGTGAGGTAAGTGGAGCAAACCCAACCATGAAAAAGTGAAGGCGGGGGAAAGGAATGAGGTTTACAGCAAGCTTTCTGAGATCAGAGTTAAGCTGGCCAGGAAATCTGAGGCAACAAGTTACTCCGGACATGGTTGCAGATATAAGGTGATTCAGGTCACCAACTGTTAGAAGATGAAGAACCATAATAAGTATGTGCAACTTTAGATAACAAAGTACACACAACATGAAGCATACAAGGTTTATGCCTATTTAAGGGAGGGAGTTAAGAGGTGATAATTGTTGTTTACAAACCTATTTTGCCTCAAACAAATGGTCAGTAAACAGTTATTGAGTATCTCTAGAGCTGTATTAGTTGACTAAACATAATATTGTTATTTGGACAAGTGAAAAATATCACCAAGTCTACATTCAACATGCAAATTTTAATCAAGAGAGCCTATATTAGAATATCACCAAGTCTACATTCAAAATGCAAATTTTAATCAAGAGAGCCTATATTAGTGAACTAAACATACTAATGTTATTTAGAAAGTGAGAAATACTACCTATGTGAGTTCAAAATGCAAGATGCTAAAAGTTATCTTAAGAGAAATCAATGCCCAAATGAGTATGCAAGTGTGATTCAATTAATTGAGGATACTTACAGCTAGGAGTTGTCAGCTTGAGGGTGCGGAAACAAATGTCATACAATGCCTCATTATCAAGAACCATGCACTCATCTGCGTTCTCCACAAGCTGATGAACAGATAGTGTGGCGTTGTAAGGCTCAACAACAGTGTCTGAAACCTTTGGAGATGGGAAAACAGAGAAAGTGAGCATCATTCTGTCTGGATATTCCTCTCTTATCTTAGAAATCAAAAGGGTTCCCATTCCAGACCCAGTCCCTCCTCCCAGGGAATGGCACACCTGAAACCCTGCATATGATATCACATATAAGGCACCGAATAATATAAAGTTACACATTAGTCATCAAAATGATATACATATATAAGTATCTTTACGCACTCCCGTTATTGCCTAGAGATTTTGAATTTCAGGTTCTAGCAGAGAATATCAGGCCAAACTTTTGTCATCTGCTCTTTCTCCTTTTTTTTATGGCTTTCTAATGAACTACTCGAATTATACTGCTGTTCTAACATATTTTTCTCAAAATCTTATGTTCATTAAGCTATCAGCTTTACCACTTTAACTTTTCTCTCACAAACGATCTTCCCCCTTTCGATATCCCAGTCATTCTCAACCTCCTTGCCTCATGAAACAAGCAAAATGGAGGTGGTAATGCTGAACCAAAAAGATCTGACTTATCATGCCACAAAATGTTAAAGAGACATCGTACCTAGTTGATTAAGTGAGGCTTTGCAAAATAATTTCTTAATTTTCTTAACTAAGATGCATAATGTTTTAAGACTTCAGATTAGATAGTTGGATTCATATATAACTGTGTACACGTGTTAACAACAAGTAATAAAATCAAATCGCATCTTAAATGCATTAAAAACAGATAGGACTGAGAAATGTGAAGAAAAAGTACAATCTATACGAATCAGAAATCATATAAGCAATTAAACAAACAGAAGACCATCACAATTTTCAGTTTCTTTACGGATAACATCTAGAACAGAATCAACCAGCTCAGCACCCTCGGTATAATGACCCTTAGCCCATTTATTCCTAGCACCAGATTGATCAAGTACAAAGTTATCGGACCGAAAGATCTGACCATAATTTCCCAGATCTAATGCTATTTTTAGTTTAAGCCTTTTGATGCTCGGTTATTTAGTTTAATTCTTCTATCTTACATGCATAAAAAAAAACAGATCGGAGCGAGAAAAGCAAAGAAATAAAACAATCTAAACAAATCAGGAATCATAAAAGCAATTAAACAACCTTGAAGGCAATCACAATTTTCAGCTTCTTTACGCACAACATCGAGAACCGAATCAATCAGCTCAGCACCCTCGGTATAATGACCTTTCGCCCAGTTATTCCCCGCACCAGACTGTCCAAAAACAAAGTTATCGGGGCGAAAGATCTGTCCAAAAGTCCCAGATCTAATGCTATCCATAGTCCCTGGTTCCAGATCCATAAGCACAGCCCTAGGAACAAACCGTCCACCACTCGCTTCATTGTAATACACATTCACCCTCTCAAGTTGCAGATCTGTGTCCCCTTGGTACCTTCCGGTGGAATCAATCCCGTGCTCCGCACATACAACTTCCCAGAACTTGGATCCGATTTGGTTGCCGCATTGGCCACCTTGAATGTGGAGAATTTCACGCATTTTCGACGGCGGAGATTGAGAAATGGGGAAAGGGGAAAAAAGGTTTGCTGGGGAGAGAAAGAGGAGTTTGAAGATTCGAAATGGGGAAAAATAATGAAGGTTAAAGGAGAAATGTAGGGCTTAAAAAGTTTGAATAAAAAAGAGAGGCTCTTGTTTGCTTACCTTAAAACCTACGGCTCTTGTTTCAATTTTAAATTTTGAATTTTGAATTTTTAAGTTTTGGCGCTTCAAGGGTATAGTGAAAGTTTTGTTGCCAACTTGTCATATAGGCTATAGCCACATATAGGGTGCGTAAAATACGGTAAGTATTGAATTAGTATCATGTATTGAAATTAAAATTTTGATATC
Organism: Capsicum rhomboideum; assembly: GCA_031232105.1. Taxonomy (NCBI): domain Eukaryota; kingdom Viridiplantae; phylum Streptophyta; class Magnoliopsida; order Solanales; family Solanaceae; genus Capsicum; species Capsicum rhomboideum. Next base: position 3,281,262 of record CP124713.1, on the reverse strand, counting down.
CAAGTTTATATTATATGATTTTTGATATGTATTTTAAATTTTTTTGAAATTCAATATTTATATTTAGAAAATACCGTATATTGCTAGTAATGTATAAAATAATAGTAGTATAAAAATAATAATTTAGACATTAGAACTTTGATTATTCTATTTTGATTGAAATATTTTTATTGTGTAATTGATTAAAAAAGAAATGTTTGTACTTTATTTTAAACATTTTTACATGTTGTCTACTTCATGTTGAGATACTAAAAAGAGATTCAAATTTCAAATACCTTCAAACATGTTATCTACTTCATTTTAATTACCGATAATAAACATGAAGTAGACAATTCACGCTCTCAGGTTGTTAATTCAAATAAAAGAGATACACGAATTGAAAAAAAAATGTTTGAAGTGCAGTCTAGTGCTAAACAGCCAAACCGTCCTAGCGGTCAAGTTTTGGATGATGCAATGCTCCTTCACAACTTCTTTAACAGCTTCAGTCGTCGCAGTGGTGAAGTTTTGGTCACTGTGATGTAATTTTTTCTTTATTTAATAATTAGGATTGAGATGGCTGTAAAAAATATATATATGTAGGACATTTATAGGTTACATAATGTGTAACAAATTTTGAGAAACAAGAAGTTCAAATTCAAGATTTTCAGTGAGGGTTCAAGTGGTTTATTGTCCGTTTGGTCATGAATAGTTTTCACTCATTACTTTGAAAAAAACTTGTTAGACATAGAATTGTTATAAATTTCCGAAATTCAAACTTGAACTATATGTTTTACAAAACTAAGCATTTAAAATCTGGTTATAGGTATACTCTGATTTTAGGATACATGTAAATTTCGTAATTGAATTAGTATTATATTTATATAGAGCCAACCTTATAGAGTTTTTCTAATTATAGAGTTTTCTAAGCCTTATTATTCTATCTTAATATTGTGTTATGAACCTGATGACTCTCTAATTCTTCTATGATTGTTTGTAAGAAAGATATGTGTTTGATTTAAAAATAAATAATATTTTATATGGAAAAGTGTCAAAAGTACCTCTGAACTATTTAAAATGGAGTAAAAATACTCTCTGTTTTTTTTTGGGGGGGGGGCTCAAAAATACCCCTCCGTTTATTTTTTTGGCTCACAAATATTCCTCACTCTAACTGAATGCCACCAGGCTGCCCATGTGAAAAAAAATCATCACATGACCACTCCACATTAGCATCCCATTTAATACCTAGCCCATTTAATACGCTATCATCTTCTACAGTTTCTTGGGTTTCTTTCTCTACAGGTTTCAGGTGAATACTCGACGATTAAAACAGGTGGGGTTTTGAAAATGATTGGTGAAGAAAGGGTTATGATGGAATCATTGATGTCCTACAACGAGCTGGTACTGACATCATTTTGATCTGTTTGGCCTTGCAAGCCGCTAGATGCCTATTTTTACAAGAGGATCAGTCAAGATCATTACATAACTAGAGGTAAGTTGGATAAAAATAAGCACTGACAGGCGACAACAGGGCATAAAGCGCGTGAACCACCTATGTTTGCAACACGTCTTTGATTAATCTGACACGAGATTACACTGGTAGTACTGCAAGATGTAAGCTATACCATATACAAATTATAGTTAAATCAACGACCTTGCATATCAAGTGTCTCATCCAAACGTTTCACTCTTTCCAATCCATCACTAATCAAGAACTGAATTCCCTGATTGTCATTGCAATTTCTGTTATTCTCCATCTCGTCTTATAATCTACCTCAAATCAGCTCTAACATGAGAAAGTGCTCTCCTTGAGATTCTTAGGACATGTCGGTACAACTTTAATACTCAGGCACGAATAAGGAAGTCCTTTAATAAGAGAGACATTCAACTTGATACCATTGGTAAGGGATGTCGAGGAGCACTTCGTACCGAAAGATGTCTGGTGCCCTCACGCGATCAAATATCTTCTTGACAAAGATTTCAGTTTTTTTTTTTTCATGAATTCAATTTGTCTGTAAGCTATATTTGCATAAATCATTATTTGATATTCATGTGAATAGTGCTTGCTTTTAAGATGTTTGATGCCCTTTAACTAGTCTAATTGAACAAGATTACCAATAGAAATGATTTGATTTGGTTAGATTGCTTTACATGAGGATTGCCTAATTCAGAATTTCCTTTAAAAATGTAAATAATTTTGACCTATGATGGACTTCACTCTTTGATGTGGCATACTTAAAGGGAGCAACGACAAGTAACCACCAAAATGAAAAATCCTAGTCACTCGTATAATATTTTTGGAGGAGTTCATATCAAATGAGGGGTACGTAGATCTGTTTTACCCTTTAATTTAAAGATGGGTCAGGTTTTTAAGACAGATCAATTTTTTAAGATGGGTCGGGGTTTTTTAAGACGGGTAGAATTTATTAAGACATGGGGTGATTTTCCACGGTGGCTGCTGATGTGGATAGGTCAGATGACGATATTTTTTCACGTGGACAGCCTGGTGGCATTTCGTTAAAGGGAGGGGTATTTATGAGCCAAAAAATAAATAAAGGGATGTTTTTGCTTTATTTCGAATAGTTCAGTCATAGTTTTGACCCTTTTCCATATTTTATAAGTAACTAGTTTAGCATACATGCTTTGCACGTGTGTCTCATGTTAATCAATAAAATTTAATAAATATGAAAGAACAAAATTATTAAAAAGTAGCAATTGACATTAAAATAACTTCAAGTTTTTAAAAGCACAAAACAACCCAAAAAATTTCTGAAGAAATACTAAATAATTCGTTATAAGAGTAGTCGAAACATATCAAACTTACTACAACAACATATCCAGTGTAATTCCACAAATGAAGTCTGTAGAGGTCCAATTTTATACCTCGTAGAGGTATAAAGACTATTACTGAAAAACATTTGAATCAACATATCCTTCAGTCATGGTAGTAAGAATGCCACCAATGAAAATATTCTATGTTTTAAAATCCGTTGGATCAGCAGATGCTTTTGGAATGATTCTTTTAATCTCAACCTGGAAAAACTCAATACCACAATTTGCAAGCCACAATATTTCAAGTACGTATAATGAGATATGATTTTCAGTTGAAGCTTAAGGAAACAGTAATACTCATCACTGCTAAGAAATAAATGAGACCCATCAAATACTTAAGAAACCGGTAATGCTCAGAACTTTTAATAAATAAAGGTTAAGGGTATTTTTTAATATTTAGTTGATCAAAATTATCGGAAAATATTTTTTCTAGAAAATAAATTCAATAAGTAACATTGCTTAATAGAAGTTGGTAAGCAATTCAATAAGCTAAGTGACATTTCACACTGATTGTGTCTTCTGCACCAGCCCATGTACCTCATCTTCACCCCACCCTTGTAGTCCCTATCCTCGCCCTCACCTCCCATAGTATTTGTCTAGCATATTATAAACAAATGCTTTTAGAATAATATTTTTTGCTTACATGCCAAACGTGCTAATTAAGTAAAAAAGCTCACTTATTTTCCTCGAAAATATTTACAAATATTTTTAGGATGATATTTTTTACATACATAACAAACACAAAAATATAAGTAAGAAATTCACTTATTTTTCTAAAATGCTTCTAATCAAACTCGAGTTAGACGAGAGGCAGGGATGTAATTTCAAAGAGGCTCGACCGGACAGAAGACAGGCCCCACTGTGATACCTCGTGCAATTTATAGTCATTAATGACCTGAAAGAAGTCACTAGCTTCTTGTTATCGAGCGTGCCTTAGTCTTAGTTTACAAGGAAGCTTTGTCGTACTTAGAAAAGGATGGTTCTTGAAAAACATTTTCTTTGTACTAAAACACACCCTAATAGGCTAATAGCTAACTCAAAGTACGTTAATGTACTATATTTCATATTAAGATACATTAAGTTTGTAAGAATAATATCATATTCACGATACAATCAAACCTCTCTATAATGTCACGTCGTTATAACGACATTTTATTATAGTGGCCTGATTTTTCTCCAGAACCGATTTTTCATGTTATATCTCACTTCTATATAATGACATTCTACCTATAACAACAATGACGTTTATTATAATGGTACACTCTTTGTAAAATTACCTCTCTATAACAGCATACTCAAATATTATGTAATAATATTTTGTAAGAAAATATATTATGTAGAAAATAAAATACCAAAATATTTATGGTAATCACTATTAATGTCATGCACACAGTAGATTTCAAGTACGAATATTTAATTTAAAGAAAAAATTGTATTTAAATGGTGCACATCAGTTATGTCATAACTTCACGATGAAAAGGCTACTAATGTTTACCTTTTTTATATGCATGCTCTTTCTAATTTTGCATACTTCTCTTTATAACAACTTAATTAGATCTGAACATCGAATGCCAATATATATATATATATAACAAAATCTCTCTATAGCAACCATGAAATCTTTGGACAAACGATGCCACTATATAAAGGTTTGACTGTATTATATTGAGTGTACATCATTCTATAAAAAATTTAAAAAATTTACCTCTACCATATTCTATATTTATTCTTTACACGGTTAGTTTCTATTAGTGTTGGAAAAAAAAGTTTATGTTTAGTAGATCATTAGCCATTATCACTATCCATGTACGAACCATTTGAAGCATTGATGCCAAGCATCTACAATATTTCTTTTTCCTCATTGACAGCTTTAGCTACAAAATATTAGCACTAAACTTTTCTGCCAAAATCTTATAGTAATTAATCTTCGATCATATTGTAGTCAGGGTGTTCATGGTTTAGTTAAAAATCAAATCAAACCGCAAATTAAATCAAATCGACTAAAAAAATTGATATTTAATTTGATTTGGTTTTAAATTTTAAAAACCGACAATATTTAGTTTGGTTATGATTCTACTAAGAAAAACTCGAAAAAATAACCAAACCAAACCGATAAATTATATATATAAATTTTATAATTACTTGAATATATAATATTAGTTTTTCATAAATAATTTTTACCTTTTAATTATTAATGTAGTTTAGTCTACTTATTTCACATGCACTAAAATACTTTAAAATCTCACTTCTTAAAAAACATGTCCAAACTCAACACTCTAAGACCAATTATCTAATTGTATATATGTGGTATGGTGTATTGTCAGTTTTAATTTTTTTTTTGCTAAGACATTCATCTACTCTTCAATGGCTTGCCCCTTTGATTTTTTTAAGGGTTGACCATTTTATTTAAAGATGTATATTGCTTCTATGGATGTTAGACATGTAAAGTGAAAGAACCTCTACAGTTATGAAACTTAAACATGCTAAAACTTCAAAATAGTGTTGAAAAATAATAGAAGATTCATATACTTTCATCTTGTGATAGTAGATAGAAATTTATTGATTCCTAGCGTTCCTAACGTTCATTTGAAATTGTTGTCACATGTCCCATTGTTTTACTAGTATCAATTTACCATTAGCTAATCATAAACCGAAAAATCGAACCAAACAAATGGTTTTTATTTTATTTGGTTTGGTTTTAGAATTTTAAAAATCGACTTTATTGTTTTGGTTATGGTTTTAATCAAAAACCGACCTAAACCGAACCATGAACACCCCTAAATTTGTAGCTCTATTCTATTGTGCTACCATAAATTACTGGTATTTTTCATAATTAAAATCTTTGTCTATAAATTCTGTATATTTTTCCTTATGACGCCATTTATTGGTTTGGATCCTCTCAAATTCTAGAAAGTAAAAAATCTCGTGTCCCTATTTAGCATGCAAAATATTTAGCCCCTTCCCCTCCCCCCCTTTTTTGTTTTATGTTGTTTAGATTGTCTAAATTTCCATTCTTCGAATTATTCCTATTTTTGTACTTGTTATATCTTATTTGGTGGTGTAACTGACAACAACAAAAAATTCCGTCAAATTTCACAAATAAAATTAGAGAAGGGTAGAATTAGAATGTACCAGAACTGATCCCTACCTCTAAGTCTAAATCTACATATTATATCAACTTGAAAAATCAAGATTAAATCTAAATATTAATATCAATAAAATACATCAATAACATACCCAGTGTATTTCCACAAAGTGGTTCTGACAGAGAAGTTTTCGATAGACCCTCGGTGAATCACTCAATTAAAATCGAAGTTCAAACGCCATAACTTCAAAGAGGACACACAAAACACGACTAAAATATGTATAATTCAATAGTGAGGGGGGAAAAAACTAACAGTGAAATTGCTAGATCAAGGAAATTGACTCTACTACCTTGTAAACCTTCACAATTCAATAGTCACAATTCCCAGACTCCTTCCTGACAACATCAAGGACAGAGTCAATAAGTTTCGCTCCCATGGTGTTGCTATCACTTATCAGCACCTGACTGGCCAAACTTTGATAACTATAATGTAGATTTAACGTAACTAACTTTATAAAGGAAAAAATGATACCATATAGAAGCCAATGACAGAACTGTTGCAGAATCTTCCACAATGCAACAAAAGGGGTTAGAGAATACAACAGTTGCCAATCGATGTACTAACGATAAAGGAAGAAGAAAAAGGTAACTCATGGCTTTGTTGTCAGACAAATGGCACAACGTATGATGCCATCAAGAAAGTAAGTCGCTAAAACTTCAACATCACCATAGAATGTTAACAATGTTTTATTTTTGGATAAACATACAAATAGTAATGTTAATATGACTATTGTGACAAATTTGTAGATGGCAGCAAACAACATCGGGTCTATGGTGGTTCTAAAGCCCGGAGAAAATCAACTGATAGCAGGAATTGTAACAGAAAGAGGTAAACATGCTTTCCATATCACATATAAATGTTGGAACTTATTCATCTAAGCAACAAACAACTTAACCAAATCTTTCTAGTTTATACTACACAATTTTGAAGCAACAGACGTTTTGTTCGATTAGATAAAATGTTGAACTTATTCATCTATGCACATTGTGCAAGACAGCAGATTATCTGCGGAAGGTAATTGTACAGGATAGGTCAACTAAATACACGAGTGGGAGATTTTATGACCGAACAGGTACCCTAGATACCGTCGTCTTCTTGGCTTATTTTGTCCATCTCTTTTCTGTTTTTCTGCTCAATATGACTACCTTTGCAACAGAGTAAGCTGATAACAGTCACCTCTGACACAAACATTCTCCAAGCAATGCAGCTAATGAGTGGTAAGTATTAATGTTCAACTCATGAAGTTGGTTATGGATTTACTAACTATGTGTTGTGACCCAAACTGACTACGTATGAACTTATGGGCTGAAAGGGGTGCATGAGACAGATCTAGTTGGGATTATTGGGCCGGTTGAAATGTTGTCAAGTTTTATTTGGGATCCAGGCCCAATCATCAATTGGTTAAATAGGACTTGGGATTAGACCGAATGGTTTATGCTTATTGTGAAATCAAATCTCTAAATGTCCTCATCCCCCTTCCTCTTGGTTTTACTTCCCATCCCCTTCTTTAGTTCTCTTCTTACTTACTTTCTGCATATTGTATTTCCGTTAATGGTTGATTTCGTATTTGTATTTCATTGTAACTCCGTTCTGTGATTATAATATAATTCAGTGTTTGTGTGTTGGAATCGGGTTGTTTCATTGGTGCTTTCATTGAGAGGTTTCTCATGGAGGACCAAATACTCAAGTATGTTGCACAATCGATTCATGGTGTTCAACAGTCCATCTCAAATGATCTTTCAGAAATTCGAAAATTGGTGCAAGAGTTGGTTGGCCAGGTAATATCATCGGAGACACAGAATCTAGTTCCGGATATGTATGTTGGTCCAGCTCCGTGCACTCTTAGGCAGAAACCATCAACGGTGGAGTTGGACCATTTCCATGGCGTGAATCCAGAGGCGTGGATTTTCCAAGCTGAAAGGTATTTCAAATTCCACGGGATAGCCGAGACTCACAAATTATCTGTTGCGTCATTTTATTTAGATGACGATGCTTTAAAATGGTTCCAATGGCTGGATCGAAATGGTCAATTTATTGATTGGAAGCACTTTACTGAGAAGTTGATTATACATTTTCAAAACCGTAACCGCTGTGCTACATATTCAACTGCAAAAATCTTCAGATCTGATTTTGCTTCTACTTTGGACGATGATCATGCCCACCAAGTGTTCGATAAATCGCCTCACGGAAACTGGTGTCATTCACACACCAGATTGTCTAGTGATACCATGAAATTCTTCACTAAAGAGAGTCATAATGATGATATTAGTGAATTTAAGGTAGCGGAGTCGTCAATCCTTGCAAGATCAGTCTCCGATACTGGGATTGTTGATGAGATCGCAACGATTAACATTATAGATGAGCTTGAAGAAGTTTCAAAGGTAAACGTCATTACCTCTTCCATGGATCCTGAATTACCAAATAGGGAGTCTGAGGAGAAAAGTGATGTTAAAGTGCAACTTCAAGGTTCAATTAGTATGGATTCAGAGTATCTGGGTGGTATTGACCTATTAAATAGAGATAAATATACCAAAGAGGAATTAGTTCCAGAAGAATTTGCACCAGTCATTAAGGTTGTTCAGTTACCTGTTCCTCTCTTTATGAATCTAGATGTGTCTGAATCCCTATCCGTCTCCAGTAGCTATAGCAAGAGCTTATTCACCATCTTCAAATCTGGTGCTCGCTCCCATGTCATTCGACCGCACAGCAAAATTGAATTACCAGGGACTATCCCATTTTGTAGTTGTGTTGACAATTGGTTCGACACTGGGCAAGATTTTGAAGTTGATTCGTGTGCTCTTTTATCGGTTGAATCTAAAGAGCTAACAGTAGTTTCACATGATGAATCATGGCTTATTCCTTTTCATGGCTGCGAGTATATGTTGTTGCATGATGAGAACTTCACGATGGCTAATGAGGTTTCATCGAATACAACGAAGTTTGTCCCTGATAAAATTTTCCTTATTGAGTTTGAAAATCCACCATGGGCTGCAGAGTTTGCTTTAATTATCAAGCAACCTCTACTACATGATTTTCAGCTTGTAGTTTTGAATTGCATAGTATTAAATTTGGAGTTGCTTGAACGGATCGTCGAGGTTGTACGAATAGCTAATGTCAGTTATTTACCTGATGTTATTTGTTTACGTATATACCGTGGCAACCTTGAACAGTTCAGTAACCCATCTTCTGATGAGGAGAGGAATCATTTTCTTGCTCGACACGCCAAAAATATCTATCCTCAATGTGGACTTGGGCTTGGCCAAAGCATGGAGGAGATGTGTATTAGGTCAGCTTATTGTTATGCCCAGCTTATAAGCAGAGTTCCATTGAACATGCTTCCTGGACTTGTCGAGGTCTTGGTGATGGTATGAACTGCTTGATTCCGATAGTCTCGGGTGCTACATTTCATGATCTTGATGCTGCAAGTGCACAACCACCAAGAGATATATTGCCTCTTTTGAGCCCACTGATGACACCGGGGAAAACCGAGATCACTGACAAGTTGTGGCAAAAGATGAACAAGATAGTTTATGATGATGAATGTGTTCTACTGGTGATGAATGCAACACAAATTGCTTTTTCAATGAAATTTTACAGCCCCTGCAAGGATTGTTCAACCATAGTTGTGGACGAATTCAAGGAAATCCTTAAGACATCAGCTTCTCGTGTTGCTAATACTTTCATTGGTCTACGTCTTTTGACCCAATTTCAGTTTAAACTTGGCCATACAGTGAATGTGGAGCCATTACTTTTGCTGGGAACTACTAGAACGTTTTGCTTCATTACATATGCTAACTCTATGACTCAAGTGTGGGATCCCGGACGACGATGGTGTATATATTTTTCCAGTTTGCTATCTACTTTTCCATTGGTAGTTCGTACTTCTTTGCCATTGCAATGGTGTTTCTCCATGGTCAACCCTTTTGATGGACAGAATAAAGAGATGTACGAAACAACCGCACGAGTAAAGAAATTGAAGTGCGACATGAAAATGGGGGGCTTGATGGTTACACTAAAACAGTGGCTTTCAAAACATGATGCTTACTGCGCTACTTATCAGAAATTTGTTTTGTTTGCAATTTCAGTTGGCACTGATTTTAGTACTGAAGGTCGGCAGCTCTTGGTTTCACCTTCACACTAAAGGATTAGCTCTCAACACATAGTCAAGCCTGGACAGAATTACCATTGTATCGTCATTGTGGCTCCACTCGAACCTTGAGGACAAGGTTCTTTTTGAGGGAGGAAGTATTGTTGTGACCCAAACTGACTACGTATGAACTTATGGGCTGAAAGGGGTGCATGAGACAGATCTAGTTGGGATTATTGGGCCGGTTGAAATGTTGTCAAGTTTTATTTGGGATCCAGGCCCAATCATCAATTGGTTAAATAGGACTTGGGATTAGACCGAATGGTTTATGCTTATTGTGAAATCAAATGTCTAAATGTCCTCATCCCCCTTCCTCTTGGTTCTACTTCCCATCCCCTTCTTTAGTTCTCTTCTTACTTACTTTCTGCATATTGTATTTCCGTTAATGGTTGATTTCGTATTTGTATTTCATTGTAACTCCGTTCTGTGATTATAATATAATTCAGTGTTTGTGTGTTGGAATCGGGTTGTTTCACTATGCTACAACAAAGTCTTAAGATTTTTTGGCAAGCGGCTTCATAGATTTTAAACAGTTTCTTTATGTCAAATAAACTCCATAGCAACAACAACAACAACATATTTGGTGTAATCGCATAAGCGGAATCTAGGGAGAATAGAGTGTAGGCAGACGTTAGGACTCAAATAATAATCCATGACAGTTTATTCAAATTACAAAATTTAATCCATGACAGTAGGCCGTGATCATATGTTATAACCTGAAAACAAATTACAAAACATCAAGGTAGTAGTATAATTATCCAATAAACTATCAAGAATAGAAGAGAGAGCTTAGCTAAACTCCCCAACCAAAAAACTCCAAAGAAAAAAAGGGAAAGAGATAGACCTTTGATTTGTCAGGCTACTTCATTCGGCGGCAACATGCTTGTTTCATCCAATTTTTCTGTCAGAAATTTTCAACTGAAAGAGAAACACGAGAAATTATATATCAAAAGGAGAGAATCCATCATCAATTGTTGATTCATAATATAATCTTCTAAACAAACCCTAACGAATGATAAACAAACCCTAAAGAAAAAAGGGAAAGAGATAGACCTTTGATTTGTCCGGCTACTTCATTTGGCGGCAACATGCTTGTTTTGTCCAATTTTTCTATCAGAAATTTTCAGCTGAAAGAGAAACACAAGAAATTATATATCAAAAGGAGAGAATCCATTATCAGTTGTTGATTCATAATATAATCTTCTAAATAAACCCTAACGCATGATATACTACTCTAAAATTTAATATGTTTAGAACTCTAATGTGCACGTGAAAGCGAAAACATGAAGAAATTAACTTCAAAGAGAATACACGAGCCGAGAGAAATTAATTCACCTCCGTAAAATTGCAAGCGGTTGTTGATAAAGCCGATTGAGGCAATTATTCTTCATAGAGTGGTAAGAAGTTCAATGTTCTTGTCAAAGTCCAATTGAAAATATATGTTAATATAGTTTTTTTTTAGTTATAAATTAACCTAAATATTTGAGGAAAAAGTGTAAAGACAATTTTAGAATTTTTAACGAAGCGTAAAAAATTTGAATCACTTTTTTAAAGTCTTTTCACTTTTAATACTCTATATTATAGATATAAATTATAGATATAGATATATTCGTGTAAGAATAAAAAGAAAAAAGAAAAAAAGCACCGAATAACTAAGCACGACGTCGTAACGTGTAAACGGTGCTTTTTCTCCGATCGGGGCTTCAAATAAAAGAGAATTCATCATTCAGTCCAAATAGGTATCTCATCTTCACTTCATTCCCTGAAAATTCATCAAATTCAGCTAACGATTAGCGATTAGCGAAGAAAAGAAGAAAATGTCGGTGCAAGAATATCTGGATAAGCACTTGCTTTCTCGGAGAATCGAAGACGCCGTCAATGCCGCCGTTAGAGCCAAAACTTCCGATCCCGTCCTATTCATTGTAACCTCCATTTTTATTTTTTCATTTTTTTGGTGATTTGTATCAAATGTAGCGTTTTCGATAACGATAAACTGTATGCTTTGGTAGTCAAATCACATGAAAGCTGTGCCTTCGATGATAACAAAGGTGAAAGGGCGGCAAATTTTGGATAGTAGAGGGATTCCAACCGTTGAAGTTGATTTGCATACCAATAAAGGCGTGTTTCGTGCTTCTGCTCCCAGTGGTGCTTCTTCCGGAATGTATGTTTTCGAAACTGTTTGTTTGTTGAACTTAAAGTAAATTTAATTAATCAGCTGCAGCTCAATCCCAAATTAGTAGATGCTTGTTTATACTTGGACCGTGTCCGAGTCAATTTGCACGCAGCTCGGCTAATTAGTAGTGCCCTCTATGTAACACAAGTCTTTAGCTGGTTAGAACTATGCAGGTATTATTAGTCGAGCTGTAATTAATCAATTCAATCCCAAGTCAGTAAATGTGTTCGTACTTTGATTGTGTCTGAGCCAATTTGCACGTAGCTTGACTAATTAGTAGTGCTATGAATCTATCTAGGATAGGTTTCGAAAGGATTAAGGGGTCGTTTGGTAATTGGTTAGAATTATGCAGGTATTAGTAATGCAAGTATTAGTTATTTCATCTTCTATTCTGCACAAGATAATACACCAATGTCCTCATAACTTATACATGTAAGTTTCTATATTGCAAATCAAACATCGTATTAATTTTATACATGAATAATTTATTTCCTAACTAGCTACCAAACGTTGTATAATTTATACATAAATTAATGTGTGAAGTTTCTTTACTAGATACCAGACGACCCCTAATCTAACAAATTGAGATTGAAATAAAATTATAGTTAGATCATGGAGTTCTAATCCTACTCACCAAAGTTGGAGCAGATTGGTTCTAAACCAAGTGTTGCAGTTACTATTCCTATATGAAATCTTCATATAGTCTCTCTTATACCTCCACTACTACGCCTTACTCCTTGGGAACTCGGCTGCATGAATACTCTAAGTCCATTCTGTTTTATCAGGTCCATTACATCATTACAAGGTAACTCAAGTAATCTATGTCCTAAAAGTTGCCAGCCAGAGGGAAATGTTCGTTTCTTCATAAAAATTGTTTGATGTGTACATATGCCTTTTTTCCTTTTTATCAAGTGCAAGTGCCCTTTCCTCTAATAAACAAAAAGAAAAAACGTTTTTGATGTGTACAAAGACCATCTTATTTTATGTGTGCTTCTGCTTGTAGTGGTGCTTCTTCGGGAATGTATATTGTTTGCTTTCTTTCTTTTCTTTGAAGTGATTTTTTTCTCTCTTTTTGTTTGTAGTCACGAATTTCAAGTTCCATGAAATTATTCATGCCTTAACACTCTTCGCAAATTTGTCTTTTTTTTTTCCTTAACAATTTTCTGTGATGCATGCAAGAGTCTTTTATCCCCTGTTCATCTTTGCTAAAACCCTTTTATATATGTGACAGGAATGAACAAGGCTCTTGATACGTTCTAGCCTTAATTCAGAATTCAGATTATAATTCTGTGTGTATCTCATTTTCACTCCTGAATAAGAGCTACCTGTTGAAAACCAAAAAAAAAAAAAGAAGATACTACTAAATAGAGGTTGGAAGTGCAATGCCGAAAATGCAAACATTTCCAGTCTCTCAGAGTGATTTTGTCTTTTTTGTGCTTGTTGCAGATTTGTATTTGAACATTTACTTAACCACTGCTATTTAAATTGGAGATAAAGCAAATGGTGTAATAATTTTTATTGTAAAATATCAGGTATGAGGCGATTGAACTGCGTGATGGAGAAAAAGGCACTTATCTTGGAAATAGTGTGAATAGAGCTGTCAAGAACATTAATGAGAAAATTGCAGTAGCATTGGTTGGTATGGATCCAACTCTGCAATCTCAGATTGATCAGGTCATGATAGACTTGGACAAAACAGAAAATAAGGTAAAGTGTTCAAACAATTAGGTGGTTATCACTGAATCTGAGTGGCTCTACATATTTTCAATTTCCTGCATAGTTTATGAATATGGAACTACCTGCACAGTTTATGATATCTTAAAATTGTCATCTTACAGTTAGCAAACATATTTTCTGGACTTCATGAGTTGCAGAAAGTGTAAAACAAGAGTTGCTATGTTGAAAGATAAAACTTTTGGAGCCTGGAGTTGGAGATGTTTTACCTAGAGGCGACTGAAGTTTTCCCTATCTTTGACATTCTCTTCCGTCCTATCCATTTGTTTGGTTCTGTCGAAGTAGTTTTTTTCCTTATACTGTTCACCAAAATCAGTGAACATAATGTGAACAATACAACTTTAGTATCATTTTCTGTTGACCATAGTTGATCAGGCTCCCTTGAGCGAGCATATGCATTTGTTTCCATCCTCTTTGTTATAGTTGTCTTTTTTGTATCTCTGTGTATATGGTTAAGAAAATATCTATCACTGGCTTTAGTAAAGTAGCCCTACGCTTCGGCTTCAAGTGTACCTTTTTCTCGCCCTCCATTCTCGTGATGTGTACTAGAATGTATTTCTTGCAATGACGATAGCTTGACTTTGTAATTGGCCTGTTCTCAAGTTCTTCATTTGTCAATATTTGCAAGTTTTATAATATTCCGTTTTCTAGGACATGTACCTTAGGTCATGGATGTGGCGTACGTACCTTAGGTCGATTCAGGACATGTACGACGGAGCGAAGACACGTGTGAGGACGGCAGGAGGAGATTCGGAGCACTTCCCTGTGCTGAATGGGCTGCACCAAGGGTCGACTCTTAGTCCTTTTTCATTCGCCTTGGTCATGGATGTTTTGACACGGCGGATTCAAGAAGAGGTACCTTGGTGTATGTTATTCGCGGACGATGTAGTGCTTATTGACGAGTCCCGGGGAGGAGTCAATGATAAGTTGGAGGTTTGGAGACAGACCTTAGAGGAGAAAGGGTTGAGGCTGAGTAGGACCAAGACAGAGTACTTGGAGTGTAAGTTCAGCGCTGTGACGCAGGAGGAGGACGTGGTAGGGAAGCTGGAGTCTCAAGCCATTCAGAAGAGAAGTAGTTTCAAGTATCTGGGATCTATGATTCAGGGGGATGGAGAGATTGACGAGGATGTCACTCACCGTATTGGTGCAGGATGGTTGAAGTGGAGGCTAGCTTCGGTAGTTTTGTGTGATAAAAAGGTGCCTCTGAAGCTTAAGGGTAAATTCTACAGAGTGGTCGTCCGTCCGGCTATGCTGTATGACGCGGAGTGTTGGCCAGTTAAAAACTCCCACATCCAAAAGTTGAAGGTAGCGGAGATGAGGATGTTGCGATGGATGTGTGGACTGACCAGGAGGGATAGGTGAGAAACGAGAGTATTCGAGAGAAGTTGGGAGTGGCTTCGGTGGACGACAAGATGCGGGAAGTGAGGCTACGATGGTTCGGGCATGTATTGAGGAGGTACACGGATGCTCCAGTATGGAGGTGTGAGAGGCTGGCTGTGGATGGTTTTAGGCGGGGTAGAGGTAGGCCGAAGAAATATTGGAGGGAGGTGATTAGGTATGACATGGAGCAGTTAGAGCTTACAGAGGACATGACCCTCGATAGGAAGTGTGGAGGGCGCGGATTAGGGTAGAGGGTTAGGGAGTAGGAAGACGTACGTTTTAGTAGGAAGGAGTGTTTGAAGGAGTGTTTGTTTGTATCTGTGCCTGCTGTTTTTAGCAGATTCTGGCTCGCATGGCTTTGGTGATGATTGTGTTTTTTTAGCAGATTCTTGCTTCTTAGCGCTGTGTTATCTATTTTTTTTATTATTTTTTTTTGATTGTTTTTTTTTGTCGGCTATTGTTATTGGTTCTGAGCCGGGGGTCTATCGGAAACAGCCTCTCTACTTCACCTGAGGTAGTGGTATGGACTGCGTACACTTTACCCTCCCCAGACCCCACCTGGTGGGAATACACTGAGTATGTTGTTGTTGTTGTATAATATTCCGTTTTCTGGACATAATAACTTCCATGCTGAATGACCTTTTGCTTTGTCCACTGTTATAGAGTGAACTCGGAGCGAATGCTATTTTAGCCGTTTCCATGGCTGCTTGCAAAGCTGGAGCTGCTGAAAAGGAGGCAAGCATACTTTCTCTGTTTTATACCTAACATGATAATGTTCACTGGATTAGGTAGCTTATCAGTGAAGAACTTCAGGTTTCTCTTCACAAACACATTGCTGATCTTTCTGGTCAAACAAGCCCGCTTCTTCCTGTTCCAGTTTTTACTCTCATAAGTGGAAGAAAGCACGCTGGAAACAATTTGGCTATTCAGGTAAACCTGCAGTCTAATGTACTTCTGCCTAGAATATTAAGACCTGCACAATGATTGCTCACAAGTTCTTCATAGTGGTGGTGACTCATTATCTTTAAAACAGTACCTATTATCAGGAAGAACAAGCCAGTGAAATGCTATTTTTTCATCAAATTTCGTTGATAAAAATATTACACATTGGTTTTGGGTTAATGATACTGGCATGTTCTCTTTTTCTTTAATTCTCTCACCAGTCCACCCACAATCTTTTTTTTTTCTTGCTTTTGCACTTGCACCCATTTTTGACATGTAGAAGGGTTGCTGACATTTGCACAAGAGAGTTTAAGATATAAAAACTACTTCTGTTGTGTGATTTGAAGAATTATAGATGTGATGCTGAAAGAAACTGGCCAGTCTCTACTTATCATAAATAGTCACTTCCAATGACCAAAAGTAAATTTAGATGAAGGTTATAAGACCTATGTTTGCTTAGAACGGTGGATGCAAATTTATTACCTAATGCATTTCCCACTATCACTTTTGTTCTCTTCATACTTTGCCACTATATTCTATCAATTTCTTCAATGTTTTGATCATCTTGATATGTCACCACTATTTTGAGCCCATAATGTTCTAAGTTGTAAATTATATCTGAAATTTGATATTGAACATCCACAGGAGATAATGATTCTGCCAGTGGGATCAAATACATTTGAGGAGTCTTTACAAATGGGTTCTGAGACCTATCATCATTTGAAGGTGAATTAATTCAACTAAAACATTTTTTTTGAGAATTTAATTCAACTAAAATATTTCTGTTAGCCCAAAGTATATATTTTGCAGCCTGTACGTGCTGGCATATTAGATACCCTCCTGTGATATCCACATGTGATACTACACAGAAGAATTCAGAGTTGGGGTTCTAGTGTAGTGGTCCAATTTTTCTTCTCGACAGTTAATACTCAGTTACTTTGAAGGAGAGTCCACTTCCAGTCCTAGAATCAAAGCAAATTGTCTTTTGAATCTTTCCTGCTGAAGAAAATCGAATGCTGTAAATTATATAAGTTTGTTGCTCTACTTCATTAGCTCGTTCAATTTTGTCTAGGAGTTAATCCAGTTTTTGTACTGTTTCTTCTATCCCCTGGATGCATCAATAAACTCAATTACTTTATCAGAAAAGAAAAAAGGCCGCTGCTTACGTTTAAATGGCAGGCAGTTATTACAGAGACATATGGTGCACATGAATGTAATGTTGGTGAAGACGGCGGTTTTACTCCCAACATCTCAAGGCAAGTTTTGACGTCTTTGTTTTATGTTTCTCAATGAAATTGTTGACCCTGAATACTGTGTTTGCAGCTTAAGAGATGGCTTGGACCTTGTTCAAAAGGCTATTGGGAGAACAGGATACAATGAGAAAATAAAGATAGCAATTGGTGTTGCTGCCACTGAGTTTTGCATAGGTGATATATTCCCTTTAGTTCAAAATCTTGCTGATTTTAGATAAGTATAATCATATGGTACTTTGTCATAACTCATAACTAGTTGGGGAAGTCTTCAGTTGATAATGCATTAAATCCATGCTCACATACATGAAAGATTAATCAGCATTGAGTGAGAGGAAAATATTTTCTGGAATCCACTTATTCACTCAATTTGTGATTTGTCTTTAGTCTTCTGCATGTAGTAGGTTAGGTGGAAATGACATAATGGCACGTCTCTTTGGTTGTGTCATTTATTTATATTCTCATTGCTGACAAACTGACTTGTGCTGTTTCAAATGTAGGTACAAAATATGATCTAGATTTTAAAACTCCAAATAAATCTGGACAAAATTTTAAATCAGGACAGGATATGATTGATATGTACAAAGAACTCTGCGCAGGTATTTTGCTATCTATTGGAACTGTGATGTGAGCTTCCTGTTATTCGATGATGCCACGTTCTCATCATTTCTTTTCCTTTTCTCACCGTATAGACTACCCCATTGTATCAATTGAAGATCCATTTGACAAGGAGGACTGGGAGCATGTCAAGTACTTTACAAGTCTTGGAATATGCCAGGTTTGTCTGGATTCTCCCTGGCGATTTGATCATGTGATTGCGACATCAGCCCTCACGACTTCTCCCACACACATACATTTACAGCGATCTCTGCTATTTGTGTCAAACATGAATTGCTTTCTGCAGGTGGTTGGAGGTGACTTAATAATGTCAAATCCTAAACGGATCAAGAGAGCCATACAAGAGAATGCTTGCAATGCCCTTCTTCTCAAGGTACCTACTCACATTTGCTGGTACTCTGCATCTTTCTTTGAAACAAACTTGTGTCCTTGCTCAGTGGCCATCCTGCACCAGTAGACCTCTTTCTCTCTATCCTGAAAGAGAGATGGTCATCATTCAAGAGAGAGAGGTTCCTGGTTCAAACTGTGACCTATCAAGGGTAAAGATTGTTCCTGGCTCCATGGCACAGGTACTGTTAGCTAGAAAAGAGGAGCATACAATGAAAATTTCCCACTCAAAAAGAGTGAAATCAATCACGTTGTAGCAAACAGTGTCAATTTGATGCAAAAAAAGGAAAAACATCCTCTATAGGAGAGCTCTCTTGAGATATATTTCGTTGCCTTAAAAAAAAAAAGGATAGGCCATATCACATAGATTGTTGGTTGAAGGTTTCGGAGATTAATCTTTATTTTATGAAGGGATACCGACTTCTTGTGATATTGCTGAAAGCAGCTGATTTATTAAAACAGAAAAAACATAGATCTTTGCAAATATATCTTTCTAACCAATCAATCATATTTGCAAAAAGGGACATCCTGGCAACTCCACACATGATATGATCATTCAGGATTTTGGTGTGGTTTCACTGTATTCTTGTTTTCCTTTGGTATAATTGAGCTTCCCTTCCCCTTCGGTTTCTTAGATTAAACTAGTCTCTCAGCATCTTACGTATTTGCAGTTCTAGGAACTCAAAGAATCTTCCCCAATAGTGAACATTTTAATTCTTTAGCCTTCAATATAATTCTGAGTTCTTGAACATAATCCTATGGATCAGATTACCCCCCCCCCAACCCCCAACCCCATGCACACACGCACACAAACAAAAGAAAAAAAAAATCCTGACTTTTTTGGCCCTCTATCAACATCCCACGGTGGAACCATTGCATATCGCCGTAAGATTTTGCTTCTCATTAGTTAATATTCAGTTGTTTGTGTTTACTGCTTTTCTCTACAACTCCTGGGCCTTTGCGTCATCATCACCACTATTGGTGGATTCCTGAAGGCTTTAGTTCCCATTAGAGATTGGTCTACTGTTTATAATTTGTGGCAACACTGGAGGAGAACTTGTTCCTCCACAACTGTCAAGGTCCATATGATAGCAAAAATGTCTCCGCCACATTTGCACTATTTTAACTTCTGACGCTACCTTATTATTACTGATTTGAGATCCTAGTAAAATATGCCATTTTGATTGCTTCCAAGGATTCTGATACTTTCTTGACTATTAGGTCCTTCAGATTTTCTCGTCGAGTCTCCTTGATAGTATCATAAATCCTTGGTGGAAATAGAACAGCATCCTTTCCTTTTATAGCTTAAACCTATTGGATATATAGGATAGTCTCCATATTAGCTGGAAATATCAAATGTAAAATATTCTCTGATGGCATGGAATGGCTGGGATACAGGTTAATCAGATTGGTACAGTGACCGAAGCAATTGAAGTTGTCAAGATGGCTAAGGATGCCCAATGGGGGGTTGTGATATCTCAAAGAAATGGTGAAACTGAAGACAGTTTCATATCTGATTTATCCGTTGGCTTAGCTACTAGTCAAATTAAAGCAGGTGCCCCTTGCCGAGGTGAACGACTAGCAAAGTACAACCAGGTTTGTTGCTATCCTATGATTGGTTATATTGTATTTTCCATGTTTAGCTGAATTCATGCACTGCTTTCAATTTTTATAGGTTTAGCTCCCCTTTAATGGCACATCATTCTTCTCTGCCATGCTCTTATTGTGCTTTGACTTTGAAAAGGACACATCTATAACATAGTTGTTTCCCTTGAACACGAGTCTTTTTACATCTTTTTTTCCTTTTTCACTTTTTCTAATTTGTAAGACTTATTGTTTATTTGCAGTTGCTTAGAATCGAAGAAGAGCTTGGTGATCAAGCAGTATATATAGGTGAAAAGTGGAGGAACTGATCTATTTTAATCAGAATTCTGGTTATGGACCTTCTTCCTGTTGCTTCCATTTAGCAGTGGCACAATCTCTTTCAGTTTGCAGCAAAATAGCTACAGTTTGAGCATTCTTCCCTCACATTTGTGATTTGACAATGCTACGGTGTCTTCTAGCTTTGCAGCTAATGATGCAGTTTGCGGGATGAGATTTTTTGTTCTATATACTTTTGAATCTAAAATTTTCCTGTATCTAGATGCATTTTTAGAAGATCGACTTAGAGAGCAAGGATAAGATATTTGAGTTCTTTTGCAACTTAATAGCGGTTTTGATCTTACAGCATAAAGGATGATTTGGCTTGCATATTGCGCATTTCTACAGCAATTAAACTAGTAATCATTTTCCCGTTCCTCTGACAAACAAATCAAATTGCATCTTTAAATAATGCCTAATGATATGAAGTTGGCTGTACTTGGTTCTAGTTTCACTCATCTTTGAGCTAAAAGATTCCTGCGTCAATGCAAATAGTATGTAATTCTGTTCTCTTCACTCAATGGAAACATTCACATCAATAATTTTCTTATACCTCTAATAATTCCAACACATACAAGAAAAATTTAAAGATGGTGGTTATTATTCAAGACAAATTATTAGCCAAGTAGGTTTCATTTTTACTGTAGACAAGAATATAGGAATCGATCCAGTGTACTACCCTGGCCAGGCACTGCTTACGGTTATCCAGGTATAAATTCACAAATCATTTTTTAACAGCAATCAAGCATTTCAGATTCTTTAATCATGTTAATGCCAATTTCTTGTATACAATTGCATAACCAAAATCCCCTCTTCACTCTTGCAACTATAATTTGAGCAGTACTACAAAAACTAGAAGCTTTATGTAAATTCAATAGAGAAGGTATTATGACCTTCTAACACCACATGCAGACAAGATAAAAGGATAAAGAGGAAAATACATGATTTCATTTGATTAAACACAAATTTAAAAGTGTCTTGCCAGTCTAAGCTAAAGCTACATATTGCTTGCCTGAAAGACTCAAATAAGTCTACATCATTCCAAACCAGCTCAAAAGAAAACTAAAAACATAAAATCAAGGCTTGGTTTCCTCTTCATCCTCTTCTATCTTAGGTGCCAGGTAATACCTAACATAGCCCATCTCAGCGATCTTGTACTCAACAACAACAGGAAGCTCTGAGGATAAGCTGATAGTTACCGTGTTCGATAATGGAGATGCTTTTGTAAAGGAGTTCAAGTATCTCAGAGCAAAAGTCAATGATACTGGCTCATTCATCTCTATAACTGTAGCTTCTTCAGGCTGTCAGTTGAAACAAATACATCACACATCAGCTTAACGCAATAATTAATCAAGAAAAATAAGCACAATAAGCAAAATGTTCTACCTTGTCAACAGTTGTATTTTGCCTGCAAACAATATTAGCAGTACCAATGTCACCTCTGGTTGAGAATTTTACGCCTTCCTTTGTCACCGAAATAACAACTGCAACAACCAATTGAAACAAAACTTAAACATCTAATCACCATTAGACAATTTACTAATCGCCACAATTATCATGAGAAGCAAATTGCACCTGTATCTCCAATGCTACTAAGGTCTTTGCAAATCCTACCAAACTCAGCAGAAGGCATTCTAACAATAGCATGATACTCTGCTTCAGGAATCCCAAGATGCTCACTGTCAATGTCCATTAGCTTCATCTCAAAATCAGCAATCTTGTCTTGAGCTGTGATCCATTACAGTCATGCAAATATCAGAATCAAATAACAAATCTAAAACAATATATCAACTTAATACACAATACTCACTCCCAATTACTCAAATCAACGTCAATTACACCAATTTCAAGCAAAATCAAACTAGTTTAAACCATTTCTATTTTTCTATACACAATATACTAATCAGTTCTAGAATTCATAATTTAGAATCTAACACTATGTCCAAACTCTTAGCACTATTAGCTTCAATTTTCCCCACATTTATAGTATAGAATCAAACACTTTGTCAAAACTCCAAAGTACTATTAGTTTTGAATTTCCTCACATTTATAGTTTAGAATCAAACACTGTGTCAAAACTTTAAAGTACTCTTAGCTTTGAATTTCCTTACATTTATAGTTTAGAATCAAACAATACATCAAATCTCCAAATCACTGTTAGCTTCAGTTTTCCTGGCATTTAAGTTTAGAATCAAACACCATGTCCAAACTTCAAAATACTGTAAGCTGCAATATTCCTCACATTTCGCATAGTAATCTCGAGTAAAAAAGTGAAGTATCAATTTTCAACTATATAGAGCAGATATAACAATCTCTAGATCCTATTTATCAATTACACAACACGATAAAACAACAAATTTGCTTCACAATAACTAGATTTGGAACTTACTTGGACTCTCAAACATGAAAGTAACGGTATCACTGCCATCGTCCGCTTTGATAGTGATGATGTCATCATTACCAGCACATTTGAGCATTTTCGCCATGTTACCAAGGTTCATCCCCATAGAAATGTTCCGGTCACAACGGTAATGCTCAAAGCCTTCAGATCGGAGCAACAGCGCCACCAGTGCCACGTGGCTGGAATCCATGGCCTGCAGAGAAAATCCGGTGGCGGAACAATCGAAGTTCGCATCGTTCACCAGATCCTTAATCGATTCTAGAACTTTCTTCAGTAAACTTCCTTGAACAAGGCGTAGTTCCAGCATCTTTTTGGGCGGGGAAATTAGGGCTAGGGTTTCGAAACGGGAGGGAAAATAGTTTTTTGAGTGAAAAATAGAGCGAAAATGACAAGGAAAAAAGGGATTAGGGTTTATATAGCTGCTGGGGAAGTGTGTTCGAGAATTTAGGGCTCCCTATTGGCGGGAAATCAATTGTCAGAAAATAAAAATAAGTTCCCGCCAACTATTTTGATTATGGGCTACTCTGGGCCCATAAATTAGTGGGGTCTGCTCTGGAAACGGCCTTTGGATTTCTTGGGCTTTAGCCCATTATAGCTTTATAATAATAGGCTGATTTATGCAAATGTCTCTTTTTAGGTTCTCATTTCAATATTAATATAGTCTTAAGTTTATTATAATCTCATATTTAAATCTACCTGTAAAACAATTGCGACAGTAAAGCTAATATTGTTTGTGCAAAATCTTGTGTAAGCCATTAGCCACTATTTATATGTAAAAAGAAACTTGTGTTATTACCTTTTTGCAAATGAGGTTAAGTTACCAATAAATTGTCCACAGTCACATGTATTTCCCTCCGGATGTAGTTAGAAGGTCTACACCAGGAAAAATTACGGGATCTTCTTGCCTTTCTTTTGTGACTTACACGTCACTTTATTTATTAGTATTATCTATTTATAATTTTAGTTAGAGGCGAATTCAGAATTTTAAAAAGACGAATGCACCATTGCTTTAAAGATAACATGTAAAATTTTATAATGACAATAATTTGGGGAACAAAAGACAATTGATAACATTATCACAAAAAATATCATCAATTTATAATTGTACTCGACGAGACTTCATATTTTGAAAACAATCTATAATAGTATCATTACTTACGGTTGTAGTTGTCTTATGCTCTATTTTAAAAACTAAACAACCATTCAAAAATTCTTCATCAATTCTATTATGTAGATCATTTTTTATGAGCTTCACGGAGAAGAATGTTCTTTCCACACTTACAATAGCAAAAGGCAAAATCAGCGTCAAATTCATAAGTAAATAAATAAGATTTCTCTGATTTAATTTTAATGGCTACTTGTTAACAATGGTTTTTGGCTCAATGAGAAGTTCTAAACCCTTTTTTTTTTTTTTTGGGGGGGGGGGGGGGGGGGGGGGAGGACATAAATGTCACTTCACCTAAAACTATTTCCACGAAATAGCCATTAATTTTGCAATTCCAAAAGGTAGCCATTTTAGGCCTTTTTGTCGCTGCTACTGCCTTCTTCTTTTTTCCAGCTCATATACCATAATGATACAGTACTGATTGACGAGACCCGGGGAGGAGTGAATGATAAGTTGGAGGTTTGGAGACAGACCCTTGAGTCTAAAGGGTTTAGGTTGAGCAGGACTAAGACGGAGTATCTGGAATGTAAGTTTAGCGATTCGAGGCATGAAGCTGATACGGTAGTGAAGCTGGACTCCTAGGCCATTCAAAGAGGGAGAGTTTCAAGTATCTGGGTCTATGATTCAGGGGAACGGCGAGATTGAGGAGGATGTCACGCAGCGTATTGGTGCAGGTGGAGGAAATTGAGGCTCGCTTCGGGAGTTTTGTGTGATAAGAAGGTGCCCCTGAAGCTTAAAGATAAGTTTTACAGAGTGGTCGTCCGCCCGGACATGTTATATGGAGCCGAGTATTGGCCAGTTAAAAACTCCCACACCCAAAAGTTGAAGGTAGCGGAGATGAGGATGTTGCGAGGGTTATGTGGACTTACCAGGAGTGATAGAGTTAGAAATGAGATTATTCAAGAGAAGTTGGGAGTGGCTTCCGTGGAAGATAAGATGCGGGAAGTGAGGTTGCGATGGTTCGGACATGTGAAGAGGAGGTGCACGGACGCCCAGGTACGGAGGTGTGAGAGGCTGGCTGGGGATGGTTTTAGGCGGGGTAGAGGTAGGCCGAAGAAATATTGGACGGAGGTGATTAGGCATGGCATGGAGCAGTTACAGCTTACAGAGGACATGACCCTTGATAGGAAGATGTGGAGGACGTGGATTAGGGTAGAGGGTTAGTGGGTAGGAAGGTGTCCGTTTTTAGCAGGGAAGAGTGTTTGCTTGTATCTTTGACTGTTGTTTCTTAGGCAGAGTCTTGTTCGCGGTTTTTTGGTGATATTTGTGATCTTGAATAACTAGTCTATAGTGTTGATCTGTGAGTGCCTTGCTTCTTCGATTATCTAGCGATGTGTTACCCCCTTTTGCTGTTGGTTTTTATGATTTTTGTTTATGATTTTATGATTTTTGTTTGTTATTATTATCGGTTCTGAGCCGGGGGTCTATCGGAAACAACCTCTCTACTTCATCTGAGGTAGTGGTATGGACTGCGTACACTTTACCCCCGACCCCACCTGGTGGGAATACACTGGGTATGATGATGATGATGATGATGCCATAATGATACAGTCCCCATGCCACATTTATATAGTTTATACAAAAAAACATATACATATATAGTTCATATACCATATTGATACAATTTTGATACCATATTGATACAGTCCTTGTACTATATATACCATATTGATACAGTTTCGACTGACCATTTTTTGAATTAGTTTGGGCCGACTGGCCATTTTTTGAAATTATTTTGGGCCGACTGGCTATTCCATGTCTAATAGCCCAAACATGAGTCATTTATTTTTTGATGGGTCATGTGGTGTCTTTTTTCCCTTTTTTTTTTTTTTTGGTGAAATATTAGAAGAAAAAAAAGACTACTGTTGCTATTAAACTGAAAAGAAAACACATGTTTTCAAAAAGAAAACCGCCCTTTGACTTTTAGCCTTTAGAAATTAAAAAAAAGAACTGTTTCTAATTGAGATTGAGGAAAAAAAAGGGTGCATGGAGTTGCTGTCGGGATTGAACCCACCACCGAGAACATAAATTGCGGCCCTGCAACCAGTGAACCAACCAGACATTGTGAACATGGGTTCCTTTACTTAGTATTTGATATATTTTTAAGAATTATACAAATAATATACCGAATTTAGTCGGATGACCACGGATTCCCATGACTCATTTTTTATACATAAATTCGCCCCTGAATTTCTAGTGTCTGGAATGATTTGTTCGTCCCTCAACTAATTTCATTGGCTCATATTTTCTTTCATCATTATAAATATCGAATAACTTCATCTATTAAGAAGACGTTTGGACATGCGATTTCATCTTGTGATTTGAAATCATGAGATGAAATCACCATAAAATCCCACATTCTCCAAAAAACTTGATTTAAAAATTTTCAAATGCAAAAATTAACCCACAAGTATATATTTTGTAAAAAAAAAAACATCATTTATATCTATCAACTATTTATTTCATATATAAATAAAATTTATAGTTCATATTATTACTATTTAAAATATTTATATCTCATATAACCATTACTCTCACCAACATAAAATTTGTTATTGCTTCAAACCAACTTCTACTTTACCATTTATTATTCACCAAATTTATTATTTTCTGACGAAATTCATTCACCAACCAAATTTATTACTACTTCATTCAAACCAATGCTTAATAATAAAAAATAATGATTTAAAGATGAAGTAAAAATGTTGGTTTGTCTTCTCGGTCATTTGATCGAGAAATGCAAGCTCAACGTGAGGAGATTGTCCTAATTATGTGGGAGGATTACATTAAAGAATAGTACACTACAATTCATGTTTAATTTTACCTTTTTTATTGAATTAAAGTTTGATCAATAAATGTTACTGTATATTTTTAGAATAACTTTGTGATAGTGTATTATACTTTTGTTATAAAACTTTGCTTATTTGGTAAGATTGTATAAAGAATTGGGGTAATTTTGATAGTTTTCATTTCGTATGAGGTTTTTATGTTTATGAGAAAAAATATAACATAAAAAGTCTAAATTGCATGTTCAAACAAAACTTTAACTTTATCTCATGATTTCATCTCTCATGACCAAACAGACCCTAAAACTTATATAGAATGAAGGTCACCTAAAATTTTATCTCCACTGAAAATTAAATTTTAAACCTAATAATTGAGAGAGAAATAATTTTTTAGCCTTTATAACTTTCTTTTTTAGTTTATGGTCCTTTTACAGAAGTTTTTTATTTTTATACATTTGAAATCTTCAATTTTTTTTTTTATACATAAGAGAATAAAAATAAGAAAATATCATTTTCTTCTATACAAATTGCAAGAAATAAGAGATCTCATTTCCTTATAATTTTAGACCCGTTTCATTAACTAACCAAGTCACACATTTGGATCCACTTCATTTAGGGCAGTCCGATTCATTAAAGCTTTTGCTATATGTAAGGTTCAGAAAAAACCCAGACCACAAGAATCTATTGTATGTAACCTCACCTTACATTTATGCAAATTGCAAGGGGCTATCTCCACCTCATTTATTTTCCAAAAAGAATTGAAATATTGAGAAAAGCCCAAAAATAAAAAGGAAAAATTACATCACAACACTAATAATCTTACCATATCTACATAAAATATCCCATACAATATCTTTTATCTAATTACATTTCATCCCATAATTTGTATGTATTTGAAGAATTATATATTCGAAAAATAATGTATTCGAAGAAACTTGTACGTGAGATAATGTATCATAATTTAATTTATGTATACTATATTTCATATGTATCCGAAGAAAAGTAGCAATTATTTGAGATTTTGTGTAAAATTAAAAGATATGAGATAGAAAGTAATTAATTTTCATAATAATAATAATAATAATAATAATAATAATAATAATGGAATTTCTGTTGTTTACCCAAATAAAAAACTTTTTTAGTTGGTCGAATAAACCATAACAAGCCGTAATGAGACAAATTGAATTCCAATTAAAAAGGATTTTGCGTCCGCTGGTCTGGAAGCTTCTTTCTGCTATTTATATATCCTTCGAGTCATCTAATTTCCAGATCCTTCGCGAATAGCAGAGAGTAAAAGACACGCAATTTGATCCTACGCCATTATCTCTTCACTGTGAGTCTTCTTTTTCTCTTAATTCTCTGCTTCGATACGAATTATCTAAAATTGTGTATATTAATTAGTTGATGAGATTTGTATGTTATTTGCGTTTATGATTTGCATTAATGTTTGATTATTTAAATTGAATTTTTGACGATCAGTTGAATTTGCAGTTACCGGATTAGATTATTATTCCGTTTAATTTTTTTTAGTGTTAGTAGGACTCCTGACATAATCCAGAAAATTAAGAGCTAAACAGGCTGGTCTCTGTCGATTTTTTGTTTACTGTGCATTCTTTGTCTTTGAGCTACTCCCGGCGTTCACTTTTTTCGCTTTAGGAGAGTCAATTTGATTAATTTTAACATTTAGTTGAATTAGATTAATTCAATATTTTGCACCCAAGGGTGTGGCCTAGTGGTTCAATGAAGTGGGGTTGAATATCATGAGGTCTCAGGTTCAATTTCCAATAGAGGCAAATATTAGGTGATTTCTTCTTATCTGTTCTTGCCCTGTTACTGGTTACTGGTGTGAGGTCGCAGTATCTTGTGGAATTAGTCAAGGTGCGTGCGGTTATCAAAAAAAAAGATTAATTCAATATTTTAAATTTTAAATTTAGATGTTCGAAAACTATACAAAAACACTATAAAGTTGCAATCCTTTCTCAACATAAGCAAAACGTGACAAGTTAAAGTGAATGGAGGGAGTGTAATTGTATGTGACTTTGTTGTTTTATGGTTTTAATATGTGAGGAATGGATGCTTTTCACGGCCATCCTTTTGATATCTGTAACCAGTGACGGGAGCACATAAATATATATGTAAAAACGTATCAATATTACAACAAATATTAGATTTGAACTTACAATTATAAAAGTACAATTAGTTCAGGTTGCTATATAATCCTTAAAGGTTGGATGCATAAAGTTTTAAATTACTTGATCCGCCTCTATCTTTATCTGTAGCCAACTGTTGTCTGTTTGATTTGACCAACTTTGATAGTGTTACATAATTTGTTATCCTTTAGTAGCCCAGGAGAACTATACTATCTACTTTTATAGTTTTTGGAAGAATAGAAGGTAAAAGACAAATTAATAGGGGGCAATATAAGATGGGATCTAGGGAACCTCCAATTTGACTCAAAAGATATACAATTGATTTTCCAGTATAGGGATGAAGTAGAGGAGAGGAGATTGGAGTTAAGAGGATTTATACAAGTCTCCATCTATTAGTTTGGAACTGTTGACAAATTAGTGATTTTGATTTGCTTGGTTTTACTTATAAATATCTACTGGGCTTGTGAGAACATCCTGTTTTCTCCTCGTTCTCCTTTATATCATTAGCCTAACCTTAACGTTTTGTTTAATGTTAATTGCAGATGACGTACTCCAGGCGGTCAAGGTATTATTTGGTCTTATTATGGGTCTTATATGGTCATTATTCCTTGTCATGTTCAAATATGACATCTATATTGCAGGTACTCTCGTTCACCTTCATACGATCCATATAGCAAGTCTGTCTCAAGGTCCAGATATGTTTCAAGGAGTCGGTCAAGGTACATGTCTGCAGTGTTCAGTTAATATGCTGGTAACTAGAGTTCATGGTTATTAAACTGTATTGTAATGGCAGGAGCTGTGATTCAAGTGATGTTGAGAATCCAGGGAACAATTTGTATGTGACTGGTCTCTCAGCCCGAGTTAAGAAGCGACATGTTGAGGAGTATTTTTCTACTGAGGGGAAGGTATTTTTGTTGTTTCTTAAGATTTCCTTTCCGTTCTCTCTGTAGTCGGCTCATATAGGTCTTTTGCACTCTATTCAAAAGAGAACAACTCTGTAGAATTTGCTCCTATGTGCATACAATATTGTTGGGGATATCAACATCATTAAATTCTCTTTTTTCTCCGGTTAGGTTGAAGATGTTCATCTTGTTGTTGACCCGTGGACCCGGGAATCTCGTGGGTTTTGTTTCGTGACAATGTCCAGCGTTGAGGAGGCTGATCGCTGCATTAAGTATTTGAATCGCTCGGTACTTGAAGGCAGAGTTATCACTGTGGAGAAGGTTGAATTTATTGAATATTTGCTCGGTTGTTGAATCTTAATGTTTGCCATTTTTTTGCTGGTATCAGCTCTTAGTTGTATCAGCATCATATATTGCTTCAGTAATTTGAGTTTGAAAGTTGTTTGCTTGTTTCGCCTGAGTTTCTTTGTCAGCAAGGAAGCTGTGTGTAGCAGCTCTTCACCAAAGTCCCAAATAACAAATCAAAACAGAACAAGCAATCAGACTTAACCAGAGGGTTGTATAGCCTTCATTTTCTTTTAATCAAGCTGCATCCTTCTTGTTATTGTTCATTTCTCATTGGGTACTTATATTGTTACATTATT
Source organism: Capsicum rhomboideum (assembly GCA_031232105.1). NCBI lineage: Eukaryota > Viridiplantae > Streptophyta > Magnoliopsida > Solanales > Solanaceae > Capsicum > Capsicum rhomboideum. The sequence continues at coordinate 3,250,709 of CP124713.1, read as the reverse complement.
ATATGCCCGCCAAAGTCTAGATTTGCTGTCTGACAATTGTCTCCTATACAGGCTAGGAGGAGAAGAGGTAGAACACCTACTCCAGGAAAATATTTGGGGCTGAGAACCGTTCGTGGTATGATATCATATTCTTACGTAAGCAATATTTGACTTGGGTTATGTCTGTGATGTCTTCTAATTTCCACCTTGTAAATGTAGTTCGTCGTGAATCACGAAATTATTCTCCTCATTCAAGGAGTCGCTCTCCTCGTTACTCATCTGAAAGCTACAGGAGCAGGAGTAGGAGTAGGTCCTACTCTCCATATTACAGACAAGAGCGTAGAGCCTACTCTCCATATTACAGAGGACGCCAGAGATCCCACTCTTCATATTACAGTCGACACCATCGTTACTCAAAATCACCTTATTCTCCTTGCTATAGTCGTGGCAGGTCTTACTCTCCATCTTTATCTCCATATAGTCGGCGTGATCGGTCCTACTCTCCAGATGACCGTTACTACAGAAGAAGCCGTTACCCTGACTATTCTCCTGACAATCATCGACGTGATCGTTCCTTTTCTCCAGATGACCGTTACTATAGAAGAAGCCGCTACCGTGAATACTCTCCTGATAGCCGTGATCTTTCCTACACTCCAGATGTTCGTTACAACAGAATGAGTCGCTATTGTGACTACTCTCCGGACAACAGTTACTATTATCGAAGGAGCAGATATCGTTCCATATCTCGGAGCATTTCACCTCGATATCGGAGGTCCAGGAGAAGCTACTCACCCAGTGTATCACCTAGGTGGTCAAATAGGAGCTATTCAAGAAGTGTTTCCGGGAGTAGTTGCTCTCGCAGTTACTCTCCTAAACCGAAGAAAAACTCCAAGAGGAGTCGCAGTGTTAGTGCATCTTCCAGATTTGTTTCAAGGTCTGTTACACCTAGGTCTTCGCCTTCATCATGAAGGACTATGCCATTAGGAAGGTTTAGTCTGTCACTCTCTGTAGCTAAGAGTTTGAAGTTGTACTAGATTGGTCTCTGAAGTAGAACTACTTAAGATAACATGTCTGCTTTCCAGCTTATGTGACTGGTAGAAATGGGGTCGGCTGTACTATCGAGTTTGTATTTTAATACATTATCTGTGATCTGCTGAGGTAATAACGTCGTATCGACTGCTGGTATATTGATATGTGCATGAGCCAGTACATATATCTTTCAATTCGCTTGTTGGCTTCTACAGGCTTTTATATGTGGGTTTTTTTTTTAAAAAAATAATTATTTTCACACCATCTGTAGGTTTTGCATTATATAGGATTTCCATCTGTATGTTTTTTTTCTGATACCATATCTGTTGCGCATGATATTTGGAGCCTTGAATTAGTTTCACACCATCTGTAGGTTTTGCATTACATAGGATTTCCATCTGTATGATTTTTCCTGATACCATATCTGTTGCGCATGATATTTGGAGCCTTGAATTAGTGGTAGTTTGCACACACACATATAGCCTCAAAGTAGTAGTAGTTATATAGGTGTTGCATTTAGCTGTTTGCCATGATTGTATGTAATTCATGTGAGCATCATGTAGTTCATGTGAGCATACTTCTTACTCCACACTGGTCGTATTAGAGTTCGTTCCTGGAGTAATACACCAGGGTGATATTTTCCTAGACAAAACTCTTCTCAGAATTACACTAGTGGTACATAATCTTGTATTTTTCTACAAATCTCATGGGATACTTGATTTTTTCTATTGTTTGCTAAAAATGGAGGGAGCCATATTTGCCCAAGTTCTCTCTACAAATAGACTATTATAAGCAACTGAAATATATATTAGATGAATTTTTTGAGGAGAGGTTTTTACTTCAACATTTCTCTAGTTTAAATGGAGTAGCATAGTCCAAGAGGATTATATATATAAACCATTACACACCCATTATCAACAAAAGAGCAATGGGTGTAATGGTACTCTAGACCAAAAAGCAAAACATTTCCACCTCCATTAAAGAGCATATATTAAACATTGCACTGTTTCTCACTGGCATAACGCTGCTCAATAGTCAATACATGTTATCTGAAAACTATCTGGTAAAAGAACCCAAAGAGGCATTTTGGTCTAGATAAATACTTCGTCACATTTTACTAGCATATTTACCAAATAATGAATGCCGCCCCTCGGCAATTAGCTCCCCAGTAGCTTTGTTTTTCACAAGTACATTTGTTCCGGAATAACCTCCTTTCTTACCTAAGACTTTACCGATGATCTCCAACTCATCCTGCGAAAATCCCAACAAAAATGCATATAACAAAGTCCGTAATTCATCAGTAAAAGGCGAATGCATATTCTTTGGTAAATATGCTAGTAAAATGTGTGGTTAGTGTGATGCACTCTTCTTTACTGAACGACATCCAAGAATGCTGGCAACATTTTAAAGGTTCAAAAAGCATCTTCTATAGCACAAGCTAGCAGAAAATAAGAAACATAGTGTGTAGGAATGTGAAGTGTGGCAAAGGTGCAAAAGAAGAGTTTGGCGTACCGAAATTAACTGCAACATTTTCCAATCCATTCAAGTTCCCATGTATCCATGAATTTCATCAAAGGATTGCCTAAACGTGAGGATAAAATTACTACAGTAGTGGTAGTTGAAAGGTAAACACAGTTTCAGCATTTTATAGCTCTCTCTCTCCCTCTCACAGCTATTCAAGTTGCAAGAGCCATTATTTCTAGTTGTTAGACCCATTATGGATATCATTCTACAAGCTGAGGGGCTTCTATCATTATAGGGGTTAAGTTTGACCCCATACTGCCTATCAGTATCACACAGATAGCCAGTGTGTAGACTGAAAGGCTAAGCAAGTGCCTTAAACCTACTTGAGATGCATGTCAAACCAACAATCCCAAGGAGTTGAATCACTACTATCTTTTGCTGAGATGTTAGTATAATGTCATGATCATCGTGCTAAAAAATATAAAACCGTTTGAAGCCTTCTATTAATTTGCCCCTCCTCAATATGCATTTAACTGGGGTTCTCAATCTAAGATGGATGCTGTGGATAACATGTTGAAAGCATACGCATATGTAAGAGCAAAAGGGAGGTGGAAGTCTTGCTCTTTAGGCATTTCATTTCTTCTCTCTTTCCTCGTTGATTTGAAATACAACACTATCGTACTAAAAAGTGCAGAAGTCTAATATAAATACTTTCACAAAATTCATGAACCAATAATGAAATCATTGAATGGAAAGAATTAGGAGTGCTTACATCAATCTTCGCACTTGAGAGAAATGAAATTGACAGGTCCACTGATACATTCGTTGGGCGACCCCCAACATTGACACACCCAGCCCCAACAGCGTCAACAAGATTGGCTATGGCACCAGGTGCTAGTTTTCCTCCTCTGTCCTACCAATTTACATCAAAGAAGCTTCAATTTCCAAGCAATAATGCAGCCAAAAAGAGAAAGAATCACCTGGAGAACCTTCTCCTGCATATGAGTAGGCAAGATATATGCATACGAGTTCACAAACAGATAATGAGATACTTGCTCCGTCCTCATTTAAGAACTCAAATCGAATAACTTCAAATTCTAAACTTTGATGTAATGTGTCTTTTATCAGGCTAACTTCCTTTTCTTCATAAGGTAAGGTTTTATAGATCTATGACCAGCAAGAAGCGTATGCTGGAGTAGCGAATCAAAATACAGTCTCAGTTAGATATAACGTAGTATGCAAGGAGTCAAAAAATTCCAACATGACCTCTAATCGTGAGAAACATTGACATCACCCATGTTATACCAAAAACAAAGCAAAAGTATATATTTGAACTTAGAACTAAGTATATTTTGTTGATAATAGAGTTAACTAAATAAAAGCATGCTCTCTCTAACAACTTAAGTGTTTAGATGAGATGGTCATACTCTTCAACACGATAACAAAAAGCAGTCCTACGATTGAATTTCACCACCACCCATTAGTAGAAAAGAACTTCCACGTGATTGGCGATCCTCAAAAGAAAAAAATCAGGCCCCCACATGAGGAGACGTATTGAAGATATAATTAATTAAATAAAAGTGTGCTTTCTATAACAGCTTATACTTTTAAATGAGATTGGTACAAACTTCAAACTTTCTCTTTTTTGTCTTAAAATCAACTTTTCAACTTTCTCCGTTTACTTCTTTTTTTTTTTTTTTTTTTAATAACTGTGGTGTTCGGACTATACCTTGACTAATTCCAGCGGATATCTGCCAGCAACATGCATTAGGTAACTCTATCCACTAAAGCTAAAACAGATGAAAAGAAATTACCTAGTGTTTTTGTCTCTGTTTGGAATTGAATCTGAGACCTCGTAGTGCTCAACTCATGTCATTGACCACTATGTCTCACACCCTTGGGTGCACTCCCTCCGTTTACTTTTACTTGTCCACTTTGAATTTGACAAGCTCATTAAGAAAACAATGATTTTACCGCACTAACTCTATTAGTAACTGAGGTTTAGTATTAGGTCTTGGAAAATAATTTGGAGAATTAGTAATTAATGTTAAGGTTAGAAAATGAAAAAATGCATATTTTTGGAATAGTGGAAAAAGTAAAAGTGAATGGAGGAAGTAATATACGACAGCCATTGTCATACGTACAGTGAGGCGAGGAGGAACTTTGAAGGTGCAAAAGACTAGACCGGGTTCAACCCGATCAACTCGGATGCCTTTGAGTGCATAACACTCGTAGAAGCTAAAATCAATGCCCGGTCTGTGAGGAGGAATCTCAAGTGATGAAACCCGGTTCAATTCTTCCTGGCTTAGTTCAAGAAATGCTTTTGCTTTATCCATTACCTCCCTCTTCTTGCTCTAGTTCAAATAGTAGTTTACAAGTATTTTTGGCCTTTTCCCATGATATGGGAAAGACTACAGATAAAAATGGAGAAGATGGTAGGTAAATGCAAAGGGCAAATGAGTTTAACGTGAACCAAACAAATTGACAACTGAGTACCAGCTCTTCGTCCAGTCCACGTGTACCACTTCTCTTTTTAGAGTATAGTCTATCTCAAAAATTATGTCACTCTGTCAAAAAATAAATAAATTATGTCACGTTTTAAAAAGAATTTACTCTCCGTCTCAATTTATTGTTTTATAAAGAATATTTTTTCACTTTTTCTAATTTAATATCTTAAAATTAAAAGACATTTTGATATAGACAAACAAATTTAAATAGAAAGTAACTTTGAAATCCTTCTTTTACTAGTCACACAGACATATTGGGTTTGTTTTAACCTATAAATTTTAAAAGTACCCCGCAATTCTTTTTTAGTTCCGTTTGACATTGATATCTGATAAATAATCTGAGGTTAGTAAAAATGGGCCTGAATGATATTATTTTCAGAAAAGTATATAGTGTGGAGTAGGCATAAGATGATATATGAGAACTATACATCTGATGAATAATATGGCATATTGATCTTGATAACCAATACAAATACTTCTCCTAATTTATCCAATGTGCTTGCTGGCTTACATCTGCTGGTGGTAGCAAAACATTTCATTGGTCTGTTACAGATTAAAAAATTTGTGTTTTCCTATTACTAATATATCTGTTGTGCATAATATTTGGGCGTTGAACTAGTGACTTTGTTTAGGTTTTGCATATATCCTCGAAGAAGGAATGTATATGTAGTGTGCAATATCTGTGGCGCAAAATATTTGAGCGTTGAATAAAAAAGTTACACGAGGCATATCTCAGTGTTGATAAAAATCAATATCAATCAACTACGCCCTAATCCTTAAACTCAGAGGGGGTCGAGAATAGTCTATATCTGAACCCCTCTATTCGAAACGATTTCAAAACCGATAAATAATGTGTATTTGAAGGCACCTATTATCAACAAAGTTGTAATAAATGCAATGGTACTCTGCACCAAATGAAAATCTTTGTATCCACCTCGACTAACATGCAAATATTTACATGGGACTTGTTCCTCACAGGTATAATGCTGCTCAATACATGTTATCCCAGCAAGAGAAAAACTATGCACCATACAGATTTTTAAAAAAGAAGCATACATGTGGTCCAGAAACTGGAAACTTAACCACATCTTCAAAGAGGCATCTTGGTCGATAGAAATACTTCACATTTTACTAGCATGTTTACCAAATAATGAATGTCGTCCCTCAGCAATGAGCTCCCCAGTCGTTTTATTTTTCACAATTACACTCGTTCCAGAATAACCTCCTTTCTGACCCAAGACTCGACCAATAATCTCCAACACATCCTGCAAAAATTCCATGCAAAGACGTACATAAGAAAGTCTGTAATCCATTAATAGAGGTTGAATGCACATTTAGAAAAATGATAAAATACTTTCAGTTCGTTCAGACCCTGCCTAAACTGCTATGACGACTAGATAAGGGGAAAATACGAGACTTGATGCAACATATCAGAAGTCTACTAGCTTAATTCATGGTATTAGCTTACCAGGAAGAAATATGTGAGAAACAATTAACTCAAATTGGATGGATAAACAGCAATAAGTGAGGTTTTGGAGAGGCAAGCAACTTGGTACGATTTTCAAATTAACCTGTGTTTTTTAAATATAAAATTTACTCCCAAAGTTTAGTGCAGTATTCACTTACACAGAAAACAGTGAGGTATAGGGGGCTTGCTGCACCGTGCTCTTCTGTAATCCAACAACAAAATGCACCTCATGAGCCATTTCTAATCACTCAACCCTCAGTGTCTACTGGAAAGCCGGTGTTTCTATCCCCTATATTGTTTTGCAGGAACTATTACATTCGTCATGCTAGTATACCAACACATCCACACAACTTACGTCCAATCTCTCATGTGTCTATAGTGCAGCCAAATTCTTACCATCACTTCTCTACTAACTCGGCTTCCCAAATAACCAACCAAACAATGCCTCCATTTCCTCTACTTATTCAAATCCAGACTAGTTCTTACTTTAACTTCCCAGCCAAATTTTAAAATATCTATTTTGATGGCACCAACCCTAGGATGTGGATTGTAAGCTTCTTTCATTGGAATTTATACTGTACCTGACTGCAAAAAAGTTGATTATATGTTAACGCATATCCTTGATGCAATGATTTGATGGATAACTGGTGGATCATAGAGGAGCAGTCTCGTGGGCAGCTTCTGCTTTGATGTCTATTGCAGGTTCCGTTCACACTAGACCTTTTTATACCGTTGATGAATTCAACAATTTGAGACAATGGTTTCTTATAGAAGCTTGTTAGAATTGAAGAGTTGAGGGCATATATTTTGATTTAACCCACTTCAAACGAATGTTAAATTGGTTCTTGCTGTATTTGTGGACAACACTAAATTGTGTTGGCAAAATCTGGAACCCAGTATGTCTCATTGATGCCAATAGGGAACAGAATTATCTTAGGTATACACTGATTCCATGTATAAACACTCCTTATATAACAAGAGCTCCAGTCATATACCCATAGCTATGCCCAGCAAAGCAAGCCTTACAGCACTGCCTAAACCCTCATCTCCTAAAACTCCGAGGCTACTCTAACCCAAAAAAATGCACCTACGAGCTTCTTAAGCAGAACCGATATTAAGGAGGATGAAAGGGTTTGGAAGGATGATGAAAAAGTTTTGGACCAAGAGTCCAGGATATAGGGAGACAGCAATGGCAGAGCTCAATGGAGTCTATGAATCTCCTAGTAAAATCAAAACTCAGGACTCAGTCAAGAGAACATCTCTAGTTATATCAGTGGACAGTGGGTTTACCCAAAATTTTGTTAGTCCCCAGCTGGTGAAACAATTGAGATTTTCATTAGTGCCTGATAAGGTATAAATGCACATGACCATTTCAAATTGACGTGTCTTGACATGTGATCAAAGGTAATGCAAGGAGAAGAGTTCTTTCGCACTTAAGAATGGTTATGTTAGTGAATGTGACCTGGTCTTGGGGACGTAATCGATTGACCTACTATCTGTCTAAAGAGCTGCATACCACATAGTAGTTATTTTTTTCTTAAAGAGGGAAAATTCATCACTGATGGACAAACTGATAAGGCAGAACTAGCTACAGCTGATGGGAAAATCTGCAAAAGAAATGCTGCAAAAGGGCATTTGTGGATGTTTTGTGCTCATTAGGATGCACCAAGAACCATGGTTGGGGAATGGTGCATAAACGTGAGAAAGGTCTTTGGTTGTTTAAATGAAGTATTATTATTTACTTTTGAACTACTTTCCTGAATTTGTGAGATCCTGATCAGCTAGTTTGTTAGCAGGACTAGTGTCATGAGAATACAGCTCATCGCTTCTTATTATTCAGCACCGTATTCACATGACTTGCAGATGATGAATGCAGAATTGGTCTATCTTCCTCTTTAGGCATTTAAATTCATTATTCTGCATTTTCCTCTTATTATTCTTTCATTCCTTGTAAATTCCGAAACACAGCATGATCATACTAAAAAGTGCAGAAATCTGATAAAAATATTGACACAAATTTCATGAACCAATAATGAAATCATTGAAGAGATAGGAAGAATAAGGAAGGCTTACATCAGCCTTCGCACTTGAAAGAAATGAAACCGACATGTCCACTGATACATTCATCGGGAGACCTTCCACGTAGACTACCGCACCCCCGACTTCATCAACTAGATTGGCAATGGCCCCAGATGCTAGTTTCCCTTCTCTATCCTACAAAGTTGCACCAAATAAACTTTAAATTCCAAGCAACAATTCAGTAGAAAAAAGTCAAAATTTAATTATAAAAACCTTCATCAGCATATAATCAGAGCAGGCAAAATATCTTCATACACCACAAAGGTCTGCGTACACTCGAGCCTCCCTAGACCCCACTTGTGGATTACACTGGGTATGTTGTTGTTGTTAAACCGTCCCCATTTATATGATACTCTTTTTTTCTCATAAGGTTAGTGTCAAAACCAGTTTGCATGGTAAAATGTTTGGGCGACAGTATATTTCAATACAATTATCCCAATATTCAAATTCTAAACTTCTATGTAATGCTTCTTTATCAACTTAACTTTTCAACAACCCCTTTAATCTTCAAATCAACTACAACTCTAATACTCTCTTCAACCATTACTTCGTGATACTCCCTCCATCCATTTTTACTTGTCCCGTCCTGACTTCACTCACCACTCAAGGAGCAATAAATAGAACGATAATTTTACTATATCACCTTTTGAATATAATAAACTCAATACTTTGGGAAATGCAGGATTTTAACATTAAAGGAAATGACTATAATTAATTACAAGCGTAAATTCAAAACTAAGTGATAAATTATCTCTTGATTTTCTAAATTAGACAAGTAAAAGTGGACATTTTTATTTCTACATATACAATGACAACATTCAAGAATTCTGATTAATTATCCTAATCAAGATTTCAACATTGAAAATGGTAAACCCACAACTCTAACTGGGAAAAATAAGGGCAAAATTGGGATTTGTCTTACAGTGAGACGAGGAGGAACTTTGAAGGTGCAAAAAACTTGACCCGGTTCAATTCGGTCAACCCGGATGCCTCTAAGCGCATAGTACTCATAGAAGCTACACTCGGTACCGAACCGGTGAGGAGGAAAGGTGAGAGACGAAACCCGGTCCGATTCAGCTTGGTTTAATTCAAGAAAAGCTTTCACTTTCTCCATTTGCTTCGTGTTCTTGGCGTTTCTCTTTGATTTTAGAAGGGTATTTTGGGTATTTTTATGGAGAAGATGATTGTAAGATGTTGATTGAAGAAGAAAAAAATGGGTAATGAGTGATGATTGATGAATATAATATATATATATATATATAGGGATTGGATGAAAACTTATGCGAGCCTCTTGGGCAAGCGGGTTTAACGTGAAGGAAACAGATGAACAAGCAAAGCATATTACGACTGCAAAATGTTTTGTTTTAACATCCCAATTTATTTGCATGGTTTTATAATGTATCTAAAAAAATGTCATATTTTTTATATTTTGAAATAATTTAATTTTATGAAAGATTTATAATTACATAAATACTAAAAATTTATTTTGGATTACAAATTTTAGAAATTTTTCTTTCTTTTTAAATTTCATGTATGTGTAATTAACAAGATAAGGAAATGAGATTGAGATGATTCAGACATATAAATAGAAGTCTGCATATACGTTAGTAGGAAGATGTGAGAGGTTGATTGTAGCAGAATTTAGGTGAAGCAGAAGTAGGCCAAAGCAAAATAAAGAAAGTTATTAGACAATACATAACAACTCTAGTGACATGGCTCTAGATAAAAGGCAATTGAGGTTGAAAATGATACTCACTTTATCTCAATTTATATAACTCATTTTTCATTTTAGTCAATCCCAAAAAGAATGACATATTTCTAATTTTAATTTTAAAATATCTATTTTACCGGAATGATTTATAACCACACAAATATCTATGACTTATTTTAGACTATAATTTTTTCAAAAAATTCTTTCCTTCTTTCTTTAACTTCATGTCAAGTCAAACTACGTCACATAAATTGGGACGGGGGGAATAATAGGTAGCAAGTGTGGTCACATTATTTGTGGGAGAGGGAGGAGCTAGCTTCTTATCCTTATTGCTGAGTATTAGTTTCTTGTTCTTTGATGTGCTAATTAATACGGAAAAGGAACAAAACTACTCTTGAACTATCCGAAATGGAGCAAGAATACCCTCCGTTTATTTTTTGGCTCAAAAATACTCCTCCATTTATTTTTTGGCTAAAAAACACCTCTCCCTTTAACGGAGTGCCACTAAGCACGCTACGTGAAAAAAAAATTGTCACATGACCACTCCACGTCAGCATCTCATTTACTTAAAAGGGCCAAAACTACCCCTGAACTATCCGAAATGGAGCATAAATATCCTCCATTTATTTTTTGGCTCAAAAATATCCCTTCGTTTATTTTTTGGCTCACAAATACCTTTCACTTTAACGGAGTGTCATCAAGCAAACCACGTGGAAAAAAATTACCACATGATCAATCTACGTCAGCATCTCATTTAATACCCAGCCGACCCACTTAACCATCCAATTAACAACACGTTTAATACCCACACCCGATTCGTCTTTAAAAAATTCGACTCGTCCTCATAAGTAAAGGGTAAAGATAGATCCACACTTCATTTCACTTGAATTCTCCCACAAACAATCGATGCAGACTAGGGATTCTGAGGAAAAAGAAAGCCCTTAATACATGGGTTGAAACTCGACCCGTCTTTATCATGTAAAAAAATATGGGAGAGTTCAACCCATGTACTAAGGGCTATCTTTTCCCTCAGAATCCCTAGTCTGCATCTTTTTTTTTTTTTTTGGTGAGAGAGGTTAAGTGAAATGAAAGGTGGATCTATCTTTTCCCTTTACTTATGAAGACGAATCGGTTTTTTAAAGACGGGTCGGGTACGGGTATTAAATGGGCTATTAAGTTGGATGGTTAAGTGGGTCGGTTGGTAGTTAAATGGGCTGGTGTTAAATGATATGCTGTCGTGGACTAGCCATGTGGTAATTTTTTTTCACGTGGTGTACTTGGTGACACTCCATTAAAATGAGGGTATTTGTGAGCCAAAAAATAATGGAGGGGTATTTTTGAGCAAAAAAAATAAAATGAGGGTATTTTTGCTCAATTTCGAATAGTTCAGGGGTAGTTTTGACCCTTTTTCGTAAATGAGATGTTGACGTAGACTAGTCATGTGACAAATTTTTTTCACCTGGTGTGCTTGGTGGCACTCCATTAAAGTGGGGGATATTTGTGAGTCAAAAAATAAATTGAGGGGTATTTTTAAGCTAAAAAACAAACGAAAGGTATTTTTGAGCCAAAAAATAAACTGAGAGTATTTTTGATCCATTTAAGATACTTCAGGAATAGTTTGACCCTTTTCCGTAATTAATATATGTTGCTGTCACAACATTAAAAAATATTCAGATTAATTATACTAATCAAAATTTAAACACTGAAAATAGTAAACACGTTAACACCGCCTAGAAAAGAAAGGGGCAAAATTGGGGATTGTCTTACAGTGAGAAAAGGAAAAACTTTGTAGGTGCAAATAACTTGACCCGGACCAATTCGGTCCAACCGGATGCCTTTGAGCGCCAAATACTCAAGAGTAATTTGGGTATTTTTATGGAGAAGAGGATTTTACCAGGTTAGTTTGAGAATAATAATTAAAAAAAATAGTAGAAAGTAATCTTTATACTAAATTGAAAAATTCAATTAAATCAAAAATAAATGGAAAAAGCATAAACACCCCTAAACTACCATCGAAATCTTAGCAACACACTTGAATTATGCGGGGTCCTATTTCCTTTGGTGCCGATGTGACATACAAAGTCTCTTAGAAACAATTGAGAGGTGAAAAAAAAATGAAAAAAATCTGATCAATATTGAACACATGTTCTTTTTTAATTGAACAGTTTATCATTAGCTAGTAGCCTAGTACACATAATTATTACACATTTAAACTTATATATATGATCAATAGAAGGATCAACTAGCATTAAAATATATTGTTTTGACTATAATATTAGACATGTAAATTTACACTTGTTAACTTATTGTATTTTGCTTTTACAAAAGATTCAGTGTGTTTCACTATCAAATAGTATGTAGTACTCCTAGTATCTTATCAATGGCAGTATTTCAATTTATGGATTGAATTTGGAAAAATATTTAAGAAATTTGATATTATTGGTATTTTTTTATTTTTTTTGGTAATAGTTATTCTTTGTTAGTCAGACAAATATGTTATTTGAATGTATTAAGTTTATATAATGTTATATGAAGTAACCAATTGAAACTTGAACTTGCACCTTATCATGTTTGCGAGGTCAATTAAGCTATATTATCTCTGTTTAGGTGTATTAAATGTGATCCATTTTCATAAATTTGACTATTAATGCTCCATACTATGCATAAAGGATTATATTAAGTCTTCAAAAATAAGGAATTATTTTGGCTCTTTTTTTTTTCGTTTCGTGTTGTTGTCATAACTATTTTACTGTTGTTATATCTCTCTCTAGCATTTTCCTTATAGAAATTCGCTTTCTATATCATCGAGATTATAATTTGATTCACAAGATTGGTCCCTCTAGGTGATCCTTTCTAACTATTTATCGTGACTTACTTATTCTTATTATTTTATTCAATCATTTATTTTATTTTGTTCGTGAAGGAGTGTCGATGCACATCAATAAAATTACTCGCAAGATAGAAGTAAAATAACATTTTTGTCAAATTGTACACGGATAGAGGTGGCTTCAGACTATGAGCTTTAACATTGAAAGATAAAGTATTTCACCCAAGAAATTTAATATTTATCATATATTTATATTAAAAATAAATTTTATATATAGTGTAATTTTTCGATAAATAAGGTAAAACTCCGTCCACTCCTCCGGCTCCCGCCAAACTTAGCATTGACCTTCTTCCCTAGGGTTATTTATGCTATTTCTTGGTCACGTGGAATCAAGACTTTAAGGCCCATATGCCAATAGAAACAAATTACATTAAAGTAAGATCTGAATCTAATTTCTGCACAGCTTTAGAGGTCTTCAGAATCATGGCATCTTCATAATAAAAATGTTACACAAAACGTTAACTGCTACCTCAATGAAAAATAAATAACTGTACATAGTACATACCCCTATGTTGGCCCAATATTTAACTATGCATTTTTAGTACTCAAATTAAAGAAAGAAACTAAAGAAATTATGCTAAAGTAGTAAGTATTCCTTCCCTTCGTCCTTAATAAAAAATATTCGATTTAAATCTTAAGGTATAATGTGTAACATTTTACCATTAATATAACATTTTCCCGGACAAAGTGCACGAATATTAATATAGACGTTACCATTTAACTTGTACCAGGTTTTAATTATTTTTTATATATATATCCACTTCAAGATAACTTTAAATATACAGTAAAAAATTTCTAAATTAATATTATTAGGACCATGAAATATTATTATTTAATAGAGGTATTACTTAATCGAAAAGTATTTTTGAGATTCAATGAAGGTTATTTTGATTACATTAAAATCATTGTATCTTACTAATTTATGTATTATATTTATCGAATTAATGTAAAACATAAATTCATTATATATAAAGTATATTTGTATCGACATTGCAAAATTCGTTTAGGTGATGGAGCCCCAAGAAATTTAAATGAATCCACTTGTGAAAATGAAATTCATGAACTTGAATAAAGTGGATGTCAATAGCTTGTTGGATTACGCAGATAAAAATGATACATGTCTAGAGATTCAGAGCTTAAAAGAAATTGTGGATAACATTGGAGAAAAATAATGTTGATGATGAAGTTGAAGACAATACAATAACTTTGGAACCATTTATGCGTAAGGAAACACTTATCGCGTCTAGAACTCTTCACAATTTTTTTGTGCAGTTCGAGAAGACAACATCGAAACTTTTGGTTGCAATAAGAAACGTTAGAGATGAGCTTCAACTAGGTTTAAATTTTAACAAAAAATACTATAATCATATTTCACTAAATTATCTTAGATATTTTTGTAATTTTAAATAATTATTAATTTATAATATTAATGGGACTCTATATTTATATAGGGATCTTTCGAAAATATATTATTTTATCGAAATTGATAATTTTTTCCACTGGCCCAAGTCGGGACAGGAGAAAAATATTATCTTAGAGAGTTTGTTAATTTACTGAGTATTAACTTAGAGAGGTTTTACTGTACGATGTTTGAAGTTGGCTAGTCTTAACAATCCTGACCTTAAAATGTTGTATCTAAAGTTTCATATAATTGAAGTTTAAATACATATGATTGAAGTTCAATTATTTTTGTCTCAGCTTATCTAATATTTACTTAAACTCTAGTCATATATGACTGAACTTCAGTCATTTTAACTTAATTTCATCTATATGTGTATGAACTTCAAACATAAATAATTGAGGTCTAATCATTTTTTACTAGAACTTCAAAATTTTACATATATACCAACTTCAGATAGAAACATCGAACAACTATGACATATCCAATGTCATTTCACTAGTAAAAGATTATACATGTACACAGACTTTATCCTTACTTCGTTGAAGTAGAGAAACCATTTTTGAAAGACCCTCAGCTCTAAGTGATTTTCTACGTTGTTTGGTCTCAAGCCGGGGTCTATAAAAAATAACCTCTCTATCTCACCTTTGAGGTAATAATATGGACTGCATATATTCTATCTTACATCCCACTACTTGGATATACTGGAGATGTTGTTGTTGCCTCAGCTCCAAGTGATTGGAACACAAAACACCAAGTAGAAAATCAAAAATTAAATTAAGGAAAAGAAAAAGTTATAAAGAGTAGGGACAATAAAGGGTTTATGAAGGGTTCTTTTGCTTATTAGTGTCTTTGGATCCCTTGTGCTCTGAAATTTTCCTGTCTAACTTGTCGGAAAAACCCAACTCCCATTCATAAATGAACCCATCATCGTATGCTGTCCCACTCGCATTCCAATGACTCGTACCACTTCCCAAACCCGTACCCGTTCCCGAACCCGCCGTCTTTCCGCTTGTTACCGCCACCCATCGGAGCCGGTCACCGGCATCTGCGCTGCATGCCTCCGTGAACGCCTCTCCGGTCTCGACTCTTCCGGTGACCCTGAACTCTCTATTGAACCCGGACTCGAACCCGAACCCGGTTTATTTTCCCCGGATCTTCGCCGTTGTAGGTCTGTTTCGGTTTCTACTGCTAGGTGTGAAGGTTCTACTAGCTGGTCGGAGCCACGTCGGAGATCTTGCGACGATAGGTCGTCGTCGTCGTACCGGAATACTCTTGTAAATCTTTTTGGAGTTGATGACGAGGTTGGTGGATCAAATGTTGAATCGAAGAACCTAAGTTTGACGAATTTGTCTGATAATGTTTGTCGGTCAATTGTTGAGCATAAAGACAGTGAAGAAGTTAGGGTTCGAGCTGATGCATTGGTAAGAATAGAGGATGTAGAAGAAGATGGAGAGCTTAAGACAATGAAAGAGTTCATCGATCTTGAATTTCATACGAAAAATCACAAATCGAAGGATTTCAGGGCGAATTTCAGGGAAGCAGCTTCAGTTTTCAGTAAGAAATTGCAGAAATGGAGGCAAAAGCAAAGGGAAAAGAAGGTTAACAGCAGAAATGTTGAAGGCAATGATGGGTTTTCAGCTGGAAATAACAAGTTGATAGGTTATAAATCGAAGGATAATCGGTCTGAGATTGGGGAATGTGTGATAGGGAGGAGATCTTGTGATACAGAACCTCGATTTTCTGTTGATGGAGGGCGATTGTCGTTGGATTGTCCGCGGATTTCCATTGATGAGCCTAGAGCTTCTTGGGATGGATATATGGTAGCTAGGACTATTCCACGGTTAACACCGATGTTATCAGTTGTTGAAAATGTGCTTTTAGGGAATGGAAATGGGTTTGATAAGCATCGAGCATCGGTTGATGGGCAAATGCAGGCTATAGTAGAAGATGAAACTAGTTCTGGTGGATCAGGGCAGTCTAATTCGGATTCTTCATCATCACAAAGGGGAAGTAGTTTTGATAGGTCGAGTTCTGTTCAGAGTTTTGGCAAGAGGACATCGGATTTAGAGCTGTCAAATTCATCTCCTGCTCACGTCAAGTTGGTTATTACAGAGAGGGAATTGAAAGATTGGCACTTGAATTCTATCAAAGATGAGCACTTGAATAAGTATGGATCGTTATCCAAGAATGGAATTGTTGGTGATAGTTGTGGCGCCAAGAAGGGGTCAAAGAAGCCTGCTCGGTGGAGAGAGGTGTTCAATCTCTTTGGTAACAAGCACAAGCTCAATAACAATAAGGGAGAAACCCGAAAAGGAGAAGGAGAAAACGTCAGTTCAGTCACTGATACTAATGCGAAGCAAGGGGACAAGGGTTATGATGATGTAAAAGAGGCTGCTCAATGGAGGCTTACACGAAGCAGCAGCATTGTTGGGGCTAGAAAATCCTGCAGCAGCTCCTACATTCCTGCTAGGAATTCCTGCAGCAGCACTTTCGATCAGCCTAGGAGTTCGTGTGACATGACTGAACTAAATTACAGTAAGAGGAAAGTTGCTGAACGTGCTGCCTCTGCTAACTTTGGCAGGGATGCTTTTGTGCTGGAGAGGAACAAGAGTGTTAAATGCTCTTCAAATGACATTGATAATGGTACGTTGCCATTTTATTTGATGCCATTGAGGACTTCTAGGAGTCGTAAATCCTCTGAGAACAAGTTAACAAAGCCCCTTCACGCCACTGGCAATGTTCTGCACTGAATTGAAAGGAAGATACTACATGTAGTTTACCACGTATCTGATTTTGTAAAAAACGATTTATCTTTGTCTCTATCGGCATACCTTGTTATTTGAATATCAAAATGCTTTCTTTATAATGGTTATCTCAAATTTTACTTTTGCTTCCCCTTGTTATTATCTTCCCTGAATGGTTCCAATTATGTTTGAAAATGGGATTAGAAGAAAATCATCTTAGTGGATGGTGTACTTTGGGTCGGGTCTCAAGGATTTGGTCAAGTAAGGCCCAGGATTATCTAACTATCAGCTGCCTTGGATGTCGCGGACCTTGATGTAGAAGTCCCGCTCTTAGCAGGGACAGGTAAGGTAGTACTTGTTGCATCTACTGCTTCTCTGTGATAGCTACTTGTGATTGACCATGTTTAGTGTTTTATGAGGATAAATACAGCTCTCATTTTCTCAAGTTGCATTATTTAGGAATCCTAGAGAAACACTGCTTTCAATTACCTTGTGCAAAGCCACTCTCCATATATCTTAGAAGAGATTATATCAACAAGTCTGAAGATATATTAGGTAGCTTTTGACAAGTTCCTCTTTCTTAAGTACATGATTCTAAACTGGAATGATCTTCTCTTTCTACCTGCATGGTCAAAGAACACCTCTCACCTGCCCGTTCTTTCTTTTTCCTTAAAACTTTTGGGATGATTTGCTACTTGCTATCGTCTTTGCATAATGATAAACTCAGCTCCTGTGGGTTAAAATGCTGCTTGTCATGTGTTTGTACCCGAATGAGTTCTTTTCGTCGAGGGATCTTCATTCATGGTCTTTCTATCTCTTCACTATCCCAGCTGCTGCATCTAGGCCAAAGTACTTTTTCCATTTCTGTAAAATTGTCTACAATAGACAATATAACACACACTACTAGTGTTTCGATGTGCACTGGCAAGCCTTGGTGAACATGCCCTTGAGACATACAGCAATGTCAATAGTTCTTTGGACCATCTCCCTGACTTATCTGTCCCTTGTCTTCTCCATATCTGTTTGATGTTAAGAAGTTTAACTAGGTCTATTCGTTGGGTAGAGGTCGGGTGTCTTTGTGCTGTTATGTTGTTCACTTATTTACAGTAATTTCTTGGAGGCAAATCACTTTTACATGTATTTTAGCATCAAGAAAGTCCGGACTTTGAACTAATGCTGCATCTCAGAGTTTTGGTTCTTGATAAGAGAACAATGATACAGAAAAGTTGTTTTGAGGCTAATTGCTTGTGAAAGGCGTCAATTTAGCGCCTATTTTGACGATTAAATGCCCTGACGAGTGGCAATATTGTGAAAGACCTGTAACAGAACAATGGAATTAGAGAAGATGTGTTGGAATCCCAAAATTGATATCAGAACAAAGGAAGAGTTGGTAGCTGAAATTTTCACTCAACCATGGAGTTTTGTCTAAATAATTCTCAATGTTTCTCTGGGTCTCATAAATGGAAATATATTTTCATCGTGTACTATTCTTTGAGATTACTCGATTTTTTTTTTTGTGATAACCATGGTGTTCGGGCCAGCTTTCGTGCACCTCGACTAAATCCACGGGATACCTGCCACCTCCCACCAGCAACAGATACCAGGTAGCTCTATCCACCAAGGCTAGGACAAATGGGAAGAATCACCTAGTGTTTGAGATTACTCGATTTCTAGCATGCAAAACTCTTATTCAAAACATTAAACATTAGAAAATGGCGACTCGAAAATTTACAACTACAAACTCAGTGTAATTCCATATGTGGGGTTTGGGGAGGGTAGAGGGCAAACAGATTTTACCCCTTCTTTGAGTAAGTAGAGGGGTGTTTCCAATAGATTCTTTGAGTCTGGACTACAAAATTTGAAAACTCAAAAAGAGGATATCGAGTCTGTAGCCAAAAGGAAATGCCGCAAAGAGCTTGCCTTGTCGTTGCAACAATTTGCACAGGTGTTTCTTTTGAGGAGGGATATTTACCTTTTGTCTCCGTTTATTATAAGTTTTACTAATTTGACAAGACTTAGTGAATAATTTTAAAGTATGCAGAATTAAGGTTGTAGTTAAAGTCATGCCTTGTTGACACAACTTATGAAAACGTGATTTTTCATTCTTTCGACTGTATACGTATAGTGTCAAGGGGTGGAAATGATCTCTCATGACCACTTACAAATTGAAATGGAAAAAAAAACAATCTTTTTGGATTTTTTTGTGCAAAACTGAATCTCTTGTAAAAAAGAGACAAAATTAAAAACAAGTTTGTAGAGGAATTCAAAACCAAATCTCCAGCTAATTTTGCACAAATTTCTTAACAAATTTCTTAAATAGGGACATAAGTTAAATACCGGCCTTATATGATCTTATTTGTACAAATCTCCCTATCAACAAGAGGAATCACATGTACCCAATGTGATGAAACGGGACCTATAAGAAATAAATGGCAGTGCTTTTTGGGAATGCATCTCAAGGGGAAAAAAGAAAATCTATTTGTGGAATTCACTTTAATTAACTATCTTCAATCCAAATTGAATGTCGTTATCATATGACAATTCCCCTTTTTCCAACTTTATATTCTTAACTAGCTTATAATTCAAATTAAAGACAAATTCAAATGGAAGCCGCAAAGTGTATATGTAACTAGCAAACAGACTACTGTTAGCCAGTGCTTTAGATATACACAATTAGGGATCGTTTGGTGTAAGGTAGTAAAACAAATAGTCCCGGGATTAAACAAATAGTCCAGGGATAAAATTTTTGGTGTCTTGTTTGGTTGTCAAGTTCGGGATAACTTATCCCGGGATTAACAATTAGTACCGGGATAAGTTATCCCTCCTTTTTGGTGGTATAATAATCCCATCATAATTTATCTTGGGATAAAGCCATGAAATGACAAAATTACCCTCCAAACCCTTTGATTATCACTTTTCACATATATATAGAAAGGTAGCTCTGTATGTATGCATATATGTTGATCTTTCCTTATAAGAAAAATATATTTGGAAAAATAGGCATGAATCTGATATATTGGCACATAATTGAACACAAGATAAATCATAGGAATGCACACATAAAAATAATTAAGCTAAATAAGATGGAGGGTATTTTTGTAAACAAACAATATATTCTTAGAAAGAATACAATGCATATTATTTTTAGTACCACAAACCAAACAGTCACTAAAAATAATACCAGGATAACTAATTCCAGGACAACTAATCCCAGCACAACTAATCCCAATATAACTTGTCTTCAAACCAAACGACCCCTAAGAGTATAAAAGAGGCGCAGTCCGGTGCCCTAAACTCTCGCTATACACGGGGTCCGAGGAAGGGGCAACTATATGGGTATATTGTGTGCAGCCTTATCATACACAATACGAGTATATCAAAAGAAACAGAAAACAAGAAAATCATAAATAATGGAACATATCGAAGGGAGATATAACAGACATTGCATGAAGCTGGATGTAAGAATCCTGTGTTTGCCATATTGTATCTTTATGAAGGAAACAGATAAGAAGCAATATACTGTCAAAAAAATCCTACAAATTGTAGGAATCAATGTATTTACCTATAGTTTTGTTGTACTATCCTGTCTGACCTCAATACATTGTATCAATATCCAAAAAATGTGACCTTTTCGTGGCTTCACAACCAATGTAAAATATGAACCCCACCCCAAAATTTTCCCAGTACTGGGAGGTAAAATATATGTCTCGCTGTGTATTCCATTTCTATGTAAACTAAAAAAGAATGTGTATTGATCCCTCCAGCATCATCGTCGACCAGTTAGGTACTTTCTCTTTACAGGTTTAGAACTAGAAGAGGCACCTTTTTTTGCTCGATTCCTTTTCCGAGAACGTTTGGAAGAACTGAATTCCTCTTCCTCCTCTTCTTCCTCTTCCTCCTCTTCCCCCCCTTCATCATCAGTGTCAATTATTTCACAATTTGACCTAGTCTGTGAGCTGATACGCTGAGGAACGTGAACATTGAAGTAATAGTTGACGATGCTTTGCCTATTCTTGGAAGGAAGATATGCTAATGCTGGTTTCAAGAAGCTTTTACCTTTAGACATCCGATTCATCTGAACGAGGGAGCTAAATATTCTTTGTTCCTTAGTGGTCCACAAGTTGGAAACTTCTTCTCCCATCTCATCAAATTTCCAGGCATTAAAGGCTGTCCCCAGTTCAGACTCCAACTTCATCCTTTCTTCTTTAACATGACTTTTAACACATTCAACAGATCCAGGGGACTCACAAGGACAATGTCCATTTCTACCTTTCCCAATCAACTTTGCGTTAACTTCCTTGTTTTCTAGGTTGTCATCTGTTGGCCATACCGGTGTACCAAGCCATTTTGAAGTGTCAGCTTCGTTCTCTTTATACTGGCGTACCATTTCAACCTTCTGTGAGTTGGCCCAATCTGGAACATCAACCTGAAACCTGGGTCCTACTGGGATAACACATTTTTCGCGATTATAGATAAAGTCCAACCATTCTGCTTTTTTCTCACTGGTCAGGGTCGGATCCGGTAGTTTTTTTGCATTCTTCATACTTCATGAGAACGCGGAAGAACAAGAGTGAATGAGTTTGTCTTCTAGTGAATATATGACTGTTTCTCAAGCTACTGAGAGTAGTATTTGGATTCAGACTTCGCTCCCCGTTTGACAGCAGTACACGTTCCTTTGCAAGCAACTTACCGCAGCCCTTCTGTACATGCCAAAAATGAGAAATTAAAAAGAGGAATGGGCAAGTGATAAAAGTTCTGAGAGTAGTACTTGGACAACAAAATAAATTGCAAAACAGTTGAATTAAAGAGAGGAAATGGGTAAGTATAGAAGTTCTAGAGGAAGTACTGGACATAAACAGAAAGCAGAGTTGCATAATAGTAAAGATTATTTAACAAAGAGCAATAGCGCATTTTCTCATTTTGACTCCCCATTCATGAGAACACTATCTCTAGCCTAGATGATGAAGCTATCAAATGAACTCAAACATAGTATCCAAAGGAATATTCTACAAGTTTTCCCTGTTCAAGTACAATGAATTTAACAAACAATGAAAGAACAATTGGCAATAGGCAATAGCAATAAATCAGGTCAAGATCAATTTCTCAACAACAACAACATACCAGGTGTAATTCCACAAATGGGGTCTGGAGAGGGTAATGATACGCAAACCTTATCCCTACAAGGTAGAGAGGCTGATCCCAATAGACCCTCGGCTCAAGTAACAACAATACAAAGCAGTTTGAATAAAGAAACAACGGGAGTGAAGAAGCCACAACAAAATGCTAAAGAAAGTATGACATCACATACTAAAATTGAAAGAGTCACTACCACAAAATAATAAGGTAATCGAAGTATTAGAAACATGAATGGAATAACAAGAAACTCCCAGAGTAATACTACGACTATTAATATGAAAGACTAATCAAGACAACACCTCAACTACCTAGCTAACCCTCTACCCTAATCCGTGTCCTTCATAATCTTCTATATAAGGTTATTTCTCGGTAAATTGAAGCCACGTCATGTCCTATTTAATCACCTCTCCCACTACTTCTTCGGTCTACCTCTACTTCTCCTGTAACCATCCATAGCCAACCTCTCACACCTCCGCATTGGTGCACCTGTGCATCTCCTCTTCAAGCTCAATTTCTGGTTTCACTTGATTCTTGGCCTTCTCCTACATTGTTGAGGTGCTCTTAACATACATTTATTAGAGCTTCTCAAGTATGATTACTCCAATTTGCAATAAATTCTAAATTTCGCTACTCAATTTTTTTTGATAATCGTGGTGTCGGGGCCAGCTTGCGTGCACCGACTAATTTCACGGGATACCTGCTACCTCCCACCAGTAACAGGTATCAGGTAACTCTGTCCACCAAGGCTAGAACATATGGGAAGAAATCACCTAGTGTTTGTCTCTGTAGGGAATTGAACCTGAAACTTCATGGTACTCAACCCCACTTTATTGAACCACTAGGCCACACCCTTGGGTTTTCACTACTCAAATTTGTGGATCACTATTCAAGATATATCCACTAACCAACCAATAAAAAAATCTGGAATATCTGACTTTTGTTGTACCAAATACACTAATATTTGAAGGATTTGAAAGACAAACAAAATGTAAATATCAAAAAGTAACTAATTGAGGGAATGAGTAATATCATATTTTCTCATTTTGTCTCCTTCATTCATGAGAACACTATCTCAATCCTTGGTGATGAAGCTATCAAATAAACTCGAACAAGGGCTCAAGTGTATTCTCTTTTTCAAATTGCTCTGAAATACTTCATTAAACTGAGGGTCTATCGAAAATAATATATCTATCTCTATGAAGTAGAGGTAAGATCTGTGTACACTCCACCCTCTTCAGATCCACTTATGAGATTACACTGGGTATGCTGTTGCTATTTTCAGGGCTCAAGTGAAATAGACCAACAAATTTTACCATAAACTCAAGTATTATAGGAAACCTAGCATCATCGTACAACTGGTTCAATCTCTGGACCCTATTCCAATAACGACAACAACAACATACTCAATATAATCCCACAAAGTGGGATCTGGGGAAGGTAGAGTGTAGTCAGTGTACACAGAACTTACCTCCACCTTAGAGGTAGAGAGGCTATTTCCGATAAATCCTTGACTCAAGAAAAAAAATAGTCCAAAAAAAAGAAGTAATAGAAGTACAAGAAATAGCAGATGGTAACAAAAACGGAAGATAGTAACATGACAGTAACTACAACACAATAATATGATGGTCAAAGTACAAGACAACAAATAATAAGATAAATTGAAAGACCCGAAACTACAGGGGCAATACTATAACTACTACTAGGGACGGATGACAAGACCACACACTGCTACCTACTAACCTTCTACCCTAATCTGTGTCCTCTACAACCTCTTATCATGTCCTGTCTAATCACCTCTCTCTAATACTTCTTTGGTCTACTTCTACCTCTCCTGAAACCATCCATATCCAGCCTCTCACACTTCTACACTGAGAATTGATGTAAAACAAAATACAAGATAGAGAGAATCAAGAAATAATTAAGAAATTGAGGGGAGATAGAGAAGAAAGAAAGAACAATCCGACAACTAAGGCAAATTAGAGAACAATCCGACAACTAAGGCAAATTAGAGACCAACAAATATAGATTTGCAATTCTCTAATTTGAAAAAACTAAAATTAAATTCAAGGAAGAAGAGAATTGAACTTATACATGAATAATCTTACCAAAAGATATTCAAGAGAGATCCAATGTAGAGATAAAGGATAAACTCACATAACTCAACAAGAGTATTCAATTAAAAATATTGTCTACCCAAAAAGTCTTTCACCTTATTCTATTTATACTTCTAGGGTTAGCTAAGATAAGAAAAGACATAAATGCCCTTAACTATATGCGCATCATACTATGATAAAAAAAAGACTCTAAAGTATAATGTTAATCTTTTCTTGTGTTGATTCTTGGTTTCCATACTAATCTGAAAGAGTCTAAACTCTTGATGTCAAGTAAAAATCCTTCCATGCAATGAGTGCTTCTTGAACTTGCATCAGGCACCCAAACATTTCCTCTTCATATGCCCAAACCATCTCAATCTCGTTTTTCACATCTTATCCTCCGTCAAAGCTACTCCTACCTTATCTCAGATATCCTTATTTTTAATCCTATATCTGCTAATATGTCCACACATCCATCACAACATCCTCATTTCTGCAACTTTCAACTTCTGAGCCCTGAGAGTTCCTGACTGACCAACACTCTGCCCCATAAACAACATAGTTGGTCTAACTACCACTCTGTAAAACTTACCTTAAGTTTTGACAGCACATTCTTATCACACAAGACTCCGAATACAAGCCTCCATTTCATCCCGACCCCATTTCCAAATTTTTTAATCCACACATTCCTCTCTACTATTAAGGTGGTGTTTGTTTCAAAAAATGGTGAAACAATTATCTTCAAATTTTCCAGTTTTTGAAAAAAGAAAAGTTTTTTCGCAATTCTTTTTGCAAAATCTGAAGAACCCCTCTGAAGCTTTTTCAAATAGAGTTCTTCTTGTACATACGAATCAGAAAAACAAGTTAGAAAAATTGTTCTTCTCTCAAAGAAATGAAGATTTTAAACCCTAACTCCTTATCGTGTTCTTCTCAAGTTTTCTCTGAAATCTACAAAGATTCAGACTTCTAAGTGTTCACTGGGGCAAATCAATTTCACGCAAAAAAAAATATAAAAAAAATTGAACAAAAAAAAAAAACATTCAATTTTCTTCTGTTTCCTCGATACAGGAGCACATTTTCTCTTTTTATTTCATATAAAGGATATTTCATAATGTGAATATCATATTCTACTTTAGGGAAATTCAACTGACATTTAAAATTTCTAATTTTATGCTACAGAGTACAGTCTATGTATATGTATATTGGTTTAAAGTTAATGAGCAATATGATCAATGTTAGTAGCATAATTAGAGAATTTCTTTTTTTGAATATCTAAAGAAGGAAAGTTCACTTGCCTTTTGTTTTCTCAACAATTGTCAAAATGGGACCAAGTTGCTTGCCAATCTACACCCTCTTGGGAGAAAAAAAAAGAAGAGAAAAGGAGTAAATAAAATGTGAAGAAAGAATTTTTTTTTTTGAAAGACATTCAATAAGAAGAAATAGAAAAGAGAAGGATGCTTTTATCCAACCCAAGTGAAGCCTTTAGTTTCCTTGTGATTTTTGGGTTGTCACAATGGAGGATTGGATATGTAGGAACATCTATTTATAGTAGGATGGGAAAAGGGTATATATGGAAATGCAAAAGTAATTGAGTTAAAAGATATTTATAGGTCGAATTACGGGGTAGTTTGAAATTTTGCAAAATAAGATTTAATTAAAATACTTAAAATAAAACTGTCAAAATGAGTTTGGCACATGAAATCAATCTAATTCAATCACCAGTTTGGTGTGGTCGGGCTGACATTTTCCTTGCTCATTTAAATTAGGACTCTTCAGCCCATCCCAAGTCAGTCTGTCTTGGACTAATTCGTGGGTTAAAACATGAAATTTAAATGCATAAAATTACGCCTGGTATCCTCCAATATTCAGTCTTGAATTTTTGTCCTCCAAATATCTGGTCTTGAATTTTTGCCCCCTAAAATGTGTGGTCTTGAATTTTTGTCCCGCTAAATAAGTTTTAATGTTTGCCTATAAGGCAGAACTTATGGTCAATTGAGCAGGTTCGTTGTCTTGAAATGCCATATATGTCTGCCTTATAGGCAAGAGTTAGAACGACTGTCTTATGGTGAACATATCTAAGTTCTAACTTTTGCTAAGGCAAAACTTCTGATCAATTGTGCAGTTTCACTATCTTGAAATGTCATGAATATCTTCCTTATGGGTAAGAGTTAGAACGTCTACCTTATGTGCAAAATTTATTAAGGACGGGCAAAAAATCAAGACCACTTCTTAAGGAGGTTATTTTTATAAGACTTTTTATAGGAGACAAAATATCAAGATCAGTTTATTTTAGGGTCATTTCTGAACTTAATCCATTTCAATGGACAACTGAAAATTCTTATATAAATTTTTTAAAGAATAATTTCAGTTGTTAAGAGAGTAACCATCAATATTTGATTTATAACAACTATGTTTTTAAGAGAAAGTCTTAAGGGTTATCCAACGACTTGAGTAGGGTCTGTTAGAAAAAAATCTGTAAATACTTTAGGCATTCTTGTTGTATTATGCAAGCTGGTTAAATGAAGCCAAAAACTTTATACTTCCTCCCTTGTATTCAAGAAAAGAATGATTGATAGAGATCGTTACGCTTCAAATTTTTTTAGCATTTGGTATCAAAACCAATTGTCTTAGTAGCATATGGAGAACTTGAATTTTTAAAGATTGAAAATGAATAATCTTATGATTGAGATGACTGTTAATTAGATTAATTATGAGAAAGTTGTATTAGAGAAGACTTCTTGTTTTAAAAACTTGAAACAAAGTAATTATAATGAGAAGAAAGATACACTGAGAAAGCTTTAAAAAAGGGGGTCATTGCAAAACTCCTACCATTTCTATTTTACTAGTTAACCAATTATGATGTTTTAATAGTTAAAGAGTCCAAAGACTTGGATACCATGACCACAGAAGAGCTTATTGGTTCTTTGCAAGTTAATAAAGAAAAATTGAAGAACCTAAAATTAAGAATTATAAGACTTGTTAACATAGATAGATGAAACCTCTCCTTTTTACAATTCTGACTAGTTTGATTGAGCTAACTTTGGATATTTCTTCTCAATGATAATGTACAAAGTTTGATATGTCAAAATTAACTTATAACTTTTCGCATATCAACTATTAGTAGAGACAAAGTTTAATTAAAAAAAATATTACACATCTTTTCATGAGTGATGAATCTAGTTTAAAGCGGTTTTTGAAAACTTAAGTTAGATTTATCTTAAGTACATGAATGTTCTTAGTTTATGTATTAGGAAATTAATGTAAGATTATATGTATTCTTGTGTTCATGAACTAAGAAATAGGAAATTACAAGAAATAAATGAAGGTAATTATATTAGATTAGGTATACTCTAGAAGAAGTCCTATATATAGTTAGATATGGTAGCCCTATTTGTAATCAAGTCAAGTAAAGTAACCAAGTGTTTTTTTCTCCTCTTATCTTTAAGAGATATAAAACATAACAAATTAGAGCATTAATTTTCTACTTAAACAATGAATAAACAAAAAGTGTTTATAGATAGTACAAAATTAGAGATAAAGAGAAGTTCTACAGAATGACAGTCCGACCGGCTATGTTGTATGGTGCAGAGTGTCGGCCAATCAAGAGATCCCATATCCAAAAGTTAAAGGTGGCGGAGATGAGAATGTTGCGATAGACGTGTGGACGTACCAGGAGAGATAGGGTTAGAAATGAGTTTGTCCGAGAGAAGGTGGGAGTGACTTCAGTGGAAGACAAGATGCGTATGCCCCAGTACGGAGGTGTGAGAGGTTGGCTATGGATGACTTCAGGTGGGATAGAGGTAGGCCTAAGAAATATTGGAGGGAGGTAATTAGACAGGTCATGGAGCAGTTACGGCTTACTGAGGACATGACCCTAGATAAGAAGGTGTGGAGGATGCGAATTAGGGTAGAGGGGTAGTGGGTAAGAGTACGTCCTTATTAGTAGGAAGGAGTGCTTTGTTTATAGTTGTGTATAGGCGTGTGTCTTGTAGTTTTTGGTTCGTAGTGTTTTAGTGATGTTTATAATTTTTGGATAGATTGTATATAGTATTATTCTGTGGGTGTCTATTTTCTTTTATTTATCTATTGACGTGTTATCTAGTTTGTGTTTGTTGTTTTTTTATTTTGTTTATATTACTCTTATTTGTCTTGAGCCGGGGGTCTATTGAAAACAACCTCTCTACCTCGTATAAGGTAGTAGTATGAACTGAGTATACCTTACTCTACCCAGACTCCACTTTGTGGGAATACACTGGGTATGTTGTTGTTGTTGTTGTTGTAGGGTATGCTTGGTTTTTATTTTTTTCATGTTTGATTGACTAAAATGTTTAGAAAAATAAGTTTTTGAAATGAGAAAAATAACTTTTTGGGGTTAGACCACTCTATAGAGCCCATTTTGCCAGTTGATCTGTGTTTGTCAGTATCTTTAGTTCTTTTGGCCAAGACCAATTCTACCTAAGGTCATGGTCGAGCCATGACGAAGGTCGAGTCAAAACGAGCTAGATTGATGACGCTCTTTCAAGGATAAAATTCCCTGAATATGAGCATGACTCTTTAGGGTAATAGTCTTGATTAGCCATGTGCAAATCGAGATGCGGTCTGCGAGCATATCCAGTTTCATATCCATATCTCGTGGATCGGATTCTTTGATTACATACCTATCAGCAGATTGGTGTTTGTGGAAGCAGTTAACCAGACTGCAACCATAATCACCCTCTTGGTCACCTTTCCTTGAAGAATTTTATCAAAAGGGTTTATGTTATATCCCCTCTTGGTCACCTTCCTTGCGAAATTTTACCAAAAAAGTTTATGTGCCCAAATACACCTAAATTCTTATCATCTATATTCATTTTTCATAAGGATGGTAAATCCTTAGGACTGATAAGGAGATCATTGCTGTGAAAAACCACCAAATACCTATTGATCAACCGATATAAAACTGAGAGTTGGAGGACCAAATAACCACCTAAAGTGTAGTTGAAAGGTTCCAAGCTGCTCTCATATCGTAACACTTCCAAATGTACCCAAACATAATTAATTCATAATCTTCGTCTGATCGTTTTCAAAAAGTGGCACACATAGGAGCAACAAATAATTGATCAATGATCTCATCTGGTGATAATGCGACAGTATGATACCAAGAAATCCAAGTCAATCATGGTTTAATCCAATTAAGGATAACAGTTCGTTCAAGGAGTTTTTGTTCTCCATCAAATACCAAATCTTTTCAAAAGATTTGTATCTGCTTAGGCTTTACAAACCCACGCGATAATCTATTATTTTCGCTTTCAAATAAGGATTAGGGGTTCCAAACCTTCCAATCCAAAATTCAAGAGGTAATAAATGTAACTTGTTTCGGGTAATGAAAGTAGAGAAAGTAAGTTCCATAAATGACATTTCAAATTTATTGTCTCTTATTCCCAACCATCAAACCAATCTCGACCCTTCTCTTCACACCATCCCACACCCACAGTATTTTGCTAGATTATATATAAATGTTTTTGAAATAATATTTGTTTCGCTTAACCTTTTTCAGAAAAACAAACAAACAACAAAATGCAATATAATCTCACACAATGGAGCATAGAGAGGATAGAGTCAACAGATCTTACTGCTACCTTAAAGATAGAGAAGATGTTTCTGATAGACCCTTGACTCAAGGCAAAATCATCCAAAGCATTCCAAAAAAAAGTAACAAAAGTACAAGAAATAGCAGATAGTGACAGAAACAACAGATAGTAATAAGACAATAACTACAATAAAATAATATGATAATCAGAACACAAACAACACTAAATAATAATAGAAATCAACGGATAAAAGCTATTGAAGCAATACTACAATTACAAGTATGAATGAATATTCGAATCAAGGCGAAAGTGGCTTTGATGGAGAACAAGATGTGGAAAGATATTTTGGAATTTTTGAAAAGTTTGGTAAGAAGGAAAATGTTTCCAGTCTCACTTTTCCATGTTTGGTTGATTAAAGTTTTTGAAAAAAAAAATTCTCTAGAAAAACAAGTTTCATAAAAATGAGAAAAATAACTTCTTTTGTTAACGTAGAAAAAACAAGTTCGACGCACTGATTGTTTTCTTCACATCCGTTTACCCACTCCACCCTTACTCCCGCTGTAGTTTTGAATCATAAATACTAATTTAGGAGACTTACGAGTTTCTCATTAGCGAAAGCAGATCTACAACAATCACGATTTGTATCAACAGACGTTGAAAATCCTCATGAAGTGGATAAATTTCATTTGTCCACAGCCTAATATTTTAGAGATGTAGAGCGTAGTTTGTGTAAACCCTAGCCGATAAATTATTGACGAAAAAATAGTAATTTCTCAAACACATAACAATATTTATATACACTAGCTCTAGGGTTTATGTGGAGGAATGATTAATGGGCTTATGGACCATCTAACACCCCTTACGAATGGACCCAACCTAATAATATTCTTCAACCAGGAAATTACATGAAATGTCCTCCATACTGAGTGGCTTTGTATTTTTGTCTCCCATAAGAAAAGTCTTTAAAGACTAGTCTTCCTTCATTTTTATATATACAACAAATACATTTTTGCCCCTCTACACCTCAAATGTTGTGTTACTCTTTACATGCTCATTTGTCTCTCAACTTTTTTTTTCTTTTTTACTATTACTTGATTTTTATTTTTTCTTTTCTCTTTTTTTCCTTGTTTTCATTCATTTGTCTCAACTTTTTTTTATTTTTTATTATTTTTTTTTTCTTTTATTTCTCAAACATTATTTATTTTTCATTTCTTTTTTTTTAATTCATTGTCTCAACCTTTATTTTTTTATTTTTTGTTTTTTTCTTTTTACATTCTTTTTAATTTTTCTCAAACTTTATTTTTATTTTATTTTTTTCTCAACTTTATTTTTTTTATTTTTCTCTTTTTTTCTATTTTCTTAACCTTTATTTTTTTTCTTCTCTTTTTTTTTTCTTTTTTCTCAATCTTTATTTTTTTCCTTCTCTTTTTTCTTTTTTCTCAGGTTCTATTATATTTTG
Source organism: Capsicum rhomboideum (assembly GCA_031232105.1). Lineage (NCBI taxonomy): Eukaryota > Viridiplantae > Streptophyta > Magnoliopsida > Solanales > Solanaceae > Capsicum > Capsicum rhomboideum. The sequence continues at coordinate 3,219,181 of CP124713.1, read as the reverse complement.
CTAATGAATAGAAAGTTGAATAATCCGCAAAAAAAAATCTTCTTTCTTTGACGTCAAAGGAAGCTTAAGGGCGTGACTTGCCGTTTGGAAGTCCTTTGGGATAAGTCTTGTCTCTAAGGAAAGATTTATAGAACATCAACTTATTGTTTGTAAACCCTTGAGCTAAGTCTTGCCTCTAGGGCAAGAATTATAGAGTATCTCATAAATTAAGACATAATGAAATAGTGTTAACTCTTGCCCATGAGGAGTAATTTATTTTTTTGGGAGATTCTTGGGCTAAGTCTAGTTTTAGAGGCAAAACTTATAGAGCATCTCATGAATCAAAGACACAATGTGGTAGTGCTAACTTTTGTTCATGGGGGCATATAACTTGTTTTTTGAAAGTCTTTGGGCTAAAATCTACCTCTAAGGGAAGAGTTATAGAACATCTCATAAATCAAGACACAATGTGGTAGTTTCAACTCTTGCCCATGAGACGTAACTTGTTGTTTGAAAGTCCTTGGACTAAGTCTTGCCTCTAAGGCTAGAGTTATAGAACATTTCATAAATCAAGACACAATGTGATAGTGTCAACTCTTGCCCATGGGGCATAACTTATTGTTTGAAATTCATTGGGCTAAGTCTTGCCTCTAAGGCAAGAGTTATAGAGCATTTCATAAGTCAAAACATAATGTGGTAGTGTCAACTCTTGCCCATGGGGCGTAACTTGCTATTTGAAAGTCCTTGGGCTAAGTCTTGCCTCTAAGGCAAGAGTTATAGAGCATCTCATAAATCAAGACACAACGTGGTAGTGCCAACTCTTGCCCATGGGGCATAACTTGTTGTTTGAAAGTTCTTGAGTTAATTCTTGCCTCTAAGTCAAAGTTATAGAGGATCTCATAAATCAAGACTCAATGTGATAGTGTCAACTCTTACCCATGGGGCATAACTTGTTGTTTGAAAACCCTTGGTCTAAGTCTTGCCTCTAAGGCAAGAGTTATAGAGCATTTCATAAATCAAGACACAATGTGGTAGTGCCAACTCTTGCCCATGGGGCATAACTTATTGTTTGAAAGTCATTGGACTAAGTCTTGCCTCTAAGGCAAGAGTTATATAGCATTTCATAAGTTAAAACATAATGCAATAGTGTCAACTCTTGACCATGGGACGTAACTTGTTGTTTGAATGTCCTTAGGTTAAGTCTTGCTTCTAAGGCAAGAGTAATAGAACATCTCATAAATTAAGACACAATGTGGTAGTGTCAACTCTTGCCTATGAGACGTGACTTGTTGTTTGGAAGGAATCGAAGAAAAGAAAAGAAAAAAAATAAAGGTTACGAAAAAATAAAAAAACAAAAGAAAAATGAAGGTTGATAAAATTTAAAAAAAATCAAAGAAAATGAAAAAGAGTAAAAGAAAAAAAAAATAGAAGTTGAGAGAAGAAAAGGAAAAAAAAAAAAGAAAAAAAAAGGTTGAGAAAAAATAAAAATATAAAGAAAAAAAGTCAAAATAAAAAATAAAAGAAAATTAAAGGTTGAGAAAAAAAATAAGAAAAAAGGAGAAAAGAAAAAATAAAAACCAAAGAAAAATTAAAAAGAGAAAAAAAAATAGAAGTTGAAAGGAGAAAAAGAAAAAAGGAAAAAAAGTAAAGGTTGAGAAAAATTAAAAAAAAGAAGAGAAAATAAAAATAAAAAATCAAAGTAAGATAAAACAGAGAAAAAAAATTGAAGTTGAAAGATAAATGAGCATGGAGAGTTGTTTGAAAATATTTGATATATAGAGGGACAAATATGTATTTGTTTCATACATAAAAAAGAAGGAAGGGTAGTTTTGTAGCACTTTTGCTATGGGGGGCAAAAAAGCAAAGTCACTCACTATGAGGGCTATTTATATAGTTTACCCTTCTTCAACACCCACCCTCACCCCCACTCTACCCCACCCCACCAGCCTATATATATATATATATATTTCATATTTACAAAAATCAACAAATACGGATAAATTTCATTTGTCCACAACCTAATATAGAGATGTAGAAAGTTGTTTGTGTAAACCCTAGCCGACAAATTATTGATGAAAAAATACTAATTTCTTAAACACATAATGGTATTTATATACACTAGCTCTAGGATTTATGTGAAGGAATGATTAATGGGCTTATGGACCATCTAACACCCCTTATGAATAGACCCAAGCTAATAATATTCTTCAACACCCACCCTCACCCCCATTGCCCCCCACTCTACCCCACCCCCACGAGCCCATTTAAGTACTTTTTGGGTGCCTATAGTGTTAGAATTAATGTTTCAATTAATTTTGAAACACTTCATCCTATAAAATACTCCATTTTCAAAAATAATTTTATAAATAGTGTTTCTTTTCATTGAAATATAAGCACTTCAATAATGGTAAAATTACTCATTCAAGAATAGAAGAGCTACGTCCTCAAATGCTACTTAATTTGTAGCTTCGTTGAATCCCAAAGATAGAATTGTTATTTACGCTCCGTTTACTCACAAAAGAGGCTCCAACTATCTTCGAAAGACGTATTAACGACTCCCTAAACCAATCAAATTTTATTTTAAATTTCTTATACTATTATCATTCGTGTTCTAACATGAGTTTTAGCAGAAGCAAAATCCTAAGAGGCTCCAACTATCTTCAAAAGACGTATTAACGACTCCCTAAACCAATCAAATTTTATTTTAAATTTCTTATACTATTATCATTCGTGTTCTAACATGAGTTTTAGCAGAAGCAAAATCCTCTAACTGCAGAGACATATTAAGACAGCAAAGATGGAAACCTTGTAATAGTCCATCACTGCAAGAAAAACACAAACTTATTACATAGTATTTATGACAAACAATTATATCACAAAATTGAGATGAACTTGTGACAGAATTAACTAAATTGTGATGGACATGATGGCTTGTTACAATTTTATCACAAATTTAAGACGAAAATAACCATCTATCACAATTCCATCACAAATTTGTGAGAGAAACAATAATTTATCACAAATCTGCTCTGTAACGGAAATGAAGATCTATTACAAGTCCGTCACAAATTTGTGACAAACAGAATAATCCATCACAATTTTTATGAATTTTTTTTTTTTCATTTTAAAATAGAATTTATGTCGGACAGTCCGCCACAAAATTGTGACACGTGTTGTTCCGTCATAAATTATTTAACAATATCAATTTTAACTAAATCTAATAGACTTTGTGGATTTATTGTCACAAAATTTACAACTAGCTACTATGTGACGGCCCAAAATCTGTCACAAATCCGTCACAAATTCTGACTGAATCGTCCATTACGAAGTTGGTATTTTCTTGTAGTGTATATATGTATTGAGCCAGTGAGTGATGGAAATGTCTGAATTTATTTCAGCAAGAATCAGAAAGATAAACTCAATATGATCATTTATCAGTCTTCAAGTGAAAGGTGTTCTAAGCAGAACAGATCATATAGACAGTAAAAGGGCAGCCCGGTGCACTAAGCTCCCGCTATGCGCAGGGTCCGGGGAAGAGCCCGACCACAAGGATCTATTGTACGCAGCCTCACCTTACATTTCTGTAAGGGGTTGTTTTGAACCCGTGACCTCCTGGTCACATGACAGCAACTTTACCAGTTACTCCAAGGCTCCCCTTCAAATCATATAGACAGTAATACGTATAAAATGGTGACCAGTTCACAGAAATTATGCTTGTGTACAACAGGTGATATTCCATACAAACTAGATTTACAAGTTCTTAAACCCTCTTTAATTCGAAAAATGAAAAGCTTATAATTGTAATTATGCAACTTACTTCAACGTTCAACGCAGAGTGCCCACTGGCCTTTTGTAAGTATACCACTGCGCGATCATGAGATAAACTCCCAAATTCAGTACACTTAGCACAGCCAAAAGATAGTAGAAGTAATCAATGTGACCGTAGTTCAAGTTATCCGGGATCCACCCGGGTTTCCCATTCTTGGCTGTACTTTTCATGACAATAGTCACAAGCAAAGAACTCAAGTAATTCCCTAGTGCAATTGTGGTCAGTGATAAAGCTGAACACAAACTTCTCATGGCATCGGGTGCTTGCTCGTAGAAGAACTCCAATTGACCGATGAATGTGAAGACTTCTGCACAACCTATTAGGAAGTATTGTGGAACCTGCCAAAAAATTGTCATGGGTACCTCTTCCAGTTCATAGTAGTTATGCCTTTTCACATATTTTAGCCGATAGAGCTCCAGAATCCCGGCAGATACCATAGCAAAGATGGATATGAAGAGGCCTGTTCCCATTCTCTGTAGTTGTGTCAAGCCATTCTTATGACCTGTAATCTTCCTAGCAATTGGGACAATAAATTGGTCATAGATGGGAACCCAGAATATGACACTGAGCGTGTCGAAAATGCTAAGTGATGCCGGAGGAATTTTGAAGCTGGAATTTCCCACACGAGTGTCCATGGCCGCTCCTTGCAACACAAACAAGGTACTCATTTGACCATATACAGCACTAAATATGATCCCCGTAGCCCATATAGGTAGCAATCGTATAATGGATTTGAGCTCCTCAACTTGGGTCACGGTGCAGAGCCTCCATGAGTCTATATTGCCTTTCGTATGGTCAGATTCTGTCTGTACTGCTGCCTTGTCGAAGAAACTGCATTATTTCATCAGTGTGTAAATCATTAATTTCATCATTTAACATATGGCGAACACGAAAACTATAAAAAATGAAAAGAAAGTTGATACAATTTGACATCAGGCAGTGTGGACAGCAAAGACAATGGTCCAACAAGTTCAGAGCATGGCGTACATGTTTCTAAATCCAGTAAAATATCACTAGAACATGGAATCTTTCATTGTAATAAAGAAGATAATACTAATACTTCTCTACGAAATAATTCTAGGCAAATGATATTAACAGATTAGTCGAGACGTAAAAGCATATAAATTCTTCAAGGATATTAACAGCCACTAGTTCTTTGGGAAAGTGCATTACATCACAAATAATTATGGAGATCATTTGATTTAAATGGATAATTTGTTATCAACATTTAAGAATCATCCCATGGTACTGTGCAAACACAAGCCAACACCCGAAAATGGAAGAAAACCATAACTAGCTTATAAATGCTCACCCAAGGTCCTTTGTGTGATCAAGCTTGCGACTCCCCGTGATTGCAGACTCTGCGTCTGTAGTCTCATACAAGAGAGACTTGTCTTCAGGCACATCAACTTTAAATTTTCTGAAGGATGCAACCAGCACTTGACATATGCGTGTCAGAGGGCTCCCTCCAGGTTTCTGGTTGCGATACAATCGGGTACCAGAAAAGAAGCTTACTATAGCAACAGCCATGGTCACTGCTGGAATTCCAAAACCCCATCCCCATCCCACATTATCTTGTATCCAAACCAGCACAGAAGAAGCAACAAGTGCACCGATATTAATCGAAAAATAGAACCAATTAAAGAAAGATGACTTGTGTTTCTTCTCAATCTCATCAGCATCATCAAACTGATCTGCCCCGTAAGATGAAACAGAGGGCTTAATCCCACCGGTACCCAATGCTATGAGGTAAAGTGCAACAAAGCAAACTGCAGTTTGCACTTCCTTTGGATGACAGACATCCCCAGAACAACTTGGCTTTAGGCCTGGGACAGAAGCTGACAATGTCAACAGAGTCATCCCCTGCAAGAGACATACTTTTATGATTCTGAGTTCCCAACAAAGGAACTTAAGTTGACACTTCGAATATATATTTTTATTTTTACGAGAATTAGTTATAACTCAGCAAGTAAATGAAGGCATTCAATTCTTGAGTAATATAAAAGCTTCCTTTGGCAAATCTCCCTTGTCTTTCTTATCTAATATTCTCTTAGCGATCTAGAGTGTGGTAGGGCTGACTTGGCATAGCAAGAAGTGTGAGCAAATTGCCAAGTGCTACACGGTGCGCTTAGTCAAAGTCTAAGGCCGTGACAATAGGCTCCCAAAACTTCATTTTCCTCTTGATTATTCATCCTTTATATGTACAGCATAAGTGTGTGTGCATAATATGTTTACCTTAGACTAACTTTTTCCTATCTGTATTTTCTCAAGCAAGTCCCATAATATGCTCAACAGTGTGTGCTAGAGGTGGATCCAGGATTTGAAGTTTATAGGCTCAGGATGCTACTTAACTCATGGACCAATTGAGTCACTGGTTCGTAATAATATCTGTGCATTTTAGCAGATGTTTTAACACATGTAGAGTCTAAGCTAAAGCTACGGGGTTCGGCAGAACTCGTAGATCATATAGTGCATCCGCCTCTTATGTGTGTGCACGTAATATCTTTACCTTAGACCAAGCTTTTCTTCTTTTAGTTTCTAAGGCAAGTAAAAGACTTGGCACTAAAGAGCAAACAAAATTCAACAGATCATAAAACTTACAACTACATAGATGATTGAGAACCAAGCAATTGTCCAGTATCTTCCTAAATAGGCATCTGCTAGAAATGCCCCAATTAGGGGTGTGATGTAGCATGTTCCAGACCAATTTGAGACATTCTTTGAAGCAACAGCACTATGTTGATTGAGCCTTTTCTTGAAATACAGAACAAGATTTGTACTCATCCCATAATATGCCAATCTTTCACAACATTCATTTCCTGCCAATAAAAATATCAAGAACCAACTCAACCCCACTTCAGAAATTTCTCAATATCAAGAATAAACACTACCCCACTTCAGAGATCTCTGAATATCAAGAACCAACACAACCAACAACAACAAAAAACCCATTGTATTCCCACAAAGTGGGGTCTGGGGAGGATAGAGTGTACGCAGTCCGTATCGCTAACTTATAGGTGAGTTAGAGAGGCTGTTTCTGATAGACCCCAGCTCAAGACAAAAACAGTCTAGAAAAAAGACGTAATTTAAGAACAATACAATAGGTAGTAACAGAACAATAGATAGTAACAGAAACAAGACTACCACAAAATAATACTACAAACATTTACCCGAAACAACAACCATCACCAAAACACCAAGTACAAGAAACTACAAGCCAACACAACCCCACTTCAGAAATTTCTGAATATCAAGAACCAACACCCACTTCAGAAATTACTTGTATTTAACCCAAAAAAACAATCAAATAATATTCTTAAAAAAAGGAAAAAAAATAATAATAATTTTGAGCATGATGACTGTACCTATGATAAAGAGGCAAGCTTTCCAAGTTCCAGTTTCACTCTTCTTAGCAGGATTATTGCGATAATCAACTGTACCATCTTTAGTATACAAATCATCTTCTGCAAAAACTTCCCCCATGGCTTTCTATATTCTACAAATTAGATTATTATTTTTTTAACATATACAAATTATAAATTAAACATGAAAAGCTCTAAAAAAAAAGCTCAAAATTTCAAGATATTGGTATTTCACACCTAAAAAAATGAACTTTAAATAACTTGAAGGTAATTAACAGCTAACAAAATAAAGAGAATGTAACAACTTAGTAAATCGAAACAACAAAATGGTGTATAGTACATACTTGAATAAGAATAGGTTTGTTGGGTTGCTAAAAGAATTGGTGCACTAATAATACATGAGGGAGATCAAGAAAACGGTATGTTATAAATAGATAAAGAAGGAAAAATGAAAAAGATAAACTCCAAGAGTGAGCTGGACGGCGCAAATGATTTATAGTATAAATCAAGCAATAAATCAAGCAAAGCAGTAGTAATCCAAAAAGGTTTGAATGAAGTTATCTCCTGTCCTTGCATTAATGGGTTGACATTGTGACCTCTACAATATACAGATACTTCATGTGCAAACAAAATTATTTAACTAATATATCTACTTTTTTGGCTGAATAGTGTACCATTCCTGTTATAATTTGTTGTTTGATTTTAATTCGAGTTTAAGAAAAAAAATTATAATTTTAAATACATTATGTAAAAAGTTATAATTAAAAAATTGATAAAAAAAGACATCTTCTTTTAAATAGATTAAAAAAAATAATAGTACACAAATAAATTGAAACGAAGAATATACTAATGTTATTAGTCATTTTCTACCATGCGCATGTGATTTTCTACCATTTTTAGGGATCTTATTAGTCATTTGTCAATAAAATAGAGGTGGCAAGGAATTGAATCAGTGACCTCCTCCATAACTAAATCAGTTTGGTCAACACTAGGTTTGCGACTATACAACAATAATATTAATATTGATAATGTGTTATTTCAACTTTATAGTAGTAATATTATATTTAAATCGAAAAAAGGATAAATATATTCTTGAACTATGGTAAATAGTACGTATATACCATCCGTCACAGGGTATATGCGTACCATTTATCATAGTTTGGGGGGGGGGGGGGGGGGGTATATTTGCCTTTTTTTTGTTTTAATTTTTTTTATCCCAAATTATTAACCCAAACCCACTACTGAAACTAATAAATCCATCAAACCCGATTTCAAACCAACTCCACCCGACCTCTATTTTTTGTTCCAAACTCGATACTCCCTCTGTTTTTCTCTTAAACGTGAACCCAATCAAATTGCAGTGATTGGTCGTTGGTGCTAATTGGTGTTTACAAATTGGAGGAAATGGAGATTAGGCCGAAGGTGGCCGAAGCTAGGGGTGCGGCGATGGTTCGCTGGTGGGGTTTTTCGATTCGATGGAGACGGTGACTATGTGGTGTTGATCAGTGGTGGGTAGCGTTTTCCCGACAGAATTTCGCTGGAAATTGAAACGTGAGAGGTTCAATTTATTTGGTGTTGTTTTTGGGGTGTTGTAACGACCCTCCAATTCATTTTGGGAAATTTTATTATTTTAACCCTCCTCTTAGTTTTTAGACGTGATTTATGACTTTTGAGGATGGATAGTACAGACCTCGAGGTATTCGAAAGTGGTTTAAGTCATTAGTTGGGTTCTTGAGTTTTAATAAAGTTAAGCCCAGTCATGGTCAACCTTCGACCGAGACCACCTCGAATTAGTGTTGTAATGTTTCCAATAGTTCCAGGATGTAAATTTTAGTCAATTTACATATTTGGTTTGTTTTCTCGAGGTTCCGAATAAATTTCGAGGATCTATTCGAAGCTTTGGTTATTTTAGATGTTATTTTAGTTGGTGGTTAATGGGCCAAATTCACATTTTTATTTCATGTGACCCGTGTACTAGAATAAACTTAAGTGGGAGGGTTTGACAATAATAATAGTAATAATATCATCAGAAAGTCAGTAGCAAGAGGGGGCACGAAGTTACAGTTTTTGTTTCTCAAACCTCATCGTAGCTTGAAGGGGGAATTCTCGACTGCTAAAGGTAGGTTATTCGTGTGAATTAATTGCTAGTGCTACATCTACCTACTGATATATCTACACTAATGATGTGGGTAAATTGAAGTAGTATTTAAAGAAGCATGTCACGGGTTAGGCAGTATTGGCATGTTATGACAATTGAAATAAATTAAAGGATCTAATGATTTTGTAATGATTACTAATCATTGAAAAGTGGGATAATGGTAAACAATTATGCTAATCATTAGCTCTAATGATAGAATAGTAACATAGTTAAGGATCTGTTATGTTTTAAATACTATTGATGCTACTGCTTCTCATAGAATTATCACGGTAAATAGAGTAGGATGAGAAATCCTTCTTTCCTATGCTTTTAAATAGAATTTGAGTAAGTTAGTGGACACATATCTTAATTAAACAATGATAGCTAATCATTTGGCAATGATGATAGTTGGGTAGAAAAATTTATGGTGCCTGTATTGCCATGGGCGAGTACTGTTTCTTTAGCTTCAGACTTCCAATATTTTAATACGAGATTATTATAATGTAATTATAATACGATGGATTGAGGTTATAGGCCTAGAATTCTTAAGAGTAAAATTCTTGATTTATTTGGGGGTCGAATAATGACCCATTCTATTCGACGTATTAGTTCATACTCTTATGGAGATTATGTATTTGAACAGATTTTGACCATTCGGAGACTTTACGTAAGGGCAAGCTCGTTAATTGACGCTTGGCTTCGGTTTGAGGCAAGTTGAGACTTTCTTAGACTCTTTTTCGAAGTGCTTATGTGTTAGTTATGTGTAATGGGAGTAATGGGAATGGGGGTCCCGTATAGATGAAGTGACGAGCATCTATGTGAGTATCGGTGTTATTTGAGGGGTTAAAATCAGTTAATCGTCTGTTTTGAATGGTTTTTCCCTATTTGCTAGCATGATCGGGCAGATTTGCTATTGTAAATAAATTATTGAAAATGCTAGCTAATGAGAATACTCTCACTTGATAAGCTGAGTTGATTTTGAAATTGATACTTATCTGGCATAAAACATGAAATGCTTTGCTTAATTTTATTATTGATTTGGGAGCGGAGTTGCACGCCTGCACATCATGCATTGCATTTCATATGGGGTCGGAGTGCACGCCTGCACATTATTATCTATTATTGGGGTCGGAGTGCACGCCTGCACAGTACATGGACCTGGTGAGTCCCCCATGGGTCCTGACTTTGAAGTCATTGCTCGGTAGGTGTGTACACAGCATATGCATTGCATTGTATTCATTCTTTCCTCGTTCAGATTGAGTAAGGTGTTTTGTTAATTTTGTACTATTCATTGAGTACTTGACTATCTGTTACGTGATCTCACTGTATTGGGGATTTCTTGGACTGTGTTATGATATCTTTATGACTGTTAGACTTGATTATTCTGTTGGATTAGGATGGCTTTTCGAGTGCAGGTTGTATGGTTGTTTTAGAGGTTTGACGTGGTGTCACTCGTCACCACTTTAAATTAGGGTCGGTCGACGATGCTTGCTGAGTACATGTGGTTCCGTACTCACCCTTGCTTTTTCTGCACCTTCCGCGCAGGTACCGGTCCGACGGCCTCTGGGCATTGATTCCTGTGGTTTCTTCTGTGTTAGCATCCTTGGAGATTCGAGGTAGCTGCTATTGATTCAGAGACTACTGATATCTCCTCCACTCTTATCTTTATGCATTTTTCCGCATTTTAAGATACTCAGACTTTTCTTTGATTTTTCTGTATTTAGAGGCTTGTATTAGTGACTACCAGATCTGGGATTATCTATTTCGACTACACTACTCTATTAATCTACTTTGGGAGATTTATTGGGTTTTATTTTGCTCTTATTTCTTCCGCTCCTATACTTCCGAGATATTATGTTTGGGATTGGGTTCTTGGCTTACCTATCATGGAGGGTTGGATAGGTGCCATCACGATCCAAATTTTGGGTCGTGACAGGTGTTATGGATTATGTTTTTTTTTGTTTTTTTTTGAAATTGATAGTAGTTGGTGTTACTTTATTGTTTGTGTATATCGTTATAGGGGTGGAAAAAACGCGTATGTTCGATAGGCGTCTCTTGGGTTTTAATTGAGACCGGGTCGGGTAGTGGGTTTGGGTTAATTATTTGAGATAAAAAATTAAAATGGAAAAGGAATAAAGGAACAAATATATCCCAAACTATGATAAATGATACGTATATACCCTCCGTCATACTTCGGGTACACATATGCCCCTACCATTAGTGTGAGGGGCATATACGTCATTTCATTAACGGTAGGGGCATATGTGTACCCAAAGTATGACGGAGGGTATATATGTATCATTCATCATAGTTCGAGGGTATATTTATCTCTTTTCCGTATTTAAATTATATTTTATAATATGATATTATTTATTTATTTGTTTGCTTCTTTAATTATTGACACACTTGGAAAAACAAAAAACAAAAAAAACTGCATACGCAATAGACAATTTAGTTAAATGTCAAGTTGTGCGAAACTCAAAGACAAGTTTGAGTCTTCTTCTACGCGCCGTTTTGACGTAAGTTCAACAAAGCCAGAGCCAAGATGAAACTATTGAATATTAGTCTATTCAGTTGGATTTAGTAATTTTTACATAAAACATAAAGATAAATTTTTAACTATTATATTTAAAAAGTTATTAAATTATAAATTTATCATTTAAAAAAATATAATAAATTTAACCTTATGAATAGTAAAGATTAAATTCATCAAATTTTAAATTTTAAATTTAATATTTGAGTGTGTGAGCAGATTGAAATCCGTAAGATTAATTGAGATGGACATAAATTGATCTTGCTGTGTTGGCAGTGGCACAAGAAAGTTGGATTTTAATTTAGTGGAAAAGAAAAAAAAAAAAAAAAATAATTTAGTGGGATGTTGTTGGTGTGAAACCAAAGTATGAGTGAATGTGGAAAAGAGGAAAACAAAGTCCAACAAGAAAGTGAAAGGTAACCAACTGGTCCAAAACGCCAATTAATATGAATTCCAATAGCAGAAATTTGACAAGCGCATGGGAAAAAGAAGAATCAAAGCTCGCATGATTACGACCTTGGCTTCTTTTTTTTTTTTTTTTTTTCCGCATGATGTTTGATAGGTTTGTACTTCCTATCAAGGATTTTTTCATACTCAAAACTTGAAAATGAGACGTCAGATTGAGAGAGAAACAACCACATCTACAGTCAGTGGCGGAGCCACCTTATGGCTAGGGGGTTCATAACCCCATTCGGCGGAAAATTATACTATTTATACATTGTTAAAATTATATTTTATGTATATATAGTTGATTTTAAACTCCCTTCGGCTAGTTCGTGTGCTTACTTATTTCGATTTTGAACCCCTTTAATAAAAAATTTGGCTCCGCCACTGTCTACAGTTGTACCACATCCTTTGGTTTATTCCACATCCTTTGGTTTATTATGTGATTACGTTGGGGCCGGGCTAACACTAGAGGGGCAACATTGTATGTAAGCAAACTAAGGAAAACTATACTAACTATAGTACTTCCTCCGTTTCGTTTTAGTTGACACTCTTACTAAGAATATTTGTTTTAATTTAGTTGTCCACTTATAAAATCAAGAGCATTTTATTGTATTTTTCCAATATTATCCATATCATTAAATAATTAAATAAGTGTATATACTGAAATTTATATTTTCAAAGCATAATTAATAAGACTAATTTGATAAAATAAACTCCTAATAAATATTTTTCTTAACGGGATTGTCAAGTCAATAAGGGCCAACTATCTTGAAACGAATAGAGTATATCATATCATCAAAGGATGTGGTGCAGTGGATGGGGCTACTTCTCCTTTAATAAAAGGTCTCGGGTTCGAGCCCTGGGTATTGAAAAATTTTTGGTAGGAAGTGTTTCCCCCGAATAGGCCCTACGCGACATGAATATGGATTAATCGGGCATCAATGCGGGTAACGGACACTGGATAGGAAACCAAAAAAAAACTATAGTAGATCATCCCTTCTGTTCAAATTTGATTCGTTGTGGACAAAATGTTAGTATTGGGACATTCTGCGGTTTACTTAGTTGTCTAAACTCTAAAGGCTATTCGACAAGTGCTTTGAGATTCTTCTGCCTAATGGTCTTTGTTTGAAAAATACTTATTCGCATTAATTAGATTAGATATTAGTAGTATGTACTAAATTAAAGAGTCTACTTTTAAGAATTATAGGTTTAAAGTAATAGAAGTATATATACAATTAGTATATCTTGCATTTATTAAATTGATGTAAACATTAGATGTATGTTTATAAATTTAAACACACCAAATGTGTCATCCACGAGGGCCTTTGTGCCATTTTCATTTATAGCGGCATGTAAGTTTTTCACCTTCATAAATAATTTTTTCCTTCCAATTCAATACAAATAAAGAATTATGTGACGTTAGACATGTGCTCATTTGAGTCGATAGGATTAAAATGAAACACTTGACTATTCGAGCCGGCCGAAAAAGAATCAGCGAAAGCAGGAAAGATCTTATTGAAAGCAGGAAAGATCTTATTAATTATGAGAAATTTTGTGATTTTTCTATTAGAAAATATAATTATATGATTTTTTAGAAAAAAATTTATAATTATAATATCACTTATAAATTTATCCCTATTATACTGTATTTGATGATTGGTCAACTTAAAAGATTCATCAGTCAAGGATGTCCTTGCATTTTAATAAAAGACTGTAAGCAATTGGTCATAAATTCCTAGATCACACTGGATCTGGGGGAGAAAAGCGAGAAATAAATTGTTGTTCCCTCGATTTCATTTTACTTGATTCAGTGACTTGATACATTCCTTAAGAATTTTTTAATATTTTGAAACTTTAAATTTAACTATTACTATTATTTGATGTAGTTATTTAATATTAAGGGTTATATGAGAAAGAGTAATAAAACTCACTAAATTTATGAAAATGGACAAGTAAAATTAAAACATCTATTTTTAAGATAGGGCAAAGTAAACTGAAAGGGATGAAGTATGGGAAAAAGATTGGCATATCGGACATTCATGGCCAGTCGGCCTAAACAAATTCCATATTATTGTCATTTCCTAATTTGGGTCATTTTGGTCCAGGTAGTTCAGATAAAGTTCATATACCATACTGATATAATCCATATACCATATTGATACAGTTCGTAAAAAAAATAGAGCAACGAATTTATGGATAAAAATTGTATCATTGTTATATAGAATATGTATTTTTTTAATATGATGTGCATATAATTTGTATCATTTGTTGTATAAAATATGTATATGTATAAGATGCATATAGAAATTGTATATTTATGATATATTAAATAAGATCTGTATAAGATATGTATCGAAATTGCATAAGTATTGTATAAGATATTTATCGAAATTGTATAAGATATGTATCAAAACTGTATTAGTATTATATAAGCTGCCAGTGAATGGCTAGAAAATGGAATTAAAATTCAATGACCATTTTCGTGTCAATAGTTTCAGTCCAAGTGCTATTTGTGTCCTTTTCCCATGAAGTATTTCTCTACTTTGAAATGTAATTTGCTCAAACGGTGCATGTGAAATGTGAGCAAATACTAGCGATCCAGCCCAGCCCAGGAAAAGTAAGAAATCGAATATGGCCCAACATTTTATTTGCTTAGTAGATGAAGCCCAGCAGAAGAAAATAAGCGAATTTCCCGGCCCAGCATTGACAGAGGATGCCATCTCTAGACACTGGGGGGGTGTTCGGTCCGGAGGAAGAACATATTTTTCAATTTTTTCATGTTCTGTTGATCAAAATTGTTTAATTTTTTTTTTCTTTTATATGGAAATAAGTTTTTAAAAATAAGAAAAATGACTTTCCTAATGAGAAAAAGAGTGCACAAAGTGGTGAACGAATTTTGGCTAAAAATTCTTTCAGAATTTCATGACTAGATTTAACTACTATTCATACATAGGATAAATGAGATGTTTTCCAAAATATGGATTAGTGACAACAAATTCCATGTATCCATGATAGTCATTCTCTAACTACAAGTTTTTTTTTTTGTTTTTTTTTCACTTCTTTCTTCCACAAAATAACTTTTCGAACTCTTCTGGAAGAATTAACACAACTCACCTACAACTGTTTCTTTAGAGATAAAATACAACCAACATACAGCTCATTTTTTCAATAATACATGAGAAAATGTATAATTATGGTCTTACTAATTAGAAAAACTTTTTAATTAATGCTCAAAATCTTTGACTAAGTCTTAATCAAGTCTCTTCTTGGTTTTATCTGCTCTGAACCATGTGAAAAACTATATTAATATAACCTACTGCTGAGTTTTATTAGTACTTTATATCACTAGAAGTAACTTTAGATAAACTTTGGTTGGTACTGTTTCAATTCTTGCAAATGTCATCTTTTTGACTTAAGTTTTTCTGCATGGTCGACAAAGCTGTGGAGTTTGATCCCTTTGTTTGGTCATATAATTAAGCTAAGTTTGATTTAATTTGTTGTAGTTGAACCAAATCCAAGGATACAGTTGGACCAACCCAAGTTCGAATTGTGAGATATTAAATTTGGAATTTACCTTCTTTGAAAGAAATTTTTACACTAGCAGGTCATCAAAAAGATACTTGTAGGTACGTAATTATCCATATATAATAACTGAAACTAGTCAGTAGTTACCTAAAAAACAAAAGAAAAGAAACGACTAGTTACAACTAGTTAAATTACAACTATAATGTTTTTTTGTTTTTTTTAGTATTATCGGTGATTATAAGTTAAATCATGAAATTTTTAAGGGTTAAAGTTGAATTAATCTTGGATGCATGTAGCCATGCAAGCTTTTCTTCAAAAAGGAGTTTACCATTTCAATTATATACAAGAACTTTCTTCCCCTTGAAGCATCTATTGTTTATCCACCAAACTAGTTAATCAAAATGATGTTCTTATAGATAGATACTATATATAAGGTTATTACTTATTACACTTTCTCTCTAGCTCATTAAGCACATAGAGCAAAATTATAAGATAAAGAGAATCAAATATGGTGGGCAAAATGGCGGAATGTCTGAGAATTTTGGGGGTGTTGGCTCTCTTATGGCCAGTGTTGGTAGAATGCAAAGGCAATATCCGTCATTATAAGTTCAATGTAAGTTCATATCCTACATTTTAAACTAATTATACCGTGTCATTGTATAAAATCTTAACATTATCAGTATAATTTAACTTGTCACAACATGTTACTTTTCTTATTTTCTAGATTAGTAAGATTAGTAATTAACTCCAATTATTAGTCAGTTACTTGTAAATATCTTTTAAGCGACGTGACTTAGAAATTTTAAGCCACTGCTCAGAAAAAAATTGAAATTTGATCGAGTATAGACACATTCTTTTCTACAACTCGATAATGTCATTAATATTCTATTGAAATGCTTTGGCTCCAAATGGACATATTAACTGATGGACTGTCATTTTCCAATATATATTTTAATTATATTAATTTGCGATTGGTTACAATTTAAAGTCCAAATTGCATTTGTGAGGTAGAAACCGCTGTCTTGATCATTCTCACATTATTTTCCATTGCTATCTAAGTGCCAACTCAAAAAACTTTATTATATGTCTCACATAATTAATATTAATGTGGGAGCCTTTTTTGTCTTACATATTAGTGGATCCAAATCTTACACTTTGGGATCCACAAACTTTTGATCCTCCAATTCATGAGACAAAAAGAAGTCTCACACAATTAATATCAGTTATGTGAGACACAAGATAAAAGAAATTTTCCCCAACACTTAGGGATCGTTTAGTGTGATGGATAAAGTATAATAATTTTGGGATAAAACGCAAGATTATTTTATCCTATGTTTGGTTGGAGGTATTAGTTAGTCCCAAAATTATTTATCCCACTATTTATACCTTAGTGATGGGATAAGTTATCCCATATACAAGGTGGGATAACTTATCCCGGAATAGCTAATCCCGAAATAATTAATCCCGGAAAACTTGTTCCCAACCAAACGACCCCTTAACATTTTTATAGTCTATATCTACTTGTCAGCTTCAACCAAAATAACATATGTGAAAGTGTTAGGTTATACTAATGTTAAATTTATTATTGAATTTATTTAGTCCTATTATTTAGTGATCGTAATATGAAAATGTTATACTTCTGCATCCCAATTTTATATGTCATTGTTTGATTGGAGACAATATTTAAGAAATTATAGAATCAGTATAATCTATGTATACCGCTAAAAACATTAAACGGTGAATTGGGCCAGTCATTTGTGTAAAAATTCCTAATGAATTAGGGCGGGGGGATTCTATATATAATAACAGTAAACATTTTACTAGGCCAGGTTTTTATAATTTTATTGCTGACATGGAGTATTTGCAAGCTGAGATTTTGTAAATGCAGGTGATGATGAGGAATATAACAAGATTATGCTCAACTAAGCCTACTGTAACAGTGAATGGTAAATTTCCTGGTCCAACTATTTATACTAGGGAAGATGATACACTACTTATCAAGGTCGTCAACCAAGTTCACTATAATCTCACCATCCACTGGTTAGTTTTCTTTTTAATTGTCTTTATAAAAATGAACAAAAACACAGTATTTCTACACAAATAGCTGGCTGGTTTCATTGTTTACTTTTTCTAGTCAGTATACATAGATTGTACACAAATAAAAATTACAATTATACACATATTATATATTTGCTAGCTATTTTTAATTTAGCAGTTGGATAGACGACTATTTAGGTTAATTCTTCTATTACATACTTAATGTTGAGCAGGCATGGTGTGAAACAGATTCGAACGTGTTGGGCCGATGGGCCGGCCTATATAGCTCAGTGTCCAATACAGCCAGGAAAAAGCTATGTATACAATTTTACAGTGACAGAGCAGAGAGGAACACTATTTTGGCATGCACATATACTCTGGCTTAGGGCAACTGTCCATGGTGCTATTGTGATCCTCCCAAAGCTTGCCTTGCCCTATCCTTTCTCAAAGCCTCAAAAGGAAGTTGTCATCATTTTAGGTAACATATCATATTATTTTTCTTTTTGGCGTTTAATTTATGTATAATGATAGTGTAAAGAGTTTCACACTATTAGTGAACCGGTTACTAAAGGAGACGGAGTCCCACTTTTGAGTTTATGAGTTCTGGATTTTAAAAAAGACAACTTACTAAGTTCTGGATAGATTGTTTGCACAATGTTAAGTGGTTTTCCAAGCACAAAAAACAGAACTTTAATCGAAGCTAGTAAGTTCTGTTGAATCCATAACCAGAATTCTAGCTCCGCCCCTGATTATAAGTTATGACATGTTATTCCTGCATTTTTATGTTGTCAAATCAAGATTACTCACCCCATGACAATAGCCTTTCCAAGTTTGATTCCTCTTTATTTTGCCTTCTCTGTCCACAAATTTGGTGGCTCAATTGATAGGTGAATGGTGGAAGTCAGATGTTGAAGCTGTAATTGATGAAGCAACACAATCAGGTTTGCCACCTAATATTTCTGATGCTCACACCATCAATGGCCTTCCTGGTCCTGTCTCTACCTGCTTATCACAAGGTAAATACCTTAGTTCGGATAGTAGCAGAGTCGGAAATTTTTGAAAATGTCACACTTCGAGTTGAACTGGCGACCTAATGCAATTTTTTGTACCATTTTTGCAATTGCATTGGAAGTTCTCCTTATGTCAGGACGAATCAACAATTTTTATAGAACAAAATAGTTTGCTTTTACTCTATTTGCATAGTACTATTTTTTAGTCAAATGAAATTCAATTGAACTCTACTTCGAACCATTTGTTCAATTGGCCTGTTGCCTTTTCGTTCTGTTTGTACTAACATTTTTCTTTTTCGCTTCCAATGATCCGTAGAAGGATTCAAATTCCTAGTCGAGCCGGGCAAGAAATACCTACTGAGAATCATCAATGCTGCACTGAATGAAGAACTTTTCTTCAAGATTGCTGGACACAATCTCACTGTGGTAGAAGTAGATGCTGCCTATGTTAAACCCGTTGAAACTGAGACAATTTTAACAGCTCCAGGCCAAACCACAAATGTCATATTATCAGCAAATCACAAAAGTGGAAAATACTTAATTGTAACATCACCCTACATGGATTCTCCAATCTTAGTGAATAACAAAACAGCTACTGCAACTTTACAATACATAGGCACAAATATTTCTTCCACCACATTCACCGTGCCACCCTCTAGAAACGCTACCTCTGTCGCGTTAAAATTCATGGACTCTCTCAGAAGCTTGAATTCTAAAAATTATCCAGCAAAAGTACCAATGAAAATTGATCATTCCCTTTTTTTCATCATTAGTCTTGGACTCAATCCTTGTGAATCATGTTACAGAGGGATTCGAGTTGTGGCAGCTATCAATAATGTTACATTTGTTATGCCAAGGGTGTCACTACTTAATGCACATTTTAATAACAAAAGTGGAGAATTTACTGATGATTTCCCTGGAAATCCACAATATGCCTTTGATTACACTGGAATTCCACCAGAAAATTTGAGGACAATGGAAGGGACTAAGCTTTATAGACTTGCGTATAATTCTAATGTCCAATTAATACTGCAAGATACAGGATTGTTGAGCCCTGAGAATCATCCAATGCATTTACATGGTTTCAATTTTTTTGTTGTTGGAAGAGGCAAAGGAAATTTTGATCCAAAAGAAGACCCTAAAAATTTCAACCTTGTTGATCCTGTTGAGAGGAACACTATAAACGCTCCTTCTGGTGGCTGGGTTGCCATCAGGTTTCGAGCAAATAATCCAGGTAAAATTTATATACACAGACAGTATAATTTTTTTATTTTTTTTACACTATTAATATGTTATGAGCGCGTTGTCTTCCAAGTTGTTTATCTCATTTATTATGGCATGTTACGTGTAGTTACATTTTAGTTGACCTGATAGTGTGAAAATTCTTTTAGACTATTAGTAATAATAAAGTTGAACTCTTTATTTAAATGATGTTTTGGAGAGATTTCAACTTTGTGATTTTTTTCCTTTTTCTGCTTCAGGGGTTTGGTTTTTACATTGCCATTTGGAGGTGCACACAACATGGGGACTTAAGATGGCTTTTGTGGTAGATAATGGAAATGGCCCTAATGAATCACTCTTACCTCCTCCTAAAGATCTACCAAAATGTTAAGAATTCCTACCATTTATATGTGTATATTTATATGAGTTGTTTGAGCAAGCAAAAAGAGCTGCTGTGAGTAAATAGTTTGCTTCTTTAAAAAAAGAAAAGGGTCCATTATCATAGGGGATGAGTTTGTATTACATACTTATTTTATGCTAGTGCTTTGTGTGAAGCTGTAAATTATTATTGAGATATTTGTTCTGCCAATATATATTTTACTACATTTCTTAATAATAGTTGGGCCTTTATTTTAACATAGAAAATGGGATTAGTGGGAAACAAATGAGACAATATTTCTCCAATATTTGGTAACACTAGGAAAGAGAGTAATTGAAATATATGAGTAAATTCCTTAAATTGTCACTCAACTTTTACAAATATCCCACTAAAGACACTTATGATTTTTTTAGAAAAATATTGTCATTGAACTCGATAATTTTTTCCAAACAAGCTAAAACTAACGGAAGGGTTAAAAAGTTAACAAAGGTGTCTTTTTTTTTTTTTTAGGATCCATATTTAACTCTTAACCCATTTGACCCATTTAGCAACCTAAACCCCTTTTTGCTTAATTATAGCTACCTTTTTTGCCAAAATCTTCATCTTCTGCTCAATAATAGCTCTCTTTATTTTCTCCAATTCCTCATAAAAGATTCATCAAATGGATCAACCCCCTTGTGTAACATGCATAATAAAGCAAGTTGGAGAGGATTGGGCACATCTTCAAGAGGATTGGGCACAGTAAACATGATTAAAAGGGCAATTCAGTGCACTAAAACTCCTGCTATGCGCAGACAGGATCCACGGAAGGGTCCGACCACAAAGGTATATTGTACGCAATCTTACCTTGCATTTTTACAAGAAGCTGTCTCCATGGCGTGAACCCGTGACCTCATGGTCACAGTAAACATGATTATACATTAAAATCAAGCACGAAATGCAAACCAGTACTTGAAGAAGTCATTGTCATAAGGAACCAGTCATACCAATTTTGCATTCGAAAATGCCACCAATAACTGATGAGTAGTCAACGAAAGAATCTTAAAGCATGTTGTTTTGAAGAAGCAACTCAGCTTGGTAACCGCTGCAGTAGAAGAAATAATAGAGCTTTTCCTTCCCCCTAAAGAGTTTGTATACTCTATGTAAATTTACTTTAACTGATCTTGTCCCTACTTTATTTCTCCTGAAAATAATGAAAGGAAATATGAAACATAAACTTCATCGATTTCATAAATATGCTAGCTATCAGTTTCAAGTCTGAAAGCAAAGTTTGTATGATCAGAGTTAGCAACTTGGCAAGATGTAGGTGATATCACATGACATCCTAAATGGGTCAAATGGTAATGGGTTAGATATAGATCCTAAAAAAAGAAAAAGAAAAAAGACACCTCCGTTAACTTTTTAACCCTTCCGTTAGTTTTAGCTTGTTTGGAAAAGTTTATGAGTTTAATGACAATATTTTTCAAAAAAAAATTATAAGTGATTTTAGTGGGATATTTGTAAAAGTTGAGTGACAATTTAAGAAATTTACTTGAAATATATAGTAGAAATAGTGCCAAGGTATCACTTTTTGGCCCTTTTTCGAAAAATAATCATTGTCTTAGAGTTTTAATAGAATTAGAACTCCATAATAGTATCCTGGAGTTTCCCTTGAATAAGTTAAAACTTCAACGCATTGGCTATTTTTCATCAATTACAAGCAGAAAATTAGCTATTTGTGTATTTTACCCAAAATGTATATCATTTCTTACTTGAGAAAATTGAGAGGAGGTGACAAAAAAGTCTTTAAATTAAAAATGGTGATAATTTTGACCAACTAAGGTCAAAGCTTCACTTAAATTCTGATTAAGTTAATTAGGGTGTGGAGTATGATTTTTAAAACTTATAATTTTTTAAAAAGAGTTCTCCCATTCCAAACTTCAATATTTAAAATTTCCCGCTTACTTATCTTTTCAATCTTTCCTTCTTTTTCTTTCTTTCTCCAAATTTCCTTCTCCCTCATCTTCTTCATATTTTTTTCTTTCTCCCTCCAGATTTTCCTCTTCCTCTGTCTTTTCTTCTTCTTTTTTCTTTCCTCTATTATCGTCGTTCTTCTTCTTTTTTCCTCTTTTTTTTTTTTAATTTTTTATGAATTATTTCTTTTTTTGATTTTGAGAACTTTGAAAAAAATAACATTTTTTAAAAATGATTGAAGAAATTATGCAAAAAATTAACCAACTACGATAGTTGCTACAGTAGTTACGATAATTGCTGCAACAACTACTATTAGTTGTTGCAATAACTACGATAATTACTGCAGTAACTACTATTAGCTGTTGTGTTACAACAATTATTGTAGTTGTTGTAGCAACTATGCAACAACTAAGATTGTTGCTACAACAACTTTGACTGTTGTTGCAGCAACTTCGATAGTTGCTTAATTTCTGGAAAAAGATGTGGTGGAGGGGAGCCTACGAAGAAAATGGTAGTTATGGTGAAGAAGGAGGTGGTGGTGACGCTGAAGAAGAAGGTGGCGGTTGTTGCAGTGTTGGTAGTGGTGATAGTGGAGGAGAAATAAGAAAAATAGGTGACGGTGGTGGAGGAGGAGGAAATGGTGGTAGTGGATTAGGAAGAGGTAGTAATGGTGGTGGTGGTGATGGTGAAGGAAGAGGAGGTGGTGATAGCGGCGACATCGATAAAAAGGATTTGGAGAGGGCAGGTGGGGTGGTGTAGGAGGATGAGTGGTGGTGGCTATTGCGGCAGTGACAGAAGATGTGTGAAGGGGGTGGGGTATGGTGGGGGAAAGTAGGGGACTTTATGTAAATAATAAAATTTGAGGGTTTTAAGTTTAGTGTCAATAACACTAATCTTAAAATTATCACTTCTACTCAATAATTAAGACTTGTGTCACTTTTTTTTAGTTTTAAAACTTTTTTGTCACCCTTAAAAATTATACATAATGTCCATTGAGTTAAATTTTTAAACAAAAAATAGCACACTATTCCTTTCCTACCCAAAATGGCCTTTCGGCCAAGTTTACTTTCCCAAAATAGCCAGTCGGCTATCTTATTTACAACCAATATGGCCATTCGGCCATTTCAATCATTTCTATTCTTTTATTCATTTTAATTTGTTTCTTGAAGTACTAACTACTAACCAACAATAAATTGAACAACATCAACTTGTCGACAATTTTTGTGAAAAAACTTTTTTTTCTTTGCTAATTAAATTTTTTTTTTTTTAATAATTAATAATAAAATTTATTCAGCATTTGATTAGTCCTAACTTGACTATAGCATAATTAAAATAATAAAGTAACTAAATTCAAAAAATCGCTGTTTTCTTTAACTTC
This sequence comes from Capsicum rhomboideum, assembly GCA_031232105.1. Lineage (NCBI taxonomy): Eukaryota > Viridiplantae > Streptophyta > Magnoliopsida > Solanales > Solanaceae > Capsicum > Capsicum rhomboideum. Next base: position 3,195,391 of record CP124713.1, on the reverse strand, counting down.
TTTTCGCTGCAACTTTTTTTAAAAGAAAAATCATTGCTATTTTTTACTATGCTTTTCCTTTTTTTAAAAAAAAATGTTGCTCTTTTTTAAAAACATTTTTTGCTATTCTAATTGTTTCATTTCTTTTATTGAAAAAAAAAAGAATATTAATGTTGTTTTATCAACTTTTGTTTATACTTTTATTTATTAAGGTGGAACACATGATAGTCAAATAAATATCGAAATCGATACATGACATATAACATTACATAATTATTTATGCAATATCGATACACGTTTATACACCATTTATACAATATCGATACATTACATAACTATTTATAGAATATCGATACACATTTATGTACCATTTATACAATATCAACACATTACATACCTATTTATATAATATCGATACACGTTTATACACATTTATACAATATCTATATATTACATATACACTAAATAACTATGTGTACATCATATATACAAGTTTATATACAATTTATAAAATATCGATACACATTTATACAATACCGATAAATATTTATACACTATTAATATAATATCGATACATTATATATACACTACATAACTATTTATACAATATTGATACATTATATAATTATTTATACATCATATATACATGTTTATACACCATTTATATAATATTTGATACATGCATAAAAGTTGTACGGAAAAAGTTTGAAAAAAAAAAATGAAAAAGTTTTTTTTTTAATAAAAAAATGCAGCAAAAAAAAAACTTTTTTTTTTTTTTAATAAATTACTACTGAAAAAAAAAAAGGAAGAAAATGGCCTAATGGTTATTTTTGTTGTAAACAAAAACTTGACTATTTTTGTTGTAAATTATTATTATTTTTATTTTTTTTTATACAAATGAAATTTTTCCTAATTAATTTCCCCTTCTTACTTGGCCCAATAATAAAGTCATGAACTAAAACATTTGGGTCAATGTTGAGCTTCAACCCATTTCGTAAGCCTTGCTTAATTACCTTGTAATGGAAGACATGGGCTATTTAGTTTCTAGCCCAATTAGGGGCGAGCCGCTTGGATTGCATGTAACAGCAGCCTTTTAAGGGGTTGTTTGTTTTAATACAAACCAAAAACTGAATAAAAGCAATATCAAAATTTATACTATGATTATTTCTATCTTATATACCTCAAATAAACTAGTCTTAAATGTTAGGTTAGTGATGTTATTTCCACTTTCCACAGCATCTAATATGATATTGCACAATTTATGACCTTTCTACGTTAGAATTGCACTTTCCTAAAATGGAAATTGGACATGGAGATGAACAAAGCATAAACTACGTGTCATGAGTTTATAAGCGTACTATGCTTTAATTCACGTTTTTTTCCTTCTAAAGTTGTTAGAGTAATAGTTCGCCTTTGGGGGGAAATTGAGAGTGATATCCACTTTTTTCGAATTGTTTGAACTTTTGGTTATAGTTGTCCCTTTTTCTAATAGGTGACGGCGAGATGAGTCGTTCATCATTATGATAGATATAAATTGAAAGTATAGTGATATATGCAATTGAGGTATCTTAATTAGTGTTTTTAAAGGCGTTCACGAGGTGAATTTCAGGTGAGGAGTAGCAAAAACGCATCGGGGTGTTATGGGGAGCAAAAGTCCTGTTAGACATAAGTCCCGCTATTTAAGGCATTTGCCTAAGCATTTTGGCGAGTTCCTTGTGGGGCATAAGCCCAGAAAATTACTACAAATAAAATAAAAATTTTCTAATATGTTCCTAAGTTAAGCCTAAATACTCAAATGAATAATTGCTAAATACTCAAAATAAAAGGAAACTCAAAGAAAAATATTTTTTTATTTTTAAATCCTAATTCTTAGTACGTTTTTGTTAGGTCGACCTATTCAAGCAGGTATGTTCTTCTTATTTTTTCATTCTTTTTCAGTTCCTTTGTTTGTTTGTTTTACTTTTTCTCTTTTAAAACACAATTTGTGGTGAATCACTATGTAAGAATTCTGATTGAGTTACGGAAAAGTGAGTATTATCTGACTTAAGTATTTTTTTAATTTTCCGGCTTCAAAATTTTAAAACACAACACATCTTCCACTTATTATCTTCTTCTTCTTCTTTTTAGAATTTTAAGTAGTTTTACTCTTTTTTATAATTTATCACTTTAAAAAATTGGTTAAATTAATATTGGAATTTTTGTTTCAAAATTAATACTACTTTTTTTTTTCAATACTAATACTTATTGAAATAGACATTGTAGTTTATGGTGACAGCAAGTAATTACAGGCTGCACGCGTGTCCACGTGAGCTATGATGCACACGCTTACCCAAGTTCCTTCTAAATCAGAAATCACATGCTACCACTGATGTTGACTTTTTAATTTTAGGAAAGAAAGAGAGAGAAATAAAGGAATCTTACCTTTACTGGAAACAAAAAATGTTAGTGGTTCTATTATTATGCGACAACTCATTTCCTTTAATGGACTATCATTTATATATTTGATTAATCCCACTCCTATTTTTTTTTTATATTCATCTTTGTTTTTGGGTTCTTGTTCTAAATTATGAACATGCTGACCATCATTTCAACTACTATGCTGGCCTTTAACCCTTTTTTAGCTATAAAAGGCAGTTTGGTGTACTAAAGCTTCCGTTGTACGCAGAATTTGGGAAAAGACCTGACCACAAAAATCTATTGTACGCAGTCTTACCTTGTATTTCTGTCAGAGGCTGTTTCCAATGCTTGAATCCGTGACCTCCTGGTCACATGACAACAACTTTACCAGTTACTCCAAGGCATCCCTTCACCCTTTTCTGGCAATCATTTTTCAAATTAGGAACTTGAGTTTTTCTATTTTTCTTCACATATTTAACGATATAAAAGAAATAATCAATTCTAAAGTGTGGATTGGGACGCTATAGACTTAGATAGTAAGCATCATCTACCTTCAATTCTCTTCGAGTCGCTAAAGTAGCAAAAGAAAATGAGAATTTTATGAAGGTATAAAAAAGATATTGGGAGGCGACAAATTTTAAGACTCGGATATTGAAGGGGAGCCTTAATGTAACTACTGATAAAGTTGTCGCATGTCATGTGATCAAGAAGTCACTAGTTCAACACATTGTAACAGCCTCTTGCAGAAATGCAGAGTAAGGTTGGGTACAAGAAATTTTATGATTAGACCCTTTTTTAGTCCTCGCGCATAGCCAGAGCTTAATGCACTGAGCTGCTTTTTAAGAATACTCAAATTTATCTTAATTTATTGGCACGTTTTTATTTTTAGTTTGTTTAAAAATAATTCACATTTATATATTTCTAAATCATTTAATTAGATTATCATGTCTAAATGAGATGATCTATCCACACAATTTAGATGCATAACTCTTGTTTTGAATCATAAGTTTCAAAGATTTTACTTTCTTTCTTAAATACCATAATCAGTTAAATAATGCATATAAATTAACGAATTAGGGAGTAAAAAAATTGTGCTACTCTAAAACAAATGAAAATGGAGTTTGTTGTCAGAAATCTTAATGCTAATGTAAATACAATTTGTCTATAAATGTCTTAATAGCCTGTTTGACTGAGCTTCTAAAATCAGCTTATTTTAAAAAGTGTTTTTCAAAAAAATATTTTTGATGATAAACAGTTTGTGTTTGACCAATAAATTTTAAAAGCAATTTTGAGCAACAATTAGTGTTTGATCAAAATTTTTAAAAGTATTTTTAAGTATATTTTTCTCAAAAGTGCTTTTAAAGAGAAACAACTTTTTTAACTTACCAAAAACTATTTTTTCTACTCCAAAGCTTGGCCAAACGTTTATTAATATTGTTTACTAAAGGATAAAACTAATTTGAATTTTAGTTACTATCACACTTTTGGCATGTCGCAAATAAATTATCTGTTGAAAAGAAAGAAAAATAGGGGACCGAATCTTTATGTTGATATGATTGGTCAGCATCCACTCGAACTCTGTGGTTAAAAAATCAATAAATTAATTTTGCAATAAATAAATATATAAATTCATTGAAGTTGGTGTGAATTGAAAAAGCCAAATCAGCGTGTTTGTTAGAAAATTCGTAATAATTGAGTTTGCAAATTTCTTGAATTTTTTCAAACTCCTGGACTATAAAGTATAAATATTTCATAACATCTTTTACATTTTTCTGTTTTATGCTTTTAATCTTTTTAGAGAATCTTTTTGGCCATTAGGATTCAATAATACTAGTAGTCAACAAACTTTAATTTTTCAGAGAGCTATGCTTAAGTAAAACTGCAATTGTTCTCCCTCCGTCATATTTTAATTGTCATTTAGCACTTTTTATGTCCATTAAAAAATTATAAATATAATAATTTTTATAATTATTCTTATTTTTTAAATACTTGTTATGTTTTATTTTCATACTCCTTAATAAAAATATTAATCAGAGTATAATGTCGCTAAATTATTCTTAGTTATTACTTCTTTCAATTTAATAATTCTCTCTTTCGCACCACATTAATGTCTCTTCATATTTATTTATGATTAAGAATAAAAATAAAAATAAACAATTAATTATATATTAATTTTTTAAAATAATAAATATTATATATATATATTTTTTAACAAGAATAACAAGTATCTAGAAACAAATAAGTACTAGAGGAGTATTTAATTTCGAAAAGTATATAAGGACATTCCGAAAAAGAGAAAAAGTTTTCAAAAGTGCTGATTACTTTTGTACTTTTTGTGCATGCCATTTGTTAAATTCTCATTAGCCATTGCGTACTTCGATAATCTATTTTGGGAGTTGAAATTAATTTTCAGTTAAGCTAAAAGTTCCTGCACTAATCAGATTTGAAAATTTTGGTGGTTTAGTGGCATAACGACACCTATTTGGACCAAGGGACAAAGTGAATGATTTTGTACTTTGCTTTATTATTATTCCAAATCGCTCGTTAAATACTCCAAATCATGGCCCTAGGTTTTATGATTCCAATTAATTAATCAATTAATGCTTCTATTGTACGATTCCCAGGAGCTAATTATGCTGCTATAGGTTATTATTAGGAGTATAATATTTTACTCTATCCATTGACCAATTCATGTGACATAATTTAATTTCATATGAAATTGAACTAAAATAAAAATATTTAAAATTTATGATCTTAAATAGCATATTTGTGGTATGACTTTTGAAACTTATGGCCTCACTATCTTTGCATGTCATATCATTAGTATATAAAAAATAATTTAATAGATATAGTGGGAAGTTGATGTTTGTGTTCAAGGATGGATATGAAAACGTCTCGCTATAAGAATCTAGTTTCGCTATTGATCGGCTAAATTTTGAACTTTTACGCTGACCGTTCATTTTTTTATTCAACAAAAACTCTTCTCTTTGCTCCTTAACCCTAAGTGAACTGACAAAAAGAGATTATTGATTTCTCTTGCTTCTACATTAGAAATGAGTTTGATAGAATTCAATTATTTTGTATACAGTTAAAAGTTTAACAATTTACTTATGTCTCACTTTTACATGCTTTTGTTTTTTTTGCTGGCATTTAATTCATGGTCATGCCTACTGCCTATGGCACAATAAACTATTGTATCAGAACTAAATTTGTCAAATTCCTCTTAATTATAGTTGGGATTAGTTTAACATTACAAGAGCTTGCACAATTCTATTTTTTTTTTTTTGATTGCATTTTTCTTGAGCCGAAGGCCTATTGAAAACAGTCTCTCAACCTCACCTCTGAGGTAGTGGTATAAACTATATATACTAGTCTATCTTTTTCAGATTTCATTGCGTGAGAATACACTGGGTATGTTACGTTGTTGTTGTTGTTGTTTGAAGTAGGACTACTCATTTAGTAAAAGTTGCAATTTAGTGGGAACGTGATGATGCCCCTCTGTCGAATTACTATTCATCACTTTGGCAACGTAGAAATGATCAACCAAAAGAGAAAAAGATTGGACTAGAAAGTTCATGGAATCATAGTGCACTAATAGATGGACTATAATAATCGAAACAATGAAACCCAAAAAGGGTAAAAAGAAAAAGTTAGAGGCCTCCAAAAATTATTTCTGTTGGTCTTAATTTTGTATGGCCATGTAATTTTTTATCTTTTTGTTTCCCATCCAATAATCCTATTTGGTTAGACGATAAAATTCAAGAATTTGTTTAATGTAAGGGTGGAGATATATTTATCACCTCACCAAATTGTTGTCAATAGGATCTTAGCTAGCGTTTGGTCATAGATTCCGAAATATTTTTGGCAAGTTATTTTTGGGTGAAGCTTGATCATGTGTTTGGCCATAGTTTTATGGGAAAAATATTTGATTTTTGTAAAGAAATATGATTTATACCCCTAGGTTCTAAGAACTATTAAAATTATCCATAACCTTGTATTATCATTTTATAATGAATATGTTTCATGATAAAAATTAAACTCATAAATTATAAATCCTAACCTGCTTATAAACAATTTCACATATTAGTATAGGAGCTACTGAAATTTTCTTAACTCACAAAGGAGCATCCAATTTTTCTATTTACACTACTTTTAACAAGTGCTATGCAATAATATTGTTACATATTTGAGTCAAATAACAAGGTTTATTAATAGGATTGATTTACAAATAGATATTAGTTGGGATTAATAAATGGTGGGATATTTTTATAAAATACTCCGTATAAAAATTTGGGGTAGAAGTTTACATTTTTAAAAGTTTCCAAATAATAGAATTTGGTCCAACAAATTAGTTTTTTCTAATTTTTTAGAAATTTGAATTATTTACCAAATAATGACAAATTATACATATGGCAAACGCTTTTTGCTAATTTTTCCCCCAAAAACTACTTGGGATATCTATAGCCAAACGGTTCCTTATTATTTTGATTGTCAAAAAATTCTTCTTGCTATGACTTTTTTTTCCAGTTTTTTTGTACAATAATTTCACTTATAAACAAGTGCATATGTGAATTAAGACTTTTAAACTCATTCAGTGAAATCTGAAAATTGAAGGAAAAATTCAAGATGAAGAGGAAATCGAATACGAAACATCGCAACTCATTCAACCAAATCAAAATAACATTGAGGAAAAAATTGAGGATGATTTGAAAATTAAGAAGAATAACAAAAACGTACCTTGAAATTGCAGCAACAATATAGAGGGAGACTAAAGATTGGCACTATGGGTTGTCATAGCTATCACAACATTGTATTGTTTTTCATAGCTACACGTGCAACAACTGAAGTTAGGGTTTAACACGTACGAATTTTACCTTTAATGACCAAAATAGCCCTTGAGAAGCTGGCTGGATTGACGAAAATAACCCTTGGAAAGCTGGCAGGACAACCATCTGGTGCTTGCTTTAAGACACTTATATATATTAGTAATATATGTAGTACTTACTTTACTATATAGAAACGCGAGTGAGTAGGCAACTGGCGATTGTCATGCCTGCTTTCAGTTGCCTGCTTCTGATCGAGGATATTTTTATAAATTTATTTTATTTTAATTTAATTATTTTTGTTTTCTTTTTTATTTGTTAAATATTTAAAAATTGAGTAAAAAGTATTATAAATTATAATAATTAATAGTTTAAATTATTTCAAGCACATAAAAAATTTTGGTTGACTCGAAATTCTATCAATGCAACATAAATTGGGAAAAAGGATGTTATATATTATTTGAAAATGTTGTGAAAAGTAATATAAATCACAATAATTAATAAATTCAAATATTTGAAGGATGCATAAAAAATAATTTGACTTTTCAAATTCTATCATTGTCGTATAAATTTTAAAAATTACGTAGAAAGTCATATAAATCATAATAATTAACAAATTAAAATATCTAAAAAAATTATATAACAAATTTGATTAATTTTCTCAAATATTGTATCAGTGCCACATAAATTTAGACAGAAAAAGTAACATATAATATCTGAAAATTATGTAAAAGTACCATAAATCAATAGTTAACAACTCAAAATATTTTAAAATCTTACAAAACATTTGGTTGACTTTCCAAATTTTATCTGTACCACATAAATTGAGATAAAAAAGTAACATATATTGGTCTTGTGCCGACGCGGGCTCTCATATCTAGTATTGTATTTAAGAGATGGTATCTATTTTTGCTCCACAATGTCAATAATTGCAATTTTGTAATATTGAAAAAGAAAAAAGACAGGAAAATATATATAAAGAAAGTATCCAATTGGAAAAGGAATAAATGACGGAGCAAGTGATGTAGAGTGGGCTCTAGTGACTCTGAGTCGTGTCACAAAATGACACCTGCATTCTCTGCAGTTTTTTTTGTTTTTTTTTTGGGAGTTAGTAATAATACCAAGGGAAACAAAAGAAATTTATTAAATCCAAATCTTATATTTCAGCTGGTCTATAGAATTTGAATTTTACTTTTTGTTAGATAAAAAAAATTCACATATACTTAATGTCACCCGTGTAAATTATAAAATAAAATTTTTTCAAGAGGCAACAATGAAAGTAAGAAGGAAATGAGATCTCTTGGTCACTTATACTACCAAATTGGATAAAAAAAACTATTATCTTTTTAGATTTCTTATATGTAAAAATAAAGATTTTTAATGTGTAAAATAAAAATCTCTTATAAAAAGAGTATAATTTTTTTTCAAAAAAATAAAATAAAAATGATCCACAAAGCCAATTCTTCCGAAAATAGGTATCATCCAAATTTAGAAGGGGGCCAAATTAAGCTGTGAAAAATAGGCATGCTTGCTAATTGACACGTCTGATATTCAATGTGGTACTACCACTACTAGAGTATTAATTATGTCATTTAGTCTTTCGAGGAGTGATGGGCTTTATGACAAGCAACAGTGACACATGTTACATGTGAAACTCCTCGTAATTACTAAAGCCATGAATCATTGGAAAGCTTTTGCAACTAACTAGTCTACTACTAGTCGACCTGCTGTTTTCCATTGCTCCAATTAGCTTATACATTAGCTAGGTCTCCATATATTTGTGTTTAAGTTGACCAATAAACATACCTACAGTTTATTTGGCATCTCACACGTGGTTACAGGCCAACTTAAACTAAATTGAGGTGTTTAGATATATATTTTTAAAGTTAAGATATCTATTTGTTAGTTAAGATCAAATTAAGATGTCTATATATATATATCATGTCAGATGTAATGTCGAAACTAATGACTATTCATATAATAACTAATATTGTCCACAGAATTGTCAATTTTGCAGTAAGGTCATCCAAGAAAGACGTGACAAAATAAAATGCAGAATAATGAAGATGATGGCAAAACTCCAATCCACCAAAGACCCTACGAACAAACAACACAAAGGAAGTTGGTGTAGTAAGTAGGAACAGAGACTATACATCAAGTTATGTTCAACATTTATTTGATTTCTCACGATTTCAACTTAGTTGATTCCTTTTGGATGCTTGGTACGTATCGAAGTATACTCGACTGATTTTTTTTACATACTATTTTATAAACATAAAATATTATTTTAAGAATATTTATATATAATCTACTTAACTAGTTGGTTGGCGGGGGATTGTGGTAAGGCTACCTTTTAAGTAACTTTTTTTTTGAGAAAAATATATTTTCGAAAACATGACAACATTTTAATCAACCAAGTTTGAGAAAATAAGAAAGTATACAGAAAATAATTTCTTCCGCACCAATTAATACACATTTTTGATAAAGTTAATCTACTAAAAGGAAGTTGGAAAAAGAATATAGTACCAACTTCTTTCTGTTTTAGTAATAAACCGTTTTAAGCACCAAGATGTCTTGTGAACACCCCTTACTGATTATTTTTTTTTGTTTTCCACTCAGTGTTTGTTATCCGCATTGGAGTCCTGACTAATTCAGATTGCGAACTGTAGGGCTTATTTGGGGGTGGCGCTCCAAACAGGATTTTCTCCATACCCAGAGCTCGAACCCGAGACCTCTGATTAAGGATGGAACAGTCCCACCACTGCAGCACAACCATGTTGATCCCCCTTAAGCTGATTTGCAAATAGTTGTCTAATCAAAGTTATCCGCATAATTAATCATAGTTAAAGATGAATTGTTAGAGTGATGGAGCCAGTATTTTCATTAAAGAGTTACAAAATATGAAAAATTAGACATACAAAGAAAAAGAGAATTCAACTTCTACTATAAAGCTGATTTGCAAATAGTTGTCTAATCAAAGTTATCCGCATAATTAATCATAGTTAAAGATGAATTGTTAGAGTGACAGAGCCAGTATTTTTATTAAAGAGTTATAAAGTATAAAAAATTAGACACAAAAAGAAGTCAAAGAGAATTCAACTTCTACTATATATACAAAAAAAAATAAAATTTAACTATGTATAAACAAAGTAATTTTTTGTCGAAGAGAGTTCAGATGAACCTCTCGGTCCAACCTGGCTCCGCCCTTGCTTATGTTAAGAAAATATTTTTCAAAAAAATAAGTAGATTTCTAACTTACTTTTATAATTCCGTACGTAAACAAAAAACATTATCACATCGTATCACATGAGTAAAGAATCATAATGGAGCCATGAAACAAATCAGGACAAGAAAAGGATTGCTCTGGCAGCGCTAATGGAGTTGCTTCGCCGGTTTTAGTAATGGGCCGATATTTGGGCCCACTAAGGCCCAAGACCCTTCAAAGGAACTAGAAATCACTTTATTGACATAGCTTCTCCTTTAATGCTTTGCCCATGTGAATCTATCTATGAATTTTGATTTGGGATTTACTTGAGGCAGGGGCCAACTGGCCAAACAAGATCTCAAATTCTCAAAATGTCCATTTCTTTCCCTCTTTTTTTTTGTTTATTTCTAAAGTTACTAGCCCAATTAATTTAAATTCGCACTGAATAAGTCGACTAAAGAGTAAAATCGCTTCTTGTTAAACATCTTTATCTTTATGACTCGAACTTTGATTAAAAGTAGAGAGATCCTAACCATCTGACTACACCATTCCCTAACGTAACTAAACGTGATTTGAGAAGATGTCCATAGAAATTATGCAAAAGAGATTCTTTTTTTTTTCTCCAATAATTTTGAAATGGAAGGGATGGAGCGTAGGGGTAGGGGTACGAGGGGTTGGGGATAGGGTGGAGGACAGGGACAAAGCAAAGAAATCAGTGGAGCAGTTGGTCACTTAGGAAGGGGCCCGCTTTGTTGTATTGGTTGAAAGGCTAAAACATTATTGTTTTCTTTCTTCTGTACAATAGTAGTTCTAATGAAGTCAGCGTAGGAATAACTGGTAAAGTTGCAATCATTTGATCTATAGGTCACGAGTTTAAGTCGTGGAAATAGTCATTTTCAGAAACGCAGGATAAGGTTGCGTATAATAAATCTTTGTGGTTCAGCCTTTTTCCAAAGACTTTAAATAGCGAGAATTTTAGTGCAACGAGTTAACACTTTCTTTTCAATAGTACTAATAATAAAACTCCCTGCTGACCTTAAATTTGCAACTCATTTTTTCCCTATCTGGAGTAAAATCTTTTACCTGCCTTTGGCTCTTGAAAATTTGTGGGAACATCAGTTTAATATTCCTATAACTCATGACTCATCCAAGGACTTTTTGTCTAGAGTTCTTTTGACACCTTTCAAGAAAATTATTTACTAGCATTAACCAATAACCATAACTCCATAAGACACTTTTGTTAAATCATGATTGTTGCTTTCTCAAATTTGTATATAATTATCCCTTCTGTCTCATTTTAAAGGTTACTTGAGCTCTTTTCACGCAGATGCGAATCCTCAATTTAAGTAATGAGTTCACTTTTAAGGTTCTTAACATTAAATTAATTATATTTTTATTGTTATCTGTTTATACCTACTTAATTAATCCTTCACTGCATATTTGCAATAATTATTTTGAGATAATTTTTTTTTAAAGCTAAAGTAATTGTTAATTTGGGACAGAGGAAGTATTATATATTGTATCTCGTCTAGTGATAAGGATGAATTTACTCTTGAATTTTTAAAGAGATATGTAATTATTTTGATACAATTTTTTTAAAGCTAAAGCAATTGTTAATTTGAGATTATGAAAATATATATTGTATCTTTTTTGGAGTAAGGATGGATTTGAAAATATATATAACTAATATCTTCTTAATTTTCTAAAAGGACAAATATGAACTGAAAAGAGCAATATAAATACATTTTGTAATAAGTTCAAATTCATTGTTTAAAAGGCTAAAGAATGTAATGATTACCGTACTTATAAATTTAAATTCTTAGATTCACGGTTGACAGTGATGTTAGTATTATCTTATTCTATTATTTCACAAACCATCAATGCACAAAAAGTGGGAGAGGAGATCCCGCCTCCCGGTGTGCTTGGTTGCTAAGCAGCCTAAGCTAAAATATATATGTTCCCTTAGTCCATTTTAAATTTTCATATTGAATTTGACACACTTATTAAGAAAAAAAATGATTGACTTGATTATTTATTATGCTACTCTATTAATTGATATTTAGTACATATTAAATTTTAAAAAATGATTTAAAGTAATTGATGAAGGGTCAAACATAGAAAAAAATAATTATATTTTTTTGATATATTAAAAGTGAAATAGTAGACAAGTAAAAATGAACGAAAGGAGTATAAATATCAAGTTCAGAATTCAATTATTCATATTTATAATTGTAGTTAAAAAATTCAGAATTTATAAAGTTGAAATTCTGTAATTCAATTTACTCCTCCCATTCAGTTAAACTTGTCACATTTCGGTTTTTAAGAGTTAAAATTATATGAACTTTAACTAATATTTTAAGATATATTTTTATATCATATTAAGATGAGAATGACTGCAACTTATAACATTTGAATATTTAAATTTAAAATATTAAATTAAACTAATTTAATTTAATTTCAAATATTTATCAAATTAATTTTCATGTAACAGGTAGGGATGGAATATATCAAATGTGGTTGGAATGAGCAATGGACAGAATATACTTAAAAGCTCTACGTTTCGATAATCTAGTGGTGCTCAACAACAATTGGTCCCCACATTCGTGGAGTCACAACTGTAAGTGCCATAAACAAATGCGCCTCCATATAATTCCCCAATGGAGCCAAAGCATGTGATTGCCACCTTTCAAGTACAGTAACAAATTCAAAAATGATATGGGAAAGCTACCTAATGAAAGATATTTTTATAATGGTCCTGGTGGTCCCACTATTTTGTACTTGTAAAACTGTAAAAGCATAAACCCCCCCGCGCACCCCTCAATACAGAGGGGTAATTATTGGAGTATTTTATATAGATATTCCCTCCGTTCATTTTAACATGTCATATTTCGACTTGATACGCTTATTAAGAAAATAATATTAATTAATATGATTATAAAATAATTATCTTTTCTTGATATATTAAAAGTGATAAATAAAAATAAAAATTCATTTTAACAATAAATAACAAGTAAAAATAAATGGAGAAAGTATTTTTGAAACTATTAAATTGTAAAAGGTTTGATATTTAAGTTGAAAAACAAATACAGTTGCAGTGAAAGGGACTTCCCAGAAAAGGTCAATCACAGTCTCACACCTATGTGTTTGCATGGAAATTTTTTACCTAATACGGATTAATTAGTACATTTTCTCAACTCATTTTTACCATTTAATATAGTCTGATGCAAATGGCAGATGCTAAGTATGCTTATTTAGATAACAATTGACTACTCACTCTATTAATTACTATGATAAAGAAACGGAACTTGAATCTAACTCAACTCGAAAAACTAGTTCATGCGAGGAGTATTACTCAAGACTATACAAGATGACTAAAAACACAAATGCCCACAAAGTTTTAGAGCTTAAGAACTCAAAAGTAAGAGTATAATGCTGGTAAATGTGTAAAATTCAAATGATTTACAACGAGTAGATAGATTATTATTTGTTGCTAAATACTAAGGAGCTGCTTCTGTGGATCTCACCCTCATTAAGTCCATTAAATGTAGGTTTAGATGAATTATGTAACGCATGGCGGAAATCTCAAACTCTTCCACAATAGTTAGACCTCTGAACTTATCTCGAGCTTATCTTGTTCGGTTGCAGCTTGGTGCCCGGTCCCGTATTTCTAGATCTAGGCGTACATCGTTGATATGACACAAGTTCCGACTCTCTTGGCTTCACATATTTCGTGGATAGGTTTACCTTTATCGGTCACGTTCTAAGAATAGCATTTGGTGTCGCTTCCTAATTCGAGTACATGTCCAGTTCGAATTTTACCTCATACAGAAGTATAGACTATATTATTTTAATGTTAAAAGGGAAAAGGCTCAAATATGCCATCGAACTATTGAAAATGGCTCATTTATGCCATCCGTTAAAAGTTTGGCTCATTTATGCCATCGCCGTTATAAAAAAGCTCATTCATGCCATTTTTTTTAACGGTGATTTTTTAAAAACAGCTTTGCCACGTGGCGTCTTACTAGAGGTCCACTCCATTGATCAAATATGCCATCGAACTTTGAGAAAAGGCTCATTTATGCCATCCGTTAAAAGTTTGGCTCATTCATGCCATTTTTTTTTAACAGTCCGATTTGGTGGTTTTTTGCAAAACCATTTTGTATACGTGGCCAATAATAATTCGTTCACATCATTAATTAAAGGGAAAAGACTCAAATATGCCATCGAACTTTAAGAAAAGGCTCATCTATGTCATCCGTTAAAAGTTTGGCTCATTCATGCCATTTTTTTTAACAGTCCAATTTGGGGGGTTTTGGCAAAACCATTTTGTACACGTTGCCAACAATAATTCTTCCACATCATTAATTAAATCAGCCAAAGAAATTTTAAAATTCCTAATAAGAAAATATTGACTTCTCCGGTCAAAATATTTTTATGCATTTTGTAACTCCTTTATAGGCACTGTAAAGAGTTCATCCATTTTCAATTTCTTCGGAATCGCCGAACACAATTCTGCAAATCTCAAGGCCAATTCAAGCCCGAAACAGACATCAACTATTTCAAACAACGAATTAATTAGTTACCGAAACACAAATTTTCAAATTCTTACAAAATTGTACTTGAAGTAACAATCAGAAAAATTCTATAATCGGTGAAATTACAGAGAAGAAAAGAAGAATATTTCAGCAAAATCAAATTAAAATCAAAACTTGAAGATTCTAATGACTTGAAGAATCAGATGTACTAGAAATTTGTGAGTCATGAAAAATAAAATTTTAATTTCACCTTTTAGAAGAAAGTTCAATTTTTTATATTTTTTATTTGGCTGATTTAATTAATGATGTGGACGGATCATTGTTGGCCATGTGTACAAACTGGTTTTGCAAAAAATCACCAAATCGGACTGTTAAAAAAAAAATGGCATGAATGAGCCAAACTTTTAACGGATGGCATAAATGAGTCTTTTCTCAAAGTTCAATGGCATATTTGATCAATGGCGTGGACCTCTAGTAAGACGCCACGTGACAAAGCTGTTTTTAAAAAACCACCGTTAAAAAAAATGGCATGAATGAGCTTTTTTATAACGGCGATGGCATAAATGAGCCAAACTTTTAACGGATGGCATAAATGAGCCATTTTCAATAGTTCGATGGTATATTTGAGCCTTTTCCCATGTTAAAACGATGAAAGTTAAATTGACAATAATTATACATAAATATTTTCTCGCACCTGAAGTTTTTTTATATGTTCTAGAGGCGTCACACAATTTGACATAAACTTTTTTTTTCTGAATATAGTTCGGAAAAACACTTAATTAGTCACTAAAATATTTAATTACAGGTGATTATGAAAATAATAAAGTTTGAAGTTTCAAATCAGCTAAGGTGCAGCCATTTGAGTTGAGACAAAAAAAAAACACATTACTATTAAACTAGAGTTTGATTTAAAACAAAAAACAACGAAGTCCTTTAATTAGTGTTTAGTATATAAAAATGAGTTTATTAAACTTAATGAACGGTCTTAAAAACCCATGTTGAAAAAAATGAGTCAAACACTAATCCTAATTAGGAGGTCAATCACTGACCTTAATCATGGATTATGAAAGGTGATTGGTTTGGACATTCCACCTGTTGATAGCAACATGAGTCATCCAATGAATTCCCTTTTTCAAATTACACAAATGACGCTACCAAATCATAATAATAAGTCTAAGTAGCAAAAGTCTAATATTATATTTTTTTTATTTGTATTTATTGAAAATTTAATAAATTTCAACTCAATTTAATTGTTCTCTTTTTTCTTTTATTTATGCATATTTCATACATTTCGGATATGGATTAGAAAGTCGAACAACACATAGTTAAAAGTCGAAAAATTCATATTACTTGTCTAGCCTTTCACTTCGAGGGGTTTTAGATCGGAAAGCATCTTTAAACTACAAATTAAGTATATTAATTCGTTCAGCTGATATTTCTTGTAAAATAGTAAAATTATTATTTTAAATTAGTAATACTAGGTAATATAGTGGTGATCGCTTAGAAAATATAATTGTTTTTTCCAAGTCAAATGTATTTTCATACATAATTTAATTTTAAAATTTTTTATACTTAAATAATAATAACGTATGCAGTATAATCTCACAAATTTTATCTACTTAAACATGAAGTTAATTTTTTCCAATTAGATGCAAATATTTATATTTTCATTTGACTCAAATATTATCCGACGCCTACTTAGTGGGTTGCCACTTGCTATATGAATTTGGGGGCCCATTCACCAATTACAAGTTTCTGCTTAGTTGAACTTCCATGAGTCATCATGAGAAGTCAAACTGTATTTCATACTCTTATCATCTTATTAATTATTCTCTCTTTCAATTTATAATCTATGTGGTTATACATATTTTATTGTTTGTTCCAAATAAAACAATATCTTTAAAAATGATTTAATTTTAATTTCTTTTTATATTATTTATAATTATATAAATATTTATGACTTATTTAAATTATAATTTTTTATATTTCTTAAGTTTCATATATAATTGATGTGCATAATTAAAATCGAGACAGAGGGAGTGCAAAATGAAGAGTTTTCCCATTTCAATACCTTCTTTGTTTCAATTTATTTGTCTCATTTTAACTTGATAAAAAATTTAAGAAAGTAAAGAAACTTTTGAATCTTGTGATTTTAAATTAAAGATATATCAAATGAATTAAAATATTATTTAATCTTTTGATCTTAAACATATCAATGTGAAAAATTAAAATCAAAGAGTTATAAAAACAAAGAAATACTTTTTTCATATTGATTCTTGTTCTTTTTCTATGGTAGTTGTGAATGGAAAAAAAAAAAAAAAGAGAGAGGAGGAGGAGTGTGTACTAAAACAAGAAAACTTTTTCTATAAGTTGCAGTATCCACAAGCACCATTCCCATCCAATCACAATCCACCACCTTCATCTGCTCCAATTATTTTTATTTTTTGGAAAAATAAATTTAAAATAATTCCTCTAAAGCTTATACTCTCTCTGTATTATTTTATGTGACACTGTTTGATTGTCATAATATTTAAGAAAAAAACATTTTTTTTTGAAATTTACAATCTTTAATATTTATGTGATTATAAATTATTTTATTAAGGATAAAAAAATTTAAAATTAAATTATTTTTTATTATGATAAGATAATATTTTTTTTTTGAGATAAACTAAAAAGGAATGAAAATGCTGAAACATAAAACGGGATGGAGAGAGTACTATAACTTGTTTATACTTTTTTTTTTTTTTTTTTGGTTTAATACTTATTTCTTGTTGGTCCTTTTTCTTTGCTTTGCTTTCTCTCTCTTTTTCTTTTCTTTGTTTGTTCATTCATAAAGGGAAAAAGTAAGAAAGCAGACACAAATTTCCTCTGCTCTTTTCCTTTTCGTCCCTTATTAGACCACCCAAGAATTCTCAATTTCAGAGTCTTTTTCACTATTTACTCACTTGGGTTTCCACAAAAATTTTCAGCTTTTCATTTTCTCTCCAGCTAGTGAACTCTAATTCTAGAAAGTTCTCTCATTTTCCTTCTTTTTTTTTTTTTGTTAAGTTAATAGCCTTCTGCTTTTCTTGCTTTCACTGTTTATGTAAAGTTCAGATCTTTATGAGAATATTTTCTTGTATTTAACTGTGAGATAATCTTTGTCTGTTTTAGCTTAACTCTTTTTTTAAAAAAATTAAATTTTAAGATTATCACAACATCTAGGATTTTTCTTTTGACATTGAAAAGTTGGAGTCTTTTCAAGATTCCTCAGGTTAGGGAGGTGGCTATATGGTTAAAAGGGTATTCTGATTCCCTTCATAGATGCTGACTTCTTGATTTAACACTGATATTTTTTTTTCTCCATTGTAAAAACCCCACTTCTCAGCATTTCCTATCTTGGGTTATCCCCCAAACTTCCTCTTGCTTCATAAAAATGCATTCTTGAATTATCTTTCTTGTATAACTTTTTTCCCCTTTGGTGAAAAATTTGACCTTTTTTGAGTTAAAGGGGTTATGGAGATTTTATCACCAGCTCCTTATCTTGCAAATCCAAGCTGGTTTCTTGATGAAGGAAAGAGCACAAAATGGACACCAGCTGAGAACAAGGCTTTTGAAAATGCTCTTGCTTTGTTTGATAAAGATACACCAGATAGATGGCAAAGAGTTGCAGATATGGTACCAGGGAAAAGTGTTGGTGATGTGATGAGGCAATATAAAGAATTAGAAGATGATGTGAGTAGAATTGAAGCTGGATTAATTACTATTCCTGGTTATAGTACTTCACCTTTTACATTAGAATGGGGGAATAGTCATAGTTTTGATGGATATAAACAATCTTATGTTGTTGGTGGCAAAAGGCCTTTGTCTAGTAGGCCACCAGAACAAGAGAGGAAGAAGGGTATTCCATGGACAGAAGAAGAACATAAGTGAGTTTAATTCTAATTTGTTCATGATTGTTTTCTGTGTGTATTGCTTTTTACTGTGGCTTATTTTGTTTAATGCATGTTTGGCTACTTTATGTATGGACCACTCTATATTTTCTCTTGTTTTTTTTGTATCCCTATATCACTTTAGTGCACCAAGCAACTTGGCAAAACATGGTAGGCAGTGGAATAATGAATTACCAGCTAATAAACAATATGTGACAAGTTGACAATTCAGAGGCGGACCTAGAGCGATATGAGCGGATTCAATTGAACCCATTATTTTCAGCGTACATGTGAAAATCCCTGAAAAGTAGTATAAATATTAAGTTTTGGACACGTATATTTGAAGAGCTTATTAAGTTTACTGTTGCTTATGAATCTTGAGTGCTGAGAAAGCTGATATGTACCGTTAGACTTGGTTTTGATGCGTTAATTTCTAAAGATTCTTCAAGTTCATTGATGTTTGTATGATGAAATTTCATTATTGACAAGGGAATTTGCTTGATTCTTGTGCAGGTTGTTTCTAATGGGACTTAAAAAGTATGGAAAGGGGGATTGGAGGAACATCTCACGCAACTTTGTTGTTACGAGAACTCCAACTCAAGTGGCTAGCCATGCTCAGAAGTATTTTATTAGACAACTTTCTGGTGGCAAAGATAAAAGACGAGCGAGTATTCATGACATTACAACAATAAATCTCAACGATAATCAAACGCCTTCACCAGATTACCAGAAACCAACTTCACCTGATCAACCCGCTGTGATTTCCCATCAGCCAAAGTCGGCTGCCAATGCCATGCACAAAATGCCATTTCAGTGGAATCAGGCCAATAATGGGACAGCCATGGGCTTCAATTCTGCACAAGGAAGTTTGTTTATGTCCCCTTTTTATGGAGGAAACTCCTATGGGAACACTAAAATGCAAAGTCAAAGCCTACAAAGGGGTGCTATGCATGAACCTTACTTTGGATCTCAAAGTATGAATTTTCAGCTGCAATCAGCACATCAGTACCATCAAGCATAACACATGCATATCCAAAATATCAGAACTTTGATCAGTGCCTTAAGAGAAAGCTTATTCTCAATTAAGTATGTTAGCTTTTGTTTCTGCTTTTATCGGTCTCTCTTGTCTTGTGAATATGTTGATTGGCACTTCAACGAAGCCATGAGTTAGTGTGTCCTTTTAGGAAGTCCTAAAAATCCTTACTCTCTGTAGTCTGTACTTAAAAACCATAGTACAAATGGAGTTCATATAAGATGAGCATAGAGGAACGGACGGAAACCTGTAAAATCCTTTTGAGGGCATAATAGAATTACAAGAGATGCAAGGAAAATGATCTGATTGACTGTTATTTCCTTATATATTGTATATGCATTTCAGGAAGATCATGCAATATCACTAGCAATTATACTCTAAATTAAAACCACAGACATATAAAAGCCTGTTGGAAACTTATGGCATTTGCATCTTGACTATGGATAGTAGTGACACTGGATATTCCTAGCAGATTTGGCCTATTCTTTTGGATGCACATGTTTCCCTGTTGATGGAACAATAAAAGCAGTGCTTCAGACTCAGGCGAGAAATACTATTAAGATCAAGCGCCTACCATCATGTCAAAAGTTATAGCTGACAGCAAGGGCACAACTTTATTTCTAAACTAAATCCACCAAGCAATACTATGTTCGATCATGACTTGCCCCGGGCCACCCCAACCCCATCACGGGCTTTGCCATAGGCAGGATGTTGGCGTTACCCAGCAAGTACATAATATTTTCAGAAGATAATTGGTGTAAGGACAAAGGGTACCTGCTTTTAGCAGAGTCTTGAAGACAATAAGCCAATTAGACTGAATAAAGAAGCATTCCAATTGGATGGTGAGTGCGAATTGGCCTGAGTCAGTAAGCACTCATTTAACAGCTTAAACGTGTGGGTTCCATGGGGTCAGTTGAACCCTGCGTTTTTGATGCGAAGGTTAACTATATATGTGAAAAATCACTAAAACTTTGATAAGTATTAAGTTATGAATTCATAAAGATTGATTACATCACGTTTAAATTTTGAATTTGCTTCTGATTGCTAGGACAAGTTTACTTGACCGTGCTTGACTTGCAAGCTTTCCAGTAGAAGCTGAGTCTACACTCCACTAACTCAAGTATCCTATTCTTCAAACCTTCCCATAATCCAAAATCTACCCCCCACCTTTCCTTTTTCTTAGAGATTATGTGTCCTTTTTGGAGATCTTTTTCTAGAGATCCTTTCGAAAATTAAAGATACAATTTGTAGGAACATTGATTAATGAGTAAACTAACATGATCTAAGAGTACAAAAGTAAGATTCCAGGCAGATTTTTCCTACTAAAAAATGGACTTGTTTTTTCTTTCTTTTGGTGTTTTGGTAATCAATTGCAGTGACTTTCTCTTTTAGACTCGTTCACTTCAAAAGTTTCTTAAATTCATTAGTTAATTTTGGTATGAATATTGCACGAGTGCTGTACTATTTTCTAATCAATAGCCTATATGATTGCTTTGTAATTTAATACATACCTTACCATACCAAACTTTTTTCATTAATCATTAAAAAAAACAAGGAAGTGAAAAAGAAAACAAAGATTTCACTGTTTTCTGTCTTGGTGCTAGTCATGACCTCTTCCATGGAGACAAAGGACATTAACCTTTTCTTCCATTAGATCATTCAATCTCACTATTTTATTTTTATGTCTGACTAGTCGACGCTATCAGAGTGCTATAAAATACTCCAGTTATGCATGATTGTAACCATCTGAACTAGTAACTCTTATGGTTAAATTGTTTGGTTCGATGTAAACACTAGGTATGGATAACTATTATCAATTGGATCATGTGCGTATTTTATTATGTAATTTAGTTGCTCCAACTGTAGAAGCAACTTTTTAGAAAGACCAGTAGCATCTAGTTTTCTAGTATATTCAAACTCAAACTCATCAAGAGCATTATGCTTAATTTGGTTTACTAAAACAGTTGCATACATACCGGGGAAATGACAAAAAGTAACATTCTTTTGTGAAAAAAGGAAAGAGCATAATAATCTGCAAGTGGCATAAGGGAAGCCACTAAGTCAATTTATTCCAATTTTCATCTCCTCTTTCACCAACTACAGCCACACATGAAAGTCCAACACCTACACTTTCGGCATACAAAAGTTTTTCCCTTGTTTATTTTTTGTTTAAAATACATTCGGATTACAATATTCTGATTCTTGTTCTTGGAAGATATTCCAATGGATCAAGCAGAGGACCTCGTTTACATTTTACAATTGATGCTGCAATTCCTGATATGGTCGAAAAAAAGTTAGCTGGGGTCTCCCAGTGGAGCAAAGAGATCTTTGAATGATCTCATGTGGGGCTTTTCTTCCTTACCAGAGAAAAAGAATCATTTTTTCATCTCCGTAGGCAAGCTGAAGCAAACTCGGTAGATAATGGATCTGCCCCTCTACCCGATCCACTTAAATGCCAAGCTTTTGCCCGTGTAGGATTCTGACTTGTGACACATGCACAATTCATTCATCACACATAGTGCTCTTACCACCAAACCAAAGCCTTGAGGGCATGAGAGAAAAAGAATCTATAGCCCTGTAAGGCTATAAGCCTGTAACTGGGCAAGGCTACAAAACATACTCTGTCTTTGTTAATAGGAATAAGGAAAAATCAGAACTCAGTATTGGAATAACCATCATGAATTCATAATCTTGATTAAACATCATACATGAAGATACAGCAAGTAGCTTCTGGATTTTTGGTTATTTGAGATACAACAGTGATATATGGCTATTTCTATCTAGTTGACTTCTCCCTTCAGGAGCAAGAATACAGTTGAAGTTCTCCTCGAGGACCTCAACCAAAGAATTACTGGCTGGTATGGTGATGTTGAATCCATGACCATCTCGTTGAGCATTTAAATGCCTCTCATATTTGCTTGTTTAGGATGTCAGCCCAAATCCAAAAGGAAATAGAGGATTGGAATTCCCATGAGCATGCATTGGCAATTGATCCACAGTTTTAAACCATGTAACAGGTAGTTTCCCCTGAAATGGATAATCTCCAAAAAGGACATCTGTGATCCCCGCTCCTTCAGTTCCAGGCAACCAAGCTGCAACAAATGCTTCTACTTTTTCCAAGAGAGGTGGTTCTATAACCATAGGTCTTCCAGAAATGAGAATTGTCACCGTGGGAACTCTATCAGCAACAAAAGTTGCAATTTCTGTTCCATTAAATGGAATTTTTAGCTCTGGATCATCACCACCAGTTTCACAATATGGACCCTCACCAATAGCCACGATAGCAAAAGAGAAGTCTTGACTAGCAAAAGTTTCTGCCGTAGGGTTTGGCTCAAAGACTATCTCTGTTTTGTTTCCCAACATCTCCCGCAATGCATCCATTATGGTTGTGCCTATGAAAAATGGATCATATAACTAGCTGAGATAACTGCCATTGATAAATTTATAAGAATCTTGATCCACAGAATTTAATTGGCCTTTCTCTTAACCACCTCAACCAATGGAAGATCACAATTAAATTCCGTTTTTTCTTTTCTTTAGTGACAAGTGGGAAAATCACAATTAACTATGAGCAGCTGAAAACAAGGGGCAACAGAAGTGAAGCAGGATGAAAATAATGAGAGAGGATGGCTGAATCAATGTATAGATGTTTTAATGTGTTAGAACAAGAAGATAATGAAATATTTTCTTCCTGAAGCTTAGATGTAAAACTAAAGATTCTTCTCTTCAATTTGAGATACCAAATGAGACTTTGGATTTCGTTTTATATATGGTTACTGAACTCTCTTGAGAATGTACTGTGTATAATCATGTGAGGGATAGACTTGTAATCATGTGAGGGATAGACTTGTAATCAGAAAGTACTTACCAACTGTGATTCTGCCACTGAGTCCTGTCCATGTAGCTGTCCATCCTCCACATTGGTACCCAAGATCATCAGCATGAGTTCCAGCAACGAGGATCTTTTTGGCGGTCCTATCTAGAGGAAGAAATGGTTTCTTTGGATCTTTCCCATTTTTCAGCAAAACTAAGGATTTGCGAACAGCTTCACGTGCTAGGTCTCTATGTGCCTTGAACAATGTGACAAAATAACCAGACTTAAAACAGATCCAAGATGGTGAAATGCAGAATCACTATTGTTCTGATGCATATGGTCAACTGCTATTTAGAATTCCATATAAAGAACAACAGTAGAATAGTCTAACAGAGAACTTCAGCAATTGAATAGAACAAATACTGATAACATTTAGTCTCAGTAAAACTTGAACATATAGGGAAGCGTATGCTAGAAAAGGTTCCAGAAAACATATTCAACATCGCAAAGAGAATGTTGGGAGGCTATTAATCCATTTTAAATACGAGTTTCTTCTAAGAAGTGGTTCTTTTCTACTCGTGTTATGCGATTGTTGTCCAATATTAGATGATGTCGTACTCTTACAATGTAGGAAGAATGGGTTTTAGACTCAGTAATGTGTAAATAATCCCAATAGGTGACACAAAGAAGTAAGAATACCTTGCAACCAACCAAATCTATCAATGATCTATCTGTAAACGGATGTTCAAATAATCCAGCAACAATTTTGACTCTCAAGATTCTTTCAACAGCATCATCTATCCTGGTCATCGGTATCTCCCCTGATTCCACCAGTGATAGCAGCTCCGTCAAAAATAATTCATATCTAAATGGCACCATGACCTGCAAATATTCACAAAACGCAAACAGATAGTGTGAATTAGGCTAAAAAGCTGCTTTTTTTTTTACTTCCAACACAAGGTTTTGACCGTACCATATCAATTCCAGCATTAATGGTTGACTTGATTGATTGACGATAATCAGATCCGTGAGGGTCAGTAAGCCGATCAAGTGCTTCCCAGTCTGTAATCAAGAAACCCTGCACCAAAATAACGCTTTTTTAGTATCACAAAGCTTCTCAACATCGCAGGGATATAATTGCCTCCCCATTAGAACATGGATAGAGGTGCACTTAGAAAAATACAAAGCAGAAGATAAGAGGGAAATACCAAACACTTGCACCTTCCCATACTCCCCTCCCCTCCCCCAACAGACCCCACAAAAAAGAGTAAAGTACAGTAGACAAGAGGACAAAGGAATAGGAAGAAAGGGGCTTGACATGTAAATATCCGACTTAATCCAAATAAAGAAGTTATATATTAGTTTTTTTTTCCGTTGTGCAAGTGAAAGTTTGGAAGATATCTTTCAGCTCTTTTATATTCAGGGTGCAGTTAAATTCAAATATGTTTACCTTGAATCCAAGCTTTTCTTTCAAGACTTCTGTTAAAAGATATCGATGAGTGTGCATTTTGTCTCCATTCCAGCTGGAGTAGGAGGCCATAACAGTGCAAACTCCTTGAGCGATACAGTCTATATATGGTGCTAGGTGGACATTAAACATTTCATCATGTGATGCTATTGTATTTCCTTCATTTGTACCATACGCAGTTGCCCCATCACCAACAAAATGCTTTGCACTTGCCATGACATAATTTCTGGAATCAAGAAACTAGTATCAATATTTCTGTCTTTGAAGTAACACAAATAATAGAGATCGACAGAGAGCTGCAAATCTCCAAAAGAGTAATCTTTGAGGTAATTGTTATATCAGGATATCATAAGTACTTAGTTACCAAATAAGATGTGGACGATAAAAGCAACATCATTTCACGAAGAAAGCTCAATCATCCATTTACAACTAGCTTTCATTATTACAGTTTGATGTGAATCATTCTACTAGTTTGTTAAAAAAAACTGCGATAGAAGGACTTCCAACTGTGCAGGATGAAACATATTTTGACAGCTGAATA
This sequence comes from Capsicum rhomboideum, assembly GCA_031232105.1. Taxonomy (NCBI): domain Eukaryota; kingdom Viridiplantae; phylum Streptophyta; class Magnoliopsida; order Solanales; family Solanaceae; genus Capsicum; species Capsicum rhomboideum. The sequence continues at coordinate 3,169,685 of CP124713.1, read as the reverse complement.
ATTCTGACTCTAACTTTGCAAGATGACACAAGTTCTGAAGGAATGATAAATTCAATTCTAGTGCTCAGCATTTATCTTTACCTTCCGCCAACATAAGGGTAGCCATATGGATGTCCTTCTGGTGGCGGACCTTGCAAGCCTGAGACAAGGGAGGTCATCTTTCTGACAACTTCAGTATCTTCACTGTAACTCTCGTAAAATCTTCCCCATCTAGGGTCTTTGGCAACCTGGCATAATTCAATTGAATCATACAAGTACAAAATGGTTAAATTCCATTTAGAGAAACTGAATGAAGAAACTAGTATTTTCTTTTATATGTGGCCACAGGAATGGGTAACCGAAGACTACAAATTAGCTTAATCTGGCAATAACAAGGCTTCAAGTGTAAAGCCTAACACTTCGGGTATATATCAATACAACAACATACCCAGTGAAATCCCCTACTTCGTGGAGGTAGAAAGGCTGTTTCCGTTTTGCTATATAACAATATCAAGATAAATTCCTCTTTCATACAAGATTATTGAAATGACTCTTGCTCTCCCAGCGTAATAATAGTGGAACAAAGAAGTTCGTTTGAATTTAGTGTGGCAAAGTGAACTGATATGGATTATTTTTCTATGAAACATACAAGAGAAAGAGAGGATTGTCATAAATATCTAACTTAGTTTCTTAAATTGCCTATCTAACAGTCCTGGAAACTCTTTACTTCAAGCAGAATCTTGATAGTCTGCCCTGGAGACTGCAGTAGCATAACGTATATATACTCGAGTAACATTCAGATACATATTTTTAAGTTAAGGAAAATTGATAATCTAATTAGAAGATTAACCTGTGAAAAAATCCACATAAGGTAGGTATAAATGTTCGGACAAGAAATAAATCATGCTAGCTTTGCTTTTATGACAAGAAGGCACAAAAATTTTCTCAACGTCTCTACTTCAACAACAACAACATACCCAGTGTATTCCCACAGAGTGGGGTCTAGGGAGGGTAAAGTGTACGCAGTCGGCAGTCCATTCCACTACCCAGTGTATTCCCACAGAGTGGGGTCTGGGGAGGGTAATGTGTAGGCAGTCGGCAGTCCATAGCACTACCTCCGAAGAAGTAGAGAGGCTCAAAATCTCTACTTCATTAATAGCAATTGGGAGAAATATAATGTTATATTTCTCCCAATTGCTATTAATGAAGTAGAGATGTTGAGCCTCTCTACTTCTTCGGAGGTAGTGGTATGAACTGCGTACACTTTACAAGCATCAAACTGACTATTTTGTTACTAAAAAGAGTTCTTAGTCATGCCAAATTTACACCTACAAGCATCAAACTGACTCATATTTTCCAAGAATAGAAAAAATAAAGTCTAAACACAAATGAGGTAAACGGAAGATTCTTTTGACTTACAGCAACACAAGGAGCAAAAGCATACGGAGCTCCACACGCCCTGGTTTCAAGTGCTGTCACAACTCCTGTCCTTCTTACTAAATCAGCATCTCTGCAAAAATATACCAAATCCACTTCAAGACACTACTCTTTTCACTGGTACATCTTTGCAAAATTTACGTGCAAAAACAGTGGCAGATTTAAGAGTCGGTGCTAGCAACTTCTCATAACAATTGATAAGAATTGACACATTATTGTCTACTAAACTATACTTACACAGTTTGAGCTGAAGATATTTCCTACCTAATCATTGCTTCTTTTTTTTTTTTCCATAAAGGCTCTGCCTTTACAACACAATTATCAAGTCACTCTGTACATCAAGTCGAAACAAATCATCAGCCTTTCTAAAACACCAAATCCACTTCAAGACACTACTTTTTTCACTAGTATAGCTTCACAAATTAACGCGCAAAAGCAGAGGCAAATTCAAAATTTTAAGTTGGTACTGGCAACTTATCATACAATTGATAAGAATAGACACATAATTGTCTATTAAACAATACATATACAGTTTGAGCTAAAGATATTTGCTACCTAATCATTGTTTTTTTTTTCCGTAAAGGCACTACCTTTATAACACAAGTATCAAGTAACTTTGTCTATCAAGTCGAAACAAATCATCAGCCTTTCTAAAATACCAAATCCACTTCAAGAAACTACTCGTTTCAGTTTTCACTAGTACAACTTGACAAATTTACACGCAAAAGCAGAGGTAGATTCAAGATTTTAAGTCGGTGCTAGTAACATATCATAACAATTGATTAGAACAGACACATAATTTTCAACAAAACTATACATACACAGTTTGAGCTGAAGATATTTGCTACCTAATCATTGTTTTTTTCTGTAAAGGTGCAGCCTTTACAACACCGGTATCAATTCACTCTGTCCATCAAGTCGAAACAAATGATCTAGGAATAACTAACCTGGTGGCACCAAGTCCAATGTTGTGAGGAAAAACAGTGGCACCCCAAACATTATTATTGCCATGAATAGCATCAGTCCCATAGAAAATAGGAATGCCAAGCCTGGACTCAAGAGCACCCTTTTGAAACCCATCAATCATATTAGCCCAATCAGCTGATTCTGCATTCTCAAAGGGTCTACTTCCACCTCCACTCAAAACACTCCCTACAAAATTTTCCAAAAAAATAAAATAAAATCAATATCATAAACCATAAATAATACTCCCTCCTTTTCAATTTGTTTGTTTTACTTTCCTTTTTAATCCGTTAAAAAAATTATCTTTTTTTCTTTTTTGACAATTCTTTAATTCCAACTCTGCATGTGACACGTTTTAAAATAGACGATTAAAGGATATTTTGGTAAATTCTACATATCTTTAATTTAACATGACAAGATTCAAAAGTTTTTTTTTTTAATTTCTTAAACTCCATACGGCCAAGTCAAAAGCACATAAACAAATTGAAACGGAGGGAGCATGAAGTTAAAAAGGAGAAAGAAAAGGGCTATGGAGCTAATATCAATACCAATGCAAAAATTTCAATAGCAAAAACCCATAAATGTACTCATCTACTTCAATTTGTTTGTCCTACTTTCTTTTTTAGTCCATTTAAAAAAGACTTATTACTTCCTCTTTTGGCAACTTTTAATTACAACTCCCCACGTAGCATGTTTTTAAGGTCATAAGATTCACATATCTTTTAAGTTAAGACCACAAGATCCAAAATTCATTTTTACTTTCTAAAACTCCGTATCAAGTCAAAACATGACAGACAGAGGAGTAGCAAGTTAAAAAAAGGAACTATGGAGCTCAATAATATCAAAATCCATAAGAAGTCGATATAAGAAAAATTAATGGAGGTGAAAAATGAATAATACCAATGCAACGATCTCTAATAGCAGAAGGATTAGCAACAGCTCTTTCGATCTGTGTCATTTGACCAATCTTTTCTTCAACTGTCATTCTTGAAATAAGATCTTTTACTCTTTCTTCAATTCCTGCATTGTGATCTTTGTAAATACAATCCATACCTCCAATTAATTTTGAACAAGAAAATGAAGAAAGAGATCTTAATCTTAAAAAATAACCCAGATAGATAGATAAACAGATTTTAACAGAAAAATATTTTGGAGGAATAGGACAGCGGGTGAAGGTTTCTATTTATATAGATTTTAGATTGTATTTTATTATTTTAGAAATAGAAATAAAGTGAAAATGAAAAGGTACAGCTAAAGTAGATTTAGATATTAAGGCTGACGTGGCTATTACACTTGTATGTTGTATGATTGGATAAAAAAAATTCAGGTACAGCTAATTGTACTCATGTGAAATTTAAGTTGTATCCACTTTTGGCAGCCTATGATGTTTTTTTTCTTCCAAGCATCATATGATGTGAACACTTGGGTAAAATGTAATTACTATTTTTCTGTTTATAAACTAAACTTGCATTAGAAAATAATTATTGGCTATACAATCTTCGATCCTATTCCATATTTAACAAAATTTAAAGGGATGGGATTTACTTTGGTTAAAAGTTATTCTATTTTAATGTTTACATCTATAAACTAAATACTCTTCTAGTCTAATTTATATGACATATTTTCGTTTTTAATCGATCCAAAAAAGAATGACATATTTAGTAACGATTTAATTTTAAAATGTCAATTTCACCCTTAATGATATGATTTATAGCCGCTACACAAACATCTATGACTTATTTTAACCACAAATTTCAAAAGTTTTCTCATATTTTTTAAACTTGCCCAGTGAAACTATATCATATAAATTGGGACGGAAAGAATAGTAATACATTGTATTTGTATTTTTTCCCTCCGAAATCTCATCTGTTAATTCAGTCCAGACATGATATATCCAAAGGATTATACTACATTAGGTTACTTTCACTTAATCATCTATTGATGATTATATATGATGACTGAATATATTTAGTTTGATGTAAACACCACGTCACTACGGTGTGAGTATACTTCTTCTCAATATACTTTTATGTCTTAGGATGACTTCTCAATATTGCTTATTTTAATGTAAACAGTAAACAATTTACATGCATTCAATGTTTACATAAATTAAGTATTAATAATTTCTCCTGTTATACAATAACAACATATCCAATGTAATTTCACAAGTTGTGTGGAAAAGATAATGTGTGTGCAAAACTTATCCCTGTAAGGTAGAGAGACTGTTTTTAATAGACGCTCGACTCAATATTATCATGATTATTTAATAACAAAATAATCATATATATAGTATGTATTCACTAAATTTATATCAAATATCGAGTGCAAATAATTTTTTTCGAACGGCAAGGAGAAGTAGATCCGAAGAAGGGATGATTGGTGCAACTTGTTTCCTTAAAAGATTGTGATTTGTCGTCAGAGAAAGGAAATAGTTCCGAGGCTAATTGGAGCCCATACCCAACACCATTTTTTTTTTTTTTTTTGCAGAATCTATTAGCTGGAAAATATTGTACGTAGTAGTAATACATTGTCAAAAAAAAAAAAATACAAAAAATTGAAATTCCAACTTGTGGTAAAAAAATAATAATTTAAACAATCACAGACGGCATGTTTTTGTTTTGTGTTAAAATATAATTGGTCAAGAGACTTTGTGCCAATATAAAGTTGAGAATGTGGACCCAATCGCACTAAAGTTGGAGGAAGATGACATATACATAATGATAAAAATTAATCCGACATATATATAGTAGTATGATTTATGTATTAAGTTTAGGAGTAATATTTTGTTGTTTAAGACGACTTAATAAAAGCCGTTCAATTTTTATATTATATTTTAAAAGATGTTGTTAGACCCTTTAACAATTGGATCATCATCATTGGCGTTCTGATCCCTGAGTTGGGAATAATATTATCTCAAATATAAAGTAGTTGATGATGGGCATTGAAGAACACGAAAGTCTCTTTGTTCCATTAATTATTCATGGAATCAAATAGAGAAATTATTAAAAATAAATAAACTTACATCATCAGATCATTAAAGAATATTTACAATTAGCCTTTTAAAAATGAAAGATTGTAATCTTAAAAATAAATCAGGTTATCAGCTATAACAAAAATGATTAAAGATGACTTGATAGTGTAAAAAATTCTATTTCTTTGAGATAAAATAATTAATTGAAAAAATAAAATCATTGTCCTTGAACTTGTCCCTTTTATCTTGGAAGCTAAATAATTAATTTGTTTCATAGGACTTTCTGTGTGTATTTGGTTAATTTCTTTTGATTTTTGAGATTCTGATGGCTCATCAAATGAATCAGACAAGGTTGGTTGACATGACACATTTGATGGAAATTTTTTGCCGCATATACCAGATTTTGCATGAATTTTATCAGTTTATTATCATGTTATCTGATTTGCCGTAAAGATCGAACGGATATGTAGGCCTATCATTGAACTTGAAATGCATTTATGGTAGTTTAATGTAATTGAAGATTTATTGAGCAATTGATAATTAGTTTGAGTACTACATTAATTAAGGAGCGAAATGGAAAAAAGTTTTCATCTTAACGTAAGAAGAAACAACACTTATTAATCATATCTATGAAATTTATAATTAATAATGATACGTCTAAAATCCTTTGTAAATTACCAAAACAATTCACTCGACAATCGGATTGACGTATGTCATGACTAAAATTGTACAAATAATTAGATGTGCATTGAAACGGATCCACGTATGTACATCCGATACAGATTCAATTATATGCTATATCTTAACAAAAACTGTTTAGAAAATGGTGAGTAGACTATTTTATAAATTTTAAATTGACCAAATTCTTCAACGTACGCCTTTTCTTTTGTAATCGTAATGTTCGGATCAACTTGCGTATACCTCGACTAATTTCACGTCATACATATCACTTTCTACTAGCAACGGGTACCATGTGATTGTTTGTCTACCAAGACTAAAACAAATGAAAAGAAATTACCATATTTTAAAAAAAAGAAATTGGGGGAAGGCAAAATGGGAAGGGGATTACAATGTGGGGGAAGTCGAACCCTCACCGACATAACAAGGTACAGGTGGGAGTTCAGATAGCCAACCAACTGATGAACTACTAAATGTTGGTGAAATTACAATAAAATTACAATTGAAAAAATACAAATAAAGAAAATAATAATATCTTCTTCTTGGCTGAGGTGCTCAGCGCGGATATCTCGCGCTCTTTAAGGAGATTCAAGCCCACTGCAACAAATGTTTTCATCGGTCCAGCAGTAATCTTCTTGACTTGTCCCCTCCAGGATACAACAGCCTTCTCACAAAGTATAACTCAACAAACTCTGGATAAGAGTTGAGTTCAAAGCTCCACAAAAAAGAACACCTCCCTTCAACTAATAAACTCTCCATTTTACTAACTTTAGTGAACTCTCTCTTTTATAGTTCATTACTTCTTCTTACCTTGTTATATCAAAATATGCAAAACCCTTACCATATATGTAGGTGAGGAAATCATCCAAAAGAAGAAAATTGTGAAGGGGTCACGAGAGAAGAAAAATGTGAAGTGGTCACGAGAGATATAAAAACTACGTGGCCATATGAGATATAAGGAATACGTGGCCACATGAGACTTAAGAAACAAATGTTGCATAATGAGAATTAATATACAACATAATGATACTTCAAAACATATGAGCCATATTAATATAATAATATTAAAATGTTCAAATAAACTATCAATCCCCCACTCATTTTAATATTAATAAGAGAGTCTACTAGCTGAAGGAAGACTATCATGCATAATGAAGGTGTGCTCTGCATTGAACTTCCACTTAGTAAAACAGTAATTTTTTACTCCAGAGTCATAGTGGTCGCAGACTTGAACTATGACTGCTTAAGGGAAATAAAATATCACTGAATTACACATAATAGTCAAGGTGTTGACATGAGCTTTATAGCCAGCACATTACAGTCTTGTGCTATCCCGGTTTCATGAGTGTCTTTGAAAATGAGCCTAATTCCCATAGAAAGCGGCCTCCTTCCACACTCACATAGGTAAAATCTGTCGAGAGTGCTCCTATAATTTTAGCACCCCACGCATACCAGCTACAGATTATCATTAAGAGTTTTTAAAATTCAACCTCACAAATCATTACAGGAAAATGCACTCACATCATAGGGAGGGATAAAAAATAGTGCATTTTTTCACAACAAGTCATCATGTGATTCGTTTTTCCCATTGAACCTGGTTATAGGATCTCTAGTCCCCAGGTTGGGTTTCCTCACATATGATTCAAGAATTTATCGGCTTCAATCCCATCCCCCTCGATGTGCTCCAGACCTTTTCTCTTACTAAGGCCTTAGTTAATAGATCTGCAAGATTTGACATAATCAACGTTAATGGTATCATTTGTCAAATATGATATCACATACTGTGTTTTCTCCTTATAGGTCTGAATTTACCGTTGTAATAACGATTTTGAACTCTACCAATCGCAGCGGTGCTATCATAATGAATCAAAATATGAGGAATTGGTTTTTCAAAATAAGGTATTTGAAATAATAAATCTCTCAACCAATTCACTTCCTCACTAGCTGAAGCAAAGCAATTAGTTCAACCTTCATGGTAGAGTTAGCAATAATTGTTTGCTTTTTTGATTTTCAACAAATAGCACCACCACCCAAAGTAAACATATAACCAGTAGTATATAAAGAATCACCTGATAAAGTGTTCCAATCCACATCATAAAAGCCTTCAAGTACAGCAAGATATTTTTTATAGAACAAACCACAAGTTTTTGTCCCAATTAAATATCTCATAACTCTCGTTATAGCATGTCAATGTTCATTACCTGCTAAGTACTCCTACTGCATATGCAATATCAGGCCTAGTGCAATCAGTCACATATCTCAAACTTCCAATTATGCTAGCATATTCCTTTTGATTTATAACATCATTTTCACTTTCAACAGGTAGCAAGTGAATGCTAGAATCAAATGGAGTTACAACATGCTTGAATCAAGGAAATTATATTTTTTTCAAAATTTTCTCAACATAATGTAACTGATCAAGGAAAATTCCATCACATGTTCTAGTAATTTTTATTCCTAGAATAACATTTGTCTCACCAAGATCTTTCATATCAAAATGGCTTCTAAGAATATTTTTAGTCTCTCCAATAACATTCATGTTAGAGCCAAAGATCAATAAATCATCAATATATAAGCAAATAATAACATGCGAATTATTCCAAGACTTATGATATATGCACTTATCGCACTCATTTGTTTTAAAGCCACTATCAATCATGCAGGAATCAAACTTTTCATGTCATTGCTTAGGTGCATGTTTCAAGTCATATAGGGATTTAGTAAGTTTACATACTTTGCTTTCTTGGCTCGCTTCAACAAAACACTCGGGTTGTTTCATGCGAATCTCCTCATTTAGGTCTCCATTTAAAAAAGCAGTTTTTACATCCATTTGATGAATTTGTAAATCATAAATTGCAGCAATTGCAATTAGAAGTCTAATGGATGTAATTCTAGTTACCGGAGAAAAGTATCAAAAAATTCTAGGCCTTCTAGTTGCTTAAAACCTTTAGCCACTAGTTTAGCCTTATATTTATCAACTGATCCATCCAGTTTTAACTTTTTTCGTAAGATCCATTTACACCCAATTATTTTACAACCCGGTGGTAAATCAACTAGTTTTCAAGTTTTATTGAAAATTAGTGATTCCATTTCATCATTTACAGCCTCTTTCCAAAAAATAACATCATGTGAAGATAAATTTTTTTTAAAGTGAGAGGGTCATCTCCAACATTAAAAACATAATAATCAGGACTAAAATCTTTTTCTACTCTAGCTCTTTTACTTCTTCTTAACTCAAAATCATCATTTTCTTTATTTTTCAAAATAGAAGTAGAGGAACTAGGTAGTGGCAAAATATTTTCTTGAATCCTTTGACCCCCACTATTTTTAGAATCAAAAGGGAATTTATTTTCATGAAAAATAACATCACCAGATTCTATTATAATACTATCTTCAAGATTAAAAAATTTATAGGTTGTGTTATTTGAAGCATAACCCAGAAAAGCACAAGTAGTAACTTTTTTACCCAACTTAGAGATTTTAGGATCCATTAACCTTACATAGGCTAAGGAACCCCAAACTCTTAGATCTCCCAAATTTGGCTTGTGACCTTTCCACAATTCAAAAGGTGTTAATTTGGTCTTTTTATGAGGCACGCGATTCAACACATAGCAAGCAGTCAAAAGAGCTTCACCCTAAAAGTTTAAAGGTGCACTAGACTCAATTAACATGGCATTAGTTAACTCAACCAAAGTTCTATTTTTCCTTTTTGCTACACCGTTAGATGCAAGCGAATAAGGAGGAGTAGTTTCATGAATTATACCCAATGATCTAACAAAAGAATTGAATTCATTTGACTCATATTCACGGCCTCTATCACTTTTTATTCTTTTTAATTTTCTATTAAACTGATTTTCAACTTCATGGAGAAAAGTTTTAAAATTCTCAAAAGCATCACTTTTATTTTTCATCAAGTAAACATAAGTAAACTTAGAAAAATCATCAATGAAAGTAATAAAATATCTATTTTCTTCACGAGTTAAAATTCCTCCAAGTTCACAAATATCAATATGAACTAATTCTAATAAATCAGTTTTTCTTTCAACTTGAAAATGAGGCCTTTTTGTGATTTTGGCTTTACTACAAGCCTCACATTTTTTCAAAATTCTTTTTGATCATTGGAATTAATCCTAAACTACTCATGATTCCCATATAACAATCATTAATATGACACAAACGAGCATGACAAAAATTAGTAGAAGAAAACATATAAACAGAAGTAGAAGTTTTATTCATTTCAACATTCAGCTTGAACATCCCATCACAAGCATATTCCTTTCCCACAAAAATACTATTTTTCACAATTACATATTGGTCAGATTCAATAATCTGTTTGAAGCCTGCTTTATTAAGAAGAAAACTAGACATTAAATTTTTCCTCATAGAAGGAGTATAAAGTACATCTTTTAAAGTCAATATCCTTTCAGAAGTGAAACTCAATTCGATATCTCCCTTTCCAAGCACTTAAGTGGTGTGAGAATCACCAAGCATGATGGATTTGGGCTCCTCAAAAGAAGTATATTTTTTAAACCAGTCTTTGTCATAGCAGACATGATGATTTGCACCAGAGTCAGCCCATCATCCATCAACATTCTCCACCATGTTTATGTCTGTTATCACCGCCATAAATGGTTCTTCGGTAACGTTTGCCTGAGGTATAGGCCCAGGTTTCCGAAATTTACAAAATCGAGCAATATGCCCACTCTTGCCACAAACAAAGCACGGTCCTTTTTCTTGAACATTTTGATTTTTGGCTTGGTTATTTTCACCATTAATGTCCTTGGGATGTCTACCATTATTGTTCTTGAATTTTTTCTTCTTAGGCTTCAAAGAAGTATTTTTGTTAGCATTAGGGGTAGCATTATTTGAAGTAGTTAAATTTACCTTCCTTCGGTGTGATGTTGTTCTCTTTTGTTTGCAAAAGTGTATCTTGGCCCCTTGCTTCTTCTTCCATGCGGATTCACATTATTAAAGTCTCAAGAGAAGTTTCTTTTTGTTTATGACGCATAGTTTTTTGAAACTCCTTTCAAGAAGGTTTTCAAGAAGGTGGAAGTTTATCTATTATGCCACAAACAATAAGGTTATCTCCAATTTTGACTTCCTCGGACCTAAGCTCTCCAATAATCATTATAAAGTTCTGAGTTTGGTCTATAACTGATTTGTTGTCCATCATTTGAAAACGGAAAAATCTGCTAGCTGCATATTTTTTCGCTCCAGCCTCCTCGGTATCATACTTACTCTGCAATGCTTTCCAAATTTTCTTTGCACAAGAGTAAGTTCTATCATAATAATCATAAAAATTATCAGATAGACAATTAAGTAAAAAAATACCGACACTTGTAGGAGTCACCATCGTACTTTTCAACTTTCTCTTGAAGAGAAATAAGTTGATCATCATTCATGGAAGAGTTATCTACTTTATTTGGATTTTTCTCAGTTAACACATAAGAGACATTGAGAAGACTTAAATAGAAAAGCACTTTACCCTTCCACCTCTTGAAATGTGTACCGTTGAACCGAAATGGCTTGTTAAGATCTTCCATATTGACATCCGCAGATTTTTCAATTGTTGCCATTGAATTCTCCTTAAAAATGTTGGTGAAATTACAATAAAATTACAATTGAAAAAATACAAATGCAGAAAATAATAATATCTTCTTCTTGGTTGAGGTGCAGATATCTTGCTCTCTTTAAGGAGATTCAAGCCCACTGTAGCAAATATTTTCACCGATCCAGCAGTAATCTTCTTGACTTGTCCCCTCCAGAATGCAACAACCTTCTCACAAAGTACAACTCAACAAACTCTGGACAAGAGTTGAGTTTAAAGCTCCACAAAAAAGAACACCTCCCTACAACTAATAAACTCTCTATTTTACTAACTTTAGTGAACTCTCTCTTTTATAGTTCATTACTTCTTCTTACCTTGTTATATCAAAATATTCAAAACCCTTACCATATATATAGGTGAGGAAATCATTCAAAAGAAGAAAATTGTGAAGTGGTCACGAGAGAAGAAAAATGTGAAGTGGTCACGAGAGATATAAGAACTAGTGGCCATATGAGATATAAGGAATACGTGGTCAAATGAGACTTAAGAAACAAATATTGCATAATGAGAATTAATATGCGACATAATGATACTTCAAAACATATGAATCATATTAATATAATAATATTAAAATGCTCAAATACACAATCACTAAAGATTTCCCAATTACCTAATATTTTTATCTCTAGTGGAATTTAAATGTGAGACCTCGTAGTTCTCTCCACTTCAGTGACCATTATAGGCCACCGAGACCATTATAGGCCACCGAAATTCTTCTAGGTGCTCAGTAGAGAACGCATTGGCTATATACCATTTATCGGTGGTGTCTTTGGGTCATTTAGGTGACTCGTAGGGTATTATTAGCGGTTTTGGTGGTCCGCAAATTGTCTGGCTTGAGTCCTTCGGACTAATTTCAGAAAATTAATCACACAACTTGTAGCCATGTACTATTATAGTTGCCGACAATTAATGTCAAATTTTAAAGGTGGGGATGGAACTGGAGGGTCAAACTTCGAATTAAGTCCCTCTTGCCCTGGCTAGTACACTCTAGAGAGTGAAATTGGTGTGTCCAATCCAGGGGGAGCTAGGTAGGACCGAGAGGATTCATCTGAACCCCTTCGACTAAAAGTTATTTTATTTATACATGGTTAAAATTATTTTTTAGTATATATAGAAGATGTTGAACCCCTTTCGACTTTTTTGTGTGTTTACTTCTTTATATTTTGAATTCCTTAGTGAAAATTCTGAATCCGTCACTAATCCAGTCCACATGCATTTATTGGATGTGATTGTGGTCCTCTCTCTACAAGCTTTGTGAAATAATTCTAACTCGATCTGAAATGGCTTTATTTGTTTGTCCATGTACTTGTGACCACCGTGCACTCCTAGCATGCAATGTTCAGATTGATTATATTTGCTGATTTGAAATGCATATATATATATATATATATATTTATTTATTATATTTTTTTTTTTTGATATCAACATGATTTTATAACATAATTCAGCATACTGTACAATCATACAAAAACTATTTTATATACATATGGGGAATAATACCTAGGTCTAGAAAAATCATAACCTACTTACATAATGTAGAGGAGAGAGGGTTCTCTTTCGGGAGTCTCCGAAATGCTCCTGACTGAACTGGGAAATTAAACACAAACACTCGTACATACAAGCATTTTTTTTTTTATATATATATATAGGAGCTCACACTTTACAATATTGCTTGAATATTCTGATATTCAAACTTGCAGGGTTACGAGAACTCATCCCTCTGAACCCCTTCGCCTAAAAGTTACACTATTTACACATAGTTAAAATTATTTTTTATGTACATATTGAAGATGTTGAACCCTCTTCAACTTTTTTGTGTGTTTACTTCTTCATATTTTGAACTCCTTAGTGAAAATTCTGAATCCGTCACTAATCCAGTCCACATGCATTTATTGTATTGTGATTGTGGTCCTCTCTCTACAAGCTTTGTGAAATAATTCTAACTCGATCTGAAATGGCTTTATTTGTTTGTCCATGTACTTGTGACCACCGTGCACTCCTAGCATGCAATGTTCAGATTGCTTATATTTGCTGATTTGAGATGCATATATATATGTATTGGTCTGTTCCTGAGATTTAATTTGTAGATTGAGATGTAATGCCAAAAGAGTCATCCACTATGGGCCATCTTTTGTAGTACAAGCTAAAGATACCTGTTCAACATTTCCCATCAAAAGCCCAATCAGTGCTACCACCACATTCTACTATAGTATGTGAAAACAATAATAAAGATATTAACACTCACTCCCCCACTATTCCCCCACTATGATCCAACCTATTTATTAGATCATCCATTTTGATCAATCCAAATATAATTCAATTCGCTCATTTGACATCCTTGGAAAACAGGATCATTAGCATCTTACCGTGCAATCCACACCCTTCTTGCTCCATATTTTTTCCCATGCACTGTTTGATATATGCTTTGACGCCAGACTAATCCAAATTTACTCCAGGAAGTCCCACTTTGGAGGCAAACCGCTTCCTATACTCTATTAGCTAGCTAGCTAGCTAATTTACAATAAATATTAAATTTCTGAAATTCAAATGTGAAAGAAGCTAGCTAGATTCACCTTGAAGATTATTTTCATCAAAGTTTTGACAATTAATTCTCTTGAGTACTGTTTTAAGTCACTTTCCCATTCATTAGAGTTGTCCATGAACATGCATTAAAAGAATTCGTACCAAGTAGCCTTCTTGTCCCTCAGCTTTCACCATTTATATTCTTGTCTCTTTTTCCACTTCTCTATTAAAGGGACACCTCCAATTTTTCACCCTCTCTATAATATTCATTCCAAATTCTAGCTCCCAATTGTATCATCTTCCTTAGTTTTCTTTAAGATGTTGACAAAAAAAAGCTCAAATAAAAAAAGAGCCGATGAAGCAACAAATAGTAGCACAAAAAGTGGCTATAGTTTCAGGAGATCATCATCGGAATTATCGGCTATAAAAATGTTCAAACGTTTAGGAGGAAAGATGGTTGCTATTGTGAGGATGATGTCTCCAAGAAGCTCAGGGGTTAAAGTTAATTCTTCAGTAAATTCTAAGCCATCATCTGATCCTGAAAAATTAATCAATTCTGATCATAGGGTTGAGGCCATCAAAGATTGTATCAACTTCATCAACTCTTCGTCTACCCGTTTGCCCAGATCTAATTCTGTTACTAGCTGATCAATTATGTTGTAAGATACTTTGATTACGTTAATATACGTATTAGTATTACTGTATTATTTGATCTTGCTTAAATAAGTAATCAAGTTAGGAGAAAATGTTTTCTTTTTTAGGGGATATATATCACCATGTGTCTATGGGGTCTTATGGATTGATTATATTATTAATATTGTTGTAAAGTTTTAATGAAATATGATTCATTTAAGGGTAATTCAACCTTGGTAGCCAATCAGGAGAACTCGGAATATAAGATTAATAAAGAAATGAATCTTGAGTTTAACTCAATCTCAGAAAGCTAGCGAGCTCGTGAGGTGAGACAAAGACTCGATCATTTGCTTGTTTTGTATTTGGAGATACATTTAATCATGTTGCTTACTCTTTCCTTTATTCTGTGTACATTTTCTCCTTGAGGGTCCAAGAAGGACAGGGAAGTTAAAAAGGAAAATAAATGTGTGATTTTACAATTTGGTTCATCCCAATTGAAATGATATTCGTTCCTGCAAATAAGTAAAGTTCAATTGCTGGGATGAGAAGAAGGTCCACTTGTGTATTTCGTGAAACTAATATAGTATTTTGTTTTGTGTAACTCAATATTTGTTTGCTTTATAACTATGTGTTTAATTACATAACCAAGACATGCATGATTGATCCTAAGTTATAGCAAGACATGACAAGCATATTTTGAGTACATCCTCTAAATTCTGTTTCTGGTATATTAGAATTTTGGTAGGCGTTTGGCCATGAAAATTAATTTTTTTGGAGTTGAGTTGAAGTTATATTTGGCCACGAAAAAAATAAGAGTTCTTTTTGACTTTTTGTGAGAGAAGTAGGAGTGTTTCCGAAAAAAAATTTCACTTTAGTGAAATAAATTTTATGGCCAAACACCACAAAAATTTACTTTTTTCATTAAAGTGAAATAAATTTCCGGAAAAAAGTGAAATTTTTTTATGGCCAAACGGGTCCTTGGTCTGGGTAGTGGGTCGACGCTCCATATGGGTTGACCCGACTTGGTTAGGTAAGGTAAAATTAAGAGGTTAAAACCTTGCAGAGTTTCGTGAACCTCTATCTCGAAAAATTTTATGGTGGGTGAGGTACGCCACGTCATAGTTGAGGGAGGGCTTATATTAAAGAAGAAAAAATAGTGGGCCCTACCTTTTTCAATTATCAGGCAATCTAATATTGCCAACCACCCTCTTTCCCACTCGTTCACTTCTTTTTTTCTCTCTCTCTTCTTTTTCTTCTCCTCTCTTTTTTCACTTTTTTCTTGATTATCCCCGGAGATTCAAGGTGCCACCAACATGTTGATCCTTTGGATATTTATAACCTTTTTACAGCACTCAACTCATGGCAATTGATGTATAATTTTAATGTCTCTTTATGGGTTGTAATTTTTTTGGGTGTGTGGGTCCTATAAACATGTTCTTTTTCCTGAATCTATTCAATATCAAATTAAATTTTTACTTAGTAAATTCAATTTCACTTTTATATGGAATGCAAATTAACAAGCTCTAATTTTCTAATTAGAAGGGAGAATCAATTTTCTTATCATAGAAAGAAAAAGAGGAGAAAAGATATTGGAGAAGGAGGAGAAGAAGAAAAAGAAACAAAAAAGATAAAGAGGACTTTGAGTTTGTTAGACAACTGAAAATATGTAAAGACCAAAGGAGGAAGTTCATCAGCAGTAGAGAAAGAAGGGAAAAGAAAAAGAAGGGAAAGAAAGAAATGAACGCGTAGGGGTAGGGGTAGGGGCAGGGATGGCTGGCAATATTAAAATTGTCTGGTAATTGAAAAAGATGAAGCCTACTATTTTTTCTTCTTTAAAATAAGCCCTTCCTCAACTATGAAGTGGTGCAACTCACCCACCATAAAAATTTTCCTCTATCTCTATGATTATTATCAAGAAAAGTGGGGGAATCAACTTTTCTGGGAATAACCTCTTCTTCTCTTCTGAAAAAGATAATAAAAGCTTTCTTCCTGATAGAAGAGACAATTGTTTTCTCCTGTGCTTAAACGGTACCATGAAGACATAAAAAGTAGGACATATCTATAGCCTTCGTGATTTGCATTACTTGCCCTCATCTACTGGTCTTCCCTATAGATTTGCTTTTTGAAAAAGAATTTAACTTAATATACTAGTAATATGAAAAAAAGTTTACAATATCAATATATTTTAACAAAGGTTCGAACTTTTTGGCACATTTCAAATTTGAAACATAATTATAAAGTTTTAACTGATGAATGTTCAAACTGTAGTAAATATACAAGAGTTTTTCCGTGTTTTAACTATCTTGAAAGTTGCTAAACATTACATAGGTTTGCAACTCTGATTAAGACTTGATTAGCGGTCTAAAAATGACTATTTGCCAAAAATATTCCCTTAAATACTCGAAGAAATTTGAGATTTGATGTTAATATCTCTATCTTTGAATAGTTTGTGCTTCTTTCCTCTAGTGGGCTGGACCTAGTGATCTTTCTCCACTGGACCAAATAGTGAGATGTCCACTTATCGTTCGAGCCATTATCTGCTTCCGGCCTGGTTGTTTAAATCCATTATATCAAGAACACTTGGTATTTTTCCCCTTCATTTATCTAAAAACTTTTGTGCTAGATTCAATGCAATTAAAATGGCCTTTAAGAAATGCTGATTATGTTGTTTTCTAAGGACATGACAGTGTGACTAAATTGACACAACATTAAATTTCGAAAATCTTGCTTTTCATTTGGTAATTGTTCTCTAGTTTTCGAGATTATTTTCCCCCTTCAGTATCAAGATGTGTCAAGCCTAATTTCCCAGTTATTATTCTCAGTCATAAAGGGAAAATCTGGAAGTTTTCTTTTTCAATCACCGAAAGGACTTAGTGTAGATCTGTTGCCTGACATTCGAATCAATCGAGCTCCATATATAATTTCACTTGTGTGTTCAACATTTCAAGGCCACCGCATCAGGGATCAAATTGCTGAAGGAAGTACCAATTACCAGTTTGACTTTTCTACTTATATTGATATCCCAATGTGATCATTAACTCTATTAAAGCCTTGCATTGGTTGAGGGTGGCTTGCGTAATGTACTTGTACTTAAGGCTGAAGTAGCGCCTTTTATTTTAGAAGATCTACTAAAGTACCAAAGTCGAACGGGGCTCCCAGGCCGGGACATTTGGCAGAAGGCTTGGCCTCTTGCGTTGGAAGCGAGATCCGAAAAGTAACATTGTCCGTTCTATGTTTATATATGATTTTGGATAATCCTTACTAACTAATTTTTCAGTCGTAATGTTCATTTTCTATTAGAATCAACATTCCATTTTGTGTTTTTAATCACATGATATATAAGGTAATAAACAGCAAGTGCAACACAGTCAATTTACAGTTCAACCGATTGCAACATATTATTTTTCATTGTTTCCAAACAATCAAATTAACATCATTTCTAAATTTTAATTGGTTTTGAGTAATCTAATCGTGTGGATACTGAGCTGCTGCCAGTTGACCTTCTTGTTGGGCTCAATCATCTGGCACAATTTTTCTTAAATAACCATTAACAATATTACCACATAAATTAACAACTTTCACAACTATCAATGTGACACGTTGTTGCCATAGGCGGAACCACCTTAGGTGAAGGGTAGTCTACTGATTACTGCACACTTTTTGCTAAAAAATTATGTGAGGTAAAGAAGTTAAATATTAATTATTCGTCAAATTTCTGGCTCCCCCACACTTGTTGGCACGCAAAATTCTTCATACTATGTGACACTAAATGCAGCCACCACCACCAAATAACCAATGTGGCACGGCAAAAAAGTAGCTCATATCAAGTGAAGTGTTCAATTCAATAGTAATATAAAATTACATAGCCAAGAAAATCATAAATTTCATACAAAGAGGCAGAATTTTTCTGTTTTTCTCAATTCTCAAGAGGCTTCAACACTGTAGCAATAAGTGAAGAAATAATAATTCAGCAGACTCAAATAGAATATTTAAGCGGGAGTTTTAATGCACAGACTGTTTTTTTTTTTTTAATCATTCTTTCTTAGCAAAGAGGCCACCAAATCCACCAAATCCACCACCATTGGAATCCTTCTTAGGAGCAACAGCAGCAACAGAGTTCTTCCTCCCAGTAGTAGTAGTAGTAGTAGTAGTGCTAACACTCTTGTCCTCTACTTTTTTCAAAATTGGATCAGTCTCCAAAAGTTGATCTTGCTTCTGTAATCCTCCAAGTATAAAATCCAAAAGTGATTTCTCCTCAGTGCTTCCACCGGAGCTCTTCGCCGCGGTAGCGAAGGTGTATACTCTTCTTATCTGTTGTTGTTGTGTGGTTATGGTTGCTATTGGAGTGAAGAACAAGTTCAATGAAGCCATTTGGAGGACAAAATTAGTGTTTTTTTTCCTTCTGGTAATTGTGTGTAGAAGCAATGAAGAATATTTGAATGTGGATAATATAGTTGGAAGGATGAATTTTAGCCGTAGTATTATGGTTGTTGTAGCGCGAGTTCTCCACAAGTTTATTATCCCTTCTTATGCTCCCCTTTTCTTTTAAATACAATTTATTATTTTCCACTACTTTTTTTCTTTTTATTACTCCATCTTTCCGTTTCAATGTATTTGTAATAATTCGTTTTTTAAAAAAATATTATCTCTTTTTTTAAAATCTGTTTTTAAAATGGTCTCTCTCTTTTGTTAGAAAATTTTTTTTTAGAAAAGGGCAATGCATTCCACTAAAGTTTTTGCTATGCACGAGGTCTGGGCAAGGATCGAATCACAAGAATCTATTGTGCGCAACCTTATCTTAAATTGTTTGATAATTTTTAGCATGATATATTTATAACCTCAAAATTAAAAAATATTTTGACATATTTCACGTATATTTATAATTTAATTTAAAATCATAAAATTTAAAAAATTTCTCCAAATCTCAAACAAATTGAAACATTATTTTTCCTTTCATCTCAGTAATTTTCTTGAGGCGAAAATAAGAAAAAGATCGAGACTCACTAAAAAAAAATAATCGAGAGCTCATCTTTCCATGTGATGGAGGAAGTGACGCGTGGCAACACATTACACCACTTGTTAGATGTGATCATAGAGGACTTACAAAGTCAATTTTGTTTCCAAAACTAGAAAGAGAAAAAAAATTGTGGTTAGGATCTTTGTATCAAGAAAGATACAAATGTAATTTTCCTTCTTTTTATTTAAATCAATTTTCTTAATAAAATTCCCCAATTAATATCCAATGTTAGAGAAATCATAAGTTTGCTAGCTAGGATGTTAAAATAGTGTGCGTTAGTATATTACTTTGAGTTAAATGACAAATTCAAGATTGTGATTTTATTCTTGGGCAATTGATTAGGGTTGTTCAAAATCAAACCGTAATTGATAAGTCAACCGTAAAATTGACTTGTTGACTTATTGATATTGGTTTATCGGATAAACGGTTGGTGAACAAATTAAAATTTTATAATTAACGATTTATTAGGAGGCGGATTACTCAATTTCCTTATTGAACAAATCATTAATCTATTAAGAGTTACATACTTACACTTTTATCCTTAGATATATAAAATATATGTTATATAAATCCTAAACCTCACCCATCTTCAGCTGTAATTTATTGACTATTAAATATTTTACCTTATTAAATTATTATTAACTATTAAGTAGTAAACGTAAAAACCAAAGAGTAAAACTCATTTTGGATTCGGCGGCAGAGCATTGGTTACATCATTAACACAGTGAGAAGAAGTGTTAGCCAATACACTACCCGATAACCGTTCAATAATTGCTTATTCATTATCGAATCAATCGATCTCTTATGGGTTGGCTCGTGAATTAGTAGATTTTAAAACCGATAACCGATAAGTTAGGCCATTAAGCGTAATTATCCGTCCGATCGGTCCGATAAACACCCCTACAATTGATATTAGCGAACTCACCTTTGAGGGCGCCAATTGTTGAGATATATATCATTAACTATGCGTTTAGATATGGTATATTCTAGCAATTATTATGGTTAAAAGTCTAAGTGGGAGATTATTGGGGTATATACTATTAACCATGTGTTTGGATATAGTATATATCATAGAAAAATTATTTATTTAATTTTAATAAAAAATTAAATAGATCATATATTTGGCAATGTGTCAATTTACTTATATAGTAGATAATTTTGTGTATAGAGTTTAGTTTATACACGAAAGATTAAATTATCGGATCTTACAAGTATTATTCTGTTCACAATCAAAGATGAAGCTGGACAAACATTTTGATGATTGTAGCACAAGATTAAAAATAATTTTTCTATGGCGGTCCTATTACAACTTCTTGTGCTAGTACACTCTGTGTGTATTGAACGGACCAAGTAGAGATGATTGTTTATGTTACGAATATTTATAAACAACTTCTATAGATCATTAAATGTACTTATACTCCTAATCTTGATATAATTATTATGATCAATGTCATTTATTTGTTGTCTTGATCTATCAAAGGGTGAAATTCTTTCATGGGTTAAAATATTCCTGATAGGTTGGATGATGACAAATGATACCTGTGATATAATGATTAGTTGATAGAATTCATGTCTCGGACTTGAGATTGATGATACCCCTTTATGGTTGCTTATAAGTTTTCATGTGAAAACCCTGCAGGTGGATTTTGTATCCGTCACATGAAATAAGTTAAGCGTATGAATAAAAGATTAAATTAATCAATGAACTAAATATTCAGAAATTTAATTCGGTTGATTGGTGTTTGTAATCTTAACATGGGGAGTTAAATGGGATTTAATGAATGATTTTAAAATTATACCGAGGAGTGCAATTATGAATTTTTAATGGAATAATCTGTAATTTATTATGGTAGGTTAATTCATTCATTTTACGAATTAATATCATAATTAGAAGTTTCGCTAATTAAATCTATGGTCCCTGCTGTGATCGAATAATTAGGAATTAAATGAAATTTATTTTCTTGGTGGACAAAAAATAGAAGTTTATTTTTGGTGGAAAAGAAAGACCTAGCAGGTTTGGGAAAGGATTTAAAAACCCTAAAACTTGTGTCTATATATAAGCTGGTCTTGTTCCATCAAGGAGGCTAGGGGTTTTTCCCACGTTCTTCCATGAGAAATTCGCCCACACGAATTTCTTATTCTGATGGAATTCGGGTCACACAGCAGAAGACAATGGATCCGAAAGATGATTGCGTGGATGACTTTTGCTATGCTTGAAGGTTGAATTTGGGATTGTGGTCACGCTTCAAGAGCTAAGTATGAATTTTATGTTTGACTAAAATATGTAATTATGTGTTGTCTATATTACATGCATGTGATTCTGCTTATCTGCTTTCGTTATGTGTGCCTATTTCCCAACACCTATATGGTGTAAGGTATTTCTTTGCAACACTACAAGTTAAGGAAAGTCATGAAGTTAGCTGACTACGCTCGAATAGAGCTTGGACCCCAAAGTAATTGTCAGGTGTGACTCAAGGGTGAAGCTAGTAAAGCATTCGCTTTAGGCTGCTAAAATTTGAGTGAAAAAGAGTTACAATTCTTATATTAAAAAAAAAAAAAAAAGGCTAATTACTTTTTGCTAAAATATTTTAGGACTTTGAATTAAACAACTCAAATTCTTATATTAATAAATAATTTTTTTTTACAATACATCCAATGTAATGTATTGCAAACAAATTGCTAACATCTTATTAACTAGCTAGAAGTGATCTTAATTTTATAAATAATAATATTACTAAGTAAACTTCAAGGTTTTATGTCTTTTAAGAATACTACATTTTTTTTTAGCAACAATTTGATTTTGAGACTAAGGGGTCGTTTGGTAGAGTGTATAAGAATAATGCAAAATATGATGTATTAGTAATGCTTGTGTTAGTTATGCTTGCTTTTTTCTTATGCAGTGTTTGGTTTGGTGTGCATGAATTGCATAATTTCTAAAAATAAATTACTTTTTACAAAAATACCTTCCATAAATATGATGGAAAGAATGTAGAAAAGATTTTGAGGGACAATTGTGACTTTAACCATACTAATGCATGCATTAGAATCCATTGCATTATTAATACCAAGGATTTTCATACATTAGTAATACACTCTTTAATACACAATAGAGCGAATGCAAGCATTAATAATACATAGAATGAAAACGTGTACCAAACAAGGTATTAGTAATACACAAAGCTAATACATGCATAATTTTTTTAATACACTCTACCAAACGACCCCTAAAAACCATAAACAAGCTATTACAATAAAGATAACAAAACAAAATTTCTTAAACAAGCCTACAGGAGATCTTCCCAGAATTAAGGACTAAGTATTTCTTGCCACAAGCACACTCGGGGGCAAAGTTGTTGAGTGGTCCAAAGTTTGCTCTTGATTCAAAGTTTGATCCTCCAAAATAACCTCATCCTTCTGATTCAAACCAGCATCCTCAATCAGATTTTCATTTAAATCAACATTTTTAACCAGATTAATATTCAAATCAGTCTTCTCAACCAAATTCTGATTCAAAACCTGCATTCTTAACCAGATTCACATTCAAATCAACATTCTCAACTAAATTCACATTCAAATCAGGCTTCTCAACCAAATTCTGATTCAAATCGGCCTGATTTGAGGGTTCTTTATGCTTCAAATTCAAAAAATCAGATTGCAGTCCAACAACCTCAAATTTCCTTTTCAAAGACTTCCTATCCTCCACATCTACTTTTTCTATATCTAT
Organism: Capsicum rhomboideum; assembly: GCA_031232105.1. Classification (NCBI taxonomy): domain Eukaryota; kingdom Viridiplantae; phylum Streptophyta; class Magnoliopsida; order Solanales; family Solanaceae; genus Capsicum; species Capsicum rhomboideum. The sequence goes on along the minus strand of CP124713.1, from coordinate 3,146,152 downwards.
CTATGTGACGACTGATGAGGAGATGATAAGAATACTACACTAAAACAAGTACTATGTAATAATAGAACATACAACTCTAAATTATTGTTAGTTTTGTACGTATGTATATATATTTAAGACCTCTTTCTAAAAAGTGGTTTTAGAACACTAATTTTATTGAGACGCTAGAAAAGTATGTGTGCATGCTGAAGTTACCTAGAAAAAAGAATTCATTGCTCAATGTTTGGATGACTTACGCAAGTCGGGGATGGAAACTGTTGGAGAAAACGTCACTGTTGGAGTGCTGACCTATAGACTTGCTGAAGCTACCTTGCTAGACTGCTGAAGCTACCGTAATGGCCACTAATGCTATAGTTATTAAGTTTTTTACTTTTATGTCTTATTTGATTATGACCACTAATGCTATAGTTATTGAGTTTTTTTTGCTTTTATGTGTTATTTGATTATTCCAAGAAATGATATATGTCTAGAAGAAGATTTTTGAAAAAAAAAAATTATATAAAGAAACAAATTACTTGAAGAAGTTTGATATATCTAGAGTATTATGTCTCAAGAAGATTAAATGCATTGATTGTATTATTAATTGAAAAATAATTATTAAAAGAAATCAAATATAATTTTTTTAAATAACTTTACATCTCACGAAATTTAAAAAATAGTCTTTATTAAAAAAAATATTAATTTTTCTTCAAAATTTAAGGCTTCCGTTCGATTTTCGCCTTAGGCCATTTATGAGCTTGAACCGCCCTGGATAATTGCTAAACCTGCTTGCTAAGGAGAGCAAAGTAAGGATGAAAATATATACCGCTCATCAAGAGCTTAGTTAAGAGTCCAAAATCATATCTTCCAACTATTAGGTTTGTGGATTTGTAGTCTACTTTTAAAACAACTCTTTTCCATTTGCCAACATTTATGAAGTCATCTCCAAATGCCTTAACAGAATTACAAAAGTCGGGGGTTTGTTTAACTCTTTCTTGAGTAAGAGTTACGTTAATGCGGGGAAAAAATGAGGTAAAGAGGCTATATATATATATATAGTTTCTATACGAACTTATTCAGTGATTTAATCTATTATATTTAACTTCTATACTATGATCATGATGAAATATACCGTCAATATATTACATACCTAAACTATGCAGAGTCTTATCACCTACATGCACTTATTTTTTCTTACAATTAAGGGATAATGCCCAAATGGGTAGTTTAGTAGTTTTCCCAAAAACTTATACATGTATCACTATCCGAGAAAAATAGAATTAGCTAGACAAATTTTGTTGCTAATAGAAAAAAAAAACATTGCTAATTTTATTTAGCAATGAATTATCGAACATCTTATTTAGCAATTTAATATTTAGTGATAAATTCCGTAGCTAATCTTCTACTTTTTTTTTTCTTGTGGGTAATGTATTGTAAGAAAATAAAAGCAAACTTTGAAGGATATGTCCATTGAATTAAATTTTTTACATAAAAAATGACCCACTTTTTTAAAAAAATAAACTGAAAATGGCCAATCGCCCATTGTTATTGCTGAAACTAGCCATTCGGCTAAACATTTTACCAAAAAACTGCCATGCTCCCTTCTTCACCAACACATCACCGGGCATTTGGCCATTTGGCCCATTTTCTTTCAAATTTTTTTTTGCTGTGCTATTTAAAAAAAAATAAAAATCATTGTTTAAACTATTTTTTTTGTTACCCTTTTTTCAAAACCTTTTTTCTTTTCTAATCATTTCACTTCTTTTGTGGAAAAAATGAATATTTATGTTGTTTTATTATTTTTTGTTAATACTTTTATTTATTAAGGTGGAACGCATGATAGTTAAATAAATATCGATATCGATACATTACATAATTATTTATATAATATCGATACATGATTATACATCATTCATACAGTGTCAATACATTACATACTTATTTATACAATATCGATACACGTCTATATACTATTTATACAATACTGATACACGTTTGTACACCATTTATACAATGTTGATACATTACATAACTATTTATACAATATCGATACATGTTTATACAAAATTATACAATATTGATATATTACATATACACTACATAACTATTTGTATATTATATATACATCTTTATACACCATTTATATAATATCGATACACGTTTATATATTATTTATGCAATATCAATATATTTCATATAAATTACATGACTACTTATGCAATATCGATACATTACATATACACTACATAATTATTTGTACATCATATATACATGTATATACACCATTTATACAATATTGATACATGAAAAAAAATTGTATGGAAAAAGTTTGGAAAAAAAATGAAATAAGTTTTTATTTAATAAAGAATGCAGGCCAAAAAAAAACAAAAAAGTTTTTTAAAAAAATTTACCGATGAAAAAAAAAAGAAAAAAAAGGAAGATAATGACCTAATGGCCATTTTAAGTAATAAACAAAACAATGGCTATTGTTTTGTAAATTATTTACTTTTTTATATATAAATGAAAATTTTCCTTTAATTTATATCCACGGACATTGTACTAAATAAAAGGAAAAAAAATTAAGCAAATTTTTAAAAAGATCGTGTTACATTATACAAGAGTTTTTAAGTATAGAGAAATTGAAAAAGGGCCTAAAATGTCCTTCAACTACGTGAAATAGTACAAAATACCCTTCATCTACCTATTGAGCCTGAAATGTCCTCCCCGTCTACCTATTGGGGTTGTTTTGTCCTTTCATTTAACGGCTCAATACTGACCCCACTTTATTAATAATGTGTCATAATTTTATTGGCCACTTAATATTTAATTACAACAACAACAACAAACCCAGTATATTTCTACAAAGTGGGGTCTGGGGAGTGTAAGTGTACGCAATCCATACCACTACCTCAGAGGTGAGATAGAGAGGTTGTTTTCGATAGACCCCCGGCTCAAAAAAAAAATAGTCCAGAAAAAGATTAAGGGAACAAGAAACAATAGGTATTAACACACCAAATGATAACATAAACAAGACTATCACTAAGTAATACAACAAACGATACCACACTCTAAAACAAACCTAGCACTACGGCCCCTAGAATGGATAACAGAACAAAGTCCTCATACCTACTAGCATGGACACACTCCTTCCTACTACCCTTCTACCCTAATTCGCCTCTTCCACACCTTCTTATCTAGGGTTATGTCCTCGGTAAGCTGAAGCTGCTCCATGTCATGCCTAATCACCTCCCTCCAATATTTCTTCAGTCTACCTCTACCTCGTTTGAAATCATCCATAGCCAACCTTTCACACCTCCGCACTGGGGCATCTGTGCACCTCCTCATCACATGCCCGAACCATCTCAACCTCGCTTCCTGCATCTTGACTTCCACCAAAGCCACACCTACCTTATCTCGAATAACCTCATTTCTAATCTTATCTTTCCTAGTAAACCCACACATCCATCGTATCATTCTCATCTCCGCCACCTTCATATTTTGGATGTGAAAGTTTTGACTGGCCAACACTCCGCCCGATTCAACATAGCTGGTCTAACCACCACTCTGTAGAACTTGCCTTTCAATTTATGAGGCACCTTCTTATCACACAAGATTTCGGAAGCGAGCCTCCATTTCATCCACCCTGCCCTAATACGATGAGTGACATCCTCGTCAATCTCACCAATCCCCTGGATCATAGAATCAAGATACTTGAAACTGTCTCTCTTTTGGATGGCCTGAGTATCAATTTGTACAACCACATCAGCCTCATGCGTCACCTCGCTGAATTTGCACTCTGAATACTCCGTCTAGGACCTACTCAAACTAAGCCCTTTAGACTCTAGTGTTTGCCTCCAAACCTAAAACTTAGCATTAACTCCACCACGGGTTTCATTAATTAGGACTGCATCATCCGCAAAAAGTATACACCATGGTACCTTACCTTGAATTTGCTATGTCAACACATCTATCACCAAGGCAAATAAAAACGGGCTAAGGGTCGATCCCTGGTGTAACCCCATCAAGATAGGAAAGTGCTCTGAGTCCCCTCCCACTTAATATTTAATTAAAAGAATTAAATTCCCCTCTAAAACCCCATCCCGCCCCGACCCAATAACCCACTCCACCAATAATCCGCCCCACCTAATAAGCCCCAAACCTTTTAACCTTAAAAAAAAAATCACATTACTCATCGATCATCCTATCATCTCCTCTCTTCTTCTCCATTGTCTTCTCAAAATATTTCTGATAAATTTAATCAATTCTTCTTTCTTCAGCTATTGCATCATGTTTCTCAGAAATCAGTCAATTTAAGTGTATTAGACAAAATTATCCCAACTTTTTCAGTATTAAAACTCTGTTACTAAGCAAAAATCAACTACTTGATGTTACTAAAATAATTGATCGGTTTCTTCTCATTCTAATGGTCAAATCTTGTGTTTGATTTGCTTATTTTGTCAAAATATGAATACCAAAAAACAAAATTGCAGATATACATAAAATTAGCTCAATAGGCAATTGAATCTTAACCCAATTACATGCCTCGATGTGAATATAGATAATAGGCAGTGTAATTAGTCGGGCCGTGTCCGACTAAGGAGTATAAAATGTAGGACCACACTTGCATTTTCAGCCTTCGTGCTCGTAAAATGATGAATGTGGGGTTTTTTAAGGTTAAAAGTAGGGGTGTGAAAAAATCAAATTGACCAATAAACCGAACCAATAAAAATGTTATTGGTTTATTGGATTAACGGTTTTTTATTGATTTTATAAAAAAAATTATTGGGTTATTGGTTCGGTTTTGGTTTTTTCTTATTGGATAAACCGATAACCCAATAAGAATATACTAAATTACTACTTTACCCCTACTTATATATATATTTCTCTTAATTTCTACAAACCTATTCAATTTTCTGAAAATCTATAACCCGTTAAAGTTAAATCTTTTTAATTTCCTCTCTGGTAAACCGACGGCGAGAGTTTGCAATGACGACGGCTGCATAGTTTGTGGACATGATGGTGGATTTTTTATTTTGTAGAATCTGGCATTGCAAGACATATGTCATGTTAGCTGCTACTGTTTTTATTTTGTGAGCATTCTTATTGATGTCATATTAGTTGCTACAGTTACACAATATTGAAAATCATTATATTGCGCCAAACTGATATTTATTTTATGAGCATTTTATTATTGGTTAAATCGAAAATCTAATCGTTAAGGACCAAAAACCGATAAAAAATATCTTATTGGTTGGTTATTGGTTTAACATATTTAAAAATAGAAAATCGATAAACCGAACCGAACCGACCGATGCACACCCTTAGTTAAAAGGTTTGGGGCTTATTAGGTGGGGCGGGTTATTAGTGGAACGGGTTATTGGGTTAGGGCGGGTAGGGGTTTAAGTGGGGAATTTAATTATTTTAATTAAATATTAAATCACCAATAAAATTGTGACACGTCATTAATGAAGTGGGGTCAGTGTTGAGCCGTTAAATGAAAGGGTAAAACAACCCCAATAGGTAGATGGGGAGGGCATTTCAGGCCTAATAAGTAGATGAATGACATTTTTGCACCATTTCACATAGTTAAAGGACATTTTAGGCCCTTTTCCGTAGAGAAATTTACTAAATTTTAATGTCATTGGATAACTACTTAATTGGATCCTTTTATTGGGTTGTAAATAAACTGCAGTGTTGAACTGGACCTGAACTCCCAGACCAGGCGGCCCTGTTGAGTTCCTTAGCCATCTATAGTAAAATCTTTCTAAATTAATATTCCGTAAATTATTAAACTCTCTAAAATAATATTTTTCTCTGATTCCGATTTGAGCCAGTGTAAAAAATTACCGATTTCGATATGATAATAAATTAATATATTTCCGGAAGACCCCTATATAAATATATAGTCCCATTAATAGTATAAATTAATAATTCTTTTAAATTAAAAAAATATCTAAGATAATTTAGTGAAATATGATTCTAGTGTTTTTTGTTTTCTGTTAATATTTAAATCTAGTTGAAGCTCATCTCTAACTTTTTTTTACTGCATTCAAAAGTTCTGGTATTGTTTTCTTGAACTGCACCAAAAAATTGTGAAGAGTTCTAGATGTGATAAGTGCTTCCTTTGGAGTAACTGGTTCAAAAGATATTGCATCGTCTTCAACTTCATCATCAACACTATTTTCTCCAATGGTATCCATAATTTCTTCTAGGCTCTGGATCTCTGAACATGTATCATTTTCGCTCGGATAATCCAACAGGCTATTGACATCTATTTTATTGCGGTAATCGAAATCATTAATCATGACCTCAAGTTCATAATGTCGTTTTCACAAGTTCATAAATTAGTAAGATACTCAAAATCACTCCCCTACCTTGGATCCTGAAAGGACTCTTTAAATTAATAAATATTATTTTATCGATTAAATAATATCTCTATAAAATAATAATATTTCATGGTCCCAACAATATTAATTTAAAGAGGTTTTACTCTATGGTTTTACTCTATATGTCGTGAGCAAATCAAGTGTAATTCACTTGTAAATCATATTCCCAATCTTTTGTTAAGGGAAACACAAATAGATATATCTAATTATATAAATTAGAGTTTAACTTATGTACACATTTATTGTCAAAGGAATGATGTTCACATTATCAGGTTATGCAAAAGATATTTAAGAGTGCCTTTTATATAACTTGTCATTTGTAACTAAATTATCTACTTTAATTCAGTGTTGGACGACCTACATCGAGGTTATTGGGTATTTGAACACCCATATTTTTGTACTGAAAGCTAGTAATAATTGACAAAAAAATTGGTTTAGCACGCAATCTTGGAAAGTACGTAAGTTTATATCAAAGACAGTTGAACATTCATAATTTAAAATTTATAGGTTCGCCAATGCTTCAACTGAATTTTTATGTAATTATTAACAATTTCATATATTTAACTTGTCCTTATCTTGTTACTAGTGGCATGGCGCCCGTGCTAAGCACGGGCCCAATATTTATACTTTTTTTTTTTTTTTAAATTTATGTGTCCCACTTTCGTTTTAAATTCGTTCAAAAAAGAATATCAGTTTTTTTTTAAAAAAATAATTTAATTTTAAAAGATTTTACACAATCCCTTTTTTAACAATAATTTCCGACATGTTTGAAATATTTACAGATGTTACTATTGAAAAGTACTTCATTCGTTTATTTTTAATTTATCATTTTGTATCTATTTTATCATTGTTATTAAATAAAATAGTATTTATTTTCTAATACTTAACTGAATTATAATAACTAATTAGAAGTGATATAGTAAAATTACTATAAAAAAATACTTGTGAAATTTTTTTAAGTTGGCCCCATATAAGACTTCAAGTTAATTTAAAACACCAAGAGTTAATTTATCATTTTGTCTATTTTACCTTTTTTTTTATTAAATATTATTAATTTACTAATACTTAAATGACTTATAGTAATTAATTAGGGGTGATATAATAAAATCACGGTTGAAGCAGCTGAAACATACTTGTCATCAACTCATTAAAAGTCTTTTTTGGGGGGAAATTTTCTATTATATTTTTAAAAGAATACTCTCTTTTTGACACAGATATTACTATTGAAAATTATTTTATTTGTCTATTTTTAATTTCTCATGTTGTATCTATTTTATCTTTGTTATTAAATATTATTTATTTTCTAATACTTAAATGACTTATAATAGCTAATTAGAAGTGATATAGTAAAATTACATAAAAGTTACTTCTAGAAAAAAATTTATATGAGCCCCATATAAGACGTCAAGTTAATTTATAACATCAAGAGTTAATTTATTATTTTGTGTCTATTTTAACTTTTTTTATTAAATATTATTAATTTTATAATACTTAGATGACATATAATAATTAATTAGAGGTGATATGATAAAATCAAGGTTGAAGCAGCTGAAGCAGGCATGTCGATCGATAGCTGTCTGCTTCAGCTAATCAACTCTTTCTTATATAATAAGAGAATACACTTCTATTATCTATTTCTATTTCTATTACTATCTTATGGCAATGAAGCTGCTGGATCAGGCCGTTCATGGTTGACGTGTCTGCTTCAGCTGCTTCAATTGTGATTTTACTATATGACCCCTAATTAATTATTATAAGTCATCTAAGTATTAAAAAATTAGTAATACTTAATAAAAAAAGATAAAATAGACGCAAAATGATAAATTAACGCAAAATGATAAATTAACTCTTGATGTTTTAAATTAACTTGACGTCTTATATGGGGCCCACTTAATTTTTTTTTCCAGAAGTAACTTTTATAGTAATTTTACTATATCACTTTCAATTAGTTATTATAAGGCATTTAAATATTAAAAAATAAATAATACTATTTAATAATAAGAATAAAATAAATACAAAATAATAAATTTAAAATAGACGGATGAAGTACTTTTGAATAGTAATGTCTGTGAATATTTCGTTTTAAATTAACTTGATGTTTTATGTGGGGCCCATTTAAATTTTTTCACAAGTATTTTTATAGTAATTTTTCTATATCACTTCTAATTAGTTATTATAAGTCATTTAAATATTAGAAAATAAATAATATTTAAGAACAAGGATAAAATGGGTGCAAAATAATAAATTAAAAATGGACGGATGAAGTACTTTTCAATAGTAACATCTGTGAATATTTCAAATGTGACGGAAATTATAATTAAAAAAATGGACTGTGTAAAATCTTTTTTATATGGAGCCCGCTTAAAAAAAAATTCTATTAGAAAATAAACAATATTTAATGACAAGGATAAAATAGAGACAAAATGAAAAATTAAAAATGGACGGATGAAGTACTTTTCAATAGTAATATCTGTTAATATTTTAAATGTGACGGAAATTATAGTTAAAAAAAGGGACAGTGTAAAATCTTTTAAAATCAATTTTTTTTTAAAATATAAAAAACTGACATTTTTCTTGGGACGAATTAAAAACGAAAGTACGACACATAAATTGAGAAAAATAAAGTATAAATATTAGGTCCGTGCTTAGCACATGCGCCATACCACTAGTTTAGCAATATGGGTCTAACTTGTCTCTGTTGGAAAATGATGTCTTCTAAATAAGGTTAGTTCCATAAATTGTACCAAAGATTTGAAAACAATTTGACGTGATTACGATTTACAGCATTAGTCATGGAGATAATGTATTCTAACCAGTTTAATTACATCTTAAATCTATGGTGATCATTTACTAAAGAACATTCTAATGCCGTGAGTTGCAGCTAATGCCTTTATAGAATTACAAAAGTCAAAAGGTTGTTGTAAATCAGACAGATTTTTTTTCTTAAGAAAGAGTAAAAGCAAGAAAAGTTGGAGGTAAAAAAGTTCCTTGTCTGTACTAACATTGATATTCCAATATACTACTCCTTGTCTGTACGACATATTTTCTTGCTTGGAATGTTGGTGAAAAGTTACAATTAAAATTGAAAAATAAAATATCTTCTAGGACGAGGCATGGATATGCCGCTCTCAAGGAGATTCAAATCTATTGTAGCAAAACTTTTCGTCGGTTCAATTGTAATTTTTTTGACTTGTTCCGTCCAGGATATAATAGTCCAATCACAAAGTACAACTCAACAAACTCTAGAGAAGAATTGAGTCCGAAGCTCCACCAAAAAAGAACACCACACTTAAACTATATAACCTCACTTTTTTACTAATGCACTCTATATTTTCTTGTTGTACCCAAAATAATGTAAGACAACCACTATTTTTTTTATTTTTTTTATTTTATTTTTAAAAAAAATCACTCTAATACCAAATCTCAATATTCAATTTATCAAATAACAATACATCAGAATCGTGTATCTCAAAATTTGCTAATTTTATGTGGGCAACTTCCATTTTTGTTTATGTTTTACTTCAACAACTTATAATAAGCTATCTCCCCTTCTTCTAGTATAGTTTCCTTTTCAAGACAAGTTACCGAAGGATTCTCTCTATAAGATGCAGGCTAGTGGCACTGTCACTCTTCCTGGAATGAGCTGTTGTAAGGTCTTGCCTTTCTCGAAAGCTGCTTCCGATGCATTTGAAGATAGATTGAGTTATAGATGAGATGGTTGATCGAGGCAAGATGGTTTCTTGTGGAAGTTGGACCACTATTTATTTCCCGCACAGCCTTGGGGCATCTCAAGCTCTAACCCCAATCCGCAAATTGATTTTTCTAATGCTACCATAGCTCATGTAGAGCTGTGGCCGTGCACAATTCTGTCAAGAGTAGAGAGGTCCAACGGACTCCGCATTACTGAGCCCATTTTTATTAACATTCAACCTCTGTATAGGTGAGAAAGTCTTTCTTGTAATGGATAGGAAGAATGTGAGGTAGTAAAATGGATAAATTAATGAGATAGATATTACATGATGAGTTACGAGAGTTATAGAGGTTATAAGGAATCAAAAGAACCACTATACTGCTTAATAAAATAGACCAATAATGATGTCAAGGAGTAACGGCTATAATGCACAACAAATACCACCAATGTGGAGCAATACCCTCTGTTGCACATTGTTTTAATGTAGAAATGAAACGGAAGGAGTAATTGACTAAAGCCTCCGAGAGTTAAGATATGCACGATGTTTCAATGCAATGAATTATATTGCATTATATTATGAGCCTCCGAGAGTTAAGATATGCACAATGTTTCAATGCAATGCATTATATTATGATATTACAGAGTTAATATTAAAATGCAATGCTAACCCAACAGGAAACACTTCCCATGTGCACAAAAAGTCAAACTCCATGATCATTACTGTGGAGGGACGTAGTACCTTCAAATTAATTAAAGGTTTCGGGTTAGATATAGAAATATATCGAAAGCAAGAATTATTAATTTGACCAAATGAGTTACAATTGTACTGAGGATTACAGTCAAATCGATCACTCAATCAGAGGCGCAAGTTACACCAAAGACTTTTCGCTATTAAAATTAGTAAAACAATCGACCTTAAAAAGGGTTATCTTTTAATAAAAATCGAGCTTCAAAGGTTCATTTTTTTAGTGCCAAAAATTGGAAAGGCAAGGCAACCTCCGAAGGTCGGTTTCTTAAAAAATAACTTCTCGAGCTTGGCTTTTTTGTGGAAAAAAACATAAATTTAAAGGGTATAAATAAAAAGAATCATAGTCTTCAGTGTTAGAAATATATCCTATGATAAAGACGAGGGTTCGATCTCCGATGCTGAGTTTTTATAATTGTGTAATTTTGAAAAACAAAACTGGTGAGGTCGGTTTTACCAAAAATACTTCTTTAGTACTCTCTTCATTTGTTTTTGCTTATTGCGTTGCGTTTTTCAAGAGTTAAATTATATGGACTTTGACCAATATTTTAAGGAAATAATTACATTAAAGTACAACAAGTAAATATATTTTATATTTGAGTAGCCAAAAATATACTTTACACTTTATAGCCCAATTTGATTTAGCCATTCACTGTAAACTAACTTTTCTTTCTAATTATATAGGGAACAACACTTCTCATACCAAAATCTCAGCTTCTACTTCACGATTTTCACTTCAATTCTTTCCTAATTCTCTTCCAAAAAAAATTCAAACAAATTAGTGAAAAATTCAGAAGTGTTTCGAGTTTGTTTCTAATTTGAGGTTCCAATGTTTTAGTAAATAAGCTCTGTTTAGAGTGAGTATAGTTATAAAAGATCGGTTATGTATTGAGGAGCCTAAATCTAAAATTTTGGATGATTTAGTGTAGTTTTGAGGTATTTTTGAATGAATTTGATGTTTGGATTAATTCTAAGAAGAAGACGAAATCTGTTTTTTGGTATAACAGTGTATATATTTGTATACTGTATTGTATATTGTTGCATATATTTGTATATTGTATTGTATATTGTTGTATATAAAATGCACCCGTTTTGTTTCTGTGATTTTCTTCTTCCTCTCCATTTTATACACACTTATACAATGTAGATACATTGTTTAAACATTATATATAGTATATATTTGTATAATTATGTGTATTATTGTATAATTGTATGTATACACCTAATATACAACATTATGTAAAATTATAAGAGGTGTATAGTATTCTCATATACAATATTATACAAAATATTTGACTTTGTCCTGTTTGAATTGACTTATTTAAAGTGTTTAAATAGCTTTTATACACTTTTATAGTATTTGGTTAAAATATTTTTAAGCCAAAATTCATAAGCTGAAAATCCCTGACTTCAAAGCCTAAAGCTATAAGCCTATCAAAACAGGCTCATAATCTTTTGTCATGGAATTGACCCTATCAGTTATTTTCTCCTCGTTTTATTTATCCAAGAATTTTTCTAGAGGCAAAAGGTTTGCATGATAGAGCAAGTAAACATAGATACTACAAAGAATGTCCTTAAAATATGACGAGTCTTACAGAAAATGAAACAAACAAGCCATGAATGAGAGTTACTCTCAAATGAAAGAAATCCTATTATCTAAGACAAAGCTAATGGGAACAACACTGTAATAGAAACACAAGCGAGTAAGTAGTTTCCATTGTCACTCTCCCTACTTTGTAAGATGAAAATGGGAGATGTAAGAGAGAGAGAGAGAGAGAGAGAGAGAGAGAGAGAGAGAGAGAGAGAGAGAGAGAGTAATAATTTAGTTAATGATGTAAAGTAACTTTATTTTTTTATACAATTCGGCCATATTTGGTAATGTAATATAAAGTGGACTATATTTTGTAATGTAACATTACTAGTTGCATTTGTTTTGTAATTTTTCCTATTTTAAGATATATTTTAATCATATTAATATGAAAAAAATTTACAACTTATAATATTTTTCGTATAGTTTTCGAACATCTTCGGAAACAACCTCTTTATCTCACCTCTGAGGTGGTGGTATGGACTGCCGACTGCGTACACTTGCCCTCCTCAGACCCCACTTTATAGGAATATACTGGGGTTTTTGTTATTGTAGTTTTCAAACATCTTAATTTTAATTTATTTAAAATATTAAATTAATTTAATTTAATTTCTCAAAAGACTAGCTAAATTGAATTTTGAGAAGCGAGAAGCAAAACGTAATAAGTAAAACTGAACAAACAAAGGAGTAAGTGATATGAAACCTATAAGAATAGTTCTCCAGATTTCGGAGAAAAGATGTATTTCTCAACACAGCTAAACCAATTCCCAACCACTCCCCCAATTCTTCTGCTCATGTTTCATTGTTTCTACCTTTTTTTCTTCTTCTTTTTTTCTTTCTTTATTTTATAATATTTTGTAAGAGTTGGTCGAGGAAAAGTTATATCCATAGAAGATTACTAGTGATATTTCATACACCATTCTTCAAGTAATGTGTTCTGCTTGGCTCTTCTTACATTAGTACAATTTAGAGTGGGTTAGAGTATCATTGGTGGTAATAGATTAGTGATTTGCTTTATATGAACTTGGAGGATTCTCTTTTTCCTTGGCCACGGAAGTTACGACCTCTGCCTCGACCTCTACCCCTACCATAGCTCCGATTGCGATCTATATTTTAATATATTGTACATATTTAATTGTTTATATGTATCAAGGAGTTTTATTATTATTTACTATCCTAATATAAATTTCTGAATGTTGATATTTTTGTTTATTATTTCAAATTGAGGGTATTAAAATTTATGACAAGAATAAAAAAAATCATTCGGAGAAAACAGCCCATAGATTTTGAACAAATAATTAATTAATAAAAGATTATATTAACGAGTACAAAATTTGCATCAAGTACATGGCCAAGTTTGTAAAAAAAAAAAATCTAATGCACATGAGATTTGAGACGTGTGCACTTATATGAAGCTAATAAGTACGGGAAACTGGAAAGCAACGAAAATGAAGTTTTCGTATGAAAATAAAATGCATTACATTCCTATCAACCGAATAAGGACCTGTTTTCTTCATGGTTATAAAAATTCTCAACAACTCTCTCCTAAACCTTTCCCTTAATACATTCTCCAAATATATATAAAACCCCTACTATCCCCTCTCCCATATAACACATTCAATTTTCTTCTCTACTTCACATAAACCAAAAAACAAGAGAAACAATTTCTCATAATGGATCCTATACTGCTTTATTTTGGAATTGTAACTGCAACTACAGCTTATTTTCTATGGTTCTGGCTATTAGCACAGAGGCTAAATGGTCCAAAAGTGTGGCCATTAGTTGGTAGTCTCCCTTATACTTTCTTGAACAGAAGGAGATTTCATGACTGGATTTCTCAAAATCTAAGGTCCACTGGTGGAGCTGCAACATATCAAACGTGCACTATTTGCATACCATTTCTTGCTTGGAAGCAAGGATTTTACACCGTTACATGTCATCCCAAGAACATCGAACATATCCTTCGAACCAGGTTTGATATTACGTGAACTTGTGATTTTAAATATGTCATTATGTATGTTTGATTATAAAATCGTGTAATTAGGGTAAATTAGAAGGTTTCAGGCTATAAAATTATGTAACTATAGGTAAAACTAATATCAATTTTTTTTGGAACATATGATATAAGAGGATGGAGACATAGGGAATATTAAATAGTTAGTAGTAGAGCATTATGCATCACAATTCACACATATTTAAAGGGGCAAGTGTAGGATATTTTTGTCCATTGAAGGTTTTTTACAAAATATGTTCATATACATCTAGCTAATGTTATGCTCTTTATTACTACACCAATTTATTTTTATAGCCGTGACGTTAGAACCAGCTAGTAGTACCATATTTTTGGCTAGTATTTAATTTCGTTTCCTATATATACGTGTACTAAACCAGGTTCGACAACTACCCCAAAGGACCAAATTGGCAAAATGCATTCGATGACCTTTTGGGTCAAGGCATATTCAACAGTGATGGTGACACGTGGCTGATGCAAAGAAAAACCGCAGCTCTTGAGTTCACAACCCGGACACTGCGACAAGCCATGAACCGGTGGGTTAACCGGACTATCCGAACTCGTTTGTGGGTAATTTTGGATAAAGCTGCTAAGGAAAAAAACCCGGTCGAGTTGCAAGATTTATTACTTCGTTTAACATTTGATAACATTTGTGGACTTACTTTTGGTAAAGACCCTGAAACTCTTTCACCAAAAATGCCTGAAAATCCATTTTCCATAGCTTTTGATTCTGCCACTGAAGCCACTATGCAAAGACTTTTATACCCTTATTTTCTTTGGAGGTTGAAAAAATTTCTAGGCATTGGAGCTGAAAAAAGGTTACAAAAAAGTCTCAAAGTTGTCGAAAATTACATTTCGGAGGCTTTGGATTCGCGTAAGGAAAGTCCATCGGATGATTTATTGTCACGTTTCATGAAGAAAAAGGACATAAATGGTAATTCATTCCCAAGTGATGTACTAAAGCGCATCGCTTTGAACTTTGTCCTAGCTGGACGTGACACGTCATCAGTGGCCTTAAGTTGGTTTTTTTGGAACGTCATGAACAATAGCCACGTGGAATATAAGATAATCGAAGAAATATCGAGAGTTCTAAAGGAAAGCAGAGGTGAAGATCATGAAAAATGGATTGAAGAGCCACTGAATTTTGATGAAGCTGATAAATTAATTTATCTCAAAGCGGCTTTAGCTGAAACTTTACGTTTATACCCTTCAGTCCCTGAAGATTTCAAATATGTCATTTCCGACGATGTTTTGCCAGATGGCACATGGGTCCCAGCTGGTTCTACAGTAACTTATTCAATATACTCCGTGGGGAGAATGAAAACGGTTTGGGGTGAAGATTGCATGGAATTTAAACCGGAAAGATGGCTCTCGACCGGAGGTGACCGGTTCGAACCGCCAAAAGATGGGTATAAATTTGTGGCATTTAATGGTGGACCGAGAACTTGCTTAGGGAAAGACTTGGCTTACCTCCAAATGAAATCTGTAGCTGCTGCTATATTGCTCCGTTACCGGCTTTTACCGGTTCCCGGTCATAAAGTTGAACAGAAAATGTCGTTAACTTTGTTCATGAAAAATGGACTAAAAGTTTACATGCATCCTCGTGAACTTGCACCTGCAGCTCCAAAGATTGCTATGTCTGCTTGAAGGAAGGGCAAAATGGGAATTTGAATATTTATATATGTGCATGGTCTGATGGCAATATTGGACATATAATGTTAATTGTATTTGCTTTGTTGTATTTTTACTGTGTTTGATAATTTGTATGGTTACTTGAATTTAAGAACAATTTATTTTATGTAAACTTGGAGGGGTACTACTATCCGATGCTGCAGTTAGTATACTGTATATATATATATGTTTTCCCATGTTCGAATAAAATTCAAAATCTTTAGCTTCTTTTAGTGATAATTTCCCTTCTGGCTTTTAAGTATATACTAATTAATTAATTAAAACAAGAAAGAAAAAATAAACCAAGAAAGGCTTACAAGAAAGTTTAAGATAATCTCGGGTATTTGTAGTATATACAGTAGTTAGAAAATTAGAACTTATAAGAAGTAATTAGTTTAAAGCCACGAATCATAGCTGAGGGAGGACAAAACAGAAAAAATTTAAACCTTATGAATCAAAACGGACACTTCTTAAAAACACATACCAAAAGGGACAGTTCGTCCAAAAATGGGCGAAAATGTGTATCAGCTTTGTTACCCATCCAGTTCTTCGCTGTTTACTAAATAATAGTTATATAAAAAAAATTAACGGTGGTTCGCCAGGAATTGGTATGTGTTTTTAAAGAGTGTCCGTTTTGGTTCATAAGGTTCAAATTTTGTCTCTTTTGGCATCAAACTCCTTGACAGTGCCCCTTTTAATACAAAAATATAGAGTGCACATCACACACCATCAACTACTCAACTAGGTGTGTTCTAATACATAAATGATGATAAATCAGAAAGGAAAAGAAAATGTGAAATTCGCAAAAAAGTAATAATTCAAATATGCTTTTAGCCATTAACCCTATAAAAAACTTTCACACTATTGGTGTATGAAAGTTCAAAGTTTGATCAAGTGGCAACTTTACACATGTACAAAATTAAGTCATTGTTGTATCCTCAAGATCCTTTTGGTTGGTGAATCAAGGACAAAACAGTTTGCTTCCTTCGTGAAAATCTTGTATTTCCTGGTTAATCAACTCAATGTCAATAACTTTCTTTTCTTTTTTTCCTAGTACGTGTCTAATATTCCCACCTATCTCTAACTAATTCAGCTTGCATACACTTCTTTAAGACCAAAATTTATTTCCAATCGTGTTTTCCTTTTTGGCAGCAAGTTTCTCCAGCATAACAAGTCGCTTAAGTACGTTTTACAAATATAGACTCAGGTGTAATGTTTGCTCATGTATTGCTTAGCCTTCCTGATAAAATATTAGGTCGTCTAATATTTGAAATAACTTATAAAATTTTAAACCACAGTCTAATTTTTTTTCATTAAGTTTTTAGTTTGCTCAAAAAAAATTTTAACGCACGATCTAAGAGGTCTATAAACTACCAAAAAAATAAAAGTCACTTATTTTCCTAAAAAGAGATAACCGGTGAAAATTTTCAAATGTTACCATCTCTCTTTGAAGAGAGCATCAACCCAAAGAAAAAAAGAATAGAAACTTGCTCACTGTTATGAACCAAGTCCAGCCCAATGTAAATACCAAAGTCACACAAGTAGTTATTGAGCTGATGAGACCTATTAGACTGAGAACAAGCAATAGGGCAGGTTAATTTGGGGTCCGGGTTGAGTAGTGAGTGTTAGAATGGTTCCATCAAAAGGGGTAGCGGTATTGTGATTTACGGATTATGTTGATTGTTGTGTAAAGAGTCTGATTCGTCTCATCTCCATTCTTGGAGTCTAAACTTCTCATCTCCATTTTTATCTCTATCCTTTAGTTACTTGTAATTCAATATTTCCTTTGTAATTCAGAGTATTGCAATTACGATTCTAAAATTGTGATCGTATTTCAATTCATACTAATATAGTGAGGAATTCGGGTTTGTTAACTCACCCGTACTGGCCCGACCAAAAATGAGCCTGCTTGTGGCATTGGGCCTGGACCAATTCCAACATTTCAAGAAGTTTAGCCAGTTAAAGAGAGAGAAGAGGCCCAGCCCTCCAATTTAAGGGTGGAGGCATTTCAAAATAAAAAGAAAAATAAAAGATTAGTGAAAGAGGAAACACTCCATAATGATATAGTGGCACTTTAATAATTAAGAAGAATTAACTAATTAATTAATAATAGTGTTTGTGCTTTTGACTTTATCTTTCCACTAATCAGATAGGCTTAAAATGCGAATCAGGTGGACCTAAACTTCGTTAAGTGCATGTAGTATCTTTATCACCGAGCTAAATTTGATAATCCCACGAGCAACTTTAATTTGTGGGTGGAACCCTGCCTATCTGTATAATAGGCCTTCATTAATTAAAGTTTAAGGACCCAATAACGCCTTTAAATTGATTCTAGCATATGAGCTATTACGATACTTTTGCTTAGTCTCTTATTGATCTCACTTTTCGTTAGTGATACTTTTAAGTTTTAATAGTATGTGGATTTTTTAGATAAATTGTGCAGACTTGACTCAAAATAGAAGCGTTGGTATGCTTTAGCACAACAACTAGTATTTATGTCAATATTTCGGCGAGAATTGTCTTTGCCTGTTTATGGGTTGGTTAACTACCGTGTATTGATACTCTTATTAATAGTATGAGGTATTTTGAGAAAACTAACAGAGATTTGGTGAAAAGCGGACAGCATTAACACCATGTTAAGAGTGTTCTTTTAACTTATTTAGCTCAATAAACTTTACCCAATAGATTTGCTCGATATAAATTCAAATTAATTAAATCAGTGAATATCAAATATCCAATATATAGTATCTTTTTTTGCATGTGTAAAAAAACATTGAGGTGTGAACTACTCAATGGCTCAGTGGAAATCATCTTGTCAGCAGTATAAATTATCAGTAGTCTTTGGCTTGTATACAGAAGTAGTAGACAAAATGATTCATATGGTAACACACGTGGGGTCAATACCAACTCAGTCCTTCCATGATGACTCATCAACAGCATCTCTCTTTATTTTCATCATTTTTATCTTACTTTTTATTTTCTACAGAAGAATCTGATATTTGTATTAAAGTTTAATTAATTTGGATTTCTCTACTGCAAGATCCATTCTTTAGGACGATATTTTCGACAATTTTTTTTTTTTTTTATATCTAGAACTCAATCTCAAAGACTTTAATAAGGATTGAGGAATTTTAATCATTCCGCTACAACTTTTTGATTATCAATTTTTAATTGCATGAGAGAATTGTGTGAAAGTAGCAAAGCCTTAGAGTGAGAGTATTCAAGATACGACCCACTATGCATATAAGTATTAAAGTAGGCCCTTATATATGATATTCATTGTCCCAACTTCAAAAAGCTATGTAGATTGTAGTCCACCAACTTTAAAATAATAGAAATAGAAGAGGAGCACTTCCTATGTGTAACATTTATTCATCTAAATGTTTGTCGATTGTCGGTAGCTTTATGCCAATTATATGGCGCCAAATTATGAACAAAAATATGTACCCAAAAAAATCGTGAAGAAAAAAGGAGTAAATATCTCAAAAGGTCACTCAAGTATGTGAAATTATTTAGCAAAGTCACTAAACTTAGTTTCATATCAATAAAGTCACTCAACTTATGACTTTTCTCTTACAAAATCACTCAACATAATTTGGCAACTTGGCAAAATAAATTATTTTTTTAATATTATGTAGATATAAATTCCTCAAACAATAAAATATTAATAGACTCGACTCAATATAAAAGACTCGACACTTATGTTATACCAATTGGGAGTTAATCTTCAGTAATATATAATCTTAGTTAATCTCAAAATTATAATATTTTTTTAACTATGATTTTTTTAACAAGTTGCTTAATTATGATAGTACCGCTACTGCCTACCACCATTTGCCCTACAAAATTAATTAAAACAAAAAAGGAAATAATATCTCAAGTTATAATTTATATGAAATACATTTATAAAAAAGATGTAATATAGTTTTATTCGAATTAAAACTTATTCGCCAAAGAGATTTCTTCTCAAGCGTAATTTTTTTCAATTAAATTTTAGTTAATTTTAAAGTTTTGAATATTAGGAAAGTAATTAATAGAACAAGAATTACATACTCAGTATATTGCCATAATAGGGAATTATAATTTTAAATTACTAAACATTAGTAATTCTAACCTAATTCAAGAAGCAACTTAATGGGCAAAATAATTTTTAGCAAAAAATTTTCCACAGTTCATTTGAAATTAAAATATATATATTATGAATATTGCTTTTATTTGTCGATCTAATGTTTAAGTATAAAGTATAAAAACTGATATACGTAAAAGTTATGGCTTATTATTTTGAATTAGAATATGTTATTAAATATTAATATGCAGTATTATTTTATTGAAGATAGTAATTAAATTATTGTTTTTTAAACAGAAAACACAATTCTTATTTCTGAGCAATATATGTCCAAAATTTACTTTATTATAGAATATTCAAGCAGTAATTAAAAAATGACAATTTTACTGAATTTTTTGTTTGAGATTCGTTGCATAATTGATTTCTGAGAATATTTATTGTTATAAGAATTTAATTTAATATCTTGATCTATTAGACTTGTTGGTGGGTTGGATTTTTTAATATTTTATTATTTATGGGGTTCATGCTTATATTTTCATGGAATAAGAATCAATTTATTTTGTCAAATTAGTCTTTTTTTTATGACAAATTTTATAGAGTGATTTTGTAAGAGAAAGTCACAAAGTTGAGTGACTTTATTGATATATAGCTAAAAGTTGAGTGATTTTTCTGATACAAAGCTAAGTTTAGTAACTTTGCTAATTAATTTCACATACTTGAGTGATCATTTGAGACATTTACTAAAAAAGTTATTAACTGATACCAGAGAGAAAGAAATAAAGAGAAGGTGAAATAGACTGGATATAAATGAAAGTTTTGGTGTGCCAGTAGAAAGTCACTATCGATAGCTACTCTTTAGTAGCTAACTAATACATCAGTGATATTTTATGTGAATTTATTTAAATTAAAAAATAAAAAGAGAGAGAGAAAGACTTTTAAATATTATAATTTATATCAAATTATAGATATTTATATAATTATGAATAATTTCATTAACAATAAAAAATATAAAAACAATTAAGGTCAAAGTTTGACACCGCAGGAGTATTACTAACTCAAAGTTTGACACCGCAGGAGTATTACTAACTCTTTTATCTTTTCATTCATTGACTTCATTAGTCAAAATTTTGATTTTTGATGTGAACTTGCTCATTCTTTGCAGACGTATTTAAAATTTGAAGTTGATGAGTCTCTATACTAATTTATAATATTAAATGGGTTAACAACTAAATATTTATTCGCCCCTGCATTCTTTGGAAAATTATTTTCAACTTCAACTGTTACTCGATCAAGTGAAATTGAACAGTGACAATGACCAACTCCTAATCTTCTCGTCTCCTTAAGTTCCCTTTCATATTGTTCTAATTCACCTTATCCATACATTGATATAAAAATTTACATTAGGCTTGCTCAGAAAAGTATATATTATACTCCCTCCGCCCATATTTAAGTGTCTTATTTGATTTTCTTTTTTGGTTTGTCCCAAAAAGAGTGTCTCTTTCTATATTTAGTAAGTTACATTTCAGACATCCTCCTAACAAATTTAAAATCACAAGATACAAAAAATATTGTAGTACATTATACACATATTTAATTTAAGACCTTAAAATTTAAAAATCTTTATTGTTTGAACTTCTCTCTAGTCAAACTAAGTAATCAATTTGGATGGGAAGAGTATTAGAGTATGGAAATTGACCACTTGATGACTTATTGAGTCTTTGATTCAATTCACCTACTGTGTGAAATTATACATCAGTTAAAAGTTTTCACGTGAATGTATACTTTTTGAAGGTTCTATGAGACTAGACTCTAGTTTATAGCCAGTATTCAAATATTTAAAGAGTGGGGGCTATAGTACTCATAGAATATGTGCAAAAACTAAACAGCACTATTCAATAAGGTTAATGGAAATGAATCACTTGAAATGGTGAAATTAATATCAATATCATAAATTCATTGTCGAGATAAAAGTTAACATTACTAATAGCATTTTTGTTCATGACGTGATGTTCGCATTAAATTGAAGCTCACAACAATTGATAAGGTATGTATAATGTCTGCATATATTTTACCCTCAAATTTTTTTTGTGGGATTTCACTGGATAATGTCGTTGTTGAGGTATGTATAATGTATTATTTTCATCTATTCAGATTTTATATTATGTAACTGTGTCCACCATCATTTTGATTAACTAAAAAATAACCACCTTGTATTTTTTATCTTGACGTAAACCGTGATCTCTAACAGTCCATTTACCAAGTAGTAAAACTCATCAAGAAGGCACTTTTTATCAATTTGCAAGACTAGAGATCCAATGCCCTCACTTTGATGTGGCAAAGTTCTATTTTATTTTTAGCTTTTTAAAATATTAATTAATTATGTTTCTATTTTTTATTTTTAAGTGCAACCAACTAGCATGGCTCTTGGAAAGGGGAAGAAGATGCATCAAATAGTGAAGGGAATAAAGAGAGGGCAAAAAAAGGCATTCCTCGCTCCAACATAAGTGTCGCTTTAGTAAAAATTAAGTCCATTAAGAATCAATAAACATATGTGTAATGTAGTGTAGTGTAGTTTACTCTCTGTTCAACAACACTTGTCCACTATACTAAAAATAGATGTCCAACAGTAGTTGTCCAGTTTGAAAAACCAATGGATAATTTACCCTTTTCTACCCATTTAATCCTTGCTCTTAAATACTATTTATCACTCAATGAATTTTCTAAGACATTAAATTTATTATATTCAAAGGGTAATATAGTAAAATTATCTTTATTATTTATTATTTCTTAACCTGCATATAATCAAAATTAATATGAAGAACATGGAAAATTATTAATTCTCTTACCATGTCAAATCAAAATCAATATATTGTTATCTTATTACCATAATCTATAGTGTAACCTCATTCTTGTTTCCATAGTTCTTTTGTTTTTTTAACTCTCTCGGTTCAAATTTATGTGGTATCTTTCGAATTTTGAGACTCAAACAAATCTATCTTCGACCTTAATTTTCATATATCTTTTAAATATTTTAAATTTTAATAATTTTGACTTATATTACTTTTTACGTAATTTTCAAATATATAAATTTTATTTCAAAAGAATTAAAGATTTTATGCCCAAATTCAAGTCAAACTTAAACAGTATGACTCTCGAAAAGCGAAAAGTGTCACGTAGATTAAGATAGAAGGAGTAGTTATTTCCATAGTTACTAAGTTACCAAATTTTGAGAAAAAAAAATTAAAATGTATTGTTATTTTATTACCATAATCTATAATGTGACCTCATACTTATTTCCATACTAGATATTGGGTCCGTACTTTTCATTCTAATTTATGTGGTACAAATGAAATTTAAAAAATCAATCAAATTTTTTGTATGATTTTTTAATATTTTAAGTTATTAGTTATTGATTTATAATATTATTTTTACATAATTTTCAGATATTATATGTTACACTTTTGGTCCCAATTTATGTGGTACTGAAAAGTTGTTATATAGTTTTAGAAATTTTAAGTTGTTAATAATTATGATTTATACGACTTTCTACGTAATTTTCAG
The DNA here is from genome assembly GCA_031232105.1 of Capsicum rhomboideum. Lineage (NCBI taxonomy): Eukaryota > Viridiplantae > Streptophyta > Magnoliopsida > Solanales > Solanaceae > Capsicum > Capsicum rhomboideum. Next base: position 3,122,454 of record CP124713.1, on the reverse strand, counting down.
GTAATATATGTTACTTCCTCTATTCAATTTATATGACATTGATAGAATTTGAAAGTCAAACAAATTTTTTTTATACATTTTTTAAATATTTTAATTTGTTAAATTGTGATTTATGTTACTTTTCACGAAATTTTTAGATAATATATCCCAATTTATGTTGCACTGATAGAATTTCAAGTCAACTAAAAAAAATTTATGTCTCCAAATAATTTAAATTACTAATTATTGTAATTTATAATACTTTTTACGCAATTTTTAAACATATAACAGATTAAAAATAAAAATAAACCAATTAAATTAAAACGAAAAATATAAAATTACAAAAATGCCCTCGACCAAAAGCAGGCAGCTGGAAGCCGCATGACAACCGCCAGCTGCCTGCTTGAGGTGTGTGCTCACCCGTGCTTCTATATAGTAGTAATATACTTACCTTTTTATTATTTTCTTAGTTATTTCCATAGTTATTATGTTACCAAAATTTGGAAAAAAAAAGTAAATAACAATTGGATTCTGTCCATATGAATTTATCAATATTAGTTCTACTCTATTTGAACTGGTAATAATAATATTGAAAAGGCTTAATATGACATAAATTACTTTCCAATTAAATATCTATCTTACCTTCTATAATAGATAATCTATCTGATAATCTAATTCACTTACCAAATATTTATAAATCACCTCTCAAAAACAAGTATAAATAAAGATGTATATTTGCTTTCATTTGTATAAGAAGGTGAAAAAAGAAAAGCAAAATGAAGACTAGTTTTTCTATCTTGTTAGTTTTATCATCTTTATTTCTACAACAAATGAATGTCCTTTCTACAACTCATGTTCACGTAGTTGATGGTCTTACAAGCAACAATCCACAATTAAAATTTCACTGTGCATCTGGCGATAACGAACTTGGGTGGCATTATCCACATTCAGGAGATGATTTCACATTTTCGTTCACGCCAAGTGAGGTTTCTACGACAATTTTCTTTTGTCACTTTTGGTGGGGCGCAAAAGACTCAGCCTTTGAAGTGTATAATACTTATGGAAATTGTGGAAAAGAATTTGATATATGCTATTGGTTAGTGAAGGAAGATGGTTTCTATTTTGCCACTCAAAATAATCCTCCTGCATCTTCTTTGATTAAAAAATCTGGGTGGTAAAATGTATTTTATTTATTTGTTCTCTAATTATAAAATGGAATGAGACAAAAATTATTATTATGAATAAATGAACTATAAATTATGCCCACCCCCCCTCTCTCTCCCCCACTATGTTGTATGTATATCAACATATACATCTAATATCTCTAGAATAATTTTAAATTTTCATCTACACATTTAAACTTCACATGTTTGTTTCTTTAAATTGCGTACATTATTACATTGATTTATCACATCGTAAAGAAAATATATATCTTTATTCCCCTTAGACTACAAAAAAATATGTCCAAAATTGACGATCCATCTCGATTTTTTTAAGCCTAAAATCATTACCAATTTAATAAATTCGATTAGGTCAAAAAATGTTGGGTCAGTTTAAGAAAATCGACATACTCCCTCGATTAAATTAAGGAACATCAGTCGATTTTCTTAATTAGAAAATGAACAAAAAAAAATTTAAAGACATATTGCATCGGTTTTTTAAAAGTGTATATAAAAAATATATTGCAAGTTGGAATAAAGCTCAAATTTTTACTATGATATTGAGCAATTCTACCACCAGACCACATATGCTCTTTGATGAAATACTTCTGTTATTTTTATTTATTTCTTAAGCTCATATTTATTAGTTCATAACGTTTGTTTTAGCAATAAAATACCTTGTGAAGGCCGTATGTATAAGCAAATGAAAACAAAGAAAAACAAATAATAATTAGAAAAGTATTTTTTTTATCGATTAAACTGAAATCAACAACAATTATTTTATCAATATTTAACATATATACCAACCAATAACCAATCAAATCAATTATTAATTAACATATATACCAATCAATAACCGATTAATTTAATTAAAAGTGAACGGAGGGAGATGATACTATGAGACATAAGGACTACTAGTTTGAGGGTGAAAAATAAAACATTATATAGAATTTAAATACTCTTTTCATTTTATTTTACTCGTCTCTTATAACAATAACTAGCTTTCGACACACGTTGCACGTGTATCCCCAACTATTAGTAAATGATATAAAATTATTGAATGTATTTAGACATTAACAAAAAAAATAAACTGAGAATATAAAAAAAAAATGTTTCAACTTTATAAGAATCATTTACTCCCTCCGTCTTAAATTATTTGACATGTTTGCTAAATAATTTTACAGTACTAAACTATTCATATTTAATTAACCATATTTCTTGAGAATCTAACAGTATTAAGAAGATGGAGTATAAGGGCATAACTAAAAATATATATAGAGCCCGTTTGGATAAGATTAAAAAAATACCTTTTTAGCTTAAGTGATTAAAAGCTTAAAATAAATACTTATAAATTAAACAGATAAGTGTTTGGATAAAAGTGCTGGAATTAAAAAAAAAATTGTTGATGTCCTTAAAGCTGCTAACACCATAAATAAGTTGAATTATATATAATTTTTAATTCTAATAATTCAAAAAATAGTTTTTATTTAAATGCACTTTCAACGTAAGTGATTATATGTGAGGTCAATCTATAAATATAAGTTACTTTTTTATTTTTAAATATTAAAAAATAAAAAATTTTGGACATATTTTATATAAATATAGTATTGTCGCGCCCTTATTTTGAACGATCAAAATATGTTTGCAACGTCCGGCTCTTCTACCTGGTTTTGAAAAGGGTTAGAGTCGCCACCTAACTTTTAGAAAAAATTAGGAAAACCATTTTTTGTAATGTAAAACTCTGTTTTGGTCTTTAAAAATATTTGAGATTCTGGATAAGGGTTTTGGTTACTCGGGGGGAAGGTGTTAAGCACCCCTCAGAGCCTATCCGAAGATAGTCCTTAAACTTAGTTTTAGAAAAAAGATATTTGGGGAATATTTTGTTTTATTATTTGCTAAAAATGGTGATAAGAAAACTTTTTTTTTTTTTTTTGAATGAAAGCGACTCGGGGTATATAAGATGTACCACTATCATATACTAGGAAATGATATAATTATTGTAAAATATACATGTATGTCATTCGAAAATACGAAAATGAAGAAAAGAAAGAGTTAACAAATGTATTTTTGTTAGAGTATATATATTAGAAAGTGTTAGGTTTTGTGATCTTACAAGAATAAAAGGTTTAATGGCATATAAAGGTAAGTGTAGATAAAAAAAATTTGCAAAGTAAGGAAATATAAATTTTTTAAAAAAATAAACGTGTATATCTAATAGTATAAAGAAAGACGAAAATTTATTTAACTTGAATATGACTTTATATAACTGTTTTTATCCCAAAGTAAAAGAAAATGTCAAACATATTAACGTAATAGCTAGAGAGTAAAATAGATTTGCGTGTTTTAAGATATCACGCTAGCATTTATTTTATTTGTAAAAGAAAAGATAGATGAAGGTAAATAAAAGTTAATGTGATAGAAGAAGATAGATAAAAGTAAATGTAAAAGTAAAATATACATGTATGTAAGTATAAAACAAAGTGTAAATAATAATAATGATTGAAAATAAACAAATAAATATAATAGAGATAAAAATACCTTGTATATGGTAGCGTATATATATATATATACCTCGCGGTTTTTGAACCCTTTTGAAATCTGAAGAAAACTCAGACAAGTGTTGGAACAACAAATAAAGAGTAACGTAAAATATTGGAATTATTTTGATTTATTGAAATTTCGCAATCAGTGGATAGGCCTTCTCTTTTAAAAATCTGAATTTTAGCTATTCGTAGCCGCTCCACAATAATATTAAAAACTCTACCTTTGTTTTAAAAGTTAAGATGGCGACGTCCGTTCTTAAAAAAGAATTCACTTTCGGACTTTAAAGTTGCTAGAGCCTTTTTTAAAGAAAATATACTTTTGCGAGTTAACTAATTATGTGTTAATTGCAAAAATGAGAGAACATTAATCTATTTTAAGGGCAATTTGCAAACATTAAAGCAATGTAAACACACTAAACAAACAATTAATACTTTGAACAATTCTAAAAAAAAACGAGAATACTTCAATTATCATTCCGAGTATAAAAATAAAACTACTAACATAGCATAGATAATAAATAAGAGAAAAGGGGCCAAGAGATACTAGACTCCTAATGGAGTTGAGCTTCTAGTCTACGAGACTCCGAAGCGCTGCGATCCTAGTAGCAGTTGACTCGATATTTGGGTTGAAACGAGTTTCAATTGAAACTCCAACTCCCGGGTTCCATGAGACAAAGAAAAATAAGGATTAGGGACAAACTAATTTAAGAATATGAATCAAGGGAAAAGCATACAACATAAACTCTCAAATATTGAATTTTAATTACTATCTAGCATTAGACATATATACATAACCATGACCCTTTTATAAGACTGCAAGGAGAGAAAAAAAAAAAAAACAAGGCTACATACGTCTACCTGGAAACAAAACATTTAGGAATAACATTTTCCTTTTACACAATATTTACCAACTTAGCAACTACCCCTAATCCAAGTGAACATGACAGGAAAGATAAATAAATAAACTAACAAGACTCCTAACAATTTAATTGAGGAAGAACTACATGTGAAACATATACATGAACAAAACTAGACTCTTAATGAAAACTCAACCAGAAATCAACATAACGAACACTTGGGGGGATTATCCAAATTTACACCCCTACCATGACTCAAAAAAAAAAAGAAAAGAAAAATACAGGAGGGTCAAAACCTGTGAGAGACATATATATCCTGTATTAACAAGACGATCCATCAAGGAAATAAATCCCAGGTATAATGATTTAGCTAACTTTCTTAAAAGCTTGTCACGTTGATCAAAAAAATAAATCAGTCACGTATTTATAGCATGTTCAACCAAAAAAACATGTGGCTTCCCTCTATTGATTTCTCTGTTTTCAGAGTTTAAAGTGACTATACAGACACAGAGGAATAACGACTAAGTAATCAACCCCATAACAAAGCAGGCCTGTGTTCTTAGAAACAAAATGTTTTATAGTCCGGAAACGTAGCCCATGCTTTGAGAAGTTAGACATGTAATAACGAAAAGAAGACACACGATAACTGTTTATTTACTAGTTTAAAGAAATAGTACGTCACTATACTCAAGTCTCCATAATAAGAGCAAGCAGCTAACCACTAAGAGGCAAGTTATAAACATTTCCACACAATCAAACAAACGAGAGTGAACAAGCAAAATTCCCCCTTTATTTGCAATTTATGCTAAATTATTACCATCTGAACTTTGAGTAGATGGAGAACTTTAGGCAATTTAGAGGATACAACAAAATAAAATCAGATTTTAAACAAGAAGAGAAACGACCATGAATCCCCTTTTTTTTTTTAATCCGACCCACAGGTATATTCGTACATAACAACCCCCTTTACTATCTATGATCATAGGGAAATAAATCAATAACTAATTAACGGGAACCTTGACTTTGAAATACATGACCAAACATTCAGAGAATAGAGAGGAGTACATTTTCTCTTTAAAAAAAAACTTGTGTAACTACACACCAAAGCCAAATCTGATTTTTTTTTTTTTTTTCAAAGAGAAGCAAACAGAGAAGCTAGGGATCCCCGGAGATCTCTAAATATTGATCACGACTTCAAATGCACTAAGTGGGGGTTCGAACAAAGGCTTCTCAATAAGAGGGATATCACATAATCAAAGTAACATGTACATGGATGACAATTAAACAGAGAGACAGAGGTCTCCTCAACAGGAACTATGACCCTTTTTATGAAAGTTAAGCCATTTTTAACATAAAGTCATGGACAAAAGTTGAAACATTTTAAACAAAACTTGATTTCTCAGGTTAAGAGGGAAGTTTTTCAGTGACATATTTGAAACAACACATAGATTACTCAACCATTTTTTACAAAGTTTAAGAGAGTAAAAATGACTTAAAGGAGTAAAATGACTTATAAGGTCTGAAATGCAGCCATGTAGTAATGAAAAACTCATGATAGACGTCTATTAGTAGTGAAGAAATCGTGCAGCCCCTTGTGAGTAGCTGGACAACAATTTGAACACTAAAACAGAGAAGGTCGATTAATAGGGCAACTAATAATAAAACTCTTAAATGGTTCATCATTAACAAGTCCCTAAGGCCTACTATTTAACTACTGGAAATAGTCCTCATCTTACAGGAATTAGAAAAAAAATTACAACTATTATCCTAAAACAATACCAACAGGATGTCATATCCAAGTTTTCAAGCAAAATAAGGCACAAAATTCCTACTACGGACAGCCAAGAGTTTGTAAAATTTTAAGCCCTTTGGAACTCCCTTTTCATAAAGATTATGGCCGCCAACACCTTGCAACCATATCAACCAAGCGAAGACATAGCCAAGCCATTATTAACGTGTTCAAAGCCTTAAAATTGATGTCAAACTGACCTTAAATAGTTAGCTATATACATTTGAAAACATGGAGCTTCATGTAGCTTATTTTAATATTTATTTTAAAACTATAGCAAGATCATAAATATTTTACCAAACGTACCACCAAGTATAAATAAAACTAGCATTCCAAGAACTGTTTCACTTCTATTTCACACTTACGGCCAGCAAAACAAAACATCTAATTCCATTCGAAAACTCAGACTATATAGGTTTTATTCAAGCTAGACTGCAAACTGTGAACATTCTACAAACACACTACCTAACACGAACCAAACATCGAGTCACCATTTAACCTCATATTTATATACATAATCAGTCAAACAAAAACAAACAACCTCAATTGATCACAAAATCACAAAATAAAATATAACGTAGCAAGACGGAATAGAATTTACCCAAGTTAACTCACAAGTTGCGAACATTCTACTGAATAATATAATGTGAATGATATTATCTTTACTTCACATTTTCACACCAAAAATCAGAGGGCCTACATCTATAACTGGACACACGTTTAGGAATTTACAAAAGTAAACAGAAACGTAACTAAGACGGGATAGAATTTACCTTTTGTAGGGCAGCGATTGAGGCCGTTGAAGTGTCGAGTTTCAAGCTAGCTACTCCGACTCCGCTATCGACTCCCTTTCTCGAACAAATTCAGATTTTTCAACAGACAAATGAAAAGAACTTTAACAAAATAGAACTGAGAGTACTGAAAGCTCTGAACTTAAGTCTATGGAGGTAATTTTGGATCCTTCAAACCTTGTTTGTTGAGGGTATTTGAGGCCCTATTTATAGTGAAAAATCAAAAGCCCCCACTAGTTTGAAAAATTGGCTCCCGAATTCAAAAGGAAACAATAAAATAGGAGATCACTTCTGAATAGACATGGAGACAGAGAAGATAAGATGAACAGGTAGAGGTAAAAAAAAATCTTACCTCTGGGAGTCGATTTGAATGTTTGTCTTCAGCCAAGAGATGTTGGAATCGAGATAAGAGACGTGGACAAGCTTTATCCATAGATTTCGAAATGTATTTGCCGTTTTCAAGAGATTTCAAGATCTCTCTTGCCAGTGGAAGGTTGAAATTAGCCGTTTGGGTGAGGATAAGGCACTGTTGAGGTGATTGACAGGGTAGCAGAACTCTGTACGCGTGAAATCCGGCAGACTTTTGGGGTGGAGGAGATGGGAGACGCAGAGAGTAGTTGGAGTTTGGTGTGGATTGTCGATGGAGGGTCTTTTTAGTTGAGTTGTTTACTGATGGAGGTGATGAAGTGAAGGGGATGAGGGATTAGGGGTTTTATTAGTTGATTGGGCCGGGTCAGAGGTATATTTGGGCTGCAAATTGGCTGAATTAGCTGAAAAAAATGAGCTAATTCGGCCCAATTAATGCAAAAAATCTGATTTTTCCTTGTCATTTTCACTAAATTAATTTAGCGATGCTATCTTCGTCCTAATTAACTTTCCAAAATATATGTGTATGTATGAACACATATGCATTACTTTAAATACATATATTGTACCTCAAATAATTTTAGGCGCATAACTATATTATAAATATAAAAGGAAACTACTAAATAGAATCGTGTAATAGTATATCAAAAAATTATTTGGAGTTTGAGATAAAATTTAATACTCTCATATTTTGTTGGGAAAATGGTGAAAAGAATAAATTAAATAAAGAAATATTATTATTATTTTTTTTCGAATAATTTTATAAGATACGATATTAGTAGTTACTATATATATATATATATAAGTAATGGAAATAATATTTTCAGAATCATTACCGGCGCCAAATTTATCAAAATTAATTTAAAAAGTAAGAAAAATATTTTGGCATAGTCACCGGGACTCATAAGCATAGAAAAAATTAATTTAGGAAAAAAGGAGAGCCAAAATTGGGTGTCAACAAGTATTATATTATAATATTGCATGCTTGTAACAATTTGGCTATGTTAAAAAATATTTTATTGAAATATTGTTATGGCTATTACTATTACAACAGTTTATATTGTTAAAAACTAGTCAAATCAGCAGTACAAGGGACTACACAAAGCTCTTTCAATAATGGATGATTAGAGATCATTCTCAAGAAGCTAATTTAATCTCAAAAATGAATATATTTAAATAAATTCAGATATAAATTCGCTGAAAACAAAGGAGAAAGATGAAGACGATGGAGGGAAGAGACGAAGAGAAGCGGCAAAGAGAAAAAAGAACGAAAAAACATATATTTAAGGGCTACAAATTCAGGGTATTGTTGGAATTGAAGGAAAATATAAGGGATAAAAAAGTAAATATTTTGGTCAAACTAAAAGAATTTTAATCTTAAAAAAAAAAAAACTGAGGGTACCCAACTTCTCACTTTTTGCTTTTTTTAATCAGCTTTAGCTTATTTTAAATACTTTTTAATTTATCAAACACCTAAAAAAACTAAAAAAGAGATTAAAATCTGATTTGATCAGATTTTAATTATATCCAAACGGGCTCATAGTAAATTTTGTTTAAGATTTTTAAAATGATACTTATTTTCTTTTTGTTAGTAAAAGTAATTAACATTTATTTTAAAACGGATGGGGTAACAATTAAAATTTGGAAGAATTATATTGATCCATGCATGGGGACAATTAGGGTCTTCATATCTTTTATCGGACCAAGAGAAAATCACATTGGCCCCTCTATAAATGTAAAGAAAGCAATTGTTCTTGATATAATCCACTTGCACCATTTTAGTACTGTTCTCCTTTACATTATTTTATCACAAATCACAAAAGCAATGTATCAACGGCCGAACCAGAAGACGACAATGAATTTGGTCGAATTTAATAATTTTGATCTAAATATTATATTAAAATTTAAAATTAATTACTACTACTAATATATATCATTGTCCTAAAATTCCAAGTACATCCAGCACTTGGAATTATATTTAAGAAAATTTACTAAGAAATGTAGATTCACATGCCCAAAGTATTGAAAGTAATTTGCAGAGTTACTCTACTTGGTTACTGTCATTACAAGACAAAAACTATTGAGAAGAAAAAAAGAGTAGATTCTCATTCATTGCATCTACAATTTTATTTTAACCACAGAAGGATTTGACTCATCTGTTCGAAAATTGATCAAATAAATTTCATAAAAAATTAAAATATTAACAACGGGATTATTCAAGAACAGAAGTTGTTCTGAAAATGTCAGAAGGTCTATTGAAAATAACCGTTCTCTCTCATAAAGATACGAATAAAATTTGCATATATACCTCATTTTTTTCGGACCTTATTTGTGGGACTATATCGATATGTTGTTAATGTTGCATTCAAGAACAGAAATTGAGCACAAGTGGACAAGACCACGAGTTATTGAGTCACATGTCATGCCCATTTTCGACACAGAAACAGGTCTTGGTTTACACAAATGAAATTTAATAATTGAGAATACGTACGTACACAGGTATATTAATAATAAATAAATGCAAAGATTATGAGCTGCTATTTTTTCCCAAAATTAAATAGAAGAGTACGAAATATAGCAAAACCAAAGAGTAAAACAATTTAGCAATAACGAGGGAAAAAATAATGAGGATTGAAAAATACAAAAGTGTGGATGTTGGGATTCTCTGTCGAAAGCAGAGAGAATTTTATTGTTGACATGAATGGAATATAATTTTTTATTTTGATAACATTTTATCGTGTTCTTTACTTGCCAAGTTCTGTGCATGTACAATTAGATTCCACTTACGATAATCACTTTACTTAATTAAAACCGAATGAGATAACATATTTTACTACTAATTATTCTTCATATATTACCTTTGCTCGGGTAAATATGTACTCTAATAATACATTAAAAATCAACTAGTAACTTAGATATTATGACCAAAAAAACAAAAAACAAAAAATGGATAATGTAAGGTTTAAAAGTGGAATAGTTTTCAACTTTATTCTAATAGAATAGTATGATCAATGAATAATGTCTTCGTTCTAAAGTACTTAGGTAAGACTTTACTAATCACTTTCATCAATTTCGTTAATATTTGTAATATTCTGTGTACTCAATTTTATTTTTGCACCAATTCTAAACCTTAGTTTTGAATCTCGTCAAAAAATGTGATGAATGAATCTTTTTTTTAGTCTATGTTACTCTTTACTGAAGGTCTCGATTTCAAGATCTATTCCTAATAGGAAGTGCTGTGGTTTGGGGGATGAAAAATTAAATTCTTACTAAGAAACGCTTCTCTATTATAACCCAGTTATGGAATGTAAAATTAATCTTCTTAAATGAATTCGAGCGAATTTACTTGATTCAATTTTCAATTTCTTCCCATATCAAAATGTTAAGAATCCACGTTGAAAAATGAATGGGCAATTGGTCTCCTATATATGTACTTAGGTAATCCTCTCAGGTTAGAGTTAGGCCCAAGTTACATTTCTTAATTTACATGATATCAGAATCAAACTCATCCAATCTTTGTTCATCGATTTAGGCCCTCATATTATATTGTTCACGCTCTAGTTAACGAGGTCTGGAAGTACGAGAGAGTGTTAAGAATCCCACATCTAAAAAGGAATGGACAATTGGTCTCATTATATGAACTCATAAGCTAGTATTTGGAGTTGAGTTATACCCAATATCCATATCTTTAGGCAAACTAACCCAATACAATACTATATTGAGCCCCATATTAAGCTGTAATAGTTTACCAAAATGACATAGACAAAACTAACTTTATTCTGATAACGATAATAAACAACTCACTAATAAATCCACGAAACAAGACAAGAACAAGCAGAGATAGTCGAGATGCCATGAAGTAAGCCTTCCACCAAACACCAACCTTTTAGCTTTATCCTTCTTCCACATTTCCATGTCCCTACTCCTTTTCTCTCTCTCTCTCTCTCTCTCTCTTCCTTTTAATTTGACACCTTTCTTTTTCTTCTACCATCATATACATTCTTTTCTCAATACCGAAAACTCGAGAAGGTTGCCTTTGGAGAAGCGTTTGCTGGTAAACAAAGCCTCACTCCACTCTGATTATGTCGTGACTCAAATATGGCTAACACATTCACACCAATTCCTTAAACCACACAAGAAGAAAATGGCAAATAATACTCTCTTTCGTCCCTTTTTCTCTTCTTTCTTCTCTCTTCTCTTCCTCTTACTTCATCTTGGCTGCTTCATCTCCTCCTCCTCCTCCTCTAGAAAACGAAAACTCTCTTCTCAATCTCATCACGATTCACCACCACCGTCTCCATCTCGTCTCAAAATCTCAACAACAAACGCAATTTCCTCTTCATGGTCTTACATCAAACGTATTTTCTCGTCAACTAAACCAAACCCAATACAGAAAACTAACAACCCTTCAATCCCATCCCCATGTTCTTCTACAAGGTCACTTCAAAAACCCATTTCATCAAATGATCCAATAACCCGCCCCGTTTTACCCATACCCGAATCCGAAATCACCTCCGATCAATTATTCTTCCCTTTACGTAACGACATCTATCCATGTACACTATGTGGAGAAGTATTCCAAAGCCCAATTCATCTCGAACAACACCAAGCAATTAAACATGCAATTTCTTTTCTCACTGATGGTGATTCTGGTAATAACATAATCCGGATCATTTTCCAAACGGGTTGGCCATATAAAGCGGCAAAGAACCCGATTATCCATCGGATCCTGAAGATACACAACAGCAAACGGATTTTGACCCGGTTTGAAGAGTACAGAGAATCCGTTAAGTTAAAAGCCAGTCGAAACGCCGTCGTTAAGAGGGACGAAAGGTGTATAGCTGATGGCAATGAGTTGTTAAGGTTCCATTGTAGCACTTTCATATGTGAGCTAGGGCAAAATGGTAATTCCAGCATATGTACACAGCAGTATTGTAGTGTATGTGGAATTATTAAAAGTGGATTTTCACATAAGATGGATGGAATTTCCATGCAACCTACGAGCTGGAGGGGACACGTGTCGGTGCCTGAGGATATCGAGGAGGAATTCGGGTTCATGAACGTGAAACGGGCGATGTTGGTGTGTCGGGTCATTGCGGGTCGGATCGGGTGTGATCCGGGTTATGTGGATAAAGAGGATTCCGGGTTTGATTCGTTGGTGGGTAGGGAAAATGGGGTCCACACGAGATTGGAGGAAGAAGATGAGCTATTGGTATTTAATTCTAGGGCTGTACTTCCTTGTTTTGTTATAGTGTACACTGTGTGAGGATTTAGTGTTTGTGATAATTTATGTGATGTGTGTTAATTCCATGAGAAATTTGGTGTTTAATTATTTTTATTGTTACAACTTTATAGGTAGTAGTATAGATTACCAGTGTGACTACATCTTATGATTTATGCACTTCCTTTTAACTCTTTAATTAGGTTAAAGTAATTTTATTGCAATAGAGCATGTTTGAGAGAGTACGTTCTAAAATAGAGTTAAAGTTACATGTATTGTCCGTGTAAAGAGTTGTCTACGCTAAAAACAATCTTTTACTTCATGAAGGTATGGATACAAATTCTATGTACATTTCACTCTCTCCATATCATGTTTATAGGATCACACTGTCTATGTTATTTTATGAGGTCATTCAAAATATATCTATAGGTAAATCTTATTAATGTGTGATTTCAAATGTTAAAAATAAGCTACTTACATGCTAGAACAAGTAAAAACAACTTGATGGAGTAAACATTTTTATTCTATTTAAAGTGATTATTTTACAATCATATACAAGGTTCAAATCGAAAACCGCGGATTTTTATTCTATTCCGCCGCTGATATATTCGCAACTACTCCATAAGAAAAAGTAAAAGCCCATAGTTTAAATTAACTTTAACAAATCTAAGTTTGTACTAGTTTTTTTTATCCGCAAACAACATAAATTTCGACAGTTTGGAGCTTAATTACAGAAAATCTCGACATTTTGCATAATTATTGAAAATCTCAATTTTGGATCTGTAGAGACTCGAGATACATAATTAGCTTCCGATACATTCAACGAAGATACATAATTAACTCCCGATATATTTTTTTCGATTTTGGGTCTATCGAGATACATAATTAGTTCCATATACATCCAACAAAGATACATAATTAGTTAAGATTTTTGTAATTACTTTATAAGAATGAAGTAAATATGATAAGTTAAGGTTTATGTTACTTTTCCTTTATTGTTTTTAATCTTCTACTGTTTTTTTAACCTGGTAAACAATAGAGATGGCAAAAAGTCTGATTAGATAGTAGTGGTTAGGACCCTAGTCTAAATTAAAATAGTGGTACTATATATAGTTCCGATTGTAGCCTCTTAGACAATGTAGGATCTCTTCAACACACTTAAATTTGTACTTGTCTGCAAATTAAGTAATTAATTAATTTTATACTATTATTGAGAGGGTATCCTAGAGTTTGACTTGCATATGTAAACATCAGAATTTATTTGGACTAGATTTAAACTTTGTGTTGACATTGTATAATTTGGTTTTTGAATGATTAGCATAAGGGTAGAAAGAAGGTCGTAAAACATAGTATATGAGTACTTTTGGATGACTTCTTGTATAAGGTTGTGTTTCTAATTAATTTAAATAATGAAGATTGATATATATATAGTACAGGTATAGTAATGGGATCACATGGTTTGTAGTAGGGGCCTAGTGGGAGAATCGTGACTCATGTTGTGCCTAAATATGCTGTAAAGTTAGATATATAGAAAACTTTTGGATATCGATCATTTAGTCATTAAGGAGGAAGAACTTGGTATCCAAGATCATTAATTAGAATTGAGTGAAGTGTCAAAAACACACCTAAACTATCCTCTTTTTTTGAGTTTCATACCTAAACTATTGAGGGTTTGAGAAACACACCTAAACTATCACTCATTAGTTTGAGAAACACACCTCAAAATGAATAAAAATATTTAAAAAATAAAAAAAATAATGTGTTAGTAAAAAAGAATAAAAATATGTCACGTGGACTGATTTTTAATGGCTAGACACACCTAAAGAGTTTGTAAATAAATATTTGGTCTAGTCAACTTTTAGGTGTGTTTCTCAAACTAATAAGTGATAGTTTAGGTGTGTTTATCAAACTATAAGTTATAGTTTAGGTGTGTTTCTCAAACTAAAAGTGATAGTTTAGGTGTGTTTCTCACACTTCCATTAGTTTAGGTGTGAAACTCAAAAAAAGAAGATAGTTTAGGTGTGTTTTTAATACTTCACTCATTAGAATTTAAGTATAATTTCATCCATTTTGAATAATTTCATCCTATTATTGCTTGTGATTCGAATAACAGATCTGTGCTCAACTAAATTCTTTATGCAATCTTAATTATAGCAAATATGGTCAAAAGCCTCTCGATTTAAATACGTAAATCACGCATTTCATCTTTCGAAAACATAAATTTAATTTACACATTCGAAATGCAATGACAGTAACTTATTATGTACTACCATTTGAATTGTGCCAACTAGATAAAGTAAATATCTAAGAAATATTCAAATATTATAATAATAATAATAATAATAATAATAATAATAATAAGGCATCAAGGATCCACAGCAAGAACAAATGACAGTCTGGTGTACTAACATTCTTGCTATGCTATGTGCAGGATTCGAGAAATGACTAGACTATAAGATCTATTGTACGTAGCCTAAATACCCTGTATTTTTTAAAAAGGTTGTTTGTTCATGACTTGAATCCGTGACCTCTTGATTGCCAGTGACGAAGTCAAAATTTTCAATAAGGGGGTTTAAAGTATGAAGAAGTAAATACAAGGAGAAATTGAAAGTGGTCTAACATCTACTATATATATATTTAAAAAATAATAATTTTAATTATATATAAACTCTGTCGAAGGTGCACGGATAACCTTGACTCTATTTCGCTCCGCTCTACTAGTCACATAATATCAACTTAACCAGTTTCAGTGCAAGAATACATAATCTATAAACCAAGAAAGAAATAGAAAGAGAGAGTGAATGTTAATCTCAATATCGAACCAAAACCCATAGGAATTAGGGAAAACTACATGGGGTAGCAAACATAAGCTTCTAATTTCCCTATGTAGTTTAAGTTTTAATTAATTACAATCTATAGCCTTTTTTCTTAATTAAATACAATCCATAGCCTCCCTCCTTCTTTTATTAATTATAAACATAAGCTCTTTCTTTTTTTTTCTTTTTCTTCTTTTTTTTTTTTTTTTTTTTTGGTCTACCCCCCCCCCCCCTCCTCCCTTTTTTATCTTTTTCAGTTTTTTTTTTGTATTTTCTTTTTTTTCTTTTTTTTTTTCTCTTTTTGGTTGTATTTTCTTTTTTTTTTTATATATCTTTTGTATTTTATATTTTTTGTATTAAATAATATATTTCAAATAAATTTATGATTTGTATATGGATAATTTAGTCGTGAATATGTACAATTTATTATCTGTATTTGTATATAGTTCAAATAAATCTATCATTTGTATTTGGATAGTTTAGCCGTGAATATGTACTATTTATCATTTATATTTGTATACAAACAAGTATATGTATTAATTATATTTGCTTGAGTCTAAAATATACGAATATGCAATGTATCATTTAATACAAACGTATCGTTAGTATTTGTATGTCAAATTTATCATTCGTATTTGTATATAAGCAAGTATCATTTGTATGTGTATGGTTCAAATTGTATAAACATCGTTTGATATAAATGTATCATTTGTATTTATATAATTT
Organism: Capsicum rhomboideum; assembly: GCA_031232105.1. Taxonomy (NCBI): domain Eukaryota; kingdom Viridiplantae; phylum Streptophyta; class Magnoliopsida; order Solanales; family Solanaceae; genus Capsicum; species Capsicum rhomboideum. The sequence continues at coordinate 3,106,206 of CP124713.1, read as the reverse complement.
ATCACTTGTATTTGTATTATTCAATTTGTATCAATAAAATACAATTAGTATAAATGAATACAAATACAATTGTTTAAAGAAAGAAAATAACATTTCCTTTTCAATTATTTAAAAATACAAACGATGCAGTCAACTACAAATACAATACAAAAAAATAAAATTACAAATACAAATATAATATGCAGTCAAATTACAAATACAAAATAATTCTTTAAAATACAAGTGCATCGACGAAAATAGAATAAAAATACAAATACAAACAAAATGAAACATATAACTACAATATGCAGTCAACTATAAAATACAAATACAAAACAATTCTTTAAAATACAAGTGCATCAACGAAAATAGAATTGTATAAAAACATATATCCGTTTGTTCCATTTGTATCAAAAAATTCAATTGTATCAACGAATACAAAAATATAAATGATGGTAAATGCAAATACAATGAGCGATTATGGATTGTAGAGATAGAAGAGGAAAAAAAAAAAGAAACTAAAAAAAAAGAAAAAAGAGAAAGGCTATGAATTATAATTTTGAAAAGGTAGGCTAGGGGCAATCCTATTTTGCCGATGGCTAAATTATCCAGGAGCCTTAGGCCCAAAAGTAACAATGGACCAGTCCGTGTAATCCGACCCGGTCCGGCCCACTAAATGACCCATGTTGATTCTTGAACATCGTGCAAAACCCGCCATTTTCTCATCCGCATAAACCTCAGTTTGAACATAGCACTCTCCATTAGAAGAACTCTCTCTCCAGTAGACTATAAAAATTGTTGCTTTGAGCTCAAACAATATTAGTTTATTAACAAAAAAATTGACTGATTGCCTCGAATTGAGTTCCCTATAAACCCATAATTCAACTTGCCCCTCCTTCTTCTTCTCCTGGAATCCCGCTTTCTCTAATCTCTACCTTCTTCATTCTCCATTAATTACCCTATACTAAAATATCTTTTGTTTCCACTGCGCCCCACCACCCCACCCCACCCACCCCATGTCTTGTTCTATTGCCTATATGGTTTTCTCAGATTCACGCTTTCCATTTGCTTTACGTAAAGCCCTCTATTTCTCCTCTCACGTCTATTTCGTGACCCTTTTTATGCTGTACCCACCTGCTTCAACCATTGTACGGTACCTATTTTACGATTTATTATCATAAAGGGTATCTTATATGTAGTGGCTGATATTGGAGAATAATTCAGTTCTTGATAGGAATCTGGAAGCTTCTGCAGATTAAAGGGTATGTTCTCATTTTTTGTATTTACAAAAAACCTTTAGTGGTTTAATTAGGAATTGGAAAGAAGTTAAGTTGGATTTAGTGTTTCTTATAGCTGTTTCATTTGCAAAGATCGTATCTTTAATTGTATCTCGGTATCTTTAAATGCTCTAGTCTTGGCTCTTTAGTTCTTTTCTATGTTTGTTGAATTGTGGTTGAGCTCGTTAATGAATTCATACCTGATATTTCCTAAAAATTTCGCTATGCTTGGAAGAATGGGTACAACAACAACATACCCAGTGTAGTCTCACAAAGTGGGGTTTAGGGAGGGTAGAGTGTACACAGACCATACCTCTACCTCAGTAGTGTGGTAGAGAGGCTGCGTGGAAGAATGGGTAATTCCTTCATTCTTCTGCACTAAGAGTAGCTGAAGATGCAGGGCTTAAACATTTCTTCCAGCATTTGCTTTGTAGGGAAGATGTGAATCGATTCTTCAGTAGCATTTTCTGATGGAACAAATTCTATACTGCGTTTTATAGAGCCCCTAATTTTACGTGAAAGGATAAACTATTAATATACTAATGAAATGGACTCGTATAGATGGATAGATAGGGTTCATATAGACAATTCCATCGAATTTGGTGTTGTGGGTAGTTGATTGATTGATCGAATGATGGGTTTTCCATTGGTTGGCAGTTAACTAAATTCAGATACTGCTTCTAGCGCTACTTTTCATTGTACCAAGGGGGAGCAAAACAGTATAGACAGTAGGCACCAATATTAGCATTCCATCTTATTCAAATGCATAGTTTTATACAATTAGTTGCAGTTATTAGTACTTGGACTGGTGTATCAGACTGCTGATAGATTTTAGCTGTTATCAATGCAATTCAGAGCTTTTTCTGTGCATGTTAGACCTTTATGTATCAATGTTGAAATTGTTTCCTTGTCTTCTTTTTTGTTTAAAGGTTGGTTCAATGTCCTCTGCGGTTAAGTTGGAATCCATTATCTGTCAGAATGACGAGGAGCCAGATTATACATCTGTAACTGGGCAGGTGGCATTTGCCAAAAAATTAAATGTGGTGCGCAAAATTCTTGAGGGATTTCGTAGGCAAGGAGAATGGTCGGCTATCAAGACATCAATTGGTGCAGTTCGAAGAGTAGCTAGCAACAGGTGTTGTGCTGTTCAATTCTCTACTAGAAATCTCCCCTTTTCTCTTTCTTCTTCATTTTCTTGGTCAAGGGGTAGGAGTATACTTATGAAGCATATTTTCCCCTTAGGAGCTCTTTTTTTGATGCTTTTTGCCATCTCTTTCAATGTTAATTATTCTTTTCCTTTGATGTCATTCAAGCGGAATGTCAAGCAAGTCACTCACATTCTTCAGTTTGACTTCATTGGACTTCCCCATTGTCTTATTTTTCTCTCATGGACGTTACTGTTCTTTTCTTGAATAAGATGTACTCATTAATGGAACTTCATGGTTAATATGATAGATATGTGAATGTTAGCCAACATTTTATAACCCTGTGTTGGAGTCTTCGTCTTGCCTTTAAAATAGGTCTTTCTGAGTTTGCTAAAGATCAACTAATAGTTAGTTGTTTAATAGCTATCTATTATTGTTCAACTTAGCATCATTACAATTTGTATACCTTCTAAAAACAGTGGAGTATTGTGGATGTATAAACTTTGGAATATTTCTCAGAACTCATCCCCAGTTAGATCTGTAGACTTTTGACGACTTCCAGCTGGACGAGGCGAGGGCCTGATTTTTCTGAAAAGTGATAAGCAAAGAATTATAATTACCTATTGTCTCATCGCACAGGTATTCCAAAATTAATCAAGCTATGGATACGGGAGAAAAAAGGGAACATGGATCTGGAAGAAATTCTGGCCCTCTTTTGTCTGGAACTGCATATTGCATTTCTTCTTGTTGCATGATCATGCTGAACAAAGTTGTCCTTTCAAGTTATTCATTCAATGCTGGGGTCTCATTGATGTTTTACCAGGTATTCTCGCTTACGGTTCAATCATTAAGAATAACAAGATGAGGCACATTAATGCTTAAGGCTAACTATTATGCATGTTATATCATTTGCCCGTTTTGATCTCCATGTGGAAAATTTTGGTTCATCCATTTGCATGTCCAACAGCCTTTTCAACCTTTGACGATCTCTAAATAAATCCCTCCCATATTACATTCTTTCCCTAGTGCCAGGAACTTGCAGTCTACAGATGTTCTTTTATGAAAGCTAATTCTACTTGTACTTCTTGCAGAATCTAATCAGTACTCTTATAGTTGGTATATTGGGTTTCTCTGGAGCAGTTACAGTGGAGAGACTCAATTGGAAGCTAATTAAAGTTTGGATCCCCGTGAATTTGATCTTCATTGGCATGCTTGTTTCAGGCATGTATAGGTAATATTTGATGCTAAACTCACCATAGATTTACTAATGATTAACAGTACATTATGCCGATGACATTTACTTGTGCACATTTCAGTTTGAAATACATAAATATTGCAATGGTGACCATTCTGAAGAATGTGACAAATATTTTAACAGCAATAGGAGAGTTGTATATTTTTGGGAAGCGGCAAAATCAGCAAGTGTGGACCGCCATGTTTGTTATGGTATGTTTATGTCATTCATCCATAAATGTATATTTAGTAGTAAGGGGGATTACATCCTCAAGGAAAATGGTCTTTGTAATTCTTATGCTGTGTATCCAGTCATCATAGCCCATATCAGCTCATGGGAGAACTTGGTGTAGTAAACCTGCAGTTACCACTACACAGAAGTCCTACTAGGCATTTACTTCCCTGATTTTAATTAGATGACAGTCACATATACCTCTTTTTTTTTTTTTTTTTTTTTTTTTTTTAATTAAAAAAAAAATTATACCTCATTTTTTGCTGTGTTAAAATGATGTACTAACTTTTAATCCAGAGGCAACAAAATTGGATTTAACTGCTCCACTGTTCGTTTATCTTAGTAAAGGCCAATATACAACTCCGTCTAGCTTCTCACTCACTGAATGATCATTTAATTCTGTTGTATATGAACTACCTTACGCTTTCCCCTTCCTTCCTCCCTCATCCCTGGGCTCACTCCAGCCTAGGGAAAAGAAAGTTTAATCGGCAATGTCGTTATTGATGCTAATATCTTCTTGCTTTTTCAGATTATCTCTGCTGTATCTGGAGGTATAACAGACCTCTCATTTGATGCTACGGGGTATGCTTGGCAATCAGTTAATTGCATTCTCACTGCAAGCTACTCAGTATGTACTCTTCCTCATCTTGATTGCTCGTACCAAGATTTTGCACAGAAATTGGCTCTTTGACTCCTTTGAATTATAAGAGAACCATAAATTTAGACTTCTAATGATATAACAAGTCAAACTTCAAAGTATATGTTTTTCATTTCCCTAATCTGTTGATGTCCATTGGGCATAAATTTTCAACAGCTCACATTGCGACATGTCATGGACAGAGCAAAGCAATTTACAAAATCTGGATCTCTTAATGAAGTTTCCATGGTGTTACTGAACAATGGGATATCTATACCTTTTGCTATCATCTTGATCTTCCTGTTCGATGAATGGAGTTATGTAATTAATGCGTAAGTGTTATATTACACTTGTGAGCATCCCAGCAGTCTTCTCCTCTTTTTCTTCTGAATCCTTCCCGTTGGGGCACCCAAATGAATATTGCAGTTTCATACCTTTCTTGTTTCATTTTCAGGGATGTAATTAAGATGCCAATGTTTTGGATTGCTGCAACAGCCAGTGGGCTGCTTGGGCTAGCCATTAGCTTCTCATCAATGTGGTTTTTGAAACAAACTGGTCCAACCACCTACAGGTGATTTATACTCGCTTGAATTTTCTTGGGATTTGCTGTATTTTCCCTGGCTAATCCTACATTCTTTTCTCCTCTTCACAGTCTTGTGGGTTCCTTAAACAAGATTCCCATTTCTATTGCTGGCCTTTTGGTGTTCAAGGTTCCCGTCAGTATTCCCAATTTATTCAGCATATTTTTCGGTAATATGAACAATCCAGATGCTATTCTTGAAAATCTTAAGGAAATACTCTTACTGATTGTTCTCCTTGAGTTGAGGGTCTATCGGAAACAACCTCCCTATCCTCACAAAGGTAGGGGTAAGGTCTGCGTACACACTACCTCCCTAGACCCCACTGTGGGATTATACTGGTTTTTTTTTTTTTTTTTTTTTTGTTGTTGTAATTGATTGTTCCCGACTCAAATTTGCCAATACTTTCAGGTCTACTTGCTGGCGTACTTTTTGCCAGGGCTAAGATGTCTTGATACCATTCTGGAAAATCAAATGGCATGCGTATCTATCAATAATAACTCTAAAAACACCAAGGGATTCTCTCACAAGTCATTTGTAGGCAGTAGTGACTGTCAGATGCTCATTCAAGGGCAATGAAGCATCTATCAATTTTGGTTTTTGTGAGCAGTAATTATTCAATTCAGTCATCTTAACATCTTTTTTTTTTTCTTTCTGGAATATGGTTCAAATACTTCAATATATTACACTGTAGAAAAGGAAAAGAAAAAAAATATTCCCTATGGATTTAGTGAAAATATTATCTTAGTGTCACTTCAAGTTGTTTGATTAATGGTGAATGATAGGCATTGGAAAGATTAGTTAAATTGCCTTCAGAAGTTTGACCTCTTTGAGAAATCATTTGTTGCTCTAGTCATTTTTCCGGTGTTCGGTTTTTAAGAGAGCAGTTTTATAGGTATCAAAATTCAAGAATTTATAGTAAACCTGAAAATTTGTGAAATAGATAATGGACATATAGTGTCACAAAATCTGAAAGCTAGTTCCTAAATTGTTGCCATCTCGAACATTGTCCTAGTGTATGACATGATAGTAATTTTATTAATTTGAAATTCACTTAAATAAATTGTGAAGAAAGTCTACAAATCTGCATTGGAAGAACCCTACTATTCTATAGTAGAACTATTTGACAAAGAACACCTTTCCTACAATTAGGTTGTAATCAAGATCATAAAAGCAAAACTATTTGATAGTCGTCGCTAAATTTTATTTAAGTGTAAAAATACTTTCTTCTTCTCCAAGAACTGAACAAAATTCTCTAACTAGAAGAGAACTTCTGGAAAATGAAGTTGAGAATTAATTGAATTAGTAAAGGAGATGCGAATACTAGATTATTTCATATGTCTACCCTTGTTGGAATAAGAAATAGGATTTTGTGTTTGAAGCATGAGGCTAGATAGCCAAATATCCTTACTCTTGACAACTGCAACCACTCCAGGGCGCGCTTAAGGATTCCGAAGTCCTACTTATCATTAATGAAATGATTTACAATCACACAAATATCTAAAGATTGTTTTAGACATACAAGTTTCAAAAAAAATTCTTTTTTTCTTAAATATTGTGTCAAGCTAAATGGTGACACATAAAATGGGATGGAGGAAATAGTAATTAAGGATTCTATTTTGTCATATGGTGTAATTCTCAAAATATATACTATCTTGGTATACAAAGACATGATACATGCATCGCAAAATATACATTAGATATACATGTATTGTACACAAAAAGTCTTTCAAGCACTTCAAAGCCTTTCGTCTGATGGTATACACCCATTCTTCTTTCAGAAATACTGCCATGTTATTGGGACCTCTGCCGTTAATTTCGGTCAAGTGGTGTTTGAACGCAATGCTATTAGTGGTGCACTAATGCCTCCAACATGATGAATTTTAGATCTATTGGCCTTTGCAACACCATGTATATAATAATTACAAAAATAATTGTCAATAGAATCAAGCCTATGTTACGTCATAAAATCGTTAGTCCTAATCAACGCAGATTCCTAAGAAATAGGAGAGGACAGTTGATAATGTCATTATCGTTCATAAAGTTATCAACCATTTTTAAAAATGAAGGGTAAGAATGTCAACGTGATCCTTAAAATTGATTTAGACAGAGCATTCGACCGACTAGAGTGGTTATTTATTACAACCGACAAGGTGACATTGTCGCGTACATCTTTTTTGTCTGTATGAAAGGGATTTCTAGAAGCATTGATCAACAAATATCTCGTAATAATTGATTTTGGCAGAAAATTAGGAATTTTCTGAACTTGGCGAGTTTGTCTCAGTGCATACCTAAATTTTACGTTAGCCTAATAACCTTATTGAACTTGATAATTTGATAGCCTCAATCCCCTCTAGACGTTGATGTGGCAAAGTGCATGAATACACTCTCTTTTAGAAGCGTGGGAGGAAAAAAATATCGAAAACTCAACTACCAAATAGGGTATTTTTCAACTATTAATTATCACACAATCAATATAATGATTTATTGTCTAATTATATTTCTCTTTTTAAAAAATAAGTAAATATACATTGTATATTTTATTCCAAAATTTTATTTTAGATAAAATGTTATTAGTTTCAACTATGTACTTTTTTCCTGCATTCAAGTCTACAAAACTTAGTTAAAACTCTATTTATGTTAGCCGAGCAAAAGAAGATTTAACCAAAGTAATGAGGTTCAAACAATGCATTTTCTATTAAAAAAATGTCCCTTTTTCTACATTCATCAATGACAATTTATTTCAACTATGCGTTATTCTTTTGGGGCATATTCGTAATTTTGTTTGAAATTTTATTTATTTCTTTATATTTTTCTTTAGATGCGCTGATTATTTTTTCTAAGTGTTTATCTCTTCCTTTCCTGGTCATATAAATAAAGACAAATTGATAAGAATATCATTATCTTTAGACAAATAAAATAGTTATAACCAAATTAATAGCTTATTCTTCTCCTTACCCTAGTCTTTCATATTTGTTATACAAAAGAGGTATGTCCCTAGTATGATCTCTATTAATGATAAGCTTGTGTGACCTCGAACTTCGGATGATCTATTCGCAACAAAATATGCTTACAAGCTTTTAGACTCTAAAAAAGATACCGTTATTCATAACCGTAACAATAACTTTAACTGAATTTGAAAGATTAAGGCTCCAAAAAATATTAAGTTCTACTAATCGATACTTTGATTGTATTGGCCTAAATAATGCACATTCTGCGATCGTACAAATAAAAAATTATTTTTTAAAATTTCTACAATGAAAAAACATTCTGGAATATGATCATTTAGAGTCTCTGTAATTCCAACTTAAACAAAAATATTAATTTCGCGGCCGATGAAGAATATAAAACCTAAAATTTAATCAAGAGCAAATCATTTAACAACTTCTTATCATGGAAAGAACTAATCTCATTCTGTTTATGGCATATTTGATAAGCTAGAAATGACAATCTCTTTACTCAGAAGATTACGCCCATTGATACTTATGATACCATTGCAAATTAAAGGTTATTGAATATGGATTTTTATTTGATAAGAATAATATTGTTATCAAACATATTACGTTACATATATATTACATTTTAAAGGCTATTAAAATGGGATGGCCTCCATTACTTAGGCATTATAAACTCAATAATAATAATTCTTCCTTACCCTGGTGTAAAGAGTTATATGTAATAATAAAGGTGATTGGGTACTAGGCTTTATGAAGATTATTCCAAATATATAGTACTAATACGATCTGATATAATTATTAGCTCCTATGCAGGGACTCGATCAAGATTGCAAAGGCTAATAATTTGATGCCTCTGAAAATCTTTATGGACTCAGTTAAGGTGATCAATTTTATCAACAATGACAATGAATTCTATAGGTTTATAATTCGCGAATGCAAAATATTGATGTAATAAAACTAGAAGATCCAAAACTTTCACATAACTATAGAAAGCATAACAAGGTAGCTGACATCTTAGCCAAGGAAGTGGCCAAAAAGCAATTGCTTGATCGCATAAAAAGTAGCTAATTCCTTCGGAGTTTGCAAATAAAGCAGTGTGGACAGATATACTAGCAATTTCGTTTCAAAGAGAAATTCCGGGTTATAGGAATAATTTGGTAGCAACCAATACTACAATCTCTACCGAGAACAATAATACTCCCATATTTTATCATAACACTATTTCTTAATTTTCCTTTCAAATAATATTGTCAGTTAACCAAAAAAAATAAAATGATTCGACATCGCTTTGCAAATTTTTTTTTTTATCCATATTTGATTTGTTCATATAATTAATAGTAATATTTTTCTAAAATGTATTTATATAATAGGATGACCCCGCTTAACTAATAGAAAATAAATATCAATTTTATGATGAAGTAAAGCCTTAAAAGCATTGGCATGAGAACCTAAACTCACTTACAAATCGTGTTATATAGTATGATATATAACAACAAACCGACGCTGCTTGCACAAAATCTTTAGCAAACAGTATTTTGCTTAATCTGTGGAATGCTGTCATTTGGAACATCCTTTTTTTTGCTTCTTTTCACTTTTCTTCACCAAGAACACGTTCATAAACTAAAACTTTTTAAGTAAAAGGTGAAGGTAAGTACAAACCTAAGGATAAATTGGTGAAATCTATGAAGAAAACCCCACTAAGAGTTGTCTAGTAAAACTAGATTTTAAAAAAAAACGTACAAAATAAAAGCAAGCAGCATAGAGGATCCACCTGATCTTCACATTTTAAACTCATGAACGAGGAGCTGTTCACACTGAATACTTATGAATAGTGTGTGAAAGAAAGAAAAAAAATTAAAAGAAAATAGTTATATGCATCAACATGTAAAAGACTAGAAGAATGTTCACATTATCGATGAATTCGGTAAGATCAATTTACCCCTTTTCAGATAACCAATTCAAATTTAATAGTTTAAATTAGTATATGTAATTTAATTTTTTCTCTCACATTTGTATAAAGTTAAAAGGCGAAATCTACACTTCAGAATATTACTAAGCTCCCGTCTGACCATAAATTTTGAAGTTGAAACTTGAAAACTTGAGTTTTTGAAGTTCTGATTTTTTGAATTTTGAAGTTGTGTTTGGACATATATTTTATTTGAAAAGAAAATGAAATTTTGTTAGTGGAGGTCCCAAAAACTAAACTGGTCTGATCCAGTATTTTAAAACTTGAAAATATTTAATTTGAAGATTAGAATTTCAAAAATTGATCAAATTTCATGATCAAACAAATATTTAAAAATAAATTTTTAAAATCTACTATCAAAATTTATGACCAAACAGTTATTCTAGTATATTGTTGTCCGCTGAATATGAGTAACTTTTAAATCTTTTAAGCATAGAATGGCATCATCAGCATTCAACAACATTTGTACGTAACACTTTATGCATCATCATCACTCATGACTCATCAGTGCAAAAACAGGAAGGCGACAACATACCGACATATAGTATACGTAGAGTTGGCCTAATGAGAAGCGGTGGCGTAGCCACATATTGTGAAGGGTGGTCAGTTGAACATTGTTCGTTAAAAAATTATAAAGGACATATAGAAAATTATATGAAATATTACAGGTCACAAATTACGTTTTACGTATATATTAATTCTTGAACACCTTAAGTGAAATTTTTGATTTTGTCACTAATGACAAGCTAACTATTACTAATAATCTTTGATGTATATATTTCCCTTCACTTTCAACTGAAAAACGACAAAAGGTTTAGTTAACGTGAGTCTGAAAAAATACTAACGAAAAACAGATAGAAATGAAAAAGAATAAATTGATAAAAAGCATGGAGTACCATATGTTTTAAGAATAATAGTACTATATATAATTTATATGTCCTAAATAATGTGAAGGAGTACGAAATACGAGGGTCAAAACAGTAATTATTTTAACTACAAATTTGAAAAAGGAGACTAGTTCTAAGACAATAAGGATTAATGTGGTGCAATGATATGCTAATCATTCAAATATTTATTAAAATCTGACAAAATTATAGTTAAAGAAAAAATCATTTTATCTCCCAAACAGACATTCACATACAACATGAAAAGTATGTAACGAATTATGCAAGAAACTGATCAGAAACTGAAAACTATAATAAAACGAGAATTACCATTAAACATTCTTAAAAACACAACAAGATTACGATAATCCATGATTTAAACAACAACAACAAAATAAAAACAGACTAAATAGTACATGTAACAGTACTACTATCCCATAATAACTTCTTAACAACTCCATTTCTACAATATAACACTAATAATAAGATCAAAAGAAGGTTTTGTTAAAGGTTCCAGCTTGAGAGAATTGAGAATTAGTTGAATTCATCATCTCCATCAAATCAACTTCCTTAATGTTTCCTCCTGATGAAGAACAGCCAGCTTGATTATTCATGCTTCCACATTCAAAACACTCTGGATAATTAGGCACCAATGAGCCATCTAAAAGGTGCGACAGGTAGAGGTCTTGAGGATAATAATGAGAATAATCAGGCATGTAATTCCTAGCATCGTCCGTGATCACCCTTTTTGTAGTAGGGTAACTCTCAACATTACACTGAGCAAGAGGATTTTCACCAGAGGAATTCAAACCAAAAGAAGAGCTCGACGAGCTCTTGTTGAGAAGATCTTGAGTTACTACATTAGTCTCCGTAGAGCCCATGACCTTAGTACCATTAATACTATTGTTATTTCCAAATAAACTTTGCATGAAGTTCATTTCTTCGTCATATGTTTGATGAGTGATCAAAGACGGAGAATCATCGTCCGAGTACGGTGGGGTCCCGTTGGTAGCGTTACTAGTACTTCCTGTGAAAGTAGTGGTGGTGGGACTGTATCTACCACCACTGCCTCTCCCACCGCCACCATAATATAAGGTGGCGGTGGGGGGAGAATAATTATCGTCACACATGAAATACTTGCTTCTAATATAATCTTGGAGAATGGTAGAACGATACGATTTGCGTTCACATTGGCCATCATCAACTTGTTGATTTTTTTTGTTCTTATTTCTCCTTGAATTTTGCCTTCTTTTAGTGGCATTCCAGTGATTCTTGATTGCATTTTCAGTCCTTCCAGGAATTCTTTTAGCAATTTCAGCCCATTTGTTTCCAAGTTGCTTGTGTAATTCCACTAGCAACAATTCTTCTTCATCACTCCATGTATCTTTCTAAAAAATTTAAATTAAAAAAAAAAAGATATATAACTGAGAATGAAAGATGTTCATGATATACAAGAAATCTATTTTAAATTACTCTTTTTGAGTGAGGTGGACACACTTTTATAACTAATTTTGATGCTTTGTCAAAGAAAAAGTTTCAGTCACGTGAAAATGGAAGATTGAATTTTTTCTTAAAAAAAAAATAAAAATTAAGTACAAAGAAAGAGAATTGAAATCCGTCAAACAATTGTGAGAAGAATGAAAATAAATACCTAAAGACAAACCCTAAAAACACCTTTTTTGAAGGAAATTCTTGTGACCAAGAAGAAGAGAACACAAACCAATTAACCTTTTTGGTTCAGCAACTTTAATTCCAAAAGAAAAAAAAATGGAGAGAAAATTAAATCTTGACATATAATTTTATGTCCAACCCTAAAAAAGCGTTTTTATTTTTGGTAATGAATGATCGATCCATCTATTAGATACAACATTTTTATGTTTTTTCATGTACTAAAACTTGAAACTTAAAAATGTTGTATCTAATAGATGGATTGATCATTCATTACCAAAAATAAAAACAACAAAAGGCCTTGAAATTAGTCTTTGGAAAATTATTGGGTGCACATAAATCTGAGTGATTAAAACATCATCACCCAAAGATCTATAGCAAATCTTTGTTCATAGATAACATAATTTCCAGATATCTAGGGAGAAAATGAGACAAATCAATAAGTATAGTTAGGGAAGTAACAACTATAGGAGAAGGAGAAAAAAAACCTTGATATCTGGACGTAGATGATTATGCCACCTTTCTCTACACTGTTTTCCTGCTCTTGCTCCCATTTTCTCAGCAATTTGTGCCCATTTTCTTACTCCAAATTGTTTAACTAGCCTAAGCAGTTTGCTTCATAATCCAAAAATAAAAATAAAAAAATTTGTAGAACATCAGAGTTATAAATTATATATTCTTCAATTGGTCTAACAAAATAAAATTAGAAAACGAATTAAACTTGAACAACAACAACATATCAAGTGTAATTGTATAAACGGAATGTCAGGAGAGTGGTATGTACAAAGCATTACCTCTACCTTGTGAAGACAGAGAGGTTGTTTCCGAAAACCCTCAACTAAATTAAACATATGGAAGTAACAAAAAGAAAATTCATGTGTTATTTTTTTTTTTTTTTGAACAAGTAGTATACGTACCTATCTTCTTCATCAGTCCACTGGCCTTTGATCAAATAATTTGTTGTTGAATTTCCTTCTTTTGCCTTTTTTCCACTCTCTTTAGTTTTATTTTTTGGTTCATGACCAAGCAAGCCATTATTTTCTTGTACTTCATTGACAAAAAAACCTTCCATATAACTTGGTTCTGGCAAAGTTGGCCAAGAAATCCCATTTGCATGGCTACTACTACTTGCATTTGCACCAACAAAATGAGTAAATTCACCTAAAGCATTTTCATTGCTCTTTTGTTGAGGAAAATAATTTTCATGACTCAACAAAAACCTATCTATGGCTGTTAATGGAGGATGATTGCTTTTTGGTAAATTTTGATAGGGAAGAAAAGCACTTTCTCCATCCATGGAAAAGAAAACAAAAGGAAAAAAGGAATGTTTTCAGCAAAATAATTTGCTTTGAATAAAAGGAAAGTGATTGAGTTTTCTTCTTTGTTTGGAAGATATAGACATAAAAATAGCTAAAATAAAGACCTTATAATGTGTTATGTCTATGTAAAGAACTGTGGGCTAATCTGAGCCGTTGATCTAAAAATCCATCCAACGGTTTAGAAAGAAGGTTTAGGTGTAACTCCTGAGCTTCCGCACTATTAAAGAAATTAAATATGAGAGTGATTAGTGCTATAGTTAAAAAAAAATCATTATTGCATAATTTTCTATTTTAAAATAAAGTTTAGTTGTGAATAATTCGTTTAGAATTTAGTTTTTTTTGTTATACCAATAGTCATGAGATGCTAAAATATCAATTATAAGGACATTATTATGCACATATGGAAGTTATTAGAGATAAATAAACGTGAAGATTTATATAGTAAGAGACAAATAAACGTACATATTTATATGATAAGCGAAAAATAAACGTATGTATCTTTTAGCGAATGAGCGATAAAAACATGAAGATGATTTGTTAATCTGAGAAAATCTCAACAACATGAGTTTTTACTCCCGACGTACTTACGTCATGTAGCTTATAAAAGATTCTAGGAAGTTTTTCACGAGGTACAAGAAAGATGTTTTTCCAATCATTTAGAATTATTATTTTGTTTTACCAACCGTCATGAGATGCTAAAATATCAATCATAAGGGTATTATTATACGCATCTGATAAGATGCAAATAAACGTGCAGAACTATCTGATAAGAGAAAAATAAACGTGGAGATTTATCTAGTAAAAGAGACAAATAAATGTATAGATTTTTTTAGCAAATAAATGATATAGACATGAAGATGATTTGTTAATCTGGAAAAACCTCACCAAGATGGAGTTTTTACTCCCAACGTACTTAAGTCATGTAACTTATAAAAAATTCTACAAATTACTTTTCCGGGGTACGAGAAAAATGTTTTTCCAATCATTTAGAATTTACTTTTTGTTTTACCAACCATCCGGAGATGCTAAAATATCAAGTATAAGATCATTACTATACACATTTAGCCAGAGGTGGATAAAAATGTGAAGATTTTTTGACAAATAAATGAAATAGACATGAAGAATTGTTAACTTGGGAGATTTTTTACTCTAGAGGACTTAAGTTATGCAGCTTATAAAAGAATATATGAAATTTTAGTTTTTTCTTTTAGTGTACCAAAAGAAGTTCATGTTTATCCATTTTCGAGCACCCTTAATATAAATTAGTGATAACTATATTTTATATTTTTAAAAGAAAATGATGAGAGAAAAGGTAAAAGAGGAAGAATTACCATTCTTAGAAGGAAATGGAGTTGAATTTTGTTTTAGAGGGAAGGATGATAATTAATAAGGTAATTGGTGCTCATAATGTAATGAGGTAATTATGGACGACTTTAATAGCTCTCTAAATTACTGTTTAATGCTTAATTAATTACTCATTTGGACTAGATAACATGATGACCAGCCCCTTTAATTTGCTTAAAATTAATCTCATAGTCTTATTTAGCTAGTTTTTTAATGTTTATTATCTCGAGATCCTACTTATGAAATTACACTGGAATGTAATTGTTGTTTTACTGTTCATTATGCATCACTTTGATTAGTCTAGTATTTCAATATCATCAATCACTTGCATAGTAGTCTCTTATTTTATTTTTCCAATCTTTAGAAAATCATAAGATGTACAATGAGTGGTCATCCTTGGAAAATAATTAGATCATACTAATTGATAAAGAGAGAATATAAATTTATTTAACGAAAATAATGTACTATTCTTACAAATGATAAGAAATTAATCAAATAAGTTTAAAAGTTAAATTCGCTGCTATTTGAGTTAATTTTCCATAATTTTTTGGGCCTAAATCAAAGGGTTCTTGCTTGGGGTTGAACTCGCAGCTTTTGGGGCCTAAACAAAGTGTCATTTTTCGTCCAACTTCTATAATCTATATTGTATCAAATTATATTAATTTACTAAAATTAAATAAGTATTACTCAACTATATTTAGGAATTATAGTATTAACATCAACTCCATACTAGCGCGCATGCTAAAGGGCTTTAAGTTAGACCTAGTTGACGTTGTATAAATATTACTTCGTTGTATAAATATTACTTCCTCCGTTTTGTTTTAGTTATCCCTTTTATTAAAAATATTTATTTCAATTTAATTATCCCATTTATGAAATCAAGATAATTTTAGTATGTTCTTTCAATACTATCCCTATCATTAAATGATTACATAAAGTGTATATACTCAAATTTATATTTTCAAATCATAATTAATAAGGCTAATTTGATAAAATAAGCTCCTGATAAAATATTTTCTTAAGGGGAGTGTCAAGTCAACATGGGTCAACTATTTTGAAATAGAGAGAGTATGATACGGGAAACCAGAAAAAACATTATAATTGCCTCATATGTTGTGGAACCCCCCACCCCCCACCCCCACCCCACCCCACAATTTGCAGTTGGAATTGTTTACCTCTTAAAAAATTAATGTGCATCCATTTAAACATTTTGCGAGAGGAAAACAACTAAATTGCATCTGCCAACAAAAATAAATCGTTAACCAATATATAGACATGGGGTTTGTAACTGGATTCAGAAAAAACCATATTTGAATTTGAGGACCAGTTAGCCACTTCAGGCCCACATCTTGAAGATCAATAGGTAACTAAGCCCATTTTACTGGGGGGCCTATGAAAGCCCATTTTGTGTTTACCTTAAAATTGTGTTTAGAGAGTATCCAACCGTCACTAATTTATGTCCTTTCACCTTTGAAATATTATTGACTTTCCAAAATGTAACCAAACAATTGTGTAAGCAAATGGTAGTGAGTTATGACTCCAAATTGCAAGGCCACAGCCCACAAGATACATCTCCTTATGTTTTGCAACACAAAAGGCGCTAAAATTCATTGATTGATGAAATATACATGCTTTGTATTCAAATAAAATAATACATCTATAGTCTAAGCTACACATGTATAGTAAAATACAATACATGTTTATCATGACTTTGTTTTTCCTTGTGTATCATCCCTGTTGCATGATGAATATTTTTTGGGCAAGTATATCAAGCAAAGAATAACGACTCGACATGCTCGTCTTAGTTATCCCTAGTAGATTGTGCATGTGTTATGTTGGGTATAAAGGACACAGGGAGCTATTTGAAGTATCTTCGAGTTCGAGAACTTGAATTAAAGAATTATTTAGTCATAGTAAACGTCTTATAATATACTTTACCTATCATTCGGTGAATTTACCTAACTGGGCCGATGTGTAATATATCCCGGCATTCACGAAAGACATAAATACAGAGACAAAATGTAAGCTATTTTAGGTCCATTATGGATGGAAAAAAGACTAATATATATGAAAGGACAATTTCCAGTCGAAATGTCAAAAAGCAAGTTATGCTTTCTAGTTTTGTGCTCGTGGTCTGTGTCTGCTCCTCTTTAACTTTTCCACAAAAAGATGTGACTTTTAGATGCTGCCCTGCTTAATTTCCTATCAATATCTACTTTTTCTTTGATCAGGAAACTGTTAAATAAATCAGGTTTATAAGATTATAGCTTCAAATTGTATATCACAAATATGGTATAAATATTGTTATATCAGGTGTATTTAAGTGTCGAAAGTGCATTGCATGTCCGTTTGAAGAGGATTTTTACTTCAAAAAAAGATATATATATATATATTGCGTTCGTTCATTAATATGATGTGGCGTAAACATCGGAGTGCAAAAAGTTTTACTTGTTTACACTGCGTGCTAGCAATTAAATACTCCCTGCACCCGATATTTACACATAACCACATATATCAATCCGTCATGATTAAGTGAGCTAAATAATTGAGAATATATACTAGACGCCTAATGGTTAAGCAAAAAAATACATATAAAAACACATGACATGCAAAAATTGATTTGATATAAACACTTGATACGAATAAGTTGATATTGAGAAATAGCATGTTCTTTGTGGTCCGATTTTTTATCGGCTCCCGCATATTGTGGGAGCTTAGTACACCGAATTGCCCTTTGTTGATGAGATTTATAGATTAGGCTTATACCAAATATGTGGGCCTAACAAATTAAATATAGCACAGTCCAGAATTCTGTTAGAAGCACCGAAAAGAAGAAAACAGCACACACGATCTCAAAGTGAAAATAAGGAAAAAACGAGTATCAAGTGATAAAAAGTCATAGGATAATTGAATCAACGTTTAACTTTTTGACCTTGATAAAATTAATAGACTTAAAAGCTTTTAAAAGGTCCAAGATATTTTTATTTTTTTTCATGAAGTGTTTTTTGTTTTTTTTTTCAAAAAAAATTAGGTGTCCGATCAAGCTTTTGAGATAAAATAAGTGTTATGGGATAACAAAAACTGTTTTTCATAAGCTAAAGAAAAAAATATCAATAGTCAATTATTGCTTCGCAAGTCCTGTAAATTTGGCGAGCTAACTTAAATATTTTTCAGCAGCTTGCGTTTCTTGGCATCCTTGCTTATGGATATTTGCCAAATTTTGGCTGAACAGTTAATTTGTTACTTTTTCTTATTCAAATTTTGACTTGATGAAATGAGAAATCATTAATGGTAATTTGCTTTATCTTGTGAAAATGAAATTTTACATATTTATACAATTCACTGTAGCTGTTAGATTGAATTGGTTGAGTGAACGTGTAATTGCCTCCTTTAAAATTGTTCTGATGAACTTGCTTTTGGTACGAGTCAAACCTGTGATCTATTTATTTCCATTAAAATATCAAACTCTTTTCCAAATGATATAATTACTATCAGCATTCTCTTACACACACAAAAAAAAAGACAAATTATATGGGTACACTTGGGGTCGTTTTGTTGGGAAACAAGTTATACCGGATCAACCAAACATGGGATAAGTTCATCCTAAAATTCATCCCGAAATTAGTTATTCCTTATTCCTTGTACCAAACAAGGCCTTACCATTTTATATTGCAAGATATGCGAATTTAATAAATAGAACAACTAACATATCCGGTAATTCTGAAAGTAGGGTCTAGGGAGACTCTTGGCTCAAAAAAACTTACTAAATACATATGGTATTTGATTTAATATAACTATACTTGAACAATTTAAGTAGGAATCCATTTGAAACAATTGTTTCAATATTCACCATACTTAGTGACAGACGAACTTTATTCTATGTTCTCAAATGTGACAAAAACAAGAACCTTACAATTTACTTGCAAAATAAAAGGTAGAAAAAATGAAGGAAGAATTTTCGTGTTATTAATTTATGTTCCTCTGCCCACCTCACCGTACTAAATGAAGAAGTCCCTCGTACACTGAATTAAGCAAAGAAAATCACATGAAGCAGTTGAATATGATATGGTCTTCCATATGGAAACATGGAGTTGAAATTAAAGTAAATGCCTTATCATTAATATTGACGGTGCTAGCTTGATGAAAAGTCATTGTAACATGGGTTGTGGTGGGATGATTGAAATTCTTCCATTTTTAATCTAAAGTCTCGGTTTGAACTTCTAGAAATGAAAAAAAAATTGTTGGGGTGTCACTCCTAGAAATGGGTTATGTAATGCGCGAATTTGAATTGGATCGATCCCCAATAAAGATTTCGGACACCTAGATGGAAAATCAATTTTTTTTTGTTATTAATTCATTACATTTTTGTTAATAAACTTGTATTAGTTGCTATTGCCTAAAATATGCATGTCTCATTATACATAGGTTTCGTTCCACAGATGGAGCAGGCAGTCAGCAGCAAAGTAGTTCCTAATTTGTAATTTCTTCCTCGTTGTGACAATCACACTAACTTAATTGAGGGATTATTATAAGTTCCAAAAGATTAAAATATAGGGGGAAATTAAACGAAAAAAGATCTCATATGTTTACTTATAATTTATATGAATAGAGAAAAATTAATCTTATAAGAATATAACTCAAATAACATTTGTAATCCCAGAGGTTGATGAAACAAAAATATTGACAGCGCCATTGTGTAAACATTAAACACTTTAATTAAGTAATCTCTATCTTCCATTTGCTGTTAATAACGTAGTACAAGTATGAAACCTATGACTCTCCATGTAAAAGTGATTTCTCGATTATTCCAGCCATTTTCCTTCATCAGAAAGTATGAAGTACTGTGTGAATCAAACAAGGATTGTAGTCCCTGAAAATTGGTCAATTCAACATTTTATTATTTGAATTAGAAAAAAAAAATGAATTTACAAATATGTCCTATTTGTTATTTTGAGATATAAAAGTAAGAATTTCTTATAAAACACACAAAAATAAATTCAGTGCGACTATCATCGCAATTTGAGACTTGCAGATGCATTTACGTTCGTTAATCATTTGATTACAAATTTACAATCGGTTACTCCACTTGTTTTTTTCATTCATAGCAAAGATAATCTTAATAAAGATCTGGAATACTCAATAGATATTTTAATCAATAACATTATTTTATTTAAAACTTGTCTCACGTGTGTAGTAAAAAAAGTGATAGTGCGCCACCTTTAAGTTGAGCATTATTTATTTGGAGCACCGAGCACACTAGTCCACACAATTGCAACCAAATCTTCGTCATGAACGAAAGGACTCTAATTTCTCTTCTTTTTTTTTTGGTGATTTCTAGAAGATAAGTTCTATCTATAAAGGACTGATTCTTTATTATCACCAAGAAGAAAAAACGAAAATTATCATCATTATTATTTATAAGCTAACTTAAATAAAATATAAATAATAAGGAATCTCTTTGTTTAACAAAATGATGCACCATATAGTACAAGAGTTGAAGCATTTGATTTTCCGTTAAAATTCAGAAATTGATTTTTTTAAATTTTGTGAAATGAATTTGCATACTTGGAAACTATAAAAAGGAACTCTAACTTACAATTTAAGTTAAAATATTTGGAAAAGAAAATTGGTAGTGAAAAATTGACCCGACTCTTCAAATAGTATAGTGTTATTAAAAGAGTTAATCAGCTGAGATGAAATTCTTTTATAATTTAACTCATTTGCGCTGATGGATTATAAAGTGAAAAATTGAATCTCACCAAACATGAAAGTTCAAATAGTCAATCAATTGAGCTACTAAAATATCACATCATCAACTTAATAGATGCATAATTTATGCTTGCAAATAAATGTTTATTGTTTAATTAATGTAGAACATTGATTTATTAAATTACTTACCACTGATTATTTGATAGATTTTGATGTAAATATCGTAAATATTTTACCCCTACTGTGACCGACGGCATCATAACTCAAAGGAGACATTTAAATTGGTACTTCTAGCATAGTCACGTGACAGTGTGGCATACTCTGTTCTATGCAAAAAGATAGAGAGTAATATATTTATAAACACTCTCTTACTTTCTTGTATATAAAAAAAAAAATTAGATCTTACAGTAGATGCACATATAAAATTCTAATAGAGTATAATAGATTTTGGAAAGGAACTATTTTCATGTGCCAGTACTGTGTTTAGTGCCTACAGCATACACATATCACAAAGCATGGGCTGCCCTACGCATTGGATCATGTCATTCAGCAAGCTACAGGAGTTACTACAACAATATACACAATGTAATCCTACAAATAAAATTTGAAGAGAGCAGTTTGTATGTAGATCTTAACATACGCCATGTAATCCCACACGTGGGGCTTAGGGAGAACAGTGTGTACATAGACCTTACCCTACCTTGAGAGGTAGAGAGGCTGGCACCAGTACACCCTCGGCTCACGAAAATAATATGAGTGGAGCAAGCTATATGAGTTGCAAGAAAAATATATATTGCAATTATCTATTAACAAAAGTTTAATTACAATTTGGCCATGTGAACTATGCAAAAAAAAAAAAAAGGAAAACTGTTAAAGAAAACAGGAAAAAATTCCTAAGCAGAACCCTCTTGACTTTTCGCTGATCTAAAGCCAAGACTTGCTGAATTTACACATTTGATGAGGAGCTTTTATCATACTACTTCTAGAAAGTAGTAGGAAAATAAGGCCAAAGGGATATGGTTGTTAATTAACAACTCAAAGTGACCCTCCTTGCTCTTCCTTGTCTCCACAATCACACTGTCCAGCAATTACCAAACAAAGGGAAATTCCAAGAGAGTAGTTCAAGTGTAGCAAACCAAAATTATCTTGGATACCCTTGTTGTCATCCCATTATTTTATTTTCTTGAATTGTATCCTTGACAAATAAGATTTTTCTTCTCTTATGTTCTTTTTTTTGTCCTACATCTTCGTCTTTAATCAGTCATGTTTCTTTTCTATTGGGGTTTTGGGATTAAAGATCGGTATCGGAGGAGTCGAGTGGGAAACAAGTATCTTCACCACCAGTATTCCATAGAAAATGAGCATAATTAGCTGCATAAAATGTGTTGCCTGGTTCTGCAGCTAAGGCTTGATTAAAGGTCTCTTCTGCAGCCCAAAGGTCCTTCCTTCCTTGCCAGAGAAAATTTGCATACTTATTCAATGCCTCTGCATCCTTTGGCTCCACATCTGCTGCTTTTTTGAAGTACTCTTCTGCTCTGTTTTGTTACAAAAACACAAAATGAGTCCAGAGGAAACCAATAATTGAAGAGCATATAGTGCTTCTAAATCCCCAGACCCCACTTTGTGGGAAAATACTGGGTATGTTGTTGTAGTTGTTGTTGTTGTATATAGTGCTTCTAAAGTTCTATAAGTGGTGTTCTTTCATTGTATACTCCAAAAATGCTAGTCGCTCCCGTATCTAATTCTCCAAAATGCATATTCTTTGGAGGATATGACATGGATGCAACGACATTTTTGAAGGGCACGAGTAACATAATATTCTAAGACTGAAATGGGGTCTACACACAGTATGATATTTGAATGGGAACCCACACTTTGGGACCACTCAGAATAGTATAATTTGGGAAAGGAAATTAAAGTATCACCACAGACTCTTCTATCAAGATACTATCCCACCCAAAGTATACAGAAAACGACAATTGCTTTGTGAAGGTAATTTTTCAAGCACACCAAAAACAATTTTTCTAACAAGCAACTATGTTGACCTAAGATATGAGCTAATTGAGCAAAAAGTCATGAATGAATCAACCAATTAGATCTAGTTCACATTATAGCATAATCAAATGAATAAAAATCTAACATAGAAATATGAAAGATAGAAAATTTTTGGTACCTGTCATAATCTTGGGCGACCAAGAAAAGAAATTGAGCATAATTGGCTAGCAAGAGAGTATTTTGAGGTTCTTGGCTTAGCCCCATTTGATACATAAACTCTGTTCTGTAATAATCTTCGTAATCATCGGCTTCAATAATTGCATGTATTGGTGACACAAATCGTTGCATCGTCTCATGATCCAACGCTTCATCTCTCATTGAAGCCTGCATCTTAGAAGCCTCATCGACAACTGAATTCCAAATCTGCAACTCTTCTTCTCTGCTTTCTTGTCCAGATACACACTCTTCTTCGCTGACCCTACCGCTCCCAATTGATGAAATCCCATTGGACAACATACGCCCGTCAAACCTCCCATCACCATCATTTCCACTAGCAATTGGCTTGTAGTTACCACCACCTCCATTGCCTCCACCAATAGAAGTACTTTTTCCACTTGAAGATGACACCGAAAACGCCTTGATTGCAGAAGAATCAAATTTTTGATTGACATGACTATCTTCAAAAGTAGATACAGTTTCTGTAAGTGGTGGAGGTGTAGCAGCAATAGCAGCACTACTCGCCATAGAATGAACACTATAATTAGCCAGAAGTATCATCACATATACCATTAAAGTTGGTGTATGTGAAAACACTTGCTGGAATAACCACACAAAAGATGCATGCATCTCCTTCTGTACTCTCACCAAAATCCCTTGTAGATCTTCATAAAATAACATTTCCCTCATCTGCAAAGTATAACTTTGCAGCTCTCGAATTATGAACACCATATTTGAAAACGCTTTCTTCACCGAGCAATACGCTGACTCTCCTGCTTCTCTAACCCCATCTTGCCATTGTTTTTTCCTCTTAATAATCCTAAGAGAAAAAGGGAGATCCACACTATTCGCCTTCCACTCGATATTCGCAGGAATTATCTCGTCTCTTTCAGGCCAATCAGGTTGTTCTAGCATATCAAACGGCTTCTGGTTCTCCAAAAACTTGATATCATGACTATCACTGGTAACACTTTCAGCAATAAATTCACCCTGAGAATTAATAGTACTCGGATTTTCGACGTCTGATAACTGGAATTTCAAGGCCAATTCTTGAATCTCCTTAGAAAACTCTTCATCCGAAAACGAATCTAAGCTAGCACTGGTACTAGAAGCCCTTCTAATTGTTCGAGCCCTCGGCTTAACTTGCTCACAAGATTTAGATCTATATAGGTTCAACAATTGGGTACCCAAAAGTGCTGATTGGTCAAGCCTATGGACATATTGGCAAACACGAGACCCTTTGCTGCTGCTAATACTACGACGTTTGGAGCAAGGGGAGGAAATTGCAGAAGCAAAAGATTGTGAAGAAGAAGATGGTGTATGAGGAACAAAAGGTTGAGCCCATTGCAAACAAGTTGTAGCAACTTTCACTCCCATTTTTCTTAACTCAAAAATTGTTAACCAAAGATTATATGGAGGAAGAAAAAAAAAGTCTAAGCCCTTTTGATTCGGATCCACCAAAAGACTTTTACCTTTCTTTCTTTGTTATTTCAAATTTTGAGATCCCAAAATCTGCAAAAACGAGTAAAAATGAACCAACCAAATAAGTCAAATCACGTTCACAATTGTAAAATACACGGAAAGTGGAACCATATTAGTTTAAGTTGAACTGAAATACTGAATCAGTAAACCCGAAAAATATATACAATAACCAAAAAGGCCGTGTTACCTATAATTACACCAACTACTTGTTTCATCCATTAAAATAGGATCATATAACAAAGTCCAATAATGATTAAACGGACATAGAAATTCACAAATAATAAGAAACTTACGTAGTAATTGAAGGCAGTGTCACCGGAGAAGCTGAAAACGGTATCGTTTCGCAGTGATTCTCGGTGGTGATAGCGAAGTACGAGCACCAGTTAGGACTTACGCTTATCAACAATATCAGTCTAGATGTGGTCCTATATATATATGCCAGCTTGAAGAAAAAAAGGCACTTTTCAATATTTCATTTTTACTATTATTATTATTATTATAAAAAGAAAAATAAACTATAATATAAATATATAAATAAAAAAAATCTCAGAGTCCAAAAGCGGGACGGAGAAGTACGAACAGAATTAAGTACTATACACGTACTATATTATAAGGAGTTGGGAAGTTGCCGGTTGCCGGTATGATATTGTACTTTTTTCTTTTGGTATAATGCTAGGATTTTTATTTTTTATTTTTATTTTAATAATAGTGGTGTCCAACTGAGGTAGTAGTATGGACTGCGTACACTTTAGTTTTTTTAGATCCCACTTTGTGGAATTATACTGGGTATATTGTTATTGTGATGTCTGGGCCAGTTTGCGCACACCTAGATTAATTCTACGGGATACCTATCACCTCCCACCAGTAATAGGTACTAGGTCACTCTGTCCACCAAAGCTAGAACATATAAAAAAAATCACCTAATATTTATCTCTGTTGAAAATTGAATCTGAGACCTATGCTCAACCTAACTTTATTAAACCACTAGGTCTAGATGGGAAAAAAGAATTCTAGGATATTTTTTGACAACTGTGCCCAAGTCAAAGCCAAATTGCAATTTGCAAAGGAGGAGATTCTTGTCCAGTAGTGTTACGTAAAATTCTTTGAAACCTTTTAAACAAAGGAAGGTGATTCCAGCAAAATTTTTAGTAACACTTGCAGCTTTTTTAAAGAATTATCTTCAAAAGGGTGTCAAAATATTTAAGGCGATTATGTGTTAGATTATTAGTCGCACTCAAGTCATGTGAACTTTAAAGTGTTGGGGTGAAGCTAAATAGTCCAAAGGAATTTATTGAATTACTTTCATCAAAAATTATTTTGTGCAATATAATAAGTAATAGTATTGATATTATAATAAAGATATTAGGAAAATAAATTGATGTGAAATATTTTTGACAAATAAAGTCACATCACAAATGAGGAAGAATTACTAATCTAAACGACTTACTAAAAAAAAAATTAGATTTCTCCTGTATGAAAGATTTTTTAAGAAATTGTTTATCTTTCTTAATGAACTAAAAATGATTAGGTTACATATTTAGGTCTGCTGTGTAGCGTTCTTAATATTAATTATTTTTTTTTATGTTAGTTCTGCCACAGTTTAAATGATATATTATATTATGAGTATTACTACTTAATTAACACACAAAGTATAGCAACAAGTGGGTAAAAAATCTCCCACAGAAGGAATCAAATCGTATAGTTTGTACACAAGTGCACATTCACGTCCGCAAATTTGCCGGTATATAGCCTGTTAAACTTTGTATGGGAACTAGTGTTTTACATACTCCCTCCTCCTAAAACATTTGTAAAATTATTTGGTTTTCAAGAGTAAATTTAAATAATTTTATAAATTAAAATAAATCAGGCCACTTCATTTTTAAAAGAAATTTAAAGTTAAATATTCAAAAATTATATAAAAATTATAATTGGTATTTTAAGTGGCATTTGTTTTGTTTTAGTCCAGTTCAAAATGAATGTCATCTTACTGTCGTATGATTAATAATTTAACTTTAAAATTACTCATTTACAAATTACAACCACATAAATACCTATGGATTATTTTATACCATAAATTTCAAAAATCTTTCTTTATTTCTTAAATATCATTTCAAGTCAAACGATATTTTATAAAATAGGACAATGGGAATATTGTTTTTAAATTTTGATTGAAATTCATATAATGTGAATCGTAAAAGAGAAAATATATGATAAATAATTTAAAACGAAGAAAGTATTTTTATTTTTTTTTAACATACAATTATAGAGAGTCAAAAGCCAAATTGAAAAGGAGGTAGATTCTTGGAAGATGGGGGAGGTGTAGCAAACGAGAGACTCGTTGGGTGATTAGTTAGTTTAACGCGGCTCAGTTCACGGGACTTCTGGATCTTAACAAAGTATGGGCACGTGCCACGTGTCCTATCCAAATATTGAAGATTTTTTAAAAATTATTTTTTTTACTTAGGCAAAAACGTGAATTCAGGTGGCAATTTTGATGACACGTGTCAAGAAAGTTTTACATTTTTGTTTAATAATTGGCTGTAATTTACTGTGTAAAAGTTGTACTTAAATTCATCATAAAGAGAGAGTACGGTTAATTGCGATATTATTACTAGTCAGAAGATATTTTCTACAATATTTTGGCAAGTTGAATCTTTAATGATTTGTTTTATTTATATCTAGAGAAGCCACCCAGTCATTTTCTTTTACTTCTATGAAATAATGAAATCTCTCAACTTACCGTCAAAAGATGTGGTGAAGTGGATGATGTTGCTCCTCTCTTAATTAAAAATTTTGGATTTGAGTTTTGTGTATGAAAAAATTCTTGGTAGGGAGCTCTTTCTCCCAATGGGTTCTACGAGGTGCGAATCCAGATTAGTCGGGCTCCAATGCAGATACCAAATACGGAATGTAAAACAAAAAAAAATCTCTGAACTTCCAATAACGTAAACACATAGTTCCATGTTATTACATCAATTAATTTTAATTAAGGTTTTCTCCAAGCAAAACGTAAATCCTTTGTTCATGCATTAGTAAATAAACAGAGTCGCAAGTTTCTTATAAAAGTCATGAGCAAAACTGTCTAGTTTTTGTTGAGGTTCGAGGTATGAAATTTAGTTGTTTAATTACGTCAAGTTAAGTAGGCCTATGAATTTCCAATCTCCATATTTGTATCTGAAATTAATTTTTTGAAACAAACGATAACTTATGATACATTTTTCCTATACAAGTTCAAATATTACAGTAATTAGAGTCAGGGACGGATCTAGGAGTGGATAAGAATGTTTGCTCGAACCCCCTCGACTGCTACTTTGTATATATAAGTTATTTTCTTTTATTGTTATTGTAAATATAGAGAGAGATATTTTGAATCCCCTCCATAAACACACGTGTAGAGGTTAGATCTGTGTGTCTTTTGATTGTGAACGTGTTTATTAATAATTATGACTATTTGATATGATGATCAGCATAGTAAAACTTTTCTTTTATCACTTTCGATGAACCCTCACCTTTTTTGTTCTTTTAGTGACTCAAACTTATAACTTTAGGCTTGAAAATAGAAATGTTTATCATCCGAGCAACTCTCTCCTATCATAAAATATAAAACTTTTAACATATTGCAAAGTATGCAAAGCATATAAGTAACAATCAAAAGAGAAAACCCAACACATGATTAAGGACCAATTCTGTAATGAGTCAACCTGATTCCAAAGGTACGTCTTTTTTGCTTTTTACTTTCTTTTTTTTAATTAAAGAATCTAAATAATGCAGATTATTTTTCTTTCGTGCTGTAGCGCAATTACGTTATTAATGTTATTAATGCTGTTGCGCAATTAATACTTATCTCACTAAATTTCCTCTTTTTCTTTTTTCCTTTTTGCCATTAGAATTGATGCCAAACATTTCTATTTGAAAAGGAAAACCAAAATATTGTGATGAGTAATAACAGACGATGAATAAAGCTGGCGATGTCAGAGAAAATACATAGAAATATGGTTATTGCCCATTAAATGGCATGTGCACAATAATATATACCCCTCTTAAATTATTTAATTTGCTCGTGCTCCTTTTCTCTCCGGTGGTGTCTTCGAGTGCAGAATGAATCTCTATTATTTTTCCTGGAAAGTACTTTACATCTTAAAAAAAGGCGTGCTCCAGTATCCAATTTTTTTATTTTTTAAAAAAAATAATTCTTTTAGTAATTAACTACTGTATTTTTTAAAAAAATCTTTTATATAGGAAGCACTTTACATGCATCTTGAAAAAGGTGTGCGCGTTGATTAGCATCTAAAATTTAAAAAATCTTCTACAATAACATTTTATATGTACATATTAATAAATATATATTTATATTAGTTTAGGTACACCATGACGATTTCTAAGTATTGCTTTACTAGGTCGAATGAAATATGGATTCGAAAGAACTTAATATTGTCGCCTAAATACTATATTTGATGTATTAGAAAATTCTTGAAATTTGTGAACTCAATAACTAAATGAGCAGTATGAGTTGCTAATTAACAAGTTCAGAATCCATAAATTTCAAATTTTGACCGCCTTTGATTATTCTACTTTTCAATGTTAGAGTTTATGCTTTAGACCTAATATTGTAGTTGTCATTTACACATGAAAGGTCTCTAAGTTGTTAGGAGTAATTTTTATACCTCCAACTACTAAACCATCTCTTTGGAATCAGCAAAAATCTTTTATGCTTCAAAACTTACCCCTCACCTGCACTTTTTATAGTACTCCTATCAATCTTGTTGAAGTGGAGCTGGATCCATTTATTATGAAAGTTCCAAAATATACTAAAGGAAAACTTGCGCTTTTAATTCCAAAAATATCGATGACTTTTGATTTTTATTCTTGTAATTTCTTGGCTAAATTTTGATTTCCCTGGTTAGTTTTTACAAGTTAACGAATTATTAATCCTTAGGTCATTTGATTAACCATTTTATATCAAATTTGTATTTGTTATTATATGTGTGTAATATAATTTTAAAAGTAGGCTAAATATGATTTATTTTTTTTCATCGTGTATAAAGACTAGAGTATAAAACACACACATTTTAATTGCTTGAAGGTTTAACGTACTTAATCAAATATCATAATGATCAAAATTAGAACTTATCAATAACTTAGGGGGAGGAAACTACAATTATATCTTATACCACTGAAATGACAGAAATAATGCAATTAATATCCCTTGCACATAAGTGATATTATGTTGTGTGGAAAATCTACCAACTTTCTGTCTATCATTCACATTATGCTTTGACTGCTTTCCACGAGGACATCATCACCTTTTTAACTTTTGTCCTTCACAATAAAATATTCCAATCTGCTTGTATTTTATTTTTCCCCGATCAATTGTATAAATTTTTTTTTTTCTTTCTTTGGTGCAAAAGGAGAGGTACAATAATTAGAGTTTTGGTAGAACAATCTATATTACCTATACAAGCATAAATAAAAAGGAGATTTGTCTGTTATTTTAATTATAATAATATGAGCAATAAGATTATACTTTTTCTGCTTCAATTTATGTGATACTTTTTTCTTTTAAATAATCTAAAAAGAAATATATTTTTTTTTATATTTAGTAATAATTTAACTTTAAATTTTTTATTTTACCTTAATGAGATGGTTTCTGATCATATAATTTTTTATGGCTTCTTTAGATCACAAGTTCCATAAATTTCACATTCAATCAAACATCTTCATGCAAATTACGATGGGAGAAGTACAAGCTAATGATTCCTTGATTTATTCTTAATAGCTCAGTTGATTGACTATCTAAACTTTCACCTTATTGGTGAGGGTACGATTCTCCACATTATAATCTCCTTCCCCCACTCGCCTACCCCACAAAATAAAATATCTATAGAAGTGAGAAAGAGGAACAGATTAAAAATAACTTTTAAAGCAAATTTTCAACTTCAATATCACAATCCTTACAGTTCAATCTCTATATTATATTTACCCGATAACATAACAATCATATAATATTCACTATGTTACAAATTATCGTATGTATTATTATTCGTTTATGCATTGACTTGGTTAGGAAGGGGTAAGGAAGCAACGGTGCAGAATGTAAATCTCAGAAATACGGCCCACTTGCAATTCATTTGTTTTCTTATCACTTAACAGAATGAAAATGGGTTCAAATAAGTGATAGTGACAGCATCGGCCCATGAATTTTGATGGGTCCACTCCAAATATAATCAAGAAAAATTACATAACACCACAATTTATTTTTACTAAACTATATAAAATTCCTATCTTTTTATTAATTAACTAAATTCATTTTTTTTTAAAAACCGTCGAATATATCCACAAACCCATAAATTTTTGGATATATAATTTTAATTATGTATCTCCCTTTGATCTAGTGAATGTGTTATGTATCTTGACCAAATAGTTTCAGAAATTGATATATCTCAGTAATCAAAATTATGCATATCAACTTCAAAATTATGTATTTCAATGCTAATTATGTATTCAAGCAAAAATGGAGTAATTAACTGTTACATTTGTAAGTTCAAAACTATGTATTCGGATGTTTATTATGTATCCGAAAATTGTAAAATAAGGGATTATTTATAACTTAGCAAAGAGTGAGAATATAGAGTAATTAGGATAAATTTGTTGGGAATTATGTAAGTTTTACATATAATCAACGGTCTAGTGTTGAATGATCCAATCAATTAGTCATATCTTGATGACCTTTATTACTTAAATTAATTATTGATAAGGTACCATTTCTAATTTAAAGTACAATTAGGGGTGGACATTCAGTTTTATCAAATTTTGATTTGGTTCTTCGGTTTTTGATTTTGGAAAAGTGTGCACTAAACACTGAACCAAACTAATTCAGTTCGGTTTGATTTTTTCAACTTCGGTGTTTTTAAATCGATTTTTCTATGCAAAATAAAATAAAATGAGAACCGAATCAAAATATAAGACACTAAAAAATCTAAAACATTGTAAATAGACTATCAAGTGGGGATAACTTCAAATGCATATCATTGTAGTGCTCTATTTTCATATTACAATACGATGGTAGTGTTTGTGTGGAATTTTTTAGGAATTACAGTTAGAAATTATGAGTATTTGTGTGAAAAAATTTAGAAATTACAATTAGAAATATAAGTATGTTAGGAATTAAAATTAAAAATTAGGAAAATGTAAAAATAATAAGGATGAAAGGTAAATGTTGATGGGGGCTTTGAGGCTTGGTCTTGAGAAGTTTTGGTCCAAACATAAGCTAAATGAAAATAAAATAAAAAAACTTTTAATAAACTTCAGTTCTTCGGTCCCACGAAAAAACGTTACCCCTAAACAGAACACCGAACCGAGGAACCAAAAATAAAATCGAAACCGAACTGAAGAACCAAACTAATTCGGTTCGGTACGGTTTATCGGTTTTTCGATTTTTATGCCCACCCCTAAGTACAATGATATAGACAACATATCTTCTTTTTGGTTTTCTACCCGGTATTCGCCATCCACATTGCTGTCCGGTTATTCTGGATTCGCGACAGAAAGTCCTACTATGGGTGGGTGGGTGGGGGGGGGGGGGAGTGTTTAAAACGCTCTCTATCAAAAAAAATCATACCTAGGGCTCGAACACGAGACTTCTTGCTAAGAATGGAGGAGTATTTATCACTCTATCACATTTGGTGGAGATATAAACAACATTTTACTGCACCGTTGAATTGTGTTTGATATTAGTATTTCTTTGTTAGTATTCGTTTTAGTAAGAATTTTATGTTTTTATAATTTTTAATTGATTTTTTATAATTATATAAATATTATGATATGTTTAAAATTATAAATATTAAGAATTTTTTATTTGCATAAATGTTATCATATTATTTTAAATAATAAATTTCAAAAGTTTTCATTTTCTTATCAAATCATGTTAATTCAAAGTATGAAAAACAAAATAAAACGAAGGAAGTACTATTTGTTGTAATTGCAAAGCTTTGTCAATATCAGATTATTTTTTTTTGACTGAACATGTAGATTATAAAAAGACTTTGTCAATATATAAAAAGCTAAGTAGCGTGCAGACATGTAGATATTATTTATTTTTTTTCTTTTTAAAGTAATATTACCTTCGTTTTATTTTATGAAGCATAATTTGACTACTCATTGAATTTTTTTAAAAAGACATGAAACTTATAATCATAATTACACACCGTGAGATTTCTACGGTCATGAAAATTTGTAATTAAAATATATATTTTTTTAAATAAACTTTTTTAACAAGCTGATGGAGTGTTTCTTGTCTGACTAGATATCGGTGCTCGTGCTCCGCACGGATTCAATATTACCTAAATAACTTCTAATTATATCACATTAGTATATGAAGAAGGTAAACAGTATGAGATATGACAAAGTTAAAAAGAAAATTAGCTCTTACAATATTTAATATAGTAAAAATATGATTAAAAAACACATGCATACATAAAGTCAATAGTAAAAGCACATGAAATCCATCAAGTATAATCTTTCAATAATTTGTTTTATTTTCTATTCTACCTCTGTTCAAAAAAAAATTACCTATTTTGATTTGGTACGGAGTTTAAGAAAATAAAGAAGATTTTTAAATATTGTGGTCTAAAATTAAAGCTATGTCAAATTTACAAAATTGTCCTTTAAGCTTGTGGTTTTAAACATGTCATGTGAAAAGTTGGAATTAAAATGTTGCCCAAAAAGAAAAGGGTCATTCTTTTTTAAACGGAGGGAGTATTGCTTTGCTGACGTTTTGGAATACGTGAAAACCAAAAACCGTGACTGGTGGAGAGCATTGAAAAGATATTGTAAAAGACAATTAGTTATTTACGATTATACCCTTAGTAAAGTTAGCAAATTCAATGCGAATGAATGAATGTGGACCATGAGATCACAGGCACGGGCAAATATTATTGTCTCTGTCTCAATTTATGTGACACAAATGAAATTTAGTAAGTCAATTAATTTTTTATATGGTTTTAAAATATTTTAAGTTGTTAATTATTGTTATTCGTAATACTTCTTACATAATTTGCTGATTTATTCATTTTACGTGGCATAGATGACATTTAGATAATCTATCAAACTTTTGTATGATTTTAAAATATTTTAAGTTGTTGATTATTATGATTTATAGTACTAATTTTATGTCTTTCAGATAATATATATTTCTATTGTCCCAATTTACGCGACACCGATATAATTACGAGAGTCGATCAAATTTTTTATGTTATTTAAATATTTGAAGCTGTTAATTATATTACTTTTTAACGTGATATAATTTATCATTTTGTGTCTATTTGACTTTTTTTAATTAAATATTATCAATTTTCTAATACTTAAACGACTTATAATAATTAATTAGGGGTGATCTAGTAAAATTATGGGGTTGACTTGGCATGGAGTTTAAGAAAATAAAAAAGACTTTTGAATATTGTGGTCTAAAATTAAAGTTATATCAAATTTACGAAAATGCCCTTTAAGCTTGTGGTTTTAAACATGTCATGTGAAAAGTTGAAATTAAAGTGTTGTCAAAAAAGAAAAGGGCCATTCTTTTTTAAACGGACTAAAAAAGAAAGCAGGTCATTCTTTTTTAAACGGAGGGAGTATTACTTTGCTGACGTTTTGGAAATCAAAAATCATGACTGGTGGAGAGCATTGAAAGGATATTGTAAAAGACAATTAGTTATTTATGATTGTACCCTTAGTAAAGTCAGCAAATTCAATGCGAATGAATGAATGTGGACCGTCAGATCACAGGCACGGGCAAATATTATTGTCTCTGTCTCAATTTATGTGACACAAATGAAATTTAGTAAGTCAGTTAATTTTTTATATGGTTTTAAAATATTTTAAGTTGTTAATTATTGTTATTTGTAATACTTCTTACATAATTTGCTGATTTATTCATTTTACGCGGCATAGATGACATTTAGATAGTCGATCAAACTTTTGTATGATTTTAAAATATTTTAAGTTGTTGATTATTATGATTTATAGTACTAATTTTATGTCTTTCAAATAATATATATTTTCGTTGTCCCAATTTACGCGACACTCATATAATTTCGAGAGTCGATCAAATTTTTTATGTTATTTAACTATTTGAAGCTGTTAATTATATTACTTTTTAACGTGATATAATTTATCATTTTATGTCTATTTGATTTTTTTAATTAAATATTATTAATTTTTTAATACTTAAACGACTTATAATAATTAATTAGGGGTGATATAGTAAAATCACGGGGTTGAAGTAGGTGGGTTCGTCCCTTAATTCATCATTTTGTATTTATTTACACTTTTTAATTAAATATTATTAATTTTCTAATACTTAAATGAGATAAAATAATTAATTAGGACCAAAAGGTGGAGGAACGGATAAGATCCGTCGGATCAAGGGGGGGAGGTGGACGGCGGGGATCATTTTGGTCGACCAAAATGACCCACGCTTATTAAATAGGACTAGATATCGGTGTCCGTGCTCCGTACGAGTCCAATGTTACCTAAATAACTTCTAATTATATCACATTAGTATATGAAAAAGGTTAAACAGTATGAGGTATGACAAAGGTAAAAGAAAAATTAGCTCTTACAATATTTAATCTAGTAAAAATATGATTAAAAAACACGTGCATACATAAAGTCAATAGTAAAAGCACATGAAATCGATCAAGTATAATCTTCCAATAGTTTGTTTCATTTTCTATTCTCCCTCTGTTTTAATTTTTTTTACCTATTTTGACTTGGCACGGAGTTTAAGAAAATAAAGAAGACTTTTGAATCTTGTGATCTAAAATTAAAGTTATGTCAAATTTACAAAAACGCCCTTTAAGCTTGTGATTTTAAACATGTCACGTGAAAAGTTGAAATTAAAGTGTTGCCCAAAAAGAAAAGGGTCATTTTTTTTTAAACGGACTAAAAAAGAAAGCAAGTCATTCTTTTTTAAACAGAGGGAGTATTACCTTGCTGACGTTTTGGAATACGTGGAAATCGAAAACCGTGACTGGTGGAGAGCATTGAAAGGATATTGTAAAAGATAATTAGTTATTTACGATTGTACCCTTAGTAAAGTTAGCAAATTCAATGCGAATGAATGAATGTGGACCGTCAGATCACAGGCACGGGCAAATATTATTTTCTTTGTCTCAATTTATGTGACACAAATGAAATTTAGTAAGTCAATTAATTTTTTATATCGTTTTAAAATATTTTAAGTTGTTAATTATTGTTATTTGTAATACTTCTTACATAATTTTCTGATTTATTCATTTTACGTGGCATAGATAAAATTTAGATAGTCGATCAAGCTTTTGTATGATTTAAAAATATTTTAAGTTGTTGATTATTATGATTTATAGGACTAATTTTATGTCTTTTAAATAATACATATTTTCGTTGTCCCAATTTACGCGACACCAATATAATTTCAAGAGTCGATCAAATTTTTTATGTTATTTAAATATTTGAAGTTGTTAATTATATTATTTTTTAACGTGATATAATTTATCATTTTGTGTCTATTTGACTTTTTTTTAATTAAATATTATTAATTTTCTAATACTTAAACGACTTATAACAATTAATTAGGGGCGATATAGTAAAATCACGAGGTTGAAGCAGGTGGATTCGTCCCTTAATTCATCATTTTGTATTTATTTACTCTTTTTAATTAAATATTATTAATTTTCTAATACTTAAATGAGTTAAAATAATTAATTAGGACTAAGAGGTGGAGGAACGGATAAGATCAGTCGGATGAAAGGGCGAGGTGGACGGCGGGGATCGTTTTGGTCGACCAAAACGACCCATGCTTAAGTAAGTCAATTAATTTGTTATATGGCTTTAAAATATTTTAAGTTCTTAATTATTTTTATTTGTAATACCTTTTACATAATTTTCTGATTTATTCATTTTACGTGGCATAGATGACATTTAGATAGTCGATCAAGCTTTTGTATGATTTTAAAATATTTTAAGTTGTTGATTATTATGATTTATAGGACTAATTTTATGTCTTTCAAATAATATATATTTCCGTTGTCACAATTTACGCTACACCGATATAATTTCAAGAGTCGATCAAATTTTTTATGTTATTTAAATATTTGAAGCCGTTAATTATATTACTTTTTAACGTAATATAATTTATCATTTTGTGTCTATTTGACTATTTTTAATTAAATATTATTAATTTTTTAATACTTAAATGACTTATAATAATTAATTAAGGGTGATATAGTAAAATCACGGGGTTGAAGCAGGTGGGTTCGTCCCTTAATTCATCATTTTGTATTTATTTACTCTTTTTAATTAAATATTATTATTATTTTAATACTTAAATGAGTTAAAATAATTAATTAGGACCAAGAGGTGGAGGAACGGATAAGATCCGTCCGATCAAAGGGCAAGGTGGACAACGGGGATCATTTTGGTCAACCAAAACGACCCACGCTTAATGCCCGTGCTCCGCACGGGTCCAATATTACCTAAATAACTTCTAATTATATCACATTAGTATATGAAGAAGGTAAAACAATATGAGGTATGACAAATGTAAAGAGAAAATTAGCTCTTACAATATCTAATCTAGTAAAAATATGATTAAAAATCATGTGCATACATAAAGTCAATAGTAAAAGCACATGAAATCTATCAAGTATAATCTTCCAATAGTTTGTTTCATTTTCTATTTTCGCTTTGTTTAAAAAAGAATTACCTATTTTGACTTGACACGGAGTTTAAGAAAATAAAGAAGATTTTTGAATCTTGTGGTCTAAAATTAAAGTTATGTCAAATTTATCAAAACACCCTTTAAGCTTATGGTTTTAAAACACGTGCATACATAAAGTCAATAATAAAAGCACATGAAATTCATCAATTATAATCTTCCAATAGTTTGTTTCATTTTCTATTCTCCCTCTGTTTAAAAAAGAATTCCCTATTTTGACTTGACACGGAGTTTAAGAAAATAAAAAAGACTTTTGAATCTTGTGGTCTAAAATTAAAGTTATGTCAAATTTATCAAAACGTCCTTTAAGCTTGTGGTTTTAAACATGCCATGTGAAAAGTTGAAATTAAAGTGTTGCCCAAAAAGAAAAGGGTCATTCTTTTTGAAACGGACTAAAAAAAAAAAGCAGGTCATTCTTTTTTAAACGGAGGGAGTATTACTTTTCTGATGTTTTGGAAATCAAAAATCGTGACTGGTGGAGAGCATTGAAAAGATATTGTAAAAGACAATTAGTTATTTACGATTGTACCCTTAGTAAAGTTAGCAAATTCAATGTGAAGGAATGAATGTGGACCGTCAGATCACAGGCACGACAAATATTATTTTTTCTGTCTCAATTTATGTGACACAAATGAAATTTAGTAAGTCAATTAATTTTTTATATGATTTTAAAATATTTTAAGTTGTTAATTATTGTTATTTGTAATACTTCTTACATAATTTTCTGATTTATTCATTTTACGCGGCATAGATGATATTTAGATAGTCAATCAAGCTTTTGTATGATTTTAAAATATTTTTAAATTGTTGATTATTATGATTTATAGTACTAATTTTATGTCTTTCAAATATTTTTATGTTATTTAAATATTTGATGCCGTTAATTATATTATTTTTTAACGTAATATAATTTATCATTTTGTGTTTATTTGATTTTTTAAAATTAAATATTATCAATTTTCTAATATTTAAATGACTTATAATAATTAATTATGGGTGATATAATAAAATCACGGGGTTAAAACAAGTGGATTTGTCCCTTAATTCATCATTTTGTATTTATTTATTATTTTTAATTAAATATTATTAATTTTCTAATATTTAAATAAATTAAAATAATTAATTAGAATCAAAAGATGAAAAAATAAATAAGATTCGTCCGATCAAAGGGTGAGGTGAGCGACGGGGATCGTTTTGGTCGACCAAAACGACCCACGCTTATTAACAGGGAAATGTCAGATTATTTGGTTTTTCTTGCCAGATATTTTTCATTGGGTGAAATGACATTTAATGTTAAAATATAAAGCACGTGCTTGAAATTATTAAACCAGAAAAATAAACGTGTTTACCAATAGAATTCACTTGGTTCAATTTGACTGAGTTGGTTTGAGTTGGACACAATTGGGGCCAGTTGTGGGCGTTAACTTTAAATCATTTTAGTGAAGCTCAATCAATACAATACAGCTAATTAAAGAATAATTTTTCTCACTAATTAAGTCTCTATTTCTTTAATTAGTCTATTGCCTTTTATTTTATAAATAAAAATATTAAATATCAGTTTTATGTGAAAATGGACATTCTAATGATTGATTTTGTACTTGAGAAGTCAAATGTGATTAGTAAAATTTATCCGCATTCGATACAAGTATTTACCTTTGTAATATTACCATATCATATAAACTTTATTTTGGATGAGATGAAAAAAATGTAAATTTAACTATGGCATCAAGTAGGAAGGAACTATAGAAAAGACTGAGCGGTCTATACCAAATAAAATGATCTATATATCATTGTCATGATCACATTTTTTTTCTAGTCGGTGCTTTATATATATATATTAGTGTGAGAGTCATTTATATCCCCCAAGAGCCTAAACATCGTTTTAAAGATCCAAATTTCGCTCCGATTTTGAATAATAGATATTTTTTTGTCCTTCATATTTATTTCAAAGTCAAGGAAAATAATGTCTACTGTTCAATTGGTGTACTTAAAAATCACGATAATATATACTCCCTTTGTTTTAAAAAGAATGACCTAGTTTGACTTGACACGGAGTTTAAGAAAATAAAGAAGACTTTTGAATCTTGTGGTCCAAAATTAAAGTTATGACAAATGTACCAAAATACCCTTGAATCTTGTAGTCTTAAACATGTCACGTGGAAAGTTGAAATCAAAGTATACCCAAAAAAGAAAAGGGGTTGTTCTTTTTTAAACGGATTAAAAAAGAAAGTAGGTCATTCTTTTTGAAACGGAGGAAGTAAGTTGTTATATACGTATTATACCTTGTTGAAATCATACTAATCATGTAAGAATTTCATACGAGTACATTTTAAACGTAAATTAATTCATAACTAGCTAGCGAGAATGCGAGTATAAATATTTAGGTTACTTAACGGCGTCATATAGTTGGCATGCAAATGCAAACTTAGGATTAGAATTGTAGATTTAGAATAAGAATATTTTTAATTTTTATTTTTTTTTACAAATGCATGCATAATCGTAGCAAAAACTAATGAGTTCAATCGAGCTAGCTCATAAAATCCTTCTTAGACGATTCAACAGACACCAATAGGCGCATCCACTAAAACGTAGGGGGTTGGTAAAACTCCGTACTTCGATGGCTAAACTTGTTTTTTATAGGTGCGATAAATAAGTATAAATGGAGTTATATATACACTCTTTAAATGAAAACCTATTTTTCAAAATTATATACCTTCATTCTTCAATGATACTTTTGCCTATAGTTTAGGTTCTTGTCAATCATATTCAGATTCTCCATATTGGGTTACGTGTTTGAATAGAGTCATAACGAGCATCTATAGGTACCAAAGGTGGCAGTCTGTGATAAGTTTGGCCTTAAAACTGCAAAAGGAGGATATAATTTGGCAGTTGGCACCTAATTTACTAAACTTCTTTTTCACGTGCCATGTCTTTAATCATTATTATTATATACTTTATTCGATGACGGATTCAGAATTTTTACTAAAGAGATTCAAAATTTGAATAGGTAAACACACGAACTAGTTGAAGAGGGTTCAACATTTATTATAAAAATTTTTTTTGAACCATGTATAAATAGTATAATTTTCCACCAAAGGTGGTTCAGATGAACACCCTGGCCCCAGGCTGGCTCCACCCCTGAATTTACTTCATTTATTTCAATTTGTTTGTTTTACTTCCTTTTTAGTACGTCTAAAAAAAGTGTCTCCTTCCTTTTTTTGATGACTTTTTAATTCTAACTTTTCGTATGACATATTTAAGACCACAAGATTAAAAGACATTTTGGTATATTTTATATATATTTAATTTAAGATCACAAAATATAATTTTTCTTTATTTTTTAAAAAATCATATCATGTCAAAATCACACAAAAAAATTGAAACAGATGGAGTACTCTCCAGACTGTGGTTGGTACTCCATTAAGGGCGTTTGGTAGGGGTAAAAGAATTATACTGAATAAGATTCACT
This sequence comes from Capsicum rhomboideum, assembly GCA_031232105.1. NCBI lineage: Eukaryota > Viridiplantae > Streptophyta > Magnoliopsida > Solanales > Solanaceae > Capsicum > Capsicum rhomboideum. Next base: position 3,065,365 of record CP124713.1, on the reverse strand, counting down.
AGTAATGCTGAGATTTGTTTTGCTAGCATTATTTTTATAAAAAAGCTTTTTAATTTTACAAGTGTTGAACTTTGATGAACTTTAATGATAATAGAAAATGGATCTGATACAACTCCATGGATTCTAAGAAATGATCAAAATAGAAATCATTTTCGATCCAACTTGATGTTTGGTTTTTAAATTGAAGCCCCGATTAATTTAAATTCGCCCCACATAAAATCTATCAAGGAAGAAGTGCTAGCTACCTATCAAAAAATTTCTATATTCATTACTCGAATTTAAAATGATCTTCCGATAAAGGTGAAAAGAACCTATCCATCCCATGCCACCGTAACCTTTAGTAATGCTACATAATCAATTCCCTAGATATGTGATTACCCATATACGCCCTCCGTTTTAAAATAGTTGGCCCTTGTTGACTTGACAAATCCTTTAAGAAAATATTTATTAGGAACTTATTTTATCAAATTAACCTTACTAATGATACTTTAAAAAATATAATTTTGAGTATATACACTTTAAGTAGTCATTTAATGATATGGGTAGTATTGAAAAAACATAATAAAATTCTCTAAATTTCATAAATGGGACAGCTAAATTGAAGCAAATATTTTTAGCAAGAGGGTCAACTAAAACGAAACGGAGGAAGTATATATCAAGCTAATGGTCTAAAGATCGCTTTAGACAAGGGCTTGACACAACTGGGAAGTAATCTGGATACTAATTTGGAAACTATCAATTTTCTTGGGAAGGATCTGTTGGGTTATGGATCTTTTTCCCTTCCTACGTGGATAAATAAAAGCCCAAATTTGGACCAACCCACTTTGCTCATAGGCCCAATTCTATGGGACATATATATGGACCTTTTTAGGTCTTATTTTCTCATCCACAAAGAGTGAAATCAGCAGCCATATAGAGAGAAGAGAGCAGTTTTTCGCCCAAAATTTCAACTCTAAATAGCCAACTTCAAATTGCGATTCCCGCTTCGTTTCTTGTCCGATTGAGATGATTTTTGGACAGCTTGTTCCTCTCATCTCAATCTTTGATTAGAAATTGACAGAGTTGGATTTGGTGCCGCGCAGATCCAGTTTTGCATTCATGAACAGTAGCTGTTTTTCAGGTTTTTGCTCCTTTAATTCTCTAGTTTTTGGTGTTGTGCTTTATGTAGTGTTGCTCGTTGTTTGACACTTATTTGGTGGCCATTTTGGAGAACATTATTGTAACTCTTGGTGATTATAGTGGAGGTTTTTGGTCCCGTGGTTTTTTACTCTTCACACTGAAGGGTTTTCCACGTAAATCTGGTGTCTCGTGTGATTGGTTTATTTTATCCTTGCTTATCTATTTTGGTTGATATATTTGTTGCCTTATTATCATTGTGCTTGGGTTTGTTTGTCTTCTCTTGGTTCAAACTGAAAGAGAAAGTTTAGACTTGGGTATTCTTCCGCTACTACCCTGTCGTGCACTATTGTTAGTGCCCTTGCCTTTCCCAACAAAGTGGTATCAGAGCGTAGGTTGTTGTTGATTTTTGATTTGAATGATGGAGGCAAATATGAGCAAAATGGTGTGTTTGAATGGTAGTAATTATCATACTTGGAAAGGCAAGATGAAAGATCTCCTATTTGTCAAGAAAATGCATTTGCCTGTCTTTGCTTCTAATAAACCTCAGTCCATGACAGATGAGGATTGGGAATTTGAGCACTTGCAGGTTTGTGGCTATATTAGACAATGGGTTGAAGATAATGTTAGAAATCATATTGTAAATGAGACACATGCCAGAAGTTTATGTGACAATCTCGAGACACTGTATGCTTCGAAGACTAGTAATAACAAGTTGTTTCTGTTGAAACAGTTGATGAATATCAGGTACAAAGAGGGCAGTCCTATTTCTGATCATATTAATAATTTTCAGGGTGTCCTTGACCAGCTGTCCGGAATGGGTGTAAAGTTCGATGAAGAAATTCAGGGACTTTGGCTTCTTAATACTCTGCTAGACTCTTGGGAAACTCTTCGAGTTTCTTTGACTAATTCTGCTCCCAGTGGTGTTGTAACTATGAAATATGCTAAAAGTGGTGTCTTAAATGAAGAGATGAGAAGAAGATCTCAAGCCTCATATTCTTCAGCTTCACACTTCGATGTTTTGGTTACTGAAGATAGGGGGAGAAACAAGTCTAGAGGTCCGAATGATAGAGGTACAAGTAGAAGCAAATCCAAGTCTAAATATAAGAATATCACATGTGACTATTGCCATAAGAATGGGCATATTATGAAATATTGTTACAAGCATAAAAGAGATATGAGACGACAAAAGAAAGAAGGCGATAATGAGAATCGTGTTGCTGTTGTTCCTAATGATGATCTTCTTGTTGCTTGTGGTGAAAATGCCATTAATCTTGTTTGTGATGAGTCTAGCTGGTTTGTGGATTCTGGTGCTACTTCTCATATCACGCCCAAGAAGGAATTATTTTCTTCTTATACTCCAGGTAATTTTGGGATGTTGAAAATGGGCAATAATGATGAGGTTGAAGTACTTGCCATTGGCACAGTTTGTTTGAAAAGTAATAATGGTTCCAAACTTGTTCTCAATAATGTCAAGCATGCTCCAGATGTTCGCTTGAATTTGATTTCTGTAGGGAACCTTGATGATGAAGTTTATATTAATACCCTTGGTGCTGGCCAGTGGAAGCTTACTAGAGGTTCAATGGTTGTGGCTCATGGTGACAAGTTGTCTAACTTGTATTTATTTCAGGGCTCCACTTCTAGAGGCTCAGTAAACTTGGTGGAGAATGATACTTCATCAGAGTTATGACATAGAAGGCCGAGTCATATGAGTGAGAAGGGGATTGATAGTTTGGCTAAGAAAAATTTGCTTTCTGGAGTGAAACAAGCAAAGTTGAAGAAATATATTCATTGCTTAGCCGGTAAACAGAAAAGAGTTTTTTTTCAAAGTCATCCGCATTCAAGAAAGCTTGATTTGCTGGAGTTGGTACATTCTGATTTGTGTGGTCCTTTTAAGGTAAGGTCTCATGGTGATGCACTTTACTTTGTGAATTTTATTGATGATCATTCTCGCGAGCTCTGGGTATTTTCTTTGAAGTCCAAAGATCAAGTACTTGATGTGTTCAAGGGTTTTCAGGCCTTGGTTGAGAGACAGACAGGGAAGAAATTGAAATGCATCCGCTCAGATAATGGTGGTGAGTATATTGGTCCTTTTGATAGATATTGCAGAGAGCAGGGTATTTGGCATCAGAAAACTCTTCCAAAGACTCCTCAGTTAAATGGTTTAGCAGAGAGGATGAACAGAACTCTAGTTGAGAGAGTTAGATGTATGCTTTCAGATGCTAAGCTGCCAGATCCCTTTTGGGCAGATGCACTTAATACTGTTGCTTATGTTATCAATTTATCTCCTACTGTTGCTTTGGATGGTGATGTTCCTGACAGGGTTTGGTCTGGTAAGAATGTTTCTTATGATCATCTTAGAGTCTTTGGATGTAAAGCCTTTGTGCATGTTCCTAAGGATGAAAGGTCAAAGTTGGATGTTAAAACTAGGCAGTGTATCTTCATTGGTTATGGTCAAGATGAATTTGGCTATCGTTTCTATGATCCAGTTGAGAAGAAACTTGTTAGAAGCCGTGATGTTGTGTTCTTTGAAGATCAAACAATTGAAGATTTTGACAAAGCTGAGAAGGTTGATTCTTAGAGTAGTAAGAGCCTAGTTGATGTTGATCCAGTTCCTTTGACTATTGCACATGAAGAAAATCTTCATAATGATGAAAATCAAGTTGATAATGAAGATGGTGATCATGTTCAGAATGATGATGTTGATGCTCCAGTGCAAGTTGATATGGTTGATCAACAACCAAATGTTATTGATGCTCCAGAGAGTTCTCTCAAACGATCTACTAGAGAGAGAATACCTTCATCTCATTATTCTCCTAATGAGTATGTACTCTTGACTGACGGGGGAGAACCTGAGAGTCTTGATGAGGCCATGGAAAATGAAGAAAAAGAAAGGTGGTTTGATGCTATGGAAGATGAAATTAAATCTTTGCATGATAATCATACCTTTGATTTGGTTAAGCTACCTAAAGACAGAAAAGCTTTGAAAAACAGGTGGGTTTTTCGGGTGAAACATGAAGATGGTAATTCAGTTCCACGGTACAAAGTTAGATTAGTTGTGAAGGGTTTTAACTAGAAAAAGGGAGTTGATTTTGATGAGATATTCTCTCCAGTTGTGAAGATGTCATCCATTCGTGTGGTTCTAGGCTTAGCTGCAAGTCTAGATTTAGAGGTTGAGCAAATGGATGTTAAAACTGCTTTTCTCCATGGTGACTTAGGTGAAGAAATTTATATAGAGCAGTCGGAAGATTTTGAAGTCAAGGGAAAAGAGAATTATGTTTGCAAATTGAAGAGGAGCTTATATGGTTTGAAACAAGCTCCCAGGCAGTGGTATAGGAAGTTTGGTTCTTTTATGAGTCAGCAAGGCTTCAAAAAGACTTCTTCAGACCATTGTGTTTTTGTGCAAAAATTCTCTCATGATGACTTTATTATTGTGTTGCTTTATGTTGATGACATGCTTGTTGTTGGTCATAATGCTTGCAGGATTCAGAAGTTGAAGTAAGAGTTGAGTAAGTCTTTTTCTATGAAAGACTTAGGACCATCAAAGCAGATTCTTGGCATGCAGATTGTCCGTGATAGAAAGGCCAAGAAGTTGTGGTTATCACAAGAGAAGTACATTCAGAAAGTACTTCGCAGGTTCAACATGGAAAAGGCTAAAGTTGTCAGTACACCTTTAGCTATGCACTTCAAATTGAGCACGAAACAGTGTCCTTCTAGTGATGATGAGAAGGAAGACATGAAGAAAGTTCCTTATGCTTCAGCCGTTGGTAGTTTGATGTATGCAATGGTTTGTACAAGACTAGATATTGCTCATGTTGTTGGTATTGTTAGCCGTTTTCTTTCTAATCCGGGTAGAGAGCATTGGAATGCTGTGAAGTGGATTATGAGATATCTTTGTGGCACTTCTAGTTTGAGTTTGTGTTTTGGTACAGAGAAGCCTATTCTTTGTGGTTATACTGATTCAGACATGGCTGGTGATGTTGATACTCGTAAGTCTACTTCAGGGTATTTGGTTAATTTTGCAGGGGGAGTTGTGTCTTGGCAATCTAGGTTGCAAAAATGTATTGCCCTATCTACTACAGAAGCTAAGCTTATTGCTGCCGTTGAAGCTTGTAAAGAGTTGCTCTGGATGAAGAGGTTCTTAGGAGAACTTGGTTGTGCTCTAAAGAGGTATGTGCTTTATTGCGACAGTCAAAGTGCTATACATCTTGGCAAGAATTCTACATTTCATGGTCGGTCTAAACATATTGATGTTAGATATCATTGGATTCGAGATGTGTTGGATTCTAAGTTGATTGAACTTGAGAAGATTCATACAGATGATAATGGTTCCGACATGATGACTAAAGCTTTGCCAAGAGGGAAGTTTGAAGATTGTTGCATGATCGCCGGGATGGCGGTCTCCTCCACATAGTCGTGAGGGGGAGAATTGTTGGGTTATGAGTCTTTTTTTCTTCCTACGTGGATAAATAAAAGCCCAAATTTGGACCTACCCACTTTGCCCATAGGCCCAATTCTATGGGGCATATATATGGACCTTTTAGGTCTTATTTTCTCATCCACAAAGAGTGAAATCAGCAGCCATATAGAGAGAAGAGAGCAGTTTTTCGCCCAAAATTTCAGCTCTAAATAGCCAACTTCAAATTGCGATTCCCACTTCGTTTCTTGTCCGATTGAGCTGATTTGGACAGCTTGTTCCTCTCATCTCAATCTTTGATTAGGAACTGACAGAGTTGGATTTGGTGCCGCGCAGATCCAGTTTTGCATCCGTGAACAGTAGCTGCTTTTCAGTTTTTTGCTCCTTTAATTCTCTAGTTTTTGGTGTTGTGCTTTATGTAGTGTTGCTCGTTGTTTGACACTTATTTGGTGGCCATTTTGGAGAACATTATTATAACTCTTGGTGATTATAGTGGAGGTTTTTGGTCCCATGGTTTTTTACTCTTCACACTGAAGGGTTTTCCACGTAAATCTAGTGTCTCGTGTGATTGGTTTATTTTATCCTTGCTTATCTATTTTGGTTGATATATTTGCTGCCTTATTATCATTTTGCTTGGGTTTGTTTGTTTTCTCTTGGTTCAAATTGAAAGGGAAAGTTTAGACTTGGGTATTCTTCCGCTACTACCCTGTCGTGCACTATTGTTAGTGCCCTTGTCTTTCCCAACAGGATCGTCCTACTTAAAAATAAATGTCCATATTAGTTGATTACTTACTAAATCAAGATAGAATTAATTAATTTTTTTTTCCATTTTACCCTTACAATTAATTACAATTCCAATGTTCATTCCTATGCTCAATGAATATTATTAATATGAGTAAAGGATAAAATAGTAAAATTTATCATTCTATTTATGATTTCTTAATCACTGTGTAAAATAAAATATGCCCCAACTAAAATAAGACAGAGGGAATATATTTTATCTGATCATAATTTTGGGGAAGAAAATCAAGTGGCAGACGGGCTAGCACAGGAGGGGGCTAGGATGCAGCGAGCTAACCATTTTGTGCATTAATGGACAGTTCCACTGTTATAAACCAAACGGGAGAGCCCAACTCAAAAGATTAGTCTAATAGGTAGGAGAACCCGTTTGGCTTATAAGCCCATTAGCATTTCTCTATTTTTCCAACGTGGGACAATTGGTTCATAACAATCGCCTCCGCTTGAGAACCAACGACCTCGTTGGTCACGGCTGGCACCCCCTTGGGTCCAGGCCACCACTCCTAGCGCACAGGCCACCACTCCGAGTCGCAGCTCCACGCGTGGATCGATCCTCGTTGGTCACGGCTGGCACCCCCTTGGGTCCAGGCCACCACTCCTGACGCACAGGCCACCACTCCGAGTCACGGCCCCACGCGTGGGACTCTCAATAAAAGCACCAATGTTATAAACCAAACGGGAGAGCCCAACCCAAAAAACTAATCTAATAGGTGGGAGAACCCATTTGACTTATAAGCCCATTAACATTTCTCTATTTTTCCAATGTGGGACAATTAGTTCATAACATCCACCATTGCTTGTGTCTGAAAAATTGAAAGTACGTAGACAAAGTAGAAACCAGTTAATTAGGATATAATTGTAATAACTGTGTTAATTACCCTCGAAGACATTACTAGCGGTGCAACCGCTCTACCACATTTCCTATCTTATTGACAAAAAAGAGGGTACATTGTAACAACTTTAATTAAATTATCTTTCTTTTTTTATAGCATAAAGATTTTTAATAACTATAATATAATTTAATCTGTTGTACATATGGTTGCATGTTCTTTAAGTCTTTTAGGTGATCACATAGTGTAAATTCCTTTTTACATATATAGGAATTAAACTCAAATAACAGTGATGTTATTGTATGGTCTCTGTTTACTTTATATCAAAGGTAAAAGTCGTAACAAAATGGCTTTAATCTGTTCGAGAGAATTTAATTTAATTTGCACAATTTTGTGTGGAGCACATAACACATGTACATGTAAAGTGGGATACTATTTGGATGGGCAATTTTATTTTTCTTCCAAATATTTATTTAGATGGAAATTTGAAATAATAGGATAATTAGGCTTTGAAGAAGTGGACAGAGATTGAAGACGCCAATGCCACCACAATATAATCTCCTTATCTTTTCATGCCTATCTTCCATTTTCCATCTCTCCCTTTGATAAAAGAAACTTCATTTTTTGATTGAACTAATTAACGTCATATTCCTTTGTTGTTAGCCAACTTACCAAAACACCAATAAGTTATTGGATGACTAGCCCTGATTATCATCCAATAAGGGACGAGCGAAGGAGTCGTTTGGAAAGATATATTAGAGAAATAACTATGCATGTGTATTAGTTTCGATGTTATTAATCTCTTGTTTGGTATAATTTTTTAATTTATGTATAAGCATTAGTTATAGAATCTATTTGATATTATCCCATGTATAACTAATATATAGAAAATCATGTATTTGCAATACAAAGATTTTTAATACATTCATACAATTGTAGGAACCGGCGACTAAAATGAGCCACAATAAATTAAAAGTGACAAAAATAAGCCACTGATTTAGTTTGCAACCAAAATAGGCTACCCGGACTTTTTTTGTCTGTTTTACCATTTTTGGTTAACGTCCCGTTAACTGACGTGAACAGTGAAGAAGTCGGAAAAACGGATTAAAAAAGTCCGGGTTATAAAACGGAACTAAAAGTTCCGGGGTTTGTTAAAAAAAAAAAAAAAAACTAAAACGGAATTAAAAGTTCCGTTTTGTAATAAAAAAAATTTTTAGTAACCCGGAACAAATTATTCCGGGTTAGTTTATTTTTTTTGGAAACCCGGAATATAAATATCCGTTTTAGGTGAAAAATCAACACCATCATCGGCTCCACCATTGCTTTACCCTTTTCAATTGTTTTCACCAAATCTGGTCCCCCCCACCCCCGACCCCGATTGTCCAACTCGAAAACAATTTGAAAACCATCTTGAACGTCCAATAGAAAAGATCAACGGACGTAAAGGGGTCGCATCTACAAAGATTAAGCTCGGTTATTGTTGGACTTCACTATTTAGGTATTTTTTTAAAAAAATTTTCTTTCAATTAATCTTTTTCTATTCCGATGATAAAATTCCGTTGTATGTATTTGCCACCCATTTATTTAATCACCTTGTTAGATACTTGTGTTTGGATTTGGTAAAAATCAATTGAATTTCATTTTGTAAAAGAATGAAACTTTCGTTTTTTGTTTTTTTTTTTTTGTTTGGAATTGTGATTTGTTGTATTGTTTTCGGAATGGTGCATTGTTGCACTTGGTTTTGGTTGTAATCATATTGAAATTAAAATTTTCCATATCATAATGTGTTCAATAGTTCGTCAATTATATGCCCTTTTTGAACTAGTTACTTATTATTAATCCTTGGCTAAATAAAATAAAAAAACTACTACTACTACTAATAATAGTAACTTATAAATTAGGTTGTTTAGGAATTTATTTGCATCACTACTTAGGTTCAAGTTGTATAAAACTCAATTAAAGGATTATATAATAGTAACATAATTTTAGGTCCGAAATATGGAAAGTAAGGTGTTAATTGGTTTTAAAGATAACGATAGAAAACGATAAAAAAAAAAAGGAATTTGTGTTCTAATACATACATGACTTTGATTAAAAATTAAGTTAACATTCAAAAAGAGGACATCAAGTCGTTAATCTACACAAGGTATTAAGACATTGAGGCGTAGTTTAGTCATTTTGGTTGTCTTATCCATGTATTGTTAAACTTTGTATTAGTAATTCCATGATTTCCTCTGTATAAGATAAGACCTCCTATGGTGTATTAAGTTATCCATGTATTAGGTGTGTTTGAGTTGAATTTAGCAATCAAACATAGTATTGGGTGTGCTAAATTTTAATACAAGGATTATTTTAATTAGTACATCCTACCAAACGGGTCATAAGGTATTAAATATCGTTTCTCTCATATCATTTAATTTTTTTCCTATTGGATACTTGATCTTAATAGACTCACTTATTGAGTTTCATCTTGATTAATTTCTTTCCACTCGTGTGATTAGATCATTATTTTGCCTTTACATTGTTTTACACAACTGTAAAATAGCAGAATTAATTTCTATTTTTGTCTTCTTTTATGTTTCCTTAATTCATCACCTTTTAAATAGTAAATTAGGGATGTATGTACTATATCTCTTTCTAACTTCTACTTGTGAATCTTATATTAATTTTTAATAAATATCGAAAATTAATCGAATCATAACGATATCATAGAGAAACCGTTATGAAACAATTTCCAAAAGTCTATTTTAGTTATATACAATTAAATAAAAAAAAAATAATATAATATAATTTTTGTTAAAATAACCATCCAAATCGTAACATTGACACCCTACTTAGCACGCGACAATAGTATAGTCTTGAATTAGGTGAATCTGCTAATTACATTAGGTCTATGTTTATATTTGATCGAACATAAATGGACAAAGTAATGATTATATGTCACATAGTGTGAGGTGCTTTCGTCATCTTAATGGGAAATCAAAGGAATAAACAAGACGGCCACCTCCAAAAAAATGTTCTATCTTGGATACTTTACACAAGTAAAAGTCTCAATGGTCAACATATGCTTTTGCTATTAAAGTCAAAAAGTGACAAAATTAAAGAACAAATATTTTACATGCCTTGCTCATTCAATTCAATTAAGAAAAGTGTTGGAATAATTGATAAAGTTACTAAAATATGATCGGGAGATTACAAATTCAAAGACGTAGAAGAGTTCGTCGTAGAACCAATCTCTTGAAAAACTATAAGATAAATCTACATATAGTAAACTTTTATGATTCAACCTTCCCTTAGATCCTGCAAAAATAGCTAAAATTTTAGTACATCGGACTGACTATTTAGTCATTCAATTCAATAGTAGTCAATAGTAAGAAAAGATGAAAAAATAAAAGATGTAACAAGGATAGTATTTGATTTTCCTCTCTTATAATTTGTTATTAACCTATTACTATGGTGGATATAATTTTGTTCAATTGTTAAGGAAATGTCTTAAAAAAATTTATAAGGTTAATTTAATCAAGTGAATAAAGTTAATAAAAAAATTAAATAAATATATGCGTGCAGGTTGCTATTAAAGATGGAGCGTGTTGTTAACCCAGGTCCTGTAGTTGGTACCCTTCTTCGTATACAGGATGATCATAGGTCCGAGTGGCTTTGGAAGGGAAAGATACCTATAGGATCATGTATGAGGCCTGACCGATTAGATAAGGTTTGGAAATTATTTATTTCACACCCACCTCCCCATCGTGTGGCGGAGTATTTATCTACTGTTGGACTGCTTAATGTGGTAAAAATCGATAGGATTCAGTATGATCGCTCACTTTTGACTGCCATGGTTGAGCGATGGAGGCCTGAGAGTCACTGTTTTCATCTACCTTTTGGCGAGGTCACTATCACGCTACAGGACGTCCAAGTCCTATTTGGCTTGCGTATAGATGGTCGGCCCGTGTATATACAGGATGGCGGACAGAGGAATTACCCATGGGGTGCTATGCTTCAGCAATTGACGGGATATGATGGGCCTATTGAAGGCAGGAGCTTTGTCAATATCATCCAGATTACAGATTTTATTAGACAGCAGTTAGAGGATCATCCCATAGCAGATGACACACCCACTGAGATTGTTGAGCGTATTGCCCGACTATATATGTTTGTTATACTAGGAGGGATTTTATTCCCAAACACATCGGGAGACGTCATCAGCCTACGATTCTTATGGTTTGTAGATCCCATCCATGATGTCGGTAGCTATAGTTGGGGTAGCGCAGTCCTAGCGTACCTATATAGGTCACTTTGTCGGTCATCCATCAAAGATACGAGTGACTTATGCGGTTTTCTTCCTCTTATTCAGGTAATTTAGTGGCTTATGTTACATTATAGCTAAAGCATAGTATTTTTGAGCTAACTTAACTAATTTATTTTGTCCCTTTAAGGTTTGGTGTTGGGAGAGGATGCTTCCTCTACAACCAAGGTTAAGTGACTTGGGTGTTTATGACCCATTACTCCCATACGCTAGAAGATGGACGATGGGGGTTGATCGGGATATTGAGACACACCACAGTATCATCCCAATGAGAGATCAGATTGACAGAATGACGGCTGAGCAGGTACGCTTTACTTTTTTTTTTTAAGTACAATTTTATTGTATTTTTTCCACCCATTGAATTATTGCATTGTTTGAAATCTTGTAAAAAAATGAATTTTGCATTTTGTATAATCTGGAATCATTTTTCCATTTACTTTCTTTACAAATCCGAAGATTAACATCATCCAAGTAAATAGTTTAAAAAAATTAAAATTAGTCATTTATCCACAATTCAATAAAACCATGTTTCGTTATTTTTACTTTTAAAGATTAGGGAATATGATTATTTAAGAGTCACCAAAAATAAACACTCCGTAGGAGTATATTGTGAACTGTCAACAATTTTATATGTTGACACATTGTACACACACAAACAATGTGTCAAGTATTTAAATCTAACTACATGAAATATGTAAACATATATGTACATACAATTCGCGACTGAAATGAGCCGAGGTAGCAAGAAAGTGATCAAAATAAGACACTGATCTAATTAGTAACCAAAATAGGCTACTCGGAATTATTTGTTCCATTTTATCATATTTAGCTAACATCTCCGTTAACTGTCGGGAAATCTAAAAATCTTTAAAAATGAAAAAATCACATCCGAGTTATATAACACGGAAGTAAAAAGTCCGGGTTACAAATAAAATAATTTAAAACCCGGAATTATTACTTTCGTGTTATTTTAACAAATTAATTTTAAAAAACACGGGATTTTTATTTTCGTGTTCCACTAGACAATTATTTTTTATGTAACCCGAAAGTAATACCAACATTTAAATCATCTAGTATTTATTTAAAAAAATTGAAATTTGTATTGTTATTACGTTTTAAGAGTGCAATACTAAGTATTGAAAGTAATAAGATGAGTGGAGTATTAAATATTTAGCCATTTAATAGTGTTATTACAATATACACCCGCAGAAGTACCTTGACCAACTCCAGATTTTAGTTTTGGGTTTAAAATTAATATAAAATTTAAAGTGAAGCCACAATATATTGCTACGTAGATCAATCAATTTTCATTTAGTTGTTATATTTCTATGACACGTTATAATTATTATTAGTATTACTAGATCATGTTCTTAAGTACATTTAGTAGTACATTCAGTACGTTATTTTATATGAACATCATGTTCTTATTTATCCCTTCTCAAAGTATCATTTTATTGTGTTTCCTTACTGTATTTTTTTTTGGCATGATCAACCACATATTGCTTAGTGCAAAACTACGTAATTGTTGAATCCTGATTGTGTTAATTTAACATAGTTTGTGTGGACACCGTACGATGAAATTTTGCATACACTGCCCCCATGCTGCACGGTTGACCAGAATTTATGGACTGTACGAGTCCCTATGCTTTGCGTAGAGATAGCTGAGTTCCACGCACCTGATCGGGTGATGCGACAGTTTAATCACCCACAGCACGTACCAGAGCCCCCAGTGTGGGATCTCTGGCACTTTCGACATGATCATCGTAAGAAGTTAGATGAAAACGTCCTTGAGATGTTAGATGGTTGTTTTGATCAGTGGGCCTTGCGGAGTGAGAGATCTATCAGGCCTGTTTCGAGTGCTGTAGAGTCAGATTATACACAGTGGTACTTGGAGCATGGACGGTTGCTGATAGGCAATCCTGCATTACAGGTTCTTGGAGCACCAGGCTTTGTTCATAGTGCTGGGAGTTGTGCTGCGATGTCTAGAGGGCTCCATAAGTTACTACAGGTTGCTTTACATTGGCAAGAGGATCCTGCCCGTGCATCGTGTGGCAGTACGATACATAGGATGGTTATGGACACACTACAGGAGGCTAGGGATCCCGTAAAGACAGGCGAGCCAGTTTTTACCGGAGATGCCTTCTTTATGAATACGAATGCTAGAGGTGGTCGACGTGATAATTTTCGTGCTCCTCGTGCTGGACGTGGTAGAGGAAGAGGACGTCGTGCTGAAAGACGCCGAGGCACCGACGCTGTTCTACATGCTTTACTTGATGAGCCATTACCGGCCACTCCTGCAGGTCCATCTACTCAGTCTAGTCCAGACTTTGGGAGTCTTTACCCCATGCCTTGGGATGTTGCACAGACTGGTGCAGGCGAGAGACCTACGCGGGATGTAGCGGGAGTAGCACGTTTGAGCTATGGATCTGCTATAGGCGCTGATGACTATATGCCGGATATGACGGATATGCCGGTAACTAATATCATCTATTTCATCCACTAAAAAATTATAATTTAATTTTAATGTCATACTTGTTTTTGGTTGTAGGGCCCATCTGGTACACAAGACCTTGGTGATCAAACACCTGTGCAGGGTAATACTGATTTTTCAAATTTTGATTTTTTTAATGATTTGTTTGATCATGAGCATGTCGAGCTGCATGGTATGCCCACCTTAGATCCTGCCTGCCAGACGACGATTGACGATACGTTGTCGGCTTCGGGTGTCAATGAAGTCGAGACACAGGTTAATAAATTTTTTATGTTGATTCAACTATTTTTTAGTAATCTCTTGTTTAAATACGTTATTCACTTTTAGTTTTACTTGATGAATATTTATTATTGTTTAAATTTATTTGTTTTTTTACCTATTTGTTTAGCTTCCGAGTTCTAATCCACCACCCACCGCTGATCAGGCTGACGAGGTCGGTAGCGTCCCGGCATGTACTGCGGCTTCAATTTTGGCACAGGTATATTGTAACCTCTTGTTTAAATACGTAATTCACCTTTAGTTTTACTTGATGAAAATTTATTATTGTTTAAATTTATTTGTTTGTTTACCTATTTGTTTAGCTTCCGAGTTCTAGTCCACCACCCACCGCTGATCAGGCTGACGAGGTCGGTAACGTCCCGGCATGTACTGCTGCTTCAGTTTTGGCACAGGTATATTGTAACCTCTTGTTTAAATACGTTATTCACCTTTAGTTTTACTTGATGAAAATTTATTATTGTTTAAATTTATTTGTTTGTTTACCTATTTGTTTAGCTTCCGAGTTCTAGTCCACCACCCACCGCTGATCAGGCTGACGAGGTCGGTAGCGTCCCGACATGTACTGCGGCTTCAATTTTGGCACAGGTATAGTGTAACCTCCTGTTTAAATACGTTAGTCACTTTTAATTTTACGTGATGAATATTTATTATTGGAACTCGGGACCATTTTGAGCCACAATAAATATAAAGTGACATAAATAAGCCACTCATTTAATTTGTAACCAAAATAGGCTACACAGAATAAAAAATTTCTTTTTTTAAAAAAATTAAAGTAAAACGGAACTATTTGTTCCGGTTTTCAACTTTTTTTTTTTTTTAATAACCCAGAACAAATTGTTCCGGGTTAAGGATAAATGCTTTGGAACACGGAACAAATTCTTCCGTTTTATGCAATTTGACTTCAATAGATATATTCCTGATTGAATATAGTAATATAATACAATAGGCTTTAATTGTACAACTTTTTCTCCACAGTAGTACTTTAGGTATATTTGGTAAATTTTCTAAATTGTCATTAAACTTGTGTAAATATCCCACTAAAGTAATTTATACTTTTTTAGCACAGTATTATCATTGAACTATATACATTTTTTCAAAATAATGTAAAACAAAAAAATAGTTAGAGGCATGTTTGGAAGGCCACAAGAGAATTAGAATTTGATGTAATTACATAGTTTGACATGACATGCAATATGAAATAGCAAGTCAATACTACTAAAACAAATAAATTGAAACATAAATTCAACATTCAAAAAAAAAAAAAAAAAAAATTATATCAAATTCCAACATAAAATAAAATAAGTTTCACCAAAAGCTAAGTAAAAATATAATTCAAAAGAAAATAAAAAATAAGCCCATTGTTGGAATTTGATATAATTTTATGTTTTGTTTTTTTTACCTATATGTTTAGCTTCCGAGTTCGAGTCCACCAGCCACCGCTGATCAGGCTGACGAGGTCGGTAGCGTCCCGCCATGTACTGCGGCTTCAATTTTGGACAAGTATAGTGTAACCTCCTGTTTAAATACGTTATTCACTTTTAGTTTTACTTGATGAATATTTATTATTGTGTCGATTTACTTGTTTTTTTACCTATTTGTTTAGCTTCCGAGTTCTAGTCCACCAGCCACCGCTGATCAGGCTGATATCCTTCAGGCATCGATTGGAGATCCCGTTGAAGCACAGGTTTGATTAAATAGTTATGTTATGTTTTTCCTTCATTGAAAGTAACCTTAATATATTCCTACTAACATAATTATTTGGTATTTAATTTCTTTGTTAGGTTGATGCTATATGTCCTGGAGGTTCATCTCCAGAGAATTTCGTTATGGCAGATGACCAATTGACACGGACACCTGGGAAGAAATTGCCTGTTAAGAGGGTTAGAAAGCAACGAAACAAAGAACCGGGTGAGGCGATTGTACCGGTAAAGAGAAGGCGGGATGGTGATGGATTTAGGCCAATTAATGTTCTAAGACCACCAAAGGGGGGTTGCGGAACATAGTATTTCATATTAGTTTTGCTTGTATATTTATTGTTCTGTACTAAGTTATTCCTTTTTTTTGTTTTTTATATTATGTCTTTTTTTTTTTCGTATCGTAACCAATGTAAATATATTATTAGCATATTGCAGTATTAACTTAATTTTATATTAAGGCTTATTAACATATTTTTTCGACTGTTTGATTTTGAAAATATATTGTTGAATATAAATTTTGAAACTTTTAAAAGAATTTGAAAACGTAACAATTTCTTCCGGGTTATGGTTACTTCATTATATAAACCACTTTGCCCTATTCCATCTTACTGTGAGTCATAAATCATGTCTCAAGTCTCTGGAGTGTCGATGTCCTCTATCCAACCAGATATATGTTATTGCGGAGATCGGTGTAGAATTAAAACATCACGGACTACTGAAAATCCAGGTCGATTATTCTGGGTTTGCAAAGTTGCTCAGGTAAGTAAGATTGTTTTCTACCATTCTTTAAGGGCATTAGTCAGTAACCTAGGTGAACTAATGTAATTATTTGTTCTCTTTAAAAAATTTTAGGCAAACGGTGGATGCGATTATTTTCGTTGGGAGGACAATTTTACAACAAATCGAAGGCCAGTGGTGGAAAATGACAACGTTACTTCACGTAACAATTTCAATGAAGTCAGAGAAGATCGGGATTTGCTTAGAACTTTGCTGAGGGATACCCTTCGGGAGAGAGACGTGTTGAGAGAAAAAGTTAATGAGAAAGACAAAGTAATCACTACTTATCAAGTTATTTGTATGGTTTTGGCATTGGTTTTATTTTGGAAATGTTATATCCTTCATTAGCTATTCAAATATTATTGTTCCATGTATTTTTATTTCACTTTTAACAAATGTTTCACTAATAGAAGGATATTGGAATGCACAACTTACCTATAAAAAGACATGATATAATACTTTGTTCAACTTAACTTTGATAATTCAAATACATTATGTATATAGATGGAAAACGGAATAAATTAATCCGATATGTCATTCGGTGATTGACCGGTCATAAAAAGTTTCTACTTTATATGACACAATGTATACAGATGGAAAACGGAATAAATTAATCCGATATGTCATTCGGTGATTGACCGGTCATAAAAAGTTTCTACTTTATATGACACATTAAATAAGATGGAAAACGGAATAAATTAATCCGATATGTCATTCGGTGATTGACCGGTCATAAAAAGTTTCTACTTTATATGACACATTAAATAAGATGGAAAACGGAATAATTTAATCCGATATGTCATTCGGTGATTGACCGGTCATAAAAAGTTTCTACTTTATATGACACATTAAATAAGATGGAAAACGGAATAATTTAATCCGATATGTAATTCGGTGATTGACCGATCATAAAAAGTTTCTACTTTATATGACACATTAAATAAGATGGAAAACGGAATTAAAAATATTCGTCTTTAACAATGCATGGAAAAAAACAATACAAAAGTTGGTTTGATTTACGAACAGAAAAAGGAGAGGAAAGCTCTAACAATACAAAGCAATTTTTGGGTTGCTACACCGACCTGACAGGTAAAAAATGGTATGGAAAACTTCGCCCATTTGTAAATAAACCTATTTCTATCTATTATGATTTACATGTTGCTGACCACGTAATTCTTGGAGAAGCACAATCCAACAAACCAGAGGGTGTTAGGATTTGGGGTGAAACACTTCAGTGGCCCAAGCTATATTCAAAAAGATGTGATTATGAGGTCTTATGTCGATGGCATGGTTTGACTGTACCACAGGCTATTTCATCGACTTTTCAAGTATATAGATTTAGGGACGAACCAGAAGTTATTGAACATTTGAAGAAGGAAATACATGAAATGGAAAAATCATTAGAGCTCTACCACGCCTTAGACGATCTTAACTATCAACGAGCCGATGAAGAAGCACACTGGAAACTACTAGAAAATCAACACTTGCATAGGGATGCTACCTATCCTGTATACCCAACAGTTAACGAATGATTGGGTAGAAAAAAATATTTACCACAAATATTAGATTATGGAGTCCCATATTGTTGTATAAATCAGTTAAGTTTTTCTTTGTACCCTACTCATAAAATCAAAGAAAATTGGGGTATGAATTGTAGCGATGAAGATGACGTAGATTTCGTTCCTGAAACTCAGGAAGGGTGATTATTATGAATAATGTTTTTAAGGTGTCATTGACGATATCCATTTATTTATATTTGTTCAAAAATTCTAAGCAAAAAAAACCATCCACAAAAACAAATTGCATAGACATGACATCAGAAAAATCGTTACATTAGTACATAACAAATATCCAACAAATGATGAAAACTAGTACAACAACATCAACTACGCAAAGTACTACCATCACATGAGTTATTTGTAACTTGAGATGAACTAACATTCCTATCTCGCGAAGGACAATTGCGTTTATCGTGACCAACATGTTTGCACAATGAGCACTTCCGAGATAGTGTAGTTGGCGGAACGTCCATTTCATTGTGTATGTGAGTCATTTTTTTTGATCCCAATTTTCGTAAAAATCTTTTGTTGGCTATCATAATAAAGGGACTTTGGGGCCAATACGACTCACCACCAAGCGGATTGAATTGTCCGGAGTACGCTTTTACATAGTTGCGCACACTATATTCTTGTGCTATGTGATCCCATGCTTCATATCTAATTTGGTCAAAACCCCTAATGGCATGAGAACATGGAATGTGAAATGACTGCCATTTACCACATTGACATATTCCTTGCGACGCGTTAACGATGTGCTTACCACGACCACGGTAACTACATGTTTCGACCTCAAATATATTTTCCCTTTGTTGGTGATAGTTGATGAGCGTGTGTCCCTCTGACTTTTTTCGATTATCCTCGAAACGCTTGAATGGATTTGGCATCCATTTTTGTTTTTCCGAAATTAACCGCATAGCATAAGCCGATCTTGTAACAAACCGACCCACAACCTGTTTATAGGCAAGTGTCACCATCGCAGTAACTGGTAGGCCCCTAGCTGATTTTAGGATCCCGTTGAAGGACTCGGAGCTATTTGTAGTCATCATGCCCCATCTCCTACCACCGTCCTGGTGCACTGTCCATTTGTCAAGATCAAACCTCATTAACCATGCATAGGCTTCCTCGTTAATATGTTTGATCTCCTTCATTTTTTCCAAAAATTTCTTCTCTTGATGGTGTGTTGCAGCTGCCCATAGAAGATTGTTTAGAGTAGCATTTTTGAATTGTTTTTGAAAGTTAGCCTTCAAATGCCTTAAACAATAACGATGGTAAGCAAATGGGGCCTGCCAATTAGGCGAACTATACAAAGTTGAAAGGATTCCTTGATGCCTATCAGATAACAGTGTTACGCCTCTACGACCCCTGACAACATGCTAATGCAAATGATTCAAAAATAAGGTCCAAGTCTCTTTGCTCTCATTCGCAGCTATTGCAAAGGCCAAGGGAAATATAGAACCGTTGCCGTCCGTTCCAACTGCAATCAACATTTTCATATCATATTTGCCGTACACATGTGTTCCGTCAATTGATATCACAGGACGACAATAAAAAAATCCATCAATACATGGCTTGAATGTCCAAAAAACGTAGTTAAATACATCTTCAGAAACATTATCATGCCGCTCTAACTTCCATTCAACTACAGTGCCTGGATTGTAACATTTCAAAGCAGTCATATACCGCGGCAATTGGCTGAAAGAGCCTTCCCAAGTACCATAGATCTTTTCAAAAGCACGCTTGCGTCCAAGTTAGGCCTTTCTTCTACTTACCGTTTTTCCATATGATTTAAGGACAGCTGTTTGGCAGTCTTTGATAGGAAACCTGGCATGTTTGAATCGTATTAAGGTTCAGAGAAAATAATGTAACCCTTAATTAAAGTTAAATGATCTAAGAATGAATTAGTACCTTGGCGTTTTTTCTATATCAGTGAGGAGAATGGAAGCAATCATCTTGACATTCAGGTTAAAGTGACCTTCACGACATGTACCCATATTACATGTGTGTTCATCATGGTATGTCCCAATTGTCCACATATTAGTCTCTTTGGACTTATAATTCGTGGCTTTAAATCCACACCCTTGATCTGCACGCTTACAGCAAATTCGCCATGATGTTTTTGTCGACTTAGTGACTTGGTACTCCCTCGCACTCTTTAAGTGCAAAAGATTAAACGCCCTTTGCAACTCCTTCTTTGTCTTGAACAACATGCCTTCTTCAAGATAAAAATTACTATTCAAAAAATCTTGCGGTTCACGCCACGTACCTTTTTTGGTATTAGTATCACCATGGGTATCCATAAACACATCTGGACCATCTAGGGGATGGTCAAGAAATGGAATTTCACGATAATAAAATTCAGGCATATGCATTGATGGAGACCTGCCAACTAACTGCAGATTTGCTGGTGGCAAAGATACTTCCGCATGAATTGGACTCATCGACATAGATCTTGCTGATCGGTTGGGAATTATAAATTCATCATCACTGGATGACGCTACAAATGGGAGTTCATCTTCAGATATATCAGCATTAGGCAAATAATCGCTATCACTCTGTGAACTTGATCGATAGTTTGGTTGATCAACATCATTGATATTTGTGGGAACATGGGGCTCATCTTGCCTTAGATTTTCCCTATATGTTTAAAAAAACAAATATGAGACATCACACATATTAACATTACATAATTAAAACTTCAATGGTGGACATACCAATAACAATCAGCTACACCAAAACTAGACGACGCATGCACATTTGAGGATGTTCCAGCATTTTCTATCAAGCCAAACTGTGACGATTGTCCAAAATGGTGATCTTGTCCGTAACTTGGAGCAACATTCATCTCATTTTGAGGTAAACTGCTATAAAAATAAATAATAATCAAAAACTAAAATTGATGAAAAAAATAAATTTGTAAGTTGACATTACACAAATTTTATGGACATTACCTGTCATTTTCATTAATACCTTCATTCAAATCAAAATCATATCTGCCTGTAAGAAGATTTTGGTATTGAGTTATGTGAGGAAAATAAGATGACTGAGTTACGGGGACGGCATCAACACTGTTATGATTTTCAACTTGAGGATGGACATCACTCGGTATAGGAGAACGCCGACGACGACTCGTACGCTCAGTCCGAACATAGACTTCAAGCACATTTAGCTTGATTTGATCTGCAAAGTCATTCGGAGCGCTTAAAAAATCTCTCAAAGAATCATCATCATTGATAATCCACTCACCAAAATTAACCTGCCCGTGTGCTAAAATTGACGTCGGATATTTTCCAATTATAATCAATGTATAATCTGCACTATTCAAATTCATCCTTTTATACAGTGAATCACATAATTTTTGAAAAGAAAGATTAACTGGATACTTAACATTGTATTTCGGGGGACAACTATAATGTATGGTGTTTCCGTCATAAATAATGTCACCATTCCAAAAAAAAGAAACTCTAACTTTTGGTTCCCAAGACATTTTGTGTGATAGAAAGGAAGAAACATATATAAATGAAAATGTTGTTTACTGCCATGTTTATGACCTTTTTATAAAAATACAAAACGGAGTTATTTAGTCCGTTTTTATGAAACGTCAAATCAATGCCGACATTATATTTAATCCATGACAAATTCTGCAAAAATAATGCACAAAGCAGATTTTCAAAACGGAATAAATAATTCCGGGTTATTTAAAATGAATTTTTTTTAGTATCTCGGAATTAATAACTCCGGATTTCAAAGATATTTATTAAGAACACGGAATTATTAATTCCGTGTTATTAAAAAATAACAAAAAAATGCACCTTTGAATCCTGTATTCTGACAAGACTATGATGGGTTTTTGGACATAAAACGGAACAAATTGTTCCGTGTTCCAATATTAAAATTTTTTTAACATAACCCGGAATAAATTGTTCCGTGTTCCATATTTTTTTTTAAAAAAAAAATTTAATTCATACCCCGGAATAAATAATTCCGTTTTACGTAATTATTAATTTTTAAATATTACCCGGAATAAATAGTTCCGGGTTAATAATAAATTTAAAACAAACCCCGGAACTTTTAGTTCCGTTTTATAACCCGGACTTTTTTAATCCGTTTTTCCGACTTCTTCACTGTTCACGTCAGTTAACGGGACGTTAACCAAAAATGGTAAAACGGACAAAAAAAGTCCGGGTAGCCTATTTTGGTTGCAAATTAAATCAGTGGCTTATTTTTGTCACTTTTAACTTATTGTGGCTCATTTTAGTCGCCGGTTCCAATTGTAGCATTCTCTAATACAATATCGCACGTGTTTTTTTGGGGGCCTTTTATATGTTTTTTTTTATTAAAAAAAGTAGCTAGCTAGATAGAGAAGATTCAATAGAGTTAACATTATATAATACCATTAACAGAGAATAATGTCTAAAGTAGATTGAAAAAGTGGAGTTTAGAGCAATATAACTTGAAAAAAAAAACGATGATGACAACGATTATGTTAACAAGCTCACAGAAGTGTGAATTTTTTATATCATAGGTATGAAAAAAAGTTTAGTATCCAATTCAATGTTGTTTTTTGGATTTTCTGAAGAACCTTGACAAATCAATAGTACACTGGTTTTGTTCTAAGTCCACAGTTAGATTGTGTGTCCTTAAAGAATTTAATTCCCTCACTATTATCCGAGGTATTGATTAATTATTCTTAGGATAAAATAGAACTCTATTCTATAATATCGGCAATGAAAAATTGTAGAACTTCGTCGAACTCAACAACTTATAATCACACACTGACTGTTATTTGTAGAAGGAGAGAGTTTTTAGTTGGTCAGAATTTCGTTACGCTCCTCAAAATTATTGAATACCCGATGAAGGAAAACACAGGTATTTATAGCCAAACATGCACTCTTTCAAAAGGATGTACTGCTTCGAAAAGTTGCACTGTTTCTGAAACGTTGCATTGGTTCTGGAAATGATGCATCGTTTCTGGAATGTTGCATTGTTTCTGGATTGGTTGCATTGTTCTGGAATGATGCACTGCTTCTTAAACAGTCACAACTTGCATAACAGTTTGTTGGAACATTACATTTGGAGGAAAATCTTGGATGAGTTTTCTGGATTTAAAATATCACTTAAACACTTAAGTTTGAAGAAAAATTTGTCCAAAAACATAATCTCTCAATCATTTGCCGAAGCCGAAGCCGAGCCGAATGACGACTGTGCGAGACTTAGCTTCTTCTTGGCTCACTATCCATACAAAGCAGTACTTTTTAATATAAAGGAATAAAAGTTTCTTTCTCCCACCAATGTGGGAGATTTTTCCTTCTATAAAGTGACTATACACCTCCCTTTGTTCCTACCATTTTCCATTCTTATTTCACCAAAAACCAACACTCAAAACCTTCCGGGCTCCAGCAATGTGTTGAGTTCGTAGCTTTAGATAATTTAAACGTATTTTTGAAACCTTACACAATTCATAAGACATCAGTACTGTACTAGTATTATCGAACGTATACACTCATTTATATCGAAAATACTATATATTATACATGTAAAACATAATCACTTACATGTGTTGTGATAAATTCTCATTGGGATTAAGATTTTTTAAAGAATTTCTCTAATATTAAAAAATATTAGATATATGAGTATGACGAGGAAAATATTATCCAAAATAACAAAATGTTTTCTCATTCATACACATGCATCAATAAATTAAGCTTTAAAAATGTATGGAAAAATTACGCACCATAGATAAAATCAATATTTAATTACCTGGCATGATTATAGTTTAAAATAATTACCTTACATGATTATTTGTTAGTTTTATAACTGTTTTTTATGTGGGCCCTCATATACAAATAATCTACACTAAGTATATAACCAATACTCTCTTTCTGTCTCTCTCTCTCTCTCTAGGGTTTTCAACATTGATTTCTCTTCACTTCACTCAATTTTTTCTGCCGCATTTTCTCACAAAGCTTCCAACTTTTCCAAACTCATTTTCATGGATTTCAATTTTTAGGGGTTTTTTTGTTTGAATAATTGAAAAAAGTTGAATCTTTTTTGTATGTGGGTATGCATTTTATTTGAATGTTTGAGACAAACCTTAATCAATTCGAGCATTCCTTAGCCGTCGATGTAATGTTTCTGCTTCATCTTAATTTTCTGAAAATCTTATAGATAAGAATGTATAATTTGAAAACCAAATATATTAGTGTCAATTTCACAAAATGAATCTTGATGAATTGTTTTCATAATTGGGTATTTGATCCAATTTTAGTAAATTTGGTAATTGTATATAGGTGATGTAATTATATTCTGTCTGTTTTGCGTATACTTTTGCATGTGGGTATGCATTGCATATTTTTTTCATTATATATCTTTATATACATATGAATGTATTGGATGTATGTTTTTTGATGTATAGATGTATATTTTTGTATAATTATATATGTATACAAGTTTGTTATGTGTTGGTGCACATATACATATGCATATACATGTGTATATACGTTAGTTATGTGTTGGTTCATATATACATTATGCATATTCATATGTGTATACATCTGTTCTATGTTTGTATATATACCCATATGCATATCTATATATATGTGTATATATATATATATATATATATATATATGCATTTAATTATTTTGTATCTCTGATTTTTTTTATTCATAAAGTGAATTTGTTTGTATATTTTTATCAGTGCGTTTGTATTTTTGTATATATAGATATTCTGTATATACATGTCCTTAATTGCATATAATTGTATGAACATATGTATTTTGTTGTTTCCATTTTGTATACATATACATTTAATTATTTTATGTATACATGTGTATTCTATATATATGGATTAATTTCATAGAATCCATTAATATTATTATATAAATATGCATATACATATATGGAAAGAGATTATTATGGGAAAATTGGAGAAAATATTGGCTGATTGTTATCCCTTTCCTTATTAATCTCCTTTTTCTCAAATTTTCTCAGTTTCTCTGCTACGCTTAAATGAGCTTTAATGCTCCGTTATGGAAAGAGATTTTTGTGGGAGAAGTTGGAGAAAATAATGGGCATTGATTGCCATCCCTTTCCTTTTTTAGTATAATTCCTCCCTAAATACATGTAACCACTAACTATTGTCTATAGAATGTAAATATTGAAAGTTAGACTAGGAAGTTAGTTAGAAGGAGTCTAAGATGATTATATGTGAAGTTTTGCCAAAAATGTATTAGAAGAAGAAGAAGAAAGTCCATCCTTCTAAGTAGAGCAGTCAAAATGGACTTGACCCTTTAGGCCAGTCCAACCCAGATTTTAGGGTTGGATTGGGCTACGATTTTTTAGCCTATTTAAAACTGGGCTTATACGCCCAACCCAATTAGGCCGCTGGCCCTTGAGGCTTGACCGAGGCTGGGCTGTACCAGCTCGTGGGCCAAAAAAATATTTAATTTAAATTAAAAATATGAAGATTGTGAAAAAAGAAGTAAAAGTTAAGAATAGTACTTACTGAATTAGTCTTAATGTCTTATATAATATTTTACTTATTTAGCGCTAAATATTAATCACCAATTATGAAAGTTTCATTCATGATTGTTATTCAATGTAAAACTTAAAATTTAAAAGAAAATTGTGAACAAAAAGAATTAAAAATATAATTAGTGACTACTGAATAAGTTCTAGCTACTATTTAACATAATATTTTATTCATTTAGCATTAAATCTCAAATACTAAAATTCCTAACCACCAATATAAAGATTGTATCCATCATGAAATGTTAAAACGTTTGCTGCTACTTGAAATTGATTACACGACAACTTTATCCAAATTCAGAGCGATAATATTTTAAAGTGAATTTAAATATTATTTTTTTTTTGTTATAAAGTTTTTTTGATAATGTTTAACTTATTAAATTTGCACATGAATTTAGATGAAGGTGATGTTAATTAATATAATTTTATCAACAAATTCAAATGTATTTTGACGATGTATTGGTGTTGAATATGTTATAAGTTATTATAGAAATATGTACTTTCATATAATCATATGTTAGAAATGTTAACAAATTGACATACCTATAAGTTCAAATATAGATTCAAAAAGAAAATTTTAATTTAAAAAAAATCATTAAAAATAAAAGACTAGCCCGCCCCAACCCGCGACTCTTTTAGGATTGGATTGGGCCATACATTTTAAGGCCCTTTAAAATGAAGGATCGGTCCGTCCTAACCCATCAAATTCTTTGGCCCGCGAGACTTGGACTGGGTTGGCTTGGGCTAACCCTTTTTGACAGCCCTACTTCTAAGCGTCTTTTAATATAAGAGGAAATTTAAAAAAAAAATGACGGTGAAATCGATGTAATATCTAAAAGAAGGAAAATTACAAGAAAACAATAGTGAGCTCCAAAGAAAAAAGTTGTATAGTGATCATTGATGGGAAAATTTAGGCACATCTTATAACTCTTCTACTTGGAATTCTTATCATTTTAGTGACTGCTGTCCATTTAACATTCTTTCAATTTCAGAGAAAGAGGAAATCTTGATGTAATGGAATCTCAAAATTTTTCTTGTTCTAGAAAAGAGGAATTCACTAACTTCTGATTATCATTACCAGAATTTGTAAAACTATTCTTGATTGTCTGGTTTTAGAATTGCCTATTAATTTGCCAAACAAACAGTTACTAATAAACACATAGTAATATATGATAAGATAATGAACCTGGACAATGAGGTGAAGATATTGCTCAAAACCATATTATGAATTAAGAAGTAAACTTGACACAAGCACCGTCAATATCGACCCAAACACATGTATGATGTAACTTGTCCAAAACTAATTTTGATAATGGGTTGATTTGAGTAATGTCCAAGTTAACCTATTTTTTTGATCCATGAAAATATTCAATCTTTCCCACCCAAAGATAAATATTTTTCATTAATTTTAAACAATAAATTATTAATATCTAAATAACGATTATATTTCTTTTCCTAAAGTTGATCTAACTAAGTAATATTAAGTGCATTTTGATGACAGATTCAATTGATTTATGTAATTTCTATCAAATCAAGTTATTTAAAAGAAGAATATATAAACTTTATGTTAACAAAGACGAAGCCATGAGATGAAGTTTATGAGTATGTATATATGTATGTATGTATGTATATATTTCGGGTTAAATAATATTGATGAATAAATCTATATGTTTCGATGGTGAAAAGAGTATATATGCACCCACGAGAAAAATCGGTTCTAGCTAGGGTTAAGGGTAGAATAAACATTTGGCAAGGCAAGCAAAATATCTTAAGGGACTTTGAAAAGTCAGTTTCCCAAAAAATGGAACAAGTCACACTTAAATATATAGGACGAAATAGTCGTTGTGAGGTAGGGGCTATGGGCGGTGAACATCAACTCTCAATTCTACAATTTGATTGATTAATAAATTATTGTTGAAAGTAAATTGCATGGATTCCATTCCATATCATGAGTTGTTTTGATCATCTCCGAAGCTCCATTTATGTCCATACAAACACATAACTCCCAAAAATCCAACTGCTATAGGAGTATAGTCTTTTCCATTCATGTGAAAATATCCTATACCCCATCCCTCTCTCTGATTTCACACGTCTAGTAGTCAGTATTTCTTGAATTAAGGGTGTGTTTGGTAGGAAGGGAAGTGGTTTTGTGGAAATTAAATAATTTTCTTGCTTATTTTATAATATTCGATAAGTAAATAGAAAATATTATCTCAAGAGCATATATATTATCTAATTTAGACAAATACTATAACGCTGAAGATGGAGTGAGCGGGGGATGGAAGGGATGAGTGGTGGGGGTGAGTTTTGGGTCAGGGTGGGGTGTGGGGAGTGGAGGATGGTGGGTGGAGGGGATGAGTGGTGGGGGTGCATTTGGGGCTGGGGGTCTAGGGGTTGGGGGCGGTGGCGGATAGGGGCGTCGCACCAATGGATGGAGGAGACAATTAGCATGAAATGTCATTTATGGAACTTGTTTCTCTGATTCTACTAGAGTAGCATTTTCTTGATTTTAAAGATATTTGTTTTTTTTAGAAAAATATTTAATAAAATTAGAAATTCGTGTACCAAACACACCCTAAATCTTTCATTCTAATTAGGGGTGTGCATCGGTCGGTTCGGTTCAGTTTTATATATTATTGGTTCGGTTTAACGATTTTCGATTTGTAAACACGCTAAACCGATAACCAAACCAATAAGATATTCGTTATCGGTTTAACCGATAAGAAAATACTCCCCTAATATTTTTTACTTTCTCTTATTAACTTAACGTATTAAGTCTATACAAATTATAAGAACTAAGACAACAACTATAAAATACAAAAAGACAATAAGGTATGTATTTAAAATCTAAAGCCACTATTATACAATTACGAATAAAAATATAATTTTAATATAATTTTATTGGTTTATCGGTTTAACCGTTAACTAAAACCTTAAAATCGAAAACCGAACCAATAGCCTAATAAAAAAATTTACAAAACCGTTAAAAAACCGTTAACCCAATAACCCGATACCAATAAACCAATAATATTTTTATCGATTCGGTTTATCTGTTAAACCGATTTTTGCACACCCCTAATTCTAATAGACACCACCATGACAACATAAATTGAGAAAATGTCAAAATCTTGTCCATCTTTTAACTGCATGTATATGGAGAATTATGAAGAAAAGGAATTGCTACTTGCAAGTTGCAATAATAAATTGAAATGCGTATATCTATGACTAATTAGGAATTGGTATTTATTTGATGGGGAAATGACACTGTTTTGGATTTTGGTTCTGTACATTGAATTTCTTTTTGGGAGGATATGTCACGTGGTATCTTTGGTTGTTAAAAGGACATTTAGAATAGACTTTGATGTATTTTAAATATTTTTTTGTTAATTTAATTTGCCTTTTAGCAAGGCAGCTAACTAATTGGTCTGACAATTAAGCTTTTAATTTGGATGATGCCGTTATTGTATGGGGTAAAATCAGACTAATCAGGAAAGGGAAAATACATAAAATCACCCTTAAACTTATAGCCACAATTTACTTTAGCACTTTAACTTTACACACATTTAAATACCCCCTTAGACAACTTTCAAGTGAATTAAATACCCCCCTTAATATCTGACGTGACAAAAATAAAATTAAAAAAATGTAGAGCGCGTTTTTTTTTTAAAAAAAAGATGATCCCACTAATTTAATTATTATATAATAAAAATAAAAGCAACCCTAGCCTACCCTTTTCATCTTCTTCAAACCCCCCCGCCCTCCCTCCCTTCTTCTTCGACCCCCCCCCCCTCCTCCCTTTTTTTTTCTACGAACTCTCACCCCCTTCCTTCTTATTCGAACCATCTCTCTTCTCTTTCTTCTTTTTCGACCCCCTACAATCACCTAAAGGAAAAACTTCATCTTGCTTCAAGAAATCTTCATTCTAGTTTCTAAATATGCAATTTAGAATACCCACTTTTTTTTAAAAAAAATAAAATAAATGCTATGAAAAGAGAAATTAGAAGCAGTAATCGGAAGGGAAGAAGATGATAGAGGTTAATGAAAGAAGAAAAATTGAAAAAAAATTAGTTGATGATAAATTCTTGAATAAGTACTTACCTAAAGGTGCAATCTCAAAATCACACTGCGAGGAATTAATCAATTTTTTGGTTGGTTGACGTCAATGAATTTCAGATTCTTGGCAATGAAAAAATCAAAATTAAAGTTGCATGTTCTTGCTTCCATGGGAGAGGGAGAGGAAAAGAAAAAAAAAAATCAAAAATCAAAATTAAAATAATATTTGACCTGGTTCTGATGTGGCTATGATGTGGCACTGATGTGACGCGTGTGTAATGTACTCTCCATTGTGAGAGTGGTATTATGTTTTTGGGGTGGTATTTAATATACTTGAAAGTTATTTATGAAGGTATTTAAATGCCCGTAAAGTTAAAGTGCTAAAGTAAGTTGCGGTGACAAGTTCAAGGGTGATTTTAGATGCTATTCTCATGACATAACCGAATAGAGGAATAGATTAAAAATGACTAAGCATGGAGTGATTCTAGATGCTATTCTCATGACATAACCAATAAGTGTAAACCTAGCCATGAGAGATCCGAATCCAAGATAGTCAGGGTCGATGTGATATCAACGAAGCCCTCTAGCTTTGAAAATACGATGTTGGCCATCAGGAGGTGACTAGACAAGATAAGTTTGAGATAAATTTAGGGGTCTAGCCATTGCAGAAGAGTATGAAGTCTCCGTCAGCCACTGCGAAAAAAGCCCGAGATCTCTGTCAGTCGTAATTATGTAACTGAAGTGAATGTGCGGTTAATGAACTTTAATGAGTGCGAAAGCCACATAAACTGCTCTCAAGGGTTTAGCTATAAGTAGTCGCCTATCTACTCATATTATAAACCATCTGATTTTCACTTTAGCTATACATAATTGTCTATCTACTCATTCTAAACCGTCTATTTTTACTTATTTATCAGCATTATACTGTCACTTTGTATTCTTAAGCTTTGAAGCTCTATAATTCCCATTTTCTGAATAATATTAATAAAATCAAGCTACACAATATAGCCATTGTTCTAACAAAATTTGGTACGAATTCAGATTTTTTCATGGGCAAACAACATAAATTTCAATTGTTTAGTACCTAATTATACTTTATCCCAACACTTTTCAAAATTACATAAAATTCCGAATTTTGTGTCGCGATACATTACTTAGGGTCGCGATATATTACTTAGAGGTCTCGATACATTACTTAGGGGTCGTGATACATTATTTAGGGGTGCGATACATTATTTAGACGGTCCCCTGAAGGTCGCGATACATTACCTATGGTCGAGAAACATTACTAAGCCGGTCCCGTGACGTATCTTCCCGGTTTCGTGATGTATCGCGACTCTAAGTGATGTATCATGACCCTAAGTAAAATTTGAATTTTTTATAATTACTTTGTAGAGATGAAATTTTGAGTAGATAGGGTAAGTTAAGGTGTAATATTATGTAATTTTTCTTTTTTTCATTGAAGCCCACTATATGGATTTTTAGGCCGTGATTTATTCAAATGGGCCGAATGTTTGCAATGCTAGTCCACTAACATTTCAAAAATAACACTACAAAACGGCGGGAAATGCACTATTGCAGTTTACTCTTTCGCGCGAAACGAATTAAATCTAAGCACAAAATCCACATCCTATATAAATAATCATTCACACAATACGCATTTTCTTCACTTCCTTCCAACACCACAAGCACTTTCCATACCATCGGAAGTTCAAAGATGCCAACAATCTCCGTCCGTCGTTCACCACGCGTCTCCGGTGACAGCAAAGTCGCCGCCGATCAAATCGCCGTTAAGAGTGACATCATGTCCACTCCTCAAAAACGGAGATTCAGATCCAGTTCCACTACTGAGGACAGTTTAGTAATTTCAAGTTTAACTCCGTCGCCGATGAAAAGCTCTCCGTGTAAATGGAAATCCCCGCGCCGATGTGTTAATGACAGTCCTAAGAGTCCTCCAAATGTAACTCTACTTCTCGTATATATGTTTACTATAACAAGCATTTTCTAGTGAATTCGTGTTAATTGATCTTATGTTTTTTCGTGGAATTCAGGCGAATCGCGGAGATAAAGCAGTAAATATGAGCAAATCACCAGTGAAAAGGAGATTAGCGGAATGTTTTATAGAGAAGCCTGTGTGGAATCCAAGAGGTGAGGTTTGATTAATTTGTCTAATCGAGGTTGTTTACTGATTAGGTCAGTGTTTGGCAGGAGTTATTTTAATTCGTTTTCAGAGATCTGTGTATTTGTTGGAAAATGTCGAGAATCTCTAGTATTACAATCGACAACTTTGTGGTTTGACAAATTATATCATAGTTCAATTGGAGCAGAATGGATGTATTTTATTCATATAGCATGTCTCGACTACTCAGGGATTTAGGTGTAATAGGGATTTAGGACTTATTCATAATTGAGATGTAATCTATTTTAATTTTGCTAAATTGATAAGGATCTGTGAGTCGAGGGTCTATTGGAAACAACCTCTCTACCTTTGAGGTAGAGGTAAGGTCTGCGTACAGTCTACCCTCCCTACTAGGTATGTTGTTTTTGTTGATAAGGATCTGCACATTATATCTAGTGGCATGCGACTTTTTGATGTCAAGATATGCTAATTGCCGTCTCTATAATAGATATGGAGCAGTTAAATGCAGTGAAAGAGGCATTGCATGTGTCTAGGGCCCCGACAAATCTTGTGTGTCGAGAAGTTGAGAACAATAGAATTCTGGAGTTCTGTAAGCAAGCTGTGGAACAAGAGAAAGCTGGAAGTTTGTATATCTGCGGTTGCCCAGGGACGGGAAAGTCTCTGTCAATGGAGAAAGTTAACAAGGTCCTCGTTAATTGGGCAGAAGAGGTATAGCTTGTTGCTTGGTATGCTCCAATTAGCTTCCAAAGATGCATATCAAACTACTCTGAAGATCATTGCTGACCATCTCTTTTTTTGAGCATTGCAGTCTGGTTTTCAGGCTCCAGATACATTATCCCTCAACTGCAGTTCTCTGTCAAACACATCTGACATTTTTGGCAAGGTACATTGCTATTATACTGATTCAGCTGCTAAATAACGAGTCTGCATGCTTACGCCTTTGTAACGATTGCAGATTCTTGATAAAATTCAACAAAGGAGAAAGCTAAATAGTTGCACATCACCGTTGCAGTATCTTCAGAAAATGTTTTCTGAGAAGCAGAAGTCAGCAGTCACGAAGATGCTGTGAGTCTGCTTCTAGATGTTCTAGTAATCTTTTTTGCCTTCCAAGATTCCATTGTATTTCAAGGGAAACCATTGATGCGTAAAATGATTACTTGAAGAAGCATTTATAGTGCTTGTTATATTTTTTAATCAAAATTCTCTGCTTAACAATGTAATGCATTGAACAGGTTAATAGTTGCTGATGAGTTGGATTATTTGATTACAAAAGACAGAGCTGTGCTTCATGAGTTGTTCATGCTAACAACGCTTCCTTTCTCCAGATTTATTCTGATAGGTACTGGAGCTTTTGACTCGGACATCAAAATTTCTTGGTCTAATCATTTGATGTTTTTCTACTACGATTAGTTTTGGTATTGCCAAAAAAGAAGCTATTATTCTGCTAATGATTGCTCCTAATTGAGACTCTGCTTTGACAGGAATTGCTAATGCAATAGACCTAGCAGATAAATTTCTTCCAAAGCTGCAAGCCTTGAACTGTGAGTATTTTCCTTTCTGTGGCACAAAACACCTATTTGCCATTAACCTCTTAATGCACCTTATGCTAGACTACTTATTGTATGTAGAACAGTATTTAATCTGACTTCTGCTTTATTTTTCAGGCAAGCCATCAGTTGTAACATTTCGTGCCTATTCTAAGGAGCAGATCATCTCCATTCTTCACCAAAGATTAAAGGTGACTCCATGGCTTCTACTCTCTTTTTATTCCTGTGAGAAAAATTCGATAGTTCTTCCAAATGGATATATTTGTTTCTTTTTATTTAATGCGAGTATCATTATATCGTGAATGGTTATGGGCTCAGGATATGAGTAACAAGTTCAATGACTGATGTCATGAATATTTTAAGTCTGAACTCAAGTGCTTCTAGTGATAACTGATAAGTAACTGATGCTTTGTTATGGAACCAACTGATTCTAATGCGGGAACCTAGAAAGCATTATAAATACTCCACTTAATTTGCATACTTCTACAGTAACTTATCTGTTTCCTTTTTGTCTAAGAGTTTAATAGAAAATGTGGAGACTTCCGATGATATTTACAGCCTGTTGTGTGTTATCTGCATAAAGCACGGTGCAAATCATTTCTTATGGTTAACAGAGTTTGTTTTGTAATTTGACTTCTGAACAGGCATTTCCTT
This sequence comes from Capsicum rhomboideum, assembly GCA_031232105.1. Taxonomy (NCBI): domain Eukaryota; kingdom Viridiplantae; phylum Streptophyta; class Magnoliopsida; order Solanales; family Solanaceae; genus Capsicum; species Capsicum rhomboideum. The sequence continues at coordinate 3,031,174 of CP124713.1, read as the reverse complement.
ACACAGTCTTCCAGCCTCAAGCGTTGGAACTATGTGCAAGGGTAGGTACATTAACATCTGCATTTCTTAGTTTTATTTCTGCACTTCCGATATATGCGGTAAGACTATCCTAGTGACACATTTACCCATTGCTACTTCAAACTACTAATCCAAGATTTATTTACTTCACGGTAATCCACAGTTCCTAATATAAGTGCTTCTGGTATGGCAGAAAGTTGCTTCTGCGTCCGGAGATATGAGGAAGGCTCTATGGATATGCAGGTTTGTGAATATTGCTGCAAGTTTGGCTGACAACAATTTGAGAAAGTTTCCTGAATTCATATAGATTGTGCCCTAACTACTTTGTAATTTAATTTGAGATGGCATTCTAGTCATAGAGTGCATGACTGATAGAGTGAGTTATTGGCAAAAAAAGAAAGGCATAAGAAGATTAAATTTTCTTGCTAATTTATTGAAGTATTGTTAGCAGATAATTATGTAACTTTTTCCACAACTGATGCTTAAGTTCTTCGTTGAGCACGTGAGAGTCTTAATCTTAGATCATGTATTTTTTCAAGAGCATGTTGTGCAGCTTTCCCTTCATTATAAGTAAATGTTTTCCTTTCATCGTTGTTTCAGGAGTGCAATTGAGATGTTAGAATCTGAAATAAGAGATACTATCAACAGTCTTGATTTACCATCATTACACGGTGGACTTTCTGATCAACAGAGGGATGGTGCTTGTGATAAATCACTTATACACGAAAGCAATGTTGTGAGTATTAACGTCATTTTCACTTGTTAATGGTTTTGAGTTTGTAAACTATTGATTATGGAGGATCTATAGTTGAGAGGGTTGGTCTGGTTTCCATAGCCAAGTCATAGTATTGGTTCCTTAATCTCCGATAAGAACTTACCTGTAGTTTCATGAATTATGTATCCTCATTTGCCTTTTCTTTATACACAGCATGTTGTGTTTTGTTAAAAGATGGAACTCTTAAACAGGTTAGGGTTGATCATGTGGCTATTGCTTTGTCCAAGGCATATAGATCGCCAGTGGTGGATACTATACAATCACTTCCACAACATCAACAGGTAAATGTTCCTGAGTTTCTTGACATAAGAAGATAGCTAAAGTTCATTTGGTTTCATTTTCTAGTAAGTTTCTAGTTACAAGAGAATCTTGACCCTCCCCCAAAGAAGAAAAGCAGAAAATAAAAAGCAAAGAACGAAATAGGAAAGCTATTGGATTATGATTGAAGTATCCAAATATTTGTGGTGTATTGGCAGCATTGCATGCAAGAGCTAGATTCAAGTTGATTTTTATGGGATGTCTTTACTCTTTTGCCAAAAGATCGTCATCACAGAATGTAGGACTTTAGTGATTTTGCACATCTATTAACGCTCAATAAAAAGTGCTCAATGGATCCACTTCTTTATGACGTTCTTATAGATTGTTTTTATATGGGCATTTTAAAATCTCATGGCTGCACTGCAGATTATACTTTGCTCTGCTGTCAAGCTATTCAGGGGGAAGAAGAAGGATGCCACTATAGGCGAGGTAATTTCTATTTGTAACTATAACGGTGAGATCTAAGTATCATAAGGAGAAACAAGACCTGAAACAATTTGTAATCCATTGCAGCTGAACATCTCCTACCTTGCTGTCTGTAAATCTACTGCAATACCACCAGTTGGAATCATGGAGCTATCAAGCATGTGTAGAGTGCTAGGAGACCAGGTATAGTGTTTAATAAATGCCATGGTACTCCATTTCGGTCTACTTTTCCCTTTCTCAATCATGAGTGCTCTATTAAAGAATGGGAAGAAGCATAACTCAAGGTGCACGTAAAAATGCAGGGGATTTTAAAAGTGGGGAAGGCTCGAGAAGAAAAATTATGTAGAGTAACTCTAAAGATTGATGAAGCAGACGTCACCTTTGCATTGCAGGTACAGATTTATTTCTTTCCTCTTCTTTTTGATCTGGTTTTTTGGACCATGTATTGATGCCACTAATATATGACACTAATTTTGGATCAGGGAATACGCTTCTTTCGAAATTGTCTTCAACAATCGTGATGATCGTCTTAGTCTATTATTTATTCTGTTGCTAAAACAAATTGCCAATTTATGGTCCAGACGTGAAGGTAAGTTTTATTTATCCTTGTATTTTAGGTTGGCGCTATTGGAACTGGATGTATGTTAAGGCTCATTGTTGTGTGTGAAAACAGGAACCAAACATCGTCAAAGTGGCTATGACTTATGGATGAATGGAACAGAAACATGTGGGTTTTCCATTAAATATTGTAATTTCCTTGTGGCTCACTTGTCATACTTCTCAAAGAGTAAAATACAGTACATTATAGTAAGAGAAACGGCAACTAAGAGAGTTGTGGAAATATACAACATCGAATATCTTTCAAGAATTTCTGGAAGCAAATTGACATGGAAACTTTATGGTATTATTTACCAGATGCTGATTCTCATTTTCAAGAATCGATGGAAAAAGAAAATATTAGAACTGTTACTATATAATTTTTGCTGATTTTATTGAAAGAATTCAAATAAGGTGGAAGAGTGAGTAACTTTAGCCTGAGCTTCCATTATCTTATAAATCCCAACACTCTTTGTCCCTAGGTTCCATGTTAAACTCAGCTTATGAACGTACTGCCAGTAGGTAGGGGAGCTACGGTGATATTTTGTGGTGAAGTGGTTCATCTTCTGATTAGTCACAAAAGGAGAAAAGGAGAATTATTGAGCCTTAAGCTTTTGAGTATCTATGCAAGTATAAAAATTTACTGGACTGATCATTGCCATCACCCAAGCAAATATAAAGCAACCATTGGTCTTTCTAGCTTAAAATGTCATTTGAACTCAAACCATAACTCAAGATCATTACTAAGGAAACTATGCAACTTGAAAATCTTGCAGATCAGAGAAACTTGATTCTCGTTATGGTTCATATGAACCTAAAAGCTATACTTCACACTGATTGTCAATTTAAAAGGTTAGGCAAATAAGCATAGAGATATCCAAATGCAACAATCAAAGCCAAATGAGGAGCAAAATGCCCAAGGGATAGCTCAAAAGAAGGATCTAATACTTCAGTGCATGAAACATCTGAACGATAGCCAACCAAAATGGAAATTGTTCAAAAGTATCCTAATAGACACGCAAAATAGCATTCATCATAGCTAGTACCAAATCTTTAGGACCTGATAGATAACAATCAAACAGGTTGATGATTAAACAACTCAATCAAACAATCCACCAACAAAGTCACCCTCATCCTCTTCAGGTTCTTCTTCCTTTTCCGCCTTGGGAGGAGCTGCTTTAGCACTAGCAGCAGGAGCAGCTGCAACTGGAGCAGCAATAGCAGCAAACTTGCTCGGGTCCTGCAAGTTCAAAAATTTTGTTCAGATAATTTCAAGAAGAACGGGTTAATTAATTAATGTCATTTCAAGAATTGCAGTTAGAACTAACCTTCAAGTACTCTTTCACTTTTTCAGCCTGTGGGTATGAGTATTCTGTTGCTATGGCAAATGACAGAACATTCTTGTACGCGTTGATGAATATGTGAGGAATAGCAGCAAGGGTAGGATAATCAAGAATCATGGAGAGACCAACAACATTTGTCAGTCCAGCAGCAAACCTAGCGACAAGATCATCATCTGTGAGTTCAAGAACCTCAGGACTGAAAACTGAGCCATTGTCATAGACAGACTGGACTATCAGGCCATAAGAGAATGGCTTAATGAGCAACTTAGACAGAAGGGCAGACTCAGATGATCCCACTTTTTCGCCCTTCTTAATAATCTCCACAGGGGTGATGATCTCAACTGTGCCTTTGTTGATCTTTGTTGGGATATTTAGTACCTAAAATTCACTGGAATGTGAGATTATATATAACAACAAAAGCATAAGCAGCTTAATTATCAAATCTTGAAAGAACTGAACCTGAAAGAAACTGGTCTGGGAAGGATCAAGTCCAGTGTTTCCAGGAGGAACAACCACATCAATTGGAGCAACTAGGCCAACGCGAGCAGGTGCTCCAACCTTTTCGATCACATGTTAAAGTTAGAATTCTCATACTTCAGATAAACTCAAAAACACCAAGTAAGGATTGGTAAACTCAGATCAGAATGATTTATCAGTGCGCGTTTTTAAAGGGGAAAAGAAACAAATTGATCAAAGCAAAAAGCTAGCTAGCTATAGTATTTAGTCTCTTCTACACCTCCACTGATAATATAGCAAAGAGTTTTTTTTTTAACCAGCAAACCAAAAAGATTAATGTTATTGATACAGAAAGGAACAAAAATGGAAAACAAATAAGCAAGACATGGACACAATTTACATTATATATATACCTTGTACTTGGAAACTTCATCACTGACTTCTTTCAAATCTCCTTTGGTGAAAATTAGTCCCACGTTACCCTGTTACAATATTACATATGGGGTTAATGCAAATGCTATTGTTGACCAATTAAATCAACTACACATCAATCCCAAACTAGCTAGTTGAATTAATAAGATAAATTCTCTAACTATTCTTCTCTATTTGTAGCTCACATTGGGTCATACATTATGCAATTGAAACTTCAAAATTAAATATTTGAGTTTCTGAAGTTGTGGTTTTTGAAATTTGAAGTTATGTTTGGACATTGCATTTTACTTGAAAAAAGTGTGAAGTTTTGTTAGTAAAAGTCACGAAAACCAAAAAGTTGAATCTCAATTAGTTTTCAAGAACTTGAAAATCTTTGAAGATTTCATCAAATTTTACAATCAAACAGATATTTAAAGATAATTTTTCAAAATTTATAGTCAAAGCTTAGACTCATTTTCTGTTCCAATATCAGAAGTGACAGATAACGAAGGTATAGTACAACAACAATAAAATAAACTTGACAAATTCCAGCTATAGTCCCTGCACCCCTTACCTCTTAGGGAAAAAACAGTACCTATTTCTTTGGTCCCAAGAAACCAAAATACAGTAACAGTGATCAAAAAAGGAATGGGAGAAAAAATGGATCACCCCTCTGACATATAAGAAAATCCCAGAATCATTATTACTAGTAGTATTAAACCAGAGATTTGATTCTCAAAAATAGGAAATAAATAGTACTTACATTTTAATATAAATTTCTAGTGTGACTTTTAACATCCATTTCCATTTTCCAACAATTATTTTGACATAAAAAGGTTACAGTGCACAAGCACAACTACACACAAAGAGCACTATTAAACCAAAAAAAAAATAGGAAACAGTACCGATTTCTTGTCCTAAGGAATCAATAAAAACAAAATACAAAGACCTCAAAAGATAATCTAGGGTGTATTCCGCATGGAGGAAAAATATTTTCAGATTTTTTATGTTTGAATTGGTTAAAATTTTTGAAAAATATTTTCTCTAGGAAAATATAAGTTCCTAAAAAATGAGTAAAACAATTTACTTAATGAAAGTAGAAAAAATAAGCTTCAAAACGAATAAAATAATTTTCTTAATAAAAGTACTCCAAAATGATGCAAATGATTTCCTTTATGGAAGTAGAAAAAACAAACTCAAATGAGCAAAATGATTTCCTTAATGGATTGTGTCCTCCCGAACGTCCAACATACGGTCAAAAGCTCAAAACATTTTTATCCCCACCCCCGTAAGCCCTCATCTCCACCACCCTTTCCGTAATATTTTTCTAGATTATATCCAAATAATCTTAGGTTAATTTTTTTTTCATGCTTAACAAACACAAAAAACATAAGTAAAAACCCATTTATTTTCATGGAAACACTTTCCTTCATGGCGAACACACCCCAAATCCCACATATTTTCTCGAAAACCATACAAAACTAGCAGCAACAAATCAGTAGCAACACAATATTTCCATGATCAAAAATGGGAAAAAATGATTATCAATATTAATGAAGATTCAAGCTGAAAAACAAACCACAGGACATTCAGTGAGAGCGAGAAACGCATTATTTCCGGTCTGCTCAGCATGATATTTTTCTAGATTCTATCTAAATAATTTTAGGAAAATATTTTTTGCTTGCTTGATGAACACAAAAAAATAAGTAAAAACCCATTTATTTTCATGGAAACAGTTTCCTTCTTACCAAACACACCCATAACCCACATATTTTCTCAAAAACCAAACAAAACTATCGGCAACAAATCACTAACAATACAATATTTCTATTATCAATAATGGAAAAAATAAGCATCAATATAACGAAGAAAAAGCTCAAAAAAAAACAAACCACAAGGCATTCAACGAGGGCAAGAAACGCATAATATTTTCCAGAGAAAACATTTCCCATGGAAACCACTTACCTCGTACCGAACACACCTCTAATCCCACGGATTATCTCAAAAACCAACAAATCAGTAACGATACAATATTACTATAATCAAAAATGAAAAAAATGAGCAGCAATTTAATGAAGATTCAAGCTAAAAAAACAAACCACAAGGCATTCAACGAGTGCGAGAAACGCATTATTTCCAGTTTTCTCAGCATGAATCCTTATAGATCTCTTCATCATAGTATTTTTACCCATCAAAACAACAGAGTCACCACGTAAACCTTTACGTATCATTTGTAGCTGATTAGAACCCACATTATCTGCACCCACAATAAGGATCTGTTGATATGTATCCAAAAGTTTGCATAGCTTTTTGTCATAGTTAACCTTTTTCTCTGCTTTTGTTATTTTCACTGCCATTTTTTCTTTGGTTTTTTGGAAGAAGATGAGAGAAAAATGGTGAGAGAATTTGGAGTTTTTTTTGTTCAATGGGAAGTGTAAGGTGAATATATATGGAAAGGTGGTCAGTTTTTTTTGCAGGTTACAGGGAGACTGGTGCGTGCTTTTGTACGTAAAGGGATATACGTCTACAGAAAGAAAATGGAATAATTACTGAACGGGGAATTTTAAGTTTGGAAATTTTAGGGAAAGGACTTTCGTGAGATATTTGAAACTTTGGAAATGATATTTTGATTTCAGTAATTAGTTTAATTTCTTTATATTCCTCTTTTCCTTTTTAGTTATCACGTTTTACTTTTTAAGAATCAATTTAATTAATTTTTAAAGCTAAATTAGATTAGATCAGATCATTTTTTTACAACAACAATATACCCAGTGTAATACCACGAAGTGCGGTCTAGGGAGGGTACCTCAGAGGTGAGGTTGAGAGGCTGTTTCCGACAAACCCCCGACTCAAGACAAAACAATCTAGAAAAATGACGTTATATACAAGCAAGAAACAATAGAAATTATTGTCTAGATATTCAAAAACTACACAAAAAGAACTATAAATTGTAATTTTTCTCATCTCAATATGATGAAAAACTACATTTTAAAACTCTTAAAAAGCAAAACGTAACAACTAAAAATGAACGAAGGAAGTGTTAAACAATTTCAGCTACTTAAAAGATAACTATGAGTAATTAGTTAATATTTTGGGTGCCGGGAGAGGAGTACATTGTTAATGTTCTATATATACCAAAGATAATTCTATTCTCTTAAATCGAATTCAAAAACTCTAATTAATATGAACATATATTTTTATTAACCTGACAAATAAGACAGATTATTTGGTACAATATGTTAAAATACATTGATAGTTATTTAAGAGTGTTTTCTTTCATTTTATTTTAGAAGTTTATTCATATGAAATTGAGAAAAAAATAAGTTAGATTATTAAGAAAAATAACTTTCATGGACGAAAAAGTTAACAAACTTTCTAACTGCAAATGCTGGAAAGCTGAGGGTCAGGAGATTTTTGTGGATGTATGAGGTGACGTGGAGCAATTTTTATGGGGGTTATGGTTTGCTTGACCTGATCAAATGGTTTTCCTTCTCTCTCGTTAATTTGTTTTCAATTTCTTTTATTTGAAACGGGGTTTACATTTTATTCATAATTGAATCGTGAATTTTTATATTTATATTAATGTTTTATATTAAAATATTAAATTTGATCGAAAATGTAGCCCAAAAGCTATATTGCTTGGCCACTAGAAAAGATGAAGTTCTTTGTGGTTTATCAACCACCTAAATTTTATACTCCCTCCGTTTAAAAAAAAATGACCTAGTTTGACTTGACACAGAGTTTAAGAAAATAAAGAAGACTTTTGAATCTTGTGGTCCTAATTTAAAGTTATGGTAAATGTACCAAAATACCCTTTAATCTTGTGGTTTTAAACATGCCATGTGGAAAGTTGGAATTAAAATATTATCAAAAAAAAAAAGAATCATTCTTTTTTAAATGGATTAAAAAGAAAAATAGATTATTCTTTTTAAAACGGAGGAAATACTACAAAACAAATTAAATTAAGCGCACGATATAATGATTTCTTTTTGGTCATCAATGAGTTTTTTTCATTTCAGTTTTTCCAGAATAAAATGAATATCTCTTTTGATGAAAGGAAAAGACAAGGATATTAAATTCACCTGCTGCATTACTAATTTACTTGTCAAAATTGGCTGTTTGCCTTTGTAGCTTTTTGACAACATGACAATTTTAATCATCTGTTTAGCTGATAGTATTATTTTTCCACCAAATATCTTAATTCTTAACTAGTTATAACAGTATCCCTTGAATATCAGTGGTTAAATTAGAAGCATTTTATTTATTATGGAAAACAATTTTGCTATAGATAAATATTTATAAAGTGATGGATATACATAAACTTGTTTTTTTGGTATGGTACAAGTGATGGTTTATCTTGAGCACGCATAAAAGACAAATACTAGTACTAGCTTCTCCTATTCATGCGCATTTTCAGCTAAGCTGTAGTATTTGTTTCTTTCATGTTCTCTGTAATTAATTTTACATATCTGTTGATTTTTTTTTAAGGGAAAATACATAAAAACCCCTCTAAACTTGTCCGCTCAACTCACTTTAGCATTTTAATTTTATAAATATTTAAATACCCCCCTAAACAATTTTGAAGTGAATTAAATTCCACCCTGAAAGTATAACACCAGATTCATAGGGTGAGGTGTATTACACGTGCGTGCCACATCAGCTACATGTCAGCAACGTATGTGCCACATCAGCAATTTATTTAAAAATTAATTTTTTACTTATTTCTTTTCATACTTTTTTTTATTTTTATTATTCCTTTTTTTAACACTAATTAATTTTTAAAACCCCACATGACTTTATTTCCTTTTACACCCATGTAAACAAGAACATCAAAATTACCATCACCAAAAATCTGTATATTTTTCTAAATATTTACTTAATAGATTGTTCAAATTTTCATTGGGTATTGCAATAAGTTTCTTTCTTTAATATTATTTAAAAAGAAATATTTGTTGGTTGTTGAAGGGAAAAAAAAGAAGAATTGACCACACTGAAAATGGTGAGAGAATGAAGAAGAAAGGAATGAAAGGGTTGGGGGTGGTGGGGGGTGAAGAAGACAAAGAAATAGGAAGGTGGGTTGAAAATTAAAGGGTGGTGTTCATTTATTAATTTTTTTAAAAGTAATTAATCAGAATTAATGAAGATAGCCCCACATTTTCAGTTTTGGATTATTAAACGCGCTTTTTTTTCTTTTATATTTAATTTTTTATCCACGTCAGCTTTAGGGTGGAATTTAATTCACTCCAAAGTTGTTTAGGGGGTATTTAAATGTTCGTAAAGTTAAAGTGCTAAAGTAAGTTGAACGTACATGTTTAGGTTTTGTTTTTTTTAATGTATTTTCTTTTTTTTAACCTCGTGAAACTTCGCAATTGTTATTCTTCGAATGCACAATGAATAAACTCGTATTTGTATAGTAACTTATAAATCACATAAAAAATATAAATAGCATTAAGCAGATAGATGTGACAAGCTCAACTAAGGATCCGTTTGACCATAGATTTTTCAAGTATAATTTGGGAATTTTTTTTACAATTTGCAATTATTTGACAAATTTTTTATTTTCAAATACTAAAAAAATTAGTATTTGGACCAAATTTCATTTTTTGGGAACTTTCAAAAGTTTAAATTTTACATCAAATTTTTATCTTTTATAAAAACATCGATTATTTATTAATAAGTTATCAATTTCAGATGAGAGGAACAATATTCGTGCTTCACTACTTTTTATTTGCTGCAACGAAGATTCAACTGACTTGTTGCGGAAGTTATGAATCTTGTTATGTCGACGTTTCTATCTTGCTATCTATATATAAGTGGATATTGTATTAGTATCGTGACTGTTTTACACAAATATAATCTAAAAATATATTTTCTCAGCAGACGTGTGCATATACATAACAATATAGCGTATATAAATGAAATTTTAGTATACTTGATTTTCTTCTGTTTCTCAACTTCTAAGAAAATATTAGGCATGTATCTTATTTTTGATAATACAAACTTATGGTTATAAATCATATTTCTTAAATAAGTGAAATATGTTTTCTAAATACTATGGCCAAATGCATGGTAAAATTTCACCCAAATCTTCACTCAAATATGACTTGCAAAAAATATTTGAAAATCTATAGTCAAACCTAGCTAAGACGACGTTGGCAAGGGAAATCGATTTTTGACTTCACCCACCTGCTACATTAATTCAGTCGCCCTTACTAAATATATCTGTTGAATTTTAGTAAGGGAAAAGGGTCAAAAATACCCTTCTACTTTGATAAATTGGTTAAATTTGCCCCTCGTTATACTATTGGGCTAAATATACCTCTACTGTTATACTATAGGGCCAAATATACCCCTGTCATTAACAAAGTTATCAAAAATACCCCTTTTTTTAACATTTCTCCATCATGGCAAGGTGTGAGCCACGTGGTGTGACATTTGGGTGAGATGGATGCCACGTGGCATGCCACCTCAGCATCAGATTTTTTTCCTTCTTCATTTTAATTTTTTTGCTTCAAATTTTAGTACTTAGTTATTTATTTTATCAATTTTTTTAAACAATTAAAATATGTGAGTATTTAACACACAAAAAAAGACTAATTACTGATCGCTAATCACTATCACTAGTAGTAAAACATCTATGGCAGTATCAACTTTTTCTCTCATTTCGCTAACCTTAAACCCCCATTTTTCCGGCACCTCTTCGCCGAACTTTTCAAAATCCACCGCCTTCTCCGGAAACTCAGTTCCCAAACTTGCCGCTTTTGCTCTTTACAGCTCGACATGTGGCATATCTTTTCCTTCCGCCGCCTTTAGTGGTGGTTCTCTTCCGTTTGGTAAGGAAAGTTCGACGTTTATTATCAATGACGGTTATTTTATTTTAAATAAATAAAATATGTGAGTATTTAATTTATCAATTTTTGTAAATAATTAATAAAAATTGAAGCAAAAAGTTTAAAAGGAAAAAAAAAATTATATGCTGAGGTGGCATCCGCCTGACCCAAATGTCATACCACGTGACTTTCACCTTGCCATAATGGAGAAATGTTAAAAAGAGGGGTATTTTTGATAACTTTGCTAATGACAGGGGTATATTTGACCCTATAGTATAACACCAGGGGTATATTTGACCCAATAGTATAACGAGGGGAAAATTTAGCCAATTTATCAAAGTAGAGGGGTATTTTTGACCCTTTTCCCTTCTAGTAATGCAAAATCTATCTTTTTAATACTTCTTGAGAAAAAAAAAAAGAAGAGAGGCACTGACTGTATGCACTGTGAGTTGCATTTTTTGTTGTTGTTGGGCCTATGTTTCTGATTGGATTTCAATACGTTCATTTCCTAAGCTAATTGGGCCTTAGATTTGAGCTTCTTGTTTATTTGTGTAAGTAGTAACTACTGGTACTGATTCTACTCATTTTAACAAATACTTTCCACTTTTGTATAGCATGTTTGTAGAGAAAATTGAGTGTAGGGTAAAAACGAAAAAGTGGTTGCAATTTTGTTAAATCATGGTTGTTTTGACTTTGATTTTTATGGTATGCTAAGTCGATAACTATAGTTTGTTCGGTTTTGATGTATATGATACGTAAGTTGATAACCACAGTTTATTCAATTTTGATTTAGGCTATACTGCAAGTCAAAAATCACGATATGTTCCACATCAATTTGTTTACTATGATAAATCGATTACCATGAGTTGTTTAGCTTTAAATTATATATAGTGGAGAATTATGACTTCGACAGTCGTAAGATGATCACAATTGGGATCCAAACTTATAACTTCAATTAACTTTTGAAGCCGTTTATAATTATATTAAAATTTCCTTTATTGTTGGAATGATTCAATAATTTATATATAATAAAAAATTAATTTTATTCTACTTATATAATATAATTTTTTTACGAAAGAAATTTGACTAAACATCTTTCCTCATACTAGCTCCACCCATGAAGTAACACTTTTTTTTTGATAAAGATAACTCTATTATTCAATCTCCAAAAGGACAAATGCCAGGTCTGGATTTTTTGATAAAGATAACTCTATTATTCAATCTCCAAAAGGACAAATGCCAGGTCATTCCAGACAAAAACAGCACTGAAGATGCAACAGCTTACCTTCTTGGTGACTTTTAAATTACGTAAAATGCAATCGATTCATGTATTAAATTATAAGTGCATGTCATGTTTCTTAAGCTTTGAACGACACCAACAAGGATTATATAAATCGGCAAGTACTTTTTGATTCTTCATTAGCAATGTGAGGTTTGAATAATAGGTATAAAGTCAGTTTTATTAGGAAGTATTTTACTTGATTTGAGAGTTTTATGTGTAAATTCAAATTTAATTGCCGTCAATATTAATATGGAACACCAAGGGGATAATCAAAGAAAACAATAAGGTCTTGCCACGTGGTTGAAACTATCGACTACCTATATTTATTGAGACGCATCTTTGTGCTCCTCTAAGGTCACTGTTTCAAGTAAAATTTAGGAGCCGTGTATTAATGAAAGTCCATATACTATTGAACTAATTCAATTGCTGTAGTTAAATTTCTAAGCCATTCTTTTTTGGCGCAATTTCTAATTGAGGGTTCAATTTCAAGGTCTGTGACTATAATCTGATCATCAAATTATGGCAACAACTAAGGTCTACGTAGTGTAAGTGATCGCCTCCTTATTGAATTGAATGAATTTGCCTTCTCTGTGTTTATGGATCTTTTGTTTTCTTAATTTGACTACAACAACAACAAACCCGATGTAATCCCACAAGTGGAGTCTCGGGAGGGTAATATGTACGCATACCTTACTTGGTTTTCTTAATTTGAATGGTAGGTATTACTCACTTTATGGCCATGTGGAGACTATGGCCCGAGAAATACAACGCGGAGTCAATTCGGTTATGGGCGTCGAAGCAACACTTTGGCAGGTAATCGCTAGAGCTCAGTCTTGGGAGAGTTATTAGCATTGAAGTTTCTGCTTTAGCTTTATGGTTTTCAATTTTTACTTGGATTTTAAGTTATATAACTGACTCTGCAAAAATAGATTCATTATTAGAGTAGTTTATGGGTTGTTTACGGAGTAGTTTTTTTAAAATAATAATAACCGTGGTGTCCGGACTAGCTTACGGGCACCTCGACTAATTCTACGGGACTTCCCACCAGGTAGCGGTAACTCTGTCCATCCAGGCTAGGACAGATGTAGATAGAAAGAAATCACCTAGTATTTTTGTCTTGGCTGGAATTTGAACCTAAGACCTCAGGTTTCTCAACCCACTTTATTGACCATTAAGCTACACCCTTTGGTGCAATTGTTTACAAGATTATTTACCTCATTTTTAATACTATTGATTCATGTCTATTATAGTCATCAATTTTGTGTAATCAGAATGTAGGGGGTTCAATTTTATCTATGCAAGTGGGGTGAAAATAATTTTTCTCTATGTATGTAAAAATTCTTGAATCCCATTGATGGAAGAGGAGCTTTTAGTAGAGTGGAAAAGGTGGTTCAGAAATTACTATAGGTGGCAAGTTTGAATCCTAGGGTGTGCCAGCCTGCCAGGTCTTGCATTTTTTCCGAATTTCCGTGTTAGAATTCCTGGCTCCTATAATTGGCTTTCTATTAAGTTGATGTCCATGGATTTGACCGGTAGATACCTAGGTGCCGGAGACACTTCCTGAGCGGATATTGGAGAAGATGAAGGCTCCTAAAAAGCCTGATGATGTGCCTGAGATCACGCCTGAGCAGCTCTTGGAAGCTGATGGTTTCATCTTTGGTTTCCCTTCTCGTTTTGGTGTGATGGCTGCCCAATTCAAAGCCTTCTTTGATGCCTCCCATGAGATATGGGCAACTCAAGCGTTAGCTGGTAAACCTGCTGGAATCTTTTGGAGTACTGGTTTTCATGGAGGTGGCCAAGAGCTTAGTGCGTGAGTACTTTATCATCCGTTCTTTGCTTTCTTTACTCTGTGCTCATTCCATTCACATATATTAGTTGATCATCAGTACAGATTCTTGACTTGCATTGTATTGAGTTTTTAGGATTACTATCCTGCAAGACTTGAACTGTAGACTGTAGTATAAGGGACTGAAGAATTTCTAGTTTCCTAAGTGCTTCAACATGGTATATGTATGAAGTTAGAGCTCTGCCAGATGATAGTGGTAATTCCAGAATCTTTCATCAATAGCTGTATATACACAGTCGATTAGTGCTTGACGAGATCCATAGAAGTAATTTGAAATTTTTTCTAGTGGCAAGAGGGGATTGAAGCCTAGAATTGTGTAAACCAACCATAGTGGGGAAAGTTCATCGGCTTTGCTGTTATTTCATCGAATAGTTTCCAATTTCCGAAGTCTTACAATAAAAACTAAAGGACTCCACTCTGACACATCAAATACTTTTTGTTCTTACAAGTAATGACACAGTTTGCTTCTCTTCTTCTATCCCTAAAAACACAGTTTGCTCGAGTATCCTTTTGCTCTTCCCTTCAGTTGGGAGTTGAAGTCTTTTTTATGGATTGCAAGGGACGCGGTGGCTTATTCGCAAGACTACCATCCCCCTATTCATTTTGATCTTGATAATGCATAAAAACCAAGGCCACAGCTAAGAACATTAGAAATCAATCACTTGTGTTTCGAGAGCAGGACACGTACTTCATGAAACTGAAATTGCATATAAGATCTAGTTATTATCTCGAGACTGACTTTTGATTCAAATGTATATTTCCAGTTTGCTCAATGCTCCTAAAAAGAACATGCACCATTCTTCTTTCCTGTCTTCCCTTTTTATGTTAGGCTAAAGTATGCAATATTCTTCTATTATTCCAAGACTAAAGCTTCCAATTCAGCATTTGGGATGATAAACACAGCATGGATTGATAAATCATTTAGAGAATACTATGTATTGTCACTATTTTTTGTATACTTGTATCTTCTTTCATCGACACGAATTCTTGTTGGTTGCAGACTAACAGCTGTAACTCAGTTGGCACATCATGGCATGATATTTGTTCCTCTTGGATATACTTTTGGCAAAGGAATGTTTGAGATGGATGAGGTAAAGGGTGGATCTTCCTATGGAGCTGGAACTTATGCTGCAGATGGTTCTCGTCAGCCCACGGAACTGGAACTTCAACAAGCCTTCCATCAGGGCAAATATATTGCTGAAATTACAAAGAAACTCAAGTAATTAGTCACAAAACAAAGAGCAAAAAAAGAAAAGGTTGTCTGTCTTTGCTTATATTCTGTATACAAATGTACATTAATTGTAAAAGCCTTTTAAACTTGTAGAGAAAAGGTTAAATGTACCATCATTATTAGTTGTCTTCCTTTGCTCATATTCTGTTGGCACAGATTGATCCTCTACCCTGTAAATTTGTTAACTGAAATGTTAATTGATCTTCCCTCTTATGTAAAGTTTAATTGCCTGCCATTCAGACTTCTCCAATAGCCTCTGTGGCCTAATGATTCCTTTATCTTATTCTTCTAAAAATTTGTGTATATGGATTATCGTTTGACTTCACATAAAATTTAAGAAGAAAAGGAATTTTTTTTTAAATTTATGTCTAAAACCCTTCTTGTTTATTTATGTGACTATAAATTATTTTATTAATGATAAATAAAGAGTTTAAAATTAAATTATTTTTAATTATAAAAAGATATTTTTGACGAATTAAATTATTTTTTTTTTAATACAGTTGTGAAACAAGTTTTTGTAATTATTTGAGCAATTTTTTTTTTTCTACCTAAAATTTATTTGTCCCTTTTATTTAATTGAAAACTTGAGAGGGTCTTTTGGCTCATTTTTCTCGTTTGAGAGGGAGTATAACATTTGATTTGACATACAAGTATGTGCCCCAAAAGTAAGGCGTGGATAAAAAGCTTTACTATATACTCTACTTCCTATGTCCCACTTTTGTTTGGCACAATTTAATCAGCAAAGAATTTGAGAACTACAGGAAAATTGTCACCATATGCTCTCCACTGGCATGTGGCTGCATTCAAGTATATGGATCAAATTTAAAAAATATTCCTTTTCTAAATATTAAAATTATATAAAAATATTGTAAATTATAATTTTTATCAATTCAAAATATTTAAAAAACTATATGATAAAAAATATCATTTAACTCTCTAAATAATAATTAAGACACATAAAGAGAGTAATTAGTTTAATTTGTCTAAAATACTAGCTAATATTATAGTGGGATCACATAGATAGATCATATCAACCATTTAAAGGGTATCTATCTCTTTTTTGGGTAGAAAATAGTGGAATGAAACTAATAAAATTATACTGTTATGATTTTGAAATAAAAAGAAAAATATTGATCAATTTGAGATTGACAAAAAAGAAATAATGCTAGCAAATTTGGAGATATAGTAATTCACAATATTTATGACCAAAAAAATATTAATATATTAATTACAAAATGATAAGTACTCCCTTTTTCCATTTCAATTTATATGAATTTTATTTTATTTTAGAGAGTCAATTTAATTAAAAATAAAAATTTATATATCTAAAAATTATACAAAAATATTAGTAATAATTATAATTCTTGTCGTGTCAATATGGGGAAAAATATTTTTAATATATTAATTAAAATTTATATAATTGCAATTTTAAAAAAGTGAAGAGACACGTAAATTGGACATGGGAAGGGGTACTAATATTTGTAAGAGATTCGCAGAATAAATGAAAGAAAAAATCTATTAGCAGTGACAGCGAAGCACAGCGTTCTCTACTCCGTCGTTCCACCGGCGATACACAAAAATACCAAATCACAATAAATTCGAATCCCTAAAATGGAGTCTCTATTCCGATCAGTTACCGGCGCAAACCCGAACCCCTCAGATTACGAAGAAATCGAATTCTGGTCAAACCCTGAACGAACCGGATGGCTAACAAAACAAGGCGAGTACATCAAAACCTGGCGCCGTCGTTGGTTCATTCTTAAACAAGGTAAACTTCTCTGGTTCAAAGACCCTTCGTGTGTCTCACGCGCCGCCGTGCCACGTGGCGTTGTCTCCGTTGCTGAATGTCTTACTGTTAAAGGAGCTGAAGATGTTATCAATAAGCCGTTCGCTTTTGAGCTGTCGACGAGTCGTGATACTATGTATTTCGTTGCGGATACGGAGAAGGAGAAAGAGGAATGGATTAATTCAATTGGGAGATCTATTGTTCAGCATTCGCGGTCTGTTACTGATTCTGAAGTTGTTGATTATTGAAAGCTGGATGTAGTTAGTTATATGTGTGGAGGTGCATGTTTCTATAACTGTTTGAACTCCTTGTTTATGTTTTGCTTCTTTTTTTTTCATGTTGTATTCTGAAGACTCTGTAGTATTTGCTGGCTCATATGATGCTCTCATTTGGTCGTATGAGTTAATATGTTTAATGAAAAAGTTATCTTTTCATCTTAATCACTTGATTTGAAAAAGTTATCTTTTCATCTTAATCACTTGATTTTCATTTTTTTAAATTAGGGGTAGGGGAAGGGGAAATTGGGGAGTGACTACAATGTGGCGAATTGAACTCTCACTAACAAGGTGAAAATTCAGGTAGCCAACCAACTAAGCTACTAAGATTACCATAGGGTTAATCGCTTCATATTTTGACTAGGAGATTCTTTTTTCATTCGTAATTTGGATACAATGAGCTTAAATAGACATGGAGCTTTCGTAGTGCTGATCACAAGTCACAACTATGTTTGGGATGGAGGGGTAGTTGATTGATTGATTAAATGCTTTTCATTAATAGTGTTCGTTGTGATTCGATCAAGTGCTATTAGAAACATTTTCATTTGAGTTGTATGTTCAATGAAAAAGTTATCTCTTCGTCTATTGAGTTAATCACTTGATATTTTGACTCAGAGATTCGTAATCAAATGAGTTCAAATAGAGATCTTAAATAGACATAGAGGATTCATAGAGCCGACCACACCTAAGTTTGGGATTGAGGTGTAGTTGATTGATTGATTAATTACTTTTTATTAGTAGGGTTCGTTGTGCGATTTCATGAAGTGCTATTAGGAAAACATTTATATTTCATTTGTAGGGAAGGGATAACTATATGACGAGATGGAGTTCTCTGGTGTGTTAGACTATGCAGCATTGCTTTCATTGGGCGTAGATAAGAGTTTGATTTATATTCCTTCAATTCCTATGTCAGTGTGACCCTTTGGTTAATTGATTGGGAGTTGGTTTTACTCGTAGATGAACAACCCCTCCATGACTATTGGCTTCCATGTCTAAGTTATCCTTTTGAAGTGTATAAAGATGGTCTACGTAAACTTTATCTGTCACTGCAAAAGGGAAATTTGCAGACCACTGCAATTAAAAGGAAGAGAAAGATGATAAGAAAAGGACAAGCAAAAGATACATCAGTGACTTTTATTTGAATCAAAAGTTCCAAATAATTTATTTCTGGCTGCATTCTCTCTTCAATCTCCACCAGTAGGGAACCTTCTATAACTACTTCTAATACCAAGAAACTTTTATCTTATAGCCGGTATTGCGAACTCTGCATGCGTAATATCCCTTTTATCCTTGAAAGTTGTGCCATACATGAAGACTCCCAATTTCTAGTAGTCTCTTCTGTTTGTACCAGAAAACTTCGTCCCTGCATATTTAATCAAATAGCTTGTATGCGTTCCAGATTTTCATCAACTGATTAGGTATTGCCATTTTGAGTATTAGATCATATTGTGGCCTACACATCCCTTATCCCAATGCCTGAGACTTATTGTGTACTCCGAAGATTTGGAAAATCAACAACAACAACAACATACCCAGTATATTCCCACCAAGTGATTATTTGGAAAATCATCACGTAGATTTCATGCAATGGAATTCACTACTGAATTTGGAGGGTAAGATCTAAACAAAGGATAAACCACTGAGCTCTTTTTCTTACTTTATATTTTTCCTGTGAGAAGTTAAGAGTTCTTATGCACGCTTACTGACAGGTATGG
Organism: Capsicum rhomboideum; assembly: GCA_031232105.1. Classification (NCBI taxonomy): domain Eukaryota; kingdom Viridiplantae; phylum Streptophyta; class Magnoliopsida; order Solanales; family Solanaceae; genus Capsicum; species Capsicum rhomboideum. The sequence goes on along the minus strand of CP124713.1, from coordinate 3,011,865 downwards.
ATATGTTTCCTCGAGGACCATCTTAGTGTACTTAGTTGTGTACCTAGAGCTACATGTCCTTTGGTTCCCTAAATATCAGTAGAGCTGAACTGACTCGTTGTGTGTACCTGGAGCTGCATGTCCTGTGGTTCCCTTAATACCAGTAAATGAACTGACTCATAATTTGTATTTGGAGCTGCACGTCCTGTGGTTCCCTTAATATCAGTAGAGCACTAGATCTGGTTCTTGCAAACGACTACTTACATGGCAATGGTTTCCCTGTCGGGTAAAAATTGCTTGACTTATAGATCACAGTGATTATCAGCAATTCGAAGTAATTGTGAATAGTAGTGATTATTCTCTTTTGAACATGTCAATTGCATCAACCCTTCTATGTATTGAGGGATTCTTGGGCTGCTCTCAGCTAGTTTGGGATTGAGGTGTAGTTGATTGATTGATTTGACCTTCTTTATCTTTATGTGCGACCAACTGTCCTAGCTGTTTGCTGAAATCCTTGGACCCGAAATCTTTAGTTGAGCAAGCAGTTCATAACTTGAGAAGATTGCAGTTTGAGGGAGTCTTTACAGCTTGGCATTCAGCCATGAAACTTTGTGCACACTGCCGGTGTTTATACCTCAACTGCAACAAATATTCCATCTGGAGTGAGAGTACCTTAGTATACGAATCCAAATGACCTGAACTGATAATGTTTTCTGGATAAAGTCCACTAGTTAGTGCAGCAAATGATAAACCAAAGTGAGCTAGAATTGAAATAATGGGGATATTTAACTCTAAAGATTCTGCTCTGGCCTCTTCTTAGTATTTGAGCAGTGCATGGCTTCAACTGCAGCTCTGTTCCTCTACAAGATTTCTGTTACCAGATAGCTCAAGTTGAAGTTGCCAAGTAAAATGGTATCTCTCCTGTGAAATTTTGGTTTCTATTTAAATACAAAAGTTGCAGCTTTAAGAGCCGTGAATTGACGTTGAAATCAGAAATACTGCCCGCCAAGAAGTTCTTACATGTAACATTCAAGCAGGCGTGGTTTAAAACATCAATATAGGTTATTCACTCCCTGGAATCGTTACCTTCTGTATAATACCATGTCGGTTTGTTGATTGATCAACTACGGAGGGAGACGGTATACCACCAAATTGGTTATAGTTCTCCCTTTCCCTTCTATTTCTTCTTGATCTTTTCCTTATGTTTTTGTACATTTTTCAAATTTTCTAGGCTTGTCTTTCAACGTTTGAGTGATGTCCTGTTACATAGTGCAAGATTGGACATTATCATCCCACTTTCAAGTTTGGTCAATATTTACCTTAATTTGTGTTTAAAGCATTCACGTATGAAAGAACTCTCAAATAATCCCCATTGTCCTACTATATAGGATAAAATAATCAATGATCAAAGCAGGGGCAATTACCATATCTAGCCTTTATTATCCTGTTGAACGGGATCCAACTCAAGCATTATCAACTTATAACATGGGAAACCATTGAAGCATTGCTGTTTTATTTTCATTCGTTTTATTTTTCCAGAAATTTTCATATTATTCAGTCTTTCACAAAGTTTTCTTTCTCTGGCAAATGAGATACAGATACGTACTATAAAAGAACACTGCGATTAAAGAGAGAAATAGAGTCCAAGCATAGCCTCTGTTAAGACAAGAAAATAAGTACTTCACAAACAATTTTGCCACAGCCACAACACTAAAGCAGGAGCTCGTAAAAGAATATCTTCAAATCGTCGACGTTGATGATTTGAATTACAAGTATAATTAGAATATAGACCTCTCCATTTCTACAAGTCAAGAAAACAAAAGTGGCTATACTATAACATTCACTTTTACTTATCATGTTTCAATTCTCTAGAGTCTAGAGTCAAATTGCATGAACTTTGATTAATATTTTAAAATATTTTTCGTATAATTTTCAGACACCTAAATTTTAAAATGTTAAGGTAATCTAATTCAATTCAACTCTAAAAATTAGTCAAATTCAATCTCGTGAAGTGAAATATGAGTATTTATAAACAAGGATTAAAGTAGTTACTATGTACAACAATTTTTCATTTTAAGGTCCAAGAGGATCTTATGGCGACTCCATACACCCAAGTTCTTCCCCTTCCACGTCACCAACACTTTCCAAAACAGAACCCGATTTCCAAAACTGTCATCAACGACCGGCATTTCAAAAATCACCCGCTAATTTTACTCATCGAAAAATGTCACAGCATCAAGCAGCTCAAACAAATTCATGCTCAAATGCTCCGTATTGGGCTCTTCTTCGACCCATTTTCAGCTAGCAAACTCATCGAAGCTGCTTCTTTATCACATTTCTCAAGTCTCGATTATGCCCACCAAGTGTTCGATCAAATTTCTCAACCAAATCTTTTTTCTTGGAATGCGCTTATTCGTGCGTATTCTTCTAGCCAAGAACCCATTCAAAGTCTCTTGATGTTTGTTGATATGGTTTGTGAGGGTTGTGAGTTTCCGAGTAAATTTACTTACCCATTTGTGTTCAAAGCGTCTGCGAAAATGAAAGCTTTTCGATTCGGTAGAGGACTTCATGGGATGGTAGTTAAAGGGAGGAGGGTTGGTTTTGATGTATTTGTTTGCAATTCTTTGATCCATTTTTATGCTGATTGTGGGTGTTTGGATTCGGCGTATTTGGTTTTTGAGAGTATGCAGAAAAGGGATGTTGTTTCTTGGAATACGATGATATTGGGTTTTGTTGAAGGGGGTTATGTAGATGAGGCGTTGAAGATGTTTGATAGGATGGGGGAGGAGAATGTGAGGCCTAATGATGTGACCATGATGGCGGTTTTGTCTGCTTGTGGCAAGAAATTGGATTTGGAGTTTGGTAGATGGGTGCATGCGTTTATTGAGAGGAATGGGATTAGGGAGAGCTTAATTTTAGATAATGCGATTCTTGATATGTATGTGAAATGTGGGAGCACTGAGGATGCTGAAAGATTGTTTGACAAGATGGGGGAGAAGGATGTCTTTTCCTGGACAACTATGCTTGTTGGACATGCAAGGGCGGGGGATTTTGTTGCAGCAAGAAGTGTTTTAAATACGATGCCTAGCCAAGATATTGCTGCTTGGAATGCTCTTATCTCAGCTTATGAGCAGAGTGGTAAACCGAAGGAGGCTTTGGCTGTTTTCAATGAGTTGCAGCTCATCAAGAAGGCAGAGCCTGATGAGGTAACGCTTGTGTGTGCTCTATCTGCATGTGCTCAGTTGGGTGCAATTGATTTAGGTAGGTGGATCCATGTGTACATTAAGAAGCAAGGAATAAAGTTAAATTGTCACCTCACTACTGCATTGATCGACATGTATTCCAAGTGCGGGGATGTTGCAAAAGCCCTTGAGATGTTCGATTCTGTCAATATTAAAGATGTGTTTGTATGGAGTGCTATGGTTGCTGGCTTAGCCATGCATGGGCGTGGCAAGGAAGCGATAAGTTTGTTCCTGAAAATGCAAGAACACAAGGTCAAGCCTAATTCCGTTACACTCATAAACGTATTATGTGCTTGCAGCCACTCAGGGTTTGTGGAGGAGGGTAGGGCGATCTTTAACCAAATGGAGAAAGTTTATGGGATTGTGCCAGGGGTAAAACACTACGCTTGCTTAGTTGATATACTTGGCCGTGCAGGTGAACTGGAAGAAGCTGAAGAACTGATAAATAATATGCCAGTACCCCCTGGTCCAACAGTTTGGGGTGCTCTGCTTGGGGCATGTAGATTACACGGCAATCTTGAACTAGCTAAACAAGCTTGTAACCGTTTACTTGAGTTGGAACCTGAAAATCATGGTGCGTATGTAACTTTATCCAATATTTATGCAAAATCAGGGAAATGGGACGAGGTTTCTATGTTAAGGAAGCATATGAGAGAATGTGGATTGAAGAAAGAACCAGGTTGTAGCTCAATTGAGGTCCACAGTATTGTTCATGAGTTTCTAGTGGGAGATACTACTCACCCTCAGTCGCAGAAAATCTATGCGAAATTGGATGAGATTGCTGCTAGACTGAAGCATGTAGGTTATGTTTCCAACAAGTCACAGATACTGCAAATTGTTGAAGAAGAAGATATGCAGGAGCAAGCGCTAAATCTTCACAGTGAAAAGCTAGCCATGGCATTCGGACTTATCAGTGTTGCTCCATCTCAACCAATTCGTATCATTAAGAATTTACGTGTTTGTGGGGACTGCCACGCTGTTGCCAAGCTTCTCTCCAAGCTTTATGATCGAGAAATACTATTGAGGGATCGCTACCGCTTCCATCATTTTAAAGAGGGGAATTGCTCATGTAAGGACTACTGGTGAGTGCTAGAATTCACTTCATAGTGCTAAGAGAGAGGATGTTACTTTTTATATATGGTGAGTGGTAATAGCTCAGGTAGGTTGTGCTGATGATTGCATATATGTTGTTAATTACATGTAGATGAAACATGATGTAGACTTAGACACACTGAGATAGGAACTGTCATATAAAGCCGCCAAGGTTATTTATTTCTTTCACTTAGTCTACTTCAAACTATCAAACATGGGAAATTGTTAACTTTTCTGAGTAACAAAACATTCATACTTATGCAAAGAGAAACAAGAAACTATTAGCATAGGTCGATTGTGTCTTTACCCTGGACAGATCTCTATGAGGTCAAATAAGTTCAGTTACAAACCTTAAGTACATTATGATTCACCTTTTCTTGAGATCTTCACTTTCTCTGAATGAACTATAATTCTGCTCAATTTGTCTCTGATAGAAATGAGATCCAAAATAACTCGACCCATGCTTATTCTGGCTAGTGGAGTTTCCTCTGAACAAGCAACTCCAGTAGTAAGAATAGAAACCAAGCATTCAACAAATTCGTCTGTGAAGTCACTTCTGCAGCTGAGTATATCCATAAGATCCCCTGGCTGTGTCTCATATAAAGCAGATTGATCCACAACATCCATCACTTGACCGGGCAATGCATGCTTAACAAAGCTGTGAAGAGTTTCATTGTCTTCAAATAGTTCACTGGTTGGCCTTCGTCCCGAGAAAATCTCCAATAGAAGAACCCCAAAGCTATAGACATCTCCTTGACTTGTTACCTGACCGCCCATTCCATATTCTGAAAAAATTGATGTATGAGAGAGGTGTTTCATAGTAATACTAGAGATCCTAAGCATTTGTCAAAAAATGCCTAAGCAACATAGATCACTTGTATCAATTTTTCCAATAGAAAGTTACTAGTTTTGTTAAATGCCCCAAAAAGCTGAAACCTCTTATTGAGGTCCTTAGTAAAAACTACCACTAGTCAGGAATTATCTGAGAGAAGAGACGTCCTAAGCAGAGGCAGATCCAGGATTTTAATTTGATGGCTTCAACGTCTAAGATTCTTTGACTGGACTCATTGTACTTTTGAAATTATGGGTTCAAAATATAATATTTATTGAAATTTAACTAGTTTTTCACATATCTATCCATATTCAGTGTCGAAAATACTAGATTTGGTTGAATCCAGTAAAATAAGGCTGCATCTGCCCCTGGTTGTAAGTATCAATAGCGCAAAATCAGGAGGTAGAGATCTGCAAAGGTAACGGATGCCTGGGGCTTAGGACAAGGAGCGTTTCTTAAGAATGTATAAAATTTCATAATTAAATTGTTACTATGTCATGGTCTTATGGAGACAAAAATGGGGTTCAGACAATATATAGACTAAAGATCTCCACTATAATACTTACCTGGAGCAGTATAACCTACTGTTCCTTTAATCCCAATTGAACTGAACGGATTTACATTAGCATCTGAACCCGAGTCAGACAGGAACTTTGCCAAACCAAAGTCGCTACCAAGAGCAGTCAGATCATTGTCCAGAAGAACATTGCTTGGCTTAAGATCACAGTGAACTAGAGTTGTATGGCATTGACTGTGAAGATAATGCAGTGCTGAAGCCACGTCTATTGTGATGTTTAATCTGTGTAAGATGCTCAATCTCTTCTGCAGCATCTGTCCCTCCTTCGGGTGCAACCACTCGTCCAGGCTCCCGTTTTCCATTAATGGATAAATGAGAGCTTTGAATTCATTGCCATCAAAATTAACACTTGAGCAAACAGTTAAAATCCTTATCAGGTTCCGGTGCCTTATGTTCCTCAAGGCTGCACATTCAGCCAAAAAGCCTTTTGAAGCACCCTTTTTTTCAAGTTTTAGTACCTTTACTGCAACAATTGTTCCTTCTGGAGAAAGACTTCCTCTGTAAACTGAACCAAAACTTCCTGATCCTATCAATTTATTTGAAGAGAACCCACCAGTTGCATTTAGAAGAGCTTCATAGGAAACTTTGGTGTATCCCTCCCTGAATGAAGATTCTGAACTAGGCCGATGCTTCACCTTTTTCACAAAGCAAATTGAAACTAGTAGAAATAAAGTTAAACATGCAGCAACAATACCTAGTGCCAGCACTAATATGAGGGCAATGTGTCTCTTGGGTCTTTTGTCTGCATGTTTGAGACATGGATGCAAATGCAGCCCTTTGATTCCCCCACAAAGCTTCATATTTCCCATCACTTGAATCCTACTTGCATCAGCAAAAACACCTTGAACTGGCACCTCTCCGTCAAGGTGGTTAAATGATAAATTGAGATTCTGTAAGGAAAAATGCTTTGCGATACTCTCAGGAATGTTTCCTGACAAGTTATTACGCGAAAGATCAAGATACTGAATGTTTTTCAAATTATTCAGAGGAGGAATTGTTCCTTCAAAGAAGTTCCCTTGCAGGTATAGTATTTCAAGGGATGAACAACTCTCCAGTGAGTGTGGAATTTCACCAGACAATTTGTTGTTCGATATGTCAAGTGCAGCAAGATTCGTCAGGTTACCTATTTCAACAGGCAAGGGACAACTCAAAGAGTTGTAGGACATATTAAGGAGTACTGAAAGGGAGGAGAGTGCAATGACTTGTTTGGGTATGCAACCGCAGAGTTTATTCTGACTGATGTCTAAGGTTTGCAGAGACGTACAATTTCCTAAAGTTGAAGGTATAGTTCCTTCCAAGCTATTGTCATGCAAATAAATGTACAACAATCCTCTAATATTTCCCAAGGAAGAGGGGATATTTCCTGTCAACTGATTCGATTCCATGTGCAGATTTTTCAAGTTCAATACCATTCCAATAGAATCAGGAATGCTACCATTGATAAGAGTTCCTTTGATGCTAAGCATATCCAAGTTGACAAGGTTGGAGATCTCTCTAGGTATGGTTCCACTTATCCTGTTGTTCCCAATCAGTAGCTTCATCAACGTTGTTGAGAGATTAGTTATAGAGTAAGGCAACATACCTCCAAATTTGTTGTCAGCAATGGCCAGGAACTCGAGCTTTCTGCAATTGGCTAAAGAATTTATGAAATCTAGATCATCAGGTGCACCGCTTCCAAGCTGGTTAGTGAGAACATTAAGCCAGAGCAAATTCTTGAGGTCTCCAAAACTCAACGGTGTTTTTCCCGTGAAATTGTTTGTAGGAACATCAAACCGCAGAAGATCTGAACAATTGGACAATGAAGCTGGTATTGGACCAGTGAAGTAATTGTTGGCCAAGTACAGTCTCTGAAGATTTGGGAAGGCAAGGCCAATATCTGGTCTAAGACTACCCCTGAATCTATTAAATGACAGGCCAATGAGTTTAAGAGATGAAAGATTGTAAAGTGCAGGTGGAAACTCTCCAGACAGAGAGTTCACTGATGCACCTAACTCAATCAAGCTTCTCACATTGGCCTTTTTTCAGGTAATTCACCTTCCAAGTCATTGTAGGAAATGTAAAGCTCTCTTAGAGATGTAAGATTTCCAATAGAATTTGGAACAGTTCCTGTGAGATTGTTATTCTTGAGGTACAACATTTCCAGCTTTGTCAATAAACCAAGTTCAGCAGGAATGTGTCCTTCAAGGATATTATGGTCTAGAACAAGGTTTAAAATGTTAACACAACGAGACAGGGTAAATGGGATTTCACCTCCCAAGAAGTTGAAGCTTAAGTTCATGGTTTGGAGTCTGATCAATTGGCCAAGCTCCGAAGGGATTACACCATGAAAGGAGTTGTCCGAGATGTCACGAATTCGAAGAAATGAAAAATTGCCAATGCTAGGTGATATAGTGCCAGCCAATCTTCGGCCTTTGAGATCTAAAGAAATGATCCTTTGATGTTTATGGCCACATGTAACACCAGGCCACTGGCAGACATTAAGCGTGGCATTCCAAGTATCCATGAGTCCTTGTGGATCTTCAGTTATTTTGGACTTAAGATCAAGTAATGCAGGTTTGTCTGTTTGATTCCCAAGTATGCCTGCTGAAGCACACTATGGAAAAGACAAGTATAGGAACATAAAGAGAATGGCATGGAGATACTCCATTTGGGGATTGAGTAGGTGATGTGTGAGCAGGAGATACTTCTGAGTGACATTTGATTCTGCCATTTCTAATGAGTTCATCATTCCTTCTGTGGGGTACCAAAGTGTTTGAAAAAAGGTGGCCTAAAATATAGTCTAAACTCTAACCTATTATATCACGTTAGAAATCATATTTATTGGGTTATCAATAAATATATATTATAAATATTTGCATGTAATTATCTTATAAATGATATGATTGTGTAGTTATTTTGACTCAATGAGTACATACAATAACGATGAGAAGGAAACGGATACTTACTTAAGCAAATCAAAATTTGACATCTGTGGATATAATTACTCGATACTTATACTGGTGAAATGTAATAAATATCTTGTGAAATTAATTGAGGTGAGTGTAAGTTGATCAGAACACCACGATTATAATGATAATTAAAAAAAAGATTCTAGATTTACCAATCAAACATGAAACCAACCCTTGAGTCAAAGTATGGCCATTGACTTTAAGTGTTCGACAAATGTAGACTTGTATAGGTAAACGGCTCGCCCTTTAAGAGAAAGGAAGACAACAAATGGTCATTTGTTTGGCCCACTTTTTTATGTCCAAGGAATTGAAGCTAATGGAATTCCGTAGATGTTTGAATAATGAGATGAATAATGACTAAATGAGTTGAAATTTGACTTAAGAAATTGAACTTCCCTCATCTACATGGCACGTAATTGAATCCCACCAGAGAGAGCGTTTTTATTTTTAGTAATGTTGACAACTAATATGCGAGAAATGAGTACTAATTTTGGAATTTTTTTAGGAAACGCGTTTTGTTCACCATTCTTTTAAAAGGATGGAAGCATATGACTTTGAAGACTTTTTATTGTCTCATTTTCCGGCGTAGCTTTGGATGGTTGAATGTGAAATTTATTGTCTTCTCTAACTACTAGTGGTAGTAACATATTGGCAGTCCGCTAGAGTTGTTTTCGTATTGCCATTATTTAGCATGGAATTGATTTTGTAGGTCATTTATATATTTTTAAAAATGTCATTTTTTTTTATTCATTTTGTAAGTGATGAAGAGAACTCATTTCCTTCTAGAAAAATTCCTTCGTTTCATTAATTATAAATCTCTTATAATCTTTTTAGACAAAGATACTTGTAATTGACTAAAATTCTTTAAAGTGAACACTCTCATACTCCCCCAGCTTCCCTCCGGCAAATCTTCAGTAAGTGACCTTTGTTATCCCGTTTTTACGTCTAATTAATAAGGCTGAAAATCATTTTCCCCCCTCAACTTTACTTTAAAAATCAAACTCCCCTCTCAACTTTGAATAATAAGCATTCTCCCCCCTTTCACCTTACAATGTCTATTTTAACCTTGACATTTGCAATCTTTCACTTATATAATATTTTCTTATATTATATATTATTTATTTTACTCAAATATTTATATATTTTTTATTTAAATTCTTTTGTATTATAAGTAGAATAAATTTTTTATGAACTTGCCACAAAAGCTAATGCAATTTTTATGATTGTTATTTTATTACATGCATTAAGTATGTATATATACATATGAGTGCATATTTAAGTTTCACTTTTCTCTTATTTTCTATTGTTTGTTTAAATAAATGAGTTTCGATTGTCACTAATGAAATATTCTAAATAATAAATTAAAATTTATTTACAATATAAGTAAACTTTAGGACTTAATTTGTTATAAAATATATCTCCATTTTTATTAAATATTATTGTATTACATGCATTGAAATATGTTTATAAAGTTATTTTTATTTAATATTTTCACTTGTATAAATAGATATTATAGTTTTGATTATTATTAATAAATCAATTTTCTTATTCCGATCATTTATTTCATTTAGAATGTCATTAACTTATATACTAAATAAAAGTTTCTTACTTGTCTTTTTTTGGTCTAGAAAAAATTAATATTTATTTTTTATTTACTATACATATCAAAAAATAAAAAAAAAATCATGATTTTGAAGATGTAAAAAAAATAAAGATCAACAGTGTAAGGATAAAGTAGGTATTTAAAAAAGACAAATAAGAAAAAGGGAGGGGGGGGGGGGGGGGAGAGAGAATGCTTATTGTTTAAAGTTGAGGGGGGAAAATGATTTTTACCCAATACCATAATTACTTTTACTTCCATATTTGGCTAACCTTATTCTTGGAGGAAAGGTTTTGAACCTCGATAAATAGAAACCCCTCTTCTCATACCATAACACAAAAGCATTCACAATGTAGTCATTAAAAGAGTCTTGTTTATGGGGAGATTTCTCCCTATAGGTTTTATGTTTTTCAATATTATTTTTAATATGTAGGTCGTTTGACCAAACCATATCAATAATATGTTTTTTAGTATGTTTTTCTTTGTCATCTGATTTATCGCTTCTATGGTTTGCAAGCTTTAAACTTCCGCATGACGCCCTCCCTATTTCGAAGTTGATATTTCATAAAATTATTTTATTTCATTGTTTATCGGATGGCTTATCCCCCTATTTACACTTAAATGGTAGAATAAAATAATTAAAAGCATGAAACTGAATATATCCATTTTTAATCACATGAGATATCCCGAAATTATTATCATTATTCCACCAACCAAATGATCACCAGCCAAATGAACGTGGGTGAATAGTAATGTAACTACTTATAAAAATGGTGTGATGGTATAATCCTAGACTAGAATACATTTTTCAAATAGAGTGTGGAAAAAAGGAAGTAATAGGAACCAAAAATAAAAAACATGTTATCACTTGGATTCACACTTCCTCCTATCAATATTACACTTATCAACAAAAACCAATAGAATTCTCCTAAACAATATCCCAAAATTCTTGCAACTACTAGTTCCAATACTATTAATGCAATTACGGAAGTGACACTGCCGGAGGGCCTTAAACATGTTGCAGTGATCATGGATGGTCACAGAAGGTGAGCAAAACAGAATTGCTTGACTGTAAAGCAAGGTCACCGCGCCGGCGGAGAGAAAATTCAAGTCCTCATTCGCCTTTGTAGCAAGTGGGGAGTCAAAATTTTTACTGTGTGTTTGCATTTTCTACCAAAAATTGGCTTCGTCCCAAAGTTAGTCAATACTTTTAATTTCCTTAGAGAAAAACTTTTAACATGAAAATCTCATTACTACTGTTAGGACGGTGTCATGTGGAAGCTAACAAAGTAAACCTCGATAGATGTACGATAAATCAAAAGACGAACAAAAGTATCAAAAAGAGAAACAATAATGTAACGTAATTCGGTCAATCAACCTATATCTCGGTGAAAAAGAAAAATAGTAGATTTTTAGTTTTATCTGTTAACAACTCTAAACTTGAGTGACGCAGGAGGTAGACTTTCTCATGAATTTATTTTTGGAGATGGCAATCTCAAGTGATTACATGGAGGAGTGCACAAGGTATTCTATTGTTGAGTAACCATTTGAGCAATGAACTATCCATTAAATGATTGAAGAAAACTGTAACTTATTTAAAACTGATACATTACCAGTTTACCACTGTTTTAGCGATGGTAGACGGATATCAATTATCGGGGATGTATAGATCGATCCTTTCCAAGTTTCTACGCGAAGCTCTAACTCTGTTAGAGGAGAAAACGAAGTCTAATTCAGGCCTGCATGTCATGGTAGCTAGCAATTAACTACGGTGGCAGACATGATATATTACAAGCAACCAAAAGAATTGCCAATAAAGTAAATAATGGACTTTAAAAGTGGACGATATTGACAAGAGCCTCTTTAAACAAGAACTGGAAACTCATTGCTCTAAGTTTCCAGATCCTGATTTATTAATTCGAACAAGTGGGGAGCAAAGAATTAGCAACTTCATGTTATGGCAATTAGCTTACACTGAGATCCATTTTTCAAAAAAGAAGTTTCCAGACATGGAAGAAGCTGATTTCGTCGAAGCTTTTATGTCGTTTAAGCCAAGAAACAGACGTTATGGTGGAAGTAATGTTAAAAAAAGACAATTTCTACTTAAAAAATATATAGGGAAAAGACATTAAAATCATTCTAAAGTATACTCGAAAAATCGAAGACACACCTAAACTATTAAAGTCACCTAATACACACTTGAACAATAAAAAAGTGAAATTTTTTATTCGTAAAACTGATGTGGCAAAAATAATTAATTAAAATAAAAATTAGCCGCGTTTAAATAAAAATTTAAGCAAAAAATACTCCCCTCGCCCCCCCCCCCCCCCAAACCCAATCTTCTTCTTCACTGCCCCCAACCCACCATCTTTTTCTTCACATCCCCACCAACGCCTTTTCTTCTTCACACAATCACAACCTACACATTGTCCTCTTCTACTTCAATTTTATTTTCATCAAATTCTCTGTAACTAAATTTCTTTATAAATTATATTTTTTTCTTACTCTATTATTGATTTTTCTTACTCCTTTAAGGAAAAAAAAGAAAGAAGGAAAGTTTATAATTTCATTTCTTCTCCATTGGCAACCATTTTCTCTTCTTTTTCTTCATTGCATTCCTTCTCTTTTCTCCATTTTTCTTATTACAATCACTTTATTTCATTAGATTTATCATCTTTCATCAATTGAATACTTATTCGCCATCATTTAATGGTGGAATTGATAATGGGTGAAAAATTAAAGGTGGGTGAGTTTTTATTTTTGATGAGTGACAATGGCAATGGTATGATTTTGAGGTGAATGCAAAAATTTATGATGATTGTTGTTGTAAATTTCGATAATAACAACAACGATGGTGTTTTTTTGTGGTGAATTTGGTGGAGAGTCCTAATTTGTGACTTTTGGTCCCGACTTTTGTGGTATCTTGAATTTTTTTTTGAAAAACTTTAATCTATTTTTTTTTTTTTTTTTAGCATTATTGATGGTGGATCTAGTGTTTGTTGCATTATTTGGTGGTGATAATATAATGATGTGTCCCACTTGATGGGAATATACTAGGTATGTTGTTGTTGTTGTTGTTGATAATATAATGATGAGATTCCGGTAGTGAGTTTGATGGTGGGTGGTGAAATTTCTTGTAGAGAGATGTGGGTTTAGTGATAATAGTTGCAATGGTAGTAGTTTATGTTGGGTTCTAGTGAAAATGTGAATGAAAAATGGAGGAAAGAAAATGGAGGGAAAGTGAAATGTGTATTCACTTTATGAAAAGAGTGTTCTCCCACATTGGTGGGAGAAGGAAACATTCTTGTGCTTAAGTATGGAAGCACTTCTTCATGTGGATAGTGAGGCAAGAAGAAAGCAAGTCTCGCGTTGTCGTCGTCGCTTGCCCGGCTTTGACTTTGGCTTCAAATTTAGATTTGTCAAATGATCGAGAGATTATCTTTTTGGACGCATGGCACAACGCACCTTGAAGGGACGTGACCTTTCGAGGCACTAGTTGAAGACGTAAAAGGTGACCTCTGTGCGCAGGTACCGATATGCGAATGCAGATGGCTGGGCCGTTCCAAGGTCAGCATTCTGTTTTTTGACGTTAAGCGACCTGCGGCCGCATGTGACCCACCTGCGGGCGCAAATGGGGTCGGCGACTGTCCAAAACAGTAGGTCTATTCAAGAAGCATTGCTTCCTTTCTGAAGTACCACCTTTTGCTATAAATACCTGAATTTTTCCTCAGGTAGAAAAATAAAATTTTGAAGTGAAAAACATCTTCTTCTTCTTAAAAACTCAAGTGTGACTTACGAATTATTGAGTGCGTTCGTTGTTCGATAGTGTTTGAGCTACCGTCATTCTGTCGATGTGATTCATTTTATTCTGGGAGGATATATTCCATAACCTCGGGTACTTGAGTGAAATAATCTCCTTAAGGACACACCGTGAATTCAGTGGACTTGATTTTCTCTTTTCCATCTCTTTCTAAATGTTTGGTTTTGCTATTTTCCAGAAAATAGTTTGAACTTCATCTTGTTGATGTTCATAAGTTGGGTTGAACTTATAGTTGAAGTTCAAGTTGTAAATACAGAGTTACAACTTCATTTTGATTGTTCATTTGTTAGTTTGAACATGTGTTTAAAGTTAGTGTTAAAAATACAGATTTTTTCTAAACCCGGTAAACAACAATCTTAAGAAAATTATTAAGTACTTGGTTAATCTGTATTGGGTTTGATTTCTACTCCCTCGGTTTAAAGAATATAAAAACTTTGCCAAGAAATCAGATTGAGAATTCGGTTCGAAGAATATAAAAACTTCACTAATTCGTTGAACTCTCTGTATTAGTTTCTGGAGTTTAAAACCTATGGGTTTCACTCTGTTTGAATTTGATTCTGATTTGAAGAACATAAAAACTTCGTCAGGTTTCAAAGTTTATTCGGTTGACGATATAAAAACTTTATTGTTGACTAGAAACAAGTTGTTTAAAGATTAAGTCTTTATAGTTAATATTTTGAAATACTATAGTATGTGTCAAAGCTTGATAAGGGAATGACGAATGAAGAACAACAAACACTACTAGAAAATTGTTAATTACTTGGGGATTTTACCTAGGAATTTTTTTTGCAGATATTACCTGCGAATTTTCATGTGAAAATTTTAAAAAACGAAAGATTGACAATATTTACATGCGGATTAATTCTTCCCACGAAATACCGCAAGTATGATTGCCGAGATTATGTGCAAAAAAAAATTATCGACGAATTTTCCTGGAAAAAATGTTCACAAGTAATGTTTTCACAAGTAAATCCGAAGGTGTAAATGACAAGAAAATTGGAAAAAAATTCCTTTGAGTATTGAAGGAAAATTTCCTTGAAAACATACTTAGGGATATTTCTAGGATTATTTCATGGAAATTTATTTGGGGATATACATATATGGAAATTTACGTGCGAATTTGATATATATGAACTTAGGGATTATTAGATGCAGATTTACTTGTGGATATATGTACATGGTAATTTACCTGCGATTTAGAAATATGTGAATTTACTTGAGGATTATTTCATAGGAATTTACTTGGGGAAATATATACCTTGGAATTTATCTGCGCTTTAGATATATGCGATTTTACTTGGAAATTATTTAATGAAAATTTACTTAGGGATATACGTACATGAGGATTTACCTTGGTGTTTGATATATACGATTTTATTTAGGGATTGTTTCATAGGAATTTACTTGGGCAAATAAGTACTTGAGGATTTTCCTTAGAGTTTGGTATATACAGATTTAATGTGAAAACACAAATAAAAATACTAAAAGAAAATGAAATAGAAGGACGAAGAAGAAAACGATCTTCTCATATTTGAACGTACATAGGTAACAAATTATTAATTTTGTATAATCATTTGGACCCTGAAATATACTAGGAACAATTTTGCCAAATATTTTCTTATTTAAGAATTTCGAAAGATACACATTCTCAAAAAAAAAAAAAATTTATTAAAGACATTAATAAAGATTTTCAATTAGAATATTTATCTTTTTCTAATTTCATAATAATTTTAGTTATCTATTTTAATATACTTAATTATGGGTATACCCCTCATCGAATGTAAGCGTAGGATTATATTGTGTAAGTTTTAAATTTTAAAATACATGAGGCGTATTTTAAACTATTCCCCCTTCGTTTCATATTATTTAGCACACTCCTTAAGAAAATTTTAATTAGAATTGTATTTTACTAAACTAACGTTATTAATAATGTGTTGGAACTCTAAATTTTGCTGCTGCTACTTTATGTAGTTCATTAATTTTAAGGGTCGTAGTATGGAAAAATAAATTAATAAAAGTCTTTTGATTTACTGATATGGACAAGTAAAATAAAATATTTATTTTTGATATTGGGGTCAAGTAAAACAAAACGAAGGAAGTAAATCGTATTATAAAAGTGTTTAGTATATAATAATTAACCCAAAAAATATATAGAAGAAATGAATACTTTTTACATGTGGTTGAAGGAAAAGTGCCGAGCAAGAGAGTGTCTAGCACTTGAAGTATCTTCTTGCTACCAAGGTTGGGTTAATGGTGTTGTTTACTTATTAGTGGTGGGTTTGGGAGAGGGGAGGTGGTGGGTTAACTTTCTGTGTGTGGGGGGTTAGGTTATGAAATTGTTGATTGTCTTTTGTGAACATTGATGATTAAATAGGGAGGGATATACTAAAATGTAAAACAATTAAATTAATTAACTATTCAGAAAATATTGTAGTCAAACAAAAATTAAGAATTAAAACGATGATTAAATATGGATAAATTGAAATAATTGATTTCTTTTCCACAATTTTTTGCCAATCGGATTACCTGGGATATTTTTTCATGTGGACTTACTTGCCAAAAAAAAAATCGCAAGAAAATTTCTATCTTCACAATTTTAAATCAATTTTTTTCGTGAACTGTTGATATTTTTTGCAAGAAAATTCGCAAGTAACTTACCTGCAGAATCAAAATCCCTAGGTAATTTACTTGGGAAATTTTAAATTCATAGGTAATAATTACCCACTAGCTGTTTTCCATTGAATTTTGTGTGGCAGAAAAATCCGCAGGAAACTAGTTACCTGCGATTTTTTCTTCAATATCACCAAAAAAATTCGCATGTAATCTGCAATTTTTAGTAGTGAAATTGATTCGGTTGTGAATGGTGTTGTCCCAACGACAACTAATGTTGCGTCATTAAGCCGTTCAGATGTTGCTCTAGCAATGGTATCAATAGAGAAACCAGAATTTTTTTTTGATGTGAACTTAAAAGAATGGCAGCAAAGGATATTCTTTTGGCTGACCAAAATTGAAATGCAAAGGTTCACAAGTAGAAATCCTCAAGTTCCTGAAAAAGGAATGTTTGAAAACAAATTGTCTGGTTTAGAAGATCTTGTGATTCGTCTCAGGATAGAAGAGGCTAATGAGATGAATGAGAAATCATCAATGATGGTTGCAAATCCTGTTAAGGATGATGCTCCAAATAATAAGAAGAGGAAGAAGTCTTCTAGACAAGAGAAAGAGCAGAACAAGAAAACGTTCAAAGGCAAGTGTTACAATTGTAGTGATGTTGACCACAAAGCTCTAAGTTGTCAAGTTCTAAATAAGAACAAGAAAAGAAATCAGATAAACATGTTGGAAGCAACTGAAAAGATTGAAAATCTGTGTGTCATAATCACTGAATGCAATCTAGTTAGAAATCCAAATGAATGGTTGTTTAATTCAGGAGTCACTAGACATGTTTGTGCAAACAAAGAAGCTTTCGCTACTTATGATACCTCTGGTCCCAGAGAAGTGATCTTCATGGGAAATAATGCAACAACCAAGATTGAAGGAAGTGGGAAGATATTCCTAAAGATAACTTCCGGCAAGATGGCCGCTCAGGTCCAAGGTCAGCATTCGGTTTTTTGACGTTAAGCGACCTGCGGCCACATGTGATTCACCTGCGGGAGCAGGTGGGGTTCGCAGGTCGTCGACGGTCTGAAACAGTACGTCTATTCAAGAATCATTGCTTCCTTTATGAAGCACCACCTTTTGGCTATAAATACCTGAATTTATTTCTCAGGTAGAAAAATAAAATTTTGAAGTGAAAACATCTTCTTCTTCTTCCTAAAAACTCAAGTGTGATTTACGAATCGTTGAGTGCGTTTGTTGTTCTACAGAGTTTGAGGAACCGTCATTTTGTCGATGTGATTTATTTTATCCTGGAAGGATATATTTCATAACCTCAGGTACTTGAGGGGAATAATTTTCTAAAGGACACACCGTGAATTCGGTGTACTTGAATTTTCTAATCTTCATCTCTTTCTATAAGTTGGTATTGCTATTTTCTAGAAAATAGTTTGAACTTTATTTTGTTGATGTTCATAAGTTGGGTTGAACTTATTGTTGAAATTCAAAGTTGTGAATACAGAGTTTTAACTTCATTTGATTGTTCATGCTTTAGTTTGAAGATGTGTTTGAAGTTCTTGTTGAAAAATACAGATTTTACTAAACCCGATAAACAACAGTTTAATGATGGATTTGGTGGTGACAATGTTGTGGGATGATTCCGGTGGTGAATTTGATTGTGGATGGTGAAATCTATGGTGGTGACGATGAGAGTTTGGTGATGATGGTGGTGGTGGTTTAACGGAGGTTTGATGGTGTTATAGTGACGAAGAAGTAAATGGGTGACATGAAATTTTTTTTTAAAAAAAATCTGACATAACATCTAACGTGGCAGTGACGTGACGCGAGTGTAATCCCGTCATGTGACTGGTTGTAGGTGCGTAAGGGTGGACATAAATTCACTTTTATATAGTTCAGGTGTGTATTAGGTCACTTTAATAGTTTAGGAGCGTCTTCAACTTTT
The DNA here is from genome assembly GCA_031232105.1 of Capsicum rhomboideum. Classification (NCBI taxonomy): domain Eukaryota; kingdom Viridiplantae; phylum Streptophyta; class Magnoliopsida; order Solanales; family Solanaceae; genus Capsicum; species Capsicum rhomboideum. The sequence goes on along the minus strand of CP124713.1, from coordinate 2,993,223 downwards.
CGGATATAGTTTAGGGTGATTTTGATGTCTTTTCCCAAATATATAGTCTCTTGAATTTCTTCTTGTTACTGGTACTATATTGATAAATTTCTCTATGTTGATCGATTGAATAAAATATATAGTAGCATATGTCTATCATAATAAATAAGCTCTAACAAGATTGGTGTCGGATAAAATGGTATATTTTGGAATCTTCATCAGTTATCTTTCTGGCATGCTCAATTTTTATTATGTAAAATTTTACGCTTCATGCTCAATTGAGTGAACCGCTAGTAGAGAAAAGGGAAAAAAAAATTCATTGGGTATGAGTATTTCACTATAGTACATAAAGTAGAAAAACATGGAGATTAGATTTTTGGCCAATTTTTATTCTCAGGGATCATTCACTTTTCTCTAACTCCCTCACCTCCTCCCCCACCCACCCGCCCAACCCCCTCCAAACACACGCACACAACTGTCAATGGCTAGATAATTATATGTATTGAGAGTTTATACTAAATTGTAAAAATATTACTCCCTCCGTTTTAAAAAGAATGACCTAGTTTGACTTGTCACGGAGTTTAGAAAAATAAAGAAGACTTTTGAATTATGTGGTCATAAATTAAAGTTGTGTCAAATGTATCAAAATATCCTTTAATCTTGTGGTCTTAAACATACCACGTGAAAAGTTGAAATTAAAGTATTGCCAAAAAAGAAAAGGATCATTCTTTTTTAAACAGACTAAAAGGGAAAGTAGGTCATTCTTTTTGAAACGGAGGGAGTAGTAATTAACAGGTAAAAGTTAAAGTAAATTAAATACATATCACTTAACCATGCATGATTTCAGCAATCTTAGTACCTCAATTAGTTGGATGTTTGAATTTTCACCTTGTTGGTGAGGGTTCAACTCTTCACCTTGTAATAAAACCAAAAAAACAAAAAAAAACTTAATCATGATTTAGTGATAAATGTATAAATAAAATACATATACTTTGCATTTATTAATATATTTGATCTCAAACGGGTAAGTTTTTACGAGATATAAACATACAAAACTAACTTAAAAACACAACCTACAAAGATATAAGTTCCATGCCAATTTTTCTTTGACCCGTCGTGAATACGTTCACATGCAACATATAAAAAGGTTCATAAAATTTATGAGTTAGGGAAATAAAATAAAATTACTGAAACGAGTAAATCATTTAAGATGAAAAGAAAATAAGTGTGAAAGTAACTGCTATGACCTTGGTCGTTTGGTAGGGTGTATAAGAATAATACAAAATATGGTGTGTTAGTAATGCTTGCATTAGTAATATTTGCACTAGTTATACTTGCGTTAGTTATGCTTGCATTTTTCTTATGTAATGTTTGGTTTGATGTATTAAAAACAACATTAATTGTATAATTTCTAAAAAAATATATTTTTTTATAAAAATACCCTTCATAAATATGATGAAAAGGATACGGAAAAGATTTTGAGGAACAATTGTGACTTTAACTATACTAATGCGTGCATTAGATCCATTGCATTACTAATACCAAGGATTTCCATGCATTAGTAATACACTCTTTAATACCAAATAGAGTGTATAACTAATGCAAGCATTCGTAATACATAGGTTGAAAAAGTATATCAAATAAGGTATTAACAATACATAAAGCTAATATATGTATTATTTTTTTTAATACACTCTATCAAACGACCCCTTATGCTGTAAAAACGTTTTATATAAAAACAAAAAAAGCTGGTTGGAAATCGTTTACACTTAAAAGTTTTCTAAAAAAGAATTACATAAAGCTTGAGAAATGTTTACACCTAAGCGATTTTATTTTTTCTTAAAAAAAAATAAAAAATCCTTCAGATGTAAACAATTTTGTTTTGCAATAAACGTAGTCTGGCCCACAATTGAGGCAAAACATTTTGCCCCTTTAGGTCTATAGCTGGAGTAAAGATTATGAATTTTTTTAAATAGGTATTTGAACAGTCACGTTGATTCAATGTTTTTGGTTATTTTACAACTTAGGCTCGTTTGGTAGAGTGTATAAGAATAATATAAAAGATGGTGTATTAGTAATGCTTGTATTAATAATGTTTGTGTTAGTTAAGCTTGCATTAGTTATGCTTGCATTTTTCTTATACAGTGTTTGGTTTGATGTATTAAAAATACATGAATAGCATAATTTTTTTAAAAAAATATTTTTTTAATAAAAATACCCTCAATATATATAGTGAAAAAAATGTGGAAAAGATTTTGAGGAATAATTGTGTCTTTAATCATGCTAATGCATGCATTAGAATTCATTGCATTACTAATACCATAGATTTTGAGGTATTAGTAATACACACCTCAATACACAATAGAGTGTATAACTAATGCAAGCATTAGTTATACATAGGCTAAAAAAGATACCAAACAAGGTACTAGTAGTACACATTAACTAATGCATGCATTATTTTTCTCAATACACTCTACCAAACGATCCCTTAGTGGTATACTCAAAGGGAAGGGTGATATAATAAAATTATTTTTATTATTTATTATTTTTTAATATATGTATCAAACCAATAATTTAACAACCATTGTTCTACGGAGGAAATATCATTTATCTCCAAACAAATAATAGAATGAACCGGCCCCACGCACTTACCCTCAAACAAAAAAGTACGAACAACGAATTGACGTATGATTGAAAATTCCCGGGGTCCATTCAACTTGCACAAAATTTTTTTGGTTGTTGAGACACAAGTATGACTTCGTGGAAAAATTTTATGGTGAGAGGTGTACTATGTTATAGTTGTGTGAGAATATTTTTTAAGGAAGAAAAATTAGTGGGCCTCACACTTTTTGATTACCACATAATTTTATATTCACTTTTTAATTATCAAGCCTCGACATATTCACTTTCTTTTTCTTTCTTTTCCTTCTTCTTCTTCTTTCTCTCTCTTTTCACTCTTCTTCATTATTCCTGCAATTGCAAATTCAAGGCGCCACCAACATACATGACACACAAAAAAAATTACAGTGATAGGGGTCATGTACATGTTTTTGTTTAATATATCCAATATCTAGTTGTTTTTTAACTTCATAGATTCAATTTTACTTTTTTAACTCCGTGTTTTCATTCTTTACATATTGGTTATTACTAATTTTATATGTGCAGTATCATCTAAAGCTTAAAGTGAGAAATAACTGCAATTAGAGAAGAAAAATCTTTCTTAGTTAGATAAAAACATATACCAAATCTTTAATTCTAGGTAAAAAAATGTACTGACTCATAAGATCTCAAAGACACCATAAGATCTCATAACATCTACTTAGAAGGGAAAATATCAATTTCCTTATCATAGGAAAAAGATGAGAAAAGATATTGGAGAAGAAGGGGAAGAAGAGAAAGGAAGAAAAAAAGATGAGAGGGTTTGAAGTTTGTTTGACGACTGAAAATGGGTGAAGACCAAAGAAGGAAGTGAACGGGTGGGTGCGGGTGCGGGTGCGGGTGGGGGGTGGGGGGTGGGGGTGGCTATGAATATAAAAATGTGTGGTAATCAAAAAGCGTGGGACCCACTAATTTTTCTTTTTTAAAAAATATCCTCACACAACTATGACATGGTACACCTCTTCCACCATAAAATTTTTCGACTTGGTGTGTGAGGGATTGCTTTTTGGATTAAAAAAATGTGTGGGTCCCACCTATATTTATTGTTATTTCTATCTCCCCTCCTTTTTTACTCATCACCCTTTTTTCTCCATTTCTTTTTTTTTTTTTTTTTTTTTAATTCTTCTGTCATCTAATTTTTTTAGATCAATTTTATTTGGATTTTTTTTCATCAAATTTTTTTATATCATGCATATAGATCTTCTTCATTTGATAATTGGTAAATATATTTTATTTTTTAAATTTTTATTATTATACTGAGGTAGGAGAAGAGAAAATGAAAGAAAATTACAAGATGAGAAATCAAATCCTCACCAACATGACGAAAATTTAAGTTGACAATCAATTTGCTACTAAATTCCTCATTTGATGTGTATATGTCTTGATTGATCAATTTTTTCACTTATCAAATCAAGTTTGTCAGCTTTTTATATTAATAAACTACATCGAGACAATAAAATTAGATTTTTTGATTTTCTTGGTTTTTTTTAGTTTGATTTGAAGTATATATTACAATAAAATTAATATAGTTTTCATGAAATATGAGGTAAGCATCAAAATATTTTTACAATCATATCTAATTCAGTTTACTCTAATTATTTACATTAAAAAATTATCAACCGTAACGCTTAAAAAAAAAGAGAGAATCACAGCATGCATGAGAGCTTTGACTTTTAGATCATCTCCAACCACACTCTATTTTTTCCTCTATTTTACACTTTAAATATAGAGATTCTCTATATTTGGAGAACACCAACTCCAACCCACGACTCTATTTTACACTCCAAAAAATAACTTCTTCTCACTCTTTAATATTATATTATTATTTTTATTTCATTTATATTTTCTTATTTCATAACTTAAATCTTTCTTATTATTTTTAATTCATTTATATTTCTTATTTCATAATTACTTTTTAGTCCAAATTTTTAACCAACATAAATTACAAGCAACTATTATATATTATTCATATTAATGGACAATTCAAATAAAAGTGAAATCATTGATGAAATGCAATTAGATAAATATTACATCATGGTAAAACTTATTTTAATTTCTACATAAATTTTCAACTTTCAAGATTAAAACGTTGCTACCATAAATGCTCTACTAATGCATTACGAAGTTCAAAATGAACATTTTTGTCTTTAATTTTTTATGTCTAGCTAAAAATTATTCAAATCGATAATTTTCATCTACCACCATTTCTACCGTTGGAGTTGGATCTTCCGAAGTACCTTTAATTGGTGCATTAAGATCACGCTCATCCTTACTTATCATGCAATGCCGTATAATATATATAGTCATTTAATTACTCATGACTCGTTTTACACGTGCACTTTTAATTTTTGTGAAGGTCATATTTATTGTATAACTATAAATTAATAAAATTTAAAATAGAACTAACTTATATCTTTAAAAAAAAATTATACGAAAATTAAATTAATAAAATTTAAGATTAATATATTTAAAATATTACATTAGAAAATAGTTACGAATATTAGAGACTTAATTAATTATCGAATATAATTTATAATATGTTAAATTATAAATGTTATATAATATAAATATTAATATTATAATAAAAAATTAAAATAGAGGGTATGAATAGTAACTTACTATATTTGGAGAGTTACTATTCATCCCCTCTATTTATAGAGTTTAGAGGGGAATTTAGAGAGTGGTTGGAGTTGCACCCTCTATTTTCTCCCTCCAAATATAGAATATAGAGGGGAAAATAGAGGGTTCGAGATGCTCTTAGAACCATGGTCTTATTTAGACATTGTTTGGCCATGAGAAAATTTACTTTTTTCAAAAAATTATTTCACTAAATGATGTTTCGCTATACAAATTTCAAATACTTCAAGTTGTATTTTGAAAAGTGAAAAAAAGTCAAATTGTTTTTACCTTTTTGTTTATAACCATGGTGTCCTGACCACCTTGTGCACACCTCGACTAATTTCACAGGATATTGGGAAGAAATCACCTAGTGTTTGTCTTTGTTGAGAATTGAATTTGAGACCTCATAGTGCTCAACCCACTTCATTGAACCACTAGGTCACACCCTTGGGTGCAATTGTTTTTACATTTTTCCATCTCACTATTTCATTTTTTGTCTTTCCCAAAATCTGAAAAAATCTTTCAAAAAAGATATGATCAAACACAACTCAAACTCAAACTCCAACTCCATTTTTTTTTGGCTCTCGTGGCCAAACGCCTACTTAATATCAATTATTTACTAATTATGTGTACTAATTAATTATAAAATGTTCAATTAAAAAATGACAATGGAATGAAATTGTCGGATAAATTATGGTGTTAAACTGGACAAAAAATAAGAAGATTAACTTTATGAATGTTTACTCTTGATCAAATATAACTTGATAAATTAAAAATCAAAACCTTTATTTTTATCCTTATCTTTCTTCATCATTAATAACCTTGATTAATTAATTACAAAAATACAAATTACTAGTTCTTTCATCTGGTTATTTGTGCAATCAAATGTCTTGCATAAACAAATAAAAAATAAAAAAATATTATTATTGTCAAGCATAGCCATAATATACACACAATATACACATGTCAATTAATAATGACCCTCACACAAGTATGATGTGGCTCGCCTCATCCATCATAAAATTTTGAGTAACGACATCGAATCCATCCTAAACTTGTTCCGAAAAGTCACTTACAAACTTAAACTATTGTTGCAACCTAATACACACTTGTGCTACTTAGAAGTGAATTTTTTTCCATCTTGTAAAGTGTTATACCACTTTCATAAGGTGAGGTATTCCACACGCGCATGCCACGTCAGCACCAAACAAAAAATATAATAAATTCATTATTTCCACTACTTTTTCTATTTTCTTTTTAATTTAAACTTTTCTCTTTTCTCTTTTCTTCTATATCCACAAAACCTCCATTGTTATTTTCCCTGTTATGGACGGAATCACCATAGCCAAACCCAAATCATTAATTAGTCACCACCATCAACTTTACCACCCACCAACAAAGCCGCCATTACCAACAATTCGGCAACAATTCGGCAAAGATGTTAAAAATAATAAATTTCGCTGTCAATTTTTTTTTTGATAAGATAAAATCGACCATGCTTTATAGCTACTAATTAATATCTATAATCAAATTGTTCTTCGCATAGCTATTCTATCAACTAAAAATATTATTAATTGTGAATTTGTGGTGGGTTAGATATGAAATTGGTGATGGTGGGTCAAGTGATGAAATTAGTAGTGATATTGTGATAAAATTGGTGATTGCAGGTGATTGATTGAAGGTGATGAAAGTGATGGTGATGATATTTGATGAAACTGATAGTGATGGGTCAAGTGATAATGGTATGGAGAAAGTGATGAAATTGGGTGAAAAATCAATAATGGGGTAAGAAGAAAAACAAGATTGATAAAAAAAATTTAGTTATAGAGAATTTGATGAAAACAAAAATGTAGAAGAGGAGGGCTGTGAAGAAGGATAGGCATAGGTGGTGGTGGGTGGGGTGGGGTGGGGGGACTGTGAAGAAGAAGAGGCGTGGGTGGCGGTGGTGGTGGGTGGGGTGGGTGGGGGGGGAGGGGCTGTGAAGAAGAAGATGTGTGGGCATGGGGGTTGGTCGGTTTACACATTTTGATTTTTTTTTTTTTTCTGTTTTAACTTTTGACTAGACGCGCCTACTATTTATTTTAATTAATTATTTTTGCCACGTCAGATTTAGGGGGTAAAAAAATTCACTTTTAAGTAGTACAGGTGTGTATTAGGTCGCGACAATAGTTTAAGTGTGTAAGTGACTTTTCAGGACAAGTTTAGGGTCGGAAGGGTGAATTTGATGTCTTTTTCTTAAAATTTTCCAACTTGCAGGCATCATTTTTAATCTGTCGGTGAATAGTAATATTGGAGCAACTACTTATAAATGGTGTGATAGGCATAAACCTAGAATACATGTTCAAATAGAGAAAGTGAAAAAGAAGCAAGTTATACGAACAAAAAATCAAAAAAGAAAAATGTTATCACTTGGATTCACACTTCCTCCTAATTCCAATATTGCACTTACCAACAACAACCAATATAATTCTCGTAAAAAAAAATTCAAAGTTGTTGCAACTACTAGTTCCAATATCAATGTAACTACAGAAGTGACACTGCCAGAGGGCCTCAAACATGTTGCAGTGATCCTCGATGGTAACAGAAGATGGGCAAAATTGAGAGGTCTGAGGCAAGAACAAGGTCAACTTGCTGGCGTGGAGAAAATGAAATTACTCACTCGCCTTTGTAGCAAGTGGGGAATCAAAGTTTTTTCTATGTTTGCATTTTCTACTGAAAATTGGTTTCGCCCAAAAGTAGGTTATTCTTTTATAATTTCCTCCTAGATAAAACTTTTTTGATGAAAATCATTACTCTATATATATCTTTAATGATCTATCATACATGCCAAATCACCAAAATTATAAATTGGAGTATACATGGAAACGTAATTGATTGAATATCCAGGTGCATTGTTTGGAAGCAAAACGAATGGATTTCAGAGAAGGCGACTCTCTCTTTTCCAATAACAATGAAATTTATACAAGATCATAAATATATACATTTATAATTACACGTAATTTATTTATTCTTAATACATCATGATATCTATCTCATAACCTCACGATAAATATCACCAAGGTGAAAAATAAAAAATAGATTTTTTTATTTTATATGTTAACGACTCTAAACTTGAATGACGCAGGAGGAGGTTGACTTTATCATGAATTTGTTTAATTTGGAGTTGGCAATCTCTGGTGATTACTTAGAGGAGTGCATAAGGTATTCTATTGTTGAGTGACTACTTGAGCAATGAGCTTCCATTAAATGATCGAAGGAAATTGCAACTTGTTTAATTTTACCACTACGTAATGTAAAAAAAATTGAACGCAGTTTGTTTTTTGTGATAGGGATGGTAGACGAGTATCAATTATTGGGGATAAATCAATGCTTCCCAAGTCTCTTTGTGAAACTCTAATTCTGATAGAGGAGAAGACGAAGTCTAATTCAGGCCTGCATGTCATAATAGCAATCAACTATGGTGGTAGATATGATATACTACAAGCAACCAAGAGAATTGCCAGTAAAGTAAATAATGGACTTGTAAAAGTGGACGATATTGACAAGAGCCTCTTTGAACAAGAACTGGAAACTCATTGCGCGGAGTTTCCGGATCCTGATTTATTAATTCGAACCAGTGTTTTAAAAGGCGGGGGCGTGAGGCGAGGCGTTTTACATAGCACGGGGCGAGGCGTAAGTCCCGAGACATGGGGCGTAAGTCCTAAGGATCTACGGGGCGTATATCTCATGTATCTTTATTTTTATAATTTGATTACTAAAAATATAAGTAACAACAAAATTTTCAATGATTCTACAAATAATTTCTTAAAATATATGACTATCATACTATGCAATTTACCTCCCTAAAAGAAATAATCAATAAACTATTAATATTAGAATTAAAACATAAACTCTTTCATGAATAAAAATAAAATACTTTCAAATAACAAAATAAAATATGATAATTTTGAAATATAGGACAAAAACATAACGATCAATGACAAGTGAATATATAAAATTCGAATATGTATTTTAAACAGAAATGTTAAGCCATATTCACCCTCATGACGTTCTCAATTAGTACATAAGCTAGTTAATTTTAATTTTCTTATTTCAACAGATGAAAAAAAACTACTAAGCATCATTTAATTGGTAGAGAATTATGAGTATCAATAGCTTTGACTAAGGAATTTGACACAATTTGTGTAAGAACTATTAGGCGAGTCCCGGGCGTTGGGCGTTAGGCGTGTTCAGGGCGTATAGTCGGGCGCTTAGGACGTAAGCCTCACAGAACTAAGTCCCACACATGAGTCCCGAGGCGTTTTGCCAGTGCCCCGCCCCGGGGTGAGTCCTAGGGCGAGTCCGGACTCTGCCTTTTAAAACATTGATTCGAACAAGTGGGTAGCAAAGAATTAGCAACTTCATGTTATGGCAATTAGCTTACTCTGAGCTCTATTTTGCAAAAAAGAAGTTTCCAGACATGGAAGAAGCTGATTTCATCGAAGCTTTTATGTCGTTTAATCCAAGAAACAGACGTTATGGTGGAAATAATATTCAAGAAATGACAATTTCTACTTAAAAATATGTATTCTCTTGAATTTCTTCTTGGTACTGGTACTATATTGATAAATTTCTCTATGCTGATCGATTGAATATAATATAGAAGCATATGCCTATCATAATAAATACTATGTTCTAACAATGGGTGTCGGATACAATGGTATATTTGGGAATTTTCAGTTATCTTTCTGCCATGCTCAACTTTTATGTAAATTTTAGCCTCATGCTCAATTGAGTGGCCCTAGTAGAGAAAAGGGGAACAAAATTAACATTGGGTATGAGTATTTCACTAGTACATAAAGTATAAAAACACATGATTTTTGGGCCAATTTTTATTTTCAGTGATCACTCACTTTATTTTTATCAAGGATGACAAATATTTAGGAAGTATTGTTTGGAGACAAATGCTAGTACTGTCGGAACGACTTCCTCCCAACACCAATCCTCTTCTTTTCTTCCTGATAAGACTAAAGAGAGTTCACGGAAAATTAAAAAAAATAAAAAAATAAAGTCAAATTGGAAAAAGAAAAGAAATTGTTTTAGTTTGATTTGATGAAGATTGATTTTATGTTGATTTTAAGAAAACAATAACCGAAAAATAGACTCGGTAGAACATACCCAAGTTTTTTTCTTTTTTCAACTAGGTTTACTCAATTGAACATTGCCAGAGAGATAACAGAAAGTTACCATATATGTTGTATGCTACATGAACCAATCCCACATATGACATAACTTCCCAAGGATGAGTCATATATGACATAACTTCCCAAGGATGAGTCATACTTATTCCTTACGGTAACAATATGCTCGAAATCGACCCAACATAGAAATGAATAACTAGGGGTACTATTAACAACAGGAAATTCAAGAGAACACATATTTTGAACCAGGAATCCTCAATTATTGAAGTTCTCTGATATGCTAGATCTTTTGTGATCCACCATAACGTCTCTGTCTCGGTTGAAACGACACTAAAGCTTCGATAAAATCAGCTTCTTCCATATCAGGGAACAACTTCTTTGCAAAATAGAGTTCAGTATAAGCTAATTGCCATAACATGAAGTTGCTAACTCTTTGCTCTCCACTTGTTCGAATTAATAAATCAGGTCTAGGGAATTCGGTGCAACGAGTTTCCAATTCTTGTTCAAAGAGGTTCTTGTCGATGTCTTCCATTTCTAAAAGTCCATTATTTACTTTCTTGGCAATGCTTTTGGTTGCTTGTAATATATCATGTTGACCACTATAGTTAAGTGCTATCATAACATGCAGTCCCAAATTAGATTTCGTCTTCTCCTCCATCAGAGTGAGAGCTTCCCGTAGAAACTTGGAAAGAGTTGATTTATCCCCAATACACGATACTCGTATTTTATTCCTATCACGTAAAATAGATATTGTGTTCAATTTTTGTTGACAATGCATAATTTCTTAAAGAAGTTTTAGTTTTCCTCATTTAAAGCCTAACTATATATTATGCAAACAAAAGAAGATACAGAAACATCGTAATTACGTGATATAACTTCATTTTTTGTTTGATAGAGGTATTTGAATCAGTTGTGTTATATTAGTACTAATTAATTAGACATAGTGATCTGCTATTTCACATAAGTACAAATATTACTGAACAAACTTGTTCACTAATATTGGAACAGATGACTCTAGGTGTAATTGAGAACGGTATCTAGACCATTAATAAGATTATTTATCGTTACACAAATATTTCTGATTTGTTTTAAACTGTAAAGTTTTAAAAGTTTTTTTTTTCTTTTTTAAATTATGTGTCCAATCAAAGTGCATGATGTAAATTGAAATGAAAGCAGTAGTTCTTAATCTAAAATGTTAAAACACATTTAAACATCTGAGAGAAATTTTTTTTTGAAAAGAGCCTACCTTGTCCACTCATCAAAGTTTTCTTGTAAGGTTGCCACATCTAAAAACAACTTCATGAGAAAGTCAACCTCCTCCTGCAACACCAAAATCTAGATTAATTCGTTATTAACAGATAAAATAGAGAATTCATTTTTCTTTTTAACCTTGATGATATTTATCCTGAGGTTATTGTGTATATATCAATGTATTAGAAATAAATAAATTATGTGCCATATATATAAAATTATGTAAATGTATAAGATTGTCGTCCACAAAATAGATCCATTGTTAAAAAAGATAGAGTCACCTTTGAAATAATTCACACGTCTTGCTTCAAGAAATTTAACGATACTCGTTGGTATTCAATTACTCTCACATTTAGTTTGTTCTTTTTTTTCAATGATTTGACGTGACATATCATAAAAGAAACTCCCTCTGTTTTAAAAAGAATGATCTATTTTGACTTGACACGGAGTTTAAGAAAATAAAGAAGACTTTTGAATAATGTGGTTATAAATTAAAGTTGTGTCAAATGCACCAAAATACCCTTTAATCTTGTGGTCTTAAACATGCCACGTGAAAAATTGAAATTAAAGTATTGTCAAAAAAAAAATGATCATTTTCAGTTTAGGGCGAGTCCAGTTTTCAGTAGAAAGCAAGTCGTTCTTTTTTAAGAGAGTGACTTACTTTAGGGCGAGTCCAGTTTTCAGTAGAAAATGCAAAGAGAGAGAGAACTTTGATTCCCCACTGGCTACAAAGGCGGGTGAGGACCATCATTTTCTCCCTGCCAGCGCAATGACCTTGCTCTACGCTCAACCCTTTCTGTCTTGCCCACCTTCTATGACCATCCATAATCACCGCCACGTGATTCGGCATTAATTCTCGCTTGAGGCCCTCCGGCAGAGCCACTTCCGGCCCTCCAAGTTTAACAGCTGCATTTGAACTAGTTGCAAGAACCTTGGGGAATTTGGTACCAAAATTATAGTGGTTTCTATTGCTAAGTGTAATATTGGAAGGAGAAAGTGAGAATCGGAATGATAACATGTTGCTGTACATTTTTTTCTATTTGAAAATGCATTATAGGTTTCTACCACCACACCATTTATATAGGTAGTTAAACTTGCAGTAAGCACGTGAATTTTCAATTGTAACGTAACCTGTACACTTACGTTTTTGCCTTTTGCTCGAGGTTAAGCATTGCCGTGATTACATAAACTTTAATCTACCTGATTTTTCTCGATTCTTTGTCGTGTTAATCTTGAGCATTGAGCCAGATATGCAGCGTAGGCACATGATACATGTGGTCGCGTTTAAGTGAGTGACCTCCTCAAATATCGTGTTGGTTACCCAACTTTTTCTTTTACAATTTTTATGTAAAAAAATTGGGTAACCTGCAATAGCAAGTCAAGTTTACCTGATAGTGTAGAATATTTTATACACTGACAGTGCACAAAACTTAAACTCTTCTTTTTTTCATGGTTTAAGCATGTGAAAATTCTTCTCATAATAATGTGTAGCAATGAGATTCGATCTCAGGACTTCTGCTTGCGCTATAACATATTGAAGTGTGTGATCATCTCATTTAAAAGTTTAAACTATTATTTAGTCTTTTTTGTACATCAATGTTTTTGCTGCTCATCTTAGTACAAGTCATCTTCTTTCTTAGGATAAACTTTTTATCTTGAATGTATCTCAAGGAGGTTTTGGACAAAAAGTCATTTCTTGTAAGTATTCTTTTTTTGAATATGAAATCTACAGATTAATTAAGATCAATACCTAACCCTCACAAAATTAGGTGATTTGAGAAAGAAAAATTTATGTTGTATGCTACACGAAGCAATCGACGTAACCCTTCCAGGATGAGTCATACTTTTTTCTTACAGTAACAATATGCTCGAAATCGACCCAACATAGAAATGAATAACTAGTACTCTTAAGAAAAAAATAGTACCATTAAGAGTGAAGAGTACTGAAAAACACACCTAAGGTATTTCGATTTTTGAGTTTTATATTTGAACTATCAGGAATGCGAATTTCCTACTTGAACTATCATCAAATATTTATCAAAACACGCCTTTAATTATTAATTGTTTGAGTTTCACACCTGAACTTTTAGGTAGGAAATTAAAGTGAACAATTAATAGTTCATGTGAGTTTTGATAAATAATTGACGATAGTTCAAGAAACTCAAAAAACTATGATACTTTAGATGTGTTTTGACCATTAACTCTACTACATTACAACAACAACAATGTATTTCCACAAAGTGGGGTCTGGAGAGGGTAAAGTGTACGTACGCAGTTCATACCACTATCTCAGATGAAATAGAGAGGTTGTTTCCGATAGTCCCCCGGCTTAGGACATTAACTCTACTACATTAAAAACAGGAAATTCAAGAGAACAATTATTTTGAACCAGGAATTCTTAATTATTGAAGTTCTTTGAATACTAGATCTTTTGTGATCCACGTATACAAAGAATAAACTAAAGAAGAATTATTCTTCAGATCATACCGTTAAGACAAATGAATTGCCCGAAACTTTGTGTTTTGTACATAACACTACACAAAGGAAAAAGACTTACAGTACCAAAAAAAAAAAAAAAAAAAAAACAAAGGAAAAAAGGCTTACAAAAACAACAACAACAACAACATACCCAGTGTATTCCCACTACGTGGGTCTGGGGAGGGTAAAGTGTACGCAGTCCATACCACTACCTCAGATGAAGTAGAGAGGTTGTTTCCGATAGACCCCCGGCTTAGAAAAAGGCTTACAAAAAAACACCAGACTAAATTACACAGAGAAGCACAATCATCGTCCTCCCAAATTACATCCATTCAAGAATTAAAGTCAAGAAACTGAATAGCCAATAATATATCAAATGAAAAAGAGGTTTCAACACACTCCCCATGAGAAATCGGAAATGAGCATCCAACAACTTCATAGGTGATTGTAATTTATAATTGAATTGATTAAGCCATAAGAAATAGGTAGAAGAGAGTTGAGAAGATATGTTAATTTTCTCAAGTTCGATATCTAAGCAGAAAATATTATTCTATTTGTATATAGTCTAGACAAATACTATGATAGTGTGAATGGGACTAGGGGGTGGAGGTGAAGATCATGTGTTTTGGAGGATGAGAAGGACAAAATCAATTCAGAACTTGTTTTCCTTATTGGCTACTTCCACTTGTGAAACTTATGTTCCCTACTTATACTAGAATAGTCATTTTTTTCATTTTCAAGGAACTTCTTTGTACAGTATATTTTTTTCCTAAATAAAAAATGTTTTCCAACACACTCATATTTAAAGTTGTTAGCTGATTATTCATAATTTTCTCTTCATGATTTGTCTTTTAAAGTACCCTTGCCTTTTTATTATTTGAGGGTCATATTAATTTTTTCATTTGAGTCATATTAGTTCGATTGAAAGCATGAGGAATATAACCAGAGATCGAGAGAAAATGAGAAACAAAAAAATATCCTCGATACCAAATAGAAGTGAAGAAAAAATTGATTGGTATTTACTATTTCATGTTCATGAAATGAAAAGAAGGAAAATGAATATTAACTTGGACTGGGGCTTTATCATAGTTGGGCTCCAGACTTCCGACTTCATGGTGGGCCAGTTCGAATTCATCTCCAATATCAATTGGTTACCAATTGGTAAAAAAATCGAAATATACATCCTTAAATTGTATATTGCAAGTCATAGCAATACTTCTTATATTGCAATTAATAGCAACTTTTAAAATAAAAAAACAATTTTTTCTATTTTTCTTAAAAAAAAAAAAATCTACCCTTTCAAAAAGACATCAGTTATTAAAGGATATCAATCACCCTTAATTTCTCTCAAACGATTTTTTTTTTCCTTATTTCAAAAGAGAGTTGCATCTTCTACTTCTCCAAAACTATTCTTCTTCTTAATTCTACAACAAATCATTAATATTTACGTTTTATCATCTTCTTCTCAAATATTTCTCAACAAAAAAATTCGATTGAAATTTCAGAAAATCATTGACTGTGGGGTAAAAATTCAAGCAGATTGTTTCTTCACCCGTTTTTCTCCAAAAATATTTTGAGGGATCAATTATTATTGAAGAGTATCACATTCAAAATTTATAGACAATTAAAGTTTCAGAGAAACACCATTAAAATTTGAGAAATCATACAATTTTGAGTTTCAAAAAAGAGCAGGGAGTCTTCTTTATTTTTGTCTAAATTTTTTTTTCCAGAAATATAATTAAATAGAAACTAAAGTGTCGAGTTTACATCATACACATTCGGCTTCAAAATTGAACAGATTAAGCCTTTTTACCTGCTACTAATAATGAATAACAGATTTCATTCAATTTTAATTCAACACGAAAAAATAAGACTTAAAAGGTAAATATATGTGAATTCATATTTTATAGACAGTTTGTCAAAGTTGTGTATAAATATAGTATCTAGTGAAATTTATGTGTATCTGATTCATAAAAAAAGTATGTACTTTGTTGAGGAAAATTTTGTGTATGAATAATGTATAGCATATGTATATATGGTAGGAAAGAAAAATATGTATATATGATAGTAGTATAAAAGTTGTATGTATGTGATTTCAAAAAATAATTTTATACAATTTTGTATCAAATTTTTTTATGAAACATGTAAGATTTGAGTGTTAACTCTTTTTTTTTTTTTTTGTCATATGCATATAAATGGTATAGTATATGTATGTATATTGTATGTTATGTGTATAATATGTGAATTAATCTTTCAAACATTATATATATTTTTTAATTGCAGACACGAGTTTCAATTGAATTCGTATATACAGTGATTGATGACATCTCCATGAAAAAGATTATTGTTCTAATTTCATAACAATAAAAAGTTTCTCGATACATATACAATATTGATTGATTTAAGCTCGATTAATTAAAAATACAAGCATATCAAATTATATAAAAATTTCTCAAACTCCCAAAATTTTAAAATTGAAATCCACTCGAGAAAAAACTTTAAAATGAAAATAGAGCATCAGTTTTATTTGGAGCGAGTGTGCAGGATATTTATTTTTCTTTTTTAAAAACTAAATATAGGGGGGGGGGGGAGAGAGAGAGAGAGAGGGGGGAAGGGGTGGGGTGGGGTGGGGGAACGTAAAACGGAGTTTAAAAATTTTAGCCCTCTAATAATTATCAATAGTTATTGAGGAGAGAGGAAAAAGACACATGAAAAATTAGGAGGAATTTTAATTAATATATATGTATTAAACAATTATTTTTTTTTTTAAAAAAAAAAAGAAAATTCAATAAATTTTTAAAAATTTGTTATAATTTGCAATTAAAACCTTAATTTAATAATTATAGAAAAGTATTGCTACAACTTGCAATAAACAATCTAAAAAGTATATATAAGATAATTTTCACTGACGAACTCGTATTTTTGAGCTAGGTAACCAATTGGCTGCCCACTTGGTATTTCTTCTTTTTAACTAGCATTTGATCGTAGATTTAGCTTAAACTTGAAAGAAATGAGTTTTCAAAGTTGTGTTGAAAAATAGCTTGGGAAATTCAAAATGTGTTTGCACATGCATTTAAAAAAAAAATTAAAGTTTCATAATGAAAGTGAAATTGAAATTTCAAGTTTTTGGAGCGTGAAAATTTTTTGAAAATAATTTTTTTAAAAACTAGTGAAATTTTATGAATAAATAATATTTTTAATTTTCTTAAAAAAAAAATCTAATCTCAAAATATATGGTCAAACGAGAGTTTAACGGTTGTACAATAGTATATAAAATATAAGAAGGGGTTTAAATCAAATTGGTCATGAAAATGGAGAAAAATCGTTGTTAGTGCAAAATGAGTTGGTCAGTTTTGTTGTTCTTTTGATAAATTGATGATTACGGGTAGAGCCGTCAAAATGGGATTGACCATTGAGGCCAGCTTAGGGTTGGGCTGAGTTGTGATTTTTTAGCCCATTTAAAACAGGGGCTTATAAGCCCAACCCTAGTCAGCCCGCTGACCCTTGAGGCTTGACTGAGGCCGGGCTAGGCTGGCCCGTGGGCCAAAATATTTTTAATTTAAATTTAAATTTTAAATGAAGATTGTGAAAAGAAGTAAAAAACTAAGAATAGTAACTACTGAATAAGTTTAATATTTTACACAATACTTTATTTATTTAACGTTAAATCTTAATCACCAAGTATAGATATTTCATTCATGATTGCTATTCAATTTAAACTTAAAATTAAAAAAAAAAATTGTGAACAAAAAGAATTAAAAACTATAAGCAGTGAGTACTGAATAAGTTCTAGCTAGTATCTTACACAATATTTTACTCATTTAGTGTTAAATTCCTAACACTAAATTCCTAACCACCAGTATAAAAATTGCATTCACTATGAAATGTTCAAACACTTGTTGCTACTCGAAATTCATTGCACGATTTTACTCAAATTCAAAGTGGTAATATTTTTACGTAAATTTAAATATTATTATTTTTTGAAATATATTTTTTGATAATGTTTATCTAATTAAATCTACATATGAATTTAGATGAAGGTGATTTTAATTAAGACAACTTTATCGATGAATTGAAATGTACTTGATGATGTATTGGTATTGAATATATTGTAAGTTATAGTAGAATATGTACTTTCATATAATTATATGTTAGAAATGTTAACAAATTATCATACCTATACGTTCAAATATATACTGAAAAGAAAAAAGTTAACAAAAAAAAAAGACCGGTAAAAATGAAGGGTAGCCTGCCCAAACCTGCGACCCTTTTAGGGCTGAGTTGGGTCATATGTTTTAAGGCCCTTTAAGATGAAGGGTCAGTCCGTCCTAACCCATCAAATTCGGGTAAACTACATAAATAGCCCCCATAGTGGGTGACTTTGCTTTTTGTCCCCCCATAACAAAAGTCCTACAAAACTAGTCCTTTTTTTTTTATGTATGGAACAAATACATATTTGCCCCTCTATATATCAAATATTTTCAAACAACTCTTCATGCTCATTTATCTTTCAACTTCAATTTTTTATCCTTTTTTATTTTACTTTGATTTTTTTTATTTATTTTCTCTTTTTTTTTTAAAAAATGAAATTCTCAACCTTTACTTTTTTCCTTTTTCCCTTTTCTCCTTTCAACTTCTATTTTTTTCCTCTTTTTAATTTTTCTTTGGTTTTTAATTTTTTTTTCCTCCTTTTTTTCTCAACCTTTATTTTTCTTTTATTTTTTATTTTGTATTTATTTCTTTATTTTTTTTCTCAACCTTTCCTTTTTTTTTTTTCCTTTTCTTCTCTCAACTTCTATTTTTTTTCTTTTTTTCTTTTTCTTTTTCTTTGATTTTTTTTAAATTTATCAACCTTTATTTTTTAATTTTTTTTTCCGTAACCTTTATTTTTTTTTTTTCTTTTCTTCTATTCCTTCCAAACAACAAGTCACGCCCCATAGGCAAGAGTTGACACTATCACATTGTGTCTTGATTTATGAGATGTTCTAGTACTCTTACCTTAGAGGCAAGACTTAACCTAAGGACATTCAAACAACAAGTTACGCCTCATGGGAAAGAGTTGACACTACCACATTATGTTTTGACTTATGAAATGCTCAATAACTCTTGCCTTAGAGGCAAGACTTAGCATGATGACTTTCAAACAACAAGTTATGCCCCATGGGCAAGAGTTGGCACTACCACATCGTGTCTTGATTTATGAGATGCTCTATAACTTTTGACTTAAAGGCAAGACTTACACCAAGGGCTTTCAAACAACAAGTTACGCCCCATGGGCAAGAGTTGACACTACCATATTGTGTTTTTACTTATGAGATGTTCTATAACTCTTGCCTTAGAGTCAAGACTTAGCCCAAAGACTTTCAAACAACATGTTATGCCCCATAGGCAAGAGTTGACACTACCACATTGATTCTTGATTTATGAGATGCTATATAACTTTACCTTAGAGGCAAGACTTAGCCCAAGGAATTTCAAACGACAAGTTATGCCCCATGGGCAAGAGTTGACACTATCACGTTGTGTCTTGATTTATTAAATACTCTATAACTCTTGCCTTAGAGGCAAGAGTTAGCCCAAGGACTTTCAAAAAGCAAGTTACGCCCCATGGGTAAGAGTTGTCACTACCGCATTGTATTTTGACTTATGAAATGCTCTATAACTCTTGCCTTAGAGGCAAGACTTAGCCTAATGACTTTCAAACAACAAGTTATGCCCCATGAGCAAGAGTTGGCACTACCACATTGTATCTTGATTTATGAGATGCTCTATAACTCTTGTCTTAGAGGTAAGACTTAGACCAAGGGCTTTAAAACAACAAGTTACGCCCCATGGGCAAGAGTTGACACTACCATGCATATTGTGTTTTTATTTATGATATGTTTTATAACTCTTTCCTTAGAGGCAAGACCTAGCCCAAGGACTTTCAAACAACAAGTTATACCCCATGGCAAGAGTTGACACTACCACATTGAGTCTTAACTTATGAGATGCTCTATAACTTTGCCTTAGAGGCACGACTTAGCCTAAGGACTTTCAAACAACAAGTTATGCCCTATGGGTAGGAGTTGACACTACCATGTTGTCTCTTGATTTATGAGATGCTCTATAACTCTTGTCTTAGAGGCAAGACTTACCCAAGGACTTTCAAACAACAAGTTACGCTCCATTGGTAAGAGTTGACACTACTATATTTTGTCTTGATTTATGAGATGCTCTATAACTCTTGTCTTAGAGGCAAGACTTAACCCAAGGACTTTCAAACTGCAAGTTATGCCCTATGGGCAAGAATTGACACTATCACATTGTGTCTTGATTTATGAGATATTCTATAACTCTATCCTTAGAGGCAAGACTTAGCCCAAGGATTTTCAAACAACAAGTTACGTCCCATGGGCAAGCGTTAAAGCTACCACATTGTGTCTTGATTTATGAGATGTTCTATAACTCTTCCCTTAGAGGCAAGACTTATCCCAAAGACTTTCAAAAAACAAGTTATACGCCCCCATGGGCAAAAGTTAGCACTACCATATTGTGTCTTTGATTTATGAGATGCTCTATATGTCTTGCCTGTAAAACTACACTTAGCCCAAGAATCTCCCAAAAAAACAAATTAGTCTCCATGGGCAAGAGTTAACACTATTTCATTATGTTAATTTATGAGATACTCTATTAACTCTAGCCCTAGAGGCAAGACTTAGTTCAAGGATTTACAAACAACAAGTTAATGTTCTATAACTCTTTCCTTAGAGGCAAGACTTATCCCAAAGAACTTCCAAACGGCAAGTCACACCCTTAAGTTTACTTTGATGTCAAAGAAATAAGATTCTTTTTGCGGATTATCCAACTTTCTGATCATTAGCAAAATATAATAGAAGCTGAGAAAAAAGAAAAAATAGAAGGAAAAAAATAAAGATTGAGAAAAAAGAAAAAAAAAGAGAAGAAAAAAATAAAGGTTAAGAAAATAGAAAAAAGAGAAAAATAAAAAAAATAAAAAAATAAAAGTTGAGAAAAAAAATGAGAAGAAAAAATAAAATAAAATAAAATTTTGAGAAAAATAAAAAAAATGAGAAAAGAAAAAAACAAAAAATAAAAAAATAAAGGTAAAGACAATGAATTAAAAAAAGAGAAATAAAAAATAAATAATGTTTGAGAAATAAAAGAAAAAAAAGAAGAAAAAAATAAAGGTTGAGACATGAATTAAAACAAAACAAAAACTAGAAAAGAGAAAAGAAAAAAATAAATATCAAGTAACAGTAAAAAGGAAAAAAAAAAGTTGAGAGACAAATGAGCATGGAAAGAGAAAAAAATTTGAGGTGTAGAGGGGCAAAAATGTACTTGTTGTATACATAAAAATGAAGGAAGGCTAGTCTTTAAAGACTTTTCTTATGGGGGACAAAAATACAAAGCCACTCATTATGGGGACATTCCATGTAATTTCCTGATCAAATTTTTTGGCTCGCGAGGCTTGGGTTGGGTTGGGCCAGCCCATTTTGACAGTTCTAATTAGGGGTATGTTCTTTGTAATATATGAAACTTATGTTTCAAATTTGAACTTATTTAGAGTAGATTTTGGTGTTGAAACATGTGTTAAAATGTCGAAATAATTAATATTTTTTGACAAAGAAAATTCAGACACACACGACGGAATTTTACTCAACTTTTACACGTGACGAAAGTGCACACATATATTAAAAAAACTAATATGGTGCTAAATGAGTTTGTTAGATTTGTTGTTATATTGATAAATTGATAATTAAGTTTGTTCTTTATGATGTATGGAACTTATGTTTCAAATTTAAATTTATTTGGAGTAGATTTGCATGTTGAACAATTGAAATTTGAAGAATAAAAAAATTGGCAAAAAGGAAATCAGAGACACGACTGAAATTTTAGCCGAGTTTTTCATGCATTTCAGTGCATGCGTACATGAAAAAATCAGACACAAATGAATAAAATTTTAGCTAGTTTTTACATGCATTTCAATTTTTAAAAAATAATTTGAGTTAGTTTTGACAAGTTAAGTAAAATTTATGTCAAAATATATCTGAAATTTGGACTTGTAAATTTATAACTTCAGTAAAAAAATATCCAAAATTAACCTTGTCTAGTCATACAAAACTTCAGATAAAAATGTCTAATTTGACTTTCACAGGGACACAATTAAGACAGAAATTTCCTAGTTAAGGGAAAAGGGAAATTAATTTAGATATTTATTATATCAATCGCTTTATCTTGGAAAATCAATTTATCTAAATTTAATTTATTGTGAAAAGCACATATGCTATTGTTGGAATTGCTTTCTACGAGAATAAAGCTTTTCTTAAAAACGCTAATGAAAATCCGGATAGCACAAGATCGTAATGTGCTGGCTATTAAAATTTATGCCAATACGTTAACTATTGTGTGTAAGCGGTGAAACTTTATTTCTCTTAAGAAATCATAATTCAAATCTGAGACCACTACTGACTCTAGAATAAAATTATTATTTAAAAGTGAAGGTTCATGAATTATGCATAATAATATTTCTTCAACTCGTGATAACTTTTTTATTATAATATTAAAATGAGTGAGGAAATATTTAAGTTTATGTATTTTAATATTAAACTTACAAAATTGAAGTGCATTATACATCTCGTCATGTTAGTGGCCATAAATTGAGAAGAAAATGGGACAATGCATAAGTTAATAAAAGAGAGATATACCAAAAGAAATAAAATAATTTAATGTGATTCGGTCAATCAATCTATATCCACAAGTGGAGATGAGCAATTTTCTCTATAAAAAAGAGTACAAAATATTAAGAGAAATAACCTCAGAGAATTCACTCAAAACATAAAGAGGTTTACACTAGTGATACGATAACACCTGTGTCTCACATATTCTTTCCCTAAACAAGACTTTCAAAGCCATTAGGATTATATTATGGATGCTATCAAGTGAAAAGAAATAAATCTCAATTTATAATGTCCAAAATCTTTTTCGAAAAGAGAAAAGATTAACCAAATATAAAAATTTGTGTTTTCCTTTAAAAGAATAATTATAGTAAAAAAATAAAAACAGCATCCCAATAAACTTATCATCAAATAATATCTACTAACATTTCATCAATATCTTCAATTAATCTAACCGTTTGAGGGATGTAGATGGATTGTCAGAAGTGATCTTAAATTTAGAACCTTAAATGTATAATAAATTAAATTTGGTGATTTATAGTACTCTTTAACCTTAAATGAATAATAATTAAATTTGGTGACTTATTCTCTTTCTTATTTGGTAGTATAGTAATTTGTTGTCTAGAGTTAAATGAAGTTCTAAATAAACACTACCTTTGTGATGTCATGCCACACGTATGTTTTTTTTTAATTAATATATATTCCTAAGTTATTTGTTAATCTATTGTTTTTTTTTTGGTAGAAGAAATCTATTGTTATTTATACAAAGATTAACCTTAAATATTATGATTCTATGAATCAAGGTTCTGCTTGAGATTATTGTATTTGATGTAGTGTTAAATTGAAATCAATAAAATTGAAACATCGTATATGATGCATAATTAATTTTAAGGACCAAAACTTCTTGTAATTAAGTTGTTTCATATGCAAATTTCTTTTAGTACCAAACGTTACAATTCAATACACTTACTTATCATTAATGGTGAAATATTAATTACGTTTTTATAACAATTCTTTCTTCTTGAATACAATTTTTCAATAATTAACATGATATTAACATGTAATGCATATGCACTTCATATAATCAATACTTGAAATGCACGTATCAAAAAAAAAATTGCATGTGTGAATTTTGACTAAAATCCATTTACATTCAATATACCCTCATTTGGTAGGTAGTAATATATGTACCTATGTAGGTGCCTAATTTGAGTAAAATCGTTGAAACCATTATTTTTCTTGTTTCTTATTCGTTTCATTTCCTTTAACATATTAAATGCATACACCTTATGTTCTAATTTAGAAATAATTTAATTTTGAAATTCTCTTTTTATCTTTAATAAAATTATTGATAACCATAAAAATGATCAATGAGTGTTTCAAATTAAATATTTTAATGGTTTTCTAAAATTTCTCTTTTATACCAAATTAAACTTGTGGAACGAAACGAGCACATCATTCATATCATACAAGTAAAAAAAGGAATGGCGGGAGTATGGTGAAAAAAACTGAATCTGTTTATCATGCCTATCACCTTCTAGAAAAACTTTTAAGGGTGTGTTTGGTATATAGAAAAATATTTTTTCATGGAAAATATAACAACAACAACAACATACCCAGTGTATTCCCACTAAGTGGGGTCTGGTGGAAAATATATTATCTAGAAAATGTTTTTTTTTGTAAAATAAGTTGGTTCCTCAAAGGTATTATATGTAGTCTAGCAAAAAACTATAGAGGCGAAGGGGGTGGAGTATCGAGCCTCAGAGGTGGTGAGGATCGGATGGTCAAGGGGTAGGGTTTGAGGGAATTGGGTGGGTGAGAGAACATAATAAACATATACTACCATAATAAGGAAGTAATTTTCCTCATTTTCAATTGTTTTCCTAAAGAAAATGTTTTCCAAAGATTTTATCCAACCAAAAATGAGAAAACAATAAAATATTTTCCAAAACACGTTTTCCTCCATACCAAAGATGTTTTTCAAAGATTTTATCTAACCAAAAATGAGAAAATAACAAAATGTTTTCTGAAAAACTTTTTCCGCCATACCAAACACCACCGTAAAAGGAAATCGAGAAAACATGAAAGCAAATGGCTACGTGTCATAACAATGTTGATCGTAAGAACAGGGCAATAAATTAAAAACGATCGGTAACAAGTAACAACCCGAACAGACGTCAGAAGGAACGCCACGCTTCGTTCGCCAAGGGGAGGACATATATGTAATTTTGCACTCCTTGTAAATCCCATAAACGTAGTTGATCAGTGACACAGTCCCGCTTTAACAAAAAGACTCGTATTCGCCCAAGCATAAACAGAAAATAAATGCTGTGGAAAAGGATCAGAATTCCAAAATCGTCTAAAACTCTCTCTCTTCTTCACATTGCCCACTAAGTGAACATGCATAGAAAAAAAATGCATGTTTGATCTGTTTTACGAGAAGGGCTAAGATTCTGAGTCCATCAAAGTTGTTGAGCGTTAATTTGATTTTAAAATGGCTGCATCGAACGGGAGTGAGTATTTTGATATGGATGTGGAAGCGCAGAACGAGACTTTCGGTCGTCGGTCTAATGCGGAATCGGTGGCTGAAGATGAGCAGGAGTTGATGTGGGCGGCGTTAGAGAAATTGCCGACGAGGAAGCGAACGAATATGGCGTTGGTGAAGAGGAATGCGGAGGAATCTGAGGAGAGTGTAGGAAGGACTGATACGGTTGATGTGAGAAAACTTGATCGGAATACTCGACAGCTTCTCGTTGATAGAGCAATGGCGACTTCTGAACAGGATAATTACAAGTTGCTTGCGGGAGTGAAAGAGCGTCTCGATAGGTATTTTCAGCTCGTACACACTCTCTATTGGTGCTGCGAATGTGTATCGTCGTACAACTTTATCTGCATGAATAGAATATATGGATTTAGTTGTTAGATTTCGTTTTTCCAGAATCAAACTATATGGGATTTTGATTAATATTTTAAAATGTAACTTTTAATTATATTAATATGAGAATAATTGTAGTAGTTTATAGTGTTTTTGGTATATTTTTCGAATATTTAAATTTTAAATTGAAATATTAAATTAATCTACCTTCAGAAATTAGTCAAATTGACTCTCATAAGGCTAAAAGTGAACGGAGTGAGCAATTCAGTTTTTTTTTTTTTTGGACTAGTTTAATTATTGCAACAGGATTTCGCTTCCGAAATTTTGTTGATACAGCAATCGCAGTGTGTGTTTCATTTTCTTAACTTCTCGTCTTTGATTCCTTTTGTTGAAGTCCCAATTTTATGAAATCACCACGTTAGGCGTAAGTTCACTCCAGCAGTGAGCCAGCTTGAGTTTGAGTCGGGCTAATTAGCTGAACTTTCACTTAGCCAAGTTCAACCATTTTATTTATTTTTTTTCATTCGGTATTCATTAGTCTTATTAGTGTCCGACTAATTAGCTGAACTAATATATGATACAGAACAAAAGTTGTAAACTACTCATAAATAAATAAACAATAAAATCAAGCAATTTGGACTAGACAATTTGAATTTCGAGAACTAAGTTTGTTATCATAGATTCATAGTTAACATAACTATCAATTATCAATTAATCTTGAAGTTGCAATGCTACAAAAAAATATTAGATCACACAAACAAGAAGCAGGAAAATTACTAGTTCAATTTTATAATCTTTGCATCCAACTAGCTAGAGGAAGATATATCATCACTTGAAACAAATTTATATGTTGAATTTCAATTTTGTTCGAATGCACCTGAATTAAATTTAGAACATTAAATTGAACTTGCAGAGCCTATAAAATTTATAAACAATGTAATTTCTTTTACTAGATTGACCTTCATTAACAATTCTAATTCTTAAACTAAATTTTTTAATTACTACGCATGTCACCAATAAAGTATATTTAATTTACACTGTTGTTATTACAATCTGCTTGTGTCAAGGAAAATCATTGTATTGATTTCTCATTTTTATTTTTATTTGATATGATAATGATATGAGTTGAGATTTAAACAGAGAATAGAAATTCATATAGTAGACACAAAATTACCATTGTTAACTTGTGTATATTATTGCTAATTTTCATAACTAGCAATATTAAAATTTATAGCTAATTAATAACGGCTTAAAATTTTCATTCATGAAAAAGAGTGGGATTGGAGGTTCCTAAAATTGAAGTTCGATACGAGGATGTAAACATCACAGCAAATGTTAATCTTGGCTCCAGAGCTTTGCCTACTTTGGTGAATTCAGTTCGTGATGTCCTCGAGGTAAACCATTTAATAATTCTCTGTGTTACACCTTAGAGTATATAACTTATGATAGTTTTTCTAAATGTATTTTATGAATTACAGAGTATATTGACTAAACTGATGATTATCCGTCCCAAGAAACACTCTCTTACCATTTTGAATAACGTCAGTGGTGTTGTGAAACCTGGGAGGTAAGCTTTGGCTTTTTTTTTCCTTTCCATTTCCTAAATTTCATTCCTAGCTTCAATTGAGTTGGTGCTAAAAGAATTATCGTATATTATTTCAAACCAAAAATATTAAAAAGGTAGCGAAAAAAGGAAGATTATGGCATTAGCAATTAATGGGTTTCTGGTTGGGCCGGGTCGGGTTAGGTGTTTTTCAAGCCCATTTATTTGAAAAATAGTGGGTTGATCGAAAAAGTTACATATTCCTATCAATGTGATTTTTGTGTTAGTTTATCCAAAGTTTAGTTATGTTTGAGTTAGAAAAATAGTTAAGTTATTTTTGCAAAAAAAAGTGATAGTTAACTTACCATCTGCGAAATTTATCCCTGCCTTGAGGATGAAAGAAGCACCGTTGTTATGTTGGTAGCTTTTAATTATTCCATGCGTCCCAATTTATGTGGCATCTTTCGAATTTTTTCATACATCTTTTAAATATTTTGAATTGTCAATTATTGTGACTTATATTACTTTTTACGTAGTTTTCAAATATATAAATTTTATTTCAAAAATTTGAAGATTCCATGTCCAAACTTACGATCAAACTTAAACTGTTTGACTCTCTTGAATAATAAGATAGAAAGAGCTTTTCTTGCTTGTTTAGTAAAATCTCGCTTTTTGGTAGGAGTGGGTGCTTGCTAGGGCAGGGTACTTTTCATTCTTCATTCAAAACTAACTAGTGCTGGGTCGGGGATTTCTGTCCTCTTATCAAAAAGAGAGTTGGGTAAAGCACACTCTCTCCTTGGATGAAATCGAACTGTGCCATAAATTTGGGCAAAGGGAGTATATATTAGTATATATTTAACAACATATTTCAAATTTGTTATTAGAAAGGGAAGAGAAGGTGCGAAATGCACTAGTGAGGAGTGTGAGAGGTCAGCTGTAGTAGGAGTTGGGAGAGGTAGAGGTAGGTCGAAAAAGTATTGGGAGAGATGATTAGACATGACATGATACAACTTCAGCTGACTAATGACATGACCTTAGTTAGATAGAAAGATATGGAGGTCGAGAATTAGGGTAGAAGGTTAGTAGGTATGTGAGTGTTATCGTACTTCTAGTAGTATGATTTAGGTAATCATGTAGTTTCTTTTTCTCTGGTTTGTACATTGCTATTTTCTTGTCTCTCTGTCGGTTACATTTCTTTTGAGCCGAGGGTCTATTGGACACTACCTCTATACCCCGGAAAGGTAGAGGTAAGGTTTTTTGCATACATCCTATCTTCCCCAGATCCCACTTGTGGGTATGTTGTTGTTTTGTTGCACTGAAGTCTGTGGAAGGTTATTCAGCCTGGATATAATGTGGCTGGTTGATGGAATCCATAGTTTGAGAGGCTAGAACAGAAGAATTTGCTGTTGCTGAGGGGATCACTGTATGAATGACTAGCTAGGAGCAGTAAGACGTAGTAAGCGGGAGAACACTTTATTCAATGTAGTAATAGTCCAACTAGCCAAAAACCTGGTCCCGCACTGTGTCAAGTTCACTGGGATAGGATCAATAGTGGTCATGTTTTCTTTGAAAGCGGTTACTGGCTTGATCAATGTTGAACACTAATATGTACAATACTGCACCTTCTGACTATTCATGCTACTTGTCTGACAGAAAGAAATAAAATATCTGCTGGAAGTGAAAACAACTTACTATGAAACATGTTCAAATGTAGTAACTTATGGTTAGTAGTAATTTGCTTGCAAAAAAGTTGCATATTATGAATCTTTGTTTTTACTTCTCTTGCTAGGATGACACTGCTCCTGGGACCTCCTGGTTCTGGTAAAACTTCATTGCTTTTAGCGCTTTCAGGGAAACTTGATAATGGCTTGAAGGTCAGTACTAACCTATCTCTTGTATGTCCTTTGGATTCATAATTCTTGTCTTCCTTAATCGACATAGAGTTCTTTTAAAAAGATTCCTTGATGCTATAAGTTCTTTTATATACATCTTAAATTCAAGATAATTACTCTCAGTGAGCTGTATAAATCATTTTTATCTTAAATGATCACCTTGTGAAGATTAGTGCCTCCAAATTTCTTAATTGACCTAATAACACACGTCTCTGAAATGCTGTGTAACCAGGGCCTAAAAGGTAGGAGTTTTGGCAATATTGCAAAAAGAGCAAATAAGAATAACTGAGGCCTTTATTTTTCCATGCTTTGTTGAAAAATAAAATATGTTCTTTTACTTATTGGAATGGAAATTTTACATTATGATGATCAGCCGAAGTTATGTGTTAGTTAAAGCTGAAGCATATCTTCTCCATGTAGACACTCCCTCTCTTACTCTCTTTTCTTAATTCGTTCATGCTTATTAAGCTTTAATGGTTGACGCAAACCTCGGGTGTGAATAAAAATTTTACTAGAGATTTTATATTAGCGCAGAACTACGTGTTTCTATTCAAATTAATGTACTAGTGGTCATGCTTTCCTTGAAAGCAATCACTGACTCAGTCCACTTTATTCATGTTTGCTCTATGATTTATTGATGTTTTATTGAAAACTTAATTCAGAATGGTGAAAAAATTAAACTTCTGATTGTTACTGTGGCAATGTTTTGTAGTCCCTTAGTTTTTCTGGGCGAAAACAAATAAATCCTGATCAGATAATAAGTGTTTTGTTAGCTTAATTTAACGGTTATGTCATCTCTATGATAATTTTGCTGCATTACCTACCTTTCTTACTTGCACCATTTATTTAATATATCTTCACTTCAGTTTACTTCTTTCAAGATTACCTGGAGACATTGTGTTCCATTGAATTAAAATAATAAAAAAAGAATACCAAATATAATTACATACCCCTCTTTGTTTCAGAAAAGAGGGATTATCACATATAATGGACATAAGCTGGATGAATTTTGTGTGCAAAGAACTTCAGCTTACATAAGTCAGACAGATAATCATATCGCTGAGTTAACTGTAAGAGAAACTTTAGATTTTGCTGCTAGATGCCAAGGTGCAAGTCAAGGATTTGCAGGTTTGTCTAAACATTTCCACTTCATGTACTTGACCGGTTCTCCTTTTACATGGCATGGGTTTCCTCCGAAATTTCGGTTACTTGTGCAGATGTCCGTCATAGCTTTCCTGAAATCTTTCATATTATCATTTTGTTGCGAGTGTCACTTAGTAAACAGATGTGTTATGCTACACAATTAAACTTGCTGAATGATGTTATATCATTGTGCTATATGTTTCTTTGTATCTGGCTTTGTTCTCTCTGCATTTACATGTACTATTATTAACTGGCTTTGAAGAAGAAAATGAACTAAGCAAAATCCATTCGCACAAGCAAAAAAATCAAAGCCCTTCCCTGCTCTCCCCAACCCAACAAGAAAAAAGAAATCAAAATCCAGATAACTGTATCTGACAACCTTATGTCTTGAATAGAAACAGCATAAAGGGAAAAGATCCCCAGAAATTTAATTCCTAAATAAAAGTTCAGGAAATATGTAGAACTGAAATAGTGATATGTGCTAATTTCTAGGAGTCAAGATGTTATCACTTCTTGATTGTCATTTGACAATGAGATAAAAATAAAAGAACAAAAGGACTTGCGACATTGTTTTTGTGAAGGTCTTACAGCAATAAGATAGAC
Organism: Capsicum rhomboideum; assembly: GCA_031232105.1. NCBI lineage: Eukaryota > Viridiplantae > Streptophyta > Magnoliopsida > Solanales > Solanaceae > Capsicum > Capsicum rhomboideum. The sequence goes on along the minus strand of CP124713.1, from coordinate 2,962,327 downwards.
CGAAGCAGAATGGAATTGAATATATAGATACTTTTGGAATTTCTCTGTTGTCTTTGGGAGTGTTATTAATGATGCCTTTTATCTAGTTCCATAACTAAATCTAGTGGTGAAATACGGGTTGGAGTCTTAGCTAATTCCCTGCCATACCCAGGGCGTATTCTATTGACAAATAAGTAGTGTGCTAAGACTTAAGAGCGTTAAGTTTCCAGATATTATCTTCTTAATCTATTCTACACCCATCACAAAACTTCTTCACTTGATTACAAAAATTATGCCTGATTGTTTCTCGAAGTTGCAAGAATATTAGAGCAAATCAAGTATGTTTCTTGTCATGTAATTAGTGATTGATATATATCCAACTTTGCCTGCTTAATCAGAACCAATTAAAGTTTACCTAATATGACAGCATGTTTTATTCCCAAAGCTGCCCTGTTAATATTTCTTTTGCAGATTATATGAAAGACCTTGATCGTTTAGAGAAGGAAAGAAGTATACGTCCAAACTCTGAAATAGACGCATATATGAAGGTTTGATTTGAGTTTCTCTATCTACCAGGCTAGTTCACCCATGCTATATGGGTTCTCATGGTCTTTTATGTCATTTTCATGTTGGTACTTGTTGCAATCAATAAATGGTCAGGCATCTTCTGTCGGTGGTAAGAAGCACAGCGTGTCTACAGACTACGTCTTGAAAGTTCTTGGTCTAGATATATGTTCAGATACAATAGTTGGCAGTGACATGACCAGAGGAGTTTCAGGTGGACAAAGGAAGAGAGTTACGACAGGTATCTCTCTCTCTCTTAAATATTTCTGGTTGTAATGGAGCAAATATTGACAACCATAGACTCTTCATAATGGTGTTCATTGTTAGGCAGTTTCAAGATAACCTCCGCATAAAATTTGTTTGTTTATAAGCTGGTATGTTTTCTTATAATAGTTGGGGTGCTTGAACTGAGTGAGATAGCCTGAACTCAGTATATTGTTTCGGAATTCTCCCAGCAGATTCTAATTTCTGGACGTATGGAGGGAAAGAAACGTGACTATGTGAACAGTTGCTAATAATGGTTTCCATACACAGGAGAAATGATTGTTGGTCCCAGGAAAACACTTTTCATGGATGAAATATCTACTGGGCTTGATAGCTCTACGACGTACCAAATTGTCAAGTGCTTACGGAATTTTGTTCATTTAATGGACGGAACATTGATGATGGCTCTTCTTCAACCTGCACCTGAGACTTTTGAATTGTTTGATGATCTGGTGTTGCTCTCTGAAGGATATGTCGTGTACCATGGTCCCCGAGCAGATGTTATTGAATTCTTTGAATCATTAGGATTTCGATTGCCACCCCGCAAGGGCGTTGCAGATTTCCTTCAAGAGGTACTTTTCATTTGGTGCTTTATATCCCCAAGGTGCATTTGGTACTTAAACTGGTCTCTTCGCAGGTTACCTCAAGAAAGGATCAGGCACAATACTGGGCTGATAATTCCAGACCATATGAATACATTCCTGTTCATGCAATTGCTGAAGCGTTTAGAAACTCCAGATATGGTCAGGATATAAAATCCTTCCTTTCTACTCCATATGATAGATCCAAGGGTCATCCCTCAGCTTTATCTACAACGAAGTTTGCTGTTCCCAGATGGGACCTCTTTAAAGCTTGTTTCTCGAGGGAGTGGCTTCTAATGACTAGGCATAGTTTTCTTTATGTCTTCAGAACATTTCAGGTATGCTTGTAAGTTTAGATTCTTATTCACTTTCTTTCATTTTCTTCCTTTTTTTTTTTTTTTGGGGGGGGGGGGGGTCTTAGTAATGGTCTTGCTTCTATTTTTAAAATCTCTAGCTGTCAACCAAGACCATCCAAAATTAGATCGATATATTTCTCAAGAAAATTCACAATGCATTAGAGGCGGAGCAGGGATTTGAAGTTTATGACTTCTAAATTTGCACTAAATCCAATAGCTCATTTTGATTACTGGGTTCTCAATTTAATATTTATACATATTAATAGATTTTCTAATACGAGTATACTTTCTAAGAAAAAAACTGCTGGTTTCGTTTGAACTTGTACCTAATATTGTAGCTCTGCCCTTGAATGCATGTCCATTGTGAAGTTCTAAGATTGAGAACGTGAGAGAAGAAACTATCAGTGTACTTGAGCTTGGTAGAGAGTTCAAGTCTCAATTGTACCTCGTATTCAAGTATGCATTTGGTCCTTCAGGCCAGTATGACTTCTAAAGGATGGTACACAATTCCATATTCAGTACAGAAGTAGGGTGTATACATGGTAGCTTCCAAGAAGACGTCATTTGGGCCAATTCCCATTCTTCAAATGTTTTGGATTAGTACATATCAAGTTATTTCTTAGACTCCGTAGCGGACCCTGGATCAATAGCTTATCATTTTCAGCATCTCTATAGAGTTGTTAGTCTCTTAATTTTTATGTATCACAGACTTTTCATACATATGTTTACAGGTTGCTTTTGTTGGATTTGTAACATGCACAATGTTTCTAAAAACGCGGATACATCCCACGGATTTGGTGAACGGCAACTTATATCTTTCTTGCTTGTTTTTTGCCTTGATTCATATGATGTTCAACGGATTTTCAGAACTGCCTCTCTTAATATTTCGCCTCCCAGTATTCTATAAGCAAAGAGATAATTTGTTTTATCCTGCATGGGCATGGTCCCTCTGTAGTTGGATTCTGCGTTTACCTTACTCTGTAATTGAAGCTGTCGTATGGTCTCTTGTTGTGTACTGGAGTGTAGGTTTCGCACCTGGTGCTGGGAGGTATCTTCGCTTTCTGTTCTCTTTTTCCTCTTTTATTTTTTTTTAATTTTTTTTTTTTTTTGGGATAATTGGCACATTCAGTTATTTTTTTCACCAGACATACAGACAGGGCTATGTTAGATTGTTTATCCTACTTATATCCCCTTTTAAATGTTCCAGGTTTTTCTGCTACATGTTTTCACTCTTTACAGTACACCAGATGGGAATGGGTCTCTTTCGATCAATTGCTTCTATTGCACGAGATTTAGTTATCTCAAATACAATTGCATCAGCTTCACTGCTGATCATATTTTTATTGGGCGGTTTTATCGTGCCAAAAGGTAAGTTTGCACTTTTCTTTAATTTGTAGCAGGTATTCATTTTATTGAAATGGGGTCTATCCTTGCAGCAATGATCAAGCCATGGTGGAAATGGGCCTTTTGGGTTTCACCATTGTCATATGGACAACGAGCTATTTCAGTTAATGAATTTACTGCCACACGATGGATGGAGGTGTGCTCTCTATACTGCGGAATGTTGAGTGTGTTATTCATAGATTAAAAAAAATGGAATGAACAATAATATATTCTAGAAGCTTAATCACTTGGACCATTTAAAATGAAATTTTTGTAGAAGACAACCATCGGAAACGTAAGTCTTGGGAATGCAGTTCTGCAATCGCACAGCCTACCAACAACCCATAGCTGGTATTGGCTGGGAATAGGTGCTTTATTGCTCTACATTTTGTTTTTCAGCGTTATTCTGACTCTAGCCTTGGCTATTCTCAACCGTAAGTGATATTGAACTCTTGTATTATAGATTTAGAATTGCCAACATATTATTGCCGGTATTTACTAGACTTTTTTTTCTCTTTTTATTCTTTCAGCAATTAGAAAATCCCAGGCTATTGTCTCACCAGAAGAAATTGATCTAAAATCAGCAACAGAGGGTAAATTATCCCCTCTTCTCATGGCTGAATGGAATGTGAACTTCTTACCCATTTATGATAATATGTTTGGCAGGAAGTAGTAAGAATTCTGAGTCAAATGGGAAGACTAAAAAAAAGGGGATGATACTGCCATTCCAACCACTGGCAATGACTTTCCATAATGTCAAATACTTTGTTGACATGCCAAAGGTATCCATACTGAAGAATTTGCTTACCTGTACATGTTGAATCGTATCATATCTATCAGAAGACATGTTTTGTTTCAGGAAATGAGTGCAGAAGGAATAACTGAAAGGAAGCTGCAACTACTGTCAAATGTTAGTGGAGTATTCTCTCCCGGTGTTCTTACTGCATTGGTTGGTTCGAGTGGAGCAGGAAAAACCACATTGATGGATTGCCTAGCTGGAAGGAAAACTTCTGGATCTATAGAGGGTGACATTAAAATATCAGGATACCCGAAACAACAACAGACTTTTGCTAGAGTTTCAGGATATGTTGAACAAAATGATATACATTCTCCTCAAGTCACAGTTTTTGAATCCCTGTGGTTTTCTTCTTATCTGCGTCTTCCCAAAGAAGTGAATAAGGAACAAAGAGAGGTAGTTGCAACCGCCTTTCAGTTTTACTTTTTTATCTTCTGAACTTCAATATATTCTGATTGATCTTTTGGTTAAAATGCTACAACCCATTTGACTTTCTTATTCTGCAGGAGTTTGTGAAAGAGGTAATGGATTTGGTGGAACTTGACTCTCTAAAGAACGCTTTGGTAGGCATGCCTGGAAGTTCTGGCTTATCAACAGAACAAAGAAAGCGCTTGACAATTGCCGTAGAACTTGTAGCAAATCCTTCGATAATTTTCATGGATGAGCCTACATCTGGGCTTGATGCACGAGCAGCAGCCATTGTAATGCGAACCGTTCGTAATACTGTAGACACTGGAAGAACCGTTGTTTGCACAATCCATCAGCCAAGTATTGAAATTTTTGAAGCATTTGACGAGGTATGTGATCAAGGCATTTCTGTAATAGATAAGTTACATGAATGGCCAGGGCATCCACTCATGTGATGTTACAACATATAGCTGCTTCTTATGAAACGCGGAGGACAAGTGATATATGGGGGAAAGCTTGGCGAGAAGTCACAAACTATGGTTGACTACTTTCAGGTACGTGCTTGTGCCACCATCATTCATTTTGTACAGTTTATCCAACTGTGCTTGATTTTCAAGAGATATAAAGTGTCTTGTACAACTTTCAAAGTGAGAGAATGATTCTTCTAGCCTTTTTGTTGGTGCAGAGGTGTGGGGTGCCTCACTGATGTTTATCCGCTTTCCACTGCTTCACCCTTGTTTTTAATCTTGAATTAGTTACTGTTAATTTAATCACATAAGAGATTTCCATCACATAAGAGATTTCCATTGTGGTCTCTGTATATAGATTGTGCATTTGTTGATACAGTTGAAATCTGATTGTACTTTTTAAGGAAACAGTTAGATTTTTCCTTATTAAAGAAACCAATTAGAATTCAATTATATGACACATAGTTCCTATATTTTGGTTAATCACTTTTCTAAAGCTATTGTTCATGCTGCACGTGCTTGTGAATATATTTGTAGAGTATTCCTGGGATACCTCCAATTCCTAGTGGTTACAATCCTGCGACCTGGATGCTTGAGATAAGTACACCAGCTGCTGAAGAAAGGATTGGAGAAGATTTTGCAGTAATGTACAGAAATTCTGAGCAGTTTAGGTGATCTTAATAAATGTCCTCATCACCTGAAGTGTACTATTTATTGCTCTCTTCATTTTTCCTTTATTGACAATTTTGTAAAACTTGTATCTTTTTCTAAAATTAGGGGAGTGGAGGCCTTAATTAAGCAACTGAGCGTCCCGCCTGAGAACTCAGAACCTCTAAAGTTCACCACCACGTACAGTCAAGGTGCAGTGTCTCAGTTTCGGATCTGTCTCTGGAAGCAAAATCTTGTGTATTGGAGAAGTCCGTCCTATAATGCTGTTAGGTTGTTCTTCACAACGTTGAGTGCTCTTATTCTCGGTTCTATATTTTGGGATGTCGGCTCAAGAAGGTAACTTTTCTCTTATGAAATATCTAGTGCAAACTATTGGATAATTCTTTCAGTCTCTATAAAGCAAGCACGGTTGGTCGCTTGTTATTTCCGATGTGGTTGTGGAACAACTTCCCCTACATATTATTCGTTGGGGATTCTTCAAGAAGGACAAATGAAATCAATAGAAGATTGCTGTTCTTTTTCTTTTTATTAATGATAAAGAAGTAACTTCTGTAGACAAAATGGTTGGATTGCCAGATTGAAAGAGCAGTTGCAAAATAACATAGTGGGAGAAAACAAGCGATTAAACTAGCAATTTGGACTTTCTAAAGCACCATTAAACCATAGGACTTGGTCTTTCAGCAATGATTGAATGCGAGGATTAAATGTGGAGATTTCATTACAAGAAAATGCACGCACGAACTCTGAAGTTATGGAAAAATAAATTCATATACTTGTACTTGCTATAGGAAATCCATTATATAAGTAGATCTAATATTATATAATCCATTGTCTAAATTCAGTTCTATTTTTATGAGCCATAGGACTTATCCTCTTGCTCTCTTGGAATCATCTGCATGCATGATTTATAATTTTAATTTGACGTTCCATCACCTTGACAACCATAAAGAACAAAACAAGTTCTCGAATTAAACATTTGAGGAACATTAATGAATTGCGAGGGCCACTTTAGTAGTGGACGAAAAAATTGGACATTTGATGCTATTGGACATTCAAGTGGTGACTAGAAACTGCTAAGTCACCAAAATTTCTCCACAGATGAATTTCAGTAAAGTGATTGGACCAGGAGGGGTGGATCTGAAAGGGTGCCAATAGCTAACCAATCACATAAAACACCCAACCTTCCAGTGAACCTACCTGACTGCAAAACGCTGTAGGCTATAGTTATAGTTGAGAAATAGTAGTATGGTTAAACAGGAAGTCAACTTAAGCATAGACTGCTTCAATTCCAATACACATCCTTGTGCCACTTTGTTGAAAAGATTAGAATTGAGTTTGAGTGAGGTTGGAAGCTTTTCTATCATTTTACCCTACAATTATTGAAACCTCAGAGGTGCAAATGTATCTTGGCGCATGGCTAGACCCTCTATGTCCAAGTGGTAGCATAATAAATCTTTATCTACTACAGTTTAGCCCTGTTTAGCCCTATCAAAGGTATAGGATTAATTACTCATATTAATAAAATGTTTCATGCTTGTAAATTCCAAGAACAAACTGCACAAAATTTTCTAATCCTGAGGATGGATGGAAAATTGGAGAAGCTGTCACTCTATATCACTTTTGGAGTTTTTTTTTCATTCACTTTCTTATTTAGGGTAAAAGGGGGTAACTATCATTAGTTCTAATTGGAAATAAGAAAAAGGGGGTAACTATCATTAGTTCTAATTGGTTCTTCAAAGAAAAACATATGCTATGCATTCATTAAGAAAAGGTGAAAGTAGTGAGATCAGGCAAGATGGTTTAAGGTGGTTTGTGGAGCTGAGGTGACCTAATCTTACATTTTGAGTAGGTGAATCTGAATGAATAAGTTATATGAGTTTCATCTGTCATGTTTGTAAGTTTCTTCCCTAGATTGCTTTGTTCTGAATACTGTGTATGTTGGCATGTCATTTTTCAGTCTATAAGGTTCCACTTTCCAGACTTGGATTAAATATTAGGGCCTTTTGTTGTATCAATTTCTGATCAATTCTCTAATTATTAACTTGTGGGGGTACACTTGAAATGATTCCATAGGGACTCAACTCAAAATTTGTTCGTTGTTATGGGTGCGCTTTATTCTTCATGCTTGTTCCTGGGGGTCAATAATGCTTCTTCTGTACAGCCAGTAGTTGCCATTGAGAGAACAGTTTTCTACAGGGAGAAGGCTGCTGGAATGTTCTCTGCCTTACCATATGCAGCAGCCCAGGTTAGTACATTGACATCAAGTGCATCTTAATTGCTTCGAGTTGCAACAAATATATATAGTAGTATTTTGGTATTTTTTGAACTACTCTGCCTTTAGAAAAAGATGACGTGATTGATTACTAATATCAATAAACTTCTTCTCTTTTGGCAAACAGGGGTTAGTTGAAATTCCATACATCATCATGCAGACATTAATATATGGAATCATTACATATTTGATGATCAACTTTGAAAGGACAGCTGGTATGAACTAAGGACTATTTTTCATGATCAACTCCATATTGTCTTTGATCTTGCCTATCCTTAGTTCTTCAAGTAATGGAATGAGCTGCCTATTCTGGTTGGTTTTTCTAGAAACCATTCTGCTGAATGTTATCCCCAAGGGATCTACACCTGCTTTTCCATGGAAGTGTATTTGTGTAACATGAATATCAAGGACCATCGTGGCATGTATCATCTTCTAATGAGAATCTTAGTAGCTCAGTTGGGGATATTTGAACTTTCACCTCGTTGGTGAGGGTTCCATTCCCCACCTTATAATCCCTCCCCCATTTCCCCCTTTTTTTAAATAAATAAATAAATATCATTTTCTGATGTCTTATAGTAATGCTTACCATACATTCATATTCTTCTTTATGTAAAGCGGTAGTTGGATCACTTTGTTGCTTTGCACTATTCAAAGAAATGTGATTCTTGATAAACCATGCCTAAAGATTTAGAGTTCCAAAAGTAGTGTGCAAAATGTGATCTCTCATTTCAGGGGATGTTCTTACAGTTTTAGCTAGTCTTGAGAGGCCTGTTAGCTTGCCTTGTGTCAGACACCCATCTCTTTGTTTTGCAGTCTGCAGCTTATTATGTCTGTTTATTCATGGATTTGTTTCTTGAATAATTACAGCAGCTTATGTTGAAAATTATTAAAATAATCCATGAAGATGTAGTTCTTTTGCACGGGGATAAGAGATTTAGGTTTGGATTTTACCCAGTGAACATTCTGTTTCTCTCTAGGAAACTAGGTAACACAATTATAGATGCTTATGCAACAAAACAGCTATTGGAGTCTCAGCCCTTTCTATATCAATGAAACTTAGTTGAGATGTACATCTTCCCTCTGACATTCCGACCATTAACTTCAATTCGTGCATTTAATATGATCTCTCTGTTGCTACTCGTTTTGAATTTTGATATGTTAATTACATTATTCCATGTTCTTCCTCATGAACTGTTCTCATAGCAACTAAGTTAAAGTCCTTGCTTTTTGTACTTGGTTGTCAGATAATCTAACTTGTGTTTGTGCTGGTATGTTGCAGCCAAATTTTTCCTATATCTAGTGTTCATGTTTCTGACGTTCAGCTATTTCACCTTTTACGGCATGATGGCTGTTGGTCTTACGTCAACTCCACATTTGGCTGCTGTCGTTTCATCTGCCTTCTATTCGTTGTGGAACCTCATGTCTGGCTTTCTTGTTCCAAAACCTGTGAGTACTATTTTCCTCAGCAGTACACTCATCAGAAATTACAGCAGTTGTGTGTGCTTAAGAAACTTTTTGTTCCTATCTCCTTTGTCTGCTTATTGGATATATACATGCACACATTTGCAGGAAAAACTGTAAATAATATTAGGTTCACTCTCGTGAAATTAAATGACAAATAATAAGTCTCGAGTACATTTCTTAGAAAAGAGAGCTTTTGGATGATGAAGCACCACATTAGATTTCTAATAATTTTCTACATGCGGTCCATTTTAAATTATATATCTTAATCAACCTAAGTTTTTATTTGGTTTGTTTACTTGTATTTTACAATTCCTGTCCTCATATAACCAAGTTTCTTTAAGGCCCAAGTGATTTTGATTTTGAAAATTACGTAATAATTTCTTTTTAGATCTGTTGTAAAAGAATGGAAATAGAAAGTTCAGCTCAACTGTAAGTACAGTAATCAAGGGAGGAAGAACTTGGAATCAGATTTTGTTTGTCAATAAACTGTGGCTTATTGCAGAGGCGGATGCGACCTTCGTTGTATGGGTTCAACTTAACATAGTTACCACTAAAATTTCGAGAAATATTAAGTTCTGAACTCATAATTTCAAAAGCACAATGAGTTCAGTGCTAAAACCGTAATAGTTGAACTCATTAAGTTTAAATCACATATCTACCTCTGGCTTATTGCATGAGAGCATGTTTGTTAATTTCTGCAAGTCTCTATTAAGTGTAGATTGCACCCTTTGCTAAAGCCAACTATTGGTTTTCTCCCAAGCTAGTAGGGTAGATAAAGTGTGTTTGGATCTTTTTGTTATAATTAGTTCTTTCGAATTTTTTTATTTTTTTTTCCTATCGTATGCATGCAGAGTATCCCTGGTTGGTGGATATGGTTCTACTACATCTGCCCAGTGGCATGGACATTGCGGGGAATTATTAGCTCTCAACTTGGTGATGTAGAAGAGATAATTAGAGGACCTGGATTTGAAGGCACTGTCAAAGAGTATTTGGAGGTCAGTCTAGGTTTTGGACCTGGGTGGATTGGGTGGTCAGCTTTGATACTTATTGGATTTTGCTTGCTCTTCTTCTCTGTCTTTGCAATGTCCGTCAAAGTTCTCAACTTCCAAAAACGATGATCAGAAATTGAAGATACTTGGAACTTGTAATGTAACTTCTTGGCATGAGCAGCAGATTACTCACATGAAGCATTCAAAAAATTGACTTTGTATTCAAACTATGAACTCATTTGGATAGGATGTTTTGCTTTGTAGTAGAATTTCTTTGTTTACTTTTATTTGCATTAGTGCAGAATATTTCTTAGACAGGATTAAACACATTACACATGCTATGCTGAAATTTTTTAAATGAAAATTTCTTTTCATTGTCACTTGAATTTCTGCAAGGGGATAGGATATATTCCTTTGCCTTCACCTTTTCTTGAGTGAGATGTTTCTTGATTCATTAATTAGTTCTTCAAATTGCATTAATCTACCTTACATTATTGTTGCCGGTATTTACCTTGATAAATCAATTAGAATCACAATGGAATTTTTTTTCTTTTACTAATTGAACCGTGCTCATCTAAAACAAGACTAGTTATATTCTTTGAGTAGAGAATAAAAGAAATTGGTGAGTTTTTCTTCTTTTTATTTCTTTTGGGTATGTACTGAATCTACTGAATATGAGAGCTGAAAGATTAGAAGGGAGATCCTTTTAACAGCTATGTGTTCGCAGTTGTGTCTTTTGACTCGTATTGTCTATAACTTTTTTTTTTTCCGGGTATATGGTACATTACACTAAATTCATATTCATTGTCACAAATAAAGTGATACGAGTGCAGTGATACGTTATTCACAGATTTAGAATTTTAAATCAGTTTTTATACATAACATTGAGTAATTGCAACTCCAGTCCTAAAGTGGCATAAGTTGAATGCATGAGATAATTATTTCATTGAAATATTGTATGGTGTTATAGATTGAACAAGGATGTCCAACTCAAAAGTCTTATCTATTAGGTGGAAGATTTCACTCAATTTATAAACTCATTAATATTTCCCTCTCTAATCAACAATGGAATAGGAGAGATACATTTTTATGATGTTGAATGGCAAAGTGAATTTTCACATATTTTATCGTAATTTGACTTCTTTGATCCATGCCATTACTCTTGAGTTTCGGTCACACTTGGTATTTCATACCTTTTTGTTAGGCCTTGTTGGTCGCGGTTGACACCCAGAGGTAGAACCAGAGCTTCGTTTATAGGTTCGACAGCATCAAGTAGCTCGGGCTCAAATTTTGTATTTGAATTCACTAGGCTACTTTTTTAAAAATTCAGAACTTATACACTCAAAATTTCAGTTTCGCTTCTCTTGACACTTGTTTTGAATTCAAGTCGCCACTTGCATTGATCAACTTGCTTTGCTAATCATTACAAATTAATTAGGAGAGCACAACTCAAGAGATTAGTCTATTATGTAAGAGAGCTCGTCAACTTATATACATTAATAGTTTTTTTAATCAATGAGGAATAATTGACATATAATAGATGAAGAGTCCAATTCGATTGCATCGGCTCTTGAGTCTTGAAGATTCAAAAGCATGAGAACCATATACAAGGAGAGATACATTTATCATATCTAATTTCAAACTAAAATTTTACATATTTATTCGTAATTCAATTTGCGAATAGATACTATATTTTTTTTTGGGAAACTGGGTCAAATGTGTATTTATTTTTTAATATTAACAAATGCATTTCTCAAATAACCAAACCCGGTTGGACCGGCTCTAGATGATTCGAGACGACCAAAACCAGCCAGAAAGACCGATACCCGGAACAAAAGAATAATTCCGCGCCAAAGAGAGAAAAACAAATCAGAGAAAAAAATTACCAAACCAGAAGCTGGAGCTGAAACCCTAAAATTAATGGCTGAAAAATTGGCTCCTGAGCAACGTCACAGCTTCGTCCACAATGGTACTTCTAACTCCTTCTCCTTTTCGTATAGTTTTTGAATATCTAAATTTTAATTTTAAAATATCAAATTAATCTAATTTAATTTAGCTTTGAAATTACTCAAATTGACTCTCGAGAAGTGAAACGTGAAAGACTATTTTGGAATGGAGGGAGTACTAACTTTCTTGTGCATATGGAAAATGATAGCGTTGATTGTGGAGTTGACAATTGAATTTCAGGCCAAAAGGTGTTTGAGTGGGACCAAACGCTTGAAGAATTGAACATTTACATAACACTTCCGGAAAATGTTCCTAAGAAGTTATTTTATTGCAAAATTGATTCCAAGCATTTGGAAGTTGGGATTAAAGGCAACCCGCCTTACCTTAATGTCAGTATTCTTCAATTTCTTAGTTTTATGTAAGCTAATAATTTGGTATTTTTCACCAAAAGTTTTACCTTTGTTTTATTTTTTTTCTCTGCAGCATGATCTTATGAGCCCAGTTAAGACCGATTGTTCCTTCTGGACTCTAGGTAATTTATTATTTTCCTTAATAAAGGTAAGATTTCGATGGAACAAGCTAAAATGAAGTGGAATGGATACTCAGGATTTATATAGAAGATGATGGAGGATACGGATTAGGATAGAGGGTTAATTAGGTAGTTGAGGGTTGTCCGGCTTAGTCTTTCATACTAGTAGTCATAGTATTATTCCATTTCTGTTACTATTTACTGTTTCTTGCACTTCGATTATCGTATTATTTTGTGGTAGTGACTGTTTCATTTTTAGTATGCTCTGTCGTGCTCTTTTTAGCATTTTGTTTTGGCTTCTTCACTCCTTATGTTTCTTTTTTTAAAACTGCTTTGTATCGTTTTTACTTGAGCTGGGGGTATATCGGAAACAACCTATCTACCTTGTAGGGGTAAGGTCTGCATACACACTACCCTTCCCAGACCCCACTTGTGGGATTACACGGGGTATATTGTTGTTGTTGTACCCTGCTAGTTTGCTATTGGTGGTAACAGAACTCAATTGCTGGCACATTGCTTTTGATGATTTTCTCTTAGTACAGTGGTACTGGGTCTCTCTTTTAGGAAACAGCGAGAAGAAACTCATGTAGTTTCGAGCATCTAGAATAGTAGTGGTCAAACGTCTCTGAAATTCTTAGGAAAGTTGAAGGGTGTGAACTTTATTAGTTCAGAACAGGAATCTAGTCGGGTCAGCTCATATAATAGCTATAAGTCAGCTGTTGTAAGTTGCAGTTGGGTATATCTGTGTGAAGTGTGACTCACTTCCATGGAACTTATGGGGTTTGGATATTCTTAGTTTGAACGATCATTGATAAATTGCTACTAAGATCTAGTATACCAATAAATTCGTTCTAACTTAGATGGTAAATGGCAGAGGATGATATACTGCATGTAACGTTACAGAAGAGGGATAAAGGTCAGACATGGTCTTCTCCTATAATGGGCCAAGGACAGTTGGATCCTTATGCCAGTGATCTTGAACAGAAAAGGCTCATGCTTCAAAGGTTCCAAGAAGAGGTAATATGATTAAGCTCTACTGAAACCTATGCTGCGTTTCTTGCACTCTTCATGGTTAAGCTCTACTGAAATCTATGTTGCATTTCTTGCACTCTTCTGTCGTTTAGGAATACTTTTGATTGCTTTTTTTGAAGTGTTTGTTGGATATTTGATGGTGGACACAACAATCGGTTTCTCACAACTTGAATTTTATTATTACTAAGTAAAGAACCGCTTTGGTCTTACAATCACACTCCTAGCAACTCTCTTTGTTGCTCTCTCTTATTCCTCACTTGTTACTTGCTTCAGCCTTCAGCCTTCAGCAACACTCTTTACTTGATCACTTACTCTTTTTTCTTGAGCTCTCCTATTTTTGAGCACTCACTCTTTTACTTGAGCACACATACAATTCAAATGGCCACCTCTATTTTATAGGTGGTCTCTCCTATTTTTGAGCACTCACTCTTTTACTTGAGCACACATACAATTCAAATGGCCACCTCTATTTATAGGTGATGGTGGAAGAATCTAGCTAAGGATATTTACTACTCTATTCTAGAATCTTCCGTCAACTACTTAATTCTAGAACTACCTTTTCTAGAATATTTCTAGACCTTTCTCTCTAGAACACTCATTCTAGAGATCTTTATTTTATTCTTTACAACTCTTGAATATTCTAGATTCTTCTATGAAGTGTCTTGGATATTAATTAAGTTGGTGATGAATTCTTAACAGTGTTCACCCGATTGCTACTTCCAAGCTGTTCATTCATGTTGACTCATTGAACTATAAATTGCTACTTGCTTGTTTACTGTTCTTTCGTTGGTTGACTCGTTGGTTTGCCCCTTCTTGGTGGATTAGTCATACTCATGAATTGGTTGACCTTTTCTACATATTGATTTTTCATTTGTAGATTGTTTTCTTTTTGTCTTGGATTGGGTTCATAACTCCCCGAAAGCAATGAAATTATCTTTAATAACAGGGACGACCTCCTACAAAACAGTATTTTACCTTTAATAACAGGGAAGACCTTTAATAGTTTATCTTATACTACTGAATTTAAAAAAAAAAAAAAAAAAAAAAGAAAAGGAAGAGAATACTGCAGAAAATTATACAAGGGAAATTTGTAGCTTGCAGAAACTCATACCAGTGAGGCCGAAGTTAAACTATTTGCTGAAGAACTCTTTTTCTCATCATCAACTGCCTTTAACGAAGACTGCTTCCATTGCAAATAATTTGTTATGCATTTCTATCGCTTTCTGCAGCAATCGCTAATTTCACTTAGTTCCTTTCTTCCACACTCTATGGATCATTCCTCCCTTTGCATTTGTGCAGCTTATTAAATAGAAGCAAGAGATAGTTCATTGAATTTTTATTCCAAAGTAAAAGTAGGATTACATTACTGTTCCCTCTTTACCTTCTGCTCAAATTCAAAATATTACTGTTCCCTGTGTAGCGCAGCAACGTTTTTGGGAGCATCGGATAAGCTTGTGCCCAAAATCCCAAAGTTTTTTTAAAATTTTTTTTTTTTTTAAATGGAAATTAAGACGGGCTGCCCTAAAGAAAACACTATTATCTTCCACATATAACTAATGATGTGATAATGAACTCTTCGCTGGGCGGAGTGCCGTGGAGTTAGTCGAGATGCGCACAAGCTGGCCCGGACACCACGATTATCAAAAAAAAAAAAATTAAAGGTTAGTGGAAAGGACACATGAATCGAGATAGAGTTGGATGAGTGTAATGTTGTAATCGAGGTTCATATTCATCACATATTTTCTAGAGGGGTTAAGCTTTTAGGAAATCTATAGTGATGCTGGTGATGGTGTGAGGTTGCTAAATGATTACAAGACTGGAAAGATAAAGAGCTCTACCATTGAATGTCTGTCACTTGAGAGTCAGTAGTTACTTGTGCTACTAATCAAAAATGTTGTGCTCATCTATGTACCGAGTGAGTTTGCTTTTTATAACTTCAATGAGTATAAGCAGTCCCTTAGATGATAATGTGAATGAAACGAGATGGCTTGCTTCTTTATATACTGTGTAAAATTAAAAGTTCCGTCACTAAACATTTAAGTCCCTGAGTCCTGGCTTGTTTGTTGTGTGCTGTACTGCTGTGGCAGTTCTTACTGAAACGAGATGGCAGATACAGCTCAATGATTAGAGGCTATCGACAGATAGTTTGTTCAATCACTGCTTACATTTTCCTTAGGAGTTAAACCTTCTAGTTGTCACCAGGCAAACAACAGGGTACAGCAGAAAAAATTGAATTTTTGGACGGCTTTATATGAAAATCCACCCATGAGATATCTTAAATGCATGAATACACTCATGAAGCTTCAGAAATATCATGACACTCACCTTCTCAATTTTTTTACCAGTACCAGTAGTTGGAACCTTTTAGCATAGCACTCAATCCAATGTCAATTGGCTTCATTTTTAATTTATTGGCATTTGAGAAATTGCTGGAGCCTTTGTAAGTTTTGAACTGGAAAACTAGCTTGGTGTCTTAAACCGCTTGATTAGGATTTAGCAATAATTAAACATTAAGATCTAACAGTTGGATTCTAGAGACTAGTCATATACATATCGCCCATATTTAGGAAAATGATACTCCATAGATTATATTGACATCATTCTCATGTTTTTGGGTGTTCGGATTGTATGTATTATTATTGATAAGCCAAACTCCATGATTAAATTTTAGCAATTCCCTATCAAATTTGGCTGCTACAGAGATTTTTATGTCAAAAGCCATAGCACACATAGGTTCAATTGCTTTAAGGTTTACTTCTTGTCATTCTCTCTCTAACAGTCTGGTTTTGTTTCCATTAACTATTTAAGACATGTTGTCTCACATGTCCGCCGTGTCTGTATGTGTATATCCATGTATTTATTTTGCTTAAAGCTTCATGAGCAGTCTATCTATTGGATTAAATTAGGTACCTCCAGCTTAGCTTCCTTTAGTTTCTCTATACGTTTTTAATTTGTAGATGCAGATGAATGTTTTTGCCGACATATTACTTGAACTCTGGTAGACAGTACCTATAGAAAAAGGCTTGTCTTGTCAGTATCTGGGAGTTCTATTCTTTACCGGCACATCTGTCATGAGCTGTTTTGCATCTTCTACATACTGTTTATAAATTGGAAGCAGAAATGATTTAAAAATTACTATTTGACAACTTCGTTTTGATAACAAAGGGTTTCGTCTCTGCAGAATCCAGGTTTTGACTTCTCACAGGCACAATTCTCCGGGAATTGTCCTGATCCAAGGACCTTCATGGGAGGAATCGGTTCAAGTTGATATCTACTGTCTTGAAAGTTTCATTGTAACTATGGACCTAACTAGGTATGTCACGATGAGAAGCGGGGTGATAAGCTTTCCACTGGATTCCTAAATGTATTATGAAACATTAATTCTTGGTAATAACTATCTTGTTTACTGGTAAGGTTTATTAATCACTTCGTTGTTGATTGAATATGATTGCATATGCTACATCTCTGTAATACGGATAACGTTCCGCTCTCGTAGCTTTCATTTCCGAGTTGTGCGTAGGAAATTTGCTATCAAAGACGTGAAGTTCCTGATGTTTTTAAGAAATAAATGAGTTGCCCCAACCTGCGGACTATATTTCTGCAGGAGTTAAGTATTATACACGTTAATATAAGGAATTTTTGCACTATCAAGTTTTTATATGTTGTAGCGGGTAATCTGCAAATGTTGTGTGGTAAGAGTAGGTGAATGCCACTACCAACTGGATTTATCATTAAAAGTAGGTGAATGCCACTACCAAACTGGATTTATCAATTTTAATGAAGTAAAATAATGTATGTTCAGGCTCATATTATGAATTTATTGGATTGGTATAAATAGTTCGAAATAAGATGAGACAGAATGATTATTCAATTGTTTGTTGTTGTTTTTTCTAGACGAGAGGGAACTTTTATCTTTATACATGGGTCGATAAACAATGAGCATGCCGTGCTGTTGTCCACTTGAATGATACATATTTAGTCTTAATCCAGTGAAAGTCTCTCAAAATTTGAGTAAATTTTATTTAGATATTTGAATTACGATTTATTTTAATTAAATATCTGAATATATAATAAAGTGTATTTGTTAAATATTTTTGATTTAAATTTTGAAAATATATTTGTGCATATTCTCGAGTGCAATTTCGTAGATCAGTTAATCACATAAAATATTTCATCTGCTTATTTACCTAATTGACATTTGAGAGTACGTTCAAAAAATATTCAAAATTTGAATCAAAAGTACTAAATGAGAACATTTATTATATAACAAGTCGTAATTCATGATTATTATACTACAATACTCATATTAATTGATATTTAGTTTTAATTTTTGAAAAATAATTTAGGAAATCAAATATATTAATGACTAGGATAAAATATTTTTTTCTTGATATGCTAAAAATGATAAGTAAATATAAAAATATAATTTTAATATACTCCCTCATTTTCAAAATACTTGGCCTTCTTTCTAAATATGTTTGTTTCAAATTACTTGTTTATTTTAACAAATCAAGAGTATTTTTTTTTTTTTTCATATTACCTCCAGTATTAAATAATTAAGGAAAATAACAATAGTATTATAAACTAATATAAGAAAGAACAATAAGAATAAGGGAGAGAAGAGAGGGGATTTCTATTTCTTGTATTGAGGGATGAGGGATGATTTAGAATGAAGAGAGTCTCTCTATTTATAGGGGAAATTCCTCCTAATTTCTCTTTAAGATAGATACTAAATATATCTTGATAGATCTTGATAGATACTCTCTATATTTTTTATAGACATTTACTATATCTTGATAGACATTCACTATAACGTAAATATATTTATAACAAATAGTTAGATTTAGAGTTTTAAAATATTATTAATAGAGTTAATTTTATAAAATATATTTCTAATTAATGTTTTCTTAATAGATGTGTCAAGTTAAAAGAGACATATTTTGAAATGGAGGAAGTAATAAACAAGTAAAAATAAATAAAGTGAGCAGAAATTTAAATACAAATTTGTCTGTTTCAGTAAATTGATCTGGTCAAAACCCAAATACGATGCTGGTTCCTCAAATTGCAAATATTCACACTTGACAAAATTAATCGAAGACGACACAAGAATCAATCCTTTTCCAATAAGGCCCGCACTTCAATGCACTAATGAAAGCACATATTCTCCTTTCACAAATTTGCTTAATTTCAATTCACATCGAAATCTCCCTCTCCTAACTCCCATCTCCCTTTTTAGATATATATTTGCCCAACAATAAAAACACATGTAAAGCTTACACAAATTTGCTTATGCACGTAGTTTTGTTTGTCTTAGCTACTTCAGCCATTTGTCTTTGCAACATATTTTGATTAAAAAAAATATATTTTTCCTCTCTTCATTTCTTCAATAACCTTTTTCACTCTTTTGCTCTTTCAACTGTAAAACCATGCAAAAACTTTGTCATCAAATTATTTAATTGAATTGAAAACCCTATCTTTTTTTATATAAAAGAAACTTAAATTATGGTGAAGGAAGCAAAAGATTCATCAAAATCCACAATTCATAGGTGCTTAATTGTGGGGAATTACTGTCACGACGTATTGATAAAAGACGACGTCGTAATGGCGGAGTCACTCGGCGGAGCGGCGTCGTTTATCTCCGCCGTGTTCGACGGCTTATCCATTTCCTCCGACTACATTTCTAAAGTGGGACCCGATTTTGCTTACGCCGTTAATCACCGTCCGATTATCACTTCGCCGTCATCCAAAACCACCGTTTTCTACGCCCATTTCTTAACGGGGAACAAACGGCAAGATCGGATCCTAAAACGGGTCACTGCATGTGACCCGGTAACTCCATCGGATCTTCCGAATTCGAAATTTGATTTTGGTTTAGCTGTTGGTGTTGGTGGGGAGATTTTACCCGAAACTCTTGAGCGAATGATTGATATTTGTAAGGTGGTGTTTGTAGATATCCAAGCTTTGATTCGGGTATTCGACCCGGTTGATGGAACAGTGGAACTTGTACATTTGAATCAAACCGGGTTTTCGCCTTTATTGAAACGAATCGGGTTTTTGAAAGCGTCTGCGGAGGAAGCACCGTATGTTGATGTAGAGGAAGCAAGGAAATGGTGTTGTGTTGTAGTGACAAATGGGAAAGAAGGGTGCACTGTGTATACTAAAGATGATGAATTGCCCGTTGCGCCTTTTCCGGCGTTTCAGGTTGATCCAACTGGAGCTGGGGATAGTTTTCTTGGAGGTTTAGTTGCAGGGCTTGTCCATGGATTGGCTATACCTGATGCTGCATTGCTGGGTAACTTTTTCGGATCACTGACTGTAGGTCACATTGGGCTTCCTAAGTTCGACTCGCGGTTGGTACAGGTTGTTTAGATACTGCGATTGATTATGCATGTCATTTGTTGTTTGCCAGTGTTTTAAGTATGTTGAATTAGTTTATTTTGTAATGCTTGAATGCTTTTATGAGCTTGTTGATAATTGTGAAATTGGCTGCTTCTTACGATAGATCAATCAAACTAGTTGAACTATGTGAAACATAAGTTAGAAGATTAAATGCATGCACAGCTTAGCTTAAAAGGGCAGCTTGGTGCACTAAAGTTCCCGCTATGTGCGAGGTTTGGGAAGAGCCGGACCACAAGGGTCTATTGTCCGCAGCCTTACCCTGCATTCTTATTCGGTGAGCCCCTTAGAAAAAATATCAACCTCGCTTCCTACCGTGTCAATACAAACTCGACCTTTGGGAAATGGTCCTACATGAAGAACGCGGCGGTCCAGTTATCGGCAGCTATAACTGCTTACGCTAGGATACATCTTTACCCCTAAATCTCTCGAGATGATTGTTATTACACGGACTCCGTTGTGCTTGGTCATCCACTCCCATGCGATGTTCTTTCCCCTTTAGAGATAGGGAAGTTTAAGCTAGAGAATGAGATGGTGAGGGGGTTCTTTTTATCGGCCAAAGTCTATTGGTACATACCAAAAGGGGGTACCAATTCCATAATCAAGTTCAAGGGGCCTGCTAAAAGACACGCCACTTCAGAGTGGTTTGAGTCCCAGTACGCCGACACACTGCTGCCTCCCGTAGGAGTCTGGGCCCTGTATCAGTCCCAGTGTGGCTGATCATCCTCTCGGACCAGCTACTGATCATTGCCTTGGTAAGCTATTGCCTCACCAACTAGCTAATCAGACGCGAGCCCCTCCTCGGGCGGATTCCTCCTTTTGCTCAGTTAGAGTTAGTAGTTTCTTCAACAATTCTAGTTCTTATTCACTGGAAATGCTTCCTTTACTGGAGCAGGTAATGGTAATGTTGAAGTTTGAGCTTGTGTTTTCCTGTCTTCTCTGCCTTGCCCACTCCACCTTATTTGCTGGAGGGAGGATACGATTGTCGAGCGTGTATGGATCATCTTGCACTTTTATTTTCTCAAATGGATATTTAGGGATCTCTCTTGTTCATAGATCTTGAAACCAGATCAATATCCATTTCTCAATAGATCTATTTATCGATAGAAAGATATAGATCTCTATATGGATCTATCTCCATATCTAAATATGGAAGAACCGACACTTAAAGGGCGTAACCAACGGAAGGTTCTCACCCCGTCCCCGACATTGTTTCTGCAAGAGGCTGTTTTCACGACTTGAACCTGTGACCTCCTGGTCACATGGCAGCAACTTTACCAGTTACTCCAAGGTTCTCCTTGTGTAGTTTAGTTTCCTTAATTTTAATTCCATGCAGTAGGAAGAAATGCAAATGAAGAGATGAGCTTCTTTTTTTGGGAAGAACAACCGAAGAATTTCACTTAAAAAAAAACACAATTACTACAATATATACAAGTGTTGCATAACCTCAAATACAAATGAAAAGTATATAGACTTGACAACAACAACAACAACATACCCAGTATATTCCCACCACGTGGGGTCTGGGGGTGTAAGTGTACGCAGTCCATACCACTACCTCAGAAGTGAGATAGAGAGGCTGTTTCCGAAAGACCCCCGGCTCAAGAAACAATATTGTAGAAAAGAAATAGTAAGGGACAAGATACGAAATGTGAAACCACACCCAATAGTAATATAAACAGGACCCACCAAGTAATCCAACAAATAATAACACACTATGAAGTAATACAAATACTCTAGCTACAAGCACTACTAATGCAACAATCTCCTATCTACTAACACTGACGTCCCTTTCCTACCAACCTTCTACCCTAATCCGCCTCCTCCACACTTTTCTATCTAGGGTCATGTCTTCGGTAAGCTGCAGCTCCATATCATGTCTAATCACCTCCCTCCAGTACTTCTTCGGTCTACCCCTCCCTCGCCTGAAACCATCCCTAGCCAACATCTCACACCTCCGAACTGGGGCCTCCGTGCCCCTCCTCAACACATGCCCATACCATCTCAACCTCACTTCCCGCATTTTGTCTTCCACCGACGCTACTCCCACTTTATCTCGTATAACCTCATTCCTAATCCTATCCTTCCTAGTACACCCACACATCCACCTTAACATCCTCATCTCCGTCACCTTCATCTTTTGGATGTGAGCTTGCTTGACTGGCCAACACTCCGCTCCATATAACATAGCCGGTCTAACCACTACTCTGTAGAACTTGCCTTTGAGTTTAGGCGGCACCTTCTTATCACACAAGATTTCAGACGCGAGCCTCCATTTCAACCATCCTACCCCAATCCGGTGAGTGACATCCTCATCAATCTCTCCACTCCCCTGAATCGTAGACCCAAGATACTTGAAACTATCTCTCTTCCGGATGGCCTGAGTATCAAGCTTTATAACCACCTCATCCTCATGCGCCGCCTCGCTGAACTTACACTCCAAGTATTCCGTCTTGGACCTACTCAACCTAAATCCCTTAGACTCGAGGGTCTTCCTCCAAACTTCCAACTTATCATTAACTCCACTGCGGGTCTCATCAATCAAAACTACATCATCCGCAAAAAGCATACACCAAGGCACCTCACCTTGAATTTGCAAAGTTAAAACATCCATCACCAAAGCAAATAAAAACGGGCTAAGAGTCGATCCTTGATGCAACCCCATCAAGACAGGGAAGTGCTTAGAGTCCCCTCCCACCGTCCTAACCCGAGTCTTAGCTCCGTCATAAATATCCTTAATCGCCCTAGCATACACCATAGGAACACCTTTAGCCTCCAAGCACCTCCATAAAACCTCCCTGGGGACTTTATCATAAGTCTTCTCCAAGTCGATGAACACCATGTGCAAGTCCTTCTTCCTCTCCCTATATTGCTCCACTAGTCCCCTTATGAGGTGGATGGCCTCAGTAGTCGAGCGTCCCGGCATAAATCCGAACTGATTCTCAGAAATAGGCACAATCTTACGTAACCTCAACTCTACCACCCTCTCCCAAACCTTCATAGTGTGGCTCAACAACTTGATACCCCTATAATTGTTGCAGTCTTGAATGTCACCCTTATTCTTATACAAAGGAATTATCGTACTCCATCTCCAAGCGTCCGGCATCCTTGTCGTTCTAAAAATGGTATTAAACAACCTAGTCAACCACTCCAACCCTGCCCCTCCCGTGCACTTCCAAAAATCCACCGGGATCTCGTCTGGCCTTGTCACTCTGCCTCTATGCATCCTACGAATAGCACCCTTAACCTCCTCTACCTTAATCCGCCTACAATAGCCGTAGTCGCGAAGCCTCTCAGATTGCTCCAAATCCCCCAACACAATGTTAGTGTCCCTTATTATGGAATATCATGATCTAAGTTTATAGTTGTTTGTGCTAAAGATGTTTGCCTAATTATTTTTAAGTCCAAGTGAGGAAGACTCAGAAAATTTTGTAAGTGAACTATCATATTGTGGTTAATCTATCTCTGTCCCGCTACCTGCATATACAATTTGAACTTTGCATATAGTTGAAGTGATGTTTTTAATTGAATGACTTTTAAACACGTAGAAGTCTACTATTCCGTCATGACTCTGTAACACTTAAAAGCAAACTCCATCCGCTGCCTTCCATTTGGATACACCTTTCATTTCTCTTCTTTTGTCGTTCGTAAATAAATGAGGAAGAGTTAAAACACATATAAGACTTCTTGATCTCTTTGGTAAGAAAGTACTTAAGAAGAAGAATGTTTTCCTTCTGACCATCATTCAATGTCGCATTTTCATTTATTAATTTTTTTTTCCATCTTATACGTTTCTTCCTTAGACTGTTAATTTATAAGTGAAACTACATTTAGTTTTTGCTTTTTGTTCAAAAAAGAGAAGGGGTTTCAATTATTAGTTGATATCTATTTCCCTGGTTTTCTGTTGCTTTTTAAGAGAAGTTTAAGACGTTTCTATACTTTGATAATATGTATAATGCTTGCCCAGTAGAATAGACCTTCCATACGAAGGGTAGCAACCCCGCCGGTCATGATTTTACCAAGATATCTTTTTTATCTGTTAATGATTATAGCAACATATCTTTTCCGTGGACAAGTATAAAATGAAAAACATAGATAAAATAGATCAGCTTTAAAATTTAAATGCTGCCAGAACACTAACAAACGGAGATAGTGATCTCCAATAAACACGAGTTTATGGAATTTAGATACTGCCTTTATATGGACTTGTATTAGATAGAATGGGGAAGGACATGCAGTTTTGTTGGTGGGTGTTAGCAGAAGTTCAATACATAGTGTTGCACTCCATTTGTAGATCATTAGTTCATAGAAACCGCAGAAAGTTAGAAGTTGAACTGGCCGCAGAAAGTTAGAAGTTGAACTGGAAATAAACTTCTGAAGAGAAAAAGCATTATCCAATCACAAGTAATAGAAGAGAGATCACGAACACACATTGTTCTATTAATGTTTTCTGAATAACTATCTTATCAAAGAACTAGAATTTATATTCTGCAGTATAATAGTCAGGTACGTTATACATAGACACTTTTTTCTTTGACAAGCTATTGTAATAAGGATTTTATGTCTGGAACCTAGTAAGTAAAAATTGCAAACAACTGCAGTTCTAATGTTGACATGGGATCTGCCAGAGATGAAATAGAAACACTAATTATTGAAGTCCATAGAATTGAGCATCTCTCGGAGATGACATGACAGTTCTTTCTAGAGAAAGAAATGAGTAACAAACACCAGAATGCTCGTCTTATTGAACCTTCTTTTCTTGACCTGCTTCCTCATCCTATCTCCTCTTCCTCTCTTAGGAAGATAAATTTTGGACCATATAAATTTAGATCCATTAGTGGTGACATGTGTATGTAGAAGAAAATTAGAACATTACACCTATTGTCATGATGTAAAGATGGAGTCCCCAGAGATCAGCACGTTGTTGATCCTCTCACAAAGGCATTACCATGTAAACACAATCCGCGTTGATTTCATTATTTGAGTTGCCGTCATGCTTATGATAATATTGCCTGTTCTTCGAATGCCAAGTTTTTGCTCATTAGTCCTAGTCTTTTCTCCAGAAAGTGAAGGATGAGGTGCTAAAAAGAAGTTTGCAGCATTTTGGGTCCCATGAGAAACAGGAAGATGAACCAAAGAGATTGAAGCCATTAGATCATGAAGAGTTCCTAGCAGCTCTCAGTGCCGCCAAAGTGGTAGCAGCACACACTATCAACGAATGTAAGTGGGACTTGCATAGCTCTCCCGGATCATTGGAACAGCCTGTCTGCAATGGTCATCGCAGATTACCACTTAACGCTGTCTGTGATGAACCGATTAATTCAGTTGATAGTAAACCTTGAATGAAGAGGGAGGGGTTGTTCAGTTTCAAAAAAAAAAAAAGAGGGAGGGTTTGTTCCTCACTCTTGAATATTTTGTTAATAAAGAGAGTTCAAGCATGATAATTCTCTCTACTGGGCATTAGTTTTGAGTTTTCCTGTAATTGCAGAATTAGCTTGACAAAATGAGGAGCAGATTGTTTAGTTATTCTATTAGAGTAGATGAATTGTGATGCTCATAGACATGGAGAAAGAACTTGAATTTGGGGCAGGACCTTCCACGATGAATTCGACCATCTAATGAAGAAGCCATAATGCTCAAGCAAAAGACAATAAAAAATAAACAAAGAAAGCTATACACACTGGCTGTGCAATTTTTTCTGTTTAACCAGCTATAGATTGGTTATTTTTCTATTTTGAGGTTAGTATATCAAGCTCGTCATGAAAAGCATTTAACGTGATGTGAATTTTTTTTTAATATACAGCCGGTTTACATAAATTCTCACGATATGTATATCTAAAGATATCCCAGCAAGATTAGATTAGATTAGATATGCAATACACACAGATCAAACTCTTACTGCCCTATTTTTGTTAAGTACTTAAAATCTATTGCCCGTACTGACATAATTTAGTAAAGTTTTACTAGGCATAAAAAAAAAATTATACTTGAAAAAAAAAAAAATGGTTTTTTAGGAGTAATAGATTTAACTTACGCATAATATATACTTTAATTTGGTCTTAGCTAGCAATTATGAACTATGCCCTTCAGCTTTGAGTGTGTATAAATAGGCACATAAATATATATAAAGTTAAATAATTAGATAAATGTATGCTTCGTGGCATTTACATGACAATCTCACACATATTAGAGTGAAGTATTAAAAACACACCTAAACTATCTCCTTTTTTTGAGTTTTACACCTAAACTAATGGAAGTGTGAGAAACACACCTAAACTATCACTTTTAGTTTGAGAAACACACCTAAACTATAACTTATAGTTTGAGAAACACACCTAAACTATCACTTATTAGTTTGAGAAACACACCTAAAAATTGACTAGACCAAATATTTATTTACAAACTCTTTAGGTGTGTCTAGCCATTAAAAATCAGTCCACGTGACATATTTTTATTCTTTTTTACTAACAAATTATTTTTTTCATTTTTTAAATATTTTTATTCATTTTGAGGTGTGTTTCTCAAACTAATGAGTGATAGTTTAGGTGTGTTTCTCAAACCCTCAATAGTTTAGGTATGAAACTCAAAAAAAGAGGATAGTTTAGGTGTGTTTTTGACACTTCACTCCACATATTACCACGTAGATGTTATATAGTACATGTGTGTCTACTTATACAAATTTATATATCTACTTATACACACCTAAAATTAGAAAGACATAACACATAAGTATCATGCCTTTAACTTATATAACTACTCCCTCTGTTTAAAAAAGAATGACCTAATTTGACTTGACATGGAGTTTTAGAAAACGAAGAAGATTTTTGAATCTTGTGGTCCTAAATTAAAGTTATGGCAAATGTACTAAAATACTCTTTAATCTTGTGGTCTTAAACATATTATGTGGAAAATTGGAATTAAAATGTTGCCCAAAAAAAAAAATCATTCTTTTTTAAATGAATTAAAAAAGAAATTAGGTCAATTTTTTTTTTAAATGGAGGAGTATATTATAAGTAAATAAATAAAAATTAAAAAGATGAAAGGGTGGGATCCAAAAGAGGTCCATTTGTCAACATAATAAATGACTCACCAGCGTAGTACTAAAATTCTAGAAGCTGTAGAATACCAAGATGATAAGTAGAGCACTACATATCATTTCGCTCCCCAAAAAAAGAGCGGGTGAATTATTCGTTGACGAACACGTGACCGGCGATTCCTATCATGGACGGCGGAGAATTCAACGGCGTTGAGGACTTTGACGGCGAAGAAGAGGAAGAGTATGACACTGAATCTTGGGAAACAATTAGCAAGTATTTCCGAGAGGTACAATCGTTACTAGATCAGAACAGAGTTCTAATTCAACAAGTGAACGAAAATCATCAAACGAAGCTTCCAGATAATCTGGCGAAGAACGTCGCACTTATTCGAGATATAAATAGTAATATCTCCAAAGTTTCTAGACTCTACTCTGATCTCTCTATAGAATTCTGCAACATCGTTCATCGGCGACGTGCACTTGCTTTTTCTGAATCTATGAATCGCGATGATAACACGGACAGCAATGGATCCTGAGTCAAATTGTTTTGCTGAAATCGAAATATAGTAATCTCAATCTCATCTTCTATCTTATTATAAACTTCAGGTTTCAACCAGTGAAACAACTTCCTTCTGTTTATAATAGATCCTTGTGGTCCGGTGCTTCCTTGGAGCTATAGTGCATCGGGCTGCCTTTTTTAGGTTTTAGCACTGTCTATAATCTAGTTAGTTCATGCCAGTCATCATATGTTTTTTATTGTCAATAAATCGGAGTTGTCTGTGTTGAATCAGTATTTTGATATTTGTTGTTTCATTTGTGGAGAAAATAAGATGAATAATATATAATGGTGTTGTTTTAGATTTGGAATTCTTGTAATTATCGATTGTAATTAACAATTGCGATTATTGTCTATCTTTTTTGTGTTTCTTAAAGGAATGATTCGTTGATTGATTGATTGATTGATGATATGCGAGAAAGCTTTTGTCTGCGTTCACTGATGCCCTGCAAACGTGATTGTGTTTGAGGTATTTATGCCATTTACACGTAGTATTGTCTTTCTTTTTGTGATTTTCCCTTGTGAATCTTCAAATGCTCCTCCTAGCTTATTTCAGAAAGGTGATTTGAGGTAATTATGCGGTTTAAACATATTATTTCACAATATTGGTGCCATTTTCTTTGTTATCTTCCTGTCAAATGCTCCTCTTAGCTGGTCAGAGGGCTTTGACGTGGTTATTTCAAATGCAATAGCTAATCAAAGTTTCTACTTCTTTGATTTTGATCTTCGAGGGAGTGTAAGCAGACTATTTTGTATGTTTTGCATGGCTGTGCTGAGTAGCCACCTTTATTTCTCATCCGTTCTATTTTTGTCAAAGTTGCTTTACTATTCAATTACTTTTGAGTTATGATCTATATTTGCTTCTGAATATGAACCTTTGTCTTTCATCAGTTTGATCATTGTCAAAGTTGCTTATTATTCAACTGATTTAGCATTATCTCTATTTTCTTCTCAGTATTATGAACCTGTGGAACTTAGTTTTTCAGGAATTCATGTACAATAATGTGTTTAAGGCATATCCGTCAGCAGGGGCGGAGTCACCTTTGGCGAAGGGTGGTCAGATGCACACCCTTCGCCGGAAAATTATATGGTGAATAGAGGTTAAATACTAGTCATTATGAATGCATATTTAATTTTGCACACTCTTAATATAACTGAGAATAAAATTTGCACACCCTTCATCAAATTTCTGGCTCCGCCACTGTCCGTCAGATCTACTATTGCTGTACGGGACAGTGGTTCCTGAATGATAAGATTTCCTCTGTGTTGCACTCTGCATTGGAGGAACCATTCATGATTAAAAATAAAAATCAACTTTATTCGAATATATGTCATGTCAATTTTTCCAAGAACCTCTTGCCCTGGCTGCCTTAGTGGTTTTAATTCTGTGGTTTTAATTCTTGCTAATCCTTTTGTTGTCAACTTATGAAATAAGTGCGGCTATTTAATCATTCAGATAAGTGAACTTGTGTTGGCTTTTGTATGCCCGGATACCTTCAATATTTCCAAGCAAAATGCAAAAAGCAAGGCAGTAAACGTGCACATATTGCTTTAATATAGTAGACACCTTGCTACTCGTTATCATTTAGATTTGGTGTGAGCTTGATCTTCATTAAGCCACTGTTTGTACACCCTTGTAGAGTTCATTCTCTGGTATAGCTGGTACCTTGTTTTGCACTGTACTGCCTTGGTAGGGAGCTTTTTTCTTTTCATCCAGTTGTTCCTTATATCAGTCGTATAAAGCTAGGAAGACATATATCATATATCTGTGGTAGATATTTGTTTCATTCATGTAAGTTTTATACTATCCTTACTTCATCTGGGAAATGTAGGTCATGATGCTCATTCCTCTTGAGGTAAGGATTTGGTTATAAGTAGTTTTAGGATATTTGAGATAAGAGTAATTAACTCAGCTAAGGACCTTTGTGATTTTACTTGCTGTTTTCAGCAACTTTTAGAGGTCCTTGCATTTGCTTTATGTGCCACTTTGATCTTCATTTGAATCCATAGGTACCTCTATTTTTTCCCACAAACACTGTTTTGTCTCATATCTTGTGCTTCAAATGTTGTATCTTAAACTCACGGTATATTCTATTACTACTCTGTGTTGCTCCTGCATTTGAAATGGACCATATCATCTCTTTCTGAACTGTTTAAGGTAACTAGTTGGACCAATAATTCAGTGTTTGTTTCCTCTCACTGATGACTGAAAAAAGCACTTATATTATCTAGAAGCAGCTTCTCGTCAATTATGAAACTGTTTGTTATAGACAATGTCTTGTTTGGAACTATGCTTCGTTAATTATAGTTCCGACTTGAATCTTGTTTGTTTAATTGTATCTAGTGTTAGACTCAATGGACTATCAGCTTTTAACCTGCGAACCTCTGCAAATTTAGCATTTGAAGCTGTTCCAGCTAGCATATCTTTAGGTTTACATGCATGTTGATGTTGATTTTTAGTGCTTTGACTTAGAGCCATACTTTGCTAATCAAGATTAGAGTGGTCCACTCATACCGTAAGATACCGGAGGGAAGAGTCAGAATGGAAGGGACAGTGATATAACAATTAATGGCAAAACTTCCTGAAACTGACCCTTCCAGAAAATAATTGTCTCCTTCGCCATTTGCATTATATGCCCCCTTCCACCGTCGTCCTCCTGGCGTAATGGCTCAGCATCACGATTCAAAACACTATCAATGTCTTCCCAATGGCTATGTTTTGTGCACGACTTCGAATATAATCCACTCCCTCTGAAATATGCAGCCTTTTAACCCGCTAATGGTGTATACTGAATATTGTAGTTTTGAAATGAATACTGTAATTTTGAATTGAATACTTTAACTTTGATTTGAATAATGTAATTCTGAATTAAATACTATAGTTTTGGATTGAATACTGTATTTTTGAATTGAATATTGTAGTTCTGGTTAAATACCCAACTTCTTAGAAAAATGGAGGCGATTTTTGAGGTATTCGGGCTTTGACGATGTTGTTATGTCTGTGTTCAGTCTCCTCTTTCTTCTCTCTTGGTTGGGCGATGGGGAACTGATTAGTTTTTATTGGAAAAAGCAAAGGTATTTTTATTGTGCTCAAAGTATTTGTAATTGCACAAGGGAAGGAGGAAGATTGTTTTGAGATGGAAGTGTTTGTAGCTGATACAATTTTCGTAATGATTTGCTCAATTTCAGTACTACAGTCTACCACTATTTTTGGGGAAGGTTTTGAATATATCGTGGAATATCTTTTCGGATGGTTGATGTAATTTCAAAATCCCTGGCAGGCCAAGAAAGGGTCTAATAAATGGTGAACTTATAAAAGATGAACATGATATCACCAACCACTGGAAAGATGGATGTCACTAATCCAATATCACAAAGATTAACTATGTCGTTTCTTTAAGTCTTTCGTAAATGAATATATCTCAAAATGATGTATGTGATCATTGGAGAAATTTTGCATGAAGATGGCTATGCCTTTTCTCGTTCTAGCTGTTCAATTATTTCTAGTGCTCTTTCAAATAGACCGTAGTTTGAGAAAAAAGAAATGAGTATCAAATAAGTTTTCGGCTGTAGTCGTTAGTAAACTATGTGTGGCTGTAGTCGTTAGTAAACTCTGTGTGACAAATTTGCTGAGTAGCTAGACTCGTAGCACATAAGATTTAGATCATATAATATGAAAGGAAAGCAAAGGGAAATGGAGAAGGGGATTACAAGGTGGAGAATTGAAATCTCACCAACTAGGTAAAAGTTACAAGGTGAAGAATCGAAGCCAACCAACTGAACTATTTCATTACGTGGTCTCTTATCTAATCTAAGCTACATAGAGTTCATGTTCGTGCATTGATTTTTCCAGTCGGTATGGGAATAAGATGCAGAAATAGCTAAAATTGAATGGAGAAGGTATGAAAAAACAAGAGCCAATTGAAACTAAGGAGGAAAAGCAAATTTTAACTACACATTGATTGCGTAAATTAAAGTGAGCCATTGTCTTGGCCTCTATAATGTTCTTTTCTTCGCCTAATTTACGTTTCCAGTGCTGATAGCATAACAAACATGGCTTGATGAAAAGTTGGAAACACTACCCACCCCTAAATTGACAGCTAAAATGACCTTAGATTATTATGTAAAACACACTGCATTTATCAGAACCTATTACAGAGGGACTTCACCGCTGTCTGCAATGGTAACTTTGCTTTTGGGTGTTCCACTTTGTTTTCCTTCAGCTTCCATCTTGTAAACGACATCCATTCCAGACAACACCTTTCCAAACACAACATGTCGACCATCCAACCTACAAATAATAGAAAATCAGTAGTGCTAACAAGATTATTGTAGAACAGATAGCGTATCGAAAGAATTCAAAATCACAAGCAACCAAGGTTAGGAGATATAAAACGAACATTAATGAACATTGAAGTTTTAAGAAAACGACACTGGTATATAAAGGTCAGGTTCTCAATTGTGTAAAGTCAAATGGTTCAAGTTCCTGGACTTACCAGCTAGTTGTGACAGTCGTGATGAAGAATTGTGAACCATTGGTGTCAGAACCAGCATTTGCCATTGACAATAGCCCTGGAAATTATGTAAGGAGCAGTTTTAAATGCATGAAAAGGGAGAATATATAGCCACTTCAACGTAGGAACAAAATCCTACCAGGTCCAGTGTGCTTGATCTTGAAGTTTTCATCGGCAAACTTTTCACCGTAGATAGATTCCCCACCACGCCCATCACCAAGGGTGAAATCACCACCTTGAATCATGAAGCTGGGGATAATTCTATGGAATGTGCTCCCCTTGAAATGAAGAGGCTTACCACTCTTTCCAACTCCCTTTTCCCCTGCAATGTAAATTACCACAAACCAGGAAAACAAGATCATGAATGTGAAGGTAACAATATATCTCCAACTAAAGAAACAGTGAAGGTAACAAGCAAATGCAGTCACTTTTAAACCAATCTCCATGGTTCAGATAGACAAATTAAAATCTGTTTGCATAACCAGTCAGCTAGGATGAGGGGAAAAAACCACTTGGTTAAGCAAAAGTAGGGGGGAAAAAGAAAATAAATACAGGTTAGAACAGGCTAGAGAGTCAACCGAAGCATCTAAGGCAGGAAAATAAACTATGAGTCTGGTAGAAGCACCTGTGCACAATGCTCTGAAGTTCTCTGCAAGAAAATAGAAAGATAGTGAGCAACTGAAGTGGGAATGGTGAAATTTACAAAGCACTCTTTATACATGTAACCATACCTGCTGTTTTAGGAACTGTTTTACCAAAGAGACCCATAACAACACGACCTGAAAGAAATCAAATACTTAAAAATCAATCAAAGGAAAGTAATGCAACGGAGTGAGTTGGATAATAATGCTACACAAAAAGCATAGCCCAGAAGAATTATCTTAGATCCGAGATTATGTGTATCAACAACTCTATTTTTTAAGAGAAATAGGTGGATTCCTACATGTCGTGGATGACATATATGAGAGACTCACAGACGACATGTTATTCATATATATATAACAAGAAACAACATATCAAGAACACTTGTCTATATTCTTTTTTTATTTTACTTAATTTGCTATTGATAGAGTGAAAGTATAAATACTTGCATAGCTATATTGTAGTACATAATGGTTTATTTATTTGTGTATTTTACAGATTGTTTGGCTATCATCTTTCTTCAGTTACAAATATTTTTTTAATCAGGTAAGGTAAAATTCCATTAAATCAAGCATCCAGAGGATGCTATTGATTATAAAATATTTGACAACACCACTCCCTTCCTTCAAAGTTTTGGGACACCTTTGCAAGTTTTTAAGATTGTGTGTGGATTGTAAAAGGCTTTAGAGGAAAAAATTTCAAAAACTAACGAGTATCCCCTTTCGGCTTGGAAAGTGGAAACCAAATTAGTTCTTTTTTTTTTTCTAGAAAAGAAAATGAAGCAACTCGAAAACCAGAAATTGTCTAGTTGTTACCCAAAAACTATTGTCTAGATGTTACCCAAAAACTACTTGTTCCAAACAAACAATACTTGTAAGAGAAAACTCAAACATGTCCTAACAAAATCAAACATTCAAATTTGACCTTACACATAGAGATGGAGAGACAAGGAAATGTTGAATGTTTGTACATGTCTATTTATCAGGATTTTGATAATGGCCTTTGTGCTGAGAGAGAAATAGTCTTATATAACAAAACACAACTCTAAAATCTACACAGGAGGGAGGATAGTATGCACAAATGTGACCCTGGGGTATCAAGAAGGATGCAGATATATAAAACTATTTACTTATGCTTCACAAAAAATTTCATCAGATGTATTAGTTTTTGCTTGCAAGACTGATGTAACATCTTAACAATGGGACAGAAACAACTGATTTATCTCCCCCCTCACCCACAAAAATCAATAAGAGGAAAAGGAAGAGCACGTGCATTTATATTAGGATCACGCAGCCGATGGAACACTGGTAAAATGACACAATTAACAAATCAACCCTGTATTTGCACCCAATAGGCATAGGACTAAAACAAAACAATAAGAACTTATGAAGGGAACACGCATTCCAGCACAGAAGACTTCATTGGCAAATCATCTTGTATCAGCACCACATAAATGCAGGAAAAAAATATAGTGATATGAAGGGAAGGAGCATACCGGCAGGTTTACCATCTATCTCAACGTCAAAGAAAACTTTGTGAGTTACTTCTTTCAGATTTTCCTGGGATCCTTTGGCCTGCAGAGCATACTTCAAGTTAATATTAGCAAAACTTATCACCCTATCCATCACAAACATAAAAAAATTACATGCACACGCATAGCTAGCCCCACATAAACCAGGAATGAAAGTACTTATATCACCTTTTGAGATGTTCCAAGTCATTAGTGCATTTTAGACCGAAAGGAAAATGAATATTGTCACTATAATTTCAGCAGCAAACTTGAGAAGAGCTTGATATCTTATGACATTGTGGAGTCTATAAATCAGTACTCGACAACAATGGAGTCTTACAATTTTTCAAACACAAGCTTTTTCTAGTAAAACAAATTTCTGATGAAATCAACAACTTCCACTTCATGTATCACAAGTTTGCCAATTATTCAGAGAACCAACAGAATTTTGAAACAAAGTTGGATTCAGTTGAAGAGAACGGAAACTTTCAATTTCTCCAGTTTCTTGAACACCAATTGCCCCACGCAAACAAAGAAGAAGAGGGAAATGATAGTTATTGAAGTGGGCTCAAGTTGATGGATGTTTCTTACTTTCCACCAACAGCAGTCTACTAAAGTGGGAGCAAAGGGAGGAAAGATCCAACACAATGAAGGCTAAAGATCACGAATGGTGTAGCCAGAGCAGCATGCTTTAAAAAGACTTATATGCAAAGAAATTTAAAAAAAATTAAAAAAACAAATAAGCTTGTTCTTGTTCTTAAACAGTACACAAGCAGAACCAAGTCAGCGTGAGCCCAGCTGATTTAGTAATTGAGCTCGTGCTCAGTTCGTTCGACAAATCAATGAGTTCAATCAGGATTTAACTAGTGGCGCCAAGCTTTGTTCCACACTGTTAGCTCAGTTACAGAGCTGCAAGAAATATAATACTTTTTGATGGTCTAAAAACCTAATATAGCCGTTGTAAACATGTACCAATGGAAAATGATCCATCACTGAATCCAAAGTCCAACCATTGTGTATGTGTAGAAGACTAGCAACAAAAGAATTAATTACCTATATATGATCCAGTACTTCTTACACGAATTTATAACAGATTATAATTCAGAAAAAGAATCCGTAGATGCTCAAACGATCAATATAGAAACCGTCTAAGTACTAGCAACAAAGGAATCTATTATTCCTCTATATGATCCAGTACTTCTTATACGAATTTAAGCAGATTATATTCCAAATAAGAACAAAAAAGGATCCATAGACGCTCGAATAATCTATATAGAAATCATCTCAGTACTGAATCAGCTGTCTTTCAAATATTGCAGTCTAACAAGCAAAGCGACAATGAAAATTCATATAAATCGATCCAAAAGCAGTTACGGAGCTGTAGCAAGCTTCAATTAATAGATCACGCCGTATCTGCTTAGTCGTAAGATGATCAACACATCAATTAGTCAGTTAATTGCAGATCGATCGATCCCTAAACTACACGAAACAGTGCAAAATGAATAACACATCAATTAATCAGTTAATTGCAGATCGATCGATCCCTAAACTATACGAAACAGTGCAAAATGAATAACACATCAATTAATCAGTTACTTGCAGATCGATCGATCCCTAAACTATACGAAACAGTGCTTTCTAATCTCTCAATTTGTACATACGATGAGGATCACAAAAGGAAAAACTAAATCCTAAACTGCGTAAATTCGGAGAAATTGAGTACCTGAGCAAGAGTTAGGGTTCCGATCACAGCCAAACTGATGAAGACAAAAACGGATGGTCGGATTCTCGTCGGCGCCATAATTGCTCGTATCTCCGGTGAGGCAATGAATCGTTGTTGAAGTTGTGGAGTGAGAGTTGAAGACTCGATGGAGAGTGTTCAGTATGGTAAGGGATTTTTATTTATTACAAGTATAACCAATGGAAGAAAGCCACGTTGACATGGTGAGGTGTTTGTAGATGATGCAATTGGTTGAATAATTATGGGCCCAATTTTAGGGCCCATTTGGCCCTGAATTTTTTTTATTTTTTTTCGAAAATAAATTTTACTTTAGTAAAAAAAGTGAAATGTAGTGGTGTTTGGCCATGAAATATATTTTACAAAAGTGAAATAAATTTTCAGAAAAGTGAAAACAACTTTTTCTTATTTTCACTTTTTTTACTTATACTTCTCTCACAAAAAGTCAAAAAGAACACTATTTATTTTCATGATCAAACACAACTCCAACTCTAACTCTAATTTTAACTCCAACTCCAACTCTAACTCCAACTCCAACTTCAAAATATTTTATTTTCATGGTCAAATGCCTACTTAGTAGTAGGAGTTTTGCTAAATTAATCCCCCCATATTCCCAGCTCATCTGTGGAAAACCTGCTTTAGGAAAATATATTGTTTTCCAATTGTTTTAGTTCTGTTGATGCGTACATACAATTCTAATAAGTGAGATAACTAATCTGAAAGAAGGAAAAAAAAAAAAAAGATAACTAATCTGAAAATAGGACAAGTAATTACAAGTTACAATACAACTAGAGAAATTATTCGCGCTTCGTACGATGGTAAGAAATGTAAATATAATAAATAATTAATAACATATAAAAGAAATTAATTTTTACTAATTAGAAATTTCTTTTTGATTCCTACTATAAATTATTACTAAGAAAAGTGTTCGTTTGGATTGGCTTTTAACTTTTGACTTTCGACTTATAAGAAAAAAGTAATAAATTAAAAATCCTAACTTATAAGTGCTTATAAGCATTTTTTAAATTTATCCAAACACTTCAAAAGTACTTAAAAATTATTTTTAACTTAAAAGTACAAATAAGTCAATCCAAACCTAAATGTCCGATTAGAATTGGCAAAACTACCTTAATAAATGTAATTTCCTTCTTTACTCACTTGAAAATGAAGCCGAAACATCAGATATAATATTAATACCTCCAACTTCATTCCAACAGTGTATTAGTCAATATTTAAATGCCTCAATTACTATTTCACGGTGATTAAAAGAATAAAACTCTTCACCTCCTTACCTTATTTATAACACCAATAATTATAAAAGCATTAAAGTCTCACCAAAATTTACTTCACAAATCTCAAAAGTTCAAAACAGGAAAAAAAAAAAAAAAACAATAATGATTAGATTAATTAAGGGGAGAAAAAAGTGGTAGTACATACGTAATAGAAAGATTAAAAAAGGTATTAGGAAAAGTAACTAGTTGTATAAATTACTATTAATGCTACTCTCCTCCATTCCTTTTTATATGCTTCTTTCATTTTTTGTGAGTTAATTTGACAAAGTTTCAAAGCTAAATTAGATTAGATTAATTTATTTTTTAAAATTAAAATTTAGATATTTAAAAACTATATGACCCTCCATTCCTTTTTATATGCTTCTTTTGTTTTTCGTGAATCAATTTTACAAAGTTTCAAAGCTAAATTAGATTAGATTTATTTTTTAAAATTTAAATTTAAATATTTAAAAACTATATGAAAAGTACTATAAATTGCAATTTTTCTTTTTTCAATTTAATTAAGAAATACATCTTAAAATATTGAGCAAAGTTTGTGTCGTTTAACTCTAAATAATTACAAAAATATCAAAATATTGATCAAAGTTTGTGTCGTTTGCATTGAATTTAGTTTTTCCTTAAGAATTTATTTAATTTTTAATCAGAAAAAATGAGATAAAGCATCTAAAAATTGACAAAAAGATAAATATATATGTTAATGTTGGTCATAGAAGGTGTCGGCCACTTACCTCTTATTTTTCCAGCTTTTTTTTTAATTATTATTATTATTATTATTACTACTAATATTTCTATTACTATTACTATTATAATAATAATAATAATATATTGATGTAGATATTAATATGAAATGAGCTAAAAATGAACATGAAATTTTAAAAAAAAAGAAATGATTCAATCAAATTCAAATCTTCCACATCCCTTTTTATTTTTTATTTATTCCATTCTTTTTTTATTATTATTTGAAATCTTCCTTAAAAATTAGCACATATGGAACAAAATAAGTAAATTTTTATTTGAAATCTTCCTTAAAAATTAGCAAAAAAGTGACCACAACTAATACAATTCCTAAGTTTGTGGAATTCTCCTAAAAGTGAATAAAACCTTCCTAAATAATAGTCCACCAAAAAGTAAAATACTCAACATATTGATAGTAAATTTAGGCTAATACTTATTGTGCTTCTTCTTCTACGTTCCATGTTTATTCTTCTTTCTTGTTCTTGTTTCTTCCTCTGCTTCTGCTTCTTCTTGTTTCTTCTTCTCGTTTCTTTCTTCTTCGTGCTCTTGCTTTTTGTGCACCTCCTTCTTTTTCACTCTCGGATATCAATGAAATTTAAAACGCTTATCGGAAGTCTCATTCTGTTCTACTTTTACAAATTCATATCGCACAAAACTCATATTTGATTTATGAAAAGGTGAGATGGTGAATGTATATTGTCTGTTTGTTTATATAGTTATGTTTAAATTTTAATATAGTAGAAACCTTTCAAATTCTATTAATTAATGAAAAATTATGTTGTAATGAAAACGGAAACCTTTTAAATTCTATAATTTAATTAATGGAGAATTATGTTGTAACTGAAAGAATTAAATGAAAAAAAGCCTAAAAAACAGATGAATAAAAGCCTAAAAAACCAGAAAAAAGGGAAAAAAGCCAAAAAAAATCAGAAAAGAGATAAATCCCTAATGATGGCTTTAGAGGCATGCCACATCAGCGGACTTACATTCTCCTTTATTATTATATATTGATTACTCCCCTTCCGTTTTACTTGACCCTTATTGACTTATTATTTATTAACTTATTAAGACACTTCCGTTAATAAAATACTTATTAGGAACTTATTTTACTGAATTAGCCTTATTAATTATACTTTGAAAATATAAATTTGGGTATTATACATATTTATATAATCACTTAATTGTATTGGAAAAAAAATGATAAACTTCTCTTGATTTCATAAAATTGGACAACTAAGTAAATTAAAACAACTATTTTTAGTGAGAGGACCAAGTAAAACGAAATGGAGAGAGTAATTAAGAAACTTATTCTCTAAAAAGAGTGTTTTTACTTTTGTCCCTATTTTGTGTTGTTCTTTAATTCATGTCCTCTTAACAAATAATTATGTTAAGAGATAATTTATCATTTTATACCTATTTTACTCTTATTATCAAATCCTATTTATTTCTCAACATTTAGGTCATTTATAATTAACAGAGGTGATATAGTAAATTTATTCTTTTATTTATTATACTATTTCTTAAAAGTGAGTCAAGCCAAACATGAACAGTGAAAATGCACAAGAGTATTATTTTTTTTCTTCTATTTTTGCCCTATTCATTTCTCAACATTTAGGTCATTTATAATTAACAGAGATGATATAGTAAATTTATTCTTTTATTTATTATACTATTTCTTAAAAGTGAGTCAAGTCAAACATGAACAGTGAAAATGCACAAGAGTATTATTTTTTTTCTATTTTTGCTCAAACAACCATATGATACACCCAAACAGACAAGCGAGACGAGTGCGGGTAAGTAGTAAACAGTTGTGGTATGAGAGAAAGAAAGGGAAAGAACAAACCAACAAGTAATACCAAAGGTCCAATTTCATCAAATGATGAAAAAAAAAACTATGATGGACAATGCAATTCAACAATTCAATCTGGAAAACCTTTGTTAATTAATTCAATTCAATGGGGATTTTTTCTAGACATAATCATCGGCCATCTTTTCTCCCTCGATATGTTGTCTTCTTTGCTTTTATGTTCCTTGCTCTTCTCCTTTACTTCGAGGTCCTCACCCTTTTATCTCTATGATTTCTTCTATGGCGTTTCCTTGTTACATGTCTTCATTTGGAGTATATGGTCGAAAGGAGCCTTATTTGTTATCTGATTATGTGCTACATTTGTTGTGATGCTCGGTGAAGCGTATTTATCAAAGTCATTATTTATTTCAAAGACATAATTGTTCTGAGGAGATTCTAATTTTTTGATATACAAAGTTCTTTTATCTCATGGTAGCTTGCTCCAATCTGGTTATGGAACTTTCTTTATTGGGCTGCCTTTGCATTTCCCATGATTTTCTAGCTATTCACATTGCATCATCAAAAATATATAGTCTCTTTTAGATGACTATAATAATAACATGCTTATTGTAACCCCAAAGATCATTTTGTATGTTATCTCTTGCAGACTCGAAAGCTAATAGACCCTTGTGGTCCAGTCTGTTTTGCTTGTACCCTGCGCATAGCAGAAGCTTTAATGCACCGAACTGTCATTTTATTTTTCTAAGTTGTTGGCACTGACAAGAGAATAAGATCATAAAAAGTTCACAATAATCACCTTTAGGTGAATGCAATGACAGGCTTGTTATATCTTTGAAGAATATTGTATATTATCTCCAATGTCACGTAATCAATCATTTCGAAAAAGTTCTAACGCTTCAAATCATTCCTCTGTTTTCTATTTTTCTCTCTGTGAAGTTTCTGTCATTTTATTTTTTTAAAAAAAAAAATATATATATATATATATATATATATATATATAGTTTTGATAACATTCTTATATTAGTTTGTTGTTGTTGTTGTTGTTTTGGATGCTAGGTGGACAACTTAATTTCTCAGACAAAAACAATTGTTGGTCACAATTTAGAGCCAACGCCGTGGCATGTATTTCCTACAAAATCATTCGATGAAGAATCCACTTATTCAAAGGCTTCAACGATCATACAATGCTCTTA
Organism: Capsicum rhomboideum; assembly: GCA_031232105.1. NCBI lineage: Eukaryota > Viridiplantae > Streptophyta > Magnoliopsida > Solanales > Solanaceae > Capsicum > Capsicum rhomboideum. The sequence goes on along the minus strand of CP124713.1, from coordinate 2,921,208 downwards.
TCTTACCTGTAGTAGCAGTAGTCGTGTCACCAATATTCCTCGAAGCACCAAATCCAAAACCACTGAATCCAACAATTGCCCAAAATTCTTCAGGAGTATACGTTACGATCTTGAGCCATGGGCCAAATCTAGGATTTCTAAGAGTCATGTAATGGAGGCTCAGAAGTATGCAGCATTTAGAGTTGTAATTGTTGGTGGCAAATTATTTGTAGATTTTTACTATGCTTGTGTGCAGAGTAGAGCTATGTTCACAATTTGGGGAATATTGCAACTCCTCAGGAGATATCCTGGACAAGTTCCAGATGTTGATTTAATGTTTGATTGCATGGACAAACCTATAATAAATCGAACTGAACATGCTTCAATGCCTTTGCCTCTGTTTCGGTACTGTACCACACCACATCATTTCGATATACCTTTTCCAGATTGGTCTTTCTGGGGCTGGTAAGTACATGAACATTCTACAATTCTTTACTTTTTGGTATTTCTCGAGATTCAAGTTATGTGTATTTTTTCTTCTATCATATTGATAAGATAAGCATTACAACTTATAGTACTTTTTGTATAGTCTTTGAATATTTAATTGTAATTATAAAATATCGCATTGAGCTAATCCAGTTTAGCTTTAAAGATTAGTCAAATTGACTCTCAATAAGCGAAGAATATCTCATAAGGATAGAAGGAGTATATAACGTAACAACTTTATGATAAGGTATAAGGTTGACTGGTTGAGCTTGTCAATCAGTATATAGTTTGTTACTGTTTCTTTATTAAGATTTACTTACAATTATAAGTTATGTAATTGTGTAAAAATGTTTACATTGTCATAGAACTCAAATCCATCAAACAGTATAACTTCTATACACTAAATTCTCAAGTAAAATTATAGCTAGTGATTCATAATAAGTGGAATTAGTTACCTGAAAAATAAGACAAGATAACTTGTACATAGGATTGGGGATGTCATTCTTTGGCTGACCATGGATTTTTTCTTTTTGAATTTTTCCTTTCCTTGTTTGCAAAGAGTAGTTTCATCTTTGCTGATTTATATTTTCAGGTCTGAAATAAACATAAGACCATGGAATGAAGAATTTAAAAGCATCAAACAAGGTTCAAACTCTCTAAGTTGGGCAAGGAAGATACCGGTAGCATATTGGAAAGGGAATCCAGATGTAGTTTCTCCTATTCGCATAGAGTTGCTTAATTGCAATAACACTGAAATGTGGAGAGCACAAATTATGCGGCAGGTTCATGACTTACACATTTGAATGAAAATCTCCTTTCTTTAGCTTCTGTTTTTTAAATTTTCTTTCTTCTTTCTCTTTGGTAATTTGAGTCCCTTTATCTTCTTAATTATTGATTTTACGTTGTATGGATATAGAATTGGACAGAAGAAGCAAGGTTTGGATTTGAGAAGTCCAAACTATCAAAGCAATGTAAATATAGGTGAGCTTTGCAACAATACTCTTGAGTTGCCATTTGCAAATTAGGATTTTGGATCTTCGGTTGACATTATATTCTTGGCATTTTAGGCAACAATTAAGAAGTTACATAACCTAACAGTATAAGGAAATTCTCAAATTTCGTCAGTGCATAGAACTTATTAAACTCTTATGGCTCATTTAAAAATGCTTTGCCCAATGTTGACAGCTTTTAGGATCAACCTCCATAATTACTTGTTTTCTTTGCAGATTCATTTCTGTGAGTTTTCCATGCTGAACTAATTCATAGATGTCTTCACTCTACCCTTACGAATAAGTCGTCTTATCGACTTTCATGTACCCCTAAAGGATTGTACAATGTTGTGAATGACTCTATTAAAGTTCTTTGTGCATGTCTATCCTTGTGTAGGGGTCGTGCTAATTTTCTCTGTATCGTTCCAATTTTAATCTGATGTCTTCTAACACAAAGAAAAAAAATGCATTCTATCCGTTAAATCATGTTCTTTAATAATGCAGATACAAGATTTATGCAGAAGGATATGCATGGTCAGTGAGCTTGAAGTATATTCTATCATGTGGTTCTCTTCCCCTGATAATCAGCCCACAGTATCAGGATTTCTTTAGCCGCGGTCTCATTCCGAAGAAAAATTACTGGTCAATTCCTCCATTTGATTTATGTCCCTCTATAAAGGCTGCAGTGGATTGGGGTAATGCAAATCCATTGGAGGTAGGTTTTCGCGTCTAGATTATGTCAGTGTAGTGTAGCCACTTACGAGTGAAAATGTGTTCATGCATAGTTGTCGATGGCAGATCCAAAATTTAGTAGCTGTGGGGTTTGAATTAAGATGGTGAATCTGTATTACATAGCTAGCTTTATCTATACTTGTTTTTGTACGTATAGAAAGAATTGGAGCCCGAAACACTATTGATTCTGTAGAATCCGTGATTGGATACACCACTAATAGATGTTAATTTTAGTTATTAAACCAACCTTGTAGTCTTTCTGCTTCATTTTTACTTGGCAGCTTTTTACAAGTCTTATACTAAGTATGTTTAATTTAAGATTGTCTCTTAAATTTACTGCTGTTTAGGCTTATAACTCTTCATTTAGCAATGTCATTATACTTTTTTACTTGAAATTTTTTTTGCTGAATAGGCTGAAGCGATTGGAAAAGCAGCACAAGACTTTATGGGAAGTTTGAGTATGGATCGGATTTATGATTACATGTATCACTTAATCTCAGAGTATGCAAAGCTGCAGGATTTTATACCTGTTCAACCCTCTTCTGCTCTTGAACTATGTACCGATTCTGTCCTTTGTTATGCTGATGACAAGCAAAAAGGTTTCCTCAAAAGATCCCTTGCGTTCCCTTCAAATGAGAGTCCTTGCTCGCTTTCCAGATAGAAATTTTTACAAGCAGTGACGAATTCAGGATTTAGAGTTAGAATTAGATTCTATTGAAACAGTCTCGTCTAAATCAGTGCAATGGCCTGATGGAGTTGCATAGGAAAGAAATTTGGTTTGTCTTCACTCTTTGTACAAGAAATTTTCTGTGTCACTTATGAATAAACCAATGTAGAAGAAAGGGATTATTCATCATTATGCACCCATAATCTTATTTTTGTATGCTCGTGTGGCACTGAGGCGTAATTATTATTGTTGTTTTCAGTTTATAATTCGCATTTGATCTCCAAGCTTGTTTAAAGCATTTGCTCTCTGCATTTAGGACAGAAGAAGCATTTATTTTAAAGATTAGGCATTTGTATTTAGAGGCTAGGTAGAAATAGCAAGTTTTAATCTTATTGATCATTCAAGAGAAAAGGGACTATGACTCCATTGGTTTTGCAATCTTTCATAATTTTCTTCTGTTCAAGTTGCAACTTGCAAGTGATCATAGAAAATGAATAAATATATGATAATTTTATCTTTTTGACAAAACTCTATCATTTGAGCATAATTGTTTAAGATGCTTTACAAATGATGTTAAATAAAAGCAAACTTCATTCATTTGCTTTCTACTAATGCAAATCAAGGAAATGTTAATACAATGGTCGAGACAACTAAACCTAATTTTTTTCCAATTTGTAGCCAACAAACCGTCTTAAGATTAAAAATTTTAATTTAAAATATCTGTACATGGTATTATATACACAAGCATTTATACTCTTTTTGTTCATAAGTTAACAGGGAAGATGCGGGTTCTTCCTCACCTTCGTAGACAGGAAATTAGATGTTATGCTCGTGGTAAAAAAAAAAGTTTTTACTACATCTCCTGTTTACATCAAATTATATTATTTTATTTTAATTAAGTCAAAAATTAAGATTGGAATATGCATTATTAACTACTCCAATTTAGCAATTAAAACATAAATTAAAAGCATATATCATATATTTATTAAATTGATGTAAACGGTAGAGGTAAATATATTTTTACCCTTATAATAGTGTTATATTCTCATAGTATTAGGTGCCTTCCATCTATTCCCTTTTTTGGACTTCAGGAGAGGAGAGAAATCATGTGATATAACCCGTTATAATTTGAATAGATAAAATAATTTTATATTTATCAATTCATGCGTTATATTTTATAATTTTTATATTAAAAGAATTATATATAATTTTAGTAATATTTGTAATGAACGAAAAAACAGAATTTTTAAGGTGACGGATTGCATGAACGTGGAATATTGCAGACTGATGATAATGGGATAAGGAAAATGGAAAGAAATAAGGCATGAAATAAGCCATCAAGGCGTTACCGATATTTGCCTATATTGAGGAAGAAAAAAATGACGTCCCCAACCCCAATTGTTCAAGTAGTGGCAAATGGAGAAGGTTGGGTCACAAGCAACTCATTTGTCATCTAGCAATTAACATTATTCATGAATGAGAAATAAAAACAAAGATTCCTTCAAAAAGTGGTTCAAAAAGGCTTGTGGTAGTTTCACGTCATGACAATTTCATGCTCTCCCAACCCCACTTATTTCATGTGACTTTTTATCATTACATATTTACATTATATTTAAATTTGAAAAAGAGTTTTTTATTACTTCTAGCTTTTATTTTTATTATATCGAACTGTATAATATAATTTAGATTATAATAGAAATACATAAAGAAATATTATTTTTTTTATCAATTGGTTGGATTTGTTTGGGAAACCGCGAAGCCATTGGGAAAGTAAGTAGCTTCTGCGCTCACCGCTTACGTTACCAACTACTACTCACCAATTTGTTTCCCTGCTGTTGTTTTTGGACTACGGAGACTTTTCATACACAAAAGTAGTTGCACTATTTGTTCATGAATTACAATAAAATGAAGGGAAGTAATTTTACTGTAGAAGTATAAAAATATAAAACAAAAATCCAAGAATATTACTCCCTTCGTTTAAAAAAAAATGATCTAGTTTAACTTAACACAAAGTTTAAGAAAATAAAAAAGACTTTTGAATCATGTGGTCATAAATTAAATTTGTGTCAAATGTATCAAAATGCTCTTTCATCTTGTGGTCTTAAATATATCACGTGGAAAGTTAAAATTAAAGTATTGTCAAAAAAGGAAAGAGTCATTTTTTTTTAAACAGACTAAAAAGAAAAGTAGATCATTTTTTTTAAATGGAGGGAGTACTAAAGTACAATATCTACGCCGAGGAAAGCAATTATTTTAGGTCATTTGGCAGTGGTACATTTCAGGATTAAATCTGAAATAAAATTTATATCATATTTAATAAATAATAATAAGTTTATTTTGGAATAAATTATGTCATCTACTCATAAATTTTATTTCAGTCTAATTCTGAGATGTTTCATCTTATTTTATTCAACTTTGAATTATTTTCATCTAATTTCATAAGTTAAAATAAATTAATTCATAAATTATAATCTCAAGATTATAATTTCAAGATAAGTTTATTCTCATATCAAATAATCTAGATAAGGAAAATAAGTCTCGAGTAAAGTTTAAAATTAACTTTACCCTATATTTAATATATTTGATATAATATATTAATAAATTTAAAAATTATTTTATTCTAATATTTATATTAAATTATTAAAATTATTATTCATATGAAGAGTGAGATAACATAATCTTATAATATGTCCCTGCCCAAACGACCGGTCGCCGTAGTTTTATTGACCTTGGTCTCCCCAAGGCATTTTACGTTTCCAACTTCTGTTGTTTCAAGTGGTTCATTTGTCTTTGCTGAGCAGGGGTTCAATGTATGTGATATATTTTTTTAAAATATATTTTAGCTTATAAGTTTAATAGTGTAATATATTTTAGACATTAAAATTATATCACATCGCACAATTAGATTGATGAAGTAATAATGTGAGGGAGGCCCCATTGTTTCTTTAATGCGTCAGTCAACACCACCCCTTTCCTCTCGCCGCCTCATTTCGTGATCCCTATGGAGACATCAAAATTTTGTATAACTCTATAAGAAGAATTCAAATTCTGTTAGAGTTCTTAAAATATATTTTATTTTAAATTTAATTTAGAGGTTACTTTATTCTAAATTCTAAATTATGTCTATTTAAAAAGTAAAATATTTTTTTAAGAAGTCATCACGAAATAAGGATCGATTTCGATATTTTTTAAGAAGTCATCACGAAATAAGGATCTATTTCGACCTCAAGAAAAGAACGAGGAAATTTTTGGTCCTGAAGTACCATATCTTAGTGTAATTGGTGCACTGATATATTTCGCTAACATTACAAGGCTTGATATAGTCTTTTCGATTAATTTGTTAGCAAGGTATAGTTCTGCTCCTACTAGGAGACATTGGAATGGGATCAAACACATATTGCGGTATCTTAAAGGGACTATCGATCTAGGCTTATTTTATTCTAATAATAGCAGTCTCGATCTTGTTGGTTATGCTGATTCAGGATATTTATCTGACCCGCACAAAGCTCGATCTCAAACAGGTTATGTGTTCATATGTGGAGGTACTGCTATATCTTGGAGATCTACTAAGCAGTCTATCGTAGCTACTTCATCAAACCATGTTGAGATAATAGCTATTCATGAAGCTAGTCGAGAGTGTGTGTGATTGAGATCTATGATACATCTCATTCGAGAAAAATATGATTTGAAATGTGACAAAGTACCCACGATTTTATATGAAGATAATGCAACATGCATAGCGCAACTAAAGGAAGGATTCATAAAAGGAGATAGAACGAAGCAAATTTTGTCAAAATTTTTCTACACACATGAGCTCCAAAAGAATGGTGATATCGACGTGCGATAGATTCGTTCAAGTGACAATATTGCTGATTTATTCACCAAGTCTCTACCAACTACAACTTTCGAGAAGATGGTGCACAAGATTGGGATGCGGTAATTCAAGTCATTAAATTGATGTTCTCGTTAGGGAGAGTTTAATACGCGTTACACTCTTTTTTTCTTACGAGGTTTTGTCCCACTGAGTTTTCCTTGTAAGATTTTTAATGAGGCAGCACTCTTTTTTTTTTTTTTAATTAAAGGCTTAAAAGTAACCAAGAAACTAAATGTAGACTCCAATGAGGCAGCACTCAAATGCGTATTCACTAGATTTTCTTTTACATAGACATCCAAGGGGGAGTGTTGTATAATATGGATGCCATGTGACATATATATATGTGTGTGAATGTCATTAATAAGTGATAAGAGTTAGTAGCCAAATTGAGCTTTAACACCAAGAGTTACTTATTCAAATTGGATTTGAACATCAAAGTTAATTGGCCAAATTGCCATCTTGATGTCAAGCTTAACATGCTTAGGGATCGAGTTTGGTGGCTTATAAATAGCCACCCTTTTGTACATTTTGAGATATATTTTCAAGTAGAAAACAAAAGTGCTATCAAAATTCTCTAAAGTTATCTCTTTTCTTTAAGTTTGATATTAATATTTTGTCTTTATTTTATAATATTCATGAATTAAAAAAAAATGAAGGGAAGTAATTTTACTGCAGAAGTATAAAAATATAAAACAAAAATTCAAAACGTACAATATCTACGCCGAGGAATGCAATTATTTTAGGTCATTTGATAGTGGTACATTTCATGATTAAATCTGAAATAAGATTTATATCATATTTAATAAATAGTAATAAGTTTATTTTGAAATAAATTATGTCATTTATTTTAAAAAATTATTTCAGCCTAATTCTGAGATGTTTCACCTTGTTTTATTCAACTTTAAATTATTTTCATTCGATTTCACAAGTTAGAATAAATTAATCCATAAATTATAATTTCAAAATTATAATTTCAAGATAATTTTATTCTCATATAAAATAATCTGGATAAAGAAAATAAGTCTCGAGTAAAGTTTAAAATTAACTTTACCCTATATTTGATATGTTTAATATCACATATTAATAAATCTTGAAATTATTTTATTCTATTATTTGTATTAAATTATTAAAACTATTATTCATATAAAGAGTTAGATAACATAATCTTATAATATATCCCTACCCAAACGACCCGTCGTCATAGTTTTATTGACTTTGGTCTCCCCAGGGCATTTTACGTCTTCCAACTTCTGTTGTTGCAAGTGGTTCATTTGCCTTTGCTGGGCAGGGGGTCAATGGAACTCACGATCAAAATGAGTCATGATATGGCTAAAGTGATAAAAATAAATTATTATTTTATTTTGTTATTAAAATAGGCTAGACACAATTTTTTCTAGCGTTTTGTACCAATTTTTTAATGGAACTGTTAACTCCCAAACTGTTCAAAAAAATAATGTAAGGCGTCGAAAAAAATAGCACTTTACAAAATGCTATTTTTATCAGCGTTTTATCTAAAAAATAATGTAAAACGTCAGAAAAAGTAGCATTTCACAAAATGCTATTTTTTTCAGCATTTTGTAAAAAGTCATTAATTATGATATTTTGTAAAAAGCCATTAATTATGACATTTTTAATATATGTGACAAGTATTTATTATTTTAATCCATGAGAAGTCCAAGAGAATAAAATTAAAGAGAAAAGTTAAGACGACTTTTAGTCCTTTTTTGTATTTCACTCTTTTACTTTTCTTTGTGTTTTTTTTTTTTAAAAAAAGTTTTGGAAATTTCTAAAGTAATATTATAATAATCTTCTTTCTTTGTATGTTTTCAAGGGAAAAAACACAGTTCGTTTAATGCCTTAACATATTCTTGAATACATGTTGAAGTGTGTTATTATTCATGTAGTTAAATTTATTTTGTTTTGATTATTGAAAGGAAAAGGAGTAGACCAAATGGTGAAAAACAGTGGGTTAGCCATGTATAAAAGAAATGTTTGCCAGTTGAATATCTTTTTAAAAAAAATTATACTATGTATATAGAAAATTATAGAAAATATATTGGTAAAATAATACAAAATGCCATAATTAATGGCTTTTTACAAAATACCGAAAAAAGTAGCGTTTTGTAAAGTGCTACTTTTTTCGGCGTTTTACATTATTTTTTAGATAAAATATCGGTAAAAGTAGTGTTTTGTAAAGTGCTATTTTTTTCGGCGCTTTACGTTATCTTTTCGAACAGTTTGGGAGTTAACGATTCCGTCAAAAAATTGGTAGAAAACGCTGGAAAAAATGGCGTCTAACCTATTTTGGTAATAAAATAAAATAATATCTTATTTTGATCACTTTAGCTATATCATGACTTATTTTGATCGCAAGTTCAATTCAATGTATGTGATATATGTTTTTAAAATATATTTTAGCTTATAAGTTTAATAGTGTAATATATTTTAGACATTAATATATTTTAGACATTAGTTTCTTACATTATTTAAATTACATCACATCGCACAATTATATTGATGAAGTAATAATGTGAGGGAGGCCCCATTGTTTCTCTAATGCATTAATGCGTCAGTCAACACCACCCCTTTCCTCTCGCCGCCTCATTTCATGATCCCTACGTAGACAATCTACATCGAAATTTTGTGAAATTCTATAAGAAGAATTCAAATTCTGTTAGAGTTTTTGGAGTATATTTTATTCTAAAATTAATTTGGAGATTGTTTTATTCTAAATTTTAAATTATATTTATTTAAAGGATAAGATATTTTCTTAAGAAGCTATCTCAAAATTTTCATAAATCCATGAGATATTTATAAAGAGATCAAAACTCTCTCTTCTTTATAATTAAATACTTCAAGAAGATCCATAAAATACTTTTTTCATGGAGATTAAATTCAGTTCGAGAAATACGTTACTAATGGCCCTCGAATTATGGAGAAAATCAAGTCCTCCTTTCATGGAGATCAAATCCAAATCTTCCTACGTTTGAGAAATACGCTACTAACGGCCCTCGAATTAGAGAGAAAACCAAGTCCTCCTTTCATGGAGATCAAATCCAAATCTTTCTACATTTGAGAAATACGCTACTAACGGCCCTCGAATTACGGAAAAAATTAAATCCTACTACTACGGAGATCAAATCCACATCTTCCTGCGTTTTCGAGAAATACGCTACTAACGACCGTCGAATTACGAAAAAAATCAAGAAAGAAGGGAACGAACAAAATTGTGCCCATATTATTTATCAATAAAAATTCTTGTTTCTTCCTATTTTGTTTGTGGTTGAAACCTATTTTCCATAAATTAAAATTTGTTGCAAACAAATTGGCACCCTAGTGGGACCAAATCTACCCTTCATCTCTTATCTCACAAATCTGGAGCCAGAAAATTATAAGGGTGGAAGAGTACTTCAAGACTCGTTTTTGAGTTTCATCAAGTCTACACCTCTACAAGCCTTGAAGTAGGGGGCATTTGTAGACATCAAAATTTTGTGAGACTCTATAAAACGAATTCAATTTCTGGAGTTCTACTTTACCCTAAGCCTAGCTTGGAGGCTACTTCATCCTAAATCCTAAATCATGCCTATTTAAAGGGTAATATATTCCCTTAAGAGACATTTCAAAAATTTCATAAACTCATGAAATATTCATAAAGAGATCAATATTTTCTCTTCTTGATAATCAAATGTATATTTCAAGGAGATCCACAAAATCCTCCTTTCATGGAGATCAAATTCAAATTTTTCTACGTTCGAAAAATACGCTACTAACAGCCCTTGAATTACGGAGAAAATCAAGAGAGAAGAATCAAGGGAACGAACACATATTCTTTATCAAAAAAAAAATATTCTTGTTTCTTCATATTTTATTTGTGATTGCAAATTATTATTATCACTTTAAAATTTATTGCAAACAAATTCTGGCACGTTCAGTGGGACCAAATCTGCCCTTCATCTCTTCTCTCACAAATCTGACGTGGAAATCTGGAGCCAGAAAATTACAAAGACGGAAGAGTACTTCAAGTCTCGTCTTTGGGCTTCATCAAGTCTATATTAGGTTTTGGTGATGAAAAGTGAATGGAAAAATGGAGAGAAAAACATGGAGGAAAAAGTGAAGGTGTAGCTTCATCAAGTCTATGTTGTGTATATATTGAAATACACTCCTTCATGTGGATAGTTAGGCAAGAACAAGACAAGTCTCGCGCTGTCGTCGTCGTCGCTTGCTCGGCTCGGCTTCAAATTTGAATTTGGCAAATAATATCAAGAGACTATCTTTTTGGACAAGTTTATTTGAAACTTGAGAATTATTGATAGTTTAATCCAAAAATCCGATAGGAAATCATTTTTCCATATACGGACGCAAGTCACAACGCACCTCGATGGGACCCAACCTTTCGAGGCAAGCAACGCACTGTTTCCATACGGCAAAGATGACCTGTGGATGCAGGTGAGCTTCGCAGGTGAGACAAAACTCACTGGTTTGTGCCGAAGTATCACCTGCGGCCGCATGTGACCCACCTGCGGGCGTAGGTCACGGCGCAGATGACGTGATGTTTCAAAAATTGTGTCTTTTCTTCAACCATTGCTTCTCTTCTGAAGCACCACCTCTTAGACTATAAATATCTATGTTTTCCTCAGATGAAGGAGATACGAAATTATTATTTTCACAACTCCAAAACTTTCTTCTTTACAAAAGAAATCAAAGTAAGTGTGATTTACTCCATTAGTTGAGTTCGATGAAGTTCAGCAAATTTCATTGTCGGTTTTGCTGAATAGTGTTCTATTCTATCCTGGGAGGAATTAAACCAAACCTTAGGCAATTATGAGGGGATTATATTATTTAAGAAAACACAGTTTAACTGTGGGCTTAAAACTATCATTTCATCAATATTCTGATTTTTAAGGGTGAAGGAAACAACAGTCTATGCGCTGAAAAGCCTTGAAGTAGGGGGCATTTGTAGACATGAAAATTTTATGGAACTCTACAAGAAGAATTCAAATTCTGTTAGAGTTCTTGGAGGCTACGTTACCCTAAACCTAACTTGGAGGCTACTCTATCCTAAATCCTAAATTATGCCTATTTAAAGAGTAACATATTTCCTTAAAAAAGCATCTCGAATATCTCCAATATCCCACAAAATTATGGGATATATATACAAAGAGATCATCCTATATTTGAGAAATACGCTACTAACGACACTCAATTACAGAGAAAATTCAGATAGAAGAATATATTCCATGAATTAAAATTTATTGCAAATACCCCCATTTCCCCTTTCACTGTCCCACTTCAAAAGAGAAGATAAGTGGAGTATGTATTTTGTATATAAATTTTTATATTTAATTATAATTAATGAATATATTTGTTTATCTTATTAAGTTGGTTAAATTGTAACAAATGTGGTTTGATATTAAAAAAGCAAATTAACAAATTCAACAAGTGGAAAGACTTCAGTCTTAATATGACAATTATAACGAGTTGAGGAGCTTACGACCCTCATGACAACATGTACAAGTAGTCCAACATCATCAATTATGAAATAAGTAATCTCTTTATATAGCGATCCTTACCTCTAGAGCTATTTTTTAGAGTTGAATTACGTCGAAATTCACTTTTTAATAAAATGAAAGTATTGACAAAGTGAATACATTTGATCTATTTAATGTGATATAAAGTTTGTTATATGAGAAGAATCACACACAAATTATAAGATTAACTTCAACATTTAAGGCATGGTTCTTCCAAAAAGATAATCCAAATTCACTCATGGTTAGAATTGTCTCTCATATTGGGTTAAAGTAATTAATAAAAGGTCAAAAATATTTTCATTATTACTTTATTTGGATGATGGTTACATAGTGTATTGTATTATGTTGTATTATATTACAATTTGAAGTATAAATCTACATAAAATTGAGGGTATGAGAGTAGAACTATTAAGAAAGTATAAAATAGGATTATTAAATAATAAATAAATATAAAATAAAAATAATAATAACAGGATCATACAAAATATATCATGTCACATAAAATGAAACCTTTTATTGTTACATAATGATTGACTTAACTATACAATACAATAAATTGAAGTATCAATCAAAATAAACATTATATTTACACTAACAAACTATGACACGATTATTAACACAAATGCATAAATAATTCCAAAATATAATTATTAAAATTAGTATATTTTGAATACTTTTTGAATAAATTTGGACCTTGATTAATTTACAACCAATTTATGTTCTTCCTCCAGGATAATGACAAACAGATTAGAACCAACCATTTTCCCTTCCTCCCTCGTCCCCTCTTAATTTGGTTGATAATAACCAGCCAACGCGATATGATTTTTTATCTTTATTTTTCAGAAACCAACTGAATTTTATTAGTCATTTTCTACATTCGCTTATTGAAAGCAAATGAACGATAACACCATAAGTACTAGTAATAATATTTTATTTATTTTATGCGATGATTATGAGATTTGTGGCTAATTAATGCTCAGATTTTGTGACTTTTTTTTTTTTTTTTTTTTAAGTATATATTTCTAATCGTTTTTCACTAAATTCAAAAATAGTACTATTATACATTCGTTGACAAGTTCTTAATATTCCGTCAATTTGAATCTTATTCTATCAATTTTAATTTGTTTGTTTTACTTCCTATCTTTTTTTCTTTTTGATAATTTTTAAATTTCAAATGTTTATATAATATATTTAAAATTAAAAAATATTTTAATACATTTTATATTGTTTTAGTTAAAGATTAGTCAAATATCTTATTTACCTTATTAAGTGGGACACCCCGGATAAAAAGTCTTATATTGACAAATCACAACACATGTGTTAGATATATATAAGTAAGCAAATCTTACTCCCTAATAACGTGTTTTCAAGTCATGGGAACCTAGATTTAGAGCGAATAATATCACTGACTGACCGGACCGTTTCAAATGGTACGAGAGATAAATACCAAACAAAAGAAAAGGGGACTGATAAGGAAATAAGTTTAATTTTTTAGTGTATTTTTTTCTATTCCAAAGATCTTGTTTGGTGTATAAAAAATGATGATTTTGCCAGAAATAAAATATATTATACTCCATTAGAGTAGTTATTATACTCCTATAAAAAAGTATACATCCTCAGACACAGAATCCCAATTCTCCTCCACCGCCTTTTCTTCCCTATCTTCTCCTTTCTCCCTTTACACACAGCGAAATCCGTTATGGCCGGAAGCGGCGTTGTTACAGTTTACGGAAATGGTGCTTTAACGGAGACAACCAAGCAATCCCCGTTTTCCGTTAAAGTGGGTCTTGCTCAGATGCTTCGTGGCGGCGTTATCATGGACGTCGTTAATGCTGAGCAAGCTCGTATAGCCGAGGAGGCCGGCGCGTGTGCCGTTATGGCTCTTGAGCGCGTCCCTGCTGATATACGCGCTCAAGGCGGCGTTGCACGTATGTCGGATCCTCAGCTTATCAAGGAAATCAAACAGGCCGTTACTATTCCTGTTATGGCGAAGGCTCGTATAGGGCATTTCGTGGAGGCGCAGATTCTCGAGGCTATTGGAATCGATTACGTCGATGAATCGGAAGTGCTTACGCTTGCTGATGATGAGAATCATATTAACAAGCACAATTTCCGTATCCCGTTTGTCTGTGGCTGCCGTAATCTCGGTGAGGCTCTTCGTCGTATCCGTGAGGGCGCTGCGATGATTCGTACCAAAGGGGAAGCGGGTACTGGGAACATTATCGAGGCTGTTCGTCACGTGCGTTCCGTGATGGGTGATATCAGGGTGCTCCGTAACATGGATGATGATGAGGTCTTCACTTTTGCTAAGAAGATTCAGGCACCATACGATCTGGTGATGCAAACAAAGCAGCTCGGTAGGCTTCCCGTTGTCCACTTTGCAGCAGGTGGGGTGGCGACACCAGCAGATGCAGCGCTTATGATGCAGTTGGGATGTGACGGGGTGTTCGTTGGTTCGGGGATTTTCAAGAGTGGTGACCCTGCAAAGAGGGGACGTGCTATTGTTCAAGCTGTTACTCATTACAGTGACCCACAATTGCTGGCTGAAATTAGCTGTGGACTTGGTGAGGCTATGGTTGGTATTAATCTTGATGATAAGGTGGAGAGGTATGCTAATCGTTCTGAGTGAGATGCTATGGTTGTAAGATTTTAGTAGAAAGTCTTTATTTGGTTTCAAATGTTTACAGTTTTGAGGTTTAACGAGCCTCATCTTGTGCTTTGGATGAGCGTATGTTATAATCTCTTGGATATGTTCGTCCGTATATTTTAGTTTTGGTTTTATGGTCAGTTGTTATAAACCATTGGAATGGGATGATTAGATTCACTCAGTATATGCATTTGGATATTCAGCTATGCAACTTTACAAGAATGTGTCATGTGTGGAATTACTATTGTTTAGCTTGTTATGATAGCCTTGCGATTTGCGAGTAACCGGTAAAGTTGCTGCCATGTGACCAGCAACTTTAGCTTGTTATGGTGCACCAGGTTGCCCTTTTAGTTTGTTACCGTAGTAACGAGATAGTAATCTGGATACATATGTTGAGTATATACACTTACCTCTAAAAGGTTTGAATTTTGATGATCCACCCACATACACACACACACTTGTGTATATTTATATGTATGGATTCCATAAATCGTAAGGTACAATTTTCTCAATCGATGTGGACTTGGCAGAAAACAGAGTATAATGGATCAATTACCCTTATCGACAAAAACAACTGCCATTCTTACTTGAGGGTGTCAAGTTTGCGGGTAGACCCGGGACCCAACCGACCCATCCCGAGTTTGCTTACAGTGTAGTCTTTTAAGTCTTGATTATAGTGCATATGGATTTGAATGGACATGAAAATTCGCTTTGTGTCTTCAACTATTTTGATAGTTGTAATACACCTGGTCTAAGTTTGAGGTAGTGGAGTGTACTTATGTGCTGGGACTCGTCCGTGTTCCATTACTGCTGGGACTTGTATTTCTGGATATACAAGTCAGCTGTGAGTTTAATAGTAGTAGTACTTATTCTGTTCATCTTGGTATTGTTTCATGGTTTACTTATTTTCAGCTTCTTGCAATTAGTTCTCTCGAGATAGAAACTGGGTTGCTATTGGTATTCTAGGTTGTGAACTAGTTATGACTCCAATGATCATAGATGTGATAAAGCGTGTTTCTTTCTTTGGGAAATTCCATTAAAAGTTGGCTTCTGCCGTGTTTATATTTTGATTCAGCGAATTGGGGCGGTTACTTTATGTATAACCAGCTTAAAATGATCTATTGTCGTGAAAGATGTGCTAGGGATATGAGTTTATTGTTAATGCCAATTTCCGGTGGTGGGTTTGGGATTGATAACCAGATCTGCAATCAATTTCTGGACCAAAAGATTTCTCTGCTGTGAAAATGTTCGCACGGTTTGTGAATTTCTTGGATCCTGATTATGCTGTATCCACGGCTAGGTTGTTGACCGGCTTTAAGCTACAGCATGTTGCTAAATTTGCGGCAAAATGACGTTGCAGCATAGCTGACTATGCTCAAGGGGGTGGGGGTGGGGGTTTAGCCCTTACATTGTGGGCATTTTCACCCTCGGCTTGGGGCATGGTTTGAAGAGCTATATTTTGCAAGGGGCGTGAAAAATGGACTGGCTGTCCTTTTATGGACACACGGGGCACTAGAAACCATATATGTCCCTGTCCTTCTATGTTGTCCCTTTGAGACATCCTATAAATTGGAGCAAACAGAGAAAGATTAGCATGGCAGTGCAACTAGGCTAAAAGAGTTCAAGAGAATACCAGTAGTTCCACCAATTAATTTCACTAGTCCTTTGTTGTTGTTTATGCTTTAAATTACTGGAGCAAGAAAGTAGAAACATTCAAAGCTAATAGGCAGAGCACCTCATTTAATTTTACTTGTCGAAATCCAGTAACTTGTTTGTCTCAGAGCAAGAATCCTAGTATCTGATTTAAATTTTTGATAAGAATGGAGTGATCTTAATGCCAATTTTACTTGACGGACTTGATATTCTGAAACAATCTCCTTCATATTTGACCTGATTCCAAACATAGAGTAGGCTCATAGGCCTAGATTTTTAAGAGGATGCAAACAGAAAGGTAAGACCTTAGAACAAAACCCAACTCGAAAGACTGTCGACTGTCTAGAAGGCGTCAAGATTGGGAAAAATAGGATTTCCAGGTTGGTCCTCTATAGTTCTCATGAAACAAAGACTAGTGCTAGGTCGATATATTTAACTTTTTCTAGAACCAATGTCGATGAATCAAAGGTGTCTTTTATGTATGACATAAGACAGGGAGTCTGCTTGATGGATTAAACCAGTCAGAGGTGTCGGTTATGGTATGAGATGAGAGTCCACTAGATGGATTAAACAATAATCATATCATAGGTCAAGAACGGGATGAAGAACCAAATTCTGTCTTCCTCCTTCGGAATTTGTTTATCTACTAAGATTGAAATATGTTCATACTTTCGCCTCCCTGTTTAGCAATATACGTTAATCTAATGAACCCCACATGTACAACAGATGCTGGAAAGTGCAACCAACATGTTCATCGTTGAGGGTCTTTTTCATTTCAATCCTTGAGAGTTAATTCGAAATGTCACTTGCATCAGTGTCTTGAAAAGCAAGAAAAGTAACGCTAATTCGCGAGCAGAATCAGGTTATCAAGAAATGTCATGTGATTGCAGTAATAAATTAACTTGTTTTACTTGGAACTTAGGTCTAAAATCTATATTCTTCATCCAACACCATAAGTTACAGTCAAGTACAGGGTAAACTACATAAATAGCTCCCACAGTTGGTGCTTTGCTTTTTTGTCCTCCATAACAAAAGTCTTATAAAATTAGTTTTTTTTTTTTTTATGTATGGAATAAATATACATTTGTCCTTCTATATATCAAATATTTTCAAATAACTCTCCACGCTCATTTATCTTTCAACTTCAATTTTTTTTCTCTGTTTTATTTTACTTTGATTTTTTTTTAAAAAAAAAAAACTTTTCTCAACCTTTTACCTTTTTTCTTTTTTTCTTTTCTCCTTTCAACTTCTATTTTTTTTCTCTTTTTAATTTTTCTTTGGTTTTTATTTTTTCTTTTCTTCTTTTTTCTCAACCTTTATTTTTCTCAAATTTTTTATTTTGACTTTTTATCTTTATATTTTTACTTTTTCTCAATCTTTCTTTTTTTTTCTTTTTCTTCTCTCAACTTCTATTTTTTTTTCTTTTTCTCTTTTTCATTTTCTTTGATTTTTTTATCATCCTTTATTTTTCTTTTATTTTTTATTTTTTCGTAACCTTTATTTTTTTTTGTTTTCTTTTCTTCGATTCCTTCTAAACAGCAATTCACGCCCCATAGGCAAGAGTTGACACTACCACATTGTGTCTTGATTTATGAGATGTTCTATTACTCTTGCCTTAAAGACAAGACTTAACTTAAGGACATTCAAACAAGAAGTTACGTCTCATAGGCAAGAGTTGACACTATCACATTGTGTCTTGATTTATTTTTATTTATGAGATGTTTTATAACTCTTGCCTTAGAGGCAAGACTTAGACCAAGAATTTTCAAACAACAAGTTACCCCCCATGGGCAAGAGTTGATACTACCATATTATGTTTTTATTTATGAGATGTTCTATAACTCTTGCCTTAGAGGCAAGAGTTAACCCAAGGATTTTCAAACAACAAGTTACGTCCCATGGGCAAGAGTTGAAACTACCACATTGTGTCTTAGATTTATGAGATGTTCTATAACTCTTCTCTTAGAGGCAAAATTTAGCCCAAAGACTTTCAAAAAACAAGTTATACTCCCCCATGGGCAAAAGTTAGAACTACCACATTGTGTCTTTGATTTATAAGATGTTCTATAAGTCTTGCCTCTTAAACTAGACTTAGCCCAAGAATCTCCCAAAGAAACAAATTACTCCACATGGGCAAGAGTTAACACTATTTCATTATGGCTTAATTTATGAGATACTCTATAACTCTTAATCTAGAGGCAAGACTTAGTTCAAGGATTTACAAACAACAAGTTAATGTTTTATAACTCTTTTCTTAGAGGCAAGACTTATCCCAAAGGACTTTCAAACGGCAAGTCACGCCCTTAAGTTTACTTTGATATCAAAGAAAGAAAATCTTTTTTGTGGATTATCCAACTTTCTGTTCATAGCAAAATATAATAGAAGTTGAGAAAAAAGAAAAAAGAGAAGGAAGAAAATAAAGATTGAGAAAAAAGAAAAAAGAGAAGGAAGAAAATAAAGATTGAGAAAAAAGAAAAAAAAAGAGAAGAAAAAAATAAAGGTTAAGAAAATAGAAAATAGAAAAAAGAAAAAAAAAATGAAAAAATAATACAAGTTGAGAAAAAAAAAGAGAAGAAAAAATAAAGTTTGAGAAAAATAAAAATAAAAAAAAATGGTTGAGGCAATTAATTAAAAAAAGATAAATGAAAAATAAATTATGTTTGAGAAATAAAAGAAAAAAAATAAAAAATAAAGGTTGAGACAAATGAATTAAATAAGAAAAAATAAAAAATAAAAATCAAGTAACAGTAAAAAAATAAAAAAAATAGTTGATAGATGAATGAACATGAAAAGAGTAAAATATTTGAAGTGTAGAGGGACAAAAATATACTTGTTGTATACATAAAAATAAAGAAAAACTAGTTTTTAAAGACTTTTCTTATAGGAGATAAAAATACAAAGTCAATCACTACGAGAGACATTCCATTTTTAATTTCCTGTCAAGTACAAGGCGTGAATCGCATGTTAGATGGGCTACAATCGATTGGTGTGTTTGATGAGATGACTTTGGGGCAAGATTTTCCATTGGAGTTCAATCGAATTCCCTTCGGCAAATGATGGGAAAAGGGTCAAATTTACCCTTCTATTTTGAAAAATTGGCTAAATATATCCTTCATCATATTTTGGAGTCAAATTTATCCTCGATGTCATACTTTGGAGTAAAATTTTATCCTCATTGTTAAGAAACTTTTCACTTATACCCTTCTTTTAACAGAAAAACCCAAATCAACGTTAAATGTCCCATAGAACTGAGGGAGGGGTATATTTGTTTGTGTCTTTTGTATGGGTCTGGTCGGGTTTGGGCGGGTTAGATTAGGGTGTGTTTTATTTTTTAAAAATAGGGCATTTAACATTGATTTAGGCTTTTTTGTTAAAGAAAGGATACAAGTGAAAAATTTCTTAACAAGGAGCGTAAATTTGGCCCCGAAATATAACAACGAGGGTAAATATGACCGCAAAGTATGATAAAGGATATATTTAGCCAATTTTCTAAAGTAAAGGGATAAATTTGACCCCTTTTCTGCAAATGATTATACTGCAGAAACAGGATATAAACACGATATCATATATATACATATATGCACTTCTTTTGAATTTTTTGGTTGGATCGTCGACAAAAATTACATTCTTAGAGTAGCGGTAAAGGTGGCTCAGAAATTGTTTTAGGTCGCAAGTTTGAAATCTAATGCTCTTTTTTTTTAATCTTCTTGTTTCGCCGTGGGGAATTTTCTTTACCTTTTCCAATCAAGAAAAGTAACTTGCTCTTCCGATTCAATTTACTAAAGTTTCTAACAGTTACAAGCATCACTTTTCGTGTAGGCATAATATATTCTTTCTGAAACAGACACTATATTCCTAAGTAATTCTCAGAATAAGGAAACCAAACGTTTTCTAATATTCCACCACGCAAATCAGGAACAAACATATTAATATTCCTACATATAAATTGAACATTTAAACAAAGTTGGATACAATAATCTGTGTCAGTAATAATTGAAATTACTTTTTCTCTGGTTGACAAAAATAATAATGTCCAATGGTAAACAACATTTCAAGGTTTGCTTCTGCTGGTCCAGAGTATTCAAACTAAGGGGAGGTGAAGTGCATGAAGATATTAAAAAAGTATTTGAATCATACTCAATAAATGGAATTATGAGTATGGATAATCTAATTTCTTTTTTGGAGAAAGAACAGAAGGAGGTGAATGTTTCACAAAAGGCCCAAAATATATTCAATAGCCTCAAGCATCTCAATGTTGTCCATAGAAGGGGATTGAATCTTGAAGCTTTCTTTAAATATCTGATTGGTGATAATAACCTTGCTCATCAGTCTAAGGTATTAAAATTAATTATGTCAATTTCAGATTGTGAGGTAACTAAAATTTCCATTGAATTTTGAACTTTTGCTACGCTTTTATTTACTTTCTGGGCTATTGATTCTCGCATTTGTTCTGTCGTTTTGTAGTTTGAACTCCGTAAAATCCTAGTTGTGATCTGACAAAATAGAAAGTTCTGACTTCTGATGCTGCTATGGCACTATCCCAGCGCCATAGTGACAGAAGTCCTAATTTTGCCGCTATACAGGCACTATGGCGTGGGTGCAAATCCAAGTTTTGAGAAACACCTGGAATAATATAATAGGATTGTAATTGAGGATATTTTATTACTCGCTCCATTTGTTTTTACTTGTCACTAATTTTCTAATTGAATTTTTATTTTTATTTGTCATTTTTGACATATCAAGAAAAAACAATTTTTATTTTTCTATTTTACCCTGAATATTAATTGTTTTTTTCTTCAAATTAATTTCAAGACACAATAGTAAATATCATTTAATATAGATACTATAGTAAAATAGCTATCAAATTGTGACAAGTAAAAGCGAACGGTGGGAGTACTATACTTTTTTTTTCCACAACGGAATTAAAGCTCTATTTGTTTTCTGCTCTGAGAATGCAGGCTCGGTCTTAAAATCCTTATGTTATTTCTTGTTTTGTATTTGCTTGTCTATGATTGTGAGTTAATTATTACGCGATCTTCCTCATCAATTTCATTCGTTACAATTTCAATCTCAAGTTTAACACTTACAGTGCTAATTTCATTTGATATGAAGCTTTTTAATTCCTTCATTTATTGGGTTCTTCAGGTCCACCAAAATATGAATGCTCCATTAGCCCATTATTATATATACACAGGCCATAACTCTTACTTAACTGGAAACCAGCTCAGTAGTGATTGCAGTACTGAACCAATAAAGAAGGCCCTAAGGAAGGGAGTTAGAGTAATTGAATTGGACCTTTGGCCTAATACCACCAAAGATGATATCGATGTTTGTCACGGAGGGTAACTATTTCACCAACTCATAATAAATAATTTTACGAAGTACCTGTTATCTCTCACCAGCACATATACTGAGTAACTCGATCAATAAATTTAAATTACAGGACATTGACAACACCTGTTAAACTAGGCAAATGTCTGAAAGTCATAAAGGAGGAAGCCTTCACAGCTTCTGAATATCCCGTTATAATCACTTTTGAAGACCACCTTCATCCTTACCCACACCTTCAAGAAAAAGTCGCGCAGGTAATATATATATAATTCGCTGCAAAATTTCAATTCTTTGGTTACATACAGGTTCATAAATTAGTTTTTAAGATTTTTTGTGCACCTCTTAAAAATGCAGATGGTTAAGAATTCATTTCAATCCATGTTGTTCATCCCAAAATCAGATATGTACGAGTTTCCTTCACCAAAAAGATTAATGAAAAACATCTTAATTTCGACGAAACCACCACCAAAAACTAGCTCTGCAGAATCAGACAATAAGTTTTCACCACACACAGGCCATTCGGAGAATGGACGTGACACTCATACTCAGGTTTTATTTCCTCTCTTCCTATATTATTTTCTTGCCCTTGTCTTGCAAGATTATTTTCTTTGGACTTCAACTTTTATACATATATTATACAAAGTACACTTTGGTATCTCCATTCTCCAGCAGCAAGTACAAGTAGAGGAGGGGGATGAAGAGGAAGATCAGGACGAAGTTCCCAAATATAGAGATTTGATTGCAATCCATGCCGCGAAGCACAAAGGTGGAATGGAAAATTTTGGGAGCCATGGAACTTCTAGTAATGTCGGACGTCTTAGCATGAATGAACAAGCTCTTGAAAAAACTGTAGGTGTTATTGAACATAGCCATCAACTTATCCGGTAAATATAAAATCTTCAGCTCCATTAACTCTCTTTACTACTACTTGTTTCATCAAATTATATTATGCCTCAACACGTCCTTCAACACGGTACCAAAGCACAAACATGGGACCATCTTATCTAAACGCTCAAGCTTTGTGACGACCATATTAACTTTTTTTCAATTCCACCTCCTGCTAATCCATGAATTTATGAAATAATATTTCCATATATACTACAGGTTTACACAACGAAATATTCTAAGGGTGTACCCAAAGGGTACACGCATTAAATCATCAAACTATGATCCTCTAATTGCATGGATGCGTGGAGCACAGATGGTTGCATTTAACATGCAGGTGCAGTACTCTAACTTGCCATATTAATTTCCTTCAAATAACTTTCATTTGATGGTGATGAAATTAAAGAAATTTTGAATAGGAAGGATTAAGATTATATTGTTAATTAGAACCTTAATTAAATACTTATATTGTAACAGGGATACGATAAGTACCTATGGATGATGCAAGGATTTTTTCGAGCCAACGGAGGCTGTGGCTACGTGAAAAAACCAGATTTTTTACTAAGGGGTGATGGAGCATGCGACGAAGTTTTCAATTCCATGGCCTTGCCAGTAAAGAAAACTCTCAAGGTTCATAGACTTCAACATATAGTCACATAGATACAGCAGTTCTTTTTTTCTTTTTTGCTTCTGCTGAAGAATAACATATACTACTATAAGTTTCATGTGTACTATTCATGTCGATAAACAGGTAAAGATATACATGGGAGAAGGTTGGCGTGCAGACTTCCATTTTAGACACTTCGATTATTGTTCCCCTCCAGACTTCTATGTCAAAGTAAGCTATTTCAATTGCGGATTGTCTACCTTAGTGTAAAGAATTTTTACACTATCATATCATTTAACATGTTATATATACTATATTGTTTTTCTTATTCACCAAGTTAGCAATACTTATTAGGGGCAACATTTTCAATTTACACTTTATATACAATAGTTCACTCAGGATTTGACTTGATACACTAACATGGTGAAGAAATTTTTTTCTCCGTTAGTACAATAACCTGTTGTATATATCAAGTTGCCTAGTGTATCTTTAGTCAGGTCACTGATTCTATGTATCGTGGGCAGTTTATATTATAATTTGCATTGACAAAATTGAGATAATTCATGCAGGTTGGAATAGCAGGAGTCCCTGCAGATACTCAGAAGACGCGTAGAACAGAGACAGTGAACGATCAATGGGTACCAATATGGAATCATGATGACGAGGAATTTGTATTCCCAATTCGTGTTCCAGAACTAGCATTACTTCGGATTGATGTTAGGGATTATGATCCATCTGGTGAAGATGAATTTGCAGGACAAACATGTTTGCCTCTTTCTGAGCTGAAGACTGGGATTCGATGCGTTCCATTGTATGATCGCAGAGGAAACGTCTACAGATCCGTTAAGCTGCTCATGCATTTCGACTTCATTACTCCTTAATTAATCTTCTCAATTGCAATCTGAAAGTTGAAAGTTATTAATGTATACTAAATAAAAGCAAAGAGTACAGAGGCCAATCCAGGATTTGTAAGTTACGATTGTCAAACTATTCAAATAAAAAAAACGGATCAGTTTCTTCACTTTAGGTTACGATTCAGATTATTTATCTTTTTCAATCTTTATAGACAAATTATTCGAGTATGAATATTTAGTAATATTCTCTTTTAGATATTTTGAGATTAAAGATATCTAATCAGTTGAATTTTTCTTTTCATAGGAATAAGAGATCTTATTCTCTAAAACTTTGAGAAAAGAAAAGACGTTTCACGTTAAAAATTTAAACTTGTACAAATCATGTAACACCGTTACTTCAATATATTCATATTTCATTGCCCTTATGTATTGTTGCATATATATAGTTGGGAAGGAATCATCAGTAAAAAATTAAATTGACCTTTAAATTTTAAGAACTCTAACATTATAACATCCAGCATTTTTGAAACACTTTACAATTTACCTATATTCTTATTAATAGTATTGTGACATTTAGAACTTAGTACTTATTGATATGGGATACACACACAATTCTCGTATCAAGATATTAATAGTACTTAATAAAGAAAAAGTAAAAAATTCAAGAATTAACTAAAGCAAAAAATATGGATTAATAAAAATAGAACTTCAAAAAAAAAAAAGAATTAATGGAAAAGCAAAATTTAAAAAATGAAAAACAGAGTGGTTGAAGCCCTTACAGCAAGCCCAAATAATTTCAAAAAAGCAAGCTGCTACAAGGTTTCGATCCCGCCTCACTTGGGTGGCATGCAATGCTTTAAGCCACTGACACAACTCAACCACTTACTATTACAGGTGGCAAGTGCAGAATATATACCATTTCTTATACATATACAGATATATATGCAAAGTTTCAACCGAGGTGACCGGGTGCCGTGGCACCCTCACCCATACACATAGATCCGCCCCTGAAAGAGTATATATTGATCAGTAAATAAGCCATATACGGATCTTAGTTATAGTTAAAACACTGACAGTGTAAAGAATTCTTGAATTTCTATTATATATTACAGAAACATATTTGTGCTCCACATAGCATTGTATCATACGGACCAAAAAGTGAATGTGAAACAACTTCAATAATAATCAAGGGAAACTGTAGTAGTATTGCACTCACTAGTTGGAATTACAAAGAAATAGTCACTGAACTGATATGGAAGAACATATATAAGAAAGGGGATGAGAAGATAGAAAATTCCACACAAAAATAATCTACCCTTGCTATGCCTACTCACTGCTACTTATAACAAACTCACACTCATCACACACTGCCTCGCACCAACTTGCTCTTCACGTTTTTGTCATCCAGGCCCCACAACGAAATCAGCCAGTCTTATAGAGGGAACTGTCACGTGCTTGCTCCTTCTAGGCTGAGTAATATGTCCTCCGCATCAGTATTTGTGCTCATAACAGAATGCACTGTAATTTGTTCTTGTAGCTACCGGTTGTAAACTTGAAATTGGAGGGAAAGGATGTCGGCTAAATATGAAAAATTGAGTGATTTGCTGCAAGACGGTCCATAAGAGGTGATCTTGAAGTTTTTGCCCAAATTTTTTTTTTTTTTTTTTTTGAAAAACCTCTGAGACAATGAACATTCTCAACTGACAAGAAGTTCTGTCTCATTGAGAAATATTTCGTATGTACTATTCACAAGTCAATACAACTGAAACTCTTGCGCAGTAGACGACATATTACACCAGCATCTTCATGTATGTAAGGGGTCGTTTGGTAAAGTGTATTAAAAAAAATAATGCATGTAGTAGCTTTGTGTATTACTAATACCTTGTTTGATATACTTTTTCATCCTATGTATTACTAATGCTTGCATTAGTTATACACTCTATTTTGTATTAAGGAGTGTATTACTAATGCATGAAAATCCTTGTTATTAGTAATGCAATGGATTCTAATGCATGCATTAGTATGGTTAAAGTCACAATTATCCCTCAAAATCTTTTCTACATCCTTTTCATCATATTTATGAAGGGTATTTTTATAACAAGTAATTTATTTTTAAAAATTATGCAATTCATGTTATTTTTAATATATCAAACCAAACACTGCATAAGAAAAAAGCAAGCATAACTAACACAAGCATTACTAATGCAAACATTACTAATACCCCATATTTTGCATTATTCTTATACACTCTACCAAACGACCCTTAAGTCATCTGTTGACTGTTCATGATACATGAGCATTTCCTGTTTTGCACTACATTTGGGCACTGATTTAGCAATTTAGCTAGCACTTTACCCACACTCAACCATAAAGTCGGGACCTTTTAATCTTTTGCATCAATTTTGAAGTTGATGTGGTGGGACTAACTTCTTTAGCTGGAACCATCAATGATGTGGAACCCAAGATCATTCTTCCTCATATCTAAATGGAGATGTGGTGGAACCTCTAGCCTATTTCTTTTCACAACCAGATGCCAATGAATGCTTGAATGTTATATGTATTGTAGGATTTACTGAAGTGTTGTTGACAACCAATTTATTACAACTCTTCTCCTCTATTCGAACTTGAGATTGATACTGTGAGCAAACTCATATAGACCAGATTAATGTGTAAAGATATCATATTAAACAAATTTATGTACTTTCAACAATTTTTTTTAAAAAAGTAACAATTGTAATTTTCTTTTAGGGACATAAGGAGTGCAACTTTTTTTTTTAAAAAGATTTTATTCCTAATGTTATCACCACCTTTAAATTGGGATTTTGCTCAACTTATTATTTTTTCCAATCATTTACTTTATATTAAAGGTGGAATTTTTCTTCTTCACAAAAATATCTAATACTATGAAAATAGCGTTTGTTGCCTATCTTTCACTACCCCTGCTAATTAAAAGACAGCATCAAACAAATAAAGAGGCAACCAACTAATTAAAAAAATAGAAAAGAAAAAAATAAATTAAGAGGGAAAAGTACATCTCATATGATAAATAACTTAGGTAATGGTAAATGAATTTATCTATAAATCAAAATGAAAGCGTATTATGAAGTGAAACTAAAATCTTATCCTTGTTGTATTACAAGAAAGCATTATCATAAGCACTATTGGTTTATCTGTGATGGAGTGATAAGTACTCCTTCATTTTTAGTCACAAGTCTGGGATATGAGTCCTTGGCCACGGAGTCGCCTTTACCCCAATGTAAAATTTCTCGATACAAATTCAAATTTAATCAGACTCCAATGCGAATATCAAACACCACGTGAGGAACCAAAATAAAAAAATAAGCACTAGTAGTTCATTTATTGACAACGTTAGGTACTGAGGTGGACCCTAATGTTGAGAATGACGTTTGTGTTTGCTTTTTCTTTCGGATTCTAACGACGAAAACAACGGCGGAAACTGCGAGCAACACGACGCCGGCTGCTCCACAAACCAAGCTGGAAATCAAAAGCACTTGTCTCACGTGATCTTTTCGGTATCTGTCACTTGATATTTCATCTCCGGAATTATAGTTCCTCGCCTCCGGTCGTGCCGATGAAGGAGGCGTTTTATCTCCGGTGCCGGCGAAGAATGAATGCAATTGTGGATCGGCGGTGGATTTTGATGAGTGTTGATATGGCAAGCCGTGCTCCGACGGACGGAGCTCTCTAGCCTGTGGTTTTTTGTAGGAAAAGATAAAGAGGATGATGATAATAAGGAGGACGGCTCTCTGTAAAATTTGATCCATGCTAGAGCACTCTATGTTCTAGCTTTGATTGATTCTCTCTCTCTAAATATTGAAAAAGGCAGAGTTTGAGTTTGCTTCTCATCAAAGGAAGAGGAGGGCAAAAAGTTACGAAATGTTCCTCTCCAGTAGTGTTCTCTCCATTTCGTCCACGCATTTAGATTATTGACACGTATATACAACTAAGGTTTTAACGATCAAGATTTGATTTGTCGTATTAACTGTGGTTAAGTTACTTGTCTCTCATCCTTAAGATTGCAATTAAACCTTTAAGGGTTTGTTTGGTGTGAGGTATAATAGTCTCGGAATAAAATACAAATAATTTTATATTTAATTGAAGGTATTAGTTAGTCTCAAAATTATTTATTCCACTATTTATATCATAGTAATAAGATAAGTTATCCTATTAATCTCGGAAATGATTAATTCCAAAATTAATTATCTCAGAATAACTTGTTTCGAAACAAACGACCCTTAAGGATTTGAAATCTGCCTACGAGCTTTTCGTTTATCATGATCGTATGTTGAATTTTGATGAATATAAAGTTACACATCTGTCTTTGTTTCATAATTAATTTTTAGTATTTGGTGGGTGAATCTAATGAGTAAAAATGAATCATCAATTGGAATATTGGAGCTTTCTTTGATTTGTATGTAACAAAGAAGACGAAGGAAAACAATAAATTGAAAATGTTGGCAGTTCAGGCATACTAAATTTGATTTGTACTCTCTCCGTTCAATAATATTTATCCACTATTAATTTATCACATAACTTAAAAAATAATAGATAATAGAGGTAATTTTACTATATCATTTTTTGAATATCGTTAATTCAATACTTTGAGAAATATATTGGGTAATGATTATAATTAATAATTAAGAATAAAATGGATAAAAATTAATAAATTATCTATTAATTTTTAAAACTGAATAAATATTATTGGAGGTTTATTTTTAAGACAAGTATTGTTGAACTGAGCGAGTAAAATTCAATTAATGAGACATGTGCTTGGATTCATACTAAGAATGATTATTTTTTCTTCTTTTTCGTATTTCTAGATCTGAATTTTGCTTTTTTAAATTTAAGTGAATAATGGATGTCATTCTTGCTGACAACCTTAATTCTCTTGTGAAAAGTGATTTAAGAAAATGCGAAAAGAACGCAAAGAAGCTGACAGAGAGTTTTGGATTTTGAACAGGACAAAATAGAGTAAATCAAGGTTAATACTAAACAGATCTTGGTCATTAAAATTTTAATGAGAAAAGTATCAACTATCTAAGTAACTATGGAACCAAATGGAGAGAAAATCACTGGATAGGATCCATCATGGTTGGGTGGGGTAGGTGCCATCACAACTCACAAAATTTTAGATCATGACAAATTGATATTAAAGTGCTAGATTCACCAGTCTCATGAGTATAAGTGTAAATATCCAATAGAGTATCATGGATCGATACGTTGAAATATCCTATCTCTTGGGTCATATAAAACTTTGTTATGAATGGGCCCAGATCCGTATTGACAAAGCAACCCAATACCATATTAAGAGGCTATGTTTGGAATTCGAGTTTGATAAATAGCACTTGTGAGAGCAAAATAAGTTATGTGTAATGTATATTGTGTCTTGGCCAAAGTCTATGCTTCTCATCTCCAATTCTACTATGGCTTCTCATCCCCCTTTTATCTATCTCTGTATTTCTCGTTCTTCTTACTTTTAAAAGCCTTTCATTGCTATTTGCTATTTCTTAATTGTACTTCGTATTCTCGCTAATTATAATATGTATTATCTTTGTATTGGTAACTTGAGTTGTTACAAACTTATACTCCACGGACAATAAATTATCTTTTAAAGATTTTATTGAATGGGCCAAAGATTAAAGACCAACCTTTATGATATCATATTTATGAAATCTTTTATCAAAGGTTCACAATTTAGAGTAGGTTTTTATAGGTTATGACTTGTAATAATCAATTTTATATTCTACTCCTATATATATAGGTTTTTTCCTCTAGAATAATTTAGAAAAAGCCCAATTGGATCTATGTGTTGCCCACTCCTTTTGGATTTAAACATGGAAAGCCCAGAAATATGAAGTAGATAAAGTTCCAAGGCACTGTACTTGGATTCAAGTTCCATCTCCTATGCACACTTATATACTCCTTCCCTTCCGTTTTAAACTAGTTGGTTTTCTTATTAAAAATATTTGTTTCAATTTAATTATTCCATTTATGAAATTAAGAAAATTTTACTATATTTTTTTAATACTATCCCTATCATTAAATGTCTGCATAAAGTGTATATACACAAATTTATATTTTTAAAACATAATTAATTAGGCTAATTGAATAAAATAAACTTTTAATAAAAATTTTTTTAAGGAAAGTATCAAGTCTAACAAGGGTTAATTATTTTAAAACGGAGCCCGTACATTAGAAACTTGCATTGAACTTACAGTTCCTCGTAGTTCACCAATACAGGAAACAAAGAATAGTAAAGTCAAATCATTTTAAAGAGATATTCATAGGTAGGTTAGAAAATAAATTTTCCTATTAAAATTATTCTAATTAAGTTCAGTTGTTCAACTACAAGCCATAGCAAAAGAATTTTTCCACCAAAAGAAATGCAATATACAGGCCTTAGTAATGAATGTATTATAATAGGACCTCATCATATGCTAGCAAGGCTCACATTTGATGGAAAAGTTACTAGGAGACCTAACTTAGATTTTTATCGAATATGTACCCGAAGGGACAACAAAACCTAACTTAGATATTGAACAAAATTATTTCCCTTCTTTTTAAGTAGATTCATAAATATCCTATGATTTTGTGGAGGAGCTTAATTAGTGCTAATATCACTTTCGTTAATCGTGATGTAGTTAACTTTAGAATAAAACCTTACGATTGAGCCTAAAATCTCTCTTAAATTTATATTAGTGCTCTAACCAAAACTTAATAATTATTACTATCAATCTTTAGTGTTAAAATTTTCATCAAAATACTATGCTACTGGCTAACATAATAGAGCATCAGAGTGGAGTCCAGAACTTAAAGTTTATGAGTTTTGAATTCTAATTCTTTGATATTATTAGGTTTTAAATTTTTAATTTGTACATTATACAATAATGTTTAAGGCAAATACATGATTTGAATTAAAATTAATCAGTTCCACTAATCGAACTCACGTCATAAACAATAAAATTTTCCCTATTATCATTTTTAATTAAATATTCTTTTTACAAAAATATTACTCCCTCCGTTTCATTAAAAATAACCTATTTTCTTTTTTAGTCTATTTAAAAAAGAATGACCTTTTTTCTTTTTTGACAACAATTTAAATTGCAACTTTCTATATGGCATATTTCAACCACAAAATTAAAGGACATTTTGATATATTTAACATAACTTTAATTTAAAAATATAAAATTTAAAAAATTTCTTTATTTTTTTAAATTTTATATTAAATTAAAATAAATTATTCTTTTTAAAACGAGAAAAGTATCTTTACTCTCCAAAATTCTGAAAAATATTCTTTTATTTTAAAAAGCCTAATATATAGTGTCGTACCAAAGAGAGAAAAGAAGGGAGGAAGGGAGGTTCTAGAGAAGGAAAATAATTGGAGGCTCCGAACTCGACAATCCTTCTCCTCTCTTTGTCATTGTGTGTGTGTGTGTGTGTTTGTGTCGATAATTTCCACGTCTCCGCAGTGCGCATCTTTGTCACAATCATCCACTCGAGGCAACTATTAAAGCCAGCCCACCAACATTTTTTTATTTATTTATTTTTATTGAAAAAATAAAAAATAATTTATTATTTAATTTCTAATTTATCTTAATATAAACTATAGTTAATTCTCAATATATTTTTAAAACATTAAATTTATTATATTCAAAAAATAATATAGTAAAATTGATATAAATGTTTTTTAAAAGGTGTATCAACTCAATATAATAAGTAAAAATGAATGAAGGAAATACTGTGTTCGTACCAATTTACATGTCACCTCTCGAATTTGTAGAATAAAAAGAAAATTTCTTATCGCAATCTTTTTATGAGTCTTTTAAATATTTGTGATTTATAATATTTTTACATAATTTTTAAATATATAAATTTTATTTTAATTTTTTTTTAAATCTAAAATCTAAATTAAAATTTAAATTGGAATGGGGCATGGACCATGACAAATGAGCACATATATATCTTCCACGTCAATTCATTTGTGCTACGACTTTTCCAATGTGCTTCATCACCCATCTCTTTCACTTTTGGTTTTAGGATTTTCATAAAATTCTGATAATTATTCTTTTTAAATTGTGATAAAGTATAATAGATACTCTTTATTTTAGGAACTAAGGTTCCATATGTCTTCCTCGTAGACTCCCAAAAACAAACCAAGAAGGACGGCACTCGAATCCAATCCGGCTGGTTGGAGTGATTGAACTGTTTCTTGGTATCAAAGCAACAGTATCGGAGCCAGAAACTTTATCAAAGATGTTCAAGAAATTTTTTTCGATAAGTGGATTTAATGTTATTTTCTCAACATAGTGATTTGCTATGAACTATCCCAACATCTATTTTTATCAAATACAAACAATCGGAAAAAAAAATTCCCTCTTGCGTTGATTTTATTAATAATAGTACACGGATTATTGCATAAAATGAAACACCAGTTAAACAAATGACAAATGGATCTAGATTTATAATACACACAAATCACATAATTATCGATTTATTAACCCTTTAAAAATGTATTTTATGTTAGATAAAATTATAAATACAATTATTATTTGATCTATAAAACAACATGTTTCAAAAATAAAATAATTTATTTTTATATACAACTTTATATTGATTAAAATTGTAATATTTTGAAACTTGATAAATATTTTAGTATCTAGGTAATTTAAAATTAACTAACTAAAATTCTTTGTTTGATGCAATTTAGCAGTGTTGCTTGTGTTATTTGTGCGTGCAAATCTTTCAAAAATAAAACATACTCAGTAAAATCTTATAAATAGGGCCAAGGAAAATGGTGTGTACCAGTCTTAACTTTAACTTATGAAGATAAAGAAATTATGTTAAGAAAAATTTTAGCGATTCAAGTAAAGCATATTATATTAAAACAAATTAATCTGAGAGAATTACATAACTTGATTGAGGGGGTACACTAGGGAAAAATATATTACAGTTTATGTACAGGTTTTTAAAAAATGCAGAATGAAGTCAACGTGAGAGTCTAGTTTCCAATTTCCATCAGCTCAAAGCCCACCTTTTTGGAATTTGCATTTCATCTACCATTTGCATTTCCTCTTCATTTCATCTTTATTTTCATTTTCATTTCCATTTCATTTGAAGAAAAGTGAGGTCACGAGAGGGAAAACAAGTTTCTTTTTCTTAGTCCAAATTTTTCCTTATTTAATTAAAAAATAGTACCATTCAATTTTTGCGTTCTCTCTCTCTCCACTTGTCCTTCTCTTTGATGTGTCGTACGGTTTTGTTGTAGTTAAAAGGAGCAACTCCAGTTCCCTCCATTAGCAACTCATTTCTTGTTCGTGAGTTGCTCTTTTCTCTCTCCATAAAATCTGGGCTTTATTTCTCTCTCTCTCTCTCTGCAAGACTTGAGGTATGCTTTCTCATAGTTTCATATTTCTTATGTATACTAATATTGTTAATTAGTTGGATCACTCTGCTTATGGAACCTCATAGGCGGAGCCAATATTTCAACTTTATTATTCTGGATTTTAGAGTACAAGATTTAAGTGCTAATTATTGAGTTTTAAATTTAATATACATGATACATATTCAACCAAAGGCTTCTATCTCTGCCCTTGCCTTTAATTGTCTGCAGGAAACATTCTTTAATAGTTCTTGACTTCTTTACTCTCTTTTTTAATTAAACTAATGGTCAAAAACACATTTAAATATTCTTTTTTGTGACCTAAACTATCACTTCTTTTGCAAGTTTCACCCCTCAACTATCCGATGTTTCCTTTTCTTTCTTCCTGAATAATCACCATATATGTGTTGAGAAACACCTAGTTGATAGATGGTGATAGTTTGAGTAGGAAAAGGGAATAGCTGATCGTGTTTTAATACATAGATGGTGATAGTTTAGCCAGGAAATGGAACAGCTGATACTTGGGGTGAAACTCGCAAACAAATTATATCTTTGTTTGATTTTACCATGATTAGGATCTCAAGAAAGATTCTTTTTTGTAAATTGCTTACTGTATTGATTGCAGTACCTGAAAATTCGTATTATTTGGACTTTTAGTGCTCAAAGATTGGAACTTTTTAATTTCAAGAATGATACTTTGTTACTGAAATCTATATACTAACTTGTTTCTGTTAAACATGCCTCGTACTAGTATTCAGAGCAGCTCATGCGTTAGACTAACAGACTTATGTTTATCTGGCTTTTTTATTGCTTTTATATTGTCATAAGGAAGATTATGCTTGCTGCAGATTTTCTTTTTATGGGGTTAGTTACTGGTAAAATTTGATAATATTTTGTACTAAATGTTTCTCTTGTACGATTTTGAAGAGAAGCACAGACCCTATTCATGTGTAGTGGTTCTAGTAGCCAAGTCTGTTCTACTGATTTAGCTATGGAAGCTAAAATTCCGAAGCAAAAAGAACTTGTCCCTGATTTCTCCCTTTTGCTTGAGTTATCGGCCTCGGATGATGTTAGAAACTTTATGAAGGCTGTAGAAGAGGAGGGCCTTGACATCAATGAGGTGGGCTTATGGTATGTTAGGAGAGTTGGTGTAAAGAAGATGGGATATGAAGAGAGGACACCCCTTATGGTTGCTGCTACTTTTGGTAGCAAACAGGTGCTGAATTATTTGCTTGAGAAAGGTTGTGTTGATGTTAATCAAGCTTGTGGCTCGGATAAGGCTACAGCGCTTCACTGCGCAATTGTTGGTGGCTCGGCAGCTTTGATTGAGGTTGTCAAGCTCTTGCTTGATGCTTCTGCTGATGCGAATTTGGTAGATGCAAACGGAAAACGGGCTGTTGACCTGATCTCAGCTCGGAATTGTTGCCTCAACTCTAGAAGGAAGATACTGGAGCACTTGCTAGGAGGAACCAGCAGTGATGAGGGTGAAACAAGTGGATTCGTTGATCAGATCATTTCTGATCAAGCAGAAGAACAACTGTTGTTGACTCCAACCGTATCTAAATATGGGAGCGAGAAGAAAGAGTATCCTATCGATCCCTCTCTTCCAGACATAAAGAATGGGATATATGGGACTGATGACTTCAGAATGTACATATTTAAGGTGAAACCATGCTCAAGAGCATACTCCCATGATTGGACAGAGTGCCCATTTGTTCACCCTGGTGAAAACGCTAGAAGGCGGGATCCTAGAAAATACCACTATAGTTGTGTCCCTTGTCCGGACTTTCGCAAGGGAACATGCCAGAGGGCAGATGCTTGTGAGTATGCACATGGTATTTTTGAGTGCTGGCTTCACCCTGCACAGTACCGGACCCGTATGTGCAAGGATGAAACAAATTGCAACAGGAGGGTATGTTTCTTTGCCCACAAACCTGAAGAGCTTCGCCCCTTGCACCCTTCCACAGGGTCTGCTGTGCTTTCCCCTAGATCATATTCCAATGGCTCGTCGTCATTGGATATCACATCGATTACTCCACTAGCCCTTGGTTCTCCCTCAGTTATGATACCTCCTACTTCAACTCCACCTATGTCTCCTTCTGCAGGGGCTTCTTCTGTGGGTGGATCTTTGTGGTCCTCCCAGTCCAGCCTTGCAACTCCAACCTTGCAGCTGCCTATTAGTCGGTTAAAAACTGCAATTAATGCCAGAGACATGGAGTTAGGTAATGGTTATCTACGGCAAGATCAGCTGATGGATGACTTATCTGCTCTTTCTTCGCCATCCAGGTGGAATAGTTCTTCAGCCAAAGCTGCTGCTTTTGCAGCTTCTTATAATGATCGAAACGGTGAATTTGGTAGGCATGGTGGATTGGAACCAACTAATCTTGATGATATCTTAGCAACCCTTGATTCCAAAATTTTGTGTCAGCTGCAAGGGCTATCACTTGATGCTGTACCACCCCATCTGCAATCTCCCAAAGGGATGCAGATGCGACAAAATATGAACCAGCAACATATGACAAGCTATTCTTCCGGTCAATCTTCACCGTCTTTTAGGACATCATCTTCATATGGAGTTGATTCATCCGGTGCTGCAGCAACAGCAGCTATGAGTCCAAGGTCGGCTGCATTTGCTAAACGAAGCCAGAGTTTCATTGATCGAAGTGCTGCAAGCCGTCTTTCTAATGCATCCGCTGTGCCTTCTAACCTCTCAGGTTGGAGCTCACCTGATGGTAAATTGGA
Source organism: Capsicum rhomboideum (assembly GCA_031232105.1). NCBI lineage: Eukaryota > Viridiplantae > Streptophyta > Magnoliopsida > Solanales > Solanaceae > Capsicum > Capsicum rhomboideum. The sequence continues at coordinate 2,884,834 of CP124713.1, read as the reverse complement.
CTGGGGCATCCAGAAGGAAGAGCTCAATAAGTTACGAAAATCTGCTTCCTTTGGTTTACGGAACAGTGGCAGTAGGTTTTCTACAAGTGAAGCCTCAGTGTCAGACTCTTCTGTTGAATCTGATGTTTCTTGGGTTCAGCCTCTAGATTCCCCTGCTAGACAATTGGCGATGGAGGATCAACAGTATCGTTTGAATACTAGTCGAGGTCCTGAGACTATTCCAACATGGATAGACCAGCTATACATGGAGCAGGAGCAGATTGTGCATTGATGGTGAAGATTGGATTCGGGCGCCATATTCTTTCTTGGAGTATAATAGCTAACAAGTTCTTTTGCAATTTTTTGAATTCTTTTTTTCATATTCACCATCTTGTTGGTGAAAGGATGCTGATAAGCAGAGAGAGAGAGCTAGAAAGGTCTTTGGGCAGGGTGGAAGAATTCTGCTCCTTCAAATATTTGTATCTCTTATTTTTTATTTTTGAGTTCTGAATTTTGATTGATGTCTGCTTTAATCTCATCATTATCAGATTATGTAACATGGCAATGAATAATAATACAAATGAAATGGCTACAATTTCTGTTGTAGAATGTTTTGTGTGAATAAGTATACAAGGTGATGAAAGAGTGATTATTCAATCCCAATAAGTATACAAGGTGATGAAAGTGTGATTATTCAATCCCATTCTTAGTACTGTTTGCTGTTTTGTGTGCTGCTTATAAAACGAACTAAGCCAGAAAAAAGTTACCATGATAAGGCACAAGGGAAGCATGATTATTAACGTCTTTTTGGGGGGCTCTTTTAAGCCTTATGTCCTTATCCCTATGAGGTCTTCCAACACTAATATTTTTTCCCCCGAAAAACTCTATTTATTCTGGTGGGATGGTTGGTAGGCCCGACTAACATGCCTCGTTGGTATCCAACAACGTAAGAATAGTTCCTCAATGAGGATATGGGTTGATAACTGATAGGAATTTGGATTGTTGGTAGATGAGTAGGCAATTCTTTTATTAGCCGCAGTTTATTTAGAAAGATAATTCCGCAAGGATAATTTACTGCTCAAGAAATGAGTACTTTAAGCAGCATTTCACAAGTTTGAATGAATTTGTATTTAATGTTAACCCAATTAATTGTTTCCTCTGTCTATCGATTCAGTAAGAAACAGATATATATCCTAAAGATCATCGACTAGCCAAATAAGAAACTATTTAAAGAATACGAAGAAGTGCAGTGGGATGGTGGATTAGATTCCTTAATTTTTAATCGATCTCAAAAGTCTTATTTCAAGCATAAGCAGAGCTAGAATTAACTTGAGTTCAGTATTCTACTACTTTTACATTATTGAGTTCTAATTTAATAATTTTTACATATTCAATAAATTTTAGAAGGCGAATACAGAGTTTGGACCAAAATTTTATATACTAATGTAATATCCCATGATTTCTAGTGCGCAAAATGAAAATAACTCCTAGTAAAAAACATTTTATGAACCTTACACAATATAAATTTAAATTAATCGAATCAGTGATCATTTGAAGGGGGAAAATAAAAAGGACAAGAAAAAAGGTGGCAATTCCCAGTGCTAAAGGCAGGCCAAATTCACACATTGTGAAGAAGAAAAGGAGGTGCAATGAATATGTGATGCAATCTTGGGAAATAAGTTCAAACAAGTTGGCATTTGTTACATTGTTTAATTGGTCGATTGCCATAGAAGTCAAAAGAAGGAAAAGATATGGAAAAAGCATAGACAATGATATAGAAATTGTCCATAGCCGCCCCAACTTATCTATTGGATAATGGATTGACGCTATACTTGGCAGATTATATGGCCGGCAATGTGGACTTTAGACTAGATTTTTGTCTTTTTGTTATTAATTTAACTAATTAATTTAATTTCGCATTGCAAAGAGATGAGATGAGTGCGCTACTAGGGTCACTACACTCGATAGCGATGAGTGTCAAGAGTTGCTTTGGACAATGCTAAGGTTTTATCTATTGAGCAACTCAATTATGAAAGTTTAAGATTGAGTTAGTTCAGGTGCCACTAGAATTTATTATTATTATTATGCTTGAGGACACTTTGATTTGAATGTTGAGCTTTTTAGAGGATATGTCCCAGAGAAATGAAAATATCATTTACAAAACAAGATTTATTTTGTCCATCCCATAGCTAGGTTATGATTCTTCTCCCGTTTAATTGAATATCAATTCTTACTTCTTTTCAAAATAGGCTTTTCTGTATATTCAAAAACATCATGGAGTAGTACTATATACACGTCAAAAAAAAAATTCAAAGGAACAATTAGTTGACTCGCATGTAATAATCATACATAATAAATAAAACGAGACGATTAATAGGTGAAAATCATTTACCCTCTCCAATTTTGGTTTAAAAATCAAACTCTCCCCTCAACTTTGAACAATAGTCATTCTCCCCCCTTTATCCTATTTATCTTTTTTAAATGCCTACTTTACCCTTACTCTATTACTAATATTTATTTTTTTACTTCTTTAAAATCATGATTTTTTAAATTTTTTTAATGTATATAGTAAATTTTGTTTAAATAAAATAAATATTAGTTTTAGACAAAAAAAGAAAGTGAAAAGCATTAATTTAGCATATAAGCTAATGACGTTTTAAATAAAATAAATGAGCATAATAATAACAACAACATACCCAGTGTATTCCCACACAGTGGGGTCTAGGGAGGGTAGAGTGTACGCAGTCCGTACCACTATCTCCGAGGTGAGATAGAGAAGCTGTTTCCGATAGACTCTCGACTCAAGACAAAATACAGTCCAGAAATAGATGTAAAAAATGATAAAAGATAATAAGGAGCAACACAATAATATATAGTAACAAATCAATACTACCACAAGATAATACTACAAGTAATCTACCCGAAACAACATATATCAATAAGAATCCAAGAACAGAAAATTACAAGCATAGCACTACAAGTACTAATAAGGACAACACTCATATCTACTAGCATGAACTCACTCTAACCTCCTAACTTTCTACCCTAATTCGTGTTCGTCATACCTTCCTGATAATCAAATGACAGATAATAATAACTTTATAAATATATTCCGATGCATGCAATATAAAAATAAGTAATAAAAATAGAGATATAATTATAACAAGTTAATTCCTAAAATTTACTTATATTGTAAGTAAATTTTAATTTATAATTTAGAGCATCTCATTAATGTCAATCAAAACTCATTTATCTATATAAAAAATAGAAAATATAGTACAAATAAAACTTAAATATACACATACATACATATATAATACTTAATGCATGTAATAAAATAACATTCATAAAAAATACTTTAGCTTTTGTGACAAATTTATAAAAGGATTATTCTACTTATAACATTAATGAATTTAAATAAAATAAATAAAAAACTGAGTAAAATAAACAAATAATATATAATATTATTATAAAAATATAGTATATAGATGGAGATTACAAATGTCAAGGGTAATATAGACATTGTATAGAAATGGAAGGGGGGGGGGGGGGAGAATGTCTATTGTTTATAGTTGAGGGGGGAGTTTGATTTTTAAAGTAAAATTGGGGGGTGTAAACGATTTTCACCCGACGATTAATATATTTGATACTTGTTCGGAAATTTTGTTTTATAGCCATTTATAAATTTGTTTTTTATTTTATGTTTTTTTTAAACAAGAAATCTTCATTTTTACTCATAAAAGTGATGAAAATATTATTTTCTTTTATTTAATTTGTAAGTAGTCATAAGAGATCATTTTCACCTTTTTTTTTTCCCGATTCTAAACCTGGAAATTAACATTGTTTATTTGGTGTATATACATCTTTTGGATTAGCTTGTTACGCGTAAGAGTTGAAAAGTTAGGAAAATATTTATCCGAAATCACATATATTTTGTAAATAAAAGGCAATTAATCCCAAAAGGAAATAAATTTCAGAACGACCTGCTTGATTTTTACTTCACAAATTGCAGGCCAACTGGATCAATGTCCAGTGAATCTTTGAGCCCAATATGTGTGGAATGGTTCTATTTCAAGCACATTTGGGCCTCTAGAATGGGCTTACTGTATAACTATAAGTATCGTATCCAAAACATTCTCTAATCATATTTTTGAAAATAGTTACTCTGTTTTAAATTTAATAAATTAACCCTCTGTGTTGATGTTACGGAGTTTCTCCTGTGAAATTTTAGACAGTGGCTATGCATGTGGTCAAAAAAACAAGGCTAGTACCTGGAATGGACTGATCCTGACTCTGCTGATCGAAAATGCATCGTCTCCATTGCAATATCTTCTCACATATCAATTCAAGAACTCAAACATCGTTTTATTAATCATAGAGGCGCATAATTTACCTCAGTCACTATCAATATTATCGTTAAATTCATACTATAAGTACTATATAAGCAGTAATAGAGTATGATCAAATAGTATACTGGTTAAATTTGCATTACAAATTTGGGTATTTTATTAGTACTAGTTAATATATACTAGTACTAATTAATTTATTATAGTTTAATTAGGTTCATGTGAACTAGCCATGGCCTGTTCTAGTGACCACGGCCTCGTCTACCATTGGAACTGCCCGGCTTGCCAGGATAGTGGTTGCGGTTCGCAGAGGGTGCACCGTAATCCTGTAGCTCTACTGAAAGAAGTGACCTCCTCTGCACTTGTGACATTGTCATCGTGTCACCTGCATGCGAAGAATATAAGAAAAGTTTGTAAATAATAACATGTTTAGGATTACAAGTTTCAAACAATGATAATATTTTAGGTAAGGTGCTTGGTACCTTATTGAACAATAAATTAAAGGTGATATTATATTGTTCTTAGAAGTATATAGTCGTCGAATAAGTAAGGGTATAGGTTTCAATTTTTTCAATGAACAATTAGAAAACATGTATTGATTCTAACAAACTGCTGTATGCATGCTTGAAATAAACCTAGCGAGCTAGTTTATTTTTTCAATTTCATCTAATGCCTCTTCATGTACACAAGATCGACAATGAAATAACAAGTGATAAAGAGCCAAATTATGTACCTGAAATTGAAATGGAGTTTCGTGCTGAAACACACAATATAATTGAAAGAACAAACAAGATACACAAGTAATGTCGAATTCCAAAACCAGCCGCCATCTGAATCTCTCTAGATAATGAGACAGAAAACCAAATAGCCTCCTCTATTTATAAGGCAGTAAAAGATATAGAGACGGATCCAGAATTTATGGGGTTTAACATTTAAGATTTTTAGCATTAAACTCATCATATCTTTGAAATTAAGCGTTCATATATACTATTTTCTGAAATTTTTAAAAAATTTTACACAAAAATATATATTTTGCATCGAAAATACTGAGTTCAGATGAAACCGTTATAAGTTAGCTACACCCACCTCTGGTTGAAGAGTTGACATAATTAGCAACTGGTGAGCTTTACGTGGCTACGACTTTGTTTGGAAATGCTCATGTTTATACAATAATCCGTCAAATTTGGGTCAACGAGTTTGTTGTAGCTTCCTTTACTCATAATAAAACCATCAATTAAAATTTTTCTTCATTTTAAAGAAAGCCAAAAATTATAACGAGAATTTCTTTCCTTTAATATATAACCCTTAAAATTTTGCATGTGTATAGAGGGCGGCACTGTTTGGGGATGTCCTCATGAGTCATGATATAGATCAATTTTAAATAAGTTGGAATCGATTATATAAATTTTCATTGTACACGTATATATGTCCCTCTATTTAAACTCGTTTTAATTCAATATCATACTATAATTTTTTAGTGAGGATGCTATCAAAATGACAAATGATTTAACGTACAAACACAATCAGATAAAACATATTGCATAAATTTTGTTTTGTAAGTGATAAGTATGCAGTTTTGCTTCGATTCCAAATTAGTGCATCGTAAAGTCAAAACTGAGTTTATTCAATTGAGAGTGGACGCAAATTTAAAGAAAACTCTGAAATTGTTCTGATACCTTCAGGCAGCAACTTAAGGTGTAACATCAACTGGAAAAATAGAATACTCCGTGCATAAAATTTTACTCCTATTGGAACGTTAACATGTGAGGATTACGTGCAAACTAAATATATATCTTATTATAAGAGTAATAGAGTAGTTTAGGATAGGACCATCATATTATATTCCAGGTTCTTATAACAATTGACAGACTAGAATTAATGTTGCTAGCTTAAAGTAGTAGTAATTTTATTTAGGATTATCATTTCCTAGGACTTGTCACAGATGCTATTCTTCGGGTGCGCTGCGGTCTGAATTAAATCTCAACTAATGTAATAACTCACAAATCAACTATAAATGTAAACTGTACTAGATGAGTGCATTGTGATAAGAAGGGGCAGCCCGATGCATTAAAGCTCTCGCGATTCGCACGATTATTGTACGGAACTTTACCCTGCATTTTTGCTATAGGTTGTTTCCACGTCTTAAACCTGTGACCTCCAGGTCACATGACAACAACTTTATTAGTTACTCCTAAGTGTCTAGCAATAAGCTCGATCGAAAAAACGTACTCAGGTGTATACCAAACGGGGGCCATAAAAGTGATGGATTATTAGCGGACCCAAAATTGAATCGAACCATGTGAGTTGAGGGGAGGGCCTGCGCCACTGGGATTCTAGTGAGGATGGCGTTTGTCGGAATTATTTGCACCCTATAACCCTTTATCATCAAGAAGTTACATCTAATAGCCTTGAAATGACCAAGTTTTAAATTTTTGAGCCCCACTTATCTCAGGTAAAACCTTCATCAAAATTTATTAAATTTGAAATTCTTACTTTTTTTTCTTGGATTGTATTTTGTCTTGAGCCAAGGGTCTATTGGAAACAGTCCCTCTACCTCACATTTAAGGTAGTGGTACAGATTGCGTACACGTTATCCTCTCCAAACCCTATTGTGTGGAAATACACTAGGTATGTTGTTGTTGTTGTTGAAATTTTATTCATGGAACAAGCGAAATAAAAACTTTAACTGTTCAAGACTATCAACTTTCAAGATCATTTTTGTACATCGCTCTTTTTATAAAGGTTACTCTTTAAATTCTATTGTTATTTATCGATTAAGCTAAATTTTGATCTTCAAAGTAATTGAATAAATTTCCTTTGTAGAAGAAATAGTCCCAATATACAAATCGGAGCAGAATTAAATAGTTGCATAAAAAGGATATTAGTGCAATTGACCGCAAGTCAATGTGATTGATGGTCTGTTTAGTTAAACTTTCAAAATCTGAAATGTAATTTGTATTACTTTTGTCATTAATTAAAATTATAATTTATACCTGACCAACATTTAAAAATTCTCAAAATCACTTATGTGGCCCTATATGTATAGTATATAGATATTGTGCTAACAACATCAAACATCAAAACCGACAACATATCTGTAGCCCAACAAACTTGTCTATATGGCAAGGAATAGTTCATTGGTGGGCCGACTATACAAGACTAGCTTTTTTAAAAAAAAAAAAAAAAATTTAATGTACAAGACTAACTCAATATGGACAAAATGATAAAGCTTTGATCATTTTTTTTCTTATTCTAATTCCTTTGAGCATATGATTAATACAAATATTTTTTATATCGCAAATTAAACAAATACCAAAAATAATAGTCAAGTCTAATATGTTACATATTGAGAGTTGAGACACAACAAATATACTAATAATTTATTTATTGTATATATTTCGGCCAAATTGATAAACTAGTTGACCAAACGATATATACTCGTAAACTTTCCCTTTATTTTTTCAAAACAAGTTTCTAGTTCGGTTCCAGATTCCTGGGGTACATATGTCTAAATGCAATTAACATGGATGGCAACTAGCTTAATGGCCCAATATGTGCTTGGTTTTGCCCTACTTTTCATTGAACTTGTCATAGAGAATCAGCTTCTGGACAGGTTTTAATCTCCAAAGTTAAAATGTTCTCCATTTTTCAAGCAATTGGGACCTATAGTCCTATGTATTATCAGATATATGTATCGATGTCACAAGGGTTGCCTTAATTTGCTGGAAGTAATAGCATTTGTAGCCAAAACGATCAGGAATTTTTCGACTCTATATGGTCTCGTTTTATTTGTGTACCAAAAGTCCATAAATAATGTTTAATATCAATAGATTGATTATTTATATATATTAAATAATTTTTTTAATATAAATACAATATTTAAGTCAAAGCTACTAAATTCTGTTGAATCTCTGGCTTTAAGGTTGACAAGCCAATGCAGGAGATTCCTAACTCTCTTAAATCAATTATGGTGTCTTTTCTTTTTGTAATATTTTCTTTATGTTAGGGCATGCAAATAAAGTCCATAGATGAAAAGAAGAGAGTGCATATATATATATATAAGATGTAGAAACTCTCAAAGAGGTGAGGTCTTTTAGGATGACTTAGCCTATACCCTGTAAAACGAGTATGAGGATAGCGGAGTGACGATTTGTGCTAGTCTTGATTTTTACTAATTTTACTACTAGCTTCGAGATGCACACAAAAAAAAATACAAACAAAAGGTTAGTTGAAAAAGAAAGCTACATATAAAATGCAGTACTACTGCAAGATTTTACTAATTTTATGAATAACTTGGAGCTGCGCCAAAAAAAAAAGGCAAAATGATCTAGGAGACTTCTGTACTTGTCTCCGTTTGTAACTTGGACCCTCCTACTTACCTCCTTATCAATTGAACTCTTAAACTCAATAAAATACAATATTTTAAACCCTTTTAACCATTGACTGAACTTATATGGCATTAATATTGTTGAGTTGAAAAAACACGTGTTTGCATGCATTTAAAAACGAGTGAAACCAATATTTTATATTTAAAAGCATTAAATTTTAAAAAAACAATAATAAATTCAGAAGAAAGAAAAAAAATAGAAAAAAGTTCCCAAAATCCTTAACATCTTCTTCAATTCCCCCCCCCCCCCGCCCAGCCAACCGTCCCTCCCCCACTTCTCCTTCTTTAGCCCCTCCCCCTTCCTCGTTTTCTTGTTCTTCTTCAGCTCCCCACCATTTCGTTACTCTTTTTTTTTCTTTCATCTCCTTCTTCTTCGAACATCACCCCCACCCCCGCCAAATCAATCCCCAACCCTAATATCTTCTCAAATATAGAAAAATAAATATTTTTAAAAGGAATCGAAGGGATAAGAATTTTATTTATCAATTGCTTTGGTTATAAAGCTGTCGTTAGCAATCATTTGATCAATTTTCTTTTGAATTTTTGTTTAAAATTATAATCACTACTCATCTTGCCAGAAAATTATGATGACGGGTGAATTTACTTTATTTGATTGAGAAAATATTAAGTATTAAGAGAGATGGAAGATAGTGTTGTTGGGTTGAAGGGTAGGGAGTAGAAAGAAGAAGAAGAGAAGATTGGGAGGGGCGGGGGGGGGGGGGGGAGGCGAGAAAACTGAAATGGAGGGATGGTTTTGTTTTTCCTTTTTTTTAGATTTCATTTTATGTTATTTATTCTTTATATGTATTTATTTTTTAATATTTAATTTCTTATATATCATTAAAAAAATGATGTGGTATCTCACGTGTAGTTGATTGTATTACACACACGTTAATCGAATGAGAAAAACGTTTAAAATGTTGTGTTTCTATAAGTTTGAGGGTTCAGTTGGCAATGGGGTGAGTAAAAGGGTCTAGGTTACAAACGGAGACAAATACAGAGATCTATTAGATCATTTTGCAAAAAAAAATAAAAAAGTACAACAAGATTAGTTAAAAAAAATTACTACATATAAAATGTAGTAATATTACGAGCTCTGAGTCAAAGTTGTTGGGTTTTACTTGGAATCCATTGCACATGGACTTCATTTACCCATGTGGAGGAATGCACAAAGGACATGTCAACTTCAGTGTTCGTATCAGAATCCTTCATTATATATAGAGTCCTTGAAAAATGAAGAGCTGAGTAGATTTGATAATTACAAGTCACAAACCCTCAATTATTACAGCCAAAAGGCATGTGCACACACAAAGGCAGAGCTTACTTCCAATTTCCCTCACACACATTCTCTTGTGATGAGATGACATCTTCTATACTCTTCCTATAATTTCAATTTACGGGACGTTCTTTTAGGCACAAAGTTTAGAATTTATGGTCTGAAACAAATTCTAGATATTTGTGATTCAAAATAAATAAAATCTTAAAATTAAGTTATTTCTAATCATAGAAAAGTAATGTTCTCTTTTAGACAAATTGAAAAGAAAAATGTGTTACTTAAATTGAGACGGGAGTGAGGGGCTTTAGAGGGCATAAAAGGTTTTAACTGAAGTAGAGACGAAGCTCCTCTCCTTAAAGTTAAGTACTCCCTCCGTTTTAAAAAAAATGGCCTATTTTCTTTTTTAGTCCATTTAAAAAAGAATGACCCCTTTTTCTTTTTAGCAACTTTTTAATTTCAATTTTTCACATGTTATGTTTAAGACCACAAGATTAAAGGGCATTTTAGTACATTTGACAAATCTTTAATTTAAGAGCATAAGATTCAAAAGTCTTCTTTATTTTCTTAAAGTCTGTGTCAAGTCAAACTAGATCATTCTTTTTTAAACGGATGGAGTAAATTTTCGAGCTTTTAAAATAATAGTTGTGGCACTCACGTTCTTCCGTGGAGAAGCAATTCATCTTTATGCTTTAAGGGGCCGTTTGGTAGAGTGCTTAGAGAAAATAATGCCTGTATTACTTTTGTTTATTACTTCCTCCGTTCATAAATAGTTTTCCACTTTTTTATTGATACAAGAATTAAAAAATAATAAATGATATGGGTAATTTTATCAAATCACCCTTTGCATATAATAAATGTTTTGTTTTGAAAAATGTAATGAAGGATGAATAGTATTTAATGTCAAGGGTAAAATGAAAAAAAAAATGGTAAATTATGTATTGATTTTTCAAACTGGATAAGTATTGTTGGACATCTCAAATTAGAAATGTGGACAATTAAAGATGGACGGAGGGAGTACTAGGATCTTGTTTGATATACTTTTTTAATTTATGTATAACATAACTAATGCAAGCATAAGAAATAATAATCTCATCATAACTAATACAAGTATAACTAATATCATTATTACTAATATATTATATTCAGTATTGTTAATTTACGGGTACCAAACGATCCCTATGACTTTGATTTTGATTTAGATTGGAGGTTCACGAGGTTCTACCATTACATAGCCCACTTATTATTATTCTCCCATTAATTACCACACTGTACAAAAATTTCTTCTCTGTGTATGAAAAGTGTACTATTCTCTCCGTCAATCTTTACTCGTTCACTTTTCTATTGACTCATGAATTAAGAATTAGTTAATAATAGAGATAATTTTATTATATTATTTTTTGAAGATAATAAATTTAATACTTTGAAAAATATATTAAATAATAAATTATATTTAATGTTAAAGGTAAAATGTATAGAAATAAGTAAATTATCTATTAATTTTATAAATTGAATAAATATTATTGAATATTTTAAAATAAAAAAATAAATAAGTAAAGATAAACGGAAGGGAGTACTTGTGACAGTCTTGTTTATGGACAATATATACAAGGACAACAATTTATTTTTATGGACCATGTCAACGTGTTGAGCGAATGGGACAGGCTTGTCTGTCCACTTTTGTCGAGAATCTACACATTTTTTAACTAACAATTGCCATAAAACTCTACTAGAAACTTCTTTTAATGTTGTGTCTACTGTCATTGGGAGTTGAATTGAATCTAGTAACTTCATATTAGACTCATTTAGCGAACTCCCTTCGTTTCATATTAATTATTTATTTTATTATATATATATATATATATATTAAATTATTTATTTACTTATTAAGTTAAAATAAAATTAATTATAATTTTTTAATTTTTCCTTTATAATTAATATTTCTAAAAAGTGAAAATAAGTTATTTGTAAAGTTTCAAAAAAAAAATTTAAAAGGTGAATTAATGAAATTATATATCTTATTTATGATTTTTAAGGAGCGTATTAAAAGAAAAATGGATGACTAATATAGGATGGAAGGAATAGAACAACTTCACTGCAAATCATTGTTTAAAAAAAGTGAATGGTTCATAATATCTTTAAAGCAACACGTGAGTATTTGATTGGTTCAAATTAGAGATGATTCAATTTGGAGGTAGCTATTAGAGGTGATCAAGGGAAGAGGCAAATAAAGACCACAAACACGAAGAAATTTAATCATCTATGAAAATAAGTTAAAGGAAATTGAGTTTTTCTCTTTGCAAATTTGAACTACGTAACTTTTAAGAGCATTCAAGTTTTTATTTAGTCAAATTTAAAATGTTGCAAAAAAAAAACAAAAAAACATAATACATGTAAAGAAAAAATTCAAACTTAGCCCTAGCTAACAAGTAAACGCTCCAATTTAAATTATGTACATCTAGATAGTTCAACTTTTTTCAATGTGTTAGTAGAACACTTCAACAAACAAAAAGATCACCTAGACATCTTCAAAATTTATGTGTCACGTTAGCATCGAGTGTCCATTAGACACAATAGAGATGAGTTGGAGGCATTTAGTTGTTAGTTGAAACTAAAAGTAGATGTGTCTAGATGTGCAATTTCAAAGTTGAAGTACTTATTTGTCAATTAAAATTAAATTTAAATGTCTATTTATATATTATATCAAAAAAAAATAAACATGAGCATCCGAAGTAATACATTTATTTTACGTTTTTTCAAGCAGATATTTTCCTAGCATACATATACAATATTGATATTTTAAAAAAAATATTCTTTACATACCTATTACAAACAATTGCGTATGAAATGAAGCAGAATCAGATCACACCCCTTGTCAAAACTGAAAGGGTATTTCCACCTATAAAACCATAGTCTAAGTTCCAAAATCTGCCCATAAAATATCTATTTGATGCTACGCTATTAAGTTGGCCAAAGTTGGAAAGAAGAAGAAACAACATGTCCAAATCTTATAACTTTGAATCTTACCCTCCATTATTTCGTCCACCACCAAACAGCCCCTCAATTCAAGAATCCAACTCTGATAAAACAGAGCCACTTTTATTAAACTCTGCTATTCCTGTCATTGACTATTTCAAATGCACCACCACCACCACCATAACGACAACAAAATATCAAGATGTTGATGATGACAAAAATATTTGTCGAAATTTAGTAAGTGAAGCTTGTAGAGATTGGGGATTGTTTCGTTTGATGAACCATGGAATTTCAATTACCTTATTGAACCAAATTGAAGAATATGCTAAAAAGCTCTTTTCATTGCCCTATGAAACTAAAAAGGGCTTATTTTCATGTGGCAACCCAAGCAACAATAATAAAGGGCAGCTCGGTGCACGAAAATTCCCGTTATACGCAGAGTCTAGGGAAGGGCTGAATCCAAGCAACCATAGTGCTAATCCAATATCTTATTTTTGGGGTACCCCTGCTCTAACACACTCTGGCGCCGCGCTACTAGCACAAAAAAATGGTCCACAAGAAAATAATAACCAGAGCCTACAATGGATGGAAGGATTCAATGTTTCATTAGCTCAATTATCAAATATTCATTATCAAGATTTATTGCTCGAAACTTTCAGGTTCTATTCCCTTTCCTTCTTATTCTTTTTTTTTGAATTGTTGGCTTTTTATATTTGTACTTGAGCTGAGGGTCTTTCGAAATTAACCTCTCTACCTCTATAAGATAGTAGTAAGATCTGTGTACAATTTATCCTCTCCAGACGTCACTCGTGAAATTTGAATGTGTTGTTATTGTTGATGCTTTTTTGGGTATTTCGAAATATGTGAATGAGACTTCTAGACAAATCAAAGCCTACTAATAAATAGGCAGCATGTTGAATCATTGATCTACTAGTTGACAGTTAGTTAAATCAGTCGAGACTTTTCAATGATGGAGGGAGATATTAAGACTATTAGTTACTCCTACTATTGAACTAATTAAAGTCTTATCCAGATCCAGCATACGAAGTTTATTGGTTTAACAATAGTTTAAAATATCGCTGATATTATTGATCATTTGAATTATTTTTATATATTTTTTTAAGGTATATACCTGGCAGAGCCATTTTGGGTGAAGAGTGCTTGGTAAACACCTTTCGCCGAAAAGTTTTAAAATATACATAGATTAAATGTTAGTACTTAACTATTAAATACTAAATTTATACACTTTTAACATAATTGAGAGCAAAATTTACATATTTTTTACCAAATTTTTGACTTCGCCATTGTGATATATAATATGATGAAATATAAAGTTACTAAACTGAATTCGTAGCTTCAATGGTGGTATCCGCCGCCCCTGGTTAAAGTGACAGTTGCTGGTTTCTTGATATTTCTTTTTTCCTTTTTTTATTCATGTTGATGAAACTTACTCTAGTTTATATTTCCAAACTTTTCATTATGGCATGTAAAATACTATTCTTCTTCCTATAACAATTACCGTCCGTTTTCGACTAGGAAAAAGACTGAGACAACGACCCTCGTGAACGCAACAAAAAATTTCTAACTATGGGTACTGGACAAAATAGAAAATAATAAATTTATTAATATTATATGAAAGTGTTAATGAAGGGCATCAGTATATGTCCATTGTCCATTTTGTTGGACTTATCCTTTCTCTGCCGACTACTCCACAATTTGCGCCACAAATGAGGCTTTCCGTTTCATTTAATATGAGCGCTATTTCTTGAACTCAAAAACATACTCTCTACCTGTTAAATATATAGGATAAGGTCTAACTAGATTTTATTTTTTAAAAAAATTATTTGTGGAGCTATACTCAGTCCATTATTAAAGGTTGTTTGGTATTATAGGCAAAAATAAATCAGAAAACGATATATATGCCCACGAATTATCATAAATGATATATATATATATATATATATATATATATATTTTGCTATACTTTGAGGACATATATGCACCTGCCGTTAATTATTTGGGTTGTATATATCCTTTACACTAACGGAGGGACACGTAACACAATCCTATGCATTTACTTATTTTTTTTTATTTTACAAAAAGGGAACATATATACCCCGAACTATCATAAATGAAGTGTATATGCCCCTGTCGTTAATCATTTGGGTTGTATATACCCTTTACCCTAACGGAGGGACACGTGGCACAATCCTATGCATTTATCTAATTTTTATTTATTTTATTCGAAATTAAATTAATCCACCCAACTATTCATCCTCATACCCAATTTAGACCCAAAATTAACACCCTAAACCAATTATTCGAAATTAAATTAACCCAACACAACTAAAATATTTAACCCAGAATTAATAGAGAATCTACTTCGTTTGTACGCAGAGGAGAAGCTCGAATCGAATTTTAGGTTTGGATGAAGCATTTGAGAGAAGTAAATGAAGTGTTTTGAGAGAAGTGAATGAAGTGTCGGGTCTTTGGTTTGATCGATATTTGTCTCTGGAAGCATCTTTAAAATTGACGTTTGAATTCGATTGACGGAAATGATTACAAGTCAAAAAATAATTAACACCCAAAATTTCTTCAAAGCCTATTATGTTACTCCTATAATTAACATAATTTTAGCATCAATAACTAAAAGGAGTAATATACTTGATCAAATATAAGCTGATATGTTTTTCATATATAAAACTACTAAATTGTTATAGTTATCTGATAGTGAATTATGTTTATCCCTCACAAAAATAAAATCTTATTACGTGTTCTTCTTTAGTTCCTAATATTAGACGAAATTAATAAATCTTTCTTAATTTTTTTAAAAAAATATATATATTAATATAAGAACGAAACAAAAAAGATAAAGTTTATTTACTTTAAATATTTAATTATAATTAATTAATATGAATTATCATCTAATTAAAGTACTTAAATATATTAAATTCAAACAATTATGGGATACGGTATTTACCATATTTACATGGGAAATACATGAATAAGGCCCACATCTTTATGGGAAATTGACCCACATCTCATTTATGGAAAATTGGAAAGATTAGTGGGACCCAATAATATTTCTTTTTATGGCATGATTGTAATTAAATGAAAAAGGGTGGACCTTTTTCTAAGGCATAATCTGTAATTAAACTGAAAAAGGTGGATTATTTTGTAAAGCTTTTAATGTGGTTCAAGTAACAAATCTAAAAGGACAAATTTTCTAAGCAAATTGATCAGGTAAAAATTTGTTTAAATGACTTTAATATCCTAAAATCTCTATTTAATGGCAATAAACTAACATGTTGAAATCTCTCTTTTCTAATATATAGAAAATATACATGGCCAACCATTTTTAAATTCTCTCCCCTCTGCTTTCATCATATGTGATGTATTCTAACGTAAGATTTCTCTAGATTTGCGCGATTCCGTTGTCCTTAATTAATTAATATATATGTTATGTCTGTTGGGACAACCCAATTCCTATTTTCATAAAATAGTTCGATTTGTATGATATAATAATTTGAATTATTACGAAGTTTTAAAAATGAAATTAAATTATTTGAGATTTATGGTTTTAATAATTTGTGCGGACATAAAATATTCCAAACTTTTGACCAAAAATATGGCGTACTATTTAAGTAAACATAAAGCTTCTCACTAAAGATAAAATGATAAGTCTAAAGTTAATTAATTCTAAATATAAAAATATACTATTCCTATCATTTTTGGAAGAGACTAATAAGGATTTAGTATCACATAAACTGAAACTCAAGAAGTACTAAAGTTGACACACTCTCCCTAAATATATCCATGCATTTTGACGTTCAAGAAGCGAAACGTAAGAAATAAAAGTATATTATTCATGCAGAATTTAATACACGAATAACTTATTTTCTAATCAGCTACGAGATAACCATAAGCATAGAAAAAGTATTTCTTACGCTAACTATATATGCTTTATTTGGTTCTTCATAGATGCTTGCTAGAAGTTTATGGTAAGGAGCAAGCTAGGGTGGCTACAGAAATATTCAAGGTTTTGGGACCATTTCAGTCTAATTATCTGTCAATAGGCACTGGTATATTAAGGGTATATCGTTACCCTAGATGCCTTGAACCAGAACGAACGTGGGGAATTGATGTACACACAGATAGCTCAGTACTTTCTATAATCCACCAAGATGATGTTGGAGGCCTTCAAGTTTACAAAGATCATCAATGGATTGATGTCAACCCTCTCCCCAATACCCTTATAGTCAATATTGGTGACATGTTGCAGGTACGTATAGTAATTTCCTTCGTGACTCTGTCAATTTCACTTTAGCCTCTCTTTTTTCATGACTGTGATGTTTGAGTTAGCTATCTCTAACCAACACAAGTATTGGACCTCATCCCTCATGTTTTTTTTCCTATATTAAAATTTGAACGTGAGACTTCATGATTAGATACATTGTAGTCTTTTTTTTTAATCATAGATCGAGTACATTCCGGAAAATAATTACTCCAACTATAAAGAAGTGAGAATAAGATAGAGATCTAATATTACGAACCATGATCTCATTAATTTATCTATGCATCATTATAGTACTCCTACAATTTAGTGGACTGACATATTAACATTTCTAGAGTCTCTTTTTTATGATATAATGTTCCTTAAAGAAAGTTTACCAACCATGATCACATTAATTAAATCTTTTTCTCATTATGGTAGTACAATTTAGTGAACTGACAGCTAAACTTATAGTATAGTCTTTTGTGTCATATAGTAATATTTTCCTTAAAACTATTGAGAAAGAGAGTCTTACCAACCATGCTAGCTAGTCACTTTTTTATTGATTATAAGGACCGGAATTTACATTAGCTAGTGACCATATAGTAGGCACATTTTTTTGTTGATAGCAAATGTAACTATGTAGCACTAGCTAGGTTTTCACTTACGGTATAAAAATTATTTTTAATATAAGAGAAATTTAACTGATTATGGTAGGTTTTCATTATATTTCCACTTTATCATCATTGGCTGAGTTGGATTTTAAAATTTATGGGCTTTGAACTTGTCACCAACCAATAGCTCATTTTGTTACTGGCTTGCAATTAAATATATTTAGTGAATTTTATAATATAAACACAGAATCTAAATAAAAGCTACTTAGATACGTTTCAATGTGTACCTAATATTATAATTTTATCCCTGATTAGTAACAAAAATAATATTTAGGCTCTTATAAGTTGTGTTTGGATTTGTGAAATTGCAGGCAATGAGTGATGATAGGTATATGAGTGTGAAGCATAGAGTGAAGGTGAACAAACACAAGGAGAGAATATCAATTGGTTATTTTGTGTTCCCTGTTGAAGATACTATCATTCAAAGCACAAAGTACAACCCCTTCAGCTACGCAGATTTTCGAGCACAAGTTCAACATGATTTGAAAACAGTAGGCCTCAAGACTGGTCTCCAAAAATTCAAATTTACTACTGATCAAAACCCTTAGTTAAGTATATTTATTTTGATAGGAAAAAAAAAGAAAAAGAAAAATGGTGAAACAATTAATTAATTAATTAGTTGCCTTAGTATCTTTAGCTGACTGTAACTTGTACAAGGTACTAATTAAACTTTGTTTCAGATATTTTTTTCTTTCTAGTTTACTCCTTCCCTAATATGAGGAAATTACTTTGGTACCCTTGGAAAGTTGAAGTAGAACTTTAATGTTGGAGAGAAAACAAAACAAAAGAAGAATGAAAAAAATGATCCTTTGGGTCTATCCACGCTGCTGTTTCATTTTATGTGATACTTTTTTTTTTTCTAGTATTTTTTCTGTTTAGAAATAGTTGATCTTTAAACTTCTTATTTTATATATTTTATGAATCGTTTAAAACAACAATTTTTTCAAAAAAACAAAAAGAATCTTTTTTACTTAAATTCATAACAAAGGAGAATGAAAATTAAAGTCCCTAGCTTTGGACCACACTTGTGTTGGGTTGTCAATGGCCTCTTTGAGCTGCTATTGGAAGCTAGTAGCCCACTAGGTTTCTACAGTTGGTAAAAATGACATCAGATAGCCACTTCAGGGATGATGTTTAAAATATAGAGAGCAAATTTTAAGTATTTAAAATTTAACCATGGGATTCATTTGTTTTAAATGTGATAGATCATTCTCATGAAACTCAAAATAAAAGGCTTGTTTTAAAGTTCAAACCATAGGCTTTAACTTGCAAAATACAGTAACACCTCCTTAAGTTAATACTCGATAAATTAACAAATTTTCTAAGATAATATTTTCCTTCGGTCCTGACTTGGGCCAGTGGAAAAAATAACCGATTTCGATAAGATAAGATATTTTCGAAAGACCCCTATATAAATATATGGTCCCAGTAATATTATAAATTAATAATTCTTTAAAATTACAAAAATATATAAGATAATTTAGTGAAATATGATTATAGTGTTTTTTATTTTATGTTAAAATTTAAATCTAATTGAAGTTCATCTCTAACTTTTCTTATTGCATACAAAAGTTCTGATGTTATCTTCTCGAACTGCACCAAAAAATTATAAAGAGTTCTAGACGCGATAAGTGTTTCTTTACACGTAAATGGTTCCAAAGGTATTGTATCGTCTTCAACTTCATCATCAACATTATTTTCTCCAATGACATCTACAATTTCTTCTAAGTTTTGGACCTCTGAACATGTATTATTTTCACCCGGGTAATCCAACAAGCTATTGACATCCATTTTATTAGGATAACCAAGATCATTAATCATGACATCAAGTTCATGAATGTCGTTTTCAAGAGTGGGTTCATTTAAATTCCTTGAGGCTTCATCGCCCAAACAAAATTTTGCAATGTCGATACACTCTTTATCGATTAAATAATACCTCTATAAAATAATAATATTCCATGATCCCGACAATATTAATTTAGAGAGGTTTTACTGTACTAATGAGTACTTACCTCTAACTTGGCAACAACAATTTACCAATAAAATTGTGATGGAACAATTCTTTCATCTTAATCAAATATGCAAGGAAATGAAAAAGAAAATCCGATGGGGGAAATTCACAGCTTTTGACTCAATTAAGTATGCATACGTAAGTAAGTTCGAAATGTATACATGTAATAAAATCACACTATTCGAAATATATTAACTCTAAATCTAGAATTTGCCTATGTAAAACACATGAATAAGAAAATGTGGTATGTTTGATATATAGCCTAAATGGCTTTATCCAGTGGCGGAGCCAGAATATTCACTAAGGAGTGTCATGATATAAAGAAGTAAATTCACGAAAAAGTCAAGGGGTGTCAATATGTAATATATATACATAAAAATTATATTTTTATCTAGCTACAAAGTGTAATTTTCTGACGAAGGGGTGTCGGTCGACACCCCTTCGTTACATGTGGCTCCGCCCATGGCTTTATCGTGAATATATTCACTAACAAGTGGTTCCAGGGTATGGAGTGGCCTTTCGTAGGGAGCAGTTTACCTCCATAGTGGGATATTTCGACACGAATTTAAATTAATCGAGCTTCAATATAGATATCAACCACCACGCCATGTATCATCCACTCGGCTCAAGCCGAGGAGAGATAAAGAAAAATCAAAGATATAGTGATCGTGCCGTAAGACCTTGTTCCTTTCTACTTGACGTTCTTTATTTTCCTCGGTTTTTACCCCACGAAGCGATAACTGGTGGAAACTGCAATCAATTCTTCAGGCGACCTACCAGCTATTAGCCTTAGATCTTTTTATATTACTGTTCCATTATGGGTCGGTCTATCCCTACTTAGCCCTAAGAAGGTGAAAATCAAAAATGATATTCACTACTAACGGGTTCTTTCACTTGTCTTTAGGTGTAATTATACCTTTTCTGATTTTCAATTTATATAAAAATGGACAATTCATTAGACACATCAATTTACACACCAAGTATAAATGAACGTAACTTAGTCATCAATTCCAATGATTCCCTTGAAATCTATGTGGTCAATAAGTGGGCCTGCGACCTATTTAATACTCATAACTCCCTTTATACCTCACTTCTTTTAAGTGTGTTGATTATACTAATATTATACGTAGTCTCTTCGGTTAATTTTATTTGTCATAATTTATTTTGTGTACTCATTAAAAAAATATTATTTCCCCTGTTCGTTTTTACTTGTTACTTTTTGACATGACATAGTCATTACAAAAAATAATTATTGATATAGTTATTTCACCATTCTACCCCTATTAATTAATGTTTAGAGTAATATGTCTTGAAAATTGACATGATCCGAGACTACCTCCTAATCAAGACACGGTGTCCGGAATCACAAGTGATCCCAAGCTAATCCTTGACATAGCATACTAAGCATAATATTAGAGATTTAAGCGGAAGTTGTAATGAGATCATAAGATAAATTCAAAAACCTCTCTGAAAAATCGTAAATGGACAAATGCCAAGCCTAAAGGGCCAACATAAAACCATACTCTATGTCTGCAAACTTCTAATAACTGAATACATAATCTGTCGGGACAAGGCCCCCGGCTAACCTTAAAACGATGTCTAAAAGTAAATGAAAAAAAGCAACTAAACTAAGTCCCTGAATAATGAGGACTCACCACTGCTAGAGTCAGAGCTGATGGACAACTAGCCACGTGTTTGAGAGTGAGCACCAGAATCTACATCACATAAAAAATGTAGGCAAAAGAAGTATGCGTTCAGTACGTTTGAATGTACTGAGTATGTTGGCAGTAACTAATTTGACATAAAGACGTAGCATAAATATTCATTAATAAAAATGACAGAAAAACAGTGGATTTCATAAGGATTCATATCAACTGAAGGTAAAACAATTTGCCTAAAAAGGGGCAAAAAGTATGGTGACACATAGTTATGAAACTTGGGTTTATTTGAACCCTTGTTCTCTCGGTGCTAAATATTACTCCCAAAACATACTAGTGTTCATATCATATCAGGTGACATATCTGGCTGTCAAAACTGTTCATAAATAATCATAATGGTATACCGAGATGTCATACTACTCATGAACCTTACTTTTGTGAGAAAACTATTCTTAATCATTGATGGCATATTTGGATGTCATACTAATCATGAACCTTACATATGTAAGAAAACTGTTTATAAGCATTATTGGCATACCCGAATGTCATACTAATCATAAATCATACTCGACATATCTAGATGTCGTGTTGTTCATAAATCTTGCTGTAGTGAGCCTAAGCTCCCTATCATATCATAGATCATATGCTGAAAATCGCGTATTTAAAAGCATGTCTCTTTGATATGGAGTCCATAATTCTTAATAAACCTTAAAGCATGAATCTGGATGCATAAATCATACTCCCTCCGTCCCATTTTATGTGACCTACTTTCCTTTTTGGTCCGTCCCAAAAAGAATGTCATATTTTCTTTTTTGGTAACTTTTGAAGGCACAATTACTCTTTTACCCCTATTGGTCCCACTTAATTAAAAAGTGAATGCATTATCTTTTATTTTTTAAAGGACAATATGGTAAACATTATCAAGTCAAACCTTATTTCTTAAACTCCGTGCCCAGTCAATTAGGCCACATAAAATGTGACGGAGGGAGTAGTTTAGATAGAAATCATGAGTTCGTGTGAAAACCCTGTTCATAATATCATAGAGATTCTAAAATTCAGGCTTGAGATATAAAAGTTCAAGAACAATATATACAAAAATCATGTCAAGAATTTAAAGTTCAATAAACGTAAGTGTAATGTTCATAGAAATCATAATCATGTTTAAAATCACCAAGAAATCATGGAATATGCTTCATAAAAGATGAGTTTAGAAGTGGGTTTATAAATCCTAACCTTAGTCTTAAATTCATGAAAAACTAGAAGTTTTGGACATGGGGATGAAAGGCAAATCCTATTGAAGTCCTACATACCTTAATTATTTTCCAAAAAGTAAAAGAGGAACCCTAATCTTAGGAAGAATCTCCAAGAATTAAGTTCTTGGAACCTTAGTTGAACTTTCTTGAAAATCCTAGGTTATGATGTGAGATTTCATTAATAATACGGAAAAGAATGATTGAAATACTAGAAATTGCTTAGAATTTCATAGGAGTAACTTACCTTAGGGCTGGAGGATGAGGAGAGGAGAAAATACCAACTTGGGGCTGATGAAAAATAGAAAGAAAGTGGGAAAAGTCGAAAAAAACGACCTTTTAATGAATCTCGTCAGTCATTTCGGCGATTTAGAGGTGCTATCGCCAAACCATTTGGAGAACCGCCAAAATGCAGCCTTAGATCGCCAAAATGAATAGTTTTTGAAGGTTTTCGGGCGAGTTCGGCCATCCAATTTGGCGCATTGCCAAACCATTCGCCGATTTGCTCAGCACTAACACGTTTTAGTAAAACGGCCATAACTTTCTACTCCATAATCAAATTAACGAACGGTCAATTGCGTTGGAAAGAAGACTCGAAGACCTTTAATTTGGTGGGTCTTGAGATACAAAACTCTTCATAGTCTATGAGTTGTGCTCATTTGAAATTGACTCTTGTAAAATCTTATACAGAAACTTAATTGGTAAAGAAACTTTCAACTCAATTTTGAGCTAGAAGTTCCTTATACCTTAATTCATAACCAAAACTCTTCCTACACTAAGGAATTGATAGTAACACCTATGTAAAATTAGAAATCATCGATTCGGGTCTATATGCATTTTGAAGAATGATTTGGATCTTAGTTCAGAACTTTCGGTGTTACAAAAATAGTTTTGAGAATAAAAATTAATGCTAAGGGTAAAATAAGAAAAATTCTTGACTTTTCTTGATATGTCAAAAGTGACAAGTGAAAATAGAAATTCAAATAAGAAAATAGTGACAAGTAAAAGCGAACGGAGGGAGTAATTAGAGAGTTTAATGTAATTCTTATTTATTACTCCTTTCAATAATATGAGTACAACTATTAATTTTTTAGTTTCTTCGTTAGCAAGAGTTCGTTATATATTAGGGTGATTGGTACTGTGGGAAATAATTTTCTAAAATATAAATGTTTATAAGATCAATTATTTTCTAGTTTATTGGAGTAAATATAATAGAACAATGAAAATATTTTACCCAATTGGTCATGAGACATTGTCAGAAATCATGGTACGGCAAAGCCAGGCAAGCTGAAATTTTAACTTTTACATAAGTCACGTTCCTCTTCGAACAAGTAGTACAAAATTATGATTGTGACCAATCAAACATAATTAAAATTTCCGAAGTTAATTCTTTCATATTTTCATTGAACTATTAAAAATATTCCATCAAAGTCACTTTTATTTTTTATGACAAAAATGTCATTGAACTATTATTTTATTTTTTATATTGTTATCCTAATATTTTAAGCTACTAAACTCACTTAATTAAGTTCAATTTTAATGACATATACATTAAAATACATTAAATTATACCACCCAATACATAACAAAAAAAGGGTCATCTTTGATTTAACCAAAAAAAAACAAAAATAAAAAACGGATCTAGTATAAAAGCAATGAAATTCACTAAAATGAAATATATTTTAAATAGAGACAAATTATACATATTGAAATGTTAAAAAAAAAAACATGAGATTTTATAGGATTATTTAAAAAAAATAAAAATTAAGTGGACATTCTCTCTGTTTTATATTATTTATAGACTTTTCTCTTTACATGTCCCATTTATGGAGTCAGAATTTGAAGTTTATGAATTTTGAATTTTAATTTTTTTTAAATTAATAATTTTTATATTATTAATATTTATACATTCAATAAATTTTTAAACAGATATAAAATTTGGACCAAATTAAGTTACTGAGCTCAAGAGTTCGTCCAAACTTCATTCAGTGAAAAATGACCTCACATAGATAAAAATAAAATTATTTTTATGTATGTATAGTAAATGTTGAATGTTTTAGTTTTTTAGTGCATTTATTTTTATTTTTAAATTTTAAATCTTCTTAGTTAAAATTTTTCTTTTGTCCACTTATTTAGGAACGGAGGGAGTATTAAATAATCTTTTTATCTCATATATTCCAAGTTAATTGTCAATTTACAAATAAGATTAATTAATTTTTTATTTTTCCTTATAATTAATTCTTTTTGAAAGTATAAATATTATAAAGTTCCAAAAAAAATTCTTACATTGTTAATTTTAGTATTGATTAAGACACAAATAAAGTATATTAAAAAAATTATAAGGTAAATTAATAAGTTATCCTTCTTATTTATAATTTTTTTATGGACGCATATAGAAAACTGGATAAATAATATGAAATGGAGATAGTGCCCACTTAAAATTTTTAAAAAATGATCCTATAAAATCTCATGTTGTTTTATTAATTTTTTTAACATCTCCGCATATATAATTCGTCTTTATGAAAATATAGTTTATTTTTGTGAATTTTACTGCTTTTATACTATAATTTGTTATGTATTGGGTGGTATAATTTAATGAATTTGTCATTAAAATTGAACTTAAAATGTTAACTAAGAAAATTAAGTGAGTTTAGTAGCTTAAAATATTAGAATGACTATACAAGAGACAAAGTAATAGTTCAATGACATTTTTATCATACAAAAAATACGGAAAAGGGCCAAAAATACCCTTCAAGTATTGAAATTGGTTCAAAAATACCCCCCGTTTAACTATTAGGCCAAAAATACCCCTCCATCCACCTTTATGGCTCAAATATACCCTTACAACTAACAACCCTTTTTTAAACCATAATTAAAAAAATATTTATTGCGTGTCAGCTTTTTATTGGTTGCAAATTAAATTAATTAAAATGTTATTATCTTATAACCAAATCTGGACCCAACTAAAACTACCCGACAAAACCCGTCCCAACCAATTAAATAACGGTGACCCATAGTTTTTTGGTTTATATCAGTTACACCATACCTCAAAGGTGAATAATTTTCTACTTTCTGTGTCTGCCTGCAAATACGTTAGGGATAGGGGTGGGCATAAAAACCGGAGAACCAAAAAACCGTACCGAACAGAATTAGTTCGGTTCTTCGATTTCGGTTCTTCGATTCGGTTTCCATTTTTATTTCGGTAGTTCGGTTCTTTGGTTCGGAGTTTGGTTTAGGGGTAACGGTTCTTCGGTGCACCGAAGAACAAAAGTTTTATTAAAAGTTTTTTTTTAATTTTCATTGCACCGAAGAACCGAAGTTTTATTAAAAGTTTTCATTGGCAACAACCTACTTACTTGCAAGTCTCATTCGCAGTGAGAAGAAAAAAGAGTTTAGAACACGAAATAGTTTTCAAGAACCCTAAAAATTGAAGAAGAAGAAGACCCAGCTTTCAACAGACGTAAAATATGAATGAAATTAGGTTTAGAAGAAATGGATTTGCCTCTTTATTTAATTGGTTGGGGGCGGTTTTGTCTGGTTTGGGTCGGGTAGTTTTAGTTGGGTCTGGGTTTGATTATAAAATAATAACATTTTAATTAATTTAATTTGCAACCAATAGAAAACTGACACGTAATAAATAATTTTTTTAATTATGGTTTAAAAAAGGACCATTAGTTATAAGGGTATATTTGAGCCATAAAGGTAGATGGAAGGGTATTTTTGAGCCATAAAGGTGGGTAGAAGGGTAGTTTTGGCCCAATAGGTTAACGGAGGGTATTTTTGAACCAATTTCAATACTTAAGGGGTATTTCTGACCCTTTTCCGCAAAAAATAAAAGTGACTTTGATGGGATATCTTCAATAGTTCAATGACAATATGAGGAATTAATTCAAGTTTCCGTTTAGAAATACGTGGTAAAATAATAAAGGTTCATTTATTTTTAATTAGCTACTTTGAATTTGAGGATCCAAACATGAAATTCCTTTCTAGAGTTGATAGTTTACGATGTGAATTCGAATTAGCAATGTGAATCTTAAATTAATTGAATGGATCACGAGAGTCATACTGTCATAGATAGAAAACTTACAAAATTATCTACTTATCGCAACTGAAGTCATTAATTATTGGAGATCGTCTCCTTAAATCTGTTAGAACAATCATTTATATTACAATCTAAACCCTAGGTCCGTGCGGAACAAGAACATATATAGAATGAAAGTTTTATATCACATATATATTTCAATCATACTATAATATATATTTTATGAGCTTTTAGAACATCCTTATGGGTGAAACTCTCAATTTCAATGGATCCAAAAAAAAAGCATCATAGATAAACAAACAAATTTGATCTTAACTAACAAGTAAACACTCTAATTTTAAGAGTGCACATTTAGATACCTCAATTTATCTTCGTTGTGTCATTTAACTACTCTAACTTATTAAATGATCATATAAACAAACATCTTCAAAATATACGTGTTACATCAGCTACCAAATTGGAGTATCTAAAATATTTATCAGCCGAGTTCAAAATTAAATGTATGCTTATATATTATATTATGCCTTGAAAAGACATACTAAAAGTTGGCGGAGAAATATCATAATGATGACACGGGGGAAAAGAAACAGATAATTTGTTGTTGCCTAATTTGTATAGCTCAAACTGGTATCTCCTTCTATTATTGTTGAAAAAGACAATTCCTAACTCTCAATTTTAACTAACCATATACAAAAATTTCCATGACAAGTTCACATGGGATTTATCCACTAGGTCACACCAAAATTGGATGTATTACTTTTTTAAAATTCTCCGCATTTTCTGCATGCTGATTGATTACTCATTCTAATGTCACGTAGGTGCTATGTAGAAAATTTAAGTAAGGATATGAGATTTAAGGGATGAGATAAATATGATCTGAAAATTGGTTGACAAAAACAAATATGTTAGAAAAGTATAATGACTATAAAAAACTAAATATTTATTTTGAGAGTATAGAAACAAATTCGATACTTTTAATATTCTAATGTGCCTTGCAAAGTTATATTTGATACAAGTACTGTGATCCAATATGAGTTCTGGTGGATGATTTGGTATAAAAATAACCAAAAATGAAACATCGAAAACTCATATGAATATTAAGCATTAAGGAGTTAGTGTGTTTAAGTGATCAATTGTTGGACTTTTTTCATAGTTTAAAATAAGTGAATTTTTTAAAGTTTAAGAGAATTGTTGGAATTTTTTCCCTTATTTATCATTCTTTTTAATAAGGTTCTTAACTATTTTACATTTTATAGGAAGACAAATTGGGAATAAACAAAAGGGTAATCATGAAAAGTAGCCTTTATTTTATTTCATAAAATTTTCCCCCAAGAAATATATCATACTCCAAATATTCACTTAATATGAACTAGAGGAACTATTCATCTATCAATTAAGCTATTAAAATTCTCGCGGAACCAAAAACTCATCTGCCTAATTGAATAATGAAACAAAAGCATTTGTCTAATAAAATAAGTACGAATAAACTTCATTGTGAAGTGGGGGTCCGCCAAATAATCTACTGTCACAATCAGTGGCCTCACGTGACTTGCCTTAATTATGGAGACAAAAATTTCTCCCACAGTTGTTATATTTCTTCCATTATATATTATTCTTTTATTAAAGAAAAAATTAAAAATTCTTCCATTATTTTAAACAAACGTGCATCACTTCAGCATTAAAAAAGTAATTCCTCCTTTTCAAATTATTATCGTGATTTTATTATACATTTCTTAAGAAATATTTTCTTCCATCTCAAAGTAAGTATTGTTTTAATAATCAAAAACAATAATATAATAATTAAGACAAGAAAATAATTATTTTCAAATATATTATTATATTAAAGAACTATTCTATTTCTTTTTAAAAAAAACTATTTCTTTTTAATAGTGATCAATCAAGAAGCACATAATAAAAAAAGACAATTTAATAAATATAAGTATTTCGTACATATTTATCTTTTTTAATGGGCATGAAATGAGTTATAGCAATATTTGTTTTGAGACACAGGAAGTATTAATAGCATGAATTTTAATTATTTATCCTTCATTGAAATTTGAATAATTATAATTTATAACATCACTCATAATTAAAATGCTTATAGTGTTCTGTATTAATGATAAAATGAAAATAAATACATAATTATCTTGAACTTTTAAAATGATAAATACTTTGGAGCTAACTATTTAATTTTAAGAAATTACACTAGATAATTCAAGATGGAGAGAGTATTCCCTTTGTTTTATTTTACTTGTTATTAAATTAAAAGTAGATGCTTCATTTTACTTATTCATTTTAATAAAGTAAGAGAGTTTTTTTTATACTAACCATAATATTTAATAACTACATAAAATAGTAATAGTCAAATTAAAATTTCAAAAAAACATAATCAATAACATATATTTTTAATTAAATTTTTGAGGACTGTGTCAGATCAATAGATGTCAAATAATGTGAAACAGAGGTAGTATTATTTACGTGAGACGTATCCAACTTTCCCAAGGAATCTAATGATTCTTCGGGTGTGTTTGGTATGAAGAAAAATACTTCTCATGAAAAATATTTTTTACAACATGCTTTTTTAGAAAATAAATTGATTTCTTATTTATTTTTTAGTATTTGGTAAGTAGTAAAAAAATATTATCTCAAAAATATTTATATTTAATTTAACAAAAAATTATAGAGGTGGAAGAGGGTGGGTGTGGGGCCTCAGGGTGGCTGGGGTGGGTGGTCAAGCACTAGGTGTTGGGTGAATGGGAGGATAAAATATTACTCTCTCCGTCCAATAATACTTGTCGATTATGATTTGTCACACATATTAAGAAATAATAAATAATAGGGATAATTTTATTATATCATCCTTTGAATATAATAAATTTAATGACTTTGAGTGATAAATAATATTTAATAAAAAGGATAAATTGGGTAGAAAAGGATAATTATCCATTGATTTTTCAAACTGAACAAGTATTATTGGACATTTATTTTTGAATAGTGGATAAGTATTGTTACATGAAATGCTATTTATAAAACTTATTTGCCCTACGTCTATGAAGAAAGACATATTTCTCATTTTTAAGAAACTTATTTTTCGTGCAAAAAATAATTTTTAAAAATTTACTCAAACTCAACCATGGAAAATAAGAAAATTATACCAAACACACCCTTCGTTAGTATTTCAATTTCCAAGGAAATTTGGTAGTACACTATTTTTAACAAAATATCTCATGGATTTCATTTGCCTCCACTGCGAAAAAGAATATTCTCGAAAAGTTCAGTTTGTTTTCTTATTCATTTTCATTTCCTCGTAATATCACATGGATTTCATTTACTCCTTATCTGAGAATTTTCTAGCCAACTTCATGCCTATTATTTTAACGAATTTATTATAAATTATACTTTCCATTTAAAATTATTATGTTTTCTTGTTGAAACTAAATTTGACTAATTTTTAAATTTAAATTACATTCGATCATTCAATATTTTATAATTTAAACAGCGTAGGAGAGTACTTTTTAAAAGACAACTCATATTCAAGAAAGAGTATATACATGGGCCAACTAATTAAATATTTAAATCCAACAGCCTCCTGTTATTTTTAATTATTTTCTGGCAAGAAATGTACTTTTTTACCAAACTATTAGTAATAGAAAATATTGTACGATAGGATTGGCATCTTTTTTAATGAAATATAGTAAGACTATATATTATAACATCTCGTTTTACTCGTTTTCAATTAGGAGTATTGGAATTTTCTTTCTCAACTTAGTGGTTGGGAGATGAAAATCCTGATTATTTAGTAGGCAACAATTATAACTTTTCCAATCCAAGATTATTACTTAGATATTACCCCCATTATTTTTTTTTAATGTTATCCAATCTTTTTACTTATACACAATAAATTAACATCAACTTGTATTTACTGAATAGATTAGAGTATGGTTACTATGGTCAAATAAGTTGTATAACACACCAGAAATCTAGACCCCATTTGGACCATATTTGGCTGAAGTAGAAAAAAAGAATTAAATTTGAAGTTGAAGTTAAAAAGGAATATTTAGAAATTAATTGTGTCTGAAAATTGAATTTTAATTGAAAAAAATATTGAAATATATATATTTGACTGTTTATGGAATAATATTGCCATTAAATATGAAGATATTATACAAATTTAACATAATAAATAACTCATAAGTAATTAAGTGATGAAATAATTAATAATTCTAGTAAACTTATGAATATTCACAGATAAATGAATAAAAGTAAATAGTTTAATTAATTGAAGATTTAATATGCTTAATCAAATAAAATAAAGAGTAAAATAAAAATTTATACCAAAAATACTATTAACTCTATTATAATATTAACAAATAATGAACCAAATGGTCTACTTAATGCTCACATGTAGAGACCATTTTAGCCGTTCAATAGAATATGAACCAGCTAACTACTAATCAATTTTCTTGTAAGAGATTTGGCTTTTTAACTAATTATTAAATAAAACTAATATAGGTTATATGTTTGGCATAATAATGAGATGTAGTGCTTACTACTATTAGTTGCATCATAACTAATTATAACTCTTTCTAATTATTACTCATGCCATCGTAAATTATCTATCGTGTTTCTTATTTATACATTTTTATGAAAAAATATTAATTAATCTCTCTTTTTCTATATTTACTATATTATGATCTTGTTTGACCATAGATTTTGAAATTGAAATATAAAACTTGAAAATTTGGGTTTCTTAAGTCTTAACTTTTTTAAACTTGAAGTTGTGTTTGAACATATATTTTACTTGAATTTCTTTTTTAACGTTTAATGAGTGGAAGTCCTGAAAATTGAATAAAATGGTGGGAACTTGAAAATATTTGAAAATTAAATTTACAAAATCTGGTCAAATTTTATGGTCAATTAGATATTTGAAGATAAATTTACAAAATCTGATTCAAAATCTATGATCAAATGCTAGCTATGTATCTCATTCCATAATTGAAACGTTTGTATGCTTCAAAAACAATTACTATTAAGGGTAAAAAAGAAATTAAAAAATATTTTTATTTTGAACTTCTAAAATCACAAAGAGTTTGAGACAATTATTTTTAAAACCGACAAATAATTTGAGATATGGGAAGTATTACTGAATGGAAGACTAGTCTCCTGATTTATGTCATTTGGAGGGAGAGTGACATTTTTTGTATATTTTTACTACTTATTGGGTTATGAGTAACATTTTTTGTATATTTTTAAAACAAATACTCATAAGATTTTCACAAAAATTATTAAGCTTCAGTAAATTCATAACCGCTACTGTGGCTCTTCTTCTGATAGAGTGAGCCCAAATTAATTAAAAAATTTAAAATGAGTACCGAAAGTCGAACAAGACATGTGTATTACTTTTATTATATATATGTGGGTTATGAATAAGATTTTGCATATTTTTCATAACCCCCGTTGTGACTGTGTCCCTGACAACGTGAGTCTAAACTAATTGAAAATTTTAAAATGAGCACTGAGAATCGAACGAATTTTGTATAATAATTTTATAGCCTATTGAGTTATGAATAAGATTTTTTGTACATTTTAAGAATAAATATAAGATTCGCACAAAAAGTTATTGAATTTCGGTAAATTCATAACCACCACGATGAGCCTACTTTCAACAACGCGAGCTCAAATTAATTGAAAATAAATAAAAGTATTTTGATTTTTTCATAACCATCTTTGCGACTCCGTCCCTGACAGCGCAAGACCAAACTAATTGAAAATTTCAAAATGAGTACTAAGAATCAAATGAGTTCTGTAATAATTTTATTACTTATTGAGCTATGAATAAGATTTTTCTTACATTTTAAGAACAAATATAAGATACGTGCCAAAAATTATTAAATTTCGTTAAATTCATGAGCGCCACTGGGACTTTGCACCTGACAACGCCAGTTCAAATTCATTAAAAGTAAATATAAGTTTCGCGCCAAAATTATTGAATTTCGGTTATTACATAACCATTATTGTGACTCCGTATCTGACAGCGCAAGTTCAAACTAATTGAAAATTTCAAAATGAGTACCAAAAATCGAACGAGTTATGTGTAATAATTTATTACTTATTAGGTCGCGATAATTTTTTTTCCTACAAATCCAAAATAATTAAAAAATTCGAGTAAAAAATTATTAATTTTCGTTAAATTCATAACCGTCACTATGACTCCGCCCCTGACAACGCGAGTCCAAACTTATTAAAACTCTAAATAATATAAGATTCACGCCAAAATTATTGAATTTTGGTTATTTTTATAACCACCCCTATGACGCCGTCCCTGACATTGAGAGTCCAAACTAATTGAAAATTTCAAAATGAGTACCAAAAATCGAACGAGTTATGTATAATAATTTTACTACTTATTAGGTCACGAATAAATTTTTTTCTACATTTCCAAAATAAATAGAAGATTTGCGGCAAAAATTATTAAATTTTCGTTAAATTCATAATCGTCTTTGTCACTCCGCCCCTGACAACGCAAACCCAAACTAATTAAACATCTCAATAAATATGAGATTCACACCAAAAATTATTAAATTTCCGTTAAATTCATAATCGTTACTGCAACTCCGCCCCTGACAACGCAAGCCCAAACTAATTCAAAATCCCAATATGAATACCGAACACCGATCAAAAAACATAAAAATATGCTACATCAACTTTCTGAAACAACACAAGAAAGAAGTTACATGAAGTATATAAAGTACAATATATATTTACTCTTTTTGACAAAATGAAGGTATTGCATGTTAACTCCCTCCAAATATATATTTTTTCAGGGAGAAAACTGGAAGTAACAAAGCAGTGTCCTTAATTATTTCCCACATTTGCTTAGTAAGCAACAAATGTAATCCGACAAATTCGCGATTGAATTAAAGCCATTGGATACAAATATTTTTTGTATATATATATATATATATATAAAATAAGCTTTTTGTAAATGTGGAAACTGATAGTGTGAACTGTAACCCCTTTCATTTCACTTTGCAAAAACAAACAAAACTTTCACTCTTTCAATGGCGGCCGAAAATGAACGAGGTTTAAGGAAAAGAAAACGAAAAGCAGATAGAGGAAGACATCGGAAATTGGATGTTGATCAAAAAGTTGAGGTAAAAAAATGCTCTGTTTTTTCAGATTTTTTTCTTGGTTTTTATTTTTTTACTTGATCTATACATGTGTATGTGGAGTGAAACATCTGAATTTTTTATTTTTTTTCAGTTTTGATATGATTTTTTTAATTTTTTTGAAATTTAATTTATATTTAGATTAATCAGTAAAAAGAATGCTTCTGTATTATGAGTTGTGATCAGCATTTTTTATGAGTAGAATTTTTTGAAAAAGATGTTTGATTTTGAATTGTTATAAATGTTATGTGTATAAAATGTGGGTGGATGGAATTTTTGGTTTTTGGTTTTTGGGTTTTTGATAACATGATTAATTGAATTATTGATTTTTAGGTTTCATTGGTTATAACGTTTTATAAAAATTTAAGTTGATTTTGATCTACTTCGTCTTAGTTAGTGGTATAGACTACGTACAATTTACCTTCCTCAAACCCCCCACTGGGTATGTTGTTGTACATGTGTGTAAAGAGTGAAACATCTGAATTTTTGTTTGTTTTCAGTTGTGCTATGATTTTTAATTTTTTGGCTTTTAATTTATATATATAGATTAATCAGTAAAAAGAATGCTTATGAGTTATGAGTTCTGATCAGGATTTTTTTTAATTAGAATTTTGTGAAAAAGAAGTTGAATTGTTAGAAATGTTATGTGTATAAAATGTGGGTGGATGGGATTTTTGGTTTTGTTGATTAATTCTGGGTTTTTGGGTTTTGGGTTTTGATGACATGATTGATTGAATTATTGATTTTTAGGTTTCATTGGTTATAATGTTTTATAAAAATTGAATCTTTAAGTTGATTTTGATAAACCCACATAGTTTTATCTTTGTTTTTTTTATGTACATTTGTATAAAATGTGTAGCAGCTTGTTGGAAATGTTTTTTTATTTTTTATTTTTTATTTTTTATAATGTAGATGAAGTGAAGGACCTGGAATTATTAGGTAGAACAAGTAATGTGGGTGTAGTCAAGGAGTTTAATTTTTTGGGGTTCATTGTGGATACAAAGTTCAATTGCCTCTTTTTCACTGTTTGTTCGGTCGAGGGTATTTCGGAACCTGCCTCTCTACCTTCTAAGAGGTAGGGGTAAGGTTCTTGCGTACACTCTACCCTCCCGGAGCCCACTTGTCGGATTTCACTGGGTTTGTTGTTGTTGTTGATTATGCATACAAAGTTCAATTTCAGCATCAATGAGGAAAAAATCAGGGAGTTCTATGGATTGGATTAATGTTTCCTTTCCAATTGTTAGGTCAATGCCATAATTTGTTTTTGGGTTTTTTGAAGGCTATAAAGTGTATGTTATAGGTCAAGATTGTTTTTCCCCCTTACCCTTTTCCCCTCTTTAATTAGTGCATTGTGATTTATGCAGGTGAGGAGTATAGAAGATGGATTCTTGGGTTCGTGGCACTCGGGTGTTGTGATTGGGTGTGATTATTTGATTCGTCATGTTGAATATGATCACATTCTATCAGATAAAGGTTCTGGCAACTTGGTAGAACTTATAAATGTTTCTCCTATAGTTGATGGGGTAATTCCTGCTGCTGATGAAAAGCTAGTTCATAATCTTGGTTTTATTAGGCCTTCGCCACCTCGACGTAAATTTGGCAGATGGCCTTTACCTTATGGACAGTGTGTGGATTTCTTTTATCAAGATGCCTGGTGGGAAGGTGTGATATTTGACCATGAAGAAGGTGAAGAGGAACGAAAAATTTTCTTTCCGGAAATGGGTGATGAAATGAAGGCTCAAGTGAGCAAGCTGCGTATCTCACAAGATTGGGATGAGGTTACAGAAGAGTGGGAGCCTCGTGGTTCCTGGATTTTCCTTGAAGTGGTTGAGGAGATTGAGAAGGTAAACCCGCTCTTAATCTCAGTTAAACAAATTTGGTATGACGTACAACTGAAGGATGATTTTAATGAAAATCTCAAGCAGTGGACGTCTTCTTCGACAGATATTTGGAGGAAATTGGTGAAGGAAGTTGTATATGAGAATTCCAAGTTAACTATCAAGCAATTTTTTTCTGAATTGAACTGCTCAGAGGTCTTTGTAGAGGGAGGCCAATTGCTCGGATTCTCAGAACTTGCCTTTGAAGCTGAATTGGACCTTCAAACGTATTTTGATAACCCGATTGCACCCTTCACTGAAGCCGCTTGTAAGTTAGATAGTGCGGCCACACTGCCTATGGATCAGGATGCTTCCAATCTTCAACTGCCTATGGATAAGGATATTTCCCATCTTCAACCTGTTGAAAAACAATTTGTTTCAGAGGATTTTGCATCTGCCATGGAGGATGTGCAATTATGTGGTAATGATGATTGTGAGTCAATTCCTCCAAGCCAAAAAGAAGATTCATCTGTATCACCACATGATTTATCTGTTTTACCTCCGCCAAGTGATGGCACTAGTATTTTGTCCAGTACCAACTGTGAACCACCGCCCATTGCGACCAACAGTGAACCTCCACTCATCGCGAATTCTAAGCTTCTCAGGGGGAGACCTCCTACAGAAAAGAAGAAAACCAAGGGGCAGACTGTGGTCGGTGAACCTGACTCTTGCCCAGAAGCAACGTCGACAAAGAAATTTAAGAAACCGCCTACTGATGACATTGCTGGTATTATGGATCAGGATGTTTCTGCTCTTCAACCTGTTGAAAAGCAGTTTGTTTCAAAGGATTTTGCACCTGCCACAGAGGATGTTCAATTGTGTGGTAATGATGATTGTGAGTCAATTCCTCCAAGCCAAAAAGAAGATTCATCTGTATCGCCACATGATTTATCTGTTTTACCTCCGCCTAGTGATGGCACTGGTATTTTGTCCAGTACCAACAGTGAATCACCGTCCATTGCGACTTCTAAGCCTCGCAGGGGAAGACCTCCTACAAAGAAGAAGAAAATCAAGGGGCAGACCGTGGTCGGTGAACCCGACTCTTGCCCAGAAGCAGGAGGTCTTCAACTGCCTATGGATCAGGTTGTTTCCCATCATCAACCTGTTGAAAAGCAATTTTTTTCAGATGATTTTGCACCTGCCACGGATGATGTTCAATTGTGTGGTAATGATGATTGTGAGTCAATTCCTCCCAGTCAAAAAGAAGATTCATCTGTATCACCACATGATTTATCTGTTTTACCTCCGCCTATTGATGGCACTGGTATTTTGTCCAGTACGAACAGTGAATCACAATCTATCCCGAATTCTAAGCCTCGCAGGGGGAGACCTCCTACAAAGAAGAAGAAAATCAAGGGGCAGACCGTGGTCGGTGAACCTGACTCTTGCCCAGAAGCAACGCCGACAAAGACAATTAAGAAGCCACCTAGAGATGACACTGCTGGTATTTTGTCTAGTTCCAAGAGTGAACTACCGACCCTCACAAATTCTAAGCCTTGCAGAGGAAGACCTCCTACAAAGAAGAAGAAATCCGAGGGGCAGACCCTGGTCGGTGAACCTGACTCTTGCCCAGAAGCAACCTCAATAAAAGAAAGTGATGACATTGTTGTTATTTTGTCCAGTAAAAAGAGTGAGCCACCGACTTCCACGAATTCTAGGCGTCGCAGGGGAAGACTTCCTACAAAGAAGAAGAAATTCAATTGGCAAACACGGGCTGGTGAACCTGACCCTTGCCTAGCTAAGTGTATGCCATCTTTTTCCTCGAAAACAGAATTTAAGAAACATCTCTTAGTTTCGGGCTGGAAATTTGAAACGAAATGGGAGTGTGATAAAATTAAGAAACTTTACATTGCTCCTAATGGAAATGTATGTGAGTCAATTAGTCAAGCTTGCCGGGTGTTGGAAGAATCAAAAACTCGTGCACTGGTACCCCCAGTTGAACAAAGTAGTTTAAATGGTGACACTGATAACTCCATCCAGTCTCCTTGCATGGAAACACCACAACCATGCTATCCTTCTGAAGAAATAATTATTGAGCCTGAAATCTGCCGTCAAGCTGTAATTGACTATTGTTCACCGAAATCTCAAGATGTTTCTGCCTATCAGAAGTCCTATAGACATGGGGTGAAGATAAGGGCTACATCCCTAAAAGCTAAGAAACACCTAGCTGCAACTGGATGGAAATTCTATTCTGTTGGGAAAAAAGACAAGAAACTTTGTTACCGTTCTCCAGAAGGACAAAGTTTTCTCTCTTTTCGAAAAGCTTGTAAATGGTGCGTAAAAATGTGGGAAGCTGAAAGCCATTTACCAGAACAAGTGTCTTCTCCATCAACTGCTACGCAAAACTCATGTGAGAGGTTATCAATGGAAGCGCCTCTTACTTCTTTGTTAACAGAACCAAGAAAGAAGAGAAAATCCAGGCCATCACTCAGAAAAGGAGATGGTAATATGCGATCAGGTAAAAGAGCTCGATCGGTGGCT
Organism: Capsicum rhomboideum; assembly: GCA_031232105.1. Classification (NCBI taxonomy): domain Eukaryota; kingdom Viridiplantae; phylum Streptophyta; class Magnoliopsida; order Solanales; family Solanaceae; genus Capsicum; species Capsicum rhomboideum. The sequence goes on along the minus strand of CP124713.1, from coordinate 2,846,438 downwards.
CCTTCTTCCTCTAATCAAACACCTCGAACAGTTTTATCTTGGTTGATAGACAATAATGTGGTCCTGCCACGTGCTAAGGTAGAATATTGCAGAAAGAAGTATGGTAATCCAATAGCAGAAGGGCGGATAACTCGTGAAGGAATCAAATGCTATTGCTGCCAAAAAATTTATGGTCTTCGTAACTTTGAAGCTCATACTGGGAACAGTTGTAATAGACCTTCAGCAAATATATATTTGGAGGACGGAAGGTCTCTTCTTGAGTGTCAAATGCAGATGAAACACGAACTGAGTGTAGAAAACAAAGAGGATAGTCGTTTTACCACAAATGACTATATATGTTCTGTGTGTCATTATGGCGGTGACTTAATACTCTGTGATGGATGCCCTTCTTCATTTCACCCTGATTGCCTTGGGATTAAGGTATCTCTTTCGTACTGTTATATTGTCTTTCTTTTTCTTAATCTTCAATCGAAAAGCTAATTGCTTTATTTTGCATCCAATTGCTTAGCAGAAGGTTCCAGATGGTGAATGGTTTTGCCCATCGTGCTGTTGTAAAGGGTGTGGCGAGGGTAGATTTGATACAAACAGAGACCACTTTACAGATAACTCTGTTCTCATTTGTTATCAGTGTGACCATAAGTGTGAGCAGCTGTTTGATCTTTCTCATATGTTTTAACAATATTTTGTAACTTTTTCAGTCTAATCCCGTGACAATTTTGTGCTCAGGTATATAGAATTGTGTGTTATGTGTATGTACTTCTTTACTGATTAAGATTTGATTCGATTCAGATCATGCTCGGTGCTTGAGAAGCAAGGGTCCTGAAGAGCTGGATAATTTTCCTGAAGGAAATTGGTTTTGTAACACGAGATGTGAGCTGGTAATTGAAGCATGCTTTCCTTACAGGTCATTTTTAAGTTGTTGAGAAGTTCATAGAATGCACTACTAGGAAACTGTGCAATGAAATGAATGCTATCTCTGATTGATCTTACTTTTGCAACCTAGGAAAATATGTAATGCCTGAGAAGCAGAGTGCTAACATGCTTAACTAGTGCCATTTCCATTTTCAGTGGATTTTAACTCTCGAGAGATATTTTATCAGATACATTTTCTTAAAAAAAATTGCAGATATTTTTGGGTATGCATCATCTTTTAGAAAAATCGGTTATAGTGGGTGATGATAACCTCACTTGGACACTGTTGAAATATACAAAAGCTGATGATTCTGAGTCCAATGCGGAGATATATAGCCGACTTAGAGTCGCTTTGACCGTGATGCACGAATGTTTTGAACCAGTCGAAGAACTTCTCACTGGGAGAGACATCACAGAAGATGTCATCTTCAGTAGATGGTAAGATTCAGATTTTCAAGAGGAGTCAGTCTAGTCTTCTGATGTTATCTATTCAGCGCCATCTTAGTGCTCTACTTTTAATTTTAATCATTTACCTATAAAAACGGTCCAAGTATATGGGTTCAACTTTATAATTACCTCTTATTAAAAAATGAAACGGGCATTAACTATTTCAACTAACGACAAACACAATCTGAAATTGCAGGTCTGAGTTAAACAGGTTAAATTTTAAGGGCTTTTACAGTTTGCTACTGGAAAGAAATGATGAGCTCATTACAGTAGCGGTTGTAAGGTATGTACCCGCGTGTTATATTTTCTCAGGACTAATTACCACTAGTTCTATTCTCTTCCTTGTAAACCTCTCGATAATTCTAAGAGTAGTAAACAAAATTTATAATGATATATACATACTTTTACTGTCATTTCAAAGGGTTTATGGAGAAAAGGTGGCAGAGCTCCCTCTTGTTGCAACACAATTTCAGTACCGTCGACGTGGAATGTGTCGCATTTTAATGAAGGAGCTTGAAAAGGTATGCATCTCTTCTTCAGTTCTCCTTTTGCGGGATGGTGGTAAACCAAAGGAATAGGTTTAAAGGAGGCCCGAGTATATTCTTTCTGATGCAGGGGCGTTACTTTCCACATCCATGGCAGCAGATTCAATATTTTTAGGCTATGTATTCCCAATGAGAGGTTGCTGACCTACATTTTGTAGGAAAAGATTTTCTGGTATTTGGAAATGTTTGTTATCTCATGGTAGTAACAATCTCAAGGTATCAGATTCGACTTAGTGAATTAGTGATCTCGTGCAGGCAGATGATAGTTTTGAGTGTTTAATCATATAATCCAAATATAATTAGTAACTGTTTCTGCTTTTGTTTCAATGAGCGTCTTTTTTTTTTTTCTGCGCAGAAACTCGTGGAATTAGGAGTTGAGAGGCTAGTTTTGCCAGCTGTCCCTGATGTCCTAAAGACATGGACCACTAAATTTGGTTTCTCAGTGGTGGAACAATCAGAGAGAGCAAACTTCTTCGATTACACTTTCCTTGATTTCCAGGGTACTATACTGTGCCAGAAGATCCTTCAAAAGACCCCTGCAGCAGCCGAGCAAACACATTTCGACAATACAAACAGCAATGACAACATTGAATCTGATGACAATGTTGCTGTTTCCGAGGTGTTGCAAGCAACGCAAGTTGAGGGTTGTGCAACTGTGGACCAAGGACCTGTGGGGTATGTTTCCTCTCTTTAGTTACTCATTGAAAGGGTTGAAGAAGAGACTAATCTGAGCGCTATAATGTTCAAATCCATGAGGACTAGAAATTAGTGTAACAAGAAACGTGACATGTAGTTTCTTTTAAACTAATGGTATGGAACAGCAGTCTAAATCACTCATATGGAAATTAATGATATGAACAATTGGTCCTTTAAAAATTCTACTCTGATACCAAATGTTGGAAAATAGGGGAGGATAAACACTTTCAATCACTCAAATTCTTTCTTGAAGACTAGGAGAAGAAATGATCTCTTCTTTACTTCACTCTATTTGCTTAAATAAAATAAATAAATTACATACGTATTTATAGGTTTAGCATGTACCTAGTCTATTACATGCACTTAATTTAATTCCGGATATTCTTGTATCTTCCTAGTTCATGAACAACTTACATCTTCTCTCTAGTTCATGAACAAACTAAAACAATAAACGTATCATAACTAATTTTCTATACATGTATCAAAGACAACTCATATATCAAAAAAGCTTTTTCTGTTTCCACCACAAGGTTCATTCCTATACATGATCAGAAAATGACATTTCACAGTTATAGATTTCTTAGTTATTGGATCCTTTTCATAATTAACATCATTTGTTATTTTTTAGCAGGTGAAAACAACAAAGCTCGATCATCTAGCAGCCTACCTTGCCAGTGATCATCGCAAGGATAGTGGCCTGATCAAATGATACAACCTAAGAAGGAAGGATATATGTGTAAAAATTAAGCTGATTTCAGAAGGGGGCGATACTCAACAGTGAGCTGGCGATTTCTTAAGATAAAAAGATGAACCAGTGCTGAGGAACAGTATCTTTTACAGGGTTTTTATTTAAGAAAACTGATAAATTTTGTTCAGGTTTAAAGTTTAGCTAGTTTCCTCATAAAAAAGTAGGAGTGAATTTATCAAGACTGGTATATATGTAAAATTGATTAGTTCAAATTGGCCTCAGCGGATTTTGTATCGTTTTATTGCTGATAGTATTATGCATAAAGCCAGATTTCATGCCTACAATATTGCTGAGATGCAATCAATACAACATATGTTCAAAATATCTTTGATTAATCTAGAGTAGAAAGTGTATTGTCTGGTTCACGAACCTGGTCGATCAGGAGAAGCAATTTGGAGGGCCTGCACTCCCCTCCATTCTTTGTTTTGGAGATGCATGAAAGCAAATTGCAGGCTCTGTTCTTCCTCATTCTAAATCCTGACTCTGGATTCTCCCGCCCTGTTGTTGCATGGAAGCATCCTCTGTTCTTCCTCATCCTAAATCATCATCTCTGAATTATGGATTCTCCCTCCGTTCTTCCTTCTATGAGATGCATGGAAGCAATTTGCTTGGTGTACACCCCGCTGCATTCTTCCTCATTCTTAATCATGTGACTCTAGATTTTGGACTCTCCCGTCCGTTCTTCCTTTTGTGAAATGCATGGAAGCAATTTTCTTGGCCTACGCTCCCCTTCATTCTTCCTCATTCTCAATCATGTGACTGGATTCTCCTCTCCCTTCTTCCTTTCCTTTTGTGAGATGCATGGAAACATTTTGCTTGGCGCACGCTCTCCTTCGTTCTTCCTCATTTATAAATTATTCGACTCTGAATTCTGGATTCTCCTCTGGGATAAATGTTAGTGCCTTAGCAACACAAAGAGGTAGCTGATACTTGATAGATAGAGATAAGGGTCCCTGAGGGTCCTGAGTCTACTTGGACAAAGGTGCTTTCTAAGCCATATAGATTTTTTGGGTGATCCGATTTTGAAATATTCTCAAGTTCCCAAAAACTGGTGCGTGGTATAGATCAGTTTTTGGGTCTTTGGAACTTCAAAATCATAACTTCGAAAAACTCAAATTTTCACGTTTCATATTTCAACTTCACAATCTATGACCAAACGAGAGCTTATTTTATTGGTTCAAGCTTTAAAACATACAGAAGGTCAGAGATCTGTCTTACCCGTATATTCAAGTGACAGTCTGCCGGACCCGGACTGTCCCGTTGCTTCTCAGTTATCCACTGGCAACATTACCCTCTTCTGGATTTTGCCGTAAAACCAATAAACGTGAAATCTAATTGTTTCAACTCATTAGCCAACTTATAATAAACAGGAACGGCAAACGTCTCTGTCAAGAATGGCAAACACCAATAGAAAAAAATTGAGTTTGCAAAACTCGAGCTTTTGACTATTTGTATTTTCAAGAAAAAGTTACTCTACCAACTTGTTTTTCGTAAAAACTACAGTACCAATAAATACATATTTTTGGTAAACGTGCAAAATCAAGTTTCCAGCTAATATGATGAATCTTTCCAACTATGTTTGCAATTTTAAGTGGATTGAAATAGGGCCTGTTTGGACATAAAAAATAAATTCTTCGTTTTTGTTTAAAAAAAAAATAAAAAATAAAATAGTAGCTGGAAAATTGAAGATGAGTGTCAAGTTCTAAAAGTGGTTAACAAGTGAATTTCTTTTTCCACTCACGAAGCTTTTACTTCTTTTTTTTATAGTTAAATATATGTCCAAACATAATTTTAACATCTGAATGCCCTTTTTCAATTTTTTTTCCTTCAAAATATCACATTTTGGTATGTTTGTTGCTTACTAGTAGGTGTCTTATGACATGCAATTTACATAGTCATGGTAGTCTCGCAACCAACGTATAATTAGCTAATATGATGAATCCTCTAACTATACTTCTTTTGTTCACTTTCTTTTAATTCGTCCTGCCATTTAAATTCAAAGGTATGTCTTTTACTACTTTTGATTTTCCACATGATGTTTCCCACTAAGATTTTGTCCATTCTAGGACTCGAACTCAAAAGCTCTAGTTAAAGATGAAAGAATCTCAATTATCATACTACAACTCGTATTGGTAAAATTAGGGATGTCTTGCTTGAAATACTAAGATAATTTATGTTACCTCTTTAACTCAAATAAGCTGAAAGATTCGAGATGGAGATATAGAATGTCAAAATAGGTATGATGTTCTGTGTTTGTTCCAGAAGTAAAGCAAAGAACATTTAACCATTCACGAGTTTCCTTTTTGGTCTTTCATTTTCTTTATTGGAATAGGAAGTTTGATTTATACTACTTGGTTTTGTTTGATTGTAGCAAGAAACGTGAATTCTTTTACTTCTAACGAAATTTGAAATATGCATCAAAAGTTGCAGGGCCCCATGCCATGCCCAACTTGCACACAAGGTATGACCTCCTCACATTACCCGTCCCCACTCCCCACCCCTTTGCTTTCTTTCATATATTTAAGGTGGATTTCGTTGCGGCGGAAAATATTTTTCACAAAAAATGTTTGTCATGAAAAATAAGTAATTTTTTAGTATTTGATAGATATATGAAAAAGTATTATTTCATGAGCATTTTTATATAACTTAGATAAATATTATGCAATTGAAAGTACGTAGTTGACACAGTTGCACGGATAGGGTGAGAGTGGAAGCATGAAGAGGCGGGGGTGGTGAGTGTGGGGGTGTTGAATATAGAGGCAGAATTAAGTGTTGAGTGTGAAGAGGAAATAATCAGAGTAAAATGTCACTTATGGAATCTGTATTTCTTATATTTGTTTGATCAATTAAACATAAAAAAAATTAAAAACATTTTTCTTCGTACTAAACACACCCTTAGTGTAAATCTTTTTTTCTTTTTCGTAAATTCATATATTAAGTTCATGAACACTACCACAAAGTGTTAGTGATGACTTAAATTTTTAGAATATGGCTTCCGTCATTGCAAAATGAAGTTGGACTAGTGTTACAACAAAGGACTATTAATGCGGGGGGGAGGGGCGGGGGGGGGGGGGAGTTCCTAATATGATAACACCATTTTGGTTGCAATCAGCTACATGATTTATATGAATTCGTATTTAGTTAATTCATCATAATTAAAGATTTTTTCTTCGCATGGTCCACGCACCTTCTCCTAGAGACCAAGTTAGTTTGGTCCAATGTGCAAACAATTTTTGTTTTATGTCAATAAAGAATTATTACTTCATTCATCTCAATTTTTGTGACACCATTTGATTCGATATAAATTTTAAAAAGAAAAAATGATTTTTAAAAATTATGATAAAAAATAAGCTTTATATATTTATTTGATTCATTCATTAAGGATAAAAAAATTAAAACTAAATTATTTTAAATTATAAAAATATGATATTCTTTTTAAGACAAATCAAAAATTAAATTATAATAAGTAAATTGAGACGCGTAAAATAATAGTAATTGAAAATTAAAAACAAGTACATTGTTTATATCTTGAGAAGTTAGATCCCATCAGACCATGCTAGCTAGATGACAAAGGTTTGTAACAAATACTCAACTTTTTTTATTGATTAGTTTTTGTCGTTAAATTAAGCATCTAAAGTTGTGTAGCGACTTTCCCGCCAAAACCCAGGGAACCGCTGAAGGTTCATCTTCAGCTCAAATTTTGTAAGCATTATAAAATAAAAAACTTAAAATGTAACATATTTTATATTAAATTTGTATATACTATCATAAATAATCGAATCTACGCGCATGAAATTGAAAAGGCCCATTTCGTCTTGTTTTCTTATTTAGTTTTCTGTTAGGATGAGCTAATTCCAAAGAATTTGCCTGAATTCCTAATACTCATCGTTCAGTCGTATGACGATGAATTTATTTTAGGATTTTATACACAATGCCCTTCTTCTTGTCTATCTAATTACCCAAATTGAGGGAGGAGAGGGGGGAGGGATAACAATGCTGATTGAATTCCACTTGAGCATAATTAAACTATCAGTTAAAAATCTAGTGAGAACTACTTAATCGAGAACAACTCCCTTTTAGTCTTGTAATTTTAACTTTGAACATATTAACTTAAAATTCTCAATTAAATCATCACTGACCCAATATAACTTAGACGAATGTAGTGTGTAGCTTATGGTGGCTTCGAATTCAAGAATTTCAACTCGATCTTTATGTAATACTTAACAAATAAAATAAATACCCACAAAAGTGACTGCATTGTGCAGTAGCATTCCATAAGAGAAGTTCGGATTATTCTCCCTATCAATATCTTCTTACTCGAGCTCGTGCATTGAACTACTCTAGTATTATTTATATTTTCTATATAATTTACAGATTATTGCATAGGAGCAAGCTTATTAACATGCACCTAATGGATAGCAATTATACAAATAAAATAAATTAACAAAAATTCGAATTCATACCTATAATATTCAAATCTTATTCAAGTCTTGAATCCGTTCCTAACATGCCGACACACGTTAACCAAGTCAGTCATCTTCACATGCACACTGCATCAAAATATCTCCATCACCCATAGGCCCATGCCTCGTTCTTCCTAATACAGTACATTCATAAAGCGACATTCTTTTTCCCTCTCTCTTTCTCACCCCTTTTCCCTTTACTTCTCTCTCTATATCTATATCCTTTCCACTTTATAATCACCCTTTTTCTTCCTTAACCCTTTTTAATTTCTCCCAAATGGAACTTCTCTCTTCATTTGCTTCCTCTTCATCTACATTATTCCTTTTCATTTTGTTACATTTTTATGTAGCTTCATCAGTTGTTTTATTAAGACACCGCCATAACAATAATAATAACTATAACAATCCAAATCACAGAAATCCAATTCTTCAAGGGAACCAAACTTCATGTGCTCTGTTTATTGGTACTTGGGTTTACGATGAAACTTACCCATTTTACCATTCTTCTTCTTGCTCCGCCGTCGATCCACAGTTCAACTGCCAGTTGTACGGCCGACCCGATACGGAATACCTTAAATATCGATGGAAACCGGCTAATTGTGAGCTCCCCAGGTACTTGAAGCTTCACTTTTATTCAATAATGTTTCGATTTTAGTGGTCCGACCCTTCTCCGGACCTTGTATATAGCAGGAGTTTTAGTGTACCGAGCTGCCAATGTTTCGATTTTAGTGGCCAGGCTCTTCCCCAGATTTGTGCTTGGCCGGAGCTTTAGTGCACTGGGATGTCAATGTTTCGATTTTAGTGGTAGGGCCCTTTTCGTACCTTGCATAGTAGCAGTTTTAGTGCACCAAGTTGCCAATGTTTCAATTCTAGTGGTCCGACCCTTCCCTTGTGGCTTGTGCATAGCCGGAGCTTCGGTGCACTTGGCTGTCAATGTTTTGATTTTAGTGGTCCTGCCCTTCCCCGACCCGTGCGTAGCAGGAGGTTTAGTGCACCGGAGAGAATGTTTCAATTTTAGTGGTCTGACCCTTCCGCAGACCCGTGCATAGCGGGACCTTTAGTGTACGGGCCGCCAATGTTTCTGTTTTAGCGGTCCAGCCCTTCCCTGACCTTGTGCATTGTGGGAGGTTTAGTGCGCTAAACTGCCAATGTTTTGATTTTAGTGGTGGCCTCGGACCTGCGCATCCCGAGCTTCCAATGTTTCGATTTTAGATGATTTTTTGATTATTTGTTTTTGCTTGATAGGTTTAATGGGCTTGAGTTTCTGTTGAAGATGAAAGGGAAAACAGTGATGTTTGTGGGTGATTCATTAGGACGGGATCAATGGGAGTCGTTGATTTGTATGATTTCAGCTGATGTACCAAAAGCTCAAACACAGATGTCAAGACTTTACCCTATTTCAACTTTCAAGTTCCTGGTATTGTCCTCAGCTCTTGATTTATGTCAATTTCTCAAATATTTTTTTACCAATGTTAATGGAATTTATATTACGTATTGTAATTTATAACAGAATTTGAAGTTTATGGGTTTTGGATTTTAGTTTTTTAAAGTTACTAGATTTTAAATTAGTAGTAAAAGTTTATACATATTCAATAGATTTTAAATTAGTAGTAATAGTTTGCTTTCGTCCTAACCATCTAATTAGTTTAGATGGTGGTAGGGAAAGGAAAAATAGGGATGGAATTACCGGGTGAGAAATTGAATCCTCACTAACTTTAAAGTGAAAGTTCTAAGTAGTCAATCAACTGAGCTACTAATATTCCTCTATTGAGGCGTAATTATTATTACTGTTAAGTATATTTGCATTGTGATTTGGTTAAAAAACCTGGTATGATACAGGATTATGGAGTGGCTCTTTCATATCACAAGGCACCATATCTGGTGGACATAGACACTATACAAGGCAAAAGAGTGCTAAAATTAGATGATGTAAGAGGAAATGCTAATGCTTGGAATGGTGTAGATGTATTGGTTTTTAATACTGGTCATTGGTGGACTCACAAAGGCCCTCTCCAAGGGTATATTTTCCTTTCTTCATCATATTTTCTTTTCTACTCTAGACTTTGATTTTTGTAACTATTCAACACTTCAAAGCACTTTCACAAATTCATATATTCAAAGATTGCACTTTTATGTTATGAAAAGAACTCTACAAGTTACAGCTATTCAAATGTAAGTTCTTTTTGGAATCTTGTTGTTTCTTTTGCAATTGGATGATATTGTTGGCATTAGGGGTTCGGACGAACTCAGTATTTTTTTGCTTAAACCTTATATTTATATTAAAAGATTATTTAATATGTATAAGTATTTAATTTTAAATCCAATAACTAAACCAAGCTATGAGTTTGAACTTTGAACCTTTAATTTTAAATTGTGGCTCTGGCTTTGAAATTTGACATGAGGGTAAAATTGGTAATATGCAGGTGGGACAACGTAGAGGCAGGAGGGACAATGTACGAAGACATGGAACCACTAGAGGCAATGGAGAAAGCGCTAAGAACGTGGGCAAGATGGGTTGATGCCAATATTGACAGAAGCAGAACCAGACTCTTCTTTCAGGGCATTTCCCCTACACACTACGAGTATGCTAACTCTTTCTCTTCCTTCTTTTTTCTCCAAGTTTTTTTTTTTTTTTAAATAATCATTTTCATATTACGTTCTAATATATGTTTTCTATAATTATATTTTACTACTCCATAACAATTAAAATATATTTTAACAAATGATCTCGGTATAAAGAGGGGCCTGTGAGCAGGGGCGGAGCCATCTTTGGACAAGGGGTTCGGATGAATCTCCTTTAGTGAAAAATTATATTATTTATATATAGTTAAAATTATATTTTATGTATATATAATAGATGTTGAACTTCCTTCGACTAATATGTATGTTTACTTCTGAATCACTTAGTGAAAATACTGGCTCCACTTCTGCCCCGTGAGACTCGGTGTTCAGTAGATTTGTCAGGGTTATTAGTAGGAGCAGTCGCTTTTTGAATTTCTCTTTTTGTATTATGCTGGCCTTGCCCCCACTATAGGCTGTCATCGACTCACTATATGCTTTTGTATTCCAACTTGGATTGATAACATTCAATTATTGTGTTTTTTGCTGTAATATTTTTGTATAAAATCTTGCAAAATCTCGGTGACTTTTTCATATTTGTGAAAATGGTCCTCCCTCTTTTCAGTTAGTGTGATACCTTTTGTTTAGTTTATTTAGAAAAAAAAATTAAATTTACACTTGACATATTACTTCTTGTATAGTCACACTAATATTATAGCATGTCTAGTATCATAATTTTAAAAATCTTCATTTTATTCTTAAAGTTTGATATTAATTCAAATTTTGTGACATAAATTGAAATGGATGGAATATTAAATACTTAATATTGTGAATAAATTACTTTCACTATTTTAGACGTCCATAACAGAATAAAAGTTCGAGGAAAGAATATTGTACTAGAGACATGTTAGACTAGTAGAGGAAATATTTTATTCACACTCGCCACAAGATGTTTGTACTAGGGGCATTAATTTACTAGTTAAGTTATACATTAATAGCTTGTTTGGAAATTCACTCTGTCAACTAGATTTGGTGTAATTGGGTGTAATTACATTATCTAGTATATTTGGTTGGTTAGGTAATTATTTGGTCAGTAGATAATTAAGTTTAATTGACAGAGAGTAATTACACTCTCCAATTCACAGGGGAACTGTGAATTGCTGGTAATTACATAATGTAATTACAAGCTGATTACTTTTTAATTTCTTCCTTTTATTTCTATTTCTATTTTTTTATTTTAATTTATTTTAAATTTCTATTGTTTTAAATTCTTTCTATTTTTATTGTTCTAATATTTTTTATTTTTTATTATTTATATTTCATTTCCTTCTTATTTCTCAACCTTTACTTCTTGTTATTCTATGCAAGTTTTCGTATTATCTATTTTTTTATTTTATGTTTATTTTTTTCATTTAGCATAATTTATTAGTATTCTAATTTTTAAATTAAGTAGAATTCATTGTTGAATAAGGTAATAGACTTAGGTTTTTCTTTTCTTTTGAATCCTATTTACGTTATATTGAAATTTGACATAAGAATATTATTTATTTATTTTAAATTTTGAACTTATGTTATATTTTCAGTTTCAATTTATTTGTTTTACTAGTATTGATATGATATTTCACATTGTAAGCCATTCATTTTTTAGTTAGAATTAATAGATTATCTTTTTGTCAAATGTTTTAATAATTTTATGACATTATATTTATAATATTAATCTTTTTGTTAAACTTGCATTTCATGATGTTGTTAAAAATCATATACTTTATGTTTTTATGATTAGTTTAATTAAAATATACTAGTTTAAAAAATATAAATCAATTATTTTTTTTAGGGAAAAGGCTCAAATATGCCATCGAACTATTGGAAATGACTCATTTATGCCATCCGTTAAAAGTTTGGCTCATTTATGCCATCGCCGTTACAAAAAAGGCTCATTCATGCCATTTTTTTTAACGGTGGTTTTCTAAAAAAGGAAAAAGGCTCAAATATGCCATCGAACTATTGGAAATGGCTCATTTATGCCATCCGTTAAAAGTTTGGCTCATTTATGCCATCGCCGTTACAAAAAATTCATCGATTATAGAATTTTTCTGATTTTTACTTCAAGTACAATTTCTTAAGAATTTAAAAAATTATGTTTCGGTAACTAATTGATTACTTGTTTGAAATAGTTGATGTCTTTTTCGGGCTTGAATTGGTCTTGAGATTTGCAGAATTGTGTTCGGCGATTCCGAAGAAATTGAAAATGGATGAACTCTTTACAGTGCCTATAAAGGAGTTACAAAATGCATACAAATATTTTGGCCGGAGAAATTGATATTTTCTTATTAGGAATTTTAAAATTTCTTTGGTTGATTTAATTAATGATGTGGAAGAATTATTGTTGGCCACGTGTACAAAATGGTTTTGCAAAAAAACCCCAAATTGGACTGTTAAAAAAAATGGCATGAATGAGCCAAACTTTTAAGGGATGACATAGATGAGCCTTTTTTCAAAGTTCGATGGCATATTTGGGTCTTTTTCCTTTAATTAATGATGTGGACGAATTATTATTGGCTACGTGTACAAAATGGTTTTGCAAAAAACCATCAAACCGGACTGTTAAAAAAAATAGTATGAATGAGCCTTTTTTGTAACGGTGATGGCATAAATGAGCCAAACTTTTAACGGATGGCATAAATGAGTCATTTCCAATAGTTCGATGGCATATTTGAGCCTTTTCCCTTTTTAAAAAACCACCATTAAAAAAAATGGCATAAATGAGCCTTTTTTGTAACGGCGATGGCATAAATAAGCCAAACTTTTAACGGATGGCATAAATGAGCCATTTTCAATAGTTCGATGGCATATTTGAGCCTTTTCCCTTTTTTTTATAAGAACATATATTTATTAATTAATATATTTCAAAAGACAATATATAAATATATATATATATTTAATTTCAAAAGACATGTTTAATTTAATATCATTTATAAATGCACGTCTTTGTCTAATATAATTTTAGTTTTTGATGATTACCTTTTATTTAAAAATTGAATATAATCATGTAATTATACTTGTGCAACCAAATAATACACTTGTAATAATTACACTGTGGCAAACAAATAGATTATCGTATTATTAGTCTGTATAATTACTAGGCTGGTAATTACTACCCTAGTAATTACACCAATTTCAATTATCAGGTGGCTTCCAAACATACCCTAAGTTGAAAATGCATATTAATTCATCATTATTAAATGCTAAAAGTTTAAATAAGGAGTACAATACTCCATGTATTATTTATTATTTCACTGCAAACGTGATGTTGTTTTCCTTATCGACATGGGGTAATGGGTATTGCATTATTCCGAGTCACTTATCTGTCGGTGAATAGCGCAGATTAGGATAGAAAATTAATAGATAATTGTGTGTTGTCTAGCTTCTTTTCATATCAGCAGTAGTAGTACTTATTTTTGGAGCTTCTTGTCATTTAATTTTTGTTACTATTTGTTTTTTATAGCAGCAGTAGTAGTATTTACTCTTGGAGGTTCTTCTCATTTAATTTTTGTTATTATTTGTTGTTCTTTTCATACTTAGCTAACTTTTGGCCATGGATTTTTAAATATTTTTGGCAAGTCATTTTTAGATGAAGATTTGGGTGAAGTTTCATCATGTGTTTGACAATAGTATTTGGGAAACATATTTCACCTTTAAAAGTTCCCAAAAAATGAAATTTGGCACAAAAACCAGTATTTGGGAATTTGTCAAAAATATTTGCCAAATAATGACAAATTGTATGGCCAAACACTATTTGCCAAAGTTTTTTCCCAAAAACTACTTGGAAATCTATGGCCAATTGGGTCCTTAGATTATCCTAGTATTTTGTTATAGTTACTGTTCATTTCTTTTTAGCGTACTTTGTCATAGTTTTCCGAATTGCTTTGAAATATTTTTTCTTGAGTAGAAGGTTTATCGAAAACATTCTCTCTACCTTCCAAATAGGGATACACTCTATCCTCTCCAAACCTCACTTATGGGATTACACGATATGTTGTTGTACTTGTCTGTCGGTGGCAAATGCTTGAGAAATTCCACATGTGCGTGCCACTTGCTACTGATTTACTTGAACAAATTCTGTACTACCAGAATATATTCTTGCTACGTATGGGTAATACTAAAACTATTTGTCAATTTTTGTTTTTGTTGTCAGCCCAAATGAATGGAATGCGGGTGCATCAACGGGGAGTTGTTACGGTGAGACGAGCCCCGTAACAACAACCACGATGACCAGCATGTCCCCGGGTCCGGACTTGGATCAAACAAATGTGATCAAAAAAGTAACAAGGGAAATGGACAACCCACCTTTCTTGCTGGACATAACATTGTTATCAACTATGAGGAAAGATGCACATCCATCCACTTACAGTGGTGATCTCAATTCTCAGCAAAGAATTAACCCTAACAAACCTGATTGTAGCCATTGGTGTTTGCCTGGCCTTCCTGACACATGGAACCAACTATTTTACACTGTCCTTTTCTACTAACTTATAGTACTTGCTAGCTAGTACTAGTATTTTTAGTTTTTGCTAGCCTATTGATGCAAATTCATTTTAGGAAACACAAAATGTTCACACTAGTGCAGCCAATTAACTAAGATGAGTTTATATAGTTACTTAGTATGCTTAACAGTGACTGATTCGGCATTGTAGATTTGTGCTGCTAATGAAAGATATTATTTGGCCCCATCTGGTCACGTATTCTACATTTACTTGCAGAACAGCAAATAAGATGCTGCATTTTCCTATAACAATAATATATGGTTGACCAAGACTAAAGTTCATAATTATAGTAACAATAGTAAGCTCAAATATGAGCAAGAAGTCATGGACAACAGACTGTTGCTAACTCCTTATTGTGAGCTCATGAACAGCACCAACTACCATAAATGGGGCATCGTTAATGATCTTTGTGGCCAAATTCCCATTAGCTACAGCAGCTATATGAGTCTTGTAAACTGAGTTATATACACCAATAGCAGCCCTACCGGAAGGATCAAGGTTCTTCCACCACGAAGCATTACACTTGACAGCTTTAGCTGTGCTAAATGCCACACTAGCTCGCTGCTCCCGGTAAGGTCCCAGCTGAATTCTGCAGAACCAACAAGCAGAGGAGCAAGGTCAAAAGTACTCAGATTTTATAAAAGTTATGATTTTTACTCACTTCATCTTAGAAAGGTACCTGCAGGAAGAAGCCCTCGAAAATCATCCTGTAGTAGTATGTTTCCTTTGTAACAGGGGTGTTATGACGGAAGATGTGTGTGAAGCATTAAACATCATCTTATCAGTCACCTATGAGATGAAATATATGTTTCCCTAGTTAGCTTATAAAACAAGCACAGAAAATAAAACATCAGTACTAATAGTTATGGAGTATTTACTGAAACTCACATGTTCAGCATGTGCTTTGAGTCCATCTATCCAACTATAGCCTACAACATCAATGGATTGCTATTCCTGCTTATATAGGACATGCCGCAATGCATATAACATGAAAATGTTTATTTTGATTAACAACAGAACAATGCAAATCACTTGGAAATCATTTGGAAAATGGTGATTTATTTGCTCTCAGACAGTCGTATTGGTGAAGTGCTTTTATCTGCATAGCAATACAAGAAAAAAGATCAGCATTTTCTCAACTCTGTATTTATATTATACATAAGCTATAAAAACAAGGAAGCACTTTCTTACCTTGTGACATGTCTATTTGTGGAATTCATCCTTGTTAGGAGCCTTGTGAAAGTACAAGCAGCCACCAAACACCCCATCAGAGCCTTCCCCAGATTTGACCATTTTCACTCCCAACGACTTAATCTTACGCGACATAAGGAACATAGGAGTGCTTGATTTGATCATTGTTACATCGTATGTCTCTATATGGTAAATAACATTTTCATTTGCATCAATTCCGTCCTGTAAATATGGAACCTATTGTTTGCCATCAGGTAAACAAAACAGAAGCATAAAGGAGAGTGGGCGACCAAAATATGCCCTCTAACTATATAAAATACCAAAATATGCCATGGATTTAAAGTGATATCAAAATAGGCTAAGCTCACATATTTTGTGAGCTTCAGCCAATTTTTTTAACGGAGCTGTTGCCAACGGCGTCAACTTTTGTAAAAAGATAAAGCTCACAAAGTATGTGAGTTATCCATTTTTATTTTACAAAACCCACATATTTTGTGAGTTATCTGTATTTATTTTATAAAGCTCACAACATAGGTGAGTTATGTTATAAAGCTCACATATTTGGTGAGTCTTTAAAAAATAAAATGAATAACTCACAATTTAAGTGAACTATGCATCTTATTTTATAAGACTCACAAAATTTATGCGATTTACATTTAATATTCGTCCAGCACGCGGACTGTTTTCACAGGCTTTATTGTGATGTGACATATGAATATAACAACAAAAATATATGAGTTATGTATTAGAAAATTTTTCAGCCAAATCACGAAAACCTCCTATATAAAGAAACATATACACTTCATTATATATCATTAGTCCTCCATTTCATTCTTCTTCTCAAAAGTTGCTCAAATCCATTTCTTGTTTTTGTCAAAATCTTGTTCAAATCATTTGACTATCTTAGAAAAATGAATGTTGAACGGGTTAAAGTTGCACTTTTTTGGGATGGTGAAATTATTCACGAGGGTAATACAATATATTATAGTATCTCCCCCAAGTCAACGTCAAGTATCCAACTTCCATTGTGTACAGAGAATTTGTAGATTCAATTTTGAGAAAAATGAAAATAAAAAGTGATGATTATAATTTATTTATAATCGGACAATATCCAAACTCTTTCTCATCACAAGGTTTGGTAAATTATGAAGAATGGATTATCAGGGACGATGAGTCCTTGACTGAATTTTTGAGGGCTCCTTATGATTATGCCAGCCAAATAAAGTTGAATATGCTTCAAATTTATGTTAAGAAGGAGCATAGGACTCGTCGTGCTCACTCTCCTGCACAGACGGATGTCTATACGCAGTTTGATAATACAACTAATGTTGTTGACGCTCGCTTAACTCAGTATAGCACTTTTTCCGACATGAATGCTCCCCAATACATCATGTCGGGTAATATGCCAACACAATCCTCAATACCTGATTTGAACGAAACTTTGAATGAAAGTGACTGGTAATGCCTACTAATTCATGTCATAATTAATAGTATTTATTTTTATGATTCGTGTGTATTTCTCATGTCATATGTTATATTATTTTTAGGGGATTAACTCTGCGTGATGCGAATAATGATGAATTTTTTGAACACGATTATAATTATGGTCAATCATCGCAGCCTGGATGGATGGACAATGCTGGAACATCTTCAAATGTTCCTCTCTCATTGAGTTTTGGTGTTGCCGACTATTATCGGTGGGTCTAAAATATAGTTGATATTAATTTATGGTGGTTGACATGTATTTTTTATTTAATTAGGTTTTTGGCATGTATTAAAAATATTTCATTATTTGTAATATAGGGATGATGTCACGCGAGATGAGCCTGTTGTCCCCGACGATATTATAAATGGTGATCAGCCAAATTATGGCGAATTGTCACATGGTGATGATAGTGAGTCTAACAATTCTGAGGGAAGTGAATGCCCCTATGAATCATCGAGTGATGATGGTGCGAGGTCCAATTCCGAACAAAGAGCCATGTCCATGAGCCCTTATCCTCAACAAGAATCAATTCCACAGTCATCGATTCAAAGGCCGGCACCACAACCTCATTTTTATTCTAATGAAATTCCATTTCTTGATCATTTTCAGGAAGTAGCAGATGTGTTTATGGATATGCATGAAAATAATTTTATCCCTACAGGTGTGTGGCGTGAACCAGTAGATTTTCTAAACGATAATTTTTATCTTGCTAGCAAAATGTTGTTCAAATCAAAAAAAGATCTTCAAAGGGCGGTAAAGCTCCATCATATTAAAGAAGGTAGGGAGTTCTTTGTTGTTAAGTCGGGAAAGGAAGTGTTGAGAATTTGTTGCAAGCATGTAGATCAAGGTTGTTCATTCAACCTTTGTGCTACTAAGGATAGTAGTAATAACTTATGGAAAATCGGAAAATACATCGGCGAACACACTTGTAATATGGGTGAATGTCGCGGAGGTCACTTCAATTTGGATATAAACATGATTGCAAATGTTTTTGTGCCGTATATTGAAAAGACACCGAGGTACTATTTTTTTCCATGTTCATTAACGACAGGATTTTCCCTCGCTAAAGACCATTTTTCTTGTAGTGTTATTGTCTTTTTTTAATACAACAATGTTGTTGATCTTATTATATAACATAAACATTGACTAAGCAATATCATACATGTGGAGAGTTGGTCAAGTACCATTAAAAATAATTTTTGATGTCAGATAAAACAATCAATTCCCAGCAAGGCAGCAATTTTCATGAATAAAAGAAAGTAAGCATCTAATTAATCCTTGTTCTATATCACTTAATGAATATAATCCTTAATGCATGTAAAATATGATTATTTTAGTCCGTCAACCAAAACCTTAACTATCCCATATTTGTAATTTAACTTTTCTAAAGCTAGACTCAAATGGCAGCAATACAACATAATCAAATTCAAGAATTTAACACACACACACACAAAAAAAAAAAAAAAAAAAAACAGTTTGATACCAAATTTAATTTTTTCAAAATCTCATATTTCTTTATTAAAAATATTAATTGAGGTATAATGTTGAAAAGTATCCAAAATATTAACTGCAACAATTTTGAAAAAATCAACAGTTTCATACCAATATCTAATGCGAAGCTATAATTATCAAAATATAATCACATAAGGTTGGAAGATAAAGAGTAGTGGAGGAGATAACAAGTGCAACATCATTCACTAAACTAACGATTTTAAGAACGAACAAATTCCAAAAAAAAAAAAAAACACACAAAATTACCTCAACTTGAATCGTAACAATTTCTCAATTTTCAAGCACCGAGTAATACGTGGGACCACTGATTGAGAATCCACAAAAATTTATCTTGAGGGGACCAGACGTGGGGAATCGAAGTGGGGTTTTGTAGGGTTTTGATGTTTTTCTTCGGAAAAATGGGGAGGGGGGGGGGGGGGGACCGTGGTGAAGATGGGGCTTTTGGGTTATAAATTAAAAATAAATAGCTCACAAAATATGTGAGCTTTATAATATAACTCACAAAATATGTGAGTTATGTAAAATAAATGAGGAAAACTCAAGAAATATGTGAGCTTTATAACAGTATAACGGATAACTCACATATGTTGTGAGCTATATAAAATAAATACAGATAGCTCACAAAATACGTGGGTTTTGTAAAATAAAAATGGATAACTCACATACTTTGTGAGCTTTATCTTTTTACAAAAGTTAACGCCGTTGTCAACAGTTCCGTTAAAAAAATTGGCTAAAGCTCACAAAATATGTGAGCTTAGCCTATTTTGATATCACTTTAAATTCATGGCATATTTTGGTATTTTATATAGTTGGAGGGCATACTTTGGTCGCCCACTCCATAAAGGATAACATATCAAGAGTTTTTAAGAGTACTAGCTAGTTAACAACTTCTCTTGCAGCCTTGAGAACTGGTGAGCCCTGTTCAATAAAAGCAGCCAACTTGATATCAAGTGTTTAATAGAAGCTCAAGCAATACAATTTCTCTTTCTTTTCTCTAATTAATCATAGAAATCTTAAAATCATAGTATGTGAATTCATGATCTAGAGTCAGCAAGTTCAAAACGAATACAATACCAAATCAACATGTATAAAGATTCAAAATGGTAATTTTCAATAGCAGTAACATCTTCAGTAGAGAAAATTGCACAGAGCATTATCATCAAGTCCCCAACCAATATAAAGAGAACAATATCAGGAGCAACGAAAAAGCTGTTATCTCCAAGTATCATGTGTAAAGTATGTTATGGGTTGGGCGTATTGCTGCTTCGATGTTGAAATGAGTGACTTAATAATCTAGGCTGACAAAAGAGAAGATCCCATATATCCAGCCAGTTCACAAAACCTTCTCATTTTCTTCAAACTAATTAGTAAGTAATATATAAAAATGATTATTATATGATCATTAAATAATTTAACATATACATGACCATGTTTTCTAAGTTGGAAAATTTGTTATCTAGATTATTTATGCACCTATTCATTTTTTAGGAGATACAAATATTCACACTTCTAGTGCAGTTGAGATGATGGTTTAATCTAGTTTATAATTAGTTACTTTGTGTGCTAATTAACAGTGAAAATGAATCGATATTGTAGACTTCTGCTGCCAATGAAAGATATTACTAGCTAGTATTCTGTATTGTTGGCTAGTGGCTACTTCATTTTCTTTACTAAGCAAAATCTTTTTTATTTTTTATTTTTTATTTTTAGGAGAATTTTTTTATTTTTTTTTTCAAATGTCTTATAGATATTTTGATTTGTAATTATTTTAACTTATAATATTTTTTATGTAGTTTCTAAATATGTAAAATTTATTTTCAAAAAGTTGAAAATTCTGTGTCCGAGTACATCCCGATTATTGGTTAGTTTGGTTCTTATATCAAGTCAAATAAATTGAAACAGATGGAGTAAATTAAATTTTAAGCAAATAAATTGGGTTGAGAAAAGTATATATAATTAACCCAACAAAATGGACCACGACAATATTCCCCCCAAAAAGGGAGAACGTGTTGAGGCCGCGAGGGCACGGCTCTTGTCCAAAATAAAGACACGATTTAAAGTTTCTGTCGTCTTTGACAATTTATTTATTTTTAAGTTATTGAATTTTAAGTTAAATTTTCTTAAAGATAAATACAAGTATTATAAAAGTCATATGTGTAGCCTGTAGGTAGGTAAAAAGAATTTTTAAAAATATTTTTATACAATGACAATAACAACATATTATTTTATAAGTGGAGTCTGAAAAAAATAGGATATGCAAACTTTATTCTTATATTATAAAGTAAAGGCGTTGTTTCTAATTAGAGACGGATTCAGGATTCAAAAACAACGTATACCATAAAGGCAGATGCACGTTATAAGTCAAAGCGATGCCACGTAACACTGCTTTCATGCCAGCTTTTAAACATTTATGCACTTTTTAAAAATCAACTAAAAATGCTCTAACCAAATGAACTAATTCATAAGCAGATATATTTGAGGGGTCTTTTTAAAATATATGATAGTTCTTCAAAGGAGTATACATATTTATACTAAAAATTTTCCAAAGTTAACATGTGCACGCATCCCCACCCACCACATAAATCTGCCATATTTTTGATAAATCTTTGACTCAATATATATTTACTGTATGTAGGGTAATTATGTGCAATTGTATAAGGAAACTGACAATGTGCAAAGTGGCGTAGTCAAAACCAACCTCTGTAAGCAAAGGGTGAAAGAAAAGTAGTTACTTCATACATGTACTTACGTGTTTGACCTTAATTTCTCTACATTTGCCCACTTTTCTCTTGTAACACTGTTGTTTCGTTTAATAAAACACTATTGTATATAAATATAACATTCTAATGTAGTACGAAATAGTAAAAGATAACGCGTTACATGAAAACTTAGCAAAACTGATCAATAATTTACATTTTTGCGTGTACGTGAGTGTTAATCTTGCTTAATTAAAAAGGGAATGAAATATGTACCTATCTTCATGAGAGCCAGAAATTTTACATAGGGGGTTCAAGATTGAAAAAAGTAAATACACGAACTAATCGAAAGAGGTTCAACGTCCATTATATATACATAAAAAATAATTTTAATCATGTATAATTTTTCGCCGAAGGGAGTTTTTCGCCGAAGGGGGTTGATGAACCCCCTGGATACAAGGTGGCTCTGCCACTGTTCATGAGTTTCCACACACTAATCGCATGGGGTACTATTCAATTTGTTACAAGAAAAAAGTAGTAAATAAATTGACTATCAAATTCATGCAATTGGTACGATCTAAGTAACAAAAGAATTTAAGTATGTTATATTTTTTTTTTAGTATTTTAAAAAAAGAATGTATTTTTCTATATCTGCCATGTGAATAGTAAATTCATATGTTTATTTCAATTTAAGTTACTTTTTTTTCTTAATACATGTTTTTGAAAGAAAAAAAAGAAGTATTTTTCTATATCTTTTTCAAGAAACTACGACTTCTAAGTTCTACATCATTTTATTCCCCTTCCTTGGAATCTTTTTCACTTTTGCTTTCTTAATGACTCGAATTCATAATCTTAAGATTGAAAGTGGAGAATTCTTACCACATGGACAATTCTCTCTTGCCTACGTGACTTCTACAATTTTTCCCCTTCTTCCTTAGGATCTTTTTCCTTTTTCTTTCATTGATGACTCAAATTCGTAATCTTAAGATTGAATATTATAGAGAATACAAATCAATTGAGCAACTCTCTCTTTTCTACCAGGCTTCTATGTTTTCCTCCCTACTTCTTTAGGACCTTCTCCACTTTTATTTTCTTAGTGACTCAAACTCATAATTTTAAAATTAGGAGTGGAGAATGATTACCACTTAATCAACCATCTTTTACCCACCTGACTTTAATCATACCACATCAATCTTTTCCTGGGGTAAAATTGACATTATAAAAGAGTGGTATTCCCTATGTTATTTTTACTTATCTACTATACAAAAAGCAGGTGTTTTGCTTTTTACTTGTTAAATTTAGAAAATGAAGAGATGTGTCGTTCTATTCATTTTTTAATATTTAGATGACTTGTATAGTAAAATTATCATTCTATTATTTCTTCTGTCAAGTCAAACAACGTAATAAAATAAAACTCAAAAAACTATATAGTATAATAAAACCACCGCTCTTAAAACACGGGATGGGCTTTCATGGGCCACACATTTTTTCCCACACTGGCCCCATTACTTTGACTGCCAGTCTGCCACTATTCCTCCCCACATATAAATATCCTCCACTTTCCCCTTTTCACAAACCAAAAATTAAACAACGGGAAAAAATTCGAACGTTAAACAAAACGACAGATCGGCAAAAATATGTCTTGCACCGTCGCTCTTTCAAACTCACCGGTATTCTCTCCGTCTAGGGTTCCGTTACCGTCATCTCTCCGTTGTTCTTCACCTGAAACCCTAACGGCTTCTTCTTCTTCTCCGTCTTCCTCTCCGTCATCGCCGTTACGGATTCTTCGTATTCAGAAACCTCCGCCGAGTAATTTGATTAGAGCTGGTTCTAGTACTGATTGCTCTTCTACTTCTACGGTGTTGAAGAGGAAGAGACCGACTAGGTTGGATCTTCCGGTAGCTTCGATGAGCTTCGGGAATTTTCCGGTGACGCCGGCTGGGGGAGTGGATTTGGTTGAGGCTGAGGGGGAGGGGTATTCTGTTTGCTGTAAAAGAGGGAGGAAAGGTGCAATGGAAGATCGTCACTCTGCTATGGTTAATACCCAAGGAGATTCCAAACAGGTATCTTTTCACTGTTAATTACTAGTAGTTCATTTTGCTTGTCTTGTTTTGTTTCACCAGAGTCAATTTGACTAATCTTCGGAGCTAAACTGAATTAGAATAATTCAACAACAACATATGCAGTGAAATCCCACAAGTGAGGTCTAGGGAGGGTAGAGTGTTCACAGACCTTACCATACCTCGTGGATTAGATTAATTTAATATTTTAAATTTAGATGTTTGAAACTTTAGGAAGAATATATGAGTTGCAATCCTTTTCATATTAATATGATGGAAATATACAACTTAAAATGTTGGTCAAAGTTGATGCAATTTGACACATGAGAAGCAAACATAACAAGTAAAAGTGAATGAAGGGAGTATATTCTTGGCTTTGATAAAGAGAAACAGGAAATGTAAAATTTTGAAATTATAGCAAATTCTCTGGACTATGAGCATCAAATTGAGTATCTTTGTTATTGAGTATGTAGCTGGAGGGAAACTGTCGAACTATTTTTTTTTAATGTCTAGTCTTTGAAAGTTAGCTAATGCTTCTGCAAATTTAGTTCTTCATAGTAATAAAACCGCACTGAAAATGTACATGTACCAAGTTTGTCTTAGAGGATGGATTATTTACCTGTAGTACAACAACAGCAACAACATAGTCAGTGTTCTCCCACAAGTAGGGTCTGGGGCAGGGGCGGAGCTAGGTAGGTGTGAGGAGGTTCATCTTAAAAATTGCACTGTATATACTAAGTTAAAATCATTTTTTATCTATATATAATAAATGTTGAATCCCTTTGGCTTTTTCGTGTGTTTACTTTTTCATATCTCGATCCCCGTTAGTGAAAATTCTGGCTCCGCCACTGGTCTGGGGAGGGTGGGGTGGTTTTTATGCAGCTTTACCCTACCTTGTCAAGGGGATTTTATTGGGTCTGAATATAGTGGGACGGATATAGCGGATATTCACCTTTGAGTTTGGGATCAAGGCATGTTTGATTGTTTACAAACTGTTTAAAGCAGTAAAAACTGACAAAGGGTTTACTTGTAACAGGGTGTTTTTGGTATATTTGATGGTCATGGAGGAGTAAAAGCTGCAGAGTTTGCAGCAGAGAATTTGAATAACAACATTATGAATGAACTTGAGAAGACGACAGATGACAAAATTGAGGCGGCAGTGAAAAACGGTTTTCTTAAAACAGATTCTGAATTTCTCAAGCAAGAAGTTCGGGGTGGATCATGCTGTGTGACAGCGTTGATCCAAAAAGGCAATCTAGTTGTATCTAATGCTGGTGATTGCCGTGCTGTTGTGAGCAGAAGAGGGGTTGCTGAGGCATTGACCTCTGATCATAGGCCTTCGAGAAAAGATGAGAAGGATAGAATTGAGGCATCGGTAAGCAGCTTGACGATGAAATTATGCTTAGCTTTGTGCTACCCTACTTGTTTAAATATGAATAGTGGCTGATCTTCTTGTGCTTTGTGTTCTGTAGGGTGGCTATGTAGATCGTTGTCATGGTGTTTGGAGAATTCAGGGATCTCTAGCTGTATCAAGAGGTATTGGGGATCAGTACCTTAAACAATGGGTAACAGCAGAACCTGAGACCAGGATTCTTGGACTTAATCCTGAATTGGAATTCTTAGTCCTAGCATCTGATGGTTTATGGGATACAGTTAGCAACCAGGAAGCAGTAGATATTGCTCGGCCTTTATGCACTGGCATCAGTACACAGCAGCCCTTGTCAGCATGTAAAAAGCTCATTGACCTCTCTGTTGCGCGAGGTTCACTTGATGATATTAGTGTGATGATAATTCAACTGGGACAATTTTGTTGACAATCCCCAATTTAGGTTAGGAATTCTTTCTCAACTCGCACGAGTTGCTAGCTAGAGGTTATAACTAGAATAACAGTTAGATCAGTTTACTAGTATGAGGTTTTAACTTCTGTAAATCAAATTGTTCTCAGATTCTTTATTTCCCCCTTAATTCGCGTATATAATTCACTTGTTACGAGACTTCAGATCAGGTGAAATGATGGGAAAACCCCCCTTTTATCCATTTGCTCATTAGACAATGTTTATGATATTATTCTGATATTATCATCCCGAAACTGGCTGAACTCTTTTCAAGAAACAAGAAAATTGACAAGTCACATCAGTATTCTGTTCTGTAGTTCAAGCAATTTTCCAACCAAATACAGGTTTTGCAAATGACATTAGAGTTCTTGTCTACTTTGTGTGGCAACCATAGTTCTTGACTTCCGTAGTATTGAAACGGACATGTACAAGTGTGAATCCTAATGCTAAAAACTTTATTCTCGAAGTCCTGGTAGTAAAGTGGGATGCTATAATTACCAGTATTAGGATATTCTTGATCTATGACTTCGGCTCAAACTTTTGGCATCATCAAGATCTTTTTTTTTTTTTTTTTTTGCTTAAGGATGTGTCGATGTTAGTATGATAGACCAAAGCATTAAGTTAAAAGAAAATAAAGTAATAATTGGAGAACCTTTTTTTGGATTAAACAAGTGTCAATTAGCAGAAGAAAGAGATTTGAAGATGTCCAAATGCAGTCAACTGTGAACAATTCAACTCTATGGTCCTATAATGTGAACTTAAAGACTTCCTAATATGTGAACTAATATCCTCAATTGGATCAAGTCAACATGTGTAATTCCAACCCCAATTGGTATGTTGGTGCATCTATGTTCTTAATTAACTATGAAATATTATGTAATTCGTACTTAGTGTTTACACTGAACTATAGAAGGATTATTCTATGGTTAAGTAATATGTTGAAGTATAAAATACACACATTAATCAATTATGATTCAATGATTAAAGTGTATGTAAAACATATTTTATTTATTCGGTATAAATATTTGATCCGATATAAAGAAATTTTTTTCTTTGTTAATTTGACCTAATCATTCTCTCTTATGTTAGGCATTTTCTATGGAGTTAGATCCGTATGCAAACGAAGAAACAACGAAATGAGAAATGGTAGACGAAACTAAAAATGGTGTGCCTAACTAATAAAAGTTCGAATTTGATTGTCCTTTTGGGATGAAGCTTCATTCCAAGAAGAGAACATGATGTTCCTTGTTAGAGTTACTATTCATTGTGCAGATTCAAAAATTTAACATTAAGTTGTTGCAACAATTGACATCTGTTTCTTTGTAAATAGTTCAAGTTTCAGCTCCATTCTTGTTTTTAGATGAACCTAGCTACGGGTTATAGATGAATCAACATGTGTGGTTGATTGTGTTGGATTGATTGCTCGTCGATTGAATGGTTGAAGTTAATGGTTGGTTATGTAAAGACTACACCCACGTATGTTGAGTTGTTTGGAATTCATGGTACTACCAATAGCTAGAAAAGAACCCAAGGTATGTGAAGCTAAAACTTTCTTAGTTGTTAAGGTACCACCTATGTCACGTGTTTCTCTATAAAGGTCAACATAGCTTACGTGAAATATGAAAACAAAATCTTCATTTTCTTTACGTGTCATTCCCTTGTATGACCGCAAGTGTCTTTACTTGAAATGCTTAGGAGTCAAATCACATGATATACATGTCACTTGTTATAAATGAAACAAGTGTCCATATATAGACGCACTTGTATATGTGAGAACATAGTCTATATAGTCATAAGATAAAACAAGAACTAGCGCTTGTATATGTGAGAACATAATCAATATAGTCATAAGATAAAACAAGAACTAGCGCTTGAATAACTAAATATCATGTTTAAGGAAATTAAGTGTTATATAGAGATTCTTCTTAAATAGCTAAATAATCTTTATCGTAATTTACTTGCAAAGCCTTTAAGGCATTATGTGATTAAAGTTACCCTTTACGATAGGAGGGTATTCATAGATTTGACTTGATACACCCATGTGACATAATTTTGTGCACATGTTTGAGACTAGACAATTATAGTGAGCCTGAAGATTGTGGCTTACCCGACCTTGTGGCATCATTGCACGTGGAGTCAGTTGGAATGTCATGCACTGATTTCGTTGACCCGAGCCAATATATAGCACATATGGTATGTGGGCAAGACCCTTACAATAAGCCTTTGGGAGGACGTACCTGGTGTTAGACTGCGAGAACAGTTATATATATATTGAATCATAGCAATGAATATTTGGACAACACATACCTTGCATTTAATGTGGATCACCTTCGATAGACTATCATATGATCACTTAAACCAAAAATAGTTAAAGAACATTACCTAGGGGAATTGTAGGTGGTATGTTATATTGAACGCCTCTTTGGACGTTACACAATAAACTTATAAGGCTTATCTACATGTTATTGTGTCTGCTTTACATTTTCATACCAGTACATATGTACTGACGTCTCCGTGTTAGGGGGCATTGCATTTTTTTTAAAAATGCAGAATCAGATTAACAGGATAGCAGACATACACGTTCGGCTCCATTGTCTTATTCAATAGGTATTTTGGTGAGCTCCACCTCTATTCGAAGCCAGTATATGTTATGAACAAAACAAAAAAAACATTTGTTATGAACAAAAATTCATAGAATAAAACATGAATAATAATAATAGTTTGAAAAATAAGAACATACCTTAGAATAAATCAATATGTATAATGATAAGCATAGAAAAATTCAAAAAATGTGAGTCAGAAAAGAGATGGATCAAGAGGTGGGTTTGTCGGTTTATGCATAATTAACAAAAGACAAGATTCTAATTGTTAATAGTACTCATAATATACGTGTCTTCACGAAATAAATAAGCCATCAATTACAAACATCTCTCTCTCAACAATGAAACACAAAAAAGACTCATGCTTACATATAATTTAAATAAAAATTATAAATTATTGATTGCCTCATAAATACAAAATTACAATTTCATCAGACATTTTTGTTTACTTCCAATTTTTCTTTCCTCACTAGACCTATCCTTCCAAAACAATACCAAAATAAACAAATAATAGTAATAGTCAAAACTCACTTCTTCTTTTTTTCCAAAAATACCAATTTATAATAGAGAAAAGACATGAAATTCCCCCTAAACTTGTCTTCATAACTTATTTTAGCACTCTAATTTTACATGTAATTATTTCCCCCCTTAATTTCATTTCAAGTGAATTTAATATCCCTAAAAAATAGAGAACCACACTTATAGTGGAAGATGGCCCACACACACTTCCACGTGTCAATTTTTTTAAAAATATTTTCTAAAGTTATTTTTCTCTTTTTCACCTATCAGCCTTCGTCTCTTCACAATATCGTCGCCGTCGATTTCACAGAATCCACCACAAAATACTCCTCATCCTCTTCATTATCGCCACCATCAATTCACAAAACTCACCACCACTGTTAAGACCATCTTCACAGCTATTAACTTAATAGTACCCATCACCAAGAGCAATATCACCACCATCTTCGTCAATTTCTGAATTTCCACCACCGCCATTAATATCAACTCCAAAATAATTCACCATCGCTGCCAATTCCACAACACCCATCAACAACACCAGCGACAATGAGAAATTGGGCCACAAGAATCGTACTAAAACAAATTATAATGAAATTAAAGAACAGTGGCGGGAGATGAGATGATGGCATGTAAGGAGACATTAACAATGCCCACCGCTGATTTCATAAAATCCGCAACAAACACTACCAGCATGAGCAATTCAATTTCCTCATGAATTGAATTTCTATTTTCTCATGACTTCTACACCTCGGAGTCTTTAAGGTATAACAATTACGCTCTCTTTAACAACCACCCTAGACACCTCCGACAAGCTCTTTGTCCTATCAGCTATGCCAAGAAAATATAGTGGAATGGAAGAGGTGGGGGTGGCGATGGAGGAATAATGGAGGAGGTCGCTAGTTGACATATAGTGGGTGGTGGTGGTTGTGATAGAAGAAGAAGGGTGGAGAGAGAAAAAATGTAAAAATAAATGAATAAATTGGGACTCAGTCAGTTTTTATTTCCTTTTCTTTCTTCCACGCGAGTTTTGGAGAGTGAAAACACTCTTTTTGATAGAGGAGGTATTAAATTCACTTGAAACGAATAAGTGGATAAATAATTATATGTAAAGTTAAAGTGCTAAAGTAAATTACGGAGACAAATTTAGGAGGAATTTTATGTCTTTTCTCTTCATAATACTCCCAACATGAACAATTGCCAAACAAGCCTCATACATGCAAAATTTCAATTTCATCAAAGAATTCTATTTATCCTACTTTTTCTTTCCTCATATATGGAGCTATCAGCTATCCCTTCCAAAGTACTAGCAAAATAAATAAATAAAATTAGTCAAAACTCACATCTTCTTCTTTTTTTTTTACCAAAAACACCAATTGAAAACACTACCATCATGATTCATTAACATTGCCAAACAAGGCGTTAAATTGCCAATTAGGAAAGAGAAAAAGAGGTAATCACCCACGCTGTCTCCTTTTTATCACCTCACACACCTTCAACTAAAAAACCCTAGCTCCCCAAACCCTTAGTTGCCTCCATTTTCCTTCCTTCACAATTTCCATTTTCGCTAAGGTAAGTTTTCGTTTTTCTACATGTATTCCTTTCGCTTTCGCCATTTTTCCTCAGTTCATTTTTCTCCGTTTTTCGGTTTTTTTTTTTTGTGCAGCAGAATTTTTTGTGTTAATTTATAGGTGTTGTTTGGTAACTATGTCGGACGATGAGAGGGAAGAGAGAGAATTGGATCTCACAAGTCCAGAGGTTGTCACCAAATACAAAAGCGCCGCTGAAATTGTTAACAGTTAATCTCCTTTTTTTAATTTTTTTTTTTTTTTTGTGTTTTTAATTTGATGTTTTTGTGTTTTTTTGACATTTTATGATTGAAAGTTGAATTTTTTGTGGTATATGATAGCCGAAAGTGTTGATATTTACTCCTTCGGGTGGGATTAGAAGCTTAAAACTACAACATTTAAGTTTCGGTGTACACTAGGTAACTTGTTCGCGCGGAAAAGGAAGACTAAATTTACGATATGATGTTCCTATAAATTTAGTAAATGATAGAATAGATTAATTTTTCATATATAAGCTTATATTTTTTAATCATGTTTTTCAATTAGCTAGGGTCTATTGTAAATGGCCTTTCTACCTCTTAGGTAGGAATAATGTCTGCGTACACTCTGCCCTCCCTAGACTCCACTTTGTGGGATATTATTGGGTATGTAATATGTTGTTGTTGTATGTTTTCTAATTAGCTTTAAAATTCTATATTTCATCAATTCTAATATTAATTTTGTTTGAATAGCGAAATAATGATTATTGTCTTATATTTAATTATGAACTTGTGGGATTATGTTGAGTATATTGTATTTGACTATGAACTTCACTAATTCCCCAAATCAAACACAGAGAATTTAAATATGTGAGTTAATAGAAATTCATTCACCATAAAAAATTACTTCCTTTACACTAAAAAAGAACTAAAAATTAATCTCAATGCTTAGGATTTGATATCTGTCAAAAAATTGTTTTTTCCTAATGTTGTCCAGAATTTGAAAGAATTAGTATATTCTATTCTTCATCCCGTTTGTAGTGACGATTTTGTTCTTCATCCCCTCTCTCATCCTACTAACTCGGAACATATATAAAACTGAAAGAGGAAAAAACAAAAGAAACAGAAGGCAAGTTGAGGGATATTAGGAATAGAAAGGCTTGCGTCATCTGCGGCCCCCTAAAGTGTCCGAGAATTCACTTGGCCATCTCAACCCAGATTTATACCTATTAAACTCTTTTGACTGTTCAAAAGTCATTCCTATTAGACACAAAGTGCTGACATGGCAAAAAGAGTGTGTTTCACTCTCTTTAAGCACGCAAAACAATTTCAAAAAGAATATTGTTTTCAGCTTGTACACCTAAATTGATCAAAAAAATGAAAAAATTAATTAAGAAAAGGAAGAAGACTGTCTTCCTCTTCCCACTGATCCATCCCCCCCCCCCCCCCCCCCTCTCTTTCTCTTTCTAGATATTTTTTTTTATCAGAAGGGAAGTGAAGCCATGAATTCCATTAGCACATTCAGATAATCAGAAAAACTTGTGATTTCGAGGGCCTGTTTCGCTTTGGTTCCTGAAGCACCTAAGTCAAGAGCTGTGACATTATGCCCTAAAGATCTCATCGATTCTACAATCTTATACTAGGCCCAGGCCCCATGGCATCCTGTGTGAATCACCACAAAGTGTTTCTTAGCTTTAGGCCCTGTCAAGATAGCATCTGCATATGGCAACACAAGTATTAGAACTACTAGACTTGTTAGAAATCAATTCTTCTGTTTTTTCTTTCAAAAAATTTGTTTGTATTTGTTCATCAGCAAAAGAAGATTTAGGTCTTAAAGAATCTGGCGAAGCTCCATTATTTTCGACAAGAGTGATACGAGTTAATTTTTTTCCGGCGAATGCCTGTTTATGCTCTTCGTAACTGTGGTAAATAGTTACTAGTTGGGAAGATGGGGAATCCAATGAGTGGGAAGTTTTGATGCTATCAAAATGAAAGGGGAGTGAGGGGTTAGCATGGGTGGTGGCGATGGTTTACTGATGGCGCCGGTGGAGGGGAGAGTGGGGTTTGATTTTGGGGGGGGGGGGGGTTGGGCTAATTCAAAACACACAAGTTTTTGTTTTTTGGATTATTTAAATAGAGTTACTTTTCAAAAAAAAATAAAAAAATTGGATCCAATTGCCACATGTTCATTTCATTGGTCCATCTGCTATCATATTCGCGTGCGAGTTACATGCACCTTTGTTTTCAACAGATTGTCATTTTATGCCAAATAGAAATAAATATAGTAGTAGTAATGAGAAATGAATATGTTGAGTGTATTTAATTGTCTACATATTCCTATTGGCTATTTCTACCAACATAAAATAAGGAAGAAAGTTCAAAAAATTTAGAAAAAAGATAAAATATGATTCAAGGCCTAGAAGAGTTGCCAAATCAGCTCTTTCACGCCTTGCTTTATATAGATATATACATCAACTCCATAACTTCTTTTTTTCTTGAAATTAAGATTACAACTGTAGAAAGTACTTGTGGAAAAAAATCACAATTGTTAATAATTATAATAATTAAAGGGTATTTGAAAAGCCATGTTCGCAGAAATAATTATTACACTCGATGAAGCACTAAGTTTTGTTATTATGGTTTCAATTTTGCAGAGGCCTTGCAGCTGGTGTTGTCCGAATGCAAGCCAAAAGCAAAGATAGTTGATCTCTGTGAAAAGGGGGATGTCTTTATCAAAGAGTATGCTTTTCTTGGGTTTTCTATACTTTCAACACATGTATTGCCTTGTATCTCAGGAATAATGATATCTACTAAGTTTACTGATTGATGAATAACTGTTGGTGCAGGCAAACTGGAAATATGTACAAGAATGTGAAGAAGAAGATTGAGAGAGGTGTTGCGTTTCCAACATGTATTTCAGTTAATAACACAGTGTGCCATTTCTCTCCATTGTCTAGCGATGAGACAGTTCTGGAAGAAGGTGATATATTGAAGATGTAAGTAGTAGTTTACACCACTTTGAGGTGATTTGCATTGTTTATCATGATTCCAGATACTACTTTAGGAAAAACAGAGAACAATTCTTTCAGCACGGAGCTAGGCTTGAATTCTAGCATTGAGTGCTAATAGCAGCAACTGAAGTCATAATAAATTGTTTTTTTGTCCAGGTCAAATTCTAACTTTTAGGGCTGAAGAAGTCATTGCATTCGAAGGATTTGTTTTGGCTCTTTTCTTTTGATATGAGATACACTGTTTGTGTGAGTAACATGTAGTTCTTTTTTGATGCAGTGATATGGGATGTCACATTGATGGATTTATTGCAGTAGTTGGACATACACATGTTCTTCACGAAGGACCAGTTACTGGTAGAGCTGCTGATGTCATTGCAGCTGCTAATACAGCTGCTGAAGTTGCTTTGAGGCTTGTGAGACCAGGAAAGAAGGTAACTTATTCCTGATCTTTGTTTATTCTGATGCACTAACTAATCACCTGCATGTTATTCTGATAACCCTGTAGTTTTTTTATTTGTTTCCCATTGGCTATTCCTCATTGAGTACTTTAGTTTGCTCAAGCAATTTTGCCAACTGGATTGTCTCATTCCAGTTTCTAAATGGTGGTAGTGATCTGGTGTTGATGTGCATGTTTTTTCTTCAATCTTTGCTGCTCTTTGCTTTGTGCAACAACATCTTCTCTTGCTTAAAGAACGTGGACTGCTGCATGTTATTCAGCTAATGCGATGTTGCTGGCCTTCTGACTATTTGAAAAGAAGCTATGAGTCCTCTTTTTAATTGGTAAATTATAAGTCCTTTTCTAAGTTACCAGTTTCAAAAAAATAAATAAATTATAAGTCCTTTTCTGTGTGACTACTTATTACATCCTTAGTTTGGTGGGGCTTTTTTTGAAGTAAAGAAGTTGTTAATGCCTCATTCTTTCAATTGAGGAACCTCAAACAATATAGTTGGAGTCGCAATTGATGGATTTGATATGTAGTACAGTAGTAACACGAGTTCTTGAAAAAATTCTTGATATGTATCTCTGTCACTAGTCTTTGACTTGCATGAGTTCCACTTGGCGATGTTGGAAAGCAGATCATTTGTAACTTTTATGTAATACCTGAGTTGTAGATCATCTTAGGTAGTGTTAAAATAGAAGTATGATTACGAGTGTAAACTTTTCATTTATTAGGTCTTTATCTAATTTGTTTCAACTGTGGTCTTAATCCTCAGATTACTGTGAGGTAGACTCCATGTCTTCCTTTGGTGTCATTTGAATGTATGAGTATATAGACAAGGTAGAGTAGGTGCTTTGGATATGGCTGCTGTATAGGCAGTGAAGTCGTAGCATGAAGATGAGAGGATGCTCTCTGTCTTGCATCATATTTTTTTGGGTCCATTGTGTATAATTTTTATTGCTAAGTTCCTTGGACATTGCAGAACTCAGATGTAACAGAAGCTATTCAGAAGGTTGCTGCTGCTTATGACTGCAAGATTGTCGAGGGTGTATTGAGCCATCAAATGAAGCAGTTTGTTATTGATGGAAATAAAGTTGTATTGAGCATGTCCAATCCTGATACAAGAGTAGATGAAGCAGAATTTGAGGAGAATGAGGTCTACTCCATTGATATCGTGACGAGCACCGGTGATGGAAAGGTATGGACGTGTGTTGCACCTTTGACGTCTGAAAATTAAAGATATTATGAGTTTTCCTTGTGAATCTCACAGTTGTTTACTTTCACGGGCCTTCTAAAAAATTTGCAGCCAAAGTTGTTGGATGAGAAACAAACAACTATCTACAAGAGAGCCGTGGACAAAAGCTATAACCTGAAGATGAAAGCCTCAAGGTTTATCTTCAGTGAAATCAGTCAGAAGTTCCCTATCATGCCATTTACCGCAAGGTTTGGTGATATTCCCAATTTTCATATTCAGCTGTAGTAATTTAGGAGTTTCATGATAAAAGTGATGTCTAGTTTCACATATCAAAGAGAATGGTGTTTAGTTACTCTTATTTTACTTGAACAGGGATTTGGAGGAGAAGAGGGCTCGTTTGGGCCTAGTTGAATGTGTTAACCATGAGCTTTTGCAGCCATATCCTGTTCTACATGAAAAACCTGGTTGGTATTAGCTGTATCAGTGTCGTAATACTATGCTGAAGCAGCATAATTTTTCTTCAGTATTCGAATCTAAATGGATGTTTTTGTCGATTATGTCCCTTGTTCGTTTTGAATTTTGATCATCTTTTGTTGCTATGCAGGTGATTTGGTTGCTCACATTAAGTTCACAGTGCTGTTAATGCCTAATGGATCGGATAGGGTTACATCTCATGCTCTCCAGGAGCTGAGGCCTACAAAGACGACAGATGAAGAACCCGAAATCAAGGCCTGGCTCGCCCTCCCCGTTAAGACCAAGAAGAAAGGCGGTGGGAAGAAAAAGAAAGGTTATTCAAAGTGCATTTGCACAATATAGTTACTGAATCAATGTTGCAAAGTCTAGCCAGTGACCTTTTGAATTCTGAAATCTTATCCCTTTTGCATGAGCAGGAAAGAAAGGTGACAAGGTAGAAGAGTCGTCTCAAGCTGAGCCTATGGAAGGATAGTGAAGTGGCTCCTAATCTTCATACTTGCAATTTTGAGGTGCTTTGATCGATCAACTTCACTGAAACTATTGGTTCAGTGTGGGTCTGATTCGGCACGCTGAGCTGCTTATGTTCAAACTTGTGGTGCTGTGAAAGACATTTATTGTCGTAGTCATGTACTTTGTCATGTTAAGTTATACTCTGGGTTTTTCAATGCTATTCAAAATGCTGTCTTATCATTTTAAACCTTCAATAAGTTCGTATTGTGCCCTTCTCAATTTGAAGTTGAAGAGATGACAGTTTTGTTTCTGATATTGACAAATATGGACCGGCTCCAACTAAAATCAAATGTTTCAAAGAAAATTGAGAACTGCTATGCCACAAACACCTGTAGAAAAATGTCACCTCTTATTTTATGAATCCTCTTAGAATGTGCTTAACAGACCTTCCTATTAAATTTTCAACAATTGCACTTCCAGATCCTCTCAACAATTAATAATCTTCACATACATGTGTTGAATATTTACCATGTGTGAATTTCACAAAAAGTTTCACTATATTAGATTGAAGACATAACTGATACTATAAAGTTAGCTCTTTCTCGGACGACGGATTCATGTATGGTGAGAGTTTAGTGCATCGGATTGTCTTTTTTCTGAATTGTATTAGATTTTTTGATGCTTGCCTAAATTAAAAAGAAGTTCTCATAAGTTATGTTACAAATAATAAAAGTAAAAATAAAATATGTGAACTCTCAAGATGTGTGAACTTGAGAGTTTAAAAGATGTTTAGAGTTTAGTTCGATTTTTAATAGAGTTTATTGTATCTAAAAGTTAAAAAATAAAATGTGTGAACTCTCTATTTAAAAAGATCAAACTTTATTGGAAAAGACTTTTTAAATTTATATTTATTTGTTTCAATTTTAAAACACAACAAATCATATTATTTCATATTATATTCAGGATTCACAAGAGTTTGGAATATATATTAGTCACCAAATTTATAATTATTTTATATTTCTTAAAAGATAAGTATATAAAATATCTAGTAGTAGAAAATAGAAATACTCCATAAAATATCCTAAGATAATTAGAGTGGTAATTGTAGATCTAGAAATTGAGTTTATTGTAGTCCAAAGGCGGGCTCACCAGCGTAGGGCAACTATCAATAACACACTCAAACACTATACAAACTCAGCTTCAATGTTTAGAGGCGGCGACTCTCCTACGATTATTTGAGTCGGTTCAAAACTACTATAGTAAACAATAATCAATATTAATTCTACTTGCGCCATAATCGAACTCGTTTCAATCTCTATCTCCTCGACTCGGTGAGTGCAATTTTTTTTTTCTTTCTATAATTCGTCTTTTATTATCGTTGTATTTTTCGAATTGCTTAGAATGCTTTTATTGGAAATAGCCTCTAAGGTCCGCATACGCACTAGCTTCTCCATAGCTCATTTACGGAGATTACACTAGGTATTATTGTTGTTTTCTTTTTCCAACTGTGTTGTTAATTTTTAGATTTGTATCTGTGCTTAGGGTTTATCTGATTTGTGTTGTTAATCTTTTTCCCGTTTTTTGTTTTGAAATTTTAGGGTTTTCGATGTCGAATTTGGGCGGTGGTGCAGAAGCACATGCTCGTTTCAAACAGTATGAGTATAGAGCTAATTCAAGTCTTGTTCTAACTACTGATTCTCGTCCTCGAGATACTCATGAACCTTCTGGTGAACCGGAGACTCTTTATGGAAAAATTGACCCTAAATCGTTTGGTGATCGAGCTTATAAGGGTAGACCTCCGGAGTTGGATGAGAAACTTCAGAAAGCTAGGAAGAAGAAAGAGCGCGAACCGCTTGTGTCTGAGCCTACTAGGCAAAGTAAAAAGAGAAGACTTCAGGAAGAAAGTGTTCTTACGTCTAGTGAGGAAGGTGTTTACCAGCCTAAAACGAAGGAAACTAGGGCTGCTTATGAGGCGATGCTGAGCTTGATTCAGCAGCAACTTGGTGGACAGCCACTTAATATTGTGAGTGGGGCAGCTGATGAGATGTTGGCAGTGTTAAAAAATGACAACTTCAAGAACGTTGACAAGAAGAAGGAAATTGAGAAGCTGTTGAATCCGATATCGAATCAGGTGTTTGATCAGTTGGTGTCGATTGGGAGGCTCATTACTGATTATCAGGATGGTGGGGATGCATCAGCGTCTGCTGCAGCTGATGGCGATGAAGCTCTTGACGATGATGTGGGTGTAGCAGTTGAGTTTGAGGAGAATGAAGAAGAGGAAGAAGAGAGTGATCTTGATGTGGTACCTGATGATGAAGAGGAGGACGATGATTTGATGGAAGCCAGTGCTTCTGGCGCTATGCAGATGGGCAGTGGCATTGATGATGATGAGTTGCGGGAGGCAGATGAGGGAATGGCCTTGAATGTTCAGGATATTGATGCTTATTGGCTTCAAAGAAAGATTTCTCAAGCTTATGAGCAGCAGATTGATCCGCAACAGAGCCAAAAGCTTGCTGAAGAGGTTCTCAAAATTCTTGCTGAAGGCGATGATCGCGAAGTAGAAACAAAGCTGCTGGTGCATCTCCAATTTGATAAGTTCAGTCTCATCAAATATCTTCTGCGGAACCGGCTGAAGGTAGTATGGTGTACCCGTCTTGCAAGGGCTGAAGACCAAGAGAATAGGAAAAAAATTGAAGAAGAGATGCTGGGGTTGGGTCCTGATCATGTGGCTATATTAGAACAGTTGCATGCTACTAGGGCTACTGCAAAAGAGAGGCAGAAGAATCTGGAGAAAAGCATTAGGGAAGAGGCTCGGCGTCTTAAAGATGAATCTGGTGTTGATGGTGATGGAGAAAGGAAGGCACTTGTAGATAGAGATCTTGATAATGGTTGGTTAATGGGGCAGCGTCAGTTTCTTGATCTTGACAGCCTTGCATTTCATCAA
The DNA here is from genome assembly GCA_031232105.1 of Capsicum rhomboideum. Taxonomy (NCBI): domain Eukaryota; kingdom Viridiplantae; phylum Streptophyta; class Magnoliopsida; order Solanales; family Solanaceae; genus Capsicum; species Capsicum rhomboideum. Next base: position 2,807,568 of record CP124713.1, on the reverse strand, counting down.
GGCGGTTTGTTGATGGCAAACAAGAAATGTGAGCTTCCAGTGGGGTCTTACAGGAATCATAAGAAGGGGTATGAGGAAGTTCACGTGCCAGCATTGAAGCCAAGGCCACTAGACCCTGGCGAAAAGCTTGTGACGATAGCCTCCATTCCAGAGTGGGCCCAACCAGCATTCAATGGGATGACCCAATTGAACAGGGTGCAGAGTAAAGTATATGAGACTGCCCTGTTTTCTCCAGAGAACATTTTGCTCTGTGCTCCAACTGGTGCCGGGAAGACCAATGTAGCTATGCTCACTATACTTCAGCAAATTGCACTGAACCGCAACGAAGAGGATGGAACATTCAATCACAACAACTATAAGATTGTATATGTGGCACCCATGAAAGCCCTCGTTGCTGAAGTGGTTGGTAATCTCTCCAAGCGTTTGGAACATTATGGTGTCAATGTGAAAGAGTTGAGCGGTGATCAAACATTAACTCGTCAACAGATTGAAGAGACTCAAATTATTGTGACTACCCCGGAGAAGTGGGATATTATAACCAGAAAGTCAGGCGATCGCACGTATACACAGCTTGTTAAACTTCTTATTATTGATGAGATTCATCTCTTGCATGACAACCGAGGTCCTGTCTTGGAGAGTATCATTGCTAGAACTATTAGACAGATCGAAACCACAAAGGAGCATATTCGGCTTGTTGGATTGTCAGCAACTCTTCCAAATTATGAGGATGTGGCTGTGTTTTTGCGAGTTGATCTGAAGAAAGGACTCTTCCATTTTGACAATAGCTATAGGCCTGTTCCGTTGGCTCAACAGTATATTGGAATTACTGTTAAGAAGCCACTGCAGAGATTCCAGTTGATGAATGACGTTTGCTATGAGAAGGTGATTAGTATTGCAGGAAAGCATCAGGTGCTTATTTTCGTCCATTCACGGAAGGAAACATCTAAAACAGCTCGTGCTATACGGGATACTGCGCTTGCTAATGACACCCTTGGTAAGTTTTTGAAGGAGGACAGTATAACTCGGGAAGTTCTACAGTCTCAAACTGAGCTTGTCAAGAGCAATGATCTTAAAGATCTTTTACCATATGGTTTTGCTATTCATCATGCGGGGATGGTTCGAACCGATCGGCAACTTGTGGAGGATCTTTTTGCTGATGGCCATGTGCAAGTGTTGGTTTCAACAGCAACTTTAGCATGGGGTGTCAATTTACCTGCACATACTGTGATTATAAAAGGTACCCAGATTTACAATCCTGAGAAAGGAGCATGGACTGAACTCAGTCCTCTTGATGTTATGCAAATGCTTGGCCGCGCTGGACGTCCTCAATATGACACCTATGGTGAAGGAATCATATTGACGGGGCATAGCGAATTGCAATATTATTTGTCCCTGATGAATCAGCAGCTGCCAATAGAAAGCCAGTTTATCTCCAAGTTGGCTGATCAATTAAATGCCGAGATTGTCCTCGGGACTGTATTGAATGCCAAGGAAGCATGTAAATGGCTACTATATACTTACCTCTATGTCCGCATGGTACGGAATCCCACACTTTATGGTCTAGCTGCTGATGCTCTCAAGACTGATTATGCTTTGGAGGAAAGGCGTGCTGACTTGGTAAGTCCTATGTATATTCCACTTGCTGTTCCTTTCTTTCCTTATTTTTATTTTTGATAGAAGTTTCACTAATGAAGAACCAAGAAGGCACTGCAAAATACAAAGAGGAAGATTTACAATATCACTAACACTGTTTCATCCCAAGGAACTCCGAAAGTCAACATGCACTGAGACAACTTTTCTATCCTGTTGTTCCTACACCAGAAACATAAATTCTGAATATGTTTATTTTTAACAAAAGATATGTGTTTTTTTGTGTCCACACAATGCACAAAGGAATGGTTTTTCAGATCCGTTCCAGTCTTTTGTACTCTCCTACTCTGCCTCCAGTAAATTCTTCACGGTGTGAGGCATCACCCGCTGCTGGCTGCACATTACAGATGTTGAGAAAAAAATCCCAGATTTGTCTTGTTTGCCTGCCAACGGAAAAATAGATGGCCAATCGTTTCCTGAGCAAAACCAGCAGCTACTGCACAGAGAGAAGCCCTTTTTGTTCTGTCAGAGAGAAGCCCTTTTTGTTCTGTAAAATTCTATGAGCTAAACACACATTCCTTGCAGCAATCCAACCAAAACAAGCAACCTTAGAAGGTACTTTTGTACTCTCACAACATTTTCCAAGGCCAATGCATATTCCACTCCTCTGGTTGCTTCTGTAGAAGGATATACCAGCTTTAACTGAGATTCTGAGAATCTTTTTCCATCCTGACTAGTTTTCCAGTCTGGGAATCCAACAAGCCCACATCAAGGGTTATAGATTCAAAAATATATAACAATTGGCTAATCTCATCCATTTCCCAGTCATTAAAGTTTCTTCTAAAATTTAAATGCCACCCTGCGACAGTATTAACAGTTGGCAACTGTACAATTTTTGTTTACAGCTAAGCTATACTACACAGGATATTTGTCCATTAATTATTCCATCTCCCAACCAAAAATCTGTCCAGAATGAATCCTGCAGCCGCTGCCATCATTTAGTTTGACATGCTGCTACCAAAGCCTGCATATTCTTCCAATTTGCTTTACCATATTTAACAGTAATTAGCTCTTTCCAGAGCTCACCTTAATTTTCATTAGAGCTCCGCAACCATCTAAATGGCAAAATCATATTATGATATTTTTTTGGTATCACCATATTCTAGTATTGCTTAATGTTGTTCAAATGACACAAGTCATAGCGTTGCGGTGCTTGGGATTGTAATTATGCACTCTGATACATAAATTATGGGCTTTTTGCTTCAAGAAAGAATTTTCTGTTTGGTGATTTTCATTTGATGTTACTTTGGAATTGTGATTAAGTATTATAGTACAAATTTATGAGCCTTTACTTCAAAGGAGAATTTCTGCCAGGCTCAGTTTAATTGTGTGCTTTTATTGTCAATGTTTATAATCTTCCACTCCAATGGACATTGATTCTAATAATGGAAGAATTAATGCCATGGCCCGTGTGTGGGTTTAAATTCATGTGAAGATGGTTTTCATTTCATGGTGCTCCCAAGTTGTAATAATGCGCCCCAATTCATAACGTACGGGCTTTGCTTTAGAGGAGAATTTCTGTCGGTGGTCTCAGTTTGTGTTTCTTTGAAATTGGGACTAGGTACTCCACTAAAGAAGTTACGATCTTCTGTTTCGAATGAAAACTTATGAATGCTTAGTTTATAATAGTTAAATTGCTGGTAGTTGTCCTTCTTGGTGAGCTGATGCCAGCTAGTTGTTTATATGGAGAGCCAGTTTGAATTAGTTTGAACGAAACAGAGCAGAGGCCGACCTTCAATAGAATTATTCCTGTGATAATCAATGGCAGTAACATCTAATGCATGTGCTGTTTTTCTTCCATTTTTGAAATTGTTGTTCTGTCTTAGGGTGTCTTTATACTGATAATTTGACATTCAAATTGTATTTTTTTCCATCTTAGCTGAAGAGCATCTATAATTCCTTCAGAGTTTGAAATACTTGCTTGCTTGCAGGTTCATTCTGCTGCTATATTGCTGGACAAGAATAACTTGGTCAAGTATGACAGAAAAAGTGGATATTTCCAGGTGACTGACTTGGGTCGCATTGCGAGTTATTATTATATAACTCATGGGACAATTTCCACGTACAATGAGCATTTGAAGCCTACGATGGGTGATATTGAACTTTGTAGGCTTTTCTCTCTTAGTGAGGAATTCAAATATGTAACAGTCAGACAAGATGAGAAAATGGAATTGGCGAAGCTTCTAGACCGTGTTCCTATTCCGATAAAAGAGAGTCTTGAGGAGCCTAGTGCCAAGATCAATGTACTATTGCAGGCATATATTTCACGGCTGAAGCTTGAAGGGTTGTCTCTGTCATCTGACATGGTTTACATAACTCAGGTTTGTTATGTTGTATGAATAACCTCCTATTTGGTTGCTTATTATTTCTTTTTTAGTGTTATCTGATAGCGAATTATTTAACTTAGTTATTTGCTTTTGCAGAGTGCTGCACGTCTGATGCGAGCCCTTTTTGAGATTGTTCTGAAGAGGGGATGGGCTCAGTTAGCTGAGAAGGCCTTAAAATGGTGCAAAATGATAAGCAAGAGGATGTGGAGTGTACAGACACCACTTCGCCAATTCCATGGTATACCAAATGAAATCTTGATGAAGTTGGAGAAGAAAGATTTGGCCTGGGAACGTTATTATGATCTTTCATCACAAGAGTTGGGAGAGCTTATCCGGTTCACGAAGATGGGAAGGGTGTTACACAAGTTTATTCACCAGTTCCCAAAGCTGAACCTCGCTGCACATGTTCAACCAATTACCCGGTCAGTCTTGAGGGTTGAATTGACTATTACACCGGATTTCCAATGGGACGACAAGGTTCATGGATTTGTAGAACCTTTCTGGATAATTGTTGAAGATAATGATGGGGAGTATATTCTTCATCATGAATATTTCATGCTGAAGAAGCAGTATATTGATGAAGACCATACTTTGAACTTCACAGTCCCAATATATGAGCCATTGCCCCCACAGTATTTCATTCGCGTCGTCTCCGACAGATGGCTAGGGTCCCAGACTGTTTTGCCCGTCTCTTTCCGACATCTGATTTTGCCAGAGAAATATCCTCCTCCCACCGAGTTACTAGACTTGCAACCTCTGCCAGTTACTGCATTGAGGAATCCAGCATATGAAGCACTTTATCCAGATTTCAAGCATTTCAATCCGGTTCAGACTCAGGTTTTCACAGTGTTGTACAATTCAGACGACAATGTCTTGGTTGCAGCTCCAACTGGCAGTGGGAAGACCATCTGCGCTGAATTTGCCATATTGAGGAATCATCAGAAAGGACCTGATAGTACCATTCGTGCTGTGTATATAGCTCCACTGGAGGCTCTTGCTAAGGAGCGGTTCAGTGATTGGAAAAATAAATTTGGTGACCATCTGGGAATGAGAGTTGTTGAATTAACTGGGGAGACAGCCAGTGATCTGAAGCTGTTGGAGAAGGGTCAACTAATTATCAGCACACCTGAGAAGTGGGATGCTTTATCTCGTCGCTGGAAACAACGTAAGCATGTTCAGCAAGTCAGTCTTTTCATTATTGATGAATTGCACCTTATTGGGGGTCAAGGTGGCCCAATCCTGGAGGTGATCGTTTCTCGGATGAGATATATCTCAAGCCAGGTTGAGAACAAGATCCGCATTGTTGCTTTGTCAACTTCCTTAGCTAATGCCAAGGATTTGGGAGAATGGATTGGGGCCACATCTCACGGGCTTTTCAACTTTCCACCTGGTGTAAGGCCTGTGCCACTGGAAATACACATTCAAGGTGTTGATATTGCTAACTTTGAAGCTAGGATGCAAGCCATGACAAAACCCACATATACTGCAATAGTCCAACATGCAAGGAATGGAAAACCTGCAATTGTGTATGTTCCCACAAGGAAGCATGCTCGCTTGACTGCTGTAGATCTGATGACTTATTCAAGCATGGACAGCGAAGACACACCTATATTTCTGCTACGATCTGCAGAAGAGCTGGAACCTTTCGTGGACAGGATCAATGAACCTACGCTGCAAGAGACACTCAAGTATGGTGTGGGTTACTTGCATGAGGGGTTGAGTGCCACAGATCAGGATATAGTGAAAACATTGTTTGAAACTGGATGGATCCAAGTGTGTGTGATGAATGGTACAATGTGTTGGGGAGTACCACTATCTGCGCATTTGGTGGTGGTCATGGGAACACAGTACTATGATGGTAGGGAAAATGCGCACACTGATTATCCCGTTACTGATTTGTTGCAGATGATGGGCCATGCCAGTCGACCTCTTGTAGATAGCTCTGGGAAGTGTGTCATCCTCTGCCATGCACCACGCAAGGATTACTACAAGAAGTTCTTGTATGAAGCATTCCCAGTTGAAAGCCATCTGCAGCACTATCTCCATGATAATTTGAATGCTGAGGTTGTTGTTGGTGTTATTCAGAACAAGCAGGATGCTGTTGATTACCTAACATGGACCTTCATGTACAGAAGGCTGACACAGAATCCAAATTACTACAATCTGCAGGGTGTTAGTCATAGGCATCTGTCTGACCACCTCTCGGAGCTGGTGGAGAATACCATCAGTGACTTGGAGGCAAGCAAATGTGTCACAATTGAGGATGAATTTTTGCTTTCACCTTTGAATCTCGGCATGATAGCGTCATATTATTATATCAGTTACACTACAATAGAGCGCTTTAGCTCTTCTGTGACCTCCAAAACAAAGTTGAAGGGCTTGCTGGAAATATTGGCCTCAGCATCGGAGTTCGAACAACTGCCGATACGACCAGGTGAAGAGGAGTTGATAAGAAGGTTGATTAATCACCTGCGTTTCTCTTTTGAGAATCCGAAATACACAGATCCTCATGTCAAGGCTAATGCTCTTTTACAAGCCCATTTCTCTAGGCAAGTGTTGGGTGGAAATCTTGCTTCTGACCAGCAAGAGGTGCTTCTTTCTGCTACTAGGCTGCTTCAAGCAATGGTTGATGTTATTTCCAGTAATGGTTGGCTTAGTCTAGCACTTCTTACAATGGAGGTGAGCCAGATGGTGACACAGGGGATGTGGGAACGTGACTCAATGCTTCTCCAGCTTCCACACTTCACGAAGGAATTGGCTAAGAAATGCCAAGAAAATCCAGGAAAGAGTATAGAGACAGTGTTTGATTTAGTGGAGATGGAAGATGACGAGAGGCGTGAACTCTTGCAAATGCCGGATTTGCAGCTTCTGGATATTGCCCGGTTCTGTAATCGGTTTCCAAACATTGATTTGACGTATGATGTGCTGGACGGTGATAATGTGAGTGCTGGAGACGATGTAAGTGTGCAGGTAACCCTTGAGCGAGATCTTGAGGGTAGAACGGAAGTTGGACCTGTTTTTGCACCTAGATATCCTAAAGCCAAGGAGGAAGGATGGTGGCTTGTTGTTGGGGATACAAAGAGCAACCAATTACTGGCCATTAAGAGAGTTACCCTTCAAAGGAAATCTAGAGTCAAGCTGGATTTTGCTGCCCCTGCTGAAGCTGGAACAAGGAACTACACACTCTATTTCATGTGCGATTCTTATCTGGGTTGTGACCAGGAATATAACTTTACACTTGATGTTAAAGAGGCAATGGCTGAAGATGATAGTGGAAGAGAATGATGTAGCTTTTCTTTTTTGAGAACTCCTAAATGCTTGATCTATTTCTGTAGACTAGCTAGTGGTGATTAGTTATGTGGCTTTCACTTGTATTTTATCCTTCCTTTTTGATAAAGCTAGACTTGAATTTCAATTCTGCAGCTGCTTTATAGCTTCAGTAATTGGTAAGCAAAATGTTTATTTGATATCATTATCTTTTTTCTCACTTGGAGGTTTCTCCTTCCCCCTTCCCCGTTTATTGATCAAATACAAATCATCAAAAATATCTCATTTCCTATCCACTGGCCAGGAATATGAATTTGATCTTGATCCTGAATATAAGTATCTGTTAGCGCCTACATGAACTTTCAGATTCTTGCTGGTGAAGGTTGGCTGCACATTTGTGTGGACTCACTCTGATGGGGAGGGTGTAAAAGATTCAGTCGTTGCAAGCATTGTTATCCTTTTTTTAGGGGACTTGGTTCTGTATGAATTGGAAATGGATGTATTCGGTTTTCCTTTTTTCTAATGTTCCTGCTGGTGCCTGGATAGGAAGAGGTCACTGAACTTTGACCTGATTTGTTGGACAAGTGATCCTTTAAGAACTTACTACTGAAAATAAAAAATTCAGGCCTCTTGAATTTATTCGTACAGTTTGCTTTGATTGGAAACATATACCAATTAACCAGGTAACAACCAAGATTTGAGGTTCATTTCGTGCGTGAAAAATGACTTTGTTTCCTCATTTTCTCCCATTGTGCCATGGGCTCTGTCTTGTTTTATTATTGGAAAGCATGGGTCTCTGATAAGTCCGTCAAGTATCTGTTCAGATGAGTTCTTGTTCTTCTCTGTGATTTCATTTCTATCGAGTTTTTTTCTATATCTTCTGGTGTCCTGACACTTAATGGGTTATGGCTGTTCCGAACACAAAAGGCGTGATCACAAGAATATTCTGAGCTATGCATTTCTTCGATTTGGTACTACGCTAGACTTGATGAAAGTTTGTTCTCATATACATTGTTAAATATGTTAGCAATTTGTGAACAACACATACCTCAAGTTTTACTTGGCGGATTAAAATAAGAACTAGTCAAGAAGTCTTTTAACATAAAAATTGGTCTCCAATGGAAACTATTTTGTTTGGGCATTTATTTCTCTTGTGAAACTTTCTGATTTTTCACTCTTCAGTTTGATTAGGCTCGATCCATAGAGTATATTGATAATAAATTTTTCACACTCGATTAACTATCCACTTGTTTAACTAGAAGATCCACTAATGTCATGTTATGATTCCTTTAGAAGAGGGCATTTTTAAACCTAAAGAATACCTTGAGGGCAATTTCGATCAATACGTGAAAGCTTGGCATTTCTAAACCATTTTCTTAAAGGGCATTTTTAGCCCTTTTTCCGATTTATAAATTAAAATGAGAATGTTTATTAATTAGGGCTTAATGATATGCAAGGTAAATAAAAATAAAAATATATATATATATATATATATATATATATATCATGTGCGTAAACATCACGCTTTTCTTCCCAAAACTCTTATATAAACCTTTCTTCCCATCTTCCAGCATCTCATTATTTTATCTCTCAAACAAAACCTCTCTGTGAAGATACACAAGCATCCGTACAGTTAACAATGTCAAGCGCTGAGCCTGAGCACGAACACCGAGAAGAGGAAGAAGCCGCCGGAGCCGATGACGAAGATACCGGAGCTCAGGTTGCGCCGATTGTACGGCTCGAAGAAGTAGCCGTAACAACTGGCGAGGAGAACGAAGATGCTATCCTCGATTTGTAAGTAATTGATTTCTCTTTATTATCGTGTTTATTGCTTTTCGATCTGATTCAATTTCTAGTTTAATAGTTGAAATTTTTATTATGACAGGAAAGATAAGCTTTATTATATTTGTAAATTGATTTGCTCTTCGCGAATTTTAGGAATTGATAAATAGTGTAGTACTTGAAAATTTTATTGTGACAGGAAAGCTAAGCTTTATCGGTTCATAAATAAATTGATTGCTTTTTCAATCTCTAGGAGTTGATAAATAGTGTAATACTTGAAAATTTTACTGTGACAGTAAAGCTAAGTTTTATCGATTCGTAAATTGATTGCTTTTCGATCCGCTTCTATTGCTAGGAATTAATAAATAGTGTAATATTTGTAAATTTTATTGTGACAGGAAAGCTAAGCATTATCGATTTGTAAATTGATTTCTCTTGATAATCGTGTTTATTGCTCTTTGATCTGCTTCAGTTGCTAGGAATTGATAAATAGTGTAATAGTTATTGTGACAGAAAAGCTAAGCTAGTAAGCTTTATCGATTGTAAATTGATTTCTCTTGATAATCATGTTTGTTGCTTTTCGATCTGCTTCAATTGCTAGGAATTGATTAATAGTGTAATACTGGAAAACTTATTATGGCAGGAAAGCTAAACTTTATCATTTGTAAATTGATTTCTCTTAATAATCGTGTTTATTGCTTTTCGATCTGCTTCAATTTCTAGTTTAATACTTGTAAATTTTATTATTGTGACAGGAAGGGGAAGCTTTATCCATTTGTAATTGATTTCTCTTGATTATCGTGTTTATTGCTTTTTCGATCTGCTTCAATTTCCAGGAATTGATAAATAGTTTAATACTTGTAAATTTTATTGTGACAGGAAAGCGAAGCTTTATCGATTTGATAAAGATGGAAATCAGTGGAAAGAGAGAGGTGCTGGTACTGTTAAGTTTTTAAAGCATAAGGAAACTGGAAAAATTCGCCTTGTTATGCGCCAATCTAAGACTCTTAAGATCTGTGCCAATCATCTAGGTTTGTTTATACTCCCTCTTTTTCAAAATAGTTGTCAGGTTTTGCTTCTCGAGAGTAAGTTTGTTTATAGTTTAATTTGTGAATTTTTGGTACATGATTAAAGTTGATTTATTCTATTATGTGTTCATTTGATCTGGGATCTGAAATATGGGCTCATTTTGGTGCGATGCAGTTATTCCGACAATGACAGTTCAGGAACATGCTGGAAATGAGAAGTCCTGCGTGTGGCATGCATCAGATTTTGCTGATGGTGAATTGAAGGATGAATTTTTCTGTATTAGATTTGCATCGATCGAGAGTAAGAATTTCTAACTCTGCTGGTACTGTCGTTTTCTACTAGATTATAGGGTGTTGTTTTGTTAGATGAAGCTTTTGATTAGCCAAAATCCGCAATTTCCTTTCGTCGTGATTGTCTGTGCCCCTTGATTGCTCGTCAATGTAGTCATTGTAATAGCTCCTTTGTTATTAGATTTGCATCGATCCAGAGTAAGGATCTCCAACTCTGGTACTATCATTTTCTACTAGATTATATAGGGTCTTGTTTGTTAGATGTAGCTTTCGATTAGACAAAATCTGCAATTTCCTTTTGTTGTGATTGCCTTTGCCCCTTGATTACTAGTCATCATACTAGCTCCTTTTCAAAATTAATTTTTTGTTTGAAGAAAATTCCGTTCTCTACGGAATGTTGTAATGGGTGCCTATTGTGGTTGTAGATTTGAAGTATTCATATCAATTGACTATAGAAGTTCACCAGTTAATGACTGTACCTTTGGGTGGGATTTGTAGTTTTCCATTTTCTTTCTGTTAGTCACCAACTCAAGTTTGTCTCTATGATAAAAAAAAAAAAAGCCTATACTTTTGTTGTGTGTGTATATGATTTAATTGGTTTTTATTGTTCATAAAATATTGTTCTAGTTGAAACTGCTACTGTTGTGAGTTGTGACCCCAATCTAGAAGATAACATTGAATGTAGTGTCGATCATAATATTACATCTTGAGGTCTGAGGTGTAAAGATTGTGCAATTCAGCTACTTGAGCGTAATTGGGATGCAAATCAACTGGAGGTTCCAATAATTTTGGTTAATGAGGCTATGATTGTTGTTTGGATTGGTGATGGATCAAGTCAAGGTTTTAGTACCACCATTTAATGGTTCGGTATTGTGGTGGGATTGTAATGTTTCTGTCCCATGTGTGAGGCTTGGCTGGTGACAGAATCTCTTGAGACATTTAGTTGAATTGGTCTGTATACAATAGCTTAACCGTTGTTGTTCCTCTCGCGCATAAATTAGGTAAGGAATAAATAGTGTCAAAAAAAAAAAGGTAAGGAATAAACAAAGACAAGACAATAACAGAACTGTACTGAACTACTGATGAAAAATAATAGTCATAGTAATAATCATAATAATAAAAGAAGTGGAAGTATATCAAATGAGAAGGGTGAAGGATAAAATGTTGAATCATACCATGTAAGAGAGGAGCGAGTAGCATTTGGCCAATCAGGTTTGAAAGCTGGTGCCTGGGGTTGAAGGTTTGAATAACATGTCCTGGAGATAGGATTTTACTCCCTTCCAAATAATCCATTTCAATATTCCTAAAAGTACAAAACATAGGTTTAGAAATTATATTCTCTTATTTGGAAGCAAATAAACCTTTAACAGTTGAGACGTCTGAAGATATGGTGAGAACTACCGTGTGAAATTCTTTCTTTGTCGTCGTCGTTGCTTCCAGTCTTGTGAAGTTTGTGATCTTTCTGTTTTCATGTTTGGAGGGTTTTTTTCCCCGAGTTTGTGTGTTTGGTGTGGGTAGAAGGACTTAGATGCAGAGGGGAATAGAACTTTGCAAGCTCTGTTCCTCTTTGGAACTATATAAGTTGTTCTTATTTGAATCGATGGCATAAAGTTTCAGATGTTATAGTTTAACAGAGAGGTTATTTCATTCCAAGGTACCCATTCATGAGATGTTAGATGTGGCTTTAGTGGAGTGGTTTCCTTGGATATAAATAAGATAATAGCAGGCAAGAGTGATCAAAGAAGCTAAGATTACCCTACGTCCTTGCCTTTTGAAAATTGAAAGTGGTTGAAGCATTAATAGAACTTGGAAGAGTAAAATGCTTATTAAGGGTTGATTGCAGAAACTAGGGAATTGATGAGTCCCTAAATTCTTTTCCACTTCTAGACTATAGTGCTGGTTCAAAATTATAGATGTACAAACTTTACTGCTCAACATTTGTCGCTATGATAAAGATCATCCCACTTGCGACTTAGATATCAGTCTGATCACTCCCATGCCTTAGGTAGGGATGGCAACCGGGCGGTTTTAGACATATGCAGAATCCCTATGCCTTAGGTACGTCTCGTCATCAGTCTGATCGCTCCCATGCCTTTGCGTCATATCCTTTTTATTGAGGTCTCTGTTAGTGTTGAGAGTGAACTGATCTTGAACTTCTCTCCAGAATCCCTATGACCTCCTCGGGTACTGGTAAGAAGAATCAATGGTTAATACTGCATGCTTGGTTACCTACTTAAGAGAAATTGCTCTTTAGGTACTTGAGGACACTTGCTTTATAAATTACCAAATAGGACTATTGGATTTTAAGGCGTGGAATGAACCTAGCCAGGTATGGAAGGTGATCTTTCAATTTTAAGGCGTGGAATGAACCTAGCCGGGTATGGAAGGTGATCTTTCAATTACCATGTCTTTTAGGATTCCTCAACTGGATCATCATTGCAGTTCCACTCGACATATTTGAGTTAATTACACTTTTAAGGGTTTAGAAAATTGCCCATGATTGGGGATATGTCAAACACGATATGAGATTCCGAGGAAGTTGTATATTAATAATATACCTGATCATGTCCCCCATTCTTTTATGTTGCTGCCTCTGTGTTTATTATTTATTTATTTTTCTCTCAGCAAAAACCATGTCTTAGTATAATCCATTTCTTCTTAGATTGCAAGACCTTCATGGAGACTTTCCAAGAGGTTGCTGAATCACAAAAGAAGAAAGAGGAAAATGAGGATGCATCTAATGCTGCTGGCCTACTTGAGAAGTTGAGTGTTGAAGATAAGAAACCAGAAGAAAAGAGCGAGGAAAAAGCCGAAGAGAAAACGCAGGAAGACGGCGTCAAAGAAGAGAAGCCTTCTGATAATGCAGAGAAAAAGGATGAGACTGCTTCAGCCTGAGAGATGTATGTCATGTACTCCAAATTTAGTTGGTGAGGTTCGTAGTACCTCCATTTTTGCCAACCAAATTTGGGTATAGTCTGGTCAAGTAGCAAGAGGTGTTCACTTCTTGGTGTTGGTTTGGGGCGGAGTCGTCTTGGGGAGGGGGGAGGGGGGTTTTGTTATTTGTTTGTCCATCTCTGAGGTGTTTCAATATCTTGGAGAAACTCACGTTAAGGTCGGTCTTGTTCTCTGATTGAGGTATTGTGTTGGTCTGCCGTAAGTCTTGGTATTATATACCCAACTGTACGTTGTTTAAGTTGGTTCCACATAATTCAATTCATTACTTATTTGGGGAAGTTGAAGCTACTGCTAGGTTTGCTGATGCATTCTATGTTTTTGTGTGTGTTTCTTAAGTAATCAAATATTTCTCCTTGATGTCTAATATTGTAATCTTCTCTGTTCCGCTTATTCTACGGAAGTCTTTGGGCGTTCACCAGAATAGTGAAGATAAAAAATGTTCTATGTAGCAGTGTATATGCTTTAGAAAATGATACTCCCTGCGTGTCATTTTATGTGGCATACTTGAAATTTCGGAATTCAAACTTTTAAACTTGAATCATTATTCGGATATAGAAGCTTTAAATTTTTTAAAATAAAATATATATATATATTTGATAATCATGTAAACACTTTTTTATTTTGGAAATCCCTGGGAAATCTGCATTCGCTACCCTTTGGGTGCGCACCGGATAAATCTGCTCTTGTGCAATAGCTTACAAATCAGTAATCACACAAATGTCAGGGCAATGAAATTGGAATTCAAACTTAGGGCTTAACAGCGCCTTCAGCAAAGAAATTGTGAACCGCCCTAGGATGTAAACCGCAAGCCCATGGGGAAGTATACAATAAAATTGTACAACAATTAGATAGTAACTCCGATCATTGAGCAATGGAATTCGCCCTGTATTGGGTGTCCTGATATTTGAAGCAGTAAAAGGAAAGAAAAAAAACTGACCACCTCTCCAAGTAAACCAGTACGAGAAACCGCTACCTTGTTCTTCACTCAACTTTTCCTACCTTTTCGAATCTTAACAAACCGACTTCTTTTATTCTTACACACATATATATATATAATCTCATGTCTTTCATTTTCCATTACCATTCTCTCAATACCAAAAGAACTATAATATGGACAATTCAGTAGCAAATGGCACCACTTCCTGCATCCAAGATTCACATTCTTCTTCCGTTATGGCGAGCCCTGACGCGACTCTGGGTCGCCATTTAGCTCGAAGGCTAGTTGAAATTGGCATTCAGGATGTCTTCTCAGTGCCTGGTGATTTCAACCTCACACTTCTTGATCACCTTATCGCTGAGCCAAGGCTTAAGAATATTGGTTGTTGCAATGAGCTTAATGCTGGATATGCTGCTGACGGGTACGCGAGGGCTCGAGGCATTGGTGCATGTGTTGTTACGTTCACTGTGGGTGGTCTCAGTGTGATTAATGCAATTGCTGGTGCTTATAGTGAGAACCTCCCTATTATCTGCATTGTAGGAGGTCCTAATACTAATGATTATGGAACTAATAGAATTCTGCATCATACTATTGGATTGCCTGATTTCAGCCAAGAACTTAGGTGTTTTCAGGCTGTTACATGTTATCAGGTAAAGTTAAGTCCTAGTTTTTGCTCTTTCTTGAAAAGATTCCATATATAATGCAGATCGAGAATTTGAAGTTTATGGGTTCCTCAAGTTAATATACGATAACTGGATTTACAGCTTAAAATCTCACATAAAGAGTGTTTAATCGGACGTATAAGGTAAAATAATCTGCATCAGCAAAAAAAAAAAGATATTAAAATAACTAATGCAGCACTTGATTAACTAATGCATCGATTCATTGCCGGTATTATATAATGTGTGTTGCACTATGCGACAATCTATGCCCCTATGTGCCATTTTGTTTGGCACAATTACTACAGTATTTGGAGAATCGAAGAGGTTCTGCTTTGACTACACTTCTCTTAAATATAATTTTTTTTTTCTAGTATTTTGAGTTATAGTACTTTTTATGTAGTTTTCAAATATGCAAAACTTTATTTCTAAAAACTCGAAGAATCTATGTACAAATTCACACTGAAAATTAAGTATGTCTAACACGGAAGAGAAGATGATGTGTATATATCAAGGAAAATTTCAATTTCTTTCCCCCACAAATACCATGCAAGAAGTTTCCTACGGATCCAACTAATTTTATGTTTCTATGTTTCTACTTGTGCTAGGCTGTGGTAAATAACTTGGAGGATGCACATGAACAGATTGATAGAGCCATTGCCACTGCTCTAAAAGAAAGCAAGCCAGTATATATTAGTATAAGTTGCAATTTGCCAGCCATCCCTCATCCAACTTTCAGCAGGGATCCCATTCCATTTTGTCTATCACCTAGGTATATGTTACCTTATCATCTATTCTTACATTCATAAAGACCTTGCATGAAAGTGGCGGATCTAGACTAGATGTAGCGAGTTGACATAGCCATCATGTCTAGCTCGGAGTACATATAAGTGAAAAAAATGGCACACACATAAAGAGCAGAACTCATTGACTGTAAATTCTGGATCCGTCATTGTTTTTTTAATGACAAGGGAACCCGCAGTCACTACCTTTTGGGTGCGCACAGGGTAAACCCCGCTCCTGTGCAATAGCCCGCAACCACACAGGAGAGGTAAACCACACTAGGCAAGCCCCGTGTGACGAGCTCGACCCAGAAGGTCAACCCCTTGCTGTCTGGGGCACTGGATCCGTCATTGTTACATGAGAATTATTCATTAACTTACTTGGCGGATCAAGACTAGACACAGTGAGTTTGACTATATATGCGCATGTGAAAAGAAACTGGCACATATATAAAGAGCAGAACACACTGACCCTAAGTCTAGATTCGTTAGTGTTGTATGTGAAATATTCTTCAAAATTCAATTAGAACTTACTGACAATGGCGGATCAAAACCAGACACAGTGAGTTCGACTATATATGTGTGTGTGAAAAGAAATAAGCATACGTATAAAGAGAAGATATCACTAACTCTAAATCTTGGATTCTCTACTGTTGTATGCGAAATGTTATTTCAACTTACAGTTCGAACTTACTGGTACAGGCTAAGTAACAAGAGGGGGTTGGAAGCTGCAGTGGATGCAGCAGTGGCCTTTCTAAGCAAGGCAGTGAAACCAGTCATGATTGGAGGGCCAAAGCTAAGAGCAGCTAAAGCTTGTGATGCTTTTGTTGAACTTGCTGATTCTTCTGGTTATGCCATGGCAATGATGCCATCAGCAAAAGGGCTAGTAGCGGAGCAACACCCTCACTTCATTGGCACTTACTGGGGTGCAGTAGGCACATCCTACTGCGCGGAAATTGTTGAATCAGCTGATGCTTACTTATTTGCTGGTCCGATTTTTAATGACTACAGCTCCGTTGGGTACTCTCTTCTGATTAAGAGAGAGAAGGCGTTAATCGTGCAGCCTGATAGAGTTGTAATTGGCAATGGACCAGCATTTGGTTGTGTCCTAATGAAAGATTTCCTCTCTGAACTAGCAAAGAAAGTAAAGAAAAACGAAACTGCTTATGAAAACTATCGTCGGATCTTTGTTCCTGAAGGAACTCCTCTAAAGTCAGAGCCTAATGAACCTCTAAGGGTCAATGTTCTGTTCCAGCATATACAGAAGATGCTTTCAGCTGATACAGCTGTGATTGCTGAGACAGGGGATTCTTGGTTCAATTGCCAGAAGCTTAAGTTACCAGAAGGATGTGGGTACGTGACTAATAACAGCTTAAAAGCCTGTTATCCATTTTATTTTCAGACATTAGACGAAAAAAGTTCGTGTTGCAGGTATCAATTCCAGATGCAATATGGCTCCATTGGTTGGTCTGTTGGTGCTACCTTGGGCTATGCACAATCTGTACCCGAAAAACGTGTGATATCTTGCATAGGTGATGGAAGTTTTCAGGTAATTCTTCTTCATTAGACGATAAGCATTTTCTTGGAAAAATGACTTTCATCATACCAAACATTATTACTCGTGTGGAGAACTAAATGTTATGTGGTATTTTGGATAACAGGTTACTGCACAAGACGTGTCAACAATGATTCGTTGTGACCAAAAGAGTATCATCTTCTTGATTAATAATGGTGGCTACACCATTGAGGTTGAAATACATGACGGGCCATACAATGTCATCAAGAACTGGAACTATACTGGCTTAGTGGATGCTATTCACAATGGTGAAGGCAATTGTTGGACTCAGAAGGTGAGTGTTACTGCATAGAAATGCTCGTCCATATTTCGACGAAAAACAGCTTTGTTTTCAAATTGTTTTATAACTGGATTGCAGGTAAAGACTGAAGAGGAACTCATTGAAGCAATTGCAACTGCAACTGGAGAGAAGAAAGATTGTTTATGCTTCATTGAAGTTATTGTTCACAAGGATGATACTAGCAAAGAGTTGCTTGAATGGGGATCCAGAGTCTGTTCTGCCAATGGTCGTCCACCAAACCCTCAATGAGTCTGTTAGATTATATTTTTTTTTTAAGCAATGTCAACAGTCTGATTTTATCTTATCTAGAATGAGGTAGCACTTTTCTCTAAGCTTTGAGTAATTAGAAGGCTGAATACCATTTAATAAGATGGATTTTTGGAATTATTATATGGCTCCATCTAGTACAGTTTCAAGCTGATTTAACAATTCCACTCATTTATCCTAGAAATTTAACAATTCCACTCATCTAGAAATTTACTCTGGATAAAGTATTACAAAAAATGACCAACAAAACCCTGATTGTCAGATGGGAGCTTTGCGGTTTGTTGACAACACCCAAAAACATTGGAAATTGAACTTAGATGAATTTCAATTAGTATTAAGCTTTCCATGTTAATTCTCATTGTCTAAAACAGTTCACTAGCTTTTCATGGTTAAATGAAGCTAAAATTTTATCATTTTAAAACCGTTAAATCTCTCTGATATGTATAGCTAATTAGCTACCAACAGCCATTTGATATTTAGCTTTATAGCAGACCACCATATATGTCATTTAGAGAGCATATTATCAAATTTCTCTTTTGATCAAGCATATTGTTTAAGATCTCGCTCGCTTTGTAGAGTTTGGGCTTAATGTAATATAAGATGGATGGAGTAGAACCACTTTTAGACAGCAGAACTTCTTCTGTTATATTTGCTTCATAAAAAACTTAGCCTAAATTACGAGTTTAATGCAGTGCAGACACAAACCCAAACACACCAATCATGAAGGGCTTAAAGAGTGTTTTAGCCATTTGCCAAGAAAAATGTCCAACACTTTGATCTATAAGATGAAAAATAAAGTATGATATTAGGTCCTGAAATTGACTAGGCACTCATAAAATAACCACGAAGCAAATTTTCCACTGCTAAAAATTGGACTGTACATCAAAAACAACCTCTACACTCAAGATAGGTGAAGTTCTGAGAAATAGGATATTATTCAAATTCCCATATATCCACCAACATATTTGACCGTGCAAGTATCATCCTCATATTCCACAATGCACTACTTTTTGAGTTAACAGTCTCGTGTACAACTTCAATATAAAAATTACTAAGACAAACAATTACTCTTGCACATACATAAATGTTAAGAGCTAAACAAATACTACTCGTTACCTTAGTAATCAACATAACAGATAGGAGTAGAAAGTAAATATATGCCATCATCTGCTCTTCAATTTTAACAGTTTGTAGGACAATCTGTTTCTCAAACACATATGATTAAACTTATTGAATATAAACAGAAGTATGAGCTCATTTTCAAAACATGTTGAGAACCTAAACTAGAGATGCAGCAGAACAGTTGAATTTAACAATCCTAGACAAACAGTCCTAATTCGCTGGGGTCTAAGGAGTGTTTCGCAAACATTACCCCTGCCTCGCGAAGGAAAAGGCTGTTTCTGAAAGAAACCTCAGCTCCATTGTCACATTTTCAAAGCACAAAATTACCAGGCCAACAATTCATTTGGTAAAATAAAAACAGATCACGCCGAATGGATAAGATAGATCAGGAACTAAGGAGTAAATATCATAAACTTAAGCCAAAAACGGCTCCCATAGTTTCAATACAACTCATAATGTAACTACAGAAATTAAACTGCAAGTACTGAAAACAAGACAAAAAACACAATATCCTAAAGCAACGGAGATATGTCAAAAGCTAAGAAGAGCCAAATACGGATTCTACTTGGATCTCTGTCTCATCTTTCGGCGCTTCCTCTTCAATCTCCTCATACGCTTCTTCTTCCACTGAAAATTACAAAGACAAATTACCTAGTGAGCACCAACAACACATCACTCAACATTAGCAATAAATAAAAATTGAATATGTACATATTGAAACTACTACACAAATACGTTTGGACGTTCGGTAAGCTAATTTCACAAATCAGTAGTAGCAAAAGTGTTATTCTTCATCGATCGACTAAAAATTCTAGATCCGTCTGTATAAAAATTGCGATTTTTTGATATAAATGTGCAAGTACCTTGGCTCTCATGGTGAATCAGCTACGACGGAAGGGAGACTCTTTACTTGCTGGCGGGAGTGAACCTATCGATGAACAAGAGATACGGCAGTGTGAGAAGAGAAGAGAGGCGCTGGTGGAATATAAAGGGTAACCCTAGAGCAATGGGCTTCGAGGCAAATCACCGTTGATTGATTCTGGTCCGAGAAATGGGCCCAACCGGCAGGTCCTATCTGTAGGATTTGCACCAAGTAGCCACATCATTTGACTTACGCTTAATCTTTTTCAAAATATTTAATTTTTAGACATTAATAGGTTTGTTTGGAAAGTCACCTGTTAATTGAAATTAGTGTAATTACTAGGGTAATAATTATCAGCCTAGTAATTACACAGTTAGGTAATTACACAAGTATAATTACATGGTTATATCAAATTTTTAAAATAAATGTTAATTATCAAAAACTAAAAATTTATATTAGAGAAATAAGAGACTTTACAAATGATATTAAATTAAATATTTATATATATTACCTTTTGAAATATATTAATTAATAAATATATGTTCTTATAAAAAAATAATTGATTTGTATTTTTCAAACTAGTATATTTTAATTAAATTAATCATAAAAACTTAAAGTCCATGATTTTTAAGAATATCGTGAAATGCATGTTTGACAAAAAAATTAGTATTATAAATATAATGTCATAAAATTATTTAAAGATTTAACAAAAAGATAATTTATCAATTTTAACTAAAAAATAAATGGTTTGCAATGTGAAATATCAAGTCAATGCTAGTATAAAACAAATAAATTGGAATCGAAAATATAACATAAGTTCAAAATTAAAATAGATAAATAATACTCTTATGTCAAATTTCAACATAATGTGCATAAATATGATTCAAAAGAAAAAGAAAACCTAAGTCTATAACCTTATTCAACAATGAATTTTACTTAATTTAAAAATTAGAATACTAATTAAATTATGCTAAATGAAAAAATAAACATAAAATAAATAAAAAAAATAAATAATATGAAAAATTGCATGGAACCACAAGAAATAAAGGTTGAAAAATGAGAAGAAAATGAAATATAAATAATATAAAATAATATATCAAATTTTAAAAAATATTAGACTAGTAAAAATAAAAAGAATTTAAAATAATAGAAACTAAAAATAAATTTAAAAAAAAAAATAGAAATAAAAGGAAGAAATTAAAAAGTAATCAGTTTGAAATTACACCATGTAATTACCAGCAATTTACAGCTCTCCCATGTGAATTGGAGAGTATAATTACCCCTGCTAATTACACTCAATTATCTGCTGACCAAGTAATTACATGACCAATCAAATATGTCAGACAATATAATTGCACTCAATTACACCAAATCCAATTACCAGGATGACTTTCCAAACAGGCGCTAAAGTTATGTTTGTATTCCAACATGGATTCTTCAATTTTCTTAAAATAAAAATTATATATAAAAAAATACTATAAATAACATTAGTCACAACAATAAGAACAAACCTACCCTAGGGGTCGTTTGGTACGTAGACTACATAATCCCGGGATTATTTTATACCATATAGGAGGTGGTATAAAATAGTCCCATGATTCATGGGTTATGCCAAGACTAAATATGATATTAACTTAATACCTGTTTGGTTGATGGTATAAATTATTCCCGGGATAAATTTATACCATCAACCAAATATGGTATAAATTTTATCCATGGGATAACTTAAACCTATCCCGCCTTATACCTCCTACCAAACGACCCCTTAAGAGAATTGTTTCTCCTAGACTTTCCATTCAAGAAAAAGTAATTCAAAAAAAATAAATGAAAGTGAAAGCATAACAAACTAGTTTGAACAATAACTATAATAAAATTATATCATAATTGAAGTATCAAAAATAAGAGATTGTAATAGAAATCAAAGATAAAAATTACAAAAGCAATACTACGACTACTACTATGCACGAATAACAAGACAAACACACTATTACCTGATAATTTCGTATCTTAATTTGTGTTCTCCACAACCTCACGTCTAAGATCATGTTCTCGATTAACTAACTTTATAATTCACAATCAAATAAAAATTTATCCAACTCTATAAATAATAATGGGGTGGGAAATCTTAATAATTCAATTAATTTTTATTAATAAGGTTCAATTCCCCCATATTATAATCCCTTCCTAATTTATTCCTTGCTCCTACCCCTAAATAACAAACAAAAAATAATGGGGTCACATAAATTGAAAGAGCTACCTTTTATATTGGTCTTCCAAACCAATTCTCTAATAACTTCCTCTTGTTGAAACTTTACTTTTTATCACTAAAATATAAACTAAACAAAATAACACACAAAAATGATATGGTTAGGCCCTTATATTCGGAAAAATTCCGTCATTCACGTTCAAACTATTAAAGAATACTCCAATATTCTCACAGAGATATTACTATATCATATGAAAACCTCCATAGATTTGATTATCTAAAGCTGCATTAATCCTAACTGGAGTTGCAATCATCAACCTGCAACTCCAATGGATTCATGACAAATACATAACATATTAATCTTAATTAATTGTCCCTCATGATATGACCCAAATTAGATGAAACCCATAATTATCCACTCATTAATATGACCCAACTTGGATGAAACCCTTGATTGATTTCAGCCTCAATTTCCAATACATATATTAACCTAAAATTCAAATCTAAAATCTGTGTAACGTCGCTCTCACTTGTGGTATGTTTTCTTTTTCTTTTTCCAAAATTCATTCTTATCAAAACAACAGGAAAAATTTAACCAACCATTTCTTTGATAACGGGCTGTCCGGATTAGCTTTTGAAAATTAGGGAAAAATTCAATGAATATCTGCCACTTTTCACTAGTAATAACTAATTAATCAAATATTTTTTTTTATAAATGATATTTGAACTAGCTTTCGTGCACTCAACTAAATCCATAAAATCTGCCATCTCCCTGCAGCAACATTCAACCAACCAATTTTTTTTTTTTTTTGTTCTTTTTCCCTAGTTTTCACATCTTGCAATCTCCGTCTCTCTTTAATATATCGTCCTATCCACAACTGACTACTACTTTTATTACCTAATTTTTTATTATTCTTTTATTCAGTTTACATAAGGAGACGTACAGAAGAAGTATTTTCGAGAGAGAAAAATTGTGTAGCTTCAGCAAAATGGGTACTGGTTCATCGAAGAGTTCACATGGCAGCAGCGAAGATAGAGAAGATCATGGAGGAGGACAGCTTTATGTTTCTCTCAAAATGCAGAATTATAAGCTTAAAGGCGAACTTATTCCTCATGTTTATGGTTCTGTTCCTCTTATAGGCTCATGGGATTCTTCTAAAGCTGTAATTGATTATTCTCATTTTGTAGTTTTTTACTAATTCTTATTTTTTATGTTGTTCGTTAACTAATGTGACTATGTTTTTCAATTAATCAGCTTCCGATGGAACGCGAATCCACTTCTATGTGGGAACTCAGTTTTGTTGTTCCTCCTAATCACGGTTAGCTCCTTTGCTCTTACTCTTGTGATTTTCTCAAATTTGTTTGAATGAATAGTCAAAATCACACAGAAAATATTGCGTTTTTTTTTTGAGTTTCGAATTATCTGTTTTTTTTTGAGTTTATACTTGAACTATCATTTTTTTTGAGTTTCATATCTACACTATCCATTTTTTTAATTTCATACTTGAACTATCAGGTGTGTGAGTTTCCTTCCTAAACTATCACCAAATGTTTATTGAAATACACCTCAACTACAGTTGTCCACTTCTCCTATCTGAACAATGGTGATATTTCAGGTAGGAAAGTGAACAATTGATAGTTGAGCTGTGCTTGGATAAACATTTGGTGATAGTTCAGGTATGAAACTCAAAAAACTGGGATACTTACGGTGTGTTTTTGACCCCTAAGTCTTTGTTTAATTCATGGAATGATTCTTCTTTTTTCTTTTAAAATCTATGTTAATTTGAACCAAAGCTACTTGGTTCAACTGAACCCGTAGTCTTACACCCTATAGCTCTGCCCTTGATTTATATGGCTGACCTGAACTGACTAGGGATTGAGAAGTAGTTGATTGATTGATTTTTATTTGTAT
This sequence comes from Capsicum rhomboideum, assembly GCA_031232105.1. Classification (NCBI taxonomy): domain Eukaryota; kingdom Viridiplantae; phylum Streptophyta; class Magnoliopsida; order Solanales; family Solanaceae; genus Capsicum; species Capsicum rhomboideum. Next base: position 2,783,665 of record CP124713.1, on the reverse strand, counting down.
AGAGACATTGGACTTTAAGTTCCTGTTGAAGCCAAAATACAACCCTGAGCCTTGTATAGTGGAGGAAGGCCCAAACCGTCTACTAATTGCTGGAACACTACAAGGGGATGGGCGTTCAGCCTCGTTTAAGCTGGATAATGATGAGATTATCGAATATAGAGTATTTGTTAAAGCAGACAGAGTTTCTCCATTTGACCTTGCGGCTAGTTGGAGAGCCTTTCAGGAAAATCGCAGGCTTTCCACTGTTCGAGGAGTGCCAGATATTAGCATAAATTCGACACCAGCGATGGGTGCAGAGGTAAGATGTTGCCATTGTTTGACCGCTAATTGTAAATACTGCTTTATAAACCATAGTGCTAGATGGCTGTGATTACTATCTTACTATATCTTGTTGGATGATCTCTCCATGTGAATGAGTGTTTTTCTAACATGTTGGAGCTCAGATGACTTGTTCTTACATTTGGAGCAAATGCAATAAACTGTATTGCATCAACAGATATCGTACAACTAAAGGGAGATAATTTCCTCTTCTTGAGGAGCATAATTGGGTTGCAGATTTGATATTCAAGAGGTTTAAATTTGAACAAGGATACATAGCCTATGCCTTTTTGTTAGCATATGAGTAATTTTGAGGAAATTATTGTTCTCCGTGTTTATCGGTTCTCCTAGTTTTTCTGCTCCTGTCTATTGGTCAAATTATTCATGTTTTTATCTTCTTCAGATGTCTGTGGATGAATATTGCTTACGAGGATTGTTTCTGTAGATTTTAGCAATTGGATATGTTCTTCATATATGGCTTAACTATATTAATTATATTTTAAACATTTTTTCTCGACAGCATGGCTCTTCAGCAAGTCTAGAGCTTGATCTTGAACATTATGTTGTCCCCGCTCCAGCGCAATCTGCAACTGTTTACGCAGCTAACTTGACAGAAACTCCTAGGTCACTAAAACGTACAGGTGTATTTTCTGGGACAGATGGCACTACCATTCCAAGGCCTTCCTCAAAAGATGGTCACACTTCGAATGATCGGTCTGCTACAATTAAGGTTCTCGTGGTGCCTTTTGACTTGAGATCTAGTTTGACTGTAGGACTTAAGATTTTGTATAATCTTTATGCCATTCTTATTAAAATAGAATAAACCCCCAAATTGCGCTGAGATTCAGAGTTTTACTAATACTGCTGAGTATTTTTTTCTGGATAAATGTTTCCCTGTAATGCATTTCTATAATGTAAGAGAAATAGGCATTAGCATATTTTCAATACATGATAATGATCATCATTTTACTTCAGTAAGATGAAAAAAGGCTATTCAACTCTGGTACTTATATACTAGTTTTCTTCATCCTCCAACTAAAAATCTTGTATAGTAAGCATCTTTGACACTCATATCACCAATCATAAATGCTATTTAAATTTTTATCTGATGTGGTATCACATACGCTGGAAACATGCATGTTACGTGACTAATGTTCTCCCTAGTTAAATTACCAACCTTATGCTCTTATTTTTTCTACATGTATTACCATTTTCTTTCAAATTGTACCTCATTGGTTAAGAGGTCCCCGTTGATTCACATTATTCCATCCTTTTATTATCCAGCAGATGGAAGTAATTGTCCCAGATCCACCTAGAGTGCCCTCAGGGTCTGGCACGGCTGAATCCAAGTCCATGGGAACGTTCTCATCTTTGCAAAAGCAAGATAGTTACAGGGGACTCCTTGTGGATAGGGGTGTGGGATCTCCAAGACCAGTCAAATCACCCAGTACAACCAGTTTTACTCTTGATCTCAAGCCTGATTCAGATGCTAAGGTGTGTAGAAATCTAATGTGTCCATTTTGATGAATATTGTAATAAAAAATCTCTGTTGTGAATTGGTTTACATATCTGATGTGTCATTCTCGTAAATTGTTTAGAATATGATGCCAGCTGCTGCAGGAGCAGTTGCAGCTGGAGCTGTAGCTGATCAGATGCTTGGGCCAAAGGAAGACAGGCATCTAGCAATTGTTCTGGTATTTTTATTTTCTGATGAAGAAGTGATAAGCACTAATTAGTTTTTGTTAAGCTTGTCAACTTTGATGCTGATGCTGTGCTCTTGTATTGACTTTGCTATGTTCTTGGAATAGTATCTTATGCAAGGAATGATCTTAGGATTTGCTTATGCTTCCTGCAGGTTGGCTTGCCAGCTCGTGGTAAAACTTTTACTGCCGCTAAGCTTACTAGGTATCTTCGATGGTTAGGTCATGACACCAAGCATTTCAATGTTGGGAAGGTAAATCGTAGCACTTGTTTCTTCAATGTCCTCCTAAATTTGCAAAAATTAGGAAACTAACCAATCTCTTTTCTGTGACAGTACCGCCGACTCAAGCACGGAAGTAATCAGGTATTTTAAATGCCTGAACTGAACTGTTTTCTAAATGTCTCCAGTCAAGTAGAACTGTCGTCTCACTTATTAAAAAGACAGAAAAAAAGAACTACCATCTTTCTTGTATAGATAACTATGTTAAACTGCGAATTCACTTGCCAAGACATCATTAAGGTTCATTATCTGGTGGCCTTTTGGATTAGGTGGTATGGTTTTGTTTTACAGATGACATCTAAAACATTTGGCACTTTGGGTTGTCCACATCAGCAAAGTACTACCACTTCTTTCATACTGGTATTATAATTAGTAAGTGTATCAAGGGATCTAAAAGCGACTTCAATCCTTTGTGTTCTGAAGAGACAAAAGTTAATAGTTCCGATTAAATTTATCAATCAGAGTTTAGTAAATATTTGACTGAGACCAAAAGTGCTCACTTTTGTCAAACTGAAAGGACCAAAACTGCTCAAGTGATACTTAAGGGACTATTTTGAACCTACTATCAAAGATAAGGGACCATTTTTGTCATTTTCTCCCCGTGAAATGGGATGGAGAAGTTTCTTCTCCTCTTAATTATCTTGTTTCAAGTCAATATGCACAATACCTGCAGACTTCCATGCATAAGTTCTAAATTATTTCCTGTAATGTGTTCTGCATGTGGAGTTATTTATCTGATCCTATAGAGTAGAACAGTCATTTCTCCCAACAAGATATTAAAGAATTCAACCTCAAGGATGACTTATCGACCAGATGCTGCTTCTGTTGCATCGTTCTATAATTTCACTCCTGGGTCTTTTATTTTGAAGCTGCTGAGATTAGATAAACTGGCTGCTTACATTCCATACATTGGTTAGTTGCGTGCTGATATAGAACAAGTTTGAAGGGATATCATACCTAGTTGGGAACAGGAAAATAGTATTCTAGGGTTCTTTATGTGGTGGAAAGAACAGTAAAAATATTGAGCTTTCATTGCATCATAGGAAAGAGTTCCAGAGAAGATTTTGTGGCTGCTTGGCATTATCAACATAACAGCGGTGACTAAGAAGAACCAAGGAGGAAGGTGTTGGAATCTAATCCACAACTCCTAGGAACAATATCTTTTGAGGAAGGAAATCTTTTGGAGATGAAATGAAAGTGTTGTACTTGGAAAACTGTTCAGACCTGTTTTACTACTACAGTACCATGCAAAAATTATGAGAGAAGCCCAAACTTGAAAAAGGCAAAGTTAGTAAGTTTGTTTAACTACTGGTGGGTCTTTCTGATATTTAGTTAATATCCTAAATGTAACTACTTGCCTTCATGCAGCTGTTGAGTCTTGCCATAGAATTTGGAGATCTTTTATGCTTAAGAGGCTTTTGTGATGATATCAACTTTATGAAGAGTTAGATGATGAGGGTAAGTAAACTATAGTGGTTGAGGAGGATGAGGGGCTGTTTAAGAACATTAAATAATTTCCTCCTTTATACTTGGCGAACACAAATTTCTATATGCGCTGAATCCAAAAGCAATAATAGAATATGTTAAAATTGACCAAATGCTTATAGGAACGAGCAAAGTCTAATTTTAAATGTGAAACAACTGAAACATGCTCGTACGAGTGGACCATGTGAACAAAACTGTTATTCATCTAATATGCCCCAGTTCTTTATTTTTTTGTCATGACACTTTCTGGAAACAACAATTTAGCAATCTTCCTTGCAGAGGAATTTGTCATATGTTGTTGGTCAGAACTGTTTCTCTTCTGGATTTCATCATTGGTCAGACAGCTACATGATTCACTTGTGGTTTGCTTGAAAACTCTAACTGTTGAATGAATTTTACCAGTTGTTATCGTCCTTGACATTTCCTTTTTTTTTTTTTGGGTGCGATTACTGACTACTTTTGTACACAGTGATGTAATAACTTTTGTATGTCTGACAACTTATTGGAGCTTCTCCTCCTAGGAGATTTAAGTCCATATTAATTGAAATACAATCTGTGGAACTTCATTCCTTGTGTATCTTGTTGACACAGACTGCTGATTTCTTCCGAGCTGACAATCCAGAAGGCTTGGAGGCTCGCAATGAGGTAATCTCTGTCAGAATAGGTGGTTTTTATTGTCTGTTTGCTAGAATCCTGAAATCATCTTAATTAGGATTGACAATGAGGCAGGGTTGGGGAAGGGATGCTAAATGTACTAAATGCTGTGCCTGTATGGACTCACCATAGTGCTTCTTCCCTCGCTCTTGCCCCACCCTGCGCAATTTTGGTAATGTGTAAAAAATTTTGAGTTGTAGTGCATCATCAATCTCTCTTTTAGTTACACTACACTTAATTGTTTGTTGAATTAACTTTCTTCTTTTCACATAGTTTTAATACATCACATGCTACTAGGTAGCAGCCCTTGCAATGGAAGACATGATCGCATGGATGCAAGAGGGTGGTCAGGTAAGTCGTCTGTTATTCCCATGGGACAATACTTGTTTCTAAGTTTCCAATAACTATGTCCATTACTGAATGCAGGTAGGAATTTTTGATGCCACAAATAGCTCAAGGAAAAGAAGGAATATGCTTATGAAAATGGCTGAGGGAAAATGCAAGGTGAAGTCTTATTGATGGACCTCTAATGTTAGGGTGTTACTGCTTTAGTTTCCTTTAATAGAACTGTAAGATGTTTTACCCAATGCTTTGATCTTGTGGTAAGAGTGAGCACATGATGTATAGGTTAAACACACGTTACAAATAAAAACCTGATATTTAAGTGGAGAAGGGTAGAGGGCTGGGATCATAACCCATCAAGTTTGAACCATGCGTTGGTGATTTCTCGGTTATCACAAAATAAAAGAAGTGTAAGATGTGTTTAATGCTCGTCGATGTAAGAGCAATTGCAGGATTTCAGTTAAGTTCTATAACAATAATTGATATTTACGAATTGTGTTTTCAGCTAATACTATAACTATACCTTATTTTGTTTCCATGGATTTTGTGTGTGTGGGGTCTTTTTTTGGGGTGGGTGGGGGTGGGGTAGTGTGGGGTGGGGTGGGGGGAGTGGGGACGTCGAGATAACATAGAAGTCAACATGCCCTTATTGCTCTTTCTAGAGAGGCAGTTGAATGTTTCTGCATTTGTTGGTTGAAAAACTCAGAGAACTAGTACATATTTATCAAACTTCTACGCTGTGTTTTTGGTATCTTAGCACCAAAAATTACAGCATCAGTTGGAAGTCACTCCAACTTGTTGGCTGGGGTGCTTATGTATCTCAGTGCTTTGATGTGTCTAAGTAGTTTCTTTTAACAGATTAGTCCTTTCTTTCTTTTTTATTTCATTCTTGATGTTTATTTACTACTGGTTGTAGTAGTAGACAAGCCAAAAGACAAGTGTACTTTTTATTATGATTCCTGTTGGTGGATTTTGTGGATCCATATGGAGAATCTTAAGTTGTTTATCTGCTCTTAGTACTCATTCTTGATGTCTATGGTGCTTTGCTTGCAGATAATTTTCTTGGAAACACTCTGTAATGATCCTAAACTAATTGAAAGAAACATACGCCTCAAAGTTCAACAAAGCCCAGACTATGCTGAAGAGTATGATAACTTGCCGTATCTTTTGGCGTTTCTCATATTAGTTAGAAAAATACTTACATAGTTGGCATTGTTATACAGGCCAGATTTTGAAGCTGGATACAGGGACTTCAAGATTCGCCTAGATAATTATGAAAAAGTAATATTATTTATCAAATTTATTATGGTTGTTTTGTCGTACCTATTTATGAATGCTTAGCATCATATTATGTAATGCTTATCTTTTTTTTCTCTCCAAGGTTTATGAGCCAGTAGAGGAAGGTTCTTACATCAAAATGATTGATATGGTCAGTGGTCATGGAGGACAAATACAAGTGAGTGACCTTATTTCATTTGTTTCATGCGTTGTTTATTAGAGGTCTCTTTAAAAGGTCGAGGTGAACATTGGTAGCAAATACAACATTTTATATCCAAGGAAATAATTCCAAGGTGGACTTTATTTGAACAAAATTTTCTTGATTTCTTCATGATGATTTTGTGTTATTCCACTGACAGTGGGCCACCTATGAGGCTTGGCTCAAGTGGTAGACTGTGCCTTTTGAATGTTTTTTAGGTCCTAGATTTCATACTTTTAGCAAGGGTTGCTTAGGCTAACTTTGTGATTAGCGGTTTGATTTTTAATAGCCTTGTACTTCCAACCATTCCTATAAGGTGGTGTATAAGCTCAGAATATCCTATATCTCAATCTTTTGGAGGAATATGAAGTTGGATTTCTTCTGACTTCTTTAGGATTTCATTGCATTTAACTTCAGTGAGAGCTACATATCTTTTGGCAGTCTGGAGACCGGTAAACATTTTGATAGTGAGCAGAAGGACTCTGTATAAAATTGTTTTATATTCTTTTTACAGGCTGACATAGACTTTTGAATACCAATTTCATTTTCATATGGGTCGAAGTTTAGGAGTTGGAGAAAAGATGTAATCTATGGAGCAGACGATGTATAGATTGGCTTCAGTAAGAATTCAAAAGCCATTGACAGTGGATTGTTCGGTTAATTTAAGAGGAAAGAGAGGTGGGAACAATTCAGAACTGGCTACAGGACCTTCGCTTTCTTTCTTAATATGCCTGTGCAGCAGTTTTCAAATTTGTCAATCTTTTAGGCTGGTCTTGTTTGAGTTAATAGTTGGTTGCATCTCCTATTGAGTATGAAGACAGGTTTATATAAGTTGATTAATGACTGACTTTCCAAAATTGATGGAAGTCTGTGCCGCTGTCAAGATTCTTGTAGTTTTATCTGAATTTACTCGTATAAGCTCAACAGCTGCATTACCGTAATGCCAGAAATATCCATGCACTTATATAATATCAACTTTCTTTAAATCTGAAAGGCTGCTAGACTTGGCTGCAACCATAGACTCAGTTTCTGTGCAATTCAATTCACATTCCAAGGGAGGAAATACATTCTACCAGATCAGTATCTTGAAATTAATTGTACAGCTTCAAACTCTTTACAGAATCAGTTCTATTTGTGCAGGTGAATAATATCAGTGGCTATCTTCCTGGGAGGATTGTCTTCTTCTTGGTAAGTTACTGGTCATCCTACTAAGTGGTCTCTTTTCTTTCCAACAGACTACTTTGTTTTTGAGGCATCTCCTGAATTATGTTGAATAATGTTTCTAGCGATGAAGGAATTGATTCTGTTTCTCATAATGCCTATATCCTCTTTGGTAACCTCACTATGAATTACATACAAAAGAAAAACATAGGAAGCTAAGACTGCAATAAACTCACATCCACAGATGGTTACTGTTAAGAAAATGAACTTTGGGCCTTAAAGCTAGCTCATGAGGTGAGAATTTCCCAAGAGCATATAAGGAGACAACCACCCGTAATCTCAACCAATGGGTAACTCTTAACAGTTACCACCTTAGTTTAGTCTTCAAGACTCAGGATCTGTTCTTATGGTTTCAAGAAAAACAGATTGAAATTTAGAGTTTGGTAGCAGAGTCGGTATTCTAGCTACTGTATGATATCACTACTGGTAAACACTGGTAAATGGAAAAATTCCATGCTGTACAGGACATGTCCTCTTTACTGGTGTTCTTTTTATCATTTGAATGTATAGCTAAGATCTGGCACATTCTTTTGATGGAGCTTCACATTTTCCCTAAGAGTCATTTTCATATAGTCATGGCCCTCCGCTTATCCCGTAAAAGTAAGGAAAGAAAGAGAACTGATCAAACACGCTACCAGTCATTGCAAAATGGCAATTTGCCTGATCTAGACATCTTATCGTTTAATTTGCTCCTCCCATATGCTCTTAAGTTTTGTTGGAAGTGCCCAACAGATTGATATGATATGCAGGTCAATACACATCTCACACCCCGTCCAATTTTTCTAACAAGGCATGGAGAGAGTCTATACAATGTTAGAGGCAGAATTGGTGGTGACACTGCCATAAGGTTTGTATCCTCCAACCAACTTGAAGATGATACACACACACACACACACACTTTATTTTGAGGAATAACAAATTGAAGTTACTACTTCTAATTGTTTTTTTGTTTGTGTACCTTGGATCTTACTTTTTTCCTATATTGTGAGTAAAATGTGTAATGAGCCTCTCTCTTTTACATTTTAACTCCCAGCAATGTCAAGTGTTCAATCTTCTCAGGGACTATCGCTCTTTCAATTAGTGCTTTCCACATCGACTTAACTTGGTTTCATCCTATGGACTTCCTCCCCCACACAGCCAAATCCCGGGTTTTGCATTTGATTTGATCTTGTTCACTGAGAAAACAAAACCTAATAATCTTTCTGCTTGAAGATTTTATTTTGGAGGAGGGATACGGCTGTCAGAATATTGAAAATCAAGAATCTAGAAGAAAGAACAAAGGGATAAGAAAAATGTGAACATTCTATAATCCATCCAAATTACTGTGTGACAGCAATTCTTTTGAACATCAACGGAACTTCAAAAATTTTAACTTATAAGGCTTAACTTGTATTTAGCTACTTCAGTTGGCTAGATTGTCGTTGCTGCAACTGTAGCTTAATAAGTAGTTGGCCTCCTGTCTAATTACATTAAGGTTATAAGCAAGGTGCCCTATAATTTAACATGTAACAGAACAGATGAAGATCTATAGCTAGAGACTTATCTCGATTCATCATAACATATTTCTATGTGCTGGGCACAACAAGAAAAGAATATTGATTACGTGATATTTTAAAGACATAGTTGAATAAATACATCTCTCCTTTCTGCAAAAGGTTGGGTATCTCCACGTCCAGGAACCATAATATGTTACATCTGCGACTTTTGGAATTATGAAAAGCCTAAGAAATCCTGCTGTATGAGAAGTTAAATCTACAGAGAGAGATGTACTCCATGGGCTTGCATGGCGAAAACAATTGATAACTTTCTTTGGATTTGTTGCGTATGTCCCGCACGAATTTACCACTATGACTGTGATGGAGGCTTTCTTACGCCATAGACAATTGTTTCTTTTTTAGGTGATACAAAAACTTATCATAGGGGCAGGGGAGTTTTGGAGCAATGGTAAAGTTGTCTCCGTGTGATCTATAAGTCACGGGTTCGAGCCGTGGGAGCAACCACAAATGCTTGCATTAGGGTAGGCTGTCTAGATCACATCCTTTGAGGTGCAGCCCTTCCCTGAACCCTGCATGAACGTGGATGACTTGTGCACCGGACTGCCCTTCAAAAATTTATCATAGGGCATGGAGCATTCATGGCTTCTTGAGATTCTTTTAGTGATACAAAAACTTATCACAGGACTTGGAGCCTTCACGCTTTCCAGATTTTGCTGGTCTTTTAGAATTACTATTTACTTGTGTAGTTTTAAATTATAACTTATAAAATGTAGAGTTTGCCCTCCATGATATAAAAGTTACTCGTTTGAGATTGTCTTCTGTTATCTGTAAGGATTGGATGATAAACTTCTGATAAAATATTCACTTAGTTTGTATATTCTGTGATTTGGTTATTGTTAATCAAATAATGTAGAGTTTGCCCTCCATGATATAAAAGTTACTCGTTTGAGATTGTCTTCTGTTATCTGTAAGGATTGGATAATAAACTTCTGATAAAATATTCACTTAGTTTGTATATGCTGTGATTTGGTTATTGTTAATCAAATAATGTAATCTTTACTCAATTTTCTAGATGTATTTGCAATTTAGACTCACTTAAATTTTCTTTTCCTTTATGACCGGTGCACTTCTTTAACAGTGAAACTGGGGAGGTCTATGCGAAGAAGCTTGCCAATTTTGTTGAAAAACGACTGAAGAATGAAAAGGCAGCTTCTGTAAGTTTCACTTATTGATGATTCAACTGTATACTGTTTTTTTTTCCTTTTTCTTTTCCTTTTTGACTTTCGCTTGTGCTTTTATTGAAATTGATGCAATTGGGAACTGGCCTACAGCTTCTGATTGGGCTCTCACCGGGTGAGGTGGGGAAAGCTGGAAGAAAGATTTGGCTTAAAGCAACAAGATGGCATTACGAGTGACTTGTACATTTTGAAGAAAGCATTAACATTGAAAAGCATTAGAAACCACCGAATCAGATGGGTGCAACAATAGGGTGCTTATATTTTTGTTTTTTGGTCTTTTATTGTATTAGTGTTAACGTATTAAGAAAAGCCAGTTCTTCTGTTTGAAACCTTTTCTGAATTACTTTGTCTTCTTTGGCGAAAGAAGAAAGCTTCCTCTAATCGTTGATGAAAGCACTTCCTTTTTCCTGAATAACTACATCTCAATAAATAAATAAATAAAAGAAAAAAATTGAACTTCCCTTCTTTGGATAGTAATCTGTGCCTGGAGCAGGAACCTTTGATCTTTTCCCTCAAGGCAAGCAAGCATTTTCCTTTTTTCTTTTTTTTTTTGGGGCCTGATATTTTCAATTGGAAAATTGCTCTCTAGAAGAAGCATGTCAAAGCCTTCTCTGATAGTTGTAACTTCCTACTCATGCTAGATTAAGTAGCAAACTGCAAATGTCAGATGTAGTTTTGAAGTAAAAGAATGTCAAAGCAGTACTTATACTTACTATCGTTTCTTACACAAACTTGAAGCAGGATTAATGGTTGCTAAAAATCACGAAGCAAAAGTGCATGAACCATTAGTAGCCAACTCTTTTGGCTTATATGGGAAGCACCATTTATGTCACTTCGAGAATATAAAAAAATTATTATCAGCCTTAACTAGCTACTCCTAATTAGGACAGATGTGAAACTTCTATTCTGATCTTAAGATATAAGGAATCCCTATATGGAAAATGTGGTTTCCCAGCAGCTTAATACACCTGTTTGCACAAAAAAAAGGTCCCACTTTTTCCTCACAAAAGAAATCAAGAAATAATACAATAAATATAGGTATCTTTCACTTTTTTGTGGGGGTTGGGAGGAGTTGAATTAAAAGAATTGGATTTGCAGTCTTGCAGCATATCTTTGGGAATGTGTGATGTGATAATATCTCAAATTTCTTGCTTTTGAAGAATTAACAGCTTGCTCTTTTTTTTTTTCAATAACATAATGCACATGAAGAAAAAATCTGTATAAACATATAGAGGGTTTTGTTTCTCAAGTATGAACATAAAGAGAGTTTATGGTCTCTAGTAGTTATTAAGTTCAAAAGTTACTATTTTTCTTATATTTCTACATGGACCTAAAAAATTGCACTTTTTAAGTTCCTTAATTGTTTGTTAGGCTTTCAGTAGGTATGATGACTCAGAACAAATCATTAATAGTTGAAGATAGCTGGTAGTTCTTACTCTGCACAAGTTCTTAGTTAGATGCTAGACAATGTGTATAAATGCTCTATTGTATATTTTTTTTTTGACTTAGATATGGACCAGCACACTGCAAAGAACAATTTTGACAGCTAGTCCAATTGCTGGGTTTCCCAAGGTTAGCTTGTTGAACTATCGTTTCTTTGTTTGTTTGTTTTTTAATCGTGTCTATGACATAGTAGGGTTCTTCCTTTTCCTCACTCCCTCCTCAGATACAATGGCGAGCCCTTGATGAAATAAATTCTGGCATATGCGATGGGATGACATATGAAGAAATAAAGAAAAATATGCCCGAAGAATATGAGTATGCTATAACTCTTCTTTACCTTTCGATGCATGCTTATCCATTTGTTTGTGACATAATAAAATTTTATCCAAGTAGATTTCTGTGGTGTTTATAGGAAAAGTCAAACTATGAACACGTACTGAAGGAGATATGCCTCAGCAGCTTCAGAAAAGTGATTTTGCTAAGACAGGGAATTGACCATAGAGTCTGTTTGGTGTCTACTGAATGAACTTGATTTGATATTGATTGCCCCAGTGGCATAGTTTATTTTTTCAGTATCTCTATGTATAGGCAATCAACTGAATTGAACTGCCTTGAAATGTAGTTAGAGTTGGAAAAGGAGTTTCCTAGTTCGTGCGTAATCATTGAACAACTGATGAAAGACTCACTAGTGGAGTAAAAACATCTCTATGGAATCAAAAGACTTTTCTGCTTCATTCTTTCTAACTGGATGTGTGATTTACTCTTTCTCTTCGCATGCTCGTATAATAGTGTGTTGTTGAAATGAAGCTGGTCTCCACCATTCTCGTGTAGTGATGCACTAAGAACCAACACTATTCTTTATCTTAAATATCAATTAGTTAGTGTTAAATATTGCTTCTTACTTATTTATACATACAGGTCACGCAAAAAGGACAAGCTGAGGTATAGATACCCTAGAGGCGAATCTTACCTTGATGTCATACAAAGGTTTGTTATTTAACCTTAAACTGTAAGGTTGGTTACCGTCAATAAATTAAATCTAGAATTCTGCAATTTTCTCATTTCGTTCTAATTAATGTTCAACATGCTGCAGGTTGGAACCGGTGATTATCGAGCTTGAAAGACAAAGAGCACCAGTAGTGGTGGTATCTCACCAGGTTGGTAAATGTTGCTGAAACATGAAAATTATCTCACTTCCATGCCAATAAAGCATGTGCATGACATTGAATGTTTTCTTTCTAAATTCTCTTGTAGGCAGTATTGAGGGCTTTGTATGCTTATTTTGCTGATAGGCCTTTGAATGAAATTCCACACATAGAGGTAATTACTTGATCTTGCTTGTGAAGAATTTGAACAGGATAGTTATATCATATTCCTCGATGAACAGAGAAGCATATCCATTCGTGCTGATTTGGCAGTTAAAGCATATTGAACATATCTGCTAGACATGAAAATGATATTTATCTTCTTCTTCTAGGCGAGCAGTGGAGCTACTTTTTCTTTCTTTCATTTCATCTGTCTTGCTCTATTGGTTAATTAAGTTGCTGAATGAAACGAAGTTCATTAAGGCTCCTCTATGAAAAATATGCACCGTGGTTTTAATTAAAGGGTAGATAAGGCACTGACATGATTCTAAAAGAAGATGTCGAGCATAAAACGTTTTGGGTGTTATCTTCTAAAGGTTGTAGAGATGGTTGGTGTGAAAAGCTAGTTGAGATTTTGGGTGTTTTTGCCTTTTGGTATTTAGGAAAGTATTTTTTTGGAAATGTCTTCTCAAAAATAAGTCAATTTTCTGGCAACCAAACACCAATGAAAAGTATTTTTCATTAAAGAGGGAAAAAACAACTTTCCTTGCTTATGTATGTCTCTGATAGTTCATTTGAATTAGTTTTAAAATTTTAGAGTGTTGGACAGTGAGGCGGTTTTTTGTGGAAAATGATTTCCAGAAAATATATTTTTCTGTGAAATATTCTCGTTCATTCCAAAGACACCAATTCCTCTGCTATGTATCTATATATTCTAGTGGCTGGAAAACATGGGCAAAGTTTTGTAGTGGTTATAGCTGATGGTTTCTTCATTTATGCTTTGTGCAATTTTTCATGGTGAACTTTGAACAAGTCCAAAGAATTGATCATTTCAGCGAAGAAATTAAAACAGGAGCCTATGGTATTTACATTCCTGGTCTAGTATAGAATCAAAAATTCCATTTGTTTTACCCTTTTCCTTGTTAAACTTGCAGATGCCACTTCACACAATCATAGAGATACAAATGGGGGTTACAGGAGTACAGGAGAAGAGATACAAACTGATGTAGGTCATTGCAACTTGACTTGCTAATTCGTAAATGCAGCAATTCTCTCATTCTTGAAATTGTAGCAACTGATATCAAAAAAATTGTATATTGACAAGAGTTTTGACATTAAAGTGTATCATTTTGAAGGGCTTCATCTTCTTACAGACTCAACGATCCCCTTCTCTCTTTTTCTCTGCCTCTTATTTTCTTTGTGATTTCGCGAGGGAATAATCTCTCCAAAACTGTGGAAAATATCCGGCTTTACCTAAACTACTAAGGAAAAGAGGATAGTTTGGTTACCCACAAAATATGAGCCAAACGGAGTCTTAATATGGTCTGTTTGGCGATGATAAATTTTAAAATCTACTTTCCTCTCCAATTTCACATGGGATCCTATTATCTTACCAGAACAAGACATGTTACAAGCAAAATTTATAAATATCACTGTTTCTGGTAATTCTCGTTGTTTTACTTGGATACATTTAAGCATTGGTTCTTGGATCTTGGTGCAACATTGCCATATAGGAACCGAAAATCTCTTTCTGTGTCTCATTTTTCGAGTACTTCCTTTCATCATTTAGATTTCTACATGGTTAAGTGATATCCCCTCTGTTTCAATTTATGTCAAGTTAGAAAGGAAGATTTTTGGAACTTGGTCTTTATATATGCCATGAGAATTTTTGTGGCTAGAAATGCAAGTCATTATAGTTAAATTGAAGTTTAAAGTTCAATTGTTTCTATTATATAAAGGTGTCATTCTTTTTTGAACGAATGAAAGTTAATGGAGTACGATCTTTATTAGTTTTCCATTAAGGCCAAAGGGGTCTCTGAAAAATGGCGAATTCTTCAATTCCTCTGTTCGCGTACAGAGGAATGTATGATAGTTGCTGTATAAAATAAGTCGGAGCACCGAAAGAAATCAATAGTTCACTAACTGTTGGTGAAAAAGTATAATTTTGGTGTTTTAGTCTACAAATCAAAGTTTAACTTGTTCGACTTCTAAGGTTTTTACTTTGTGATTTATGCTCAACTTAAAACTTTAATCAAAGCTTTATTTCCTTTACTTTGTTCAACTAAAGAATTTTAAGTTGTAAGCTTAGATTTATCTTCAACTTGCCTATAATCCCAATTGCCATGAAGGGATCTATATGCTTCTTAGGACAAAAAAAAGGGAAAAGAAAAAGAGGGGTGATCTATGTTTATGTTCTATGCATTGACATCATAAAGAAAATTTTATACTATTAGGTTAAGTTGACCTACAAGAACATGTAACTTTACGTATCAAACATGATATAATAATCTAGAGATATAATATAGTGACAACTTGCTATACTCAGTTAAATTGCACTAATATCAAATCAATAAGTGGCGTTTACAAAATGGGATATCACAACCAGCAAACCCAAGAACAAAAGAAATAAAGTAGACTCCATTTGGTGGTCAGTACTCCTTCATTCTTGATACAACCGATCATGCAACGACTACTGAACTTGTAATAGATAAGTTGAGATGAAGAGAAGCTCGGCATAGAGGACAATTGGAGCGAGCAATTAGCCATTCATCGATACATTGAGCATGATATACATGTTCACAATCTGGCAATAACTTAACCATTTCATCATCTCCAAATAACCCCAAACAAATTGGACACTCACTAATTTCTTTAACAGTACCTTTACATGTCTCACCAAATAAGAAAATGGGCAGCTTTTGAATAGATTCTTCATCAAGCCCCTTGTTGATTTGTACCAAAACTGAATCACCAAGTGGAGGACTTGATAGTATTTCACTAGAAAAACAGTTAAATTTACAAACAAAATAGAAGAAAAAGAAGGCAACTAGTAATATTAAGATGAAGAAAAAGATAATAGAAAGACCATGGTTGTGGAAATGCGAAGTGATTAATTTGTCACTGAAGTACCAGTTTGAAGTTTGAGTATCTTGTAAAGACATGACCAATTGAACAATGAGGAACTCAAGTGAAAGTGATGGCAAAAAAAAAAAGAATGGGCAATTCTGCTGCCTACTAGCTAGTAGTATGTTATTGGAGTACAAGAGAATGCAACTAGTGACGAATAGAGAGTGGTCAGAATATAATTAAATAATAAAAGTGTGTTCTCTCTAACAGCTTAAGCTTTTAGATGAGATGATCACACACTTCAACATGGTATCAGAGCAGGCAGAGGCCCTGAGATCGAATCTCACCACCACCCATTATTAAAAAGAATTTCTACGTGTTTGGCCCATGAAAAAAAGAATCAGACCCGCACGTAAGGAGACGTGTTGAGAATATAATTAAATAATAAAAGTGTGATCTCTCTAACAACTCAATTATAAATGATGAAATCATCAAAGATTTAACTTTTTTTAAGATCTCATTGTAGCAATAAATCCAATAGCCAACTCACTCTCTTCTTTAGGAAGAAAAAATAATAGTAGTACCGTAATTAAAGTCTCTCTTTGAGTTGATTTAGTGCATCGTCAACTGTTCCATTTATTTCCCGTAGCAGCAATAAGGCCCATTACCCATACGCCGTGGATTCAAATAAATAAGTGTGACCATACTTTTCTTTTTTAAAAAAAATAAAAATAAAATCTTTTTTTGAAATGGTTAAGATTGAAAAATTGAGGGGGGTAGATGCTAAAATCGCTATGGATAAAATAGAACTTCGTAAAAATGGATAACGTGCTAACAGATTCCTTTTGAGAATGACAAGGCTATATTTATTTGTTTACTTTAGTCGTGGACAAGGCGGATTCAAGATCTTTACTAAGGGGGTTCGAAAAATAAAAATGTAAAAAATAATGCAGAGAATTGAGCCTTACATATTGGGGTGCATTTTGATTGCCCTAGGCTGGTGAGCTAACCTTTTGCATGCTATTTAGAGGATTCAAAATTTATATATGTACACAAACACAAAAAATCTATCTTCTATATATAGTGCATATAGTGTAATTTTTTGTTGAGGGAGTTAAGTGAACAACCTCCCGCCCCTAGATCCGCCCCTGGTAATGGAAAGGAAAATCCATGTACGTGCTACAATTATTTATTTACTTTAGTCACGATCTTGAAAAGCCTATAGTTTGATTGCACATAAAATCAAATTATGTATAGGTTAGCCTACTTGACCTTTTTTAAGGAAAATAAAATGATCATATAGTAATAACATATTTTACGTACTGTTGAACTTAGAAGAGGCATTAAGAACCCAGATTAGCAATAGCCTAACTTTGGCTTCCAGGGACTGTTTAAGAAGAAACAGTTTAAGTTTTACACAAACTTTCTATCATGGGTTAAAATTAAATTTGTTGATCATAATACTAGAAAATTATATATTGTCACTACAAATAACTAAAATCCTTAAATTGAAGTACATTTAAGGATTATGTGCTAGAGGGAGCCAGCACATTTTTATTTATTTAATAATCATATCTTCAACACGCCTCTTCACGTGCAAGCCCATTTTCATTCATCAAGCACGTGAAAATTCTTTTGACAAAGAGGAACGGTGAGACGACCTAAACATTGGACCTCTGACAACTACTCTAATAATTAATTATATCTTCAACATGACGATTGTGCGAAAAACCTTGAATTGCAATTGGAGACATAGCATGCAATTAGAGCAACTACAACACAGCCAGAAAGTAGAGTTGTGGAAGAATCAACAAGAGGATCTACAAAGAGGACAAGTTGAACAATTACCAAGCCACTTATCAAGGCAAGGTGAATGAAATCCATGTTGACATTTAGGCATAACTTTAACAATTTCTTCATCTTCATAACATCCCAAACATATTGAGCACTCACTTTCCATGTAATTATTATTCAAGTTCTTCACATTATTTTTCAAAGAAGATAACTTGAACATGAAAATAGGCAAAGCACTTATTGTCTTAGCATCAAGACCAAGATGTTCTTGTGGACTTATTACAAATTCATCACCTCCTTGTGATCTAATTTGGCCTCTAGATTCTTCATCATCAACAACCACTTGGCCAATTCTTCTACGAACAAAACGAAAGAAAAGGAAAGTAATTAGGAAAAATATTGGTAAGCAAATGATGATTGAAAGTATAAGAATACGAAGACTTGCTTTGCTGAAGTACCAATGGAAGTTTTCAGATCTATACTCTGACAATGACCCCATAGTATTGAAAATTTTAGAGCTAGACAAGAGTACTACTCCAAATATAGATGATGAAAAGTGAAAAGTAGAAAGTGACTATTGTTGAAGGGTCATTTCCGAATATATAGTGTTGTGTGGTCGGTTCGCAGTAGATATTTTAGGATCATTATACATATGCGCGAAATATTATATACGTATATTGATACAACTAATGAGATACATGCACAAGACGTACAAGTATAGATCGATAGAGTTAGACAATACCTTTCAAAATTCATTCTCTTTATTCATGATACTGATCAGTTTGCGAGTTAGGCAGGACTCGGTTGTTTGGGGTTAAATTTTCTATATTTAGTTATATGTAAAAATAAGTATAGATATAGTTAAATATACATTTCAATCTTTATATGTGATTTGTCATACTACCATTTGTTCTTTATTGTGTATCAGTCATCGCACATTTTGTTGTTGTTACTGTTCCTTTTCTGTATGATTTGTATTGCTTTACTTATCAGTTGTCATGTGCTTTTCGTTGCAGTTTTTTTTTAATAACTATGTCGTTTAGCTGCATTTGAGCCGAGGGTCCTTCGAAAACAGTCTCTCTACCTCCACGAGGTAGGAATAATGTCTGCGTATATTCTACCCTCCTCACACCTCATTTGTGAGATTTCATCGAGTATGTTATTATTTTATAAGTGATTTGTCATAAAAAGAGTATCATCTATGGGTCACGCAAGAAAACGATTGTTTGGCCTTTTTCTTTCCTTTTCTTTTCCAGGAGTGAAGCCAAAGAGACATATTATAAGGTAATGTCATCTTGTAATTACTTCATTTTATGTAATTTTATCACTTTTCACCAGAATAACTTGGAGGTGGGTCAAGTTTTTATTGCAAACGCAACTTAATAGAAAATTGGAATATATATATGGATTTTCAAATAGAGCTTAATTATCCTTTAACTGTATAAAAAAAATATCTATACAATTACCTCACTTATAGAATAATTGTAAGTAATTTTTATGATAAATGAAAATGATAACCTAGTGGATATAGTAGTTAATACTGAGTGTTAATACAGACTAAAACTACGATAACAAAAAAAGGGGCAGTCCGGTGTACTAAGCTCTAGCTATGCGCAGGGTCCGGGGAAGGACCCGACCACAAGGATCTATTGTACGCAGCCTCACCTTACATTTCTATAAGACACTGTTTCCAAGGCTTGAACCCGTGACCTCCCGGTCACATGACAACAACTTTACCAGTTACTCCAAGTCTCCCCTTCAATAACAATATAAAATTATTTATATTATAACTTAAAATTGGTTATCATAGGAGTATTATTTATTATTGTTACGATTCTCCTCTCCATTGCTTTCAATATGACTTTTGAGGATCTATCAGAAACAACATTTCTACCTATCAAATAAAATAAAAGTACAACCTTAATTAAAGTCTTTCATAGTAGATATTTGAAGTCTTTCGTAAATGTTTATTGATATTAGTCCTTTTTCATAATTTGACACTCAAAAACACTTTTTAAGAAGAAATTAGTCAAACTCAATCTACTTAATACGAAAAAATATTTTTTAAATAGATTAGTCAAACACAAGTACTTTTTTGCCAGAAATACTTTTTTAAAAAGATATTTTTTAAAAAGTTCTTAAAATAAGCCTTTTTTGACAGCTTGGCCAAACAGGCTCTCAGCTGGTTGACTTCTGATTTTTGCACTGAATTAGAAGCTTTGGTAATTTCGAATTGCTGCCAACTATTCGTTCATAAGCATTATATTGCTGCATTCATTGATATTCCTGGTGATACTTATTGGTAATATACATTGTACTTCTTCTGTTGATTTTTATTTGTCCTATTTTTCTTAAAATATTTTATGATTGGTATGAGTATTTTACTATAATATTCATATTAATTGATGTTTAGTACTTGATCTTAATTAAAAAATAATTTGGGAAACAAGTAATTTATGTTTAGGGTAAAGTATGAAAAAAAATATTTATCTTTTCTTCATATGTTAAAATTGACAAGTAAAAATGAAAATCTATTTTTGAAATAATGGACAAGTAAAAGTGAACAAAGGGAGTAGTTTCTTTTATTTGGAAGTGAACCACCTACCGAAAAACTCTTATTAATCGGAACTTTAAAGTGCATTTGGTGTCTTTTTCCATTTTTGTTTCAAAAAATAAAATAACTAGCTTCCAACGCATGGTCGAAAAATGAACCTTACCAACAAGGATTGTGATGAAATGAGATGTCTCAGAATCAAACTTTACTGAGTATAAAATTGTCTTTGTCAGGGAGCATTTTACCCCTAATATATAAGACTTTGTGCGTGAATTCGTATTTAATTGAACACGAAAGACAAACTAAAATAACATGTAATTAAAATGAAGCAAATAGTATAAGAGTTAGTCCGTATGATCGGCAACCTTCTAACTCATAAATAATTTAAGTTCATTTATAAAAAATAATTGGAAATCGGAATGCTTGTACATAACATTATTGTAAAACATGTTCGAAGACTCCAAAAATACCCAGCATCACAAAAGTGAGCGTAAATTCTTCAACACGCCTCCTCACACGCATGCTTGATTAATTTTTATTGACCAAGCTAGCACGTAAATTCTTTTTGATAAAAGAGGGACGGTCGGATGACTTAAACACGTGACCTCTACTATTAAATTGTGTGATCATATCAAACTGTATGATCATCTCGTCTAAAAATTTATTAGTTTAGTTGTACATTAAAGAGAGCACACATACACACTCTATTAATTATATATATGTTTAAAATGACGGTTGTGCGAAAACCTTCACTTGCTTGGAGAAGACATATCATGCAATTAGAGCAACACAATCAGCAAGTAGAGTTGTGGAAGAATCAACAGAGGATCTACAAAGGGGACAAGTTGAACAATTACCAAGCCACTTATCAAGACAAGGAGAATGAAATCCATGTTGACATTTAGGCATAACTTTAACAATCTCTTCTTCTTCATAACATGCCAAACATATTGAGCACTCACTCTCCATATAATTATACAAGTTCTTCACATTATTTTTTAAAGAAGATAACTTAAACATGAAAATAGGCAAAGCACTTATTGTCTTGGCATCAAGACCAAGGTGTTCATGTGGACTTATTACAAATTCATCACCTCCTTGTGTAATTTGGCCTCTAGATTCTTCATCATCAACAACCACTAGACCAATTCTACTATGAATAAAACGAAAGAAAAGGAAGGTAATTAGGAAAATTATTGGTAAGCAAATGATGATTGAAAGAATAAGAATATGAATAGTTGATTTGGTGAAGTACCAATGGAAGTTTTCAGATCTGTACTCTGACAATAACCCCATACTATTGAAAATTATAGAGCTAGACAAGAGTACTCCAAATATATATAGATGATGAAAAGTGAAAATTGACTATTGTTGAAGGGTCTACAATTCTTAATATCTATAATGTTGTGTGATCGGTTCGCTGGTTCGGTACAACTTAATGTTTTATGGTTATTATACATATGCACGAAATATTATATAAGTATAGATACAACTAATTAGATACATGCACAAAACAAGCATAGGTCGATAGAGTTAGACATATCTTTCAGAGTTCATTCTCTTTGTTCATGATAAGGATCGGTTTGCGATTTTGGCAAGACCCATATATAGTACTCCCTCTGTCCCATTTTAGTTAGTTATCTTACTAAAAATAAATGTCTCATATTAGTTGATCACCCACTAAATCAAGATAGAATTAATTAATTTTTTCCCATTTTACCCCTTCAATTAATTACAATTCCAATGTCCATTCTTATGCCCAATGAATATCATTAATATGGATAAAGGGTAAAATAGTAAAAATCATCACTCCATTTATGATTTCTTAATCACCGTGTAAAATGGAATGTGCCCAAATAAAATGGGACGGAGGGAGTATTGTATTGCTTTTTTAAAAAAGAAATTAGTTTTCAATGTTTTCTTCGCTGTCGTTTTTCCTTATTTATAACTACTTTGTTTAGCTGAATATAAGCCGACGGAAATAGCTATCTACCTCCATGAGGTAGAGGTAAGATATGCGTACACACCACCCTCCTCAGATTCTATTTGTGGGATTTCACCGAATATGTTATTGTCGTTGTATATGTGATTTGTCACAAAAAGAGTCATCTATTCATCACCCAACAAAACGATTGTTTGGCCTCTTTCTTTAATTTCCTTTTTCAGTAGTGAAGCCAAAGAGACGTATTAGGTAATAGTTATCTTATTTACTTTATTTTTATGCAATTTTATGTCTTTATACCTGAACAAGTTGTAGAGGGATCAGGTTTAAAATGCAAACGCAACTTCATAGATCTAATTGGAGGATATTTATATATTTTTTCAAATAGACTTAATAATTTATGAACTGTATAAAAAATATTTATATAATCGAATCATGTATAGAATAATTATAAGTAAATTTTAGGATAAATGAAATTGGTAACCTAGTGGATGTAGTAATTAACATACTATAGAGTATTACATATTAAAACTACTATAAAACTTATTTGCTTATATTTTTAGTGTATATAACTAGTATCGTTCCAAATATTAAGCTAGTTGACTTCTGGTTTTTGCACTGTATTAGAAGCTTTCGTATTTGCTGCCAACTAGCATTGCTACATTCATTGATCCAAGTGATACTTATTGTTTATTGTAGTTTCTTTTACTTGTAAGTGAACCGAAATTGCCTTAACCATGAAGGTTATGGTAAAGTGGTAAATACTCTATTACCTCTAATTAGAGGTTTCGAGTTTGAATCATGAATATGAAATTATCTTTGTTAGGGAACGTTTTATTCCAATAAAAGACGTCTAAGCGTGAAGGAGGTTCGGGTGAACCCCTTGAGCCTATAACATATACATAAAAATAATTTTAACCATGTATAAATAAAAATACATAAACCTTATTTTAACCATGTATAAATAGTGTAATTTTTCGCCGAAGGAGGTTCGGGTGAACCCCTTGAGCCTAAGCTAGCTCCGCCACTGTGCACATACATTTCACAATCTCATATTAGATTGTCGTTTGACGTTTGAATAACTTATTAGATTTTACACCATAGTCTAACATTTTCTCATGCAATTAGTTGCTTACGGTGAATCTTTAGACCATGATCTAAGAAGTTCATAAATAATAAACAATTTTCTTTACTAAACCCAAAAAAAGACAAATTATAGTAAGTTGTAAACATCACTCACCTCCAACTTTAAGATTGTGAGTTAAAGTCACCAAGGAAACAAAAGAAGTGGTGAAAATTTCTCTGAGATTATGCTCATAGCCCAAACATTATGGCCCTCTATCTTCAGAATATGGGTCCTTCAAAGCCTAGACTCGACCCAATAGATTACAGAGCCCATATTTACAGGGCCCATAGTGATATAACGTGGTAAGGAGAAACTCCCACATCGAAATGGAACCGAAGAAGAGCAGCAGGAAAGAATATATAAGCAGCTCCTTCACTACTGAGCAACTCACGCAGCCACGCAATGCACACATAGCGAACTATTCTTTCGCCTTTTACTAAAGAATACCGTGTGTGCGTTGCAAATAGTGGCATACGCCAATTTTTGGAGGGATTCTCTTCACTGAGGATCCCAACAATTCTAGTTGTAATATTTCTCAGAAGTTTTGGTTTAGAAGTTGAGGCACATATCTTTCATTTTTTTTTCTCAAAGACAGATTGAATTGTGCTTCCCTGGTCTAAACTGAAAGTAATTTCACCCAAAGATGCTGTGCTATCATTTAGGCATGGGGGAGACGGTATAATTGATGCAGAAGGGTTAAAGGTGTCACTTGTTTTTTACAGTTGTTTGTCTTTGGAAGAAAAGAGTTTGTATTTTCCTACACTGACATTGAAACATCTGACTCTCAATTTTAATGCATAACTATATAACAATCTAGAAAACATTTTACTCCCGTTGTCTCAATTTATGCACTCTTTTCAAATTAAAGTACTATAAGAATGCATATATGTACGCACTCTTTTAAATCTAGAAAACATGACAATCATTTTTTTAAGTCAAGTCTCAGAATTTATACACTTCCCTTCTATAGCTACATAAATCTCTATGGTTGTTTTAGATCACAAGTTTCAAAAGTTTTTCTTTTTCTCTTTAAATTTTGTGTTCAATCAAACACCTTTACATAAATTTAGAACGGAGGGGTCGGGTAACATGTTATGATCAGTTCAATTGTACTAATAGTGGAACATTTATATATTCTGTCACTCTATATATAGCTTAAACACTTGGAAGAATAGAACCCAAGAACTGCTAATGAAGACATTAACTTTGAACTAGAATGTCGAGACAGTAAGGTCTCCTTTAATATGGTCCTTCAAATTAGTTCTGAACTCGGCCCAACAGATTACAGAGCCCATAGTGGTATTTAATTATGAAGCGTGGTAAGGAGAAACTCCCACATCGAAATGGAACTGAAGAAGAGCAGCAGGAAAGAATATATAAGCAGCTCCTTCACTACTGAGCAACTCACGCAGCCACGCAATGCACGCATAGCGAACTATTCTTTCGCCTTTTACTAAAGAATACCGTGTGTGCGTTGCTAATAGTGGCATACGCCAATTTTTGAAGGGGTTCTCTTGACTGAGGATCCCAACAATTCTAGTTGCAAAATTTTGTCAACGGTTTGGGTAAAAGCTTGCGTATTGTAGTTTTCTAGGGTTTTGTTTCACTGGTCAATACAACAAGCAATTTCACCAAAAGAAAGACCCCGTATTAATTGGTGCAAATGGGTTTGTTTGTAATGGAGCTGCGCCTATTCTCTCAAAAATGTCTTGAGTGGCAGGACAATCTTTAATATGGTGAAATGATGTGACTCACTCTCACAGGGTCGAGTAAGGACCCGAAAATAGTGTTTCGCTATACAATTTGTCATTATTTAGCAAAATAATTCAAATTTTTAAAAATACTAGTATTTGGGTTAAATTCCATTTTTCGTGAACATTTAAAAGAGAAATTTGTTTCCCAAATACTATAGTCAAACATATGGTGAAACTTCACTCAAAAATGACTTGCCAAAAATATTTGGGTAACTATGACCAAACGCTAGCTAAATTTGTAATATTTGGAAGAAATAGTTTGTATTTCATGGAGATGTGCCCATCGTCAAACATGTGAAGTGGCAGAAACAATCTTTAATGGTGAAATGATGTGAGACATTCAAGTGCAGCTAGCTTCATTTTTTACGGCCCCGTGCTCGAGGAGGCAATTCACTCTCTTTTCCTTCTGTAGTTATTTTTACTGTTAAAGTTAGAGGTTCCGGAAAGCACAATGACTCAATGAGATATATTTCATACATCACACTAGATAGACTAGATACCACATTTTCATGAAATTTGATTCACTTTCAAGATGTCTTGTTGGTGAAATAATAGACATGCAACACTCAAAACTCTCATGCTAAAGAGCATGGAGGTTCAAGTCCTCTTCAAAGAGTCGACTCTGTGTATGAGGGCTTCCAAATACATTGTAAGCTAAATCGATGTTGAGTGAATGTATCCATGCGTGAACATATTTGGCTTGGCTAGTGACCTTTAGCGCATCAAACTTTGTTGTGGAAATGAGGTGGTGTGCGAGTCATTGTGGAATCTCAACTCTCATTTAGTTTCTGAATCTTTTTGCTTTGTTATTTTCCCTTCTTTCTTTTATATCTAAGTTTTCTGGAATTAGCAATCTTTTTGATACTGGAGTTGTATTTCTTTCTTGAATGATTTCGACAGTAACGATAATGAGAAGAAAATTTCCTCTAAAAAAGGAAAAGAAAAGGTCTCCTATACAATGCTATAAGTTAGATCATCTACCAACCTCTGGCATATGAAAGCCAATGCGAACAAAACCATTTGCACGGGAAACCCATTTTTTCATACAGTTATTATCAAACCATACTATGAGCAACATCTGCATTGTAAACGAACCAGCATAGCTGCTTCCGCCAGCTCCCCTAAGGCAGGACTGGTAAGAAGGAGGAGGAAAGTCCCTAGTAGTCTTCTCTGTTCAATTCTCACCTGAAGATGAATCATCCTCAGGCATTGTGTACAAGGCCATATCACATCTCTTCTAAGGAGCCATTCGAGTATTCATGACCTGAAACACCAGAACTTCCATTTGGTAGTCGACTCGTGCTGGTGGGATTTGAATAAGGAGAGTAGGTTGAAGCAGAGTTTCCTCGTGTGTACCGGTTCTGAGCAGTGCTACTTCTTGTTGCCTTAAGACGGGCCTTCCTCCCCTGAGGCCAAGTGCATATAAGTATCAACAGAAAATAATCTGGATCTCAACTGATGAGAGGTAATTTGAAACTGGTCACTGAAATAAGAAAGATATACCTTCCCCATGCATTTCTCCAAGTGAGGAGCAAACCGCCCAGCCATGATGGATCGGCCACAATTCATACATTCAAATATTTCATTTGCAACAGGAGGATGGGTTTGCCCAAATATATCTACAATGTATTTGCCATTTGTTTCACTACTGTTGCTAGGATCAGCTACCCTTGCCCGAGCTTGTGCAGACAACCGAAGTTCTTCCTCTTCTTCTTCTAAATTACGATCAAGGCCTAGTTTCGCTACGCGGTGACACTCAGATGCAACATCCATAATGATGGAATCAAGAAAATCATCAAAAACGTGAGCAGACAACTGCACATGGATCACAAAGCAGACTTACAGTTACATATCAACAAGACAAGCAACAATAACAACAAATCCAGTGTAATCCCACAGTGGAGTCGGGGGAGAGTAGTGTTTACGCAGACCCCTACCTTGAAGGTAGAGACGTTTCCAATAATCAACAAGATAAGCCTGAAGTAGAAGACATTAAAATCACCCATATACAAGATATCCTGCCTGTGATCATACAACATAGGGAACTAAGCTTAAATAAGGAGTGTCACACCCCTACCTCCAACCCCCCACCCTTAGTTAACAAGGGGAAGAAAGACAGGAACATGCGATATCCAGAAATCTAAGAGTATTGTAAACATAACAATAAAACCTATATGCAATCAATAGAAAAGCTGGGAAAGGCGAGAACAAGCATGCTTGCCCACAAGAAGAAGAAACAATAGAGTCCAATATTAGCAAGATTCTCCTAATTGCCTTCAGAAACAACTGAAGCATACAATTCTCTATAGCAATTAAGCAAGAAAACCAGTAAACATAAGTTTCTGGTTTCATTTAAGATGTTGCTAACCTGTGGTTGAGAGACATTATTCTCATTTGGTGCAGACATGAGTCTTCCCTCAGAAATCAATGAACAATAAAATCGGCAGAGGAACAAAACCTGCAAGCTAGATAGACAACAACAGAACATGATTGAGAAGAGAATAGGAGAAAAATATAAATAAATAACAATGACAATTATGCCTCAGTCCCAAACAAGTTGGACTCCTGATTTTCTCAAGTTGATATGTCTAAAGGAAAAATAATTTTCCAAATTGAGCTGGCTATGTCATCTTCTTGATTTTATTTGTACATACTATACGAAAAATGGAAATACAATCTTAACGAACAAATGGATTCGCGATTGCATTGGGTAATTGGCTTGAGTACGTGGCAGCAGGGGTGGAGGACACGTGGTGATAAGGTCTAGAGAAGGCAAGGAGAAGCTAGCAAGATTGGTCTTCTGGAGAATTACCCCTGAAGACGCGAGAGAGGTCTCCACCGGGAACAAGTAAAGAACATACGATTGGAGTGGAAGGAGTCGTGTTCCAATGAAAGGACAGATATGCAGATATTATCGTACAAATCACCTGAGCATGACAGGGGAATATTGGCTGGCACTATTAACGGCATTACCACATGGCCAACGCTCATTGGTATTAGTACTTTACGGCTCGAGTGGAGCTTTCTTATAAATAGTTTATTTTCTACATTTGTAAGGGCATTCTGATTCCAAGGAATAGAGCAACACTACACTTACATTCTTGAACTCCAAGTTTCCATTATTGTTTACTAAGTCTTTATTCCTTTAACATTCATCACAGGAAATCGGGACCAGACCTAAGACTAACGTCTCCAGGCTTAGCATTCATAACATCATCAAAACCTAAAGCTTCATACGATTCTCTCCTACTCACTTTACTTGTTATTTTCACTTATATCACAATATTCAACTGCTAATAACCTGATCTAACGAGTTAAGCTAAGACGCGTGTCCTTGACCTCATACAAATTTAACTGTACCATTTTTCCAGTAAACAGTGATTTGAAGATACCCTAACACATTACACACACGGTTCAGCTCATACAAACTAATTTATTCAGCTGAATTTCATGTCGGTTAATTTAGAACTAATTAATCAATCAATCAATTACACCTTAATTATAAACTAATTTATTCAGACTGTTCCACATTCGTTCTGCTCCATTCGGGCCCAATGTGAATCTAATTTTCATACGTTTTACTAACAAAATTAAAGATTAATCACTGATTAGTAATCAAAACACACACAAAAAAAAAGACTTACAGATGGAGATTCAACAGAAAAGGGTTGGAATTTTGTACCTGATTTGGTTCCCTCTCTCTCTCTCTGTATCTGATGGCTTCTCTTTGGGAAGAGGGGCAAAACGGACAATGGGCTTCGGTGTTCGGGTCGAGCTCTACGGGCCTATGTGAACTGCTACGTGCGGTAATGATAAGGTATTGGCCCATTCGGGCCTAGTACTAACATTAGGACCTGTTTGGTCATGAGTATTACTATTCACTTTTTTTCGAAAAATTATTTCACTTTATTTACAAAATAGTGTTGGGCTATGAGTATTTGGAATTTGAAAAACAACTAAAACCTTATTTTTATTTTTATTTTTTTCACTTTTTAATTTATTTTTTTCAAAAAAAAATTAAATTTTTATTTTCATAAAATAACCTCATATAAATTATAACCCATGTTCAAATCATATTTTATATATTTTTAAAAAAATATTTAAATTCTAAATATTAACTGCAAAGATTATGGTCAAACACAACTCTAATTCCAATTTTAAAAATTTCAAAATAAAGTGATTTTTTTTGTTTTCATAGTCAAACCTGTGAGTTGCAGAGTTTTTTGTCAAAATTATCCGAAGTAGGCCTATTTTGATTCTTTAAATATAATCTTGAGTATATTTGATTTCTTAAATTGTTAAAATAGAGTACATTTTTATTCAACTAATGAACTTAAATCTCACGTGACTATCAAAAAATGTGATAAGAGGAAGAGACTATTAGGTCAATCCAGATGGTTGATCTCGATTAATTTTTTTTTTCAAAAACTAAGAAAATAAACAATCGATTAAGCTTGATTAATTTATTTTAAATAAATAATGTTTTGACCAAAGAACCAATCCGAGCTCAGTTGACTTTTCGAAATGATTTCATTTTAAAATAAAATCAACGGAGCCCCTCTGTTATATTGAAAATATTTTTGCGGAATATTTAAATGATCGAGCTTGGTCTAATTTTTTATTTTCTCGGTTTTTGGCTCAAAAAGTTCGATCAATATATTAAATAAAAAATTATTTTAAAAATTGAGTCTGCGATTTTTTTGTTGGTTTTTGTCATTTTTAGTAGTGTTTTTTGGTAATCACTTTTAGTTTTTAATTTTTTGGTAATCACTTTTAGTTTTTAAGTCCATTATGTCAATTGACCAAATTTCCTCAATTTTAGCAAATTTAAGGGATTAACAATGCTCTCAAAGTTATATTTGAAAGACCAAAATAAATCTACATTTAAATAAGTTTAATCTACAAATATTGTTCAAGAATTTAACTTAATTCGACGTCTACGTTACTATTCCAACACACTATACTACAAAATATTTTAGTCAAGTTTCACGAGAAAGGGATAAAAAGTCCATTCTATTTGAGCTAGCCTTGCTTCGTGGGATAATGACAAAAATTCCTCCATCTCATTTTCATTGTATAAATGATCTGCTCAATTAATTGGAGGATATCGTAATATTACTTCAAAGTATGATTTCAATGTTATTTTCCTTAAATGTCTTGTTTTTTAATTTATTTTGTAGCTCTTTCGAAATTAACGTACAACACATAGGTCCTGAACAGTTCAGGTAATATTCATTCCTAAATACGTCTTATCTTGAGATTGGCAAAATTATTTTTGTTGTTAGAACTAGGAAAAAGTTTGTGATCATGGAAATTTTTAGCAATTTGAGTTGTGGCAATTCAAACTCCATGACAAAATACTGGAGTTCTATTTTCAAACGAACACTCCTCGATAAGGGCTACATTATTTTATTAATTAGAAACTTATTTTTACTTTACTTATATTTTAATTAAACATTGGTTAAAAATTAAATATCAAACAAAAAATAATTTACTCGTGCTATTTTTATCATATTTTGTTTAACTCGATGCGATATTAATGATGTGTAGAAGATCTAAATGTGTGTCAAAATTTTTGATATTTGACACAAATGAGCGTAATTTATCTAGATGCTCTTAATTCGATTAGACTGATTTTAACGTACGATAAATTTTTACTTTGATGTAAAATTAAACTTAATATCTTAAAAGTAAATTAAAAATGCATATTCACCTACTATAGTTAATGAAATTAATTATTAACAGTCCATCATATATTGTGGTAATCGTATATCTTGGTAAACTAGAGTGTTCAACATGTACAAGCATTAAATAAATATCAGAATAAAAGTTAATGCAAATTTGAAGGTATCTTTATGTAATTTGGTCTAGATTATTCTTTTACTGATTCATCATCATGAGTAGGCTTTCAAAATTAGTTGCTTTAAAATGTTCTTTTTGCAGAAGACATGCGTGTTTCTCGTTTGTGAGAGTTTTGCTTTTCATTATTTTTTCGTGTCATGTACTAAATTCCAATAAAATGTTGTTGTTACTTGTTAGAGATGAGCTCTTAAAGATTCTATTACCATTAACACTCGTGGTATTTGCTTCTTGTATAATTGATTCTTTGTTAAAAAAATAAAATCAAGAAGAAAAATATCTTTATGGGATAATAACTACTCGTTGAGTGATTATATCAAAAATTAATTTGTCAAGATACTTTAATTCAAGCAACAAATTAAAATGTAGGTAATCTAGGTAATCTAGAAAAATCTGTTTAATTTTAGGCATAGGTAATCCATCTATGTAAAACCTTTATTAATATTAGTTTTTTAGAACTTATTAATTTCGATTAGTGTTGCATTATATCGACGAACGAAAAGAGATAGCTCATAAAGGACGTGGATTCAACCCCGAAAAATGTGATGCATTGAAACAATGCAGACGGCGTAGGAGTGATGTAAAGGAAATGTCAATAGATAGTTAGCGCCGTATTTTAACAAGTCAGCTTCGATTTTTAATGGAATTAAGGCACGATTAAAATAAAAAATGTACAACAAAACGCATTTACTATGAAAAATGTGTGTGTTGTTGTGGATAATCACTCGAAATTTTATTTTATAGTACCAAAGACATTATCTAAATGTCATGGAAGTCACTAAAATTTTCTTTAATCAAAAAAATCACGCAACTTTATTTAATTAAGTATCACATTAAGTCATTAGGAGAAAATAAGGGCGATAATTTAAAAGTGGACATAATATAATTTAATCTTTATGTCACTTAAGCAACTTTATGTGATATTTAGACTATGTTTTGACCACAACAATATTAATGTTTAATGGCCATTTATGAAGTTTTTTTTAAATGTCTGGACAAGTTAGGTAAAAAGAAATTTGATTTTCTTAAAAGTACCACGACACTTCTTCGTCAAATTTTTTAAATATACTACTATTTACCTTGTTTTATTTTTTAAAATATTTATTTAAATATTTCTCTTTTATGATTTCATGGACTATATATGTAATAAATCAACTTTTTTATAATCCCATAATATAGTTGTTTTGAATTGTCCTCTATTTTAATTTATGTGACACACTTTTCTTTTTATTTCGTTCAAAAAAGAATGTCACCTTTTTATAATTATAAATAATTTAACTTTAGAATTTTTCATTTACCCTTACGAGATGATTTATAGCCACACAAATGGACAAAGACTATTTCAAATTAAAATTCTAATTTTTTTTCTTAAACTTTATTTCAAGTCAAATAAAGCCATATAAATTGAGACAGAGGGAGTATATAGTAGAATATTGATTGGCTTACCTTTCTATTCAAATTATATAAAATCTAATTTACCGAATGACTGGCTATCCAAGTGAAAATTTCATTTTCTAGTCTCTATATAAAGACATTAAGTTATAACTTTGTATCCTCACATAAAACTAAAGAAACATTCTTTAATTAGAGGTAAATATTAGCTCACACACTTCATAATTATACTTTCTTTATCAATTTTTTTTCTTCTGTTAATTATTTTTCCTTTTTGGGGTTTTTGTTTATTCATTGTTCCTTAGGTGATTCAAGAAAATTTATTAAAGGAAAAATGAAAGACAAACAAAAAAGATCTGATGAGCTTGACTTGGATTTGAGCCTCAAGATTTTTGGAGAAGTGGAATCAACTAATAAGATTTTAACGCTGGATGAAGCAATGGATTTTGAACTCAAGCACCATGAAAACCTTAGTCCTGATGATAAGAAGAAGTTGAGAAGGTTATATATAAATTTTTTTATCGACACTAAATTTCTTATTGACGTTTGAAATTTTTGCTGAAAAATCCATCGAAAATGATTTCAACAATGCAATTTTCAATAGGTTTCATCTAAAATTCATATTATTTTCTAGTTGTGTTAAATAATATTTTTCTTTGTTTCTCTATTATTGTTGTATATGTCAAGACTAAATAATTCTTTTTTTATTGACATAATTTTAAAAATGTGAATTTTTTATTGATGTTTGAAATTTCTGATGAAAAATCTGCCGAAAATATTTTAACAAGCTAATTTTTAACGGGTTCAATTCGATCAGAGAACTCCATCATAAATTTATATTTTTTCTAGTTGTATGATAAATAATATTTTCCTTTGTTTTTATAAGATTATATGTATTAAGGCTAGATAAATATTTTGTTTGTTTTTTATAGTGCGACTTTTATTACAGGAAAATATCAAATAAATTGTCTGCCCGAAGAAGTAGGTTCAAGAAGGTTACTCACAAAAACAAATTGGAACAAAATGCCAAAGATCTTCAGGTACTATAAAAATCTAGATCAAAAGTTCTTATTCTAATAAGTTTTTAAATTTATTATTTAATTATTTTTTTTGGTTGATTTGAAACAGTAGATATGGTATAGCAGATCGAATTATATAAATGGTGTTTCAAACATGTGATCTTGTTTGGAGATGAATTAAATTAACCACTCGACTAAGTGTATTGTATTAACATATCTAGTATAATTTCGAAAATGAGATTTAATAAGTATAAGATATATGTAGACCTTACTCCTATCTTTGTAGATAGAGAGGAGGTTATTTTTGATACACTAGATTTAGCTTATTACTTAATTATATATAATTCTTTTTTCTTTCTTATGTTTCACAAATATTAAATAAAAAAAATTGATGAGCAATGTCGAATGACACGATTCATTCGAGGTACATAAGTATTCGTTGGATCTTTCAATACCAAATAGATTGATTGTTTTGCCTATAGTTAGCGCTAATAATTTATTTCGTATATATATTGATGCAGGATGAGATATCTTTGATGGGATCAAAATTAAAAAATGTGAAACATAATAATGATAAGTTGCAGATGGAGAATGGAATGTTGCAAGAACAATTGGATGGCATCACTGAGAAAACCAATCGAAAC
Organism: Capsicum rhomboideum; assembly: GCA_031232105.1. NCBI lineage: Eukaryota > Viridiplantae > Streptophyta > Magnoliopsida > Solanales > Solanaceae > Capsicum > Capsicum rhomboideum. The sequence goes on along the minus strand of CP124713.1, from coordinate 2,749,775 downwards.
ATTGGTATATATACCTCCTTTCACACAATTATTTTTACTGTATATTTAAGCAAAAATTATATTATAGAAATTATTCACGTGATAATTAAATAGTAGTAATAATAAAAAAATTACTTTATAGTGATTAATAATACTTCGTATCGTAAACAAGATGTCATATTAATTGTTTTGATTATTTTTCCTTAATGGCTTACGTACCAAAAATTTCATTAATCATATATGCAGTGATCGATCTTTAATTCTTTTTTTTTTAGAGTTTTAAGTAATATAGGCATCGTAAATGTAAATATTTTTTTTTTCTTTTGGTGAAAGTGTAAATAATTTTATACCATTAGAGTAATTTTATTTGTTCTAGGCGATAATATATCTTATTTTCAAGATATTAAATTTTCATATTTTATCAAGGCTGACTTAACTTGTAGTTTTGTAGATATCGTTTGAATGACCGTATAAAATATTTTTTTTATTGATAGTGTAAGAATTTTAAAATTCTTTTCTTTATGCGGTCAGTCAAATACTATATTATTTATGTAAAAATACAAATTGGTTAAAACTGAACATCAGAAACCACTTTTAAGTATACAAATTGACAAGGAGGATTTTTTTAGGACATGCTAGCATGTTCATTATGGGTTCAGTCAAATCTAGTACATAGATTTTTATTCAAATCTTATACATTTGCTATGAAAAATTATTGGACATATACAAAATTTTAAATAATTCAGTAATTTAAAAAGATTAATTAGAATTAAGAATTCATAAGTTTCAAATCTTGACTTCGCCTTGATTGCAGCGGAAATGGAAGAGCTGAAACTTGAGGTGAATAGGCTTAAGGTGAAACTTGCAAAGGCTCAAGGATATCAAGATTATATGGAGATTGAGGGAGAAAGTTTCGACTCTTATGATTATTGTGAATCAGAATCAGCTGAAGAGATAGACATAGATCAGTACCTCAACTTAGATGATGACATGTGAACCAATCAACAAATACTGTTGCTATTAATCTTTGTGGGATTAATTATTTTCTTTTTGCTTTTATTTGAGGGGATGTTGATGGTGTTGGAGTTATGAATTTTAGTTGTGCAATTTAGAAGGTTCAAATTTTCAATTTCATTATTGAAATATCCAAAATAATTAATGCTATATACTTGGTCTAAATGGATCTTTAATTCATAGTATTTGAAAATGAGTTTAGGGTATGCTTATTGTTAGTGCCTAGATTTTTTACACCATCTAACTAGTTGGCCTTACAACGACATGTAATTTTATACATTGCAAATTTGAGAAGGTATTAATAAAAATTGTATAATAACTTACTAAAGGCGATTGAATAAATTTAATAATAATATCGAAAAATTCTTTATATAAGACTATTAATGTATTAACTTAATATCTTTTGAGAATGTTTCTGTTGGTCAGGAGTGTACCAATATGCTTTCATACAGTCTAAAGTGATTGAGAAATTCGATGTCAATAACTTGATATTTTATTACAAAATATTAATTTTCAAAGTACTTAAGCATTATTTAGATAACTGTTTATAAGAAGAAAAATCATTTGATGAAAGTACATTGATATTCAAGAAACTTTTCTAGATATAATAAAATAAGATGAGTAAAAAAATTTAATCAATGTATTAATTAAAATAATCAGAGACGGATTTAGAGTTGATTCAATAAATTAAATATTATTCATATATTCATATAAATTCTAAAGTTGTCGTTTTTAAACTTTGAATTTGTCTTGAATGAGAAATTAATGACACGTCAAAGATATATATTAAATTTTTCGATATTTAACATATTGAACGTAATTTATCTAGATTCTCTCAATCCAATTAGGTTTATTTTGATATAAGATAATTTTTACTTCGACGTAAGATAATATTCAATGACCTAAAAATAAATTAGACATACATTCACTACTATCCTACTATAGTCAACGAAATATATTTATGAGCCATATATTTAATCGTATACCTCAATAAAATTTAGTGTTCAATACGTACACAGTAGAAAAAATATCAAAATAAAAGTTGATGCAAATTTGGAGGAGTGATTATGTATTCAGTCTAGATTATTCTTTTTTCTGATCCATCATGATTAGACTTTCAAAATTAAGTTGCTTTAAAATGTCCTTTTTGTGGAAGAAATGCGTGTTTTTCATTTGTGACAACTTTGTTTTTCACTAATTTTTCGTGTAAGGGATTGGAGTGTACTAAATTTCAATAAAATATTGTTGTTACTCGTTAAAGATAAACTCCTAAGATTTTATTATCATGGCAAAAGATCAAAGTGTACTAAATTCCAATAAAATGTTATTGTTACTTGTTAAAGACAAGCTCTTAAGATTCTATTACGTTGGCGCTCATGCTCTTTGCATGTTGTCTAAATAATTTCAAAATGATACTAATAAACAAACTTCTCAAAAAAAAAATAAAAAAATTCAAGCAACAAAATAAATGTAGATATTCTAGGAAAATCTGTTTTTGCACATAGCTAATTCATCTATGTAATTTTTCTTACTATCAATCTTTTTAACTTATCTCCAATTAGCATTTACACTATATCAACGAGCGAAGGATGATCGCTCGTGAAGGACGTGGATTCAACCCTGACAAATATGATGCATTGAAACGGTATGACGAAAGATGTAATAAAGAGATGTTAATATATAATCAACGTCACATTTTAATAAGTCAGCACCACATATTAACGAAATTAAAGTGTGATTAAAATGACAAAAAGCAGAGTAAGATAAAATGCATTTACTATAAAAAAACAAAACATGTATGTCATTGTGCATAATCCCATAAATTTTATTTTAATTTAAAAATTCACTCAACTCTATTTAATTAGTATCACATAAAGTTATTATGAGGAATGAAGGTGATAATGTGAAAGTGGGCATAAAATATAATTTCTATATTACTTAAGCAATTTTTTGTGATATTTAGAGACATGTATTGACATAACACTATTAATTTAATTTTCTTAATAAGTACATTTCTTCATCGAATTTTTAAATTCTTGAAACATTTTATAACTTTACAGGAAATAATATGAACTTGTTTAATTTTTAAAAATTATTTAACTACATCTCTTTTATGATTTCGTGAACTGTATATAATAAATTAATTTTTTTATAACTCAAATGATATAATTATTTTTAAACTCATTGTCCGAGCGCGTTTAGAGTATTAAATTTTCTTATCTTTCTATTTAAAAGATTCAAACTATATAAAATCTAGTTTAATGCATGTCAGGCCTCCCAAGAAAAAAATTCATATTTTTGCTCTCTATACAAAGACATTTAGTTGTAACTTTGTAACCTAACATAAAATCTAAAGAAACATTTTATAATTAGAGGTGTGTGTGTATATATATATATTAGTTCTTGTATTTTATAATACACTTTCTTTATCAATTTTCTTTCTTTTTTCTGCTAGTTATTTTATTATTTTTGGAATTTTTATTCTTATACTTTAGGTGATTCAATAAAAAAATTTAAAGGAAAAATGAATGAAAAAAAAAAAAAGATCTGATGAGCTGGAATTAAATTTGTGTTTAAAAAATTCAAATGAAAATGAACTGATTAAAAAGATTTCAACCCTTAAAGAAGCAATGAATTTTGAACTCAAATATAACCATGTTGACCCCAATATGAATTTAATTTATTGGTGCAAGATACAATAACTTTAGTTGCACTAGAAATAGAAAATGTGGAACACAACAAAAAGATTTTGTAGCTTAAGAATGAAATGTAGCAAGATCAGTTGGATAACGTCACTGACAAATTCAAGTGCTCTATATATATATCTCTTCTCCCACAATTTTTTTCACTTTCTAATTATGTAGTAATTATAAATAGAAATTATCCACGTGATGATTAATTGATGATAAAAAAAATAATTATTATATAATGATTAGTAGTGATGATATTATTACGTAAAATAATAGTACACAAATTCCCACATAATCTAATGCAAAAATTCCATGTATCGTAAACACGCTGTATTGCAATTTGCATTAGTTATCTTGATTTATTTTTTTATTTATGATTTACGTACCAAATATTTCTTTGCAGTGGAGCTAGCATGTTCGTTATGAATTCAGCTAAACTTAGTAGCATGAATTCAAATCTTATAAAATGCACTGATATATATATATATATATCCTCTCCCACAAAATGAAAAAAAAAATTCACTTTCTATTTATGCAGGATTTATAATATAGAAATTATTCATGTAATAATAAATTAATGATAATGATTTAAAAAATTATTATATATAATATTAATAATAATGAGATTGTTACGTAAAATAGTAGTACGTGGATTCCACATAACCTAATGCAAAAATTCTCTGTATCGTAAATAAGATGATGCCATTAGGTTATTCTAATTTTTTTCCTTGGATTACGTACCAAAATATTCTTCACGGGGAAGCTAGCATATTCGTTATGGGTTCAGCCAAACTTATTAGTTTTGATTCTAATTTTATTTATTTGTCTTGAATATGTACAAATTGTTAATAACCCAGTAACTTAAGAAGATTAACTAGAATCAACAATTCATAAGCTTCAAATTTTAACTTCACCTTAATTGCAGAAGAAAATGAAGAGTTGAAACTTAAGTTGAAGAGGCTTGAGAAATTTGCAAAGGCTCAGGAAGATCAAGAGCATATGGAGATAGATGGACAAAGTTTCAACACTTGTGATCACGATGAGTCAGAATCAGTTGCAGAGATGGACATGGACTAGTATCTCAACTTTGATGCCATAAACTTTTACCCACCGAAGAATGATATGTGAACCAGTCAACAAATATTGTTGCTATTAATCTTTGTGGGACTATTCCTTTCTTTTTCGTTTATTTGAGGAGCTGTTGAGGTGGGGTGTTGAAGTTATGAAGTTTCGTTATGCAATTTAAGAAGGATCAATTTTTCAATATTGAAATATCAAAATTTAACATGAATGTTATAATCTTTTAATTTCTAGTATTTGAGGATGAGTTTAAGTTATATCTATTATTAGTGTCTGATTTTTCAATCCCACCTGGTTAAATTCACCTACAATATAACATAGACCATTGTCCATTACATATTTGAGATTATAGCATTCAAAAAATAATAATAATGTATTAAAATCTTGAATTGATAGTATATAAAATTTGTTCATCAATGTATTAACTTATAACTTTTGAAAATGTTCCTGAAGTCAGAATTATATATATCTTTTTCTTTTTTGGTTCAAAAGACTTTCATTCATAGTGTTAAAACGTATAGGGATCAGCGGAGCTAAGAGTATGCTCCTGAGTTCTTAAGCTAGCTAAACTATTACATGCTAGTAGTGTGTGATCAAATACATTATGGGTAGCCCCTGAGTTGGTAATATGATAAAACTAGAGTTAGTACATTTAAAAGTTACGCTTGATTTAAGTCTTGATTCCTCGGCTGCGGTAGTAGATTGCATGCTTCGAGTTCTTTCACGTCCTTCCTTATCTTCGTCCGAAAAGTGACCAACGAAAAGAGGGGATATTTGAAGGATTTGAAGATTTGTTTCTTCTATTGAAGCTCCAAAACGTGCTAGCCGATCAGGACCGGCTATATATTATATTTTGTTCCCTGTACACATGTTTGATCACTCCATCAATAGATAATTGGAAAAATCCCTGTGGCGGTGGCTCCCATTTTAAGTGATGACTTATTTGATATGAAGTGTGGCTTTTGCAAGAAGGAGGTCTTTGAAGATGAAGCTTTGTGGGCAGCCTGTTATGGTAGGCTAACCATAAGAACATTTTAATCTTTGGAGGGATTTTTAATAACCAATTAATCCACATATAGTTCTGGCCGTTGAATATATTTCTTACTAGAATAATTATAGTAAGGGCCAAGGGGCATCCATCATGCATGACCCAACCCAGTCTAAGTTGGCACAATTCAAATCTCTGGTATTCTAATAATTTCTTTTGTTCTTACTCGATGTTCAGTATTTTTGGTAATCTGACTAATCTCAGTTTGTGTCGTGCAAGACTTATTAAAAGGAAAAATGATCCCTATCAAGATTAATTTTTTCATATTTATATTTGAAACCTAGACCTCTAATTAATGACGGAGGAATTATATCAACACAATCATTGGTGATCTATACATGCCACCAATTGATCAAATCATAATGGACCTGTTAAACGAATTGTGTAAATGCTCATTTAACTTCTTTTGTCTCACTTTGAAAAGCTATGTTACTTTTCAAAGTATAAAGAAATTTATGCATTTGAAAAGCTACATTGATATTGAATAATCTTCTAGGTACAACAAGAGAAAACGAGTAAAGCAACCTGAATCCTGGTTAGTATTTATCGTAATCCGTAACTGACAGATTTAGAGCGGATTCAATGGCTTAAATACTGAACCCCGGCCATTATATGTTTGATAGATCATATATATCTATTATCACTCTATAGACTTTAAATCTTGAATCCGGCTTTGTTCACTAAACAAGTTTTCTCACATTGAAGAGCTTTGTGGTTACGTGGTAGGTTCTGTAAAAGCAACAGATTCCCGTAGACTGGACAAGACGAATGTGACAAAACCATTCCTCAATGCACTCAACATGAAAATCATGGCTATATCTTGGCAAAATCCTCAATTTTTCTCCTTGTTGAAATTCTCCAAGGCATAAACTATATTTTTGGCCAAGCTTTTGAGAAGCTAAAAATTGCTTATTTTAAGAAACTAAGGTGAATGACCAAGCTTTAAGAAAAGTAAATACTAAGTGTTTTTGAGTACTAGCTAAGACAGTTTTTCCTAAGCTAAAAAAGTTTCAAAAGTACTTTTTGAAATCTTGACCAACCACAAATCATTGCTCTAATATTGCATAAGTGCTTTTGATGATTAGCCAAGCACAAATTATTTTTCTCCAGACATATTTTTTCGGAAACTGTGATTAAAAACATTACTTTTCAAATAATTAGATTTAGGAAGTTTGGTGAAACACACGATAACTTTGAGTCACTAATGAGATCATGTTCATGGCCCAAACATTATGGTCCTGTGTCTTCAGAATATGTGTCCTCCAAATTCCTGGACGTGGCCCAACAGATTATAGGCCCATATCAACAGGGCCCATAGACCATAGTGTTGAAAGTACCACATCCAAAAGAAGGTGAAGAAAGAGCTGCTGGAACGAATATATAATGAGCTCCTCCACCTCAGTAATACTCATGCAGCCACGCAATGAACACATACCAAACTATTCTTTTGCTTTTTACTAAAGAATATTATATGTCCATTGCAAATAGTGGCATATGCTAATTTTTGGAGGATCCTCTTTATTGAGGAACTCAACAATTATATTCCAGTTTAAAATTTCTTGAGGGAATTATTGGGGAAAATTCCTTGCTTAAGATTTTGGGAAGAAGCTTGGAAATTTGTGCTGTAAAATTGCTTCAAGATTTTGGCAAGAAGCTTCAAAATAAAAGCGACTAAAGCTTATGTGTGGGGTCCGGGCTGCAACACAAGGTAGTCTCACCTTGTTTGTGCTTTCAAATGGCTTGAACTTGACTAAATATGAGCTATTCATAATTGGATTCATCTACTAAAAACTCTGGCTTGTGAAAGCCAATGTGCACTATAAACAATTTGTATGGGAAGCTCATGTTTTCATACTGTGAGCAGCATCTGCTTTGGATGACGAACCAGTATAGCTGCTTCCCCAGCTCCCCCAAGGCACAAGCGATAAGGGGGAGGATGAAACGACAGAGGGAAGTGCCAAGCTCTCTTCTCAGTCCAATGTTTCACCTGAAAGATGAATCAGCCTCCTGCATTGCGTTCAACGCCATATCACAACTCTTCTAAGGAGCCAGTCGAGTATTCATGACCTGAAACTACTTCCATTCGGTAGTCGACACGTGCTTGTGGGATTTGAAAAGGAGAGTAGGTTGAAGCAGAACTTCCTCATGTATACCTATACTGGGAAGTGCTACTTCTTGTTGCCTAAAGACGGGCCTTCCTCCCCTGAGGCCAAGTGCATAAATGTATTAAAAGAAAATAATTTGGATCTCAACTGATGAGAGGTAATTTGAGACCGGGTACTGAAACAGGAAATAATATACTTTTCCCATGCATTTCTCCAAGTGAGGAGCGAACCACCCAGCCATGATAGATCGGCCACAATTCATACATTCAAATAATTTCATTTGCAACATGAGGATGGGCTTTCCCAAATGTATCTACAATGTATTTGCCATTTGTTTCACTACTGTTTATAGAATCGGCTACCCTTGCCCGAGCTTATGCAGACAACCGAAATTCTTCCTCCTCCTCTTCTAAATTACGATCAAGGCCTAGTTTCGCTACGCGGTGACACTCAGATGCAACATCAATAATGATGAAATCAAGAAGCTCATCAAAAACATGAGCGGACGACTGCATATTTCATTTGAAATGCTTGTTTTGCACAAGACATGCGTGTTTCTCATTTATTAGAGCATTATTTTTCACTATTGTACCTAATTCCAATAAAATGTTGTTACTTGTTAAAGATGAGCTCTTAAATATTTTATTACCATTGGCATTAGTAATACTTGCTTCTTGTATAATTAACTTTCCAAACAAATGAAAATAATATTTCAAATTGATACTATCAAACTTTAGATGGTAACTAATTAAAAATTATTCTCTCAAAAAGTCACTTTCATTGTTAAAATAAATTAGAATCAATAAGCAATATAGGAAAATCTGCTTTTGGGCATATATAGTTAGTCCATCTATGTAATCTTTATTACTATTAATTTTTTTTTTAGAGCTTATTGATTTTGATTAGCATTTACGTTATATCAACAAGCGAAGGGCGATCGCTCGTAACAAATGTGGATTCAACCCCCGACAAATATGATGCATTGAAACGATGTAGACGGTGTAGGGGTGATGTAAAGAAAATGTCGCTAAATAGTCAGCGTTGTATTTTAACGAGTCACCTTCGATTTTTGACAGGGTTAAGGCGTAATTAAAACAAAAAGAGTATGACAAAACGCGTGAGTATGAGAAATGTGTGTGTTATTGTGGATAATCACTCAGATTTATCTTATTGTTCCAAAGTCATTATCTAAATGTCATGAAAGTCTCCATTTTTTTAAAGTAAAAAAATAACTCAAATTTAAGGATCACATAAAGTCATTAGTAGGAAACTAAAGGCGATGAAGTGAAAATGGACATAATATAATTTAATTTTTATGTTAGTTAAGCAACTTGATGTGATAAATAGATTATGTCATGACACAACAATATCAATGTTGAATGTCACCATTCCATAATTAGAATTAAATTTAAGTTAATTTTTTTTTTACGCGTAATAAAATGATTTATAACCACACAAATATCAAGGACTATTTTAGACACAAATTTGAAAAGTCTTCTTTTCTTTTCTTAAACTTTGTGTCAATTCAAACGGTGCCACATAAATTAAGACAGGAAAGTATATAACAGAGTATTAATTTACTTACCTTTTTATTCAAAAGATTCAAATTATATAAATCTAATTTACTGCATGACAGGTTGTCCAAAAATCATTTTTCAGTTTCTATATAAAGACATTTAGTTATAACTTGGTAACCTCACTTAAAATCTAAAGAAGCATACTTTAATTAGAGGTATATATTAGTCCATGCACTTCATAATTTACTTTCTTTATCAATTTTCTTTCTTTTTCTGTTAGTTATTTTTCTTTTTTTGAGATTTTTATTTATTATTCCTCAGGTGATTCAAATAGATTTATTGAAGGGAAAATGAAGAGAAAACAAAAAAGATCTGAAGAACCTAACTTGGATTTGTGCCTCAAAACTCCAAGTGAGGTTGATCCAATTAATAAGATTCCTACCCTCGATGAAGCAGTGAATTTTGAACTTAGCCAAGGTCATGGAGACCCCAATGTTGATGTGAAGAAGTTAAGAAGGTTATACCTATTTATTTTTTCATTGAAATTACTTTAAAAATGTGAATTTTTGATTGATGTTTTGAATTTCCAATGATAAATTCATGAAAAATGATTTCAACAAGCTAATTTTCAATGGATTTCAATTGAAATTCATATTTTTTAGTTATCTATCAATAATATTTTCTTTGTTTCTATAAGGTTGTGGCATATGTCAAGACTAGATAATTCTTTTTCATAGACATTAATTTTAAAATGTAAATATTTTACTGATGTTTGAAACTTTTGATGAAAAACTTGAAAAAAATATTTTTAACAAATCAATTTTCAACGGTTCGATTAGATCAGAGAACTCTATCGACAGTTCATATTTTCTCTAATAATAGTATTTCCATTGTTTCTATAAGTTTGTATGCGTTAAGATTAATTTCTTATTTTTTATTTTTTGTAATTGTTTTTTTTGCTATAGAACTATAGCAAATAGACTATCTGCACAAAGATCCAGGGCCAAGAAAGTTGAATACACAACTGATTTAGAAAAGAAGTTCAAAGATCTCCAGGTAATTAAAACCTACATCAAAAGTTTTTATTCGAATGATTTTTTGATTTATTATTTAATTTTTTTCTCGATAGGTTTGAATAATAATTATATAGATATTATTAGACTATTCGAACATTTAATGAAGTGAACAAATAAATAAATCACAATAACAAATCGAATCATATAAATTGCTTCCAAAATACATTCTTATATAATTGTTTTTATGAGTTTTTTAATTCAAATTTTTAATTCTGGTAGATGTTAAATATCTAATAGTACTTTGGGCTTAAAATCATTTACGATGAGACAAATTAATTATCTATGCTTGCAGATTTAGTGATTAATTCGAGGTCGCGGGTTCAAGGCCAACTCTAGGATTACAATTTTTTTTTTCCAAAACAACGAGTCTTAGTAAAAAGATGTCGATTCAAAACTCATTTGTTAAATGAGAAATTAAGTGCACATGTTTCGAACACGTTACCTTATTTAGACATAAATTAAATTAACCATTAGATAAGCGTACATGTAGCAATAATCCAGTGTAACCTCACAAGTGGAATTTGACATCAGAAAGTATGTACGCAGACCTTGCTTTTATCTTTATGGAATAGAAAGTTTATTTCTGATATACTAGATTAAGCTACCTGATTATATATAATCATTTTTTCTTTCTTGTGTTTCACTAAGTTTAAAAAATAGATGCAACAATGTTGAATGACACGACTCATTAGAGGTGCATAATAATTCGTTGGATCCTTCAATATCAATAGATTGATTGTTTTGTAATAATTAACGCTAATAAGTTATTTCATCTATATATATTGGTGCAGGATAGGATAGCTGTGATGGGACCAGAAAAAGAATATATGAAAGACTATAAAGAACAGTTGCAGATGGAGAATGAAATGTTGCGAAAACAAGTGGATAGCGTCACTGACTATATCAATCGACGTTCTGGTATGTATAGATATCTCTTTGCCCACAAAAATAGTTTTATTCACTTTATATTTATGCGGGAATTATAATATAGAAATTATTCACATGATAATTAAATAGTAGTAATAATAAAAATTATTATATAGTGATTAATAATGATGAGATCGTCACATAAAATAGTAGTACACGAATTCACTCGTAACCTAAAGCAGAAATCACTTTATATCGTAACAATATGCTGCAATTGTTGTTTTGATTTATTTTTTATGACTTATTAACCAAAATTCTTTAATCATATATATGCAATGATCATCTTTAATTTTTTTTTTTTAGAGTTATACATCATAAGTGTAAATAATTTTATATCATTAGGGCATTTTTATTTGTTATAGGAGATAGTATATCTTATTTCCAGAAACAAATCTTACATTTTCACAGGGTTTACTTGTAGTTCTGTAGATATTATTTGAATGATCGTATGAAAAATTGTTTATATTGATAGTGTAAAAAATTTAAAATATTTTTTCTATGTAGTCAATTAATTATTATATTATTTATATGAAATTTTATATTGGTATTAATTATAGTAATATAATCAATCTAACGATTCAAAATACAATTTTTTTGTTAAGTGCATATGAGTTAACAGGGAGGGTTTGCTTGGGGGCGGGACTAGTATATTTGTAGTGGGTTTAGCCAAACTCAATACATAGTTTTGATTCAATTCTTGCACATTTATCTTGAAAATTTATTGAATATGTATAAATTATTAATAATTCAGTAACTTAAGAAATTAACTTAAATCAAGAATTTATAAGCTTCAAATCTTGATTTTGTCTCGATTTCAGCACAAATTGAAGAGTTGAAACTTGAGTTGAAGAGGCTGAAACTTGCAAAGGCTCAAGAAGAAGAGCATATGAAGGGAGAAGGTTTCAACTTTTATGATTATGATGAGGCAGAATCAGCTGGAGAGGTAGACATGGATCAAGGCATTAATACAGACCAGTATCTCAACTTTGATGACATGAACGTTGACCCATCCAAGAATGACATGTGAACTAATCATCAAATATTGCTAATCTTTATGAGATTATTCCTTTTCTTTTCTTTTATTTGAGGGGCGTTGGGTTGGGGGGAGTGGGGTGTTGAAATTATAAATTTTCGTTGTGCAATTTAAGAAGGGTCAAATTTTCATTATTGAAATATGGAAAACAATGTTATATACTTGGTGATCTTTATGGATCTTTTAATTCCTATTATTTGACAACTGAGTTTTAATTTATGCATGTGTATTGTTAGTACCTAGATTTTATATTAAGATGACCTACAGTGACATGTAATTCTTCATAGCAAACCTGAGAAGGTATCTTTATGTGGGAGAGCCCCCTCTCTTTTTTTTCTTTACTAGTAGTATTATTTAGTAATCACGTAGTTTTTTTTATTCTCCCCTTTATATTACTATCTAGTTTTTTATGTGCGTTGTATCTTGTTATCTTGATGTCGTATTTTTCTTTGTCAATTTTTTCGACATTTGGTATAATGAACATGATTTAATAGCCTGTTTGGCCAAGCTTCTAAAATCAGCTTATTTTCAGAAGTGTTTTTTTTAAAAGTGATTTTCAAAAAAGTACTTTTGGTGAGAAGCAGTTTGTGTTTGGTCAATATAATGAAAAAAGCACTTTTGAGTAACAATTAGTGTTTAGCCAAGCTTTTAAAAGTGCTTTTAAATATATTTTTCTCATAAGTGCTTTTTTTAAAAGTGTTTTTGGAGAGAAGCTACTTTTTTTAGCTTATGAAAAACTATTTTTTTTAAAATAAGCACTTTTAAGAAAAAATAAGCACTTTTGGGGAAAAATAAATTTGGCCAAACAGGCTATAACTAGATTCTCTCAATCCAATTAGACTGAGTTAGACATAAGATATTATTACTTCAATGTAAGATAATGCTTAATGTCTTAAAAACGCACATTCACTACTTTCCTACTATAGTTAATGAAACTTATTAATAGTCTATTTGACATTATGGTAATCGTATATCTTAGTAAACTAGAGTGGTCAACAGATACAACATTGAATGAATATCAAAATAAAAGTTTATGCAAATTTTGAAGGGTGTCTATATAATTTGATCTTGATTATTTTTTTACCGACTCATCATCATGATTAAGCTTTCAAAATTAGTCGCTTTAAAATTCTCTCTTTGCAGAAGGCGTGCATATTTCTTGTTTGAGAGAGCTTTGCTTTTCCCTATTATTTTTTTTTGTGCGAGGCATCAGATTTGTACTAAATTTCAATAAATGTTGTTGTTACTTGTTAAAGACAAACCCCTAAGAATCTATTGCCATTGGCACTCACGGTTTTTGCTTCTTGTATAATTACTTTTCCAAACAAATGACAACAATATTTCAAAGTGATTCTAACAAACTTGAGTTGATTTATTAGATAGTTATTTAACTAATATTTGTTATCTCAAAATGTCACTTTCTTTGTTAAGATAATTGAAACCAAGAAGAAGAGTGACATTCTAAGATAATAATTATTAATTAAGTGATCATTGATAAATCAACTTCTCAAAATACTTTAATTTCAAGCAACAAACTAAATGTAGGTAATCTAAGAAAATCTATTTTTGGCCATAGGCAATCTATCTATGTAATCTTTGTTAATATTATTTTTTTGAACTTATTAATTACGATTGGTGTTGACGTTACATCGACGAGCAAAAGGCGATCGCTCGTTAAGGAGGTTGATTCAACCCCAGCAAATGTGATGCATTGAGAACAGTGTGGCCGGCGAAGTAAAAGAAATGTCAATATATAATCGATGTCAAATTTTAACGAGTCAACGCCACAAATTTAACGAGGTTAAGCCGTGATTAAAACAAGAGAAAAAAGTAAGATAAAACTTCTTTACTATGAGAAACATGGGTGTTTTTTTTGGCAACTATTTAAAGTACCATTAACAATCAAAGATACACCTAAAGAGCACCTATCATCTTAACCTTCTTCTAAGAAGCATGTTAAGATCAATAGGCCTCCAGCAGTCCTCTACATACATGATAAGAATCAAAAACCAAAACAATAACTATAGCCAAAGAATCCTATTTATAAAGTGTCTACTCTTATATGCCCTCTTAGAAGAGGAGAGCATTTCTATTCAATGTATAGTTTCTTCCTTAATCTGTCTAACTGCATCACTACTTTGCAATGTCCTATGTTGAAATATTGTGTAGTTCCTTACCTTCCATGTTTGATATATCATTGCACTACATAGTGCAGCTATGACTTCCTTCTGAAAGACCTTCCAGTGCTTCCTCTGAACATCTTGCAGCATCTGTTTCAGCTCCCCCCTTTGCACTTGTGTATTTGTCCACAACATCAGTTCCTCTTTGACTTCCTTGATCCACTTACATTCTACAAACAAATGAGCACTAGTTTCAAGTGTTTGCATGTCACATAGACTACAATTAGGATCAGTCACTGTCAAGTTCATCTTCAGCACCCTTTTCTTTGTAAGTAGTCTACCTCTTACTGCTAGCCAAGCTATGACTCTATGCTTGGGTTGAGCTACTGCTGCCCATATCAACTCTACTATCTCCATCTTATTATGCTCTCCCACAAGCTTTAAGTAGCTGTGGGTAATAGAGTACTTACCGTTAGAAGTGAGCTTATATGTATTCCAGTGTACCATGTAGCCATTAACTCTTTCAAAGAATTAAGCTTCCTCTAATACCAACTACTGTCCTGTGGTGCTTTGTGATGTCAAATGTCTGTCTCATTTTCATATAAATTCCATGCACCCATCTCACCCATAAGGATCTTCTATCCACTACCAACTGCCACAAAAACTTTCCTACAGATGCTATATTCCAGATTCTGCAATCTTTAAAATTTAAGCCTCTCCTGCTCTTAGGCAAACAGACCTGATCCCAGGAAACTAGACATGGGTGTTATTATAGATAATCATTCAAATTTTATTTTATAGTACAAAAGTCATGATCTAAATATCATGAAAGTCACTATTTTTAAAATTAAAATTGTCACTTAACTCTTGAGAAAATATTTTTCTAGAGAACACTTTTGATTAAAAAAATACTTTAAAGCAGATTTAGAAAGTTTAGCCAAATATACTACTTATAACTTTGTCCCAAAAATTATGGTCCTCTATCTTCAGAATATGGGTCCTTCAAAGCCCTGGACTTGGCCCAATAGATTACAGACCTCATATTGACAGTGCCCATATTGGTATTTAATTATGAAACATGGTAAGAAGAAAGCCCCACATCGGAAATGGAGGTGAAGAAGAGAGGGGCTGGAACGAGTATATAAACAGTTACTACATTGACAGAGAAAATTAGAATGTTGCTTATTCTGATTGATAATAGTGTAACACAACATACACAGAACAGAACCAAAGAACTGCTAAATGAAGGCATTAACTTTGAAATAGAGTGCGAAGACAAGTGATGTTTCTTTACAATGTTGTACGTTAGATTCATCTACTAAATTCTGGCTTGTGAAAGCCAATGCGCACTATAAACCAATTGTATGGGAACTCTCGCTTTCATATTGTGAGCGACATCTGCTTTCTATGACGAACCAGCATAGCTGCATCCGCCAGCTCCCCTAAGGCACGAGCTAGGGAAGTACCAAGTTGTCTTCTCAGTTCAATCTTTCTCCTGAAGATGAATCAGCCACCTGCATTGTGTCCAAGGGACTATCACAACTCTTCTAAGGAGCCATTCGAGTATTCATGATCTGAAACATCAGAACTTCCATTTTGTAATCGACTCGTGCTGGTGGGATTTGAACAAGTAGAACAGGTTGAAGAAGAGCTTCCACGTGTATACCAGTTCTGTACAGTGCTACTTCTTGTTGCCTTAATTATGAAACGTCGTAAGAAGAAAGTCCCACATCGAAAATGGAGGTGAAGAAGAGAGCAGCTGGAATGGGTATATAAACAGTTCCTTCAGTAGAGAGCATTTCACGCAGCCACGCAATGCACACATAGCGAACTATTCTTTCGCCTTTTACTAAAGAATACCGTGTGTGCGTTGCAAATAATGGCATACGCCAATTTTTGTAGGGATTTTCTTTACTGAGAATCCCAACATTTCTAGTTTAAAATTTTTGCTAGGCTATGTGATTCTAGTTGATGATAAGGTTAGATTCACATAATGAAAACTAGAATGAGGAGACAGTGGGGCTTACTTTACAATGTTGTACGTTAGGTTCATCTACTAGATTCTGGCTTGTGAAAGCCAACGCGCACTATAAACCAATCGTATGGGAAACCCATCTTCTTTTCATACTGTGAGCAACATCTGCTTTGGATAACGAACCACATAGCTGCTTCTTCCAGTTCCCTACTAAGGCACGAGCGATAAGGGGGAGGATGAAACAAGTTCTCTTCTCAGTCCAATCCTTCACCTGAAGATGAATCAGCCTCCGGTACTGCGTACAAGGCCATATCACATCTCTTCTAAGGAGCCGTTCGAGTATTCATGACCTGAAATACCAGAACTTCATTTTGGTAGTTGACTCGTGCTGGTGGGATTTGAATAAGGAGAGTAGGTTGAAGCAGAACTTCGTCGTATATACCCATTTGGCGGAGTGCTACTTCTTGTTGCCTTAAGACGGGCCTTCATCCCCTGAGACCAAGTGCATAGAAGTATTAACAGAAAATAATTTGGATCTCAACTGATGAGAGGTAATTTGAGAATGGTACTGAAATAAAAAAGAATATACCTTTCCCATGCATTTCTCCAAGTGAGGAGCAAACCGCCCAGCCATGATAGATCGGCCACAATTCATACATTTAAATATTTCAATGTATTTGACATTTGTTTCACTACTGTTGCTAGGATTGGCTACCCTTGCCCGAACTTGTGCAGACAACCGCAGTTCCTCCTCTTCTTCTAAATTACGATCAAGGCCTAGTTTTGCTACTCAGTGACACTCAGATGCAACATCTCTTTTTTTTATATATATATATAACCGTAGCGTCCTGGCCAGCTTGCGCGCACCTCGACTAATTCCATGCGATATCTGTCACCTCCCACCAGCAACAGGTACCAGGTAACTCTGTCCACCAAGGCTAGAACAAATGGGAAGAACACCTATTGTTTATCTCTGTTGGAAATTGAATCTGAGACCTCAAGGTGCTCAACACACTTTACTGAACAACTAGGCCACACCCTTGGGTGCCTCAGATGCAACATCAATGATGATGGAATCAAGAAGCTCGTCAAAAACGTGAGCAGACAACTGCACATGGATCACAAAGCACACTAACAGACACACATCAACAAGACAAGCCACAACAACAACAAATCCACTATAATCCCACAGGTGGGATCTGGGAAGTGTAGTGTGTACGCATACTCCTTACCTTAAAGGTAGAGAAGCTGTTCCCGAGAATCAACAAGATAAGCCTGAAGTAGAATACAGTAAAATCACCCATATACATAGCGAACTAAGCTTAAATAAGAAGTCACACCCCTTCCTCCAACCCTCCCCCCACCTTTAATCACCAACAGGGAGAAGGACAGGAACAAGCGGTATCCAGAAATCTAAGAGTAATATAAGCATAACAAAAAAGACTAAATGCTGCGAAAGGCGAGAACAATATTAGCAAGATTCTCCCAATCGCCTTCAGAAACAACTGAAGCATACAATTCTCTATAGCACAGCAAGATAATCAGGATTACCTGCGGTTGAGAGACGTTATCCTCATTTGGTGTGGTCATGAGTCTTGCCTCTGAAATCAATGGAACCCACAGCAAACGGCTCGGTAGAGGAACAAAACCTGCAACCTAGACAGGCAACAACAGAATATGATCTACAAGAGAATAGGAGAAAAATATAAATAAACAAATAACAACAACTATGCTTCAGTCCTAAACAAGTTAACAACAAAGACAACAACGTACACTTGTAATCTCACAAGTGGAATATGGGGAGCATAGTGTGCGCAGCCTTACCCCTACCTTGTGAAGGTAGAGAGGCTCGCGATTTTCTCAAGTTAATATGTCTAAAGGGAAAATAGTTTTCCAAATTGAGTTGGCTATGTCATCTTCTTGATTTTATATATACGTATTATATAAGAAATGAAAATACAATCTTAACGAACAAATGGATTTTTCAAATTACATGCTGTGGTCATCATTATCATAAAGTCACACTAGTGAACAGCAGCAGTAGAGCATATTATCAAAGACATACTCCCACTTTTTCAATTTGCTTGAGCTACTTTCCTTTTTGGTCCATTTAAAAAAGATTGCCTCTTACCCTTTTTAACAACTTTTTGATTTCAATTTTTCACGTGACATGTTTAAGACCACAAGACTAAAAGATATTTTGTTACATTTGACACATCTTTAATTTAAGATCACAAAATTCAAAAGTTTTCTTTATTTTTTTAAATCTTATGTCAAGTCAAAACAGATCAATCAATTTAAAACGGAGGGAACATAGAAGAGAAATCAACAGCTAAATTTAGCAAGAGATTTGAATATAAAAATCCAACTATCAAACGAAAACATAAAACAATTTAGACAATTACACTCGCTCATTTACACACATGGTTCGGCTCATACAAACTGAATCCATCAGGTGACTTTAATTTCGGTTAAATTAGAACTAATTAATCAATCAATCAATTACACCTTAATTATAAACTAATTTATTCAGACTGTTCCACATTCGTTGTGCTCCATCCGGGCCCAATGTGAATCTATATTTCAAAAGTTATAGTAACAAATTAGCGATTTATCACTGATTAGCCAGCGGACCGGAAAATAAATCCTTGCTATTAAACCTCCTGCTATACGTGTGATCTGGAACAATCCGATATATGAAATTGATAAAACATAAAAAAAACTTACAATCGAGAACTGTCACATGTGTTAATGATAAGCTATAGGCCAATTCAGGCCCATCTTTTTACTAGTACTTTCTTCGTCCATCTTTATTTGTTCATTATTCCCTTATAATATAATAAAGTTAACGCTTTAAAATATATATTGTGTAATGAATAGTACTTTATAGCAAGGATAAAATGGATATAAAATGATAAAATTCATTGATTTTTCAAATTGAATAATTATTGCTGGACATCAATTTTTAGTACACTAGACAAGTAAAAATGAACGAAATGAGTAGAAATTTTAAGTGTGAGTTGCAGAGTTTTTAGTTACAATTATCCAGGTGGTATGTATATTTTGATTCTTCAAATTTAATTTTGAGTATATTTAATTTCATAAATTTGCTAGAATAAATCACATTTAGTCAAAAATAACATAATGAACTTAAAATTAACGTGACTTATAAGGATCGTCAGTATTTATAGTCAAATCCAAATAAATCGCTGAAATGGTCAGAATTTATCCACAAACCCTAGCAACATAATCTTGACAGATTGTCGGGATTGGTGGCCAAAGTTATTGTTGTGGAGTTCTGATTATACATATAGTTTTGGGAGGATTATTTAGCACCAAAGAGAATACGGGTTAGAAAACTCAAATTCCATAACTATGAGCCACAGTTATGATAGTGTTGCAAGTCGGTTAATCTCTTTAGCGTAAAAGGCTCATAGTGGATCTACAGATAGATAGATAGGTTCTATACTCTAAGATATAGAGCAGCCCTCCCAAATGGGATCAGTGTTTTAAAAGGCAGAGTCCGGACTCGCCCCGAGACTCGCCCTGGGGTGGGGCACTGGCAAAACGCCTTGGGGCTCATGTGTGAGACTTAGTTCTGTGAGGCTTACGCTCTAAGTGTCCGACTATACGCCCTGAATACGCCTAACGCCCAACGCCCGAGGTTCACCTAATAGTTCTTACACAAATTGTGTCAAATTCCTCAATCAACGTTGTTGATACTCATAATTCTCTACTAAATGAATGATGCCTAGTTGTTTTTTTTATCTGTTGAAATAAGAAAATTAAGAGTAACTAGTTTATTTACTAATTGGGAATGTCGTGAGAGCGAATATGACGTGAGAGCGAATATGACTTAACATTTCTGTTTAAAAATACATATCCGAATTTTACATCTTCACTTATCATTGGTCATTATGTTTTTGTCCTATATTTCAAAATTATCATATTTTATTTTGTTATTTGAAAGTATTTTATTTTTATTCATGAAAGAGTTGATGTTTTAATTATAATATTAAGGGGGTTTGGTAGAGTGTATTAACAAAAATAATGCAAGCATTAACTTTGTGTATATATTAATAATCTCTTGTTTGGTACAATTTTTTTATCCTATGTATTACCAATGCTTGCATTAGTTATATACTCTATTTAGTTTTAAGGAGTGTATTACTAATACATAGAAATCAGTGGTATTAGTAATGCAATGGATTCTAATGCATGCATTAGTATGGTTAAAGTCACAATTGTTCTACAAAATCTTTTCCACATCCTTTCCACCATATTTATGAAAGGTATTTTTGTAAAAATAATATTTTTTTTGTAGAAATTATGCAATTCATGTTATTTTAATACATCAAACCAAACACTACACAAGAAAAATGCAAGCATAACTAACACAAGCATTACTAATACAAGTATTACTAATACATCATATCTTGCACTATTTTTATACACCCTATCAAACGACCCCTAATAGTTTATTGATTATTTCTTTTAGGGAGGTAAATTGCATAGTATGATATTGATTATTGTATATTTTAAGAAATTATGATTCTTTTATTATTTATAAGTTAAGATGTCAGAATTGATTTGTATCACATAATAATTTTTATATCATTGCACTATTTCTGCTTATAAATGATGTTAAAAGTTTTGTTTTCTATGAATTTTTTTAATTATGTTTTAAATTTTTAAAATTAATAATGTATTTTTTGTATAATTTTATGTTATTGTATTATTTTTATTATATTATAAATTAAAGATCCATGGGACTTACACCCCATGTCCCGGGGCTTACGCCTCGCCCGTTACTATGTAAAACGCCTCACCTCACGCCCACGCCTTTTAAAACACTGACTGGGATTATACGTTGGACATCATGAGCTCACATGGTGTATGTCGGTTGTAAGAAACTCCCACTTAAAGAACTTTATACTTTGTTATTTTAAATTGAGTTGGTTATTTATGAAAACATAAATATGATGATTCTCTTTCAGATATGTAGCTTCAGATATGGTTCAATTTCTTTTTAAAGACATCGTTTTACGGCACAAGTTTTGAAAGACTCCTCTTTGAGGAATATTAATGATTTATGACTTATGACTTAGCTTTGTCTTTCCCTATTTTCCAAAAAGATTATTTTGACATAGAGCCTCCAGTTTTAAGACAAATTTATTCACAATATTTTGTTTTTAGACTTTCTAGAGGTTTAAAATTTAATTCAGCTTTATGATCAGTGTTTTAAAAGGCGTTCGCGAAGTGAGCCCCGAGGCAAGGCGTAGGCAAAATGCTTCAAGGCGTTGTGGAAAGGCAAAAGTATCGAAAGGTGTACGCCCCATTGTTTGGGGTGTTGATTTTTTTCTATTAAATTCCTAACTTAAACCTAATACTAGAATATTTGATTGTTACATATTTAAATACTCAAATTTAAAAAAAAAAACACTTAAAAGTCACACTTTCAAACGTATTTATCAGTGGGTGTCGACGGCGTCGCTACTCAAGAAGGTACGGGTACACACTTCGTTCTTCCTATTTTCTTTCTCTTACTTCTTTTCAAGTCACATACTGACTAATTTTTAAGTTATTTATATATTTTTTATCTCTTTTAAAATACAATAGGTGGTAAACTGGTGTGTAAATATACTGATCAAGTAACAAAATAATGGGAGTTGATAAACTATGTACTATTTTCTTAGAAGAACTTGCGTTTTTGAGGACATATTATAGTTTATTAAATGAAAAATTTGTTAGGATTTTTGTCCTGATTTTTTTATCAAATTTGAGCTTTACTTTTCTTAGAAGGAAAATCAAAGTAATAACATAATTAATTTTATTTTTACTGAAAGGAAAATATAATTCCCTTCTATATTTGGCTAACCTCTTTCTTAGAGGAAAGGTTTTGAACCTCTATAAATAGAAGACCCCACTATTCTCATACCATAACACAATAGCATCCACAATGTAGTATTTAGAGAGTTTGTTTAGGGAGAGATTTCTCTCAATAGATTTTATGTTTTTTTAATATTAGTTTTTAATTTGTAGGTCGTTTGACCAAACCATATTCAATAATATTTCTTTTAGTATAGTTTTATGTGTCATCTGAATTGTCGTCTCCATGGTTTGCAAACTATAAGCTTTCGCATGACGCCCTCTCGATTTCGAACCCAACAAAATTGACTTTATATATTGATTGTATTGTAGCTTGGTTAGTTTTTTTTTGTTGAAGCCGCTTTAGATACATCTTCCACTTATTTTTAATAATTATGATGTAGGCTTTCTTTTTTAGGTGATGTATCTCTTTTAAAAATATTTATTTCTAATTATATTTATTTATAAAATATTAAAATTAAAAAGGATCCATGGGGCTTATGCCTCATTGCCTCGGCGCTTACGCCACACCACATACTAGGTAAAACGCCTTGCCTTATGCTCTCATCTTTTAAAACACTGATCTCAGAAAGTATAATTTAGTCATTGAGTTGTTCAGTTATTCAGATTAAGTTTCAATATGTATGTCAATTTCTTAAATTGCGTAGGCCTAATCTTACATACTCAATACCTTCCCTGTACTGACACATCCTTTCATTGCACTACATCCTTTCATTGATGTAGCTTATAGATATGCAGGTACATAATTAGATCAAACTCTCCAGTAGGCTTCGTCTATCAGCTTTGAGTGAGTCCCATTATTTCAGAGGTTTTGTCAGTAGTCCAACTTATCAATTTTTTTCGTTTACATAAAATTAGTCATATTCAGTATTAGTAGAGGCTTAGACAAACAATCAAGTTGTGTCAGATGTAATTGGTTTTCAAGAGATTTCTTATTTTATTAATAAAAATTTATATCATTTTATTTTATCTTTATTGTAAAAGTTAGCTTATAATTTTAGTTTCCACGTCAGTATTAGTCATGTCATTTTATAGTTATTTCAGACCATATTACGATTACGTCCAGGGTGTAGACTCGAGGCATGACATAAATAGACTATGTCATGACACAATAATATTAATGTTGAATGTCACCTTTCTATAATTGAAAATAATTTAACTTAATATTTTTTTCTTGTACACTTAATAATATGATTTTACTCCCTCCATTTCGTTTTACTTGGCCCTTTTACTAAAAATAGTTGTTTCAAATTGTTTGTCCAATTTATGAAATCAAGAGAATTTAGTTATATTTTTTTTTCTACCCTTAGTATTAAATAACAAAATAAAGTAATAGTAATAGTCAAATATAGAGTTTCAAAGCATCATTAGTAAGGTTAATTTAGTAAAATACACCCATAATTAAAATTTTCTTAATGGGGTGTGTCAAGTCAACAAAGACCAAATAAAATAGAAACGGAGGGAGTACAACCACACAAATGGTCAAAATTTTCTTTTCTTTTCTTAAACTTTGTGTCAAGTCAAACGGTACCACATAAATTGAGATGGAAAAATATATAGCACATTATTAATTTATTTACCTTTTAATTCAAAAAATTCAAATTATATAAAATCTAATTTACTGTATGGCAGGCTGTCCTAGTGAAAATTTTATTTTTTTTCAGTCTCTATATAAAGACATTTAGTCATAAATTTGTAACATCACTTAAAATCTAAAGAAGAATTTTTTAATTAGAGGTATATATTAGTCCACACACTTCATAATTGGCTTTTCTTAATCAAGTTTATTTCTTTTTCTGCTAATTTTTTTTAAGATTGTTAATTATTGCTCCTTAGGTGATTCAAGAAAATTTATGAAAGGAAAAATGAAAGAAAAGCAAAAAAGATCTGAAGAACTTAACTTGGATTTGTGCCTCAAAACTCCAAGTGAAGTTGATCCAATTAATAAGACTTCTATCCTTGACGAAGAGGTGAATTTTGAACTCAGGCAAAGCCATGTAGATCCAAATGTTGATGTGAAGAAGTTGAGAAGGTCATACATAATTTTATTTTTAATGAAATTACTTAACAAAAATGTGAATTTATGATTGACGCTTTGAATTTTTAATGATAAAATTCATTGAAATTGATATCAACAACCTAATTTTCATATTTTTCTCGTTATCTATACAATAATAATTTTCTTTGTTTCTATAAAGTTGTGTTATATGTCAAGATTAGATAAAAAAAAAAAAATCTTTGATATTACCTTTAAAATGTGAATTTTTGATTGATATTTAAAATTTTTGATGAAAAATTCATCAAAAATATTTTTTAAAAATTATAATTTTTAACGGATTCGATTAGATCAAAGAACTCCATCAAAAATTCATGTTTTCTCTAGTAATAATAATTTTTCTTTGTTTCTATAAGTTTGTATGCGTTAAGATTAGTTGATTAGTTCTTCTTCTTCTTTTTTTAAATTGTTACTTTTATTGTAGAACTATATCAAATAGACTATCGGCACCAAGATCCAGGACAAGAAGGGATGAATACACAGCTGATTTAGAAAAGAAGGTCAAAGATCTCCAGGTAATTAAAACCTACATTAAAAGTTTTTATTCGAATAATTTTTTGATTTACTATTTAACTTTTTTGTTGATAAGTTTGAATATATATATCAATTTTAAAACAAATAAACACATCACAATAACAGATCGAATCATATAAATTGCTTTCAAAATACATTCTTATATAACTGTTTTTATTGAGTTTCTTAATTCAAAATTTTCAGTCTAGTATGCAAAATTGCTAATAGTATTTTGGGCAAAAAGCATTTACAATAAGACAAGTTACTTACATACGCTTGCAGATTTAGTAATTAATTCGAGCTCGCGGATTCAAGTACAACTTTAGAATTACGATTTTTTTTTTCAAAAGGACAAGTATTAATAAAAAGATGTCATTTCAAAACTCATTTGTTAAATGAGAAATTCAGTGCACATGTTTTAAACATGGACCTTGTTTGGACATAAATTAAATTAATCACTAAATAAGCGTACATACAAGTTACAACAATAAGTTTAGTGTAATCTTATAAATGAAATTTGATAGGGGTAAGATGTACGCAAATTTTACTTTTACCTTTATAGAGTAAAGAGTTTATTCCGATACACTAGATTAATCTTACCTAATTATATATAATTCTTTTTTCTTTCTTGCGTTTCACTAAATTTAAAAAATTGATAAAGCAATGTCGGATGACATGACTCACCTGAGGAGCATAAGAATTCGTTGAGTCCTTCATCATCAATCGATTGATTGTTTTGTTATAATTAACGCTAATAATTTATTTCGTATATATATATTGGTGCAGAATACAATAGCTTTTGTGGTATCAGAAATAGATTATGTAAAAGACTATTCAAAGAAGTTGCAGCTGGAGAATGAAACATTGCAAAAATACTTGGATAGCGTCACTGACATAACCAATCTACGTTGTGGTATGTATATATCTCCTTTTCGATAAAAAAATTTTCACTTTATATGTATGCGAGAATTATGATATAGAAATTATTCACGTGATAACTAAATAGTAGTAAAAATAAAAAATAATTAAATAGTAATTAATAATAATGAGATTGTTATGTAAAATAGTGTACACGGATTTCTAAGTAACCTAATACAAAAATTACTTCTTATCATAAATAAGATGCTGCAGTTGTTGTTTTGATTTTCTTTTCTTTATCGCTTATTTATCAAAAATATCATTAATCGTATATATGCAGTGAACAACTTTAATTCGTTTTAGAGTTATAAGTTCTGCATCATACGTGTAATTTTATATCATTAGGACATTTTTGTTTGTTATAGGAGATAATGTATTTTATTTTCAAGATAATAAATCTTACATTTTAATAGTGTTTACTTGTAGTTCTGTAGCTATTATTTGAATGATCGTATGAAAAATTATTTATATTTATAGTGTAAAAAACTTAAATTTGTTTTTATGTAGTCAATTAAATACTGTATTATTTATGTGAAATTTTATATTGGTATTAATTATATTAATATAATCCACTGCATAATTCAAAATACATTTTTTGTGAAGTGCATACAATTGACAAGGAGGGTTCTTTTTGGGGTGGGGGCAGTATATTTGTTACTGGTTCTGCCAGACTCAATACATAATTTTGATTCTAATCTTATACATTTATCTTAAAAATTTATTGAATATGTACAAATTATTAATAACCCAATAACTTAAGAAAATTAATTTAAATAAAAAATTATAAGTTTTAAATCTTAACTTTATCTCGATTGCAGTGCAAATTGAAGAGTTGAAAGTTGAATTGAAGAGGCTTAAAAAACTTGCAAAGGCTCAAGAAGAGAAGCATATCGAGGGAGAAGGTTCCAACTTTTATGATTATAATGAGGCAAAATCAGCATCAGTTGTTAATACAGATCAGTATCTCAACTTTGATGATATGAACGTTGACCCACTCAAGAATAACATGTGAGCCGATGAACAAATATTGTTAATCTTTGTGAGATTATTTCTTTTCTTTTTCTTTATTTGAGGGGGGTGTTGGTTGGGGGTGGGGGTGTTAAGGTTATGAATTTTTATTGTGCAATTTAAGAAGGGTCAAATTTTCATTATTGAAATATTGAAAACAATGTTATATACTTGGTGATCTTTATGGATCTTTTAATTCTTGGTATTTAAAAATGGGTTTTAAGATATGGTTATTGTTAGTACCTAGATTTATATCGTCCGATTAAGTTGACCTACAATAGCCCTCCACCCACCCACCCCACGCCCCCACGCCTGCCCCCCTTTTTTTCCTTATTAATAGTATTATTAACTAATTATGTAGTTTTTAATTCTCTCGTGTATATTACTATCTAGTGTTTCATGTGCTTTTATTTTGTTATTTTGCTATCGTATTTGTAACTTTACTTTGAAAATTTATTTGAACCGAAGATTTATCAAAAATAATGTCTCTTTCTTACAAAGGTTGGATGAAATAACCTCTCTTTACAGGCTTAAGAACGCAGGTAAATGAAGTTTCAAAAATTTTCACACCGATGAATCGATTCTCTTTATATAAATTTTAAGAATCAAACAATTTTTACTTCATGAGTTAGTTTAACTGGGCTCGACCAAGCACATTTTTGGACACGCGTCCTTAACATTGCAAGGAAGCGCATGAAAAAGGAGCACTAAAGACCAGCAAAGTTTGTTTCTTTTCAAAAAGAACTGAAAAAGAAAAGGACACCACATGCTACTTGCTATCTTCTTCTTTTTTTCTTTTTGGTGTTATGGTACTTGCCATCTTGGTGAAAGACAAATGGATTATAAAGCTCATATTCCCTTAATCTTATACACGTGTCCAACAATACGATACAACAACAACATCCCAATATAATCCAACAATACAATACACATGTAAATTAACATGGGAGCTCCGTATCTAACCAACACCATTGTTCGCTAGGTCGTGGGCGAACTTCAAAATCTGCTAACATCTTTAAGGGTTCACCAGCCTATGGGCGAACCCCATTTCAAAATTTTTATTTGGACCGCCAATTTTGGGCGAATTGCGTTGTCAAATATATGGTGATTATGAGTTACTTATAAAACGATAATTATAAATAACATTTATGTAACATATGAATTAACAACCTAAAAAGGAACGACAAATGGTTTGTTAGAACCAAGAAAAGCACACGTGTGGCATATAATTTCAAATTCATATAATTTACAAGTGTATATAAATTCGAATTTATATAATTTATTAAAACACACTTTTATTTATATTATCCCATGCCTCACTATTAATACCAACCGAGCTATGGTACAACGCTACAATTTAGCCGCTACAACATCAAAGATCATTAAGACGACGGAGTGAATACTTTTGTTTTTGCTTTAAGCCATCAATGAAAATAAGTAGTGTAATTCAATGAAGAGAAAATGTTCAGTATAATTAATGCAGTCATACTGCCTCTTCTTGAACCTCACAGGCCTCGTTGTGTACATAATACTTATCAACACCAGCGTATATAATAAACCGACAAATACAAAACCTATAATTATAGTCTTCTAAACATGCATCGTCACTTTAGCTTTCAACAGTAAAGCCAAATTGTTAGGTCTGAACACGAAGCACGAGTAAGTTTTTACTATAACTCAATATCCAAAAATATGGAGAAAAAAAAACAAAACACAAATAATAGCATGTTTGATCAAGCTTATAAAATCAGCTTATTTTGAGAAGTATTTTTTTCAAAAGTGCTTTTAAAAAAAAGTACTTTTGGTAAGAAATAGTTTGTGTTGGACCAATAAATTTAAAAAAACACTTTTGACCAGCAATTAGTGTTTGGCCAAGCTTTTAAAAGTGTTTTTAAGTGTATTTTTCTCAAAAGTGATTTTTTTAAAAGTGTTTTTGGGGAGCAACTATTTTTTTTAGCTTATGAAAAACTGTTTTTGCTACTCCACTTATTTTCTCCCAAAAGCTTGGTCAAATACCTCAATTTTTTAAAATGAGCATTTTTGAGAAAAAATAAGTACTTTTAGGGAAAAATAAGATTGGCCAAATGGGCTATAAATCTAGAGCGCTGCAAGGGCATGGTTGAGTGATTGGGAGGTGGGTCTCCCATGTGAGAGACCTGGGATCGAATCCACCCTCCGTCTATCGCTCAGCCATGAGCTCGTCGCATGAGGCTTGCCTAGTGTGGTTTACATCTCCTGTGTGTTTGCGAGATATTACACAGTGAACAGGTTACTACAACGTGCTCACCCAAAGGGCAGAGGCTGGGGTTCCATAAAAAAATCTAGAGGATGACTGTTAATTACCATTTACCAAGATAGCTGGTGGAAGTTAATCCAGCATCAAAGATGAATTGAATTAATCCAACTAGACTTGCTCTTGAATTAAAGCAAGGAGTGTCAGGTCATAGGTTTATTAGCTCTCTCTTTCAATGTCCAACTTCCTAGAAAAGCTTTTAATACTATCTTAGCTTGATCCTCTTCCACCAAATGCTTCAACTGCATTCATGAAACTTGTACAAACCTTTTTTTATCAAACTTCAATTTCAAATATTCATTTTTCACAAATACCTACTTCGTTGTCTGCCAGCTATTTAAACTATTGTAAGAATTCAAATGAAAAATCTGGCATTGATTAGCAGTTAGTATCAGTATTTTACACTTTTCCAAGCGAAGGCAAAAATAATTAGGTAGGAGGTTTTAGGTCATTGTGATCAAGGCCAGGAGCTTACTCTTTCATTAAGATTTTCATTTGTGACAGTGAGAGACAGCCAGCAGTTTAGTTAACTTTCCTAAGTTTGATCATAACCTGTCAGTATATTCTTCAAGGATGCTTTCACTATGAACAATATGTTTCTCCTTTAAGCATAATGCAAGGTAAGGCTGCGTACAATACACTCTTGTGGTGAGGCCCTTCCCCGGACCCTGCGCATAGCGGGAGCTTTAGTGCACCGGGCTGCCCTTTTTAGTTGTTATGCAACAAGGGAGAGCCCACAACTCTCAGACGAGAAAGCTTTCCTAGGCTCTAGAGCTCTAAACATATAACTAAACGTGTATAGTTGGACGGAAGAGCACCCAAACTTAATATTAACCAATGAAGGTAAGTCGAGGCTTGTTATACCATCCAATATAGATGTTACCAGAATATATTGACTAATGCAAATAGATAGTGTAAAAGGAAAATGGCAGATCCAACAACTGGTTTGAGGGATCAGCAAAACCAAGTGTCCATAATCAGTTAAATACTTAAATATACATTATAGAACTCGTTCTCTCAACTTGGAATACACGTGTCTAAATTTGAATTTGCTACTGTAGAAGAAGTATTGGACTATAGTACCACATGGGTGGATATATATATATGAATCCAAATCTGCCGAAGCTCTCAACTTGGATCATACTATGTCTAAATTTGAATTCGCTAATGTAGAAGAGGTATTGGACTATAAAGGAATATAGCTCTTCCCAAACAGAACATCTTTGCTAAGACAATCAACAAATAGGCCACAAGCAAAGTCTATTATCAGTTACCAATATTCGAGCCAGTCTAGATGAATCAATTATCAAGATTTGATTGTCATTATCTTTATGCTAACTAACTTTCTAAAAGAGATTTAATAGAAACTTCTTAACTTTCTCACAGATATGTACCAATTAGGCTCACTTTGATACAGAATCAAGCCAATGTATACGACTAAGCCATCAAGCACAAACAACTGTTTTACAGATAACATATATAAAAAGCAATACAACAACAACAACATACCCAGTTATAAAGACCTTACCCCTACCTTGTAGATAGAGAGGTTGTTTCCGATAGATATATAAAAATCAGTACAACCAAAAAATAAAAAGTGAACTCAAATCTATGAAATTTCACCAAATGCAACATCACAATTCATACATAATTAGCATGTATTATCCTACATAGTAGAAGTAACTTTTCAATCAGCAATTTACAGAACTACGTCAAAAGCAAACACCAGAAAGAAAATCAACTAAATATAGCCTTTTGCTTCGTTTATAAGCACATCAATGCATCAATCCTTCCCCTCCCTCCATAAAAAGGAGAAGAAATGAAGACTTATAATATAAAACTGCCAATGGAAAATTAACAAAGAAAATGAAGTACTAAAATTTTCACCTCCATTTTCAGCTAATACTTTCTGACTAGCCTAATTATAGTTATAGGGCTAATAACCTAATGAAAGTAAGGGGCAACCGAGTGCACTAAAGCTCCCGCTATGCACTGATTTTGTGACTACTGATCACGTGACAACAACTTTACCAGTTATGCCAAGGCCTCCGTTCACTAATCTAATGAAAGTAGTGTTAACAATTGCATTCAGAGTATCGGGTAGTAACAAGAAGGGCACCTGATCAAGCCATTCTCATTACAAGCCGTACAAGCCCTGAATCCACTTTTCTCACTATAGTACTTTTTGCTACCACTGCAATCCTCACATAGAACAAATCTATCTCCACCGCACACTTCGCACGTGCTTAACTCCGCCGGAGTCAGCCCTTCAACGTACTTCTTCAGCTCGCCAGCTTCATGCAGCTGAATAACCTCCTCCGCGCCACCAATGTACCTCCCGCCAATGAAAACTCTAGGCAAGGATAATTTCGTCTTTTTACCCAATATCGTCTTTAGCTCTTCCATGAACCCAGCGTCCATGGATACATCTCGTTCGTCGATCGAAACACCAAAGCTAGATAAAATTGATCGAACGGCTTTACAATTGTCGAATGTAGAACGGATTACTCTTAAGCTTGTGAAGTAGATCACAATTTTTTTCTCAGCTCTCGGGATTTGAATCAACGGCTCTGATTTACGGGGCGATAATTCGGATTCGGGTTTGGGTTCGGGTCGGGTTGAGAAGGCGCGGAGAACGGCGTTAACGCGGAGGACGCGATGGAAAATGTTGGGTTTTTTGGTGGAGGAAGAAGGGGGAGAATTGTAATTAGAATTTTCGTCGGAGAAAAGGGTATTAATATCTTTAAAGGAAGAACAAGAGAAATTGGGGGAATTGTTATTGTGAATCCAAATTTTTGATTTGGTTCGAGTAAGCAACATGATTGATTTCCAGAAATTTGGATAAAACGACGATATGATCAGCGCAAAAGGGGTGTTATACAATTTCTGATTATACAATTTTTAGAAATGCTTATGGAAACAGAAAAAAGAGCTCTTCGACCCGCTCCGCATTCAGCACACGTTTCCTTTTTACTGTAAATTTTGTTTTAGGCTTATTACGTAATTTGGCTCTCTAACTTGTAAATATTACTTTGACACACTCTTCTTTCTAATTTAAATTTTTTGACCTACCAAATCCTTAGTTAACGTGTCTTTTAATCATTTTACCAGAATATGGGGCCAAAAATTGTAAAAGAGTAGGGTCCAAAGTGATGTAATAAAGTATTTCTAAGAAGAATTTGAACTAATTGTATCATAATTCATAATTGAGGTTTATGTACGCACACGTACTTAACAAAAAAATAAATTTTAACCCTATTATAAATTTTTTTTATCTCAGTACTTAATTGACACGTGTTAAAAATTTATTTTTTAAAAAATATTTATCCCATCCATCCTGCATCTTCCTCTTCCTCAGGCCCCTCCCAGGCTCCTGTCTTCTCTCACAGAAAATTGGGAAATCTAACGAAATACAAGCAGAACTTGGCTAGCCAGATACTTATTTATCCCCTCCACACATTCCTCCTCCTTATCTATTTCAATTTGTTCATATCATCTCTTCATTTGTATTTGGTTGCATAGATATCTCGCTGCTTCCTATCTTCAATGTGATTGATTCTACTTTGAAGTTGTAACGAAGAGGGAATTAACAACCCTCCCTCAGGTTTCTCTCCAAACGTCTCCTCCTTTTTTGTCCTCTCCCAAGCTCCTTTATTTAAACATTACTTTATTATGTTTCTATTGCAAGGTATGAGACTTGAGTCTCACATTGGTTTTACGAAGGGCTGCTGCAGGGCTTATTTAGCATTGGGTTTTCCCTCCTCAATAACTAACTTTGGAATGTGGGACTAAAAATAATCGAGCATACAGCCATCTGCGAAGCTGATATGGGGCTTATACTGCATTATGCTCTTCCACCTCAATAGCTAATTTTTGGGTTGTGGTTTCCCCTGGATTGTATCAATTCACTTTCTGGCAAGCATGCATCTTCATCAAGTTTCGGATGGTGGTGACTTTGACGTCACCCAAATCTCATTCTCCCGTGTTATCCTAAGTAAGAAAATTCACGTTGTACATACAAGGTGACCAAGCCACATTATACATACAAAGTGACCAAGCCCTTTGTATAGTAGATGTTAAACCGCCTTGATAGAAATCGTTCCTCTGCCACTGACCAGACCCATGTTCGTGTTCTTCCCTAGATGTAATTTTGTTTTCTAGTTTTCAAAGGGTGACCATTTATTTTGCATATCCTCAATGGCAGGAGATATTGATTCTAAACTATAAAGATTGATATGAACTTCCTGCTACTGAAAACTTCACCAAAAATCTAAGAAGGAAACACATGGACACTACAACATGGGAAATATTCTCAATTTGCTAGATGCTGCTCACTGACCAAGATAGCCATTCCTGCTACTTAAACTTGAGTTGTCTCTTTTTTTTCCTTGGGTGTTTATGGTTGTTGTCGGCGATGAAGTTATGGGGACAAGGCGGCATTGATGGTGTTTCATGTTTAGTCTATCTGAGGCAGAGGAAACATTTTTGGGATTTAGAGGTGTCTGGCTATGGCAAACAAAGGTTAAAGAAGGTGATCAGTGGAGCTTGCTACTGGAAAAACCACGGAGACGTTGGTATATGCCTCATCTTTTTCTCTAGTTAATGGCGTATGTAACAAAATCATTGGTACATGACATATATACATGATGTAGTGGGGTCAAACACCGAGGAGGTGACTGTAATGTCTGGACAATTTGTGTGCACCTCAATTATAATTCACCCACACATGTATCGGGTTAACTTTGGCCACTAAAATCCAGACAGATAGGAAAAAGTTATATAAATATTTATTTATCTCAATTAGAATTTGAACGTGAGACTTCACCATTGCTTCAACTTCTCATTCGTGACTTGCAATTTGTCTGCCAGCTATTTAAACTATTGCAGTAGTTAAATAAAACAGCTGGTGACGATTAGCAGCTAGTATTATTTTAGACATTTCCCACAGCAGGCAAAAATAGTTAGGTAGAGATCTCTGTGTTTTCGGTAAAAATAATTCTTTCATTACAAGAATTTCATTTGTGATAATGAAAGACACAAGTTGTATGTACAGGTCAGTATTTTCATTCAAAATACGCTTTCAATGTAAACAATATGTTTCACCTTAAAGCACAATTCAACAAATACAGTCTTTACTGTAACATTTGAGAGAACATAAGCTGACAAGATAGCTTTCCTTGGCAGTTGGCAGTAGCTCTAACTAAACGTTTATAGTTGGGAAGGAATATCATCCAATCTAAGCATTGAGCATTTTAGGTAAGTTCAAGCAAGTTAGTTACACAACCCAATATCAAAATGTTACCAAAATATCTCAAGACTGATTCAAATAGAGAAAATAGAGAAAAATAAGCTAAAAGACCCTCTCAAGTTTTCAATTAAATAAAAGGGACAAATTTTTCCCACAGTATTATTAAGTTAAAAAAAAAAAAGTTGCTCAAACAGTTGCAGATAGTTGTTCGACAATTGTATTAAAAAGTTGAAAAAAAATTGTCACTTTTATCTAATTTTAAAAACTTGAAGGACTTTCACTTAATTGACAAACTTGCTTGTCCCTTTTAATCGAAAGTCCCATTCAAATACTCAAATCCAACATAAGAAAAACGAGTTTAGGTGAATTCTTTTCATTTGTCTGAGCTTTGATGGCGGAGTTACTCCACAAGAGCTAGTGAGAAGTAACAAATTCCCGATAGAATAGTTGAGTCGTACACAAATCCGAGCACCATTGTTGGTAAAAAGAAATACATAGTAGTTTGAAAGGGTCTAGGGCTATACAGGTCATAAGTAAAGTCAATATTTTTTTATAACCATGGTGTCCGGGCCAATATTTAGAAACCATAGATATTAGAAATGAGGCAATGTGCAATATTTGATTGTCATTATCTTTATACTAAAGAACTTTCAGAAAGAT
Source organism: Capsicum rhomboideum (assembly GCA_031232105.1). Lineage (NCBI taxonomy): Eukaryota > Viridiplantae > Streptophyta > Magnoliopsida > Solanales > Solanaceae > Capsicum > Capsicum rhomboideum. The sequence goes on along the minus strand of CP124713.1, from coordinate 2,714,626 downwards.
AATTTAATAGAACAGATCATGCATACGACTAAGTCACTAGACACTAAAACTTTCTTAAACAGATACAATATGACCCTAATCAACAGCAAATTGCTATATTTTAGTAATTAAGCAAAAATATAAACAGCTAATATCATGTTATTGTCCTGCATTTTACTAACATTTCACTCAGTACCTTACAGAACTGTGTCAAATGAAAACACCCCATAAAGAAAAAGCAAGCATTTTGATGACCGCATTTTGCATCTAACCAAACTGCCTTAATATAAACACACCAATGCATCATTCCCCTCTAAACCCAACAAAAAGGGGAAAAAGAAAAAAGAAATTAATCATACAAAAAACTGCTAACGGAGAACTAAAAATGAAAAAAGAGGAGAGTAGAAAATGAAGTGTTATAAAGTTTTCACCTTCATTTTCAGCTTATACTTTTCTGACTAGCCTAAAATATAGTTATAATAGAGCTGCTAATCTAAATCAAAGTAGCGTAATTGGCGCATAGTAACAAGATGGGCACCTGATTAAGCCATTCTCATTACAAGCAAGACAAGTTCTGAATCCTCCTTTCTCGCTATAACACTTGTGACTACCACTGCATTCGTCACAGAGGATAAATCTATGGCCGCCACACACTTCACACGTGCTTAACTCCGCCGGAATCAGCCCTTGAACGTACTTCTTCAGCTCGCCAGCTTCATGTAGCTGTCGAATCTCCTCTGCGCCACCAATGTACCTCCCCCCAATGAAAACTCTAGGCAAGGATAATTTCGTCTTTTCGCTCATACCCAATGTCGTTTTCAGCTCTTCCATAAACCCAGCGTCCATTGACACATCTCGTTCATCTATCGAAACGCGGAAGCTACGGAGAATTGTTCGAACGGCTTTGCAATCATCGAATGTAGAACGGATTACTCTTAAGCTTGTGAAGTAGATCACTATCTTTTTCTCAGTTCCTGGAATTTGAATCAACGGCTCTGATTTCCGGGTCGGATTTGATTCGGATTGGGGGAGTGCTTTGAATGGTAAATCGGGTCCGGGTCCGGGTCGGGTTGTGAGAGCACGGAGGATGGCGGTAACACGGCGAACACGATGGAAGATATTGGGCTTTTTGTTGGGTTTAGAATCGTCGGAGAAAAGGGTTTGAATATCTTTGAAAGAAGGACAGGGGGAGTTATTGTTATTGTGAACCCAAATCTTTGATTTGGTTCGACTTACCAACATTTTTTACAGAGATCGAAGAACTGAAACAACAACAACTTCTTGAAACTTTGTGCTATTTGTTTGTTTGGGTTTTTTGGGTTCAAATTAATGATGGAAAATTGAGAGATATGGAAGAAAATATAGTGAAAAAGTGTTAGAGAGAAGATGGGGTAGGGTGGGTGGGGAGGTGGGGGTTTGAGGTAGAAGGGGTTTGGCGTCTGTGTAAAGGGATTATAGAGGAAATTGGTAACGCGGTGAAGGTGTCAGAGTGGGTGGGGGTTGACAGTGGCAAACAGTAAGAGAAAAATTATGTAGATTTGTTTGTGTTACTTTCTTTTTTAATTCATTTTAAAAATATTACTTTCTTCATTCAATAATAATTATTCATTATTAATTTAATATATAGTTTAAAAAATAATAAATAATAAAGATAATTTTATTATATTACTAAGAATAAAATAGGTATAAATGAATAAATTATTTATTGATTTTTTAAATTGAATAAGTATTGTTGGACATTTATTTTTAATATAATGTACAAGTAAAGATGGACGAAGGAATTAGTATTCATTTCTTTTTTTGGTAATCTTTTAGTTTTAAATTTACACGTGATATATTTAACATCATAAGATTTAAAAATATGTTGATACATTGTACAGTCAAACCTTTTTATAGTTGCAGTATTTGTTGAAAAATTTCATCACTGCTATAGAAAGGTATTGTTATATATTTATACGCATTTGACGTTCAGATCTCATTTACCTGTTATAAATAAAAATATGTAAAATTAGAAAGAACATAAATATAAAAAAAAAAAACATTAATAGTCTTTTCCTCGTGAAGTTAAGATATAACTGATGTGCACCATTTAAATATATTTTTTTTTCATTTAAATTAGATATTCGTGCTTGAAATTTACTGTGTGCATAACATTAATGATGATTACCATAAATATTTTGGTATTTTATTTTGTGCATAATATATTCCTTACAAAATGTTATGTAATAATATTTGTGTATGCTGTTATAGAGAAATAATTTTACAAATAGTGTACCACTATAATAAACGTCATTGTTGTTATAGCTAGAATGCCGTTATAGAAAAGCAAAATATAACATGAAAAATTAATTTCAGAGAAAATCAGTCCGTTATAGTGAAATATCGTTATAATGAGATGACGTTATAGAAAGGTCTGACTGTAATAGTTTTAATATAAAATTTTCATTATTTTTTAAATCTTGTGACAAATCAAAACATGAGAATCAAATTGAAACGGAAGAAGTATGAAATGAAATTAGGAAAAAAAAAGAAGAAAAAAAAGAAAGGACAAGAAATCTGACTTTGCACGTGTTTGGTTTGACTGGAAAGGTTTAACATAAAAAACAACAATATTACTCATACTAATAACAATACCAATATTAAACTCAGAGATGAACGTGTAGCCTCACCAAGTATTTATGCCACACCAATTCAATTTACTATGATAAAGTAATTTAACAAACAAAAATAAAAATTAATTAATTATGGTAAAGTGATAGAAATTTATATACAAACACATGTCAATATTTATAAATTTTTACCCACTAAAAATTGATAAAATGAAATTAAAACGCTCTTGAATCTTACGCTTTTAAACATGGCATGTAAATATTTAAGTTAAAAGTTATTAAATATAGAAAATCATGACATTCTCTTTTATAACAACAACAATATATCCAGTGTAATCCCACAAAGCGAGGTCTGGGGAGGGTAAAGTATACGTTGTCCATATCATTACCTCAGAAGAAGTAAAGAGGTTGTTTCCGATAGACTCCCGACTCAGAACAAAAACAATATAAAAAGACGAAATAAAAAAATTAAAAAAAAGTAAGACAAAAATTAAAACAAAAGGAGTAATAACAATAATAATAGTAACAGTAACAGTAATATAATAATATTAATCTACGTTGAATATGATTTCCTCAATAACTTTGGCTGATATTTGCATAGCGGAGGGCAAAATAACTAAATACATATGAAATTATGTGATTATTCATAGATGAGAAGAAAAATATAAAAGGTCAAAGTTACTTTTTCTTAGCAAACATTAGTGTTGGTATGTGCAATTAACGTGATATTAGTAGTATGGAGTGTTACCATAATAATGGAGAAACCGGAAACGTGAAAGAAATTACTTTTAACAAGCCCATCCAATCCTTGTGATTACACCACTAGGATCTCTATTTGTTACCACTTTTGTCTCAATTTTGTGTATTTTAATTTATGTCTTTTGTAATAAATATATTTTTATTTTGACATAAAATTATATTTTCATATCATAATATCTCACAAATTATGTCTGATTTGATTTCAAGTTATGACCGCTAGACATAAGTTCAATTGTTAAAGGACAAAATTAGCGACTAATTTCATTTGAAGGGTAAAGATTAAAGACAAATCAATTTGTTAGGGCAAAACATGCAATTAAGGGATCGTAGGATGGTTGATTAGAGTTATGCGAGTATTAGTAATGTATTAAGTGAGAATTGATCTCTAGTCCTCAAGATAAATAACTTAACATTCAATCAAGTGTATCATTTAAACTTCTTGTAGCATAAATTTCAAAATATAATACTTATATCAATAAATTTACTACATAAATATCTAGTTTTTCAAAGAGATCATAAATTCACATACCCCATATTTTACATTAAAATTCACCACTATGATTCCATGAATAACTTATTTCTAATCAGATATGATAATACTCCTGCAATGTACACCCCAAAGTGCTAGTAAGGTGAACCTTTATTCCAATATGTTCGTTGATGGAAAAAAAAAAAAAGGCTCCAAAATCTTTCCAATCATCAACCTATACAAAATTCCAATGCAATAATTTATCGAACTCTATTGTTCAGGATGAGAAGTCAACAAATTCATAAAATGAGAGATTTTAGAACTTGGCTACCAAACTCTTGCTTGTAACCACTAGTCAGAATAAATTAAATAAGCCCCTAAAAGTTAATTACAACTTCCATGATTTTAATATATAATAATTCCACTTAATGTTGAATTTCGTTTTATAAATTTATTTTTAATTATATATTTTTTGTTTATAAGAGATCTTTATTTTTATATTTAACAAAATCAAAGATAACACCAAAAAATCTTTGCAAGATCATTTCTATAAAGAATTTTTTGTTGAGGCATTTCGATTATAAAAAAAATAAAAAATCTTCATTTACCTTTTGAACACATCAGGCGGATGAAAATCAGGAGATTACGGCTTGATTAATCAAACAATTGAGTATACTATCTAAACTGACCCATTTAAGAGATGGGTCAACTTGAATTACAATCCAAATTGTTCCATTAACAACCCGTAAAAGCTATGAGTCAAATTTGGCACCTCTAGTGCCAAATCTATGGGTAACTACAAAAGCTAATCAAAACAAACTTATTTTCAAAATCATATTACATTTTATACACTAAAACGTTGGTCTCCAAAACCAGGTCCTTATAACGTTGACATTAATATTTATTACTCATTATTGAACATCTTAAATGTTGAATATCCACTTGATCAATAATAGTGATTCAAATGAAAAAGAAGCTTGGTATAATAGTATGTAACATTTCAAACTCATGTCACTATACTGTAGAATTTATAGAACCAATTAGATAAGAAATCATGTGGATTGTCGACAGAATAAAATTTTAGATTTGAGGATGTTAGCAAAAGTTGCTAAGAATATTCTTTTCCGTGAACGGGTTCAGAATTTTGAGTTTAAGGGTTGTGAATTTTAAAAAATACAGCTTACTGGATTCCGAATAATTTTATATGCATATTAAGTGAACTTCGTAGTCCATAACATAAATACAGAGTTTTGGTCAAAGCTACTAAATTTCATAGAACCAATGATTGAAACTCTAGCTTCGGACTTGTTCTAAAAAAAAAAGGCAATTTAGGCATTACGTATGTACAAATATACTATGTATTTTTTTTTCTTACCTTTCTTGATTTAATCCAACCACCTAAAAATGAAAACATATCCCAGCTTTAGGCTGAAGTTTCAGTTTCAACAAAGTTTGATTAAGATAATAAATTAGTAATTGGTACTAACATAAAGTGGGATGTGTTTATCACCATAGAGAAAACTAATCATAATTATAAGTTGGATCAATGGATATATTCTTGTCTAAACTATTGGTGTGAGTGACTACCTCTCACAAAGATTTTTATCCTCCTTTGACTTTGAAAAGATTATAAAAATGCATTAAAATTTACATATATTCAAAATTTATATCAATTTTAGTAGATAGAAATATATGTTTTTCATATATAAATTTATTATTAACTATGACTAAATGATATATATTTTAACTTTAATTATTATTATTAATATTTAATTTCTTAGTTTGGTGTAATTGATAAATATCGATAAGTATTTACCACAAATGTACTACTCATAGATCACAATTAATAGTTATGAAGTGTTTTTAGTGAATATGTTTTACATCGATGTTATAATACTGTATCTGCCTCTAAATAATAGTTATCCGCTAAATTAAATAATCAAGATGCACGTAAGTTGACCGTGACACTCCCCGACATTAAAAAAAAAATAAAAAAATTGTGCATGTCTTTTTTTCTCTTTTGTGTGTTTGGAGGGGGGAAGTGGACCATGTAAGTGTATGATTACAGGGCACGAGGGGGTTAGATTGGATCATATTCTGCAAATATAAAGAGACATTGCTGAAAGGTAAAGGTTAGGTGATATATATTTCACACAACAAAAGTGAGTGGTTTCTGAAAAGTTGCATGTGCTTCTATGTTCTTCTACATTACCCACACTAACAAACCAATGCTCCCTTCTTTCACAAGAGTCTAAATTATGTATACAATAGGGTTGGTTTGGTAGGAGGGATAAATGATAATTGATTTTGGGATTAATTTTAGAATGAGATGATGAGTTATTCAATATTTAGTTGAGATAAAATTGAGGGATAACTTATCCTGGAATTACAATGTAATTTTTATCCCATATTAAAGGTGGAATAACAATTTCGGGATAATTAATCCTGGGATCACTTGTTTCCCAACCAAAAGAGCCCTTAGTGTAAAAGTATTTTTACGCAATAAAATTATTTAAAAGATATCTACGGATAAGCATACTTAAAATGACAGATATATAATAAAGGCGAATTCAAACTTTAAAGTTTGTTGCATTCTTAACTTCAAGTTAATATACAATAATAGCTAAGTTTAAAATCAAATTTTATAAATATTTGATTAGTTTCTTATTAATATATATAAGAACTGAGCAAAAACTATTACGTTCCCGCGAATCCGTGTCATGCTGTAGATCAGCCACTAATATGTGATCTTAAAAGTAAGATAGTGTTAGCCGTTATAACATATCAAAATAATTTGATGATACACTAATAATGGGTAAAATCTTACACGCACCCGGTGTATACACCAAATCAATATGTGTATGCCATGTGTTTTAATTTAGAATTCATGTTACTTAATCTTGATTAATTAACAGGTAGTTTACTTAATTTAATTACTTAACCATAGTAAAAAACATTAGTTTGATGTATACACCGGGTGCGTGTAAATTTTTAACCTAACAATGTATACGACTTAAGCTCTAATACCTCATTTTTTTGCCATATTGACACATTCCTTTCGGAAAATGGAATTAGAATTTAAAATTAGTTCGGGCAAAGTACTTTATGTGCATTATTTATTCTCTAATTATAACAAAATAAAAGATGTGAGCTTACTGCCAATATAATTTTCGTCAACAATGATATGAATATATTCCCACCGTCTGTTATTGAATTTAATTTAGCAAAATACTGAACTTTAATTTAAAATAGTACAACAATCATTTATTTATTTTTTTGATAAGTAGTACGATGCTCATTTTGTATTTTGGTACTATTTGGTTATCCTCAAACCTAAAGGAGACAATTATGAGGATATCGCGAAAAAGTTTTGATTTTTTTAGAGCACAAAAAAGGATATTATAATTCATGAGTTAATTGTCCAAAAAGAAAATAAAAAGAGTACTCACCTTGCTTTTTGTTTTACTTATTCCTTCCTTTTGACATTTTATCAATTAATTAGCCCCTTTTTCCAACCTTTTATTTTGTAAAAGAAAACAATATTGCATGACATACTTTAGAACCTTCCCATTCTAGATAATTGTTGCAACAAGAATAATCATAAATGAACTCTAACAATAATTTTGTTGGAGAAGGAAATTATTTTTATCAATCGCATGAACTTGCGTTCCTTTCTTTGTCAAGGTGTCTCAATCACTAATAAATTTCTCAACGAAATTCATTTTAAGAGGATAAGATTGATGTGTTTATTTCATTTCAATTTTGATGATAATTGAAGTTATTATAAAGGCTGAATATTAGAGCCGTCAATATGGGTCATGTCCGTTGGGTCGGCTCGGCCCAGCCTGTAATTTGATAGGGTTGAGCTAAGATTTTTACAGACTGTTTAAGTACATGGCTTTTTTAGCCCGATTCGGATAAGCCCGTCGGCCTTAGGGCTTGAGCAATATGGGTTGGGCCGGCCTGTGGGCCAAACAAAAAATGATTAAAAAATAGAATAGAGTACTAAGAATAACAAGAGGAGTACATACTCAAAGTCTACTTAAACCAACAGAGATATTAAAATATTAATTAAGTTTATAAAATATATAAATAATTAAATACAAATATTAAACTTTTTAAGGAGTCATATATGCTTGATGAAGATGATGTGGTGGTGTTGGATACGCCTAAGTGCCATAAAAAAAATTGAGTTCATTTTCACTTTTAATGGATTAAATATTGATATTTTTTTTGTGTGTGTTTTATTGTGATCTAATGAAACAAAATAGGTTAGTACTGCTATTTAGCTAACTATATTGTTACTCATTAACTGTTTAGTTTGCTTATTAATATCTCTATTTGGTTTGAACAGCATCATGTCAAAAGTTATTTAGTTTTGTAGATTATTAGGATTATTATTTTTTGTGTGAATTTGAGACTTGATTAACAAGTAGTAACATCGTGTAATATTGTCTTGGAAATATTTATGTTGTTAACATTTTAAAATTTAAATTAAGATTATAAAAATAATATTTTAAAAAAAGTGGATTGGCCCGTGGAGGCCCGCAACTCATAGAGTAATGGGTTGGGCTTGTTATTTTTTGGTCCGTCATCTTGATGGGCCAGCCCGACCTGACCCGTCAAATTCCAAAGTCCATGTGGGCTGGACCGACCCGTATTGATAGCTCTACTGAGTATACCGTCAACTTCTTAAACATATCAGTTAATTTATTTAGACGTCACTTGAAGTATTGTTTGTTTCAATTGAGCACGTCAATACATGGTAAATTGTTCCTATTAGATACTTCTGACTTAAATTTTATAAAAGATTTTGTGTATATTCTACAAGAATTACGTAAATAAGCTAACCTCATGATAAAACAAATCACCTTCTTTTATCATATACATCAGTCTGAATTAGAACATGCCTGAGCTTTACGACTTATATACGCATTTCTACTTTTTACAATCATCAGGGTCATTGGTCAGGCCTAGTAATGGACCGAACTGATAAGGGGTGTATCTTAGCCAGTTCGTCCAAGCCCAACCTTAGGTAGGCTCAATTGGGCTGGGCCAACTGATGGCCTAGGAAAAAAGGGAAAAGGATACCACATGGTCCATCAAAAAGCAAATGGCCTATGTTTGGGCTATTGAACATGGAATGGCCAGTCGGCCCAAACTAATTTCAAAAAATGGCCAGTCGGTCCAAACTAATTTCAAAAATGCTAGTCGAAACTGTATCAATATGGTATATAAGTTGTATCAATATGATATATATGGTACAGAGACTGTATCAATATGGTATCAAAATTGCATCAATATAGTATATGAACTATATATGCATATGTTTTTTTGTATAAACTATATGAATGTGGCATGGGGACTGTATCATTATGGTATATGAACTGGAAAAAAAAAAAAGGCAGTAGCAGCGACAAAAAGGCCTAAAATGTTTACCTTTTGGAATTGTAAAATCAATGGTTATTTCGTGGAAATAGTTTTGAGCGAAGTGACATTTATGTCCTTTCCCCTAATTTCATACGTAACGTTTTGATGTGTCTCAAATCTCCTTGTTTCTTAATGTCCGCTTGCACTAGCATGAACTTATATGCCGGACTTTGCCTATTTCAAACTCAAAGCTCAATGTATTACGAAAACAGTTAAATTCGTTTGAGCTCTAGTAAAAATTAGTATAATTTACACCTTTTTTTTAATTAACCGTGGTGTACGGACCAGCCTGCGCGCACCTCGACTAATTTCATGGGATACCTTCCACCTCCCACCAGCAACAGATATCAAGTAACTTTGTTCACCATGGCTAGAAAAGATGGGAAGAAATGAGATCTCAAAATAGTACAAAACTACCCATCCCTTCAAATAGGCAAGTAACTTAGAAACTTGCCTAGGTTATAGAACAGAGCAAGTACAGTAACTGATTTGGAATTCTACACTTCGAGGTTAAAAGTCCAATTGAATCTGCCTTCAAAAGCTGGTCCATCAAAATGTCATTTGGATCTTATACCTATGGGGAAAAATGGTTCATCTCTTATATTCCCTTTTTCTAGTGACAAGGAAAAACACAAGGGGCCCTAACTGGGACCCTTAGTTAGCCACCATAAAAACATAAAGTGCAGCTAAACACAAAAGTCCTAAATTACTAAAGACCTTGTGGACTCTCATGCCTCAATCCTTATTTTTCTGTCTTTTTCTGCTTTGTGCTAGTTTATCAACTCACAGTCCAGACAACATGAAAAGCAACTAATAATAACAATTGACAACCATAATAGGACTAGGAGAGACCAGATGTGATTCAACCAATCATGTCTCTACCACAAAACATAAACTAAAAGCTGGAAAGAAATTCCAAGAGGGAAAATCCAGTAAACTTCTTTTCCTTTGTGCTTTCCTTTCATTATACGGTGATAGGAGGATACTTTTCATTAATCAAGGAAGGATTTAATCTGCATTGCTACAAAGGATCTACATGAGGGATTGCACTGCCTCTTTTACATTTTTATGAGATGGAAATAATTTTCATTACCTAGTCTTACTGTTGCTATTACTGCTAGAACGTACCAATGTTGACAGAATTTCTGTGAACTGAGGACGATTTGAAGGACAGTTGTCCCAACACTTGATCATAAGAGATCTCAAAACTTGTGGGCAATCCTTTGAAATTTCAGGTCTAAGCCCACAAGCAGCAATTCCAACAGCAGCCTGTACTGGCGAGTAAGCAGAATATGCTACCTCACCAGCCACTAATTCCCATATAATCATTCCAAAACTATATACATTACTCATCCAAGTCTCTCTAACACTTTCAGGGTCACCTGCAATTATCTGTTACAACCAAGAAGATGGTTAAGAATGTGAAAAATATTGCTTTTATCATTCATTGTGCATAAAAGCAAACAGCTCATGGTGCATTACTTCTTTGATAAACAACAACCAGATCTCAGCATATCAACGTCTGAGGCAGGGAAGTTATTATACACAATTACATCAATAATATAACAAGCTACTTTATTAAAAGAACTAGCATGTTCTGCAACTGTCAATTATAGCTCTAAAAGGATTAGCATCAATTTCGTCCTCGTGATATCGGTTCAAACATATTCAATTAATACAATTATATATTTTAATTAATAGAATTATGCGATTTTGGTCCCTCCACTAACAAATTTTCAAAAATTTAATGGATTATTGACTTCAAATAAGTAGAAGTATCCTTCTGAGGTAGTGGTATGGACTGCGTACACTTACCCCCCCAGACCCCACGTGGTGGGAATATACTGGGTATGTTGTTGTTGTTGTAAATAAGTAGAAGTATCAAATGACTCTTCCCATAAGAGAAGCAGACACATAGTTTTCTTGTTAGCGGATGCTTACTGAGATGTTTAGTATGACATTCAACAACATACCCAGTGTGATCCCACAAGTTGGGTCTTGGGGAGGGTGGGGTGTACACTGACCTTACCCTTACTTGTGATGTTTAGTATGATAATATTACAAAAATAAAATTGGAATTAGCCAATATCACAATTTCCTAAAAGAATTGCATAAATTCATTTGAAAATTGTCCCCAGAAACAGAAAGGGAAAAAAAACTGTAGCACCAGAATGAAAGTATACCAAACATCCATAAGGATTTGCATCTTCAATTAAAAGTGGGCTCCACTAAGAGAAATCAACTCAAAATTGTTTGCTAGAATTAAAAAACAAAAGTACACAATCATGCAGCAGAACATAAGTGCTAAGTCCATAAAGTAGATAAAGCAAAAGCAAATATGATAACATGCTGCGCATGCTCAAAAATCATGCCAGGATTAGTGGCAACGTCTTTATTAGTAAATAATCATCAAAAGGCCTACTTAGATACATTTAATCCAATGAAGACATTGTTATGCTTCAGAATAGTAATGAAAATCAGAACTTTACTCCTCTTAAGAACAAATTAAGCTACATATCTTGTGGCAACAAAAGGGCAATTTTCCCTTCCCTTTATGTATCGACAAAACAAAAAATGCTTCTCAAAAGAAAATTGTAGATGACACTTTGTGGCCATTCTAAGAATGGGATACCTAAAGGACTGGAAAACATCACATGCTACTCATTGAATACTAACTTGAAATTTTTGTAGTACAGAAACTGTCATTGCTACGGGGATAGTTCAGAGAATCCTAGTTTCATAGAACTTTAATTTGCCATAAAAGATATATAATTGAGTAGTAGAATGAGACGGGCCCAAATGGAGCAGAATAGCTATGGAAGATTCATTTAACTTAACTAGTTTGACACATAGTTGAACTGATCATTGGTTTGCCCCTCTTATTACACTACATCCAAGCACCATAACAGCATTTTGGCCATTACGGCAAGCCATTTCAAACTCCCATGACATCCAAAATCTATAGGGTGCCTCCATTGACCTCAATTTCAGGTAGATTTAGCACATCCGACAGAGAAGAACTCTCCCTTTCTTCTCATGGTCCTTCCTTTCATCCCCAAAGGGCCAAAAAAAATAAACTAGGGGCCAGGTATAGTCTTATAAGAGCTCTCAACCTCCCCTACCTAAGCTGGTATTCAGTTTGGCATCGAAGACTGTTTACTCTAGGGCTATCACAGCAATGAAAGATTCTACCAAGTTACCTCAGAACTCATGTAAGAAAACCAATCTTTGACACCGCGAACCTCATACTTACAGCCTAAAAATAATTATACCACTAAAATTTTGGTTAAACATCTTTCCGACAAATCTACTATCTCCATTCTGTCAAGATGCTGTCCAATTAAAAAGTGTAGTACACTGAAAGCAGATCACATTGTTATGTAATGTCCTAGATTTTTCTGGATGACCCATCAATATGGAATCTTGAAGACATCACCTAAAGATGAACTTCACAACATATGCAAAATACTTTCCTATACTTGCAACGATTACATAAGTTCCTCCACTTATGTTTAACTTTTAATTGGTATAACAAATTTCATCTGAAGTCCTCTGCCAGAAAGGGAAGAAAAGATCCCAACACTTTAACGCAATCTGAGACCTAACCATATAATAATGTTGGTACCATCCAAGAATAGCCTTTTTCAAAATAGTTCCAAAAACTTTACTTAATATTCCAGAATAAAGAGAACATATGAATTTATATGTATGGATCAAATTGGATGTAGAAGAGAACAAACCTCAGGAGCTAGCCATCTATAACCATCAGTCTCATACTCCATTGCCTCGTCAATACTCCTGCAAGCAGCTACTATGCCCATATCGCCCAAGCAAGCATTCCCATTTTTGTCTAAATGGATTCTCTGCGTATTGAGATCTCTATATGCAACTCCATGATCATTCATGAACTTGATTCCCTCAGCTACATCAGTGGCAATCCTCATTATTTCTTTAGTCTGGAGTTTCTTTTTCTTTAGTAATAAGTCGTAAGCTGATCCACCTTCCATCAACTTAGTCAGAACACACAAGCCATGATTCTCATTGATGCAAACACCGAAAAATTGCAATATATTCTTGTGCCCACAAGTCATCAGCTCCAACAAATCTTTTCGAAGCACAAACTCATAGGCAATTCCTTTGTCACACCCCCTGAGCTTCTCAATCGTAACTTTTTTTCCCTTGTATACCCCTTTGAATGTACTAGGTCCGATCTGATCAATGAACTCAAGATTATCAGAGCTCAATAACCACTTCCCAATCTCTTTCCCACCAGATAACACAGTCTGCCATTCATCCACCGAGACTGTAAACAAAGAAGTAGGTAAAGGCATTTGAAGCTGGACCTTTGGGCTCGAATTCTCGAACCCATTTCTGTAAGTTGGCTGCCCAGAGTCCTCTTCAATGTCTCCATATTCTCTGTTCTTTGTGTTCTCTTCTTGACTCCCACAAAGCCCAAATGGTAGCTTCTTCATTGAAGTAGATTTTTGCTTCTTAACTGCTGATTTAAGAACATTCTCGATACGAGCTTTAAACATTTTTTCTTTCCCGGATTGAACCAAAAGCATCACAATCCCCAATGTAAAACCTTTCTTTTCAAATATCTGTATCTTTTTACAGCAAATTGAGGCACTGTCGAGTGCCCCGGACATTGCAGGCCATGAAATAGAGGAGTTACATGCAAATGTCAACTTGAAGATTGACCCTTCGACTTCATCATCAGACACCTCTTGTATCATAATGGCTGGGTGGTCCTCCGCAGATGCCTGCTCTATCAATCTAATATGTAGAAAGACATCCTTCATTTCAAATCCAGCTTGCCCATAGCTATCAAAAACAAGGCAAGTATATAAAAAAATGCCAAGACCAAAACAATCAGCATCAAAGCCAAGAAATTAGATGGTGGCACACAATAGGAAACTATCTAGCTTGTGGCAGTTCAACCAAACAGTGCTCTTGGTCCAAAGGCCAAACCATGTACACGTAACAACTACTACTAGTAAGCCTCAATCTCAAACTAGTGAAAATCAATTATATGAATTCCCAATCATCATTCCACTACATTAAGCCATTTTCATTTTGATGCTCATGATCATGTATATACTGTAGAGCACAAACAGTGCAGGAGTTTTGCAGAATCCACAAGTCAAACACTATATACATATGTAAAAGAAATAACTATTGCTAGATTTAGACATACATTTAGACCTCACTCTATCTAAGAGATCATTTGGGACACGGAATAAAGTGAGATATCCCAGGATTAAGCTTGGAATAAAATTTATACTGCATTTGCATTTGGTTGACAATATAAATTTATACCATCAACCAAATGCAGTATAAATTTTATCACAGGCTTAATCGTGCGATATCACACTTTATCCCATCCAACTTGAGATTGTTTTATCCCACCTCCCAGGCGGGATAAATTTGTCGATTATAATCCTTGGACTATAATCACGGTATCTAAATCTTAGATCCGCCAATGTAACCATACATATGTAAAAAATCGTTAAATTTTATATATAATTACATATATATTCACTTATGAAAATCTCTACGGACAGTGCAATATTAGAAATGCTAAACCTGAGTGGGAAAGAGTCATAATGCTTGCGAATATTAGAAACAAGCTTCTCCGGCAGTTGACTACCAGGATAAAGCTGTGTCAGTCCCCGTACAACACTTCCCCATACATGCTTCCGGCAAGTCTCAACCCGGTCCGACGGCGGTTCACGACCCGATTCGAGATTAAGCGTATTCTTCAGCGACGCAATAGCCTCCGATACATTCCGGCTCAGCCTCTGTAAACGCTTCTGCATTGCAGATGACTCTTTAGAACCTCCATTAACACCGCCGCTTCCGCCTCCGCCGCTGGCTGAGCAACCATTTTCCGGCGGCGCCTCCGATCTGTCATTGTTACTCATTAGTATTTGTTCTACCATGTCTTCGTCCATACTTGCTCTACGCGACCAGCACTCTAATGCTGCTGCCATCTAATGCCAGATCCACAATGTCACGTTTTTCTTGTTTATTTTTCAAGGTGAAATGAAATCTGGATTCTAAAACATATATAGAGGAATATTATTGGATTATAAATAGTTAGTTATATACTATATGATTTGAGCAACTATTTGAGCTAGCTCGAAGTGAACACTAGCTAGCTTGGTAGTATAAAAATGGACTGAAATGGAGAGAGAGAGATTGTTTTGTTATATAGAGACTGAGAGTGGGGAAATCCCTCCCCTGTAGTAGTGATAGCCAACCATATACGTGACATTGTTTGAATATTGGATTTAAATTAAAAGTTTCGATCATGAATTCCAACATAAAATTTTTAAAAATACTTTAAAATAAAGATTATGTATTTAAAATTAAGTATGTAAAAAGTTAACACAATCATATTAATAATTGAAAATTCAAAAATTTTAAAAATGATATAAAAAATTATACTAGTAAAGAAAAGTTATAACCCATGAATTGAGAGGGAGAAAAAAGTACTTGCCCAAAATAGTAGGTTAGTTGTCCTATATTAACTTTTATCTTGTTTATAAGAGTTTTATTTTCTATCTTATAATCTGCTCTCTTGTTTCTCTTTTCCTCCCCTAATTCAAAAGGGGAAAAAGAAGTAGAAATATTTCATCCATTTTAATTTATTTGTTTGATTTTGAGTCACATAAAATTTAAAAAGCAAATTTTTTTTTGACTATTATGATCTTATATTTAAAATATATAAAATGTATTTTAATTTTAATTGAAATATTAAAATTTAAAACTAAGATTTTTTTTAAAAAAAAATTTAAAAAAGTAAGAAACACAAATTGAATTCGAAGTGATATTTTACGGGGTGTGGTGGGGAAATAAATAGGGGCGGTGACAAAAGAGTGAATAAAAGCGACGTCCGGAGCGGTGAATGTGATGATAGTTATGTCTGAAACATGGAATAGTGATAGCGATTTGTCATTACGCACTCTTTGGGATGTGGGCCGCTATTTTACTTCCCCTCATATTTTTTTTTTGTACATAAAAAAGGTCCCCTTAAAAAAAAGTAAATCATGTCATATCTAGGTCCCCTTGGTAGGTTTTGGGCGTGTTTTCACTTTTTTTTAACTTAATTTGTCCTATTATTTTATAAAAAAAATATATTAAAAGTTTAAAATATTTTTGAAAATATTATAGTCAAACACAACTACAACTCTATTTTTAACTTCAAAAATATCTAATAAAGTTAATATATTTTTTATTTTTATGGCCAAACAGTTCCTTGGCAGATCATCTTGTGTTTTCTATTTTTCATTCTCTGTGATTAGAGTATGCGTGTTACTTTGCTGTGGATGATAACTTTAGTGATTATGTTAGAAAAATTATTGAAATATTTTTTTGTGTCAAACTTTTAATATTCAAATAAGCTAAACTAATTGCTTGATTTTCCCCCGGGTATATTAAGCCAAACTAAATACTATGATAGTGTTAAAATACAGAATTTTGGATCAAAATGGTGTTGAACGAGGGACAAATTCAACAAATGGGTTTGTCAGATTTTTCATATCCAAAATGGTGAAAATGCATGGGTGATGGAGCACTTTTAGTGTGCAATTTTCACGTTTAAAAACAGACGGTCCGTTAAATATATTTACACTGAAGGTGCTCTGCTAGTCATGAGGAGAATCTTTTACATTTTGAAAAAAGGCTCACATCTTCTAAAGCACCTTCAATATTAATTTTACAATCTAAGAATCTAAAAAGGCCGTCACTTTCTGCACTAATGTGACAATAGGGACAACTTTTTCACACCCTAAAGGCCCGTGTGCATCAAAGCACCTTCAAGCAAATTATGAATACACTATTTAGGATGTGAAAAACTGTTTCACACTTTTGGAGAAAACTCTTTACTCAAGGGTGTTTTCGTAATTTGCTTGAAGACAGAGGCGAACCCAGAATTTGAATACAACGGGTGCACTACTAGACGTGGATATGTGTTAGTGAAGTCGAAAGCAGTGTCACGCATACACCTTCAATGCTTTTGTCAAAAATGTTGTTAAATAAGTGTAAAACCAAAGATATCTTAATAAATATACGAATACACCCTAAAGGTCCATGTGCATCAATGCACCTTCAGGCAAATTATGAATACACCCTTTAGGGTGTGAAAAACCGTTTCACACTTTTGGAGAAAACTCTTTACTCAAGGGTGTTTTCGTAATTTGCTTGAAGGTAGAGGTGAACCCAGAATTTGAATGCCACGGGTGCACTCTACTAGACGTGGATATGTGTTAGTGAAATGGAAAGCGGTATCACGCATATACCTTCAACGCTTTTGTCGAAAATGTTGTTAAATAAGTGTAAAATCAAAGGTATCAAAATAAATATAAATTAAACGAAAATATAACATAAGTCATTGTGTGGCTCGATGGTTTTAACCCTTGTGTGTACACTTTGGGATTGAGGTTGCAAGTTCAAATCTAGCTAGAGTCAATAATAAGCATTTATTTTGAAAAAATGAAAACAAAAAACACAACGAACAGGGATACTTTGCTCGCAGAGAGGCTCAAGGATGAGCGTTAGACCAATGCACCAAAGTGCTTCAGGGTGCACAGTTAAATATTTGTTCCCTATTCAGGTATATATACACATGTACATATACATAAACTTTTTTGAAGTTATCGGGTGCAGGTGCACCCACGCCCGCGTGGGTCTGCTTGAAGGTGCGTAGATGTATATAAGCTTTTAGGGTGTGAAAAATTGTTTCCTATTGTCCTATCAATGCAGAAAGTGACAGCCTTTTCAGATTTTTAGATATCAATATTTTATATTAAAGGTGTTTTAGAATATATGAGCCTTTTTTCAAAATGTAAAGAATTCACTGAAGGCTCATGACTAATAGAGCACCTTCAGTGTAAATATATTTAACGGACCATTTGTTTTTAAACGTGAAAATTGTACACTAAAGGTGCTCCATCATCCATGCGTTTTCACTATCTTGGTTATGAAAAATCTGACAAACACATTTGTTGAATTTGTCCCTCATTCAACACCATTTTGATCCAAAATACAATCTAGAGATATTGTGGTTTAAGGGATTTGTAGAGATAATTAAAAAAAGTGAATGATGAATACTCAGATAAAAATAAACTCAACTTCAAGTCTTATTGTAGAATTATGGAACATAAAAGAAGGTTTAGAAAAAGCAAAAAAAAAAAAAGGGATAAAGAAATTAAAATAAAGATAGATTATCTGATTGATGTCAAATTTATCACAGAGGGAAACAAATAGCGTTGTCCTCTTAGAGAAATAATTGAAGATTATATCTATTTGCAGAAAGCCAATAATATCACTATAAAGCATATTCGAGGAGGGAAATTAATATGCAAATAAAGATTTCACAAACACGAAGAAGGTCTGTTAATTTGAAAAAAATACATGTAAAGAATGATTTTTTTTTCTCCCAAAATATTTAAATCACTTGACTTATGAGAAATTTTAAGAATTTTACTTAGTCAAATTTCAATCTAAAATGAAAAGATGAATATAAATGGTGTGATTGGTTTGATCTTTTGGAATGATATGCTCATTCAAATCCTTGTTGTGTTCCCGTTTGTGTTTTTCTTCTTGTTAACTTCTCATTCAATTTTATTGGTACTTTGATAAATATGATAAAATAAAGCAAATTGAATGATTGATTTTTTTTAAAAAAAATTATGACATAATGTGATTTTTTGACATTTGATCAACCATCTCTTTCCATTATGTTTTTGACAAATGATACCTTCCTTATCCCAACCACCACTCCACTCTAGTCCTTTCCTTGACAACCACCCTATCTTTCCAATTGTTATGGCTTTCATTAATGCATTTCTCTTACATTTTTGATCTTTCTAATTTCTAACTAACTAATTCAAAAAATATTTGCTCCCATTCATACTTGTAACCAATTAATTCAACTATAAGAGTTATAAATCGATGTAAGATTATGTATTCATTAACTATAATTAAATGATAAAATTTATATGCAGAATATATTTATTGAATTTATTTTGCTTGATGTAAATACTGAATAAAAGAATTATTTTATACAGTTTATTTGTCATCTTTACTATATCTGCAAATTGGAATTATCTACATCAATTCCAAAAACATTCTTACGTCCAATTCACCCTTTTAGATACTTGATCTATATCTGAATAATGAACTAATTAATGACTCTTCAAAAATATTTCTATCAAAATTTGTCAATAATTATACAACTAACATAAAAATGTATTATAATGATGGGAGGTGTTGATAAAAAAACAACCGTATATGAGATTTTCCACTTCTCATGTTTAGTTATTGTCATGATGTGACTTGTAAGTGAATTGAGTTTAGGATAGTATTATTTTTAAGACGTTATGTTCCGCATCAAGTTAACATTTATTTGTATTAAACGACATAGGCTTATTTTATTCTCTCCAATTAGTTGAGATTAACTCTAGCATTATTTGGTCAATTTGATATTTAGATGGTCAAGTTTTTACCAAATTATCGACCTACTGTAATTATACTCTTATATTTGAGCTAAAAAAACATATTAAGAGTGTTTGAATTGACCATATGACTTTTATCTCACTTTTATCATTTTGATTTAAAATTAAGTATTTATAAACACTTTTTAAATTTATTCAAATATTATAAAAATACTTTAAAACTATTTTAACTTAAATTTACTTAAAATTAGCTAATCCAAACATGCTCTAAGGGTGTGTTTGGTATGAAGGAAAATGTTTTCATGGAAAACAAGTTGGTTTCTTACTTATTTTCTCATGTTTGGTTGGTAAGTGGAAAAAATTTTCCGAAAAATATTTTCTAGAAAATATCTTTTAGTGTTTGGCTAGAGAGTAGAAAATATATTTTAGGAAAACAGTTTCTGACACGAAAACCAACTTCAACGACCGATCTGGGATCTGACCCCGACATCTGAACAGGGACCCAACCCCGATCCCATCTCTCGACCAGGAACCGACCATAAATTCAGAACCGGGACCCGACCCCGACACCCAAACCCGACTCTCGACCCAAGACCTAACCCCAACACCCTACTCCCAACTCAAGCACCGACCTAGACTCCCGACCCCGACATCCGATCTGGACTATCGAATTGGGACTCGATCCTAACACCCGATTTGGGACCCGAGCCCGACACTGAATCCTGAACACCGACTCGGGACCCGACCCCAACTACCGACCGACACCCCAAATCGGGACCTGACCCTAACACCCGATCCGGGACCAAATCCCGACAACCAACACCCGACCCGAGACCTGACCCCGACACCTGACTTGGGACACGACCCTGACACCCCGATATCTGACACCCGACTCGGGACATTATCCCGACACCCGACCCCAGCAACGACACCCGAATTTGGACCCGACCCCGACACCCGACTTGGGACCCGAACCCGACACCCGAACCCTAACCCGACACCCAACCTATACTCCTAACCCGAGACTCGACTCTACTCCTGACCCGAGACCCGACCCCAATTCTAGACCTAGGACCCAACCCCCACACCCGACTCGAGACTCGAAACAGAAGATTGGATCCAGACACCTGACTCAAAACCCGACCCGAGATCAGGGACCGACCCACCCTGAATCTCAATTCGGGACCCGACTCGGAGATCCAACCTTGACTTTCGACTCGGGACCCAACCCTAACACCCGACTCTTGACCCTAACACCCTACACCCGACTTAGGACCCAATCCCGATACCCCACCCTGGACCCGACACCGACACTTGAAACCCGACTCGGGACCCGGACCCGAACCCGACACCCGACCTCGACCTCGACCCCCAACATCAAATCCCGACTCGAGACCTGACTCTAAATATTGACCTTGGACCCGACCCCCGCACTCGACCCGAGACGCGACCCAGGACCCGACTCGAGACCCGACCCCGGCATCGGACCCGAGACCCGACCCCCGACTCCCGACCCAAAACCCAACCTTGACACCCGACCCCAGACCTGAGACCCAACCTCGACACGACCCTAACTCCCAACTCGAGACCCGACCCCGACACCCGGCCCTAATCTTCAACCCCGAGAATCGACCCTGAGACCCGACCCTAACAGCAGACTCGAGACCGGACCCCAACTCCCGACCTGGCAACCAATCCATGATCCAATCACGACTCCCATCCCAAGACACGACCCCAACTCATGACCCCGACATCCAAGTCGAGAATCGGGAATAAGGGGCGGGATTCGAATCTCGTGTTAGTGTCGAGAATAGGTAACCAAGACTTGGCTTAGGGTGGAAAGTTGAGGTGTGAGGTGAAAGAGAGTTTTGGAAAATGTTTTTCTTAAATTTTGAAGGGAAGTCATTTTTCTTCAATTTGAGAAAAATAAGTTGATTTAAAAAATATTTTTTAAAATATTTAAGCCAATCAAATATGAGAAAATTTAAAAACATTTTACAGAAAATGTTTTCCTTCGTACCAAACACACTCTAAATGGAGCTATAAAAGTAAGTACTACCGAAAAATCTTATTTAATTAAGTACTATAAAACTTAAATTTTTGTACTATAGAGCGGTTCTTTCCGTCAGTGGCTACCAAATAAGAAGACGTGGTTGGGTAGAAAACTTCAGCATACATTAACGTCGTCATAGCCAAACCGTTATCTTCTCCCTCTCTCTGCACATGTATACCCGATCAATGCCCAAATATCTCACGAGTAGCAAGGATCGAGTTAAAATTACGAATTGTAATTCACATTCGTCGATCAAAAATACTTATAGTTCGAGGTATTAACAATTTCCAACTGTAGTTTTTGATTTTGGCGAAAATTAATGGCGTCAACTAGCAAAATGACAAGCTCTGCAGAGGATGACGATCTACACGAGGAGGTAATTTCATAATTATTCTTTTGTTCTTTTGATTTTTTGATAAATTTAATGTAATTATTGTTTTCTAATTTATGTGGCATAGTTGGAATTAGTTATATTCCTTTTATACGTTTTAAGTTGTTAATTATTGTGTTTTATAGTACTTTTTATGTAATTTTCAAATATATAGATTTGATTTCAAAAAACTCACAGCTTCCATGGTCGAATTCAGTTAGTTTAGAAGTTTGAATCTCGAAATTCTAACTGTGCCACGTAAATTGGGACAGAGGGAGTTTGCAACATTGCATTAAAGCCTAAAATCTAATAAATTGTCCTTACAAATTGGGATTTCCAGCTAGATTTCTAACTTGAAACTGATTAAAGCTTCTCTAGTTTGTACTGTATGTGATACATTAGTTAAACATTTAAAATGCTCATTGCTTTATCAGTCATTGAGCAACATTAGGTGGATTGCTAGAAAAAGGAGGAAACTTGTAATCCTTAGCTGCAATACTTCAAAAGATTGTTCATTTTAAGACTTTGGGGTTCAATATTGGTGAAAGCGTTGTATTCCAGCCTGTATCTGGTGGTCACTTTGGATGGAAAGGAATGAAAGATCCCATGGTGGGCAAGCCAAGGTGAAAAGTCTGAGCTTGGTGTATTTTTGGTGTAAACAAGATATGGTGGGGGAGGTAGAAATTCTAGTGGACTTCATAGGACAATTGTAAAGTTCTTTCTGGGTTTTGATTCTGCATGATACTCCCAGAGGGTTGTAAATCCCACCTCATCAGTCTTACCTGATGAGTTTTTTGGTGTGAATACAAATTTACCTTTATAAAAAAAAAATATTGGTGAAGGAGTTAAGTTATTTTAATTGTTTAATTGCAGTTTGAGCATTTTGATGATTTTACCCTAGCCTCTTCGTGGGAAAGGTACTTTCTTCATCCATAACAAGTTACTGCATTTACTATTGTGTCCTCAAGGCTTAGATCATGATATTTATAGGAGCATAGAATCTGAAGTTACCCATATTTCTGTAGGTTCATATCCGAGATAGAGGCAGTTTGCCGGCAGTGGTTGGCTGATGGCGCCAAGAATTTGTTGGTATGTATTTTTTTCCTTCAAATTCCTACTTTATCTGCTTTACACGTTGATGCATAGTTTATCTTTTTGATTTTTGCATCTGAGTGATTATAATTTCAACTCGATACATGCGACTCAAAATTGTGTATTTATACTATACTCCCTCCGTTCCTAAATAAGTGGTGTTTTAGCCTTTTTATTTGTTCCTAAATAAGTGGTGTTTTAGATTATCAAGAAGACATTATTGACGTCTTCCAATTTTACCCTTCTTTAAATATAGAGAATTTTATATAACCAAGAAACTACTCAATAATTACATTTTTTTCACGGTATTTTTTTTTTTTTTTGACAAAGGTAAACTTAGTTTTTTTTCAAGGTATTTATTAAGGGTAAGTTAGTAAAAACACTCTTTGTTTTCTAGGAATAAGTAGTTTCTTAAGGGGTGTGCCCAAGCTAAAGACACCACTTATATAGGAACGAAGAAGTTCAAATCCCCCTCTCAATCTCTTACAGGAGAGCTGAACAATGGTAACGCATATAGTTGAGCATTGATGCCGTTACCTTAGTTATTAGTCTGGTCCCTAACCAAATCTTGCAAGGGACTGGGCCTTTGAAGCTTCTGTTTGGATTGTTGAGTTAATAGACTGAATAATAAGTCCATTAAATAATTCAGATTAAGGTTGCTGTAGTTATTTCTTCAATTGAGGTAGCAATTTTTCTGTTTACTGCAACCATCTCAAGGAATAGCGGTAAGTTGACAGCTAGTGTTTAGCTGTTGTTATTACACTTACGTTAAGTCCTGTGTTTGCCTGAGCCTGTGTAGTTTGGGCAGACATTTGTATGTCAGTGGTGGAGTGATTATTACATTCAGATAACAAGTAATTTCAGAGAACCTCTAATTTGCCTTAAAAGATAAATTATACAGTATTGGAAAGCTGTGAGCCAGATAGAGAAGAATGAATATAGAGGGTTCTTGTACCCAACTCTAACTAGTTTGATATTAAGGCATAGTTGACTGATTGATTTGGTTGTTCGCAAAAATATCTTAACAAGAACTGCTTTAACTGTACTTATAGAGAGCTGCAGAGAGAACAGTCTGAAAGCATTTATAATAGCTTCCTGAAAGTTCAATGGATACCCTGGTATAGTTATCTACTTTTGTTTTTTTCCTAGTTTTGGGCATTTTGGTTGTATTACTATCTTCAAGTACTTGATAGTGGAGTAATTCCAGGTCTCAGATCAATCATCTCTTTGAAATGTTTATGCTATTCTCCAGACACTGGCATATGAATATTTCCTATTCAATCCAAATGACACGAGACTTAGTCTTGTCATGATGCTTTGACTTGAATTATAATTGACAAAGTTTCTTTCAACTTTTCAGCAAGTAGTTTCTTGATTATATCTTACATTGAGTTATACTTCTGGTAGATGTTCACCAACAGGTTCTCGGATGTTGTTCATGAATTTCTTGTTTGTGTATCTTACATATTATCTAATGACAGAGGAAGGGTGCTATCAGTTTGAATATCGCTGAGGGCCTATATAAGGTCAAAACTGACCTGAAGTATGCGATGAAAAGCTATTGCATGGAGTACTATTTTGGAACACACAATGATGGTATTCACATAATTCTGCTGCAAAAATCCAGCTGAGAGTGTTTTCATTTTTGAATTATCTAACCACTCTTCTGAATTTAGTTGGTCGAGGAGAAGGAAATGATTGGAGTTGTGAATTGCATAATCTGCAACTGTCTTTTGGGGTGAATGAGTTCCTGGTATCTTTCTCCCCTCACTCGTGTCCACACAGGATGATCTGTTTCTTGTGTATTTAGTACCTTCATCTAGTATAAAATGTTTTGCTTTCTCTCTGAATTCCTAATGCTAATCCTCTAGGTGATTGCTCCTCAAAGTGCCAGTGGCGTGGTTCTTGATGGACCGGAAGCCAGCAAACTTCTAAGTGCAGTCGCTATTGCATTGTCAAATTGTTCCGGGTATGTTGTCACATGATGACATCATTCTATTACTTCGTCACTTTCGAGTTGTTAGCCGAGGTTTTATACCTGTTAGTAATTGAAGCACTCATCTTTCTTTTCCAAAATCACGTGCTAAAGAGCTAAAATCAAAGCGAGAGATCTAATAAATTTTGATGGAGCGTTGTTGTTCTGTAAGCAAGAATTTTTATCTTAACGAGGTTGATGTAATACCGATATGCAGAAATGAAAGAACAACAAAAACAACGATAAACAAAAGATAAAAGGATAGAAACGTAGAGACACAAGTTGAAATCAAGGCAACCAATACTATATTAAAGTATAGACCTCCTTGAATGTTCAAGATAAGCGCCTAAACCTGGGAAGCAAGACTCAAGAATGGAGCTACTAGGCAACGATGACTGTACTAAAATCAAAACCTCCTAATAAGAACACCAAACAAGCACCTACACTGTAGAGACACCCTCAAGAGGAATGATATCCTCAAGCAAACAATCAACATTTCAAGCAACAAAGGCCTTAGCCTAAATCCTCACAAGAGTTTTCACTCATCAATTCATAATATCAAAATAGTCTCAGTCTAAAATGAGCTATTCTCCCTTATTTATAGCCTACACTAATAATTACAAAAATACCCTTAATGAAATAAGGGTCTTTTTTTGCATGAGGCTTGTATGTCAAAAATAGTCACTTTACGTCCGAAGCCTCTTTCTCCCTTTTTCACCTTTCTTCTTTGTACTTCCACTTTAGCACAACTTCAACTCTTCATTCCATGATATTGATGAAGCTTGACTTGCATCAGAGGTGCACTATATTGAAAGGTCAATTTTAAGCAAAACCTTTGCAGATTGATGATGCTGAAACAAAGGAGAAATTAATAAACAGAATCATGGTATTTTTCCTTATTAAAAAAAAAAGAAACAAGATGTTTTCCTGCTACTAGTATACAGATTTGGAAGGCAAGCCTTGGAGTAACCGGTAAAGTTGCTGCCATGTGTCCAGGAGGTCACGGGTTCAAGCAATGGAAACGGCCTCCTGCAGAAATGCAAGGTAAGGTTGCGTACAATAAAACCTTGTGGTTCGGCCCTTCCTCGCACCCTGCGCATAGTGGGAGCTTTAGTGCACTAGGCTGTCCTTGTTTTAGTATACAAGTTTGAATAGAATGTATGTAAGATGCGGTTAATATGAAGTAAGTGGTGTTGGTTTGTTCGGAATCACGAGAAGAAAAAGGCTATGTGTCATACCTTTTCCAATTTGCAAGCGGCATTAGACTGATGTTCAAATGTTCCCTGTTCCCTGAATTACTTTAAACTATCCCGTCGAAGAACAATGCCCCTTATAAGATCTGTTGTTTTATGTGTCTGGTCTCTAATGAGGCGTGCCTAACTCAATTTAAATTACAGAGACGAGGTTTGGCATTATGCAGCAGGTCCTTTTTGTGTAAAAACACTGAGGAAAGTAGCAACCATCTTTTTCTGCATTGTCCGGTGACAAGTCAGAGTTGGTCCTTATTTTCCAACCTATTCAGTATATGTTTTACTCTGCCTAACTCGGTAAAGGAACTTTTAAGCAGCTGGGATGTTGGGGAATAAAGAAACCTTTGACAAAGATTTGGAATACAATACCTGCTTGTCTTTGTTGAGTGGTGTCAAGAAAGGAATACAAGATGTTTCAAAGGGAAAGTAGATGCTTTGCAGAAGATTGAATTCAGATGTTTATGACTTTTAGGTTTTTTTGCAACCTACAGGATGTCAAAAGATGAAAGTAGCATGCTAAATTTCATAGATTCTACAGAAATAGTACTCTGTACAGAAGGAATCCAACCCTTTTTTTTGTATTGTTGGACTTTTATAGTTATAATGTCCGAGAAAAAGTGGGAGTGGCTCCGGTGGAGGACAAGACGCCGGAAGCGACGCTGAGATGGTTCAGACATGTGAAGAGGAGATGGACGGATGCCCCAGTGCGGAGGTGTGAGAAGTTGGATATGGATGATTTCATGAGAGGTAGAGGTGGGCGGAAGTAGTGTTGAGGAGAGGTGATTAGACATGACATGACACAGTTTTAGCTTAACAGGACATGACCTTAGATAAGAGATTGTGGAGGACACGGACTAGGGTAGAAGGTCAGTAGGTAGTTGTGTGTTGTCTCGATAACCGTCCATACTTGGAAAGCTGTACCAGTTAGTGACGATTGGAACATTCCATCAATAAGAAAAGCCATTATGCTAGTACTAGTAAAAATAGCAACCTATTAGGAAGTGCAGAATTTTCAATACAACTTCCATTCTCTCTCTTAAAAAGGGGCTCTAGAAAACTTGCTTTATTATTAAAAATGGGGGCTTAAAAATGCAGAGAAAAACAAATGGAAATCATATCGGTGCTTAGGTTTTTTTCAAGGAGCACTCAACTCTTGGCTCTATGCTTGTTATACTTCTTCCTTTCTTTAACGAACAATGTAGGAAATGGTTGATATGCTCACACCATGCAGTTTGTGGCCGGCATTTGTTCCAGTGCATGATCCTTCTCGTAAAGCATACATTGGCATCCAAAACATGGGAACCCTCTTCACTAGACGATTTGAAGCTGATCGTATAGGTAGCCAGGTGCCAGTGAGGCTTATGCATTTGGAGGGATTGTACGAGCTATTTGTTTCTAAATTTGTAAGTTCTTCTCTTGTAGACTTTTGGTATTCCAAGTGATTTGTAGGTTCTGATGGTTCGTTGATCTTACAGTTCTCGATGACATGCTGTATTTCCTAAGCTGTACATAAAATTTCATGCTTCATGCTTCACGAGCGACTTTTGCACAGTAGCATATTGATATCATGCCCAGAATGATTCATTATCCTCCCCTCCCCCCCACTTTAAAATCATATCACGATATCCTTCTTTATACATTGTTAAGTTGTCATTTTTATGAAACGACAAAGGAGGGACAGCTTGGTGTAAGGACCCTCCATCTCTAACTATAAGGTTGGGGGTTTGAGTAGCCAAAAGAGCAAAGCATGAAAGGTTCACTATCGGGCCCCTGCGTAGGGAAGTTTGCGGTGGGGCTTACAAATATCAATACAGAAAAAATAAAAATCAGCTTTTTATGGCTTACTCAAATGGCTCTACAGTGTTTCCAATATGTTCTCGACAATTGCATCTGTTCTTTCTCTCAAGAAATTAGATTACTTGTTCTATGAGCTTTTCGTTATCTTCAATTAATGTCCTTCCAATATGCGTATTTTGGATTCCTTGTTCAAGGCCTTTTCAAATATGGATCTATCCATGCATCTTTTCCAAGTCAATCTCAAGATGAAGCTGACCTATCGTACACTTCCCTACGGCGAGGACGATGATGTACGAGAACTTGAGGGAGGCTTTACAGAATCCGGGGAGAGTCCCAAAAGCAACCATCAGAATAGAACACAGTGGGATGATAATTGTCCTTGGAGTGAGTGGTACTCTGCTGAGGACCCATTAAGAGGTAATTATGTTGCTGAGGAGATCATTTCCTGTATCAACTATATTTCACACTATCAGAGTGGTCAGAGCTCATCAGGGGGAGTGACATAAGACCGTCATAACCTGAGTTTGCAGAGTTGCTGCTTTAAGTTCTCATAATTGAGTGTTTGGATCTTTGCTCATAACTGGGAGCTCTTATTAGAACAATATTTATAAATAAATCAGTTATTCTTTTTTCTTTTTCATCAACGTACATAGTTTTTTGACCTTACTATTTTTCGGGAGTGCCTCGAGGAAAATTGTTGTTCTATCACCTATTGGGAGCTTTGAGATAGAAAAGATTTCTAAGAGGCTTCAATTGGAGAGAATGACTTTCTTTTAGAGAGCAGGGTGGGGGATGGGCGGGTTGTAACCATCTACTTCAATCTTTTTCTATCCAACTTTTACTTTTTGCTACATTATTTGGTACAAGAGATCGATCATAGTTTAATTTATATTTCTCTGTCCATTGGTGTTATTGATTTACTAGATGTATTTGTTAATGATGCAGGATTTGAGCTGCTTACAGTATGGTCAGAGAAAGCAATCGAGAGTTCATCGGAAATGGAGGAGCTGGAAAATGTGTCACCTCTTGAGGCTGAGAAGTGGTTAATATCTCCATGTTTATCTGAGATGCTGTAAGAGACATTATGGATAATCATGTTTTTTTCGCTCTTGCTTGCTCATGAAAAAATGAAAAGACTTGGGCCTTCTCCGCTTCTTTCTTAACAAATTACATTGGTAAATTTTGTGTTTTAAGTGTTCATTTGCCTTCTGGATGTGTTTCCTTGAAATTCTTGTTTGCTATGTCCATGTAATGGTAGCTCTATGGATTGTTGTCTTATTGATATTCAAAAAAAGACCTGCACATACTACTATGAAATGTGTTCCTATCGAAGTAGCTACAGCCATTTACATCACACAAATAAATATAATCACCATATCCAGTTACAAGTTTTTAATTCCTTTAGTAGTCGATTCTTTTCTCTACACTATAGTTGTTAGCCACTTTGCTGTGACAAAAAAGCATTGACTATCATTGAAGTTTACAACATCAGCAAGATCATTAATTAATCCTCCATCCATTTTTTTTAAAAGAAGTATATAGAATCAGCAACAAGAAGCTTATATAGTTTAACGTGATATCCCTGCTGAACTTAAATTTTGACTGCTGGCCTAATGACTTGATGAACGGGATGCTAATTACTCAAAAGTGCAACTTTTCTGTTCTCGTGGACCGCTGTGGCTAGTTTAACTTTTTCGTTTTATGCTTGCCTCATTTATTTCTTTTGCTTTGTTAGTGAGTAAAGAGGGTACTACAGTTGTAATTGAGTTTGCAAAATTGGCTGACTAAGTCTTGCGTCGAAAACACTGAAAAATGCTTTTATGCAAGATCAAGCTTCTCCAGAAGGTCCTAGTTATCACTGCTTATAAAAAGAGAATGTCCTAGTTATTTGGTGGCGGGGGGGGGGGGGGGGGGGGCTTGTATTATTTAATATTTGCCTCTGATTCTATCTTGATTGGTTTGGAATGTACTTTGCGCACCAATTTGGAGTCTCACTTCATAAACATATTTGGTGAATTCAGAAGTGACGGTTCTGGTGGAAAGAGAATTGGATTCGCATCACAGTTGCAGCTGTTAATTGACGCTTTTCATATGTCACTGGAGGCTAAATTTATGGAAGATTTTATTTCAGGTTCTACAAATGTGCACAAACTATCTGCAATTTTCTAATCAATTGGGCTGCAGTATCATGTGGAGTTTTTAGATTTGACGCATTTGTTCTCTAATCTGCTCCTTTTTTGGTGCAGTAGAGCGCTCAGGACCTGAGAATTTGAAGTCTACTGCAGTCATACCTCCCCCAACTGTCCTTGATCGAGTTCTGAAAGACCTCTTTCATGAAGGTATAGCACGAGTTCTCTTTTCTCTAGTTGTAGCCTTTTCTATGTCTCCCACTTGGAGTTGCATATATTCACATGCAATTCTGAAACGGTAACTGCTGCTTCCTGAGATTTCAATTTTGATGGACAATATCCCTCTCGGGTTCTATATTCTATTTTATTTATTGTAGGTTAGACATGATTGATGACTTTTATACATTTAGATCTGCAAGATGTATATGTTTGATGAAAGTGGAGGCAGGTAAGAAACAATGATTAGTTTAGTGCTATTTCATTTTAACTTAAATTTTTTCTGTTCATTCTCTGTTTCTTTGAAAGCACACTCAACTACCAAAATATCAATTGCTTCTTGTATTACTGAAAACCATGAAGTTCAGCAGCTAGATTGAGCAATTTAATCCCTCTTATTGTTCACTAGTTAGATGCTTGTTTCATTTATCGTAGAGAGATGTTAATCCAGCTGGATTTTTTGCTGACCTAGCCATATTGAGGCAGAGTACTTTGATCTGGTTTACCCCACTAGTGATAGGTCTCTTTTAACAAGAAGAGAATTAGAAACCAAACATAATGAGTAAGTGTAATCTTCAGAATATAATTGATCAATATGATCTTGGAGTTCCGAATTTAGGGTCTAAATGGAGGAAGAAACATTCAGTTGACTTATCTTGACTTCATTTTAATTTGTTCATACAGTTGAAGCCCTGCAACTTGATTTTGCTGAAGGAGATCATGAAAATTCTCGTAACATTAAAGGCGCTCCTCTTGAATCACTCTTTGGGCAGTTCTGTCTGCATGCTCTCTGGTTTGGTGATTGCAGTATAAGGGGTACCTTCTGACTCAATGTTCTGAAGAAGTTCAAGAAATCATTTCCTTAATATATTTCTTCTATTTAAGTTACTTCAGAATTCTATTTCCCCCCTAAGACATATTTTTTCTGTGATTTCTTTAGCTATTGCGGCATTCTGGATAGAGTTTGTACGAGAAGTTCGCTGGTGTTGGGAGGAGTCACAGCCATTACCTAGAATGCGAGCCAATGGTGTAATCGACCTATCTACCTGTTTAATTAACCAGAAATTACACATGGTAAGTCACATGCAGTATGCTTGACAGAAAAACAGAAAATGATGAGCAGGAATTTCGTACCTGTCTATGGCTTTTGATAAGTGGATCTTTAAATGCCACCACGGCTAGTTTTATCTTTCAACATGTAAATTGTGTCAGAATATTCCCTTTCTTTCAATGTCTTCCCGCTGTCTTTTTTGATTTTTGTTGTAGTGATTTTGTTGAAACCTAGCGCACCTCAATCTTTTGACGTAGATTTAATGCAATATGACATGTAATCCCAAGCTTTCTGATTTTATATCTTGCAAAAACATGAATCGAAGTCTCTGATTTTCTTGAAGTTGTTAGTTTGTAGTTATCCTGATCGTCATGAGCTTCCTAATGAATCTGTTTCCAAGTTCAGTCTTAAATAGTGAAATAGTTCTACAAAAAAGTGAGACAAATGGTATCTTCTAAAAATTGATAACTATGGAGGTTTCCTGAGATAAATGGACCTTTTCTCTTTGATAGCCTCTTTTAAAAATATGGCAGCGGTAAATAATCTATCTGGTCTAATTTTGGTTTATCTCCCAAATATGTAGCTTTCAATTTGCATTGATAAAAAGCGTCAGTTGAATCAAGAGGATCCAAAGGCAGGTGAAAACAATTTTTTAATCTCCGCTGATGTTAAGGTACTTTTACGACAATTGCTTATATTGCTGTTTCTATCTAAATGTTAAGAACATCAAAGCATTGTTATAACTTAATTTCCCGTCAGGATATTAATTAACTTATATAATATAGGCAGACACTCAGATCCAGAGTGATATATCTTCTCAAGATGGAGATTTTTTTGATAGCTCTTCTCAAGATGGAGATATTCAGGCTTCTTTTGGGGAATGTGACAGGTGAAAAGCAAGTGAGAACTTTTTGTATTAATTGTTGAATGCTTGCCAATTGTCGGCGTGTCTAGTCTTTCTAAACTATGTCATTCCAGTTTTTCTGTTTTCTAAGCACTGCTATTCTTGTCTATTTTACAATGCTAAGCTTCATGAAGGTCAAGTTTTGTGATTTCTTCATGATGGAGGAATTGAAGCTCCTATGATTCTAAAACCTGGTGATTGATGCCGCGGCAGTCTACACTCAATAAGCTGTATCTTAGGGTGTTGACCTAAAGTGATTCATTTATTCATTTGTTGTTGTTAATTGTTTTTATCACTTCAAAAGATTTTAATGTCTGACATGGTTTGTTTTGACTCTAAATGGAAATATTCCCTCTTTCCACTCTAGGGGAATTTAAGCAGGTGTTTGGCCATGAAAACCAAAATTTTTTGGAGTTGGAATTGGAGTTGGAGTTGTGTTTGGCCATGAATATAAATTGGAGTTGTTTTTGACTTTTTGTGAGAGAATTGAAAGTGAAATTTTCACTTTTCCAAATACAATTCCAAATTGTATTTGGAATTCTTATGGCCAAACACTACAATTTTCACTAAAATGAAATAATTTTCCGAGAAAAAGAAAAATTCTCATGGCCAAACACCCCCCTAAATTTTTGCTGGTATTGATGTAAGACCAGTTACTTGATTTGGACCCATTTTCGACTTAAATGAGGCTCGTTCGAGGCAATGTTTTATCTAAATAGTTAAATATGGTGTTGGGTCAGGATGGGCGTCGGACCTTCTCTTTATACTTTTCCGTCTGACCTTCTCTTTATACTTTTCCAACTACCTAAAGGATGATAGGCTAATCCAAAATGATCTGCCGTTTCTCTTTTTATTAATCTTTCTATTTTGGGTTTTGCCTTATTATTCGGGGCTGGGGCAAGCTTACCTAGTCTAGGGCTTAAATCTGGATTGGAGATTCATAGGTTTTAAATTTGCAGCATTGGACTAAATTTAGTCAGGGAGAAAAAACATGTATTTTTGTGCAAGATGTGGATATATTATATTTCAAAAACTTACTAACCCGGGGGGAGGCTGAGATGGTTCGGGCACGTGAAGAGGAGGTGTGAGAGGCTGGTTATAGCGGATGTTAGGAGAGGTAAAGGTAGGCCGAAGAAGTACTGGGGGAGAATCGGGGAGGTGATTCGGTAAGCCATGGGACACTAGGACATGACCCTAGATTGGAAGGTTTGGAGGTCCAGGATTACTAGATTACGGTAGAAGGTTAGTAGTTAGCGTTGTAGCACCTTTAGGTGGGAGAGACAGGGGGCTAGTCTGTTAAGTACTGCATAGTATCTTCTACTTTGTCTATTTTTACATGTCTTTTATTGGTTGTTGTTACCCCACTTTGTGGGAATATACTGGGTTTGTTGTTGTTGTTTTATTGGCTGTTGTCCATCTTGTCACATTGCTGCCAATATTTTTTTCCTTTTCCTTTCTAGTCTGCCTTGATTTCCCATTTTAGTTGCTTTGTATCTTACTAGGGTACTGTCATATTTTCTTGCAAACATGTTTTGTTTTTCTTTCTTTTGAGCGGAGGGTCTTACTGGAAACAGTCTCTCTACCCCACAAAGGTAGAGGTAAGGTCTGCGTACATCCTACCCTCTCCTGACCCCACTTATGGGATTATACTGGGTATGTTGTTGCTTACTAACCTGTATTAGTTTGAATTTCTGTCCTTTGAACTGAACTGAGTTGGTTTCCTGCTGTCTCTGCAGTCTGTCAACACCAGATCGTCCAAAAGATCCTGCAAGTCGTATTTCTAGTTTTGTACATTCTGATGCTGTGAAATTAGGTGATCCAGATTCAGCAAATATTCGGAGGGGATCGGCTGGTATTGTGGGGTCTAAGATGCTTCTGAAATCTTACCAGAACATGCATGCCCCATTTACGCAGGTTGAATTATTTGTACTGCTGACTGAGTATTTGTTGTTTTCTTCAGTCTTCTATTTCCTTCCTAGATTTTGTATATGGTATAATGGCAACCATTTGATGTGGCAATTTTTATAGGATCCACCACTAATGACTGAAGACATGCATGAAGAACGTCTACAAGCCATTGAGGCCCTTGGTGAATATTTTGTGAGCTCAAAGCTCTATTACACTATTCTTGCAGTGGGTCATTGCATATTGTGAATTGAGTGAGGAATGATTTCTATTATAAGAAGTCTATCGTCTTATAATATATGAATGATAATTTAATGGTTTATTGATGAACCAGCTACATGAATCCTGGCTTCAGGTCATATAGCACAACACAACACTGTTTTCTTTAACTTTTCTCTTCGTTTAGTGCTAAACATGTTCAATAAGAGAAATGAATTATTCCCACCAATTCTTAGATCTTCTGCATAAGAAATTGCGAACAAGCACTGCATTACATTGCAAGTAGATCTCCTAGATGATCATTTGAGTGATGGCATTTGGAAAAGGAGCTTAAAGGGCTCTCTAAATACTTAAATCCATACGCACACGTCTCAGATAGGGAATTATCCTTATTTGATGATCCTGAATATGTAGATTAAGAAATTTTCAATTGCATTCCATTATAGATATGGCTTAGACAGCATGATCATGAGAGAAGTAGTCTCCTTTCCGTGTAATGTATAATAGAAAATTTGTAATTCACCTATATACTAATAAACTGCAAAACTCTAGAATAACTACCTTGCTCTCTCCTAAGTTCCTAAAACTGATTTTCCCCATGTTCCTACTACTGATTTCAGCAATTATACGTTTTGGTCTCTTCACTAAACTCTACTCTCTCACTTTTGAGCCCACCATAGAGCATTATTATTATTATTTTTGGGAAAATCTTTAAAACATGGTACCACTTTGTATTCATTAGCTAGTTATGTCTAGAATTAACAATTAATGATTATTTTTAAAAAATTCACACAAGGTGTGACAAATTTTCTAGTATTTGCACTGTTTGGTCTCTGTTTGTGTTTTTGATTATCCTAGTCTTGCTTGAAGGACATACCCACAGAGTTCTTATATTGCAATATTTCCTGGGAAACAATTGTTTTCGGTTAAGCTATCCTTCAGTTGCTTCATAAAGTCTTATCATTTCCATTATTAGTATTATTTTATCTGATAATGGAATGTCTAATGCTCATTTGCAGACATTTTCCGCCCAACTAGAGAAAGACATTTTGTCATCAGGTAGGAACTTCTGTACCTTCTATTTTCTTAAAGGCCTTCTTGCTGTCTTCGGCACCTCTGTGTGCTCAGATACTCAAAAAATAATGTAGCCGCAGCCCTGTTAGATCCTCTAAACATGAATAACTTTTGAAGGATCCGACGCACATCTGACAACATTTTTGAAGGATCTGAGCAACATAGGTTATAGGATCTCAGCTTGTTGGCTGTTGTGTACTGAGATCATGAGATACAATTGTTTGAAAATGCAAAAAAAAGGATGGATGTGCATCTTGTGGTGCCTGGTGCATAACTGCAATAATTAACAGATTCTTCTGTTTTACCTCAAGAGTTATTGGAACATGGTACTGTTGCTCGAGTTGAAATAACACTTAATAGTTTTTACTGCCACAGAATACTATATTAGTCATTAGCCGAAGAACTGAGAGCAGGTCCATTATTGCTCAGGGTTTCTTGAACAGAAAATTTTCTTCTCATTGAGAGTTCTGCTAATTTGTTCTTGTTATGACATCATAGATCCTAATCATAAGAAATATTCCTTGTTTTGATCTGTCTCTTTCAATAGCCAGTTTCCACATCATCTATTTCCATGTCATATGTTGACAGAGAACGCAGAAGCAAGTCCTTTTTGGAAGTAGAATAGATGCATAATTCAGTTTTTCACTGGCTGAAACATCAGTTGATTAGGGTTTTGTCTTCTAAAATAATTAAGTATCTTTGGTCAAAAGTTTGTGGATGGGTTTGTTAATTGTCTATATTGTCATCGAATTGTGGAAGGAAAGTCTGCACATTTTGGTTCTTTTGGTATTCGATGTGAAAACATAATCTATAGTCAGGTGTTTAGCACTGAGATATGTGATCCATATTAATAGTAGTGTATAGCAATGCATTATACTATGTATCACCTAATCAGACAGAAACTGTGGGTTTAGTATGTTAAACGACCGAAATTTTTTCATGTAATCAATTAAATGTAATGCCGCAAAAAAAATAAAAATGTAATGCAGCTACTATCACTTTTGTTTTTTAGAATGAAATATAAGTGATGGCTATCATATTGTTAAATGTGTTCTCTTCATCTATGTTTCCTTTTGTTTTTTTTCTATGGGGTAGAGTTTAAATTTTATTTCTCTTAGATAAATCATTATATGGAATTATTTAAAATATAATGTACTTATGTTTGTGTATGAAATGAACGCTGTATGATGTTACAAGCTATGCACGGGTAGACGGGTAGTTATGGAACCAAAGAAAATCATCCAGTTGCAATGAAGCAGAAGATTGAATTGTATATGGTGCATCTTGTCTCTAAGACGACAAACCAAACAACCAGTTGTACAACATACTCCTAGGGTCGTAATACACCTTTATGAACAATATCTCCTAATCGCAATGCACAGGTTATCTTATCACTGGACTATATGGCACCTTAATAAATGTCAAAAAGGGTTAGAATCCTTACATGTTTAAAAGGGTTAGACTTTTGCTGAGTTACTTTTTTGCTGCACATGTACAGATTTGGTCAGCACTTTCTTAGTGCTAGTCATTTATATAATACCTTACCTTCTCAAAAGAAATTAAAAGGCTACGAGGTAGCAAATGTTCTAATTATCAGTTTATTAGCATTTTTAAATGGATTAAGTATCTCAGGCCAAAATGTTATAGATGAGAACTTTATCTAGGTTCTAAAAGATGCACATAAAAAATTTCTTCCTAATCGTCTAAGTGAATCAAATCCTTGGTTTATTTTCCATGTATTTTCTTTTTTTCTGCAGTTGCAGATTGTATGGATCACACTGGACTTACTTATTTCCAATTATTATTTGCTTGCTGATATTTGAAGAATTGATATTCTTTCCTTATTCACTCTCTATTATCCTTTGCATTGTGCAATAGATATGTCTGCTTTTAAAGCAGCAAATCCGCATGCTGTGTTTGAAGATTTCATCCGGTGGCATTCACCTAGAGACTGGGAGAATGATGATAATATGGAGAAGGTGGTATCTCACTCCAATGCAGTGGTAGAGTCAACAAATGATTGGCCACCGCGTGGAAAACTTTCAGAAAGAATGTCTGATCGTGGGAATTCATGGAGAAATATTTGGAATGAGGCACCTCCATTGCCAGCTTCTGAGCAGAAGCCCCTTCTGGATCCAAATCAAGAAGGAGAAAAGGTATACTGGGATTGCGTACTTGCATAAGCCTGGCTCTTTTATAATATTTTGGTATAAATTATCCATCATATATCGTCACGAGAATTTCAGTAAATTAATTAGACAAATTGCAGGTTTTGATCCTTGAATTGTAGTTTGTGGGGTTTATTTCCCTCAGAGCATTCCTTCCTATTAAATTACTCCACAGGCTTCTTCCATCTGTTTAACCGTTCATATATTGCCCCCTCTTTAATCCAGACAGATGATACCTTACATCTTGTTATCTTTCTCCAAACCAGCTTCATCTCTGACTTCCTTGAACACTTGTAGTGTTAATGACCTGAGAGTTTGGGTCAGGGTTTCTGGCTGAGGAGTGTTTTAGGGCATAGAGTATGGGCGCAAGGGAAGTTGAATTGCAAAATGTTTGTGTGGTTTGGTCAGTCCATTGAAAATCTCGCCTTTTTTGAGTAGCTTCTTGATATTATTGGAAGTAATTTGTATTATTTAATTCGTGTAGGTTCTTCATTATTTGGAAACATTGCGTCCTTCTGAATTGTTGGGACAAATGGTTTCTACTGCTTTTAAAGCAGCGGCTGACACGCTAAACAGAACGTCATTTGGAGGTCTAAGGCAGCTGACCACCAGAATTGGACAACTTTACCTTACTATGGCAGCCACTCTCAGATGCTTGCGAAGTATATTTTTGTTCTGAGTTGTAGTAGTTTTTTAGGAGCTCGTAAATTAACAGGTTGGCCTTTTTTGTTGCAGAAAATAGTCTTTCTGTCGGCACTGAAGATATTGAAGACCTGAAGCGGCTCTGTTCAATTTTTGCACATGTTGAGAATTTGATAACACTCGCTGCATCTCTTCATCAGAAGTTCTTGCAAGCACCACGGCTATCAGAATCCATTTTTAATGACTACTACAACTTCTATCTACCAAAAATGGGAACAGTATCAATTGGTGGTGATGAGAAAAAGGTATGATTTTATATCTCTTGTTCTTTCCCTTTTTCTATCTCTAGAATGAGAGATTGATAGCTTGGTCAAGAATTATTAACACATCTCTAACTTGCGTAATAACATATACCTCTTGCCTCTTGTCCCCTCACTTAAGCCTTTTTGGCTGAAGATGTCGTTTTTAATGTATTATTTCCATTAACCAGGCTATATTTACCTGTGCTCCTCTCTCTTGCTTTCTCATTTTATACGGTGTAACTTTATATGTCAGGATTTCGATAAGAAACAAGAAGTAAGGAGACAAGAGAGAGAGGTAGTTGCAAGCATGTTCACTCCACCTACTGCAAATCAATCATGGAGGAAAGTTTTAAGCATGGGAAATCTTCTAAATGGCCATGAACCAACATTGAGAGAGATCATATTTTCCAAACGTGATCACCTTAGCGAAAATTACTATGCTAGTCATGCTCCGAGGGGTTACCAACAAGAACTAGAAACATACAGAATGTACATAAGCGGAACCTCAAATGATCTGAGTGTGGCACTAGCAGTTGCCTCTTGTGACTAGTTTCGTCAGTAAAGGAACCAGGTATATTATTGTCATTTCTCTTGTTAGTAAATATCCAGCCATTCCTTCATTCGCGTTCCATTGATACATGCTATTAAATGTTCTACTTTGTTTGAAAGAGGGAGGCTCTTATCGTCACATCTTTTCAACCTTCCCTTGAAATACAGATTCTCTTTTTTTGTTTTTGCTGTGTCCAAATTTTCTGAAGACAATTTACTGGAAGCGATTTCATGGTTTTACATGGGGTTATGAAAAAAAAATTATGCACATAAGTTGTCGTTTGGTTGGTGGACCGTGGGATAAGGTTAATAATCTCAGGATAAAATGTTGGATTATTTTATCCCCGCATTGGTTATGGGTTTAATTAGTCTCAGATTTATTTTATCCGACCATTTGTACTAAGATGGTGGGATTAACTATCCAATATAAAAGGTGGGATATAACTAATTCCATTGAATATCTATGTCTATCCCATCCCACCAACCAAACGACCATAAGGGTGTGGTCGAATGGTCAATAAAATGTGTTGAGAACCATAAGTCTCAAGTTCAAATTCTAGAGAAGACAAAAAACACTAGGTGATTTCTAGGTGATTTATTTTTATTTGTCCTTGTCTTGATGGATAAAATTGTCTGGTACCTTTGTTGTCCCGAACAGTTATCAATTTTTTTGAAGGCTTTCCATGGTTCATATGATAGTTTTGTCCTAAATTACTGCCCCCAAACTTCAATTTGATGATTGTGAAATATGGGATCTTTCTTCAGTTTCTTGCATATGGCATGTCCCCATTATCATTCTTCTAAGTTCTTACTTACTAGGAGTACTACTTTGCAATATTTTTGGTCCAGAGGGGCACCATCAATCATCAATCATAATCATAATCATTCAGTTCTCTTTCTAATCAATTGCCTTCCAACTAAGACGTCATATAGAATAAAGTTTCTTTACGTTTTTCAAATTTCAACCAATTAGGCGGTTTCTATTATTGATAGATAAGACCCGGGCCATATGTAGCTTATTGTCTATTCCTTTCACTAAGTTCGACCTTTTTTTGAGGTGGTTTTCACCCAGTGTCCAGTACGTACCTGTTAGGGGTTTCGACTAATCCGAATTTGTGTGGCGTAAGACCCATTTAAGGGGAAGGCACTCCCTACCACCAAGACCAAACTTTACTTGAAAGGAGAACTGTAGGATTACAAGAAAGATACGGAGTTAAGCACCCAAGGGTCCTCATACTCCCACTGTTTTAATTTATTAGTCTGGTTTTAATTTGACACGGAGCTTAAGAAATTAAAGAAGACTTTTGAATCTTATTATCTTAGACGAAACATTGTAGAATGTACCGATATGTCCTTTAATCATGTGGAAAGTTAAAGTCAAAAAGTTGCTAAAAAGGAAAGAGGCTCCTTTTTTTCTTAATGGAGGGAGTACTATTTTTGATAATTTTTTTTTTTTTTTTGATAATTAAATACTATTTAGTTCTCTCTTCTGCCTGAAGAGAAAAAAATGGGGAGGAAAAAGAAAAGACCAGCTGCTAGGTTTGATGAGCATGCTAATACTACTCTATAGGAATTAAAGTATCAAGAGGAAACAAAAAACAAAAATGAAGGATAACATCCACAAACTTCTTATTGCTATAATAATGTGCTTATCAAAAGAAAAAGCTAAAAGAACTAGGGGGGACGACCCTACCCAGTACCCAAAAAACATCTGGCTTTCAGTGGCTAAATGCAATTACTTTGAAGGAATGGGAAGCGAAAGTAACAAAAATGATGATAATGATGGGCCCTCTTCTAAAGAATCCAAATCTATTGAAGGGTCATTTCATTAAGGGAATATAATTTCCCATACGCTTCTTTTTATTGCTATATGCTTCTCCCTGAAGTCGTCTTTTTCCTTTTTTTAATGCATCAATCATATTAGAAAGGGGAAACACCTTTTTAGCACCTACGGTGTGATCTAGTGGTCAATGAAGTGAATTGAGAATTCGAGGTCTCAAGTTCAAAGCTTAGCAGAGACAAAAAAACACTAGGTGATTCTTCTCATTTGTCCTAGCCATGGTGGACAGAGTTATCTGTTATCTGTTGCTGATAGGAGATGACAGGTATCTCGTGGATTTAGTCGAGGTGCGTGAAATTTAGCTCGGACACCACGGTTATAAAAAAAAAACACCTTTTTTTTTTCAAAAGCTACTAGTTGAGCAACAACGGTTATAGTCGTTTTAGAAATTCATTCTTCTCAAAAGTATTTGATTGATCATTGAACGATATGAACGTTTAGATTCCACTACCTACATTTTCTTTTGACCTTAAACATTTTGGTGTCTTAATATCTTAATCATGACCAAACAACAGGCAATACTAGTGTAGGTTCGTTTTTTGAGATTTTAGTGCAAATGTCAAATCTAAAAGCCAACAGTCCAAAACAAGAGATATTCTAATCAAAGCCCCAAGCGTTCGACTATGGCAAGGTGACAAGTACAAGTCTTACGCTTGTTTCTTTAAATAGTTACTATAATTATGTGGAACGTGTTCATTCGGACGCTTTATTTTGCAGCGGAGTATGAACACACGGTATCTCAAGTTTCATTTTTATCTTCAAGAATATAAAATCAAACACCCTTGATACATATTATGCATGATGATATTGTTGTCTTCTATTCAAATTGTTTTATAAGTTATATAGTTACATAATTATGAGAATCATGAGATCTTTGAGGCAAAAAAAATTAGATAATATTTTTATTTGTCCAAATGAACATACCTTGGTGGTTAAAAGTTAGATCGGTATTTATGCTAGTGGAAGAATCAAGTACTCGTGGAATTACTTGAGGTTTGTGCAAGTTGAATCGAAGACTACAAATTATAAATAGAAATTATAATGCAGAATATAGGGTCCTCTGGGATATATATATATATATGTATTTGCATTTAATTTGCAAATGGTTGTCCTAATTTTACTATCCAAAATTCTTTAGATTCACAATAAAGCAACCGAAAATGAAGCCTATCCCAACTATCAAAGATTATATTCTATCGACGTATGATTACAAATTTACAATAACATATTTAATATAATTTCACAAGTAGAGTTTGAAGAGGGTGTACACAGTCTTGCCTCTATCTTATGAATCTTATGAAGATAAATTATATTCTACCGACATTACAGAGAATTCTCCCCTCCCCCAAAATACTCAGTGGTCCTTTTTCATGTGAAGGAAATAAAAGTCTTTAAGAGTACCAATTCAAGTGTGAATATATTTGTCGCATTGTGGAGGACAAATAAACAAGGTAGTGTTGTAATTTCTTTTTCCCTTTGCATGTGGAGATCCTACCATAAGTTTAAGTTTTGTAACAACAATAACATACGGTAATTTCGCAAGTGGAGTCTGAAGAGGGCAGGATGGGCAGAGATTATCAAATCACTTACGATAGATGATGATACGCAATTTTTTATAGTATCTATTGATAACTTGATATGATGTTAAGTAATTTGTTATTTCATATTAAATTACACTAATAGTGTAAAAAATATTTAAGTATATTATATATGTAACTTAAATACATTGCTATCTTTCACGAGGTTTAGGTCACTATCAGCTGGAAATAGACCCAACAATACAAATG
Source organism: Capsicum rhomboideum (assembly GCA_031232105.1). Classification (NCBI taxonomy): domain Eukaryota; kingdom Viridiplantae; phylum Streptophyta; class Magnoliopsida; order Solanales; family Solanaceae; genus Capsicum; species Capsicum rhomboideum. The sequence goes on along the minus strand of CP124713.1, from coordinate 2,671,597 downwards.
GGAACACAGACATGAAAGGTTGATGGGGAGTAATAAATAGATCAATTTCATACGTATACTCTTCTTTCATATCAAAAAGTACTTTATTATTCAATTAGGAACAGTAAATTTCAGATTCTAATGTGGATTTCCTCTGGATAATTCAGTAGTTAAAAAGTTAAAATTAAGACATTAATACCACGAGTTTCACTTCATTCACTTAATCTTCTCTTAAATTAACGTTATTTACCCTAATTTTAGGTTGCTAATCTTCTTTTTGTCGTAATCAAATATAGTAGTAATATATTAGTAGTAGCTAATTAGGCATCATAACAATATATAGGATCTGGATGGACCAAATGTACTTGCATTCCAATTTCACTTCGAATTTCGAATCTTAATATCCTGCTGCTCATATTGTTTCATGATCAGAATTGAAAATGAATGAGGCCTAATTTGTATTACAAGTCAAACTATTTCTAACGAAAGTAGTTCCTAATTTGTTTGCAACAAGAGCATCCACGACAAATAAAGGAGCAATTGCCTAGTGAATTACATCACCAATATGTTGCTTATGCTCCTGTTTTTGCTAGTAGATTTGCTATCCTATTTTGCTGAGATGCTAATTCTCTTAAATATAAATAAAAAGCAATAAATTTCAAAAAAACAATAATAATAACTTTGAAACGGCTACTACACAATATTTCAATAATTAAGTAACATAAATTTTAATATCATGAACAGTAGGCCCCTAGTCCTGATGTAATATACTTGAAAACAATATCTTTCATTGTCACTAACATATAGTTTAATTCGAAGAAATCACATAATGTAATCTTCAATTATTATCATCACCATCAATTTTTTCTAATGTCATTCTTGAAATTCTTCTTCTTTTCCTTGAATGTAGTACCTTTTTTATATATATATAAAAAAATTATTACAACAATAATGACTTTAAATAATTGTACTCTACCATCATGCATTTTAGTCCTTATAAACTAGTACATATGTCTGGCTACTCATTAGGATATACCCTATGAGAACTTTCATTTTCAAAAGCTATCTTTGATTGCCTGTGGAGATGAATAATTAAAAGGAATCCCTTTAGTGTGAAGGCATAAATGATCATGGAATTCAATTAAATCTTTTCCTAAATTATAATATAAGGAAATTGTGGGGTTTGGAATTAAATTGACTTTTTTTGTACACATTGTAAAGTTAATGAGAATTTATATTAATGGGGTGAAGCATCGGATACCTTTTTTTTTTTTTGGCAAAAATTAAATATACGAAGACAGTTCTCGGAGGGAAATTTTCCAAGATGCTGTACGATGAAGTCACTATTATTTTGACTACATATAAATCCAAGGAGCTTATCTTTGATAGTATAAAAAATATTCATTAGGTTTAATAGTATGTTCCAACATGGGACGATAAAACTTGCAAGTTATCTCTTTTAACTTGAATCTCATGTATATAAGCAAGAAGGATTCGCAAATCTTTCATATATAGTAATTAAGTCACTTATACAATTATTGATATTTTTTTTAACATTAACTAAGGCACTTACACAATAACTACACGTAAGTTATTATAAGCATTAATTTGACAAAAATAATAATCGATAATATTAATGTAAAGCAACTCTTAATTGCTTAATTAATCATTTTCTACAATTGGATATTTCTAAGCATAACATCCTCTGCTCCAAATTAATTGCTATATTTCGCTCTTTCAAAGTCAAATTATGTTAATTTTGATCAAAATTTTAAAATGAGAAAACTTTTAACTTGTAGTATTATGCGTATAGTTTTTGAATATATAAATCTTAATTTTAAAATATTGTATTGATTTAATTTAATTTAACTTTAAAAATTAATCTAACTAACTCTCAAAAAGCAAAATATGACAATTAATTTGGGACGGATCGGAGGGAGTATTGCCCTTTATTTTTTTCTTCTTGAAACATCCTCTTATCTATTCAAATATTTTTCTAAAAAAGAAATTCGATGGTGTTCGATCAATTATAAGTTTCTACTTTGTCGTTTGAAATGTTGCACTGTTTTGTCATGTCATTTTCTTAAATTTTGAAAAATAAGGAGTGACAAATTTCGTGAGAGTTTCAAAGTATAGAGGGAATGGACCAAAGGGGAAAACAAAGAAAGGGAGATGCAATTAAATGGAGTCACACGAGATGCCTCATTTTCCACATTTTGGCATTAACTCTCACCGTCAAGCCCTTCCCCAACCCATCCTAATTTGATCTTTAGTGTATATTCTCTCCGTCCAATAATACTTGTTCATTATTAACTTAGCACACATGTTAAAAAATAATAAATAATAAGAGTAATTTTACTATATTACCCTTTGAATATAATAAATTGAATACTTGAAAAATGCATTGAATGATGAATAGAAATGAGAAAATGGGTAGAAAAGGATAAATTATGCATTAATTTTTCAAAATGAACTAGACAAGTATTATTGGACAGAGGGAGTATTTTCTTTTTTGCGTATAGAGCAGATGGTATACTAGGAGAGATAAAATTAGAAATTAGGAGGAAGTATTCTATGTGGCGAACAAGATGAGAGATGCGAGGTTGAGATGATTCGAGCATGTGAAAAGGAGATGCATAGATATCTCAATGAGCTGGTGTAACAGTTTGAATATGGCGAGTGGTCTGAAGATAGAGGTATAGAAGGATCAGAGAAGTATTGTGGAGAGGTGATTTGAATCAAGGATATGACCTTATATATGAGGATATAGAAGTCGAGGATTAGGGTAGAAGTTTTGTAGATAGTCAAGTATTGTCTAGTAATTTCCTTACCACTATTATTAGTACTATTTTATTCTTCAATTTTTTTTTTAATTATATCTTGTTTTCTTTGCTTCGATCATTGTATTATTTATTGTTGCTATTATTTTTCTCTATTATTTTCGTCATGACTTATATCTTCTTTTGGTATATCTTACTTGAATTGATGGTTTATCAAAAATCAAACGTCTCTATTTAATAAGATAAGAATAAGACTTCACATGATATATATATACTTTTCTAAATTTCACTTATAAAATTATATCGTATATATTATTATTGTTACAATAATAATAAATTTCCTTGGTAAAATCATCTAGGCCACGATTGTTGTGAGTTGGTAATTTATTTTTATTTTTTTGATAACCCTTGTGCTTGTAAAATTATGAGTGGCATAATTTCGTCGACATTTCTGACATTTGGAATCCCACTGCAAAAGTAAAGTTCGTACAATGGTCCCACTCCCTTGACCAATTCAAGATGCCATTTTGCCATTGTGCAATTCTATGTACACAGCCACGGTAGTGATCTGTTTGGAAAACCTCTGATAATTGAAATTGATGTAATTATTAAGATAGTAATTATCAGTTTTGTAATTATATAATTTAGTAATTATATTGATCTGTTTATTTATCATAATATAATTATAATATAATTATAAGTGTACGATTTGGTTGCACAAGTATAATTATATGATTATATTCAATTTTTAAAATAAAAGTTAATTATTAAAAACTAAAAATTTATATTAGACAAATAAGTACCTTTATAAATGATATTAAATTAAATATTATATATATATATATATATATATATATCTTTTAAAATATAATAATTAAAAAACATATATTCTTATAAAAAAATAATGAATTTATATTTTTCAAACTAGTATATTTTAATTAAATTAATCATAAAACCAGAAAGTACATAATTTTTAAGAACTTCATAAAACGCATGTTTGATAAAAGGATTAATATTATAAATATAATGTCATAAAATTATTAAAATATTTGACAAAAAGATAATCTATCAATTCTAACTAAAAAATGAATGACTTGCAATGTGAAATATCATGTCAATACTAGTAAAACAAATAAATTAAAAGTGAAAATATAACATAAGTTCAAAATTCAAAATAAATAAATAATACTCTTATGTCAATTTCAACATAACGTAAATATGATTCAAACGAAAAGAAAAACCTAAGTCTATAACCTTATTCAACAATGAATTCTACTTAATTTAAAAATTAGAATACTAACTAAATTATGCTAAATGAAAAAAATAAACATAAAATAAAAAAATAGATCATACAAATAATTGTATGGAATCACAAGAAGTAAAGGTTGGGAAATGAGAAGGAAATGAAATATAAATTATATAAAATAAAAATTATTTTAAAAAAATATTAGAATAATAAATCTAGAAAGAATTTAAAATAATAGAAATTTAAAATAAATTAAAACAATAAAAATAAAATAGAAATAAAAGAAAGAAATTAAAAAGTAATCAGCTTGTAATTACACCATGTAATTACCAGCAATTCACAGCTCTCCCTGTGAATTGGAGAGTGTAATTCCTCCCGCCAATTACACTCAATTACCTGTTGACCAAGTAATTACCTGGCCAACCAAATATGTCAGACAGTGTAATTACACCCAATTACACCAAATCCAATTACCAGGGTGACTTTCCAAACATGCCCTAAATGATTATGTGAGAATTAAATTAAAAAGAGAAAAAAAATATATGTGACACATTTTATTTTTTTAATCTGTATTAAAATGAATGTTAATATCTCTTTATTTTTAATGAATGTATTATAGCTATATACAAATGTCAAAGATATTGTTTTAGACCACAAATTTGTGAAGTCAATTTTTTTTCTTTCTTAAATTTTTTGTCAAGTCAAATTATATCGCATAAATTATAACGGAGGAAAACCAAATACTATATTGGTAGCGGCAGTAGAATTCCTTACGCATAGCAAAGTAAAATATATCTAGCAATGAGTATAAGTTAATGATAATTAAGTTTATATGCATCTATATAAATAAATAGTGTTGTGTGTGTATATACTGATACTTTACACTTTCTAGTGATGTGAAGTTCTGAATTAGACCTTGGGAGTAAAATAATTAATGAATATTTGCACCTATCAATATTACAAACCATGAATTCCTCAACTTGATAGCTCAGTTGATTTGGTTGGTTATCTGAATTTTCACTTTGTTGGTAAGGATTTGAATCCTCAACGGGTAATTTCCTCACCCATTTTCACTCCCCCCACCCTTGGTGTAAAATTATTTGGGACTTTTTGACTTTAGATTATGCGTACCTGTAGTAACAGCTTTTCATAAGATCGATCTATTCATAGATCTGCCCCCTCAGAAAAGAATTTATAAATCTGATGAAAGGCCTTTATGATCCATCTAATACTATCACTTTGCAATGCTGGAAATTATTTTGACAAGTCATTCAGTGTGTGATTTCATAGAATCAACTTTTCATTAATACCAACCTTGGAAATTTTTTTTAAAAAAAAAGAAAAGAAGATCCTGATCAAGAGTACTTTCTTCTTAGTGAATCCTGCGTGATGCATGTGAATTCAAATTAGTCGAGTTGGTTAATTTTTGATATCAAATGGTTATAGAATATGAAAAAATTGTAGATCTGTTAGATTTATTTTGTTCCTCCAAAAGTAGGGTTAGTATAAAAATGTTACTAATTCCCTATTGGTTCCAGTTACGACGTTTATAGATTGTCTATTACTGTAACTCTGAAGATAGATTCGAATTCAAATTTGTATATTATATTCACTGATGATGCTTGAAATAGACATTAGAAGAGTAGCCAACTCTGTCAACGAGTGTGCCAATCAAAATATACCCCTCATATTTATGTATGATTAATTATGATGAGGCTTATTACAAAAAACCAAACATTATGTTGAATTGGTACAAATGCAGAGTTCTAAACAAAATCACACGTCGTATAAATAATGGAGAGTTACTTGTGAAAATTGCTTTTTCTCCGTGTTGTATACTCCTCCGTTCCAATTTATAGACATTTTTTTCCTTTTAATTCGTCTAAGAAATAATGTTACTTTTCTATAATTTAGAATTGACTTAATTTTAAAATGTCTCTTTCTCTTTAATAGAATGATTTAACATTATATAAATATCAAAAATTTATTTTAGATTGTAAATTTCAGAAGTCTTTTATTTATTCTTTATGTAACTTTATGTAAGTCAAGTAAATTAAAACGGAGAACTAACAAATTACATATGGTAAAATTGTGTGGTTTGGAAGAAGGGTACGTACCTATAGTCAAAAGAGTGGTGGGGGTTGGGGTTGGTGTCTATAGGGGGGTTGGTTTCAGAATACATTGGATAATGCTAATAGAAGACAAGATGATGAAACAGTGCAAATGCATAGAGAGAGTGGCGGGGCCGCCAGTGTTGTGAATAGTAAACCCTCTGTCCCACCCCTTCAATTACTAATTTGCTTCAGTCTTTCTTCTTCTACCACTGTATAATATATTTCTCTCTCTCTCTCTCTCTCTCTCAATTCATGAAAAACAGTCTCATCATCACTTCAAACTCTCACACATTCAGTGATTCTCATCTATTTCTTCTCCTTTAACGTAGCATCATCATCTATCTAACTTTGAAATCCAAACAACAGTTACTCCGTTTATTTCACTGTATATCTTTTTCACGAAGATTTGTAGAACCAAACCATATCAAGAGATCGCTTTATGCCTTGCTGCTCTTGTTTCTCTGGTTACTGTTCTAGTAAGACTTTTTTTTTTCGCTTTGACTTGATTTTGTTTGAACTTGAATGTGTTCCATCATATAATTAACAATTTTGAGTGCTGACTATCTGGTTTGAGTTAGACGAGCAAAGAAATATCTTATGATATTATCGATGACCAGTTTGTCTATCTAGTATCCAGTACTAGCTAGAATTAGTAAAATAGAGATACTACGGTTGCAAAACGATCTTCATCACAGCTTCTCTCTTAGCTAACTGTCAGATAAGGATGTAAAGCTCCATCCTTACAATTGGGTCTTTAAAACAACTAGTGCAACTGGATCGTTGCGATTACAGGTTGGATGCAAATTTAGTCCTCCGTAACATTACAATCATCATCAATCTTTTTACTCTCATAAATTCTAGCATTATGGATTCAACATCTAGAGTCGAAGAGTCCAACCCGCATATTGGTGGTAGCGAAGGAAGGGGAGGAGGAGAAGGTCCATCATCAGCAAGAGCCGCCACGGAGGGTGGAGGGTCAACAACAGCATCTGCAGCACCACCAAGCCGGTACGAGTCACAAAAACGTCGAGATTGGAACACTTTCTTACAGTACTTAAGGAACCACAAGCCGCCGTTAACCCTAGCCCGTTGCAGTGGAGCTCACGTGATCGAGTTCCTTAAGTACCTCGATCAGTTCGGGAAAACAAAGGTGCACGTGACCGGGTGCCCTTATTTTGGGCACCCGAATCCACCTGCACCTTGTGCGTGTCCTTTGAAACAGGCTTGGGGTAGCCTTGATGCACTAATTGGAAGGCTAAGAGCTGCTTATGAAGAAAATGAGGGAAAACCTGAATCAAACCCATTTGGTGCTAAAGCTGTTAGAATATATTTAAGGGAAGTTAGAGAAAGTCAAGCAAAAGCAAGAGGAATTCCCTATGAAAAGAAGAAACGTAAACGGTCAAGTACTTCAAATTTGCCCAGTGCTAGCAGCGGCAGTGTTATCGCGGTAGAAGGAGGAGGTAGTGGTGGCGGAAATGATGCAGGTAATGCCAGTGGTGGCGGAGCTGCTATTGGTCCGCCACCTACTGCTCCTCCTAATACAACAGTATAGTATATACTTATTATTTGCAAGGATTCATTTTCAATTTTTAATTTTAGTTAGTAATATAATTGTGAATTGCGTAAACCTTATGTGGTGTGAATTCAAATTTAATGACTAGATTCATTTCACCGCTTCTAAACACATTTTGTTTTATTCAGTGATAGTTGAGTGATCATCCATGACGGTTAGAATATTTCTAAAATTTTAATTAATCTTGCATGTAAACAACATTAAGCATATTTTAGTTTTCCTAATTTTACCAGTAAGAATGAGTGAGTGAGTGAGTGAGTGAGTGAGTAGTTCAAAATTGATCTGATATGGTCCCCAATTTTACCTTGTATGAAAATGGATAAATACTGTATATCCTCACGTGTGTGTGTCTTTAAACTGCAGCATACAAATATACGTCAGACTTTTTGCAGTTTCAGGTGCCTATTTCTTTTACCCCCTTCTTTCCCCCAAGATTTTATTCCATCTATGGATATTAACTGTTACACATATATTGATAGTTGAATTAAATACTTTTTACATTAATACCGTATGCAATAACTTATGATAAATAGTACGTACTCCTACATGATTTTGTGAAAGGATTAGATATCGACCTATTGTCACAATTCAGCTATTACGGAGTTTGGGTATGTAATTACTGTGTTTTCAAGCTTTAGTACTATTCTGTACTAGTTTCAAATGGTACATATTGGCTTAAGTGAGTATATACACATACTCTACATTCTTTTGACGCGTCGTAGGATAATAATTAACCTAAATTAGTGAAATATTTTGCTGCTATCACTAAGAATTTAAGTTATACATACGCTATCTTGAATTTCATTTCAAATTTCAACTGTTATTAATTTGGATCTCAGCATCAAGATATATATCCGGTATTACCCCGGGGCAAAAAATGATCAAAAAAGAAATAAAATATAAAAACCTGATTTTAAAATCAATTTTCTGTTCTTGAGGTCTTCTGTGTAGACTGGGACGTAAAAGGAGTTTTATTGGGTGATATGAACAGCAATCATAAAAGAACAATATAAGAGCATCCTTGAATAATTAGCTGACAATATAATAATAGTAATAATAAAAATAAATATAATAAAAAAAACACAATATAATAGTATACTGTTTTTCTTTTTTTTCTTTTTTAAAAAACAGGAGAAGGCACTACCTTCTTTAGTGCGAAAACGACCCTCAGCCAACTGATGATGCTTCCATTCCATTCATTATTTTATTGAAATACTAATTATTGTTCAAATCCATTCATTATTTTATTGAAATATATGTTATATTATTGTTGAAATCCATTCATTGGCTTTTAATTATCATATCTTTGTTTAAAAATAACATCAATTACACTAACAAACAAAATTTTCCTCCTCCTATGCAAGGCCTACGTACGCAACAATATTCTTGATTATTAATTTCCAATATTATAATTAGAATTATTATGCCTTATTATTTTATGTATCCAAATCTGATGGATGTAATCCAATGATCATCTCATAATATTTTTCTATTTCCCTTTTTCAAGCTGACTTTTATTTTCTTAAAAGAGAAGAATAACGCAATTCGATTTTACTAATTTAATTAATGCTAAAATTATATATGTCATATTTCTTGAAAATTTTCCTTTCTTGTAGCTATACATGGTCCTTTGATAAGGAACTGAAGTAGACTGTTCATTATTTGATGAAAAATTGTTAAAGTATGATCATCTTATCTAAAAAGGTTGTTTGAATATGCAATTTAAGTTCTAAACACATAAATTGAGTTCAATTATTTTGCCTAAAGTTTGGCCATTTTTGTTGAGCTTCAACCATATGCAAGTTTATCATATGAAACATTAGATATCGTATGCATGTCTAATGTTACTCCGAATTAAGTGGACATACAGAAAAAATTAACAGCTTGCTTGAGCACTTAAAGATTTTATAAGTTACTCGTATATAATAGATCAGTATCTTTCGTCTGACTTAATTACCCTCCTAAATAAGATAAGGATTTAGTTGTAGCTATTAAGATCGAGTCTACTTTGTAAAGCGGCTTCTCGCTTATCTCAATTTTCAATTTTCTCGATATCATCAAGTGCATGAATTGCTATCAAATGGACAGGGCGTCTTACCCGGTGTAAATTTTATATGTCATAATGATACTTTCTCTGCGCCAATTTATTTTCTATTTTAAAGCGCAGGCCAAATATAGACATGTTCAGAGTAACCATAAACTAGGGATTCTTGAGTTTTGGGCACCAATCAGTGGTACTAATTTATACACAATTATTTGGTCCATTCCCCAAAATATTAATGAAACTTGAAGCCAACCTTCTAAGAAGAAATGTCTCATCAGAATTTATAGGGTGAAAATTATTTACACCCTCAAACTTTTTTAAAAAAAATTAAACCTCCTTCCTCTCCTTAATTTTGAAAAATAATTATTATCCCTCTTTTTTTTAAATTAATTTTTTTAAATGTCTATTCTATCCTTAACTTATCAACCTTTATTTTTTTTACTTCTTTAAAAATATATATATATATATATATATATCATTAAAAAAAAAAGTAAAAATATAAGATAAGGAATAACACGCTATTTACCCTATAGTGATTTCTACATCTATGGAGATCTGTCGCAGTTGCGATGCCGCAGGTACAGTGAATCTTCCGCAGTAGTGAAAGTCACTAGCTAGCCACGCGGCCCTTCGCAGGAGCGAGCTCACAGGCGCGATAAAGCGTCACAGTTACGGTTCCACCGTTGCGAATGAGCCTCCGCAGTACTGGGCAATCCCGACCTAGCCCCACTCTGTAGGTATGACCCCTAACCATATGAGCAACCTTACTGGTGCGGCCAACGTTCGCAGGTGCGGTTGCATCAGACATCAACAATCCACCAGCAATAACAACTGCAACATATTAAACTTGAAAGCGACCTTCGGAACTCATCCAAAACCCCGTGAACACAAATCAAATATGCTATCCAACTGAAAATGACATTTTGGACTCAATGGAATCGTCAAATTGCAGAACAAGATCATCTGAATCAAATGTTAACCAGAGTCAAACCTATGCCACAAACTTCCTACCTTTCGACCAACTACTTAAAATCCATCCGAACGCCTCGGGACTTGAACCAAAGGTCCTATTAACCCAAAATCACATTCCATAGCTAAGGAACTATCGGAATTCTCATACTACCTCTATATCATCAAATATTGACTTAAGTCAATTATACTAACTTCAAAACCTTCCAAAATGAAAAACTTGAATACTTCTCAACCGACCACCTTGGGAATTGTGCCACCACATCCGTCGGCTACAAATACCATAAAACAACTACGGGGAGGAATAAAATGGTCAAAATGCATCGAAATTGAAAAATCATTATGAGAATTGTTACAATAACACACTCACACATACATACATACATACATACATACATACATACATAATGCATGTAACACTAAAAAATCATTAGATTTTGCAACAAACTTATAAAAGAATTATTTTACTTATAATGTTAATAAACTTGAATAAAAATTTATAAATATATATATAGATTAAAAAATAAACTATTATATATAATATTAAAAATATTACATAGATGGAGGAAAATGGCAAGGATAGTATAGGCATTGCATATGATAAAGGGGGGAGAATGATTATTCTTCAAAGTTGAGGGGGGAGTTTGATTTTTGAATCAAAGTTGAGGGATGTAAATGAATTTCACCCGAATTTATAATACTTCCTCCGTTTATTTTTATTTATCACTTTTAATATATATATCAAGAAAAGACTTATTTTTTTTATTTTATTCTTAGTATTGATTATTTATTTTCAAATTAATTTTTAAGATCTAATATTAAACATCAATTAATAGAAATAGTGTGATAAAATAGTTTCGTCAATTGTTTTTTTTTAATGAATATGTTAAATGCAAATATAAAAAGTAAAAGTGAACGAACGGAACAGAAAGGGAAAAAATGATTGTGAGCTGAGAGAATGAGCCTTTCTTTTTACCATATAGTGGCATGTGCAGTGATTGCATAGAATTGCTCACCTTTTCTGCTTATTCTTAGTTTAGTACTCCATTTGTCAACTTATTCTCATCTAACCCAAAATAAGTATCCAATATTTATTTATCAAATTAAAATGGGTCAAAATGTTTGATGGAATATTAATTTTTAAAAAGTGTTTTTTTGGGGGGCCTCGAACCTGATGTCTGATATCTGTATTATGATTCTGACTAATTTAAATTCACGTTATATAAAGTTCATTTAAGAAAAAAATACTCTTTATAATAAGATTTTTCTTTCATATATAGAACTCGAGACTTCTGAATAATTTTTATTCGTTTGAAGAGGAAAGACCTTAATTACTGAATTAATGAAATTACACCTATATCGTGAAAAAAATACTTTCGCTTTATTAGAACGTAAATGACACAGGAGAGAGCAGTAATAATATTTCTTAAAGCCAAAAGCAACTGAGCAATTATTTGTCTTTGTCCAAAAGTTGATGGCACTCGTGAACAATAATTATTGAGCATGGTGCGCAATACGTGCATATATACTATAACTATACGAAAGCATGGTTTATAGAGGTATGTAAAAATCAAACCGATTAATAAATCAAATCTATAAGAATGCTATTGATTTATTACTATTGGGTTATTAGGTTAACGATTTTTTATTGGGTTATTGGTTTGGTTTTAATTTTTTCTTATTGAGTTATTGGGTAAACCAATAACCCAATAAGAATATATTAAATTACTACTTTATTCCTATTTTTCTTATATATATTACTTATTATATATTTCTCTTAATTTCTCTTTAATTTCGAAAAATCTATTCAATTTCCAAAAAACCTATAACCCGATAAAGTTAAACCTTTTTAATTTCCTCTCGGTTAACCTACGACGAGAGCTTGCAACGACGATAGCTGCATAGTTTGTGGACAGCATGGTGGACTTCTTGTTTTGTGAAATTTGGCACTGCAAGGCATATGTCATGTTAGCTGTTACTGTTTTTATTTTGTGAGCATTCTTATTGATGTCATGTTAGTTGCTACTGTTACACAACATTAAAAATTATTATATTGCGCCAAATTGATATTTGTTTTATGAGCATTTTCTTATCGATTAAATCGAAAATCGAACTGTTAAAGACCAAAAATCGACAAATCGAAAATCGATAAAAAATATCTTATTGATTGGTTATTGGTTTAGCATATTTAAAAATCAAAAATAGATAAATCGAATCGATAATAAATAAAATCGAAGTGAACCGAGCGATGGACACCCCTAGTTGGTCTATATACGAAATACTTTTTTAAAAAAAAAAATTGACTACACAGCACAAAACAACAGGAGCACATTGTTTAGAATTTGAAATATAAATGTAAGAAATTTTAAATTAATTAAAAGATCAATTTGAGTTAAAATTAAAAGATCAATTTGAGTTCAAAAGAATGTTGCTATTAAATACACATGAGAAAAACAGAGTTTGTTAATTTTGTCATTTGAATTATTTTTGGACACAATTAAGAAGAGAGTAAATTAAGAAGATCCAACTAAAAACATTAACCACTGATCAGATTGTCCTCATTTAAGCTCTGAAAAATTCATTTAAAATTTAACAAGAGGATTCAAAATTTTGCTAAAAAAAAATTGAAATACTTTTCCCACTACAAGGGTTTCCCAAAGTTAATATACCAAAACAATAACAGTATACCTAGTGTAATTTCACAAGTAAAGTCTGAAAAAATAATGTGTATGCAGACCTTATCTTTATGAGTTTCAAAAGTTAATATATAGATATACAAAAAGTTTTGCCTGGAAAGGCGGATATATAATATTTCCTCCGTTTTAAAATAGTTGACTCTTGTTGACTTGACACTCCCCTTAAGAAAATATTTATTAGGAGTATGCTTTGAAACTATAAATTTGAGTATATACATATTATGTAGTCATTTAATGGTAGGAGTAGTATTGAAAAAACATACTCCCTCCGTTTCAAAATAGTTGACTCTTTTTGACTTGACACTTTCCTTGAGAAAATATTTGTTATGAGATTATTTTACCAAATTACCTTTATTAATTATGTTTAAAAAAAATAAATTTGAGTATATACACTCTATGTAGTCATTTAATGATAGGAGTAGTATTAAAAAAACATAATAAAATTCTCTTGATTTCATAAATGGGACAACTAAATTGAAATAAGTATTTTTAGTAAGAGGGTCAACTAAAATGAAACGGGGGGAGTAATAAAACTATCTTGATTTCATAAATAGGACAACTAAATTAAAACAAATATTTTTAGCAAGAGAGGGAACTAAAACGAAACTAACGGAGTATATGATACATACAGTATGATTCTAATGAAAGAGAGATTCAATTGAACCCTTTTCTTGATCGTGGCTCCGCCTAGTTAATTCGGACAATCACCCAAAAAATAATAGTCCTAGGAAACATTTCACTATGAACTTTTGTTTTCTCCTAATGTTGCTCAACGGTTAAGCAAGACAAATAAATAAAAGAGTAGGGTATAATTACATGAAAAATCTTCCAAATGAATGCTGATCTAATTGATTACATAATTTGGGTTATCTTTAATTATTGTCTACGACTGCTTTCTAGAAGAAAGCAACTTATCGCACTTGCTACTTTTACTAGGGTGGGGAAAATATCTGCTCACACACACACTAGCTAGTACTACCAAATTAATAAAATATACTATATGATATGTATCTTTTACATATATCTTTGTCATTCAATTATATGATCATTAATATATATTTATGTAATGATAACATTTTTTGTGTAATCGATACCTACTTTAGCGCCTCGATAAATTTCGATTAGCTCACATAAGGCCAATTATAGAGGGAGAAACTTTCCCTATTACGATTTTTTCATCCTTAAGATTCGAATTTAAAAATTCTAATTTAAAGTAGAGGATTCTATTTAGGATTGATAATAACTTATCTGCCTCGAATATATATACCAAATCGGTGAATACATGACTGACTGTTTAATAAGTACTCCCTTCGTCTTAATTTATGTGATGTAGTTTAACTTGACACGGAGTTTAAGAAAGAAAGGAAGACTCTTGAAACTTGTGGTCTAAAATGAGTCATAGATATTTGTGTGGTGTAAATCATTTCATTAAGGGTAAAATGGGTATTTTAAAGTTAAATTGTTACTAAATATAGAAATGTATCATTTTTTTTGGGACTGACTAAAAAGAAAAATGTGTCATATAAATTGAGACAGAAGGAGTATATATTTTTGCCTTATTTTATTATTACTTAACTATGATTATTAATACTTTTTTTGTTTGAATTTATGAGACGATGTTCGAATTTTGAAAGTCAAACAAATTTTTCTTTGAATCTTACCCTACATTAGAAGTAGAGCGGCATTCAAAATTACAAAGTTTGAATATCAAAAAAACAAAAAAGAATTATATAAATTAAGAGTGATGAAATATGATTTAACGTAAACATTAAATGGGGATAAATTTATACTACCCAATTGGTCCCATGCAAAAAGATAAAAGTTGTGGGATAGGGGAAAAAGACTAAAGAGAGAAATTTGACAAAGTGTATCAAAGGTCGCCGACAATATATCTGCACCGTATTTTTATTCACCAGACGATGCTTCCTTCAGCCACTCTTCTCATTTACTCCATCACTATGCATTTAAGATGAAGGGTTTGCTCGTTGTTCCCATTTTGTTGAAATATACTCCCTTCGTTTCAAAAGAATGACCTAGTTTGATTTGACATGAAATTTAAGAAAATAAAAAAAAAATTTAAATTTTGTGGTCTTAAACTAAAGTTATGTCAAATGTATCAAAATATCCTTTAATTTTGTGGTCTTAAATAAGACACGTGAAAAGTTAGAATTAAAGTATTGCCAAAAAAGAAAAGGGTCAATCTTTTTGAAATAGACTAAAAAAGAAAATACGTTATTCTTTTTGAAACGGAGGGAGTAATACACAGGATTGAGTTGGCAGCCTATTATCAAAATAAAAAAAAAGGTTGTTTGATGCAGAAAATATTCCGCATTAGTAAGGTCTGAGAAAAAGCCATATTTCTGGGGGTGTGATTTAGACAATCTACGTAATACAAGTATTAGTGATTAGTTTACTACTTGAATTTTACGTTATTGATTAGTTTACTCATTTCCCCTTATGTATAACTAAAAAAAAATTCAAAGTCCATTTTTCATGGAAAAAGCACATATTAATTCATATTTTCCCATTGGAAGGTAATCAAAGTATGGACAGAAAGTTGGGTTTTGGCCCAATAGAAGTAGCCTCGTTTGTAGAAGTTATTGGGTCAGATGAGATGACAGGCCCATTTAAGCAGTGAGTCCACAAAAAACTGGCCCATTAATGATTCTCTTGGCCAAGAAGTTCGTCGACAGCAGGATTCGAACCTGCGCAGGCAAAGCCCAACAGATTTCGAGTCTGTCTCCTTAACCACTCGGACATATCGACCAATTTGCAATGATTTCTCATTCATATTATTAGTCTTATGGTTTTATTTAAACAATTTCATGAATTAAATCAATATCGAGTTATCACTCTGAGAGGATATAATTTACCTAATGTAAACATCTCACCAGTTTCCAGAATGAATTATTTGCCAAAGACAGAATAGTTAATATATATATGACCGGTGACGAATCTAGTAATTTTAAGTAATGGGTACTCAAGTATATTACTCCAATTTTGAACTAGAGCACCTGTTATCATATTGTGATATTAGGTACCCCGTCTTTGTATTTCTTTATTTTTACCAAACAAAACAGATACTTGAGAACCCAATACATATAGGTCATGGCTATATAGTTTGCTAAAATGAGGACTCAAAACACATTGGTGGCCAAAATACATGGATTTACAAAGGCCATATTTAATACTATTTCTACTCAACCAATTAATTCATTAAAATCAAGCAAACTATCAATATAATAATACACTACAGCATTTTTCTACTATACAACTAACTAGACAGCCTTAACTAGTGTCATCATATTCATATAATTACTTTTACAACAGGATTCACAAACTTCTGCATTTACTAATTACAGTATATTTCACAAAAAACCCAACTAGCATCACTGAACAGAGTACATTAGGACAAAAAAAAGGGTAAAGAGAGCAGCCTGTAGATTTATAATATTGCACTTAACTTCTTTATCCATGATGTAGTTGCTGAACTTATAGTTGATAACTTGGAATTAGTTGTTTTTGTGAATGCAAAAGGCTTTATTTTCCTACCCTTTTGAATTACATTGACAGAATCATTGCAAGCTGAGACTGCAGCAGATCCTTTGTAAGCTTTACAAATGTAGCTTATGAAGTTCTCATAGTCCTGCAACAATGAAACAAATACACACTGCATTAGCTTTATGCCGAAATTGTTTGGTTAAACTGGTTCAAAGATACTCTTAATATGATATTTTTCGTTTTGGGTTAGACTCGGTCCGTTCTCGCTATTAAGAGTTGTAAAATTAGGCTTTCGGACATTCTTTATCCAGGGTTCCACTGTCCAGTTCGGTGCATGCACATATATGGCCGAAGGTATTTCCACCTCCGCAACTGTCGATTTCCTAGGGCCCACATCGGACTTGGCTATGATACCATGTAAAATTAGGCTTGGCCTAACTCACACCCCAAAAGTTAGTTCAAAGGGAGGACCACATGATTCCATTCATTCATCGATGTGGACATTCCATTCATCTAGGGTATTATTACTCTGTATATATAGCTTACTTTTCTTTTCCGCTACCAATGTGAGACTTTGTTTGCACACCCAACAGAAGTTTCTGATTACAGATGAAAATTATTGAAAGTGCAAAAATATGAAACATGAAGCAAATTAACTGACTTGATAAAGTGGTTGGCCATCAACAACAACCCATGGCACATATGTCTGAGGAGGTTGAAGGGCTTGTGTCTCAGCAGCATAGAGGAATTCGAGCTGCAAAAACCGTTACATAAACGTTCAATTGTGGAACATAAAACTAATTTCAGAAAAGTTATATCACCATACCAAATGAATATTATCTCAATCAGAAAAACAACAGAGAAATAACACCAGTAAATGATCAAAACCACAAAAAGAAAACAAAAAACAGAAGAAAAACTTAGATGATCATTCAATCAACAAAGAAAGCTAACCTTTTTCCCTTGCGGACTTTTTAAGCAATCAGTAACAGGCTTTGCTTCTAATTTCAGCTTTTCATAACATGTTTTCCACTGCGGATACTGCCTTCTGTACACAAAACTTTCCAACACCACATTTTCCATACAGTTAATGAAAGGGAAGTATTCGTTCTGCATCAGAAATTTAATTCAAATTAAACGCAATTAGAATTCAGCACTTAGACTATCAACTGGACTAGAATAGATCAAAAAATTCATATAGCCAACCAACTGATTAATTGATCAATTCAAGATACAATTACTATCCTAACTGTCTTAACAATTTTGATTAGCAACGTAACTTAACTCACCAAATCTGGCCACACATCTATCGCACAAGCCTGTACAGTGTTTAGCAAACATTCGAGTTTGCCATGCTGCAAACAAAAAGGCCAAATATTTCGTCAAACCTCTATACGTGCACAAATATGTGCTTATACTTACTTAACCAAAACATAATCAAGCCAAACAATCATATAACGGGAAATAATTAGTCAAATGGCAAATAGTTTGAATCATGTTAATTTAAGAAACAGAAAATAACATGAAGTGCATGGTATGGGGGGGAAATGGGATCAAAATTCTGGTACAAAGCGTTTTCTTTTTTAATAGACGTTACATGGCTAAATCTAAATTAGTCAGGGTCCTAAATTGAGTACCACACGTCATAGACAGACCTGGCAATAGATGGTTCCGTTAAAAACATCGGCGTTGCCATAAGGAAAAAGCTTGAGATTAGTAACATGGATGAGTCCACTGTCGAAAAGTTTGGGCAGATTCTCCACTATGAATTTGGCTGAGCTTGGGCATAGTGTCTCGTAGTAAATGTCTAATTTTACCTTCTTTACTTCACCAGAAACTCCTACTGCACAACTTTCACAACAATAATTAGCACTTAGTAGTAACAAATGCAAAGCCACTAGAATTACAAAAACTTGACGACCCTCAATTCCCATTCCCATGCTGTGGAGTCTACCCAATTTCTTTTGGTTTTATCAAGTGGAGGAGGAATTTGGAATAATGTATCACTGGAAGTCTATGTAATATAAGTGATACTTCATGAAGTGTGGAATTTGGAAGGAAACAGAAAATTGACGTTTTGAGGTTACATACATCGACAACGGTTTGAACATGTCACTTGTCTGTAACGGTTTGTTCTAATTGAGTACTTGAACACATTATAATATATTTCTATTAGACAATTTTTGGTTTTAGAA